>JAKEPQ010000746.1:0-2400000 GCA_024500445.1 Entomyzon cyanotis
GGGGTGGGACCAGGTGTCCCTAGCTAGGCGTGTTCGGTGTCCCTGGCAGAGCACCCGGGGTTAATTCAGGGTGTTTTGGGCAGCTAAGCCCACTGAGCCGTTTGGGGGTGGCTTAGGGGAGGTTTGGGAACTTTCCCCCTACTCTGCTTTCACCATCTCCTGGCTGCCAAGGAGGGTGAGTGCTCGGCATCGCTGAAGGAAATGAAAATTAATTATAGGCTCGTTAACACCAACTCATCACCTGAGCTGCAGCACTGGGGAATGTCCCCATTGGGGACCCTGACACCTCCTGCATCATCACAACCTCCCCAGCCATCCCATAGCCCCCACACCTGCCTGGATGGGGGTGTTCCAGGTGCTCTGAAGCAGTGCTGGAGGATCAGCTGGGAAATGGGCAGGGCTGGGAATCACTGGGTTGGCACTGGGGGCCACTGGGGGCATCATGGTGAGGAGGTAAGGGGTGGGATGAGATTTAGGTAGGATATGAGATGGGATACAGGGTGGAATATGGGACGAGATGCAGGGTAGGGGATGGGATGGGATTTGGGATGGGATGGCATGGGATTTAGGATAGGACATAGAATGGGTTGGGATATGGGATGGATTGGGATTCAGGGTAAATTATGGGATGGGATGGGATGGGATGGGATGGGATGGGATGGGATGGGATGGGATGGGATGGGATGGGATGGGATGGGATGGGATGGGATGGGATGGGATGGGGTGGGATACAGGGTGGAGGCATTTCTGGCAGTTGCATCCCCCAGGTATGAACAGCCCAGGGCAGCCTGGGGCACTGGGGAGAGCCATGAGGTGCTGGGGGATTGGGGCAGAAGGCTGTACGATAATGGGGGTGTGTGGAGACTGTGGGGTGAAAGACTGGGGGCTCCACTGGAGGACAAAGTAGGGGCTGTAGAAGGATGAGTGGGGTCTCTGGTGAGTGCAGCAGTCTGTAGGATGAAGGGGGGGCCTGTGGAAGGATGAGGGGGCTGTGTAAGGATGGGGTGCTCTGTGCAGGGAGGGAGGGCTCTGCAGAAGGACCAGGTGCTCTGAGTAGTGTGGCACTCTGTGGAATGATGGTGTGCCCCGAGTAGTGAGGGGGGCTGTGGAAGGACGGGGGAGCTGTGGAAGGAGAAAGAGGGGCTGTGTAAGGACAGGGGCTCTGTGCAGTAAGGGGGCTCTGTGTAAGGACGGGGTGGCTGTGGAAGGTCGGGGGGCTCTGTGTAAAGACGGGGTGGCCGTGGAAGGATGAGGGGCTCTGTGTAAGGACGGGGTGGCTGTGGAAGGACGGGGGGCTCTGTGTACGGCCAGGGGTCTCTGAGCGGCGCGGTGCGGTGCAGGTTCGCCCTCCGGCCGGCAGGCGGCGCTGCGGGCTGTGGCGGCGCGCTGCTCCCGCGGCGGCGGCGCTCTGTGTCGGGCGGCTCCGTGTGCCGGAGCTGTCCAGCACTTCAGCAGGGGCCGCGGCGGGGCCGCGCGGGAGGGGCCGCGGCCGGCGGGACCCCCGGCGCACAGCGGCACCCGCGGCACCCACCGGCACCCCCGGCACCCCCCGCGGCCGACAGGGAGCCAGCGGGGCCTGGCCCAGCGGGGCGGCGGGGCGAGGTGAGGCGCGGCCGGGCCCGGGGCTGTCGGGCCGGCACCGGGTGGGGGGGCTGGGAAGGGAGAGGAGGGGGTGAGGGGGGCGGTGCGGCCCTGCTGGGCTCTGGGGGGGGACGCCGGGAGGTGCAGGGGGTGGGGGAGGACAGGGCCCCCCACCCATCGGGTGATGTTCGCCGGGAGCAGGGGGGTGAGAACCCCCAGAGGTGGGGGCTGGGGGTGCGCCGCTCCTCAGGGGGCTGGGAATCGGGGTCTCCAAAGGGACATGGATGGAAGGAATGGGTAAGGAGTGCAGCGTTTCGTGGGTGCTGGGGCAGCTGGGGACCCCACCGGGAGCGGTGTGCCAGGGGTGTCCCCCCGTGAGGTTTGATGTTCCTGGGAGTATGGCATGGGACAAGGAGTCTGGAGATGAGGGGTTTTTGGGGCACAGGGGGTCCTCCAGGGACGTGGCTGTGCTGGGGGCTCCCTGGTGCTGGGGGATTGGCTGGGGGGACAGCCACATCCCTCTTTTCCATGCTGTGGGGAGACAGGCTGGGACAGGGACAGTGGGTGACCCCCAGCAGTAGGTTTTCAGCTGGGAAGGACGGGACAGTGATGAGCCCTCAGCAGATGCTGGTGCCTTGTGAGGTGCAGGTGGGAGACCAGGCTGAGATAAGGTCCACAAAGCCCCTCTCTCTGCTGCACGGACCCCCAGGCATTGCTGGGGAGGGTTTGGCTGATGAGATTTCAAACCCTGCGGGTGTTGCACGAGGGAAGGAGAGGGGCAAGGCTTGGCAGCGGGGAGCCACAGCAGCAACTCAACTGCTTGTCTTTTGGGAGTGTTTTGTGCTTCTCCTTCCCAGAGCAGGGAGGTTTGTCCCCAGGGATGTCCGGGGGCTGCTGGCGAAGGGTCTGGCTGTGGCTCAGGGGGAGCAGGTGGCTTTCAGAGGACACGGGTTCATTCATTCCCTCCGGAGCGAGATTTCAGACTGGATGTGTCTTGGTTTGCCTGCGGTCCCACTGCTGTAGGGGGTTCACCTGGGGGCTGGCAGTGTTTGGGGGTGTCTCAGGTTGATGACCAATGTCAAGGACCTTCCCCAAGGATGCAGGTGCTCATGCCCTGATTGGTATCCTAGCCCTGGCATGTGGATTCTTCTCTGGCAGGAGCACAGGGACACCCACGGTTGGGGGGATTTTGGGGACAGTGTTTGTGTCCAAACACACATCGTCATCACTCTGTCCCACTCTGTCAGCGTGGCCTCACACAATGCCACCCCCTCTGTCTCACCTGCTTCCTCCCTTACTTCCCCTTGGAATCCCACCTGCCTCCCCCTGCCCCAGGACTCATCCTGGCAACACACGCAGGGAATGTTAGGGGCTTTCAGGGTCAGAAGTTGGGCAGATTTTAAGGGAACCTTTGGTCCTTGATCACTGTTGGGAATGGCAAGTTGGGGTTTTGCCAGGCAGAGGGGTGCAGGTGTCTTGGCTGTCTTTGTCCCTGGTGCCAAGAAATGATGCTTTTCTCCTGGACAAAGGGGCTCGTGCCCCAGGGGCTAGATCCAGTTGTGGGTGGATGTGTGGCAGCAGGTCCTGGGGAATGCTGGAAGAGGAAGCAGAGTGTGCTCACCCCACATCTCTGGGAAGAGAGTGCCTGTGGGGTGCAGATCAGCCCATGAGTTTAGTCCTTATGCTGAGGGTCTGTCGGATGTGGGGGTCCCCAGTCCCCAAAGCCCTTTCTCCTCCTCCTCCTTCCTGTCTCCCAGCTCCCTTTTCCCCGACCAGGTGGCCCGTGGCTTATATAATGTGCTCAAACCCTGGAATAGCTCCTCCCGTTACACAACCACCCAGCCAGCCACGGGGGGGGATGGTGGGGGGGATTCCCAGCTAGATGCTCCCCCTGCACTGGCTGTGACCCCCCTATAGCTGCAGTGCTCAGCCCCAGGGGTTGTTCCCCAGGATTGTGTCCCCGTTGGGGAAGGTGACCTCATTGTGACAGTCATCCCCCTGCTCCTCCATGTGCTCAATAATTGCTTTTATTTGTAGTAGTATTATTACTCCCCCTCCTCAGAGAGGTAATGGGCCTCGGGCTGCCTGTGCCTCCTCCTGACTCCTTGCCCAGCAATGCAAATGGCTCCAAGGGTGCAAAACTCTCCCCCCTCTCCATCCCTGTTCCTTATTTCAGAACCTCCTGTTTGGGGAAGCTCAGGCAGGGCATTGCCAAGGGGATAAGGAGTGTGGCCAGAGGGGTACAGGGCTGGGGGTCCCACAGGGAAACCCATCACCTGGATCCACTGCCTCTCCACTCAGCGTGGGGGATTTGCTGTAGCCACATGTATGCGCTCCTCCTTTCCCTCATCCCTGATTCAGGAATGGGGTCACTCTGTGGGTCCTGGGGCTGGTCCCTATAATGGTGTGATCCTTTTCCCACCAGCTCTCCTCGAGCCAGAGCTGAGAATGGAGTTTGCTTGGCCTCCCCCAACAGCCCAAGGGGTTCAGGCTGGGGGGCTTCAGCCATGGCGTTTTGGGGACAGGAGTGAATCCCAGCTCCTCACCCTCCATTGTGCCCATTTCTCTGGATCATCTCCAGGGGATCTCCGTGCCCACCGCCCTGTGTGATGCTTGTCCAGTGGGGCCAGTCCCTACCCCTGGCTCCCCCATCCCTACATCCCCAAGCCAGGAAGGAGCCCAGTTGCTTAGCAACTGTTTAGCTTCTCCACCAGCCTCCTCATCTATTTTAAAATATATATATATCTATCCATGTCTGCACAGACGTAGGTATGCACAAGCAGCTACAACTCCTGACCCCCCAGCCAGCATCCATATATTCTTTACTAATTGCTTTAAAGTCTGTGAGGTGTCAAATTTTCATCAGGCAGCTATAGAAAAGGATGCCCTGGGCTTGGGGAAATAGGGATGGAAGCACTGGGACAGCTGTTACCAACCCCTTCCTGCTGCCCCTTCCCACAGGCATGATCCCTGTGGCTTGGGGCTGGAGGGCAGCGCTAACGAGCCCCAGAATGGCTGCACTTTTAAAGCCAGATTTGCCTTTTTCCCTCGTTCTTGAACGTCTGACTCATGGTTTTTGGCACTGGAAGGCAGCTCCGGAGAAGGTCAGCCCAATTAATGGCAGCAACCCCGGACTTTTCCTCCTTGTAATTCCAGCTGGGTGTTTAGATGAGGCCGACTGCCTGGCCATGGTGTTCTGGCATATTTTGTGTCCTGAAAAAAAAGATCTTTTCCCAGCTGTCACCACGGCACCAACAGAGATCAGCCTGGGATGGGGCTGTTCATGCTTGGGGACAGGGTTATGGTTTCAGTCGGTAGTGCTGTGTCCTGATGAGATCCTGACAGGCAGGACAGCCATGGGGACCACCCCTCTCAGCCTCTCTGGAGTGACTGGAGCATCCTTACCTCATCTGGGCTGTCGCTGGCGTGTTGGGGCTGAGCTCTGGCACGCTTAGTGCACGAGTGGTCCAGGGAGCCGCCGTGCTGGGCTCGCTGCCCACATCCCGTGCCCGCATCCCGGCACGCGGGTGCTCACGGCCGCCCCGGCTGGTGCAGCTGGATGTGGCGAGAATTAATGGAGCACCGGCCGGAGGCGGCTTTAATTAGCACCGAGGCACGGGGAGGAGGGGGCAGGATGCCCGGGGATCGCTGTCGCCTTTCCCCAGCGAGGGAGAGATGTCGGGAGAGCATCCAGGCACCCGGGAGAGCATCCAGGCACTGCCGGCCCCCCCGCTGCCATCCCTGCTCCCCCCGGGACGCGGCTCCATCCGCAGTACGGCGGCAGGGCCCTGCGGCGGCGGCTGCTCAGCGCCGGGGGCTGTGGGCATGGCCGGGGGCTGAGCAGGGCCCACGGGAGATTTCAGCAGAGCTGGCTGGAAGGGGCTTGTTCTGGACTGGGAAATAAGAAAGCCAAAGCAGTTTTGTGAATTGAAACTCTTTTTCTGCTCTGTTTTCTTCTTTCCTTTTGGGCTGGAGCTTCTGAACCCGTGAGCTGGACAAAGCCCAGATGGGACAGGCCCAGGGCTGGGACATGGGGACAGTCACATCCTGGGGCCATCCCACCCCAGCCCACAGGGAGTGACTGGAAACCAGCTTGACTGGAAACCAGCAGCCCCAAAACCTGTCTGGATGGCGAGGCTGGGCCCTGCACCCTGAGATGGCAGGGCCTGTCCTAGCTGTGTGACAGGGGCACAGCATGGTGTGTCTGTCCTTCTGTCTGTCCTGGCAGTCACTGAGCTGGCACTGTGGGTGCCCAGGTCCTCCACACCCTGTCTGAGAAGTGAGGGAGAGACCCAGGCATGGGATGGAGGGTGGTGGTGGATGGTGAGGAGCAGAACAGAAGATAGGGATGAAGATGGGGATGAGGTGGAGAAGGGAGAGTAGGGATGAGGATGGTGGTTGGGGATGAGGATGGTGGATGGGGATGATGATGAGGAAAGGGATGAGGAGGAGGATGGAATTTGTGGATGATAGTGAAGATAGGGGATAGAGGATGGAGGATGGGGCGTCTCTGAACACTTCCAAAAGCTCTAATCCAGGCATCAGAAAGCACCTGCAAGCTGAAAAGCCGGATTGACCTCCCCAAGGCCCAAGGTGGCACGTGGGAGGAAGATCAGGATCCCAAAACACGTGGGCGAATGCCTGGTTAATATGGGAAAAGAGGGATTTGCTCAGGAGACTCCCTAGCAGCTCCAGCCCATGGTGCCAGGGGTTTGGGCCCTCTTGGGTGGCAGTAAGGGAATTTGGGAGGTGGCAATGGATGCCAGCAACTGTCCCCAGCTATATCCTGCAGCCTTTAAGAGTCTGTGGAGACACAGAGCTCACCCCAGGATGCCTCCTCTCCCTCTGGGCAAGGCAGTCAGGCAGCGGCTGCCAGTGATTGATGTTTTGTGGGTAATTACTGCAGATAATGAAATATTTAACCATCATCTTTATTATCGGGGTAGCGCCGAGCCAGGCAGGAAACCACTGCTGTTTGGATAGGGCTGTGCTGATGGGTTTGGTGCCGGTTTTGGTGCTGGCAGAGCCGGGTGGTGCCTGTGTGGTGGCTGATGGATTGAGGTGGTGGTGGTGGCAGCCACTGTGTCGCTGAGCTGTCCCTTGTGAGTGCACGACATCACTGGGGCTCTCCTGTGGGGGCAGGGAGAGCACAGACCCACCTGGGGGACATGGGCTCCCTCCGCCCTGGTGCCTTGTCCCCATTGTCACCAGCAGTGTAGGGCTGGCTCTGTTTGGCACCCAGGGCTTTTGCCTGGGGCCCCTTTGGAGAGCTGGGGGGAGGGTTGTGGGTGGGTTTTTCCCATTCCTTTGTTTCTCTGCCCGTGCTGTGGCTGAGGCAGGGGGCTGGTGTCAGCTCCCAAGGTGGATATTGCTCAGGGCTGAGGGGACACTGGGATGGAGTCCTCTGTCGATCCCCAGTCCAGCTCCACCTTCCCAGTCCCAGTTACAAGGGGGATATTTCCAGCCACATCCTTTTCATGGAGACAGGGAGCATTTCCTGGTGGATATGCATGCCTCCCCCCACCATGCAGCCTTCTCCCACAGGTATCCATCCAGCTGCCAGTTTATCTTTTATCTCCATCTACCTGCCCAGCTCTATATCCCACATACTCCCGAGGTTTCTCAGCAATGAATTTATCCACTGTTGGGCTCAGGATAAAATGAATTCCCAATGGGGACAAGCAAGCAGAGGCTGCTGCAGAAAGCATCCTCTCCTTCCCTGAGCCCCTCTGTGGGGGAAGGTTTCTCAGAGGGCAGCTTCCCCCTTTCCCTCATTTCCTTCCAGGTTTTTGGCTTCATGTCCTGAAGGGAAAAAGAGGGAGAGGAGCCCCCAAGGCAGGTTTTTGTGCAGCATCTCTCTGTTCTCCAGCCCGGAGCCACCCTGGGATATGGAGGGGGCTGGGTTCTGGGTGGGCAGGGAGGGCTGAGCAGGGCTGTGGGGTGTCACGAGGTTGGAAATGTGGGTGCTGCAGGCAAGGAGGGACTGAGGGACCCTCCACTTGCAGGGATGAGCATCCAGAAGTGCAGAGCCCTGGTTGGCTACTGCTGCACCAGCAGCATCTCCCTCGTGTCTCTGCGGAAATAAAGGCTGCTGGCTCCTCTCTGCATGGTAGTAATGGAGGGGGAAAGGAAAAAAAAAGCCATGTAATTAAGCACTCAGCTGCTGTCTTCCCTGGGCAGGTTTGTCAGGAGATAAACAACTGTGTGGGGCAGCCAGTGGCAGCAGGAAAGTCAGGGGTGTCCTTTGGGGATGCTGTGGGATGGGAGATGCCTTCTGGCCAGGTTGGGATCCCCACCACCCCAGGGAGGGCTCCGAGGTATTTTCTCTCCTCAAATAGCGAAGAAACATCATGAAAGCTTCTCATGGGTGATCTGCATTCCCACCCTGGCTCTGTCCCAACTGGCATGGCCATGGAAAGCTCTGAACTGCCTGGTATCCTGGTGGAATGGCACACTGGGAATGGCAAAGCTTTCCTGGGCTTGAAACAGTGTGGATCAGTCCGTGGTCCATCTGCCCTTCATGCCTGTACTGGGCTTAGGGATCCCTCCTTCCCTGGGCCACTGTTTGCCCCACTGTCCATGGGCAGTGTGTGTCAGCCTCCCAAGGATTGGCTGCTGCCCACATAGATGATATGCAGGCAACACCCATCCTTGCAAAAGCCTCTCCAGCAGGATCCCTGGGATAGAAACACCTCAGAGAAGGGGCTTCTGGCAAAAGCTGCATCTCCAAGCCCAAATCCAGCTTGGAGAGTGAGGCAGGATGCTCTGCCTTTGCTCCTGATCGTTTCTCTTTGTGCAGGGCCACAGTAAGGCCCAGGTGGTGCCTCTGCAGCCTGGTGGAGCTGGTGGTTAAGGCAGCAGATCTCCAGTGGGAGCATCGGGTGCTGGGGAGAGGGCTGGAGTGCTGAGCAGGGGAGCTGGGGCACGGCAGGACAACAGGGACAGTGAGGAATGGGTGCTCAGCCATGCGCCGATGGCCTGAGGCGCTGAGACAGGGCTGTGTCTGTCTGGGTGATCCAGGAGATTTGGGAGCATCTCCTCCCTCAGGCTTGGGGAGCATCAGCCGGAGCCTCAGCATGGCAATGCTGCTTGGGAACACTTGTCCTCTTCCGAGGGGTTATTTTTGGAGCCAAGTGAGGACACATTGACTGTGGTGGTGGAAAGAGGAGGCAGAGACACGTGAAGGTGAAGGAGCAGGGAGAAGGCAGGGGGCAGAAGCCAATGAGGATCTTTGTGTCCCCGTGCAGCCCACACTGGGCCATGGCAGAGGGTGCCAGGCCATGGCCCAAGGGCATCAGCAAGTGTTTGCTGCCTGAGGCAGACATCAGGATGTCCCACCACTGCAACCAAACCAGCCAGTGCAGCTGGGGAATGCAAGGGCATATCTGAGGGCTTTGGGTCCATTCCCTTGCTGAGTGGGGACAGTGAGGATGGATGCCTGTCCCTGTTCCAAACACACACTGGCTGACAATGGGTTCCATAGGGCTTGGAGGGACCCCTGCTTCCCCTGTTCTGCTGCTGCTGTTAGTCTTGTGTCCCACAGACCCACACTTGGTCAGGTTTTTCTGGTACAAGTCTCTGGGGCAGAGCATCCTCCTCTCCTTCCCAGGAGCCAGCCCTCTTGGCAAGGTGATGGGAGTAGCCCCAGCCTTGCTTTGAGTACGAAGAAACTGAGGCAAGGTGCAGGCAGATCTCCTAGTCACTGTCCCCATCAATCTGCTTTCAAGACAGATGTTACCCTCAGCTCTTGGCAGGGTCCCCTCACTGTCATGGGGTGAGAGAGGAACCAGGGCAGAGACTGACATGACTCTTTCTTTCCCTCCCAGGTGATCATGGCTCTCTACAACAATGGGGCTGACGTGCCTTCGCCCCAGGAAGCCTCCAACGGCTTCCCCCAGCCCGGTGCCTCAGGAACATGGCACAAGGGCGAGGAGGAGGTGCGGCTGGTGGAGCCCAGCATGGTGAAGAAGGCTCACCGGGAAATCCTGGACCATGAGCGCAAGCGGCGGGTGGAGCTGAAGTGCATGGAGCTGCAGGAGATGATGGAGGAGCAGGGGTGAGTGGTGGGGAATCCTTTTGACCTGTTTGCATCTTGTTCTCCCCCTTTAAAAAACATCTTGTTGTGGCAGATGTCTCCATTTGGAAGTGAATCCACTTATGGGTGAATTTGGGTGAAGCTTTGGTGGGTTGGTCTGTGGAGGGAAATGCCTCCAAGTAACACAGAACTAGGAGTGCATCCACTTTCCCCCCCTTGGAAATCTGGCCTCCCAGATCATCCTGCAGGGACAGCTGAAGCAGGAAAGAGGAGTGAAGTTGCTCATGGTTGTGCAAGTCAGCAATGTCACCTATCCTGTGCCCCACAGGCCTGGGATGGGAAATCCCAGAGGAGAGCTGGGGTTTGGTGCAGGAGAGGCTGTTTTGGTGCTTCAGTTTGTCCTGTCTTCCTTCTCCCCAGTTCTGGGGTGATAGGACCACCCCAACTCCTCATCCTGCCAATGCCATGGCCAGGCACTGCAAGCTGTTCCCCAGCCTTTGCTCTTCCCTTGGGAAACAAATGGCTAGGGAAAAAGCCAAGGGGCTGGGGAACATCCCTGCTTGGGTGGGCAGGAGGGACTGAGGGGGCAGCAAGGAGACCCCCAGCCCCTCCAGACATGGCTGTGCTGTCTCTGGCACCAGCCAAACATCCCGATCCCTCTGACAGCTCTCTAAAACCTGATGGATGGAGCAAATTCTTTGGCACACTTGGGTAGATGGGGACTGGCATCAGCTGGGGAGAAGGAAAATGGATTGAGGGAAGGCTTCGCCAAGGCTTTCATTTAGAGTGCAAGCGTGACCTAGAATTAAATTGTCTCACACAGACTGGAATAATGATTGTGCCTAATTTGTCATTATGGAAATAAATAAGGCTGACCCGGTGCTTTGGGGAGCCCAGAGCCTCCTGTCGGGTTCCCGAGCCCTAGTAGGGATCTTACTACTGGTAGTATCATTACTGCAATGGGTAATAGCAACACTGCAACCAGGATTGTTGTTATTGCTATAATTGCTTTGCTGTTATTAAGGCTATTAATAATGCTGATGATGGTGATACGCTGAAATGATAATATAATTGCAGTAATAATCTTGGTCAACCTGGTTAATCCTCTGCCTGCTCTTCCCCTCCACACAGGGGCTTTCCAGGGGGGGGTTCCATGAGAAGGGATTTGCACCCCTGAGGTTTCTGCATGGACCAGGGGCAGCCTGCTGGCTGTGGCCTTGGGGGAGTTGTTGATGAGGGCAGACCTCCAGGATGGATGTGAGTGTCAGCAGAGAGGATTTTGCAGGGATTTAAACACTCCCTTGTTTCCTTAAAGGCGGATGGCTCCTCCTGCCTGCACTGTAGCTCGCTCCAGGCTGCCTGCACCGTTACTCTCTGCCTGCAGGCTGGATTCCTTGTCCGGAAAAGAAGTGTCAGCAAATTTTCTTTCCTTCCCAAACCAATTCTATAAGTTAAATGCAAAAGCAAACATCCTCCGACGGGGTTATAAGCAGCACCAGGGGAATGCTGGAGGGAAGGGGCTGGTGGTGCTCCTGCCTCCACCCCTGGAGGTGGTGGGGACTTCCTCACCTCGGCCTCCCCCCACAGATTTGCTAATGGCCCAGCCGCAGTGGCCCATCTGTCACCTCCCGTTTGGCCTCATGTCCCCTCTCTAAGAGCACCGGCCGTGTTCTTAATATGCTGCAGCAAATGCTCATCTCAGGCAGACATCTCCCTGCTGCCGTAGGCTGGCTGATGTCCATGGGATGGCTGAGGCCAGCAGCTTCATCCTTATGGGGTGGCTCCACCATCCAGGGAATGGAGCAGAGTAGCATTTGGGGGTGCTGCCCTGGTTTTGGGACTCCCCATGTCCAGGGTAAGCAGCCAGGCTGCCTTCATGCCCTGGTAGCAGCCTTCCTTCTGTGTGGAGTCTGACTGGGGAATTAATGAGAGCCTTTCAGTGCAAATGAGCTTGTTAATATTAATTCGCCTCTCCTCACTGCTCCCCTTCGTGGACACTGCAGGGGAGTGTGGGTGATGCCACGTGCCCCATTGCACCCAGGGCACCCAGGGGCACCCAGAGCACTGCGAGGAGCAACACTGTCCCCAGAACTGGCTGTGTGAAGTGCCAATTGTGGGGACTGCAGGACTAGGCCTGGCTGTGACACCCAGTTTTCTGGGCTCGTGGCAGCGATGCTAATGGGATGTGATGTAATGGGTGGGCCATGAGCAGCCCCTGTAGAGGCTGTGGGTGAGGACAGGGACACACACAGAGCCCAGGGTGGAAGGTGGTGGTCACATGGAGTCCCTCTCCCTTTGCTCTGTCTCCAAGGATGACGCCAAAAGCATTGTGGTTCTCTCCACCACATCCCTCTGTTGGGATGTTTTCAGTCGAGGAGGATGGGATGTTTTCAGTTTAGGAGGATGCTCAGGTGCCCTTGTGCAACCACAGGATGTGGCACAGGACCACCTGCCCAGGGCTGTCACCTGTCCCTTCCCAGGGACACCTCAGGGACAGCGGGAGCGTTGTGGTTTGCGGTGGCTGTTCTCAGATGCCAGGACATGGTGATTAGTGTCTCTCGTTAATAACCCTGCAGCGGCCTGAGTCAGCGCTTGGCGTTAGCGCAGAGCTGGCGCGGCTTCCAGGGCCCTGGTGCATCACGGGGATGAGCAGGGGGAGCTCGTGATGGGACAGAGATGCTGGAAGTGAACCCTGGAGTTACTGGCTGCAATGGTGGCACTGCCAAGGGGGTTTGGTGGGGATGTGCCCCAAAGCCTGGGGCAGTCACAAGGAGTGGCAACTTCATGGTCATCCTTTTCTTTTCCCCCTTCCTGATGTCCCTTCCTCTGCCAAGCACTGCTGGGAAGGGCAGGCAGGAGAGAGGAGGGCATAAAGAGGGATGTCAGGGGACCAATCAGAGGTCCTGCTGTCCTCCAGGCCCCGATGACTATCACCATGCTAGCTCTCCTTTTGACTGGCTGCTTGGGCCTCATGCCACTCCCAAAGGTATAGAGGTCCTCAGCAGGTCCACAGGGAGCCCATGCTCTGACCACAGCAGCCCTGACCATATCTTTGCCCTTCCAGGTACTCCGAAGAGGAGATCCGGCAGAAAGTGGGGACCTTTCGGCAAATGCTGATGGAGAAGGAGGGTGTGCTCACCAGGGAGGACCAGCACGGGCGCCAAATGTAAGTCAGGCAGCTTCCAGCTGGTCCATCCATGCATCTCATCCCAGAGAGGAGCATTCTGGAGTGCCTCTGAGTATCAGTGGGCAGGTGGGTGGGTGGATGAGGGTATATATGGGCATGACTGCATAGATGGATGGACATGGAGGAGGTATATAGAGATGGATGGATGGATGGATGGATGGATGGATGGATGGATGGATGGATGGATGGTTGTTTGATTTGATGTTTGTTTGATTTGATGGTTGGTTGGTTGGTTGGCTGGTTGGCTGCTCAGTCAGTTGGAGGCAGGATTTGCCCCTCTAAGGCAGTATCCTACCTCTGGAGAGGTTAGAGGTTATCCTGCACTGGTAATCTGGAGACCTCTGGGTGCTGTGCAGAGGCCAGCATTGCAGTGCTCCTGTCCCAGATGATGAAACCCAAGTGCAGAAGGTCTCAATGCTTGGCTCACCCCACCAGCCAGTGGCAAGGACCCGTGGAAGAAGCTTCTCCAAAAGCTCCTGCACTGTTCATCTGCTTCTAATCACTCCTCACAGTGCCTGGCCCTGTGGGGCTGTATCTGCCCTGGGAGAGGGCTTAGGGCTCAAGTTGAGTGTCCAAAGCAGCCCAGATCCTGCTGGTGACGTGCCAGTTGCTCCTCCTGCCCAGCACAGGACTGTCCCCAGCCTCACCAGGGTCCACCCCGGCTTGATGATGATTTATCAGTGCAATGCTTAATGGCCCAGGCAGCGTGGCTGGCCCGGCGTGCACCATCCATCAGCCCGGAAACCAGGTCACTTGGGACAGGAATAGATGCTGCAGGTTCACTGAATATTAATGCTTCATTAGGGTCAGGAAATCAGGGCAAGGGGGGAGGCAGGGAAGCCGTGGCATCAGGGAGAGCCTTCCTCACACCACTCTGCTGTGGCACGCCAGGCAGGGAGGGACACAGGGGCATGGCTGTGCCCCACCTGGATGGGGCGCATGGGCTTGGGACGGAGTGAAACACTCAGGATCCTCCTCCAGGCAGGAAAAACCTGTCCAGGTCACTGAGCATCAAGTCTGAGGTGTTAACAAGTGGCCTTTGCCAGTGGGGGCAGGAGTCGTCTTCAGGGCATCTTCCCAGCAGGCTCGTTAGGGCCAGCACTATAACAAGCACATGGAGAAGCCAAAGGTGCCTTAAGGTTACCCAGGCAGCCCTCGCTGTCACCTTTACAGGCTTGGTTTTGCAAAATGAAGGGTAATCATTAAAGATTAGCCCCGGGGCTATAAATAATAGTGCTGAGCTGGAAGGAGCAGTCTCACAGCAAAGGAGAGCAAAGCCGGAGGCACTTGAGGAGGCTGGTGGGAGCTGGGTCCAAAGAAGGTGGCTCTTCAAGCAGCAGGGATCTGAGCTGCTGAAGGATGTCCTATGTGCCAAAGGTCTGTGCTGGACGAAGAGGCTGGGCAAGGGAGTTAAATAAGCTTTAAATAAAGAGCCTCAGCCCTTGTGGTGGCTGGGAGAGTGCTCAGCAGAACATCTCGTGGGCTGGTCCCGCTCCAGCACTGCTCTGGGCTTTTACAGCTCAGTCCTTGGCTGCTGGGACTGTGAGTCTGAACCAGCTGGTCCTGTTTCAAAGTCAATGCGAGAGCTCAGCATCATCTGCGTAACTCCCCAGGGAAAAGTGAGGCATCGAGCAGAGCTGTGACCACCTGAGTCCCTGGCTTTGCTCTTTGTGCTCTCCCAGCTCCTGTCTCCGTGTGCACAGCTTGGTACAGCCCAGTCCCCAGGGAGAAGGGCTTGATGGACAGGCTGGTGGGATTGCAGACAAAGGCGAGAGTGTGCCGGGCAGGGAGGGATAATTGGAACAGCACAAGGCTGGTCTTGAGCTGCTGAGCACAGCTAATGGGTGAGATGCTGGCAGCAGGCTCTGGCGTGGAACACTGCCTGCTCACGGAACAGAGACACACACAGGGAATTATTCCTGCTCTCTTCTCTCTTTGCCTCCTTTCTTCCCCTTCCCATGGTTGGGTAGGTGGTTGAAAGGCTGTTTCTACCCTTGGGACATGGCCAAAGCAGAAGTCACTTGGAGAGGACCCAGAAAGCCATGGCTGTGGCGCAGAAGGGAGCCCAAGACCCGCTTGAGCAATCGTCTGTGGTTAGGGGGAAGGTGCCTCGTGTGTCGTTTCGGTCCAAGACATTTTTAATTAGGTTAAACAGCCCATGGCCTGCCTGTGGCCAAGAATGCCAACACGTGCCACTGTCAGATGTGCAGTCTGGGACTGGGAGCATCCCTTTGCTCAGGCACTGGCCAGGCTGCCAAGGGACTGCTGCTGTGGGGCTGCACTTCTCCACCAGCATCACTGGCTGCTTGCTTCTGGGCTGGGAAGGGCAGAGGAGCCCTCATCACGTTTCTGAGGGCAAATCTCCCTTGGGAAGCAAACACCTGGGCTGGTGTGGTGCTGGGCACCCTCCGAGCCTGTTCCCAGCTGTTAAGTTTCCCTCCAGAGCACCTGGATGTCTTTGTCCCTCCCTGGGTGAGACATCCTACATCCCCCAAGAGCAAATGAGAAGCTCCCCATGGGGTTTGCTCCTAGGCCTGATGGCAGAGCCAAGCCAGGGAGGTGGGGACACCAGGGAGAGGTTGGGTAGGGACTCCTGAGACTGTCCTAGTCCAGCTGCCAGGCCTCTGCCAAGCCCTGCCCACAGCCCCGGTAGTCAATGGCAACCTCATGCCGGTTTCCATGGCAGTGGGAAAAATTAATGCTGACGAAGTCACTCAGGAGAGAGAGGAGAACCCTGATGGCTCCAGGCATGATGTCCCCCCACCCCTTCTTCACCTGGCCTTGGGAGGAACGTGGACCTTTACTTGCCTGAAGTTCTGGTGCTGAGCTGGTGGCACTGCGGGGTGCTGGTCTCAAAACCCAGATCATCTTGGGCAGTTCTCACCTAAATTTCCTGGTCTTCTGCCAGCTCCTCTCACCCTTATCCAGCCCTGCCAACCACCTGGGCTGATTCAGCCTCCCATTGAGCCCCAGCACTTGGACAATGCCAAAAGGGGCTCAAATGGTGTTGAGGCTGGAGCCGGTGGGGAAATGGTGGCCCAAGTGTCCCTGTGCCAGCCTGGTGGGGATCTCTGCAGGGATTGGAGCTTCAGGAAGACCCTGAGCAGACCTCCACGCTGGGGAGCCCTTTAGGGGCTTTGCTGTGTGTGGACCTTAAGGGACATGACCAAGGTCCCCTGGGGATGCCGTGGCAGAGGGAATGTCCCCCAGCCCCTGTAGCTACATTGGGACTACCCCAGCTGCTCCAGTGGGAGACAGGAGCAAATTAATCCTGTGTTTCCTCCTTTGGCAGTGTGATAGAAAACCACCACGGGGCAGATGGGGAGGAGTACACAGTGGAGTATGCTGAGTACGGAGAGGGCTGCCTGCTGCAGTGCGACTGCTCGGCCGAGTGCTACCGCGAGGACAGCGGCCACCGCGAGTACAGGTCTGCATGGATTTTGGGGACCTGGTGGCCACGGGGTCCCCATCCAGGGGCACAGAGTCCATAGCCATGTCCCTTCTTCTTTCTCCAACCCTGTCCGCTATCTCCCACAGGATGAAAAGACGCTCGAGCAGCTCTACCTCTCCTCCACCCAAGAAGAAAAAGAAGAAGAAATCGGGTCACCGCCGGAGCCGGTGAGTCCCTGGCTGTCCCTGTGCTGTCTCTTCTCTCTGGAGGGCAGCTCACCTCCCACCTCAGCCTTTCCCCAGGCTCTGGTGGGACAAGTCACCCCACTTTGGGGGGCAGTACACCCCCAATGTGCACCCTTAGGAGGTGCAATGCATCTGCATGTACTGATACTGCAACACACATGTGTGCACACGCCCACTGCATGCACTGGTGGGACCTTGCCTGGTCCGTGTGGGGAAGGAGCTGTCTGCCACAGGGCACAGCACCAGGCAGGATATGGCTCTATGAAGGGTCCATCTGCCCACCCCTGACTGGTTAGCACTGCTGCTTGGGCAGGATGCTGTCCCTAATGTCCCTTTCTTCTCTGCCTTTCCCATGGCAGCAAAAAGAGGAAACCTGGCTCAGAGCACAGGTGAGTGACCACTGGGCTGGGTGCACTGTGGGGTCCCCTCTGAGCTTGCAAGGCCACCAGGCACAGACTGGCCTCTACCACCCACTGTCCCTCTCTGAAATCCCACTGGGAATTGGTCACCTTGTCTCCTGCTGGAGGCTGTGGAGCCCACGAGGTGGCAATGAGACACAGCAGGATGTGAGCATTCCAGAATCGAAGGCAACCAGAGGCCTTTCTGCCCCCCAGCCTAAATTCCCCAGGAAGTAACAGCCATGCGATGTTCATGCATCCCATGGGGTGGTCCAGGGGAAGCAATGTGACTGGGGATGGTGGGACCAGACTCCCCTGGGCCACGGGGATGGGGCTGGGGAGTCCCCTGCTCCCTGCTCAAGGGCACCCACTTCCCCTCTAGCTGTGACAGTTCTTCACCCATCCGCAAGGAAAAGAAAAAGAAGACTGGAAAGAAACATAGACGTGACAGGTAGGGTGAATGCCACAGCAGGCTGGGGACAGCAGGGCTGGTTGGGGACAATGGGGCTGGTTGGTGACTGTGCAGTCCCTTGGGCTGGGGTGGGATTTAAATAGGGATAGGGTTGGATGCTGATGAATTTTCATGGGGCCATCACCTCCTCACCAGTGGCATCAGTCACTGTTGCCTGCCCCATCCAGCAGCCCACCTCAGGGCCATCCCCCTGTCTTTCTCCTCATCCCTGGGAGCTGCCCAGCTTTTGCTCCCTCCTGGCCAAATCATGTATCTCCTTCATCTCTGCCTCCCCTTCATCCCTCAGGTCTGAGTCGGGGTCACGAAAAAGAGAAGACACAGGTAAGAGCGACAGCTTCCAGGAACCACCCTACTGCCACCAGCTGCCAGCTTCCCCTGCCAGGGACCCCCTGTGTCCTGCCATCCTGCTGTCCCCCTCCCCTCTGCCCATTGTGATGGACCCCCTCACCCCACAGCTGGACACTGCTGGGTGTCTCACACCCTTGAATGTGGCACAGGGCCACTCTGGCTGATTGTGGGGTCCCACAGGGCCTCGAATGTCCCCCAGGGGAGAAGAGGGGATCTCAGGCAGCTGTGGCCAGGACAGACCTTGACTCTGCAGGTGCCATCTGCCAACACCACTATTTAAGGGTGAAACAAGTGCAAAACAGACTGTGTGCATTGAGAGGGTGCAGGGCAAAACAACTGGGGTGGTGACAACGGGCCCGGGCCTTGATGCTGAGCAGAGCCAGTCCCTCCCTCCCCACTGCCACTCCCTCCTGCCTGGCCTCACCAACCTGCACTGACCCCACAGTCCCCCCAAAGCCATCTGGGATCCCCACGGCGCTTTGAACCGCAATGTAGCCCAGCTCCAGACCAGGCAGATCCTTCCCCTCACTCCTCCCGCAGCCTTGTTGCCTTTAACGGGGCCGGGAAAGCCACCCCAGGTGCTGCCCCTGTTCCCAACCTCTGCAGCTCTCGGCTCTTTCCCGCAGGTCCCGAAGCCCCAAGAACAAACGGAAAGAGAAAAATAAAGAGCGCAAGAGGTGAGGGGCCGGGATGGCGGGGGTTGAGGGGCTCTCTGTCCCACTGCGTGTCCCCCGCGGCGGCTCAGCCTGTCCCTCGGCCCCCGGCCGCCCTCTCCGCAGGTCCCGCAGCGAGTCCCCAGCCTGGCGCTCGCACCGCCGCAGCTCCTGCAGCTCCCACAGCGCCTCCCTCTCCTCCGATGACAGCGGCTCTAAATCCCTGGGCAGGTAGGGACAGTCCGGGACCCCTGTCCCCACCGCTACCAGCCCCCCAGCCTCCACGATGGGACCCTGTGGGGTAGAGCGCGGGGACAGAGATGTCCTTGTGATGGACACACTTATGTGGTGGCGGGCAGGGAGGTGGGAGGCCGAGGTGTCCCAGGGTGGGGACCCTCGGGGATGGAGGCCAGAGGCAGGTGGCAGAGACATCCCCGAGACGGGTATAGAGGGGAGTGGGATGGTGCTACCGCACCTCTGGAAGGTTTGGGAACACGGTGCCCAGACGGGGTTTCAATTTTTAGCTAGAGAAAGCACAAACCACCAATCGTCACCCCATTTCTGGCTCCGGCAAAGCCTGAGCTGCAGCCGGCGGCTCTGCCGGAGCCGGGCGAAAGGCGGGCTGATCTCGGGGCCGGGTGCCGGTGGCTGACCGTGCGGTGCCCCGCAGGCTGAGCCCCAAGCGCCGGCAGGATGACCCCAAGGGCAGCAGCGCCCGCTCCAGCCGCAGCCCGTCCTCCCCCTCGCCCCAGCGCTCGGCCTCGCCGCACCAGAACGGGCACAAGGGCAGCGCCCAGAACGGCCGCCACAGCCACGGCGCCCCGCTCCCGGAGCCCTCGGATGTACGTAGGCTTTTCTTGGACCACTCTTCGCTTCCCTCCCCTCCTCCCTCCACAGGACTGCCCCCCTGCTCTCCTCTCCGCTCCTTCCCCACTCGCTCGGCTCCCTGCCCTGCCCGGCCGGAGCACACGGGGGAGATGTGGGGTGCAGGTTGCACCCTTCCAGCACTCACCAACCCCGCGCTGGCTGCACGGTCTCCCTGGGGGAGCCAGCCCGTCACCTCGAGGCAGGGACCAAGGCAGCCAACAGGCCATCCCTCCCCCCAAAGCCACATGTCGCCCTGTGGATGTCACTCCCCCGGGGTGATGGCTTCGTAGGCCAGCATCACCTGCCAGGGTCACCACCGGGCTCAGCACCTCCCTGAGACTGATCCCAGACAGCCAAAAAATGGGCAAAGCAGGAAAATTCTTGCTTCCCCACCATCCCCAACCCTCCCTAGTGCCAAGGGACCAGCACAGTGCTCAGGACCCCAACACCCAGTCTGGCCAAGTTAGGATTTGGAGGGGATTTGATGCTGGATGCTCAGATTTTAGGACCTTGAGGTCCCCATGGCAGGTGACTTTGGAGCTAAGCATCCCCAGCTCTGCCTCAGCATCCCGGGGGTCCTGATAAAACCAGGGGGGCTGCTCCCTTGCTGAGTGGGGCAAAACCCTAAACCAGCAAGTCCAGAGGGCCAGCTCCAGTTTAAACAGTGCTGGGATGGTGAGGAATCTGCTTTTGCTGATGGGGGCTGGAGGCAGGGCTGAGTGAAGGCAGGGCACTGCAGGACCCCCCTAATGGGGCCACATAGGTCCCCACTCACCCCAGGATGAGGTGCTGTGGGGATGCTCCTGGGCTGGCAATACCTAACACTGACACCCCAACACCTGCAGGGCCAGGGGCACCCCGGCAAAAGGGGCCAGGAGCCCCCGACCCCACATCCACATCCCCTTCACCCTCCCCAGCCCAACACCCCCCAGCAGCACCCAGCACCCTGCCCACCTCTCGGGGCACCTCTCTGCTTTCTTCTTTCCTGTGGTTTTGGCTGGGGCGTGGGGGGGTTCGGGTGCCAAGGCACTGCCCCCCAGGTGCCCGGCTCGCCCCGCTCTCCCCCTGCCCACCCCAGCATCGCCCAGGAGCTCCCTTGGCTCCCCGGCACCAGCGGGACTTTTCTCCAACAACTTTCTCTCTTTCTCTCTCTCTCTCTCTCTTCTTTCTCTCTCTCTGGTTTCTATTTTTTTTTTTTTTTTCTTTTTAATCCCATCTGTGTTTTTCTTTAGCCTCCCATTTGAAAAAAACCCAAACGGTAATATACACTTCCATTTCTTGCTCAGCAGAAGCAGGGACGAGGGGGAGGGAAGGGCAATGAAACGTGCTTTTTTTCCCGCCCCCTTGTTTTAGTTTCCTTCCTCATGATTTCTTTTCTTTTCCCTTGTGATGTACAGAAATGCAAACGATATATATTTATCTTATTTTTATTTCCCCCCACCCTGTCGTCGTCGTGTTGTTCTAGATTTTTTTGCTTTTGTGTGTGTTAATGTGGAGAAGAAAAAAACAAAAAACAAAACAAAAAACCCAAAAAACCTGATGTGTTTTCTAAATATTTACAAGCGCTGAACATTGTATTTCCATTTTCTATATTTTGAACAAGGAATTTAAAAGGGAAGAGAACCCAGCAGCTCTACACTGCAAAGGGATCGAATTGCCCTTTTCTTCCTCAAATTGGCAACTGCCCGGTGTCCTCGGCTGGATGGGGATGCTTTTCCTCCCCGTCTGCAGGATGAGGCCGCTGGGTGCTGGGTTATCCAATCACCCTGCGGTTATCCCACATCCTGCATCCCGACAGGATGAGAGCTGAGCATCCTCAGCACCCAGCCCCCTCCCCACCTCCTGCAGACCCCCCAAAAGCTGGGGGCTCATCCCATCCCCCGGGTGAAGCGTGCCCACCCCAGCACCCCCAGAGCCGCCGGGAGCCAGGGGTGCCCCGGGGCGCTGCGCGGCGTTGCCTTCCCTTTTAAATACCCAGTCCTGTCTCCATCCATCCCTGCTGCCTTCCCAACCTTCCTCCTGGGTCTCTCCTCCTCCTCCTTGCCCACACGCACCCTCCAGCTCCTCTCTCTCTCCGGTTTTCTTTGGGCCAACACAACCCAACATCCTTCACCGTGTCCCACCTCCATCCATCGCCTTCCCTGCATGTTATCCGGGACTTTGCCATGTTATAGAGTGACTTTTTAAGACTGAACCACAGCCTGATCGGGTTACAGACACCAACCAGCCACCCCCCCGCGGCCACCCCGCTCGGCGGCCGGCCGCAGCCTTCCCACTGAAAAACAAACAAAAAAAAAAAAGAAAAAAAAAGATACTAAAAATTAGAAGCTAAAGAGACCAATTTTAAAAATAATTTAAAAAATTCTAAGCAAAGCAAACGGGATTAGCCGAGGGGTCTGGATCGCCGTACTAAAGAGTCCTTGTCTTTTTCCCATTCTGCCCTCCAAATGTGGAGATTATTGTTTTCTTTTTTTATTATTGCATTCCTGTCACTGCCAATTCTGAAGGTAGGTATTTTGTCCACCTCTGCACGTTCACTTCTGCAGATGAGCCTGTTGAAAAGCTCCGTAGCTTGATTTAATGTTATTTTCTCTTTCTTTCTGACCTTCTTTCTCTTTCTTTCTCACTCTCCTTCTCTGTCTCTCTTTCATTTTGTCTCTTTTTGGTGGCTGTATATAATTTTTTTTATTTGTATGGTTTTCCCCAGTTAGCTGCAAAGCCATGCTCTTCTCTTATGTTCTTTTTTTTTCTTTTTTTTTTTTTTGCCCTCTCCACGTAATATTTTTTTCTTTCTTCCCCCCTTTTCTCTTCCCCGTCTCCTCGTGCTGTCGGTAGAATGCATTTCTGTGTCTTTCAGCCCTCCGAATTTTTGTTCGTTTCCATTCAGGGGCCGAGCACGGCTGTTCCCTTTAATTCCCCCATTAGTGGCTGGGTAATGAAGGCAAATATAACTAGGGAGAAATAGGGGCAGTGGCCACGGGTAGAAGTGGGCACAGGGGGTTTTGGGATGGATGGTTGGATGGGGCAAGAAATGAGAAATTTGGGGAGATGTGTGGGTTTAGCCCCTCTTTGTGGGTCAAAAAACCCAACTCAGGGAAAATACTGAGGGAGGCAGCAGTGGGGAAAGGTTTAAATCCTCCTCCCTCTAGAG
The DNA here is from genome assembly GCA_024500445.1 of Entomyzon cyanotis. Lineage (NCBI taxonomy): Eukaryota > Metazoa > Chordata > Aves > Passeriformes > Meliphagidae > Entomyzon > Entomyzon cyanotis. The sequence goes on from JAKEPQ010000746.1 coordinate 22,329, forward strand.
ACGCAGGTCCAGGTCATCCTGGTCTGTGAGGGGCAGAATCCCAGCCCTGGCTGTCCCATCCCCACAAGTGTGTGTGCTTTCCCTTGCAGGCCGGGTCTTTGCCAGTTTGGGTTTATTTGGGATGCTTTTACCTTTGTTGCCTGGGCAGGAGACTCCTGGGTTTGGGTGGAAACCCTGCAGTGTGAGCCTGTGGCATGGTCAGCCAGTGCCAAAATGCCACCCTGGGAAAGAGGAAACTCCTCTCTTTCTCTATTCATCATCCTCTTCTTCTTCTTCTTCATCTTTGCTTTTCTGTTCCTCTCCTGGGATGCGGGGCTGGGCATGGGCTCTACTGATCTCCCATTCCAGGGTTGCTGCATCCCCCTGGAGCAGATCCATGTCCCTCAGTGCTTGCAGGGTGGCTGGGCAGGGCTGATCATCACTGCCAGCCTCCCACTCGCTGCAGCCACTGCATCAACCACAGATTTTTAATCAACCCCCCCACACATTTTGGCACCAGCTTGCTGCTCTGTGGCTGGAGGGATTGGTTTATCCATGGGGACAACGAGGTGATGGAGTGTGGAACAGTCTGGGATGCTCAGGGGCACGGAAGTCTTGTGTCCCTTTTGCAGCAGCTTTGTGGTGATCTCCAGAATCCCAACCCTTTACCCTGCCCCTTTCTTTTTTGCGGGAGAAAAGTGGCATTTAGAACACAGTGGGATGGGTGGAGAGAACTTCATCCTCAAGGATTCATTGAACAGGTTTATTTGGGGTAAGGTGATAGCCAGGGATTGGGGTCACCAGCCCTGGGCCTGGTGGCACAATCCTGGCACCATCCCAATATCCCTGAACCCCCCTTGATCCCCTCAGCTGGTCTCAGTGACTCTGTGCAGGATTCACCCTTCCAGAGATACTCAGGAACCTCCACTGGGCTGTGGCTGGGGGCAAGGGGACCCCAAAGCCCCCCAAGCCAGGGTCTGATGGCTTGGTCAGGGCTGATGTTACCAGAGCCATTTCCACCCATCCTTTTGGTCTAGTGGTGTTTGCAAAGATGGGGGAAACACCCAGGCAGCATTTGTGGCTCAGAGAACCTCAGATATTTGGGAGCCTGAGGGCAAAATCCCCTGAGGTCTCAGTGAGAGTCTGGCTCAGGGCTTGGCCACGGTGGTGGCCCAAGGTTTCCCCTCCCTGTAGGAGAAGTGAGTTGGTTTGTTTTATTTCTCCTCTCTCTGTCTCTGTCTCTGTCTCTGTCTCTCCTCCTCTCTCGCTCTTTCTTTCTCTCTTGCATTTTTGTGAATCTAATGATGCACTTATATTGCCCCGCTTTTCCCTTCTCTTCATACCTTACCTACTAAAGGAGGAAATGCCACTTTTTTGGTAAGTGGATGTTAACCAAGAGGGACTTAAAAAAAAAAAAAAGCATATAATGGAAAAAAATAAAAAAAAAGGAAGCAGAAAGCAAAGTCTGTGTTGAGTGCTGATGAGGACTTAGCAGTTCCCTGCAGAGTCACAGCTAACAGCTCAATGCGTGTCCCAGGAAGAGCCATTCGTTTATCTCAGTAACGAGGACATTTGTGAAGTTTTGCTTTGTTTTTTATTTATTAATTTTAAATTTTCTTTATTTGATTTGATTTGGATGGTTTTTCTTCTTTCTTTTTTGTTGGTTTCTTTTATGCCTTCTCGTCCCCTGGCCCCCTCCCCTGCCTTGCCCTTCATTGTCGCTCTGTGACGTTTTTTCCTCGTTTCTGGATTTGTTTTAAGCCGAAAGCCATACTATCGATAAAAACTACACGTATCGGAACATATATCTCTATATATGTGCATGCCTCTGTGTGAGCAGACCCCGTCACCTCCAGCCCTCTTTGGTTCGACCCCTTCCCCTCGGCTCAGTCTGATTTACTCTCCCTTACTGCCCCACCTTCCCTCCTCTCATCTTTTCCTTTTTTTTTTTTCCCCTCATTTTCCTCCCTTCGTTTGGGTTTTACCCCCTTTTCCCTTCCCCTTTCTTGGTCGGGGTGGGTGGGCACCAGGGTTTGCTTTATCCCCTCTCCAGGTGTTTTTTGGGGGGGTTGTTTCTTTCCCTTCGAGCTCTCCCTCCCCGACGACTTGGGGCTTTCTTGGATTTATTTCTTTTCCTCCCATCCCACCCCTTCCTTTGGGTTTTGATTACGATTTAAGTTGAGTTCTATTTTTTTGGCGTTTTGCATGCGGAGGTTTGCATGACCCACGTTGTTGAGGGCGAGAGGAAGGTGCAGAGTAGCGTCTGTGTAGCCTGCCTTATGCGATGTGCATTGACGTTGTGATCTGCGCCCCCGGCCCGGCGCCCCCCGTTAAAATCCCCTTTCTCCTTCTTTCTTGTCTTCTTCCCCCCTTCCACCTCTCCCTCCTTCTCTCTCTCTCTCTCCCCCTTTGCCAGAGGCCAGCCTCGGCGTCCCCCTCTCCGCGGGCTCACGGCAGGACGGAGCCGCCGTCCCCCCACACCCGGGGCAGCCGACACGGCGCCCGCAGCCCCCGGTCGCCCCCGCCGGAGCGGGCCAAGCACGGCCACCGGCATCGCTCCCGCAGTGCCTCGCCGCCGTCCCGACACCGCGGCCAGAGCAAGGGGCGACCCCCGGCCCCCCGGGAGCAGCCGCCGCCGCCGCTCAGCCCCGCCGGCTACAGCAGCGACTCGGAGGGCTCGGCCGGCTCCCACCCCTACCACCCGCCGGTCGGCCCTGACAGGAACCACGGCGCACACGGCAAGAAGTAAGGGAGTCCCCGGGATGTCATCCCTGCTGGGATATGGGAGCTGGGCTGGGATGTTTGGGGTGCAGTTCCTTGAGGGCACCTGGAATCCATCCGGGCAAGGCTCTGGGGGCTTATGCTGGGGAGCAGGGCTGGGTTGGGATGCTCGAGGGACGGAGATGGGAATAGGGATGGGGACAGGGATGTGGACAGCCACGGGAATGGCAATGAGGATGAGTTGGCAATGGGAATGGGGATGGGGACAGACACGGGGATGGTGATAGGGAAGATGGGGATGGGCAAGAGCCACAGTGGTCAATGTTAGCACACTCTGGGAAGGGCCATCCCTGCGAGGGCTTACCGCACTGCACAGGGCAGTGCCTGGATGGCAGCATGGTGCAGGATCCCAAGCAGGTGAAAGCCCTGTGCTTTATCATCAGGGATGTAGCCCAGTCAAAAAGTGGCGTCATGTAGGTGTTCCCTGCGGGAACCTGGAGTCCCTGGCTCCCGTGGGGACACCCTGCCAGCCAGGACGAGGTGCGAGGCGGTGTTGGGATCTGCCTTCACAGGGTGAAGGAGCGGCACCACCGAGGCCGGCCCAACAGCAGCTCGGAGTCGTCAGCCAAGCACTCCCGGCACGCCTCGGAGCGGAGGAAGAGCCCGTCCCCCAGCCCCGGGCAGCGCAGCAGCTCCTGGAGCTCCAGCGGCTCCCTCTCCAAGTCCCGCTCCCGCTCCCGGGACAAGAGAGCAGGACGCAGCCGCTCCCGCTCACCCTCGCCGAAAAAGCCAGCCAGCAGGTCAGGCACGGGGGGGACAGGGGCACGGGGGACACCGCGGGTGCCAGCAGTGGGCTCAGAGCGCATCGCGGCTCAGGGTGGTCCCGGCTGCCCAGGGGCTCGGGAAGGGGTCACTAGGCATTGCTGGTCACACTGGGAACACCAGCCCCAGCTGGGAGCGTCACCCCTACAGGGAACTGCTGTCACAGGGTGTCCCTGCGTGCCACCCGAGACCCCAGCCCACTCCCTGACCCTCCTCTTCCTCCTCCCCGGGGTGTAGAGAGAAGGACAACGAGCCCCGAACACGTCACGGTGATCCCGATCCCGCCCGCGCCCGGCGCCGCTCCAGGAGCTACTCCCCCATCAGGAAGCGGAGACGTGACTCCCCCAGCTTCATGGAACCCAGGAGGATCACCAGGTGGGTCCCGGCATGTGACAAAGGCTCTGCCACGGCCACTGGCACATCCCGGGGCTGAGCTCTGCTGTCAGCTGACCCCAGAGGGTGCGTGGGTGGGTGGACAACTGGATGGAGGGAGGATGGATGGATGGATGGATGGATGGATGAATGGATGGATGGATGGATAAAACCACGGATGGATGGATAAAACCATGCATGCGTGGATGCACGGATGGACTGAAGTACACATGGGTGAATGGATGGGTGAATGGGTGAGTGGATGGACAGATGAATGGATGGACAGATGTACAGGTGGATGGACGGACAGACAGATGGACAAAAGCAGCCCTGTGGATGGATAGATAACCCTGAGGTTGAATCACCTGGCCCAGACAGATGGATAACCAGACTGCCTCCAATACTGTGACCTTCTGATCTCTTCCTATTTCGAGGCATGAAAACAGGAATTAATTTTAATCCGCCTATGCATATTCCAGCAGTACGCACATCCGCAATCACGTCTCTCCTGCCCTCCAAAAGCTGGTTTCTCCTCCTTGGGATCCTATTGCCTCAGGATCCTGAGCTGTAAGACAGGCAATATTTCGTGCCAGACGAAACACTGTGTGCATATGTAGCACCTCGTTAAGATGCAGCGCTGGCGGCAGGGCCGTGCCGAGCCGAGATTACCTCCTTCCTGACCTATTTGTCTCTCCTGCTATCAGCCGGGAGATCAGGGGAGGCTGGATTTTCAGAAATCAGCTCTGCCTCGCTGTGGGAGGGATTTTGTTTTGCCTGGGCTGGACTGGAGTTGTCAGGAGGGAGGACAGGAGAAAGGACAAGAGAAACACTGCGGAGGCCACGGGTTAGAGCTCCCGCAGCTCACCCTGATGGATGCCCTGGAAAGAACATGGGCTGGGAAAACTGCTCCCAGCCCAGCCCGGGTGCCACTGGCTGGTTTTCCATCCCTTCTGCTCCATTCTGGTTTTACCAAGATGTCCCCAGGGGGATGGCAGGGCTGGGGAAAATATAATACTGTGAGGACTGTCAACCCCACCCCTGTCACCATCCCTGGGGTGGATGGGGATGGCAGACCCAGCTCTGCTCGGTGTTCAGGAGGAGCAGAGCCATTTCTGTGAGGTGTAGAGGATGCTGTGGGGAGGGGGCAGCCAGGGAAACACCCCCAGCACCCCTTAGCTGCCCCATAGCCCAGCCAGAAACCCCAGGGCTTTTCCTTGCCCTCCTGCCCTGTCCCCAGTTCCCATCATCCCCCTCCACCATGTGGTCCTACCTCAGTGATGCCAACTTCTCCTTTTCCATTTCATCCCAAGGTCCCTCTCGGAGAGCATCGCCGCCAGCCTGGCTCCCAGGGTAACCTTCCCCCTTCCTCCTCCTCCTCCTCTTCCTCCTGGACCCCTCTGTGTCTCCTCACACCTTAGGATGCCCTCGGCACTCAGCCACTCTCTGGTCCCACTAACACAAGCTGGGAGAAGGGACAAGGGGCCGACTCCTGATGTCGCTGCCCCCTGTGTCCCCCCACCCCACTGTCCCCGTGCTCCCCGTGTCCCTCCTCATCCTCAGGTGCCGGCGGGGCCACAGCTCGCCTCCCGCTAATCCCGAACGTCTCTTTTTCAGCAGCTTTCAATCTTTGGTGTCTGGGATACACAAAAGCCACATTAACCTGCTCACTTTCTGCCCTCGACGCTGCCTAATCCAGGACTAACACCCCGGGGGAGTGGGCTGGGGAGGAGGAAAGGGATGGATGGATGGAAGGGGAGGTGATGCCGGGTGGCCACATCCTGACACCCCCGGTCTGAGCCCGGCCGCTGGGACGCTTGGCTGCCCTGGGTGGATGCTTGGCCATGCCGGGGGTCCAGCGCCGGACCCTCTTCCCCGAACAGCCGCGGGGGGGCCTGACTCAGCTTCCCTTTTCCATTCGCAGCGCTCGCAAGCGTCCCATCCCCTACTACCGGCCCAGCCCCTCGTCCTCCAGCTCGCTGAGCACCTACTCGTACAGCCGGAGCCGCAGCCGCAGCTACGACAGCTACAGCTCCAGCCGCAGCCGCAGCCGGACTCGCAGCCCCCCCAGCCGCTCCCGCAGCCCCAGCCGCAGCCCCAGCTACAACAGCCGCAGCAGCTCGGAGAGCGCCGGCTTCTGAGCCCCCCGGCACCCGGCCGCAGCCCCCCGACAGCCCAGCCCTGCCCGTTCCATGCCACCTGCGCCCCCAGAAGGGACGGGACCACCGGGGAGGTGGAAAGGAGCCGGGGGATGCTAAGGATGGACCCGGCAGCCGGGGAGAGCACGGACGGGAACTCAAATGGGTCCTTGCAACGCCCCGGGAGGGGGCGGTTCCCCCGCTCCGGGGTGATTTGGGGGTCGGGATGGGGAAGGGGAGGATATCTTCTTATTTCTGCGAGTGCCGGGGTGGGGCGGGGTGGGGTGGGCGAGCACGGAGCGATGGAACAAATGCTCTGCAGAGACCTTGGGGCCAGCGGGTGGGGTGGCTGGGGACACCCCTGGGGCCCCCTGTGCTTTTCGGGTTGGTTTGACTGTATTTTAGCACAAGAGTGTCCCGGGGAGGTGGGCGGGGGTGGTGCAGGCTCAGCTGGAGGGTGTGATGCCAACCAGCGGTGAGCAAGACCCCGTTTCCCCCAGCGAAGTTGTCCCCAGGGTGTCACGGGGGACAGAGCCACTACAAAACATTTTGGGGTTCCCCCAGACCTGAGCACACGCCGAGCCATGGACGAACAAAGCCGGCAAGTCCCACAAGTCTCTTCCCAAGCAAGGAGATCCAGGGAAAAACGCTGCTTGTCCCAGCTCAGGAGCCAGCCCTGGCACCCACCCACCCCACCCAGTTGGGGGGGAACCGAGCTGTCACCCCCGGGAGGACAGAGCTGCAGGGCCTAGGGCTGAGCAGGGGTTTTCCACCTCTGGGCTGCATCCAGCCATCCTCTGGCTTTGGCATGGCCTATCCCACCCCTGGGCTCACAGCCCCCAGTCCCCTCCTGCTCTGGGGAAAAGTGGCTGCTTTTTTAACTGAATTATGGAAAGAGAGAGGCAGGAGGGTCTCGGGTTTGGCCCACCGCCCCGCTTTCGCAGGATTTTGCTGATTTCCAAAAAAAAAAGCCCCCTGGGCGCTGAGGACAGTCGTGGCCCCCCGGGGCGGTCGGTGTTTAATCCCGTGGCCCCGCGTTTTCCGGCCGGCTGGAGCGGGACAATGGGGATGAGCCTCCCTGGGTGGGAGAGCAGCTGCCCGGATTAACCTGCTGCCCCTGGATGCAAAGCCAGGCTTTGGCCGTCCCGCTTGGCGCTGGTTTCCAGCCAGCCGGGATCGGGAGGATCCTTTGGAGTGCAGCTCAGCTCTAATGAGACAGCCTCGTTAGCCGTGGCCTGATGAACCAGAGGTCCCGGGAGGGCAGAGATGGGAGCGAAGGGGAACTGCGGGGTCAACCTCCCAAACCTGGGACCAGGCTCAGCCCGAGGCTGAGGTTTCACCAGCCTTGGAGGAAAATCCCAGCAGCTGGGCAGTGATGGGTGGCAGCCCCTGGGTGTCCAACCGTTTGCTGGCAAAGCCACCAGCCTGAACGAGCAGAGCTGCTAGAAATGGGGTGAGCAGGTAAGGAGGGGACACACTCCGTGGTGCAGCTCGTCCCCATGTGCCAGCCCCGGGCAGGGTGGCAGCTCTGGATGTGACTGGCAGGAGGAGACGAAGGGTCCTGCTCTCCTGGAGCCTGGGGAGATGGAGGACATGAGTTCCCCCGGCAACCCTACAAAGCCCAAGCCGCGCGCTCTGAAAACCATCCCAGCAATTCCAGCTGCTGCCCCACAGCCCCCGAGCCCCACATCGCCCCACGGGAAGCTCAGACTGGCCACTGGACCCCACAACCCCGCTGGGATACGGGGGAATCCCCTGAGATCATCCGAACCCAAGCCAGCAGCGCGGGATTTCCCCAGTGGCCGCAGCCCCAGCCCTGCAGCCCCTGTGGAGCCGCGGCTCCCAAAAACCCGAGACCCGACTGCAGCGGCGCCGCTGACCAGCCAGCACATCAGGGAAAATTCCAGTCTTCCTCTTTTACAGTCTCTGTCTCCTGCCGCGGAGGGAGCCAACTGGAACAAATACTCTGTAGAAATACTTCAGTATTTTCCTGTCGCGCGTGCGCTCTCTCTCTGGGTTGTGAGTACAGCTGTAGATGCCGTGAGCTGGTGCAATTATAATAAATATACAGTATATATTGTAAATTTCTCTGCTGGGCACTGAGAGGTTTCTTCCTGCCGGCAGCGCGGCAGGGTTATCCTGCTCCCTCCATCCAGCTCCCTGAGGATCCATCCTGCTCTTCCCTCTGACTCCATGCAGAGCAGCACCGGGAGCTTTATGTCTGATCCCCGGAGGATCCAGCTGTGGGGTGGGGGAACCCTCTGGGAACATCTCCCTCTGCATCCTCCCTGTCTCCTCACCATCCTCCTGGCTCCCTGCGTCCTTCCCTGCATCCCTCCCTTTAGCCTGCCAGCTCCCATCCATCCTGTCTGCATCCCTCTCTGCTTCCTTCTCTGCATCCCTTCCTGCATCCCTGCATTCCTGCATCCCTGCATCCCTGCATCCCTGCATCCCTGCATCCCTGCCCTCTCTCCCATATCCCGGCATCCCTCCCTGCATCCCTCCCATTTGCCTGCAGCTCTGCCATCCATTCCTACCCCCCTGCATCCCTCTCCTGATCCCTCCCATCCTTCCCTGCTCCTCCCTGCATTCCTGCCTGTATCCCTCCCGTTTCCCTGCATCCCTTCCTGCATTCCCACCTGCAATCCTTCCATTCCTCCCTGCATCCCTCCTCTGATCCCTCCCCTCCCTCCCAGCATCCCTCCCTGCATCTTCCTCTGCATCCTTCCCTGCATCCCCTCCATTTCCCTGAATCCCTCCCATTTCCCTGCATCTCTCCTCTCCCTCCCACATTCCTCTCGTTTCCCCACACCCCCTCCCCTCCGCAGTGCCTCCTCTTCCCGTGGTTCCACCCCAGCCCCCGCAGGATGAAGCCCCCAGCCCCACATGGCTCAGCTCCCCGCAGCCCCTTCCCCCTCGCTGCCATTCCAGAGCCAGCACCAGGCAAAGGACACCCCAAATTCCCTGCTGCAGCATCACCCCCACACTCCCGGAGGTCATCCACGCTGACCCCAGATGGGAATCCCTCCGGGGTGCCAGGTGTATGGAGAGACTCGTTAGGAGGAGAGGGTGCTGCCCCTTCCAGCCCCCCGTCCCTTCTAGCACCCCGAGTCCCCTCCAGACCCCCTGTCACCGAAATTGAGGGACAAAAACCTCTACAACAACATATTTTTAGTGTTAAAGGATCAAGGCATTGCTTTATTCTGGTCAGGGTGTTGTTCTGGCCAGGATGTGCAACAGAAATAATTTCATCCACACATTGCCTCGGTTGTGTGGCAAAAATCCTTCCATCACATATGGTTGTTTACTGGATTTTTCACACACTTATGCAGACAAAACCCAGAGAAATTAATTTATTTCATGTTTATTGGTCCCAAGTTGCACAATTCTTAGTATTTGATTTCCTATTGGTTATTGATCCCTTCACCTTCCATGCTATTTAGGGCCTCAATTCTTTGTTCTCTGATCGATCTTTTCCCAGACCAGGTGTCTCCGACACCCCAGGCAATGACGTTCAGGGGTAATGGTCGTTAATGGTCATAATTTCCTGTGTATCTCCTGATCTGTGTAGGTGTTAAACTCATCAGGCCTCACCCAGGGAAACGAGCCATTTGAAAAGAAACTCCAATTCCCTTCCTCCTGGGCAAAGACTAACAAACCCGTGGCCAAAATCAGTTTAACATTTTAAAATCTGTATCATTTCCAACACCCCAGGCCCCCAAGAGCTCCCCAAACCCCATTTTCATCATCAGCCCTCCTGGTCCCACCCAGCCCCACCACCCTGGTTCCCACTGGCCCCCATCAGGTCCTGTGAGCCCCACCAATTCCCAATGGCCCCCAGGACCCTCCTCAGCCCTGTGGGGCTCCCGTGGACAGGAATAGCCTCACCCCAACTTGGTGCTGGGGGTTCCCATCAGGATACCAAACCCTGGGGCCACTGGAGGGCTCCAGAACCTTCTGGCTAATGGTGACCAGAAACTGGGGGGGACTCCAGAACCTTCTGGCTAGGGGGCGACCAGAAACTGGGGGGCTTCAGAATCTTCTGGCTGGTGAATGACCAGAAACTGGGGGACTCCAGAATCTTCTGGCTGGTGGGTGATGAGGAGCTGGGGGGCTCCAGAACTTTCTGGCCCGCAGGTGACGGGGAGCTGGGTGGCTCTAGAACCTTCTGGCTGGCGGTGACGCAGAGCAGAGCCACTCACGGCCTCCTGCACTGACTCACCCCGCCATTCCCGAGGCGCTGGCCCAGCCCCAGCCCCCTTCTCACGCTACCACGGGGCAGCATCCTGCGGATTGTTTTCCGGGCAGGCAGGCGGGCGGGAGAGGCCGGGAGCCGCTCCAAGCGCCATCCATCATTCCCAACCAGGCCGAGCCTCTCGCGACGAAAGGCGGATGGACATTTCCTTGGCAAGGGGGACCCTGCAGGCTGCCAGCCCCCTCCCCTTCCCTCGCCACCCACCCACTGCGGCTGCGTGTGGCCGCCCCAGCCCCGGGGAAAGTTTCTCGTCCCTTCCCCGGGGCTGCCGCAATTGCCATTAATAGCCAGCTGAGCGGCCCGGCTAAAAATAACCCCCGAGCCTCTTCATAAGGCACCGCCGGCAGCCCCCCCGGCAGCTCACACACCATGGCCGAGCGCCGCGTCCCTTTCACCTTCCTGCGCAGCCCCAGCTGGGATCCCTTCCGCGACTGGTACCATGGCAGCCGCCTCTTCGACCAGTCCTTTGGGATGCCGCACATCCCCGAGGATTGGTACAAGTGGCCGAGCGGCAGCGCCTGGCCGGGATATTTCCGCCTGCTGCCCCGGGAGAGCGCCCTGCTGCCCGCGCCCGGCTCGCCCTTCGGCCAGGCGCTGAGCCGCCAGCTCAGCAGCGGCATCTCCGAGATCCGCCAGACCGCCGACAGCTGGAAGGTCACCTTGGATGTCAACCACTTCGCACCCGAGGAGCTGGTGGTCAAGACCAAGGATAATATCGTGGAGATAACCGGTGGGTGCTGCGGTGGGGCTCTGTGGGGTGGTTCGGGGTGGCGCAGCTGCGGCCCTGGAGCTTGCTGGGGGGAAAAGGGGAGAGTAAGGGATGGGAAGTGAGGCAAGGAAAAGCAGGGGATGGAGGAGAGGAGAGGAGAGGAGAAAGGGAAAGCGAAAGAGGAAATCAAGGCACAGAGGAAGGCCCAGCATTACAGCTCAGTCTCAGGGTGCATTTGGGTGCAGAGACCTCCCAGCCCCCTATATTGACCCCTCACTGCTGCCCAGAAGGACACGGGGAGGAACCCCCCGGCTGGAGCCCCAGAAGGACCCGGGGTTCCTCCCCTGCACTCCCTGGCAGCGCCCTGGATGCTGTGACAAAGCCCAGACCTGTGGCACGAGGCCAGGATGTGCTTCCTGCCGGGTGAGGGGAGCCCACAGGGAATGGGGACAATTCCCCAGCCAGGGGAATTCGGGGGTGCAGCCCTAGGCAGAGTGGGGTGCTCAGTCTCCAGCCCTGCCAAGCCGTGGAGCCAGCTGGCCACCGTTGGGCCCCTTTGGCCACCCCCAGCTCCTGGCAGTGCACTTTGCTCTGCCTGAATTTGGGGAAGGCACCCGGAGCACCCCCACAGCCCCTGGTCCCCCAAGTCGCTCCAGGCTGATATTATGGCAAAAAAGACCCCCACAAACCCAGGATGGGCAGAATCAGCCCCTCACAAGTGTTGGGGTGGGGCAGGAAGGTTCCCATCCAGCCGGCCCCTTCCAACCATCGCGGGGTTTTGTTTCCTTGCAGGCAAACACGAGGAGAAGCAGGATGAACACGGCTTCATCTCCAGGTGCTTCACCCGAAAATACACGTAAGTACCAGGGAGGGGAGGAAACACCTGATGCAGCCCTTTGGGGACATTTTCCCACCCACCCACCCACCCCCCTCCAAGCCCTCTGGCAAGACCGGGAATGCTGCTCACCCAAACTGGGAGTGGGAGAGGCAGCAATTTGGGGCTGAGCATCGCATACTCTGGGTGGGTGCTGCAGCCCTGACTCCTCCTCTCCCCTCTCCTCCCCTCCCAGCCTTCCCCCCGGTGTGGAAGCCACGGCTGTGCGGTCCTCGCTGTCTCCCGATGGAATGCTGACTGTGGAGGCTCCCCTGCCTAAACCTGCCATCCAGTCTGCTGAAATCACCATCCCTGTCACCGTGGAGAGCCAAGCCAAGGAGCCGGCCAAGAAGTAGGCTGCACCGAGGAGGAGGAGGAGGAGGAGAAGCCGCCGCTGCCCCACCCCACCCCCAGCTGCCCCCTCACATCCACCCCCTTTTTACTGTTGATTTTGTACTCGCCCTGCCACTGAGTGCCTTGAATAAATGTGAAGGAACCGACAGAATCAGCTGGAATAAAAGCTGGTGAAAGAAACCTGTCCCTGTGCCGTGTCCATCCCCCAGCATCACGGCTGTGGTGGGAGCTGCTCCGGGACCAGGGCACTGGGATGGGGCTGCCTGGGGCCAGAGGGGACAGCAGGAGGGTCCCCAAGCCCTGCTCAGCACCTGGGGTTTGCAACCCAGGGCTCCACATCCCAGGTCTTCTCATCTCAAGTCTTTACGACCTGGGCTCAGCATCCTGGGGTCAGTGTCCCGGGTGTTCACACCCTGAAGTCTCCCAGTCCTGGATATCCACATCTGCGTTTTCTACATCTCAGTTCTCCCTATCCCAGCCTCCAGCATCCTGGGGACTTTACACCCCAAATCTCCATCATCTCTGGTGTTCACAGGCAAGGACTCCAACATGCCAGGCTCAGCATCCCAGATTTCACAGCCTGGGTCTCCTACATCCCAGGTCTCTCAAATCCCGGGTCTCAGCACCGTGAGTCTCCCCATCCCTGCTCCCCCACACTCTGCCTGTCTACATCAGAACATTTGGGGTCTCCACACCCCAGTGTCACCATCCTGGGATGCTGCATCCCTCAAAAACAAGCACACCCACCCTCCCTTCGGGTCAGAGGGACAACAGGGGCTTCATAGGCAAGAGCTCACCCCAGCAGTGCAGCCCCTGAGCCCCAGCCCTGCCCCCCCAGTGCCCCTCCTTTCCTTCCACCCCATTGTTTGAGGGGCTGGGTTGGGGATTCAGCTCAGGGGCTGCAGCCTGGCTGGGGGACTGAAAAGGGGTTGGGTTGTGGTCCCAGTGTCATTTGGCCACAGCTGGCCCCATGTCCCCTGTGCCCCCATGGCCCTGGGCCTCTGGGCTGGACTGGCCCTACATGGCTGAGGTCAGGCCCACGGCTTCGATGTTCCCTGATATTCCCCGCTCTGACAAATCCCACTAATCCCCCCTGAGTCATCCTGCAGGCAGACGGTGACCTGGGAAGAATCCTGCAGCTGCGAGGCCTCTCTCCAAGCTCGGGGGGCTCCACGTGCCCCCTGAGCCCCTGCCCCCCATGCCCTCTGCCCCAGCAGTCTCGGGTGTGATGAGTTTGACAGGTGTCAGGCAGATCCTGGGGATCAATTCCTGCTGCCAGGGGATCCCTGTGTGTGTGAGTCTGGGGTGGGAGGCTTTTCCAGCCCAAGTGTCATGGGAATACGCCTCCTAAGGGGCATCCCATGCCCCCTCCCCTCTCCTGTAGCTACACCACAATGACTTTTTCTTCCCAAAATGCCACCCAAGCCATGAATGGAGGCTGCCAGAGCACCAGGGCGCTGGGATGGGGTTCGGGGTGTCCCTCTCTGTGTGGGGGTGCTCAGCGAGCCCCCAGCCCCTACTTTTCCCGGCCCAGGGGCTGTTCCCAGCCCCTCCCGGGGGTGTTGGTCCTGCAGCCCCGGATCCCTCGCAGGGCGCGTGAGTCAAGGCGCATTTTCTGTTTATAGTTTCCCAGGGAGGGGAGTATTTTTACAGCGTGAGTCACCGTGCGTGTGGCTGCGAGCGGAAAACCAGCGGGAAGGGAGGGAGGTGGGGAAGGACGGAGGTGGGGAAGCACCCACCCACCCACTCCTGACCCCGCGGGACCCTCCCCACGGCTCCCACCTCCCCGCACTGGCCTTGCCGCGGGGAGGAGCCTGGTGAACCCTTAATCTGCAGGGATGAGGATCCTCTGCACCAGTGGAAGGGAGGTGACCCCAGGAGCAGAAACCAGAAGGGAGGTGACCCCAGGAGCAGAAACCAGGCCGTTCCTGAGCCCCCCCGGTCCCACGGAGCCCCCCAGAAAGTCGAGACAGGCTATAACAATTAAGCAGCGCTGACGTCAGATCTGTAAGTTTATTTGCTCAATGTACGACGGCTACATAATGACTCACATTCATGATATTCCATCACTGAGGAAAAACTGCTAAGAATGGTCCGTGTGTGAAATAATTCCTTACAGAAACACGGAGTTGGAAAAATAATCACTGATTAGACCTTAAAAATAGTTCACTGCATAACATGACAAAAAGCACAAACAAAGGCTCATTCAAAGAACACAGTCATTGTTCTCCTACACTGTAATAGTTATAATTTCACCATGACGAACACCAGACATTAAGATTAAGCTAACACTGGTGTTTTCTTTTGCTTTTTTTTTTTTTCCTTTTTAAAAACAAAATCATATATAATTGCATGTCACTATAGCAACATCCATAACAGATCAGTTTGTTACGATCACTATTTGGTAGAGCAAACTTTACCCCCGAAAAAAGAAAAAGGAAAGAAAAATAAATTAAAAAACTTTAAAAAATTTTTGAAGACTATTTTGTCATAGGAATACATAACATCTACAGTATAAGTTAATAAATTTCAAGCTACTGTATAGAAATACGACACTAGCATGCACAATATTGTATCAATAGAGTAATGGAGCAGTAATCATTTCACTGGAGAGACAGTATCATAGGCAAGTGCATCTCTTAAAAAATGAAAGAAACCATTCAAGCTGCTTAAAAATCAAGTCCCTGACCCCCACTCCGTTTTTTAGCCCTCTTGTGCCATCTCTCCTGCATAAGTTTCCTAAAGCAGCCAGAGCAAAAAGCCAAAAAGAGTAGTAATTATTTGGAGGGAAAAAAAAAAGAAAAAAAAAAAAAAAGAAGATAGGTTTTGTAATTCCAGTAAATCACTTCCAAATTATACAGCTGGGACAACACTGCTCATGGGGGTTGATGAGAGGGAGGTCAGAAGCCTAACGCATCTCCCCGTCCCAGCACACGCTGGCACCGCACGCCCCTCGCCACAGGATGCTGAGTCCCGAATTCCCTGGGCCACGCTGGGAGCAGGGGAACCCCAGCCTAAAGAAAGCCGTGCTGGGGCAGCGCCGGGGAGCTGAAGTGCTCCCGGGCAGTCGGGAGGCAGCTCAGGGCCGGCGGGAGGGACTGGAGCAGTGTCCATCCTCCCCGGCAGCAGCAGCGGGAGCGGCGGTGCCATGTGTGCCACACCACGCCGCGCCGTGTCGGGCTGACTCTCGCAAGGGACAGTGAAAGCCTGGTTCCAAAATGCTCAGAATCACAACAAGGAATTAAAGCACGAGCGCGGTTTCTCCTCACTGCGCGGCGCTGGGGGAAGCGCTGCAGGGCGCAGCGCTCCGCGAGCCAGAGAACAGCAGTGAACCTCCAACAACCATGGGAAAAAAATCAAAATTAAAGCTAAATTTACTCAAAATGGGGTAAGTATTACCTGCTAAGCAACTTAGATGCCCCGACTCCCACCCCTGGCCGGATCAGACAGATTCGGAAAAGATTTTGCTAAGAAGAGAACTAAGTTCCTGGGCTCCCGATGGTGGATAGAAATGTCTATGATTGTAGCTCTTCCCTTGAGGAATTTCTCTACCAAA
The DNA here is from genome assembly GCA_024500445.1 of Entomyzon cyanotis. Lineage (NCBI taxonomy): Eukaryota > Metazoa > Chordata > Aves > Passeriformes > Meliphagidae > Entomyzon > Entomyzon cyanotis. The sequence goes on from JAKEPQ010000746.1 coordinate 38,106, forward strand.
TTAGTTTCTAAGCTCCTGAAGTTCACTCATTACACCACAAGCTTCCCCAGGAGAAAGGAAAACACACCCGGCTTCCCTGGTGACAAACAAGGGAGCCTGGGTGCTGGAGATCTGCTGACAAACCTCATGGTACAGTGGGAGAAAGTCAGGCAGAGTGAAATGGCAGTGCAATCCCTGAGGAAGCAGCTGTGGCACCTTAAATCAGGATGGTCTTTTGAAATACCAAACACAGTACATGACATACAGACCTGAATGCTCTTTTTTTAAAATTTTTTTTTATTATTATTTTTTATTTAAGTGGCATTTTTAAGTTTAAACACTTCCCCCTTTGTCTAATTAAGTTCTTAAACCTTTTGCTGTGGACTTAAAATAGTTGAAACAGCCGCTAGCCAAGCACCTGTTAAGCTGTGGACCAAAAAACTAGAGCAGCTTTGATGTTCCTCGGGTGGGCGGTCTTCTTGCCTTGGGTGACACAGAATAGTTAAAGCCAGTCCACAGGCGAGGACTGCTCAGGAAGGCAAGCCAAAAGAACTAGCAAAAGAAAGAAAAACAGACAATCAAAGGCTTGATGTCATATGGCTGTAATGTAGAAATACTGTAAACTGCAATTTAGTGTTAATACTGTAAGCTACCCTAATAAATATCTCAACTAAAGGAGAAAAAAAAAAAAAAGAAAGAAAAAAATTGGATGGCCTAAATCCCAGGGCTTTGCGAGCCCCAAATTCTTTAGTTTTGTTGGTTTTATTTTTAATTCCTTCTCAATTTGGGGATTTGCAGCTGCGCTCTGGCAGGCAGAGCAGTGCAGAGAGAGGCCCCGCGACGTGGTGCGGGCACACGGCACCTGGGCTGCGGAAACAAACGCTCAAAGCCTTACTGGAACCACAGAACTCCCTTTTTTTTTTTTTTTTTTTGGTTGTTTTTTTCAATATTTTTGCGTTGCTTTCCTTAAAAACGAGGGCCATTCCATCCACGCAAATTCGTCTTAAAACCCTTTTTTATTTCTAGCAATAAAGTTAAATTAAAGACAGCTCCACTTGTATTAATAATCTACAGAACAGTCCATATGCCAGTGAGGCTGCTATTCCATACCAGCACAGCCAGCCTGACTTCCACTAGTGGTGTTTTGGCAAAAATGTCAACGAGGCAATCAAAGACAGGTTGTGGGGGGCCTCCCTGGGAAGGTGTCCCCTCCCTTTCCCTCCCCCACCCCGGACCCCCCCCACTCGTGGGAAAAAAATAAAGACTGCAGTAGTTAGCATCAGCGTGCGGCTGCCAGTCCATCGGGGGGGTCTAGTTGTTGCCTTCTCCGCCGTCGTCGTCTTGCTGATCGCTCGTCCAGAGCGTTAGGTTGTCGCGGAGGAGCTGCATGATGAGCGTTGAGTCCTTGTAGGAGTCCTCGTTGAGGGTGTCCAGCTCGGCAATGGCGTCGTCGAAGGCCGTCTTGGCCAGGTGGCAGGCCTGCTCCGGCGCGTTCTGGATCTCGTAGTAGAAAACCGAGTAGTTAAGCGCTAGCCCGAGCCGGATGGGGTGGGTGGGCTGCATGTGCTCCTTGCTGATCTCATGGGCTTCACTATAGGCCTTCTCCGAAGACTCCACCACGGTCGCCCTCTTCTCCCCGGTGGCCACCTCGGCCAGGTAGCGGTAATAGTCCCCTTTCATCTTCAGGTAGAAGACTTTGCTCTCATACTGCGTCTCGCTGCAGTTCTTGATCAGGTAGTTGTCCAGCAGGCTCAGCACATCCTGGCACACCGCTTCTAACTCCTTCTCGATCTTCTCGCGGTAGGCACGGACCATCTCAATCTTCTTCTCGTTCCCATCGGCAGAGGTCTTCTGCTCGATGCTGCTGATGACTCGCCAGGACGAGCGCCGTGCCCCCACCACGTTCTTGTAGGCGACGGACAACAGGTTCCTCTCTTCGTTGGACAGGGGCTCGTTCAGCTCCGTCACCTGCGTGGAGAGAGAGGGAGAGAAAAGAGACACTTGGGTTAAGCCCCAGTTGTTTGACATTCCCATCACACCTTTGGGTGTTCCCGTGCATCTTCAGAGCAAGGCAGGAGGAGGCAGTTGGCTGGCAAAGTCCTGCTCTGTCATCCAGCATCTGCTCCCATCCCGGCAGGAGCCAGCTGGGAAATCACACCATGGGCCAGTCCCACACAGACTCCTAAAAGGAGCAGGTGTTGGGTTTTATTTGAGAGATCAGTGTTTTCCAGAATGAGAGGAATCTTCTAGGAAAAGAGATGCCTTTCACCTGTAGGATGAGAGTCGGGCTTTGTGATGCACGTGAGGGAGACGGTCAAAGCAAGAGGGAGGAGATGGTCCAGGCTTATGGATTAACACCACCACAGCTACAAGGTGTTCACCTTTTCCACGTCCCATGAACACAGGGCACACTTCTGAGACACCCAAAGAATCCATGAGATGGTACGATTTCAACTGCCTCAGGCACCTGCACAGGTGAGGACTTAAAAGCTCACATGGCGAAGGGAAAATCCCCCACATAGGATTTCTTCACTGATGTTAACAGCGTTAATTCACACTGTCACCTGCCTCACACATTGCAAAAAAACCCAAAGGTACTATGGAAATAACGAGCACAGATCTCCCACAGTTACTTGGGAAGCATCACTTGGTTTCACAATAATCCCATTCCAGCTCCCACAACCTCACTGCTGGCTGGAGCCACCCGGGCAGCACGTCTGGCCATGCTGCACCAGCTTCCCACCCCTAGGGGCAGGAGAAGCCCTTGGAGCAGACAGGACACAAGGGCAGCTCCATATGGCTGCTCCCTGGGGCGGTTACAGTTGCCAAGTGGCACTTTGAGCCTGGGCATGGCCGTTGTCCCTTTTCCCCTGGGACACAGCACCCCTCCACATCCACACCCTGGGCAAAGCCACCTGGGAATCAGGCCAGCGGAGCAGGAACCTGTGAGCCACCTCACAGCAGTTAAGGATTAGGTAATGGTTTGGATGTGAAAGGCTTCTGCAAATACTGAGTCACTTTCACGAGGATCTGTAAGGACAAGGTCTGCTCTGGGCCCAGATAACCACATTTATGGTGGGGATCAGGAGGCCAAGGGCTCCTGCTGGGAGGTGGAGGGTGGCCTAGCCCAGGACCTCATTTGAGTGGCCTGGAATGACTCAGACTAGCTCACACGATATTGACCTGCACATTCCAGAACATCCACTGCTCCTGCAGCTCTTCAGCCACACTCTGCCCAATGCCTCCTCCCAAAACCAGGCTACAGCTAAGCCTCAGTTTGCCCCACAGCAAGTAGAGTCTCTAATCAGACCCCCTCTAGCACTTTCCCTCTTAAGGCTGAGGCAGCAAGAAGAACCTCCATTCCCACCCCTGCTGTTGTGTGGACCTGTGCTGCTCCACAGGATGCTCTGGAGCCTGGCACAGGAACAGCAAACAGCCCTTTTCCATATGGAAGAGGGTATTCCTGTGCAAACCAGCACAACTGCTTCTGCTCCAGGGCAAGAGAGGGACTGAGGGAAATGGGTGTCACAATTAATGAGGGCAGGATCTCCTGGGACTATCAGCAATCACCAGCGGCACAGGACAAAGAGCACAGGGCAGGATGCCAGGGCAGCTCCCAGTGCTCCCGCCCAAGGTAAGCAGAGCAGTGATGCCCAGGCCATCCGGCAGCTCCCAGTGCCAGGCTAACCCTCTGCCAGCCAGAACAACAGTGACTGTTTAACCACAGGGCCCTGGGATCCCTGGGATATCCTGCTTTCTGCAGCGGGGCTGGGCAGGGCCTGACCACAATGTGCCCAAACAGCCGTGGTGAGACACTCAACACTGCCTCCAGCCTGCCTGGTGCTCTGAGGGGTCTACTCTGCAGTTTTACAGAATGTTTCCCTTCGTTCTTCCCTCTGAGTGACACCTGCACAAACACACAGTGAAGATTCTGTGAGTTAAAGAGATCTTTGGGAGACAGTGGAGCACAACAAAGGTGTCCCCTTGCCCCAGAGCGTATGGATTGTCTGTCCTCGGAGGTACCAAATACTCAGTCAGGTTACCTGGGGTCTCGTCCCACCTAAGTTGCTCTGCTTTTAGTGAGGGATTTGGCTAGAAACATCCAAAAATCCCAGCTTGAGTTATTCTCTTCCGGCTGTAAATAGAGTCCAACATCAACAGCCATACAAGAGACTCACTAATTCCAAGAGTTTTCTGTCCTGACAGCGGTTGTGGAGATTGATCACCACACGAAATCTTGCTTTTAGCAAGATGCTCCCTGAGCAGAGATACCAGCTTTGAAGTGAGGACCAAGCAGGTGATTTAAAGCTGTCCCACAGCCACGTCTGCGGATACTTATCACTGCAAGAAGAAGTAGATTTACTTCCTCTCATGAGAAGAGTCTTGCTGGAGGACAGATTTATTAAAACTACAGGGAGTTTTGTGGGATTAGCTTTGCCATAAACATTTTAAATTCGAAGCTATTAAGGATTACTGAGGAAAGTTGCCTGTCAAAATCCTTTCAACAAACTGGCTGACAGATGGAAGGTACACCTGTGGAGACAGCAGATTCCCCCTGGGAGCTCACAGGGAACCTGTAAAAGCAGGAAGGGAGCCTTGTTAACCATGTCACTGTTTTCTAGCAGGACCCAAACTCCCAGGAAGGAGCACTGCAGAGACATGGTCAAGGTGTAACATGGATGGGGACAGGGACCATGTCTCTCAGCACTAGAAGAGAGAAGAGGCTGCAGTCCCACACATTCCAGTTTGCAACTGAGCAGAGGGAGGAAGAACCAAAAACCATCTGGCTCTTGCATTCCCAGCAGGAAGAAAATGCAAGATGCCCAGGACACAAGGTATCAGACAGCAGGGTACACTGAGCTGCCTCATCAGAGTGAAAAGAAGGTGGAAAAGATGTATCCCAGGTTCAGCTGCCATTGAGGACATCCCTGCCCTCAGTCTGCCCAGAGCTGCCTGCTGCCCCTCAGCTCCAGCCAAGAGTCTGCTGCCTGCTCCCCTGTGCTGCCATTTCCTGTCACAGCCCCCTCCACACTCCAGACTGTGCAGTCACTGTCACTCTGCTCTTCCCACAGCCCTGCACAAGTGCCCATCTCCAGCAGAAACCATCCCAACACCTCTGCACCAGCCTGTCACATGCACGTGGGGCTGTGCCTTCACTGTAGCCTCTGCTGGCCAAACAAAGGCTGATTTTTTTTTCTTACACTGCAGGATAGCAACACAAAGCAAGTTCAATCACGCCACAGGCTAAACAGCAGGTGGTAATAATTCATATGTAATGAATTAATAGCATTGCACTGAACACCTCTGATAAAACATCAAATAAGGCAATACTCTGCACCAGGCCTAGATCACACTGCAGCAGTCACATTACAGCCATTTTGGAGGGCAGAACCTTCCCCCTTCTTTACTCAGACCCTGAACGGGTCTCACCTCCTCTAAGAAGGGCAATACCCTGATCAGGTCCCATGATGCCGTTCCCAGCACTGTTACATGGAGTCAGAGACTTCAAACAGCCAAAGGAAAATCTCAATTTGGCATTAGGAAGGCTTGGCAGGAGTACAAAGCCATCAGCCCCTGGCTGGAGGTCTACCTGCTCTCTGGGAAGCTCAGTTAGTTTGGAGTTTTACTTCCCTGGCTGCCAGCAGAATTTGGTCTGCAAATCTCAGTAACTGTCCAGCCTCATCTCACTCTTGTGCCCATGGAGACTGGGGAGGGGGGCCTGAGATGCATGAGCCTGAAATGGAGTCAAGTCCTGGATGTGGCATAAACAGCCAAGGACAGAGAGCTGATCTACATGCTGGAAACCTGAGTCTTTTAGCTATTCTGGAAAAAAAAAGAAGGAAAACACATGTGCCAGGAGCATACTGTGCAAGGACACCTAGGCAGGGAGTGCAAGGAGCTTGGCATGGAGCAGTCCACACTGCCAGGATCTGGCTGGTTCCACCACCAAGCTCAAGAACACTGCCAGCTCCAGTCTCACCAGTTCCTTTGATGGCACAGTGTCTGCACCACCAAGACTCAAGTGCCCTAAAGCCACAGGCAAACTCCAAGAGTTCCCATTGGGCAAAAACTCCTGGAAGTTTAGGGTTTATACTGCCTGGGAGACTGGAGGCTTGTACAGATCCAAGCCCTCTGATTTGCAACAAAGCACTGCAGAGGTGGCACCATCTCCCAGAAGGTTTTCCTGATTTCTCCACTTCAGCTGGAGCTCTGACTCAGCACCCTGCCCAAAACCTGGCAGGCTCCCGGCATGCCCAAGGATCACATTGCAGCCAGGGAAGGTTCAGCCTCATGAAGAGAAGCCAGGGAGCAAGCAAAACTTTACTTGCCCCTAATGTCAAGGTATGTGAACTCCAAAAGCCCAGGGGTTGGTTCTGCTGCACCTTCTTTCTGGAAGTATCCCAATTAACAGGCTTTGGTGAGACCCACAGGGAAGGTTTGCTCCCAGAGAACAGCAAGTTAGGTTGGTATGGGGCTTATTCCAGGACTCCCATTCTCCACTTCTCACCTTGCATGAGCAGGCCTAAGTACATGAGGAAATAATAATTTTTGAGGTCCCTTTAGTGACTGCAGTGGAGATCCATCACAGGGCTTAGTTCTACCTGTTTATCCTTGCACACTTTCCACTTAGTTTGATAATTAAGTGCCCACCCATTTACAGCTCCTGCCTGGCTTTGATGTCTTATCTTAAAGCAGACAGCACTGGCAAGCTGAGAGGATCCAGAGATGCTTCCCTGGGGAATACCATCAACATCTGACAGTTTAACCCATGTTATAAACCTCCACACTTGCTTTTCTTAATGCCTAGAAGAGAACCTGAGCCCCTCAAGACATCAGACACCTACAAAGGAGCACAGCTTTCTGGGAGAGACAGAGAGAGACAACCATGAAAACCTCAAACTGTTCACTGAGAACAGCTTTTAACGATCACCAGAGCTCCTCTCCCACCAGGATACACAACATCCATCTCCTCCTCAGCACTCATGCTTCCTGTTCTATCTGCAGCTCCTGCACCATGTAATTAAGTCTGTTATCTCTCCACACAAACCCTAGCAAGTGCCTTGTTTTCCTTCACATGCGGCTCATAAGTCTGAGCTCTGGCCTGAAGGTCCCCATCTCTGTTTCATTTTTTGAAAGGCAAATGTGCTTTTGAAACAATGTTCTGACCAAGTCCAACCACTGAAATTCCTTCTTGGTCTGTAGCCACTGGCAAAGGGAGCAACCAGCACACAATCCCTTAGGCTCAAGCAGCTGATCAAAGTTCACAACACCTGCAGACAAGTCACCTTCATCCCCAAGCTGCTGTCTCATGGTGGGACCCCACCACGTGCCTGCAAGGACAAGAGGACACAGCCTCAGGCTGTGCCAGGGGAGGTTCAGGCTGGACATCAGGAAGAATTCCTTCACAGAAAGGGTTGTCAGGCACTGGAAGGGGCTGCCCAGGGAGGTGGTGGAGTCCCCATCCCTGGAAATATTGAAGAAACGCCTGGTTGTGACACTGCTCTGGTCTGGTTGACAAGGTGGTGAGTGGTTAACGGTTGGACTCTGTGATCTTGGAGGTCTTTTCCAACTTTAATGATTCTGTGACAGAACCACCTTCAGCAGCCCAAGTGCTGTCATTTTGGAAGGTTATGACTGACAGATTGCTTGTTTATTCTGTCCCCAGTTTGCCCTGTCTAACTTGAAGAAATAGCTGCCCTCAAGCACATGAAATTGTCACCATTACCCAGCAGTCTGGTGACAGTCACGACTTGATGTCACACAGCCTCACCAAGAACGGCTTCTCCCCAAGCTCCAGAGCAAGCTGTCCTACAACTCCACTGCCGCAGTCGGAAAGATGCTTTCCTTAAGCACTGTCCTACTTTGGCAAAGTAGGCGTGTGTTAAACCAGACCTAAATCTAAAATGGGTTCTTTTCCACTGTTGCCTTGCCTTCGCCCCCATGTCATACTTCCAAAGTGGAAGTCACACCCTAACTGCTTCTCTCCTTGCTGACCCCTTCTGCTGTCCTCTGTTCAAGTTTTAACTCAGTGTGGCCAGGGGGATTTTGGGCTGTGGGTTGAGCCCTTCCTCTCATCCCAGACAAGACCAAAAAAAGCATGTGCAGGCTGTGGGCAGACACAAGTTCCCCATTGCCTTCTCCTTTGACTGTTTCAGTATGAATAATCACCTGCTAGTTCCTGTTTTCTAAGCTGGCAGAGCCAGCTCTCATCACAGGACAGCAGCTGAAGGCACACGGGATAGTTCTGCCATTACATTTCAAATTGTTCCCAGTGCCTCAAGGACCAGTGTCTGCAGAGACTGTTTACTGCTTGTAGCCCAACTGCATCTCAGAGGCTACTCAGGCACTCCAGACACCAATTAGGATTTCTGTATGTTCCTACAATTACCAGCAGCTTTCATCCCACTCCGCAGCTTTTATTACTTAAGGCAACTTTGAACCACCCAAGACAAAGTTTTCAGACTGGGAGATGTGAAAACCAAGAGCTCATTTATTTCACTGGCCTTTGTAGCTTAATAACTACACACGATTGCAACGCACTCAGGTTTGATCAGTCCTTGAAGCCTCCAGACCTACTCCAGTTTCAGTGTGGCAGTCATGGATTTCAGTTAGAGAAAATGCAAGTTTCAGCTACTTGGGTCATTCTTGCACAAGAAAGGTTGAAGGGAGCCAAGGTGACAAAACCACTGAGAGCAGCAGAGCCCTGAGCTGCTCCCTTCAGTGTCTGGCAGCAGCATTTCATGTACCAGCCCTTATCTGCAGCACTGCAGTCCCAACACTTGGTCTAACGACTCTGGGGTTTTTTTCCGCTAAAAACCACCTGGGTGCCATCGATTTGCGTCCCCTACTTCTTCTGCAGCTTGAGATAAGGCAAACACAAGGCCTGCCATGGCTATTGTTGACAGAAAGCAGCCCAGACACATCCCAGTAATCAACTGGAAGGAACAACCCCAGCTTTCCAGTTTTGTGTATGCTCAAGTGTGGAGCTACAAACCATTTCTGAGTTAGCATTCTGAGTCGCAGGGAGCTGCTCCTCTAGCCAGTATGTGCTTTTTGAGCCAGGAAGGAATTATGCCCAGTTTTCTTGTCTTCCTTGTTAACACCCTGATTTTCATTAGCCTCACTGACAGGCTATTAAACAAGATGAAAACTGGCTGTAGGACAACTTGTTTCACCGTCTTGCTGCCACTACCTGCCTAGTACTTGTTAAAAACTCTTGGGAAAAATGATCGACCTCTGTTGGCCTAGTGCCTTCCAGCCACCAGATGGAGAGAACAGCAAGTCCAACCACATCAGTCCCAGCATTTCAGAGGACTGTCACTCAGGGCTCATCTCTGGCAGATGGGATACCAGCACCTTTGCCTGCTAACTACAAAGTAACAGAAGGGATGCCAAGCTATTCCTTCGCCAGGACATGGCAGGCTGGCAGCATCATCTGCCCACTGCTGCGTTCCTGTGAGTGCCTCAGCAGCAGCCCAGGATCACCACCACCCTCCTCCATCACCCAACAGCTTGGGGAGCTCTCCTGCCTCATTATCTGCTCTGCTCCCTGCTGATAGGCCTGTTCTCCAAGCTCTCTGCTAAGCACATGGAAGACCAGTGCCACTGCCACCAGAGCTCAGATGTGCCCCTGGAGCACACTGCAAGTTTCAGAAGCTCAGAGCTCATCCATTGATCCTTTTGGAAGGAGAATGACAATTCATGGTTGCTATAGGCTCTTCTGCAATGCATTAAGCTTCTCCAGGTGAGAGCTGAAGAGCTCTTCAAGAGTAACTGCAGCTCTTTCCTCAGCAGCATTTCTGTACAAATTTAAAGACTTGGGTTTTTAAAATTTCTGTTCAAGCATTATTCCTCAGAAGATTCCATCTACTCACAGGCTTTTGAGCTGAAGCAGCAATCCACAGGATGGCTGGCCACTGGTCATTTCTAGAGTCTTAAGACTTGGTCAACACAGAGGAAGGTGGCTTTTCTTCTCTCCAATTCATGATAAAACAACCCCAGCTAGACAGATTTCAGGGACTTATTAGATAAATGCACCAAGTTTAATGTGGGGAGGGTGTTTAGTGCTGCTGGGAGCATTAGCTGCTTAAAGATTTACCTCACAGCTTCCAAGGGTACTAATCTGGCTCAGATCTTAGTGCTTTCCTGCTCACCTCCAGCCCCACTGCCAGGCAGTAAGAATCCTGCCACCAGATCATCAAATCCTCCCCAGAGCGTCAAGTGCCAGGGCTTGTCCTTAATCAGGGGCTCAAAAATGACTGTGCCCATGACCTCTACCCAGTTGAGCCAAGGGGAGAGAGAAGACATGATGTGCCATGAGCAGGACACCCCAGGAAAGGCTGAGAGCAAGTTCTGGTTGCTAGGAGAGCCTGTTCCCAGGTCTGTTGGAGCAGGATGATCTGAGCAATTCCATGCCTTTCTTTGGCACAGCAGTGCCAATGCTGCCATGGCAGCTGCGAGCTGCTGCTCCAAAGGGTGAAATGGGAGAAGCTGCAGCCATGCAAAACTCCCTGCAGTGAGCATGTACCTTTTTAGCTGCTCCATGTCACTTCCCCAAACTCTTGGGGAACACCTGGCTGTTGCACATCAAGGTAAGGTTCTGGAAATATTAAAAAAAACCATCTCACAAGATTTTTGCTCTAGGTGTCTCGGTCTGCAGATCCAGCAGTTCCTTGGTGTCTCAAACATGTTTTACCAGATTAAGCAAGAGACTTCCCAGAACACCCAGGTGGATTCCTGCATGCCAGCTCCACGATAGGTTTGATTTCTGCATCAGCGAGTGAGGTGATTATCTCTCCAGATATACTTTACTCTCCCACTGCTTCGGGGATTTCAGGCTTGATCTTACACACCTCTAGCAAAAGCAAGTTTATTTAATTTCTTAAATGAACTTGCAGAACAGAAGAAAGTCAAGTTTTCGCTCCGGCAGCTTTCTGGAGCACTGCAACCAATTTTAAATTACAAGGAGGGTCACTTTAGTATCCTAGATCCAAATGTGGGTTTAACTACTCTTGCCTGGCTCCAGCCATCTCCTTCCAGCCTCTTCTGATGCCCAAGGACTCCCACCACAGGTTTGATCTCAGTTCATCACAGGTGACAGAACTCCTTGGGCACTGATGTCATCTTGACACCACCAAATGCAAGAAGCCAAGCTCCCATCTAGGTAATGAAATATTCATCCCATGTAACAAAGCCCAACAGCATAAACAGGCAAAGCTCCAACACCTGCCCCACCTGGGTGTAAATTAAAGGCTGTTAATCTTCCCCATGTTCTCGTTCACTGCTGAATATGAAGCATTAGCCTTTTACAAGTAGAGATCTCCTACAGCAATTGTTGAGCATGTTATCTGTTAGCACATGGCACAGCAACAGCTTCTCCACCTACTATTAATAAACTTTATGCTGCTGAGCACCACAACTGTCCAAACAACGTGTCCATCAGCAGCCTCGTTAGCACTGAAGCTAAGACCTCTCACTGGTGTTTTTCTAGAGCCTGGGTGAAACCATCTTAGAGAGGAGTCAGAAGCACACTGACACGCCAAGTAGCTTTGCTGGGTACGTAAGCAAAGACACATCCCAAGCAAGCCAAGCCAACCCATCCGGCGAGATCAGAGGGAATTTGCAAACAATTAAGGAATGGTTTGCACTTGGAATCCCTGCAGACTTGCGCTTGTCCAAGTGCAGCTGCCTCAAACACCCACAGACGGACTCAATTCCAACATCTCCTTTATGGAAGAAAAACATTAAGTACTCTAATCCCTAATCTGGGGATCACTTTAAGGGAATCTCACGCCATCATCAGTGACATGTTCTCTAGTTACTCTCCTACTGCAATTAACTAATGCACTGCCCCTGGTCACTAGATCACTAGCTTGGGGCCAAAAATCAGGTTTCTTTAATACCTAATTGAGCATGTACTGGGTCATGCCCAAGATGTGACTAAATCTGGGTTAGCACAGAAAAATCTGAGACTGGGGGAAGTTTGCCCTTAAATAGGCAGACAAAGGCTTTTGTTTCACCAGCTTACATGAAGGCTTTGCTTTTGAGAGACAGTCTTGTCAGTGTTTCCTGCAGCCCAAGGATTGCTGCCTCATCATTTCAGCTCTATTTTCCAGAATTTACCATTCCTGACCTTTTCCACACTATATACCAAGATAACCAGCAGAAGACTCCTGGGTGAAGATCAAGCCTTATGATTTCCCTAGGCTCCAACCCACAGGAGGGATCAGAGAGATGCAGCAGCTCAGCCTCGTTGTCATTCTGCACTCAGAAAAGATGGACAAAGCCATCCCACTGCTGAGCTCCTCCCCCAGGCACACTCCCCACACAGAGCCACGGGTGGGAATCCAGTATCTTGACATCTGGCCTCTGGAGCAAAGAGTCAGGCCTCTTACTTAAGAAAAATAAATTTAAAGAGCAGAATGAAAGTAATTTTGTCCCCATTTCCCTTCATTTTAGGATGGGAGGAGGGACTTTGCTCATTAGATCAAGCAGCCAGGAGAAAAACATTCCCCCAAAGCCATTTTGTTTCCATGGGGAAAGAAGAGTTCCCCACCTGCAAAGACCAAAAGCTGCACTGGCAGAAGCACAGGCAGAGCCTGGCAGCCAGCAGCCACGGCAGAACATTTTATCTCAATGCCACCAGCACAAAACCAGCCACCACCGTTTATCTGAACAGCTTCTTCAAGTCAAGCAGAATGTTTCAGAAGTTGAAAGACAAAGCCACTAAAAATCCAGTACAGTGGACAATCTGTGGCTACTTCCTCTTGTTTTAGCTCCTTTTCAAGCTATCTCTGTCCAGCAGCAACTGTTAAATTGAGCGAATACTTATGTTTCACTCAGTTTTTGCTTTCCAGACGAGGCAGTTGCCATGAAATGAATGGCACTTGCCATTTCCCAGAAATGGCAGTTGCCATTTCTCTGCAGTCACGTGAATCCAACACTGGGGAGCAAGACTTCAGCTAAGGACCAGTTAGGTTAGTTACCTTTCCAGTGAAGAACAGAAGTTTTTGAAGACTTTCGCCTTTCCAAAAGGAAAAGGCAAAGGCTTGACCAGCCAAGGAAAGAAGGTCTAAGCTGGCTCCAAACCAGTTAGCACAAAAATACTCCTAACAGCATCAGCTTTGGAAAAACGTGTCTTGAGCTGTAGAGCACTGAAGCGTAGAAGAACGCCTGGAAGCATCAAGGGTGCAGCAGCTACCCAGAGACAACCTCAGCCCTGCATCACAGCTTTGCCACAGTGAGGTGGAAGATGATGCCTGTATCCTATCAGGACTGTCAATGGAGAAACGCTTGGGAAGCCAGGCAAATCCTGTTCCATTGCGCTTTGTACTGCAGTTATTCTAATATGCATTCACGTTTCGCTGTCAGCCACAGCTCAGGAGGTAGAATAGGGCAGAAAAGCACAAGGCAGAGTCTTAAATGCCCCAGGCATTGACCCGTCTGAGGAAAAGCTCCCCCAGGTGAGACTGGAGACATTTTCCAATGCCTCTTTCCCTGTAGCTGCCTCTGAACAGCCTGGTGTTCGGCTGGGACACCAAGCAGCCAGCTCTGGTCTGAACTAGTCTGACAGTCCTCTTGGCTCTTCCCTGCCAGACTGGAATTGAGCTCCCAACACACTACTCACCTCTGCCAAGGGAAAAGCAGCACCAGCAAGTTCAGCAGTGCTCCACATCCAAGGACACATCTGAGCTCAGACAAAGCCACCTTCCAAGAAGCAGCTGGTTACTCAAGCACTGGCACTTGGGACACACAAAAGGTTGGATTCTTTGTTTTTCCTAAATATGTATCCTTGCACACAACTTCTGTGCGGGATTTACTTGGCATGATGCTGCTCCAAATGGAAGCTGAAGAGTTCAGTCATACAGCTGATGAATTAGGCCTTGCCAGATGTGTCACCATCCATGGAGGTTTCTCCAGATGTCAAGTCATGGCTACCACTCTCCTCCCCAGCCCTGCTCCACCAGCTGCACTATGAGCCACATTTCTCCTTGTATCCTCAAGAGCAACAAATCTAGCAGATCCAATTTCTAACTGCAGGCTCTGCAGAGACAGTAGAAATATCAGGCTCTGAAAAGTCCTTGTCCTTAGCATTGTGACCTTGGGGTCACTCACCAGCCCGGGAACAAAACCCAAGCCTCTCCATAGGCTGCTGGGGACTATCAGGTCACTCTTACTCCATCTCCTTGATCTCAAGCTCTGCAAGGCTGAGACTGCTTATTTCTACTTGGAAAGCCAAGCTGAGCACACTCCTGCGCAGCCCTTATGCTGTTGGCCCAGGTACAAGAAAAGTGATTCAATAATTCACATGAAGAAGAGGAAAAAGCATGGTGCGGATCCTAAAATTAAGGAAAATCTTAATTCTGCCAGGCATAGAAACTGAGGAAGAATCACATTCCTCATCTTACTGATCACAAAGCAAATCCCAGCAGCAGAAGGCAGAGGGATACACCACAGCCATGTGCACATCCCTCACTGCCCTTGAAAGCACCATCCAAAACATCCATGAGGACCACTAAGAGGATGCCAAAGACACCATCCCGTTCAGATCAGACAAGCCAAGAACAATGTATATGCTCCAGAGATACAGTAGTTTTCAATACAGGAAACATTTTTGAAGCTGAAGTTCTGTGGTTGTCCCTAAATTGCTGTTCCTGAATATTCCAGCAAGCCCAAGTGCCCATCATTAGTGTCCAAAGAGTTTATTCCAAAGCGCAACTTTGGGATCAATTGGTGAACACAGATGGGGCAGACAGGGCTTATCACTGGCATTATGAAGCTTATTTGGTGTACTAAAACAATTGAGTCTCCTATGAACCAGCCATCTTTACCCAGAAGAAGCAGCAAATAAAGATGGTTGAAAAAACAATTAAATAAATCAAGACAACTCCCACCAATCTTTTTGCATTTTCATGGCTAGGTATCATCCAACAGATCTACTGGCTAAGCCCAAATCATCCAAGGGCTCTTGGAGAGCCTTTGTCCAAGAGCTTTACTGTTTCCATGTACCCAGGCATAATTCAACTGCTATACTCCCCATCACAGTCTCAACATAACTTTTGTTTAGCTCAAGAGGAGCTCTTTCCAATCAAATAAACCCTGACTGCTACACTTTGCCAACTGAGAAACCCAGCACGGTCTTTTCAGTCAGTGACTCTTCCTAAAGCTCATATAGATAAGAGCTTACAGGAGCTCAAATGGGAATTTCTAAGAGCTTGAGCTGCTGAAGACTGGTCAGTCAATGAAGTTAATGTGTGCAGTGGCCATTGCAGTTGTGTACAGGGCACATTGCTGTCAGTGGCTTAGGTGCAGATGTGGGTTAGGCTATTACTGAGGCTGAGTCATGCAGAGACAACCCCACACTGTGAACAGCTACAGGGTTGGAAGGACAGGAGCTCCTCACAGCCACCATCCTGTCCTGACCCCATGGACCTCCAGGAAGGAAGCCCTGCTCCCTGCTCGTGAGTCAGGCTGTCTCCAATCCCTTCCACCACTGCAGTCCACCCATGGTCTGGAGGCACCACAAAGCAGAGCAGCATTCAAGATGCCTGCACAAGAGCATCAGTGCTGCCCATTAGATGCCAACATCCACCTCAGTACTGGGAATGGTTTTCCCAAAGCCTTCCCCAGCCCCCTGGGAAGTGCTACTACAGCAGCTCGTGCTCCTTGCTCCCCTCCCACCATCACAGATGGCCTGCCCAGCACTCCTCCTGGAGAAGCCTTTCCATACCACCCTTTTGTCTGTCTACACTGCGAGCAGAAAGCAGCTAATCATCCCTGCTCTGCTCCCTGGGGACTCTCCAGATAGGATAGATTTGTGTTACTACCCCTTTTTCAAAGGGTGAGCCTGCTGTCTCTGTGAAGCTTTGCTATCAGCACTAACGTGGTCACGGGATGTGGGGGATGATAACCTGCCCAGCTGGTGAGCAGCACGGCAGAAGCCCATACACCCCGTGCCAGGGAAGGCCTGCAATTCCCCATCCTCGTGCTCCTCCTCCACCCACAATGGCCATTTACTGCACCAAGTTGTGGTGTCTAAAGCTTGGAGCAGCCATCTGCTTTCCAGCATCTCTAATATTCCCCTCTCCACACCCACCACAGCTGGTGGTCCTCACATACAGCACAGCCACAGGCCCACTGCAGAGGCTGGGTCCCCCAAAATCAAGTAGCCAGGTGTTCCCCTCTCAGGGGACCTCCAGGTGAGCTCAGTACAGCCCCACACCTACACCATACATAGGTGCAGTGCAATAATTCTCCCCACATATTTAGAAGGCGACTTCTAAATATTTCCTGCAAAAGTTATTGCAATTATCTTGTTCATTCACCTGCACATCCCCTCAACATAAAGGTCTATGGGGAGGCATGTGCTCTGCTCCCTGGGCAGCACCAGCCGGGGGCTTGGCAGGGCTCCCACCTCCGGAAAGCATCCAGCAGCACTGCTCTCCCCAGCTAATGGATATCGATCCCCAGTCCTGGCATGGGCTTGGATGGTAAAGCTCTTCCTGAAGCTGAACCAGACAAAAATGCTTCTTGCTCCAGTACTGTGGGAAGTGAAACCCCAGCAAGTAAGCCCAAGGCCAGTGGTCTGACCACTGACCACCCTGGGGACCAGCAGGGAGCTTTCCTGTCCCCCAACACCTGATAGGGCTGAGAGCCCCAGAGTGCACTGAGGTGACAAGGGACATGACCAAGGTCATGCAGCCATACTCTGGATCGATTGGCCCAACCCTGCACCCTTCCTGGGTGTGGCATTACCTTCTGCTCCCATCTGCTGTATTTTCAAACCGCCCCCCCAGTAAACCTGCCCCTTTTCTGGGCTGAAGGAGCAATCCTGCTCCTGCAGCAGCAACATAATTGCAGGTAGCAATTAGGGGCACTGGCAGCTGGCACTTGCAAGAAGGAAGGAGCTATAAGTTGTTAAATATAAATATTATTTAGGAGAAACTATTGTGATCTCAGACATCACTGGATGAATCAGCAGACAGCAAGAATCCCAGCACACCATTTCCATTTTAAACCATTAACACAGCCATTCAGCACAGGTTCCCAAGCAGACAGGGCTGAGGCTGAACAACCCACCCAGCTGCCCCACATGAAATGACCACCAAAATGCAACTGTGAGATGAAGCTGCAGGAAAACAAGCCTCTTTTATGCCCATCATTGCCACGCCAGGTTTGAAAGGAGAACCATCCAGCATTTCTCAGCAGGGTGCTAGGGAGGGCTAGGTTTGGAGGGCAGGATGGCTCTGCATCACCTTCGCTAGGCGCA
Organism: Entomyzon cyanotis; assembly: GCA_024500445.1. NCBI lineage: Eukaryota > Metazoa > Chordata > Aves > Passeriformes > Meliphagidae > Entomyzon > Entomyzon cyanotis. Next base: position 55,354 of record JAKEPQ010000746.1, read on the forward strand.
GCCCGCATGCTCTCTGCTACCGCCTGGGTGCATTGCAGCTTGGACCATGGCATATGACATCACTAGGCGTTGCTACGGAAATGAGTGCGAGGTCATCAGCCTCCCGCACAACCGGGGCTGGGGGCTGGGCAGCACACGGGGACGGGGATAACCGGCTGTGACATGGCTGTGACATGCCCGTGGCCGCCGGACCGGCCGTGCCGGAGTTGGGGCAGCGCGGCGCAGAAAGGAAGAACAAAGCTCTGCCTTTTGTTTGCTGGTGAAGGGAGCCGTCAGCGCTCCCGCTGGGAATCGTTTCCTTACGGCCAAACTACCAGGCAGCTGATAAGCGGCGTTAGCCCGGGTTACTGTTTCACCAGGGCCTGTAAGGGCTAGAAGGAAAAATCACATATATGAGCGCCTAACAACGCCTTGGGTTCAAGCAGCCAGCCCGGGGAAGCAGGCTAAGGGAAATTAACAGTGCAACGCGGCTGTGAGTCCCAGGCATATCCCTGCTGGCTTTGTCACGGCGGCTGTATTATCCGTAGGAAATGAGCTGTAGGATCTGCTCACACAGCAGGCTTTGCTTTAAAATGAATAGATGCCGCTATCAGAAAATGGTATAAAAGCCACAGTGCAGCAGAGGGACAGCCCGGCTGGCTTAATGTGATTATATCTCGTTCCGATTATCCGTATTTCATTCCTTGATAAGACATCTCCTCCCTCCCCGGGCTCGGGCTGTGACAGTTTTGTCTGTTTGATAAATGCAAGGTTATTGACAAAATGGTGCAATATGGGCAAACAGAGCTGCACCCACGGCAGACTGCGACATTCCCAGATCGGCATTCACTTTTCATCAGCCGGGGAGGACACCCCAGCTCCCAGCAAAGGTTCAGACCTGACTAAGAGGACAAACATAAAGAACAGTTTTCCCCTTTAAAGCACCCCCTCCCTCCCTCCACCCAGTCTAGCCTCTCTGCAATATGACAAATGCAGAATCTTCTGGAATGACTTGATCCTGCCTCCCACGATTGCTTTGTTTGCAAGATCAGATCAGAGATATGTTTTTTTTTTCCCTTCTTATATTGTCAAAATGTCAGTATTGAAGGGGAGCGTTCAGTGTCACAAATCAGATCAGCCTGCTATATGCAGAGTCTTTATTTTAAGAGCGTGAAATGAATACAACATGACTCAATTCATAAATCTCCAACCAAGAGCAGTAAAAATAAGAGCTTTGACAGTGAAAGGGCTCTCGATCTTTGGGGTCAGGGGCACACACTAGCCCCGGCGATCACGCGTGGGATGGGATGCACGGGGAGGTATTTCGGCAGCGGGGAGAGGTGTGCAAGCCACCCCCCCGTACCCCCCCGCTGGGTCCCCCCTGCCTCGCCCCACGGGGCCCCGAGCCGGTGTGACCCCCCCGGGCAGCGCCGCACCCCCGGGCTCGCTTCCCTGCCCCCTCCAGCGCTGGGGCAGGCCGGGGAGGGGGGGCATGGGAGGGGATGTGTGGGGCCGACAGGGGAGCCTGGCGCGGGGGGAGAGAAGAAATGGGGCTGAGAGGTGATGTGGGGGTCTGCAGGGCTGCGGAGGCAACGTGTTGTAAGGCAGGGGAGAGGATGTGGGGGTGCTCCAGGGCAGGGGAGGGGGCTGCGTGGGGCTGGGTGGGGGCAGCAGGGCAGGGGAGAGAGGCGGGGGGCAAAGCGTGGGGGTTTAGAGCAGGGGGAGGATAGGGGGGCGGCTTTAGGGCAGAGAGGGAGAATGTGTGGGGCTGGGTGGGGGCCCCAGAATACGACAGAAGATGCGGGGGGATTCTGGGGCACGAGAGAGCGATGTGTGGGGCTGGATGCGCGACCCAGAACAGGCGAAAGATGTGGGGAGAGGGCTCCAGGACAGAGGAGCCCTCTGCGCGGGGCTGGGTGGGGGCCCTATGGCCGGGCAGGGGATGCATGGGGGGCTCTAGGGCAGGGGATGGGGGGCGGGAGAAAGCAGAGGATCCTTGGATAGGGAAAAGCAGCGGGAACGGGACTCGGCTGGGGGTGTCGGAGGGCGAGGGGCCGGGGCCCTCACACCCCCGCGGCCCCCCCCATCCGAGCCCACCACCCGTGGCGGAGAACACGCGGGAAAAGCGAGAGGAGCGCGCTCCCGGCGGGGCAGCAGGAGGAGGGTGTGTGTATGTGTGGGGAGCGCGACGGCCGCGGGACGGGACTCACGTTCTTCATGGCGGCCGCCATGTCGTCGTATCGCTCGGCTTGCTCGGCCAGCCGGGCCTTCTGCACCAGCTGCTCGCGGTCCACCATCTTCGCGGGGTCCGGGGGGGAGAGGGGCGAGGAGGCTGCGGGCTCCGGGAGGAGGAGGAGGAAGGAGGAGGAAGAGGAGGACGAGGAGGGCGCGGCGGTCTCGGTGCTGCTGCGGCTGAGGCGGCGGCAGCTGCGCCCGGTGCTGTGCGCGCGCCGCGGGCCACCACAACCCCCTGCGCGCGCCCCGCCCCTCCCCGCCCCTCCCCGGAGTGCCCGCCCACCACCCTCACCGCGGGGCATGACGGGAGATGAAGTCCTCATGTGCGGAAGCGGTGCTGGGTTCACAGGGTGCAGCACCTCCCTCCAGGACTACATCTCCCATCGTGCCCCGCGCCAAGATACCGCCCCCTCGCCCCCCTGGGCCCCGCCCGTGCTGATTCACCGGAGCCCGGCCCGGGTGGGCCGCGGAGGGCGCGGCCCGCGCCTGTGGGGAGCGGGGAGCGGGGAGCAGGGAGCCCCCGGCAGGCACCGTGGGGCGGGCGGCGCTGGGGATGGAGCTGCGGGACAGCGCCGGGCACGGGCCCACGCGGGGCAGGGTCGCACCCTCAGGCCACGCACACTCACAGCCTGGTCCCACTCATGGCCCAGGAGCCATTCGCAGCGTGGACACGCTCAGGGCGGGGACGCTCCCACGGCCCGGGCACACTCGCCGGCTGGACTCGCACACAGAGCGGACTCAGTCATAGCCCAGGCCCGCTCAGAGTCCGTGCACACCGCACACAGCGCGTCCCCACTGTGCCCACTCATAGCCCGGGCCCACTCGCAGCCTGGATCCACTCACAGCCCACGCACACCACACACAGCCCGTGCCCACGCGTAACCCACGGTCATTCACAGCTTGGACCCACTCACAGGCTGGTTTCAGAGCCTGGACCCACTCACAGCCCAAACCCACACACAGCATAGTCCCACTCGTGACCAGACCCACTCATGGCCCTGACCCACTCACATCCTGGTCACACTCACAGCCTGAACCCACCCACACTCCAAACCCGCTCACAACCCAAACCCAGTCACAGCCCAGGCCCACTCACAGCCAGATCCCACTCAAAACCCTGATCCACTCAAAACCCAGACCCTTTCCCATGCCAGTCCCACTCATAGCCCATGCACCATCCCCCCGTGGAGACCTTGCCATTGGTGCTGTGCCTGGGGTTTGTGACACTCTGATGGTGCTGGGACAGGCTGTGGTGACACATTTTGGGACAAACCCCTGCCCCTGCTTTCCCCTGCCCCGTTTTTCCCACTGTGGCTGGGGTCCTGATCCACAGAGGAGAGCATTCCCACTGGAGAGCAGTGGGTGACAGCCACCTTGCACTCACTCACAGATAACCCATGGGACAAAAACACATCTGCTCTGGCCTTGCAGGGCTCTGCTACTTGTGGAGAACCATTGGGAGCCATAAGACATCCCACTTTCCTAAAAAGCCTCTGAATAAAGCGACGCTGAGAGGATGCTGTGGCACTGGGAGAAAGGAAAGGGGTCTAATGATCAGAGCTGTGCTGATCCCAATGGAAGCACTTTATCCTGGTTGGAGAGAGCCAGGCAGTGCTAATGTACAGATGAACACTGTCCTTCTTCTGGTGCCACATGTCCCTGGCCCTTCCCAATGCCACTATCCCTGCATAGGTGCTTTGGGAGGTGTGAAGATGATCTCAGAGGACTCAGCCATCCCACTTGCCAATCCCTGTGCCCTGTGGTTTACTTCTGAAACCTCACAGGAACTCTGGGTGACACTGGGACATACCAGTGTCCTCAGGGCAATGCTGTGGCTGTCCAAAGCCCATGGCCACGGTCTCACCCACGTGGGTGGGGACAAACTGGTTTGGGAATGCCGGTGGTGGTGAGCAACACCCTTTTAGGGCGAGATCTCCGTGTTTATTGTGGGTTTAGCCCTGCTCTACAAATAACACAGAATGGCATTGCCTGGATTCGTGTAGCACAAAATCCTCCTTTGTTTACAGCTTCCGAGAGCAGAAGAAATTCCCCCCTCTGGTAAATAGAACCAGAAACATGCCCGGATCCTCTCCATTTCCTCTGCAAAAATCAGACGCTGTCTCCTCGCTCGCACCCCCGGCCTCACACCCCGCAGTGCACGTGGCTCCGGAGTGAGAGCAGCCTTTGTGCCCAGCCTTTGTTTACTGCCCAGCTATCCCGAGGAGAGATCCCACAGACAAGGGCAGTTTATTTCTCTTCCCTGATAAAGGCTCATTCATCCTCCTGAGGGGGCTCGCCGTTATCTCTGGAGAGCTCTGCGGTGGGGTTCTGGTTTTGCTTTTGCCCTGACAGCAGCTTTTGGGGGAGAATTTGAGTTAAAAACGCAGAATGTGAAATGATATTAAGGGAGTTTGGTTCCCAAATTGTTTTTTTCCAGCTATTGCTGCCATTTCTTATCAATAATCTGGAGGTATCTAGAAATGCTGTGGGGCATCACCCAAGCCAAGCACACTCAGATCTCTCTGTATCGATCAGAGCAGGCTCCCTGCTCATCCCCTTTTGAGTGATCCTACTGCATTTGGGCTGCATATATGCATCCTGTAACTTGGAAAATAAATAATATTTTCCCTTGGGTACAATTCCTGGGTTCTCATGGACAATATTGAACACAAGCCCAGACCTGAAGAGGTATCTGTGCACCTGGAAGATCCCCTGATTCCTCCAAATACATCAACAGTCCTAATAAAAACTGTTGCCTCTCCATACAAACCTTTGGAATCTTATCTAGTGTTTTCCATAAACCTGGCATGTTCTCAGCCAGCCCAGCTCTGCCGATTTACAGTGACCCCGTTTTTGCCCCAAAACGAGCAAATACAGATTTATTCCTGTCAGAGCACCAGAGCCATAAATACATTTCCCAACGCAGATGATTTCCTTCCCCATCACAGGTCAGAACAGGATATTCATGATGCTGTAAATTCTTCAGAGTAGCAATCTGGCTGTAATATTTATCTGCGGTGAATCCAGCCCCCTTTCTGAGCTCGGATGCATAAATCAACACCCCTCATAACTCCTAATTCCTCTGTTGCACAGCCTGGGCAGCAGTGGGGTGAAGGTTTGGTGGTGAATGGTCCAGATTAGAAGGTTCTGGTGGGCAGCACAGGCAGCTGGAGGTGTCACCGGGCTGGACATCACTAAATCCCCTTCTCCTACCTCTGGTGCCTACAGACACCCCTCAGTGAGAGGTTGGGGCAGCTGCTGTGTTTGGATATCACAATGACGCAAAGGATGTGGATCTGTTCTGCAGATGTCCCAGAAAAACCTAATAACCTCGATTCTGCCTGCAGGATTAAAAATACTTCTCTGCGTTCAAATGTACCACTTTATTAATTCCTGTGGCCTGGAAGAAGATGCTTTCTCTTTGCATTTTCTTGCTTTCTCTGTTACATCTTGTCAATGCCTTGTGACACCGTGAGGGAAGGCAGGAAATTCTCTGTGACTTGGAGGTTTGCTTGGGTTAGCTGCTGACTGCTCCGAAAACAGATCCAGAAATCCTCACCCCTCGCTTCCTTCAGGAGAGCCACAGTCATCTGCCACTTCCCTTGTGCCTTTTCCCTCCATGTCTGCTTGCTTGGAGTAAGGGAGATGCCCAGGGCAGGGGATGCCCAGCATGGGAGATGTGTGGTGCAGGTGTCCCAACCCCATGCCAAGGGTTGTCACCACAGCCACACCTGCCACACCTTACACCACCAGTGACCCAACTGCTTGGTGTCTTCAGCTGGTGGGTGGCAAAGCTGTGAGGACCAGGGGACACAGGGTGGCATTTCCCAGGGCTGGTGTGTGGGCTGGGATGGGTCCCATCCCTGGGATGCTGCCCCGGCTCCCTGGCTGGGTGCTCACCCTAGGTCCTGTTGTCCGAGCTGCTGCTGCTTGGATTGCCCTGACGAAGGAGCTGCCTGCCCAAGGGAGCAGTTTTGTGATTCTTGCAGTTATGTTGGTGGAAAAACAAGCTGAGGAAACCTCTGGCTTCAGTGTCCCCTTCCCTGAGGGTGCAGGACAGTGCTGCCCTCATGTCCTCCCTATCTGTCCCACCGCTGGGCCAGACTGCCTGTCCCCAACACCCCAATGCTGTGGCACCCTGGCCCCTTTTCCACTGTGCCACCCCGAGGCTGGCTGTGTGACACAGCGAGGGACACAACCCAGGAGCAGGCCAAGGGTGTCCCCTCTTCCCCTGCACCTCCCCAGCCTCCACAGTGCAACCTTGGCCCCTCCACCCTGACACACACCAGAGCTCGGGGGTCACACCAAACCAAGGAAGGACCCCACAACCAACACCTGGCTGAGCTCAGGGGGTTCATCAACCCTCCCCAAAACATCCCAGAGCCAGGAGGCTGCCTCACCTGGGGCAGGAGGCGATGGAGGGGCCATGGCTGGTGGGGCTGATGACAAACCGAGGGTGCTTTGCTGGGAATTTCCTTCCCCCTGTCTGTGGAGCTGCAAGCGCTTTGTACCCAGCCCTGGCCTTTCATCTCAGCCTTTCAAAGCACTTTCCAAGCCCAAATTAATTCTGCTGCAGCAGCTGCCCTCCCGTGCTGTTTAGCATAAACCCTGCCGTGAAGCTGGGCTGCCCCTACCCCTCGGGGCTTCCAGGAATGATTTTCCTTGGAACCAGCTCAAGCTACCGAGATGGGATGGGAGAACAGCATCCCGTGCCTCCCACTCTCCCCTTGTTCACAGTACCCACTAAGAACTGCAGCAATGCCCATGCCATGGCAATCTCCACTTGGAAAATCCCCTCTCAGCCTTTTCCCCTGCCCTCGGGAAGGTGCTCCCACACAAGACATGTTCCCATGGGAAGCCGGGGTGCTCTGGGATGTCCGTGTTGTCATAACTCGCCCTGGATGCTGGTGGGGAGCCGGGGGGACCTGGGATGTGGGATCCCAGCGGGAAGGTGGGCCGGGACCGGGCAGGCGTGCTGCTTCCCTGCGGGGCATTAATAATTAAGCAGGCTCGTCAGGCTCAGATGGCAGCTCTTATTTAAGGAGCCGATATAAATACCGCCCAGACGGCACTTACGGAGCACCTAAAAAAAGCCCTGCCTGTCTCGGTCCCTCCAGAAGCAGCTCTGCGGGGCTGGTGGGCAGCACCAGGAAAGAAAAGCATGCCGTGGGGACAGGGCTGCCCCGGACTGTGAGCCTGAGAGGTGGCAGTGTCTGCGGCCAATGCTGAGGGCACAGTCGGTGCCTCAGTTTCCCTTTGCAGCAGAGACCTGCCTCGACCTTTCTCCTGTGCAGTAGAAGGGGACCCAGTGTAGGGCTGGATGCTCAGTCCCCTGTCCTGGGTTGGTGGCACTGGGTGGGAGTCGGGGGGAGTCTCTGCCCACCCTCCCCCCCCACCACCCATGCCAGGGGAGAGCTGCCCCCTGTTCCAGTGGCTGCCAAGTGCTCTTTTGTGTTTGTGCTGGCAGTGAGTGACCCCCGGCCCCACTGTCCCCCATGTCACAGCTACCCAGGGACACCCCTACACTGGGGACACCCATCCTCCAAGGGCAGCTCAGTCCTCCCCTCTCCCTGCCCAGGAACTCCAGGACCCCCATCCTAGAGCAACCCCATCCCTACTGAAGGGCAGGGGGCTGGGACGGTAGCAGGGCTGGGAGCACCGACACAGCCATGACCTGGGGTGCAGTGAGTCCCCCCAGCCTGGGCATCTCCCCCACATCGGCATCCTGGCCCCCAGGAGCAGGCGAAGAGCCGGAGGCGGGAGGGACAGGGCTGTCACACCGAGCCGCTTGCTGCAGTCCTGCTCGCAGGCTCTGCAGCGTGACTCAGCACAGCTTCACCGCTCCCAGCCCCACCGCCGCGGCCTCTTTCCCCGGCCCGGGGGGAACACACACTCCCCACCTTCCCCTTGCCCTGCCACAGCCCCTGTCACCCCAGAGCCACCCGCTGGTCCCACTCCTCGCTGTCTATCCCCACCCCAGGACCACCGGTGGCTCCTCCAGCCCCAGCACAGGCAGGGACCTCCCCCCAGGGGTAAATCGGGGCTCCAAGTGGTGGGGAGCAGGGTTGGGGTCAGTCTGCAAGCACCCATCACCTCTGCCGTGCCCATGGATCCATCTGGATCTGGCCCTATGAATCTCCCTGCCCTAAGCCCCACCTTGGGCTCAGGGGAACTGAGCACAAACTCCTGCTGTGGCACCTCTCCAGGCACTGGGGGAAAGGATTTGGGGTGGTTTTTTCTTGGGGAATGGGACTGAAAGAGATGTCAGGTCACATGGAAAAGTCAGGGGGGTTTTAAAAGGATTTTTGGAGCCCCATTTTTGGGGCTTTTGGAGCCTGCCGGGACCAGCTTCTCCCAGCATTTCTGTGCACATCCCCTCTGGCCATGACCTGGAGTTTACTGGGAGGAGAGGAGAGGAGAGTGGGCATCGAAACCAAACAGCGCTGGGCAGGGGGACTGAGCACCTCAGCTGTCCCTTCCGACTGTCCCCACATCCCCAGGCTCAAGGACACCGCAGGGCAGAACCCCACCGTCTCTTTGTGCCGTGCCCCGGGGACAGCTGTCCCTCCCGTGTCACAGCAGCCCATCCACCCCCCCCCATCCCTGCCGTGGGGCCAACAGGGCGTCTGGGGCTGTGCAGCTGGGGTACACATCCTGCACCGCGGTGGTTGCACCGGGGAGGATGTAGACCTGGTTCAACCAAGCGCCCAGCTGGCAGAGGAGCACCCGGGAATAGCCGGACCCTCGCTGCCACCCCCAGGGCAGCCCCTGGCCCTCGGCATCGCCCTGGGAAGCGGGGCTGGCAGACAATCCCTCTCCTGCCTCTCTCCAAACGCGAGCGGTGGCAGCGAGGCGGCAGCGAGTTGGCTTTCGGCAGCGCTCGGCAGCCCACGTGGGGAGGCTCCTGCCAGGGGAGCGACATAGAATTAAATATTAAAAAAAAAAAAAAAAAAAAAAAAAAAAGAAGGAAAAAAAAAGGCAAGCAGAGAGGAGGAAATGATGGATGGGAGGATTTGCAGCCGTGGCCGCTTGTCCTGGCGGAGGGAGCCCTGCAGGCGCAGGGATGCTGGCGGTGCCCGTGGGCCGTGGCCGCGCATCCCCCGGCACGGCACGGCACGGCACAGCACGGCACGACGAGGCGTGGGGAGCAGCCGTCCCCGCGGTCCCCCCCCGCCGCCCCGCTGCCTTTGCCAGCCGCCTAATTGCGCCAGTGACTTTGCAGTTCCCAAAATAGCTGCTGGCTCCGGCGGGTGACGTCAGCGGGAGCCGCGGCGGCAGGCCCGGCAGGAGCGGGGAAGGAGGACGCTGCCGGCGCTGGGGTGTGGTGCGCTGAGCAGCGCCTGCACCCCGCCGTGCTCCCGCTGGGTGACCTTGGCACCCGGGGCCACGAGGGAACAAGGTTTGCAGTGCCGCAGGCATGCCGCAGGGAGTTCAGCTCCTCAGTCGTCCCACGGGAGGAGGAGAAGGTGGTTCACGGGTGTCCCTGCCCTGCATCCCTGCCGTGTGTGTGTCCACATTCCCGGGGTCTCTGCCTGTAGGGGATGGGGCAGATGTGCCCCTCGGTGCCCCCACGGGGTAAGGAATGCCCCTCCAGCCAGGGCAGCCGGGTGCCTGCAGCTCCCTGAGGGTGTCAAGGGATGAGCCAGCACCACCCTGCCGGTGCCCCCAGGGAAACTGAGGCAGGTGGGGGGATGCAGAGACATCAAGGACAGCCAGGGGAGAGCACAGTGAGCTGAGGGGCGCAGTGAGCTGGGGAACAGAGCAGAGCCCAAGGTCACCCAGGTGGTGCTGGGAGCAGCAGAGCCAGGGATGCTCCCCGGGCCAGGGCTGCCTCCGGCACTGACTCACCCTGCTCCGGACAGTGCCCAGCTCCTCCGGTTACAGGCACAGCCGGCACAGCCTTAACGGGGCACGGCGGTGGCAGGGCTGGGCCAGCCTGGGCAGGACACCCCTGGGACCGGACAGTGACCCACGGGCCCCTCCAGCCATCCCCAAGCAGGGCATCCTCCACCACATCCCAGCCAGAAGCACTGCTTGTACTGGTCTCATACTGGTCCCAGAATGGATTGCCCATCCCTCCCAGCACTGCTGGGGGTGTCCCCTCACTGCCCCAGTTCCCAAGGAGCAGAGCTCCTGAGCCCCACACCAGCGCCCAGCCAGAGGCCAGCTTATTATTCCAGAACGTGGCAAAATAATTAAAGCCTCCTCCATTTCCCCTTGCTCATTTGTGCTCCTTCAGCCTGGATTAATGGGTCTCTTCTCCCCAGCACAGACTCATTCCTTATTCCTAATAGCCCATAAATCCCAGCCTCAAAATAACCCCAGCTTTTGCCTGGACCTGCTGAAATATTTATTCTCTCCTCCCTGCTACCCCCCACACCATCCCCTCCCCAGGGATGGGCAGAGGAACTAATCGATGACATCGACCGGTGTGGAGCTGCAGCTGCTCTGGGCGCCGGGAAACAGCTGACGTCGGCAAGAGGATGGGAGCTGGGCAGGATCTCGGCTTATCCCAGCTCCCACGCAGCCGCTGCAGCCTGGCTGTGCTCCCGTGGTGGGATGTACTGGCACTCCCCGCGCTGCTGCCCTGCTCCAGAGCATTCCTGGTGCTGCTGCCCTGCTCCAGAGCATTCCCTGTGCTGCTATCCAGCTCCAGAGCATTCCTGGTGCTGGTATTCTGCTCCAGAGCATTCCCTGTGCTGATGCCCTGCTCCAGGGCATTCCCTGTGCTGCTATCCAGCTCCAGAGCATTCCTGGTGCTGGTATTCTGCTCCAGAGCATTCCCTGTGCTGATGCCCTGCTCCAGGGCGTTCCCTGTGTTGGTATCCAGCTCCAGAGCATTCCCTGTGCTGCCATGCTGCTCCAGAGCATTCCTGGTGCTGGTACCCTGCTCCAGGGCATTCCTTGTGCTGCTGTCCTGCTCCAGGGCATTTCCTGTGTTGGTATCCAGCTCCAGAGCATTCCCTGTGCTTCTGCCCTGCTCCAGAGCATCCCCTGTGCTGCTATGCTGCTCCAGAGCATTCCTGGTGCTGGTACCCTGCTCCAGGGCATTCCCTGTGCTGCTATCCAGCTCCAGAGCATTCCTGGTGCTGCTACCCTGCTCCAGGGCATTCCCTGTGCTGGTACCAAGCTCCAGAGCATTCCCTGTTCTGCTGCAGAGCCAGGGCATCCTCCATCCCAGTGTTCCTTGCCCCAGGGCATCCCCATGCTGGTGTCCTGCTCCCACCCTGCCTGTCACTCCCTGCTCCCAGGGGAATAGGGGATGATGTCCAGCCTGGCTGTGGAGTGTCTGGGGGGATCCCTGTGGATCCCAGCCCATCCCAAGCTGGCTGCAGGAGAAAAGGCTGGAAGAGAAGGGAGGCGGCTGCTGTCTCTCCTGGCTGGAAACCCTTTGCTTGCCGGATTGCAGGCTGTGAAAGGGAGGAATTCCGGGAGATCAGGACCTTCTCTTCCCAGCTGAAAACCAAGAAGGGCAGGGTGTGGGATAACACCAAAAACCAGCCCAGCTTTGCCAGTTCAAGGCAAAGTCCCCAAGACAAACAGGGAAAACCCATCCTGTCTTTCTTATCTTCCTCCCTGCTTCCAGAGCAACCCCTGGCCACCAGCCCCCTTCCCATCTCCTGTAGCCACAGGGAGAGGATGGTGAAGCTGGAGGAGCTCACAGCACCCTTTGACCCATCCCCAGCTGGTGTGGGCTGCAGGGAGGGCCTGGGGAAGCTGGGGACAGCTCTGTCCCCCTCCTGCTCCCAGCAGGACCCAGGCATTGCCCAGCTGTCCTGGAGGCAGAAGGCGAGACAGGAAGCGAGGGGTGAGGGGGCAGTGGAGCATGCAGGACCCAGGAACCCAGGGAAAGGAGAATTCCATTCACACACCACCCCCTGCCCTCTCCCAGGGCCCCAGTATGCCCTTGTCCAGCTGTGCTGCCACAGCCTGCCTGGAAGATGCTTCCCTGCCTCAGTTTCCCCACTGATGGAAATTGGACTGGGAGGAAAGTGCTAGGAAAGCTCTGCCCATGAGAAGCAGAGGAGAAGCAGCCAACATGAGCCTGAACATGGGGCTAGGGCCACCCCATGGCTGCCAAATCCTACTGGGAACAAACCTGGAGCTGGACTCAGCCTCGCCCCCTGAACCTGGTGGGCATCAGGACTGTACCCCCAGAGCTGGGGAGGGGAAAGGTCCAAGCTGAGCTCTCAGCTGGATGGGAATCAAGGGTTGCTTGAGGGTCAGGAAGTGATTTGGGCCAATTTTTGGCAGCAAGAGCTGAGATCTCTCCTCCATGTCTGGGACATTGCCTCTTCTTCAGCCATTTGTTCCTGCCCAGGGCTTTGAGGGGATAACAGGAAAACAAGCCAGGTCTCAGAGCACTTTCAAAGGGCTTTTATTTATTCACAAAACAAACCCAAACACATATAAGAACAAAAAAGGAAAACCAAAAAAAACCCAACCCAGGAATATGCACAGTCTATTATCAACAAAAGAATTGCACAAACAGAGGGGTGAGCTCTGTGCCACTGCACGAGCCATTCCCCACCCTTGAACTCCATCCTTGAGAACACAGAGATCATTTTCCCAATGTCCCAGCAGGAATCAAACACTTGGTGGTGAAGGCGACTGGTGCTGCCTGCTGGGTCTTTCCACCTGAGCTGGGAGGAAAATAGCCTTTATACCCCAAAGGCACAGCACTGGGGAGGCACCAGGCTCCTGGGTCCCTTTCCTTGCTCTGGGAAGGGATTTGGGGTCTTCCCTATGGTTTTCCATCTGCTTGTGTCCTGTCTGCCAGCTCCCTGCCTGCCCTGGGCACCTCGGAGCGTGGAGATTTTGGGACAGAGCAGCCAAAGCCAGCATGTCTGTATGGCACAGGATGGAGAAGGATCATTTCCCACTCCCCAGGGGATTTTTTGGGCATGGACTGGCTGTGCTGAAACCCCCCAGGATGGGAAATCTCATCTGAGCTCTCCTAAACCCCACAGTGTTTGCAGAAGAAACAGGTGAAACAGGCACAAGGATTGCAGATGGCGTGAGATCCAACGCCTGCATTTCTGCTGCATGGAAATGGGGGAGGAATTGGTATTTCTGAAGCCAAAACAGGAAGAAAACGCTGGTATTGGGATTGCTGAAGGGCTTACAAAGCAAATTGCAGAACAGCAGCAACTCACTGCAGAGCCACTGGAGCATCCTGGTGTGATTTCAGCCCCCTTTTTACATTTTCTGAGTGTAATTTAACGTCATTTTCACAGCAGAAAATCCATTTTTCTCTCCCTGTGTCTTAAAAGAAATGGCTGAAACCAACCCAATTTCACACCAGAAGCAGTTTTGTTTTTCCAAGGGGCAGTCTGGGGGTGGGGGGGATGAAGATTCAGCCATTCTTTCAGGAGGTGAGGAGAACCCAACCCTCACCCATCTCTTCCCATCCTCAGAGGGGATCCCATCCCACAGGGGGCCCAGCCAGTGCAGGAAGAGTGTCCAGAGCAGCAGCCAGGGTTCAGCCCTCTCTGTGGCATTGCCACCACCTCCCTCCAGCACCTCTGTCCCCCCTTACCTGCAGGAAGGTCATAGGATGTCACACACAGCACCGGCATCCTCGGAGTGGTCGCAGTTGTGGACGTCCCAGCGGATGTGCGAGCAGCGCAGCAGTGAGGGCTCGTGGCCCTTGCACTTGAGGTTGTCCAGGAAGATGTATCCCGTGCCTTGGCCGTAGCGAGCCTCCCCCCAGGCTGCCATGGCGTGGCCACAGCCCACCTGCCTGCACACCACCTTGGCGTCCCGCAGGTCCCAGGCGTCGTCGCACACCGTCCCCCACTGGGACAGGTAGAACATCTCCACGCGGCCCTCGCAGCGGTGGCTGCCGTTCACCAGGCGCAGGGAGCCTGTGGAGGGGTTGGGGTGAGGCAGCTCCTGTCCCTGCCCACCCCAGTGCTGGGTCTCCCTCTCCCTGCCTGCCCTGGGACAGCCCTGGTCTCTTCAAGGTTCAGCCCACAGCTCCCTCGGTGTCTCTGCACAGCCAGGAGCAGGGGGTGACCACTGGCCAGAGCTGGGGGTGACTCCCAGAGCATCGTGGTGGATGTTAAGCAGGAGAAACAGACAATAATCTCTGTTCCCAGCTCTGCCCCTTTGGTCCATCATGTCCCCTCCCCACCCTGAGGTCTATCACCCAATGGTCCATCACCTCTGCCTGAACCAGCCTTGGGGCACCAGGAGAGGCCATGACTAAACGGTGACACCAATTTTTCCCCTCCTGTCACTGCCAAATCTTGTGCCTCTGCCCGACCCATTTCTTGCTCCTCCCCGTGCCAGTGTGGAGCATCCCCAGGGCTGGCACTGTGTCCCCAGGTGACACCCCAGTCCATACCCTCCTTGGGACGAGTTGGGGCCAACATGGTGGTTGTAGCAGTGGCTTCTTGGAAATGGTCTTCAGTGTCATCAGCACCTGGTGCAGTGGAGGAGAGGTGGGAAAAGTGACTCAAGGGACAGGGTCGGGTCAGAGCCCCCCAGCAGTGGGGTGGGATGGCTGGGGATGGATTCAGGGGTGTGGGGTGGGATGGCTGGGGATGGATACAGGGATGTGGGGTGGGATGGCTGGGGATGGATGCAGGGATGTGGGGTGGGATGTGCAGCCACTGCCACTGCTGTCCCCACGTGCAGGAGAAACTCCAGGCTCTGGGGGCTCCTTATTCACCCACCACCCCACTTGGTGAACCCCATTTCCCACAGCCAGCCTAAGAGAGCCAAAACCCTCCCTTACACCCATTCTCTCACTGATTGCCCCCTGAGCTGGGCTTCACCATAGACCTGCAGCCCCTCTCTCCTCCCTCCCGCTCTCACCTCGGCAAATGACTCCGGCATCCTCGTGGTGGCCGCAGTTGTGCTGTCCCCAGCCCAGGTGGAAGCAGTCGGCCAGGCGCGCCTCGCCGCCGCCGCAGCCCACGTTATCCAGCAGGACCGGCCCGCTGCCGTAGCCGAAGGAGCCGAGCACGGTGGCGGCCAGGGCGGCGCCGCAGCCCAGCTGCCGGCAAACCACCTGGGCGTCGGGGAAGTCCCAGTCGTCGTCGCACACGGTGCCCCAGGTGCCGCGGTGCCGCACCTCCACCCGCCCGCGGCAGCTCCCGTTCCCGTTCGCCAGCCGCAAGCCGCCACCTGCGTGGCACGACGCCGGGGGGACCAGGGCTCCACAGGGGGTCCGGTGTCCCCTGCTGACCCTCCAAGGGTGTGGGGTGAGCCCCCGGTTTCTGGGGTAACCCGTGGGGACATTGGTGCAACCCCCTGGGGATGTGGGGCAAACCCCTGCGGGCATGGGGTCAGCCCCTGGGTTTTGGGGTAACCCCTGGGGACACAGGAGCAACCCCTGAGGATGTGGGGTAAAAACCTGTGGGTATGGGGTGAGCCCCTGGGGTTTGGGGTGACCCCTGGGGACATTGGTGCAAACCCCTGGGGATGTAGGACAAACTCCTGCTGGGTTATGGGGTAACCCCTGGAGAGCATGCAGTGAACTGTGGGGATGTCAGCTGAGCCCCTGGGGACACAGGGTGAGTCCTGGCGATGTGGGGTGACACTGGGTACAGGGGGTGATTCCCAAGCAGCACGGGGTGAGCACTGTGAGCATGGAGTAATCCCTGGAGATGGGAGATGAACCCCTGAGGGGCATGGGGTGGACACCCTGGGAGCATGAAGTGAGCCCTGGGGATGTGGGGCAATTCCTGGGGCATGGATTGAGCATTTGGAACATGATGTGACCTCTGGGGACATGGGGGGAGCCCTGGGGATATAGAGTGACTCCCCCAGGGATGTGGAGCCCCGTGCAGGACTAGCAGCAGCTGAACACTTACTTTCCTGCTCGATGGTCAGGAGCGTGGTGGTGACCACCTCGGTGGCCTGGGAGGGCTGGTCCCTGCTGTCTGTCACTGCTGGGACAAGTGTGGGGACACCTGGGGCATTGGGGGGTCCAGATCCAGCCCCCACTGCCCCTGCTCTGGTCAGTGCCAGTGGCCACCAGCACCACAGCTACCCCATGGCAGGACACTGCCATGGGCAATGTCTCCCCCGAGCATCACCCAAGTGTGGCAGGACCCCAGGGTGGCCAGGCTGGGTCACAAGACGACACAGAGGGCACACTCCCCCCACAGTTGGATGACTGCCAACCTCCTACCTGTGGCCGTGGCTGTGAGTGTCTCCTCAGAGTCCAGGGCCACCGAGGTGGTGAACGATGTGATGGTGGATGTGTCCAGCCCTGTGGTGACACAGAAGGATAGAGGTGACCCCAGGGAGATTTGTCATCAGGATTCATGACTTTTAATGCTTTATTATCCCTTGGCCCTCTGAGCAGGGGCTGGGCATGGTGGTGCCATTGAGGTGTCCACAGGAGGTGTCAGAGGGGATGGGGATGTTTAGGGAGGAAAGGACCAGCCTGAGAAAATTGTCCGTTTTCTCCTACATCATCCCCTTTGTCCCTTAATAGTGGGAAAGGGAAAGCACTGGCACTTACTGCTCCCGTCATTAACCATGATAATGAGGGAATTCAGGAGGATTATTAATATCATAAACAGTAATCAGTGGAGAATGGCAGGAATACATCATTTCAGGAGGGGAAGGGGAGGCAGGCTGCGCCTGGCACCATGCCCAGCCCCTGGCAGCCTCTCCCTCCTTCCGGACGCTGGCAGCTTGTTTTCCAGCCAGCAGAGCAGGGAAATGGCAGAGGGAAATGGCAGGATGGCAGATGCATTTCCCCTGCAAATCACCACCCCGGCTGTGCTCCAGCCTTTTGGCACAGGGCTGCTACTCCAGAGCACCAGGATAAGGGTGGATAAGAAGCAAGGATGCTCCCACAGCACAGAGCCTGGTCCCTGCCCAAACTTGGGCACCTCAGCATCTCTCTGAGGCCATTTCTCCATGGAGACCAGGATGTTCCTGGATTTTTTTCCCCACCCTGAGTGTGATGCCCTGCCTGGTACCTGTGCAGATGACCCCAGCATCCTCGTGGTGGCCACAGTTATGGATTCCCCAGCCCAGGCTGTAGCAGGCAGACAGGAAGGGCTCACTGCCATCACAGTTGACATTGTCCAGGAGGATACGTCCCGTTCCATAGCCAAAATAGGCATTGCTCTTGTAATCCAGGGCTTGCCCACAGCCCAGCTGCTTGCAGACCACGCTGGCATCGCTCAGGCCCCAGTCATCGTCGCAGACAGTGCCCCAGTTCCCGCGGTAGAAGATCTCCACGCGGCCCTGGCAGGTGTCGAGGCCACTCACCAGGCGGATGCTGCCGTCACCTGGAGGGTGGCAGCACGAGGTGAGAAGGATATGGTGTCCCCTGCATGTGCCACAGAGATGCCACCGAGCCCAGACACCGCCATGCCCATGATGGCAAAAAAAGCCAAGTGAGAAAGAGCGAGGAAAGGGTGATGCTTTAAAGCAACGGGGTTTGGGAGCCTTGGGAACATCTGAGATAGGGTTTGGCCGTGGCCAGCACAGTGATGGGGCCTGGGGGTCTGCACCTCAGGGCTGGAGGGTTGGGATGCTTCAAGAGGGTTAGCAGGTGACAGTAGGGGACTCTGCCCTCAGGCAGGATGTCCCCCTGCAATGACAGCTGAGCAGCTTACTTTCCCCATCGGGTACCAAGGCTGTGACAGTCCTGGTGGTTGGTCCTTCGCTGGCTTGCGTGGGTGAGAACTCTGCAAAGAGAAGCAGAGAGGTGACACCTGCTGCTGCTCCACCCCAAAGCTGGAGGGATCCCTCCTGTCCCACTGCTCTGGGAGGGTCTGCATCAAACCAGCCCCAATGGGGAAATAGGAGGATTTGCAGCTGCACCGCCCTGCCCAGAGCTCTCTGCCAATACCTTCTGCCCTCAGACCCAGCTCCCCACATCCTTTTTCACTCCTTCCGCCTCTCCTCTCCAACAATGCCATGATTCAGTTTGCTGCTCAACCCACAACCTCTGTTTTCTGGTTGCTGTCGATACAACCTACCAGCCAACCCAGCATCCCTCCCTTTCCATCCCTCCTTTTCCAAGCCCCACTTCTGCAGGGCGTGGGGATTCACTGAGCAGCTGCTCCAGGTCTGCACAGCCTCACATTCACAGCTCAGTGATGCCTGGCTGATGAGCAAACCTTGCACAGCGAGGGAGGAACGTGTGTGAGGTACAGAAGGGTCGTCACGGAGTTGTTCCACTTTTGCTTGCCAAGTTCAAACACTTTCCACTGCTTTTCTCACCTTTAGGAACATCTCCTGCTGAAAAGCTCAGCAATTTAAAGGAACACAAGTCAAAAGGGGAAAGAGCAGTTGGGCAGTGACTGACTCAGAGGCAGCAGCGTGGGTGGGCATGTGCTCTTCCCCCAGGGATTGTGCTGGAGAGGGCGCAAAGTCCTTGAGCTGGGAGTGACAAGGAGCATAAAACAGCCTGGTCACCTTATGGAGCACCAGCCTGTGGAGCAGGGAGGTGACCTGGATTGAGGAGAGGGGTGAAAGGAGGATGTAGACAAGGTTTGGCTGACCCAGGATCAGACAAACAGGCTCTGTGACAAGACTCTTGGCCTCACCAAGACCCCTGCAGCCCCCAAGTCTTGCAGCTCCACAGGAACCCCCTGCTCTCCTCACCCCCATGGAACCAAACCTCATTACCATTGCACACAACAGCCACATCCTCGTAGTGGTAGCAGTTGTGGATGCCCCAGCCATGGCTCCAGCATTCACTCAGGGCTGCCTCCCAGCCCTTGCAGTCCACGTTGTCCAGGAAGATGGGGCCACTCCCTTGGCCGAAGGTCATGGCGGCCGGCAGGGTGATGGCGTGGCCACAGCCCAGCTGGCGACACACCACGTTGGCATCCACAATGTCCCAGTCATCGTCACACACTGTCCCCCAGGAGCCGTTGTAGAGGATCTCCACTCGGCCCTGGCACTGGCTGGGCCCGTTGGAGAGACGGATCTCTGGGAGGATGGGAAGAGAGATGTCCCTCAGCAGGCAATGGGCCAGAAGGTGACCAACACCTGATGGGCATCATGGGGAGCAAATCTGCACCAGATCCCTGCTTCTTAAATAAAATCCTGCCTCATCTCTACCACAAGGCTCAGTGCTGCCCAGCTGGCAGTGGGATATGGGCTTCCCTTCATCTGCTGGAGGCAGAGGATGTGGAGACTCAGCACATCTCAATGCTGACATGCACCATCATCAAGGCCAGCCTGGACAGGGCTTTGGGCAGCCTGGTCTAGTGGAAGGAGTCCCTGCCATGGCAGGGGGTGGAATGAGATGGCTTTTAAGGTCCCTTCCAATCCAAACCACTCTGTGACTATGTGATCCTCCCGTCATCTCACCTGCTAATGGGCAAAAACCCAATGGGAGAAGATGAAAGCAGACAGGTGGCACCACAGGTTGACATACAATAGGTGACAAGCGACAAGATGCAATTAGAAAAATTCTTATTAGCCTCAACGAATGCATCCAGCACTGGTCCCACATGGGAGTTGGTGGGATGGAGATGATTTGTCAAGCTGCTGCTGATGGGAGCAGCCATGGAAGTGCCCAGGGTCTGCCACATCAAGGGAATTATTTACTTGTGTGTGATGCATGGCACAGGGACTCTGCAAAAATTCCCCTCACTGGATAATTGGTGGAATAGGGATAATAAAGAATCTCTATTTCCTTTCTGTAAAAGAAGTTTAGCTTCTCCTTGCTGCCTTTTGTTCCAAACCAATATCTTTCCTTTTCTAAATCCCCCAAATCTCTTCTTTTACCTAAAAATGCATTTTTCAACTGCAAAACTTCCTGGAGAAAAGTGGCTTTAAGAGAAGAATCTCACCTGGGAATGGCAACAGCTCAGGCTCTGAGGTGGTGCCTGCAAGGGAGAAGAGAAGGGATCAGCTCTGCCCAGAGAGGAGGAGATGCAGCTCAGAGAGTGATGGCAGCAGGGATGGGATGGTGAGGACTGGCAGGACCCAGCAACCCTTGGACTCATCCCTTTCCTGCAAAATCCTGATGTTTGTAGGGGAAGAAATGAACACTCTTCCCCAGAGCATGATTTCACAGCTGGGGAAACTGAGGCAGCATATGAGTGACTGTGACATATGTGTGACCCTGATGAGCCCAGTAGCCAGCAGAAGCCATCCCTGCAGGTTCCATTGCTGACTTGCTGTGGGCCCTGGGCAGCTCCTGCATTCTCCTGCCCCATCACCCCGTGGAAGACTTGGGTGGTGAGATGGGAACAAGGAAAATCAATGCTGCCCAGCTTGAGAAACCCACTGGAGATCTGATGGATGATGCTGTACCCACATGAATTTTAATTGATTATTTATTTTTCTTTTCCCCAGCAAAATCTGTGTTTTGCAAGTCCCATAATTCCATGCAAGTACCAACATCACTGATGGGGTGCAGCCACCTTAGGGGATGAACAAACACCATCCAGAGGGAGCTGAACACTTGAAGGATGCAGGATGTGTCCTCATCTCTGGCCCCCCTCCCACAGTCTGGGTGTTATTGGGCACAAAATCCCTCTTGGCCCCAGTGCTGAATGATGTGGGATCCCCCCTGGAATGCTGCCAGCATGGGTCACTGAGGGCTCCAGCTTGTCCAGGAGGTCACAGCAACATGATCATGATGCCCTGGGGGATGGTGGATGGGGGTGTTTGGCTGGACCTTGTGGACATCCCAGTTCACAAGCACTTGGCTGATACTGGAGCCCAGCACAGATCTCCTCAGGCATCCAAGGTTCCCTGGCTGCACAACCCTCTCCCACACGTGACACCTCCCAAAACCACCCCAAATCTAGTGGAAGGTGTCCCTGCCCATAACAGTGGGTTTGGAACAAGATAAACATTGAGGTCCCTCCCAACCCAAACCATCCCACGATTCTATGATGCCTCCGCGCTAATTAGAGCACCCAAGGGCTGATCAACACCCATGGTGGCACTGTGGCCTCTTTTCCTCCCGCTGCCTTGGACCAGCCCTGTCCTGCTTCACGCTCAGCCTACAAGCAGTGAGAGGAAGGTCAACCCCAGCCGCTCTGGGGGTGGATGTCACCGCCCTGAGAAGCAGTGTGAGCCTGGGGGGACAGAGGAGCACACGACCCCACCTCCCTTTCCCTTGCTAAGACGTTGCCTGGGAGACCATTAAGTCAGCCAGAAATCAGGGCTGTCAAAGAAAGACCTAGAAGCCCCAAGAGAAAGGAGAATAAGGCAATTGTCTGGCTGGATCCATGACTTGGCAGGGATGCTGGGATGAACATCAGCAGCTGGGGAGCTCCAGGGTGGTCGGGTGCTTCTGCCCTACCCAGCTGGACCAGGCAGGCTGGAAAGGGATGCTGTAATTCCAGCAAGAATTGGGGATTAAACAGGTGAGACCAAGAGAGCAAAGAGGCTCTGAAGGAGAGGACAGGGAAGGATAAAGGAGCCCCGTGGGTTGGATGATAGAAGAGAGGTAATTCAACTCACCTCTGCACCAAAAATGTGGAGGAGATGTGAGGGTTTCTAGGAAGAGTGTTTGATCCTGCTTTGTATTGATTTTTAACACCTAGTCCACTCCAGTGCCGAGAAAGCAGTGGATAAAAAGGATGTTGATAAATATTCATCTTCCTTTAAGTCAAAATCAAAGCTCTGAAATATTCATTTAAGAGCATCCTCCAGCAAAGTCAGGAGAGATCTGAAAAAATTCTGCCTGGTGCGTCTACAATAATGAGGAACGAGGGGAAAACTGTCTTTTTTTGAGGAGAGGTAGAGCCGTCCATGTTTCTCTGATCCAGCTTCACAAAGCCGAAAGAAACAGGAAAACTGCTCGGGTAAACACCGCTGCTAAACAAAACCACCAAACGGGGGGACAAATTGCCCTTCGTTAGCGACTAATCTGTGTCCATTCATGAAGAGAATCAGGACAGCCTGGCGGTGCAGGGGGCAGCGACAGAGCCACCGGTGTCCCCACACCCCGAGTGTGGGCGCAGATGCCACCACAGCATCTCAAAGGGGAAGGGAAGCACCAGCTGAGGGGGTGGGAAGGAAAAACCTGATTTCACTCCATTAGGATGTTTGACTACACCTGAATTCCCGGTGTTCTGGCTGGCTGTGCCTCGGCGCGGGTTTGCTGGGGCAGGAATGGGTGGCCCACCGCCGGGCTGTAATTACATGGATAGAGTCACACTATGCTGCCACAGACCCGCATTCCAGAGAGGGAATGGCTTTCCCCAGGTGGATTTAAGTGCTTCCCAGCCTGGCTGGACAGTGCCTGCCAGGAATGAGTAGGGACTGCTCTCCTCAGGGTGTGGGTGGTCATTCCACTCATTTCCATGGCAGGATTGGTCCCACAGCTCCTGGAGAGCAACCCCAGGAGCATCCCTTGGCCATCAGCATCTTCCCATTGGTGCTGCCCATTCTGGAGCCCAGAACTGCTCTTTTCCCGGCGCTGGCAGCTGCCTGCCTCATTCCCCTGCCTATCCTGAGTGCTGGGCTTGTTATGACACCCAGGGATGGTGGGAGATAAGAGCTGAACTGCTCCCTCCATCCCTGGGCGCGCTCAGCGCTGTAGGGGACATCACACTAATGCTGCTCCTGGAGAAAATCTGCCCACAAATGAGAGCTGGACAGGGATGACGGGTTCCCTCCCACCGCAGCAGGGAGCAGCTCACCGGTGGGGCTGAGGAAGAGGAGGAGGAGGAGCGTGGCTGGCATCAAGGAGAGAGGCAGCACCTCGATGTCCTGCCTCCGTGTGCCGTGCCGGGAGTCCGGGCAGGGACAGAGTGTCATTGCTGCTAGTCAGTCCTGCCGCAGATGAGTTTCCAGAGCAGGCTGTCCCTGAAACATGCAGACAGCAGCGTTAGTGGTGGTGGCCAGCAGAGCCTGTGGCCACCAAGGGCCATGCAGGACCTGTGAACATGTCCCTCCTCAGTATTTCCAGAAGCAGTGACCAGGAGACACATGAAAAGTAGTTCCAGCTGGATTTACTGAGTACAAGAGATTTTTTTTTTTTGAGTGGTAAGACAGAGCTGAAGTGCCATATCCCACCTGCGAGATAAAACTCAGCAACAGGGAATATCAGCAGAAAATGAGAAAGAGATTAAATATCTTAAAATTCCCTTTCCCCTTCATTTACTGCTCACTGGCAAAGGGGTGGATTTCCAGCTCTGTCTCACTCGCAGGCTGTTTGGGAGGGGAATTGGGTGCTGGTCCTGCTGGGACATCTCGGGGAGTTCAGACCCACATCCCGGCAGTGCTGGCAGTCGCTGTGGCGGCAGCGAGCGCTGGGGGAGCAGTGCCATCGTGAGGATGCTCCCGGCTCCAAAGCCGGCCTGCCAGTCTCGGCTCAGCGGTTAAAATTAGTCCCTCCAGCTCCTGAAGGGATGCACACCGACTGCTGCCGCTTCAGGCATCTACTGGTGGTCAGCAACTTGGGAAAGGACATTAAAATCCACTTTATCACTGACTAAACCCTCCCTCCCATGGAAACACCTCATCCAGCCTTTTGCTGCTCCTGGTTTTCCCAGGTGGAGGAGTGGGATGAGAAGAGCTCCCAGGTGGGACAGTGGGCTGGTGTCCACCCAGGCAAAGTCCCTCGAGACCACAGGTTAGGTGAGCTGCAGAGCCTCCAGACCAAGATTTTGACTTCATTACCTGTGCTAGGGAGAGGTGATGGTGGACCAAAGGGTTTTCTGAGCACCAGCAAGAGGTGATGGAGGTGCAGGAAGGAGCCCACATGGATGTGACAAGGCCCTGTTACATCTCCCTGATCTCTCCACCCAGCTCTTGCTGACCAAGCCTCTGGAGGAGCCTGACCAGAGCAGACAGACAGCTCAGTGATGGGGGCTGAAAACCAATCTACTCGCTGAGGTGGTGGCTTTCAATACTCCATTCATCCCTCCTGAAGCACCGAATAATGTCGCCTTTTGTCCCACGGGCCCTCCCCTCTCCGCAGCGAGGCAGGGCTGACAGACGGTCCCTCCGCCGCCCTGCCCCGGCCAAACCCCGGCAGCGCGTCCTGCTCGCAGGGACGTTGTCATCGCCGGCCGCTGCTGTGCCGGAGCCAGCGCGTTCCTGCTCCCTGGCAGGGTGGCAGCGGGCATTAACCACTGAGGTGCTGTGCCACGGCCGACCCCAAAGAGGGAAATCCTAGCTTTCCTTCTCTGTCTGTGCTTTTCCAGCTGCTGCTCAATGCTCACCCCATCGCTCAGGATTCTGCTGCAAACTGAACCTCCTTCCTTAACCCAGGGGTGTTTGGGCTCTTTTAGAATGCACATAGATTAAAAACCACTTTTAAGCCATGATTAGTGATCAGGACACTGTAGCAAAACAAAGCATCCCTTTTAACATTGCTCAGAGAAGCTGTGGCTGCCCCTGGATCCCTGGAAGTGTCCAAGGCCAAGCTGGATGGGACTTGGAACAACCTGGGATAGTGGAAGGTGTCCCTGCCCATGGCAAAGGGGTGAAATGGGGTGAGTTTTAAGCACCCTTCCAACCCAAATCACTCTACGATTCTGTGATGATTCTATGATTTAAAGGGTTGCTGAATGTGGATTTATGGAAGTCCCTTCAAACCAAAGTCTTCCAAGCTGTCAGGTGTCTTGTGAGATCACCCTCCACCATGCACCCAGTGGAAGGAGCAGCAAATCCTCCATCACCCCCATCCTGCACAAGCTCTGACCACCAGGGCTGGTACAAACCTCACAGGGCTCTTATGTGGGACACAGAAAGTCCCTGCTTTCACCCCAAATTACACACCACAGCAGACACACTGTGCCCAGCCAGCTCTCTGCCCTCGGTGAAAACTCCCTCCTCCCTCCTGGACACAAAACCCCACAGATCCTCTCATCCCTTTTGGTCCCCTTTGTACCCCTTGGCCAGAGCTGGAGTGAACCCCTGCTCTCTGATTGTCACTTCTTCCTCTTTTTAACTCTTCAAACAACTTCTGGAGAAACCACAGTTTTTCAGTCGCCACCACCCCGTCAGATCATTATTTGTAATTACCATCCCAGCCTAAAAAAAAGCATCATAAATCCACATACCTGTTTGGTATTTTCTCTCCAGTATAAAGATGGATGTATCAAATCCCAGACATATATGTCCTCTCTTGAAATAAAGGAAGGAGCTGGCTAGTTAGTTATAAAAAATTAAAAAACAATGTTTGAAATTCATATTCCTGGTAAGATGTGATGGGGATAAGACAAGAATTTTTTCTTTAGGTTAGATCTTGCTCAGTAAATTTTAAAAAAATATTAAAAAGGGGGAAGAAAATGGATCTCATCCATCAACTGAGCAGCTCCAGCCTATCATCTCTTTGCACCTTTGGGGCTGCTGCTGCTGGGTTACAGCAGGATGGCAGCCCTGCAACCCATCCTGGGACAGATCATTCCCCAAGCAAAGGAGAAAGAGAGGGAGGAGGAGAAGGGGAAAGTAGAAGAAGAGGAAGAAGAAGAAGCAGAAAGAGGAGAAGAGAGAGAAGACCGCTAAGGAGACATGGCGGGGAGGGAATGGCTCGGGTTTCAGGGAGGCAGGCAGGGACACATCCTTAAATTGGGTGCTGGCAGAGCCTGGGTTACGCCTCAAGGGGAAGGAAGAAGCTTTTCCAGAGGATTTAGGCTTTTCAGCTCCTTCCCACCTCCCTCCTCGGCTGTCTGAGTGCCCACCTGGAGAGGAAGTCAGCAATAACCATCTGGCTGGAAGCACTTCTGTCGCTGCCTGAGCCAGCACTGGGATGCAGCAGGAGGGGATGGTTCCGACCTCCTTCCCTGCCTGAGGGACTTGGAGACTCATTCCTTGGGAAAGCCATGGTCTTCCCTCTCTGTTCCGAGGCAAGAAATTACCTTTAGAAGTCCATTTTTTCCAGGATTTTTCCTGCCTGACCATCCAAGGCATCTCTGCTGAGGACATTAGAGGGAGCTGACATATCTTTGTGCTTCCAGTCTGTGGTGAAGGATGTCCTGTGGCTGGAAACCTTCCCCATCCATGTCCACCACCTCCTGCTCTACACATTCATGTTGTCTCCTGCTCCTGACTGGGGCATCTCTTTATTTTAAAAACAATTGTGTGTATTTAATAATTTTTACCTATTTCAGCCTTTTAATAATTTTAGCCATCATTGTAAGTAAAAGCCAGATAATGTGAGACCCTGGCTCTCAGCAGCCTTTGGAAAACCATGGAAAAGGAACCTCCAAACATACTGGGTTTCCTAGCTGTATGAATTCTTAAGCTCCCCAGCAATTTTAGGAGCCTAGTGTGCTTTTGGCTTTGAGCAAGCTGATTTTATGAACCACAGGATTTCTGCCCTCGTTCTCATGGGAAGCAGAATTTGCCTCCTGGCTCTCACTGCTGGATTTTTCACTTGCTCCTACGCAAAGCCCAGACCCTTAAATGCCCTAAAAAGCCTGAGTTTCGTGTTTTAACTGCACAAAGCAGCTCTGGCTATGACTGTCCCCAACTGTTTCTGCTGTTCCTTTCTTGCACGGATTCAGTAATTAGCAATTAGGCACTTTTATTCCCCAGCAGCAGCGAAAGTTCTAATTAACCAGATCATGAGTGCAAGTTTCAAAGGTGCCTTTTAAGTCTGTTTTGCCTTAACTTTGACGAATTCCCCGCCATCCTGGCTGTCTGCCAGGGCCCGTGGAGTGGGAATCAGCAGCTCCAGCATCAATCCACAGCCAGGTTTTGTAGACCAGGAGCATGAGCCTCCCTAATGTGGCCATGCAGGGATAAGATGCTCTCCACCCTGTCCAGGATTTCTCTGGCCATCGGAGCAGCATCTCTGCCTTTTTCTATGTCTACATCGTTCCTGCATGTGCTTTGAGTGGCTTGGCAGTGTCAGCCTAGGGGATTACGCTGCTCTGAGGGAAAGCAAACACAGCCAGCCTTATTCAAGGAGCAGCCACAACATAAGAAAGGCTAATTATAAAATTCCACAGGACAGCAAGGCTGTTCTCTCGTGTGCCAGGAAAAAAAGAAGCTCTGTTTTGTGCTTCCTGATGGTCCTGCTGCTTAGGGAGGCAGGGACACTCGGGGACACTCAGGGGCATCAGAGATGCTCATGGGAGAGAAGCTTCTGGAGGGGTCAGGGCTTTCCCCAAGTCCACTCAGCATCTGCCACAGTTTCCTATGGCAGTGGGTGGCATCTGCAGCAGACCTCTTCTCTGGCAGCACTTTGGCCATGGATGGAAACTGGGGGGAAACAAGTGGCTCACAAATCTGCAGAAAATACAAAGCCACCGGAAAAATAATAATCATAAAAACAGATTTCCCTTTTCAATGATCTGGGAAAATACAGAGAGGAGAGAGAAACTCATTTGTACATCCCATGCCATGGCCAGGAAATGCATTGGGGATGTAAAGAAGAGCCTTGAGCCATATGAAAAAGCTGTAAGCTGAAACAAAAGGCATCTTCTCACTGTCAGGATGGGAAGGATGGGACTGAGCTGTTTCTCAGGACACCAATTGCTGTTTTGAGCCATTAGCCAGCTTATAACGAATGACAGGATTCCCCTGCTGATTGCTGAGCTAAATCACTGGGTATTTCAGGAGTTCCTGCTGCTACTTTCACTCTGGGGAGCACCTGCCCGAAGGATGCTGCACATGAAGCAATCCCCTCCTTCCTCCACTCCTCCTGCTGCTCCAGAGCATGGGCAGTGGATGGGATCCTACTGTGTGGGGTCCCAAGAGCTCTCAGCCCCAAATCAGCCTGTGTCCAGCAGCCTTAGAAGAAGGAAAATATGTAAATCCAGTACAAGACCATTTTGGTTGCCTGTCCTGATATCAAACCCCACCTTGGTGCAGCTTGAGCTATGCTCCCAGCACACCACTGTGTTATTTGGGAACCAAGAGCTAATTTTAGGGTATTTTCTGTCAGTTTATAAGTACTGAAGGAAGGACAGGGCTGAGGAAAGGGCAGTGGAAGCCCCCAGAGAGCCTCAGCACTGCCCTGGGCTGCAGCAAGCAGGAGCTCGGGGAGAGGTACCCATCCCCTCCCCAGACAAAATCACCTTTGTTCCTCCCTAATCTGCTTCCTGCCCGACGTGCTGCAGAAACCACCTCAGCCAGGTGGGAAAGAGCAGCCCAAGGACACGGTGCTGACAGGAGCCTCTCCGGAGGGCAGCCGACCCATGCCGTGGGCATCCAGGGCTGGGGGGAGCAGGAACGGATCACAGCGGGGAAGGGGATGGGAAACAGGGGCTGGGTCCTCTCAGTCACTGAAGGCACTCACTGCGGACCATGAGCTTTAGGGTGTGTGTGTAACTCCATTTTCTGCCTGCTGTTACCTCTGTGGGGTGAAACCTCACCTGGCAGCAGGATCCTATATGTTTTATATATATTTATATACATATATTTATAGAGGTACATTTATTTTTATTACTTGCCCACTGGGACCAGCACTCGCTGCCTTCTCTGCCAGCCCTGGGGAATCCATGCATCTCACTCCTGCTGCAGCATCGCTGCTGTGGATGGGACTGCTGCAGCCTCGGTGCGTTTAAATTCACCCCAGAGAGCCCAAACTGTGCCAAAGGGAGTGATTGGGAAGCGATGACCTGTGTGGGGACAGCCAGGCTGGCAGGACAAATGGGATGGACATCGCTGCCTGCCAGTGCAGGAACCTGGGTGGGATGGAGATACCGTGACGATTCAAGGAACAGCTTGGGTTGGGAAGGACTTTAAAGGCTCGTTTAGCTCCGGGAAAGCTCCGGAGGGATGGATCGCCTGCCCTGCCGGCTGCCGGGCGGCTGAGTGTGCACTAGGTGGCACGCAGCTGCAGGGAGAAGCGCTTGCGACAGCTTGGATTCGGGAAAAAGAGCAAAGCTCCACTGGGATCCCCCAGGGACCTGCCGGACAGGTGGGAAAAGCAGGCAGAAAGCAGAGCGGGATGAGTTCTGTCCGTAATTAGCACTAATGGCGAGGTGAGGGTGGCCACAGCTCGGCTCCAGGGTTTCCTGGCTGGATTTAGCAAAGGCAGGGATGGAGAGAGCCTTTGAGGAGAAGGGGCAGGGGTTTAAACTCAGAATGGTGAATTTAGGGTTGACATAAGGGAAGAATATTTTATGATGAGGGTGGGGAGGCCCTGGCACAGGTTGCCTGGAAAAGCTGAGGATGCTAGAGGTGTTCAAAGCCAGGTTGGATGGGGTTTGGAGCAGCCTGGGCTAGTGGAAGGTGTCCCTGTCCCTGTCCCTGTCAGGGGGTTGGAATAACCTGAGCTGGTCCCTTCCAACCCAAACTGTTCATGATTCCGTGATTTCTCTGGAGAAAGCAGGCAGTGGGACACGGAGATCTTAGCTGAGCTCATGGGGCATCTCCCACTACCAGCAGGGATGAGGAAAATGTCCCTCTCAGCAGGTAAATCCCAGGAGCTGGAGAGCAAGGTCACCCAGCAGGAGTGGGATGACTACACCAGATCGATCCCTGCTTTGTCTAATTGGTCCCTGGCAGGAACCAGCAGCAGCTGCTGCAGAGGAAAATGAAACGAAATTTCACCTATTATCCTCTGCCTGCAGAGGAATTTCTTCCTAATTCCTGTCACTTTGGGTTTGTCTGCTCGTGGAAATTAATCTGAAATCGAGTGGGTTGTGAATTCCAAGTGCTGCAGCAATCCCAGCAGAGCTTGGACAGGCAGCTTCCTAAGTGGTCAGGCTATTCCCTGGAGCACCAGGCTGAGCCTGGCAATTTATCAGAGCCTCGAGCATCAGGTTTTGTAGGCATTAGTGCAGGACCTCGAGCCAAAACCGTGTGAGAGGGAGCAGCCGTGGAGAAATTAATTCAACAGCCTTCCGGCACCACTGCAAGAAAAGGAACAGGGGGAAGGCAAATATTTGGCTGGTTACCCCAGTGTGTGGATGGATCAGACAGGAGTTGATGCCATGTTGGAGGACTCAGTGCTTTGCATACTGATTTGGGGAGCATGCAGAGAAGGGTGTGGGAAAGAACAGCATGGGAGAAAAGGCATCCAGCTGGAAAAAAAAAAAAAAAGCATAAGGGACTAGGTTAAAATCTGTGGATCATTAAGGTAAAAATCATGTAAAATATGATATAAAATATTTTTGCGGTCAGTGGAGACTATGAGGTCTGCATCCCTGTGAAAACAGCATCCTCAGGGAAAGCAGGACACTGAGGTTCAGTGTCCTATAAGACTCAGGGACAATCGAGGATCTCCACAGCCACCCTCCCACAGAACAGCTGGAGGAAGTTGTGCAGTGGGGTCTGACAGGCTCAGCTGGTCACCAGACCCCAGATTCATGCTGTCCACGGCTCTGTTAACTCCTCCCAGGTTGTTGGACCACCATGGAATACACGACAAATGACAGAGAGGTGTGAGAAAAGGGAGACTGAGAACCAGCCGTGCACTTGTAGTGCTGAACTGAGTCACCTCAGCCACTCACTGAGTCTGGCAAAACCTCCCAGGGGCCCTGATGCAAGATCAGATCACGAATCCCTGCTCAAAACTAAAAAAAAATTAAATAAATCCAGTGCAATTTAAGCTCAGCCAGCTCAGCCAGCACCTGACTGGTTTATCTCCACAGCACAGCCCTGCCCTCCACCCAGGAGCTGCACCCAGTTCACCTCTGCTCTCCCCCACCCGGCAGCCCTTATCTGTAGCACCCTTCAGCCCTGGAGCATCACCCAGAGCCTCTCCCACCAGCCAGGACTCCTCAGTAGGAGCATCCCTTTATCTCCCAGCCATGCCATGAATATCTGTAAGTCTCAATAGAAACTCCTCTTCACCATCCTCAATTCTCCCTGAAACCCTTTGCTATTTAGGATCGCAGGATATTTAATACCTGTCCACCCATGCAACCACATGGATCACATAGTCTGCTCCCAGCACGGCTTTCATGAAGTGTTACTTTCTATTTTTCAGGGGGAAAAAAAAATCCCCTTTGCATTGCTCTCCAGTTTCTAATTACAGCCGCAGGAGACAGGAATCCCAAGCACCTGAGTCGTAAATGTGAAACTTATTGCTTAAGCAGACACATTGCAAGCAGGCTATCAATCACTTCTGGCAATTATTAGTACTTTGTGAGTATTTTGAACTCGAGTATGTGACAGCCTCATCCATCCTGGAGCAGAGAAATCCATGGGCATTTGCATACGAGGCTGAGCTGTGGGGGGATGCAGCTCCAGAGGGTTTTCACTGGAGCTGTCGTGGTTATGTGCTTTTTTTTATTGTACATTTTGGGATGAAAACCAACCTTAGACAGGCTCTGTAAAGATGAGTCTCACATGTTTAACCCTGGAAGAAGAGTTTTATAATATCCCTCCATTCCTACAGCATAAAGTGGTTTCTCTATGTTGTTTTTGTACCAACTATTGAGTCCAAACATAATGTTCTTTATTTTATAAGCCTTTTGGGGCAAGTGTATCATGGCACAGGTAAATCAGTGCTGCTGGGTGTAAAGTCCAGGGAGGTTTAAAGTCATTTGATATGGACTGGTGAACACTTCCTGGTTCAGAAGGAATTATGATGATCTGAAGTGTCTTTTTCAGCCTAAAGGATTCTGTGGTTCTGTGGTTCTTTAATCACTGCTGCCAATTGGTGGGGGTCCTGGGAAAGGGGAAAACCCATGTGGGATCTGATCTACCTCTAAGAGAGCATGAAGTGATCCAGCAGCCTCCAGGATCAAAGGAATCCCTAAATAAACTCACACATCTTGCAAGGGAGGGTGATGGAGGTGCAACATCTGGGAGGGAGCAGCGCTGTGTTGTTGGAGAGATCTGTGGCACACGGGGTTGTGTTTCACCATCCTCATCCCAAACCAGGAACAGGCATGTTCAGGGCTTTGCTTCGGATTCACGTGGATGTAAATGAAACCCTCAAGGCTGATTTACCCAGGTTGGATCTGGGTGCAGGGGTCACATCCACAGTCCCGCAGGAGAAAGCAGCTCCCACAGCTGGCATCCAGAGGTGTTAAACTGCAGTATGGGCTGCACTGGTGATGCACCACACACACACACCTGCACACAGCTGGACACACTCACACTCAGAATCCCTTGCACACACAGAGCATCTCACACACCCAGCACTACACATGCTCACATTCACATGGATGGCATCACATTAACATGGACAGTATCACAGTCACATGGACAGTATCACAGTCACATGGACAATGTCACACTCACATGGACAGTGTCACACTCACATGGACAGTGTCACACTCACATGGACAGTACCATACTTACATGGATGATATCACACTCACATGGACAATATCACACTCACACCCCCACCATCCCACATATTCACACATACTATCAGTTTTCTCTCACGCAATCACTTACACACTGTAGCAGATTATCACTCACACTCACACAATCACACAATCACTGTCACTGTCACTCACAATCACACTGTTTCACATCTATTCATGCTCACTACGACACGCTATCACAGACATCACAGACACTATCACACGCTCATTATCATACGCTCATTATCACACTCCGTACTGCACACGCTCACATTAATTATCACTATAACACACTCATTATCACACTAAGTATCACACACTATCTCACACTCATGCTCATTATAACACTCTTTTTCACACCCAATACACACTATTGCACACACCCACACTCATTATCACACTCATTGTCACACCCGATACTGCACACTATCACACACACACTCACTATCACACACTATCACACACACTAATTACCACTATCACACTCATTATCACACTCGGTACCACACACTATAGCACACACAGTCATTATCACTCACTATCACACACGCTAATTACCGCTATCACACTCACTATCACACCCGGTACTGCACACTATCGCACACACACTCACACTGTCTCACACTATCCCACACTATCACACACACTAATTACCACTATCACACTCATTATCACACCCGGTACCGCACACTATCACACTCACACTCACTGTCACACACTATCACACACACTAATTACCACTATCACACTCATTATCACACCCGGTACCGCACACTATCACACACACACTCACTATCCCACACTATCACACACACACTAATTACCGCTATCCCCCTCGTTATCACACTCATTATCACACCCAGTTCCGCACACTGTAGCGCACACACTGACACTGTCACACACTCAGTATCACACACACTAATTACCGCTATCCCCCTCATTATCCCCCTCATTATCCCCCTCATCATCGCCCCGGTACCGCGCTGTCTCACACTCGCCGTTACTCTCCCTCCCGCCTCCACCAATCACGTCGCTCCCTCCCCTTGGCCCCGCCCCCTTGGCCCCGCCCCCTCACCCCGCTCCCCGGCGGCCGCTCGGGCGCACGCGCGGAGGTTCCGTGACCGCGCGCCGGGAGCCGCAGCGCCGGGAGCCGCAGCGCCGGGCCCTGCTGGGGTGAGGGCCGGGGCGACGGGCGGGGGACGGGCCGGTGAGGGGGCCGGGAGGGGGACAGCGCTGCCGGGATAGGGGGCGGCCGGGCTGGGATGGGCTGGGCCGGGCTGGGCTGGGCTTCGCGGGGCGGGCACCCCCGGACGGGCACCCCCGGCTCCCCGCTCCCTGTGCCGCGCAGCCCGGACCGTTCGTGAGGGACCGCCCGGGCCGTTACGGCCGCTTCGGGCCTGGCCTGCCTTGCGTCCCGTCGGCCCGGCAACACGGGCGGGGTTCCCCTCGCACCAGGCCCTCCGCCGCTGCCGGACACCCGTGGGGCCCGGGGCCGGTCCGTGGAGCCGCGGGGCCGGTCGGAGCCAGCGGGTGCTGCCCAGGGCCGGGGGAGCTCCCCGAGGCGGCCCCGAGCCACCCGCTTCCCGGGTCAGGACCCGGCTTGGCCTTGCCCAGGAGCGCCTGTCCCGAGCCGGAGCTGTCGGGGAGCTGAAGGAGCCCTGCAGATCCTGATCCAGACCTGCCAGGCTCGCACCTCACCAGTCAGCGGCCTCCCCACACATAAATAACCCAGTCGGTGCCCGGAGAGACCCGGCAGCGGTCGGGTTGGACACAGTTTGGTGTGATCCCGTGTCCAGGTGGGATCCTGTGTCTGGGTGTACCTGCCTTCCTCTCGCTGCTTCAGCTTTCCTGTTCACCCGTGCCCGAAATCAGGCTTAACTGACAGGCAAACGCTTTGTTCCGCCTCACTTGCCGTCTCTTTTCCCCCTCCGAGGGGAACTCGCTTAAAGCTTGTTTTGAATGGAAGCAGTCCAGGTTTGGAGCAGCCGGCTTTATTTCTTCTGGTGTTTTGGCTGTCAACCCAGCCACCTTGTGCCGTGAGGATCAGCAGAGGCTGGGAGAGGGCAGGGCTGGATCTGTGTGCTTGGAGTTACTACTGTGACCCCCTTTCTACTGCCGGGCTCTGTACTTTCATTGCTGCTAATCGGTGCTGGGTGCTTGTGTAAGAAAAGGTGTGTTTGGGTAAGAACTACCTGGCAAGAGCTTCGAGCCCTGTTGCATCAGGTTTTGCTGTGCCCAGAAGTGCAGCTCAGCTGGTGTAGGGGTCCTGGCTGGGTGATTTGGGGTCGGGGGTGGGCACAGGGCACCTGTAATGCTGCTCCAGTCGTGCCCCCTGCACAGGGTCGCGTCTTAGTGCAGCCCCATGGCCTCCCTGTGCTTTATGTGCTCCCCTAATCCCTGTGTAATCTCTTCCCATGGGATCTTTGTTGCCCTCCCGGTCCTGTCTCTCAAAGTGGCGTAGTCACGCTTAACAAATCCCTCCTGGGCCCTTCTTTTCTGAACAACCTGCTGAAAAGTTTCTATTTTACCAATCCGGTGATTTTTATTTTTAATTCAGCCCAGCTCAAGAGCTCCCAAGGCTCTTTTTCTTTTCCAGCGACAAGCTCCTATTTCATGTAAACTTTAAACAGCACTGGCAATTCAAGTTCAGAAACTTAAAAAGGGAGTTGGCATTTTTAGAAATCATCTCAGACCCATGAATTTTAAGATCCTGCATTTAAAGCGAAAGAAAATTCTACTTTCTGGAAGTAGAACAGAGAATTAAACACAGCTTTCAAAGGCTTTAATTCCCCTTTCTCCAGCTTTCTCACCACCATTTTCTGAAGTTTGAGGAGCAGGGAGTGAAGCTGTTGAAAAACTGAAATGCACTCAGTTCATTTCTGGTCCAAGTCCCCAATTAGAGCCATGTGGGCAAATGTTTCAGGGGTTATGCTGGGCATAAAGTTGCAACCAAAGAAATCCAAACTCAAGCTCTGAGCCCACATTACCAAATACCTTTAAAGTGAAGGGCATCTGGCTGGGATATTTAAATCTGCACTTGAATTAGCCAGGGTTTTGTTTTCACTGGGGGAAAGGTGGCCTGAAATATTTCTGGTTGGAGCCAGAACTGTTTGGTGAATAAGAGCTTTTAGGGTTTTTGTGAATTTCAGCTTTTCAAGGTATTTTTAAAGCTCATGGGGAAGTGTTCTAGTCCATGAGATTTGAGTAAAGATATGAACTGGGATGTGTAACACATCCCAAACCACATCCCACTCTCCCCCAAACCCTTTCTGCCATGGTGTAATGCTGAACACCATACAAAGCAGCTCCAGCATTGAATTTCTCAGCTTTTAATATTTGATTTCTGCTGAATTCTCTAAGAGAAATCAAGAACTGCAACTTTAGGCCTGTTTGTTCTCTTGTTTGGCTTAACTCAGGGACTTGTATAATTTTGGCTTACTGATGCTCTCCCGCATTCCTCGCTTCCCAATCCGTGCAAACAGCTGCTGGCTCCAGCAGCATTCAGCAAGAACTGGCAGGAGGCTGAAATACGCCTCTCGCTCCTCCTTTGGAGCAGCAGTCCCAGCGCAGGAAATATTTTTCCACTCTGATGGGGAAGTGAATGTCGGAGCACGCGACGCTCACGTGCAGCCAGTCCGAGTACCTTCACGTGTGGTCCAGGATTCACAGCATCTCTGCCACCCCGGCGTGAGGGATAGGCAGTTGTCACCTGGCTGTTACCCCAGCGGGTGCGAGGTGGCACGGGAAGGAGGTGGCTTTTCTGCTGCGGTGTCTTGTTGCTTGCGTTTCCTGCTGCTGGTTCGGAAAGGAAGGAAAACGAATCGCTGGCTCCCTCCTCACAGCCTCCCTCTTGTCCTCTGCTCTGCTTGTGGCTGCAGATGAATATTTGGTAACAACTTCGGGGGGGAAAAAATGGTTATTCTGTATCTGGGGTTCAGAGCATCTGGTGCAGGTGGGTGGGACAGAAAATCCACAGCCTGGCTTTTTCTCCGAGCTGAGCACGGACAATGCTGGTGGTCCCTGAGGTGAAGTGTTGGTGTGAAACCTGCCATGAAAAGAATTGGCAGAGGCAGGTGTTGGATTTGATACCTTAAGTCTTAATTTGCTGTTTTGAGCAGTAAAATAACTGTCCTTGATGTGTTAGGGGAGAATGGATTGCAAGCAAAAGATTAATAGCAGAGACCAGGGCTGGGTCTTGGCGATCTGGAGCAGTTTGTCACCAAGACCAGTTGAGCTGGGGGTGTTGGGTAAAAATCTCAGAGCTGCTCATAAACTAATTTGCGCTGAATTCCTGGGGAAAGTGTTGCTTTCCTCTTATAAATGCAGACGTGTGGGTGTGTCTGATCTGTGCTCACTTTCCTCTGTCTTTTTTAAGCTATCAAGCCACACGGGCATGATGGATGGGACGCTCCACGGAGCGTGGGATCTTCCCCCATCCGGCAGGGATGTCATTCTCCGTGCAGATGGCATCCTCCTGTGGAAGCCACCCACTGCTGCTCTGCCTCTTGGGAGACCTGAACTTTTCCATTGGATGGGAAGGAAGCTCACAGCCCCCTGCTGATTGCTGGGAGTTAAGCGAGCAATCAATGACGTGAGACCTCAGGAGGGAGAAGGCGAATTTATTTTAAAACAGAATGAGTTTCACTCATTCACAGCCAAACCCACCTACACACGAGCACCAACGCAGGGATCTCCAAGTGATGGTCCAGCGTTTGGGCGGATGTGTGTCCAGATGGTTTGGACAGGATTCCTTGGAATGACACAATAGACAAGGAATGTCAACTATCAGACCTCTGGTGTCTCTTGGTGATCATGTGATGTCTTTGGATCTGCTCTTTTTACACCCTTTGGGGGGCTGAGAGCGGTGATCTCTTCTTGGTGGAATTTATTCACTGGCCTTTGTGTCTTTGTCTGGTGTCTTTGGGCTCCTACCCCTTCTCTATTCTTCCCCAAATCATCTCTTAAGAGCTTTCGTCTCTGATGCAGATTGTCCCTTGTTTCGAGATTTTCCTTGGTTCCCAACATGAGAAGCTGCAGATAGGTGTGCTTTGATCTTGAGGACCTACTAAATCACTGCCCTTGGTACAGTGATTATGCCCTGGATTTCTCCTGGTTCTCTTGTACTCCTTTCCATCTGTTTTGTTTGGGTTTTTTTTGTTTTTTTTTTTTTTGCTGGGGTCACACTCAACTAAAGAAGTATGTGTACTGTGATGTGCAAACTGCACGAAGAGTTGTCTTCTGGCTTTGTTTGCATGTATAATGCTGCACAGAAGGAGTCACAGGACTGATCCTGGGCCAAAACTAAGTGGTCAGAAGCCTGAATGATGCTGGTGGTGTAGCCCTGGAGCTCAGATCAGTGTGAAGAGTTTGGGAACCACTTGTGTAACTAAGTCATTTCTGTGAATGAGTGGCCAGCATTTGGCAGCTCACATTGGGGTGGTCAGTGTAATGCTGCCAGGAGCAGTGCTGAGCATGGGGAAGGGGCAGAATGGCAGCTTGCCTTGGCTGGTTAAGTGAGTGTCTGTCTGAATTCATGCCAAGGCTTACAGGTCTGCCTGACACAGATCAGCAGTGGCTCAGGGATGGTCTGGTACAGATCTGTGGTGACTCAGG
Organism: Entomyzon cyanotis; assembly: GCA_024500445.1. NCBI lineage: Eukaryota > Metazoa > Chordata > Aves > Passeriformes > Meliphagidae > Entomyzon > Entomyzon cyanotis. Next base: position 93,300 of record JAKEPQ010000746.1, read on the forward strand.
TGGTATTTGGTGCCACAAACCATAGGAACCAGAATCTCTCTGAAAAGCATTTGCTCTCAATTAGCAGGAAAAGTCACCAGCGTTGGCAGGGAGTGGGTGGTGGTACCTCACTCACCCTCAGCCAGAGGGTTTTGAGGCCAGTCTGCCTCTCTGGAGTCTCTTAAATCCTTAGTGAACATCCTCTGTGAAAGTCAGAGCTTGTTTCCCTCTCAGATGGCTTGTGTGATACATATGCGGGGTGGGGGGATTCGGGACATCATTCTCAGCTCCCTGTGCTCTCTGTTTTTTTTGCTGCAGATCCCCAGGAGAAAATGGTGTAAGGCCAACACAGCTGCCACTTCCAATCGCGGCTTGCCCAGACCTCAGGGAGGAACATGGCAGCAGCTCAGGGAGCAGGAAGCAGTTCAGCCGGGCCATCGGGACCGCCCGGTTCTGCCCCGGGGCACAGCAGCAGCTCCACGGCAGTGGCGGTGTGGGAATGGCAGGATGAGTTTGGCAGGTGGAGGCCATACCGAGGCAACGTCTGCAGCTACATTGAGCAGATTATCCAGGCCTCTCAGCAGAAGGGCCGGCGCTCGGGGTCGGGGCTGGTCAGCAGCATCCCTTTGGGACATGCAGATCCTGCCTTGGCTCCCTATGTCATCGACATTCCAAGCTTGACACAATTCCGGCAGGATACAGGTAAGGGAGCTTCCCCACCCGTTTTGCTGGTGTGCTTGGGGATAAGCAGGGCTTCCTTATGTGTGCAAAGCTCTGCTGTTTGCTACCATGCTGGGCAGCTCTGTGAGCACATCTGCTGCTCTCCTCATGCTGTCTGCTGCCCAGTGTGGAAAAATCTGTAGAGCTGGGTGCAGGCAGACAGCCGTGAGCTCTCCAGAAACATCATCATGGGACCTCCAGAGCTCACAGCCTGTGAGCCAGAGCTCTCAGGGCTGGAAACTCCCTCCCCCCCACATCCATTTAAGATAACTTGCGTAAAAAAGGCCTTTTTACGATTCCAACCCTCCTGCTTGAATCCCTTGCTCCCTCTGGAGCTGGAGTGCCAGCTGCTTTACCTTGGCATGCAGCCCCGCTCAAGCTGCTTGCGAGTGCCTGCGGCCCCCGCACGACACCAAAATGCTGCAGCAGAATATTCCCTCCACTTGTGCTGTGCAAGCTGGGCTTGCTTCCTGCCAGGGAGAAAGGGCAGGATGGACTTAAGAGCAAGATTGAGACCTGATTTTCATTCTCCTCTCTCCTGGGGTCACTGGCAGTAGCAGCTCAGAATTTGCAGGGATGACTCCTGCCCTCTTTTCCTCCAGATATGCTGAGCAGCTGGAGCTTAGAAAAGGGGCAAGGATGGAATGCATGCACTTCATCCCTGGAAAATCCAGGGAGATCCCGAATTACACACCCCAAATGAGTGGCTGTTTTGGAAAATTTTCCATCCATCAGTTTCCCCTTTACCCATCACCCCAGGACATGGTTGAGCATCATCCCAAGCTTTAGAGAGGGGCATGTGCTGGTTTCTTGCCAGCTGAAGCAGTAAATGAGCAATATTTTGAATCAACTGCATGATCAGTCAATTCTGAGAGGAAAGGGAAGTGGTTGGAGCAAATGTTAGTGGTCATCACAGCTGCATCCGTGTTTTTATTCTGACTTGGTGACCTTAGGCTGAGTTTATCTAGCGGTGTCCTGGGTGAGGTGAGGAGCTTTCTCAGCTGGATGCCTTGGCAGGTGTGCTCAGCATGGCCTGCTTGAGCACCTGGAAGCCCAGCTGAGGCTGTGGCTTCGAGCAGTACAGCATGGAGCACCAGAGCTGGCACCAGCAGCCGTTTCTTTCCTGGTTTTTTCATGCCAAACTTGTGAAGGAGCCTTCTAGCCTCTGGCCCTTTCAGCCAGTGCTCCAACATGAGGACAGCAGTCCCAAGCTGTTTGGTGAAGGTGAGCAGAGATCATGTGGTAGGGTGAAATGTGTCCCAATGGGAGTGGGACATGCTTTTCCATGAGTGCAGCTGTCTGTCTGTAGAGATTTTGTTGCTCTTTAGACCCTTGTGAAAAAGGGTCACAAAAAAAAAAAAAAAAGGAAAAGAAAAACCTCAAAACACCTAGTGAATATTGTCCATTTCAGGATGGTTTGGAGTTGTTCATCTCTGTGGGACAGTCCAGTTCAGTTTTGGAAATGATGTTGGCTAACATGATCTCATCATTCCTTGGACTAGATCTAAGGTTGAGTTGTTAATAACAAAAAGGCTGATTCTGCTCACAGCTCTCCTGCGGTGTTTCCCATTGATCCAAAGGGATGCTGATCAGAGTGGCCAATGCTGTGAACCTCCCTCCAGAAATACCTGTGTGCTCTGCAACGTGACTATTGGAAAAGCTCTCATATCCTCTTTCCATGGCCCAGTTCTAAGCAAGCTTTTTCTCTCTGCAAGGCTCTGCCTTAAACATGAACCTTTCTGAGCAAGCTGCCAGCTGAACTTTGTCATGTGCTGGAGAAAAGAATCTCTGCAGGAAAAATCCCCATGAAAAATCTTTAAACAGTGCAAAAAATAGGCTGTTGTATTCTGCTCATTAGCTATTAGACAGATAAATAGGCTCTTCAGAGGAAGCCAGGGAGAATAACAGGAAGCCAGTGTTAACGGGAGCAGCGTCCCCAGCAGCAGGGAATGACAGCTGTGGGGGGGGATCTTGTGGGCAGGATTAGCCGTGGGCTTCAGCTGCTGCTCGAGGCAGATTAGCTGGGAGTGAGTGCAGGGGAGCAGCAGGAGTTGTCCTCTGACCACAGCTGTTTGCCCACCCCAGAGAGGAATTCCAGTTTCCCTGCCAGCCTGGGGGAAGGGGGATGTTTTCCAAGTGCATGGCCTTGGTCTTGTTGTTGACTCCTAAAAGCTCTTCTTTCTGCTGCTGTTTGAGGGTGTTAAAAAACACCAAGTTGCTTGCAAGTCTTGCAGTCCTCACTGCACCCCTCTTCACCCCCACCTTCCAGATGCCCAGACTTGCTTGCCCCAAGTGTTTCCTGCTCTTCTTTCTCCATGCGGAATGCTGCTGAGGATTTTTCCAGCAGCAGCAGTTTTGACCCGGCTGCAGGAACCCATTTGTCAGGTTGCTGAGCTACTGTCCTGTGGGTGCCTTCCTTCCCTCTCATTAGGCTGCTGCTTTTTTGAAGTAAGGGATAAAGTTCCAGGAGTGAAGTCATCCTGGAAAGCCAGGCTTCCAGGGGGTTGGAGCTCCGGCTGTCGCTGTCAAGCGGCCTTGCAAGAGTAGTGTGTCTGCTTCCATTTCTCTTCCTTTGTCTGAACAGCTGCTCTCTCCAGTTTTCAAGTTACTTCATTATCTTCCCCTCTGTAGTCTTGCTCTCTCTCCCAGCAGTCAGGGGCCTGGAGACGTTTGCCCTTCTCCAAAGTCCTTGCCCCTGTGGGACTTCACCTGCTCTCCCTAGACCAAAATTGCCCCAACCCTTGTGTAGCAAAGTGGGCGTTCAGCCCCTTAAGTGCTCCTACAAAGCACTTCTCGGTGGTGTCTTGTCTCTATAGTTACTCTGTTGTCAAGGCTGTGGGAGTTGTTTTTTTTTTAACCAGATCTGTGCCTCAGCCTGATTTTTTTTCCTTTTTACTTTTTTTTTCCTTTTAACGTCAGGGAGGCATATGTGATCACTGTGCCTTTGTGCTCGGGTGTGTCTGCGTCTGCATCCTCTCTCCTTCCCTCCTTTCCCACCCTTCCTCCTAGCAGCTTTTGAACCTGCTGCCAGCCCACAATCAGATTTGGCAGAGGAACAGGGATCTCGGGGATGTTGCGTTTCTCTAAGCTTCACGAGCAAACCCAACCCTGTTAGGAAGAGAAGGTCTTTCAGTGCATCTCTTGATGGAGAGTGAGAAAAACCACCCCCATGTAGGCAGCAGGGATCTGTGCAGAAACAAATCCTTGGGACAACATCTCTCTCAGTTCTGTGCTCACTAAATTACTGTATTTATTCTCCCCTCCTCTCCCCACACAGGGACGATGCGGGCTGTCCGCAGGCATGTCTTCCCAAGGGACTCTGCTGCCGGGCAGGGCATCGTCTGGGAGTGGCAGAACGACGACGGAGGGTGGTCCCCCTACGAGATGAACGTCTGTGTGTTCCTGGAGCAAGCCCGTGCCACCAACCACCAGCGAGTGGATCTCGGGCCCTTGGGCTACAACTACGAAGTTGACTTTGTGGCTCAAGTGCAGACCAACAAGACCACGAGGTTTCGCCGCAGCGTTCAGAGGCGTTTGGACGCCCCGTACCCGGTGACAACCTCCACGACACCCCTTCACACAGGGGTGGGATGTTCTTGCCAGCAGTGCTGGCCAAACAGCGGGACTGGTCCCATCACCACGCGCTACCGTCACTCCATGACAAACTTTCCCAACTCCTCCACTACTCATCAGGTTCCTGGGAGGACAGCGTCAGTAAGTTCTTCCAGCGTCGGCTTTGTGCCCTATAACAAACCCACTTTGACTGGAGCAAGGTCAACGCCAAGACTCACTGTACAGGCCAACTGGCTTTTGGGTCATTCTGGGAGCCTCAACACAGCACTGGCAGCAGCTAACGGAGTCAGGTACAGATCCTAATTCACCTTGAAATACCATATGTGTGTCCAAGAGATCTGCTCAGGTCTACATTATCCAGGAGCCTCTTTGTCCCAGAGGACTTTACAAGAGTCTTCTCCGTAGGAGAGAGAGGTTTGTGCCTGTAAATCCAGTACAGTGGATGAAAAGACTTCCCCTCTGCTTTCTAACTCTTTTCTTCCCGCTTAAAATATAATCCCTGTCTGCCAGTCTCCCTGAACCACTGGAGAATTCACTCAGGTTGAGATTCTGAAGGTTTGGGGAATATTAACAGTGATCAGTGGTATTTTGGGTTAGGTTTAAAAACAACTCTAAGGGGGACTGAGTGAATGAAAAGGGAACTTGTAAACACACTTATTTAATTCAAATTAGGTCATAGAGTGGAACACTGCTCTGTGTTCAAAGCTCTTCTTCTTCAAGGAGGGACTATGGGACTCATTGTGTGTGGCTGAGACCTCATGAATTCTCTGTCAAAATCAGTTGTCTAGGCTATATTTCAGGCTAAGTGGTAATGCAGAGCAGAGGTGTCACTGTATCCATTTTCACCGTGGCTGTTCTCTGACAGGGCTGAAACCACTGTGCATCTCCCAGCCCAGGATTTCAGCTCCCATCAGCTGGAGCCAAAGGAGGGCTGTGTTTCCACCTTACTGGTGGGGGAGGAAGAGCTTCACTTCTCTTCAGGCCTTTTGGTTGCTGCCAGCTCAGTGAAAAGCAGAGGCTTGTGGCCCGACAGCCTGGCTCCTCTCCATGGCATGGGCTGCTGGGGCAAGCCACAGGTGGTTATCCCACTTTCAGGATCTTAACTCTTCCTGTGCACAAGCCCTTGCTAGCAGAGGTGTGTGTGGCCTGTCTGTGGCAGTGCTGGCACCGAGTGTCTGACCCAGCAAGGGCTGGCTGACTGCTCCCTCTGTTTGTGAATGGCTGGAAGTGGCAGAGCCTTACATTCACTTCACTGGGAATAATCCAGCTGTTGAACCCCTGAGAAACTCCAGGGGAACTTGCCAAGGCTGACTTACCTGTCCAAGTATGTACAGAGATAAATCTAGCAGAGTGTTGGAAGCACATTCTGCTGATTGCACGAGGCACAGGGGTTTGAGGTTTGTTTTGAATCTCACTTGTGTTTTAAACAAGACTGTGCATCTTGAGGTGTTTTTCTTAGTGTCATATCAGGACTTTCCGTCTTCGAGGTCATCTGAGTGAAATGACTTCTCACATCCTGTTCTTCTTTCTCACGGCCTTTTTTTGGGTGCTTTTTTTCTACCTGGTGATTTTTTTGTGATGCCTTAACCATCCACAGTGCTTCTCTGTTCCTGTCACCTTCGAGTGGGGCTGAAAATCAGACCTCAGCACTGCCTGCAGGAGCCCCCAGTAAGGCTCTTGCTGTCTCCTGAAGAAGCTGCCAAGTGTCCCCTCTCACAGGAATTGCTGGTGGGTGTGAGGGGCTGCTGGGCTGCCTGGAGCCCTCATTCTTCCCCAAAGGATTTGCAAAGTGACTCAGGGTGGGAAGTTTGAAAAGGAAGAGCCAAATGCTGCAGCAGTTGCCCTATGAGCCTGTCTGGAGCCAGTCGGGGTCTGGGTATGTTGTGTGCTACGGTGGGGGGACAGGCTGCCCTGAAGGGAAGGAGGATGGGAGAGAGATGCTTGGAGAGGGTTGGCACAGGCTTCTGATCATGAACTGAGCCCACAGCCCAGGCAATGCTGCCTGGGAGGAGAGGGATGGCCAGGAGGAAGTTAGGAGGTGCACAGCAATGCTCTGGCTGGTTGAGGTCCGGCTGTTAGAACCTGTTTTGCTGCTCAGCTGTTTGTGTTGTGGAGGAGGCGAGGTGGCTGGTGTCTTAGCAATCATCCCTGGCCAAGCCAGCCTTTCTGGGTGATGCAGAGGAATTGTACAGTTAAATCTATGCTGGGGACAGCAGGACATGCCACACAGGGCAGGTGGCAGCACTTTGGACACCTGGAAGGGAATGTGTGAGTGCTGTCAGACTTGTGTAAAACCCACACCCCCAGTGAGCCCCACTCCCCTGGCTACCAGCTGACTGTTTCCTTGGGGTGTGATCTCCAGTCCTTTGGGATTGTGCTGGGGTCACTCTCCTTTGTCCCTGCCAGAACAAGAAGTGCACACAGGGGAGCAACCTCTGTCTTCCAGCAGTGTGCCATATGTGAAAGGACATTTTCATCCCCAGCTGACAGCTCAGGATGGCTTTTCCCCATCACCCCTCTGCTGGGGTTGAGTTGGAAATGCCACTGGGTGGGTGTAATTGCTCCTAGCTGGAGTTACAGTCCCAGGTTCATGAAACCCATGTTCCAGCAGAAAATCCTTTAATTTCTGTGAATTAGGGGAAACCTGAGTAGCAAACTCTAACAATGTGGTTCATTTAATTCCTAAACCCAGAGCATTCCTGGGTTATTTTATCCTCTAGGTTCCTTGTCTTCTCCCCTCAGACATGGCATGGTGGTTAGTTCCCCTTGCCTTGCAGACAATGTCCTGCATCACCCAATAGTCCAACATTTTTCGCTAATTATCCTGCATTAATTATCCTGCCAAGGGTTTCTGGCTGTGTCCTCTTAGGTGTGATGTGCAATTCCTGTGCTGGCCCATGCTCTGAGGCCCAAGGGAAGGGAGCACTGGGCCACAGTGGATCCTGTGGTGTCTACTAAAGGTTGTGTTGTGTTCACCCCACAAGCTTTGGCTCCAAAGCAGCCCTGACAGATTACTTGCTTTTACAAAACTGCTGATCTTCACAAAACTTGCAGAGGTGACTGAGCTGCAACTGGCAGAATGGCTCAAAAACTGGTTGGGAGAGACTGAAAGACAATGCAGTTGTGTACACCCAGTTTCTGTAGGAAACACACCTAAAAATGGCAGCACTGAAACAAACCTCTCTCCTGCAGGGCTGAGAAGGAGGTGCAGTTCATCCTGGAAAGCTGCCTGACTCCCTGTGTGGCTGTAACAGTTATTTCTAGCAGGCAGGGGTAGCCCCCAGAAGGGGCATGCCCGGGCTGCTGTGCCACTGAGGGTGATTAAATGTATTTCCTGCTTGCTGGAGGGCGGATACTGGTGTGAGAGCAGGCGGAGCTCTGGCACTGCCTAATGCACTTTAATTTCCTCCTGCTCTCAAGAGGGTCAAAGCCACTGGAAAACCCAGAAAGGAGTGCCAAGGCTTAACTAGATGCTAATATTCTTGGCTGTGCTGCTAATGAATTACATACATGTGGGCAAGTTATTTTGCATCTTGGTGCATTGGTTTCCTCTCGTGGATTAAACGCAGTTGATGAATCCTGCCTCTCTCACAGGCAGTGCTGGAATCTGCACATGGAGTGTGCCATGGCAAGGGTTGTGTCCTTATCTCAGCACTGTTAACCAGGGCTCAGCTTCCCAGGATCCCAGCCACCTCCTGGTAGGATCCTTCCCACCCCTCATGGGAAAGCATCAATTCCCTAAGGCAAGAGCTCTCCTGTTCCCTGTACTGTACTGTCTAATTACAGAGTAAGGCACTCCTGAAGCACAGTAAGGAGTGCCCTGCTTGTAATATGAGCGAGTAAAGCTCCAGGAAGCAATCTTCTGAGAGATATTAATTAGTGTCCCAGCCAGGCAAATCCCTACAGTAGCTCTGCAGGCTTTTCTAAGCTTATGTGGCTTTGGCTGCTGGTCTGGGTTGTGCCTACAAGTAAGGCAGGCAGCTCAGAGGGGCAGGATTTTGTATAAAATCAGGGGGAGTGGGGGGTCTTTGGAGCTGGAAAATGATGCTGACAGAATTGGGGTGTTCCTAAGAAAGGTCTGGTGCTGCGCCCCCAAATCTCCCAGGGGGAACAACCCACAGTCAGTGCTTTGTAGGATCAGGAGGGACCCTGGGCAGGGCCTTTCCTTTTCTCACCCCACCTTTGCATCCTTCAGCTTTGTCCATAGGCATTCCCATGAGTTCCTTCGCTGGTGAGGAGCTCTCCTGGTGCTGGTTCTGCTGTGCTCACTGTGGTTTGTCCTGCAGCCCTTTTAGCAGCATGGTGCTACCACTGGGTGGGGTCATTAATGTCACCAGACATTGGGTGAGCCCTGAGAAGGGATTTGGACCTTCCGGGGTTGTGGTAGCACTTAATGTGAAGCAGGGCTGGATACTGCCCTGATCTGTGAGGAGAAGTGTTGGCTATTGCCCTGAGGGCTACAGACATGCCGTGATACAGAGATATGTGGCCATGATGCAGAGATATGTGGCCTGCTGGTTGTGTGCAGGGGAGAGAAAGGAAGAAAGGACCGTACGAGGTGGAGAGGGTGAATTCCTACAGGCTTCCCCAATTCTGCTCCGTTAGGATGTTGTCTCTGTGTGGCTCAGGTGATGGCTCCAGCCTGGCCACCCAGTGTTTGAAGTGGCAGCAGCCCTGCATTCCAAGCTGTTGACATAGTTCCTTGCTGGTCTTGTACTTTGCTGCCTCACTGGTGTTGCAGATTCTTGAAATTCTGGAGAGGCGAGTGGGTTTGTCATGCTGAAATATCAGTCTGCCCTGTCTGCCTCCCATAGCAGACTGCCTGGGAACCAGTGGTGGGAAATCTTATGAGGATCTTCTTGCTGAATCTCCGAGGACATTGTCTTATTTTGCATCCTTTTATTCACAACCTGGCGATCCCTGTTACACTCAGTAACCTCCAGCATACAGAGCAGTGGGAGAGCAGGAGCTGCAGCAAACAGCAGGACAAATTTGGGCTAGGAAGGAGGAATTAATACCAGGAAACATTCAGAGAATTCAGGCGTTGACTTTCAGGTGTTGCAAGCACAGCCTGAACACTTGGCCAGGAGTCAAAGGCACTGCCTGGCAAGAAATCTCTGTGGCAGCAGAGCAGGTGCCTCAGTGGATCCTTCTCGTCTCTCCACACTGCAGTGCTTGCTCTTGCACTGATGCTGCCCCGATCTCCCTTAACAAAACCATAAATTTTTCTCCTAACTGAGCTGTTTTCAGTAAATCAGCAGGACTCACCCCAACCTGGCTCCAGCTCTCTCCCCAGAAGCCAGTGCTGGTATGGCAATGCTGGAGTATCTTGAGTCTGGACTAAGTATGTCAGTTTATTGCTGCTCCCTTATTGGAGGCACAGCCCATGTTACACTACAATAGCAGTATCCTTCCTTGTTACCTCATCCCCTTCCTCCCCCAAAAATCCCATTTCAGACCCAGGGGAGGTTCTGAGCAGCATTTCCTCACCTCTTTTGGCACAGCAGCACTTCCTCCCACGCACTGTGGCTGCAGACCTGCCCAGGCAGTGTTGTGGTACCTCAGAGCGGTGTGGATTTCCCTTGATTTCATCAGCCTTTGGGCTTTCTGCAGTTGTAACAGAGCTCAGGGAGCGTGGCAGCCCTGCTCCCACGGTGCAGAGCGGATGGGTCAGCACATCCCACAGCACTGTCAGCTGAGATACTGCTAATGAATATGTGTATTTAGTGAAATATGAAGTATTTGGTTTCTCCGTCATCACATCAGTTGGCTCAAAGCCTCCAGCAGCCAAAGCTGACACACTTTGCCTTTACACCAGCAGTGCAGCTGATCAGAGACTGTTTCCTGGCTTATGGATGGTAATTTATCTGCAGTGCACTCACAGCTTCCCAAACCTGATTATTTGCAAATGCATGAAGTGCTTATCTGTTTCCCTCTGCAGATCTCAAGGGTTCTTCTAACTTCTGTTGTGGTTTAACCCAGCAGATAGTTAATCACCAGACAGCGCCTCACTCACTCCAGCCTCCCCCAGTGGGATGGGGGAGAGAATTGGGAAAAAAAAAAAGGTAAAAACTGTGGGTTAAAATAAAGAGCTTAATAGAGAAAGGAAGGAAAATAATAGTTCTGATGATAATTAAAATGTACAAAACAAGTGATGCACTATGCAATTGCTCACACCCACTGACCAATGCCTAGCCAGTTCCCAAGCACCAACCCCCAGTGAGTTTTCCCCTGGGTTTCCCTACTGATCATGGCATCATATGGTCTGGAATATTCCTGGGTCACTTGGGGTCAGCTGTCCTCCCAGCTTCTTGTGCCCCTCAGCTTCCTCACTGGTGGGGTGGGTTGAGGGACAGAAGAGGCCTCACTTAGTGTAAACACTGCTCAGCAACAACTAAACATCCCTGTCTTATCAACATTATCCTCATCCTAAATCCAAAACACAGCACTGTACCAGCTATTAGGAAGGAAATTAACTCTATCCCAGCTGAAACCAGGAAAACTTCGTACAAGTTCTAATTTATGGATGACTTGGATTTCAGCCTTGCAATGAGGAAAGAAGAGTGAAGAATTTCTCGGCTGTCTTTTCAAAGTGCAGTTACCAGTGATCCCCTTCCCAGGGCAGCTCTGGGTTTGCTTTCTCCAGCCTCAGGTGTGATGACCCCAAGGTCCAGCCCTTTGGAAGGATCCCCTGCCCCCACCTACTTTCCTGGCACAGTGAAAGGTTCAACTTTGTGCATTATCTTATTTTTACCTTCCATGGGGAAGTGAAAGCACCCAAGGTGATGCTTCATCTCCTGGCATGACAATGAAACACAAACTCTTCATTATCTGTCATGTGCAGGGTCACAGGCTCAGTGTTGTATTCTTGGCTGCTTAGTTGGAGGAGGAAATGAGGGAAGGGCCAGTATCTCTGATTTTTTGGGCTTAATTGTCTCAAGTTCCTGGTCTTCAAATATCCTCTATGTCTTTAGCTGGAGAACAAGGACTCCTGCTCCTTGCCATCATCTGAAAAGGATCACAGAGGCAGGGATGAAGCAAAGGGGTGACATAAAGAAGGCGGGAAATAAGTGAGAAAGAGCTGTGATGAAGAAAGTGAATCAGGAAAGAAAAAGAGTCATAAAGACATCTGATTGAGAGCCCTTTGAAATCATGGGGAAGATTTCCCCCGTGTTTGGTGGGTTTGAATTGTAGCCACAACAGTCTGTTGCATCATTTGAAGACATTGCAAAACTGGGGGCAGCAGAAGGGAAAGTACAGCCTTTGAAAGAAGCAGAAAGGAAATCTCTGTGGTCTGGAGAGCTTTATAAGGGTCTGGGGGTGCTGGTCTCACTTGGCCTGGCTGTCAGAGCTGCACCAAGCCCTGTGTCCTGCCCAGGGTTCTTCAGGGAGTTCAGCACATGTGTGGGAACCTATTCCAAACTGTGGCAGGTAGGAGAAGGGAAAGGTGGGGATGCCTCCCTGTCAGGGGTCGCTTAAAAGTCTTTTCAGCCCTAGTCATTGTCATGGAAATGTGAACAAAGATTTTAGCAAGACTGAATAGCTGATAGGAAGCTCTGTGGTGGAATGGCAAGAGCAGGGGTGTATCACAGGATCAGAGCAGGGTCCAGCAGGAGGAATGGATGAGTCAGGAGGAGATGGGGCTGGAGGCATCTACATACAGCATAGCTCTAAGGCCCACCTTGGAGGTAAGTAAATCTAGGAGAGAGCTCTGATAAGGACATGGCTCCTTAAATACAGCTGCTGGAGCAGTGGGAGAAAGGTGCAATGGGTGAGGGTCCCAGCTGGGGGTCATCTCAGCAATTAATCTCTGTTAATATATCCAGGGCCCTGGCACTCAGGAGGGAACAGAGCATTGCTGAATTGTTTCTGTTTTGCTAGTGACTGATTCTTGCTGTTGAAGTGATTGCTTTTTCATTTTCTCTCTCCAGTGCCCAACCACTGCCTGTTAAGATGCCCAAACCCAGCAGGGTGAACCAGGCCCTGGCAGGTAAGAATCCACCTGTGCTTTATTTATTTAGTCCTTAGGATTAGGTGAACAAGAGGTTTGCTTTTTTGTGGCACTTACTTTCCTTTGTTGACTTTTCAAAAGAGTCAGAAATGTTGCTGGTGGTTAAGTTTTAGCCCCAAAGATTTCCTAGAAGAGCAAAGAGGACAAATTTGGGGGAGAATGGGATGGACAAGCCTTAGAAACTGTTCTTCTCATCCTGAGGCTCTCAAAATAAATGGGATTATTTGAGGCATGGCTGTTCATCTTCTGTTCATGTGGATGAGCAAGTAGCAAAGGAAAGGGCGTGTGAAACAAGCTCAGTGCTAGCTGCTATTTTCTGCTATTTTTTAAAGTCAAAGGACAGGAGTGATGTGAGATTTTGTGTGAGTTTAAATATGACTTTTTACAATGTGGTTTTATTAAAAAGCTCAGGTGGTCTTTAGCTTAAAGAGGATTGTGATACCTTGTCTCGAGAAAGGGGACACAGAAGTTGAATCAGATATTGTCTCCTGGTGGAGCAGAATACAGGTTTGCTTGTTATCCAGAACTGTGAACACAATATTAAATATACTGAGGGATGTGTCTGGGAGGGATGAAAATGCCAGTTTTCAATGCTCCTTTTCAGAGTAGATTTGCCTGTTAAAGTTGAAATGGTGTTGCCTTGAAAAATGACGATTTGTGCTGTCAGCTTCCAGTGGAGGTGTTGCTGTGCCAAAAGCCATTGGCACCATTGCTGTGGTTTGCCTCAGCCAGTGCCAGACCATGGGTTCCTGGTGTGGTGGTGCTGGGGGATTTGGGTGCTCTGTCCAGAGCAGAGGTCTCTACTGGCACCAACTGTGTGCTCAAAGCTGTATCATAACTTGGTAGAGTTGTGCTAGACATCTGATATCTGGTATTTTCTGGAGTTTTCTCTGTTTCAGACAACCACAGAATGTTTCTTAACCCTCTCCTTCCTCTGGCTCCTGTCCATGCTTGGTCTCTTGAGGTTATTAGCTCCTGGGACACCAAACTTTGCTCCTGAACAAGCAGAGACAGTTACATTCTTGTTTTTCAAGTTAATGGTTCCCACCTTATTCCAGGAAAGGTGATGGTGTTTGGTCTCTTCTTCAGTGCCAGGTTTTACCCTGACTTAAAACAATCCCCAGGATTGATGTTTCCTTCATCTAATATTGGCACCATCATGAAAACTGCCTTGCATGTGTCTGTAGCCAAACTGGCACTGCATGAAGACTAACACAGGTGTCCTCTGACAGCATGCAGCCCATCTGTCTCCTCCTTAGCAAATCAGTGTGGAAACAAGGTGTAAAGTCAAGCTCAGACCTTGTCTAGGTGGGTGACCTGAGCAGAACTCCCCTTTCTTATAGCAGCTCTGCATTTCGTGCCCTGGCTGTTAGCACTGTGTAATTAGGTACTTAATCACATAAAGGTAAATGAAGCACAGAGCTGAAGAGCCCTGGTGAATCCAGGCTGTGTTAATGCTGTTAACTGTGATCTCATTCTCCATGTGGAAGAGGTGAATATGTATGGTCAGTTTATGTTGTAGTGTCATGTTTAGATATAAAAATCTGCAGGAAATCCCAATAGAATAAACCATTTGCCACCATTTAATGCAACAAAATGGTTAAACAGGTAATTGATATCTCTCTTATTGCAGTCTGGGGGTGTATAAGAGGGGATAATTACTCATTTTAATACTCTTTACCTCTCCCTGAAGCAGCCAGCACGAGGCACAGTGGGATGCAGGGAAGTGCAAAAGCAGCTCCCTGGGGGCAAGATATCCTTCACATCTATGTCTTCATAGGGCACAGCTTTGGGTGCTCTGCTGCCTTCTGCCAAGTAGGACACACCTCAGAGGTGCAAGGGAAGAGGGAAATCGGAATTTGGGACCTCAAAATCACATGGAAGCAGAGAAAAGATTAATACAAGTTAATTAGGGAGCGGAAGGAAAATAAATCTCTGCGGATATTTCTGGTGAAAAGCAAGCAATGGAATTCTGGTTAAAAGGAAAAGTTTTGTTGAAATATTAATTGGCTGGGTCTTTAGGGACACCTTCTTCCCCTCTATGCTCTGCTCTCTGTTTTTAGGACCTCTTCTGGGAAGTGGTATTTTGTTCATAATTAAAATCCTGCTGATGGGGTGTGCAGGTTACTCTTTACTCAGGTTATTCTCTAACACAGGCTTTGTTCCTCTAGTCCCCACTATATGACTGTTTCCTTTAGCATCAGTGGGGAAGGCTGAGGTCAATGTTGTGAGGGAAAATTTTGGAAAATGTGTCTAGCAGTCTCATAACCCTTGGTCTCCATCCCCTGGTGCCTCAGCAGCTTTGGCTCTGGGTTGAAGCTGGACAGATACAACCCCTGAATCTCATGGGTGACATTGAGAAATGCTGCAGGTGCATCTCTTGGATGCAGAGGGAACTTCTGGTGGCTGAACAGGAGATGAGGAATCCTGTGAGTCTGAGTTAGAAGCTGGATTTTGTTTGTGTGATGGATGCCTGGGGACTTGAGCGAAGGATTTGTAACACTGTCAACCCAACATCTTCTGAAAGCACCTCTTGGGATCCCAGGAATCGTGAAGCTGACTTTAAAACCATGTTTTGTACAAAATATATAATTTTTTTTCCTTGCCTTCTGCTATTTTAATACTTCAAAGTGCATGTGAAACTTGTCTTTTAAGCTTTTTCTTTTCCCCCAAGTATTTGATCATGCAGTGAAATGCCAGACAGAGGTCTAAGCAAATTGTTTAACTACTGTGTTGGTGTTCAAGGATCAGCTGGACTAACATCTCTTGGGAATAATGGAGTTTTTCGGGTGTGCCTTAGGGCAGAGGAATGGCAAGGTGCTTATATAAAGGCCCTTCTAAATACTATTTTTAAGATGAGGTCTGAAAAGGAGCTTTTTGTTAAATGAAACCAAGTGTTTCTTGTTTGCATGATTCCTGGAGCTGGGGCACTTGGGAATGTACTAACTATAACAGTTTTGCTGGTGGATATAATTATACAAATTAGCAATGCTTTTCTGAGATCTCACATTATGTGAAGGTGAGCTCTGCCCTTTACCAGTCTGGAGCCTGTGCAAATCCATGTCAGTAACCAGAGCTGCTGGCCAGAGGGGTATGTAGGGCTGGGTGTGAGTGACTGTGTGGCCAGCACTCATTACATAATGTCAGGGTGTTTTTCCTGTGCTCAGCTTCTGCACAGGATATTACAAAAAGTCCCTTATTTACTCAGCAGGCTGAAAAAAAGTTGGTGGATGTTGTCATGCAGCTCCAGTGAAAATAATTTTACCCCAAGGAGCCACTAATGTTGTGTTTCGGGCCAAATAAGAGGCTTTGAGCGAGAGAAAAAAGGCAATCCTGCATGTGGTTTTTGCACACATAGAATCAGATCAGATCCCAAAGGATTCTTTGCAAGGCTTTCTGTCTCCTCCCTCCTGCAGTCCTTGCAGGGAAGAAACCCAGATCCCAATGGAAAGTGTGAACATATGACATTTTTCAAGCTCCTGGACTAGCTAGTGAGCAGCAGGAACTCTCACAGGAACATGTCGAAAGCAATCTTGATCTGGGCAAGCTTGTCATGTTGCAGCTTGTATTCAGGTGAGAATTTATCCAGTTCCAGAGCTACACTTGCTCCTGACATAACTCTGCAGATGCCTGAAACAGGTTCTGACTTGAAATCGTTGTATCCACTGCTCAGAACTGGAGACTCAATCTGCAGATTGTTTGTCTGTATTGTTTTGGCATTTTGTAGGAACACACACCCCCATGTATGCCTGGGTCACAGGAGGTCCCTTCCTGGAGACTTCAGTCACCAAACCTGTGGGAGAATTATTACTGCTGAGATTTCCAGTATTGTATTTTACCTTTACCAGCATTGCTGTTGGGGGTTAAGTTGAGGCAGCAGAGCAAAGTAACACCAGAACCTTTTTGAATGTTCTTTTGACTTGAATCTGCAGAAGATGTTTCATTCCATGTAGCTCCAAAGGCAGCAGAAGGTTAAAAATTGGCCAGAAAAAGGTAATTTCCCATTTATACCTTTTCTTGACCGATTTAAGATTGGAGAACATTGAGTTGGAGTAATTCTCCTGGTCCCATGATTGCCCTGTGCTGTATGTGTGTGTGGAGTTGCAAATGGGTTTGCAGCACAAAAAACAAAAGGAAGTTTGTGTAAAAAATGGTGGTTTGTTGGTAGTTTTTTGTTTTGTGATGATTCATGATGCTGGCAGGCAGTTTTGGATATGTTATTCCAGGTACAAGGTGGGGGCTGTGTTACAGAGCAGCTGAACTTATCTGAGGTTCTCTGGCTCCTGCTTTTTGCTTGATCTGAATTTTGTTGCCCTCTGCCACTGAGAGTCTGAAACCAGTTGTTCAGCCTGTGCTTCTGTTTTCTCCTTTTTTTCTGGGCTCTGCATACTAATGTTAGCAAGACAGTATTGATCTCTTCAGAAGAACACGTTAATTTTGCATTTGCCTATCAGTCAGCTGTGCGTGGGTGGTGATAATCCCTGTTAGTCTTTGGACTCGCTTTTCAAATGTCAGTGTGTGCCATCAGTGCTATTGCACTGCTTAGAAACAGCTTTTTTAGACACAACTTTCCTGTTACTTTTCTGCACCAGTTCTAGGAATAGTATTGTGCAGCCTCAGTGGGGTCAGACTGAGATGATTTCCCCAGCTGTGGCGGGAGAATGTCTTGCCTGTCTCTCAAGAATATTGTTCCTCCAGCCTCTCTAGCCAGAGTGAGTTGCTGCTGCTTTTCTTGGAATACCTCTGACTGTTCTCTGCTGGAAGGGGAAAGGACCTGAGAGGTGCAGGGGGCAGCTTTGGTGCTGCTGCTGGCTTTGGGTGCTCAGCTGTAATCATTGAAAAAACAAGTTAGCTTTTTTTTTTCTGGGGACATTTAGGCTCTTCCTTAAGGCTCCCTGGGAGTAGTGGACTGCTGGCTTTGACAGGGGTTTAGAGTTTGCAGTAGGCTTGTGGCCTCTAGTTAGGACTTAAAGGGAATTGTTTTGATGGTAAAATTTCTAGATCTGGTGAGCTCTCCTTGGCTGTGCTTGGTGCTGTCAGTAGGGCAGGGGCTACTAACCCAGTCTTTGTATGCTTTGGAGGTCCTCCTCTGGCTCTGCAGCTCCTGGGAACTGGGAGAGCTCTAGATCTCAGATCTAGATCCTCTTGGAGGGTGATCCGTGGCTGCCTGGTTACCTATTTCCATGTGGAAGTGCATTTCACCATCACTTGGGCAGCCCAGCTCTTCCAAAAGTTCTTGGGTAACCCTGGGGAAACTCCATTCTCCATCTGTGCCTCTCTCCCCAAATTGTGAAACCCCTTCTGTCTGTCTTTTGGCCCCTAGATGGGAAAGGTTTAGTAAAAACATTCAACTTCGGGTATCAGGAAGGGAGTTGAACAGCTTCTGGAATATTCGTTGTGCTCAGACCTCAGGAAAAGGAGGTACAAATTGTGGTCAGCACTGTGTAGGAGTAGTTCTGCTCGTGGGGCACTGACACAGGCTTTGCACAGGGGATTTATAGTCACAGGACACAAGTTCTTGACTGGTTGCATATTTGAGGCAGAAAATAGTCTTACCACTTGCACACAAAGCTGATGCTTACCATCAGAACATGAGTTTCAGTCATGTGTGCCTCATTTTTGTCTGGAACAAACATGCTCTAGAATCATCCTTTCCCCACATGGCTGAATAGAGGCTTGCAAAAATAAAATGCTTGGAAATCTCAGCTTTGGCCATGCATTACTGAGCAAGAATGTCTGTAGCATTAGGATGTTGTTTGTGTGGTCTGCTCTCAGAAGGGATTTCTGGGGAAATGCTGGCTTTGAGGTTTTCTGCTGTTGGTTTGCAACTATAAGCATATTTTTCTTAGTTCGGGTGCTGGCTGCTGCAGGTGGGAAGTTGCTCTTGGGAAAGCAAAAGCAGGTGTTCTCTTGGATGTAAGTGTGACAGCAGTATGGTACCTTGGAAACGTTATGATTTGTAACCAGCCTGGATTTCACAGGCAAACATCATCTCAGATCAGCATGATCAGTCCTGTAGCTTTCTGTGTGCCAATTTTACCTTCAGGGAATGGCTGTCCTTTTTAATGATTCATTAGTTTTATCAAACTGCATCCCATGGATACAGCTGGCTGGGATGGGGGAGGATGAGGATTGCATTGCTGCTGGGAGTGTGAGGGAAAGCCTGAGTGCCAGGGAGCAGAGGGTGTGGGGTGAGTGGGGGACTGTGTGGGGCAGCTCCTGCCCTGGTGTTTGAAGGCAGCTCAGCTGCACTTTGGGGATTGGTTCAGTGTGACACTGTTGGAATGAGTAGCTTTAGGGGGAGCAGCTGAGCAGGACCTTTAGGGGTTATGGGTGATGCTCTTCATCCTTCAGGGCTGCTTCCAGGGCTCTGGTCAGTGGGAGAACTCCACACCACAGCAGACTCAGTGCCTGAAGAGCCCTAAAGCCCAAAGGGGAAGGTCCTATTCACACACCAGGCACAGAGGGTCACAGACAAGACATGTGCCCACATTTCCCTCCCTTAATTTGCTGCCCAGGCTCCTCCCTCTGAAAATCTCCAGATCCTCTCCTTGTGCTGACTCCAACCCTATTACCTCTCGGACGTTTTACACCCTCAGAACTAAGGGCTTGGGTTTTATTTTATCTCATTTCACCTTATTTTATTTTTATTTTCTTTGAAAGGTTAAAGGTTTTTTTTTTAATGAATGTGTTTCCCCATTGTTTCCTTCCTGCATGTTGACCTTGTACCCACTGTAGGCATGACAGCTATTCTGATGTCAGCCGCCGGACTGCCTGTGCACCTCACCCGTGTGCCGCAAGCTGCCAGCACCCATAAGGCCACTAAAAAACACAGCTCAGTTAAGGAGGGGAGGAAAGTGTCCAAGAAAGGTAGTTCCTGCTCAAACTCTGATATTTGCTTCCATCTCCTCTTTATCTCTCTGCCTCCCTCTCTTCCTCTTGTCTCTCCTCCCCACCCTCTTGGATCTTCTGGTTTGACTGACGATGTTCGTCCCAGCGAGGGGAGAAGCAGGACATGTCTGCCGTGACCTGCAGTGACTCTGACAGGCTGTAAAATAAGATGGTAAAGCAGGTGTGGTCCTGTGGTAGGTCTGCTCCTTTCCACACAAAATTAAAGCTGGAACAGCTCTGCTCTCTGTGCATGTCAGACTCCACCAGCCTCCCATGTGATCCTGCTACACCCTCCTGGGGAGTGTCCACATATCAGGACCTTCTGAGTTGTTGGTGGGATGAGAGAGAGCTGAGGGACCATTAAGAAGAGCATGAAATCCATATGTGCTCTGCAGAGATTTGCTTGTGAGCCATGCTTGTCATGATTGAATCATGGGATGGCAAGGATCTCCCAGACAAGCAGGCTCTTGAGTCATGCAGGGCTTTCTAGGTCAAATTGCAGAGGCTTTGTTCTCTCCACCTCAGTCTGGGGTGGAAGGGAGTAGAGCACTCTCAGGTGAATGTGCCCTGGCAGGAAGGGATGGATTACCTTGGCTCTCCTGCTGAGCTGAGCCACCTCCATTTCTCCTCTTCATACCTCACTGTTTCCCCTCACCTTTGCAGAGCCTGTGGCTCCCAGTTTAGAGATTGGATTCCATCCATGTGTAGCAGCCCTGGGACTCTGCAGGGGTAGGTGTGAATCCAGCCTGGTGTAGCTGTAGAAGTTGTTTGCCAACCCTGGCACAGGGGTGTCAACCACCACCAAACCTACAGCGTGTCCTCCTTTGGATAAGCCAAGTGGGGACTGGAGATGTGCAACACAGAGATCTTTATATTTAAGAAAGGGAAGAGCCCAGAGGTGGAGGGGAAGAGGCATCTGCCTGTCTGGGGAATTTGTTGGTACGTTTTTCTTTCTCCATGGAGTCCAAAGCTGTCTAAAGGAGGCAGGAAGGAAAATAGAAATCAAATGAGGAGGGAGGTATTTTGTGGAAATGCATTATGGAGAGAGCTGTGAGAAGGAGTGAGAGAGCAAATGTGGAGTAGGATGTGTGATCGAGGGGGAGGAGAAAGCAGGGGCGGCAGGAGAAGCAGCAAAGAACAGGAGGAGCAAAGGAAAATGGGAGGTGAAGGAGAAGAGCTGAGCAGAGGTGGGTGGCAGAGGGCCTGGATGAAGATCCTGCTCCATGGAGCCAGCTGGCAGTGTGGTGAGATTGTGCTGCTCCTGGTGCTTCACTCCTGGCATGGGCAGCATCCAGAGACAGGGGTGAAGGGCTGGGTGGTAGGGATGCCCTGGAAACTTCATCCCAGTGCCAAAAGGGAGCTGTGGAGAGGCCAGGCCTTCCCAGAGAGGCACTGGCTTGCCCCTGTCACTGGAGAAGCCCAAAACACTGACAGCCAGGCCTGCACTGGTGTTGGTCACCTGCTGTTGCCCAGTGACATGGAACCTCCCTGGCACTGAGGGGATGCAGGTACAGCCAGGATGCTGCAAGGGTGGGATGTTAACAGGAGGATGTATCTTGTGACTTCAGAGTGGGATGGGGAGAGCAGCAATGCAGAACATGGAAAGAAGAGTGGAGAGGACAGGACGTGGGCTGGGAGGTGAGAGCAGCACACATCACATTGAGTGTCCGTCAGCATCACTTCTTCCTGTTCCTCAGTGCTGGCTCAGCCCCAGGGCAGGCTGTCACCTCGCTGCCAGCTCTCCAATGCCACCTGCTGGGGCTGGGATACCTCTGGAGGAGCAGAGAGGGGACACCAACAGGAAAAATGGAATGGGAAAGGGCCATGAAACATCTTTTCCCATCCAGCATGGCAGGATTTGCCCCAGCTGTCTTCATCCTGCCCAGAATGTGCTGCAGAGGAGACTGCCAGATCAGCCCTTACCACACTGAGCCATGGGAAGGGGAACCTTTCAGTGGTTTAGGTTGTTAAAATCCCCCCTCTCATTTCGGAAAGCAGGATTCCTGTTCGTGGGGGCTGGGATGCCAGTCCTGTGGAGTGCCTCACTCCTGGGATGTGGAGGGTGCTCAGTCCCTTCTAGGAACAAGCTGTGTTTGTCCAAAACCCCTCAGGGCTTAGGAGCATTGTTCTGCAGTGCAGGTGCTGAGCCTGACTTCTGGCCAGACTGTTGTCTTTCCTTTCACAAACCCTGAAGCCAACAGACTGGGATGTGCTCGTTTTGTGCCCTGAATTTCTGCATCACATGTTCTTTCCCACATCTCTTTAGGATTTTCCATCACAGAGAGCTCAAACGAGCTCTGTATCCAGGAGCAGACCCAGCATTGCACTGACCACAACCAGCAGGTGGTGGGTGCAGTGTGCCCCTCCTGAGCCCCTTCTCCCTCCCTCCTGCTCCTGCCAACCCTGGTCCCACACGGGATGAGGCAGCACTGATGGAATTACAGCTGGCTCAGGGAATGGCTGGGCTGTGTTAAACAGAGGTGCTAATTAGTCAGGACTCGTTAGCATTGTTGCTGCTTTGGCAGGGATGTTTCTGGCACAGCCTGGTGCTGCAGGGTTTGGGGAAGTTGTAGTCTCCAGGCAGGCTCTGTGCTCTCTGTGCTGGCACAGGGCCTGGCAGCCTCTGCCATCCTGATGGATCGGTGCTGCCTCAGGATGCTGCAGCCACTGCTTTGTGCCAGCATCACTGGCTGGGATCTGACTGCTGTCTGGGAGGAAGGAAGGCTTGTCCTGCTCCCTCCAAATGCTGCTTGTGCATGGAACTGGCCACCACAGGGCTCTCCAGCCTTTCCAAGGACGTCCAGGGACTGCTTGGGTCTGCTGTGTCACTTGTTACCCACTTCCAGGAGGTTTCCCTGCACATCCATCCTCTCTGGGGTGGGCAGTCACTGCAGTGCTGCAGTGAGGAGGTAGAGGAGCACACTCATCCTTCCTTGCCATCCATCTGCAGCTGGATCTACAGACTGTGCCAGTCTGTAGGTGGGACTGGGGAGCTCCTTGGATTTGAGGAATATCGCTGTTCCCATGGGGAGCTGTCTGCTGAAGGAGACAGGCTGCAAAAACAGGGATGCTCTGACCAGAGCAGCCTGGTCACTGGATTATCCTGCTGAAATGCTGAATATGGAGAAATCTATAGACGCAGCCTTTGCAAGTCCAGGGAGCAGAGGTGATGGGAGCTGTGGGGCTGTCCATGACAATAACTAGGAACAACCAGTGTCTGGCCTGCAGAGGGTATCAAAAAAAGTCTGCTGGAAACCATATGGCTTGTTTTGGGATACAGAAGGAGACGTTACTGCTGCAAGCATTTGGTTGCCGAGCAAGGATTCAAAACACATCTGTTAAATGTTGCCCATGGAAAGCCCTTCCTGCAGCAAGCAGCTTATTATCTACAGGGAGGAAGGGGAAGCATTAAAAACAATTTGATATTCCTCTCTTTGTAAATGAAAGAATGGTAAACATTGTTTGGCATCCTGGATAAATCTGTAGCACAGCACTGGGCCAGGTGGTGATAAACGGCACTGGTCAATTCTTCCAGTCCATTTTCAATCCACTATTGAATCCAGAAAACTCTGGGGACTGAACAGGCTTTGATAATCCCAGGGGATGGCTAGAACAAAGACTTGGAGGCAAACACTTTTATGGAGTAAACAGTCCTGTAAGGAAGTGGTTCACATGCTGGAGCATACATGGCTCGTGCCATGGTCCCAGCTGCCTCCTGGCTCTCCCTGTGCTGCTGGGATGTGGCCAGCCAGATGTGCTGGATTGCCCAAGGCTGAGACTCCCTTCAGAGCCAAGGAAGGCCATGTGGGCTTTGCTACCCTTGCTGAAACAGAGCTCTCTGGCATCACAAGGCTTCTCCGGACTTCCAAATCCTTGCAGCTGGGGATGGATTTTTCTAAAGCATCAGGGCTGGCTAGCCCTTTCTCTCTCCAGGCAGCCTTGGTGGCTGTAAATGCATTAGTGCATTGTCACAGCGAAGTGACAGGGACAGATTGGAGATGCCACAGTGCAAATCCATCAGGCATGGGTTTCCTCAGGGTAGCTGAGGGCTGCATCACCTTCTGCCTGTTTGCTTCCCCCAGCTCCATCCTAATGCTAGCTGGTGAGGTGGTGTAATGCCCAAAATCCCCAGAGCTTTCCTGTCTCTCTCTTACCCAGCTCTGCACCAGAATTTGTGTCTCCTTTCATTGATTTCATTTGAATTCGCCTGGCCAGTTCTTGGGTGAGTTATCTCTTTGTTCCTTGGAGCTGCTCCAGATAAAGAAAGTCACAAGGGACTCTGTGGAAGGAGCATCCCCCGCCACCCTGAACGAGGTGAACTGCTCTAAAGCTGCTCAGATCTGCCGTGCAGGTGGGAGCAGGTGAGCTGGGGCTTTCTGCCAAGTGCTGGGCAGGTGTTGCTGCTGGTGTAACACACCCCCTCTGCTCCCTTCCCTCGCTGTCTTCACCTTGGCTGTGCGTCTTTTTGGCTTTGCTTTCTCCAGCCCAACACCAGAGGAGACAAGAAGGTCATTTCAGAAAGAGCCACATGGAAAATGCAGGTTGGGTGGAGAAGGACTTGGTGATCTGTCTGTCAGGCAGCACAGGATCCACAGGGATGAGAACATGGTGAGCATCATGGAAGTAGATGGAGTTAGGGTTGGTAGCAGCTCACAGAGTCCTTCCTAAAACCTGTGCAGCAGAAGCTGAGGCCTCCATGTTCTGTAGGGCCATGAAGCTCTCCAGAGCCTGGTTGCAACTGCCACACATGGAAAGTGCCACCCTGTGTTTGCCAGCCTGGAGAAGGGACATCCCAGAATGTGTGGCTGGAGAGTTTCAGGCACAGTGAGCTGTTACAGCTCAGACTGCTCACATCCCCTTCAGACTCATTCCTAGCTCTTGATCTGCTGTCTCAAGCAAGGTCCCAGCAGATGATTCCTGGAGCTGTTTCTCTCCTTTGGAAAAGACAAGACAAGGAGCCACATTCCCTGTGAGATCTGATGATGAGGCCTTGAAGCAGCTCCTGGCACTGCTGAGCCCTTGGCCTCAGAGATGGAAGGCTGAGGCTTGCCCAGGCTCCTCCCTGTTCCCTGCTCTTGTGGCAGTTCTTGGAAATGCTTTTCCAGGGGATTTTGGCCCCTGAAGTGGAAAACACCTGTTTCTTTGTTGTTCTTTGGCTTAATGCTTAATCCTGTTGCCACCTTCTGGCTTGGGATCTCCAGAGACTGATCCTCACAGCCCTGCTCTGCCTGAGGAGTCAGACATCTCTCCTGCCCAGCACTGGCACTTGGATCCCTTCGTCTCCTGGGCCTCCTCTTCTTGCTCTGTGTGCTCAGCCCTCCCCTCCTCCTGCTACCACTGCCGGACATCATCTGTTTCAGGATGGCCAGAAATCCCCTTCTGAAAATAACTCATCTTAATGACTGTGTTTTCATTTAGGAGAGTCCAGCTCTCACTTCATCAGTCTTCTTAGCTAAAGGATGTTGGTGCTCTGCCTTGTTCTCTTCCATGTTGTTCCAGGGAATGAGGAGCTTCTACCTGGTGGCGGATCTGTGTCATCCAGGCCTTTTCCTCTTCAACACCTGTGGCATGTGAGCAGTCCTTGCCTTCTGCTTCATGTTTCCTGCTCATGACAGACATGGCTTTTTGGGCTGGAATAACAGCTCCAGTGGCTGCCTCTTGATGCACAGCTTTTTGAACCACGGAGCCAATGCTTGTGAACCCTCTGTCTTCCCTGGAAGCCCCAGAGTGGATGGGGAGAGCAAATGTGCAGATACAGCTGCAGTTCTGATCCCTGGCTGATCCACATGATGGGAGTGTGGAGTTGGGAGCAGCTCCCAACGATTCTCTGTGCATCCATCCAGCCAGGATGGAGACTGGAGAAGGAAGATGCACCTCTTGATGCACAGCCTATTTGTCACAGCACTGCTTTCTCCTGATGTCCCCCAGGAATGGATTCAGAAAGGAAGGACAAGGTTTCCCCCAGGCCAAGTGACTGATCTCACTTTTGCCTCTTGCTGGGTAGAATCATAACATCATTTGTGTGCAAATGTTTCCTCTCCCAGGCAGGTGGAAAAGCCTGGCAGCTTCTGTGGCAGGCGTGGTGACTGCTGAGGAGCTCCTCTCCTGTCACCCAGGGCCAGGTGCCATGTGGAGGTGTGGGATGCTCCCTGGCTTAAGCCAACCCTTGCTGGGCAGCTCCAGGAGGATGGGCTGAGAGTTGAGGTGACAGTGGATGCACTCAGTAATTTGCTCTGGGTGTTGTGTGATGTTTGTTCCCTCATCCCATAATGCCTCCAAGGACCAGGCTGGTGGGCTGCTCAGGTGTCTGTGCCTGGGTGGATGGGACCAGGGATTACATTTGGGAAAATGCAAAGATACTATGTTGTGATGCAAATATGGTACATGTTAAAAGCTTGTTGTTTTATATACCTGGTGACTTGCACTGTGTCTTGCTCGGTATGAGTGTATGGAAGCTCAGGAGAAAGGCCACTGTTTCATTTTAAGTGTGGAGCTCATTCTGCTGTATTCAGAAGCTTCAGGGCCTGAAGCTCAGTGTGTTACTCTGTCTCTTTGTTGGGCACCAGCTGGGGTGGTGTGGGAATGCCTTTTTTTCTCCTTTGACAACACAGACTGTGATCCTCTAGCCCATCAAGACCATTGAGTTTGATCCCAGCTGGCATCTGGTGTGCACTACAGTCTGGCTGGGACCTGTGTGGTGTCACTTGGGGTACGTGAGGAGAACTGGAGTACACCAGCTGCAGGCAGACTGGTGGCACTCATGGTCCTAGTGGGAGCTATTGCTGAAAGCAAAGCCTTTGAGGGGCTTAGGGATCCACTGGAGCAGCCTCTTCTCCCCCTCTGACCCTGACCTTTCTCCTTGGCATCCTGGCCAGTGACCTGCTTGTCTCCCTTCTCTCTAGCTTGCCCTGCATGTGCCTGTTGTACCACACAGTGTCTGACTTCTCTCTCATCTCTCCTTGTGCAGCCACACCAACAGAGCCAGAATCAGTGGTGAAGAAGTACCTGGAAGAGCTGAAGAGCATTCCTGCTGATGAGGTAAGAGGGCAGTGAAGCAATTCCAGCTTGCCCAGTTCAGTGGAGTGCCAAGGAAACCACAGCAATGCTCAAGGACAGCCCTTCCTTGGGTCTCCCCTGTGATACATAGTGCTGCTTGCAATGGCACTGTTGACATGAGGTGGAGAGTCCTCAGCACTGCCTGAAGTCCACATGTGACAACAGGTGACTTGTTCTCATCAGAGGACTGTGAAGGAAACACAATGTGGCTTGAATAGCCATCCTGGCAGTGCCTCCCCATTTCCTCTGGAGGAAGGGAAGGAAGGAATTTGGTTTTGGTCTCAGTGCTCAGAGAGAGCTCAAAACTAGAGATCAAACCCTGCACTGGAGCTGCTTTGCAGAGAAACAGGATGTAACCATACTCTTCCCTCTGACTGGTGACTGCTCTCCACCTCCTGGACAATGCAGGAAGTGGAGAGGAGTGATACCAGCCAGATAAGGAAACCTGTCTCCGTGTCCTTAAACCTCAAAGGGGGAGGGATTAAAGCTGCAGGCAAATCTTATGAAGCATCTCCTTGATGGCTTTCTTGGTGTATCAGTCCTGGGGACCAGCCTGTGCTCACAGCAGGTGGTGGTTTCTCCTCTAGGACTGCATGATCTGCATGGAGAAGTTGTCCTCCCCCTCGGGCTACAGTGACACGTGCCAGTCCAGCACCATCAGGCCAGAGGCAGTCGGTCGCCTGAGAAACTGCCAGCACTCCTTCCACATGCTCTGCATGCTGGCCATGTACTCCAATGGGAACAAGGTATTGAGCTGCCTCATCTTCTCCAGGCCCCTGTGTGCAGCTGGCTGGGCTGTGGAGCTCTGATGTGGCTTTTCTCTCCTGGCAGGATGGCAGTTTGCAGTGTCCCTCCTGTAAAACCATCTACGGAGAGAAAACAGGCACTCAGCCCAAAGGGAAGATGGAGATCTCCACTTTCCCCCAGTCCCTGCCAGGACACAAGGACTGTGGGACAATCCGAATTGTGTATCACATCAGCAGGGGCATCCAGGTGAGTGCCCAGCACACTGGCAAGCAGCACAAGCTGTGAGAGATTCCCAGAAATGTCCTGGGATCCAGAGCAGCACCTGCTGACAGCCCTTTGCTGAGCAGCCTGTGGTGCCTGGAGCTGTTCTTCAATATGTGAGGGTCTTCTCCATCAGAGATCTTTTCCTGAGCAGCCCAGCTGTTCACCTGCTGTAAAGACTTAATATCTGTGAGAAGGGGGAAGGAGACTGCCCATGCTCACAAGGTAGGGAAGATCCCAAGGTCTGGTTTCACAGCCCGTGCTGGTTTCAGTGGTGGCAGTGAACTTTCAAAGGTTGGAGCTGTGTGGTCTTTTTAGGGTATTATCAGACCATGTGGATAGAACCACACACAGTGGTTTGGGGCTGTCTCACACCAGTATTTAAGTAGATTTTAGATGTGGCTTTGTACCCCAGCATGAGACTGCTCTTGGAGGATCTGTAATACTCACATGTCCATAAAACAAGTCGAGTACCTTGACCAAGCAATACCTTGCTGCCTTTACATGGACAAGCTGAATTGAGATCCTATGTCAGATCCTGCTGCTGAGGGATTGTGCAACTCAAGATGAATGTGTCTATGACAAATCTGTCTCATCTCTTGCAGGGCCCTGAGCACCCCAACCCTGGGATGCCATACACAGCCAGAGGCTTTCCTCGCTATTGTTACCTACCAGACAATGAGAAGGGCAGGAAGGTGAGGTATCACACCCTGATAACATCACCCTTCTTGGGTTGTCACGCTTCCTGCAAGCTGCATTCATGACACGAGTCTCCTAGCTTTGGTTTTCCTTTCCTCCTCTAGGTGCTGGAGCTCCTGAAGGTGGCCTGGAAGAGACGCCTGATTTTCACAGTGGGCACCTCCAACACCACCGGCGAGAGCAACACGGTGGTGTGGAATGAGATCCACCACAAGACTGAGATGGACTCAAACCTGAGTGGCCATGGCTACCCTGACCCCAACTACCTGGACAATGTGCTGGCAGAGCTGGCTGCCCAGGGTGTCACTGAGGACTGCCTGGGCCAGTGAGCCTCAGGGGCCACCTAGTGCACTTATTCCTGATGCCTTAAGTTTCTGTGTCTGACCACCCGTCACACTGAGCAATAACAGTTCTGTGGGAGCCCTGCCCGCTCTTCACATTTTTTGGGGTGGGAGGGAAGGATATTTTTGTAGAAGCTGTGCTTGTGTCTCGGGGTGGGATTGATGGCTGCAGCCAGGAGCAGCTGGGATGGGAGTCCTGAGGTGACACACGCCCTGGGGAAGGCAGGACCTTCCTTTGGTAATGCCTGGGGACAGGATGGGAGAGGAGAGTGCCTTGCTTCCAGTAGACCACCTGGAAGCCAAACAAGGTCCTCCTTTTGGGACACATCAGCTCCCTTGTATCTCTGTTCAGTCCCAATAAATTCTTCATTCCCACAGCAAGTCCCTGCTCTGCCTTCCTGCTTGCCTTGGTGCCTCCCCCTCAAAGGCTCTCTCGGGGGCACCAGCCTGGTTGGTGGAGCCACAGACCCTCAATCGAGCCAGGAGGGAGGAAGGAAAGGGACACACATCTCAGTGGAGGCATGACACTGGTCCCAGGGATCGTGGTTGCAGCCTGACAGTGCTTTGGCCACTGGAGTTTGGTGGTCTGTGTGTCACCAGAGGTGACTTACCAGTGTCCACCCTGTGGGAAGCTGCAGCCTGCTCTTGCTGTGAGCTGCCAGCCCCACTCCTCTCATCCCAAAGATGAGAGGCAGAACCTGTCCCTCTCTCCCCTTCTCTCAGGTGAAATGGTAGCAATTCGGTGGAGCCTTTGCAGGGAGGAGCTGCCGTGCTTTGTGTTGCTGCTGCAGGGATGCTGGTGCCACCACCTGGTGACAGTCACTTTCCTCCCAGCAGCAGCGGCGGCCAGCCCGGGTGACAGCAGCATGTTCCTGTTCTGGGTGCTAACACCTCACAAATGCGATCTTGCCCCAGTCCTGATGGCCTTGCTGTGCATTGTCCCCAGGCTGCTTGTCACCTGGGGGCTGATATCTTTTAAAGAGCTGTTTCTGGCTCTTCCCCTCCCTGTGGCCACCAGACCCAGCTGCACATTAAATCTATCAAATCCATCCCTTTGGCACTGGTGCCATCTGCCATGTCACCTCCTTCCTGGGAAACATGGGATGTGACTGGGCTTTGTGGCAGCTCTACCTTGGCATCCTCATGTCACCAGCACATCCTGCACCAGCTGAGGAGTACTTTGCTTGCTGTCATGCCAATATAAAAATTAAAGTTTTTTCTGGTCCATCAGGACCTGGAGCTTTCCCCAGTGTCCATCTTGTGCTTGCAGGGTCCTGGTACCGTCTGCAGGCTCGAGGGGGAAACCCCTGAAACATCCAATGAAATGTGGGGATTCTACAGGAATGGCAGCTCCTTGGGAGCTGCACTGACGTGTCTGTGTTGCTGAGCTCTACACAACTGGGCTCTGTCAGCTCCTCTCCCATCCTGGTTGCGAAAGGGAGAGGTTTTAAGTTCAAACCTCAGCTTTGAATCCCCGGATCATGTTGTCCCAGCAATCAAAGCAGTGAATTGAAGCAAAAATTGAAGCAGGGTTCGCTCAGCCCTGTACAGAGCAAGAATTTCCTGCTGAGCCTGGCCCAAGGCATCTCCAGCAGCTGCTCCTGGGTGTGAATCAGCTGGAGCCTCCCTGAATCTGGGCTGGTCCCGGGCAGGGGCATGGGGCTGTGGTGAGCCAGCCAAGCTCAGAGGCTCATCCCTGTCTGCCCTGTCTTTGGACATAAGGCATCTCCTAAAATCCTTACCCTGTCTGTGCTGGGCCCAAGATGGTTTAGCCCCCATGGCAGGGAGCTCCAAGGGGTGGAAATGAGCAGAGCCAGGTGCTCAGGCACTGTGGTGCAGGGAGATGCTTTGAAAAGTGGGGTGAAAGCATCGCTGTGGTCCCTGTTGGAGCCAGGAGGGGACTGAGCCCCAAATAAATACTTACTGGAGCACTTATCATGCTCCCAGGTATGTTAGACCAAAACCCTTGTGTCCCCCATCCCCAGCTGGAGCCCCAGGGGGAGGAGAAGGGGGTGCCTCTCCCAGCGCCCTGCGGTGATGGTTCATCTGCCACAGGGTGGTTATTATTAGCCCATCCGTGACCCCGCAGCTATGCTGGGTACCGGCAGCTGAAACTGTGACTCACCGTCCCCCTGCGTCACCCCCCTGCGTCACCCACCCTGCCCCTCACCTCGCTGGTGGCACCTTGCCGGCCGGGGAGCACCAGAGAGAGGTCTGGGGGGGCAGGTGTGGGGCTGGCGGGGTCCCCAGGGCAGATGTCGCTGGATGGCAGTGGGAATAAGGCAGGGATAAGAAGGAGGAGGGAGGGAGGCTGCAGCTGCGCCTGTTTTTCCCCTGTGCAGCTGGACGGTGTAATCTTCGAATGCCCCATTTCCACTTAATCTGAAGGCGCGGTCCCGGCCCCTTGGGAAGGGGGGGAGTCTCCTCCCACGCAGGAGTGGGCAGCCGCTCCCCTTGGCAAACACGGGAGCAGGAGAGCTCCAGCCCCTCTGCGGGGGGAGCAGCCGGGGGAGCGGCCGAGAGGAGCTCCCGAGCCGCGGGGCAGCTCCCGCTCCAGGGCCGTGTCCCCAGCCCCATCTCAAGGGCTTGGAGGGAGTACGACAGATGGGGAAATGTCAGTGTGGGGTGGCCCCAGAGCTGAAAATGCTTCCGCGCGCCCGGGGCTGAGTGGGACCGTTCACCTGAACACTGGGATTTGGGTGAGTTCGGGTGTGATGCTCCGGAGCGCTTCCCTGCCCGCGGGGCAGGGCTGGCTGCACCCGAACCAGCCGGGCACGGACTCACCCCCTGGCTCCAGGAGCCTGGTGGGGCGAGTGAGGGTCCAGGACGACTTGCCTGGCTGCACCCCATAGCACCAAAAAAGACTGTGACTCCTGCCAACCCATCCTGGTTGTTGTGTTGGCACACACTTTGTGCCTCAGTTTCCCCTTTCACATCACAGCCTTGTCCCCCGATTCCTCGCAGGCGCCTCGGGGGTCCCGCAGAACGGTTCCCTGGGGGGTTTGGGACCAGTGGGTGACCCGGGGTGCTCAGCTGCTCCCCTCTGCCCGCGGGGTCTGGCCGGGCCGGCAGAGCCGGTGCAGGAATGCGGGGCTGGGAGGGTCCGGCTCCTCGGGACAGGCGGTCCCTGCTGCAGGGGCACTGGGGACAGTTCGTCCCCTCGGCAGTGGGACGGGGTGAGCGGAGCAGGACAGCACATCCAGCACCACCAGGACGACGCCATGGAGCTGCCGTGGGTGCTGCTGGTGCTGGCTGGGACAGGAGCAGCCGCGGACCTGGGTGACTCGCTGGGGGGACAGGGCAGAACGGGATGGGGGCCTGGAAGGGCTGCGAGGCCTTTGTGCCAGGGAGGGGATTATGGGGTTTGGCTTGGCTGGGGAGTCCCCACACCAGTGCTGTCCCCCTGATGCTGGCACCCTGTGCGACCCCCCTGTGCCACCACTGGTGTTAGTGCGGGCTGGGGTCAGGCACTCGCTGAGCGGTGCAGAGCAGAGATCCCCTCGCTCACTGCCCACTCCCCAGCCCGGCTGCCCTACGTGCCCCACGTGTCCCCCACGGCACTGCTGGGCAAGGTCACTGCCACCACCTTCGCGCTGGAGAGGCCACTCTGCGTCTTCGACCGCCACGCCGATGCCTCCGACACCGTTTGGCTGGCGGTGGCTTTTGCCAACGGTGAGCACTCGCTGCTTCGGCACGTCCCTCCCAAGGCAGGGGACACTGGGGACCCTCACCGCAGCCGCTCACCTGCGCTCTGTGCCGTGCAGCATCAGCCACCTTCAGAAACCCCCGGTGCCGGGCTGACGTGCCCCGGTACCAGCAGCTGCCCACTGCCCGCTCCTACATGACGCTGGAGACGGCGGCAGCCGCGTATTCCTGCTCGGCACCGAGCCCGCCTGTCCTGCGGGTCGGGGGTGACACGGCGTGCAGGGACCAGGGCAGGCAGGACCCCTGCAATGGGCCCCTGCCCTCCCCGGGACCCTACAGGTGAGGCCAGAGCCCCCAAATCCCGGCTGGGGTGACTCGTCAGCCTGGGCACGCTCATCCCCCGGTTATCACCCCCATTCCCGCCGCAGGGTGAAGTTCCTGCTGATGGGCTGCGGCGGCCCCAAGGCGGAGACGCTTTGGTCCGACCCCATCCTCCTGCGCACAGGTACCTGTGGCACTGCCATCCCCCCGCGGGTCCCCTGCGCCTGCCCGCTTGGGGTGTTGGCATGTGGCACAGCATCAGCCCTGTGCCATCACCCCAAAGCCTGTGGGGACAGGTGACCCCCGATCCCTCATCTATCCCATCCTCTCTTTTCCATCACACCATCACTGACCCCCCGTTTCCCCCATATCCCTCATCCTGCCTCCTTCCAGCCGTCAGCCCGAGCACCATCGACCTTTCACCCGCTCGCCGTGGCAGTGACGTGGTGGTCATCGCCTCCATCCTGGCCAGCCTGGGGGCCGCGCTGGCCACCGCCGTGCTCGCAGCCCTGGGGTACGGGGGGCTGCTGGGGTGGGAGTGTCTGCAGGGCCCCAGAAACCCCCAACTCGGCAATCCCATCAGCAAAGCAACGGAGACGTTTTTAACATCGAAAAAGCCTTTTTATTCTTAAATTGGAGGTTTGCCGTAGTTTCAGGAGAAAGGATCCCTTGGGGGTGGTCGGTGCGGGGGATCTGCAGAGCTCTGCAGACACCACCTGCTTCTCTCTCCCTGCAGTGCCAAGGTGTGGGGCTCCCTGTGCCACCAGAATTTGGGGACCGACGCTCTCACCCGCAGATCCTACCGGACCCACCACATCCCCCCCAACCCTACCCCACTCCCTGCCTCCCCAGCTGTGGCTGTAACCCCCCAGGGCTGTGCCGCTCTGCCCCAAAACCCCCTGCTCCGTGTCAGAGAACTGTGGAACAGTTTGGGTTGGAAGGGACCATAAAGACCATTTCGTTTCAACCTCCCTGCCATGGGCAGGAACACCTTCCACTAGACCTAAAGTGTCCTGTCAAGTAAAATCTGATTTTACATCTGCGACTGCCTCCTCCTGGTCCTCGGGCATGCATGGTGGGAGCTGCGAAGATGGGGGACCCCAAAAACCACGTGGGGCGCCGGCTTGGTGGCACTTGGTGTCGGGGTGGGGGGCACACGCTGTCACCCGTGGGGTCTGTGGGGCGCGTCACCCCGGGGTGTCCCTCTCTGCCCATTGTCACCCACCCGTGCCACAAGCACAACGGTTCTCAGCACGCCTCGCCGGCGAGCGCTCAAACACAACAAACGCTCCCGGGGAAACGAGCCCAACCTGTTTGCCACGGGGCTGCGGCCGCTGCAGGAATGTGGGCGGTTGGTGACCACAGGCGGGTCCCACGGGGACGCGGAGCCCGAGCACCCGCATTCCCTCCCTCGGCACCCAGGCGCCCACACCATGCTGCCGCTGCTCCTCCTGCTCCTGCCCGTGGCCCACGGCATAGGTGAGTCCATCGACGCCATCGGAATGCACTCGGGATTCCCCTTGGCACTGCGGACAGGCACCAGGACTCCCCTGAGCCTGGAGGCGTAGGGTAGCTGATGCCCGCCCTGCTCTGGGTCCTGTTCTGGGGGCTATCTCTAGTCTCTGGTGCCACTGATTTTGGGTGACTGGCACAGTGTGGATTTCTCTGGAGGTCCCCATTGGGGTCCACCGGGACACCTCCGAACCTGGAGGTGTAGGGGAGCTGGTGCCCCCCTATTCTGGGTACCACCCCGGTGTCCCTGGTGTCATCACCCTGGGTCCTCTGGGGACTCCAGGGGTGTTCCCCCCCACACCAGGTGGGAGCATGGAGTGTCTTTGCTTCCTCTTTCCATTAAACACTTGTCTGAGCCCAGCCCGGGGGGTGGGAGGGGAGTGGGGGCTCTACTGCTGAGATCCCAGGGTTCAGCTCCCTCCTGTCCCTGTCCCTGTCCCTGTCCCTGTCCCTGTCCCTGTCCCTGTCCCTGTCCCTGTCCCTGTCCCTGTCCCCAACCCGAGTCCCGGCACCTTGGCCGCCGGTCCGGGGCTGCAGCGCGGGGTCCGCACCCTCTGCCTCACCTCTTTGGCTTCTCACCGCAGACCAGCTGGACTACGCACCAGTCCTGACCGAGACCCCCTCGCTGGAGGCCGTGACCACCGCCTCCACCTTCGTGCTCGAGCAGCCCCGCTGCATCTTCGACAAGTACGGCAATGCCGACATCTGGCTGGTGGTGGCACTGCCAAACGGTAGGTGGGAGCAGCACAAGGGCAGGGGGTGTGCAGGGGTCCCTGTGTCACCCTCAGGTGTCACCCTCACCCCCATCCCCATCCCTGCAGCCACATCCACCTTCAGCAACACGGCGAGGCCGGGGACTCCCGAGACCGCATTCCAGAGCTTCCCTTACCCCGTCTCTGCCTACATGACCCTCAACGCCACCCTGGCCAACTACCCGTGCCCCATACCCGCCGGGGAGATCGCGGTGCTGCGGGTGGGCAGCGAGACCAGCTGCGTCGGGGATGAGGCGAGACCCACCTGCAATGGCCCCCTGCCCAACCGCGGGCCCTACCGGTGAGCCTTGCCCTGGGGACCTGCCCTCCTCGGGGGCTGCCGGCAGCCCCCCGGCTCACGGGACCGTGGCCAACCTCCTTTCCCATCCCAGGGTGAAGTTCCTCGCCCTGCAGGGCTCTGAACCCGTGGCTGAGACCTACTGGTCGGAGTCCATCACGCTGAGGACAGGTACCACTGCCAGGGTGCTCATCCTGCCGCCGCACCCATCCCAAGGCTGTCGGAGGGGGGAATATGGGGTGGTCCTGGGGATGTCGGGTGGTCCCAGGGGGCTGGATGCTGAGCAACAGCGGTTTGGGGCGAGAGCTCCTGTGAGCAGCTGGGGAAACTGAGGCAGGGCGCTGCCGCGGGTGTCGCTCGGGTGCGGTGGCACCGTGTGATGGCACATTGTGTTGGCGCTCACGAGCACACCGTCACCCATCCGGACCCCCTGAGCCACTCCGAGGAGTGCATTTCTGCATCTTGCTCCCTCTCCTCCTGCTCTCTCCCCAGCCGAGCCAGCCAGCAGCATCTCCACGACGAGCAAAAGGCACAGCGCTGGCATGATCGCCATCACCACCATCCTCTCCATCCTCTTCGCCATCCTCCTGGCCGGACTGGTGGCCATGCTCGTCTTCTGGGGGTGAGTGCCACCAGCACGTCCCACCCAGGAGCCGCGCTGGGTGCTGGGCAAGCGGGACCGGCGTCAGAAGGTGACGCCGCCATCCCTTGGTCCCCACCCTCATCCCTCACCCCGCCTTCCCTCCCCAGCTCGGACTCCTACGGCGGCAGCAGCACCTTCAGCAAGCCGGAGTCGGTGACGGTGCGGCGGTACAACACCCACCACGTCTATGACCAGCCCGCCGCCCGGCTCTGAGCCCTCCCCGCCGCCCCCCGGCACCGCCGCCCCTCCCCACGCCGTGCGGGTGTCAGTGTGACCCCCACCGTTCCATCCCTTGTGGGTGGCACCAACGCGCCGCCTGGGGACACGGCCGGAGCTGCCCCTGGGGACCGGGGCGATGGAGAGGGATATTAAAGGCTTTTCCGCGTGCTTTGTGCCCGGCCTGTGCCTCTTGTTTGTGACTCCTCGGCGCCTCCCGCAGCCTCCTGGAGGGCCCCACGGCCCCATCCCTGTGCCCCATCCCTGCGTGGGAGACTTGTCACACCCTCTTGGGGCATCGGTGCCACCTGTGCCCACTTCGAACGGGGAAAAGTCCCCCGGGGTGCAGGGCAGCGAGGGGAGCCTGACCCCTGAATCTGGGGCGAGGGTCGCTGAAATACCCCATGGCGGGGGCGGTGGGTGTAAGGGGATGTCGCTCCAATCCCTTTTATCCTACAATGCTTTCTCCCTGACCAAGCCCAGAGGAAGGGCTCCCTCACCCTGAGTTGGCCCAATCTTTCTCGGGTGCTACTGGGGTTCCCGTGAGAACCATGAGACCCCAAGAGGGACAGGCACCCTGGGGGGGTCTGTCCCTGCACCGGGGGCTGTCCCTGATCCCGATTTGGGGGATGTGGGGGCTGATCCTGCACCGGTGGGGAGTGGCCTGGGCAGGGGAGGGAAGCTGCTCCTGTACCAGCGGCTGGAAGTGACCGGATCCATCATTCCTGACCCTACACGGGACTGTGGGTCTCTGATGCTGAGCTGAGGGATGTGGGTGGCCTGGTCCTGCAGCCCGGGCAGGATGAGACCCCGCTGGAGCTGGACAGAAGTCCCTTTTAGAAGGGATCAGGGCAGGTGTGTGTACCTATATACATCATACACAAACATTAAAAGCCCCGTTTTTCCCCCGCAGGCGCCACGCCAAGGGCAGCACCACATTCACCCCCCAGCCCGGTCACAGCGCCCTTACGGGGTGTCCTTGTGCCACCTGGGAGGGGTGTTAGCGACCTGCCCCCCCCCGCCCGAGCCGCCTCCGTGGAGCCCGGCCAAGGGAAATCAAGCAAATCCAGCGATTAACTCCTGCCGAGATCAGCGTGGGAGCAGCGCAGGGATGGATCCATCCGGCAAACGCGGGTCCCCACCGCCCTACACCCCGCGCCCCCAAATAAACCAACTGCTTCACCTGCAGAGCAGCTTCGAGGGTTGTGGGGAAGTTGTCACCTGCCACGTGTGTGCTGCCGGAGGTGGGACGTGTGGCCCCGACCGCCTGTGGGGCTGGAGTTGTCACACGGGGAGGCTCGTGGGATGGTGGCAGGGACTGCACCTTGTCCCCTTGCTGTCCCCCTGTGCAGGGGAGGCGGAGGGGCAGCGCTGTAGGAACAGAGCGGTGTGTTCCCGGCGTGTCCCAGCAGTGTCCCCTCAGTGTCCCCGCGGTGAAAATGCCAAGGACCATCCTGGCCGGCACAGCCCTGAGCTCTGGGTGCCGGCAGAGCCCTCTAGCCCGGGTGGGTCTCACAGTGGGGGTGTTCCCGTTCCCCCTCTGGTATTTAGGGCACCAAGCCCCCAGAAGTGCCACCTGTCCCTCGGGGGTGCTGCAGCCAGGAGGGGCCACACTTTAAAAACAGAAAAGGAGGTTAAAAATCAGGAAAGCTGTAGGGCTCTGGCGTGCAGGGCAGCGCGGAGCGGCCGACGCTGCAGTCCCCAGGGTTCGGGGGGCGCGGAGGGGTCCAGGGAGGGTTTGGTCCAACCCAGGCGGGCGTAGGGCTGGCAGGCCGGGGCTGCACCGCCCTGGAGCCGCGGGAGAGGCCGGGGGCTGAGGGGTCCGAGGGGACAGCGGGGACAGAGGGGGGGGACACAGCAGGACCCCGACAGCGCAGGGACCCCGGCCCCACCCACTCCGCACAGACCACGCCCCTTACCCTTCTATCCCCGCCCCCTGGCTGACTGCCGATGGAATCACCCAATGGGCTCCGCGGACTGGCTCCAGGCCGCGCCCTTTACCCCGCCCCCGTGTGCTGATTGGCGGGCGCCGGCGCCTGCCCGCACATGGGCGCTGCGCGGGGAGCCGGGGGTTCGAGGCTGCGCTCGGCGCCGTTTGGCTCCGCTCCGCTCCGCTCGGCTCCGCTGCCCGCCCGCCATGGCCAGGCGCAGCGCCCTCTCCATCCGCATCGTGGAGGGCAGGAACCTGCCCGCCAAGGACATGTGAGTGCCCCGCGGGGGTCGGGAGGGGTTTGGGGCGGGGGCATCCCGGAGGGACTCCCCTCTGTCCCAGGAGTGCTGCGGGGTGTCCCCCCAACAGGTCTCTTTTGGAGACAGCACCCTCAGGGTGCCTTTGGAGGGTCTCTCCTGCTTTGGGGATTTGCCCAGGGTGGCTGGAGCCCCCCCAGCAGTGCATGTGATTCAGGGGCTCACCCCGAGGTGGCTTTGGGATCCGCTTTTGGGGTATCACCCCTTGGGGTGTTCCCTCCAGGATGGCTTTGGAGTCGCCTTGCGTTGGGAGTTCCCCTCCAGGGTGGCTTTTGGGTCTCCCCCAGCAGTGTGTTTACTTAGGGGGTTCCCTTCAGGATGGATTTGGGGTCCCCCTCCATCAGTGCATGTACTTTGGGGGTTCTCCATAGGGTGGCTTTGGAATCCCCCTTGCTTTGGGGTTCCCTCCAGGATGGCTTCGTGATTGCTTTGCTTCGGGGGTTCCCCCAGTGTGGCTTTGGGTTCCTCCTTGCTCTGGTGGTTCCCTTAAGGATGTCTCTGTGTGTCCCCAGCAGCTCCCAGCGCTTTGGGGGCTCCTTCAGGAGGGCTGTGATTTCCCCCCGATTCGGGGACAGCCTCTGGGGTGGGGCTGAGGATTCCTCCCAGGGAATGCTGGATGTCCCCAGCAGTGTTTTGGGTACCCATTTTGGGGGCTCCCGCTTTGGGGGCTGTCCCCACCACACAGGGACCCTCGCAGGGACCCCCGGACCCGCAGCAGGACCAGGTCCATCCAACCCCAAAGGAGCAGGGGCTGCCCCAGTGCTGTGGCCCCAATCCCCCTCCCTTCCCAACCCCGGCTCCATCCCACCTGGCTGCGCTCCGGGGGCATCCCTTGGGTCGGGATTTCCTTCCCAGAAAATCCCGGTATTATCCTCATGGCTCTCTTATGGGGTGGGATGTGGGGACAGCGCCGGGGTGGGATGTGGGGACAGCACCCCCAGCCACCTCCAAGGCAGCGGGAAGCTGCTGAGGAGCTCCCGGCAGCCGGAAAACCAGCAAAAATCCCTGCAGCCGTCATGGAAAAAGAGGATAAACAAGGAAAGAAACATGACTTTTTTTTTTTTTTTTTTTTTTTTTTTCTTTTTTTAAATCCCGTGTGTCAGGGCCTGATTATTAAATCCCTTGGCACAGCTCCCCGCCGGAGCTTGACCCAGCACGGGCAGCTCTGGCTTTCGGGAGGCTCCGGATTTTAGGAAGGCGCCGCTCCGTAGCGCCCGGAGAGGAGCTTTCCGCACCGGTGGCTTTGGGACGTGGCGCTGGGCTGGGACAGCGAGGAGGGAAACCCGAGCGCGACCTTGTCCGTGTCTGGCCCCCTCACCTCCCCTCGGCTCAGAGGATCCGGTTCCCTGCCCTGGCACGGCTTTTGGGATGGCTGGTTCCCCCCCGGGAATTCCCTCCGCAGGGTGTCCCGGCGGCACGGGCAGCTCAGAGCCTGGGGGTGATGGAGAAGCCCCGGATCCCCATGGGGAACCCCCAGATCCCACGGGCTTTGGCACAGGGAGTCACGGGAGCCTCCCCGGCTGAGGCTGCCAAATCTTCCCCCCGTTTTCATCCCAGGAAAGCGAGGGAAAGGGTCTGCCGGATTTTTAAAATTTATTTTATTTGGTATTGATTTTTTTTTTTAATGTAAAATTGAATTTCTTTATTTGGGTTTCTATTTTATTATTTATTTATTTAAGTTGATTATTTTTATTTTATTATAAATAATGCCAATAATTTTTAATGTTTAATTTATTATCATTTATTTTATTTTTATTTCACTATTTTCACTTTTTCACTTTTTATTCAATTTTAATTATTATTTTTCTTTCAATTTCGCCCCTTTTTTCTTTCATTTTCGCCCTTTTTTCCTTCTGTTTTCATTTTATTATTCCGTGTTTTATTTTATTCTTTAATTTTCTATTTTTCTTTTATTTTTGTCTATTTTTCTTTTGTTTTTCTATTCCTCTTTAATTAATTATCCGATTTTTCTTTATTTATTCTATTTTTATTTTCTTATATATTCCATTTTCTATTTTCTTTGTTATTCTATTTTCTCTTTTATTTTTTATTCTATTTTTTCTCTCTATTTTCTCTTTTTTTTTAGTCTATTTTTTCTCTCTCTTTTTTTAAATTCTATTTTCTATACTATTTTTTTTTTTAATTTAAATGTTTATTTATTTCATCACCACCCCCTAGGGCACCACTTTTGCCTCCACCAGTTAATTTTTAATTCCAGCCCTCCTTGGGGTGGCCGCGGGTTCCTCCTCCCTTCCCCCAGCCCTGCCTGCGCTCATTTCCTCTTTCCAAAGCCCAGCCTTCCCCTTTCCAGCTCCCTCCCCGCACCCCATGTGGGTGCCCAGCCGGAGGATGCCCCTCACCCCCCAGCCCGCAGCGCCACAAATCCCATCGCGACATCCCGGGACAGCGATGCTGCGCTGGGAGTGTCACCCAGCATGTCCCTTCGGAGCAGAGAT
Source organism: Entomyzon cyanotis (assembly GCA_024500445.1). Taxonomy (NCBI): domain Eukaryota; kingdom Metazoa; phylum Chordata; class Aves; order Passeriformes; family Meliphagidae; genus Entomyzon; species Entomyzon cyanotis. The sequence goes on from JAKEPQ010000746.1 coordinate 133,668, forward strand.
CCATCCCTATCCAAAAGCTGTGCCCTGCCTCGGGCACCTCCCACAGCCGCCGAGGATGGATCCTGGCCATCCTGCGCTTGAATCCATGGAAAACGGGGTGCCTGAGCGGAGCCAGGGGACGCGGATGTCGCCGCGCTGGGGACAAGGGTGTGCAGCCGCCAGCCCCGCGTTGCCGGGCGCAGCTGGAGCGGCAGCTGTTCCCTTTCCGCCTGCCTGCTCCCGGCAGCAATGATGGTTTGCACAAGGCAGGAAATGTCACCGAGGGGCTCCCTTAATGGCACTGCACCCGCGGCTCTCCGGAAAGCCCTCTTCGGAGGGTGGCTGGCATGGGGCTGGGAGCGGCGGCGGCTCTTGGCAACCTGCTGCACTGCCGGACCCGCGGGGCTGAAGGGATGGCAGTGCCTGGGAACGGGGATGTTGTGGTACCCGCGATGCACAGCCTGGAGAAACCCCGGAGAAACCCCTGCAGCCCTGTTTAGCAGGGCAGGGAGCCCCCCAAAACCCTTTCAGTCCCCCCAAAACCCTTCATGATCCCCTACCCAGAACCCTCTCAGTCCCCCCAAAACCCTTTCAGTCTCCTCCAACCCCCTTTAATTCCCCCAAACCACCTTTTGATCCTCCCCAAGAACCCTTTCAGTCCCTCCCAAACCCTTTTGAATCCTCTAAAGCCCCTTTCAGTCCCTTCAAAACCCCTCCAGTCCCTCCAAAAACCCTTTGGATCCCCCCCCAAACTCTTTCAGTTGCCCCCAAAACCCTTTCAATCTTCCTAACAGCTGGCTCTCAGCCCCCCTAGATTTGGGATGAGGACATCACTCCGTGCCTGGGGGTCCCCAAGCCCCCATCTGTGCACCCCCTTTTTTCCCAGGACATTTTTGTTGGCTGGCAGTGTGCCTGGGATTGGTGTTAATGAGTTATCCATGCTCCAGCGGGCTGCTCTGTTCCAGTGGGATGGGAGCCACAACCTTTCCACAACCTTGGCCAGCTCCAAGGTCATGGCTCCTCTGTCCCTGGCTGGATCCCCCACCCCTGACCCTGTTTCTGATGAACCAGGGCAATAAGCTGTAAAACGGTGATTATTTTTTGGCAAGGATGACTCGGGTTGTCCTCAGGGAGGAAGCATGGTCAAAGCATGCTGGTGGCTGCTCTGCACCCCCTCTGCATCCCTGGAAGTGTCCCTAGGGGTGTCCCCACCCCCACAGCAGTGTTGGGGGTCTGGGGACACTCTGGGGCTGGAGGAGCTGCTGTGGCCTCTCTCCTGGGGTGTGAAATTGGGCTGCAGGTGCCTGAAGCTGTTTCGGGGAAAGGGTGGGTGTTGTTTGCTCCTTGCCTTCCTGTGTGGAAGGGGAAAAGTCACTTCTGGCTGCCAGCGGGACACAGTGGCCGGACACGGTCATGGGGGTGTGTCCCCGGTCTGGGACCAGAGCTGGGGTCACCCTCTGCTAGCAGCTGTGGCCAAATCCATCCTTGGAAACCTTTGGCAACCTCTGTACTCCAGCTTTTCCCTCAGGGCTTTGTCTCTACAAGGTCTCCATTCTGTGGGGGTTGGCAGGGCTGATGGCTTTGGTCACCCATGGCCATGAGAGCCCTGTGGGTTGGGCAGTGGCCAGGGCTGGTGGCACTGACAGAGCTGTCCCTTGTCCTTCCAGCACGGGGAGCAGTGACCCATACTGCATCGTGAAGATTGACGATGAGGCCATCATCAGGTGAGTGGCCCACGTCCCTGGCTGGTCCCCAAATCTGCTGGAGCCCCAGACCCTTGCTCCTGGCAGGTTTCTCCATCTACCCTGCTGCAGGCACACTATTATTATTATTATTGTTATTATTATTACTATTATTATTACTATTATCATTAGTTATTATTATTATTTATCGTTCATTATTATTCCCTGCTTTGGGCTGAGATGCTCCTCCAGGCACAGAGGAGTCTAACAGCTCATGTAAGCCACCCCTGTGTCCTGCCAGCCCAGAGCCACAAGACAGGACAAGGACAGGGACAGAGACTCATCCCTGCCCCAGCTGAGGGTCCAAAACGATGGGTGCTGTCCCCAGCCACATGTCCCCAAAAGCTGGGAAGGTCCCAGGGCTGGGGAGTACCCCAGAGAGGGAGTCCTGCCCCTGTCACCAGTGCCACCTGCCCCACAGGACTGCCACGGTGTGGAAGACGCTGTCCCCATTCTGGGGGGAGGAATACGAGGTGCAGCTCCAGCCCAGCTTCCACAGCATCTCTATCTATGTAATGGATGAGGATGCACTCAGGTATGGTGTATGGTGGGGGCTCAGCTTGGGGACTCTGTTGGTGGCTTTGGTTCTCTGCACAGTGCAGACACCAGAGAATCCACACCTGGCCACACTGCCCTGGGCTTTGGGACAGAGATGGGGGGAGTTAATTCCCGAGGTTGTTGTCCAGCTGGCAGCAGAGGGTGGCTGATGTGCTCCATGGGGTTAGGCACACTATGGTGGCCCAGCCAAGGACCCCTCAAAGAGGGGGCTGTCCCACCTGGGCACCAATCCCACGCCATGTCCTGCTTCCCACTTTTGTTTTCCAGCCGTGATGACGTTATTGGGAAGGTCTGCATCACCCGGGACATGCTGGCAGAGCACCCCAAGGGTAGGGAAAGGGTGGATGGAGATCCCAGCAGGGTTTCATCTCCCACCCCTTGGCTGAGCTGCTCCCAAGGACTCTCCTGATCACTCCTCCCTGGGGATCTCCCCTTTTCCCACAGGATACAGTGGCTGGGTGAGCCTCAGCGAGGTGGACCCTGATGAGGAGGTGCAGGGGGAGATCCACTTGCGGGTGGAGGTGCTGGGCAGCCAGGGCAGCCGGCGGCTGCGCTGCTCCGTGCTGGAGGCCAGGTGAGAGGGGACATGAGGGTGATGGGCTGTGTGTGCAGCTGGGACACAGGGGATGAGGCCAGGCTGCTCTGTGACTCAGTTTCCCTGGTGGATCTGGTGCCCTGGGTGCAGAGCATCCCAGCAGCTGACAGGAGTCTTTGGGACATGCATCTTGAGATGCAGGGCAGCCGAGGAGGGCAGTGGGTGCCATGGGTGCCCATAGGTATTTTGGGAGCTTGCTGGGGAATTCCCCCTCTTCTCAACAGGGATTTGGCCAGGAAGGACCGGAATGGTGCCTCTGACCCCTTCGTCCGCCTGCGCTACAACGGGAAGACACAGGAGAGCACCGTGAGTGCCACTTCAGTGATCCCCAGCCTGCCAAAGGTGCAGGTGGAATCAATCCATGGGGGATGCCTGGAGCCATCCCTGTCCCCCAGCACCCCCAGCTTGGTGTCCCTGAGGGACAGATCCACCCAGAGAGGGGGGACAGAGCTGTTGCCTTTGCAGGTGGTTAAGAAATCCTGTTACCCACGCTGGAATGAGACCTTTGAGTTTGACCTGGCTGAGCCTGCTGGGGAGAAGCTCTGTGTGGAGGTGTGGGACTGGGACCTCGTCGGCAGGAATGACTTCCTGGGCAAGGTGAGCCCCCAAACCCTGTCACTGCTTGCTGGGATCCTGCCAGGCTGCACACCCAGCCCTCTCCTGCCTTCCCCTCCCAGGTGGTGTTCAGCGTCCAGGGGCTGGAAGCGGCCGGGCAGGAGGAGGGCTGGTTCAGGCTGTGGCCGGACAAGTCCAAGCCAATAGAGGATGGGTGAGTTTTGCACAGGCTGTTGGGGTGTGCTAGGGGTTGGTCCCAGTGCCCTCAGGGGCATTAGGGAGGGGGATTTTCCTGGGGAGCATCATTGCTTTGGAGGGGCAGCCTAGGGTGTTGGGTGACCTTTTGCTTGGTGAAGTACTTATCCCTCCATCCATCCACCCTTCCCTCCATCCTTCTGTCAACCCTTCCATCCATTTACCCACCCCATGCTCCTGCAGGCGCCGAGGCAGCCTTGGCTCACTGCAGCTGCAGGTGAAGCTGCGGGACGAGACAGTTCTTCCCTCCCACTGCTACCAGCCCCTGGTCCAGCTGCTGTGCCAGGAGGTGAAGTCGGGGTGCCAGGTGAGGTATCCATGCCCAGCCCTGCCAGAGCACCCACATTTCCCAGCTCTGTGCCTTGGGCTGTCACACCATGGTGCCTCTTTCCTCCAGGATGGCCAAGTGCACCTGGTCACTCTCCTGGATGAAACCACCACGGCTGAGTGCCGGCAGGAGGTTGCTGTCAACTTGGTCAAACTCTTCCTGGGCCAAGGGATGGTCAAGGAGTTCCTGGACCTGCTCTTTGAGCTGGAGCTGGCCAAGCCCTGTAAGGCTGGAGTGGGGAGCAGAGCTGGAGGTTTCCAATCATTTCCTGGGGCTGCAAAACCTCTAGGGCCTTGTGTGGGGATTTTTGGGAGCGATGGTTGAGGTTCAGCCATCACACTGTGGAATCTGTGGGGTTCATCCCAGCAATTAATGGGCTGAGGTTTGTGGAGGAGCAGGGGCTTTGAGGTTAGGAAATCCCCATAACCACCATGGAAAGGGCCAGGGGGGAAAGGCACAGCCCTTGGGAATGTCCCCCATGATTGCAGCTGCCCTGTGGGTGACCTGTGTCCATCCCCAGGCCATGGACCCTCTCCTGTTTTGCAGGTGAGCCAAACACTTTGTTCCGGAGCAACTCCCTAGCCTCGAAGTCAATGGAGTCCTTCCTCAAGGTGCCACAACACCCAAACCTGCTTTTCCTGGGGGAAGGACTGGGAATGCTGCTGTGGCTGTGCCTTCCCCCGGCGCTGGGAGTCTGGAGAAAATCCCCTGGGTGACCCTGGGGGTGTCGGGTGCCAAACCTGTGCCCCATCACTGTCCCTTGTGTGGTCCCTCGGCAGGTGACAGGGATGCCATACCTGCACTCTGTCCTGGGACCCACCATCGCCCGCGTGTTCGAGGAGAAGAAATACGTGGAGCTGGACCCAGGCAAGGTGGAGATCAAAGACGTTGGGTAAGGGGCTCGTGGGGTGACAGGGCAGGGGTGTCCCCAGCACTGCGGGTGACAGTGGCGGTGCCCGCAGGTGCTCGGGGCTGCACCGGGTGCAGACGGAGGGCGAGGTGATCGAGCAGGGCCGCCAGCACCTCCAGTCCTACCTGGGCGAGCTCCTGGACGCCATCGTCAGGTCGGCGCCGGCGTGTCCCCCTGTCATCCGCGCCGCCTTCCGCCAGCTCTTCCAGCGCGTCGGGGAGCGCTTCCCGCAGCACCAGGTCGGGCTGTGGCAGGAGGGTGGCGCGGGGTCAAACAGGGACATCCCCAGGGGACAGGGCTCACTGGGTGCGGTCCCCAGCTGTGGTCAGTGGGGTCCTCTCTTGGCCGGGCGGGCAGCGAGCGGGGCAAACAGCAGCCCCGGACGCTGGTGCCTCGCCCTGTGTGGGGTTGTCCCACGCTGGGAGAGACCCTCACGTGTCTTCCCCACCCCCTCGGTGGTCACAGCACGCCAAATTTGTGGCTGTCACCAGCTTCCTCTGCCTGCGCTTCTTCTCGCCGGCCGTCATGACCCCCAAGCTGTTCCAGCTGCGCGACAGCCACGCGGACGCGAGGACAAGCCGCACGCTGCTGCTGCTGGCCAAGGTGGGACAGGGGACACCGCGGCGGGTGGTTTGAGGTGCCCGGCTGTTTCTTCCTGGGGACAGCTGGGTGTTCTGGGGGTGACGCTGCCAACCCGGGGGTCCACAGGCCATCCAGCTGATGGGGAATATGGAGCCAGCGGCAGGGCGCGCCAAGGAAACGTGGCTGTCCCCATTGCTGCCCGCCCTGCAGCAGGGCACCGCCCGCATGAGGGACTTCATCGCCCGCCTGGTGGGCACGGAGCGGGACGACGGCGAGGAGGAGGGTGAGGGGAAGCCGCTGGGGACTCCCCCGGCCGTGGTGAAGGAAGGGCTGCTCCTTGTGCACAAGGCACGGGGCAAGGGGCCGCTGCTGGCCGCTGCTGCTGGCAAGAAACTGCACTTCTGCCTCACCGCGGAGTCCCTCAGCTTCGGCAAGAGCCCCAGCGCGGAGGTAGGAGGTGTTGGACGGGCGGGGGGTGGCAGCGGGGTGGCGCTGAGGCCCTAAGTGTGTTGTCCCCTCCGGCAGCGTATGGGTGCCATCGCTCTGGGCGACATCCTGGCGGCCGAGAAGGTGGAGGAGAAGAGCTTCGGGAACTCGCACGTCATGCAGGTGGTCTACATGGACCCGGGCGGGCAGCAGGAGACAGCCTACCTGCAGTGCAAGGTGGGGCGGGGACAGCGGTGTCACAGCCCTGGCGGTGTCACAGCCCTGGCGGTGTCACAGCCCCGGGGGTCCCTCTGACTGTCCCCAATCCCGCAGTGTGTCAACGAGCTCAACCAGTGGCTGTCAGCCCTGCGCAAGGTGTGCGGCAACAACCCCCGCGTGCTCCGCTCCTACCACCCCGGCGTGTTCCGCGGGGACAAGTGGAGCTGCTGCCACCAGCGGGACAGGACAGGTACGGGGAGGTGGCCCCGGAGCCTCCCAGGGGTGCTCGGGGGTCCCCCGGATGGTGACCCTGCTGTCCCGCAGGGCTGGGATGCGACCGGACCCGGCACGGTGTGACCCTGCAGGACTGGAGTGACCCTCTGGACCCCACGGTGGAGGCTCAGCGCCTCTTCCACCACCTCCAGGGCCTCCGGGGGACCCTCAGGTGAGTCCCTGCCGCCGGGAGACCCCCCCCTGCACCTCCGCTGCACCCCCTTAGCCTCCTGCCAAGGGCCTGTTCCTCTCCTTGCCCTCTCCCCAGGGAAAAGTACTGGGAGCTGCTGGAGCCTGAGGAAGCCCAGAATGGCCCCTGCGGGGAAGGTAGGTTGGGGGTTTTGGGAGCCCTCGGGGGATGCTCTGGTTGGGAGATGTCCCCAGGGGTCAGGGGAGGCGGTGGTGGTTTGGGGATGCTCCCCAGGGGTCTCACTGTCACTGTCCCTCCTCTGTCCCGCAGATGCCCCCCTGCCCGAGGGGCTGAGCCGGCTCTTCGGGGTGCTGGGGGACCTGGAGAGTTGTCACCGCCAGGCACAGCCCCCGGACCCGCCGAGCCCCCTCCCTGCTGCAGCTGCAGACGTGAGACACCCAGTGTCCCCCCGCGGGGGGTCGGGGTCCTCCCGCCTCGGGGGCCATGGTGGTGGCAATAAAGGCACTTTGTACCCTGCAGCACTGTCCTGTCTGTCTGCTGGGGATGGGGACAGGCACTGGGTGGGGGACTGGCCAGAGCCCTGCTGGTGGCACCGGTGGTGCTACTGATGGTGGCACTGCTGCCATCGCTGATGTCCCTGCTGGTGCCATTTCTGGTGACCCTACGGGTGATGGCATCCCTGGAGGTTCTGTTGGTGGCCTGGTGAAAACACTGCTGCTGGCTCTACTGGTGGCTGCTGCACTGGTGCCATCACTGGTGATTCTGCTGGTGGCCTATTGCTGGCAGCGGTGGCATCCCTGGAGTCTCTGCTCCTGGCACTGCTGATGCTGCTGGTGGCACTGGTGCCATCACCCATGGCCCTGCTGGTGTCATTTCTGGTGGAGTTGCTGGTCACCTCTATGGGGTCTCCAGTGGGGACACCACAATTGGTGTCACTGGTGTGTGTTCTCCTCCTGCCACCACCGATGAGCCTAGAGGTGGCTCTGATGACGCAGCCATCCCCTGCCGTTGCTGCCGTCCCCTGTCACCTGCTGTAACTGGTGCCACCGGTGCCTTCGCCTGCGTCGAGTCCTCCGGCCCGCCTGGGGGCGCTGTCGGGGCCACCAACAAAGAGGAGCATGCGGAAGTGACGTTAGCAGAAGTGAAGCGGCGGCCGCCATAGCAACGGCGGGATGAACGCGCCTCCGGCCTTCGAGTCCTTCCTGCTCTTCGAGGGCGAGAAAAAGTGAGGAGACACCCGGGGGGCGACTAATGAAACCCCAGCCAGACCGCGGGGGGCTGGGGAGGGAGTCCGGGCCCTTCCCCCTCCCCCCGCGGCTCCCTGGCCCGCAGGGATCGATAACTGTATCCCTTATACCCTCCCAGGATCACCATCAACAAGGACACCAAGGTGCCCAACGCCTGCTTGTTCACCATCAACAAGGAGGACCACACGCTGGGCAACATCATCAAATCGTAAGTTCAAGCGGGGAGTAAATCTGGGGGGAGGTTTGGGGCTTTCCCCCCTCATTTCACTGGCGTTTTGGGTTTTTTTCCTGCCCGTTCTAGGCAGTTGCTCAAAGACCCGCAGGTGCTGTTTGCGGGATATAAGGTGCCACACCCTCTGGAACATAAAATTATCATCCGTGTGCAAACCACCCCTGATTACAGCCCCCAGGAAGCTTTCACCAATGCAATCACGGATCTCATCAGTGAACTCTCCCTCCTGGAGGAGAGGTTCAGGGTAAGTTTATTTTTTCCTTAAACTATTTAGGCCTATTAGTCAAAGGGATGGGGTGGTGTGTCTTAAAGCTGCTGGGTTTTAGGCTTATAAATTAATTCAAGCCACCCTCATTGTGTTGTTCAGCTCCTGTCCTGTAGAAAACAATTCTCTGTTCTTCCAGCTGTATCTTCTGGTTTTTTTACTTCTGCCAAAACTCTGGGCCAGTATTTTCACTTCTCACTGCATCTGCTCAGCTGTGCAATTTTATTTATTTAGCCCCTGATTTTTTGAGATTTAATCTGACCAAAATGTAACTCAGACAAAACCAGGGAGACTGTGACACTAAGATACTGCCTCTGATGTGCTGGGAAAAGGCACAGGGTGCCAATTTGTAAATAAGTTTTGGTTTTAATTCCAGTTTTATTTTTCTGGTGGTGCAGAGGTTTCCACTGCTGGTTCAGGGTGGTTCTTGTGTTTCACAGAAGAGTCAAGAATGTTTAAACCTCCAACTCAGTAACAGCTCTTGTCTTAGCATGTGTATTTTTGCTTTTGTTTTACAGGTTGCTATTAAGGACAAACAAGAAGGAATTGAGTAAAATACTCCCTTTGGAGCAGACTGTTACTTCTGAGGCAGAATGATGTGTCTGGTAGTTGGATGAAATATTTAAACCTCCATTCATGGCAAATATTTCCCCGTTGTCCCACTTCTGTTTAATTTTTGACAGCAGCAGCAGCAATATTTGGAATTTGTTTTTAATAGCAGACAGGCACTTTGCCAAGAGGATAAATGTCTTGTTGGATTTGTTGGATAAGTCATGATAGTGATTTTTAGTTTTCTAATTGGAGCCTTAAGGCAAATATTTGTCCTGGGCTGATGGGGAGGTTATTGTGGGTACAATTCCAGTGACAGCTGTAGATGAACTCTGCTTTTCCTGCCAAAAAGTCCAGGCACTGCCAACTGAACCAGTATTTTGTTTTATTAAGTGTCATCTCTATAAAACAAATGCGCAAATTGTGAAAACTTACAGTAAAAGAAACCGGATGTTTACAATGACTTGATGAGTTTAACAAACTCTTACCTTTTTTTTTTTTTTGTCTTTTCCTTCAATCTTGCACATAAAGCTGGTCTAGAAAACGTTCATGGGCACATGGGTAAACAGTCACTAATACTGCACTAGGTCAAAGCACGGGGGTGAAACTGTGGCACAGGGGACTATGACTTCTTCCAGATTGCTGTGATGTTCACACTGGTCAGGACAACAAGGTAGGTGAAGGCAGGGTCTGCTACCACGTTGTTCACCAGGATTTCGGGGAGGCTGCTCCCCGTTCACCCGGAGCTCCGGCCACTTGAGGATCTGTGGGGAGAACAGAGAGGCTGGTGATGAGTCTGAGGGGGTGATGGATCCATTGGAAGCCCTGAGGAACCTGAGTTAGAGGCTGCTCCCTTTTCTGGGGGGCTGGTGGAGCTTTGTGATATTCCTCAAGGGCCATGGTTTGGTGCAGAGTGGCTTGAGCAGGGAGGGACAAGTGAAAGCAGCTGCCTGTCAGGCCCAGAGGAACTGATTGGTGATTTGGCAGTGCTCTTCCAAAGATCCTAGGGAATCACAGAATCATTACAGAGGCTGGAAAAGACCTCCCAGAGCATCAAGTCCAACCTCTGAGCACCACCTTGTCAACCAGACCGGAGTGCTGAGTGCCACCTCTAGGGATGGTGACTCCATCACCTCCCTTTGCAGCCCCTTCCAATGCCTGCACAAGCCTTTCACTGAGAAAATAATGGAACACTGGGCCACTTCACAGCTGTGTCTGATGTAGCTGCTCACCAGTGGATGAGAGCCTTTGAGAGTGTGTGTGATTGTCCTTTCAGAGGGACAGGCAAGGGAACAGTTGCCCCAAAGAGAACTGTCTCCAGAGGGCAGAAAATGGGGGGAGTGAGCATAGGGAAGCAGTGAGCCTTTTGCTCCCTGGGAACATAGACTCTTGACTCTGGCTTCCCTCCCCTCCCTCAGGGATGTGGTACCTGTGCTGTTGGACTCCCCAGTTTAACCACCAGTTTTTTAGGGCCCTTTTAGGAAGAGCTGCAGGAGATGAAAACTTGCTTTGCAGCTCCTCATTCCTATCCCAATGAATGGCCCTGGCCAGGCTCTGGAGATTGCTTTTAATTGCTTGTGAGTGTTTGGTGTGAAAACACAAAGCACATTCTGGAATAAACCTGCTCAAGGAGTCTGGGATCAGCTGCCTTGGGGTGGAAGGGAGGCCCCAAAGGGGAGCTGAGCCCTACCTGTGTGGGAGAGATCCTCCGCTCCGAGCGCTTGCCCTTTGGAGAGCCCCAGGCTGTGGTGTAGCTGGAGAGGTTGTACATCCACACACTGCCCTTCTCATCCCCGCAGAACACGTAAGCTTTTGCTGTGAGAGCAGAAGAAAAAGCAGGAAAATGAGTGTGGAATTAGGAGTCTGTTCTGCTATGGAGCAGAGCTCCAGGCAATGCTGCAGGATCCTAATGGAGGGTGCCATATTTCAGCAAAATTCCCTTTCCAGCACAAAAACATGGATATACCTTGCTGTGAAAGAACTAATTTGAAGATAAACCAGGTATCTTTCATGCAGAAGAACTAGTGCCAAATGCTTTGGAATTTGTCCTGACTTTTTTAAAACTGGATTTGGGAAGTGCTGGTCAGATCAGGTGTGTCTATTCCTTGTCAGCCTCCAAAACCAGCTGCCCAGTGTGTGCCATTCCTGCCCACAGATGCGCTCAGTATCACAGTGGCTCCACAGGGCCCAGCCCTGAGCTTTGTGCTTTGAAAACCTGTGCAAGAAAGACCCCCGGCCTTGGCTGTTCCCCCTTGTAGGGCAGATGGTGCAGCTGTAATTATTTATAACTTATGTTATTTCCACTCAGCTGGTGCTGGGCTGAGGCTGCGCAGTGCTGGAGCTGCACTGCAGAGGGGAGAGCAGAGCTCTGAAATCCAGGCCTCTGCCTCCAGCTCTGGGGTGTTCTGGTGGGTCAGTGGAGCCACGGAGAGCTGGGAAAAATATTCTCCTGTGGATGAGTGCTGCCTACCTGGGCAGGTGCTGAGTGTCAGGTAGGACATGTCTGTTGTGGACCATTCCAGCTCAGCCAGAATAACTGCAGACATTGTCCGCTGGCATCCTTTTCCCTTGGTGTCAAAAGACCTGCTCCAGCTCCACAAGTATATGCATCCTGGTTTGGAGCTCTTGGAAACTAGGGAAGAAAGGAAGGGAGAGAGTGTGTCAGCTGCTGAGAAGAAAAATACATTGAGACAAAGGTGGTCCATCCAGAATGTGGCTTTTAAGATGTGGGATCTGGTCCAGCAGCAACTGTTCCCACCTGCTTTACCTTATTTCAGGATAATTGGAGATTGCAGAGAGATTTTCAGTGCTATGCTTATATTCCTGAGCTGCAGAACAAGCATAAGCTATTCAGAAACACCCAGCCCATGATGTGGAACCCCCAGCTCCCCCAAAAAAAAATACTCCTGCCACCAGCCCTTGACTAGAAAGGAACTCTCCTCCCTTCCACACTGGTGTTACTTGGCCAAGTGTGGTCCTGAAGATGGATCCATCTGATTTCCACTCCTGTCCAGACATGGGTTTGCACTGTAGACCACATTTTTGGGAAAGACAAGTGACTCTGGGAGACAACTCCATCCAACAACGCTAAAGAAGAGGTTGTCACACCCATTCAGCCCCTCTCCTTGTCCTGCTGGCTTCACCCTGCACATGCTGAGGTGCCCCACTGTTTTTGGGATTGGGCTGTTGTGTTTATACTCACCAACAACATCATCATTGAGAAAAGCCAAACCGTCAACCCTGTGAGATGTTGTCATGCTTTCATCATCAGGAAACTGGAATATGGCTTCAAAAGGCCTAGAGCAGGGGAAAGGGTGAAATGAGCCAAGTCCTGAGCAGCCAGCAGTGAAAGGACAGCCCAATGCAGAGCCCAGAAGGAAAATTATGTGTTAGTGAGTCTCTTCCCAGGCTCAGGTGAATTCCCACTTGAATTTACACTTTTGGTCAACTGGGTGTATTAACATAGCAGAAGCCAGTTTGCTCAAGAGTTTGCTGTTTCACTCCATCTCTTTTGCAGGCATCAGGATTAGTATTTGTCAGCAGGGCATGACTTTACTTGCTTTTTCCTTGTAATTTTTTCCTGAGCTCCCACAGAGTGCCAGTCTCCTGGGTTACCTCACGTACCAGGAGCAGGGAAGGCTTTGCTGTGAGACTAGAAATTGATCCAAAAATTCACACTCCGTTACACTACCTGGAGATGACACACCCTTAAGTTTTGGGGTATTGGATTACATTCCTGCCAGCCTTCCTGCAAAGCAGCCTGCAACACCTGCAGACCAGAGCTTTAATACAAGCTCTGAACACTCATTGAGAATCATTCTCCTATTTTTTCTGGCCACTGTGGGAAGGGGAGGATGTTTTAAGTTTGGTAGGACATGCTGCTTTTGCTCAAACCTCCTCAGTTAGAAATCAAACCTTTGCTAGGACTATCCATTCTTGTTATGGAAAGCAAATGCATGCCCCCAGCTTGTGATTCTCACCTGCTTTTTTGTCCCTTATCCAGTTTTATGTTCCAGGCAAAGCAGCCATCTTCACAGCCTGCCAGCAGGTACTGCTCCGGGCAGGTGGGAACCAGGGCAAGCCGTAGGGGGATAGAGGCTGCTTCCAGCACCAGCAGCTGGCTAAAAAAAAGCAGAGAACAAGCAGTTAAGTGGTGCTGCAACGTGATAGTTACAGGCTCCTGGACTGGCCACGTCTGGTTTTTGAACCTTTACCTTGCTTTGAAATTGTAGTCACAGTCTGGAATCCCAATATCCCAGAGTGCAATTCGCTTGTCATAGGATGCAGCTGTGGGACACAGAAGAGAAGCAGGTAGTGACACCGCTGCTCATCTGGCTCTTCTCCTGCTAGCTGGCAACTCTGCCTGAGTCACAGTCACAGTCACCCTCTAAGGCTGTGGCACCAGAGAGCTCATTAAAGCACAGCAGCAGTCCCCGAGGCTCCTGGCCCAACACTTCCCAGACATTGTCACACATGCACAGTCAGTACTTTGTGTTCTTATCCTGTGCTCTAAGAGGGGCAGATAAACAAAGTTTTGTTTCCTGGTGTCCATTACTGAGTTGTGGCTTCACAAGGTCATTAGTTGTTAGCCCTCTGAGCTTGTTTCTGGTCAGGCCTTCTAGTGGAATCTAAGATAAGAGCTCCAATCTCTGCACTCAGGCAGACATCACTTTATTCCACATATCCACGGCTTACTGTGTTCACGTCCACAACGGCTCCCACTGGGAAAGTTAGGCACTGACAAAGGGTGAGAAACATATCACCAAGCTGATATACTGACAGCAGAAACAGTTCTGATAGATTACTCAGAGTAACCTGGACCTTCAGCAGATGGCAGCCCTCAAACTCAGAGTTTGTTGGTGTCCTCTCCCCAAAAAAGGATGCAAAGTCTCTCCCTTTATTACTCTAAATTTTTCTATGCAGTATAATGAGCCTTCCTGTCCACACCATTATATGGATGTCCTACCAACCTCCTTATCCCTTCTACCATCCTCCTTATCCCTTCTACCAACCACTTTATCTCTTCCACCAACTTCCTTACCGTTCCTCTGCTGCTGCTTTTAGCACTCTTGAGCTTCTTCTTGAAAAGTACCCCCTATTCTAAAAAAATTTCCACTTTTAATGGTTCATGTAGCACTCTAACCACTCCAGGATGTAGGTAATTATAGGCAAGAGAAACAATGTGCTGTGGGGTGCAGGTGTGGCCTGAATGGCTCTGCACCAGCTCACTGTCCAGCCTGACAATGCAGTTGCAATTTGTAACATGATGGTTCATTACCAGTCCATGAGCTACAGCCTCTGTGGTTCCTACTGTGTGTGGCAAAGCTCTCCTTGACATCAGGACCTGAATAGAAATCTCTGATGAGGCATAGAACTCAAAAAAAATCAATTAAACACATTGCTGGAAAAAATGAAACCCAACAGCCCATAATAAGCTGCTGTGCTGGAGGAGAGCCCTGCCACTGCCTGGCTCCCAGCTGCCTGCTCTGCCTGTCATTCTTCTTACTCATCCCTGTGGAACAGATCCACTACTGGGCTTGTTTGTGGCTAATGTGTGTGTGACAGCCACCCTGAGAGCCACGGAGGGAGAAACAGGAGCTGCTGCACCTCAGCTGAAGAGCCAGGCTCTGGCTGAAACAAGCTGTTCCTGCTGGAGATTGCTGCTAACAATGCTCTCTCCCTAATGCCTGTCCCTGCCTTTTGTTCGTGTGTCCCTGCTTGCCCTGATGACAAGTCCTCTTGTTAAGGAAGCCCTGACTTTTTCACATCAGAGCTAAAACCAGGGATTCTGAAGCAGACTTACTGAAGAGATGGGTCTCTTGGGTTGGGCTGAAGCAGACAGTAGCAATGGGCTTTTTGTGAGCCTTTATCTCTCCATAGCAGAAGTCTGCTGCCACGTGGATCAGTTTGACAATCCCTCTCCTCCCAGCAGCTGCCAAGATGTTGTGAGCTTTCTTCCTACTGTCGCTGATTACCATTGTGAGGGTTGTCCATGCAACACTGAAGAACTCCTGGGACAGAAGGAAAACAAGACTGGGGTGACAGAGAACAGCCAGCAGGGTGGTGGCTGTTAGCTCAGGGATAAGACAACTGTCACAAGTGCTACTTAGGCGAAATGACACAATTATTTAAGATGGAGCGTCAAAACTCAACACAGCCCTCAGAGGAACACAAAGTACAGAAAAAGGATGTTTATTTCTCTGTGCTGTCAAACAGGCTTAGCAGCCAGTCCTAAGTGAGGACTGGCAGGGTAATCTCTTAAACCAATAAAAATTAACCCCAAAACCAGGCTAAAAGGAAGCAATGTTTATTATCTATCTTCATCTTCTTAACATCTGTCCACACTAACGCTTTCAGACCTCTTTGTAATATCTATAATGTATAAATGTATGTAATTATTACAGGTTATGGCATTCCCATTCAGTGCTTACCCTTCCCACTTGCAACCCACCTCTGTAGCCACCTTATACTTTTTCAGCACTGTCCCTGTCTCACAATCAATCAGACAGACAGATTCCCCTCCACAGGTTGCCACGGTTCTGGAGGAGCTCACAATGGGATCTGAAAGAGGAAAAGAATAGGTGAGAAGTTCCCAGGCTCAGGGATAACACATGAAGACTGCAGCTTATCACAGCCTGGTGCTCTCCCAGTCTCCTGTTTTCAAAGTCAAAGGAGAAATATGTAAGCAAGTCTCTTCCTGACAACGGAGACTACGGCTTGAAGGAGCAGGGGTCTGAGGCATGGAGTCCGCTGGGATTCCAGAGCCAGGTGGTTCTGGGAATCCTGCAAACCTCTTTAAGAGCTCACCTTTCCTGGCTCCAGAGTCTAGCACTGGCTCGAAGACACAGGACCAGAGCTGCGTTTTAAAATCCTCGCGGCTGTTGCCTTTACTGTGACACTGAAGAAAATGCAATGGCTCTGCACTGACATCCTCCTACAATAAACCATCCACATTTAGAAAATTCATTCCCCTGACACGGTTTGCCTGTGATTGCCTTGACAGAACCCTCTACTGAACACAGCAATCTGAGTTAAACTCAAGTATTTTTCAGCCCTTCTGTGTTACGGAGAACAGGAGAGACCGAGGTGCCACCAATGCTCAAGACTCCTAAAGCAGCAGGAAAACAGTTTAGCAAAGATGTGCCCAGCAGACCCCAGCAGAAACACCCATTTCCTGCTGCAGAGAAATGTGAAAAACCCTTTAGATCCCCACCAGCCTGAGCTGAGGGGGAAACACCTTTCCCCATGCAGCCATTGGTTTGAGCTGAGAGCAAGGCTTGCCAGTCCCATTTTCTAAGCACAGTCTTTCAATGCACCACCTCGGAGTGCTGGTCCATCCATCCCCCAGAGGGGATTCACTGGGGTCTCCTGGGGGGTCCCTTCTCTCCTTTGATGCCTCTGAGAGATTTAAAACAATGACAAAAAGAAAAAACCAAACCAAAACTCACAATATATCTGGCCAACCATGAGCTCCAAGCTGTGCAGAGCTCTGATGAAACCTGAGTGCAGCTCCTCCCACTAAACCACGAGGCCCAAAGCCAGTCCTGAGGGGGCTGATGGACATACCTTGCGCTTGGAGTTCTTCACTGGGGTCAAGGTAACCACACCGTTGTCCTGCTCCTGGCTTTTCTGTTCCCCTGTCACCTGGCTGGATCTTCTGTTGCTTTGCCCCTTGGGAATCTGCTCTCCATTCTTCTGTGTCCCTTCAGCTCCCTGCTCAGGGGTTTCCTCCTCGGCTGGCTGGTTTGATGTTCTTGGTTTATCAGGAGCTGGGTCATCCTGCACATGACTGGAATTTTTGGGATTAACTACAGCCTCCTCCTCAGTGTTTGCCTGGGACTTGGACCTCTTGTTTCCAGGGCTAGATTTTGAATGATTTCTTTTCCTCTTGCTGGGTGTTACTGTGACCTATAAGGCATGTTGTCATGTTGTCCTGTTCTGCAGAAGGTTTTTAGCTTCCCCAAGAAATGCAGTTAATTTGTAAGCCAAAGATATTCATTATTCAAATGCAAGTACCCTCCCACGGTTGCAGACTGGATTCCAGGAATCAGACAGCCCAGAGCTGCAGGGTTCCTAGAGGCAGAAGCTAATGAAAACCACACAGCCAGCCTCATTTTCAGCTCCCTTCGCCTGTCTCAGTTATTTGCAATTTACATATGATGTGGAAAAACAAATCTGACCCGTGGACCACAGGGGTTCACTCTGCAGCCATTTCCAAACAGGCAAACACCAGCAGAGTCTGGCCAGGCATCTGTCCAGTTCTCTAATTAAAATATCCCTTCCTGGAGGAGAGTAGGACTGTACTCATGAAATGTTTTTGGTCTCCTATGAGAATGGGAAGCTCTCTCGTCAGAGAGCAACTCCACATTCACATTTCTGGGAAAGCTTCAATCTGGGCTGTAAAGAAGGAGCCTGAGCTGTTGGATACAGGCTGGAGCCTGAGACTGCCCCTGTGGTTAGCAAAGGGTCATAAATGTGAACTGACAAGAGCTGCTGAATTCCCAGGAAACAGAAAGAACATTGCTAATGTAACTGGAAAAATCACCTACCTGAGCCACATCCTCTGCAGCTTCCCTGGGGCTTTCTGTGCTTTCTGTGTTTTCTTCCTCATTCTCATCCATCTTTTCCTCTGGTTCAGTATCAGAGTTTAACTCCAGACCTAGTGAGTGTGCCAGAAACTCTTCTGCAATCATTTTCACCTGAGAAGCAAATATGTGGATATGTTAAAAAAGAAAAAAGAAGACAAAAAAGCCACAGCATGTCAAGCTGTCAAGCTGATGTGTCATGGCACAAAGAGCTGCTTTGCTGAGTTAATATCTGCTCCCACTATTCTGTGTGAATTTCACAAGTGGTGGAAGAGTCCCCAGCTGTCATTACATGACCCAAGAACTTCACTTTGTCATGGGCATCCAGGGTGCACAGCTGTGGAAACAACAGCACAGTAATAAAACAAAACAAAGGAGAGATGGAAGCCTCAATTGTGTGTATGAATATACAAATAAAACAAATGTTACAAACTAAATGGTATCTTTCCCCACTGGGAGCAACTATGTTTCTGTCATTATCTCTTGTCTTTCATCAAGAGTAAAGGTTGCCATTAAACTAATTTGCAAATAATTAAGTATTAAGAATACTGCAGTCTGGTTAATTAGTACAAGTATCATTATTGCTTATGAATCAAAAAACAATATTTAATGACAGCCATTTCAACTTGGTGCACGTTTAGTCCTGGTGCTTCTCTAACTGCTTGACAAAGCAGTGAAGAAAAAGAAAAAGCGACAGCACTTGTCTGCAAGAGCACCCAAATCCACAGAGTGTTTTAACCAAATAAATGGAGTGTTTTAAGCAAATCCATGGAGTGTTTTAAGCAAATCCATGGAGTGTTCTAAGCAAATCCATGCAGAAGCAGGAGCAGAACAGGAGGGAAAGGGGGATGTGACCTACCCGCCAGCGGGTGAACTCGCTCAGTGAGCTGGGCCCATACACCACATTGGTCTGTACTGACTTCAGGAACTTTTTCTTGATGGACTTCACTTGCTCAGCTGTGTATTTCTCAGGGAGTTGGTCACGGAAGAATTTTTCCCAGTGAGCAGTAACCTAGGCAGAAAGACTGAGCTTATTCAAATAGAAAAAATAGAGCAGAAAAGCACAACAGAACTTGTGAAAGCATTTAAGAAGTGGCCAGCCTTGAGTGCTGCACCCTACATGATGGCACCACTTTAATTTATTTACTCGTGTTCAAATGGCCACTTCAGCTAACAAGAAAGTCAGTTCTCCTGAACCAAGCTGGAGTGAGTGTGGCTAAGCAGACACTGTCAGCATGGACATTTTTTGTCCATTTATTGCGATACCTGGACTCCAAAAGGCTGCTGAACTACAGGCAAAACCATGTGGATGCTCACCTCTCAGCAGTTTCCCATTGGAGTTTCTGGTGGGCAGTAGCACATCCATCAGTGTTTGGACCCAACAGACATTTTACATTGAGACACTGGACTGAGAACTGGGCAAGTAGGTACAAATAACAGCAGGGAAAGGTATCAGGGCACAAAATAAGCAGCACAGGGGAGAATTTGTTAAACAGCCAACCATGACCAGTTGTCTGGGATAAGAGGCTGAGCAGCCCTCAGAGAGACCCTTTGAGGTACACAGATATTACACATACAACACTCAGCACAAGACTTCCCTGTCTTCAGTATTTGGTACTTCCCCCACTGTTAGACAAAAGGAATTCATAAGATCGATTAACTAGAATATGAATGGTAAGAGCAGCAATACACAAAAACAACCAGCCAACCAAACCTTTTTCATAATTGAACAATAATTTTGCTCAAGATCACAACAATGCCTTGTGGGGACAATCTGTCAGGAGCTAAACTGTGTAGAAAAATGAGCGGAAATAGAATTCTAAACATTCCCAGCTGAAGAAGAAAGAACAAATCATTGTTTCTGGTATGTGCTGGAAAAAGCAAGGTTATCCTGTGCTTGGTTTTGTGCTCTCTGTTCCTGGGGCCTGGACAGTAACATAAATTAAATGGGGAGATGTTTGCAGCTGTTCTGTCAGCACCAGGCTTCTCCCTTTCCTGAATGATGATTGGAGTGACCTGAAAAACTACAGGGGCAGAGACAGACCTGGTTGGCCCTGCTCCTGTCACTTAAACCAAAGGCAAATTGGCTGCACAGAACAGGCAGAGCAGACGCCAGCAGTGACCAGAGAAAGCAGCAGTAAGATATTTCCTGGGTGGCAGGCTGGGCTCAGATCATACCACTGTTACTGCAAACCACTTGATGCTCGACTGCAGCTCTGTCACTACACTGAGCACAGTATTTAGCTATTTCTCAGGTGTTTAGAGGTTAAGGAAATATCCCACATCTTACCTTGCTGGTGAGCTTACGACTGTTGACACGCCTCACGTGGTTTGCCTGTTTGGTTATGTCCTTTCCATTGAGCAGCCGAAGGTTTTGCAAAAGAAACATTACTTTATAGTCATCATTGAGCTAGAAAGAGAAAACACTGGAGGTATAAAAGTTGTACACATGGTACTTGCTTTACCTTTAGTCCTTGATCAAAATACATCCAATATGAGAATGATATATTTAGTAAGAAAAAGCCATTGCATAAAATTTCCTCAGGACTTCCAACTTGAATTTCATCTTTTAGCTGTGAATTAATGGTCTCCTATGAGCTGGGATTTTAAATTGCAGATAGAGCTGCCCAGCCTTCAGGCAGTGCTAATATCCAACACAAGGTGGGGGCTGTGTGACTGCTCATGTCTTTGGCCTGAGAGCAAGGCTGGGAGCTCTGTTCATATCCCTTAACTCTAACACAGAGCAAGGCCTGTCCTGCCTCCACTCAACAAATTCCAGCAGGAATTCTTTGGATCAAATGCATTTTAAGTCAGATGGTTCACCTTACAGCCACACATAGACTGCCAACATGCAACAGCAAATAAATGTGGGGATGGTGGGTGGCTGATGCCAGTTTACAGCACAAGTAAAATTAGTTTTGGGTGTTTAACTTGTACAGTTAGCAGAGCCTCGTGGGGGAAGTCAGAAACCTAAACCAGACTAATCACCTCCTCATCAGAGGACTGAGTCTGCTCTTCCAGAGCACATAGGGCACTAAAACTAACACAGATATTAGGAAAAAGCTCTTAACTGTGAGGGTGGTGAGGCCCTGGCACAGTTGCCCAGAGAAGCTGTGGATGCCCTGTCCCTGAAAGTGTTTAAGGCCAGATTGGATGGGGTTCTGAGCAATCTGGGATAGTGGAAGGTGTCCCTGCCCCTGGCAGGTGCTGGAACAAGATGAGATTTATGATCCCTTCCAATCCAAACTATTCTGTGATTCTATAAGGACATTTCTACACAGTAATTACCATATTTTACACAAGCATGAGCATAAGACACTGTGCCTGATAAACTACCTAAGATGGGACTCTGGCCTGGAGAATTAGTTCAAGACAGATTTTAATATCTGAGTGGTTTTGGGCAAATCACTTCTGCAGAATGGGAAATAGTGGCACAAAGTGGTTAAATGTCACACAAAGGCTGGCTGCTTTCTCAGATGCCCTAACACTTGCTGCCTAAGAACAATATGTAAGAGCTCTACACAACTGCTGTTTGTTTAGCTCTCTATTTAAAAGGAGGGGGGTAACTCACTGTCAAGTACACATTGTTCTCATAGGTCAGCTCCTCGAGCAGGGGGAACTGTTTCAGAGCAGTTACATCTTCCAGCTTGTTATTGTTGCAGTTCAGGACACGCAGATCAGGCAGGGTTAGGCTGTTGGGAAATTTGTCCAGTAAATTATCGGAGAGATCAAGTTTCTGCAGGTGCCTCAGGCGGGAAAACAAACGCGGGTCTAAGTCTCCAGTCTTCAATTGCAGCTTGGACAGGCTGAAAACAAAAGAGAACATGAAGTATCTGCAGCTCACTGGAAGAACAAATGCTGATTTCACAGCATACAAAGTCCCACCTGGTGGCACCTCAGTCTAGCACAACTCACTGGGTACGTCTGGCCAAACCTGCTTTTTCTGGTGGTAGTGTTTTGGATTGTGAGCACACTGTGGGAAAGCTGATGTGTCTGAGCTAGCAGACACCATCAGAGACTCAGGGCTGCCAAAGCACAATTAACCTGCAATTCAGGTAATCTCCTAGGGGTAACAGAGCTGTCTGGGAGCAGTGAATCACCAGAAAAGTTCTTATTTTGTAGAAAAAACAACTGCACCTCTAAGAGCTTTGGTATTTGATTCCTTTGCATGCAGCAATACAAGACATTTATTCACTACACCATCAGTCTACCTTGTCTACAGGATGTATTAGATTCATTATTTCACAGCTCAGGCCAAGTGCAGAGCATGTTCCCAAACAATCCGGCCATTTTCCAAGAACTGACTTGACAAAAAAGTGATTTGTCTTTTCTAGTGAGTTTTGCTGCAAAAACTTCCCATGATAAATGCAGAAATCTACCTAACAGCATCCCAAGGCTGCCACCAAAACAGAAACACTCTGTCCTGGAAGAGGCAGTGGTACAATATATGAGGGAAAAAGAAATACCTCTTCTGTATAAGAAAGTGAAAACTGCATATTATAAGCAGGGTCATTTTATATTTGGTTAGATCATTTAGGTGAGCTCCAAGGGGAGCTTCCAGTCCTGGCAGCCAACATCTCTTGAGGGCACAAGCTTGAGTTCCTTTAACAAACAGAATCTCTGTCTCTAATGATTAGTTTTAAAGAAAAAAAAAACAAAACAGGCTTCTAGATATAAATGAAGTGTGAATAAATGAGGCCAATAAACCAGAAAGCAAGATCCCTTCTCCTTCACTTGCCATTTCAGAAGTGTAACGAGCCAGTCAAATCTGGTAAGAAAGGTTGAGGAGAATTCAGCTGTCTGCGAAGTTGTGGCTATGGTGGCATTTTAGGGACAAAATCAGTGTTCCCTGAATGGACTTCCTGAAATACAACCCTTCAACATCACAGTATAAAGCTGCATGGACAAAGCCACACTCCAAAAACCCACAGCTTCAAACATCTCCCCATCACTCTTACCCAGATTACTGCAGCTGAGTCTCCTCAGATAAACATTTGAGTTTCTCTCTAAAAACAATTATTTTAGCACAAGGCAAACTGAAAGAAATAACTTTAAAAGAGTACATGTGAAACCCAAACCCCCTGACATCAGCAACAAAAATAACAAAGGCGCCAGCCAGAAACTGGCCAGCTGAGTCACTTGGATTGACCAGCTCTGGAACAGAGAATTTCCACTGCGTTAAACATTTGGGAAGACACATATTTGCAATGACCTCTGTTAAGGATCAGAGTGACAAAACTGTTTTTAGTGGTTTCTGAGTGTTTTAGAGTTTATTTTCTCCCTCTGCAATGTTTGAGGTACTAGGATAGCTGGATTTAGAGGAGGTGGAAAGTGATGGAGGGAGAGGGAAATGGAAGGGAAATAATGCCAAAAATACTTTAAAAACCCTCTAAAATCCAGGCTGGAAGATTCTCTTACTCACATTAAACAATTGCTAACAGAGATGGAAGTGCTTTGGGGGTATGGGTGATATCTTGGGGTTAGGAAATCAAGATCCAACCTTGAGCAGTTTCACAAAATAGAAATGGCAAAAAAAGGTGACATCTACCAATAACCTCTCTAGCGAATGCAGTGCCACCAGTGGTCACTGATCCTGCATTGGAAATGATATCTCAGCTCTGTGATTTGGAACTGTTTCCCTTTATTCAATAAAAAAGAGAAGAAAAGGGGAAGAAAGACAGAAAAAAGGGATTGCCCAGGTTGAATTCATCTGGAATTTTCCATGGGCCTGTCTGCACTTACTTCAGCGTCTCGATCTTTCGGAGCCTCGTAGATCTTGGAACTGCTCTTTCCAAAAGAAGTTCTGTGGTAATTTTTGACATTTTTGATCTCCACCTCTTCACTGGAATCACAGTCAGCTGTAAGATGTTTTCTGGTAACCTTCCTGGTAAAACAAACGGGAATGGGAGAAAATGCTTTCAACAACTCCAAAGGGGGAAAGATAAATTTTATGCGGTTATCTATTGATTTTGCTGCTGGGTTGGAAGTCACCTTTTTTATTTGGTTGAAATGAATATGGCAGAGACTATTATTAGACTGGGCACAGGCTCCCAGCATGCTGATCCAATCCATCTCCAAAACAACAGGGATACATCCCGTGGCTGTTGGAGTGACAGACTTGCTGCAGGTGAAAGCTGTCCATGAGTGATGGCACTCAGGACCAGGACAGCCTCACAGGTACCTGTTTGTGTCTCTCTTGGGCTCTGCTCCAGGAATTCCAACACTCTTTCAAACAAACAGCAGCAGTAAGAGTCAATACACCTGGTGTGAATGTCTTCCTCCCAAGGAAGTGACACTGTGCTCAGCAGCCTGACCAGCTGGACAGACTCCTGGCTGACAACTGCTAAATTCCATAAAATTTTGGAAAACTGAATTAATCTGTGGAAATTTAAACACCCACCAATCACGGGCATCATTTCCTCACCAAGGAAAAAGAACAAATCAACAGCATTTTGTGTGTTGTTGCTGGTGATTAACTGATGTTTCAGTGTACACACACAGAGGGATACGCTGATATTTGGAATAACAGTGCTGACAGGGCCAAAAGAGCTTCATGAAATTACTGGTTCAGGGCTTACCACTCTTCCTGACACAGATTCCAAGAGAGGGAAATAAAGAGAACAGAGCTCTGAGGCCAGGCTCTCTCCTGTCTTTCTGTGTTAGATCACTGCTGCCTAAATGCCACTCCAGCACATCGTGAGGAGCACCCGGGGCTCTGAGCTGTCCTTGGGTTAGGATTCAGCACCACCACACACCTACAGCACCTGCAACATTGTGTGATGAGCAACGGGGCACTGCAATATTGTATTCACCGAAATATTGTATACAAGCACAAAGAGCTGAACTGAAAACCGGTTTAAACAGCAGCTGTTTGGGATTTGATCCCTCAAGCGACAGAGCTCTTTGCTTCGAGCCAAGCCACAGTGTCAGGCTGACCCAACCAAACCTCCCTAAGATCTTGTATCTAAAATAAAAATATGACACCAGTGACTGTGGATGTTCCCATTGCCCTCACTTTGACACACACCCTATACACAGTTTGACACCGTGGGAGCTGCGGGGAAGGCCAGGCATGGCATGTCCCATCCCCACAGCATCGCGGGTGATGCTACAGAGGGACATTCGGGCTACTGAACCCCGGGGTTCCTGCACTGCAACTGACCCCCTGCTGCCCCACAGCAGCTCTCGGGATGAGCCCCCCCAGCCGGGCATGGCCCCGATCTGAAGGTGTTTGCTCGGAGCTGCCTTACCCCGCTCGGCCCACCTGGCACGGCTGGCAGCCCCGGGACGGGACGCGCGCGGTGCCGCGGGGCTGACAAGGCCACGGATGCCGGGCTGTCCGCCCGCGCTGTGCCGGCCTCCCGCCCGCGGGTACCAGCGGCTGCAGGCGCAGGCCACGGCTCCGCCCGTGGGCAGGGCCGGAGCGGGCCGGGCGGGGCAGGTGCGGCCCCGGGCAGAGGCCTCGGCCGTCACGGCAGTCCCCGGGCACCGAGCGCCGCCGGGGACCGGCGCCGGCCGCGGCCTGAGGCGCCCCCGCGGGGCGCGCGCCGCGCGATTCGACTACAACTCCCAGCGTCCCCCGCGGCGCGGAACAGCGGCGCGGGGCCCGGGCGCGCCGCGGGGGCTGCTGGGAGCGCGAGTCCGCCCGCGCCCCCCACCCCACCCCACCCCACCCCACCCCACCCCCGCCGCCCGGCCGCGCGGCCTGCGCCCAGCCCCACTCTGCCCTCACCTGGAAGCGGCCGGGGAGGAGGAAGAGGAGCCGGGCAGGGAGGAAGGGCGGGACGAGGAGACGGAGGAGGAGGAGCGGGAGGGGGGGAGCCGCGGCCTCGGCGCAGCCGGCGGGATGCAGGCGGCGGGCGGCGGCGGAGGGCCGGGCTGCGGCTGCAAGGGGATCCGCTCCTGCCTGCTCTGCGAGGGGCCCACGCCGGCCGCTCCGCCCCCGCAGGTACCGGGGAGGGGGCGGGCGGCGGGGCGGGGCGGCGGGAGGAGCCGGGGGGCGGTGGGGGGTGCGGGCCGTGGCCCCTCGGGGCGGGGCGGGGCGGGACCCCCGTGCCCGGAGCGGGGCAGGAGCCTCGGGGGTCGCAGGGCCGCGCGGCGGGGACAAGGCAGAGCCCCCCGGGTATTGGGAATTGTTCACCTCGGTAACGCTCAGAGCCTGAGTCCAAGCTCACCTGAGCCTCACGTGTTCCATCCACATTCATTTGGTATAGCTTAGCCTTGTGGCCGGCGCGATTTTTACCAACTTTCCTCATTCAACATTTATTGCTATGACAAACCATATCTCTGCAGCAATACCCACCATTAATCTCCTTATACCTGTGGCCCTGAGGATCATCGGTTCTTTCCTGCCTTTCTAGGATAAAGACATCACTGGGAAAAAAAAGTGGTTTCAAGCAAGCAGCACAGTGATTCTGCAGCTGTAAAAAGAAGAGCAGGGAATAGTTCCCCAAAAGCAGATGTAAAATTTCTGTAGGAATCCTATACAATTTTCATACTGCAATACCAAGGCTGCAGGTGTAAATAATGGAAATATTTTATTGCTTTTTTTTCTTTTCCATTGCTATTTCCGCAGGGAGAAGATAATTTCACTTACTGTCCAGCAACAGGCTTAGCTAAAGGAAATGAGCACTCGGAATTTGCTGGCTGGGCATTTCCCTTTCCAGGGGTGTTCCTGGTGGAGGAGTTCATTAGTGAAGATGAAGAGTGTGAGATAGTGGAACTGATGGATCGAGATGACTGGAAACCGTCACAGTCTGGCCGAAAGAAACAGGTTGGACTTTAGAAGCAGATTTGATCTTAGACCCTTTTGGAAAAGGAAAGCTGTTTTCAGTTAAACCCCAAAATGTTTAGATGTTTCATTAAGTGTTTTCCTTTGAAAGCTTTTCCTGAAATCAATGGTAAGAATTACCTGTAATTAAAATCAACTTCTTGCAAAACTACACGGTAGTTACAACAAACAGTATTTGATGGTGTGTGTTCAAGCATTAAAGTTCACACAATCTCCAAGGGAAAGAAGTGGGTGTTTGTATTTGGTTTTACTTTATAAATCTAGAGAGATTAATGAAGATTCACTGAGTCCTTTTGCAACCTGGCAACCAGGTCACTGGAAGAGATGAGAACAGAACTCTGCAGGAACAGCCCTTCCAAAAAGACTTGTCCCAGATTTTTCCTTTACATCAGCTTTTCCCTCCCTCTTCTTTTCCAACAGGACTATGGACCCAAAGTGAACTTCAAGAAGCAAAGGCTGAAAGCTGGCAGCTTTTCTGGTTTGCCGAGTTTCAGCAGAAAGATTGTGGCACAGATGAAGGCCTGTGCTGTGCTCAGTGGTTTCTTACCTGTGGAACAGTGTAACCTGGACTACAGACCAGAGAGAGGCTCTGCCATCGACCCCCACTTTGATGACTGGTGGCTCTGGGGGGAGCGCCTGGTTAGCTTGAACTTGCTCTCCAAAACTGTGCTCTCCATGTCCTGCGATTCAGAGGACACCATCCAATTATTTCCCATTTCCTGTAAAGAGGAACGAAATCTCCCTGGATCTTTCACGCAGACACCAGTGTGCAGAAATTCAGGAGAAGAGGGAACGGAGTGCTTCTTGTCCCCAAGGCTGGTTCCGTGTAAGGAGGTGAGTGTGGCCGTCCCCTTGCCCCGGAGGTCGCTGGTGGTGCTGCACGGGGACGCGCGGTACAAGTGGAAACACGGGATCCACCGCAGGCACATCCAGCACCGCCGCGTCTGCCTCACCTTCAGGGAGCTCTCTGCAGAGTTCAGCGCCGGCGGGAGGCATGAGGAACTGGGCAAAGAACTGCTACAAATTGCTCTTTCCTTTCAAGGAAGACCCGTGTGACCAAGAGCTTGCATTTGGTTGGGAGATGTGTGAAATGAGGGACGGAGCTTGTACGACTCGGTTTATTTCTGAGGTGGGCGTAAGGAGCCAGGTGTGTGCTGAGATAAGCTCAATAAAATGGAAATGTAACACACAGAAGTAAAAGGGGTGGGATTCAAAGCCTCCATGGCAATGGGAGCTTTTTGGCCAAAGTCAGAAACGAGAGGTTGTATCCATTATCTGTGCTGTAACAAAAAAGCCATCAGCCAGTTCCAAATCAAGAATTAAATTAAACCAAGAAAGTTAGGAATATTAAACAGAGTATCAAACAGCCCTTGACACAGTTTCAGCTTCAGTCCCGCCACAGATTTTAAGCTTTCCTGGCCCATACCTGACACTGTCAGACTGGTTTGAATGTTGCACGGAGCCCTGGGGGTACACCTATCTCCTCACCCACCTCACATGGGTCCTTAAGGAATCAGCTCTCAGGGGAGGAAGGTAAGCAAAAATCTCTCCACAGACAGTACAACAACTGAGAACTAATGAAAGTAATTATCCTTTGCTGAAGATTCATGCTGTAAACAATGAGGATTAATCACAAATTCCATGTGTGACCTGTATCTTCGGGGACCAAAGAGCAGCATTTGCAGAGGGCCAATGCTGACTCCTCAGGCTTGGACAGAGATCAGACCAAAGGCCTGCACAGACTGTGTTATTTTCTGATCATTTGTCATCTCTGAACCCCGCTGTCAGCTCTCACTAGCAAGAGTCTGATTTTGGGAATTAGCTGGGCAACAGACTGCAGCCCTGGCAGCTATCATTTATTTTCCTGGCACCTCCAGCAGTCAGGTTTGAATCATGCCTCGTACCTAAGATTCAAGGAGTCATTTGCAGCAGAAGCTGATCTGAGGCCATCTGTCTGCTCTGAACAAACTTCTGTGCTCTTGAAGATGAAGTTGTGCTGTGGAAGAAGAGTGATCCTTTAATAAACACGGTTGTACCATGAAAACCATTCAGCACAGTCACACCTGCAGCAGGAAAACACCACCTTACCACCACCAGGCAGTGCTGCCTGGCTTTAGTTGGTAAGGAAAGGGGACAGACACATTTGTACACAGGATCACATGTCCCTGCACTGCTGTGCTCTGCCCTAGAAGTACTTCCTTGGCACAGTGCAAAGGATTTGCTGCACAGTAAAGCACTCCTCACACAGGCACTGTCCTCTGCTCTGGGCACTGCAGGGGAAGGAGCTCTTCACCCAGAACAGTCACCAGAAATCAGATGGGTCAGCCAGGGCATTTTTTATCGGTTTAAGGCAACAAATACAACCAGAGCCTTTTGTGGGCTGGTTGAGTTTAGTGTTAAGTCCAACAAGCAGGGCTCCCATGGGCAGTCCCAAACTCCAAACCTTCATCCAGGTGGGCTGGCAAGTGTCATCATGGAGCTCCAGCAGCACTTTTGAAGTCACAGCATTTCCTCTCTGATGGAACATCTTCACTGCAAACACAGACACACAACAGGCTCACAGCCAGAGATCACAGTGAGAGCTCTGTCCCAGAAAATTCCTCATAGGCTGCAACTGGAAGAGGGTAGATCTAGATTAGTTATTAGGAAGAAATTCTTCCCTGTGAGTGGGGCGAGGCCCTGGCACAGGTTGCCCAGAGAAGCTATGGCTGCCCCATCCCTGGAAGTGTTCAAGGCCAGGTTGGAGCAACCTGGTCTAGTGGAAGATGTCCCTGACCATGGCAGGGGGTGGAACTGGATGATCATTAAAGTCCCTTCCAACCGACCCATTCTGTGATGGTCCAGCTCACTCCCCAAAGCACAGAGTGCTCTCAGAGCAGCAGTTCCTCACCTTTTCCCCACAGCCTGGTGTCCACAGGGCTCGGCAGTGGGATGTCCCCAGGAGCTGCTGGAGCAGAGGGGCTCTGTCCAAGCAGGAGGAGGAGGCTGTGAGCCTGGCACAGACACACCGGGAGGAAACCCAGGGCAGGCTGTCAGAGAGAGCAAACACTGCATCTGCATCCTCCCAAGCCTCTCCATCAATCTGCTCTCCTCTCACCACACTGCAGCAGTCAAGTATTGCCATTAATGTTTGGCCCTAATTTCCAGCACTCCCTTTTACATTTATATTGTGCTTTCAGGCTGCTAAAACACTTTCTGTGTGCATCCCTGCTGCTCCATTCTCTCCACAGTGAAAGCAGATGATGGATTCTGATGAATCAGATTGCCACAATAACTTATACAGTGTTAGGTCATTTTGTGCTCTGCATTTGTTGGCTGAATTTTTCTGCCTTGATTTAGCTATGCAGGAAGCTGCTGTTCTTGCCTGAAGATTCCAGCTCTTCCTAACTGATATCTTAAATGTGAAAAAATGCAAATAATTAAATACTGAGTCAAAAAACTAAGGGCTTTTTCTTGGTGTTTTTGAAGTCCAAAACTTAATCTAGTCACTACACAGGTATTGCTGTGCCAGTCTTTTGACATTTTTCACCTGTTAAAAAGCGTTTTGGGCATCATCCTTAGATCAAAATGCAATTGCACATCCATCTGTTCAATATGACTCCTTAAAACTTAATGTACATTCTCCACTAAAACGCCAGAAAAAAGTGAAAGAAAGTCCTGTTTTGCAATGTTACAAAACATTAACAATTTAACTGTCAAAATACCATAGAAATCTGAGAAAAGTATAAAGATGTTTTAATCTCGATTAATGAGCTCTTAAAAGTAATTTTATCCACTAAGCTGGTATTATCAAGACAAACTTTAATGGTCTTCCTGTTACAGGAGTTCCTGTCACAGCTGTTTTTCTCCTTAATTATCTCCTTAACCTCCTTGTAAAACACATGCCAAGACCCAGACCCTCATTAAAAGGAAGTGCATCTAATTGTTATCTCCTTGTGCATTGCAAAAGGAGAACGATAACATCTGACCAAATATTTTTTCAAACAGGCAGAACCCAAGTTAACCCATAGAGGATGCTGGAGGACTTGAGCTGCCTTTAAAAAATCAGTCTGAAATCACCAAGAAGCATAAAGCTGAGCAAGTTTATCCAGTTTCTCTCACGTAGCTGGACAACAACTGAGATACATTCGTTGGTCTACATTAAATATTGTTCATGCAGAGGTAAAACAAGAATACGCAAAGCTAAAATACAGATTTTTTTTTTTCTCTTAGCATTCAAGGCTGTCACACTTCTGGGCAGAAAGCAAGCTCCCAGTTGGACACACAGGGATTCAGGGAAATACTCTCCAAATCCAGCCAGTCAATTGTAATTACTGAATGCTTTGAGATGGGTGAAGAGGAGAGAGCCTGTGAGTTAATCAGAAAACAACCCCGCTGGCCCAGCTGAATTTGACATTGCAGCTTGGTGGGGGTGGGTGTTGAGGAAGCTGTCTTAGAAGTTGATGCAATGAGATTGAAAAGATAAGGAATCTACAGCAGCAGGGAAACTCCAAGGCCTTTTGTTTGTTTGAAGGCAGGAAAAGAAGAGAAAGCAGGTAAGCTCGAGGCAAACTGGGATTGCCCACCCCCACATCCAGAGCCAGGGAACGGAAGGATGGGAGGGATGTGGAAGGATGGGAAGGATGTGGAAGGATGTTCACTCTGCAGCTGCACCCACCCCAGTGCTCTCCATAAACACGTCCACATTTCTGAGCACTTACAGCAGCGCTCACTCCACCCGGGACTCTCACACAGTATCGCTTTCATCCGTCACATGGTCAAATCCAACATTACTCCATCTCTCCCGCTCGTAAAAGTCTCCCCGAGAGCCTCCCGTGCACTGAAACAGCAAGCCATGCCTGCCCCGGGGCGATGTTAAAAATAGGAAGAGCACAGAGTGAGAGCTGCCACTAAACATGGCAAAGGGAGAACCCGATCCTGCTCCCTCCAGCTCGGTCGTGCTCCTTCTTTACTCCAGCTAAGAGGGAAAGGGAGAGAGGAATTGCCTCCTAAATCAGTGCTGGTGCCCGCGAATGATACAAAGTGTTGTCCCCCTGTCCTTGAGAGCTCCTTCCCTGCTTTAGGGTGGGCAGGCAGGGTTCCTGCAGTGCTGGAGCCTTCAAAGGCATCTTTCTGCTGGGCAAAAACTGTCCCAAAAAAAATCTGGAGGAAGACTCAGGACTCTGAAGCAAGACCTGTGCTAAGCTCCAGTGCAGAAATTGGAGCAATAGCCCAAAGAAGGCAATAACTGGTCCAGAGAACCACAGCCCAAGTGGGCTGAGAATTAGGGCAGCAGTCACCCCAGACTGCAGCGGCCCAGGCCTCAAGGCTGGCACAGAAAGCCAACAAATGCCAGAGGAGATCCTCAACACACATCCCCAGCTGAAGGTGGAACCCTTGGGAGAAACATCTCCACGCAGGCATTGCAGGATCGAAGCCACACAAAACCTGGGACACTCCAGGAATGACAAACAACCCAGGAATGACAGAGAGGTGACAGCACAGGACAGACGTGGCCAGGAATGGGCAGACAAACCCAGACGTGACACAAGAGAGCTGCCAGCCCTGCTGGGATAGCAGTGACAGTGTGGAAAGGCTGGCTTGACTGATGGGAATCCTGCTGACAGCAGGAGCTGAACAACTACAACATCCCTACTCCTTGTTTTATGGATGAACTCCTATGGCTGGTGCTACAGGTAACCTTTCTCAACACAAGTCTGGACCCAACAGCGGTGAAAATGTAAACAGGTTGGAGGAAGAGAGGCAGGAGCAAGAAAAGCAAAGACTGTTGTTGGAAAAGGAGAAGAGTTACAGCATGAAGGTGATGGGTAACCTTGAGAGATCCTAGAATCAGAAAGCAAATACTCCCATGGGCTTCTCATGGAAGGGAGAACTCAGTGCCCAGAGAGACAAAAGAAACAGAGCTGTAAGCAAAGATAGGAAAGCATGTAATTATTCTGTTTTGAGTGCATTTGCCCTTGGGACACTATCCCAAACTGTACCTCAGACTCCCCCCTGGAGTAAGGTGATCCCACTCCACTCACAGATGCACTGCCTTGAGACTGATCTTGAATCCAATCCCACCAAAGCCTCAATGAGTTATTCTACAAAATCAGAGCACAGTTTCTGCTGCATTTCTCCATTTGCTGAAGTTTATTACATTTGCAAAAAAATTAAATTAATGATTTGGCTCTTTCCAAACAGTGCTTTTGCAGCACTGTATGCACAGGGGGAAATATAAAAAAAAAAATTGCAAAAATGGTGCAATACTTTCCTCGACAGCCTCCTGAGCCCCTCAGCACACAAGGTCCTACTATTACTGGTGTTAAAGGAGAGTGCAAAGTACAGATGAGAGATTCATCCCATCTGGTCTGGCTCTGGCCTCACAACAGAAATTCTGTTGGTGGAGGAGCCGACACGTGTAGCACTTGGCAGAAAACTCAACAGAAAACTGTTGTGTAAACCTTTTAATTTTTATTATGGTAAAAAGAGGAGGGAGAGGTGGCAGAGTTCTGGGGAGTTTGCATGAATTTCACGACCACCCCACTTCCTGGAGGACACTCCTGGTTTTTTTGCATATGCACATGAGTACAGATTAGTCATTTAGCACACAAAGCCTATTTTCTTTGCTGCACATCAGCCAATATGGTACATGCCAAATGCAGCAAGAACAACAGATGAAAGCCACAGACACAGTGCTAAGCAACTTGTTCAGCAACGCTCACATTCGCATGTAAACAAGAGAGATGAGAGTTGGTTTCCCAAGGCTCTCGCCAGAGAGGAATATTGGGATAGTCTCACCCTGCTGCCCTGGGGTTTGTGTGTACACTCCCTTCTGGGAAGCTGACATGTAATACAGTGACATTAGAATTCTGAAATCCCAGTGGAATAAGGGACCAGGGTTAAACAGAACATCATAAACATCCTTAATGATTTCAGAAACCTACAAGGCCTCAGAGACTCTGCAACTGCAGTTTTTGAGAGCAGAGGAGGAAACCAGCACAGGATCAGGGCCAACAAAATGTGCTTATGCTTCTTGCAGCCCTGTGTGGCAGAAAGCCTGACTTTCCCTTGAAAGAGCTGATGATTGCAAAACACTCTTTTCTCTCCACAAAGTTACCAAAAATCATAAAATTGGGGTTTTTTATTTTACAGAAGTTTTCACCCACGAGGATGCTATGGAATTTACAAGCTTCCCGTGGCTAAGCAACACAGACATGCAAGTGTCATTGTCTCAGCTGCTGAAAAAAGAAATGAGCTCAAAGGAAAGGGATAGCTCTTTAATGGCACACAGCATTCCTGCCGGATCCAGCTCCATCAGGATTGCCAGGACAGCTCCAAGTTCCACCAGACGAGTTGTCTGCTTTGGTGGAGGGAGGAGGAAGCATTCATTTCTGACAGAAAAATGCTACAGCCAATTAAAAAAAGAAAAAAAAAATAAACCAACCCAAAAACCCAAATGATGAAATAACACAGGACTGGGCTTGCTCTCTCCAGCAAACCAGGCAAAAGGCATCACAGCAATGCACACATGAAGAAGACACAGTGGTAGATTTCTACAATACTTGCTGTCACTCCTTTACCTCCTTGAAACTTGCTTTGTTAGTCCTTCAAAGTCTCGTCTCATTAAATTCCCTGTCGCTGTTCTGTTTTAAGAACGTCCTTGTTAAAACTAAAACACCTGTAAGCCTTCCCTGGGCACTCTTGCCTCTTATTGGGAAAAAACACATGATCTTGGCACTTACTCAATCTAAAGTGACAGATGCTGCAGAAGAAAGTACGAGAGAACTTCCCAGCCTCCTGCAATTCAAAATTCTACCTCCCAAGCTGTAAAAATATAGTAAAGAATAGCAAGAAAAGAACATAAAAGCTAAGGCTGTTTTCTTTCTGGTTATGTATTTATGGAATACTTGCTTTGGAACAATGGTGGTCAACACTCTCAGTTTCTGTTGTGCTTTCCTGGATGTCCTTGAGCCAGGTGCAGGTACCCACATTAACCAGCTCTGCTCTAGAATTGAGTTGCCAGTTAATTGTGGCTGCACTGACAGCCAGGGAACTCTGACGTGTAAGACAGGTCCTACACACACACACTGGCTTTTGGGACAGCTGATGCAGTTTCGCTTTTGGCAACAGAATATTGCATTTGTAAAAAATACAGATTTTTGGCCGCCAACGTTAAGGTAGATAAAGTTTTGACCTTGAACACCATGGCAGCGTCAACTTAAGTACCAAGTGTGTGGGACCAGAATCAGGGCAGAGCCCCCAACACGTGGAACAGAACGAGAACCCACAGCTAGAAATGGCAGGCAAGTAGCATTTACAGATTTAAGCCTCAAGACAATCCATCCATCCCTGGTGCGTCTCACCAAGCAGCAGACCAGGTATTTTGCTCTCAGCCCTGGCTGAGCTGTGTGCAGGCTCTGTCACACCACCTGCATGCCTCTGTCATGGCCATCTAGCTGCACTTTCAGTTTGTGGAGCTCCTCGATCTCCCTGTTGTGCCGCTCCGTTTTGTGCCGCACCAAGGAGCGGTAGAAGTGAATGGTGAAGACGACAAAAATCAGACCCACGGGGACCATGATGATGGTGGACACCAGTGCTGACTGCCACCCCGCGTGGCTGCTGGGCTTCTCCACGTTGGTGGTCTCGTTTTTCAGGATGGAGCCCACCGGCAGGAATTTTATCCAGCACAGGAGCACGACTTCTGCAAGGAAAAGGAGGATTCCCAGGACAGTGGAGAAGCCCCAGGCCAGCTCGATATAGGGGTGCATGCGCTCATGCGGGGACTCGCTGATGGAGTTCAGGTTGTGGATGTTGCTCACAGCTTCCACGTTGGGCAGGATGCAGGTGCTGATGAGGAGGGCAAAGAGGTGAACGGCCACGAGCACCGTGGTGCAGGCGCTGAAGGCGATCAGCAGCATCTGGGGGTACTTGTACTGCACCTCCAGCTGCACCTCCACCATGGCGACCTGCAGGAAGGAACAGAGAGCTTGTCAACACCTGCTGGCTTTCCTCTTTGCAAGGCTTTCATCCAGGAAAGCATCTTGATTCAGGAAGAACACCCAAGGTCAAGTATACACTCCAGAGCTTTTTGGAATGGCAGCCCAGACAGGTCACTGCTGTCACCCAGGAGGATGCATGCGCTGCCTGTGCTGTGGCCTTTCTGAGGCTGTGGTTTCCTCAAAGAACACATTCATGAGCCACAGGAAGTGCCCCAAACCCAGCACACAACAGGAGGAGCCCATTAGATGCTATGTGGGGCTGGGAGGCAGCTTAGAGCCTGTTATAAGTCACCATCACAACCTCTCCTGCCACTCCTTCCTTGCAGCTGCAGTGCAGGAAGTTTCAACTTCAGGCGTGTGAAGAAAAGCAAAACCAAGCAGCTCCTCTGGCCAGTGGCCAGTCAGGTTTTACTACCCACCATGGGAAGCACGCAAGCTACTTTACAGTTTAAGTAGCCCATAGTTAAAATAGCTGCCTTCTATTCTCAGAACTGTTTACGTTTGTTTTTATTACAAATATTCTCAGATAAATAACTTTAAAGTTATTTATATCCTCAAATTTCTCCCTTGAGAGGTAATAACTTAGTGATACACTCAGCAGAAGTGGACAGCTACCGGCTTATGGGTGTGCTCAGCAACTCAGGAGTCTGCTTCCCCAAACAAGAGCTATCATACACCAGGTCTCTAAAGCTATTTTTACTTTAATCAAATAGAGCTTAAGAAGCAGAATATGTGCAAAAGAGCAGGAGGCTCTTTTGAGATCAGAACTGCAGCCCCAGTACACTCCTGTTAACTGATTTAGCATAAGAATTTGTACAATTACTTAAGCTACCTGAGAAGGAAACGGTGTGGTGGCAGCCCTGAAAGGATTGCACAAACTTTCTGCTAAGAGAAGCCACAAAAGCAGTGGACAAGAATGTCAAACATCCCTTTGTAGCAGCTGCACTTCATGATTTGCAGAGACATTAACTCTCTTGGCAGCAAGGAAAACCACTGATGATCTCAGCTGACCTGCTGCTCCAGCCCAGAACAGCTTGCTGGAAAGAAGGCCCTCTCAAGAACATCATGAGAAGGCAAAGTTTCAATTCTGCAGCTCAGTTCTGGGACACAGAAGGTTTTTACAGAACTGACTCACGATTACGTTATGCAGCCTTCATGTGAGACTCCCCTGAGCAGCCATTTCAGGCTCTATATAATCACCTGCCCCACTCGCCCTGGCATTACTTGTTAATACTATTATTTAGGCACTGGAAGATTAGAGGTGTGCTCACGTTGTCCCTGTTGGAAACCCTGAAAAGGACTAAAGGGAATGGAAATCAGTTGGCATGACTGCTGCCTTACCTGCCTTTACTGTGAAACCCATCAGACCACAGTCAAGTCTGAACACATTGAGCAGCAAACTAGATACAACACGTGTGGCAAATGGTCAGTCTCTACAAGTCTGGATTTTATAGCTACATCAACTATTTAGGATATTAGAGAAACCAAAATCATTGTGACAGGTCTTGGGCATTCCCAGCCTTCTGTTCTGATTATGAACACATTGGGGTTTTACCTTTGTTTGTTTGTTTTTACAGGCTCCTGGTTGCAGTTTACAGTAGTTCTTGTTGTATAGCAGAGAAAATAACAACACAGGATTGGTTTCACTACCCATTGCAAGGTCAATTTAATTAGAACACATTTCACGTTGCCTTGTGTATGCTCCCTTTGCAGTTCCCCTTATATTGATTGGAGAGGGAGGAGATCAGACTTATTCTCTGCTTCACTGTACAATGAATTTGTACAGCACTGTGGTTGCCAGTCACGCCCCATCAGCCAGGAAAACCTGCAGGTACATTGTTCATTATGGGGTGCTGTAATACCCAGAGACACAGCTGAATGGGAATTGTACCTGCATGTCCAATTTATAGCTTTATATTAAAGCTGAAAGGCTGGCTGATGTCAACATATCAATTTCTGCTTGTTATCCTTCACATGAGCAGCACTTTTCAGCTAATTGGATGTTTCCTCCCAGACTAACCTATTCCCCAGGGCGAGCTTCAGCTGTGCAATGTGATGAATTTTTAACACTGACTGATGGCTCAGTAAGAGGTATTTCAGGGAAAAACATCAACAATCCAGATAGAGCAGCAAGGCAGAAAAACAGTTCATTTAACTTCAACAAGTACTGAAAAGGTGAGTGAGCTCTTATTGCTTCACCCAGCACAGGCTGTCATGTCATTCCCTGACCGGGATAAGAGAAAGAGGACAAGCTGACATAACCCATTTAAAAATCATTACATATGCTGCCTAGCCTGTAAAACTATTAATATGTCATATTTGATACAATTATACTCTTCCATGTAACAGTCCCCTTTATTTTAACCTCTTCCCAGAAGGAACTTTGCAAGGCTGAGCTCTCTGCCAAACCATGGAATATTTCAGTGCAGGCTTAATTTTAAGCTTGAGAATCACTCAGCTGAACTCCAGAATTATAGGACCAAGTGCTCAGAACATTTTAGAATTAAACTGCAATTAAATTACATGCAATGATGGTGGGTTTTAGACCAGTATAGCTCAGACTATCCACAACAAAGATGTTATTCATCTTGAGAAATTTAGACCAGGACAGATAATATCAGGCAAAAGGATGACAAATGGCTTAACATAAACCATGACACATTCACGCAGATGGTTTGGCAGACTGTAAAAACAATCACTCCAGTAGATCTGTCAGGGGTTTTATTTTGTTTTGGCTTTTTTAATCAAATACATATCCTGTAGCAATTGGACAAGTATTGAGAAGACGGATCAGCAGTAATAGCTCTCATTTCCATCAGGAAAATTATTAAGGAGGTTCCCTAAGCTCCCCCTAAATTTCCTTTATTTGTAGCCTCCTCAGGGCAGATGCAGCTGCCCTACAGCCCACCTCCAAGCAGACCTGGCACTGGAATGACCCACATCCTCCTGACCTGCCCAATGCTCTGCCAGAAATACCAGAGATGGTAACGAGGAAGGTTTGCATTTTTCTGCAGCCTGTCCAGAAGGAGCTGGATCAGAGCCATTGGCTGTTGATTAAATATCCATCAGCTCACAATAATTTCAGCCAATATGGAACTAGCTTGCATCAAACACACCGACAGGGAAGTAAATAAAGCAACAGCCAAGCCCTGGATGACATTTGTTTACATAGTTAAATGCACTCAAGGCTTTGGGGAAACTATTTAATAGAATCACGGAATCGTTCAGACTGGAAAACACCTTCAAGATCACAGAATCCAACCAGTACTCCAGCACTGCCAAGTCTACCACTAAACCATGTCCCTAAATGCCACGTCCACACATATTTATCTCTAAATAACTTCTCTTCTTTCATCAATAGCCAAAAAGGTGCTCTTATTAAAGAGTAAACATCCGTGTACTAAATACCTGCGTGCCAGACTACCAGTGGAGAAATAATCCAGTAGGAACAAATATCTCAGCTTTCCAATCAGCTGGGCAAAGAGCTTGCTAATGAAGAGAATTTCTTATTGTAAGAGTTTTTATTTTTTAGTTACTGATTTCAGGTCTATTTCTTATGTTAGGCTGGTGACCATAATTAGCACTGCTTATTCTTGTGTATATTCAACTGCACTTTAAACAGTTCAAAGAGAATGTAAAACCAATGGTTAATTTGGTGTTTGCCAAGGACTTTCAGCAACTTTCTGCTGTGTGAGTTGAGAAAGCATGCTTTGTTTTCAGAGATGTGGTTCAGCCCTGCAGTGTGGGTGGGCTGCAAGCCCCAGAGTCCCAGTGCTGCCAGTGGTGCCAGTGACAGCACACCCCAGCAGGGACACCCCAGCTGGTAGATCAGCCCCCCACAATGTAAAATGGTAATTTAATAATAATGCTAAAGAGAACAGCCACAACAGAACTCCAGTTACCAGAGGCACACAGGGCAAGCATGTGAGAAGCTTTTTAGAGTAAGAAAACTCCTGAGTGAGAGCAACCTACAGGAGAGCACTCAGCTTCCTCAAAAGGGGGAGGGGCCTTCTGCCCCTGCAGCACACAGGTTTGGTTACAAACCACCAGAGACTTTGTGAAAAGCTTTTAAGAGCATCTTTTGCACACAGACAGTGAATGGAGAGGAATGAGCACCCTGTCCCCACTCCAGCCTGCACCCACTGAAACCCTGCCTGCAGCTTTCCAGCTTCATTTTGGGTGACCAACTTCATCATCCCAGACTGTTGTAATGTTATGGATGATTCATGATCTGGGGGGCTGGGGGAGGAAAAAGCAGTGGAAGAAGCTAAATTAAAACAAGAAGGGCTATCTGGAAAGTTCCTGAGATCTGTCCTTCTCCCTCAGCTTCTGAGCTGCAGGATGAAACAACTTCACATGGTGTCCCACATCACCCAGGCATTGCCCTCTGCCCCTCTGCTGACAGACCTTGGGAACAACCAGACCTGCCCATTTCCTGAGCAGGAAACCTCCCCCAAACTGGTTTCAATTCTCACTCCCAGTAAGCAAAAGCAGAGGGGAGATGAAGGGGCTCACACTGACACGGCACAACGGTGTTTTAACACACAGCTCAGACAGGCCTGAGCACTGGGCTACTGACTGCCTCAGTCTTGTTTATTTGCTCACTCCTGACATGGTTCTGACCTATGCAAATCCCTTCCAAATAACACCCAAGTGCTGCAGAGCATAAAGCAAGCACCAGGGATCACTTCCAATCGGCTGCACCGACAAAAATACACCAGGTTTGGCTCCCTGCAGGCTGCAGAGCCCTCTGACACCAGGTCTGAGGCTCAGGGCCTCTTCTCACACCTCAGTGGTATAACACGATCTCCCTGATCATGCTATGCAAACTTCACTTCGGCAGACTGTGACCCAACCTCCACCTTATTTTAGACACCGTGACCCGAGAAAACATACAGGGAAATTAAAATAACATTTCAGGACCACAGCAACCGCAGGGGCCTGAAGGAGCTCCACGCCCAAGAGCAGACTCACATGAAGGCAGCCAGCCCCGGACAGCCTCAGGGACAAAGGATAGTCCAGGGCCTTGATTGTTTAGGAATGCTGGTGGAGCACTTGGGATCACTTGCAGGTAGGGAATTAGTATTTTTAAAGGGCTAAGTTGGGAGTGTGTGGGTTGGCTGTGAGACAGCTCATGTATCCCTGCTGCCTTGAGAGAGGCAGCCTCAGACTTTGCAGCAGCAGCCAAACAGAAGCCCCCGGGCAGATGCCTCCTGTCTCTTCAGGAAACAGCTCCCTGCTTCTTCCCGGGAGGAAAACACCGATTAATAGTAGATTTTAGGGAACCCAGAAACCTTCACAGTTCAAAAAGCAATAAAACACACATACCATTGCAAATCCAGAGAGCAGAGCAGAGGTTCTGCTGGAAGCTTTCAGTTTGGCTCGGCTCAGGTACAGTTTTCTCCAGGAAAGGGCTTGGACAGAGTGGTGGTTGGATGTGACCAATTCCAGGTAGCTACGCCGGACCCAGTCCCGATAATCCATGCCCTTGGTGCCAGGCTCAGAGCAGCAAGCAGGAGTGGAAGGATCCACCGGAACGTTTAATTCAGAACTCATGATGAGAGAAATGCTGAGGGAACAAAAGAGTCACGTTCAAGACGGGGTGGTGGACAGGATGAGCATTAGATACTGGAAAAGCTACAGTTAAACAAAGTTGCCCTTGGTCAGCGGAAAACGACGGACTAAACAGCATCACACTCGGAAGATGGAACTGAGAAAGGACCATCCATAATTGCTAAAAAATGACCATGAGAACTAGGAAAGATTTCACAGGTACACCCGGGAACTACTCCAGCAGGAATCCAGGAAGGCTGCACAGCACCTCGCTTTTCACTTCAGAGCAGGCACCTCAACTTTGCCCTTTAATTCCTTCTCTTTAATAAAAACTTGTTTTACATAAATACACTTGACCCCCATCTTATCTTTGTTTTGAGCTGACAGTTTATTTCCCAGTGCAGCATGGGCTGGCTCCAAATGCATCTCCTTAGAGTACCAAATAACACCAGTTCAGGGAGTCACTTTTTTGCTCCTTCTTTGGAAACCAGTTGTCCTGGTTTACAATGTGGGGTGTAACCAAACTGTGGATTCTACTCCCACCTATGTTATTCCTGATGAACTGTTAATGGTGGGCAGTGCCCAGTGCACACCCGACCCCCCAGGCTGCAGGGTTGGTGTTAGATAAGGGAAGGAAGCAAACCCTGCGGGCAGGGTGGTGTTTCTTTGTCTTCATAAATCGATTCAGCCGTGATAACTACACCCAGCCTAAGGGGGTCACCTCTGCCAATGGGCCATCAAGGCTAAACGGCCTCAATGGGCCTGTAGAGACTTAGGCCACAAAGTACTTCTCAAAATATCCTATAACTCATAGGATCACATCATACCATCAAACTCCCTGCCCTGGGGGAGGTACTCATCACAGCTCAAGTTCTCTCCCAGACTTCCCCAACAATCAGAGAGCTCATTGCTGTGCACGGTTAATAAAGGAACTTCCCAAGCTTTTGCAGAGGGAAGTTAAATTTCCTGAGCTGCTCACACTCCATTTATCAGCCACATCTGACCAAGAATCCTGTTCCCTTACTTCCACCGGTGTCTCTGAGCAGAGGGATAAGAAAAGAATATTACAAGGGGAAAAGCGAGCTGCTTCCAGGAAATTCCATCATCTTCAGATTCAAGAGATTACGCTGAGAGAAGTATTAAAGCACGGAGACTATTCCAGGTGGTGGATGCCACGTGTAATGTCCAAATCACCTTCCTTACACCACCACATCCCCAGGCTGCTGCCAAATGGCTCTGGTGATCCCCAGACACAGAACAAAGTCCATGGAACGTTTTGTGCAAAAAATTTCTCAACTCTGACAGACACCTGAAACTAAGCCTTTCAAAGAATGGAAACCATAATTCTTTGTTTAATCCCCTCACTCACAACTCCGCCACTGAGCCCTGTGGTGGTGGCAGACAGAGACACCGGAGCTGCACCTTCTGGCCATGAAACACTCACCAGCGCCCAGGAGGAGGAGATGCTGCCCAGAATCACAGCCGGTGTGACACTAATTAGTCCCAGCACCACCTCTCAAGGTCACAGGCACCTTCCAGCCCTGTCCTCGTCGCCCCAGCTCTCCACGTACAGGGGCCACATGGGGATAGCTAATAAAGCCATGACTGCCGGGAGACTTGGAGAAGTGGCAAAGATCAAAAGGACATCAATTGCCCACAACTCCGAATGCTGTTACTAAAAGGGAAGGAAG
The DNA here is from genome assembly GCA_024500445.1 of Entomyzon cyanotis. Taxonomy (NCBI): domain Eukaryota; kingdom Metazoa; phylum Chordata; class Aves; order Passeriformes; family Meliphagidae; genus Entomyzon; species Entomyzon cyanotis. The sequence goes on from JAKEPQ010000746.1 coordinate 176,135, forward strand.
CTGTTTCAGGCACAATAGCAAAGATTAGCGAATAAAGCACTGCAGGTCCAAGATTGTCCTGACTGAACATGGGGGGCTTTCCAGTTTCAGCTCCCTCAGACATAACAAGGATGGCAGTACAAGATGATTCCTGGGCAGGTTTTGACAAGGCCAACATTAAAGCCCCTGGAACACTCCAGGAAGGTTCCCGACCTGCTCAGGAGTTTTCAAAATATTTAAAAGTAACAAAAAAACCCCAAAACAAAACAAACAAAAGAAACCCCAACGCCCCCCAAAGCAAACAAACAAAAAGGCATAACAGAACATTCATAATAAAAACAAGAAGAGAAAGAATAATAGGCACAAACCTTCCTGCTTGATCTGTATTTCCACAAAAGGCAAGAATCACCTATTTTACAGAATAAAAAAACGTCCTGGGAGGATTGGAAGAGGAAACAGTCTGTAAGCAGCAAAATTATGAAGCTATTTCCTGTGACAACATCCTGCAATGTATAGCATAGATTGAATTCACTCACTTTATCCCCAGCTGGGACAGTGATGGCCTCTACTCTGCCATTTATTTTCATAAAATACTTAGGAACTTTGTATGTAGGAAACTTTGACCCCTGGTACAAATTCCATTAAAAAGACAAATGAATTCAGAGGTTACAGAGAGAGGGCAAGAGAACCAAATCACATCTGCTTCTTTCCTTGGAAAAATAAGCTAAAAATACCACAAGGCTGAATTTTCACTCTGGAGCAGCTCAAGAGATGTTCTCAAATAAGTAAACAACTTCAGAATAAAATCCATAAACACAAATGTAGCCCTAACAAGCAGTGCCAGGAAGTCAAACTCACCTTACTGGCTATGGACATGGAGGGACTGGGTGGAGGTCTCCAAGGGCTGAAACACAAGACCAAAGAAGCATTTTACATGTGCTGTAGCTGGAGCAGTTTTACTCTGGAAATACTTTTCAGCCTGTCACCTGCAACAGGGAAGGCTTATTCTGGAGATTTCAGGTCCCTGCCTTGCAAAGTTTAAGGGTTAGGGCACTTGTTCTTACAGTCCTACAGGGTTTGACTGCACGGGGCTGTTGAGTTCTGGATGGGGAATGAGGAATTCGCCAGAGAGCTTTTCCTCAGGCAGCTCTGGCAAAGTCCATCCCAGCTGTGTCTGCACTCACTTCCACGGCACCACCGATGCATCTGACCCCACTTCATCTCGCACTGGTAGGACAGAAAGCTCCCTGTGATTGCTCCCTCACGTTGATTTTGTTAACCTGCCCCGTGCTGTCCTTCGGAGAAGGGAAAGCCTTTGCCTCCCCGCATCTGAGCACATGTGGGGATTTCTCCACAGCTGGGAACAAAGCCACCACCACCAGGGCCGAGCTGTGCGGCTCCCCCTCCCACCACTGCCGTGCTCAGTCGCCCACAGTGCGCTGTCTGCAGCACTGGCAGCTCCTCTGCCTGGTTTTGGGATGCCAGTCCCCTCCTCAGTCCCAGGTTTCTGCTCCACGTCCCCAGACTGATCCATGGGTTTGTGCCAGGCCTTCCTTCCCTGTCTAACATTGTTCAAGCCTCTGCAGGCTATGGCTAAGCCAAATTCCAAGCCCTGCTACTCCACCCCTATGAGCTCAAGCCCTCTTTGCCATGGGAAAACCTTTCCTGTGCTCTCTTCTGGCTTGGGACCCCCTAAGCAGCACTCCTGGGGCATCACAGGAGTGACCCCACAGCTGTGACCACCCTTATGGCAGCAGGGGATCACCTCCCGGGCAGGATGCGACCCCCTGGTCCCACCACCAGAGCTGGGATCCTCCTCACACATCACCACCTGAGCAGGAGACTTCTCCTCCTCCTTCCCAGCCACCCTCAGCACACCCTGGGCAGGATGTGATCCCACACAGCGAGGATCTCCGCTCCAACAGCACCCACAGACAGGGGATTCCCCAAGCCAGGATGAGATCCCCTCCCAGCTAAGATCTTCCCCACCAAAGTAACCTGGACAGAGGATCTCTCCTAAGCAGGATGCAACCTCCTACCACTGCATCCCGCTCCAGCTTCCCAAGGATCCTCCACAACTCCTCAGGCAGGATGGGATCCAACACCTCGATCCCCGCTTCCCAGAGCACGCTGGCCCAGGGGCTTCCCCGCACCGCATGCCGGCGGGTTCACCTCTACAGCACTCCCGAGAGAGGATGGATCCCTGTCCGGATACACCCCCGGGAGCTGGCCTGCCTTCTGCATCCCACCGCACCTCCAAAGCACCGCCGCACAGGACGGGACCCCCTTCTCTGCCCACAGCGGACCCTTCCCTTTCACCCCCTGCAGCCCGGGCTGGATTGCCCCCAGCTAGGCAGGATGAGGCGCGCATCCCACCACCGCCACCCCGGGCACGGGATTCCCCCTCCCCGGGCAGGACGAGGCGCGTCCCCCCGCACCGCCCCGGGCGGGGGAATCCCTGCTCAGGCAGGATAGAACCAACTCCCCCCAGCACCCCGGGCAGGACGAGACCCCTCCTCCTGCAGCCCCGCGGGCAGCAGATGCTCCCACCTCTGCAGGACGAGCCCCCCCCCAGCCCAAACGCGCCTGAGGGGATGCCGCCCGCTGCCCCAGAGCGCGGGCCCCGCTGGGGATGAGCCCCTGCGGGCGGGATGCGGCCCCGGGGGCGGCGGGGGCGGGCCGTGTCTCACCGCGCTGCTGTCCGGGGGGCCGGGCCGGGAGCCCCGGGAGAGGGACGGGAGAGGGATGGGGAGCCGGAGCGGGAAAGAGCCGGAGCGGATCGGGAGCCGGAGCCGCCTCCGCCGCTGCCACGGCAACGCCGGGCACCGGCCACGTGACCCGCAGGAAACGGGGGGCAGCGCCGCCACGCCCCCGCACGTGACCACACGCTCATTGGCTCGCGGCTGGTCTGGCCACGCCCACTCGGCGGCGGGGGCGGGGCCTGAGCACCGGACCCACCCGCCCCCGCCCGGCAGGACCCGCCGCCCCCCGCCCCTCCCGGCGAACCGGGGCCACGCTCGCCCCCCGCACCCCCGGGGGAGCTCTTCGGGCCGTCTGGGGTCTCACGAAACGGGGGCTGAACTTAGGGTTACAGAGCAAGGGCATCCCCTGGCACGGAGCCGTTCCCGCAGCGCTCGGGGGTCCCGCTGTAAGCATGCATCTGTAGGGAAAAAAAAATCAGGTCTGCGGATCCCTGCTGAAACCCACCCGCTGGTAAAAATGTTAGTGGGTCTGGACCTTGCGTTATCTCTAAATCTTGCCAAAGAGAAGGTATTGGTGCAATGGGATGCAAATGTGCTTTTATTACAATTATTAATTATACAGCAAAAAGTCGCCACTTACATAAGTCAAAAGGCAGCGCTGCTCTGCCTCCGCCGGGCTGAACCTCCTCCAGCTGAGCACAGGCTCCCTGCGAATCCCGACTGCTATCTCCCTGCACTCCTCCGCTATTGACTCAGCAGGAAATCCTGTATAAACCCATCAAAAGGATAGGGATAGCCTTATGGGAAAGAGAGGGAGTTCCTTCCCTGGAAACGAGATAAAGAAAATGCTGAAAGGCAGCACAATGGGTCAGCTTTATCACAGGGTAATCCCATCTTCCTGAATTCCATTCTGCCTGGGCGAGGGAACAAAGGAAAACAATTCTTAGAAACCTAATAAAGAGACATCCTGAGTGTGCTTTTCACCTCTTAGAGCAGGAATACCCAGCTCAGTTTCAGCACTAACACTGCTGTCTCTCGGGGTTCCACACTTGCACAAACACGCATAGAAATGGAACAGAGCAAACTTTAGCCCTTGAGGGTTAATCTCCATCAGAGGAAGGACTCCTCTAGAAAAGAATCCAGAGCACGAATTTAGTGTAAGCAGGTCAAACTCCTTGGCAGTTTCAAGCCTCTAAGTTACTACTGCTTTGTTGGTGCCCTATTTGGAATAGGAAGCAGTTGTAGAGTTGTTCCTGATTTTACTATGCACGGGAGCACTTCCCTTTTTCTACTCCATGGAAGGTATTTTCCCCGTTTTGAGGTCACATAGTGTTTGCACGTTATTCTTAAAGAAGAAACCTCCCTTGAAACCTCCCTTTGAAGTGCTTTGTATTCTCAACGAGTTCATTCTGCCACGATCAACCACAACACGAAGTGTTTATAGGAATTCACAGCAACACCTACCAAATACAGCTCCTACTGCTACACTCAGCCACCCCAGCGAGACAGCATGAGGCAGATCCCACCTTCACCAACATGCTTTCTTTGCTGTTTATGGTTTTTACCTACGAACTCAGCATTCCCAGAAAACAGAGCATGAATAATTCAGTGCGGGTAACAGTGGCGTCTTAGGGAGGCAGGATGAGGCCACACAACCTGAATTTGTTCAATCACCAAGACAAACTCGAGTTCACCTTCCTCATGGCTGAGGGAAGCGTGTCCTCACTCAGCAGCGTCTGCTCTACTTAATGCAGAACAGCACTTACTCAGCTCCAAGGCCTGACAAGCTCAGAGGCAGAACATCTCTATTAGTGAGACTCTCAGTTCTTCTCTGCCCATAAAAAACTCTCACATTTTTATGGCTCATCCTACAGCACAGTATCCACAGGGTTTGCCTGCCCTAAGAGGGATTCACATGAAGCAATGCTCATAACTAATCTCTCCACAGGGAAAATGCCAGCTGCAGAACATCCATCCTGCATCTGAATGAAACTGCCACAACTTGCTGTATCTGCCCCTATGAAGATTAAGCAGAAAACAGTTCCATGCAGATCTCTAACCCAGGAGGCAGTGGGGATATGGACCTTGCAGGTCAGAAGTTGTCCAGCTCTAAAGCCCTTGGATATGTACAGGGGAACTAAACACAAACATCACTTGCACTGGATCACAGCTGCTTCCCGGCCAGCATGGTAATACCACTGAGAAGCCATTACATAAAGCCAGCTCAGACAAAATGCAGGATTTCTGGCAGCACTATTCAACAAAGGCTAGATCTAAAAAGAGAGTCTCCCTTTTTACTGTTTTTGCTTAAAATAATTTGGCATTAACCAAGGCTTGAGAAGAAGTAGCACCGCATTCTGGATGCAAGGCTCTGGGATGAGCACGTCTGAAAGCCAGCAGGCACTTCTAATTAAAGATACACTGAAGAGACAAAAACCAGAGTTACAAGTGAAACCACCACTGCATATGCTTTTCATTTAAGCACCAATAAGTAAATATATAGAGAGATGTTGCGATTCCTACCGGGGAATCCAAAGTGCAAAGCAGAGAGCTCAAGCAGAAAGGCAGGTGTCATTGCAGGAAGCTGAGCACAAGCAAAATGATTCCATTCCAAGCCTTTCTGCCACAGGATTCAGAGGCTTTACACACAATCTTTGGGAAAAGGTATTGTTCCAATTCAAAAGCAAAAAGTGACATGCAGCTAACACCTTTTTCCATATTTTTCATGTGTGCCACATCCCTTGATCTCTTTGTCCCTTCCTGCAGCACTGCAGCATCTCTTTATTTTACTGAAATCCTCTTCAAAAAAAGAAAAAAAAAAGAAGACAGAACAATCCAACACATCCCTTTTATTAATTTAAAAAACACGGAAGAAAAGCAATAGGGAAAGTTTTAGCATTAAAAAAGGGATCCTGATTAAAAATCTATAGAACTTGTCTAGCAACATAAACTGATTTCTTTGGGTTAGAGATGACCCCATACAAAACCCCAAATGCAGAACACTCACAGTGCAGGAGAGTCTGGCTACAGACCACTTTTCTACTTTAGGTTAAACTCTTCCCCTAGATTCATGTATCCCACTGCTACCAGCTTCAACATAAGTAGAATATGTAGCCTTCACAGTAATATTTCCCTTAAATGGTAATAGTTATGTTTTAGCTTTCAGACAGAAAAACACTCTGGGCCATGTTAGAAAGAACTCTAGGGTCATAGAGACTTATGGCTGACTCTTTAGAGCAAACTTAGAGCAGACTGCACAGCAGTTATACAAGCAATTAAGAAAAAATCTCTTATTTGGCATTTCTCTATCATTTTCTCTCGGGCCTGTGACGTGAAGGCCATGCCCCATTAAGCAGATGTAACGTACGCCAATGAGCTCTGCTTGGCTGAGATGAAAGACTTTCATGCTCCTGAATATAAAGCAATGAACAGTGTCTCCAGCTGTCCCTGGAAGGCCTCATCCTCTTCCCATCACAAAACTTGGCTCTTCGGCATCATCTTCCTTCTCTTCCTCCTCCTTGCTATCCTCTTCGTCATCCTCGCTGCTGCCTTGCTCTTGGGATTGACCAGGTTCTACAAACACAAACAGGGTGAATGGATAAGGTGTTCCCTCCTGGCTTCCTTGTCCAGCATTTCACAACAAAACAGTCTCAGGTGCTCAGCAATTGTGTATCAGGTCAGGCTAACCAGCACAGATGGGTAATGTATTCCCCTACATCTTCCTGATTAAGTATCTCACAGCTAAGCAGTCCCAGATATTCAGGGAACACATATCAGGTTATATTAATTCAATGAGGAGCTCAGAATATCGATTTCTCCCTTGGAGAAATATTCCCTTACCTCCAACCTTACCAAATCCATCATTAAACAACTCCACCTCCTGTGGAGCATTATTTTTTTCAGACAAAGGTGGTCAAACACTGAGGTGACAGATTTTCTCATTCCCAATCTCATCTCTGCCGGCTGGGATGAACTCTCAAGGTTCACACAGAACACTGGGGAAGTCACAGGCAAGACTCAGTATGTTCCTACACCTATCCAAGTTCACAGAAAGTCCACAAGGTGCCATAAACTTTTACAGACTGTTTGCTATACTGCAAGTACAGGAACTCACTAAGATATGCCTAAGATTAACACAGATCACAGAAAACTTGTGAAGTCTGCTAAAATAACAGGAAACGTCTATTAGAAATTAAATAATAAAAATGAGGTATGGCGTAAAGTGGGACCTGAATCTAAGAGCCATTTTTCTGCCCTTTCCTGCTCCTCTGGCCCAGTCACACTCTCAATGTCCTGACCAGTTCATGCAGGATTTAGGATCAGTGGTCTGATGCCACCGCGTGGTGAAGTGCTGAACTTTGAGGGTTTATTGGGAGTTTGTACATTAATGCAACCTTAACGGCTGACCTCATTCAGTGCCCACCCTTATTATTAATATTTTTACATCAACAAAGGTGAAAGATGGCAATTCAGAGGTTTAATCTAGTCATTCAAAAAGGAAGGCAAATGTTTGCCTGCCACATCCAACAACTGCACTTTAATTAATTTGGAAAAACGCTCAGATCACAACCCAGGGCACACAAAACTAAAAAAAAGGAAAGGCTGTTCTCAGTAGACTAAAAATGGCTATCAGAGGCTTCTCTCTCCCCTGATATTATACTTTTACATAGAGAACCACAAACTGTAAAGAGTTAAGAACTGTTACAAAGATCAGGGAGTTTGAATTCTGTCTCTCAGGAACTTGTGCCAAACAAAACCACTCCTGCCCCACAGCTGGCACACAGCAATCCCATACCACAGCGCCAGTCCCTGATCCAGCTCTGCTCTCTCCCAGCCACTCCCTAAGGGATGGGTATTCTGTTCGCTCACTCAAAATGTACAAAAGTATGTTGACTCATACTTAAATTCTCCTCCCAGCTACAATTCATAAATGAGTAGTTAAAAAAAAAAAAAAAAGGTAACAAAACCAAAACACTCAAAAAATCCACTCTGCTACATTCACTTGCTGTCACAAGTAAAATTAACCTAACAATTTGTCCTCCCATGTTTACATGGGAGGCTGGCAGCGGTTCAGCTGAAACAGATCCAGTTCTGAAAAGCAAAGCACAAATAAGGTAGAACTGTCAGGCTAGTCACTATTCCAGCAGAATTACCAGGAACTGCTGTAACTTTAAGACTAACAATTTGTGTGCTGATTCACAGAGGACAACTATTTGAAAGAGTAAGCCAAAATATACTCACTGAAAAGAAGGAACGAGTATGCAAAAGTTTGAGCAAACAGTTACACTGACATTGCTCAACATTAATTTTCAAGACTGCAGGAGAACAGAGGCAGTCAGGTTTTTCACCTTTATTTCTATGCAAATAAAATAGTCCTGTGGAACAGATGGCACCAAGGTGGCTCAATTTCTTACACAGAAAATTATAACTCAGTTTCTTGCTGCCCAAGCTGTGCATTTTTTTTTCCACCTGTTTTCCCATACACATTCAAAATGCACTTTAAAAAGCACAGCCTTGAACAATAATGCCCTTTTGAGCAGCTGATGTTCTGAATCTGCAGTTTGTCAGAATAGCTGGGGCAGAACATCCACAAACAACAAACTCAGATTCCAGTCTTTGCTGTCCAAAATTTCCCCTAATCAATGGAAAATATTCACAAACAGCCAAGTTATTTGTAAGATTAAATCTCAACATAGATGGCTTTCAAAGAGGATTTTGAAACATTAGCTAAAATAACAAGCTTAAGGCTCAGGCTTTAATCCATGTATTGAGAATGCTTGGGATGGGGGGTGGAACAAAACCTTCTAGGCTTGAATAAGGGAACAGAACCAAGTTCTGAGAAAAGTAAACTAAATTTCACTGACCTTTTCCCTGCTTCTTTTGTTCAAGTTTATTTTTCTTAGCTTGCAGTTTCTTCTCTTTTAACTTCTGGCTACAAAGCAAAGAAAAAAGACTCTCTGGGGCAAATTCAGTGTGGTAAAGCTTCTGCACATTCATACACTGAAAAAGGACGTATTACAGGCGTCTTAGAAAAGCTGATTTCAGAAGAGAAATTCAATTTACATTTGGCAACTGAAAATTCAGCCAGAGCAAACTTAACACATGATCAAGAGAAACTTTTCTATATTGTTTTTAGATGAACGGATTTTTAAAAAGTCTTTCATGACTCCACTGCAACCAAAACTATATGATACACAAGAATCTCCAAGAGCACAGATGGAACAAAAATGAAACTGCCCCCACATTTTAGCTACCTAACCTAATAAGCATAAAGAGAAAATGGTGCTAAAATCCAGATCGCAGAAACTGAACACTGGGGGGGAAAATCACCAGTAATTTATACTTTAATTGAAGAAAATAAAAATAGTGCAGTATGCTTTGACCTTCCTCTTTGGCTGTACTTTCTCTGGATGTCAGGCCCTAGGAGTAGCACTAAGGGTAAGAAGGAATTTTAATTCATACAACCCAGCTCTGTTTGCCCAGCAAAAGCAACCCGGCAATTTAATGGCAGACACAGGCAGAGCAGCCTGAGATTCATGTTCCTCTCTCAACACCATAAATGAATACTCTTGAAACAGAGAGCCAGAAACTGTACCTGTTGGGTCAGGAAAGAAGAGAAGGGTGGTGAGGGAAATTAGAGGGGCTCCTGCAGGGCAAAGCCACACCATTAGAGCATAGAAGGGGACAAGGAGGTGTTAGTGTTTAAGCAGCATCTGCTGTTGGAACAGTTGTTCTCCATCTCAGCCAGGGAAGAGGCAGCAGGCCAGATCTGACTTGCTGGCCATCTGTCGGACCACATTAAATTAAACTAAGATGGCAACAGTGTTTGTGTTGTGCACTTTTGTGTTAACATGGCAGTGAGTCACTTTGCACAGGCCTTTCCACCGCAACTCTCAGCCACAGCATGCAAAGCAGCAAGATAGAGGCTGCTCAGGGTCAGACCCTGGGAAAGAGCTGAGCCATGATTCCCTGCTATTTCTGAAACATACCCTGGACACAGAGAGTGGGATTTAAATTCTTGTGTCACTGCACTACAATGCTCAGGTTATTTCTCGACAGCATCAGTCTTGTAACTGCTCCATTTTGTCTAAAATTCAAGAGAAAGATGGATTTAACTTTTTTTAGTATTTTCACCTGACTTATTAGACTTGGCCTGACAGACATTTCAATGAGGTAGGCAGAAGCAGCCCACCCATGAAGCAGCACCCAGGTTTGCACTGAAACTGCTTGGCATCACATGATTCAGACATTAATTTAAGCCAGATATACACACAAACCTTTCCTCCCACTGTTATAAGAAATATGCAGTAAGGCACGTTGCAGTCAAGACCACAGTGTCAGCAAAAGAAGCTCAATCAGTCCGAAGCTACTCTGCAAGCAATGGCACGGAAAAGAAACCACCCCAGCAAAGCCTGTCAGGTTTACAGCTACCTTTGGAAACCAAACATTGACATTGACAAATTTAATTTCCACAGCCAGACTTCCCAGCTGATAGATGCAGACACAGAATGACAGTGTTTATCCAGAGCATGCAGCTACAGATGAGGCACAGGAAGTGAGGGTTTCCATGTCAAGCCTCCTGGGAAAAATCTGCCCTTACCGCTTCCTTCTGCGTTTTGCTGTTTGCTCTTCTGCAATCATCTTATTCCTCTCCAGTTTCTTCTGGAATTCCTCATCTAGTCTTTGCTGTAATTGATCACATGTCATACTTTGGTCACAATCTAAATTAAAATACTTCTTGTAAAAGTCATGTCCTTTTAGGGAGAAGTCTTTTAGCAAAATACAGAAGGGAGCTCTGCCAGATTTTGTCTGGCTTCTTTATACAAAGCCATATTCCTAGGGATGACTCCTGTACAGACAGCATTTTTAACCTGCAACCTGAGCCAAATATTGAAACCTTCCAAGGGAGGAATCCTCACCAGAGCAGATGAGGGAGGTTGGGTTTCTGCCCTAATGAACGTTTCAGTAAAAACAAATGAATAATTGGAGACACAAACATTAACATATGGACTCATCTTGGCCAAGAGAGAGTATAACAATAGTGCTCTCTGAAAGAGAGGCCATTCTACTCAACCAGGATATAAAAGAAACATCTGGACTCTGTGCACAGGCACTCACTTAGCTTCCGTCTGTGCAAGGGAGCGTTATCAGGGATTTCTAGTTTTTAAAGCACTTTCAAGTCAGTCTGAGAACACACACATTCCCATGAGGCCTTACTGTGTGCTAGGACCCCAGGGAACACAGGAGATGGAGCATGTCTGACACAAAGCACCAAATGTTTCCGTACTGACACAGACACCACGTATCACACACTCCTACAGACTCCTCTGACAAGGGGTGGCTCGGAACGGAATTATTTGTACATGACTTTCAAAGAAAACACAGATTTGCAATGAACACTGAATAGCTGGGGATGGGGGAAATTATAAAGAGTTGTGCTGACCTTCTCAGCCATGGCATCCATGAAATCTTGCCTCTGGTACTCTCGCCGACGGAGATGCCGATACACATGGAACTCCCCACTCCCAGCCCCAGCACTGGAACCTGCAACAAGGGAGAGTTAAGTCTGTTAGGAAAGAAGGTATCTAGGTGCTCACTAATGACTACAGCTGCATGCTGAGGGATGGGACACAGGAAGGGGCACTGTAAGATGAAAATCTATCAACAACACAAGGAGTGTGTTACCATTTTAAACTCAACTCACAACCGAAAGTCGGAGTGAGCTGCAAACCCACACACTTTTGGGTCACAGCAGGTCCTACAATTACCCTCCTGGAGAGCCCAGTCTTAGCTGCACATCAAGGCAGGCAAAGAACTAGAAATCAAATGCACTCCCCATTCTCTTACAGGCAGAGGTGAGCTACAACACCCTGCTGAGGCTGTTTCCAACTAATTTTCAGCACAATCTCACACACAAAATAAAGGTCAACAGAAAGGTGATAAAAGAGAATTGTACTTTTACATGCAAGACAGATCCCACTGACAGTTTTTAACTGTTTCTTCATAAACTAAATCCCTACAGCTCTTTCTTCCTGGCATCAGCCTGCAGGTTGAAGCCTTGCAGAAGCTTTAAGTATTGTGCTCCCCTCTCTTCCTCTGTCTCCCGAGCCTTTTATCAAGGGAAAGCACAGGAACACAAGTTCCAGAGAAGACACCTAATTAAAACCCAGCAGCTGGGACCACAACAGGGGTGCTCTTGATACCAACAGAATCCCAGCACATCAGGTGCTCCCAGAAAAACAAGACAATTCAACTCAAACACACAGCAAAGCTATTTGAAAAAGCTACAGGGGAATTCCAATAAGCAGATTTTATTCAGAAGTGTACAAAAACTTTAGTCCAAGATCAATTATTCTGAAATAAGAGCAAGTCAACCTTCTAGAAAGGATGGAGGTCTCAAAGAAAGACAGAACTTCTACATGCAGCCACAGTTTAGACCACAGCTACTACATTTAATCCCTGCAGGTAAAAGTGAAGTGTGCACAGAGTACTTGGGTCAGGGAGGACCCACAGGTGCCAGCTCCCTGCCTGTCCACACACAATCACACCTGCTGCATGTGCCTGCTTCTCGCAGCCTGAAACACAGACTGAAAGGAATCAAAAGAGGGACTTCATACTGCTAATCTTCCAGAACACTCTCAGATCCATGGAGAGGACAGATTTACTCATCATCATTCACTTGTCATCACCAGAGCAGCAGCTTATTGCTCTGCAGGCAGCCCACGTGCTGCAGTGCCATGGGCTTTGTTCTCTCTGCATTCTGACAACCAGCAGAAAAGTGGAACCAGAGAACCAAATAAAACTTGAAAAAATCAACTCTCAAAGCACATTTCACACCTCTTTTCTCCAGCAAAATGAGTAGCAGAAAACCACCTCTGTCCTTCCCTGCGAAACACTTTTCTAAGTTAAATGTGGCTGACCCCAGAGTTATCTGAAGAGCAGAATCTTTACCCATGACATCTCTAACGAATTCCGGGGGTGGTCGTGGTGCCCATTCATTCAGTTTTTCAGGAATTGGTACAGTCTTTTCCTGCAAGAACAAACCAACCAGCCATCAGCATCTTCCAGGAGCAAAGTCTGCAATTTTAACACATTGTTGAAAAGCGGGATATGTCTGACAAGAGCCTCTTCCACCAACTGACAGATCTCAGAAGGAGCACAGCTGCAGCCATTTCTTCATGCACAGGGATCAGGCAGACGAGGAGAATCAAATGGGATCCTTTCAGTCCCTCACATTCAGGCCTGCAGGTCAACAAACCTCAGGAGGATTAGGAGTGTCTGTGCCTCTTTTCAGCATGGCAACTAGAAGAAAGCATGTCAGCACCTCCAAGAAACCGCAGGAACTGAGTATAATTCCACTACCAGCAGTCTGGGAAACGATGAAAGGTATTTGTGTACCTTCCATGCCAGAATTAGAGGACAGGGAAGAGCAGGGGAGGGAGAACACACGGTGCAAGGTCAGAGGAAGAACGTGGTGCAGGGATGTCTCAGCCTGCTCCAGCACACACAGAGCTGGGGGTGAGAGTCTCCTCCTGGCAAAAAACCTCCTCAGGAAAGGATCAAAACACCCAGTCAGAGGAACCAGGGTCATGCTCCCGCACATTAAAAGCAGTGGGTAGAGGAAAGACTGAGAGGCCCCTGGGTTCCCAGAGAAGGGTGTCTCTCGTCACAGCACCCCAGAAAAGACGAGTCCCTCTCCCCTCACAGCAACCCGGTGTGTGGGGAGGGTCGGTCCCTCTCCCCTCCAGAACCTGGCAAGGAGGAACGGGGGGGTGTGTCGATCCCGTCATGGAACCGGCAAGGAACAAGGGCGGGTTGGTCCCTCTCTCCTCACAGATCCCGGGCAGGGGGTGTCGCTTCCTCTTCCCTCAGGGACACGGAGAGGAGAAAGGGGAGGTTGGTCCCTCTACCCTCACGGACCCCGGAGGAGGGGAAAGGGGTGTTAGTCCCTCTTCTCTCACAGAGCCGGAGGTGGGGGTCTCGGCCTCCCTCTTCCCTCACAGACACCGAGGCTGGGGGGCTCTGTGACCTTTTACCCTCACAGACCCAAGGGGTGGGGGTCTCGGTGTCCTTCTACCCTCACAGACCCAAGGGGTGGGGGTCTCGGTGTCCCTCTCCCCTCACGGACCCCGGGGGGAGTCTCGGTGTCTCTCTCCCTTCACCGAAGTGTCTCTCTTCCCTCACGGACCCCGGGGGAGGGTGGGGGGGGTCTCGGCGCCCCTCTCCTCTCCCGCCGCCCCGGGCCGTGCCCCGGCGGGTGCCCTCACCGGGTTCCTCATGAGGCGCTCGAGGCGGAGGCGCTGCTCCTCGGCTGCGCTCCGGGGGATGACGAGCGGCTGCGGCTCCTTGCGGGGCCGGGGCGGCCGCGGGGCCGAGGGCGCCGCCATGTTCCGGCCCTGGCCGCGCCCCGCCCCCCGTGACGTCACGGCGCGCGACGCGGGCGGCCCGTCATGGCGGGTGCGGTGAGGGCGGGAGGTGTGTGAGGCGGGAGGTGTGTGAGGCGGGAGGTGTGTGAGGCGGGAGGTGTGTGAGGCGGGAGGTGTGTGAGGGAGCGCCGTGCGGAGCCCTCAGCGCCAACACAGCCACGGAGTCAGCGCGGGAAACGCCTCTGAGATCGTCGAACTCAGCCTCTCCCCGCCCTGTCAGCCGGAGCACTGTGCGCCGCAAATCGTTCCTTGAACGTCTCCGCGGAGGGTGGCTTGACTCCACCACCTCCCTGGGCAACCCGTGCCGATAGCTAATCCCCCTTTCTGTGAAGAGATTGCACCAAGTGTTCGCACCCTGCAGCCTGGGCGGAGGCTTAAGGCACAGAGTCACGGAATGATGGTGCACAGAGTTACAGGATTGTACGGTTGGAAGGGAGCTCTGGAGATCACCAGTCCAACCCTCTGCCAAGGCAGGGTCGCCCAGAGCAGGTGACACCGGAACTCATCCAGATGTCTCCAGAGAGGGACACTCCACGCCCTTCCTGGGCAGCCTGTCTTAGTGCTGTCACCTTCAGTGGGATTGTGTGAAGGCACAGAGTCACAGAACGATGGTTCAGGTTGGAAGGGACCACTGGGGTTGCCTCCCCCCTAACCCACCATGGTCCCCTGAGTGTGACACTCAGGGCTGTGTCCAGAGAGCTTTTGGGGGACACTCCACACCCTGTCCATGCAGCCTGTGCCAGTGCTTGATCACCCACACCGTGCAGAAGTTCTTCCTTATACAATCACAGGATGGTTTGGGTTGGAAGAGAACTAAAAGATTATCCCATTCCAGCCCCCTGACATGGGCAGGGATGCCACCCACTGGAACAGGTTGCTCAGAGCTCTGTCCTACCTGGCCTTGAACATTTGCAGGGATGGGGCATTCGGGCAGTCAGAGATTTTCAGGCAATCTGTGCCAGGGTGTCACCAGCTTCACAGCAAAGAATTTAATCCTAATATCTAAACCCACTGTATCAGTTTGAAGTTGTTCCCCCTCTTGTCACAATAAATTCTTGTTCAAAGTCCTTCTGCTTCTTTCTTGTCTATTTGGGTACTGAAAGGCCACAATGAGGTCACCGCAAAGCCTTTTCTTTTCCAGGCTGGACAATCCCCAATTCTCTTAGCCTTTCTTTGTATTAGAGGTGCTCCACCTCTCTAATAATCTGGTTTGCCTTCTCTGGGTTGGCTCCAACAAGCCCATGTCTCATGTTCAGGTGGAACTGCCTGTGCTCCAGCCTCTCATCCCATTGCTCAGCACCACCGAGAAGGGTCTGGCTCCAGCCTCTGACTTCTCTCAGACACTGAAATACTGATACAACTTGTTCCCTGCGTCACTTCTCCCATGTCCCAGCTGAAGCCGTGTGTCCTCCTTCCAAAGCTGTGTTTGCTGAGCTCTGATGTCCCTTGTCCCCTCATGCACGTTCTCTGTGCTGCAGGGGGTGCAGTCTGTCCCCAGCATACCCCATCAGCGAGGCAGCTCCGGCATCTGCCATGCTCTGTCCAGGCTGAGACCGAGGAGGGTGAAAATTCAGTGTGTTTTTCCCTGGCACCCTCAGCCCTGCCAAATCCCTGCCCTGTGAGGGTGTAAGCGATACAGCACTTCCTGGTGCCCCCGTGGCAGGCTGCCTGCACCATCTGTTCGTGTCACTTTGGTCATTAACCAGCGCGGCCTGCAGGCTTTGTCTGCTGACAGTGATGAATGGCAGCACCATTCCCCATGGCATGGCCCTGCTGGGCACTGGGAGATGTGGGCAGGTAGCAGCGGGGGAGAGCTGTGCTGTCTGCATCCACATTCACACCTGGGATTTGCAGGAACAGCGCTTGGACAAGCGGAGGGCTGGTACACTCAAATCCGTGCTTGCCTGATGGAGCTGCAGGAAGCCATGGTGGGGAAGAGGAGCTGGAGCTGGCTGCAGTACAGACCTCCATTGCAAGCCAAATTTCTTTTCAAGTCACTGTGGCCCTACAGAAATGGGATGGCATGTGCTGGGGCTGTGTGTGCGTCACAGAATTAGCCAGTAAAGGTCAGCTGCAATGGAAGAGGGGCATAAGCCTTTGTGCAGTTTATGGAGATAAGCCGGAGCCGCGAAGTTGGGCTCTGGGTTTCAGACAGCTTCGTGCTGTGCATGTGGATAGGGTGACAGAAAGGGGAACAGAGAGGTTGGGAATGGCTCCTTCTGAGATTTATAGTTCCTTTGTATGACCTGAATTTATTAAGCCTCCATTCTCTTCCCCCTTTTCTGTGGAGAAAATCGGAGCTGATCCTCAGGTTCAGCCTTATGTTTACAAAAGACTTTTCAACCTCCACTGAGGTTGCTATGGAAATCACACTAGTTTGTGTCTCGTGTTTGTCTTACCAACCTGATTTGTAAAAGAATGGTGTGAATTTAGTGCTGGCTGAGTTCCCAGCTGGCCGCTGGTCCTGGAAGGCATCCTTGCAGTCTCAGCCCTGGCTGGAGCAATGCAAACAGCTTCCTCCACGCTGTCTGCCAGCTCCCCAGCTCCTCAGCTCCTGTTCCTGCGGCTCTCCCAGCCTTGGGTCCTCTTCAGCCCACCAGGACAGAAACCATCTAGTGCCAGGCTGGACTCAGCCCTGCCAGGGAGACAGCAGCTCTGTTGCAGAGGCCAGGGCAGGTCCCCTGTTCCCTCTCAGTCACTGCAGACTGTTTAACAAAGCAGAATTGCTGCAAACTGATTGAGTTTCCTCTGCTGAGTCCTAAGCACAACACAGGCTGGTTTAGCTCACTAATCCCTGAAGTTTCACCCTGTTTCTTCCACAGTTTCCCAAAGCAGGGGTGTGAGTGATGAGCTGCCAGGACTCGGCCCTCCCGTGCCAGTCCCCATGGGAAGAGGGCAGAATGACAGCCTGAGGGCTGCAGGGAGAAGCTGGATTCACTTGCCCAGAACGTGGCTTCTTCCAGCCACAGCTCATAGCCCCAGGAAACAAACAGGCAGCTGCCTGTCATGCAGCAGAGCCCACACAATCCGTGGGGAAAGAGACCTGGGAACATCTCACTCTCAAATTCCATGTTGAGGGAATTGGTGCAGACTCTTGACGGATTATGCACGTTTTACTTTTAAAAAAATCTGGGGAGGAGGGCAAGACAGTTACTTGGGTCATACAAAAATAGAAAGTATTTCACCAAAATACAAAGCCCACGAAATCCAAGTGCTGGGCTGGGATCTGGGCAGAACTGGGCTTACTGGGGTCAGCGGATTTGCGTTAGAACAGGGTAGTGTTTTCATATGTCAGTGCGAACCAAACAACATAACTCAGGTCCCTGATCTTTGTCAAAGAAGCTCATTTGTGTCTCTGAGGAGTTTTCCTACCAAAGGGATCCTTCTGGAAGCACTGCAATCCTCTGCTGAGACAGACCCTGCACGTCAGGCAGGAGCAGCCGTGGAGCTCCAACACCCACATGAAGCATGGGCAGCTGTGCTGCTGAAATCCCTTTGCATTTTTGTCCTGTTCATGGGATGTGCCAGGGCACAGCTTAGTGCCAGCATCCCTGCAGCCCATCCAGCATCCCTGCAGCCCAGTCCTGCTCCAGCCCCGGGCAGAGGGCACTGCTGGCATGGAATCCAGCCCACATTCTGAGCCTGCTTTCCCCTTATTTCACCATCAAATCTCTGTGTTAGATGCTGTTTTGTCCTGCCCCTGCCCTTCCAGACACCAGGTGAAAGGGAAGGGATGTTTTCCAGCAAGACCGATGCTGTAATTAGTCAATTTGCTAATAAGCTGAGGTGTGAACGGCTTTCCGTGAGGCAGGAGGAGCAGCTGTCCCACAGGCACAGCCCTCAGTGTCACCTCCCCAGCTGCCCAGCTCCTGATGGATGAGCTCTCCAGGAGCGGTGAAAAGGCTCTGGTGACTTTTGGGGAGGGAATGTTTTTGTGAATGGATCATGACACAACCGTGGCCTGATTACCGAGCTGAGCAGCTCCTCCACCCCCCCAAAAGCCATGTGTTAGCTGTGTCTGTCACTGCTGAGCTGTCACAGTACAGTCTGGGACAATGCTCCAGTTTTCCCAGGGGATTCTCAGCAGAAAAGAGCACACTAGAAAGACATACAACGTCAGAGCATGAGGCACAGTCTCCCAGGAGAGACGAAGGCAGAAGGAGGGGGGATGACAGGCCATGGGGAATGTGGCTGCTGGGAGATGCTAGCACAGGCCTTTGGCAAGGGAGGTCTGCCTTCACAGCCCAGGGCAGCTCATTCCCGATTATCCCTGCTGCCTGGGGCAGGGAGGCGTTCTGACTTGCACCGCTGACAAACCAGACAAAGTAAATAAGACACTGGGAGGAGAGGAAACCCTGTCCTGTACAGCCTGAACCCATCCGCCTCCTCCCTCTGCTCAGCAGCGAAGAGAACTCTCTGGTTCTCTCCTCCCTTCTCAGTGCACTCCAGCAGGCAGAGACAGACCGAGCCTGGCCCCAACTGCCTGGAGACAGCAACAAGGTCTGCACACATGAGACATGACAGCATCCTCCCTTTTTTCCATTTTTTTGAAGTAGCAAATCCAGCAAAGCCCGAAGCTCTTGCTCACGTGCTGTTGTTTTTGCAAGTGATTTTATTTTAAAACTGGAACTCGAGTTGTCCATTTGTTTAACAAGTTCCCCCCTCCCCTTTTCTTTTTTTTAAATAAAATTAATTTATTCTACACAACAGTAAACTCTTCCAGACTCTTCCCTATTTACAAATTAACATTTTTTGCTTGCAGATCATTGCTTCCCCCTCCTTTTCCTATCCTGTGACACAGAAGGTGAGAAATTAGCCAATATCTGATGGTCTGTAAGGCAGTGCTCCCATCCAGCCCTCTGGATCCCACCCTGGGGACCTCAGGGAAAAACTAGAGTGACAATGGCTGTGTCAGATCCAGAGATCTCCCCTCATTCACCATGTGTGTTAAACACATCAACCAAGAGCATCCAGCCTCTCCCTGCTCCTCTGAGCTGTGTTTTAGCTGGGCTGAGGAAGGAGAAATACCCTTGACAGAGCAAACTGCTCCCACTGCCATTCAAAGGGCTGTGTGTTTGTGGAGAAGGTGGCATTTGCTGCAGAAATGGGATCCACCAGCCCTCATCTCACACACCCATGGGCCAGCAAATCAGCTCACACATCACAGGAGGAGGTTTAGGTTTTGAAAAATGAAGGAAGAGAGGGAGGAATAGAGGGATATCCAGGGATTCTCTGTTGGGAGAGCAAGGAGAGAAAGGAAACAAAGGAACAGAAAAAGCAGGACAGCAGGAAAACCCTTCCTTGAATGCAATTCATCAAGCCTTGGAAAAAACCTTCTTCTGTCAGAGGGTAGGAAACACATGCCCCAGAGGGAGCCCAAAAACCAGCGCAGATAAACCCTCAGGCCTCTGCAGCAGTGCCCTCTGAGATCCATGTGTGCAAGAAGAGTCTCTGCATGGAGATCTGACACTTCCATGGTCATCCCAATACGCCAGAGTCCCTCAGCAGCTGGCAATGGTGCCAGAAGGATGTTGGCCATGCTGGGCTCTCGCCCCAGAGGGGACATGCCGAGGTGCTTTGGCTGGAGGATGGAGCCTGTCACAGCTTCGGGTGCCATCCCACGATGGTCACACCCAGGAGGAGATGCAGGAGCCCAGCTCGGCCCTGGGAGAGCTCTTGGTCCGGAGGGAAGGAGAAGAGGCTGCAAGCTATAAAATGGCACTGACTCTTTCAGCCTCCCACACCCCCAGCACCGCCCCAAC
Organism: Entomyzon cyanotis; assembly: GCA_024500445.1. Lineage (NCBI taxonomy): Eukaryota > Metazoa > Chordata > Aves > Passeriformes > Meliphagidae > Entomyzon > Entomyzon cyanotis. The sequence goes on from JAKEPQ010000746.1 coordinate 196,004, forward strand.
CTTGGGGCTGGCGCCAGGTCCAGCTGGGACATTGCCCACCGCTGACACAGCTCCCAAAAGCAGCGGGGAGCGAGGAGGACATCCCAGCTGTGTCGCTGGTGGCGGCAGGAGGAGGTGGCGAGGCTGGTGCAGCGGTGAGGGGCACGGCTGCCCCGCTCCCCGCACCATCCAGCCCCCAGCACGGGTGCTCAGTAGAAGGAGTACTGATTTTCCACCGCCCGGGTCCGGCTCCGGGCACTGTCAGCCTCGTGGTAGTCCTCGGCACTGGCGGCAGGGGGCTCCGGCCGGCGCTCGGCGCTGTCGCTGCGGCTCCGGGGGCCCAGGGCACCCTCCAGGCGGTGGTAGGGTGCGGGCACCGGGACAGCGGGGGCCACGGCCACCCCCTCGGCGGATGGAGGGACCGGCGGGCCCGTGGGCGCTGTGCTGCAGAAGTAGTGTGGAGGTGGCAGGTCGACCCGGCAGCTCGGTGGCTGTGGCACGAGGGGTGGCAGGGGGCCGGTGTCTGCAAGGGAAACAGAAGCTTGTCCCCTCCAGTGCTGCCTGGGGGCTCGCCCCCTCCCTCTCCCTCGCTGGTACCTTCCCACACCCTCCTCTCCATCCCTGACCCTGTTCTTCCCCAGCCCTCCTTTCCACTCTCTTCCAAGCCTTGCAGACCCTTCTGCTCCTCTCCTGCCCGAGCCAGGGCAATGACAGTCCCAGCCGGGGACAGGGGGTCACACCGACACAGCCCTGCTGCTGCATGGTCCCCACTACCCACCTTCAGTGGGTAACACCCACCTAGTGCATCTCCAGAGCCATGCACATCAGCAGGGCACTACTTTAGGGAGGGAATCCCATTGAGCTGCCCCTTTTGGGTCCATGCAAGATCCCAGCCCAACCTCACAGGCTGCCCTCCCCGTGCAGCCCTGCCCAGCCCTGGCACCCACCGGGCTGCGGGCTCTGGGCCACCACGTAGCTGCGGAGGGTGATGTCGGCCGCGCCGCCCGACTCCAGCGGGATGGGATGCGTGTGGAAGTGGCGCAGCATGTCGAAGATGGTCTGGAACCAGAGGTGCTGCACGTGGCACTGCCCGCTCTCGTTCAGAGACAGGCGCAGGTGCTGCAAGCACAGGGGCAGAGGGTGAGCTGGGGGTGATGAGGGTGAGACTCACCCTTGAAATCGGCAGCAGGAGCCGCCTCCATCAGCTAAGGGAGGTTTGCTCCTCACGTAGGCTTAGTATTTTTCCCTGCTGCAGGGTGTTTCCTGCAAAACCCCACTCGCTGCAGCCCCAGGAGAAGTTTGGCCTCTCCTGGGGATGAACACCATAAAGAAACACACAGAGAAGGATGTTTGGGTACAGCCAGAGGGGCTGAAGCTCCAATCCTGTGGTCACAGACAGCCTGGAGAAGCTCCCAGCCCACCTGAACTACTTCTTGCAAGGTAACAAGAACAGGCAACCCCTTTGCTAGAAAAAAGATCCAGCTGAAAACTATTTGTGGTTGTTTTTTCATAGCGTAACCATGTATTTCAGGACACAAAATGGACAAGGAGAGGGCAGGGGAAGATGTGCCAGGCTACACTGAGCTCCCATGGGATATTTAACTGTATGCTGGCATGGCAGGCACTGATCCAGTTGGGAAAGAGGCTGGGCAGGGTGCAGAGGGCTCTTGGGCAAGGCGGCCAGGTGGTCCAAGGGATGCCTTGCCAATTCCCAGCTCCCTGCAGAGCTGCCGAGTTTGGAGTCACAGCATGGCAGCCCAGAGCAAGAAGGAAGCTGGAGGGCTGGGCAGGGCTGGCACTGACATTCCTGGAGAAGCAGAGGACACCCACCTTGGCTTTCCCCTGGAAGTTGAAGGTCAGCACGTACTCCCCTGGCCGCGTCTCACTCTGCCGGATGACGAACAATCCGTGACTCCGGGCGCCGCCGAAGAGCACCAGCTGGGCTGCCTTGATCCGTGACAGAGTCCCGTGGAACCAGGGGAAGTCAGACAAGTTGATCTCCGCCTCGGCCTCGCTGTCCTCCCCTGCCCGCAGGGACAGCAGGTTTTTAGGGAGCACCCAGACATCACCCCCTCTCCTCCTGCCCCCTCCTCCTCTCCCTCCGTGCACCCTCCAGAGGGAGGTGCTGGAGCTGTATCCTGCATCCCAGTACCTGTGAGATGCCCACCAGCAGTGGGGGAGGATTCCAGCGTCTGCAGGAAGTTCTCCAGGGGGATGTGGGTGAGGAGCTCCCCCAGGGAATCCCTGCCCCGGCTGTGGGGCACAGGGACAGCGGTGGCCGTGGCAGTGTTGTGAGCGCTGGGCAGGGCACATCTGTCTGGCAGCCTGGGCACATCTGGAAGGGAAATTGCAGAGGGATGAGCTCGTGGCTCAGCATCACCCACCATCACTGGGCAAAGCTGGGGGCTGTCCTGCTCTGAAGGCAACTGTGTTGGATACCACTGGCTCCTGGAGACACCGGAGGGCCAGGTTATGGCTCTGAGGGACTCACAGACTTTCCCAGACATAGTTCCTTACCATCAGCCAGGAATTCGCAGCTGGAGGAGGTTGTCCTGCCTGGCAGACAGGCTCCCTGTGCACAGGACACCAGCTCGATGTCATCCCCACTGTCCCTGGAGGAAAGCACAGACAGAGACACACATATGTGGCACCTCCACTCTCTGGCATGGAATGGGGACTCAGCCAAACAAAATTCCAGTGTGATCCAAGAGCACATCCTGATGCTTCTTAATTCCTCCCAAGGGGTTGCCACGGCACCAAGAGCACTGAGAGGCAGAGCAGCCACCAAACACCATGACTTTTTGGGGGTGAGAAACCAGCGTGGGAGGGATTAAACCTTTGAAAGCCCACACTACACAGGTCATGCTGGTCGGTTCCAGCTGCAGGATTTTGCTGCAGCCTCGTGGGTTTGGAAGGAAATCTGCTACCTTGACTCTCAGCGCTTTGCTTTGCACCCACACACCCTCCCACCACCAACTTCCACCCGAGAGTGCTTTCACTTTCACCCTCTCCAAAGGGAATTACCGACCCACGGGAATTACATCCCTAAAAGACATGAAAAAACCAAGCCACAAGGCCTGAAGCAAAAGACTGAGTGGGAACAGAGCAATGGGGTCACTCAGAGCATCCCTGTTGCCAACCCTCCCTGTGCACTTCAGCACCCTTCTTGCACAAACACCCGACTTGCTCCACATCCTATTTTTATCCCAGCCGCCAGCGAGAGTCCAGAGCTGCCCACAGCACACGGCTGCTCTTGCTTCACACAGGGCCACGTGTGCAGCGAGGAAACGGCTGCTGCGTCGGTGGCAACAGCTCCCTGCAAGCTGCTGAATTATTTAGTGGCCAGTAAGTGAATCAGCCATTGGAAGTCATTCAGCTGCAGCCGGTTAAAAACAAGAAGGGAGGAAGGAAACCAAAACCAACAGCACTCTGCAGAGCAGCCGTGGCCGGGCGCTCACGCAGCGGCTCCAGCACGCAGCCCTTGGCAAAAGCATTGGGAGCTGATTGAGAATTCGCTCTTGGCACCGAGCGTGTGTGTCGGTGTATTAAACAGCTCATTATTATTTGCTCTGGAGTTCATTATTATTTGCTTTACAGTCACGTCCGGAGGCCAGAGCGGGATGGTGCTGGGTGCTAAGCAAATAGAAAGGGCTGGGAGGCTGCCAGGGGCAGAGCGAGGGGCTGGCGCAGGGATGCCGGCAGCTCCCGCCGTGGCTCGAGGGGAGCATGGCTGTGGTGCTCAGCTCCAGCTGGAAAACCAGCACTGAAACATGGAGTGAGGGAAAAAGAGCCTTTTCCCAGCCTCATCTCTGTCAGCAGCTGAGCCTCAGCATTGCTTCTTGAATGGTTTGGATTGGAAGGGAGTTTAAAGCTCATCTCATTGCACCCCCTGCAATGGGCAAGGGATACCTTCCACTAAACCAGGTTGCTCCAAGACCTGTCCAACCTGGACTTGGACACTTCCACAGCTTTTCTGGACAATCTGTGCCAGTGAATTACAGATTTCAGAAAACAGCAAAAGGAGCAAAGCTCTGGAGAGCACCAGTGCATCCTCCTGTGAGATGCAGCCTCCACAGACAAACCAAATGCCTCTCCAGCAGGAGAGGGCAAAGGCAGCCTGGAGGGAGCAGGAACCTCTCCAAGCCTCTGTTCCAGGTTTGCTTGAGGTTTCCACCTCTGCAAGCATGAGCACCTTGTTTTTCCAAAACGGTGCCAAGAAGAGCAGTGCCAGGGTTTCCCCAGAGGCTGGGCCTGTCTGAGCCAGCTGGAGGGCAGCAGCACCAGGCACACAAACCTCCCTAACACAACTTGCTCCACGTGCTGATGAAACAGTAGATGAGAAATTTTGGCTGAGTTGTGACTCCAGTGACATTATTGATGCCACTGTGATAGAAATACAAATAAATCCATTTAACCAGCAGAATCTTAAAAATATCATGGATGCTAAGCTGGAAAAAAGCATGGAAAATAGCTCAAATATAGTATCAAACATTCAGAAGGTGGGTGTTAGGAGCTTCCTGCATTGAGGCTGCATTCCCAGGTCATCTGCCTCTGCCAGGCTGAGGGGACTTGGAGCAGAGAAGGATGAACAGCCAGCCAGTGCTCTGCACCCCTGACAGACACAGGCTGGTAATTCTGCCTCCAGACCTCTGCTGGTGTGAGCTGGGGACTTCCTGTGACAACCCAAGCAGCAAGAATTGCAAGGGTGTAACAGCCTGTGCTTGGTGGTGAGGCACCACAGTCAGCCCCACAGAGCCCCTTCCCCAGCAATCCTTACCCAGGGTCGATGCAATCCTGGATATCTGCCACCCACGAGTGCTTCTGCAGGGAGTCGATGGTCTCCAGGATGTACTCAGCCCCATTCTCCACCTGCAGGCAATGGGGGATGGAGTCAGCTGTGCTGGGATGCTGCCCCTCATCCCATAACCCTATAACCCAGCCAGACCCCCTAAACAGCACCTTGGCTGAGCAGGAGAGGATCAGTGTCCCACCCCATCCCAGCACATTCCAGGGGGTGACCCAGGGAATCAGTGTCCCACCCCATCCCAGCACATGGGCCCAAGGGGTGACCCACAGAGATGCTCTGCTGTGTCCAAGGATGACCCAAGCTGGAGCTCAGAGGAAAACACCCCACTGTTATCAGCAAATGTATGACAAGCAAGTTTTTTTATAAGGTTTTTACAGCCTCCATGGCAAAACCATGCTTGGCTGGCAGCATCAGGGGTGCATGGCACTATGCCCAAGAACAGACAGCATCCCTTGCTCCTGGGGTGCCTCTGTGACCCCCAAAACTAGCTCTGCATAGGTAGAGAAGAAGCCACACTGCTCTCTGCCCCAAAACCCTACCAGACCCCAGGAGTTTTAAACCTCTCCTCTGTTATCTTTTCTGCCTCTGGTCCGTGAGGCTTCTGATTTTGATTGCAACAGGGTGGGAGAGAAACCCACTTTCACAGGAAAAGAAATAATAAATAAAAATCAGGATCCAAAAGAGCCTCCAAACTGTCCAGCCCAAAGAAGCTGTGCCTTTCTGGGGAGAACTCAGACGCCCCACATCAGTGGACTCAGATGCCATGGGATGCCTCTGGCAGGTTTCCCTGCATCCTTCAAGGAGCCTTAAACATTGCATTCCCGAGGTGGCAGAGCAGCCCTGACTCTGGGAGGGTGTCACACTGCCAGCTGAGACAACCTCCAAGCAAATTCAATCACAAACAACTGAATCACTGTCCTGAAAATAAGCAGGGAGGGCAGGGAGCAGAGCCCTGGCTGGGGCTGACCTGGACCCTGTCCTTAGCAGGGGCTGAGTGGAGCAGCAAAGATTCCTCCCCCCAATTTGTTTAACGAGAAAAAAGGATCTTGTCTGGCTTTCTGAGGGCAAGGCATGAAGCTGACGTGGGAGATGGGGCTGCTCGCTCACGCAGAGCATGACAGTGAGCAAAGCACGTGCAGGGCTTGGGTATTTTGCAAGCACCTGCTTGTGCAATGGAAAAAATTGCATGTGCTCGGTGTCTGATGGGCTCTGGGGACACGCTGGCTGTTCATTTTTAGGCAATCTGGCAGAAGCTATTTCAGTGTGGCTTCCCCTAACAAGGCAGGGGCTTTTCCACCCATCATAACCTCCATAAATGAGGCAGGGGCTTTTCCACTCATCATAATGTGAATGTTGTGTGTGAAGGTTGAGATTGAGCCCCACATCAAAGAGGAAAGGAAATTACAGCACCCAGCTTGCCCACCTAACCTGTACCCCAGCACTGGGGGGTGCTTCACCCCCTCTGCAAGTCCAGCCAGCAAAGGGGAAATGGGAGAGCAGAAAGATGTCCCAGCAGGAAGGGTCTGGGCAGAAAATGAGCCACAAATAATAGTGGATGTGAGAAAAGGGGAAGAGCATCCCGTGCCAGCAGCTGGGAGGGGACAGGAAGGCTGGCTGGGGAGCTCCATGCCGTGCTTGCTGCCTCAGCTCACTCAAAGGATCAATTCCAATCAATCCCCCTGTGGGCTGGAGAGAGCCAGGACAGGGCAGCAGCAGGAGGTACCTGGTAAGGCAGGCATTTTCCAGCTGGCAGGGTTTGGAGCCAAGGGAATTAAAGGAATGGCTGGAGCAGTCACCATGCTGTTAGCAGTGGGAGTGAAGAGAGCATGTCTGGCTCTAGAAGATGGGAAGAAGGCAAGCCAGCAGCCAGAGAAACCAACCCTCACAGGCACCCAGGAGGCATCCCAGAGCTGAATCCCCCCAGCAGGGATCTGTCATGACCAAACCCAGTCAAACCCAACTGCTCAGGCTTGTGACAGCCCCAGGGACAGGGAGAAGCAGTGGCACATCCTTGGTGTTAGCCACTGATGTGGCACAGCTGAGGTGGCACTTGTAAGGGGATCTAGAAAACATCTGAGTCATATTCCAAGAGCAGAGATCAATGGCTGATGGGTTATCCATGGCCAGTGGTCAAAGCTGAGGGATGTGCTCAGCAGCTTGTTCCCATCAAAGGCTCTCTGTGCCTCAGTAATGATTAGGACAAAGGAATGCAAGGATGCCTGATCAATTCATGGATGACACTACACTGCAAGTGTGCTGGAGGATCAGGCAAGGATTCAAATGAACTTGTCAAAGCTGAAAAATGCTCAGTTGAAGAAAAAGCTGAATCCAGCCTCCAGCTCAAGGGCAGGGCGAGCTCTGAGCTCACAGTGGGCATGCAGGTTGGGGAACCACGACTTGGGAGCAGTTCTGCAGAAATCATGCCAGACTTACACCAGCCCACAGGCTGCATGTGAGTCAACATCATCATCATCAGTGGGTGTGACGAAAGCAACTGGATCAGCTTGGGCTGGACAAAGAGGAAGAAGAAAGGAGAAGCAATGCTTCCCATCCACTCTGGCCCATGACCCCATGTACACTTTGGGGTATTCCCTCTCCAGAGCTTGAAAGAAAAGCAAGGAGGACCTGGGGCTGGTCAGTCTGGAGAGCAGATAATATCTGAGGTTGGTCTTTGAGGCACAGAAGACAACAGCTGAATGAGCCTCCATGTGCATGGTGGACACTGACCACTGCTGAGGCTGAAGGGCAAGAAGCCCTCGGGGAAGGGAGGGTGCCAGGAGAAGGCCTGTGACCTTGACAAGGAGCTGGATTTGATGGAAAGCAATTTCCCATGGGAATGTGTGCTGGGGCCACATGGATTTCAAGGCTTGGGGGCTTTCACAAAGCCAGGCTCAATTTTTCCCCTTTTTTCCTTTCATAGTTTTCTAAGCTTTCAAGCAGGTTCATTCAGCTGGGAAGACCTCCTCTCCGCTCTGCTTTGCCACACACTCTTGGGAAGAAGCATCAGGGAGAGAAGTGTTTTTTAGCAGAGGCAGGACACAGAAATGCTCAAAATGCAATGGTCCATCACCATCATGGTGTCCAGGACTCCGCAAAATTCAGCCCTGATAAGCCATGACAGGCTGTTGCCTTCCAGCAGAGCAGGAGGCAGCATTAATTAACTGCATGATACAGAAAATTCTGAAGAGGGAGACTTTCACTCTCTGCTCATGCCCCCAGACTCATGTGTGGTTGATCCCCAGGGTCTCTCTCCCACAGAGCCATTCCCATAGAATAATTAAGGCTGGAAAAGACCTCCAAGATAATCAAATCCAACCTTTGACTAGATGTCACCTTGTCAACCAGACCACAGCACTGAGTGCCATCACACTGCATCAATGAAACACACACTACCAATCCAGGACAGCAGCAGCCACAAAACCACAAGCAGCTGCACCAAGGAGCATCTTCCCCTGCAGGTCCTCTCTGGACACTAATTTAACCCATCTCTTGGTGACCCAGAGCAGCCAAACCCCATGCTGAAAGCAAAACAGCCTGATCCCAAAACATCTGGGTGTCAGCTGGAGGAAGCAGGGATCCAGTGGGGAGCATCAGTGCACCTCAGCTCTGGAAGCCAAGGCAACGACCCCCATGGGGACTGAGCCTCCTGCACTGCAGGATGCAGGTGCAGAGGGAGTTCCTGCAGGGATGCACAGCCTGCTCTCACCTTGAGGACGAAGGTGTTGTCTTTGTCAGGCATCTCCAGTGGCATGGTGGTGCGCACCTCGATGATGGCCGACAGCGGGATGCTCACCTTGGGTTTGGAAGCCTGGGAAAAGGGGAAAAAACCAAAGAAAACAACTGAAAATAAATCAATGAATTAAAAAAAAGTCACTCAATTGAATCAAACTGTCCCTGGGGAAAAAGCAGCAGGGCTCTCAGAGGCAAGATCAGCTCAGCCTGTGTGGTTATTACAGGGGGGAATAAACAGCATTGATTTCCCTCCCGAGCTCTGTGAATTAAACCAAGAGGAGGCCCAGTGGAAGGCAGGGAGGTGCATTTAACTACCAAACCACCCTCCTTGCTCCAGCACAGGCTGATGTGCCAGCTCTGCCAACACCACTTAATTTCTCTCCATTTTCAACCCTCTCCCGACGGAGAGAGCTGTGCTATCTGATGGGAGATGCTTCCCATGCAGAAAGCAACCCCATTTCTCCAGCACAGGAGCAACATTTCAACCCAGCAGCTCCGACACAGCAGCCTCAGCCATGCAGGGAATTTTAATTACATTAAAATAAAGAAAAATGAATTTCCCCCAGGGCCCCTGGCACCCGCTGGAGTCTCGATGGGGAGGCAAGACCCGGTGCCTCCCACTCCAAGTGTTTGCTGAGCAACAAATTCCCCAGATATTTGTTTTAATTATAACAAATCCCCACAAAGGAGCTCGTGGAGCTGCTCTCCAGGGCTGGTCCCCTCCGGGGCTCTGGGATTTGGAGCACTGCAGCTGCAGGAAGCAGAGATGAGATTTAGTCACCAAAACCTGTGCCTGGTGCCTTGGGTGCAGTGGGTGGGATGAGGCCAGCAAGGAGCTCCAGGCTGCAAGTTACCAATAACGGGCTCAGTTCCCATTTTTATTGGGAAATAAAAAGAAATAAATCCAAGACAGAACAGAAACTGCTTTTTCCCTTGCAGGATGTTTCGATTCTGCCAGCCCTGGAGCCCCAGTGTTGCCTCCAGCCACGTCTCAGCCGTGCAAGGCTCTGCCCATCCCTGGGGAATTTTCCATCTTGGTGTTTGCACAGGAGAAGGTCAGGCAGGAAGCAGCAGCTGCTTCGAAAGGAAAGGAAACAAGGTGATAATTCACCCCTGAGCCAGAGAAGGGTCTCAGAATCACAGAGTGGTTTGGGTTGGAAGGGATCTTAAAGGTCATCTCATTCCAACCCCCTTCTCTCCGGGAGGGTCCTTCCCTTTAAAGATTTAGACATGGCCATAGTTTCTGTAGGGTCTATGCAAAAACAAAGCTGTGAGCTGCTGAAGCAAAAAGCAGTTTTCTTCCAGCTGTGCCAGACGGGTGCCACTTTTACATTTGCCAGATGGAAAGCAAGATGGGATGAGAGGAGAAAGCTGTAAACCAAAGTGGGGTGTGATTATAACTGAAGAGCAGACAATGCTCATAAAAGTTGCTGTAAAATAATTTCAGAATTGATTTTTAGAGGCAAATCAAGATACACTAAAAAAGGAATCCCTCTATGAGCACTCTCTTAAATGTTTTAAGAGCAGCAGTTGTTCCATTTTAACCCAAGTTTATTTTCTCTTTGGTGCAGCTGACATGCCAGGCTTCATCAGATCCTCCATCCATAGAATCATGGAATAGGTTGGGTTGGAAGGAATCCTGTTCCACCCTGTGCCATGGGCAGGGACACCTTCCACTATCCCAGGCTGCTCCAAGCCCTGTCCAACCTGGCCTTGGACACTTCCAGGGATCCAGGGGCAGCCACAGCTCCTCTGGCCAACCTGTGCCAGGGCCTCCTCACCCTCACAGGAATCAATTGCTTCCCAGTGTCACACCTATCCCTATTCTCTTTCAATTTAAAGCCATTCCCCCCATCCTGTCACTCCATGGTCTTGTAAAATGTCCCTCTCCAACTCTCCTGCAGGCTCCCTTGAAGGCACCATGGACATGGGGTTGTTCCCTTCCAGCCAGGCCCCATTCCCTGGGCTGGGGAAGCCTCCAGTGCAGCCCCCAGCAATGCCCACCATCCATACCCATGCTGAGCTGCTCTCCAGAGAGATGCACTTGAGTTGAAACTCATGTTTTGTATTTTCTCAAAAGGTGAGAGGCACAGACCAACACCAACAGTGCAAGGCTCATTTTGGCCTGCAGGTTGGATGCATTTCAAGCACATTTTCCCATCCATTCGCACCTCAGCCACACAGCACCAGATCTCCCCCTGGACCAGAGCTGGATTTCAGCCCAGCTCAGCAGTGGAAACAAAACCAAAGCCAAACTGCTGCTTGAATTTCTCATAAAAACAACGATGCAGAATAGCCAGGACTTACCTTCGGAGGGACATAAAACTCCAGGAGGAACCTCTCTCCCTCCACCTTCACCGCTTTCCGGAGCAGCAGGCGACACTTCTGCCACTGCGAGCTGCCCACACAGTTCGTGTCATCGGCCACCATGTAGCGCAGCGTCCCCCTCCCTCTGGATGTCCACCAGCTCCACCTTGGACGAGGGCACCTTGGACAGGCGCAGCTTGTGGGTCCATTTCTCCCGAGGGTCAGCAGGCTCCTTGCCCCCGGCTGGCCACGGCTCCCTCTCGGCTCTGCGGCCGCCCGGAGCAGCCTCGCTGCCCGGCTCCGGAGAGGATTTGCGGTGCCACATCTCCTTCATCCCATCCACCACGCACAGGCTCATGTTCCTCAAGGAGAAGCCTTTCTTGAACTTGGGCTTGGCAGCAGCGTGGATGGAGACATCCTCAGAGCTGCGGGACTGGCCGTAGGAGGAGACCTTGCGAGCCTGGACCTGCTGGGCTGGGGTCAGGTAGCGGCTGGCGCCCAGCGGGGCGTCCATGCTGTCCAGGGACTCCGTGGAGGTCTCCTCCTTCCTCGAGGTGACCTCCCTCCCGTAGGGGACGTGGCAGTTCTGCAGCCCCACGAAGGGCACGATGTTGTACTTGGTGGGCGAGTCAGACACGAACACCCGGCTGACCTCCAGGCTGAAGATGTCCAGGAAGTTGGCAGTGAAATGGTGGGAGAAGGAAGTCTCTGCCCCGGGGGTGTCGTAGTGGGGGTTCTCCTTCAGGAACTGGCAGAACTTCTGGGCGAAGTCCACGGCGGCTGCCTGGGCGTGCAGCTTGCAGAACTCCCTCCAGTCGGGGAGTGGGGAGGAGGGCTCCTGGCACAGGGCATCGCCGTTCATGGCTGCCCCATTCCACCTGCCGGCGGGCTGTGGGGACAAGGACGTGGTGTGAGTGTGGGATGGACACGGACAACCCACCCTGCACCCCCAAATGGGGGCATGGAGAACCCACCCTGCCCCCCAAATGGGGCGTGGACATGGACAACCCACCCTGCATCCCCAGATAGGGGCATGGAAATGGAAACCCACCCTGCACCCCAAACAGGGCATGGACATGGACAACCCATCTTAAACCCCCAACTGGGGATATGGACCACCCACTCTGCCCCCCAAACAGGGCATGGACATGGACAACCCATCCTACACCCCAAACAGGGGGGATGGACATGAACAACCCACCCTGCACCCCCAAATGGGGTCAAGGACACAGACAACCCACCCTGCCCTCCCCATACGGGAGCATGGAAATGGACAACCCACCATGTTGTCCATTTAGGGGTTGTTAGGGACAACCCCTAAATAGGGGCATGGAGAACCCACCCTGGCCCCCCAAACAGGGTCACGGACATGGGCAACCCACCCTGCACCCCAAATGGGGGTATGGACATGGACAACCCACCCTGCCCCTCACCACAATGCAGGAGCTGACCCACAGCTCCAGTGCAAAGAAAATGCTGTGGAAAAGTATTTGTGTGTCGCCCTCTCTCCACCTCATCCGCTAGGAAAAAATTCTTGGCCCCGGCAGCAGCCATAAATTGTACTTATTTTACGATTATGACCATGCAAAAGCATTATTGATTTCTCATGAAACCGCTAAGGAGTCCCCGAGCGGAGGAGCCTGGGGGGATTTGCCTGCAGGATTCCTCTCGCTGTGTGTCTTCCTGGGCACAGCACAGCTCTCCATAGGGGAAAGGAGTCCTGGCAGTGCCCACCCAGGGCAGCACCTACCCTCTGCACCCAGCAGCTGCTCCTTCTCTTTCTCCATTCTCTACTTCTGCCCTGATCCTTTGCCACATCAATTTTGGGATTTTGCCCTCCCTGCTGAACATCAGGTAGCAGACAACCCAGGACAGGTCCTCACCAGAGGCCAGTGGGGTACAGAGAGAAAAGAAACAGAAGCCAGACCCAGGAGCACACCAGAAGCTGAGGGAGCTGCAGACCAGACCCATGTGGCCATGGGAGAAGCACCACTTGGCCCAGCCTCCACACTGGTCCTTCTCTCCGTGGCCATGGGACTGGCAGGGCACGTGTAAAGTCCAGCTTGGTGCTTATGCTGCAATTCCCAAATCTCTGCCTGGCTCTGGGCAGCACAAACAGCCTCCCCAGGGAGACCCCGGCAGCAACTGCATCTCAAAAATCACCTTCCAGTGCCAAAACTGCTCATGGCCTGCTGGTGGTGGGCCTTGGCTGGGGCACTGCTGAGCCCATGACCCCAAAAACACGGTCCCTGTGTCCAGACACCCTTCCTTTCCCCACTCAAGGGCAGCAGTTGGGGAAATCCACCTCAGCTGGCTCAAACACAGAGCCCAAGGGTGCCTGTGGGATCCAGATCTGCAAGGGCAGGACAGTTCCCCCGGGTTTTGCTGCTCTCCATTCACAGAGCAGCTCTTCCCCTGGATTTTGCTGCTCTCCATTCACAGAGCAGCTCTTTTGCTGGCGAGGGATTACTCCTGCTAATAAATCACGCGCCGGATCCCGCCAGCAGCTCACACGGCCAATAATTAATTACTGCTCAGATGAGCAGCACAAGCCACGGGACTGGGGCTGGCACTGGGGACTGGGATAACCCACTCCTTATCCTCCAGACCCCAACCACGTCAGTCAGCAGAGCCCAGGCAGGACCAAGCCCTGAAGGCCGTGATTCAGAGCAGGAGCTGCAGCCAGGAGCTGGTTGCCATATCCCCAGCACATCCCTATGGAGATGAGCTCTCTGGGAGCACCTCCATCCCAGGAAGTGCCTCTCAACCCTCTCAAACAGGGAGAAACCCACACAGGCAATAAAAACCCCAAGAGAAACATGATACAAGTGGAATTTTCCCACCTTTCAGGCAGGGATGCTGCTCGGTGCCCCACTGTGCCAGGGGGACATTGAGGACAAGGACCTGCATTGGCCCCTCTCATCCCACATCACCAGCAGAGCTCCAGCCCCTGCAGAAATCCCTGGCAAGGCTCTCCCCAGCATCACAGGGCTTTCCCGGAGACCTGAGCAGGGATCCATGCCAGCTGGGAAAAAACCCATCCCTGCAGTTTAGGAGCAGTGTCTGAATTTCCCCAAGAGACATCAGGAAAGCAGCAGAAAATGCAAAGCTGTTTGTTACCCGCCCAGCAAATGAAATTCCTAATTATCCATCCATCACCAGGCAGAGGATTTAAAGACTCTGCCCTTTGAATTGAAAATTCACAACCCCAGCTCTGCCACAGCCCCAGGAGCTGCCCTGGCACCAAGCCATGGGCCAGGAGTATTTGGGCTCAGGGAGAAAAGGGAGATGAAAAGGAGTCTCCAGCTGCCAATCCAAGCAGTCATGGCAAGAGCAAGGTGGGGGGAAAGAGTGCAAAGGAAAAAGTGCAGAAAGGGGCTTGTGGAGGGAAGAAAAAGCCCCACGGTGAGGGTGTTGAGCCCCAGGACTTTGCTGGTTTCCCTGCCATGAATTTGGGAGGAAACACAGCTCCTCATCCCTCCCTCCTGAAGGATGCTCAGGGCCTGCCTGCCCAAAACCAAGGGATGGCAACAGAGACTCTGAGAGGTTAAAGGGAAAAAAAAAAAAAAAAAGGAAGAATTTAAAAAAAAAAAAACCACTTCAAAACAGGTAAAGCCCCAAACAAAAAGCCTGAAGGAGATCCAGGCTCGGAGACACGCACGCAGAGGCATCACAACATCTTCCTTTCATCTGCACGGGGATGACAGACTTTAAAAGGCCAATTTATAAAAATGAAGCCTAGAGGAGAGACATCTGGCAGGTCTGGGGAGGCGGCGGCAGGGATTACTAACCCTGTGCCACATATCCAACCCCCTCTGCCCAGAGCACATCCAGGAGCCCCCTGGGCAGGATCCAACAGCACTGGGGTGGTTTAAGGGCAGCCTGGGACTGCATCAGCTTCACCTGATTTCTGCAGGAAGCAGGCTCCCAATTATCTGTGTAGATTTACCTTTAATCTGGGTGCCTGCACTCCCCTCCATACCAACAGCTCTGCCCCACTTCTTGAAATAACTTATCATGCCACAGACAGCATCCCCGGGCAGAGCGGTGGAAACGGAGACGAAAATAAGCTCAAGATGAAAATAAGCAGCAAATCTGCAACTGCTTTTTGGAAAGGGCCATCCCCTGCCAGCCCAGCTTACTGAGGGCTGCAGCACCCTCCAGGCACCTTTGTAAGGAGCCAGATCCCTTTGGAAGTGCCATCAGCCCACTCCAGAACTCAGGGGCTACGGCCTTGAGTCCCTGGCCTGGGTGGCACAAGAGGACAGACAAATAAATATATGAATGGGGTGGTTTGTTGTCACAAAGAAGCCATGGAGTGACAACCGTGACAGGCTTCTGACCCACCTGCACGAGTCCCCAAACTCCTCCCAGGGCAGAGCTGTGCCTGCTGCCACTGTCATTTGGGAAACTGAGTCAAGATTTAAAAAGAGAAGGTAAAAAGAAAGGATTTCTGGGGTTTGCCAAGTGGAAATGCAGGCTGGGGTGGCAGGTGAGAGCCAGCTGCTGGCAGTGATTTGGGACACCTCTCCCATCAAGGTGTGCTGAGGCATCCCTTGCTCCAGTGTGGGGCAGACAGAACAATCTGAAAGTCGAAGCAGAGCTAACCGACCCCAAGAAGAAATGAAATTTAAACTGTCAGC
This sequence comes from Entomyzon cyanotis, assembly GCA_024500445.1. NCBI lineage: Eukaryota > Metazoa > Chordata > Aves > Passeriformes > Meliphagidae > Entomyzon > Entomyzon cyanotis. Next base: position 211,472 of record JAKEPQ010000746.1, read on the forward strand.
AGAAGCGCAGGAGACCATAAAAAAACAACTCCCCGGTGAAGCACGAGTCAGGGAGCAACAACAAAGCCTCTGGGATTTGCTGAACCAGAGGCGTGGGGAGGAACCAGCATCTAATGAGGTGTTAATAACCAGAATGCGCAACACCGGTCATGGGATGGCCAGCACAGCCTGCCCAGCACAGCCTGCCCAGCGCTGGCTCCGATGGCTTTATTTAAGGAAACAACCCTAATAAAGAGATGTTTCCCTTCCACCCAGCGCAGCACAGCCAAGCTGGGACAAAGTGATCTGAAACTCAGTGGGGAAAAGCCCTGTCTGGTGGAGGTTGGGAGCGGCAAGTTCAATCCCTCCATCCCTGCACCTCCACCTGGGTGGGAAAACTCCTGGAGAGCAAGGGGAAAGGAGAAGCCAGCACAGGAGGGTGTGCAGCAAAGCCCTGGCTCTGGGGAAGGAGATCCCAGCCCAGCCCCGGCTGTCCCAGTCCTGCAAGGCTGCTCGGCTTCCAGCAAGATCGATGCCACTCAAAGCCCCAGCTGGTCATCCCGATCCCGCGGGGATGACATGAGGAAACCCTGAGGCACCTGCTCCCCCAGAAAAGCGCCTGACCTAAGCGTGCCATGCCAGAGGAGATCCCCGAGTCACGAGCAGGGCGCAGAGCAAGGCGATACCCCCGGCCCCCCGAGGTGATGCTCCTGACACTCTGGCAGCTCCCGAGGGAGCCTGGAGCCTGCCTGCACAGCCCCGAGGCACTGCCTGCCCTGTGCAGATGGGGAAATAGCGAAAATTGGGAATTTTAGCTTAGGGCCAGTGGGGCAGAGAGAGCAGGCTCAGGCTGATGGAAGGACAGAAGCAAAGGCATGGTCCCCTGGATGAGGGATGGCTTGGAGCTGAGGCATTCCACAGCTGGGACCTGAAGCGTGCAAAGACCAAGTGACCTCCTCCCTCTGTCACCTCGAGGACCCTTCCCAGCCCTCAAGAGCCACCAGAGCTGAGCTGAGGGAGATAAAACCATAGGGAACAAAAGCAGAAGTCACCTGCTTTGTGCCTTTCACATCCCCCAGGATCCCTGACCACAGCCCTCCACTGATTGCTCTCCATACTCCTCAGCACTCCATGTACTATTTATACCATTTTGATCTTAAATCAGACTGGCTGGCTGAACCAGACAGAAATGGAAACAATCTTTGTTCCTCTCATTTACTGTCCATCCCACTAAAATATTAATTGAACAGTATTTTGGCCTCAGATTTTATGGTCAAACCACCTGCCTTCAACCAATAGGTGCATGTTTTGACTCCTTACCCAGATGCACTTCAGGGTCCACCTGTCACCTGCAGCTTAGAAAACATCTTTCTGGAGTGAAAAGGGTCCTTGTGCCTTTTTCTGCTGCCCAGTGAGGGGTCCCACTGGCCACAGCATGTCAGACCAACTCTCAAAACAGATGCTGCAAGGCACCCAGCAGTGCTGGATGGCCAGGGCAGGGTTTTGGGGTGCAAGCACTCCAGTGACACATCTTCAAAAGGAAAATGGGCAAGAAATGACCTTTTTCCCCACCCTCTTTCACATAAGGGGTCTGTGTGATATCCTGATGCCTGATATCCCCAACACTCCTGCAAAATGGACTCATGAGAGCCCTCCAGTAAAACCTGAGTGAAAACCCCAGTAAAAGCATTTCCCACTGCTCTGACCATACCACAGGGCTGCTCCTCTCCCTCCCTAACCTCCAAAATCCCCTGCAGTGAACGTTGTACCTCCCATGCTGACAGCTGCTGGAAAATAAAAGACAAGTTCATAGATAAGATCCACTGGATCTTAGATAATCTTTTCCCTGAGTAATTCCATCCAGCTTGCAAGGAGCTACTCTGCCAGCCCATGCATGGGGCTGGAGCATCACCCAAACCAGTCAGCCCACTGGGTACACTGGTGTGGCACCGGGGGACACCTCAGCTATGGGGACAGTGATATGATCAGCAAAGCTTTGGTGCATCTGGGCATCATGGATGCAACTTGAGGCTTGGAGGCAGCATGCTGGGAGACACCTCAATTCCCCAAAGGAAAAGTTATTGGGAAAAAAACTAATTTAAAAAAATAGAGCTTTAGGTGAAGGAGGTCAGGGGCTGTTTGGGATGCCACCTCATGTGCCTGTCTCCAGCCAGAGAGCTTCCCACAGAAAACCACCCAGTCCAAAGTCTATTTTTAACCACCACAATAGCAGAGCCTCCCCCGAGGAGCAGCAGAAGCTCTGTCCCTACCCAAGCAATCTCACATTTCCCTCGCTAAGCCTCGATTTCCTTCCGCTCCTCATCCCACAACAAAACCCTCCTCCTCCTCCTCTCGCCTTCCCATCCTTGGAAAACTATTTGCACATCCATCCCCCTCTGGGCTGCTCTGTGGGTGCACAGTGTCCTCACACCTGTTACACATTAACAACTGGCCAGGTACCTGTGGGCAGATCCTTCCTGGACTCAGAAATGCCAAAAAACAGATTAACCTGCTCACCCCCCACTCCTGGATGCACCCAAACCTCTGTGGATTTAAAGAAAAGGTCATGCAGCATCAAGCCAACTGCACTTCCCAAGGCACGTGCAAATTCTTTTAACGAGATTACTCTTGCCCTGGGGATTGCTATGCCATGGAGTGATTTTGGGGAGAGAGCTGGGTGGATGCTCAGCAAAGCAAATCCTGATGGACACAGCACAGTCATCACTGGGGATCCCCCATCATTAGGTCAGAGAAACCCCTAAGACTGTTTTTCAATTGCAGAACATAATAAACATGAGATAAAATTACACAGTTCTGTAGGAAATTTTCTTATTATGATTTTTTTTACGTTGTAGATCTAATTCCCCACATGCATCAGTGTCTCATACCCGCCTGCAAACAGCCTGAAACTGCTGCCTAATGGTATCTGAGCTGGGGAAATTCAATTCTACCCAGCGCCTCACCCAGGACTGCTACAATCACTGCTAATTGCTTAAGTGGTATATTAGGCAAAATAAAAATTCCAGTGGGCTTTGAACCCAACCCTCCCCCCCCCCCCCAACCAGATGATGCCAAAACACCCTGTTACAGCTGCCAGCCCTGGCTGGAGATCCAACCTCAAATATCCTCTTTCTCTTCACTGTGCAGGGATGCTCCTGAGCAGGCAGAGCTTCATACCCAGCATGGCCATGACCACGCCAGAGGGATTCACAGGCTGTGTCCAACTTTGCCATCCCTCTTCCCACAGTTCTGGGGTGCCACTGCAGCCCCTCTCCTGCCCCAGCTGCCAGGTCCCAGTGGAGCAGGGCACAAACAGCTTCCCAGTGGGACTGGGGGCTGGATGCACACTGGGTCCCTCTCCTGTCCCCCATCTGTGGGTGTGGATGGATGCAGGGCTCTAGCAGAGTCTCATCCCAAACCTGGACCCTGCACCCAGCAAGCAGATTCTCCAAGCCCTTCTGGTTATCCCTTAAGCAAAAATCAGCTGTGGGATGCAGTTTCCCCTTTGGGGATGATCTCTTCTCCTGTCCACAGTGATGGAGCCAGCTGGGAGTCAATTCCTGGGAGCACACCAGTTGCTCCCCGTGCTGGCAGAGCTCCCAGGTTCCCTCTGCCAGCCTCTGCTTGCACAAGGAAGTGGATCACCGAGCCAGGGATGAGTCTCCAACCCATTTCCCACCACCTCACTGGCAACCATGGGCAGGGAAAGCAGCTGAGGTCAAGCGAGGGCACCCACAGGCAGGAGGGGAATGATGCCAGGAGCCCCAAAGCACTGCCCTGGGGCATCCCAGCCAGCCTGAGTCAGCAGGGCCAGCAGATGTGCAACCATCATCTGCTTTCTCTGCCTCTGCTGGGAAGAAGAAGAGGAGGAGGAGGAAGAGGAAGAGGAAAGGCATTAGCCAGCAACATCCTCATCTTGAAGAGATGGGTGTTCTAACTCTGAGGAGGAAGGACAAGAGGAGGTTGGACAAGACCACGAGATGTGCTCACAGGCCAGGAGAAGAGGGGACAGACCTGATGGCCTAGGGGTGCAGCCAGAAGAGCAAGCAAACAGCCACTGCAGCCCTGAGCCAACTGAGGGGAAGATGGTGATTTTAACCCCAAAGCCTTGACCAGAGCAGGACAGGAGATCTCCATGCTGCAGCCCCCAGGGTTGACTCAGCCCCTCGATGGCACAGGGGAATGGTCACTGTGCTGGGTGAGACACCAGGCAGGGCAGGCAAACCTGAGTGCTTCCCAAACTGGAGCAGAGAGAATTACACAGCTTTTTTAGGAATCATTCTGTGGCAGCCCTGGGCTCCTCTGCAGTGGTACAGGGATGGTGAGACACTGGGAAATGCCACTGAAGGACACAGAGGGAAGGCCCAGGGGATTGCCATCCCATCTTAGCAGATCTCCTGGCAGCACACACCCGCCTGTCTGTACAAATGTGATCTCTCCCCTGGGAAGGTGGGCTCAGCATTTTGGGAGCTCCTGTGTGGTTTAGGAGCATGATCCCTATTTAGAAAGGCATCCCCAGATGTCCATGGTCCTTATCTGCTCTCCCAACAAACCAAACCAAAAATCCCATGGAGGGGAGTTCTGAGCAGTCATAGAATCATTTGGAAGACATTCAAAACATCCAAGATCATCCAGTCCAACCATTCCCCCAGCACTGCCAAGGCCACCACTAAACCATGTCCCCAGGTGCCACATCCCCACGTCTGTTAAATCCTCCAGGGATGGTGGCTCCACCACTGCCCTGGGCAGGCTGACAACCCTTTCAGTGAAGAGATTTTTCCTAATATCCAACTAAACCTCCCCTGGCATAACTTGAGGCCATTTCGTCTTGTCTAGTCAGTAGTACCTGGCTACAACCTCCTTCCAGGGAGTCGAAGAAAGGGAGAAGGTCGCCCCTGAGCCTCCTTTCCTCCAGGCTGAGCACCCCCAGCTGCTCCTCATCCACTCAAAGCCACAGCAGCAGGGATTTTGGGCAGGGTGCTGGGTGGGCACAGAGGTTTTACCTCCTTTCCCGTTCCAATTCACAAGATCCCCGAAGCACCAGCAGCGTGGCTCTTGCAGGTCAAACGCATAACTTCAACCGATCAATTTCCATGCTGGAAGGAAGCACCAGACCGACTTGGAGGGAGGGAGCTGGAAGGCAAAGGTTTAGGCTGTCAAGCCCTGCAGCCAGAGCGATATCCCCGGGCACATCTCACCTCCCCGAGCCACAGTCCCGCTGGGCTCCAGCCTGACTTCACCAAAACCAGAAATAAGCAGAAGGGCCAGGCAGAAGGTCCCCCTAAGCCTCCCGAGGGCCTTCCCGTGGTGCTGCCCAGGCTCGGCAGAGCGGGGCTGGAGGAAGCTCGGGAGCCGCAGCCGCGCCACGAGTGTCCCCGCGGGGACAGCAGCCACCGGCTCCGCGGGGGGACCAGGGGCCCGCGACCCCTCCTGCGAGCACAGGCAGACAATACTGATTGAAACGCAGGGAGCATCCATGCGGGGGGCTGCGTGCTACCTGTGCCCCCACGGCCGGGAAGCCCAACCCACCGCCGCAGCCCCCCAGCCCGGGGAAAACCCCCATTCCCGGTGCAGCCCCATCCCCGGAGCACAACCGCGTCCCCAGCGCAGCCCCCAGGGCCGGGGGAACCCCAGGCAGCCCCGCATCCCCGTGCCCCATCACCGCCCCCGCGGCCCCCGGAGCGCGGCGATGCTCGCCGGGAGGGCGGGCTGCCCCGGCCGGGCGGCGGGAGGCGGCGGCAGCCCTGGGCCGGCGGGGAGGGGAGGGAGGGGGCGGCTGGGGACCCTCCCGAATGCACCGCGCCGCAGCGGCGGGGGGCGGGACCCTCCCCGGCTGGGGGAGCCGCTCGGAACGGGGAGCGGGGGGAATAACCGGGGGAAATAACCTCTTCTCCTCCGCCCCTCCGCCCCCCGCCCGCCGCTGCGGTACCGGTGCCGGTGCCGGTGCCGGTGCCGGGATACGCTCACCCGGCCGCGCTCGCTGCTCGGCTCGGCTCGGCTCGGCTCGGCTCGGCTCGGCTCGGCTCTGCCCGGCCCGGCCGCCCCCCGCCCCCCGGCAGCACCGCCCCCCGCACCGCCCCCGCCGCCTTAAAGGGCCCCGCATGGGGACCCCGGCTTGGGGACAGCCAGCTGTGCCCGCCCGGCGCGGGGAGTGGCTGCCAGGGAGCCCCGGATAGCGGGGGACAGCCGAAATCCCCGCGCTGGCCACCCCAGACCTGCTGGAGAGCGCTGAATGCTCGCGCGGGCACCCCGAGCCTCCCGGGCGCTGCAGGTCCTTGGGCAGCACGCTGAATTCTCAAGGTGCCAAGGCTTCGTGCCCCCCGAGCCCCGAATGCTGGCAGGGCAGCGCAATGCCCTGAAGAGTGGCCGCAGCATTGTCACCCCATCTGTCACCCAGCATTCCTTGCACTGCACAGAGGAGGGGACTGGGGTGATCCCCCTAATTCCCAGGGGGCACAGGGCAGGGAGGTGTGACTGCAGTGGCTCCGGGGACACGTTTGGGGTCTGGACACAGTGCCTGCCTTTCTCACCCTGCTGATGGGTTTTGGGGCCCATCTCTGAGCACTTTCCCTGCCGGGGGATTCAGGACAGACCGAACCCCAGGACAAGGGGAATCAGGATGGACCAAAGCCCAGGACAGGGGAACTGAAGCCCAAAGAGTTTTAAGGGATGGGTTTGGGGATCATGCTGCATTTGGGACCCTGCACAGCTCCCCCAACCTCCCCATGGCATGTCCACGGGTGGATTAGGATGAGTCACCAAAAAAAAAAAGGGAAAAAAGAAAAGGATCTGCAGGAGGAACAAATCCTTTTTACTTCTGTGAAGCACCTGTAGGATTAAGACAATGCTGGTTATGTAAGAGGCAGAGAGGAGAGTGGGTTTTTGTCATTATTATTGTTATTTATTTATTATGCTTCCTCACCATCCCGTTACCCTGCTGGGTGTATTGTGTGGAGATTTGGGAAGAGGCTGGTTTGGGGGGGAAGAAGGAGAGACGTTTGTTGTAGGGCTGGTGCACATTATTTCCCCCAAAGCGACATCTTCCTAAATTTTTTTTTTTTGGGTGTGTTTTTGGCAGCAACACGAAACATGGGCCAAGGTGGACATTGCAAAAGCACTACCAAGGAGGCACAGCTGGAACAGGGACTCTTGACTTTCTCCATCATGGCTGGGTTTGTGATGATTCTGGGTGGATGCTTTGCCTCTTGCTTTTGGCTGGTCATTTTCAAGGCCAGGCTGGATGAGGCTTGGAGCAACCTGGGCTAGTGGAAGGTGTCCCTGCCATGGCAGGGGGTGGAATGGGATGAGCTTTAAGGTTCCTTCCAACCCAAACCATTAAATATGTCTGGAATTCTATGATTCCCTCCCCAGGGGTATTCTGGGGATCAGCTGATGCCCACAGAGAGCCTGGGCCACCCACCTTCACCCACCTCCCACGGCAGCTGACAACGTGTTTCCACTCCCCCCCCTCCCCCTGCCTCTCCTCCAAAAAGCCTCTCTCCCATTCATATCCATTTTTAAAGAAAACACACAATCAATAGTCTCTCAGGCTGGAATTTCATTAAGGTTTTCATTGCACTCGCTATCGATTGGGCTGCCAGCAGCATGGAGCACATCCTGCAGCCCCAGCTGATTCTGTGCCCTGCTGTGCCACAGCACCATCCAGACCATCCTAAAAACCAAAGGGCCATGCAGAGGATCTGGCTGCTCCCACAGAGGCAGCAGAAACATCCCAGCTTTTACTAACTCCTCGATTTTACTAACCATCCCTCGAGAGCAACACCAGGAGCCCAGGGAAGGGCTGGGATTTCTTTCATGAAGCAGGACAATATGCTTTGTGATTGCAGAGGCTTTGCTACATAACAGGCTCTCTCCTGCCTTCCCTCCATGGGATGCTGCTTGTTTCAGGATGTGTAAAACCAGGCTGGAATGCCTGGCCTTGCTTCCATCAAACACGGGGGCAGCAATTAAAAAACACCCCAGGGCTCTGAGCGTGGAAGGGCACGGTTGGTTCCGCTGCTGGTCAGTCACTTGGAAAATCAAGTGAAAAATCCCAACCTCTAAAAGGGCTCGTGGGCTAATTTTAGGTCTGGGCCTTGACCAGAGAGATTTACAATAATTGCCAGGGTGAAAGTTTAACTTCTCCCGCGACTTTTCTCAGCAATCCCCAAGGAACCTCATTCTGCTGCGCAAAGAGCATCCCCGGGCCAGCTCCCCAAATTGCCTTTTTAAGGCTTTATTTTTAAACCAAAGCCACAGGCTGCCTCCAACGGGACAAAAATCCTTCGTGAGTCCCAGCCTGCAGCTGGTGGGAGCTCCCATGGATGGGGATGAGCTTTGGCTCAAATCCTTGGCCCCGTTTTCTGGATTTGCTCATCCCACAGACACAGAGCAGAGCCCCCCCAGCCACTCTTTTTCCCACCCAGCACTAAACCCTTTTCACAGGAACCACGACAGGAGCAAAGCAGAACACCTCACTTGTAGAACCACGGCCTTTGTGCTATGCTAAACGATTTAAAACTGGTGGTGAATAAACCTAATATCTGCTCGCTCCTGCCAATTCTCATTACTCCGGGACTGCCTCGGAGCGATTGGCTGCCTTAAAAAAAAAAAAAAAAAAAAAAAAAAAAAAATCTCTGGAAGGAGTCAAGCGAGTGGCTCAGCCAGCACTGGGGAGGGCTGCTGGCAGCATCCTGGCTGGAGTGTGATGTGCCCTTGAAATACTGTGCCCGGAGGCATCGAGCAGTGCCAGCAGTGCTCCCTCTGCTACCCGCCAGAGCTCCTGGTGCTCATTCCATCCTCTCCACATCCCAGCTTTGTCCAGCATCCCGGGGAAAATGTGGACAGGCAGTCAAGAGCCGGGGCAGCCTGGCCATGAGAGCATTCCGTGGTGCAGAGCTGGGTGGGTATGTGAGCTGTCAGGCGGGCAGACAGTCCCCAGGCATTCCTGGGCTGTCACAGCTGCAAATTGTCCAGGAGGAGTCTCTAATGGGATGGAAGGGGAGGATTTATTGGAGGAAGATGTCATGGGGATGAAAGGGGATAAGAGAGGAAAGCAGGAGAAAGAGCGGTTTGGGTTTGTATTTATTTGTGCTGGAGAAATTGTGCTCAAATGTCCTTTGCTGTGACAATGTTTGTGGAGGCAAACAGGCAGTGACAGCCCAGCCACGGGGCTGGAGGAGCCTTCGCTGATGGGAAGACCTTGATGTGCAAATTCCCTTCTCCTCCTCACCCTGCAACTCAGGATTTACCTTGGAGAGGGAGCAAAGCCCTTTCCTTTCACCACAAAATCCACAGATAATATTTCCTCTGCTTTTCCTCCCCCCAGAGTCTCTGCACAGGCCTGGATGAGTGATGCTCTCCCAGGATGACCTCAGAGGTGGACAAGCCCAACCACAGACCAGAACAAAGCCAGAGCAGCTGAAATTTCCTGGGGGAGGATGGAGATACAAAAAAAAAGGGAGACAAAACCAGGACCAAACCTCATCCTTCCCTTTCCAGGGGATAACCAATGGGGTTTGGATGGAGATGGAGAGCACCAGCTGAGTGCATGAGCCATGCTGGAGAGCAGTCAGGCAGCTCTCAGCACCAACAGCTCATCCCAGATCCTTTCTGTGTGCTCACAGCCTGTCCCTCCCCACATCATGGCTCTTCTGTGCCTCAGACATCTGCTCAGGGCTGTGCTCAGTGGCCTCTCAGGGTCTGGCTTGGATGGGATGGAGTAATATTTGGGGTTGGTGAGTGGGGATGGAGTGCAGTCCCACTGTCAGCTGGAAAAAGTGTTCAGGGCTTGATCTTTCTGCATCCCTCATGGTGCTGGGAGATAAATTAGGAGCAGGAAGGTGTTCAGCTCTGTGTCAGCAGACACAACTCAACATTCCCCATCTTACAGTGGTTTGTTCTGCCTGATCTTGATGCCTCCAAGAAGGACAAGTGTCTCCTGCTGCATCCTGCTGGGATGGAGCTCACCAGGCCCCTTGGAATGCCATGGACCTGCATCCATTTGTGCTCACATTGTGTCTCCTGGGAGCATGTTTGAAGGGAGATGGGTGCATCCCTACTTTCCTGACTGACCCCATGTTGTCCTGGAATTCTATTATTTAAATAATTCTATTATTATTTAAAGCGACTTAAAATTCTACATTATTTTAAAAGCCAATATTACTTAAATATTATTTAAATTAACACTTCCTGCTACAAAAATCACAGAATAAGCTGAGTTGGACAGGCCCACAAGGATCATCAAGTCCAACTCCTGACCTAGCACAGGACCATCCCAAGAGTCCTGCCCCTGTATCAGGCAGGACTGTCCAAGCAGCAGCACCATGAGGACACTTCCCTCCCTCCAGCCACCACTGGGGAAGCCACCAGAGCCTTTCACTGCTGCTGCTGCTGCTCTCCTTCCTGCTGCTGATGCAAATGAGAAGTGATGCTGTCCCTGTGCTCCATCCCCCCTCTGCACCTGGGGGCAGAGTACAGGTCAGGGCTGTGAGCAGGGGCAGACACACTGATGCCTGATGGTGTTTTGCTTTTCCTTTTTATATACCCTTTAATGCATTTTTATACCTTCTGTATATTTTCTGTACCCTTTATGCATTCGTTGTACCCTTAGTCTACATGCTTGTGATTTTTGCAGTCTGATATTCTACCTGAGTTTTGGGGTTTCTGCAAGGCAGAAAGACCAAACATCCACAGCAGGAGGACAGAGAGCTCTGTGTTATCTCAAAACTCGAGGTTTCAAACTTGGTTGAAACCTTCTCTCTGGAACACATTTTATAAACTGGGCTCTAGCCTCATTTAAGGAGGGAATTCTTAAAATAGAGGGACATAACTTCATTTATTAAGTTTCCTATTGGAGGATTTTAGACAGATACACTAATTTGCAAGGTCCATAGGATTGCATACACATTATACATGTGTGTGCATCTTGGCATGTTCCACCTTTGGAGAGCTGTGCACCTCAAATCCTATAAAATACCAAAATAAAACCCTTTTACCCCTTTAACCGTGTCTACCTCATAATTCTACTAGCCAAAAGGCAACACACAGACAGCAGCCCTTGTGCTGGGGGAACATGAACTGGGGCTGCAGAGCTGAAACTTCAGCCAAAAAAGCCCCAAAACCACAGTGTGTTTTCTACTGCCTTCTCTCACCCAGGGCTCCGTCCCACTGTGCTGGTCCAAGAGGATTTTTTATTGCAGTTTTCCAGGGTTTTGCTCTTCCTACAGGCTGGGAAATGCCCTTCTGGCAACCTTGGCTTTGAAGCAGCCCCATGCTGCTGGGTCAGGCTGGCTGTGGTGTTCCTGCAGTGCCCAACTCTCATGCAGCAGCTCTGAATGCTCCTTGCACGTGTGCTCAGTGAAAAAAAAAAAAAAAAGCATTAAATATTGAAGGAAAACCCATTGTTGTCTGGGCTCAGAGCAGCTCTTAAAAATGTTAGCAGCTCCAAAATCCCAACCTTCCCTTGGCTTTGAAAGCTTCTTCCACCTTTTCAGCAGCCTGTGGGGAGCCAGGCAAGGTGGGTGTGAGGAGCAGGGCTGGTGGACAAAGTGCCTCCAGAGAAGTTCCCAAAATGAAGCCACGTGGGCCACAGCAGCAGCCAGGGAAATTCCATAACCCTGTGAAACTGCAGGGGCTGCTGTGGGGAGGGGAACTGGGAAAAAGCTTTGGAAAATCCCAGTTCTGGGCCAGGGCGCTGGAAGGTGGTCAGTGAGGGCAGATTGGGTCACCCCAGAGGAGGGTGACACCACAGAGGTGTCACCGCAGAGGAAGGGGACACCAGCAGGGACAGGACAGGTCCCAGATCTGCAGCATCTGCCCCTGGGGGTGGTGGCAGAGTCCCCTCCATCGATGGGGCCCTGAGGGGCTTTTTCACTGCAGGGGAATGGCAATGCCTTGCCTGCTCTCACCCCAATCCCAAACCCATCCCTGGTTTGGGGATGCTCCATGGGATCAGGCTGCAGAGGGGAGGGTTTGCAGAACAAAGACAGTTTTCTCAAGGCAAGGAGAAAATCCCTTTCCTGGCTGGGCAGGGGGATTAAGAGGTGGCTGCACTGCTGACCCCCTGTCCCCCAAAAGTGAAGGCTTTAGGGGACAACAGTGGGATCATTCATGCAGCTCCCCCCAGAGCCCTCTGTGCTAAACACCCTCGCCAAACCTCTAAAACCACCACGAGGCTCTTAAAAAAGAGAACCACTGCTCCCTACAGAGCCCTTTCTTCACCCAGGAGACTCTCAGGGGGTTCTTCCCTGCTCCTGCTGCTGCTGGAACCTGCAGGACCACCTTCCCGAGCCTCACCTGAGCATCCCCCGGCAAGGCACAGCTCCGGCCAGCTCAGCCTGGACCAGCGCCGGCAAAGAGGTTTCCATAGCGACAGGCACCTGAAAACCCCCAGATCCTCGGCGTGCAGGGCAAGGATTTGGGGCGGGCTGTGCCGAGGGTGGATCCCAGAGCTGGATCGCTCCGCAGCTCATCAATCCCACCCGGCATCGCCCCCCTAGCCCTCCCGGCGGGATGCTCAGCTCCTGCAGAACCCGCGGAGCTCCAGCCCTGCTCTGCCCGCCCCGGGCAGCTGGGGATGGTGGCCAAAGCCCCGCGGGTTCCCCTCCGCTGCCTCCGCGGCTGTTTTTGGCTGCCGCTCGCCGGCCGCCCCCGCTGCGGGGAGGGATGGATATTTTGGGCCAGAAGAGACATCCCAGGAGGTTGTTGCGGGGCTGCCTGGGGGGCAGTGGGGTGCCGGAACACCCTCGTGTTTAGGGTCTCCCTGCTGGAAGGAGAAGGGCTGGGGCTGGGGTGACCCCTGGCATTGGCTGCTGTCCCCACATGGATCCCCTGGTGAGGATCCTTGCCCGCAGCCCCTTCAGCATTCCCAGAGCCAGCGCGGCATTCCCACCTCATTTAGGCTTCTCTGCCTCAAAGGGAACCGGGGAGAGCGACGTGAATATCCTGCCGCTTCCCCTCGGAGCTGGAAAAGCCTCTCCAGGGACACTCTGTAAATAAGGAGGAGGGGGAAGCGAGAGAAGGAGGCATTCCATCCGCTGCACCAGCTTTGGGCCCGGCCTGCCATCAGATGTCTCACACGACAGGAAGCAATAAAACTCTGATTACCAGCCGGCACCTTGCGGCACGGAGGAGCCTCCTCTGCCTGCTGGAGAGGGGGATTTTGCCCGGAATCCCACTTAGGGGTCCCTATTAATGGGGTTGGGGAGTTATTAGAGCTCGTGGCAGAGGTGGGGATGGTGCCAACCCATCGCTGGGATAACCCCGCTGGGATTCCCACATCCCCCGCTGGCTGCTGTCCTCTCTCCCACGGTGTCCCAGCGGCCAAGGGACTTCCCAGCATCCAAGGAACTTCCCAGCATCCCAACCGTGCTGTCCTTTTTAACACAGCCCATTCTGTCTGCTCCATCTCTGGGGGGAGCAGTGAGAAGGATGAGGATTCATGGATGGCAGTGATGTTCACCCTCGGATGACAATTCCTGCCGTAATTCCTGGCAGAACTGGAGCCTGTCTTCCAGACAGATGTTCAGCCGTGATTTAAAGGCATCCAGTGGTGGAGATGCAGCAGCACCACCATTTCCCTGCCTGCTGACAGTGGATAATTAGAGCCACATTTCCAAAAATAAGTACTTATGGCAGGCCTGCTCAGCCTCCTGTCTCCAGATATCCAAACCCATTTATGGATCATGTCTTTTTTTCCCCACAGGGAAATTTTCTGGAGATACCCAAACCGCTTCTCCCTCATCCCCTGTCCCCCTGGGTGGGCTGTTTCCATGTGCTGACCCTTCCCCACGCTCTGTTTACCCACTGGGCACACCCTGAACTTGAAATAACCTGCGCTGGCTCGTCGCTGCCTGTGTTTGCGTTCGGGAGCTCATCCTTTCCTGCCGCCCGGAGTCTCGCTGGCATCCTGCTGGCTCCGCTGCCCCCAGCCGCTCCCGGAGCCATCGATCTCCCTTTTCCATCTGCAAATCGCTGCCTGCCTGGCCGACAGCAGCTCCGGAGCCCCAGCTGCCAGCAGGGAGAGGGGATGAGGCGCCCGGACGGAAACCTGCAGGAAATCGTATTATCGGGTTTTTTATAGCGCTGCCAGAATTGCTGCTGCTGCTGCTGCTGCTCCTGGAGCTGCCAGGGCGCTCAGCATCCCCTGGGCTGCACTGGGATCAGCCCCAGATCACAACACACTGGGAACATCCTGGCGGTGATTTCTCTCTCGTCTCCTTTGCCCACGGCAAAAACTGAACTTGTGACCCAGATGTGAGCAGCCTGTTATCTCGTTAGCCAGCCCAGCTTCCCCGGGAGCCTTTGATTAGCAGATAAACCCCCGAAAATTCAGCCTGGGTCTCTGAGATGGGCTGGGAGATTTGCAGGATTCGCAGATTAAACAGATATAAGAAGCACAGGTTTGCCCATAATTATTTTCCCGAATATCTGTCGATACTAATTAAAATTGTTTCCCATAATTAAATTTAAAACAGCAAGGGAGAGCAAGGGGTTGCTGAAATCCTTTTCGTTTGAATCACTCAGGGATAAAAGGGGTTTTTAAATCAAATTAGTAAAAAAATCCATTCCCACTTTCTTCCCCCGCCTCCAAGAAAGGGGCAGACTGTGGGGTGCTTTGGGGCTGCTCTCTGAGCCTGGCTGAAAATGGGATTCAGGAGGTGCTGGGGCTTCATTTTTTGGAGGAAAGGCGTTTGGACACAGCACTGCCAGCACTTCCAGGCTTGGCTGGGGGTGCCAGGAGGTGTTGGGGACTGGAGGAGCCATCTCCAGGCCACTCAGGGACATCCCTCCCATGCAGGGCACCTCCCCAGGCACCAAAACTGCAGGATTTCATTCCATGCCATGCAGGAACATCCCAGCAGCTGTCCCAGCACACTCTGCTCTGCATCCCCAGGATCCCCTGGAGCTCAGCACCTCCTGCACATCCCTGGGGAGCAGCTCTGCAAACTTGGCCGAGGCTCTGGGCAGTGACCTGAGAGCTCTGCCCAGCTCAGGCTTTCCCAGCCTCTGCACAGAGGGCTTGGCAGCCAAATCAGGACTCTGGAGAGGCTGCCTGGGACACCCTTGGCTGCCCTAAGGTCACTGGGGCTGGGAAGAGCCAGCTGAGGTGAGCTGGACAGGCAAGGCTGAACCATGGGAGCTGCTGGGAACTGCAAAACTGAGAGATTATAGGAGAAAACAACAGCCCACATCTAACTCCTGCCCTCCTCGGGGGGATTTTGGGAGAAATCAGTGAGCTTGTCATTTTTATTTCAGATTGAAGGAGGTGACAGCTCTGCCTGAGGGACAAAATCCAGCAGCTCTAGGGGACTGGCAAGAGCCAGGTATCCTGGGGGGCTGGAAAAGCTCTGGCAGTGAGGGGGGAACAGCTCCTGGCCCTCCCCAGATGCCCTTGCACTGCTGGGCTTGGCCAAAGGAAACCCTGAAAGAAAAGAAACTGCACTGCTGGGCTTGGCCAAAGGAAACCCTTTGTGCCTAAAACCCAAATCAGCCCAGCTCTGCCAGGCTGGCCTCCCCCAGGGCTGGAAAAGCAAGGAAAAAGGAGCTTGAGGAAGAGGAGGATCATGCCCAACTCACCAAAATTAGCCAGGCAAATTTACACCCTCCAGCTGGAGCCAACAGGCACGTGGGGATATCTGGAATATCTCAGGGTGTGGAGCTGCCTGGGCTCAATTCCCATGGTCTCTCCTTCCCCAGAGCCTTTTCAGGCCCCGGGGATGCTCCCAGCAGCTGGATGGTTGGCTCCAGCACATGGGGACAGAGGTCCTGCCCTCCCTGGAGCTGTGAGACATCACTGCCTTTAGCTGCTGTAATGGCTTTCTAAAATTAGCTGCACACACTCTGCCCTTGGACTCGAGCAGGACATTTCTCAGTTGTTTAATATCAAAAGTCAAAAAAAAAAAAAAAAAAAAAAAGGAAGCAGAGCACAAAAGCCACCCAGTCAATGCACGGCTAAGTTTATTTTATCACTTGTCCAACAGAACTCGACATGTATTTTAAGTCATTTATGAGGAGTACAAGTGTGAATAGCTGCAGAAGTTTTGCAATTCCAAGACACCACATACAGCTGCTAAAAAAAGCACATTTAACCATCCCAACAAAGCCCCAACGAGCAGCCCACCCTTCCCTGGATCGTGTTTCCCAGCTACTGACTTCAGGCAGCCAAAGCTCATCTCCCCCAGACCTGAAGTTGATCAGTTTATGAAGAGAACCCCAGCCATGGCAGCATCTCCCCCTGGCTGGCATCCTGGGGGTGTTTCCCTTCCTTTTGGGGTCAGTTTTCCCTGTGCTGAGTGGGGCAGGTGCAGGTTGGTCCCTCGGGGTCCATCCCTCCTTCCACTGATGAATATTTTACATTTTGCCCCTGGCCACAGCTCCTATAAATAAACCCTGCTGCCCATGGCAGATGTGAAGCCTTTCCCTGCCTGCACACTCTGTTAGAGGCCCTGGCTTCCCAGCAACGGGAATGGGAATAGATGTGAGTCTGCAATGAAATATTAACTGGGAGCAAGGCTATTCTCCTGTCTACAGAGGGGAATTTTAATTGAGGACCACGTTAACAAGCTAATACCTTCCCTCACCACGTGGCCACAGCAGGAAAAGGGTTGCTGGGACCTGCTCTTTTTAATTGGAGCATCTCCTATCACCTCTGTCTCCCCAAATCAACCCGAATTAGCAGCCCACTGATCATCACCCAGCCAACCCAATCACCAGCAGTTGCTTGATTTGACTTGTAGTTTCCTAAGAGGCAGAAACATCTCAGCAAGGAGAGCCTGGAGCATTCCTGTGAGGTCAGGCCTGACCAGCAGCACCTCCCTTCGTGCCCTTTAAGTCCTAGCTATCCCTAACTATTCCCAAACCGTTCAGGTTGAACTATTCCCAAACTACTCCAGGTCAGGAGGAGCATCTGCTGGTGCCCAGCAGCATGGGCAGGAGGCCCCTGGAGCTGGAGCAAAATAGGAATTCTCAAACAGCTCAACACCTGAAAATGCAAGTTCAGGAGGTTCTCCTCCCCATTTCTGGCCAGATTTAGCCCACCCAGTGCTGCTGGGAGAGCAGGGAGAGAGATGAGGATGTGGGAGGAGGAATCCCTCTGATCTTGCAATTTCCACGTGTTTTGGTAAAGACTGAGCTCTCTGGGACATCAGCAGAGCACAGGAACTGCCACAGCCCTTCCAGGGCTGGAAAATTATTCTCCCTTTGCTGAGGCTTTTAATTCCAAGGGTGGGAGCAGGGGGGATCATTGCCTTCATCCTACAAAGCAGAAAGCAAAGCTACAGGAAAGCAGCTGGCACAGCTCCTGCTGCGGGCTGGGAGGGAGCTGGAGCCAGCAGGGTGGTGTCCAGCTGTCACTGCCACATGTCAGCCACGTCCCCGTTCTTGTGGAACTCGTGGAGGTGGTCAGCATACCTGGGGAGAGGAAGGAGCCACGTTACACCTGCAGTGAGCTCCAAAGGGCACTGGCAGCCAAGAGCTGCTCCATTCCAAGGGGACATTCCACGAGGATATGGAATTCCAGCAGGGAGCTGGAGTCACAGCACGGGTGTGACCCAGGTCTGCAGGATCACATTTGTCTTTATCAGGATCCCTCCTAGGGAAGGACTGCTTGCAGGAAAGGATTTGGAAACCCCCTGACCAAACACAAGCCGTTCAATCTGTGAACTTTTCCTCCCCGCCATCCTCAGTGGGCTTAAACCCCAATTAACTGGCCTTGTTTCCAGGACAGAGGTGCCCAAAAAATCTGCTGCAGACCCCCAAGCCTTTCCCCAAGCCCTGCCCACCAAACCAGCCCCGGGGCCGGACTGTCCTCACTCACTTCTTAGCACAGAAGGCAGCACAGTCCCGTCCCACGCTCTCGCTCCAAGCGGTTTTGTAGAGCACCTGCAAGGGAAGGAATGGGATCAGCTCTGCTCCCACCTGCACCCCATCCCTGCCATGCCATCCTGGAGAGACAGGACAGGGATGCAAAGTGACAGAGAGGAGGTTTAGGTTTGATATCAGGAAGTAATTGTCCCCTGTGAGGGTGGGGAAGTCCCAGCACAGGGTGCCCAGAGAAGCTGTGCTGTCCCTGGATCCCTGCAAATGTCCAAGGCCAGGTTGGACAGGGCTTGGAGCAACCTGGGATGGTGGAAGGTGTCCCTGCCATGGCAGGGGTGGAACTGGAGAATTTTTAAGGTCCCTTCCCACCCACACGATGATCACCAGCATGGGGAAGCCCAGTGTGTCCCAGCCTTGCCCTCAGGGTGTTCAGCATGACCTTTCCCAGTGGGTTATTTTTGCTGGGACAGCACTGCTCTGCCTGTGGTGGTTCAGGGTAAGGCTCAGGGCTGCACGTGGATGGAGATGTATTTTTGGAACAGCCTTAAGGAAGGTCACTGCTTGGCTTGGCTCCTTTTTACCTTCAGGACACTGTGTTTTCATTGCAGAGCTGTGCTCTGAGGAGGCAGCAGGCAGTGCTGGGGTTTGGGAAGAGGGAGAAGCTCTCCCATCCCTGAGTGATTCCCTCAAGCCTTGGGGATTTGTAAGCTGTTATCACCAGGGAATCACTCTAACCACACAAACACCCACCAGCAGGCCTCCCAATTAGGGTTAATTAAAGTCTGCCAGGATCAGTGGCAGAGATGTCATTGCCACAGTGGGGATGGAGGAGCAGGGGCTTCATGCAGTCCCCTGTGGGACACAGTTCGTGCCCAGCCCAGGCAGTGCTGGGTGCTGAATTTCAGGCCCTTTTGTGTCTACATGATGTAAGATCTTTCCAGCCATGTAATATTTATGAATTTTCCTTTTTCTTTTTCTTTTTTTTTTTTTTTTTTTTTAGGTTACAGCTTTAAAGTTTAATGATGTTTAACTTTTTATTTCCTTTGCTCCTTTCCTCACCAAAATAACTTTGAGATCAGGACAGAAATATTGTTCTGATTTGGCTTTCATCTCGCTTCCTTGTTTAATTATTGATGATTTGTTTGGCTTTTTTCCCCTCCCTGAAATGACAAATAAACTCCCTGAAACTGTGCAAGGATACAGGAGGAGTTTGCACCACGACAAATTCCCAAGAGATTTAGGCTGGCTGAAGCCTCCATTCCTACCAGACTTCTCCACTTTCAATGTACAGTTGGGGAAACTTGAAAACCAGAGGAAAACAGAGCCACAGGGCATGTGAGGAACAAGGGGAGAGGCAGAGCTCATCCCTGGACAGGCAGCAAATGAGCTCCGCTGAGCAGGAGGTCAAGGATGCACCCAGGAATAGGAAGGTGGAATTGCATGTGGTCTAGAGCCAGGCAGGGTGTGCTCAGGGGGATGTGTTTTATTCCTAAAATCACCTGTGGTATTAGAATCACCACAATAATTAACCAAAATTTTGCTCCCCATGAAGCAGAGGGAATACACTGCACTCCCTGTGAGCTCCTGGCACAGTGGCACCACAGTCCCATGGCTGCTCCCAGGAATGCCCCTGGACAAGGCTGTGCCCACCCAGGGAGGGAATCCCCCCTGGGCAGCCAAGGGGATATTCCCTGGCATGTCCTTGTCCCTGCTGAGTCACACTGCCACTCTCCTGGCTGCCCACTGACACAGCAGCTGCAGTGCTCTCCCTTGGCACAACACCCTCAAACAGCCTGAATTCCCCCTGGATGGGATGATAGAGGATATTTCATCTCAGTTCCCACTCCCCACAGCCCTCACACTCACCAGGAAGACGAGGCAGTGCAGGAACAGGGTGTAGAAGAAAGCCACAGTGCGAGCAGTCTTGTTGGACAGGATGAGCCTCCCCTGCAGGAGGGCAGGATGGAAAATCCCAGTTCAGTGTGGGTCAGTGCAAACCAGCCCTGCTCAAGCTTGGAGAGATCCTGGCCAGGACCGGGAGGCTGTTCCTGCCAGACCCCGCACAGACATGCAGTCAGGGGGTGTTTGCCACCCACCCTGGAGAAATGTCACTCCTTCTAGGTGGCTGCACAAGTGCCCATGCTCTCAGCCCAAATGGGCCCAAATGAAGGTGGATTTGGGGTGCCAGCTGTGGGCTCTCCCCACTGAGAACCCTGCTGGGGGTTTATTCTGCACTGCTTTAGCCCAGCTCTCTCCAGGGGCTCTCCCTGCTCCTGCTGTGCCAGTCCTGCCTCAGTGCTCCACAGAGAAACCCTGGCAGTAATTAAGTCTTGCACATTTTTAATTCATGAGCTCAATTTGTGATTTGCAGTGTCCCCTGGCCAACTCCTCGGCAGGGCACTGGTGCCCAGGCTGTTCCCAGAGCCAGGCCCTGGTGTCCCCTTGCTCTGCCAGGGCTGTCCTGAGAGAGTCACTCTGCACCTCTGCCAGTCCTGTGCCACCCCTGCAAACCTGTGGGGTTGGGATAAATCCCCCTCCACCCCTCATTTTGGAGAGGCTGACCCACAGCCAGACCCTGATGCTGCCCTTTTTGGCACACCACACCAAGATCCCAGTGGGAAAACCTTTGTGTCTCTCCCTTCAAAAGCACAAAAATCAGGAGCAGCAGAGGAGGGGCTGGCAAAGGACAGGTCCTGCCTTCCTCCACAGCCTCTCTTTATTCCTGCTGTAACCCAGGGACTCATTATGGACATCAGCACATTCCCCAGGCACCATGCAGGCTCTCCAAAGCTGGCATTAAAACCCACAGATCTCCCACCAAACCCATTCTGGGCTCAAATCATCTTTGCTATTCCCGGCCACGGCAGAGGCTGCTGTAACAAACAAGATTATGTTCTTAAATATTCCCAAGGAATAACTCCCCTAAGTCAGTTTTTTTTTTTTGTGAATGCCTTTCATTAATTCTCCGTGGTGCTGGCACACCACCCAATCCATATTCATGTTGGCATTTGCTTAGTTTTTATGCAAATGACAGCTTTGCTTTCTGACAGGATAGCTCTGTGCTCTGGGGCTGCTGCAGCCCCACTGCCCCACATTAACCTGCCTTGTGCTGGAGAGCCAGGGGTTAACTCAGCCAAAACCTATCCTGAGCCTGCTGCTAACGCCACCAATTCCAGTGTGATCCAGGTGTCCTCAATAACCACAGTTTTAGCCCAGAAAGTTCAACCCTGGCAGCCCAGAGCCTCCTGCCCTCCCTGGCTCAGGGCAGGACCTTCTGCTACTGCAGACACCACAGAATTCTCCCTGGTGCTTTTTTGGAAGGAAGAGCCAGAGCAGGAAGGATCAGGGCTTGGGAAGGGTTTTTCATGGAGAATGCAAATGCTGTGCAGTGTGGGGCAGAGCATCTTCCCTGGAGTCTGGCACCCTCTGCAGCCCCTCACACTCCTGCTCCCTGGATCTGTGGGGTGCTGGGGCTCTCTGGGGTGTCCCCTGTGCAGGAGGCTTTGCCCCTGGCTGGGGGTGCAGCCCTGAGCCCCTCAACACGTTACAGACCAGAGGAGAGGTGCTTGGAGTTAGAGAATAAAACCAGAATTGTGTAGGTTGGAAAAGACCTCAGAAATCACGGAGTGCAAGCATTCCCCCAGCCCCGCCAAGCCCAGCACCAAACCATGTCCCCAAGTGCCACATCTGCATGTCCTTCTGGGAATGGGGACTCCACCACCGCCCTGGGCAGCAAGGGAGGAAGGAATTGCTCCTAAAGCAAATTCCATCATGGTGTGCAGCCCTGCCTGGGCCAGCAGGGATGGTGCTTTCCCAGTGCCCAAGAGCCCCATTGCCATGGGGATCAAACCCCTCAGCCCCCAGCAGGGCTGGCAGAGCAGCACTCACCATGCTCAGCGTGGCTTTATCCCAGGGACTGAGGCTCAGGTACTTCCTCTGGCGCTCCTGCAAGGAAACCATACAGCATGTGGAAGCTCAAAGGGCTAATTTAGGGTTTGTGAAGCAGGGAAGGAGCTGTGGGCCCCTGGTTTTCCTATCTGCCCCCCAGCCCCAGCCACCAGCTGGGCACAATGACTTTTATTCTTTATTTTTGAAAGCAAAGGGTGTTTGGATGTGTTTCATTCTTCCAGAGGGCTGTCCCTGGATTCCATCTGGGCATGATCCCACATGGGAAGGGCTGATGCAGAGTGCTGGGGGTTTCCCATACCTTCCTGCTGAAGGAGGAGAAGGGGTCCAGGCGTTCCTCGTACTGGGAGGAGTAGCGCTGCTCCGTGTCATCCCTGCTGCTGCCCTGTGGGAGCAAAGGCAGGCTGAGAGCCAGCAGGGACACCCAGCACAGGGACAGAGCCCCAGGTCCCCTATTTGGAAGAAATGCCCCCCAAAGGGTGGAGCAGCACAGCCCAGAGCTGACCCACAGGGCTGACAGCATCTGTCACCTTCAGATAGAAGCACAAAGGAGCTGTTGAACAAAGTTCTTCAAAAGATTGTGGAATGGTTTGGGTTGGAAAGGAGCTTAGGTTGTTCCATCAGGTGATTTTTCCATGAGGACTCCCTGTTTATCCTGTGTCTCGCTATTTTTGGCCCTTTCCATGAAATAATTGTCACCTGTGTCATCCTCAGAGCTCACCTGGGCTGCTGCAAATCCCACCTGAATTCCTTCACTGCTGGGCCAGGCAGGAGGGACAGAGAGGTTCAGGAGGAGGAAACCATGTCCAAACACAGAGCATTTATAAACTGGGAAAAGGGCAGAGCAAATGAAGAAAACTCCTTGAAAGAAGTGACAGATTTAGGTGGGTTTGGACAGGCTGGGTTTTATATTATTTATACTTCTCCTAGGACAGAGGTTCAGCCTCAGCCACAGCGAGCCCCGAGGATGCTGGTGCACATCCCTGCTCTTCCTTCCTCCACCTCTGCAGGAACTGCAGATTCCACACCATTCCCACCCCAATCCAGCCTGGAAGCAGCAGGTTTTGCCCCCAGCCCCGGGCACAGCCTGCTGCAAGCCCTGGCTCCTCACCCTGCTGCTAACCCATCCCTGTGTCACCTCCTGCCCAGCTCGGCGGTGCTGACACTCCCCCAGGGCTTTCTGGACTCGTTCCTACATGCAGTGGGTTGCCCTGGCCAGCCCTGCAGCTGGCTGTTACACCTCTGAGTAAACCTTTAGTAACCCTAGAGTAACTCTTGCACCCTGCAATCCGAGCGGGGTCAGCGCGGTGAGAGCAGCGCCCGATTTAGGCGCGATGAATCCCTGCTGCAGCGATCCTGGAGGAGTATTTTTATCGTGTCACATGCCCCATTAGGGGGTGAATTATGCAATCCCCTGCTGCTGCCACCGAGGGTTGTGCTCTTTAGCTCATGGCAATGGCATTCAGGGGTTGCCTCGTGGCGGAGGATAAACATGGATATGATATTCCGCAGGAGAAACGGGAAAAAATGTCAGAGGGGACGAGCTGGCGTCATCACGGGGACATGAATAAAGATCCAAATAAGGTCCCTCGCAGCTGTAGGAGTTTCCCACCCTCAAATGTTATTAAAATATCTGTCAACAAAAGGGATTGGGTCCAGGCAGCACGGGAGGATGGCAGGGAATTGGTGTTTCCTCTGTGAGTGGCACTTTTGGATTTTCCAGGAAAGCCCGAGGGCTCTGCCCAGGGAATTGCTTGCAGTGGAAAGTTCCTCCCCAGGGATGAACCTCCTGAGGGACACAGCACCAGCAGAGCAGGTTGAAGCAAATTCTGTTTCCCCTTCCCAGTCTTCTCCTGGCAATACTGGGATGGTTTTGGGCTGATTTCTTCTCTTTTCTCTGTCTCCTGGCTGCCCAGGAGCATCTCTCTGTGCTGGCTGTGAAGTTCAGGGTGATGGGCAATGAGCAGGATAAATTATTCCCCAGGCTGTACTGCAGGGATTTATTGCAGGAGCTCCCAGTTTAACCTCTGGCAGCCTGGTCAGGCACAAGTATCCACACTTTGCCAGCAGGAAGCATCAAAGGGGGGTGTGGCAGCTCTTTGATGAGGATTTTTGGAGTTCTGGCTTTGAAGATGTCAAAGACTCCTCAGCACAGTTCAAAACTGTGTCCTGCTCCTCCGGACAGAGCACTGCAGCTTTTCCCACCACAATTAGCTCCAACTTCCATTCAAACTGCAGCTGGGAAAAGTGCAATTTCCCTGTTGCTCCTGGTTTGTTCCTGGGGACTGTCTGTCCGTGTGAGCCCAGCCCCAGGATGGACAGACAGATGGACAGATGGACACTCACCCTGCCAGGGTAGCTCTGCAGGAACTTGATCTTCTCATAGAGCTTGATGTTGTCAGCTCTCAGGTTGTCCAGCTCACTCTGCAGGGCGTGCACTGTGTGCTGCAGCATCCTGTTCTCCTGCAGGGGGAAAACGGGATCCAGCCAGGGTTCAGTCCCTTCTCAGGGGTTAAAACCCCCTGGCTTGGAATTCCAATTAATTAGAACTGTCCTAGGTGTGGTAGAATGGGACTCCTAGCCCTGAACCTTTAAGAACCTTTAAGAACCCCATTCCTCTGGGGCCAAAGAAGAGCTGGGGCAGCCAAGGTGCCTGTGGGGGCTTTGGGCACCCATGGGAGGTGCAGAGCCAACCTGACAGCTTTGAAAAGGCTATTTTGAGCTCCACTTCAATTTACTACCCCCAAAACACATTCTCTGTGTGCTTTTCCCCCAAACACTGTGCCAGGAGAACAAACACAGGTGACAGGGACTTGTCCTCGAGCTGCAGCAACATGGACAGGCTGGGGCAGGATGGTCCTGGGTGGATTTTCCTCCTGCTTGCAGTGGTTGCACAAACCCCCTGCAGCCCCCAGCCCCTCCCCAGCAGACTCACCCCCTCCAGCTCCTGGTTCTTGGCCCGGAAACGTTCCCTCTGGCTGGAGATGATGGACAGCAGGGAGTCCACCTGCCCCTCAGGGAAGGAGGTGCCCGGGGATGGGGGGTGACCTGGGGACAAGGTTTGGGTGAGACATGCCCTGGGAGATGCCCACCATCCACCCCAGGGGCTTGCTAGAGATTCCTGCTCTGTGGGACCTTGGGGGCACCCAAATCAGCTCCTGTGCACAGTGATTACCACATGGATTGGTATTTATGGTGGTTTTTCATTTCTGAGGGCTCACCCTGGAGGTGGACATGAAACCAAATTGCATTATTTGATGCAACTCACAGCTGCCTTTCCCTGACCCAAACCCTCCCCATCCCTCCAGACTCTCTCCTGCAGCTTCAGCATTAAAATAAAGCCCTAAAACCACAACCAGCCCCTCCATCCACCCTCTTCTCTCCCCTCCCCTGACCCCTCATCCACCACCACCTTGCTATGCCCACAACCCCAATTTTTGGGTGTCCCACATGATGAGGTGCCTGGGGGGCTGTGACCATCCCTCCCTGCTCTTCCTTCCTGGCAGTGGCATCCACAGCCAAGGAGAAATGTGTCCCCAAGGCCATGACTCAACCAGCTGCACAGAGCAGTTATTCATAGTGCAGGATGGGTGGCTGCAGGTTGTTTGGCTTGGTGGGACTGTTGCTGTGATATTGTTTATCTTGTGTTTGCAAAACCTTTCAAAACAAAACAAACAAAAACCAAAAAAAAAAAAGCAAAAGCAAAAAATGAAAAAAAAAAAGAAAGGAAAGGAAAGGAAGTGTTTTGTTGGTTGGTTTGTTGTTTTTTCTCCCAGAGGAGCAAAGAGTTGGGGTTTTTTTTGTTTTATTTTGATTCATTTGATTCATTTTCTCCTGCAGACCTCAGTGCAGGAGCTGATGTACAGGAAATGTTTCACTGGCTGGCTCTGGAGGGGTTTGGTGTGGGAAGAGCAGGAGGCAGAGCTCAGAGCTCAGGGTGTTTGGCTCAGCCTGGCTTCACCAGCTCAGCACAGAGCCAAGCCTGGCACTGCTGCACCCCTCAGAGGAGCCAGAGGATGGACAAACCATGCCCAGCATGGAAAACCATCCCAGGGAAGCACACACAGAGCAGGTGATGCCTGTGCCAGCTCATGCCATCCTCTGCTGCCATCCCTGCCGAGGTGACACCCTGCCCATGGCCCTGGGCTGTCCCAGCCCCAGACTCTCTCCTTTCTCTCACCATAGAACAGTGCTGTGGCCTCCTTGATGGGCTCAGGGATCTTCTCCAGGCCGGGAGCAGCAGCACCCTGGGCAGCACAAGCAGAAGGGATAAATCATTTCCCACCCACCCAGAGGTGCCTGGGCAAAGCAAACCCCTCCTGGATCCTGCTGAGCCCCAGCAGTACATCACTGCTGGGTGGGCACCCTGCAAGGATCAGCATGGAAAGGCTGATTCAACCCCAAATCCCAGCCTTTGCCCAGGAGGAAGGGCTGGATGGCTCCTGGATGCCACTGGTACCACCCCATCCCACGCCAGCACCTCCCCACGGCATGGCACGATGCAAATCTCTGCTGGGTGAAACGGCAGAAAGAAATAAAGGACGGAAAAAAATAAAAAAGGAGGTAAAAAATAAACAAAAAAGGAGGTGAATGCTCTGCCAGCCAACCCCAGGGCCGTGGGGAGGAGGTACCTCTGCATCTGGGCGGTGCACAGCAGACAGGGCTTGGATGGTGCTCAGGTCATGCTCCAGCTTGGCCACCAGCTCCTTCTGGCCAGCCAGGGTGGACACAGCCTCGGTCAGCTGGAGCTGCAGCTCGGCACAGCGCACTGCAAAACAGAGCCAGGGCTGTCAGCAGGGGGACAAACCCCAAACTGTGCCAAGGGGACACCAGAGAGCTGAGAGCCCCACGTGGAGCACCAGAGCAAAGTCATGGGTGGCAAAAACGCTTCTCTCCTTGTTTCTGGGGACACACAGAGCAATCCCTGCTCAGCACCAGAGCCCCAGGGTGGGGACAGTCCCCAGGCAGCCCCAGTGCCACATCCTGAGGCAATGGGAGCAGCTGCCTGTGCTGGCATGGGTGCTTCAAAGCACCAGCAAGGTATTTTTGGTGCCCCAGGGGAGCATCCTGCCTGGGCAGAGCGGGGGGACCTGGAGGGGGACAAGGGGAGCTAAGCCCATGAATTGATCACCCCTAGGTGATGGAGAGGCTGCCCTGGCTGTGGGGGCTGGGACAGGCACTCCAGGGCAGGAGGTGACATGGGGACATCAAGGTGGGATCCCTCCTGTCCCCAGGCCAGGCTGTGCAGCCTCCAGCATTCCTGCTCAGCCCATTCTCTACAAAGGCTCTCTCTTTCCAGCTGCCCCCCAGAGTAAAACCCACACCCTAAACCACAACAGGCACTGCTGGAATGCTCCAGGAGCAAAACAAAAACCTCTAGTTCCCCTCACATAACCCCAGCCCAGATGTGAAGCCATGGAGAGGCTCAGGAGCAGCACTGCAAGGCAAGCTCTGTGTTCCACAGGCAAACCCTTCCCCAAAGTGTCCTGCAGCAGAAATCCACTTGTTTCACCTCTCTCCCTCGCTGCCAGCAGTGGCTGTGCCTCTCCCTGGCTGCAAAACCTGCTCAGCTCCAGGCTCAGAGCTGCTGTTCTGCACTGCCAGCACCTCCAGTGTGGGGATGCAGGATCTGTCCCTCTGTGCTGCATTTCCAGGTGGGTGAAAGCTCAGGTCCCAGCTGTTCCAGTCCCTCCTGGATAATTCCTGCTGTAATTACTCCCCTCAATTCCAGACAGCTGGAAGGCAAAAAAATTCCTCATTTCTCAACAGCCAGGGAGCAAGAAATGCAGAGGCTGCCTGGGGAGCAGTGAGGGCAGGCTGCTGCATCCTCAGGGCTTTTACCCTCTCTGAGCCTTCTGCTGAGGGGTGCAGCATGAGCACAGCTCAATTCCAGCTCTCCCGGTCCTGCCAGGCTGGGAAATGCTCCACACCCCCTGCAAACAGCTGTGCAGGAGGTCCTTGCACAGGCAGTGATGCCCTAGCACAGGGCTGGACTGAGAGCAGCAGTGATGGAGCTCAAAGTGAAGCTGCTTTTCCAGCAGTCAGGGTCTTTGCTGGTGCAAATTCCCCCTTTTTCTGTAGATGTGACATTTGGGGACATGGTTAGTGGTGGGCTGAGCAGGGATAGGAAAATTACTTTAAAGGCCTTTTTCAACCTAAACAATAAGAAACACAATTTCTGTGTTCATATAATAGAATCACAGAGGGGTTTGGGTTGGGAAGGAGCCTTAGAGCTCATCCCATTCCACCTTCTGCCATGGCAGGGACACCTTCCACTGTCCCAGGCTGCTCCAAGCCCTGTCCAGCCTGGCCTTGGACACTGCCAGGGATCCAGGGGCAGCCACAGCTTCTCTGGGCACCCTGTGCCAGGGCCTCCCTCACCTCACAGGGAAAAATTCCTTCCTAATTTTCAATCTAAACTTAGATTGGATAAACTTCTTTCAGTTTAAAGCCATTCCCATGTTACTCAGAAGGACCAAGCCTCACCGCAGGCAAAGAGAGGTGACACAAGCTCTGAACACAACACATGGATTTATTTCTCCCCCCTCTGCATATTTACATTTTCTAGCCCCCAATAAGACTCAGGATGGAGCAGGAGTGGTTGTGCTAAAGGCACATCCCACTGGAGGTCAGTATTTCCCCAGGAATGGGGAATCACTGCCTGCTCCAAAACATGGGTGGCCTGATGCAAAATATTTGCATCAACAAGATTTGGAAAGAAGAAAACCTCTTCCCTACGGTTAATTATTCAATTGGCTGTCTTTTAAAATTGCACTGAAATGGAATTGGGGAGCTCTTGCCAGCCAAACGTGGGCTGTGGGGCTCAATTCTGCACTAGCTGAGCATCCTGTCTGAGGTTCCCCACACCAGGAGGGTGCCTGGGGCAGGAGGTGCTCCCTGGCCTCCCACCCTGCCTAAAAATCCTCTACAGAGCTGAGTTTTGGCAGAAGGAGACTCAGAGCCTGGATCCCACCTCCTGCACCTCTCTCCTAAATGATCCTTTTAGCTTCTGAGTTACATGGACTGAGGTTGTAGATTTAAGAGAAGAAAGGGTCACCAAGTGAACAAATCCCTCAGTTTTAAAGGAATCTGCATCCTTCCCTCCCTCAGCTTCCACTCAGCCCTGGCCAGTCCTCTACAAACCATCCCTGAGCACAGAAAAGGCTGAACAGTGCCTGACACTGAAAGCAACCAAACACACAGCTCTTCCCTCTCATCTCCCTGTCAGTGTCACTCCTCACAGCTGGCTGTTGGTGGTGTTTTTTTTAATCATAACTTTCTCTTTTCAGAGGGGCTGTGGCCACCTGCGCGCTCGTCACCTCTGTGCCAGAAACTCTTCACCTGCAGCAGCAGGAGCACAGCTCTGCCAGGCAGCCAGGGCAGCTCAGGCATTGAGATGCTGCAAAAGGGAAGATCTTTTGTCCTCCCTGAGCTGCTGAGCCCTAGCTTTGACCCCTCAGATATGCAAATACCTCAAAGGTTTGCCGGGAAGAGGAGAGGTACTGCAGAAGGGAATGGGACAAAGAAGATGAAGTCCTGGGGAAAGTGGGTTTTAAGCCATGGATCTTTAGCCTCAAACTCTGCCGGCTCTGAGTTTGAAAAAGCCTGGCCTGACACTGCCATGGCCTTCTGAAGGGAAGAGCAAAGTGCAGGGACCAGGCAGCCCCACACGGGCAGAGGTCACTGCCTTGGCTGGTGCCACTCTGGTGCCACCTTGGCACAGACAGGGCTGGTGTCCCTTGTGTGATACACTGAAAATGAAAAGCTGGGACTGGACAATTCCCATCCCTGAAGAGCTCAAGGCCAGGCTGGATGGGGCTCTGCCATGTCCATGGCAGGGGGTTGGACTTGGGGATGTTAAATGTTCCCTTCCAACCCAAAGCATTTAATAATTCTTTGGTATCAGTGCCAAAAACCGAATGAATACTGAGAAAGATCATCTGCTCAAAGAAAATGCTCCAAAGAAATGTGTCCTCTGGGAATTCTTGTGGGGATTCTGTCTCCACAGCCATGGATATGACACTGCCATGGGATAACCATTTCTGGAAATAACATCAGGATCTGTGTGGACAGGCCACGTGGTGGGACATGAAGGTGCCTAACACAGAGAAGAAACAAAACCCAAACTGAGAATAAAAGATTGACACGAGCCTCACACTTCTTTTGCTGTGCACACCTCTGTCAGTCTCTCACCTCTCCAAAGCTGTAGGTTAAATCCTTGAAGTGGTTATTGAGGAAAACAGTCCTGAAGCCCCAATCCCCATGCTGGGAAGGAGCAGAGCCTGGCAGATGCAGGGGCACATTGGGAGTGCCCTGGAGACCACGAGCCCAGTGCTGCCACAGAGCAACAGCAACTCTGACTCCTGCAACAAGCCCCAGCAACTGGGCTCCCTTGGCAAATCATCCAAAATAAACAGCATCTGTTTCCACAGATGGAGAAAATTAAGACATACTAGCAACTTAGTTTGAAGTTATAAGGCCAGACATAAATAAATGAGAGGCAATCTTTCCCTAAGATGGTGGCTTGATTACTGAGGATGCAGACAGATGAATAAATCACCTTGGGGTGAGATGGGCTGTAACTTGCTGCACATCCATGGGACCAGAGAAACTGCTCATGTGGATCCTCAGAGCCTGGAGGAAATGAGAGGTGAGTGATGCTGCTGGAGGGATTGGGGTAGGAGCACTCAAATGGGCACTTATGGCAAATTAGCTGATGCCCTGCCAGTTCACACCCTGATTTGCCTCGTGGAACTTTTTAATCTCCCTCCCTAACTGTCTGGCCTCCCTGAATTTACATAACTTACAAAAAAAAAAAAAGCAAAAGAAAACAAGCTGAGGAGTGATGTGGCACGCTGGGAGCTCTCTTTGAAAAGTCAACTGAAGTGCACTGAAACCAACTACTTCAAAGGTTTGAAGTCTGTTTTATTGACTGGAAGGAAGATGATGGTAAGATAAGGAGTGCCTTGGCATGAAGGCTCAAAGCTGGAGACTCACTCACCACCAACAGGGTGTCTGACAGAGCCAGGTGAGCAGCAGAAGCCAAAGGAAGAAGCAGGAAACTGGATCTGCCATGGAGCCTTTGATTTTCCCAGCTCGTTCACCTTTCCCCATGCTGGGCCACTGCAGTTCATGACTGGACAGTTCCTTCCAAGTTGAAATCACTGCTCTTCCCCATGAAGAAATCAGTGCCAAGAGTTCCTGGCATCGCTCTGCAGGAGCCTTTCCAAGCCAACAGAGTCTCACCTCCAGCTCTCCCTGATCCCAAGGTTTATACATAAACTCAGGCCCAATTTCAGGCTCTTGAAACACTTGGCACTCAGCTTTTAAGGAAGTCTGGAAAAGGCTGTTATTGCCCAAAGTCCTGTTCCCCTTCCAGGGGAATGAAGAGGAGGTGACTCGACCTTGACCCTGTGCTTTGCAGCTGAAGGCATGAGGAGCACACAGCCCAAAGCTGCAGATCCAACCCTGGATGAAGCACAAGGTGATTTTCTCTGCCCTCTTTTTGCTCTGAGAAGATGCCAAGGCAGAAAGATCTGAGCCAAAACCCTTCCCTCAGCAGGAAGGTTGTCAAAGGCCTTTCACCATCCTACAGCTTGATGGTTCCAGTTCTGTCTTGACCTTTTCAGGGTGAGGGACAACATTTCTGCACAGCCCAGAGTGTGTGGGAGTCTCTCAATCTGCCTCAGCTTCTTGCAGAGCCTTTTCCTTGGGTCAGCACTGCTGGGAGCTGTCAGCAGGCTGAGAAACAGGACAAAGAGGCAGGAATGATTGAACATTTCTTTCTAAAGTCACCACAGCTCTGTCTGTGGGCTCTGAGGTGCAGATCTGCTCAGATTTTGCAGGTTGTAGTGCAAAAGCCCAGCTGAGCCATCTGCTGAGGTGCATCTCATGAGGAAATAAAATCTCTGTCACCCAAAGGGTCTGGATTGTTCCAAAAATCTCCTCAGAGTGGATAAAGATCTTGAACATCAAGTGCTCCAGAGATCCCACTGATGCTACAGAAACACACAAGAATTGGGCTTTTGGCACATTTTAAAGCAACTTTTGTAGAAATCTCCAGGGAGAGAGGAAAGGTCAGTCAGCTCCAAGAGCTCCTGAGTAGCCAAAATGTCTGGATTATTAGTCTGGGAATCATCTCAGCCTTCAGCACTGCTTCTGGGCTGTCCTGGTCTGCCTGTACCTGCCATGAGGTCATTCTCTGCTCAGACCTCCTGCAAGGCTTCTGAAAGGGCAAAAAAAGCAAGGAGAGGATGAAAAGAAAGGATGACAGCATCTCTGAAGACATCTACAAGTTTTAGCACAATCTCTCTGGTTTTTAGGCATAGATATCAGGCCTGGGAAAGCTCCAGGAGTGCAGTGATGAGGTTTCTCTGCAGATATAGTTGTAAGAGAAGACATCAAGCACACCAGTGGATCCTTCAGGGAGGGTACAGAAGATGAGCAGCCCCAGGCAGTGAGGGCTGGGATTGGCACCAGTGAAGGCAGCAAGAACAGCCCTGCTCAGCTCTTCACGTGCTGCCAAAAATAGGAAAAATAGGGACAAGCAGAGAACAGATCATGTCCAACATGCTGAGAACAATCTCTGAGGGTTCAGCTGCCTAAGGGACAAAGGGTTGGGAGCACAGGGAAAAGTCCTCTTGCCCCAGCTGCCATTCCAATCCATCCTCATCCTTCTCCCAGTCCCTGCTGCCTTTTCCTCAGGGCCATGGGGAAAGAGAGAAAATGGCCTCGGGGAAGAGATAAGGAGGCACCAAACAGCAGCAGGATAGGACAAGGGGTGATGGTTTTCAACTCCAAGAGGGCTGGTTGAGATGAGGTCTAAGGAGGAAGTTTTATTTATGAGGGTGGGCAGGCCCTGGCACAGAGTGCCCAGAGAAGCTGTGGCTGCCCCTGGATCCCTGGAAGTGTCCAAGGCCAGGCTGGACAGAGCTTGGAGCAGCCTGGGATAGTGGAAGGTGTCCCTGCCCATGGGACTTCATGACCTTTGAAGGTCCCTTCCAACCCAAACCATTCCATGATTCCCCCTCAGCTCTCTGAGTTTCTCTGCCAGTTGTTACCAGGAGGTGCAGGTGAGATTTCCTCTCCCTCCCCTCCTTTTCTCCCTTTCTTTTCACATTTTGAGGGCCTGCTGGGAAGGGAAGGTTTGAAGGATTTCTCCTTCCCCTTCCTCCTGGCCCAGCCACTCCAAAATAAACAGCCCCCAGCAAAGAAACCCAGTACTGCTTAATAAATTCACCCTGTAAGGAGAGAGATTTCATAGAAGAGGGGATTATTTCCAAGGGTACTAAGATAATTACATGGGTAACTTGGAAGAGTTCAAGAAAACAGTTTGAATTTTCGTATCAGTTTCCCATAGCTTGGAGCAAAAAGAAAATAAAATGCTCTGCTGTAATCAAATCATGTTTTCTGAAGCCCTCTGTTGGCAAGTACACAGTTCCTTCACCACTTCCATTAAAACAGAAACACTGAGGAGAAAATCACAGCATTTCCAAATGGAAAGAATTGGGGCTCAAAAGCACCATGTCAGCCACTCATGGTTTCCTACCTGCTGGGAACATGATGCCATGTGAAAAAATATCCCTTTTTCCCACTGAAAGTTCAACTGGCTCTCCCTGATGGGGGCAGGAGCACAGCCAGGACCTTTCCCATTATTCCAGCAAATGCCTGTAACATTTCCTGTGCAAACCTCACCCAGCCAGCCCTCTGCAGCAGCTCTGTCCCAGCAGGAATTCACAGATATATCCCAGTTCAAACCAGTAAGGGTCTATGGGAACACCCAGCTTACAGTTCTTCCAAAAAAGATAATTTTGACCCCCTTTTGAAGGGCTGCCCTAATAAAGTTATCATGGAAGATCCAACTGTCTCCACAGAAGGCCATAAATATCTGCTCCTGACCTCTCAGATGGTTCTTCGTGGTTTGGGTTGCCTTCCTAACTTCCCAAAATTTTTTTTTTTTTTGAGATTTAGGCTCGAGAGAACAACCTGGCTTTATCCCAGATGCCAAATTCTGAGCTACAGGGAATCCTCTCCAGGTCTGTGCTTTCACAAGTTTAACACATCCTTTGCTTCTGACCACAGGGGGGATTTTAGGAGTTGCATGCTGATACCACCTGAAGAAAAGTGCAGGTTAAAAAGACATAAATGAACCTACCTGAGGCATAGCATTTTGAAAGTGTAGCTGTTTAGCATCAAGTTAAAAAAAAAAATCAGGGTCAAATGAAACAGAATAATGCCATTTATAGCAATCAACAGTTTGAACAGTCATTAAAGGGGAAAAAAAAGTGTTAAACCTTGAACCTTTCCATCCTGTGGAACAACCCATTACAGTCACTTCAAAACTGGAAAATGCACATTTATAATGAGACAAAAGCATTAAGTGGCATTTTTGATATATTTTGAGGAGAATTGCCCCATTTCTGCAGAACTAAAGATGGCAAAGACACACTCTGGACACCCATGTGGAGCTGTGCCAGAAATGGGTCAGGGATGTATTGCAGGAGATGATGAAAATCAAGGTAGATTCCCCCAAAATAACCTTTAATTCACAAAAAAACCAGAGATGAGCACACCAGGGAGAAGAAAGCACCCAGGGAAGGCCAGACACACACACACATCCTCTAGCTGACACCCAGAGCATCCAAAAAAAGGATTTCTTCCACTGCTTTTAAAAATATAATCCCACTGATGGATTACAACAGCTGTTCCTTATCAAACTCCAAACTCTGTAAATACTGGGAATATTTATAGGAACACCCTGTAAGGCACTAAATGAGTAAGGCACTAAATCTTCCTATAAAGGATTCATGAAAATAAACAATGAGCCAAATATCTGGGAAAATTCTTTTACATTTTTGAATTGAAAGCATTTCCAACCTCAGATAACTGATTTTTTTTTGTTGTTAACTTAGTTGATGTCTTGCTGTGGTGCTCAAAACAATCCCCATTTGCAGCCTCTGCCTCCAAATATGTATTTTCTGTCTGTGGAGCTGGGTGCCCACCCTGCATTGACTGCAGCAGGAATGGCCACACTTGGATTTCACTGAACAAAATACACATTTTGGACATCCAACATTCCAATATTTGAGGTATTGCAAACACACACACACTCCCTGATAGACAAAAAGTCAATTTTCCTCCCCTGGACAACATAAATCCCACCAAACCATCCCTCTGGGCACCACCAGAGCAGGAGCACAATGTAAATGTTTGCTGCTTGGACTCAGGTCTCACCTCAAGAAAAAGACAGCCCACACGGAATTGTGTTTGTATAAAAGATATTTACTTCAATTATCACACCTAGGGTGCTAGTGAATAATAATAATAATACATCGTGTGAGTTTCATACAGTGATATTGCTTCTCCATATCATATAGGGACCGTTGTACAGTGCTGAGAACAAACATTTTATGGCTAAACCAAACAAAGACAGAAACAATGCCATCTGCTGACGAGGGAGCGCTGCCCTGCACTGCCAGCCAGATAAACTCTTACTTTTTTTATGTTTAAACAAATACCAAGAAATAAAATGTTACAAAAGATGAGTCACAGCAACACAATGTGGGCTTCTCAAAGCTACTTGTACAAAAAAAAAAAAGACACTTTTTTTTTTGTTTTTTTTTAATTTTTGGTCAATTGGGTCTTTGTGAGGATCTTTTTTTTTTTTCCTTTTTTTTTCTTTTAAAATCTGTGATTGTGAATATAACAAACAAGCTCTAAAAACATCTAAGACTTAGTGCGTTACAGAAAAAATATAAAATACTGCTAAAAATGTAAGACACCACAATACACTGGGGTAAAAACTGAGCTTATTATTAAAAAAAAAAAAAGTTCTCAGGAAAAAGTACACCACTTTCTGTTCGAGTTCATCTTGTGCTGTGTTAGTAGTCGGGGCATTTCCAAGGTCTGCCCATTCTCATGGCAAGTAGTTATTGCACAAATGCAAAGAGTTAATTTTTTAATAAAAGAAAAAAAAACAAAAAACAAATGAAAAGGGACATGAGGGAAACAATTTAAAAAAAAAAAAAAAAAAAAAAGAAAAGAACATCCCCCCCCCTCCCCAGCCTCCATCTGCTTTGGGATCGAATTCCAAATTCGTACATGTGACATTCTCACAGCATTTCCAGCAAGGAATGGGAGAAAATGCTTTTCACCACAGAAATGCATAGAGTATTCCGAGAGGAACAACCTTTTTTTTGGCAGAGCTGATCCAACACTTCCACTAGGGCTTTGTGCACTCTGATTTGCAGTTTCTTTTTGGACTACACCAGCAGGAAAAAGAACCTGACGTGGGAAATTCGCCGGATGATTTTGGTTTTTTTTTCAGTGGGACACCTTGAAAGGCAAGGTGCACATTTGCTTCCCAAGCCCCAGAAGTGGTGCTGTGCCCTCAGCTGGCTCTGCACCTCCCCTGTGCCCACGCCAGGGACAGTGACAGTGGCACTGTCCATCCCTCCCTCGGCCACTCGGTGCTCCTGCCCAGCTCTGGGCTGCAGTGCTGCTTTCCTGCTGCTCCCCAGGGTCACCAAGCCTGTCTGAACATCTCAGCAGAACTAAACCACCCCCTGTGCCACACATCAATGAACAATGTGCATTTCCAGAGCTCACACCAATACAAGGTGAATTCGTATTTTTCTCCTTTTTGTGTTTTTGCTTTTTTTCTTTCCTTGACCAACTTTTGAATGAGTAGGCAATCAGCTCTGAATTCAGAAAGTCAAACAAATGCCAACAAAGATGAACATCACAGGAAACCAGTCTCTCATTTTAAATGAACACTCGTGAGTTAATTGCAATGTGCTCTGACCAGGGGCTCTGCATCTTCAGCAAATTCTCAGTAGAGGCTCTAGGAGGCTCAGGGTATTTTCTCTCTCTGTATATTTTAAGTCTCTTCTCTCACAACTGAGGCTTCTTATTCTCAGTCCTAAATTATTTTTAAAACTATTTAAATAATATTATTTATTAGGCATTTAGATAAAATACTTTTTTTTTTTTTCTTCTTAAAAAAAAAATGATTGCTCTAGAAAACACAACAGGGGCACAATGATATGGATATTATGAGCCAACACCACCTGCTCCATCTCCAGGATATCCCAAGCTTTCTCCAACATCCATTTGGGGGACAGCAACCTGGTCTAGTGGGAGGTGTCCCTGCCCATGGCAGGAGGTTGGAATGGGATGAGCTTTAAGGTCCCTTCCAACCCAAACCAGTGATATGTATGTAAATACTCCTGTCGTGGTTATATTCAACAAAAAACCCCAAACCTCGACAAAAAGAACCTGTTCAAAATTAATCTCATAAATAGGAAATACTAGATTGTTGTCCTAATTCCAAACCAGCTCTGTGTACTTCACCTGATGATGCTGTGGAGAGAGCAAGCCTGGGCAGGGAAGGTGAATGCTGGGGAGGGCTGAGGGTGGTGGGAAAGAGAGCCTGTTCTGTACAAAACCAAATCCAGACCGCAATGACTCGACAGTGCCTCACCATCCAGAGCCAGCAGGGCTCTGGGTACAGGAAAGGGACAGCAGGGGTGACTGATGGCACAAAGGGACACGGAACTGCCATGGGTGGAGCCCACAGGGGTTTTTTGGGTGCTCAGACCTGGGAGCACACAGGGTGAGCCTGAGCCCTACGAGCACCAGCTGCTGGGGGATGGGGCAGTCCTATCCCAAGAGCTGCTGGAAGAACCCACAGGAACATGGGATTTTTGTCCCCAAGAACCTGAATCCTCCTGAAGCAGAGCTCGCCCTCACCTGTGCTGGCCACGGGACAAACCCAGACATGGAACCAGAGCTTCTATTGCACAAAGGCTCCTTGCACAGCACTGAACACACTCAGGAGCCAAGCAGTTCCAGTGTTGGGACACTGGGATGCTCCATCAGTGTTTGCTCCCCCAAACCCCTCCAAAAAATGCAAAGCGGCTGGGAATGCTGCAAGCCAGATCACTGTGCTTTAGATTATTCTCCACGAAGAGATTAGGAAATAAGGCACATAGCTTTCCAAGTAGAGAAAGTGAAACAGGGAATTCCAGGAAGCAAAACCTAAAGACTGAACGGGAAATGTGGCTTTGATGATATGCCTAGTGAGTGAAAATCAAATAATTTCAGGCTCAACTAAAACCTTTCCCCCACAACACAAAAAGAAACTATCCATGATCTCCATCTCTCAAGAGAAGGTGAGAAGGAAATGGAAGCCCTGATCAAGGAAAAGTACAATACAGCTGTGACCTTGCTGATTCCCCACTCCCCTGCTCTCCAAAGCAGATGCTCAAGTACTCCCTGTGTCACCTGTACCAGCATCCAGAGGTAACCAGATACTTTGGAAACACTTTTAAAGCTAGTAATAACTTACCCACATATAAATAACACATCAAGACAGCACAAAGGGTCCAACACAAGCTAATAAAAGCCAGAGGGGTCTGATTGAAAGACTGATTGCGAAAATATTTTTCCGAGTTACTTGGAGACAAGATTGTACTTCAGAGCAAGTCAAGTGCCAAGTTTTATTTATTCTCTTGAAAGCACAGACACTTGCCTTCCAAGAGGAGCTGCCTAACAGAAAATTTCTATCTCATTCCTAAGAATACTTGAATTTTCAGCTAAGGGAGAGCAAGGCTGAGCTGCTTGCTTTAATTCCATACTTGGCCTGAATTTGCTTCATCAGCTGGTTTTGTGATTGTTTTAAATTTGTCTTTACTGTCCCCCTTCCCGCTGTCCATTGATAAAGGAGAGTGTCCTGTACATGTGCAAATATCTGGGATATTACCTTCCTGCAGGAAGCCAAACCTACACACAAGGTCTGACCCCTCCTTTCCAATTCCTTGGCTCTGGCACATCTCAGACCCTTGGGATCACTTTTATGTATTCTGAGCATGATCTTCCCTGTTCTCATTAGTTAAACCCATGCATCTCCAGCAGCCTGGTCTCTCCAGTGGCTAATCCCCTCTTTACAGCAGGGAATGGAGCTGACAAGTGGGGAATGGCATCCTCTGCCCATTAAAATACATATTGGTTTTAAGCCCTCGCTCACCTACATCCCAAATGATTTCACAAATTTGGCTGCAGCAATTCTGCTGCACCATTAAGACCAAGCAGACAAATGCTAAATACACAGAGGGGCTTTTCCATACTGGAATGATGCACAGACACACATCTAACAACTCCTAAATATGCGTATTAATTACCCACACAGACAGAAGAGAGCACAATTCTCATTCTTGCTGTCAAGAGAGAGGCTGTGCTGTTGTGACACAACCAGAATTACACAGGAACTGCAAAATCAGGTGTAGCACCACAAACAGCAGGAAAATCTGGGCATGACTCTCCATTCCCAAGGATCTTTGGATGAAGATTGTACTATGTAGTACAAATATCTCTAAAATTCAAACAGAAAGCCAAAGCCATGACATCACAGGGGTATCTATTTTTGCTGCACTGTTTTGTTATGGTTAAGGATTCAGTTGCTCTCTGCACTTAGCTGGCTCAAAATCCAAAGACACCGAAATGATGTGATGAAACCAACAGTTTTAATAATAGGAAATCTACAGAACTGTGGCTAAAATCTCCTAACACCACTGTGAGTAAAGCAAGCTTGAAAATGGCAGAATTGTCCTTTACAGAAGAGCTGGACAAGGAAAAAATACAACGATCTTACTAATTTTTTTTTTTTAAAGGAGGCATTTCCTTTTAATGCACTTTAGTGCCAGAAGATGTTTGTGAACAGCAATGAAAATCAAGCTCAGGAATCCCATCGGGGTTTTTTTCTATTCTCAAGAGTTGTAGAAACGCAGAGAGAAACACAGAACTTCACAGAGAGCCAAGGACTTTGGGATGGCTATTTGGGATGGATATTTTCCCAGATCTTGGGAAAAGCAGATCCTGCATTGTACCAGAGGATGCTGGTGAGTGGCTCACTAATAAAATTCAATGGATGACTTTCTTCAACTGGAAAATGACCTTATAACTAATAACTTCTATTAAATATGCCACAGTACCACTTGGCTGGGGGGAAATCATCCCTGAGGACAGAGATGGCACCACTTACACACCTGTTTTTAAGGCTTTTGGAAAACTTAAGTGCACAGGCCTAACGCTAATCTTCTCCAAAAGGATAAATTTCACGTTTCAGAGCATAAAACCATTTTATCCTTGCATATTAATAGGGTAGGGTATAGTCCATGACCTGGTCATGTAGGACAAATCAGTCCCTAGGCATGGCATAAAGGGCTTTTCTCGCTATAAAGTCCATTATTAACTATACTTTATATATGGCATAGTCAATATATCCTATAAAAGAGATGGGGAGGAAAGAAGAAATTGGTGAAATTATATTTCTACATTTTAGAGCTCAAGTATATATGAAGGAGACAGGGACTGCTACATCCCTTTTGAACTAAGAAGGTTATAGCAGAAAAGAAATTCAGATCTTGTACTTCCCATACCAGTGATTCTCCTTGCAATTTAAAACCAGACTTGAAAC
Source organism: Entomyzon cyanotis (assembly GCA_024500445.1). NCBI lineage: Eukaryota > Metazoa > Chordata > Aves > Passeriformes > Meliphagidae > Entomyzon > Entomyzon cyanotis. The sequence goes on from JAKEPQ010000746.1 coordinate 251,652, forward strand.
TGCTGGGGGAGGAAAAAAAAAGTTCTTCCTTTATACAGAATTTTAAAATTCTCTATTTAGAAAAAAAAAAAGTTGATTGTATATGCAACACAAAGGAAGAAAATGTTGATGTTCACTAAGTGAAAGGGGAAGGCAGAACACAGAGTCAGACAAATCCTGCTTTGCCATTTTTTTGTCCATGTGAGTTGAATTTAGGGATAAGAGGCTACAACCAGCTGGTCACACCAGGGCCAAAACTGCCCCACAAAAGCCTTGATTCGGGTTTTAGGGAATGTTAAATCCACTCCCCACCTAAGAACCATCTTCCCCTCTTCTCCTCCTGTTTCTGAGAGGCTCCAAGAGCAGCTCAGCCACCCTGGGTGGCTGAACAGAGAACATCCACTGGGTGGAGAGGAAATCAGAGAGAATTTCAGAAACTCCTTCGTAGGAAGAGACACAAATGAAGCAAAAATGGTGCCCTCCATCTGCAGGTTGAACATGTCACCACTCCACTTTCAGTCTGCAACGAATTGCCAAGTTACTGACCTCTCACAACCCTGCTAAAGGCACAGATTACTGCGGTGTTTCAACTGAAAGAAAATATTTTGGATTCAAGTGCAAAGTGTCCAAACCCAATTACTTTTTCTTTGTGTATTCTCATAATTTATATATGGTCAAAATGTGAATTTTTTTTCCTTTTTTTCCCCCTGCCCTGTTTTTGCCAGAAACATTCTTATTCACAACAGGTTTAAGAATACTCGAAATTAATAATTTTAGGATGGGAAATGACAGACTTCTGATGGCAGCTGTGCTAGTGGGGACTTCTATCTCTGTTAGCATTTTTCATTATTTCAACACATTAATTTGTCACATTTCCCTCAATCCTATTTTATGTCAATTTATCAGCTTTGTAGTTTGAATTACCACCAGAATGACGCACTCCTCTAACTTACTATTTCTCCCGTTAAAGGATTGAAAAATAGCTACTTTAAAGTAATTGGATTGGAAAATATTGCATAGAATTCTGTGGTGTTCATGACCCCCCAGCTCTACACCAATGCTGCATCAACAAGTTAAATAAAAATAATGCAGAGATCTTTCAGCTAATGAGAAAGGCACATACGTTTTTCTTTTTAACTGCAATATAGATCTTTCCTATTACAGCAAGGAGTTTATTACTACAGGACTCACTAATTCATTATATGGGCAGAGTGCACTGATATGGGTTCCTTTAAAGGGTGGCTCTATTTATAGGCATTTTACAGATGAATAAACAAAATGGTCAAATTTCATGGCATCAAAAGCAACTGCAATTAAATGCATTTCTGCCAATAAACATGTGCAATGCTGTTGTCTGAAATCTGTATCCTCAAAAATGGAGGTGTATTGACAATCCCACTGCATGACCCTTCTGCCAAGGGATACTATTACCTGGCTTTTAGCAAACAAAGCACCACACTTTTGTCCTTCCCTAATCATCCAGAGAGAAAAAGCAACAATTTAACTGCAATATAAACGTATTTCTGTCAAAACAGCCCTGGCCCTGCATGCACAGCGTTGGTAAGAGCATGGAACTGGAAACAGAGAGAGAAAATAAAATGCTTTTCAAGAACCTCAGGAAAAACAGACTCTGGCATGATGGATTTCCTGAAAACTGCCTGTGCTTTTATCCATCAGGAAGAGAAATGTTGGCAACGAGGGCTCTGCTGCCCTGTGAGATGAACCCCATGTCACACATTCCCTTCCCCTGGAATCAGCACCCAAGGGATGACAGCCACTGCACTGTGCTGCTCTTTGGCATTTCTTCTCCTTCAACTTCTTATCCTTTGAATCAAGTTAAAAAAAAAAAAAATTATTCCAAAGCACATTTTCCTCCAAGAGTGAGTTCCGAATTGATCCCAACTATCGCTCACACCCTGCAGTGTAAATTCAGCCTCTAAACTGGGGGGGCTTGGCCAGAAAAACCAGCAGGTAACTCATGTCCAACCCCAGAAGCTCAGCAGTAGTTCAACTAATCCATCCTACTTCCCACTGGAACAGAAAAGCAGCTGTGACCTTGGCTAAGCACCTGGACAAGCCCTGGGAGCATCACCAAGGAACCCAAAGTGACTCCAGGCAGGAGATCACCCCAACAGCATCTCAGCAGGCTAATCCACATTCAACACAGATCATTAAATATGAAACAGCAAAAGGAGCTAAGCCATTAATAAAGTGCCAAAAATATAGGAAATACTGACAGCATTTTATTTGATTAATTTTATAATAGATCCCAATGACAGCCCTTGGCAGGATGGAGTGACTTCTGACTTCTGAACACTGTCTTTATCCAGCAAAATTACATGACTCAAATGGAATAATGGAGCTTAGAATTAACAGTTAGTGTTATGAAAGAAAGATTTCGTCTAGGGCAAGCTACAGATATGCTCTTTAAAAATCATTACAGCATTAAAAACTGAGCGGACGCTAAAGAATCCTAACGAACTAGTGGAAACCTGAAAAGCAAAACAACCAGGGGAAAAAAAAAAAAAAAAAGAAGATATGTTTCAAGGCACTTACGTATTGCTTATTAAGAAGAGAGATTGACCTTAAGTGCTGCATTTGCGTGCGACCTGTGAATACAGTTCTGCTGTCGTACAATGCAGCCAGAGCTCTCAGTAAGCATCATGGAATGCAATCAGATAGACACAGGCACAAGAACAGTTTGGGGAATATTAACTTAAAGAAAAAAAATAAAAATCATCAAACAGAATAAAACCCCTCACTATGGAGAAAGCCGAGAGTAACCACTTGACTGCATCCAGCACCTGGGTCTCAAATCAGCAGACAAGGACAGTAGGAACAGACTGGCAAGTGTATTGCCTAGAATTCATTAAAAAACCCAACCTGAACCAAACAACAACAAAGAGAAATAAAATAAAAATCAAAGAACGTAAGAAAATATCTGTGTCTCCCGGGCAGAAGTTTTGCTCTTGGCTGGAGACGCAGCTCGTCATGACTTGGACTAAGGTATGTGTACTTCTACCAGGATGTGCATTTATCCCTGGAGCTGTGCTTTGCTAGTCAAACCAGGACACTGGACAGGTACACAGAGGTCACCCTTGGCTTCACCCCCTTCCCACGGGCTGGCTGTGCTCCCAGTGGGAAGCCAGGAGCACTCCCAGCACGTGCTGTCACACCCTGGTGTCTGTCACTGCCAATTGTCCCCTCAGCTCGTCACACAAAGGGGCAGCTGCTCTCTCTCTCTGTTCCTCAGTTTTAGTTTCGCATCACAAGTCCCCAATTAGCCAAGGAGGAATCCTGAAACAGCTAGCAGTGAAAATCGGAAATAAATCCCTGCCTTTCAGCCTCCTAGAGCCTTCTTTCCTCAGTCATGAGAAGGATGGATTTTAGTGTACTGATTCTTAGATTTGTGAAAACTTGCACTAAGTGCTGCTGTCGCATGTTAAGAGACTGTAAATGAAATACATAAGTTCTAAAACATCATGCAAGAAATGTGGTTTCACATCTTACAGTCAAAAATCCTACTAATGAATTAATACAAGCACACTGAGGTGTAATATTGGGAACATACCTTTAAAGTCGGAACTCCTCTCCCCCATCCCTCCCTCCCCCAAAATCAGAAAAGTAATATTAATTAAACTTAAGAAGTAATGAATGCACCATTAAAGTGTCATCAAAAAGATGCTGACCTAAGACAAAAGTTCAATGATACACAATACGGTCAAAAAAGTCTTCAATCAATAATATACAGTATGACAACTACATCTTGTAAATTATACCCAATACTGCCGGCAGTCTATCCCTCTAAAGAATATTTGCCCCCTTTCATCCCTTCCTAACAATCAGATAATAAAATACAGCACCTATAAATAAGCAAAAAAAAATTATATATATATATATTTATATATATATATATATATTCGAAATCATCTATTGTTAGTTTTAAAGATATGGCAATAAAGGAGTCTAAATTAGCAAACTTGTAGAAGCCATAACTGATAAAACAGCTTATTGAAAAAAGGTGGCAGTAATGCACTCTATGTGTGCACAAGTACGTAAGAAAATACACAGACGTATAAAATTGCACGCACACACCCACGCACACACATCCTTCCACACACCTCTATGCTCACGCATATACATATAGACAACAGGAGGAATTAGAGACAAGTTAGAATTGGATTTGTACTTTGATCAGCCCTAACCTGTGCATAAAATAATGGGAAAAGGCTGTATTTCTGCAGGGCAGAACGGGCTGGACTGGGACTCGAGAGCATGAAGGTTTTGGTTTCGAGCTTGGGCTGCTTCCACCCCGGTAAGAGCCCATCTGGTCATTGCCATGTACTCTTTATCCACGCAAAAAAAAAAGGAGCTTCCCACGACTAAAACGTATTTAAAATCAGTGCTTGTGGTGGGAAGAGAGTCAGTAAATGGCCACCAACAGCAGGAAAAGGGCTGGGTCTGCGGCAGCTCCAGTCCCTCTTAGTGGTGTGTGACAGCAATCGTGAACTGCATTCCCAAGGATTCCAGGAAAGCTCAATGTTGGGGATTTGGGCTAAGCCCCCGAAGTAGCAGGCTGAAATGTTACTGGCCAACTTTTTTTGGAGCGATCTGTCTCTGCTGAAAGGAAATCCTGTACACTAGGAACCAAGTGAAATGATCAAGTACATGCTGCTTCTAAGTTGTCTCCTAAACCTCCCAGATATGAGGTCTGATCAGCGTGCTCTGTGGTTAGAGGTTAAAAAGCAGATTATAAAATACCTAGATTCAGATTTTTTTTTTTTGTCCTGATTTGGCCTAAAATGGAGTGTATTAAACAAATTCTGGGCTGCAAAAGACCAGAATCAGTTAAAGCTATGAAACAATGTGCACTACGTGTCAATATTCTATTTCACTTACAAGAAAACACTAAGTCAGCTACCACAAATTAAGATATTTTCCTGATGTGACTTTTTTTTTTTGTTTTGTTAAAAAATATGTGGAGTAAATGTGTTTTTTTTTTAATTCAAAGTTTCAAACAACAAGATTCTTTTCTTTTCTTGAAAATATGTAGGAATCCAAACTAGTGTGTTTAGAGTCGGTTGACTGTGCAATCTCTTAGTGGCAACTGAACAGCTACAAAAAACTTTCTTTTTTTTTCTTTTTCTTGAAAAATCTCCCCTTTTTTCCTGGTTTAAGAAGATAATAGTGTATTATCGCTCTGTAGCCATTAGATGGCAGATAAAAAGCCCCCTTTTAATATGTGGGTTTGATTTCTTTTTTTTTTTAAAGATTTTTTTTTTAAGCTTTTTTTTTTTTTCTCCTGTTTTTCATTTTTTTAAAGCCCCACACCAAAGAGGAGGGCACAAGGCAAAGCTGTATGAGTTATTCCAGAAATTGTGGAAATCACTTAGGGTAATAATAAAAACACTTCAGGGTACAAAAAAGCTTGACTACACATTTCAGTTTTCTTCCTCGAAAACACAAACATAAATTGGGCTTAACGCTCCTTTTTTTTTTTTTTTTGATTTCTATATGCACCTTGGCCTATGGCGTTTTTGCCCTGTGGCCCGCAGGGCGGTTAAGTGCGAACACAATAAAACCAGTAGAGGTCCAGTTTGACTTCCCAGCTCTCCCGAGTTGGGCCAGTTTAATCTCAAAACTCCCACTCGACGGCCTCTTCCCGACTGGCAGCTTTCTCCAAGCGGTGGATGATGTTGTTCAAGTTGGCCGCTTTCTTTTTCCGCAGGGAGCTGTCTCGCGTGTTCCTGGAGCTCGCCGCCTCCGAGAAGCCGAACAAGCTCTGCAGGGAGTTGGCTTTCTGCGAGCCTGCGGCCGGCGTCGAGCTCGTACTTGGCACACTGGAGATTTTCTCCGAACTTTCTTTCGACTTGTAGGAGCTCTCCCCCGTAAGGACTGAGGTGGAGGCAGCTGAGGTAGAGGCATCCCCTTCCGTGGCAGAGTTTGGCAGTGTCTCCAGAGCGTCTCCCGGGCGCGGCGGTGCCGGCGGGGAGCTCTGGCGTGGAGCTCGGAGCCGGCCCTCGTCGTCGGTGTCCTCCAGGCTCTCGGGCTCCGCTCTCTCCGAAGGCCTGGCGCCTCGCAGTGCCTCTTCCCCCGCCTCGAAAGCCGGCTCGGCGGGCCCTCCCTGAGACTTGGCGGCCATGCTGCTCAACTCGTCCGCCTCCGGGCCGCTGGGCTTCCCGTCGGGAGGGCCCTCAGCGTCCACGCCGTCGCAGCTGTCCCCCTCGGAGCCGTGCGCCGCCCTGCCGCTCCGCGCCGAAGGGGAGTCGCTCGAGCCGGCCTGGCTCTGGCTCCCGGCTTGGATCTCCTCGATGAACAGCTCCCGGCGGATGCGGGACCTAGGAGACAGGGAGAGGGATGTGAGTGTGCCAGGGATGGGAGGAGATACCCGCCTGAGCTAAAAATGCCCTTTTGGGGAATTATTAAGGCTGGAAAAGACTTCCATGATCATTGAGGTCAACTTCCAACCAAGTACCACCTAACCCTATCGCCAAGTGTTGCGTTGACTCCTTTTCTGTATACTTCCAGGAGTGGTGACTCCACCACTTCCCTGGTGGAAAATTAATATTTTTAACAAAAAAAGTATGAGTATGTTTCTAGGAGCTCCAGAATAAAGTGGACTGTAAGCACAAAACAATTCCGATTTTTACTAGAAATGTCCCGGTCAGCCTAAACAAAAAATAAACTAGGAGAAAGCTGGACAAGCCTCTTGGTGTTCTCCTGGGCAGTGGGGAGAAATGAAGATGAAAACAAGCCTGTCGTGCTGAAAGCGCTGTGAGAAAGCTCACCTGTGACAGGCTGCCAGTCTATGAGCTAGTCTGACTTTTGCCTCATTTTTCATTTAAAAAATCAATTTCAGAGCATGAACAGTGACAAGCCAAGCAGTGCCTTTCATGGGAATGACTGACTCCATGTGTGGGTAGAATTGCCCGGTGTGCAAGGATACCCCAAACACACCACCTCTGCCATTTAACTCGTGCCTTCCTCCCTCTTCCTTCTCTGTTTAGGAGTTCCCAAAATCCTCACAAGTACAGAAAAGTTTATGGAAAAACCTCAGGGTCTGGGCTAACTCTTTTTCTGTCCCATTCCATCCATGGGAGAGGTGATGAACATCATGTAAATCCTAATTTATAACCAAGAGGGAGCTTTAAAGGCCTGGGGTCAGGGATGGGACCACAGGCATGGGGAGAGTTTACCAAAACTTTATCTTTCAGAGTGAAGAAAAAGCTCCTGGTTTCAGCCACAGGGAACTGCCAAGGGGCTGCAGACCACAAGAGAAATGCTGTCCCAGTGCTGATGGCTGTAAGGATTTTCTAGTTTTCCTTAACTGTGCTACGGCAGACAGCACACAATGGAAAAACATTCGGCTAAATGCCGAACACCACCTGAATACTGCTTTTGAAGCTAATGATCTTACTGACTTACTTGAAATGCAACAGAGTATTTCAGCAGTACTCGCTGACTCCACACTTTTGAAGGATTTAGGGGGTCTGTAATTTTCCCTAGGAGAGTATTATTCACCTGACGGAAGACCACAGGTGCTAACATTAATTTTCTATTACCATTAACTGCACGCATCCTGCAACATCGATTATCAGGCTCTATTTATGCCTAAAATCTCCCTGCTTGGACATTGATCCAGAACATGCTGCTTCTGTAACATTCCCCAGGTCAGGAGAGGAGGCTGATAAGCTCTGTGCCTGCATTTAAAATACCTCAGCTCCAGCAGGTACTGAACGATGACATCCTTGCTGAGTATCTGACCACAGCCCTGCCCACATCAATCCCATGTCTGTGGAAATCCCTGGAATTCACACCCTATTGCCTCTGGAATCTGGTCTGGCTCCTGATTAGCATAGTAATTAAATCCTTATGGCAAAGAAGAACTGGTGACAGCAGCTAGAGAATTCCAGAGAGCATTCCTCTTGGGGAAGGTGTTGGCCTTGACATCCACACACCCTGCTGGCTTTCACCAGTGGAACTCAAAACATCAGAGATCTCCTGGGTGTTTGCTGTGGCTCCCTGGAGAAGCCTTCACACAACATCAAAACAAGCACAGTGTAGAGCTCATTGAAAAATACACTCAGAATTTAGGATCCAAGAGTGCTGGATTACAATTCCAGAAACTCTCGAAGTGTCTGTAGTATCATCTCTGTGGCCTTACTGAGTCTATGTGCCAATTTCCACAGCTGAAGTGGGATAGAAATTCCTACCTCCTGCTTTTTTGTACCATTCTTAAGACATCAGAGCCTCAAACTCTGATCTGTCCTGTAAGTGCTTCTCTAGTGCAAAGCAAGGGATATTTATTGTATATTCTGAGAGCTCTGTAGTGGCACGGATGCAAAGCCATAGACTTGGAGAAGTTTGCAGATATGTCAAAATCCTTTATACCTATCTATTTTCGGAAATGAATTATTTCCTTGCCTGCTGAGGATATCTTTTTTCAGCATTTGTTTTTGCTAGAGGAAATAAATGCTAATGCTGACTTTCCATCTGGTGGATATAAAAGTAGATCCTGCTCTAGCAACCACCTTTGGAAAGTGAGATTTGGGCTGAATCCTAAAGGAAAAACATCACTGTAAAGGGATTCCCAAGAGACAGCAAGACAAACTTGTCCAAATTTGTGCTCTCCCTTACCCAATGCTACTTAAAGGAAAAAACAGTATTAAAGCACAAGCAGATGCTCTGAGATGTGGAAGTGTTTCTGTACAAAAACAACTCAGTTGGGAAAAGAAATGGCTGAGGGAGAATAGAGAAGAGATAAACAGAGTTAAGTGTGGCCTGGAGATGACTGAAAGAAAGACCACCCATTTCTTATAACACACAAGGTGCAGAACAGTCAGACCCTGCTCCCCTCCACAGAACATGGAACCTCTATCTCTTCTGCAACACCCTACAAATGATTTAAGAGAAATTCATGCACGACAGTTATTGTCAAAGGGAAAAAAAAAATAGGTTTGCGTTTTTATTTTTCAGTGGTGGCAACTGCTCAGAGCACAGAAACAACTTCTGAAAGCCCTGGAGTCCCAGCAGCACATCTGGGAGCAGGCCCAGATCCCTCAATGCTCAGGCTTGTGCTGCCCCGAGCCCACAGCACCCTGCTTGGAGGGTTTTATTTTGTGTCCAGCTGTCAGCACCTCCTCCCCAGGCAGGTGGGGCTGAGCACACAGAGTGCTGCAGTGCCTTCTCGCCGCATGCCCAGGCAGAGATCTCGTGATGGTGAGGGAGGTGACACCTGCCACCAGTGCTCCCGCGCTCGTCTGCCCAAGTGAGAACAGCACATTTTGCTGTCAGGCCGAAGGGAACATATTTTCATAGGCATCCCTCCAACTTGTGTATAATTGCCTGGAAGTGGGAATTGGAAGAGGCCTGCGTTTGGAGAAGTCTGAGCGGTGAAAAGAGGCTGCATCTGTACCGAATTCAAGGCAGTGAAATTCAGTGTCAATGTGATTACTCGTTTTTTAAAATTTTGTATTGTTTACTATAAACATTATTTAACTATTGTGCAAAATATTTCTGAGATAGCTCATTAAACTCTGCTGGCTTTTGCTTCAGCAAGCTCCCTGGTAAAAGCTGAGGAGGGCCAAAGTGAAAAACTACCCTTTAAATGTTAGCAGTTTCTGAAAACAAACAAGTTTGGCAATCTGGACTAATTAGGAACATTACTGGCTCCAAGTGAAGGAGCAGAATAGTATTAAATCTGGTAGCTTAGCTGTACCTGTTCAATATTCATTAGCACAAATTTCTTGGAGAAATTTGCTGCATTAATTAAGATTCCCAATCCCAAGCACAGCTGATAATATGTTTATTCAAATCCTTGTAATTCTTATGTGCTATTCCAGCCTTGTCTCTTTTTATTGCTGTCTCTAGGCCAAAACCTACTTCAGGGGTTCAAATGTGGAGAAGGTTCCTCCTCAAACGAGAAAGGAACTGAACAGAATAATGTCTTATTTTAGTGGGACTCGATGGTTTAATCATAACAACGAAATAAATCATAGAATTATGGCATGGTTTGGAAGGGACCTTAAAGCTCATCTCATCCCACCCCCTGCCATAGGCAGGGACACCTTCCACTATCCCAGGTTGCTCCAAGCCCTGTCCAGCCTGGCCTTGGACACTGCCAGGGATCCAGGGGCAGCCACAGCTTCTCTGGGCACCCTGTGTTGGGACTTCCCCACCCTCACAGGGAGCAATTCCTTCCCAATATCCCATCTGATCCTGCCCTCTGGCAGTTTAAAGCCATTCCCCCTTGTCTTGGCACTCCAGGCCCTTGTAAGAAGTCCCTCTCTGTGGCCACATCTGACTTCAGGGTTATTGGCTCTCCGCGCTTCAGGACTCCACGAGGCTTCCCAGAAACACAGCACAAACTGTGCCTATTCTCAGGGCTCAGTGACTCAAGGCCTAAAAGAAAATCCTCTTCTTGCTCTGATGCAGGAAAATGACACAATGAAAGCAGGGCAATTCTGATGCCATGCAGTAAAGGACACTTCCAAGTACCCCTCACCCAGTGACCCAGGGACAACACCCACCACACACCCTGACACGTGTCTGGGAGTGTGCACATGTGAGTCACACAGAGCAGCCTGCCTTACCGCAGTGGCTTTATAAATATTCATCAGTGGCCATCTCTACATCCACGCCCACCCCAAAAGCCAGACTTTCCGTTTAAAAGCACTACTTACATCGATATGTGAATATTGCTGCTCCTCAGGGATGACTTAAAATTCGTCTGGAGCATTAGCACCGCGTTAGTGAGAACCTCCCTGCTGTCGAAGATGCTCATTTTGTACAACCACCCGACACAGCCTGCTGAGGCAGAGCAGCACCCAGCCAAATCCAACCCAGCACCTCCCTCAGGAGCAGAGCCCCAGGAAGGCCACCCACCTGTAATTGTGGAACCAGTTGATCACGGTGCTGGTTTTCAAGTTGAGCTGCGTGGCGAGTTCCTCAATGGTTTTTGGTGATGGGTATGGCTTTTGCTGGTAGGCTCGTTTGAGAGCTTCTTTCTCCTCTGGTGCCAGCACCACCCGGGGCTTCTTGAGCTGGTGCTGGGGCTGGGGGCTGGCGCCCTGGCTGTAGTCGATGCCGGCAGAGGAGGACTCACAGGACTGGCTGTCGCTGACGGAGCTGTGCCGCCGCTTCATGTAGGCTGGAAGAGAAGCACACTGCATCAGCCCCCGCTGAATACCAATGCAAAATCAATGGATGCACGAGCTGAGGGATAAACACGGGGAAGGCAGGTGGGAGAGGCAGGGATGGGCTGCTGGGAAGGATGGGGCACCACCAGAGATCAAGAGGAGGAGGATGCAAGAGGCAGAAAGAGGGTAAATCAGCTGGAGAGCTGCCAGACTTTTCTGCCCTTACAATGAACGTGGGACAGGAATGACAGGGTTCAGTTCACACAACTCATTTCAGATTCACTCCTTCAGGAGGATTGAACTCCCACGTCAGGCCCTGCTTGGGACAGTTGTGCTTCATTTTGACTGAAAGGGGTTTGGTGGTTAAAACACTTCAGGTGTACACAGAGGCCTCTGTGACACTAAGGAAACATATGACTGTGGAGCTGCAGTATTCCCAGCCTTCCCACTCCAGCTCCAACACACGATGGCGCCTGGAGCCTGGAGATCCCAGGGATGGGCTGAACAACCCAGCAGGCGTTTGCTGCCTTTCCCTACAGCTCCTTGCTGTAGCAGTGACAGGTTATGAAAGAAAACCCCCAGCACCCTCCTCCCCTACACAAAGCTCCTTCCAAAACACAGACACCTTCAGGAAAGCTCTGCCTGCAATGATGGGCTCGGTGAGGCTGATGGCAGGAGCCTGTGATCCTGCCACTGACCTTCCTCCCTGACTGGGAGTGAATTATCCTGGCAAATTCCACGAGGAAAGAGTCCCAGCAAAGGCTGTCACTGCCTTGATTGATTTACACCGGGCATGGAGAGGTGGGATTTACTGCACCTGGCACTATCATGCACAAGCATTGCTAATGAGGGGGCTGAAAACAGCAAATATAGATGAATCTTGTCAATAAAATATTTAATGGCCTGTTAAATACCTTCTAGATATTTAAGAGTACGTATTCAAGAGCTGCAATTTGATAACCTCGGCTATTAAGTTCCTGACTACACCAGCCTGACATCAATCCAGGAGGCACTAAATCTCCAGGAGCCAGGAGTTCTGGTTGGAGCCAGGGACCAATGTGGGGGCAGTCACACTGGTCAGCAACCAAATCCTTTAAAAAAATCCATTTCTCACTCCCCACAGCTCTGCCTTCAGGTTGAGGCTGCACAAAGAATAAAAATTCAGTGCAATCAAATAAACTGCAGAATTCAAACCCCAGCCAATGTCTCCTGGCAGGGCTCCCTCCAGGACTGGTCAGGATTTCTGGCTCCAGTGGGTTCCAGCACCCTGCCCTCTCCATGGTGCCTCCAGTGGGACCTTTTGCAATCATGGAAGGTGATTTTTTACTATCATGGAAGTGAATTCTGAACACACTCTGTAACCTTTGGGGGTATCTGCATGGCCCACATTTTGTCTTTCCTGAATATGACAGATTACCTGTGGATTGCCTACTGTGTAAGATCACTGATAGGGAACACAACGTGAGTTGCTCGTGATCCATCACTCTGACGTGATACAGTCCCGCACACGTTTGAAATAACCACAAAAAACCAAGCGTTTTTTAAAAATAAATTTCCTTTAAAAATCCACCTATTTAAGTTGTTCCAAGCAGATGCAAAACTGCAAAAAATCTGCATTGTTTCAAGGTGACCCATTGGCCTTGTTTTTGCAGCCTTCAAGGAACTGTTACAACCTTCAAGCACGGAATTAATCATTCCAGCAAGATAATCTCATATTTCTGTAAGGTTTTTAATATGAAAACTCCTTCCTGGGTGTTATTTCCAACTTGCATTGACATGCAAACTACAGACAAGGCTCCCCTGTTCCCTTGCCCAGCAGAACCAAGAGGCTGGAGGACAACATCCATCACCTCAGCAATGGGCAGCAGCCTCAAGGAGGCCATGAGACAAAACAGAACCTGGCATGAAGTGTAAAAGGTGCTCAGAGTATCTCTAACTGGAGTTTATGGACACCCTGGGATCAGGGTGGGCTGGGTGTCCTTTGTCTGCTCTCCAAAGGATGGAGTTTGTGGCAGGGCAGAGCTCCTGTCTTGAACAGCAAAAGGCAGCCTGTAGCTGGGAGAGCCTGGGAGAAATGCCATCCCTTCCTCTGCTCCTGGAACCTCACCCTGGGGTCACAAAAGGTGCACTGGCTGATCTGGGCTGCTCTCATTTGAATGAACAAATGATATAAAAGCACATATTTAATTAAAATACAACTAAGGAGGAGGATGTCCCACTGCTCTGTCAGAGCAATTGTTTTCTGGAGGATAATCTATTATCCGGACAAATTTCCACTGGGCCAAAGGCAGAACTAGGATTCAGACCTCAGGCTTTTAATGCTGGTCTCTGGAAACTTAGATGACATTTTTAAAAGCTTTTCCATTTTAATTTTTATTTTTAAACATATGTGCTGCGTGTAGACAACATAAGGAGATCATTCAGCACATTTGCAGTGACAGCAAGGCTCAAACTGCAATCCAAGTCGCAAACACACTTTATTTTTGGAAAAGTTTGATTTTTGTCTGTGACCAGTCTCCACTTCTCAGGAGACATATGAAAAAAAAGCGAAACTCAGATGTAATTTGGGCAAAGGTCTGGATCTGGGTCTGAGACTGGCTGAGTTATACCTTGTTCCCCCCAGCATACATGTGTCCCTCTGGGAAGACTCCCCAGCATGTGCCCAGCTATAGATGCCACAGACACCACTGCAGAGCTGCCCACTGAGATAAAACAGAGCCCCTTTTAATATCAGTTTTATCTTATGTGGTACTGCACGAAATTATTAAAAAGTGAACTAATGGGGAAATAAAGGGAATTCAATTTTCTCCCGACAGCAGTGCTGCTCTGTGAGGAGTGTGATGCTCCAGCAGCCCAACACCCCAGAGGTTATGAGAGGAATGAACTCTTCCAAGGCAGGAAAGGTGTGCTGAATGTCTCAGCCTAGTGAGCATGAGCCCCCAGCTCCCTCCAAAGAGGTTGGTTAATGTACACTGCAAATTTTCAGAACCTCTTAAAATGGACATTTATAGCACAAACTTCAGACTGGCGGAACAGAAAAAAAAAAAAAAGAAAGAGATATTCAGCTCACCTTTATCATAATTATTAATTTACTCCCTTAATAAAATGTGGCAGAGAAATAATTGATAATAATGTTTCACTGGAAGCAGACCCAGTCGCATCGTTCTTTAACTGACATTAGCTGAAGGGAAAGTTAAATTCTTAATGTGGCTCTGGAGCAATTTAAAAGGTTAAATCACAGGATCCTCACCTGCATGAAAGGATTTTGCAGAAAATACAGGGTTGAATTCACTTGAGCCTGCTCTGCTCTGAGGACAGCACTTGCACAGTTCAGGAGCTCAGTGCAGAGTCTCAATGATTTATGGCCTTATCTCTATTCAGGTGCCATCTACAGACCATATGTATAGCTCACTATTTGATAAGAATCCAGTTTAGAAAACAGTTTTGAAAGGATATTGTCAGTACTACTTTTAAATTATTTTTATTTTATTTTCCTGCATTATGGGCAATATTCTCCGTGAGGCTATAAAAATCCAGCTAGTTGACAATTTTATTTCTGCCATGTTTCTAATGCAGCCAAACCCCTCGTGATTCCCTTTGGTTTACAGCTGTAAGTGGGAAACCCAAGTGGATTTTACTCCCTATGGAAGATCATACACAATTTGTGCTAAGATACTGCTCTGCTTTATATTAAACTGGTTACTGTGACAAGGGTTTGAATTTCTTCTTAAAAGCCTGCAAGACTATAATTTTCCCAGAAGCTCCCTCACTGCAATTTTAAATATAATCACCAAGTTCTTGATCAAATGTGTAAATGCTTTCAGAACATCAGTCAACAGCAGAGCTTTCAGTGTACACGATTAATGATGTCTGTGCTAATATCATTAAGGGGTAGCTCGAGAGATGTATATATCATTAATTAGTTAACTGCTGATAATGGCAGCCCACGAGTCTCTCTTGTAAAATCACATGAACATACTAAAAACAGGGCTCTGAATAACCACGGGGTTTTAGTGATGAATTTAAAATGGAGAGAGTAGGATAAATTTGCAGGATGTACTCCCAATAACAGCTCAGAGCACTCACAGGTCCATCCTCGTGACTGTTTTATGTGAGCACAACACACCAATTTCATTGTATTAACACAGTCACCTTCCCCCTCCCTATAAAGGCTACAAATATCATTATTCTCCAATACCCTTTTATAAAGGCTGCATTTTTCTCTCCTCCCAGCAACCATCAGTGCAGGACTGGCAAGAAGCTCTCCCAGGAATCAATGCACAGTTCTTCCAGCCCAACATCTGTGACCAGCTGCAGCACTATTAACTAATAACCCAACGCCCGCTCCCAAACTCACATTTCTCATTTGGTAAGGCAAGTTATCAGTGATACACCAGGGCTTCAGTAATTAATCTGTTGGAGAAAATAGCAACGATTCCCCAGAATCTGGTGAACATTTAGGGTTCGGGGTTGGCTTTTTGTTGTGCGCTTGGTTTTTTGTTTTTATTTTGAGACATATCTGCCTGAGCAAGCATCAAATAAAATCTCCAAAAAAAGCCTGTCATGAAGCCCTTTTGCATAACCTTCCTAACACTGGATCAATGCTGCCTCTCCACTATTTCTGGAGGGTTATACAAGCCAGGCTGCTCTCGGGCAGAACAGAAGATGTGCGTCAGCACTCTGCTCCCACTTACCTTTTTTCTCCATGCGCTTCATATCCATCAGCTTCTCCACGTTGTTGGGATCGTTGAGCCACAGCTGCATGCGGACAAAGGGTTCCCTCCCCTTCAGACTCAGCTTGTGCCAGGGCTTGGGACGAGCCAGCAGGTCTGAGACAGAGCCTTGTGTCAGCCCCAGGATTGTCTCCCCGAACAAACGCTGACCTAATGCGAAATGGAGAAGCGCATGAATTCGCTCAGCCGAGACGCTCAGGGAAAAGAACACGAGATCATTCTGCAATTATTCTGACTTCAGGACTGCTTCAAAACCCAGAAGGAATGTTTAGGAGAATCAAAGCTCTGCCCCCCCCACCACTAGAAGGGTAAATATTGAGCTTTGGTTTGATCCCCAGGCTCTGCCTGGGATAAAGGGGGAGTTTGACACGTTTGGGGAGTGGGACCTTGGAGTGAAACAGTGTGCAAAAAATGAAATTAAGGAGGTGGGAAATAAACTGGACTTCTAGCTAAGCAGGCAACTCGTGAGAGCAGTGAGGCTACTTAGCTCTTACACAGGAAGGCAGTGCCACAGCTTTGCTCCAGCAGGGCAATCCAAACATTTCCAGCAACCAGTGAACCAAGAGCAATGCAACCTCCCCCTTCAGCAATGGTCATATAAATGTCCTCCTAGAAACATGTGATTTTCTATGTTGTACTAGCTGTGGGGATCCAATTGTGTCTTACCCACTACAGATAATCAGGATTTGCAATTCAACTTTTTTTTACAGCCTCTGCAGTATTTCTAGTTAAGAATACTTAATTTTAATTTTCTCACAAAATGCTGTTGTCTAGCAGGGTAAAATCTACAAATGTTTTACAGTGTACAGTGTTCCTATGTGCATGGCTGACACTGATTTTATATAGGAAAGGTCTAACTGATCAAGGACTGGGGAAAATGCCTGTGCAGCCCAAACCCAACCACACAGCTGGTTTTTATTTTATTTTCCTCCATTATGGGCAATACTCTCCGTGAGGGAGAGACCCTTCCCTTCACTTCAGTGCTCTTCCTCGGCTGAACTGCCTTGATACCAACAGCTGCTGGTACAGGAGAGAGCCTGGGGTCCTCTGAGTCATCAGCATTTCAGATACAAGTGCTGCCGTCATGGAATTTCAAGGTAACCCGAAGATCTTTCCATACTCCCCAAATTTGGGCTTCAGGGTCTCAGGTCTGACTTGCAGCTTTTGAATGCCCTCACTAAGACACAGGAAACAGTCTCCCTTTGCTTCCCAGCACTTGTAGCCAGTGGGAACCAACAGATCCCTAAGGGATGAGTGGGAGCTTTTGGCCCTACAGCTCTACAGGACACTTGCAAAAGCACCACCAGCTCCTGCCTTGACAGCCTGCCCTGATCCTGACACAAACAGCTCAAGGAAAACATCTGCTCTGTAGATCCTTCCCCTGTGCTTAACTCCAAGAATCCCCTCCTCCTTCTCTTTAAAAACTTTGGCTCTGGTGGTTTTTTGGGGTTTTTTTGCCTGTATGGGGAGAGGAGGGAATGGGAGAGCAGAACTTCTCATTCAGATGTGTGGGGCAGGTGGGTCTGCAAATCTTTCAGAGGAAGCAGCTGAGATAGCGAGAGGCAGAAAGGGGAAAGGAGGACAGTGCTTAATGTGACATTCTGCTAATAAGCTCTAAAACTAACCCTGAGAACAGTTCTTAGAGACTAAGCAGAAACCTACACTCAGAATTCACTGAAGTTCCTAAGTAACAAGTGCTTTTCTACTACCCTCAATATCGGGAAAATTGGACAAAAGAGGTAATTCAGGGCCAATTTTATCAATTTTATCTTTATGTTTTTATCACATGCATTGCTGGGGTAACCTGCTCCCTTGTTTTTATTTAAAAACATCAGCAAGGCCTCATCCATTTCCCTGTAAACCTGCCACCTACTAGCAAGATAACACAGCTACTTTAAAAATCTGCTATTGTGTGGCCACATGAACAGGAAAATGGGCACAAATCTGCCAAAGGGTTGGGAATGAGCAGTGCTGGCAGTGTTGCTGAAGGAAATGAACCTCAAACTACAGCCTAAAAATTAAAAATGCAAACGTGGAAGGAGGTAACATCATGTTCTCTAGGTGTTAAGAACAAAGCTAAAGATGTTTGTGTCATTTATTTTATGTCAGGATATGGCAGGGCAGGATAAAACACCTGAAACACTCCCAAGCTAAGGGGGAAGGTGTCAGAAATCATCCCCAGGAGGTAGCAGGTGTATCACACTCCATATTCACCACAGCACTATTAATAACAAGAATATTTTTAAGCACAGGTTTCCTAAACCTTCCTTCATGCCTGTTCCCACTGATGTAGATCCTAATGGACAAAACTGTCTTGTTTCATGGATAGTCCTGACCCTTCCCACAAAATCCCCACTATCTCCTATCCTCCAACAGTTCAGGGCATCTCCTTCCCTCTGTGAGCTCCATGTAGCTCCACAGGGAATTGTTGAGGACACTCTGACATTTGGGGCTCAAAACATCAGCAGCATCTCAGTGTGAACACTGCCAGCAGCATTTGCTGAGGCCACACAACCATCAGGGAATTGTTTGGGTTGGAAGGGACCTTAAAGCTCATCTGGTTCCAACCCCTAGTGAAAGGGACACCTTCCACCATCCCAGGTTGCTCCAAGCCCTGTCCAGCCTGGCCTTGGACACTTGCAGGGATCCAGGGGTAGCCACAGCTTCTCTGGGCACCCTGTGCTGGGACCTCAGCACCCTCACAGGGAACAATTCCTTCCCAAAATCCCATCTGAAGCTACTCTCTTTCACTTTGAAGCCATTCCCCCAGCTGGTGAGGGGAGGAGAGACCCTCCCCAGTCAGTCTGAATTGTTTGTACAACTGTGGTCATTACTGGCTGGTGGCACTGGAGCACCTCAGCCACCACCTTGGGTCACAAGGCCCAGTGGCCTAAACCAGAGAAACCTGTGCACCAGAAAACCTGGGGCACTAGCACACTGAGGGCACAAAAGGAGACATTGAAACTGGTTCCACACCTAATGCAGAGTTTGGGGCACATTTCCTGGCTCTTCTGCTGCTTTTTAGGCTTGTCAGCCACACTGTAGGAAAACAAAAATCATGGGAAATAAAAAAGACTAAGTAAAAATGGCATCAAAGCAAATGTAAACAAAAATACTTTTTTTCAAACCTCTCTGGAACACCAGAGTAGGTATAGCACTCAATAGCATTTTGCCCAAAAACCAGGGGCTTGGACCTGCAAACCTTTACCAAGATTTGGGGCTTTATCTCTACTTTATCTCCACTGAACAAGCAACCACCATCTGCCCAAGCCAAATGCACAGGCAAGGAATTCTGCTGGGCTCAGTGGAACACAATCTCCTTCAGGGTATGTCAATGCTCAGGGCCATTTGCTTTTTTTCCCCCAAATTATGTTAAATGAGAACTTGGGACCTCCCCCAGCCCAGTACTTTTGCCCCTTAAAAAAAATTTAAGATAATGACACTTCATTCTGTGTTGATGAAAAAAGGCTTCCTCATGTACTAAAACACAGGGGTTTTTACTTTTATTACAGTTATAAGTTCAGATGATATGGATAAAATTCTTCTCCCACAAGCAACATCATCAGTCTAAACCTAAACTTGTGGTCCTATTTGTAGTGAAGGAAGAGGAACTGGTACTTTTGGAGAGCACCAGACATTCCTCTGAACACCTAATGCAGGTGGGATGAATCCCTTGCTAAGCCCCAGGAGCAGCTAACACTTGGACAGCCCAACTGCCCTCCTGCCACAGACCTCAAAGGATCCCATAAACATTTCCCAAAGCCTTGTGAGGGAAGCAAGGGTTAAAGTCATGAAGGACCAGTGATTTTGAGGCATAGTGATAGCATTAATATGGATTTCCCATACTCACATCAGGTTATTCCCTTTGCTATTCTCAATAATAGTCAGGACAATGGATTCACCCAAAAACTCCATCTCTAGGTAAAAGCAGCCTCAGCTCTGCACATCTCTAAACAAAGATCTGAGTGGCCCTGGACACTTATCTCAGGCTCATCTAAACCTCAGCTGGGTCTGGATTTCCCCTCCCTGCCCTGCAGGGACACTGTGCTCTTGCTTGGGATGCATCTCCCTCTCCAACCATTCTGGGTTCCTCTACTTCACCCAAACTGGGCCTGGAATCTGCAAGTGTGGGGGAAACAGCCTTTGAAAGGGGAGATCTCACTGGCTCTGGGGTTATGGGGATCCTGGCAGCCTGCTGGACTCTGTTTTGGGAGCTGGGAGCAGTGCCTGGCTGCTGAGCCAGAGCAGAGCTTAGGAAGAGCAAGGGTGTGATGACATTTGGAGGAGAGTGTGAAAATCTTTGAAAAGAGTTTTCTACCAGTTAGAAAAGGTTAGGTGCCTTTTTAGCAAACTAAAGCCTAGGCCAGAGGCAAACCCAAGTATTCTCATAAACACCTACTGTATCTCAACAATAAATGCATGAACACTTAAGACATGATTTCGGTCAAGAAATGAGAAAAAAGCAATTTACCAAGATTGTTGTCCGTGAGCACTTCCTTGACCCTCTTGGTGATGCCATAGGTGTCCAGCTCAGGGGACATGGCCACCAGCTCTTGGATGCTGAGTGTTGAGTGGCCTGAGAGTGGCAGAGGGGTCGTGGATTGGGATTCAGATGCAGGTGGCTCGCTGGATTCCTGGGATTTGCCATCCTTACTCGTCTCTATGGCAGGGCAGGGCTGCTGTACCAATTCAGTCAGGCTTTTCACTGATTCACTGGAACTCATGGGAGATTCAGGAGCAGGACTGCAACTGGCAGAAGTCTTTGGAGTACTTTCTGTAATTAAAAAAAGAGAAAAAAGTCCCCACTTTAGCATAATTGTAATGTTTTGATTGCAGGATATTTAACTTTCCTCCTCATTTATATTCTACCTACTTAAAGAAATGCCTAAGTATGCAAAATGCTACTTGCTATGACTCGGGTACTAAAAAGCCTCTTTAAAAACAAGAATTATTTTCTAATTTTATCTTGAGTCATCTCTGATTTCTTATAAAGACAAGATGTACAAATACAAATAAAAATCAGGAAAAACTGAAGTGCAATAGTCTGTAAGTTTGCACGCAATTTCCTCGGTCAGGAAATCTCAGTTTTGCTTGCCACAACATTTTTATGTAAGGATGGTTTTAAAGCTACCATTCTAGGCTGGTTTAAACATCCTTCTGTGACTTGGAGGAAACTCACTCAGCCATTACTTTGAACTGTCAATGAGGGATTTTCTACAACTGATACAACTCTCTATCTTGCGAGTTAAGAGTTTTATTGATTTCATTTTGTTTCTTATCACACACATCACATTTTTGCAATTCTCTTTGTCCAGAAATAACAAGATTAAAATACAGTTTGTAATTACGCTGTATTAATTAAAGTGTTTGAGAATCCAACATAAAGATAGCGAGTGGATCAGGAGACACCCAAATCTGTTATTGTGACACTTGGTTTCAAAGGAAGCTTTCCCAATCTGTTAATTTGCCAGCAACAATAGGTTCTGTACAAAATGTTGTTTTCCCCCAATAAATTTATCTCTCACAGAACGTACTGACTGAGTTTATTCAGAGATTCCAGACATCTGAGGGTACAGTCTGAACCTTTTTTAAAGCAACAACACGTAGCCAACGTGGTTTACAAGAATAATTCACCAGATAAAGAGCACAGGCCATTTCTCCATCCACAGTTTTTCCCATTTCTGTGGGGCTGCTTCCTCCTCCTTGCTGGCTCCCATCTCTTTCCCTGCCAGGGTTAATCCCATGGATTCCAGCCTCAGACATCAGTGGGTTTGTCCCCAGCTCTCTGGAGGAAGCTGACAGAGCTCTCAGCTGCACGAGGAGGAGGTCAGACCCCATCCAAACCAAACCCAGTGCCCCCAACAGAGCTATGTTTTCTGTTTTGGAGGATTCTCAGGTCCCATCAGGCAGTGGCTACCAGCAAACCTCTCTGGTTTTTGCGTTTGTTATCCAGAATATCCTCAAATCATTCCAGAGCATGCAGCCTGTGCAGCATGGAAACATATCCCAAATGTTAAAGGGAAACATTACCCAGCAACAGTCAGGCTCAAACCAGGCAGAGTGCACAGGACAATGGTGCTGTGCAAGGCACTGGGAGCTTTCACAACCTGCACTCAAGAGCTTCCCTCACACACTCACATCAAGCTGCTCTCTCAAATCTAAAAAATTGACTTTTCCCTCAGTGCTTTATGAGAGATGCAAAAGAGGCAGACATAAAGGAAAGTGAGGTGCATATAAATCTTGAAGGTAAAGGGGATCCTACAAATCCTATTTCTTTTCTCTGCTCACCCTGGGTCATCACACAACCGAATAGAAACCCCAGGAAATGTTATTTCTGTATCAGGAGCAGCACAGGAATCATACTGTAAATTTGCCCTGATTCACCCATGCGAGGGACCAATTTGGCAGATCATCCATCTTGTTCACTGTACACTGTCAGGGATGGCATGAATTCCCTACATGATAAACAGATTTCTTCTCAGGTCTGTGTCCTTTAACCCACAGCAAGGTCAAAATTATGGCTGCCTAGCTAATAAACTGCACGGCACTCGTTCAACTTCTCTCTAATTTTGTCCCTTGTGCCAGCTTATACAAATCTTACTGAATAACTAGAGCAGCTGCAAATTTCCTATACAATTCCTCATCCGTGCAGGGTGAGCCACACACACACACACACACAGAGCACAGGGGGGGAAAAAAGGGCAAAATTTAAAAAAAACCAAACCAAACCAACCAAACCCAACCACACAGGACTAAACAAAAGCATTTCCTAATGCCTCCTTCTCCCTCTCCTTTCCCTGCCCAGCCTAATTATGAACACAACAAAGGTAATCTGTGTTATCATCTATCACTGAGATGCTCTCTGTTGCTCACATATTAGCTTATTTATTTTTTATATCACTTACCAAGAGCTTACTTGAATTTCATTTTTAAGACCAATCTGCTGCTCATTTACTCCAAAAGGTGGGATTATCTGAATCTAATTTTGGAAGGCAGTACAGATGACAAACTGCTTCTTTTCCCCACCAAAAGGCAAGTGTACAGTGATTTCAGGCGAGGCATTATGTACACATACTACAAATAACTCAAAATATGTTCCCCACTCATTTTTAGCATTTTTCCCTTCTGGAAGAACATTTTCAAGATCACATAAATATTTGAGGAAAAGATCCATTATTTGGGAAAGTAAATTCAATAATCAAATAATGCAAACATTTCCCGTTAATCTACTTTAAAAATTAAATAGACATTTAGAGTACAAGTGACTGCTGACAGAACAAAGGGGAAAATTGACTGTATTCACTATTCCAGATTTAACTGTCAATCCACAGCCATTTCACATGTTTTATGAAATAATTTGTCTGTATTCATTTCTCTCAAGTTCCTCACAAGACAAAGACACAAATTCAGGATATCTGAAAAATATACATTAAGATATCCAAAGCAGCAATTGAACATTCCCAATGAAAACAATACACTGAAAGCTTATTTCTTTAAAACCTGCTCTGCTTTTTTAACCCCAAACTGTACTGAAGAATAGCACAAACTTAAGAGCAATCCAGTTTCTTAAAAGTAATATTCACTGAATGTTTTCACATTTGTGTTTAAGGAGGAAGTGACCATTTTGTCAGTATAAATATAAAACTGGATATTCTGGATTACAGAACAACCTGCTTTAATAAACTCCATGGCCACCATTTATTGATGAGATTACTTTAATAAATTCCAGGTAAACTTTGCTATACCAAAGGGGTGTTGCAGTTTGCTTTCCAACAGCTGGCATCCAACTTAAAATGTGAAGTAAAAGCTACAAAATCTTCAAAAATAAGATGCTGGAAGAGCTGGAGAGATCAAGAGCATCACCAGTGATGAGGCAGAACCTGGGAAATTTTTGAGTCTCAGGTTGCCAAAGACATCAGTGGTGCCCTGAACTTTACAGAGGCTGGGGGAAACAGGGTGTCCCCAAAATGACTTTATGGGAAGCTGGTGACCATTAGACCTGCATGTCATGAAGACCCAGTTTTAAATGATAAAAAACCCACAGAACTTTTGCACAATTACAGGCTGGTGTTGACAAATGCCATTAAAGATGCAAAGAGAGCATAAGTGCACTGAAATGATCCAAACCTTTAAAAATGCAAGTAAAACTGAGTCATGAAAGGTTCTACCAGCACTTTTGACGTGACTAATTCAAAATATAGACTGGGAAGTTAAGCTCTTCCAACCAATTTTAAAAAGCAAATTCAAACATGCAGCATGGAAAATAATAATCAAAAATGCAAATCAAATACTAGAAGTGATGTCTGCAGAAATGGGCCAGCAAGCTGAAATATTTGGCAAGTGCAATTGGCCCCCATTCATAGCCAAGACGTGAAGAGAACCAAACACAAACATATCACTCCTGGCAGAGCACACGGGACTTATTCTTAACTCAGGAAATGCTTCCCTCCTGTTTCTTCCTATGAGAGAGGGATGGACAATCTAAATTGAAGATGTATAAATGAGTGGAAACAAAGCCAACACTACACAAATATCTCTTGTTTTCTTTTAAAATGCCATTTTCTCAATATAAAATTGCTGCTTGAATGACCATCTCGTTGCAAAAAACTCTCAAACCAACACCACAGGCTGCCCTTTCCCCTCCCTACCCCTTGGTGGGGTAAGAAACTAAACTAACTTTGCAAACAATTCAGCAAATAGGTCTGGGGTCTGAGTATTTTAATATCTGGTTGAGAACTGCAACAAACTAGCCCTGCCTTAATTACACAAACACAGAAAACCTTTTGTGGTCTTGCATTCCTTGGCACAATGGATGAATCCAAATGCTGCTTTGGTCCCATCCATCCCCTACACCTTCCCCACAGCACCTGCCATGACAGTGTTTTGGAAAATGTGAGAAAGTCTGGAAACAGAGTTCTGGTCTCAGTACATTGATTAGGGTGGTTTTCCTGAACTTTGCATCAGGTTTTGTTATTCTTCTTCAACGACAAGATTTCTCACTCCCACTCTGGGGTCAGGTCCCCAGTTCTGGATCCTGGGACCTCACCTGCTTGACTATCCCACTGATAGCCTGCAAATCACCTGAAAACACTTCCCCCAACACAGTCTGAGCCTGACATGTCCCTCTGCAAGGTCTGCTCATGTTCTGTCATGGAAACCTGGCAGAATCCCTGCAGCTGTAGGGAATCCCAGGCTGTGCAGGGCTCTTCTCCCACAGCTCTCCTGAGCATCAGCAGCTCTGTGCAGAAACTCAGCAGTCAGGGACATTCAGAACTGCAGGGCTCTGCTCCACAAGGACCATTCCTGTGATGTCCAGCTCCTCTTCCCAAGGCCACAGCAAGGCATCCCTCCATGCTGAACCAGATCAGCTCCACAGCACTCTTCAGCTGCAGGCTCCTTCCCAAGCTCAGGTTATCTCAGATGCAAAGACCTGCAGGTGCCACCTGCTCTGAGCTCCCCAGAAAGCTGCAGACATCTACAGGAGCTGACACCAGTCCTGGCTGTGTCCCCTCCAAGGAGGTGTTTGGATGACGGAGCAATGTTGAGACACGGATAAGGTTTCACCAGTCCCAGAGGCATCACGTCTGCCAGCACAGACTCCTTCCTCCAGTGCAGCTTCTTGTATCCATTTGGAGAGCTGCAGGTTTGCTGCTTTTGCTCAGACCCTGCCTCACCTCTGGCAGCAAAGTGACTTTGCATCCACTTGTAAATCCAAAGTTCAAAGATTTGAACGAGAGCATCTGAATCTGTGAGCATAAACCATGAGCCAAATGCTCCAGGTTTCTCCTCCCAGCTTATTTGCTCATAAGAACACCCTGCATTCCTGGATCTGCTGGGAGAATACCATGTCCAACCTTTGCTGCTAACACAGGCTAATAAACTGCAAAAGGGCTCATGGGGAACAAGGTACAGAACATGGCGAAGTTGGGGAAGACCATATGAAACACAGAAGGTATTCAGGGGCCTCTAAAAGGATTATGAAAAATATTATACTCTAAAGACAGCAGGCAGAAAACAGCTGCCTTAAGTTTCAGAGCGAAGTGGATTGAAAAAACGGATCCACTATAATTTTCAGAGACAAATCTCTGTAGTTTATCTGATCCACTATTTAAATTTCAATACACAGTCCTCTATCTGCAGTAATAATAACCTAAATTCCATTTAGTGTTCATTTGAGCAGTCAGGATAAAGTCATTTCTTATTATCTCCCCACTGTGTAAAAAACAGCTTGAAGGTAGGAAGTCAGCAAGCATTTTCACCAAAAAGTAATTATTGTAAGTGACATTTTTACTGCTGGCATGCCATAAGGCGAACTGCGCATTTGGAAGGACAAGTTGCTAAAACAAAATGACAGGGTACTCTGTGACATTCCGACAAGAACCCAAACATGATTTCACTGGCGCTTGCTTTGATGCACCACTTTCCCCACTGCCCAAAGCTCGGGCTGAAGGTTTGTGCCAAACCAGTCAAAGTTGCTTCCTGAGGAATTGGGGGAATGGGCACATCCTGGGGGAGATGGGAGCATCCCAGGCTCTGCTTGCTCCCAAACAGTGGGGAAGATGAAAGCAGGCAAATGTGGACAAGAGATTTCTCAGCAACCTCTTAAAAGAGCATTTGCTACTTCAGGGCTGCATTTACCTCCTCGTGCAGATGAGTTAATGGACAACAGCAGGCCTGGCAGGTTGCCTGAGATCAAAGTGTCTCACACTGGGACTGGATTAGTTTCTGTTCTCCCTGATGCTGCTGCTGCCCATTCTATCTAATTTGTAGACCAAAACCTGGTGACTGCTGCCCTAAGAATCAGGGGCTGATCACACACAGCTGACCAACATCCCCAGGACAACCCTGGTATCCTGTTTCCCAGGGTGTGAAAATTCCAGGGACAGATTTCTTCCCTCAGACCTTCTATTTAATTTTACCTGTAGCCATGGCTGCCCTTGCAGGGTTTTATCAGAGAATAATGGTACAGGCTGGGAGGGAGCTTGAATCTCATCTTGTTCCACCCCTGCCATGGCAGGGACAACTTCCCCTATCCCAGGTTGCTCCAAGCCCTGTCCAACCTGGCCTTGAATACTTCCAGAGATGACAAGACATTAGCATTCTGAAATTAATCTTTTAAAGCACCACAAAAACAACTCTGCTTACTAACAGTGGGCGCAGCACAAGACTGAACCACGTAATAAAGCTGAGCAGCACTTGTGGGAGAGCACAGCAACACATCCCTCTTCTGACTAATTAAAGAAAATACGCGTGAAAGCGCCTTCTCTTCTCCAGGTAGTGCTTTTGGTGGATTTACTCTGAGTGAGTGAACCTTGCCTAGTCACAATTTGCAAACTAATGTGCCTCGTGAAAATATGATCCTCCCTACAGTTATAAACTCCCCCAGTTCTGTGTAGGGAGTGCACAAAGCTCCCTGCAGTTTGCATCTCTAACGATGTCAGATCCGTAGGTAAGTGCAGTTAGAGTTGTAAGCACTCACTGGAGTTGCCACCACTCTGACTGTGGAGAATTTGTTTGTTTGTTTGCTGCATAAATGATTTAACTTTGGGGAAAATGTTATTTTGGGTCTGGGCTCAGAGGGAAATTTGATGTGGATGGGGGGAGGGATTGAAGGAAAAACCCCTTTAGGAAAGCGTGCAGATGTATGTGTGTCTGCGCTGAAAGGGGAGGAACCAGCTTTGCTTAACTCTGGAATTACTGGGGCTATATAAAAATAAAAGTTCCTACTCTGCATGTGAGGCTAATGTTAAGTGTCAGGAGCACACAAAACTGAATAACCAGGGTAGATGTTAGAATTACCTGAAAAAACCAGCTTTTGAGTATTGCTGAAGGATTACATGGTATTGCTGCAATTTAAGTTGTATTTTCAACAACTGTATTAGCTTTGTGCCTCAATTTAAAAAATGTGTTTTCAGCTGCTGCGGAAAACAGAAGGAGCTGGAGAAACCAGATAAAGTTCGGAAAAGAGCATGTAGGACAGGAGCTGGTGATAGACTCACGAGCAGAGATTTACAGCTGGATGTTTAAAAGTACTTGGAGAAGTTGGGCAACCAACTCTCCTTTCAACAAACCCCCAGCCACAAACGCCTCAGAGCCTTAGAAATCCCACTGCTGTGCCCAAAGCTCCACCAAGACCTATTTAAAGGCTAAATAAACTGAAACCAGCAAACTTCTACTGAGTTAGGAGGACTGAGTAGGACAGATTGCTCCAAAGGATGTGTGGAATCTTGTGCAGGGAGATACAACTGGAGTCAATCAATTCAAGTGAAATTTGTCCTGAGATCTGTCTGACTTTGGAGCAGAGACACCAAGCCCTGACACAAGCACACCCCCAGAGAAAAGCCTCAGAGGAGAAGAATTAAGGGGTATTTTTGCAATGGCCTGGGGGGAAGATGAGACCTCTATAGCCATAAGCAATATTTCAATATTTTACAATAAATCACAGGAGAAAAAAAAAAAAAAAGAGGCAACTTAAGAATTTTTTAGCTGGATGTAGATCCACAGTTGAAAACATCAGAGCAGTGACCAGGTCAGGCCGACTGCCTCAGATCATCCTAGGATTCTATGATTCCTGAGCCGAAACTGGGATCTTGGCATTGAAGAGTAAATCACAATTTTTTTGGTTTTACAGATCACCCTCACACAATTAAAAAACCCTTTCTAAAAATACACCATATTTTAAATTAGGTGATTAATGGCAGAACCATGGCTGCTTGAAAAGACATTGCTTTACTCTGCCAACTTTTACTTAATATTCAGATTTTTCTGCGCTTCTGTAACTTAGCCAGAAATCAATATTTAGAAATAACTGCTGGAAAATATTTTCAATAACCTTATTATTAAACCAGCTTGTGTGCAGAAGCTTTCTTAAGGATTTTCTGAATACTAAAACAAATATGTCATGGAAGCAATCAATCAAGACGCCACAACCCCACAGTGTTATATTTTTAGTATAATCAAGACAAACGTGCACACAATACCTTTTGGAAAACAGAGGGAGAGCCTCCATGAGGAGGTTCTGCTTCAGTTTATGGTGTCTTTGTTGACTTGCTGACCTTGTGATTTAATGTGTTTAACTTGCTTGAGCGTGGCACCAATTTTAGGACTGTTTGTTGTCCTCCTCTGTCACCAGTGTGTGTGGTGTGAAGTGTGAAGGTATTTCTACACCCTCCTCTGAGATTTTAACCTCGTATCTGCAGCAGGATGCATATGTGCACTGTGCACTGCATTTAAAGGGATTTTCCCCACTAAACAATGTGGACATTCCCTCGCCACGGGCAATATCCATATGGGATGGATCCCAGGCTAATCACTGCCCTCCTTCCTTTCCAACAGAGAAATCCCATCTCCCACCCTCAGCACAAGGGGTTGTTCTTCATCTTGGAGAAACAGAGTGACCCTGAGCAGCGCTGCACTCAAGGCACTCCTTTTTGGAGGAGTAGTTGGGAAAGTGCTGAAACAAAAGGACATTTACATTGTATGCAACAATATTATAAAAGCTATTAAGGTACATTATTTTACACATCCTCATAATCTCTCCATACTGCTTTACTTAATTTGTGATAAAATTGTTGAGAAAGGGTACTTAATGTAGGACAGTCAGTAAAAGTAATTTATCATCTTCCCGCTTCGGTGCTCACGTTATCAGCGAACTCATTTTCTGCATTCATCATGCAATCAGCCTATTATTTGCATATTAATCAGGCAGTGGACCATGAAAGAGCCGCATCCCAGCCAAATGCTGCACTATCTCAGGAGGAACACTCAGTAATTATCATACATCAGTGTTATGATGTGGTAATTGATTATAACATCTTTCTGTTGCCCCTGGGGAGTCCCACTGCTAACCCAGCTTCAGGCATTCTGTGCAGATTTCTCTCTGAAAATTAGAGAAACCATCGCTGTCCTTTTATTAATGTTTTTACCTTTACAATAGGCAGCTCTCTGAGCATTTCCAAGGTACTTTTGCCTCTTTTTTTTTTTTTTTTTTAAATGAAACCTTCATTAGGGAAAACACCTGTCTTGGATCAGAAAAAGTAAAAAAAACAAACCCAAAACCAACCACCTGAATCAGACCCCCCAAAAATCCAGTTGGGCTCATTCATGTTTGTCCTCTCTCAAGGTCTGCTGGATTTTTAGGTGCTGGTGTTGCTTATATAATGCCCTTCCCCATCAAACACAACAAAATGTTGCAACTTCAATAGACAGTAATTGCAAAGTTCGCATAAAGGCAGTTAAGTTGCTTTATTTAGGTGCCAAATGAGAGGCTAATTTTGGTCCTCTCGTAAAGGACAAATGAAACATCTGCCAGTTCAAACTTGCACTATTTTTAGGACCCAAGTTCCAGAGGGGTAAACCAGAGAAACAAACACTAACCACAGCTGTGGTTACACCGTGGTGAATCTCACACCTCCTTCTTGTGGGAACTCATCCCAACACCATCCCAGGATCCCATGGAAAGCAGCAAGGAAAGGGGGGATGGCTCTGGAGGTGAGACCAGAAGGGACCACCTCATGCCAGAAAACAGAGAAGGATGGTTTTACAAGGGCGTGGAGGGACAGAACAATGGGGTAATGGCTTCCCACTGCCAGAGAGCAGGGAGAGATGGGATATTGGCAGGAATTCTTCCCTGGGAGGAAGGGTGCCCAGAGAAGCTGTCCCTGGAAGTGTCCAAGGCCAGGTTGGACAGGGCTTGGAGTAACCTGGGATAGTGGAAGTGTCCCTGCCCATGGCACGGGGTGGCACTGGAGGATCTTTAAGGTCCCTTCCAACCCAAACCCTTCTGTGATTCTGTGAGAAGTTGCCATCAGCAATACCTCTGACAAGTATAAATACTGGACATGCACTACCAGGCCTATTTTACATTTCTTGTTGTAATTGTATTTTCTCCTTTCATTGGCTTTTTAATTGGCTATCTTTCTCTTTTCACTTTTATTTAAATTTGATCTCAAATCCACTTTGTTTTGTTTTCAACGTGAGTTGCATTTCTCATCAGAGTTAAAATGATCACTGGATTCTTTCATTTGCTGTTTCTCTGGAAGGCTGTTGGCAAGTTAAAAAACCCTCCAACATGCATCAAATGAGGTGAGACAAATTCATAAGTTTCTCTCTCACACCTGTAAAGGACAGGCTGGAAGGTAACTTAGAAGACATTAATTTTCTGGTAATATTCTGTTGTTTCTTCCTGGGAATGATTTGCCATCAAGCAATATGTAACTCTATAATCAGAACAGGCTGTTTATTTCCCTGTTTCAGAGCTGCTGGCTGGAGAGGATTTTCATCCCCGTTATAAGATGGAAATAACAACCTGCACATTTGGTACTCACACACCTTTTTCCCAGTATTTTGGGAAGAAAATAGCCCATTATCTGTTCTTTGAATTGAAAGCAAGGTAATTTTCATCCAGTGGAGCAGCATTTGGCAATTTGCTGAGCAGCAGTCAGGCTGTTGCCCAGGGAGGGCTGAGGGTACCACAGCTTCTCCGTCCCACTGGTGGATGGACCTGCAGCCCCCTCCTCCTCCCACCAGCAGCCAGTAGACCAATGTGAGCTTCTGCCAGCTGCCAGAGTCTTCCATGCTCAACAGAAAAATCCCTGCTGCTCTGGAGCAGAGCCTTCCCAAGCTCTTGTGCAGCTGCCAGCCCACGGGGGACAGATCCTGGTGTCACCCTGGCTGCTGACCCTGCCCGGAGCTGCTCGGCCTCCCTGCTCTGCAGCTCGACAGCCACAGCCTTGCTCGTGTGTCTGTGCTGCTCCAGTTAGTCTAGAATTTGGCTTTGCAAGCTCTCAGCTCCTTGTTTTCCACCCAGCCCCTCTGTGGTTTGCAGCTGGCAGTGGGGAGGGGTGGGGGTCTCCTCCCCAGGGGAGGCTGTGTGGCTCCCAATGAGCGTGCAGAGGGGGAAGAAAATGCTGGTAATTAATGAAATGAAGTAATAAGTAATGAAATGAACAACAGTGGAATGTACAGAGCCCGACTAGTCAACGGCCATGGTTTCTTTCTCTAGCTACACTCCCTTTTTAGCAACTCTCATGCCAACTGCTACTCTGTGAACTACCTGAGAAGCCAGAGGCAATAATGGTCAGGAAAGTTTCTTCTTTCACACAGCTCAGAAAATATTTTCATTTATTAATTCTGCTCTTTGAAAATGAAGACTTTAAGGATAAGGAATTGCTGTGCCTTGGCTCAGAGCTGCTGCAGAGCCGCACTTGAACTCCTCGCTCAAGGATCTCACACTAAAGGGAGTGAGTGTCAAGGACCCACATTCCCAAATTAACCACAGAAATAAAACACAGCTGCAACCTCACTGGGTAACTTCTCCAAAATGAATGCCAGGAACCTATAACTGCACTTAGGAGTGAATTAAATTTGCCTTCAGAATCCTGCAGAGTCTCCTCTTTGCTGTATTAACATGAACATTGTAACTGAGGCACAAGGAGTGCCTGCCTAGCAAACAGTGTTCATTCCCTGATTATGAATTTTACTTTAGCCTCTCTCTAACAGCAAAGCTGCGACCACAGTGAGGATGGAGTTGTTTAATCCCTGCGTGGTTCCATGGACAGAGAAGAACACAACCAGGACAGGAATTTATTGACACCAGAAAGGCTGCCAGGGAGGTTTGCATGGTCCAAATGTCAGGGAAGTGGCACAGAGAATGATCACACACGTTACAGGCAGGCTACAACAGCTGCCCTTACAAGGAGCCAAGTGATATCCTATGGTCTGAAATCAAGACAGCCACAGCCAACTGCTCCCCAGCCCAATCCCAAACCACACAGAAAGAACGTGGAAACTTCACCAGGATGTGCCAGGGTGGTCCAGGAATAAACATGAAGGTGACTCTTTGGCTGACCTAGCTGTTCAGCTCTGAACTTTAAAACCACATTTGCACCTAGCACAAAAGGCCACAACTTTCCCAAGTCCAAGACTCAAAAACTGGTCATCGAACACAAAAGGAATTCCTGCAGTCCAACCACTGGGCTGTCTGAGCCCTGTGATCTCCCTTCTCTTCCATTTCACAGACTGCGTTAACCACAAACATTTCATGTCATACATTTTTATTAACCTGGAATGCCAGAAAATGACTGCAAAACAATCTCTCTTGGTTTTTTTTTTTGATTCAACAACAAAACCCAGCTCCAATGTGGGAAGGTCTGTCAGCATCACTGCACAGATCACTCTGGTGATGTCACAGTACAAGGATTCAGCTCTCCCTGTACCACTGCACAGCTCTGCCTGCCCAAAACAAACCACAACAATGCAAAAAATGACCATGAACCATGGGGAAATGGGTGGAAGAGCTTCTCCTTTGCCACCACAAGGCTACTGAACTGTTCCCTAAGTGCATCAGGACGGCATTCCCCAATATGGGAATTATCATCTCCCTACTTTGCTTCTCCCAGAGCAGCCAACATGACAGAATTCTCCTGGTCTCAGATAAAAGGGAAGATCCACCCAGCACACAGTTAACCACCTGCCCACTCAGCAGCTTCTGCACTGGGAAATGTTACAGGAATCTGCATTACATAAATAAAAATACAACGGATACCTGGCTTTGCCATCACTCCCCAATCTGTCTGTTAATATCATAACTACACGAAACCATACTGAGGTTTTTCCGATTTGCTTTCCCCAAGGGATGATAAGAAGTAATCTCCCTGTTGTTACAAATGCTTTATTTTGAAAGGAAAAGCTTTTATGCATATTTTAGTTGATCTAAATACAGTAGATCTCGGGTTTTTAAATCACCAGATAATACGCAATTATCTCAAGCTAGATTCTGATTTTGAAACAAGCTCTAATTAGCTCCCCATTTTATGCTGCTATAATCCTTTCTTCAACTCCCATGAGTGTTACTATTGCTAAGCAGCATGAGGTTAGGAATGATGGATGATACCCAGAAAGGAAGACAAACAAAAGGGAAATTCAAAATCCCCTGAGATCACCCGCAGCTGTATCGGCAAATGAAGATTTCCACATTAGGTCATAAGACGACCCTTACAGAAACACACACCAAAAAGGCACGTCTTCTTCCCACTGAGTATTTGCAAAGTCTTTAATGTAGTATATAGAGAGTGTATGTCCTTCACAGAGGATAAAGACAAAAGTGAATGTAAAAATTCAGCTTTCCTGCGAGCGGCTATGGAATCAGCAGCACCAAAAAGGAAACTCTGTCTCAATCTCCTATAGATATGCAGCACAAACCCCCAGAAGAAAACCAACTAATAAAAGCTGTGCACAGTACGAGTATTTAGAAAAATATCCAAGCCTTCTCCTGGCACATGGCAACTGTTCAAACCCAGCCCAGCTCCCATCAGCAGTAATGCAACTAAATAAGGGCCAAATTCATCATGAAAAAATGCTGATGCAGTTGGGTGACACTAATTCAACTTTTTTTTCCATGTGATTTGGTCCGTGCTTTTGACACATAAATCATTAAAAAGGCAGATTTACCCAAGGGCATTAGAGCATTTAGGTGGAAAGAAATACACAGAAAAAATGTTAGAAAAGGCACAGCAATACTATTTTTGACCACCTAGGGTACAGACACCATTTTTGTGTAAAACATGTTCCCTAAAACTTGCACAAAATCACCAAGCCTTGAAGAAAGCTCACAAGCAGGAAATACAGGTATATACCCAGCTGTCATTTTGGTACAGACTATTTTATACAAAATTCATAAATACAGCTTCCAAAGATGAAAACCAAGCCTGGCTTCTCTTTGCTATCTCAACATAAATATAAGTATATAAAATATATATTTATTCACTCATTCCCACATATGAAACACTGATGGGCCCATCTGTCCACACACGATAATGGTAAATTACTGGACAAAAGGTGAGATTTTCATGAATGAGGTGTTAATCAAAACCTTATGATCTAGAAGTGTAACCAACTGGGTCAGAAATCCAGAAAATCCTGCTAGTTTGATAGAATAGAGCCAAACAGTAATGAAAATACTCCCAGCTAATAAAAGTTTGAGTCGTTACTATGCATGTTGACACGCTGTACACTGAAGACCTTCTTGGCAAAGCACTCAGGAGCCACTGAGTGTATTAGTTTAATTTCACTTCTTTCCCTTCATGCATTCAACAAGTTCCAAGCCAATTATATTACATGGAAAAGGCTCCAGACCTTTCCTCGTTTCAAAATTGTTCTGATTAATTTCTGTTTTAAAATTACAAGTATGCAGCCTTCTCTGCCTTGATTTTCCTGGGAAATGTCTCAGAAGACCAGAAAATTGGAGCTGTCTCTCTCTCTCTTTTTTTCTCCCTGCCCTGGAGTGGTGGATCTTTCACAAATGCATAATCATTATTACCTTTTCCAAACTGTTTGCTGCATTTTTAATTACAGAACAGCTGCTAATAAAAGGAAATTACCAACCTGCCCTTCCTCATTCAAATAACTTGGTTTTGCTCTTTTGTTCTGCCTGGTGTCACAACCTTCCCTATTCCTTCACACAGAGAAAAGGCACCAAGAAAAGAACATTTTGTGCAACAATTCTATTTTTAATCCTCCGAAAGGAGGTAGGAAAGGGCACGAGCCCATTTTCTCATTTGTAAGTCGGCTTTAAGGAACGAAGGAGGACAATCATCAATAACATGATTTTATTCGCTGATAGGAACGTGTCACCTCACAAAATATTAGCTCAAGGGCAGGAACTGACAAACGACACTGGGAGTGTGGGAGGGAACAAAATATCCCGGCAGCAAAACTGAACTTCCTGAAGGAAATCACTTTCAGCTCCCAGCGATCCCCCCGGGAATCCAGAAGGTGGTTGGATTTTAATACTATGGGCTTGCCTTTCCATCTTTTATAATTAGAGCTAGTCATAAATATGAAGATTAGCAATAACAATGCAGCATTTCCCAGCTCCTCTGATTTCGAATTCCCCTTAAAATGGCTACAATTAATTACTCGTATTTTCCACGCCGTCTCAGGCGTTTGTAACTGTGACACTCTTGCACGGCATTGATGCCACAGAAAAAAAAGTACTCAATGGCATGTTTTTAATGAACCATCACAGGAAATTTCCATGTTCCCCAAATGCTTGGCCATAAGTAACAATAGCCCTATGATTGCAAATAATTTTCTCCCATTTTGGGTTTTGTTTTCATGGCTTGTTTTTACTGGGGGCATTTTTTTTTTTTCTTTTATCTATTTATTTTCAACTGTTCTCCTTAAGAAAAACGTGGACTGAATATCATCACGGATTTTCTTCTAGTAAAATCTTTTAGAATGCAAAATAGTTTGCTCAGCAAGAGAGAAAAAGCACTTTGGCTGGGATATTTAGAGTAAAGCCAGTGAGCTGCAGAAAAAAAGGGAGCATTTCAGAATAGCAGAAAGGTAGAAGAGCATAACCCATCCCTGTCTGCCTCCTGAAATTCAACAATTCTCCAACACAGGGCACTGGCTGTAAGCACAGAGCAGGGCAAGGGTATTTTTCTGGAGTGTTTTACGTCAGTGAAGCATTTCATTGGTGAGAGGCTGTGTGGGTAGAGTTTGGTATCTAACAGCAGGAACACAGCTGTTCTCTCCTGTTCCAGCCTCCCTCCTATCCTGTGGCCATCTCTACAGCCTTCAGCCACTCACTTCCCTGACACTCGGCTTTGCTGCATCTGCTTTTTTTTTTTTGCTTTTTTTCTTTTCCCCTGAATGGAAAGGAGAAAAAAAGGTCAGCTGGGAATATTTAATGAAGCCTGAAAAAGATGTAACGTGGTCTGTTCCCCACCTTCGGATTAACAAAGCAGATTTTGTGCAAAGGAGAGTGGAAAAAAACCTACCAGTGAGTGAGGCAGCTGGGGTATGTGGATCACATTACAAACCGAGGGCTTGTTTTACAGCCATTGTCACATGTCACATTGATAAGCTGAACTATGGCAAAAAAACCGCCTTACAGAGCCAATGATCTCTGAGATCAGACAGACTCTCTTTACCTAATATATGCAGCTAAATATGTGTGCTCCCTACATCTGCCATAGCAACAAGGAGAGAATGAGGAATTAACTGCATTAATAGAAAAAAAATTGAAGGGACTCCTGTATGATACAACAAAACGTGAGAAACCTCTCGGCATCAAAGCAAAGGCAACAAAAGCACAGAGAATTATTTCAGAGCAAATCATTGAAACCAGCTGATTACCTGAGCTTGCACATCCCTGCTGTAGGGAATCCTGTAATGATGTCACAGAGTGAAGGACTAGATAAGAGAGGAGAGGAAAATCAGGGAACAATAAAAGGAGATGCCAAACCACAAACTAAACAGTAAGCAGGCTCAACAAATAGCAAAGTGCTGATCTCGGCAAGGGCTCTCTGCTCAGTTAATTCAGTGGCACAGAAAGGTACGACCGAGGCCAGGCTCCAGCCTGCCTTCTCTGTGTCAATAGGTATTAGGGGAAGAGACAGCCACAATAAAAGTGTCATTGCAACCCAGCATTCCCCCTTTAAAGCTCAGTTTTCCAGCTCACCTCCTGAGACAGCAATCGATATTCTCCCTGGAACAATCCAAATCCCCTGTGCAACCCTAGGAAACAGCGCGCAACATTTTCCAGCTCTTTGGCCAAAATTTTTGGGATTGAGTATCATATTCATGCCTAGATAATATCACCCTAATTAGGAACTTGATAACTGCTGCTTATCAATTACACATAAACATTCCCAGTGCCTTCCCTTAGGGACTGGCTGGGCTGCCAGGGTGGATGTTGCCACTTCCATAATGACTGGACCAGCACTGGTTCAAGGCTGGCTTACTGCAAATTTTAAAAAAAAAAAAAAAAAGTAAAGAAAATAGAAAAAAAAATAAAGGAAAAAAAAGAAAAAAAAAATCTCCTCCTCCTCAACTCAAACAACATAGTGGAATTTTAATTACCTTGTCCTTGTTGCTGCCCTTGTGCAGGCAGGACACACTGTCCCAGCTCACCATTCAACCAGAGCTGCATACGAATAAATGGT
Source organism: Entomyzon cyanotis (assembly GCA_024500445.1). Lineage (NCBI taxonomy): Eukaryota > Metazoa > Chordata > Aves > Passeriformes > Meliphagidae > Entomyzon > Entomyzon cyanotis. The sequence continues at coordinate 289,452 of JAKEPQ010000746.1, forward strand.
TCTCGGCCTTTTTGGGTCAATTTACTCCATGGCTTTGGCCTGGAGAGCATGTCACTGACACTTCCTTGGGACAGCCCCAATACCTGAAGTGAAGCAACCAAGAACGGCACGTTAACACACTGCAAGTGGAAATGGGGGGAATTTCAGTCATTTTGGTTTCTTTTACTATGTCGCTCTAATTGGTTGTATCAGGACAATTATAAAAACTGTAAAAATTGGGCAATTATAGTGTGGACACTCGGATGGAAATGCTTTCTTTCCTGCCACATTTCCTTCTGAAGGAAGGTGGGTTTTTCCTGCAGGATCTGGGTGGCAGCAGCCTGGTGCGGGATTTGCATGCTTTTCATATTTTGTGTCAAACAGTTTCATCAGTTTTAACAGGAAAAACACCGAGTCCAGGCACACACAGGCAGATGAAACAGGCAATGACTGGCATGTATTTTGTTCTCAAACAAAAATAATTGGGACTTTTGAGACTAGGCCTATATTTGGTTGATTTTTGGGGGATGAATTATAACGATGTGTATTTTCACCTGTAGCAGCAGCTGCTCCACATAAGTAAATATTTAAGGATACAGCCGACTGCAGTGGTGGGAGGGGGGATTTCACACAGGCAGAATGCAATTACTTGCCTGGAATTCAGCACAGGTACAAGAGTTAAAAATCATACTTAATGAAAGCTGCCATGGGATCTTTAATGACCCCGAGGGGTCAGACTTTTCATTTTACATCTTAGTGAGAAGGTAATAGTGTGATGCCAGCTCCTATTACACTTTTATATTGATTCAATTCTTTACAGGAAGAAGAAACAGCAAATGTCCAACACTTCTTACAGCCTGGGAGGGGTTTTCTGGTGGTTAGGGACCCTCAAAATCCCATGTGCTCAGTGCTTAGGGCTCACAACGTGAGAACTTCAGGGAGCCTTATCTGTAATCAAACATTGCTGTAAAACATCTCAGAGCACACTGAGGTAGCAAGCCCCAGGTATAAGAAATGACAGGGAATTCTTGACTTCAGGCTAAGGAGAGTTGGGGGATTTTTCCATGTTTGTTTTAATGCCCTTGTGCACATTTCCAAATAATCATGAAAAAGGAAAAATGCTCTTGTGTCTGTAATCTTCACTTGTAACAAAGTTAAGACTCTCCAGTCATGACAATGGTATTACTCAAATATTCCATGAATTCATTACATTAAGCAAGAAATATTGAGTGTTAGCAACGTTTGCTTCAGCTTTCAAGGTTTCTAAACTCAGGGCCCCATTCCTAATTCCAAGTGGCTGAAGCCAATCCCTGTATAAAACCCCTTGCAATTCCTACCACACAGGGAAACTAACACTTTGTGAGCTCAGCTTTTGAAACAGTTCACACAAGGGAGCAAAAACATTTTTCCACCTGACACACGTGGCACATCCCCCTGTGTCCAACCAGCTCTGCACCTCTGTAAGGAGCAGAAGGCACAATCACAACACTGGTGTAACAAGAGAGAACCACTTCTTTACCTTTTCCCCAAAGATCCTTTGGCAGATGCCATTCTTTGCTAGCTTTTCCTTGACCTGCCGCGTTAGCTCTATCGTATCCACCTCCTGGTACATATAAATCTCATACTGCTCGGGTGTCAGTGGAGGAACCGAAGGTTTGGATGGCTTGGACAAGGACACGATAGGGGATGAAGGGAGAGGGCTATTCTGTGGTGTCTCACTGCGACTCGCCCCAGTCATGCTCACTTCAGAACTCTGCGAGTACGGAGATTCCGCGTTTGGCCACTCTTTCCAATACTCGGAAGAAGACGGTCCTTGGAGCTGGCTACGATCTGGCCTAGTCTGATTGCTGACCTTTTCTTTTCCACCACTGGCTTCCTCAACTTTTATATCTTCGGGAAGAGCTGCATTTCTTCTCTCATGCTGCACAGTATTCCACCAATGGTCCTTCCAAACACCACCACGTCCCAACTCATTTTTAACATGCCTCAACATACCCTGGGCTGAATCACTTATTCCATGAAGCTCTAAAACAGGTGCCTCCTGAGGCTCCTTTTTGAGCCCAGAGAGGTTCTGCAATGCAGAGATACTGGAATCAGTGACAGATGAATGTTTCTTCAGGGATATGGCCAAAGGAGAATAGCTGGAAACCGAAGACATTGCAGGTGTAGACACTAGTTTGGGGGACAGGATAGAAATGTCAGCTTGAGATAGAGGTGGTGTTTTTAAGGCAGGTTCAAGGGCAGCCTGCTGTGCCTCCATTTCCCGTCGGGCTTGTTGCAGAATGGATCGAATAGCATCATCAGAATTGCCACTGCTAGAGGCAGAAGGTGGCTGAGCCGGCTCAGCTATGAAAAACAACCAAAAGACTAAATGCAACAGAGGAAAAGGCTTTATATTCAACACGTGCTACTGTAAACATTTCCCTGACAGGAAAAAAAAAAAAAATGGGGCTGAAATAAATTTCTGGATGGGAGGGAGGAGTTTTCGCTAAGTAAGGATTTGCACTTTTCACAATAAGGTAAGATTTCCAAAGCTCTTCACTGGAAAATTTTGAGAGTTGCCAAAGTGCTGGATGTTTGCACGCACAGACTCAGCTGCACATATCCCAAGTATGGGATCACTTGCCCTTCCACCATTGTAAAAATTTACAAATAAATGCCTTTGAAAATCAAGCCTTCACCTCTTCCTCCCCCACCCCCAAGTGGTCAATAACATTTTATAGTTGCATTTACAAAGTTATTTAACCTTTCACTTCGCTCTTTTCTCCACAAATGAATTTAACACGCACTCAGAACCCAACACAGCTGCATTCACCTGGACAGGCTATTACAGCACAAATAAGGTGAGACCTTTTAACTTCAAAAACACAACACACACAACAAAGCCAGAACTTAAGGAAGAGATCATCATTATTTCATTTGACAAGCTAAATACGCTCCTGCTTCCTGTTTTCTTGTTCCATGGTCCCAACCACTGAAATAAACAGCTGTACCAGAGCCAGGCTGACACCTGGCCATCAACCGCTCCCTTATCCAAAGCTCTAGGATGGAGCCATGAGTTCTTTCAGCAGAGATAACCCCCAAACACCCAGTATTCCAGTGGGGAACCACTGGTTTGGGTGGATTTGGGTGGCTGTGCTGCAGCAGTTGGGGATGAGCAGAGACTGAACGTGGGTGGGGAATTATCTCTGCAGAGCCAGGAGGTTTTTGCAATGGCATCTGCTTCTATTTCAGTCTCCACTGAGGTCCCCAGTGCCTCTGAAAGCTGCTCCACAGAGAACAGGGAAAGTTAAGCACCAGGCAGGAGCAGGGAACCCCCAAACTGCAAGGAGTGGCCTCTAAGTGAATTAAGATTTGAAACACACTGTGTATCACTCTAGTAATACTGTGGCTCATCTGAATGCATCTCTGAATTTGCCTTCCTACATTCCTTCCTGTCACGCACTGTAAAATACATGAAAAGCTAAGAAATGGGGAAAAAAAGACAGTGAGACTCTCTCTGCTGTTTTATCTGCTGGTTTCACAGGGAGTTTTGAGGCCGAATTAATATTTGAAATGAAGTCTGAGATTCTCAGATGAAACATGCTACTGAATAACATTCTTGCAGTTTCCTGCACAAAACCTGTATTCTTCTCTATGTAATAATTTCTTATATAAAGTCAGATTATTTAGATCATATATTAACTAGTGCTTTATATTTTCCCATGAGATTAACTTAGTTTTCACTTGAAAGACAAGTATCCAAAACTGTAAATCAGTATTGACTTTAAAAAATTACACAGAAGTATGCACAGCAATTTCTACTTCAGCCCAATAGCAGTACTGGCAACTCTTAAGGCTGAGAGGGCTATGGAATACACAGAAATATTAATTACATCACAGCACACAATAAGAAATTAGACTTATCTCAGGCTAAGATGGATTTTTTGGGAAAGCAAATGTGTTTTGGATTTGTCAGTTCATTCACTGAACACATTCTGTAACCAGAAATAAAGTCATCCAAGAGTCAGGACTGAGACTGCCTATATGAGTACAGGATGTACCATGCTGCTGGGACTGGTAATTGCTGCCTCGAGTGTGACCTTCACCCCAACAAATCCATCCAGTCCCTCTCCCATGCAGTTGTGTCCCTGGGGCCTGAGAGAGGCAGAGGAGAAGAGAAAGCAGGAGCTGTTCCCTTCCCAAGGAGCAAACTGGAGAAGAAAGGATTCTGTAGGTTACCCTCGGTGTCTCCTGCAGGGCAGCCAGGAGCTCAGAGCCCTGCACAGGGATAAAGGTGCTCAGAAATCCCACAGGGAGCAGGGCAGAGCAGAGACCCCACCACGCCATGACCTCAACTTGAGATATCTCAGAGACAGAAACAACTCCACTAAATAACAATAAAAACCTCCAAAAAACTCTTCAAAACCTATGCTGAAGGTTTTAAGGATATAATTAACTGACCAGAAAGCTCTTGGCAATTGTTTTAATTAAATTCTGCAGTAAAAGAAGGCAGAGACAAAATGAGGCTGTACCTGTTTTCTGTACTTGCAGCTCCCTTTTGGCTTGTTCAAGAATGGATTTGATGGCTTCATCAGAGCCAGACTCTGTGGTTCGGATTCGGGTGGTTATGTTACCTGGGGAGGAAAACACAACTAATGACACCAGGAACACTTTTATTTGGCTGTTTCTGTGACACAAATACAGACTGTATATGATACATGGTCAGCACAACCTGAGCAAAACCTGCACAGGACCTTTACCAACACTTACACCACACAAAAAAAAAAACTTAACAAAAGCAAAATATCTTCATTGTGCCTGTCTCTAGCTGCCCTGGAATGGTGAGAACATCAGAGGAAGAACTAGGTGGTCATATATTCCTTTTCTATGGTATCATACATAGACCTATTCTTTTTCCTTTTTTGATTTTTTTTTTTTTGAGGGGGAGAGGAAACAGAAGGGAAAAGAACCAGAGGGGAAAGGAAGAAAGCTAAAAACATAAGCCCAGGAATCAACTTAAAAATTGCATCAGCTGCTAGGCAAAGTAGGATGAGTATACATTCAGCCCAAAACAGAATTAAAAAGTAACTAGATAAAAGTAATTTTTAACTTTTCAGAGGTTAATACATTAAGAGAAAGAGTAATTTAAACGCAGATACCATTTGAAGTACTCTCCAGCTAAGAGCTATTACTTGGTTGTTCGGTTTTGCTTTGTTTTTTTTCTTTTTTAACCTCTAAGGGGAAGAAAAGTAGGGAGAACTGTGAGTGCTACTGCACTTAACTGCATTTTCCATTATGAGATTATTGTTTGTAAGCCAGCTAGATAATTTCTGACTGGAGTCAAAATAAGTACACACTGCTGGTGTACCTGCTTTTGTTTTTCCTTCTTTCTGGTCTTACTAAAGAAAAGTTCTGCAACTAATCTGTAACAAAAAAAATGTGCAGACTTCCTGTTCAGTGCTAATTCATGGATCTGATGCTCACTTATCTTATTGTCCTTTTCATATAAAATACTGAGCTAAGCACCACACTAATTTAGCAGTTTATTAAAGTGGAATTTGTCAGCCTGAGCCCCATGAGAAGAAAGAAGTAAACCTAGAGCAGAAGCAGTATGCAATCGCTGTTGTAACTGGGCAACTTTCTCCCTCCAAAACCATAAAAATAGCAAAGAGAGCATTTCAATAGATCTGATGACTTTATAAAGCCACTTCTATCACTTATCTCTTTTTATCTGCGTACGCAGGGAGGATGGGAGTGAAAGAACTATCCAAACAGGGTTACGTTAGTACAGCAGCAGCAGAATTAGAAAAAGCAAAGTGTTCATCTAACCCATGGTTTGTTTTATACTTACTGTCTGTTTTTCTATCAGATTCCAGGCCAGAATCAAACTGCACAGTTTTAAGGAAACACACAGCTAAAGCACACTCCACTTCCTAGGGATTGACTGCAAAGAAAAACACCTGCCTGTGACGTACCTTCAGACCCATTTCTTCGTTTCGGTACTTCCTGAAATAGTCTGTTCAGGTTCTGGCCTGGATTCTCTGTTGAAAAACAAGTTTGGTAAGAACAAAACAATCAGGGGATGGTTGCTCTGACATCACGGGCTGTGTGACATGAGGAGCTGGCAGCCTGGCCCTGAGCTCTGCTGGCCCCTCGGGCCCCTGAGCAGGAGGAACTGGCTACTTGGGAAGAAGCGAGGCTGGCTGATTTGTTAATAAAGATTACAGCTATGTTCGGAAAGGAGATTAGACAGATATAAATAAATGTCTAGAGATACCAAAAATGAAGAGGTTAAAGATGGGCAGATAATCCCCTCAAGTACAATCATCAAAAGGAAGAACAGATTATAAATCTAACAGTGTGTGCTTCCAATTAAACAAAATCTAGGAAAACCCTGCCTGTCCTTTCCAATATTTCTTGACTGTAAACAACTTACTTTTCCGTTTCTCTAAATGTAAATCTCAGTCTTTAGCTGAATCACAATGAAATGCATGTTACTTCTTAAAATCTCTGCCTTAAATATGCAAAGCTGCTTTAAACTGGGATTGTGTTTTAATTACTCATCTTATGCATCACCTACCCTATTTTGTCAGAACACTTTGGGGAAAAAACATAATCACACAAGACGCAACGAAAGCCTGGTCTCAGTAAACAACCTCAAATAAAAATTCCCAAGTATTTCTGAATAGCTGCTGACCCTTTTCACTCCGTATTTAGCTGTGACATGGAGCTGTTGGGAAGTGAGGGCTGTGAGTGTCCCTGCTGCTGGCTCCTGCTGACAGGCACCAGCCAGCAGCTAAAAAAAGCATGAGCAGAGCTATGAACCTGCCTGAGTGCTGCAAAGCAGGGCTGGAGAGCTGAACTTTCTGCACCTGGCACCTGACCTGGGTGAGAGCAGCAGCAGCAGTGCACAAACAGCCCCGGATGGGGAAGCTCCTGGTTTGCAACATTCAGAACTAGGAGGAACAAGGGGCTGGGGAGAACTTACCTCTTTGTCTGCCCTGGATGCTGCGAAGAGCCAGGATGTTCTGCTCGTCCGACAGGAACTGCTTCATCTTATGAAATGGCTCCTTGCCTCTCACAGTCAGTTTATTCCATGGCTTTGGCCGGGCCAGGATCTCACTCACAGACCCTTGTGACAGTCCCAACACATAATGTCCAAATATCCGCTGTCCAATATTGTGCTTGATCAACTGCTCTTTCACCTGACGTGCAATTTCGGCCGTGTCTATCTCCTCGCCTTCAGAGATGCTCCCAGCACTTTCTGACTGGCTGGGAGATGGGGCCATGCCATTTACATCCGGGCTTTGTTGTAATGGACTTTGGGAAGATATGGAGTTTGTGCTGTATGGACCTGTTGGAAAAATCATGCTTGTGCTTCCTGCTTCCTGCATTGCCTTGGAGTAGAAGGACTGCATTAGCTGTCGCTGGAGGAGAGAGTTTAGTGCAAATTTTCCTGTGGAGGCCAGGGGTAAGCTGGGGCTCGCCAGGGATGAGCTGAAAAAGTCTTGACTTAAACCCGTTGGTGAGAACTGGTGTGTACCATTAGTATTGGAAGCCTGCTCCCCCGCGTTGCGGAGCAACTGGGAAGGAGGGGAGGCCGGCAAGGTTGCAGGACGCTGACTCTCAGGCTGGTCTTTCCCTTTTCTCCTGGCTGACCCTACAAGGAAGGTCAAACATAATGCATTATGGGGGGTCAAAGAGGGAAAAACCAAGATAAAAAAATGCAAAGTTTGCCCCGCAAAGGGAAAAAAGTGCAGATTGACACGGGCCAATGGAGTGGTGGTGGGAGTTTTGGTTTTGTTTGTTTTTGGTTTGTTTTCATTTGTTGGGTTATTTTTTTTAATTTTTATTTTTAATTTTTTTTTCCATGATTGAAATTTTTTAAGCCAAACAAGGCCCCCAAAACAAACAACATGCATTTCATGTTTGCACCTTTCTTGTATGTTGCAGCCTGGAGAATCCCCCTTACAGACATTAACACTAGAACAGTTACATGAAGTGCAGTGATACAGTTAAATATATGCAGTTACAGACAGCAAGTCTCTCTGTCGTCTTTCATTCAAGGTATGACTCATTGGACCTGACTGAACCCAAATGCAGCAAACATTTACATTTTGGAACAAACCAATTCGAATAAAGGAATAACCATTAGGTGGATGCACCAAGATCGCTCAGTTAAAACTCATAAAACACTTCAGAATTCAGTAATCCCAGGGCCAGTGGCAACTTTTAACTTTCTTCCAGCTGCAAAAACCATAAGCATTCAAGTATCTGGAAATTCCATGACTTCCCATTTAAAAAATGTGCACACAAGATGTAAAAGCCCACATTAGGAAAGCCAAACGGCAAACACACTTTGCTGGAAAGAAAGGATTTTGCTTTCCCAAGCTCACCTGCTGGTGGTATATCCAAGTGTATCAGACAGGAAGATTGTGTTCTACATGCAAACATTTTGCACAACACTGTGTGTGGGGGAAAGAGATGAATTTGTTCCCAAAACAGAAGACAGCCTCAACCACTGGTACAGCCTGTAATGCCTCTTCCTTAACCTTTACACGCTCTCTAAGTTTGACTTCATCATCCAGCCTACCAAACTACAGAAATCCAACATTACTCAGTGCTCCTGCTCCTTCTTAATCCTTTTGCCATGCATTAGCTCAGCCACTCAGCTCTCACTCAGCCCTCCCTCCCGTCACAGGACAGCAGAGGCACCAGAACAGCCAAAACTGGGGTGAACCTACCGCTCAGGTCGCTGTTGGTGATGCGCAGCGTGGCGTTCTCCGACTGCAGCGAGCGGTTCTTCTCCAGCAGCAGCACCTCCAGCGGCTTGGATGCATCCTAAAGGAAACCAAAGGGGCAGGTTTGTTTCTCAAAGCATTCAGAGTCTCATTGAGGCACTAAAAACGATTTCAGAGGGAAAAAAATAAAAAATACAGCAAGTGCTTGACTGGTGTCTGAAGGCAGTGAGGGAATTCACTGGGTGTGGATCTGCAGGAATCACTCTGGGGTGAGCCATGGAAGAGATTCACTGCTGAATTTTCATTGTGAATCATTCATCAATTCTGCATTATTCAGAGATGTGTAACAGAATGTTTTCTTAATCCTACTTATTTTTAAATGGTCCTGGCACACTTTCAGTTTAAAAGCTGTAGACGTCTTTTAATCTGATTAAAACAGGAGTTAAGATTATATTATTCCTTCTAGGTCAACTGACCCAAGTGAAGCATTTCCTTGACATGCTGCACTTCAGCAGAAACAGTTTGTTGAAAAATAACATCAGTCAGAGAAACCTGCTATTTACCTGCCCCCAAATATCTAACCTTTGATCATTAAAAAACCCACTGAAAATTAATCCCAGGATATTGATATTCAGAAGCAGGAATTCAATTCTTAACCTTTAAACTTAAGTAAGTTTAATTTGCTGGAACAGCAGAGCTTTCTCAATACTCGAAGGTTTGTTTTCTTTTGCAAAAAGAAATTTTCAAGGCTAGCAAATACTTAAAAATGCTGAAGTCCTTGCTCAGTGTACAGCCTGTACACCAACCCCAGTATCTTTAAATGACTCAACTTCATAACATTATGGTTTATCCACTCCAGCACAGCTGAAACGTCACTCTGTCCTTGACCACTTAAAAGAAATTAACATACAAAAAAAGTCCAGTTTAGCTTTTTACATAAGGAAACATCAGAAAAAACAAGGATCAACCCAGAAGCCTCAACATCAACAGGAAACTGTCTATGTCAACACCAAGGAACTGCAAGACAAGTTTTTGTTAACCAATTGAGCTGTTGAAGTAAAGAAGCAAACAAAATTAAGTTCAGTACCTGCGCACCAGAGCTTTCCGATGGTGCAAACTCCATGGATTTCAATATACTGTGGAAGGCAGAAAAAAAAATTATTTTCTATTTCTCCTTTTCATAACCACTCCATTAATGAGCATTAACATTATTATTTCCTGTTCTCCAGCAACACCACGAGTGATGACAACTTTCCTTGCAGTAACACAATCTCCTAATGAATACAGAATAACTCTTCAAACCAGTTATTGGATAAGAAAATTTTCTCCAGCGTCATCTAAATCATTCCATATGCAATCCCACCAGGCCAGTTTAAAGCGTAAATTTAAAGGTTAATAAGGATATAACATTTTAAGCTGTCAGAAACGATATAAATTTATCTGTGAAGCTGGAAGGGAATGAGGAAGTTGCAGCAAAGCAACAAAACAGGGGAATCACCACCACTGTACAGCATTTATAGAATATACACCAGCTCACCAGCAAGGAAAATATGCACAAATAATCTTCCCAACCAAGACACTACAGGCTAAAAGGCAGTTTTTCATTTTAATAACCTCCTTGTTCTATGGCAAAGGGAAGACAAAATGGCACAATATTTCTTAAGAAATATGAAAGATCCAAATATTTATAAGTACATTAGGAGAAGGATCTGATAGTCTCATTGTCAATATTTTAAACAAATAGTGAGCGGTCAGAGCACGTCTTCCTTCAAAGGCTTTCAGTTAGAGCTGTGCTGTCTGGCAAACCAGAATCTTACAGGAATCCAGACTTATTACTGTGCTTTGCTGGATGAATTTTTTTAAAATTCATCCAGCAGGCAGGACGTGAACTTCCTCAGACTGAAGCAATAAATGATTTCAGCTTCTTACTGTACAAAGACAACATTCATTTGGTGAAGAAAAACACATAAACACATATAGATGGTGTTTATACAGCACTTGTCATGTATAAAGCACCAGGAGCTCTGCAAGCAGGGACAATCTGTTTAATCATGTATTAAACTGTATTAAAGGCTGTGGATAATGTATTAAAAGTTTTGGCTGCCCCTGGATCCCTGGAAGTGTCCAAGGCCAGGCTGGACAGGGCTTGGAGCAACCTGGTCTAGTGAAGGTGCTCCTGCCCATGGCAGGGATGGAGTTAGTTTAAGGTCCCTTCCAGTCCAAAACATTCTGTGATTCCATGAAATGTGGAAACTGAGACAAAACAAAGGCAGAAGTCCAGTATTAAGATATAGGGACTAATTCTGGATGCCACGAGGACTCAACCAGGCACCCAGTAACTGCCTGAACCTGTCCCTGCATTAATCCAGAGCTGGATGTGCATTAAGTGACACTCTGGATATCAGGTCTCTGGGCCATTCAAGATCACTCAAAGTCATAGCAAATCCAGGGGAAAAAAGGTCTTTCTGAGAAAAAGACCTCATGCATTTTGCATTTGTGCATACTCACTGCACACAGTGTTAATTCTGACAGGCATTCCTAAAATATAATAATTATTGAAACCTCAAACTTTTGGCAATCACTTTGACTACAGTGTCACCTCCTGCCTGGCTGCAGGATAGAGCCACCACCCCCCCCACAGCACAAAAAGTGATGCTGTGAAGACTACGTGGGCACAGCAGCTCAGCCATGTGCAAAACCAACTCTAATGCTATCAATGGACTCATGTCAGTCAAGGACAGAGGTTGTGCACTGATGGCTCAAGGTCTCAGAGATCCTGACATCACACTGACATCACAGGTGTGTGACTCAAGTGGCAATCACTGCTGGGAGCTTGGGACACCTCTTCAGAGGCAGCTCTGCCTCCCAGGACTCCAAGGTGTTGGGGGGAGATAAATGCACAAAGACCCATCCAGGGAAAACCCCAGCCACTCGCAGATCACTGTTTCCATGAATTCTGCAGGGAATGGCCTCTGCAAGGACAGCCAGTCCTAATGCATGTCCTCATGATGCTCAAAAGGAGACTCATCTGAATTCAAACCCCAGGTTCAACAGTAAATTATCACGAGGCAAACGTCCCACAGGAAATCCCACTTCAGTTCAGACCAGCAGCACTTGTGACCCCACTTACCACACGTGGGTTTGCCATGCGGAGCAATCCAGCAGCATCCCAATCTCCTTCCTCCTGGATGAGGCTAAACCAGAAAAAGCTGCTCTCTCCCCATGGAGCAGATGTGAGAGATGCCCTGACCACACTGTGCTGCTCTCAGAACCTGCCAGGCTAACACTGTCACAAGCATAAACCTATTTATGGTTACAGTTGGTTCTCCACACCAAAAATCTGGCTCTAAAGCCCTGATCCTGTCATCCCTCTGCTCACACAGGTTGATGCATTTTGGTTTGAGCACCTGCTGCCAGCTGGGACCTTCAGAAGGATCCTGATCCTTGCAGCAGCTGCATTTCCAGCGAGCTCAGTGCAGGCAATGTGTATTCAAACCTTGACTGGAAACCTACTGACCTCTGCCTACCTGAAGGGGATGCTTTACTAACTGGATTAACTTCCTGACAATTTCACAGGTAATTTCCTATACAGTTAAAACACAAAATATATTAGAACTCAACTTGATGGCACCTCTAATTGCCCTAAGAGGAATATTCACTCCAGCAGGTTCATTAAAAAAAATTTTAAAAGTTAAACACGTCAAAAATGACTCTCCAAATGTGTCACAAAAGACACATTCTCCTCAGGAATATGAGGAAGCACAACATTTCTCCTTTGGATTACAGGAATATCTTTGCCCATGAGATCTTGACTCAATCTGTGGCTTAAGATCAGTTACCTGCTTTTTAAAGGAATGATCTTGTGACTTGAATCTGCACATCTAAGGAGACTTGAAAGCTGTGACTGTAAAGCAAAGCGTGCATTGGGACAGCTCGACTTTCTGTTCGTCTGATCCCGACTGCAAAGGCAGCAGGGTCAGCGCTGTCGTGAGACTCAGGAGGGAACTGAAAGGACACACAGAGCTCTCAGATCTCAAAAATAGGTTTAAAAGCCATTGGGCACAAAAGCCAAGGCAGAAAGTGAAGAATCCTCCCTTCCCAGATCTTGTCCTGGGCCCCCTTAAGTTCCTCCAAGGTTAGAAGTTGGCTGATATTGAGATGCCTTCAACCTAGAATGCCTCAACATCCCAGGGAGGATAAAGGAAAACACATCAGTGCCAAAACACCTAAAAAATTCATTCTCTTCCTGCCTTACTGACAAGATATCTTTTCTCTTGGTGCAGATGTAATGAGCAGTTCATTTTTGTCAGTGTTTCAGGGCACAAGGCAGGTGCAGGAGGGTTCGGTGGGAGGACTCCAGATTTACAGCAACAGACTTTTCCCAGTCTCATTTACAGCAACGGTCTCACTTCAGATCAGACTGTCAGTGCACATTTAGCTTTCAGCACACCTTTTGGATGAGATGGGAGCAGGGGAGTGCTGTGAAGGAGCTGCTTGGAGGATGCAGCATTGCAAACACCCTCAGTGCTCCATCCCAGGGTCTTAACCCCTGCGCCATCCCACAGGATGGTGATGGACCCCAGCTCCCTTACAGGCAAGCTGGCAATCCACAAATTAGGGATATAAAAGCTGGAACAGCTGGGAGAACAAGGTTAATTTGCTGGCACCCAACCAGGGCCACTTCCAAGAGTCTCCCATCTATTTCACTGCAGGCTCATCCTGAGCAGAAACACCATATGAAGCCTCCTGTGTCAGAGCTTCTCTATTTGCCTTCCCATCCCTGCCCTCATGTAAGTCAGTGTTGTAAAAAAGAAATATATTATTAAAAATTGGTATTATCACCAGGAATACAGGGTTTGTATTAAAAGTACAAATGCAAAGTAAGCTTAAATGGATTCACTGAATATACTGGGTTCTTAATTCTGGCTTTAAAGTCCTGGTCTTGCTGTATTAAACCTTTGCATTAAACCAGGTAGGACTCAAAACTCATTTGTTGTTTCAGCACATTTACATTTAATATCTAATGTAAGAAACTGGAAGGTTGTGGCCTTATTCCCATTCACTGCTTTGCACATGAGGACATAAACTGGCTGAAATCTGAAGCTGTTCCCTTAACCCAGGAGAGGACATGGATTTACTCTTATCACTAAATGACGCTATTTTGAGCCCAGGTAATAATCAGGTATAATGACCAAAGAAATGGTCAATTCATTTAATTTAAGTGAAAATTACACCCCTACATCAGCTGGTGGTGAACCAGAACCTCATCCAGTGTGGCTTGAATAAATCAGCACCAGGGGCTGGGCAGTCGTGGGGCTTGCAAATCCAAACCTGCTTTCCATATCCTCCAGGGACGTGTAAACAAAAGCACATGACTACCAGCCTCATCTGAAATACCTCATTAAACCAGGGAAAGGGGTATTTCATCCTTTTTAAAACACACACAAAAATGCCAGAATGATGAAAGAAGAGATGGGAGTTTCTCGCAGTTATTTAAACCTTGACACTAAACATATTTCCAGTCAGAAAAGTTCTCTTCTGAACCTGACAGCTTATCTTGTTATAGTTTAAAATGAGGCTCTTTTAAGTCTCTTAAGAAAATCCCTTGAAATAGGAAGAGGCTGTTTGTGGCTTTAGTTTAAAACCACAATATATTAGCAAAAAAATACAGTGAAACAAGCCCAGCATTAAACTGGTAAGTGCTGAACACTGGCTGGCAGAAGCAGAGAAAAGGTATCATGGCCAAAGGCTCTGCATTCAGTTTTTGGTCCACATTACCCTCAGTCATTGTCTGGAGATTTTTAAAGAGGAGTCCACCTAAAACACCACAGATTTTGGAACATTTGTGCCTTTGTGGACAACAATTTTAGTGGCTTTTCTCCATGGACACGTGTTTTGTTTGCTGTTGTCATCCTCTGCTGCAACAAAAAGGAGCACTCTGAGATACAGCAGTTCCACTGGTTCTGGATGCAATTTCTGCCAATACTCCCAATTGCCCCGTCTTTGTGGTTTTGACTGAATTCTTCATTGTTCCAAGAACACAGATCTGTGGCTTCATTTAACAAGCACTGTTAAACCAGAGTTTGTGAAAAAATTATGTAACCATTTAACACTTACTTTAATTCTTTCTTAACCTCTTCATAATCAGCCTGTCCTTTCAGTTTTTCTTCCAGTTGCTTTAAAAGAGAGAACATGGATTTAATTATTTACATTGGTCTTTTTTTCTGCAGGCTTTGAAAATCATCTTCAAATTATTCCATATATACAGCAGCACACAAGTGAGGGTTAATGACTCATACCTAATTTACATATATTAGAAAACAAACTATAACCAATTAAACGTAAACACAATTATACCTTGCTCATCCTTTGTTTACAGAGTGCCAAGCATGACAGAATTCAGTGGGTCCCAATTTGGCTGTGTGCAATGTCACTGTCATGTGTTCAATGAAGAGATTGGGGAGGAAGGCATTAAAAAAATGGGGCAGCTGAAATTTTCAGGGAAATGGAGTAAACAAGCAGGATGCTTTGGCACATACTGTATTCTTAATAGGACAGTTCTTGATAACCTTATCTAGGGGATAAAAAGAATAGACTGAAGAAGGTGTTGTTGACTGGAACCCATTAGGCTTGGCAGGCTCCTCGTGCCCAAACAAACCAGCTGTACCAGGAGGATTTACAAGCATTCCTGATTGCACTAACTGTTCTGCTTCCACCCCAGACAGGAGCACTGAGGCCACCCCAGCAGCTCCTCGTGCTCTGCCCGACCCAGGGTGGCCTCAGTGGCTCCTGCTAGGTGTGAGGATGCCCCAGAGGCTGAACCAAACCCCCTGCCACAATCCAGAACGCAATGCCACACACTTGGACCTTACCCAGCTCCCAACAACAGTGCTCATCACTACGGGGGAAATGCTTCAGGAGGCCTAAAACATAGTGATACATAATTGATGCCGTTACGTTGCTTGCAGAAGCCACATTCATTGCAATAATTTCTTTGCTTAGTGCAGGCACACCTGATCTAAGCAAAGAACAGAACTTACTGGCTTGCAACTTCCATGGGTAAATTCAGGCTAGCTCTGCTTCGCTTAGTTTTTGGTGTTAAAAATGGCACAGAATCCCAAAGGTCACGGGAAACAGAAATAACGCAAGGACGTATCACCTCAAAGACAGAGACTCTACTTTGAAAAGGAAAGGAATATATGACATGAAAAAGAAAAACAGGACTTTATGTCCAGGAGAGGCTGCCTTCAGGGGAGAAGGGAATTCAAGATCCTACACCCACTCTGGGGCTGCTCGTTGGATGCAGGAGGAGGGCAGGGGAGGGCTACTGGGAACTGGGACAGTTTTAGCAAAGCTGTTTAAAATGCAGCCCCACAAAGCTGTGCAGCAGCCCAGCTATGGGGGCATGCAGGCAGGGCTGGGGCAGGCCAGCAAATAGAACTGGGAACCTGTTTCCTGTGCTGTCTTCCCCAGTAAGTCAGTGTGTGGGTATCACTCATCTGCACAACCCCAAAATGATGGAACAGAGCACTCACAGGTCAGTGAATCCACAGTTTGAGTCATCTCAGCAATTTAAATGAGGCTTCTTCAGATGACAACAGCAGCATGGTGGCGTTTGTGGGACTTCCTGCTATTCTGCCATTTTTTATAGGATTTCCTGCCCAGCCCACTGTTGACATTTCTGCCTTGCCATTAGCACGGCTATTAACGAGCAGTGACAAAGTGGACAGCCACGTTATCAATACACAACCCTCTCCACGTGCTGCTCCTGCTGTTTGACACCACAATCCTGCATCCTCAGCCACTGCTGACAAGAGGAATCTCCCTGCAGGAATAGCCAGGCCCTGCTCCTGCAGCTGCTCAACGAGCAGCTCTTAATGGATCACAGCAACTGCTGCTCAGTGTGGAATTTGCACTCTGTGGAACACTGATGAAACGAGTGGCCTCTTAAAAAGGTCTCATGTCTCAGTGTCTGTTGTCATCAGTGGTTGTGCAGTCGTTGCAATTGTGTTAAAAAGGGGAAAAAAAGTGTCTGTTTTAGCTAAAACAGTTTTTCTTTCACCTGGAATAAATACAGGGCAAGTTTTAGTGGTTTTTTCTAACTTGTCCTGCCGCACCAAATTCCAGTTATTGACTGGAATTATAGGAAGCACTGACTTTGCTTTAGATAGAAGACACAGTGCTTCAGGTGTTCTGGCCCTGTACTTGATTTAATTAGGAAAATCCTGGTTGATGAGACCAGGGAAATCCTACAAATATTAAACATGTTGAAGGTTTTGGTAATTTACAACGCATGCTGTAATCTCATTATGGAAATATACTACACAGTCCCAGGGCCTGAGGTCTCATGTTTTAAGGAGGGTCAGCTACAACAGGCCATGAATTCAAGAAGCTTTTCAAGCTGCAGCTCAGTGCTGAGCAAAACAGAGTGACTTCAGCAAAGAATCCAAGCAGAATCCATCAGGTCAGGCTGGAGAGGGATCTTTAAATGAAAGCAGAGAGCCAGAGAGCCCTTGGTACAGGGAGGAGACTCAGCATCACAACTGAGAGTTTTCCAGGTGGACACAGGCAGTGGGAGGATCTGCCAAACCCCACGATATCCTTCTGCTCTCCTTGGTCTTGGCACTTTGTCCTTCTGTCTCTGTTTGGTGCTCTACAGATCCGCTGCAATTCATCCTTTCCTTAACTCTGTGACTTGCAACATTTTGGGTCTTCAGCAGATGAGATTTTGCAGCAAGAATAACTGGCTATTTACACCAGTTCTCAGTATAAACTGGATTAATAAGTTAATTACTTATGCAAGGATATGCTAAGGAAATAGCCTTTTGTAAAAACAGATATGAACTACAGAAAAGCTAATGATTCCTATTTTAATGCGATCTGTATTAAATGTACTACTGTGCAGGGAAATGCTATACCCTGATAGAGTATTTCTGGAAAATTTAGGCACAAAACACAGGTAGAAAAATAAAGACAAAAAGGAGATACTGACAAAATGCAGCTGTTTTGGACTCTCAGGTACCTGCATGCTGCTACAGCAGCATGACAAGCAGCAATATTTTACTTTGGATTGTACAAAAAACACACACATCCATCATTCCCAAGTATCTAATACAGAGATTGTTGCCATGGAAAATCTGCACCTAAACATCTACTTTACTAAACAATATAAACTAACAACTGAGGATGCAGTGCCTGTGTAGAAGCAGAACATTGAGGCACTTGGCATCTTCCCAGTCAATGACTGTTTTAAAATGTATTAGTATGGTAATTGTCTCCAAGAACCCTGTAAAATGCACAGAACACAGGATAACAAAGGTTCAAGCTGTGAGACAATCTGGAGGAACTAATATCTTGCACTAAATATCAACCTGGTTAATTCAGACAAAATATATTCCAACGACCTCCAACGTGCAAAAATGCAGGAGCTGGAGGGCAGAAGGAATGGACTGGTGGCTTTTCTGCACATTAAATTTGCAAATATCCCATGGTAAAGAATCATCTTGCACTTGTGGTGTGAATGAAGCTATGTCAGAGCATGCAGAGATTGGGTGCCTCCTTATGGCACTTAGAAAATATAATCACTACTGTGTTATTAACTGAAGTGGCATAGGTAAATAGCAGGGGCTGTACTGAGTGGCTTCAAACATTTAAATAACCCATGAAATTAACACTCTAGTTTAGTTTAGAGTGATCAACTCACCTTACCACATCTTAACTGGGTAGCAGGGATGTTCTAACACCCAGCCACAAAGGGTTAATACAATTAGAGTGAGAAAAGTCCTGTTACTAGAGGACATGTTTTGATTATTAGATCAGATGAAGATAAAGAAGCAATAATTTTGAAAGTATTTCTGTATTGTTTCATTAAGTCATAGAGTATTAAACAATTCCCCGAAGATACAGGCAGAGAACATTGCTTTAATTTGTGAAACTGTGAGTTGTTTTTTTGTGGAGGCAGCCATTAAAATCTCTGTTATTTTAGGAGCAATTCCTCCCTGATCAAACAGGAGATCAACACATCATCGCTGAGATTTGGTGCTTTGTACAACATGTGCCTGGCACAGGCTTTCCCAGCACTTTGGGGTGAAAGTAAGTATTTGGAAATATTTTTATAGTTGCAACAAATAAGGTTAAAGAGGGTTGAAATGACTAAAACTTTATCAATAGAGGCACTACATCAGACACTATCAACAGAAAGCTAAATACAGAGCATTAGCTGGGCAAGGCTATGAGAAAATGGAAGGAGATTACTGAAATGGAAATCAAAGACTTGCTCTGTCATTTCTGTGATCCTACTCCCTTTGAAGTTAATGGCTAAACTAATACTGACCTCACCAGGAACATGCTTTATTCCAAGAAAATCTGTCAAGTGCAAGGACTCAAGATATTTTCTATCAGGCTTTATGAAAAAGTAAAATAGAAAAAAAACCCACAAACCCTGACATGGGTGTAGTCTGCAGAATGTGTGCCTCAAAAGCAGGGCAGCTCCTTTCTCCCTCAATAAAAGTGGTGCCCCCATGGTGACAGGTGGGCAGAGACTGATGCTGTCAATGCAGTTACATAAGAGGTGTCCTTTGCTCCACTGAATTTTCATAAAAATTCTGCAAGGCTGGTTTGAAACACGCAGAAAGCACACTGACTGTGCCACTTCAGCTTTCATTCCTAACGGATATCTCTCCATGTGAATTATGCTCCACCACGGCAAAACCAGCAAAAGCTAAAAAATGTCAGAATTAGAGCAATTTGTAAGAGTTTCAATTGAACATTAAATCATTCTGATAGAGCAAAGCTGCCCACGCCACAGTCAGAGCTGAGTGGGAACTATCAGCCTCCTGCTCTCAGAAAACTCTCAGACTATCAAACCTGCAGAAGTACCAAGTCTTTAATGGAATAGATAAATTTATCTTGTTTACACTTTGGAGCTCATAGATGGTGGAACAATGAAGGAGACGGGAGGCACAGGAAACTGATTCATACCCCACGTCAGGAAACATTTCTCATGCTCACTCAGAGATCAGAACTGTGTGGGCTCTGCACAGGGAAAGTGAAGCTGCCCAAGAGAGAGGTAAAACGGTCACTCAGAAAATTCTAAGCTCTTCTTTCTGGTTCTAGTGCAGTGCTGCTGGGATGTAAATGAGTATAGGACCAGCCTGCTAATTATAAATGGGAATTATTGTGCAGCAAATACACAGTTAAGAAAGAATTAAATGATTATTGAAGCTAAAAGCCTTCTCCATGCCCCGATTTTACTTGTTTCTATGCTCTAAATGATGTAATTCCCATTTCCAGTGGAGAGAACTGGAGGGGGGTAGCAGGTAAATTCAAAGATAAACCAATTCCTGGTATATCTTCAATACTAATCACTGCAATGGGAATCAAAAGTTTGAAAACCTAAGAGGGATTTTCTGTGCCTTTTCATTTCAACTATTTCATTACATATCCATGGTCAATGTATGTTGGGGTTTGGTGGTGATTTTAATTCTAAAAGCAGCATTGTTCTGCAAAACCACATTTAAAAACAGTAAGAACTGGACCATTTGGAATTAAAAAAAACCTGTGATCACTTAGAAAATAATATATCCATGGGGGTGGGATTGGATGGGTTTTAAGGTCCCCTCCAACCCAAACCATTCTGTGATTCTGTGAATTCAGCCACATTCTCAAGAAGCTCAGAACCACAGGAAACTCACAGCAGCAAACCCCAATATCATCATCTCTGTGACATCCTCTGGGCAGAACTGAGCCTTACTTTGAGTGTGCTGTTCTTGGCTGTCAGCTGCTGCTCCAGCTGGGAGATTTGGCTGCTGGAGTTCTCCCTCAGCTTGGTGAGGCTGCCCTGGAGTCTCTGGACATCTTCTACAAGCTGGGCAATCTCTCTCTCCTTTGCAGCCAGTTCCACTTCCAAGCTGGAGCGTGTCAGCACCTCGATGGCCTGCTCCTGGAGGGAGAAAAGGATTAGACCACCAAAATGGCAAAAAAACCTCAATTCAGGGCAGTTTGGCATTGGGTGGCACTAGAAACAGACAATTCCTAAGTCTGGGACTCCTGTGAATCATTGGGAATCTGGAAGATGGAAACTTCCTACACCCCACAACAGCTCTCTGGGAAAATAGGGATACCAGAGGGAATAAATTTCCCTATTTCGTAAGTGCACTGGAAAGATGCAGCCGTGAAAGTCAAAGGATTCTATTTAGATCTATTTATTATTAATAGCCCAAATGCTTTGACAACTATGAAAATCTGTTCTTACAAAATACTAATCAGATAAAATATTCTGAAGTAATGGAGCAGAATTTCTTAATCAGGAACGGCAGAGCCATGTGCCTGTGGCTCTCTGCATGCACACTGCACGTTTCAGGCAAAATTGTCAAAAATTGCCCCAAACTGCTACTTCCAATGAACTGGCTCCTTGCATGAAAATTGTTCATGTTAACATTATTACAAGGATCCCTCCGTGGGGAAGAAGAGAGATGTGACAGCTCTAAGACAAGACCATTCTCCCTTTGGTCACCACTTTCAGAAATTCCCTTTCCTAAACTTTCCTTCTTCCAGTTTCCCACAGCTGTAAAATCTGTCCTCAAGTCTGAAACTTCCTCTCTGGAGTGTCTTCCTGGGAGGACAAGGAATAGGAGAGGACAGAGAGGTCCAGAAGAAGGCAGATCCATTCACAGAAGATTGTAAAAAGAGACTGAATGTACCATCTCTGTCTCCTTTTGTGCTGTGATGCACTGGGGAGCTCTGAGCCTCCTCCATGGAGAATTTAAGGGAACCCTTGTGCCTGTGTGGGGAGCATGAGGCAGCCCCATGAGGGGCACACATTTCATTAAAGAGCCCAAAATGCATCTGCCAAAGGTTAATGGCTGTTCCTCAGAAGCACCAGGGAAGGAGGAGAGAGTCCACTTAGCAAGAGGGAGATGATGATGGTGAGCATTAAACCAAACATCTGTGGTGAAAGAGCTGAGAGTTCACTCCACAGACACCCTGACAACTCAAGATGACACTGCAGCAGATCAAAATATACTCCACACCCTCTTTTCTGGGAATACAGGAGCAACAAAATCCCCTTTTCCGTATCTTCTAAACGTTCAGCTTGATTCTCAGTGACTACACCCCGCTGCACTCACAGAAAGCTGCATGTAAGAACAGCAGTTAACAACGCTCTCCTATTACACTGAATTATACTTTTAACTTGAAAAAACCTCTAATTTGCTTGCATGAAACATCACAAGTTGTATAATCATCTGCTGCTTGTGCCTATTGAGACTAGAACGTAGAGTCTGAAATAAGATAGATAATGATCATTTTCATCCTGCAGTAGTTGTCATATTAAATATAAATGAAGTGCAGAAGTACTATTAAATACAAGAAAGACCTAATGTTAAAATAATGATAAGACTAGGACACGAGATAGGAAGAGGCAGGTAATTCAGAGTTACAAGTGATATTCAGGCTTTTTATTTTTTGTTTTGCAGCCTACTTGTCTATCTTTTGACTTCCCTGAGAAAATACTGGGTTGTATTAATAGACAACCAAACAGATCTGGAGGACTTATGGTTTGTTACTCGTTCTCTGCAAATGATTTTTAAAGAAAACCATGTGTTCCTCTGCTATCAGTGTCAAGCACGTATAAGGCTTGCAAGGAAAAAAAAAAGCAGTGATTTCTTTTGTCTGTTAAATCTGCTGCTTAGAAGTAGACTAAATTTCACTTAATTGCATATTTACATTTAAATACTCCTATTTCTCCTTTGGCAAACAAAAATCAAAATAATCTGGCTGCTCATCTGTGATACCTGTTCACCCAGGGCCAGCTGGAGCCCTGGAACAGCCCCCAGTGCCTGCAGGTCCCAGCAGCAGCCTTGGCTTTATTCACAACCACATGGAGGAGGCAACAAGCAGTGCAGGGTATCTTCTCCATTTCCCAAGGATTTATAGGTGTCATTCTCAGTTTAGATAGACCCAGTGCAAACTGGAGTGTATCACATTTATTTCCAGATTCTCTGACAGCCCAGCCATGGAGTAAGGAGAGGCAGGGAGCTCTGGATCCCCTCAGGATGGAGCCCCACACCTCAGGGCTCCCCAGCCAGGCACGTGCTGATGGCCACCAAGGCTCTCTTGCTGCCTCTATTTCTCCTCTGCTGATGCTCTCAGCCATGTGAAATCATTTCTGAGAGCTGTGCTGTCCACCTGGACCAGGGAGTGATGGATCACCACGGAGCCAAGTGACCTCTGTCCTTCCCATGGTCTCCTCCAGCCACCAACCCCCTCAGAAGGTTGACCCCACCACGATCCCAAAGGAACACCCTTCCCTTCCAGCTAAAATAAGGCTTCAAACAGCTGTTTTTATAGCTGTGGGCATAAATTGCGAGAGTTGTACTGCAGGAATGTTAGAAACCTGTAAGAGTCAGTAAATATTTTCTCTCACCACATCAGGTGCCTTCTGGATCTGTGTAGCAAGTTGGAGAGATTTGTTAGCTGATGAGAGCTGCTCCCTTAAGGTCTCTGCCTCTCTCTGAGCCACCTCTGCCCTCTGAAGGAAATGAAAAGGGGTGAAAAGACAAAGTACATTCAGTTTAACAACTGACAATTATTACAAGAACATTCATCAATTCATGCCTGACTGAATATAATTGATTTTCCTAAACACTCAACCTAATAAATGTTAGAAAAAAACATAGAATGTGATGGATTTTTATTTTAAACAGTACAAGGAAGAAATAATTGAGCGATTATGACAGTAATTTAACGCTAGGAGCAAGGAATCCCCTGCTGATACTAATGCTGCGGCCCACTGAATTTCCCAGACTGAATAAATACAAGTGGAAATGGAGTCTTTTTATTCAATTTCTTTCTATTCTCATAGACCAAGCAGATTTTATTGCAAGGCTCCTCATGGGAATAATTCTCACGGGTAAATGCTGAATTAAAAGATATTCTGACCACTCTCTCAAACACACATACAATGTTGTGGGCTGTCTTTCTGCAGTAATTATTCCCTAAAACATGAATTGTTAGATTCTGTTCTTTCAGCAGGTCTATTTATTCAACAATATTTAACCCTAAAGTGACAATTTTGCACAGCTCAGTTCCCAGCTGCTGAGGATTTACGCAATAGCCGATAAGCCTCTGACTTGGCCACTGGTCAAAATTCCCATCTCGGTATTGAGAAATAATAGAAAGGAGAAAGGCAGAATGATGAGGAAATATTGTCTGTATGAGAGTTTGGGTAGAGACAGATGGATCAGTAACTTCAGGCAATAAATAGCAGCAAAGTCCTTTTCATAACTGTCTGTAAGCTTCTGTTAGAAATGGAACAAAACCTGGTTCTTTTACAATATACACTCCTCCTGGCAAGATTGTCTTCTCTCTTTTTAAAAAAAAAGTTATTTTATTGTTATAAAACCACACTGCTTTCCTCCTTGAGTAATCACTGCTTTCTGCCTGGGCTGCTCCATGCAAATCATGCTGTGCTTTCAGAAAATAGCCAAAATAATTTTCTGTCTCCACTACCAAGACATATCACCAATTCTACCAAACCCACCAGCTGCCACCAGAGGTCAAAACTTTTCTTGACCAGCTGATGAATCCTTTCCTTTAAAAATTCCCACTGCAATTTTAAGCCACCAAAACTGACACATTTTGTGAGCCAAACTCCTTGCTAATCCTTTGGAAAACTTAGGTCATGTAAAATAGTGAATATAGAACACAGGGCAAATATAAAGCCTGTAGTGAATATAAAATCATAGTGAATACAGAAGCTATAGCAAATATAAAACTTCTAGTAGTATAAAACCTCTAATGAATAAAAAATCTATAGGAAATATCAAGCCTACAGTGAATATAAGCCCTATAGCCCTGTGTGTGTGGTCTCTGACTTCCTCCCCAGTCAAAGCAGACTCTGCATGTTTAATCAATGAGTAAACTAACAGCAATCAAATACTAAACGCATCATCTGCGCTATTTGCTCACAACATTGTATTAAATGATTTTGCACAGGTTCTACAGCTGTAATTAAAATGTGATTGTAAAAAGTACAGTGACGTGGCTCCAATAATCAGAGCAGGGGACACAACCTATTGTGTGCTTGGAAAACATGGAAACAGCAGTAAAAAAGGCACAAAACCAGGGATTTATGTTGTTTATGCAGCTGGATAATACCAGGATAAATACTGAGCTAACAATACACATTGAGATAAATTATTTTCTGGTACTTTATTAGATGTGCAGCTACATATATTGATCTAATAACTGCAGAACAACTCCAGCAAAGCAGGACAAGTTACTACACTGTGGCACTTGCTCTTCCATCTACTGCTGTATAAGTAATGGGTTTTGCAGCCTTGAGCAATTCTGCTGATGGCTTCCATTCAGTGCAGCATTGTTTGGAGAATCTATTCAGCTCGCATGCGAGCAAACCACAGAGGATATTGCTAATAGGTGGTACATCTGCATATACAGTGAGCTGTCAGCTGCCCTTTCTGCACAGCCTCCCCAGCCAATTCCCAACACCTGTTGTGATCCTCCCAATAATACCAGACAAGATTTCATGCTAGGCATTGTTAAAAATACATCAGCACAAACTCTGGGCAATTCTATTTGGGAAATACTGGTCAATTTTCCTCTTTCTCCCCCCCTCTCACAGAAGGGAAGCTTTTTAAGAGCCAGAATTACAGACGTGCTCAGTATCTGGAAAGCACTTTTGGGTGCTGTTGCAATATAAATTATAAATGGCACACAAAACCCTGTTAAAAGAATGGCAGTTTCGAATTTGAGCACTTACAAATTTGGAAAAGCCAAGCCTGAGGCCAGTGCTCAGCCACTCCCTGGCAGGTTTGGGAGTGGGATGGAACCACCCAGGACCTGCTGTGGCTTTTTCCCATCCAACTCTGAGAGGAACATGGCTTGGTGAGTGGATTTTTAGCTTTGTCCTCTTGCTCTGTGTGTGACCCCTGCACTTGATGTGCCCTGAGCTAATCCCCCTCTCTGCCGATGGGATTAATCCTTTCCTCACAGAAGCTGTGCTGCAGCTCTGAACGATCTCAGCGCTTCAGGATGCTAATGAATGCACTGGCACAAGCCCTGTTTGGAGCTGTTTGGGTTCCTGGAGCCCCTGGCACATCTCCTTGCACGGCAGCACTGGCTGGAGGCTCCCAGAGCGGCAGGAGCTGCCTCTGCCCATTCCTGCACTGAGCCCCTGCACAGTGCTGCTCCCCTGCCAGACCCTCTGGCTTTGCCTCTTCCACTCCCACCCCTCTCTGCTCGTCACTCTGTCCCCTTCCTAATTCATGCTGGCTGCTGGAAGCACCATTTCTGTCTTCTCTGTGCTCCACGGCACCTTTAGCTCCAGGCAGGCAAACCCAGCTTGTACCTCACACGACCTAACCAACATTCCCAAACTTCCAGAATCAGCCTTACCCCCACGATCTCCTCCTTCCTCTTCTCCTTTCTCCTCTCCTTGTTGCTTCTTCTCCAAATGTCCTCACAAGAGCTCCTCCAAGTGTCTCTCCCCACTCCCTCCTCATCACAAACCCCTCTCCCTTCCCATGCCAGTGTCTCCAGTTGTGGCAGGGGCAGCCTGGGGAGTGTCTCCCCTCCCTGTGCCCCACCAAACCTCACATCACATCCAGAAAAAGCAAAACCTTGCTGGTTGATGTTCACCCAGCCAGAGCAGTGACAGACTGCAGCATGCCTTGGACAGGCAGGGAGAGCAAAGCCTGAAAAAATTCAAACCAGATTCTCTTGAGTTTCTGTGAGCTCTTTTTTTCCAGACTCTTATAGGGCTGGCCAAACTTGGGGCTTTTAAAAAATTATTATTTTTTTTCCCTACTTGAAGCAACAGAAGATTCAACCCTGAGAAAAAAAGAAAACTCTCCCTCGTCAAATCCCTTTTATTAAATCTGGGCACTGCAGGCTCCTCACCAAAACAGCAAGAAAAAACTCGTAACATGTGGGGAAAAATGATTTTTTTTTCCCTAATCTGGTTCTTAAAAATGCTTGAACAATTTTTCCTAAAGTAAGAAAAAGAGCAAAGCCAGAGAGAGCCACCCAATAAGGACAATGGCTAAACCCAAGGAGTCTTGCACAACTGGGAGCCACTGGAAAGTTCACAAAACCTTCTGTGTGTGTGAAACTGTCCCACTTCAGCTAAGAAACACATAGGGATTCATAGAATCATGGAATGGCTTGGGTTGGAAGTGACCCTAAAGCTCATCCTCATTCAATTCCACCCCTGCCATGGGCAGGGACACCTTCCACTATCCCAGGGTGCTCCGAGCCCTGTCCAGCCTGGCCTTGGACACTTCCAGGGATCCAGGGGCAGCCACAGCTTCTCTGGGCACCCTGGGCCAGAACCTGCCCACCCTCACAGGGAACAATTCCTGCCCCAATATCCCATCTCTTCCTGCTCTCTGGCAGTGGAAAGCCATTCCCTGTGTCCTGTCCCTCTATCCCTTGTCCCAAGTCCCTCTCCACCTCTCTGAGATCCCCTTCAGGATATGTCACAGCACACTTGCTTTTCATCAGGCAGTGCTAAAACTCTTGGTTTCTTACTCCCAAATCCTATTGCACAACCTAAAGAAAACCCTCAATGACCAGTGACAGTCACACTAATGGCCTTGGTGAAGCTCATGCTAATCCACTGTTGCCTAAAACCCTATTTTTCAGGATAGTTCAGTCATACAATCCCTTCTAATTCCTACACTGCTGTTTGCTAGTACAGAACTACCTCCCTGGTAGAAAAATATTTCAAAATACTTCCATTTTTCTTCATCCAGCAGGTAAATATTGTACTGCTCACAGTGGAGCCAGGAGGTCACGACTGTAACGCTGCCATGTGCTTTCCAATTAAAAATAGAAAAAAAAAAGCCTTACACAATATATCCAGTTTAAATTATTCTCCTTGTTTCCTGACAAGATAATGAATAGCATGAACCGAGTGCTCTTCTACTTACAGTAAAATGTTAATTTGATCAAAGACCAGTGGTGTGAACAGCAAAATGAGATACTTATGTGAAAAAAAAATGTATAACCTTTCCCTTAAAGTTCCACCAGCCCAACTCTATTTCCTTATTCCATGCTAAATTCAGTGCTGTATGTGGGAAAATCTTCCTATGGGCGAGGAGTGGGTATTATCACAAGTAATTCTGCTGCAGTTAATGAGGCTGGTTATGGCAGCAATCACCATGCTTGGAGCTGACATTCGGACTTGCAAGCTGCTGCAAAAGCTGTGTTTTTCAGAGTACAGCATCAATTAAAACACGCTGCTTCAATGTGCTTTAATTTTCTAACTTTTCAGATATAAAAATTCGCTATAAAAAACCTTTAGATGGCCCTAACTTCCCCAGAACAGCAGCAAGGTTAGCAGAATATCAGGGACATGGAAGATTTTTTCAGGGCTCTGGCACCTATTTTTTCCAACAATGGAGAATTATATGGAAAAAAAGAGAAAAAACTCCACCAACCAGAAGAGGTTGGGTTGTCTTCATTCTTGTCTTCAGGCTATTGCACTTTCCTCTGAGTGCTGAAAGGCTGCCAGATAAATGTATTCCCAACTGATCTCCAGGCATTTGCAGGAACCCCATGTTTGTACGAAAATAATATTAACCATATTTTGCCTTTACACAGAACTTCTCCATGCAAGGATCTCAATGCCCTTTGTAAAGTAAATGTCATTATTCCCATTTTACAGACAGTGAAATCCCTGGATTAAGTGAATGACTTCATCTGCCACGCAGCAGTGGAAATTAATGGGATCCATGGAATGGTTTGGGCTGGAGGGGACCTTAAAGCTCATCCCATCCCACCCCTGCCATGGCAGGGACACCTTCCACCATCCCAGGGTGCTCCAAGCCCTGTCCAGCCTGGCCTTGGACACTGCCAGGGATGCAGGGACAATTCCACAGGGCTCTGGCACACCATGAAAGCATCCAGTTCACTGCCAAGGGAGTGAGAAATGAACCCAAATCCTCAGGGCCAGTGTCTGTCAGCCTTGGTGCAATGCAGGATGAATTCCTTTCCCCATGAAGTGCAAACCCAAGGAAGCCTTGTCAGGGCTGTGGTGGATCACAGCAAACCCCCCCAGCACCAGCACTACCTGGATTGTGTTGCACTTGTGCTGCTGAGTGAAAAGGGGAATTTATTCCATCTGCTGCTCAAAAACATACATATTTTATGGCAATCTCACTTAGCAGGAATATCTTTTCGAACCATTTTCCAATGTGATTTGTTGGAGACAGGAAGGTGCCATACCCAAGGAAATAAAAAATAATCTTGAGAGCAGCATTTCTGCTAAAACACCCTGGTGAGGCTTTCTTTCTACTTTTATAGCAGACACTGTTTTATGTATTTTAGTGGCAGTTTGGCTCCAAAAAATGCTTAAATTCACGAACTCTTCCTCTACAGACTTTAAAACCCAACACTACGTTTCTGTGGAATAAATGGTATTGATCCAGTCTAGATTCTTTAATAAAAGCTTCTATATTTTAGAAAGTACAGTTTTCTTGATTTATTGGTATCAGAAGTTTCTATATTTGACTTTCTTTCCCCAGAAAAAAAAAGAAGTAGAAATCTGGGAGCACTATCAGCACTGGGAAGGTGGAAAGAAAACCAATGGAAACATTTGGCTTTTCCAGAGGGATAATAGAAGAAAAAATAAATTAATTCTTTTTCTATAGCTTACACAATATAGTCCACACACACACAAAAAAAAGTCTCACGTCCTCTTTCTGTTACAACTCTCCAAATCTAAGGTATTTTATAAGGTATTTTATAAGGATGTCTATACTTGAGTCTGCTTTTCAAACCTATTTCCTCCCCTTTCAGATTAAAATACAATAACCCAGGATCAAACAACCCAAACCAAAGTTCTTCTCTTTTTGTTTTAAAAGTAAAAAAAGCTCTTTTTTTCTTTACAGGAAGCTCAAAATACAAAGCCCATTAGATTTTATTATTTTAAACTATGGGATCGATGTATAAAGGCAGAAAAGAGATCTGGATACATCAATGACACAAAGCCACAAATTTAGACTCAATATCAAAACCTCAAAATGAGCCTTGCTGTCATTTAAAACATTTACCACTCCAAAATATTTCTGTTTTCACAACCCAGGAATTATTCTTTCCAATAGAAAACTCTGTGTTTCTCAGGCACAACTGGATGATTCCAGGTTTCTGGATGAAGCACAAAACAGAACAATAATTCATTTGAATAAATTTGTCGTCCCAAAAGATTTGTGACTTTGCTGCCATAAACACTTACTGGAAAGGTGTAAACTTGAAAAGGTACAGGAAAGTGCTAACCATAAATATTTGTCTAAAATAAACAGGCACACAACTGTAACTGCTGTGAAGGCAGAAAAGCACACTGGAGCTTCATTAACTTCCCTGATTGGGAATTAGAATATTCTGGGAATCAAACAATAAAAAATTCAAAGATGCTGTATCCCAAACTATGATAAATCATTTATTTTGACAAGTATGGGTAGTTTAGTTTTAATTATTTATTCTTATACTTCGTAGCATATCAGAAAATATGCAGTGATTTATTGTGCAAAATGAAATCTTAATAAAACGAGTCCCTTCCCCAAACTACAGCATTATTAAATCTTCATGAAAATGCAGGGGGAACTCATGGGTTATGTTATCAGGTTTTGTCATGGAGCTGCTGGGTTAATAGAGTGAAAATGAGCCATTCCTGCTGTGTTTGGCTCCACTGTGCCCTCAGTCCTGCACAGGCTGAGCCACAGCAGTCCCACAGCCTTAGGGATGAGGAGAGGGCTGGACAGGGAAACTGGACAGGGATTCTGGACAGGGACTCTGGACAGGGAAACTGGACAGGGATTCTGGACAGGGAAACTGGACAGGCATTCTGGACAGGGATTCTGGATAGGGACCTGGACAGGGACTCTGGATAGGGAAACTGGACAGGGATTTGGTGGACAGGGATTCTGGATAGGGATTCTGGACAGAGATTCTGGACCCAGGGCTCTCCTGCTCTCTGGCACATGATGCTCTTGCATTTTCACCATGAAACCAATGAGGTTTTTGGCTTCAGACCTTACACCTCTCCTAAAGCCCCATGTCAGGAGCTAATGGCAGGTGCAGCTGGACCAGACATTTTAGTGCACTATTCTTGCTCTTTATTATATTAAAAAAGCTCTCAGGACTTTCAAACAGGAAGGTTACACCGTTGTCATCCTCACAGTGGGTGTAACTTGGTGTATTTTGAGCTTTGCCAGCTGGAATGGACCAGGCCTGCCATAAAACCCCACTCAAATCCTGAATTAATGGCACAGAGCACCTGAGCAAGATGTGGCTGTCAGCACCACCAGCACCCACCTCTGTCCCAGTGAGGGATTCACTCCTCCCACTGTTATGTTTTTTGGGAAAATTCAGTTTATACCTCGTGCTATTGATACAATGGAGAGAGAGGGAGCTTTGCGGTCACTACTCCTCCTTCTCCCTGAGCAGAAAAATGCAAAGCTCACTGGTATTTAAAGGCAATTGTTTTGATGAGCCACTAATTTGTTCTGGCGATGGCATCATGCAAACTAGCCCAGAAATGCATGAAAAAACCTGAGGATCCAAGTGAGGAAAAACACTGGGAGAAGAGAGGTGATGGAGTTAAGATAAGAAGAATGGTTCCTGTTTCACCCAACAGGACACGGGGGTGGCAGTCACAACAGAAGTGTGATTTTATCATTTTTATGGACACCTGGACCAAGGTGAGCACATCCAGCCCCTCATTCCTGGAGAACTGCAGAGGGAAAGGCACTCCCCACTTCTCAGGAGCCAGAGAGGAGTCCTCACTACAGCAAGGGAAGTTCTGAAGTGCCAGCTCTGGATTTAAAAAGAGCAGTAACTGGGAAAGGCATTTTCAAGAAATGTCAGATATTAAAAAATTTACACCGTATTTTTTTCCCCCACATTGTCAGTGGAAACATAGATTTCTGCTCTGAATCCCAGTCGTTTGGGTCAGTGCTAATTCCAGAGCAGCAAAACATCACATCCAAATCAGCAAGGCAGTCTGTGAGCAAAGCAGGAGTCGTGCTGAGCACTACTCTTTAAAGGTAGCCTTAATAATGGGGAATGAGCACTTACTGAAATGGTAAAAGGAAATGTTAATTTAACTATTAAATACATAATTAGGTTAAGTACTTGTTTCTGCAATTGTAACACTTCAGCCTGATGCAAACTCACTTTCTGGCCTGTGCAATAGATTTAATTTCTTCCAATTTTTTTTTTTCAACTATAAAGAGGTAAAACACAGGAATTGCTGCTACAAAGACTAGTTAGATATAATTTATCAAAGTGTTTTATAAAGGTAAAGCATCACACAAGGCAAGGACTCTATGGGGATGTTTCAGCAAATGAGCTGAGCCACTGCAGCAGCTCCTGCTCCTCTCCAAGCGAACTTTCCCTTCCCTTCTCCAGCTCCTCTGAAGCCACACAGTTCCTTTGGGGCTTCCAACACAAGAAAGACATGGATCTGCTGGAATGAGCCCAGAGGAGGCCATGGAGATACTCCTGGAGCTGGAGGCAGGCTGGGAGAGCTGGGGGTGCTCACCTGGAGAAGGGAAGGCTCCAGGGAGACCTCAGACCTTCCAGTGCCTTAAGGAGCTCCAGGAGAGCTGGAGAGGGACCTGGGACAAGGGATGGAGGGACATGACAGGGAATGGCTTCCCACTGACAGAGGGCAGGGAGAGATTGGATATTGGGAAGGAATTGTTCCCTGTGAAGTGAGGAGGCCCTGGCACAGGGTGCCCAGAGAAGCTGTGGCTGCCCCTGGATCCCTGGCAGTGTCCAAGGCCAGGCTGGACAGGGCTTGGAGCAGCCTGGGATATGGAAGTGTCCCTGCTCATGGCAGGGGTGGCACTGGATCACATTTAATGTCCCTTCCAACCCAAACCATTCCATGATTCTGTGATCTCAGTGCTGTGGCTTCTCCCATGTTTTGTTGAGCTGCCTCAATGTGCTGAACCCACAGAGAACAAATGGGGCTCCTGCACCCCCATCCAGGCTTTCCTGCAGTTCCTGAGCTCAGGGGACTCAGTGGAGGATCCCCCAGGTGCCAGAGCAGGTTTGGGAGGGGATGGGACTGCAGCAGCCAGAGGGGAGGTGGGAAAGGGGAGACAGAATCCTCTCCTTTGGCTTTCCAGCAGCTCAGATGAACTGCATGCTCATTTTATGTACAGAGTCAGATTTTGCTGAATTACAGCCAAAGGAAGGGTTATGCACATAAGCAGTTATAAATTTTATCTAATTACAACAAAAGCACCACAATAAAGTAAAAAAACCAATGACCCACATTGCAGCTTTGTACCAGTTAGATAGAAAAATAACATTTCTGGATAAATAGGTATAATCCATTTTAGGAGGCAATGAGGAATTCAGAAATACCTGTTCTTTAACTACAGCCCCCTTTAGACTGAGGGAAAAAAAACAGCTACTGGGTAAATCATTGCAAAATGTACTGCAGTGCAAAAATCACAAAATAATTCTACCAAAACATCTTTAACACCTACATCATTTCTAAAAAGTCTACATATTTTCAAATAATTACTAGTACTTTCATAAATATTTAATGCCATCTACAAAAGTTCTTTGACAGAACTAAAAACCCACTGTACAAACACCCAGTTTGCTTTTACTGACTCAATAATCAACCCAACAACTTACAAATAGTGATTTTGGCTTCATTAAGACATTGAGGGGCTGGAGTGTGTCCAAAAACGGGAACAGAGCTGGGAAAGGGTCTGAAGCAGCAGGAGAAGCTGAAAGAGCTGGGGGAGCTCAGCCTGGAGAAAAGGAGGCTCAGGGGGATGTTCTCTCTCCCTGTAACTCCTTGGAAGGAGGCTTTAGGTGGAGGTCAGGCTCTGCTGACATGGAACAAGTGATAGGACAAGAGGAAACAGCCTCAGGCTGCTCCAAGGGAGGTTTAGGTTGGAAGTAAGGGAAAATCTCTTCATTAAAGGGTTGTCCAGCCCTGGCACAGCTGCCCAGGGCAGTGGTGGAGTCCCCATGCCTGCAGGGATTTAACAGACATGTGGATGTGGCACCTGGGGACATGGTTTAGTGGTGGCCTTGGCAGTGCTGGGGGAATGGTTGGACAAGACGACCTTAGAGGGCTTTTCCAATGGAAATGATTCTGTGATTTGTGTTTTTCCAATTGACCAAGAACTAATGTAAAGGCCAACAGCACTTGCAAGACTTGATAGCTGCAGCAGGGCAGTGTGGGGGCTGAAAGTGATCTGGCAAAGGGGAAAAGACAACACAAAACAGCAGCTGGAGCAGGGGGGACATTTTCAACAGCATCAGTGACCTGGTCTGGCTCACACAAGCACTGCTGACAGCAGGAGCCATGGAGGGGAAGGAGCTGCCACTACTCCTCCTGAAGGGAGCTGCTCTGAGGTAAACTTCAGCTGGATTGTAAATCCATAACCTGGGAGATTTAAGATTGCAATCTCTGATTTTACCTGCCAGAGGGATTAGTGAAGCTCACTGATAAGCAAATGCCTGGCTGAGGTTTCCCTCTGTGAAACCACCACCCACTGGCATGTGCAATTTCCATTGTCACCTGGAAATCCTGCCTGGCCACACACATCTCCTCCATCACCTCACTCACCACAAGGGTTCTTTGTGTGGCTGTTTGGTTTGGGTTTGTCAAACTCAGTATCTGTGCCACTTGTGTCAGGAGTGTGTGCACTGAGAGGGATGGCCAGAGAGACATTTCACAGCCCAAATTAACATCTGCAGGGACAAACTGCAATGTCTTTGTTGTCCTGCACAGAACAGTCTGATCCAACCCTTGCTAAAAATTAATATGCCAATAAAACATGGCAGAAAAGGAAGGGGGAAAGAAAGTCTGGAAAAGTCCACAAAAGCTGCAGCCCTGCCACAGCCATAGGGCAGAGGCCCTTTAATTTGGGCAAAACAATCACCTGCATGTCTGAGCAGGGGCCAACATGATGGATTTAGAAACATAAAGCCAAGAATAAGTACAGTGGGAAATGTAAGTTTAAATTATTAGAAGGTAAATATACGGCAAGCACTGCTCTACTGTGCACACAATCCTTCCAGAGCATCCCTAAAGAGCTGTATTTTGCTCTAAATTTGCATATTTTCTTACTCCACACAGTTATGTCTGCAAAGTGCATATAAAAGAACTGTCATGAAATCCAAAAGAGAATTAAAAAAGAATAATCAAAGTCACACTTAGAATTTTATGGGGGACTCACTGAAAATCCTACCTGATTTGCTCTTTCAAGGTCTGTCATGATCATCTCGATTTCATCAGCCCTGGGAGAAGAAGAGAGCAGAAGTTTTGTTATCACACAGAGAAATGCTGCTGCAGGAGCTCCTGCACAGCAACAGGCACACAAACACCAGCAATTGTCAATATTTGTTTGTCAAAGGACACAGCAGGACTGAGCAGCTCATCTTCTGACTGGGGAAATCCTCCGGGGTTTTCTGGACCAGTTCGTAAATCTCCAATTCCTTTGCCTGTTCCCTTTTTGCAGTGCAACAGGCAAATTGGTATCTGAGCATATTCATTACATCTTTGAAGGTTTTAATCCCCAAAATTCAGGGCACTGTCATCTTTCCAACAAGCAAGGGTGCTTCCCAAATGATAATTATGGAGAAGTCAAAGACTGCAGTTCTTCAGTCACCTCCCCATATACACAAAAGCACCAGCTACTCTTCTGTTTCAGTGTACCCAGAAGTTTGGTTCTAAATTTGGCTAAAAAAAAAAATCAAGAGGTCAAAGAGACCAAGAACTTTAATTTTACATTACGTGGAAAAGATTTTTTTTGACACAAATTTATCAAACTCTAAATTTAGACTCTTAATGCACTTTGCAAAGCTGAATAGGAAAGTCAAAGGGTTGAAAACTATACAAATAGTTCAGAAAAAATAGATCCTTCCTTCAGATCCCTGTGTTAGGGAGCAGCTCCAAGACCTGACCCCTTAAAAACCAACATTTCTAATCCTTCACTCACACAAATGAAGCCAATCGTTAAGCAATCTTTTCTTATCTTCATGCTCCATCATGGGCAAACACTTCCCTCTCAGGCTCTCACCTGGGAAAGGTACCAGGAAAGGGGCTGACAGCCCTGAAGAATGTTCTGTATCAATACAATAAGACATATTATTCTCCCCAGACATTTTGCCTGTCTTGTATGCCTGGACCATATGGAAGCAATAAACACTGTCCTCATCTCCTCTGAACAGCAGCTTTACCAGCAAGTCCTTTTGCAATCTGCCAACACCATAATGTCTGGTTTTTGTTTTTAATCTGTAGCAGATCATTATCAGTAAAAGCTGTGAAATACTGGAATTCCCTTCCTCTGCCCATGCAGAAAAGTCAGGGTTTGTTTTTCTGCTGATTCCAACAGAAGATCCATTTCCCTGTGCAGGTGTTTGTAAGGAAGGATGGTTAATTGAAGTACATCAGGGTTCTGGCACACTCCACACTGGATCATTACAGTGAATATTGACTTATTCCTCAACAGCATTTTAGGCTTTTGGGTGTACACTTGGGGAAATGCAGCAAAAGATCATAATAAGTAAATGTGCATGTATATAAATGATTGGAAAATTATTTTTAATTACAGCCTTTAATGTTGTTGGGGCAACATGAACTGCCTTCTGAAAAAAATCTTCTGGACAATAATGGAAAACAGATTAACATGTGTTTTCTTGTGCAGGAGAAGCTAATGTGCTCTTACATTGAAAAGAAATCCTGCACACGATGGTTTGAATTAGTAATAAATAATGGGCATCACTTACTGAACTGAACTGAACAACCACTGCTGGGCAAGAAAGGATTCAAGGGAGTAGCCACAAGACTGACCTGAACATGTTAACATCAGCCTGCAATAACACTTTCCTTCTCTTCAGCCGCTGCAGTTGTGAAACATCTTTTGTTTCAGACTCAAGGCCCAAAAAACTTATTAACCCACTTATGGAGATGACAGCATTTCACATGAAAAAGATGTCCCAAAGCCCATGCAAGTGACCCCACTGTTTATCTGTGAGAGATAAGAGGGAGGAGAGCATACCAACACACTCAAAAGTCACTTCCCAGCATTTCACAAATATTTTTAGCCAGGATAGTTTAAGGATCCTCTTTATATAAGCTTATGCATTCAGGCTGAATTTATGTGTGAATGCCTCAGGTTATATGGAGCCAGTAAATGATGTCTGGATTGTGTCACACACCTCCAGATCAGAGCTGGGAATGTCCCATCCCAGCTACAGCTGAAGTGAACCCAGCTTCCTCTCCTCTCTAGGGTGGGGAGAACAATAAAATCCCTGCCTTTCCTCCCAGTCAGGGGCTGCCAGGTATCAGCAAAGGTCTGGAACACAACAGCACCTGAGGAGAGTGAAAGACTCAGAAGCAAAAACCCCTGGGACTGGGAGAGAAGAGTGCCCTGCTTTGGGAGCAGAAGGTGAGGTTTCAGTTCAGCCAGGGAAACTCTTCTGGCAGAAAGGAAGATGACTCTGATGGAGAAAAGATGAGTGGGAAGGGGCAGAAGTGTGAGGGCTCTGCAGCCATCCAAGGACCTTCAGCCACCTTTAAAGGTGAGAGAAGGAGGTTAAGGGGAGCCAGGGGTAGGGAAACTGAAGAATAGAGAGAAGCCAGGGAAAGAACAGAGGGATGTCTGAGGCCAATGGACAAAGGGGAGAGGAGACCAAGAGCAGTAAAGCACAGGAGCACCCTGAGCCAGAGGAAGGGTGGGTGGCTGCCAGGAAAACACAAGATGGTGCCAGAAAAACAAGGTAGAAACACTCAACCCTGCATTTAAAATGGAGAGAAATATTAATACTGGTATTTGTGTCCCATTTTGGCTGGGGTCAGGATTTAAGAGCTCTATTACAGCACTGGGATACACAGCCAATTACAAAAAAAAGCAACTGAGGATATAGCATGCCATAAAAATGACATTTGTGCCCTTCAGCGTGCGCAGATAATTCCGACTGAATCCAGTAAAGTGTCAAACTGTAGCCAAAGGCAAAATTGTCCCTTTGTCCTTGTATCCAGACACACCAGCTGACTGATCCTGAACTCCCCTTTCCCTCCTACACTTTTTTCTCCCAAGCTTTCCAGCACACCTAATAAAAGGATGCGACATCTCCAAAAAAAAATTCAAGCAAAACACCCCCAGCCTAGCAGTCTGCACACCAGTGGAGGGTAATGCTGCAACCATAAACGTTATCTTTAAGTAAAGTAATGAATTAAATTACTCTGTATTCTTCCCAAGCACAAGTGTCAACAGCGTTCAGGAGAATCTTCAAAAGGAATTCAGGCTTTTCATTTTAAAAGCTCAACTACCACATCAGTAGCTGGCACTCAGCAGCCTAAAATCACTTATTTGAGAAAGTCTCTAATAGCTGCATTCACTGTTTGCTCAGCACAAGTATTTATTATAAAATAAATTACAGTTCTCACACCTTTTATGCACTCAGAGAAACAACCTGCATTGATTTACTGTTTACAAAGGATTGTGTCACATTCAGACCTGTCAGGCACAAGGCAGCTCTGCTTGGCTCACTGAATGAGTCCCACACAGGTCATTTTTGATGTGTTCACCCTCCGCTACATTTGCTCATTTTCAGCCCTTCCTATTTCAATATTCCTCTTTATTTCAACGGAACAACTTGGAAGGCAAAGCTCCATCCAGCTCCGGACTTGTCCTGCAGGCTTGCACTGAAAATCTGATGGGAATCTTGAAGGGAACAATGGCCTTGGAAGGGACCTTGAAAATCACTTTGTTCCACGCCTGCCATGGCAGGGACACCTTCCACTGTCCCAGGTTGCTCAAAGCTTCAGTGTCCAGCCTGGCCTTGGACACTGCCAGGGATCCAGGGGCAGCTACAGCTACTCTGGGCACCCTGTGCCAGGGCCTCCCCACCCTCACAGGGAACAATTTCTTCACCTAATCATCATTCTTCACCTAAATTTGTGGTTACACAGAAGCTATTTGTGACCAAAGCCAGCCCACGTGAACTAAACTCACTTATAGGAAGTGGAGATTTGATGATTTCACTTTTTACTTTCTTCATTCCTGAAGCAACTAACATCTTGATTTCTCGTGAGTGCTGCAATTCCCTCATCACTCAGAGGTGAAGGCAAGGAGAAAACCCCCAAAGTTCTTTCTTCAGACAGATACAGAGAACGATGGTAATTAATAACAAGAAGACATTTTGCTAAAATACACTGATATTTATGGTGGCTACAGCAGACTTCTACATTGCAACCCAACATTAATCAGGGTTTGATCATGGGTGATACTTTCTTAATATTAACACAGATCGTGAGAAAAAGAGTGGGAAAATCTGCTTTCAGGAATAAATATTATCTACCCTGTGCTTTTGCATTCCACAGGTAATATAATAATTTATCTGATCTAGTTTCTTGTAATCGCTGTGGTAGAGGAAAAGTAATCATGTAAGCAAGAACAGTTCTTCAGAGTGCATTACAGCTTGTTGTAAGTTTCAGCATTTTCAGACTAAGGAATTTAGGAAATCAAATTTTAAGCCCAAGCATTTGGAGCTACAAAATCAGCACCACCATGGAAAAAGAATCTGAACTGTTGAAACAGCACGACCATGAAATATTCTATTATTTCTTCTCTTGGTACTGTGTTTGAAGTGAGAAACAAAACGCATTAAAAGCTACAGATTTTACAAGGTATAAGCTTTTACCAGTCATGAAACAGCCCTCAAAGCTAACATGCTATCTATAAAAAACAACTTAAGGAGTTGAAAAAAAAAACCCCCAAACATCCAAACCACCCCACTTTTCAATTCAATTGCTTATGGGAAATAAAAAGTGCAGAAAGGCTCGATTTTCATTTTAAGATCAAGAAAACCGATTAGGTTTGAACAGCGTAACAAGCCAACAAATTCAAGGGTTGGTAACAGGGAAGAAGCTCAGTTCTTCCTCTAAATAAAATTAAATTGGATGAAAACTCTGTACACCACAAAGTTATTCACTTGCAAGCAAGAAGAATCTGGACTTTATGATTAAAACCCAGTTGATCCAAGTCCTTCATTTAGCTACTAGCTTAAAGAGGCAGAAACAATTCCTTTTTTATTAACATGACAAGTGAATGGTTTGCCAAATCTTGTGGCTACAGCCCCCTAAACATTCAAACTTACTCAACCTTGAAGGAAACTGCTCTTGGATTCCTTATACATGGAAGGACTGAAAAATACAGATGACACTCTGGAAATTGCAGTCAGCGGCGTGGCCAAAAAACTTCCCTACCAGGGCAGATTAATACTTTGGTTTGGCAAAAAACAAACAACATTTTTTCCCACACATTTGTTTTCTTTAAAAACATGTAAAAGTTTACTAGTCAGAGCAAACGGTATATGGAGCCAGTGGGGCTTGTTAAAATGTTCTAATTACCCAAACATTTACGCAGGCAATTTCAAACTAAAAGCAGACATTATCAACTAATGTGCATTTATGTTTAATTAAGGAAAAAAAAAAAGAAAAATCCTCCTTGTAATGTATATCTGTGATGGGCACAGAGCAGATTTTGGCCAAATTAGGTAAACAGCTCCAGCCTCTTAAAATTACAGGCAGTGTAGCCCAGCACTTGGCCAGCACAAGGCAAAAAATGTGAGGTTATTTGGGATATTTGGGAAGGGAAGAAAAGAAGAACAGGGGCCAAAGCATTTAAAAAAAAAAAAGAGCAAAAGGCAATGCACTGAATTTTTTCAGGTTCCAGTGAAATTTTTATCAAGGAAGGTTGCTGGGTCTAGGAAGCGATTTCGGATCACTAAACAATGGCAGAATTGCCTGCAGCCCAATGATCACGGCATTCACTCAGGGCACGAGAGCATTCCAGCAGTTGAATATTCAATCTTATTTTTTCTTTAAGCAAAGCAGAGGGACGACAAATTCCCTACCCAAATTCAAACCACTTCCTAAGCTCTGCTGGTGGATGCCCTCATCTAATCCCTGCACCTCAGTGACCTGCCCAGGTGCTCAGGATTTGCTGCCTAATTTCTAGGAAAGAAAAAAACCAAACAACAAACACTTTCTTAGAAAGTTTCCAAAGGAAGGTGATATAAAAAACCCACTGGTTTTATTTTTATGGCACTTTATGAGTATCTGTACACACATTTAAGCATTTTTAGAATTCATGATTATTCCAAACCGACAAACATCCAGAGAGGATAAATTCACCTTTACTGCTAGTACAAGATGGAATAATAGGCAGAAGGACTGTACAAAGAATAAAATAAAAAGTGAATTCAACATAACATGTCAGAGGGGAAGATCTCACACACTTTTTACTAGTAAGTTCTCAAATCTACTTTTTAAATTGCAAGAGCTATAGGTTAATATTTTCTTTCAGAGCAACCCTCCAAGGATCTTCAGATCAGATAATCCTTTTTCCAGTGTCATATAAATCCAGGCCTCTTGTAAAAGAATTTCTCTGTTCAGGGATTCATAAATCCACCAAGTTGAGTAATGAATTGGGTGTTTCCTTTCCTAGGAACTCAACTGAAGAAAAAAAAATCCCCTCTCTGCTAAGCAGTGAACCACTGGAGGCTTTAAATGGAGAGATCAAAGGCAGGCTGGGTTCAGGTGCTCCAGTGATTACACCAAAGTCATCTGCACTGATCTGGGAGTGGGGAAATGTCCACTGGACACTGCCCAGGGCCCTCTGTGCACATATCCTGCACTAAATCAAGTCCCTCCCTCAGCAAAAGGCACAGACCCAATGCTTTCCCCATCTTTTTTTGTTGTTTTATTAGGATTCATCCCAGTTTCCTCTCGCTGCCCCATGCACAGCACTGCACACAGATCCAGGCTGGGGAAATAAATCTCAGGGAAAGATTTCTCATGAAGCACACCAGGATCAGGCAGCCACACCAGCTGCAGGTGTGAGCTTCAAATAAACGAGGGCTTGGGTGCTTGAAAGGTGTCAAGTGATCATCAAAAAAGGTTAAAGAAACTGCTTAAAAAGGCCAAGGTAGTGAGCAGTACCTGGACAAAACAAGAATAATCTCAATCATTAGAGAGAAAAGACCCTGTAGATTAAAACATCTTTCAGTCCATAAGAAATGTGCTTTCCAAGAAAACCTCCATAGCACTTTGTCTTTTCTTCATGGCTTAAGCCAGGATTTCAAGGATAAAATAATCATGTTTGCAATTATAAAGTTTTAAAGACAACAGAAATCAGCTTTATTCCAGTGATACATGAGGGAGCAGTTCCTAAAGATCATCAGTGATCTTTAATGATTTCTTAATAATTTCTGGAGAGAAACTGATATGATTGACACTAATGAATATGCTCAATAAAGTACAAAGAGGAAAAATAAGAATTCTGTGTAACAGACACCATCAACTCACAGCACCCCAGAGCTGTAATTCCCATAGTGTCACCCACACACAGCCTTGGCCCACTTGGAAAACCAGAGAACACTTAATGTAAGCAGCTGCAAGAAAGGGAAGATGTATCGGTTGGATTAAAAAATAAACCAATATATAAATAGATGGTCCATCTTTTTTATTTGATGGCAATACTGCTTT
This sequence comes from Entomyzon cyanotis, assembly GCA_024500445.1. Lineage (NCBI taxonomy): Eukaryota > Metazoa > Chordata > Aves > Passeriformes > Meliphagidae > Entomyzon > Entomyzon cyanotis. The sequence continues at coordinate 331,707 of JAKEPQ010000746.1, forward strand.
CTTATGTGGCACATGTTGCACCATGGCCAAGATGACTTTTGGCTCCCCAGACTGTTTAACCCTTCATTTAAAAATCTCTTACTCAGCTCTCACTGTGTTTTTCTCTCCCCAGGAACAAATCCCTTGGGAACTCCATGTCCAACCATCACACTACCCGTCACAGAAAGGAAAAGAAATGCAATAAATCCTTTTTCTCCTGCTCTCCTGCTCAAACGTTTTTCTTTCAGAGTGTTTTTGCTTTACCCTGCCAAGCCCTTTGAGCAGTGTTAAAATTAGTAATTAGGAGTGTCCAGATTTGGATCATTCTGGGTCTCCTCCACCTCAGAGCACTGGTCACAATCCTCTGGGGTCACAATCCTCTGGGGTCACAATCCTTCGGGGTCACAGAGGAGTTCAAAGAAGGTGTTGAAACACAAGGTAATTTTTCCACCTGAAATCTGCAGAAACAAATAACTTTGTTTGGATGGACCTAAAAATCCATTTCCACCAATTTCTGAGGGAGCTGGTGGGCAATTTGGAACCTCTGGAGCTGGGGGTTGCACGTTCTCCCGCAGGTCCTGCACTGGGACACAAGGAGAGGAGACCCTGCAGTTCCATTCTGCTGTGATCCTTCTGACCTGCCTTTACAGGCCATGGAGAACAGCAGAAAGAACATTCTGATCTTTATTTTTTCATGTATTTATGTCAGAATCCCACCCTCATTAAGGCCCTGAGACTGAGGTGCTGCACCAGCACAAACCCAGCAGATCTGCAGGATGGAGTCCTCAGGCTGGGGAACAAAACCTGCAGGTTGTGCCAAGTGTTCGTGCTCAGAGGAGGTGACTTAGACAAACATTCTAAAACAGCACTGCCAGCCTGCCCTGGGAAGCAGGAGCCATTCCTGATCCGACAGGATTTCCTAACAACGTGAGATGACAAGGATGCAGCAAACTCCCAATTTCCTTGTGCCTCCTGGTACAAATTGGAAGAGCTTTCTGCAATTCCCCTCTCCTGACTTCAGCTGATCCAATAACACACCAGAATTTAAACAGAGGCACCCTTCCCTCTCCCCTCCTTGCACACACAGCATATCAAACCCATGGAATTACTCCTGACTTGGCCTTGAGCAGCCAACACGATGTCAATTTTACATGTTTTATAAAGCAACAGCATGTAGAAAGCAACTCAAATGCAGGTCATATCAAGCATGTGACCCACAGAGCAATCAAAGACTGCCTGAAACTGTCATTCAAGGTTCAATCAGCTTCTTGCAGGAAAAATGAAACATCTGTGGCCCAGAGAATTAAGTTATGTATTGCATAATTCATCTGGTGTGTGCCACAGCAGCCATTTTAATGCTCTAGTGATAAACATGTTTGATTATTTTTGTTTTGTTTCCTGTCGCCTCCATGGTATTTCTATTTATCCACCCATACCACAATGCAGAATGGAGATAACAAATATACAAACCAGTGTTAGAGTCAGCTGATAAGATGTGGGAAATCAGCAGCCTTATTAATCACATTGAGGCAGCAGCACTATTAAACCTGATGTTCCCTGTGACTGTCCTCATTTGGGGTCTTTTGGGTACACTCTGTAGTTAGATTTGCTGATGAAATCGTTGTTTCCCAAGGATCCAAACATTTGGATTGAGCTTTAGAGGTTTTTCTATTAAAAAAGCTGCTCTGCTCGTACACAAAGCAAGTTCCCCACTGGTTCCCAGGTTTTCCACCCCCTCAGTTCTTTCTGATCCCAACACAAGCAGAAGGAATGTGCATCTCACACCAGGCACTGGATCCTCTTCCATTCACTTATCCCACTGGTGGGTTTGTGGTTCACACTGGCAGAAACCCTGAATCACCCTTTGAAGTCATTTTGGGAAATGATTGTTTTATTAACGGTAACTTAGTTTACCTTATTCCCAAACCTGCCAACCCTGACACTTTCCCGCCTGCCCTGCTCATCCCTGACTCCCAGAACCCATTCCTGCATGCAGGTGGGGACTTTGAGGCTCTGGGTCCATACCCTGCTCTCTGGGTGTTTATTCCTGTTGCCAGGAGTTGAGCATTTGTGCAGTCTGCTCACAGAGCTTCAGATGGCAGTTAATTTGTTCCCCAATTAAACATCATCTGAGGGAAATTTAATAGACTCGGGCGATAGTGATTTACTCCCGAAAGCAGCTTTGAACTGGGTGAAGGAAGAAAATAAGGAGCAGCTTCTGAAGTGGTGCAGTCAGGTGGGCTCTCCCCCATTTTCACAATTTGGAGTCTGTGGATTCCCACAGTGAGGAAATCCTCCCTGCACAGAGCAAATCCATGGCAGAGCTGCTCTGCTGGGAGCAGTTTCACCTGGCACCAGGATCTGCTTCCTGCCATGCTGCTGCTGGAGGTGAGTCAGGGATAAAATACACATCCTCCCCAAGCCCCAGGCCAAACAAAGCCCTGCTTCCCATCGATTGTTCCTATCAGGTTGTTTGGACAGCACCTATTGTAACAATATCAGCTGTGCTATCTGCAGCTGCCCCCCATTGCTGCTTCCTCCTGCAGCATCTCAGCTCCCTCCCTCAGCCCTTCCATGTCCTCTCTTCACCTCCCACCCACAAACTGCAGGAAATACAGATTAAAGGCACTTTCCAGCACTGGAGACATGGCTGCTCAACCTGCAGCCCTCCAATGGGTTATCTGCCTGCCTTTCCTCCCATTCCCAGTTCCACCAGAGCTCCCTGTGCCGGGGATTTCTAATGCTGTTAATTACTGCCAAAGTCAATCATCAGCTTCCAAGTTAATTTAGAAGGGGAACTGATGAGCTCCAAACAGCCATGCAGGCTGGCAGTAAAACAGACCACAGGCTCGTGGAAGCTCCATTTCCTTCGGAAACTGGGATAAAAGCTGTGGTCCTGCAGGGCTGGGGATGCACAAAGAGACTGCTCTGCTCCCACAACTTGCCAGTTTTCACAACCTGTCTTTTTAAAAATTTTACTTGAAAAGAAAGTGCATAACAAAGTATAAAATGAAAACTTCCCTAAAGACTGAATCTTATTAGCTCTGCAGTTCTACAACTCACATAAGCTATTTTACAATCGTTTCTCCAACTAAATAAGTAAAACTAATTTTTATATATATTTAGTAATAGTAATAGTAATAATAATAGTAGCAGAAGTAGTAGTAGTTTGGTATTTTGAGAATAAAGAACCTGCAACAATTTACCTGTTTTTACTTATGGAGTTAAAATAGATAATTCAGCCAAAATTAGAAACCTTAATTGCAAGCATCTTAAGTGTCATTCTCTTTTATCGGAATGGCAATATTTTAAATTGAAGAATCAGCAGGAAGAATTGTCTGTGCTTTGATTAAAGATCCTCTAAAAATACACACACACAAAAAATTTACTTAATAATATCACTGCAGTTACTATGTGTAAATTGAGTACAAATATCTTGTCACGGATGTAGGGGGGTTGCTGACTTTTTGGTGGGTTTTTTTGGTTTTTATTAGAATCACCATGTCACATTTGAAAAATCCTTTTAGGTTTTGAGCAGTTGCAATCCCAAAATGAACAATCTTCCCTCATGCTACACCAATGCCAAAATCACAGATTTCTGTATGTTTGTTTTCTTTAGAGCAAAAACAACCTCAAAAATTGGAGAGTGTTCAGGATTTTTACTGTATCAACATTCACATTCCAGATTCATCCTTAGGAGCTTCTTGCCAGAGACACTCAGCATCTCCTTCTTAACCACAGAGAGAGCTGAGGAGCTCAGTAATTTGGAAAAATTAGGTATCGATTGATTTCTGCCCTTATTCCCCTTATTTATTCTGTATCTTTGCCCATCACTGTAAGAACCTATAAAAGCTTTTCTTCAACTCCCCTCAGTTTATATTCAGTGCAACAGCTTTGAGTCAGTTTGAAAATGAAAGAGCACAGCCAGAATTCCATGTACAGGTGTCACTCCACAGGCACAGATCAAAGGGAAATTATTGCTTCCCACCACAGCAATGAGACCCCCCCAGCTCTGCCTCGTGGAGCACAGCAATCTCCCAGTGATCTGAACAGGGATCACGGGAAATATCCCACACTAAAGAAAGGAAAGCTATACTTGTTCTAGTCATAGCTCAAATGCTTGAGTTCTCTAAATTATCAGCTCCCTTACCTAGTCTGACTTGATATCTGGTACCATGCAGTGTAAGACAACATCCTACGTGGCCTTTGGGAAGATTTATTGCCATGAAATGTGATGAATGTGTCCACCAGGCCAATAATCTCCAATTTCTTTTCTATTTCTTAGCAAGAAATGACTTTCTTACCAAGCTGTTGATGTATCCCTCCAAGCACAATCACCAACAGGCACCCAAATGTGACAATATCCTCCTTCCCTACAACTTCAAACACATCTGGAGCATCTGGCCAGTGGTTTATGGGCATCAAAAAGGCATTATTCAGTGGGAGAATCTGGATAAAAATGCAACCTTAGTTTTACCTTTTGCCTTTATCAGTGGAAAGGGCATGCACATTGTGCAGAAGGAAAGCTAAACACTGACTCTGCAGTAACACAGCATTCAAGTGGGATCCATGGTATTTGGGGAATGCTTCAGATGCTTTTGGCTTAGAAAGGAATAGAAGGGATGTGCTCATTCTCTGCTAGCTTCTCAAGCAAGTTATCTCCTTTTGGCTATTGAAAATAGCATTACATGGTCTCTGATAAAGGCAACTGATGTCTTTCTATCCAATAAACGGAATGAAAATAGCATAAAGCATGATAGAGATGTGTTTATTCTACATTTTCAGTAGGTTTTACCTTTCCCAGGAGCTATGCTGAAGACTAACAAGCAGCATGATTGCTGTCTTTACAATAATGTATTCAATTACCAATATGGTTTTCTCTGTTCCCAATTTGTTCCAGCTTTGCTCCAAATGGAGACACCACTGCTGCCAAATGGCAATCATGTCAGCACTTTGCAGTTTCACTTTGGAGCTATCAACAGCACCAATCTTGCTGACCCCAGTGACAAAGCGGCAGAAAAAAAAACCCCCAAAAAACAGGCAGAAAGGAACAAAGGAGAGAATGTGAGACAACAGAATAGAGAAAACATTCCAGGGCAAGGAGAACAGGCAGGTGTTGTCCAAACCTGCAGGAGCACCAGTTCTCTGTCACTTCATGTGGGCTGCGACACAGAGCAACCTCCTAGGGCTCAGATGAAGGAGCTGCCTCCCTCTGTCTCCCTTCTCTTCACTGCAGTGGGACACCCAAAAAGCAGGCTCAGCCCCCAGAGCCCCCAGGAGGTGCTGAAGGAGCTGGATGGCAGTTTGGCAATGACCACTTGTTGTGCTGGAGCTTCCCTCGACCTTCCTGCACCAGGAGGATCTGGCAGGTTTTATTTTTATATATTTGCTGAACACATAACTCTGCTCAGTTTTTTCCAACTTTAGCATCCATTTGTACTGCATTATGAGGGGAGCTCACTAATATGACTGACAGATTGCCTGTCTACACAGAATCCAAACTAGATATATATTAGACAGCAAAATTACTTTAAATAATCCTTCGTGGCAAACCCCAACAACACCAGGTACTACTGCAAGCCCTCAGAGGACAGAGCAGGAGGAACAGACAGAACTCAGAGCAGGAGTTTCTATATCAACCTTTTACAATGTTATTTGCAGAAACACTTCTCAAATTCTTTATTTCCCTTTCAACAGCTGTTGAGACTTTAAAATACTTGTGAAAAAAAATAGCTTCAGGCTTGACTAATGCTGTACTCCATGGTAAGGAGCTATGTGATTATTTTGTTTTGACAGTTAATAGAACAGATTTCGTATTTCTACAGAAGGGGAGTTTGAACTGGAAATATTAGTTTTGTGTTGCTAATGACAATTCCTCAACGTTTCTACTACAGCAGAATCCTCGAGTAGATGAAAAATATCCTTTCTACATTAAGAAACTGCTGTAGGAGAGAAGGCAGGTAAGGAGATGCCAACCAAGCTTTTGGATTTGCCTGGTTTTTGATGCAGGGCTGATTCTGTAACCAACAGGTCTCAGAGCCACAAAGGAGGAGCTTATTTTATATTATGACAGAAATAAAAGGTGTGGGAGGAGAGGTCTATATGGGCAGGATGCATGAATACACTGTAAGGCTCATGAATTCAATCCAGGGAGTTTTTTTCTTTAATTTGTTCCAAGAAATGGTCAATAATTAGGTCTTCCACAGAGCCTGGCCATGCAGGTTATTTTAGGGTATTGAGTACAGCTAACCTTATTCAGTCACACTGCTATGAAGGTAGAAGGTACAAGAGATCAGGAATTAACTAGAAAAAATGTGAGTGTAAATGATAAGCAATAAAAATTTAGTTAATACCGATACCAGACAATATGTTGGCTGAAAAACAGTAACAAAAAGGGTTATAATGGTTTATCCACCACACACTGCACAGAAGGATTGCTAAACACTGCCCTGGGTGAGCACAGGCACGTGCCTGGCAGGTCCCACCACTGCCAGCTCCTCTGATGGCAAGGCGGTGACAGAAATCAATCCAACAGGCAGCAAGACAAATAAGTCATCTGTATCACTGCTAAAATATGGTGTTGATCAATAACAGAAAATTAACTCGCACTCCTTTGCCAAGAAAATAGATTATTTAATCAGAGTACAGACAGATAGAGATGTTACATAATCAAAAATAGCTTGTGCTGCTATATTTAGTGGCCACTGTCTTTTAGAGAGGAGGGCAAAAGTACACCCATTATCAGCTGCAAGGCCTCTGCTGAAATGGTTTTCTGATGAGTTAAGCTGGTCAGACATGCTTAACACCAAGATATTGTATATTTAAAACTACAACAACTATGACAGTATGAAAGCAACAAACAGGGGAAAGAGAAGGGAGTCACTGCTATCCTATGGACAGAAACCCTCAGGGCTGAAAGGATCAGAACTTACACACCAGTGGATCTCCAGCAGTCAGTTCTGACTTCCAGACTACCTGGAGTTTTCCATCAAAGGATGGAACACTAGTAGAGCACATTTACAGTTTATGACTGGTCACATTTCACAGTTATTGCTGGGATTTCTTAGCAATAAGCAGTGGAATTGCAGGAATTTGCAGAACACACAGAAAATCGCTGATCAAGACCATCAGCACAGAGCTCACTTAAGAGCACTGCAGCCTGCCTGGCCATGGCAGAGCTGAGAGCTTCCTCCATCCCTGAGATCCACAAGGATGCTCAGAGGAAAGTCTGAACATGGATATTCCCCAGAGAGGAACAACATCACCATCAACAGGATCATCTTCCCTCCAGCTTCCCCACCCAACAATAAACACTGGGAAAAGAGTGCTATTAATGCTGAAGTCAAGCACTTCTAGATTTTATGGTTTCAGATATGGAAAAATTCAAATAAGGCACCAGAAAAACTAACAGCTGAACTAAAGGCTTCCACCCTTTTACATGAAAGTGGAAGAAAACTCCCTGTTCTGAACTGGAACATGGATAAAAAGAACATTTAGTAGAATAGCCAGTGGTTAACCTTGGTAACCACCATTTATTTTATTGTTTCAGGGATTGAACCCAACAAGGAATTATAGCTACCGGTATTTGCATGAGGTTTATAGAGCTGCTTCACGTGGCTGTGCAGCCACAGCAGCTCTCCTTTAAAGCAGTCATGGAAGGTGATGATTCTGCAGGACCATACCTTTGCCATGTATTTTTCCCTGGGATATCCATTCTACACATCCAAGGGAAATGAAAACTTCATGAAGACAAAAAATTCTTGGTGAGTATTTTAGAGGGGTAAGAAAACAGTCTAAACAGGAATCCAAGATGCTGCTTCAGTGTAAGATACATTAAATATCCCTCAAATATTCAGAAAGCTAGAGAGAAAAGAAAGCACTATGCCCATTAATAATAATAATAGTAAAAGATAATTATAGCTGGCTCCAAATGTTAACAATTTAATAGTTACAGGATCTAAGTACTGTAAATGACTAATGCAGGCAGCAAATGTATTTGCAGCAGCGTGCAAAACAAAGCCCTTAAAAGTAGATAGCTCTGGGAAAAAAAGGCTAAACTGTTTTATAACATCAGCTCTGAGGCACATGACATTAAGAAGGGCTCTGTATTATCTTCCTTTCGTGACTGGCAACAAGAACATGCCCTTGATTTACCAAGATGGTGAAAACTCAATAATGCCCAATTTGGGAGTGCCAGATACCTGCAGGATTACAACATTGTATCTTTATTGTTCTTGGGAAAATGATACACGATGGGTGATTTTTTTCTATTTGCACAAGAAGTCACAACATACTTCAAGACATTCACCCACATGAAAAGTGAAGGAAAGACTGCTGATGAATTTAAGGGACTACAAACTGGAATTAAGTAACAAAACTGCTGATTATTTACTACTTAAAACTTCTAGGATATATTCTTCTACCAGAAATTGTGTTGAGTAATGCTTTCATTCGATTTGCTCACGATGTCTCTGTTGATGAGTATGTCTGATTTCATGTAAATGTGATTAAATAAATCAGACAATGTTAGGCTGCATTGAGTCTCGAGAGGTTCTAATTCAAGATGTGAAATACTTGCCCCAATAAGCACAATTGAGCTAAACCTTGTGCATTATTACCTTCTTAACCTCAAAAACCCTCTGGTTGCCTCCTTATTATTGTTAACATGGGCGTAACATCAGATTCTGCGTAAATTGCTGATTCAAAGGCATGTGAGGACTGAAGAGGAAGGGATGGGAAATGAAAAGGAGAACTAAAGAAGGTGGGAAAATTCCTGCAAAGCATCTCAACTTCCTTGGAGCTCCCAGCTTTTTCACACAGAGGGATCAGGTAACGTAGAATGAGCGCTGTGGCTGACATGTGCAGATAGCAGAAATCAAAGGGAACGGCTCTGAAATCCAGGCTGTTGATAATCAGCTGTCTACACGTGGTGTTACAGGTCTAATCTTAAATAGTACAAATGTTGTATCTCTGTCTGCCATGCTCAAGTTCAGGTTACACCAATCTCTCTGAGAGAGGAACACCAGCCAAAGAATACAGTGAGCTCACCCCACATATTTCATGCAGATTAAAAAAGGCTTTTTGGAAAGGTATGAATTGAAAAGCAGCATGACTCAGAGCAGGAGTGTCTGCAGGTGGCAATGCCACCTTCCTCTGTCATTCCCCACCAAACTCACATTCTGCAACCTGCAAAATGACTTCTGCAGGGGACGAGGTTGTCACTGCCAGCACAACTATCCAATAAAAACAGGTTTCTGGCGTCCAGGCACTAGGGAATGAAGGACATGGACGCTTTTCCTGTAATTTACGCTCTATGAAATTAATTTCAGATGGATCACCTAAACCCTTACTCTTCTTACAATGCAGTATAACAGAATCATGGAATGATTTGCGTTGGAAGGGACCTTAAGGATTGCTTCCTTCTAACCCCCACGTGCTCAGGACCCTGTCCAGCCTGGCCTTGAACACTTCAGTCACTTTTTATTCATGCCAGGGGCACCTTCTGACAGGAGGCAGGAATTTTACCCTTTTATCAGTAAGCTCCCAGCCCTTTACTCCCAGAGCACTTTAGTGGAGAGGTGAAGGATCCCCCAGCCTGCACATTCTGTGAGGAACCACACCTGGAATTACAGCCATGGATGGAGCTCTTCCCACCCAAGGAACAACTCCTGCCACTAAGGCAAGGCAGAGTTTGCACTTAAAGAACAGATTAGGGCTCATCCATACCCAAAAGGGTTTGTTTGCTGTGCTGCAGACAACTTCTGATATGAACTGGCAGACAATGCACTGGCTGAACGCTGGAACAAAGAGGCTGTTGGTGTCTCCAGCAAGTTAGGGACAACACTAAACAACTCCACTTGTAAGCAGAACATTATTTTCCCTGATATCATACACAGAAGCTGCTGTTTAATTAAAACTAAGCTGCTTAAGCCATTAAACTGGCAAATGGCTGTACCAAATGACTTGTCATTGTTAGCATTCCAGCAGCAGGAGTTGTTTGTTGTCACTCAGATGGCAACTTCCAATGCTAATGCACATTTCCCAACTGGCTCCACGGATCTAAACCAGCCCAGGACAGGGAAGTTATTAAAAGTGCTGCTGCGTTGTACCATGGAGTACGTTCTTCAAAGACCCCACATCGTGTACTCTGCTGCAATTTAATTATTTCCACTTCTGTCCTAGAAATATGAGCCATTCCAGGCATTTGCTTGTATTTAAAAAAGTAGAACGTGTATCAATTCTGGCTTTGAGCCCCAAGTTTAAGCAAGTCCAGATACAGCCTCCTGATTTAGATCCTGCAGATCTTAGTATCAAAATCTGTAATTAAAAAGCATAGCCTACTACAGCAGCTACTTTGTTCTGATTACATGCAATTAGAAAAATTACATAAAATTTTCAAAAATCAACATTTTATCTTGGGTCAGTAACAGGGAAAGATCATTCTGGCCATTCTGACAAACTTCAAAGCCCAGGTGATCATCCAAGAATCCAAGTGGAGATATTCCAGAGGACCCTGCTTGCTTATCACTTGGATTTGGGTCAAAACAGGGAGGATCAGGCAGAGGTGTCTCTGGAATCTGTGCTAGGACACTCTGCCTCTTGCTCCTCTGCAGTCTTCCTTCTCTTCCCCGAAATGGGAAGGACTGTGGTGAGGAACAGAAATGGTTAAATTGAATTTGTTGATCTCTTTACTTCCTCTGAGTCATGTTCCTCAACTCTACCCCTCTGCATATAAAAAATCTGCTACAACTCATTAAATAAATATTTCCACTCTGGCTCAGTAGAAGCAGAAGAATCCCACATTAAAGCACCACACAGGTAAAACAATGGAAAAGGGTGGAATGATTAAAACTGCCCATCCCAGTGCCCTGAGATGGGGCAGTCAGTGGTAACACAGCATTAATATTATGGCAGGTGCCATATGCATCTTTTTTCCTTTGGTGTGGTCTCCAGGAAAGAAGAATATTTCCATTCATCACAGAATGACCTAATGGATGTCCAAATGAATGATCAGCAAATGCATTTTATGTGCTTCTATTTATGTACCTTGATTTTTAGAGCTACAATGCAAGCACCAGAACAGCACTTCCACTCTGCTATCCAAGGGCTGAAAGACTATCCCCATTAATGAAGTCTGGCCTTACCCTGTGTGCCCTTTTTACTTATGGCACAACTGAGTCATCCCCCTTGGTTTAGGCAGAGTGCTTGACACAACAGAAATAAGATGTAGAGCTAATTACCACTACAGCAATAAAAACAAGAGTGTCCTTTTCATAAACCAGTCTCAAACTGAATTCCTATCAAAATACACTGCTTTTTCAGTGGAAATAAAATTAATAGATATCTAGAACTACTGAATGAACCGACAGGATCTCTCTGCATTTAGCAACGAGCCTTGAAAACCTTAATCTTGTGAGTCAGTAATAACAGTGGAGGAAGCCAAGCCAATCTTAAGTCTGTAATAATAAGACAAGCTGTTTAAAAGACCTCCTCTGAAACAAATGTGTAAATGTCTCACCAAAGCTGAGATGCTGATTTAAGATTAGACAGTGTAAATGTACTTATTTTGGTATCAGTTAAGAACAACTTGTGTTTCTCATTCACAAAGGCTGAAGGCAAATGGTTTAACAGCACTTGAGCACAAACTCCTCACTAAGGCCTTCTCCAAATGCCATTAGGACCTCTACATATCCTGTGCCCCAGCTAATTCTCTCTGGCTTTCACCTGTCCTATCACAATTTAAATACATCAGGCTCTTTCTCCATTATCAAAGTTAAACCTAAAAATGCTACATTTTCTCTTGACAAAATCCTGCCGAGGTCCCTGCCGAGGCCAGTCCTGGCTGTGATACTCTCTGCTACCAAAAAGAACCAACCAGGAAAAACCCAAAGGCTACACAGACACAGCAGGATTTTGAGACCAGTATTTCTCCAGATAATGCATTAGGAGTGGTATTGTCTAAGAATATTTTCTGATACAGGAAAGCTGATGAACAATGCTAACCACAGAAAAGCAGAATTATTATTGCCAAAACTGCAGAAGAGTAAAAAGTCCAGACATTAAACCAAGTCAGGTGAAGAGGCAGCTTTACAGCAGATGAAATTCAGCACTTCAGTTCAAACATGTGCTAATGCCCTGCAGAGTAATAATTTGGAATACTTTTCTCTACTGCTGGGCCCTGCACTCTCGCTAGGTAAATAAGGAGATAGGAACATCCACATCTAGTTAAGATCATATTCCAAACAGAGCAAAATCCCCTCAGATGGACTATCATGATTCACTGCATGAACAACTAAATGATCCAGTCTGGAAGAGCAGCAACCTATGGCAAATTCATCTCCATGATGCATTACAGAGCTGATTTAATTTTTTTCCCCTCTCTGGCCATCGAGCCTGGGTTGTTATCAGAGCCTAGACAGTGGGCAAGACTGTCCTTTTATCCACTGCAGAATGACTGCAGTGCTGTTGAACCCAGGAAAAGGAAACAGCCTTAAAAATGCCCACTATTAAAAGAGTGAAAACAAATACCAGATAATTTTGGGAGTCAAAATCCCAACTCTGTGGGGATATCTGGAATCTTCATCCCACATGTGTTAATCTACAGGGAAATGAAGTGCTACACCCTGGGTAAGGCAGGGGTTAATTCCAACTGCTGTTGAATGCCCCAAGTCTGCGCTCTGTTCATCAGAGCATTAAATCTGAAAGCTCAAGAGAGTAGTGCAGCCGTGCTGCAAGGGCTATGTTATAAAGTTCTGCATTAAAAATTCATATCGTAGGCTTGCCACAGTACTCTGCTCTGGCTGAAAGGAGAGCTGGCGGGGAAATATTAGACACCCCACTGTCTTTCTGGCAATTGGAGACATTCCTCAACAAACAGCACCTCAGGAAGGGAATGAAAGGGCAAACAAACCGTGAAACAAATCAATGAGTTCAATTATCTCTCTCTCTCTCGGAAAGGAAACTTTTCATTTTTAAGGCTGTTTCATGAAATCTTTTAATGACGGCCCTGCACACCGGTGTTGGGCACTCTGGCTGCAGAGCTGGCTGCTTGGCAGGGCTCTTTATTTGTTTTACATGAGACACAGCTTCCCAAACAGAGGGTGAGCCAGAGAGCAGGGTATAGGGATCTCTCTGCAGAACAAGAACTCTGCTTACCCTTTACATTACCACGACCACGTGGGGTAAGAGGCTGTAGAAATTGTTCCCACTTTCCCTGAAGTGTCTCCAGCAAAGAGTGAATTTAGATTTATTAAGATGGTTAGTTACTCCATGGTTAAGTTATGTGCTCCTCACTACTGGTTAAGGCTGTGTGCATTTCACAGCGATTTATGGCAGCCCAAGTGGTGGATGACACAGTTCACAATGATGGAAATGGGTGGTATATTTTTATGAAAGCCATATGTGCCCCTCAGGTTATCTGTCTGATGTAACCACTGTATTCAGGCAGCTTAATAATCCCCATCCCATAAATGAGGAAATACATAGGAAATGAAACATCAGTAAATACAATTTCTTGAGGAAACCATGCAAAGAAAGTTACCTGCTCACAATCCTGCCCTGCAACTCTGCTTAGCACCAAATACAATACAAAGATCCCCTTTTCCCAGAGCTGAATTTCAAATTAAAGGAAGGGAAAGGAAGAAAATAGAAACCATTGGACAAAGTTGCCATGGTACTTCATCTATATATTTATACATATATATATGAATATATCTGGTTGTTAGTACAGGTGAAAACGCAAGTGACTTCAGCCCAGCAATCTGGGTTTTGAGGGGCTCAGCCCCACAGGTTCCCCCAGGAGGAGGAATTCATCCAGAGGGTGCAGTCCCCAGGGAAACCCAGGAGATTTATGCCTGGCAGGCAGCACAAAACAAACCAACACCAGACTAGCCTAAAGCCCCTTGCTAATAAAAATCTGTCCAGGGGGAGGGAATAAACCCCCACTATTCAGCTGGAAGTTCATTAGTTCCACAGAAGGAATGAAGACAGGCTGGAGAGCTGGTGATCACAAGTAACCAAGATCAGCTATTAAAAGCCACTGACAATCTGCTACAAAAGGTTAGTAACCCCAAGGCAGTGCTGCAGTCAAATTCAATTTTTGCTCAAAATTTCTTACAAACAGACACTTAGAACTTGCAAGACTCGATCAGCTGGGGTTTATTCTGGATTTCAAGCAGCTGCATCCAAGCAAAACAGGGGAAGCAGAAGCCTTTTCTTCTATCCATTGCCTTGATCTCTGGTTTGACCCTTGCTGTAGTACTGATTGCCTTCCAGTATTGCAGCCCCTGACCAACCTCCCTGTGACTCAGTTTCTCTACATGTTAAAAATCTGGGAGGCAAAGCACGAAATCACAGCCCTTGCTCTGTTCTGCTCCTGCAGAAACGCCAGATATGTGTTAAGGGTTAATAATCTCAGGCTTACAGGATTTGTGTATTATGCATTTGTTTATTTAATGCTTTACATGAATGCTAATGAAGTTATTAACAGGCCTGCATGTTGTCTATTGTTTTTCTTGGGTTTAGTGTCTGCACCATCCTGCCTTATCCCTTCTGCTCCACGAGCTGGCCAACACCCAGCTCTTCCAAATCCCTGAATCTGTGCTCTATCCCGGATTCTCAGTTTCCTCATCAAAGACAGTATTTTTTAAAACTTCTTTGTTGAAACCTTATCTTTAAAAAAAAAATCTCATCAAGATAAAGCAATTCTATTTCCCACACACCAGATATTTTCTGTGACACAAAACTGCAATCCCACATGGCCTTATTGTCTTTTAATTAGATCAGAGGATATGTAAATGAGACAATATTTCTTAGGTCCCATTAAGTGATGTCTCCAGGAGGATCAGAGGGGCTGAACCAGGCAGGACATGCTCCCCTGACATCCACACCCTCCACTGACCTGCACCACACTCCACCTGCTCCTCAGAAAGTCTTTGATTTACTGGAAATACCACTGTTTTATGACCTTATTGCTGCCAAAACTGCTCCAAGCCTGCAGACCAAAATCCCTTTTCTCCTGCAACCAGGGCACAGGGCAAATGCAGAGGAGCAAGTGCTGGGGTGACTCCTGCATGTGCCAATGCAGACACTGCCCTCCCACCTCTGCTTTTCCCATAGGTATGGTGCAAAAGGCCTCAAAGGATTTATATGGGAATGGGCAGGAGAAAAAATTGGGAGCTTTAAAGCAGGGATGACCTGTACAGCAATGCAGGCACAGGACTTCATTCTGTAGCCTCCACCCCTGAGTTCCCAACATCAACAGTATCAACTGATGGCACAAATCAGAAATACTTTTTATTTTTAAAGCAGCTATGGAAAGGATAACATCCCTGCTGATAGCTGGGACATCACAGCCACTTTTTAAGGCAGGGATGGGATCAGACACTTTCAATGAGATGCTGAAAAACCTTGCTATTGGGGAAACAGCATAGGGATACTTCCATAAAGCAAGTTGTGCCAGATGCAGCCACTGACAGTGATGGCTAACACCTTCCTGTTCTCGGAAAAGGGGGAAAAAAGCCAAATGAAAGCACTGGGGGAATGTGAAAGTTGTCTGCTTGAAGCAAGGTGGGATCTGGGGGAGCAGGACCACCAGCTCTCACTGCAAACACCTGGGTTTGCAAAGGGAAACAACACCAGGACAGAAAAAAGAGTCTATTCCAGGACAGGGAGTTTTAGTGCTTGGGATCTCAGAAAGTTTCCTGAACTTCCATTCTCCTTCAGGACATTCTCATCCCTTTCCATTAAAAGGAGCACAACACACTCTCCGTGACTCATGTCTCCACCTGCGTGGGAGTGGGAAAAGCAGCTGGAATCCATCCCTGGAGCACCAGGAGAGTTTCCAGCACACACCAGTGCAGGAAGCCACCCATTCAACACGTGGCCAGGTAGAGCCAGCACTGCAGAACCTGCCAGTTTAGCTCAGCACCTCCTGGAGAGCTCTGCTTGGGGCTGCAAATGGGGAACCCACAGGGCAGCTCCCTACTGGAAACAGCTGAGCCATTTGTTTCTGATGATTCCAGGGTTTCTCCTGCTCGCCTCCCCCTCCATCCCAGCCCTGCAGGAGCTGCAGCACAGCACAGCCCAGCCACGTGCCCTCCTGCTGTCACAGACAAGGCCTTGCCAGGAAGCTGTTCTGCACCAAAATAACTCTGTTGATTTGCTACTTTGCATTGAAAAAATTTTTTTAAAAAGAAACTGTTGTAATTTGTAGACACACATGAAAGAGCTGCGTGGAATCCGAGCTCAGCTGAGGGGCGGATGGAAGTGCAAGGACCTTGTCTGTACTGGGGGCAGATGTGCCTCTGCCAGAGGGTTCTCCTTCCCTCTGATTCTCTCCTCCTCTTCCTCACACAGCCCTCCCAGGCACCTCACAAAGTTCAGCTGCTATAGGTAGAAGGACCTGCTGTGGCTGGATGGCTCAAAAAATCGGAATGCCCTTTAGTTGGCCTCCCAGGGGAAGCCAATTCCTGCTGGGAGGCTGGGACTGCAGAACACACTCAAGGTCCCTCTGCTCCTGGACTGAGGAGGTCTGGTTCCACAAGAGCAAGTGAGGACAGACAGGACAGGGACACAGGGGCACTCCTGTGTCACTCCAACAGACCCACAGCCTCTCCAAGCAGCTTCATTCCCATGGAGAAGCCCTGCTTGCACCCATGGCCAGCATGACCCCCAGTCTGGCTGGCACAGTAGCCAAAGTACTTTGCATTTATTTAAAGATTTCCATCTAAGGATCTCATGTCAGCCCAAGGTTAGAGATAACAGGGTGATGACTAGAATATGCTGGAATACCCTAAGGCTATTTTTTTCTACTTTGGGTTGTTAAATAACACCAGCTTTTAGGCTATACTAGAAAAAGGAACTGAACAGTCTCACTGGAGGTTAAAACACAAACAAAATAAAAGCCCTGAGAGGACCTGGGGCACTTTGGTGCTGTCAGAAAGTTACATTAACTAATTGCAAGCATTACAAGTCCAACAAAAGAGGCAACAGAGCCCAGCTACAGCACCAACTCCGACTGACTCCAAAGGCTCCATTTATATGGAGTTCCCAGAAAAGCACCCTTGGAAATGAGAAATGAAAATAAATAACCTTTTTGTCAGTTTGTGGCTTATCAATTGCGTGTCTGCATATTTCTAGACTCCAGCCAAGGCTAGACTGTTGCCTTTGAGGATTATCCACACTCCTTGTGCCTCAGTTTCCTTACCCAAAGTAAAGCTTAATGCCAAGTGCTTCAAGCAAGAACTCAGGACTTCACAGAGCCAGTGTTTTACAGGAATACTGAATTCTCTTCCCACTCCAGCTTTTCTGGAGTGACTGCAGGCTGGAGCAAAAATGTGACAAAAAAGGCTGGTTTGCATATGGGCTTTCAAGCCTTCTTTCACACCAGAGCTTTAGGTCAAAATAAGATCTCCAAAGTATTTCCATTCATCTTCACTTTGGGTTTTTAAGCAAAATATTAATGTTATAACAGTGACTTTCAGCCTGGTGAGTTTTGCATAAAGCACAGTTAAAACTTTGGACAAACATCTCAAATGGTAAAATGCAGACAGAGCTTTCTGCAAGATTCAAAAAATTCAGTTTTTCTTCACCGCTTTTTTCCTTAAAAAAATTAGTTCTCTGTAACATCTTCCCTGGTTTTTCATCCCAAAATTGCTGCCATTCCTGGGGTTTAACTGGTGGCAGTAGGACTAGGAGACTGAGGAAGAGAAAAACTCTAAAAAGAGACATGGCCTGGGAAGTTCTCCATCTCCTGTTTTTAGGGAAATCACTTTAAATACGGCAATAATTCCAAAGCTGAGCATTAGAAGTTAATGACTCATCAAAAGAACAGGAAATAGGAAACTTTAAGACCTTAAAGGCACAGCAAATAGAAGCTATTTCATGTCCTGTGTAACACCACCACCCTAACTACAGCATTTCATGCTCAGTGGGGGAAAGCAGCATTTGAGATCATCTATCACAGTAATTATGTGATGCTGAAGGGAGCACAACTTTATTTTTTATTCAGTTTGACCCTGAGCACCATCAAAATGGAAGACTACAAACATTTGAGAAGTGATATATTGGTATAAGCCAGCACTTAACCAAGAAAGATTTGTTAAAAAAATATAAATAATGCGGTTCTCACTATATGGTGGGAATTATTCCCCTGAAGTCCAAGTTAACTGAGATTTGCCCCAGTGTAACAGAAGATTTCACACGAATACTTGAACTCCAATTCCACCACTTAACTCCAGAAGTAACTGTTTAGGAATTTTCTAAAACTTCTGGTTCTATGCAGAAAAGCACATCTTTAGAACTTTATTCTCCACAGATGCCTGAAGGACAGGTCTGTTTGATAATGTGCAAGAGGAGCATCGTTTACCCCAAAGAGCCAAAAACCACAGGCATCTCCTGTTGCCATTGTCCTCCTGTGTCATCCTCAGCTGTGCTGCCAAAAAAAAAAAAAGATCAGTCTGATCTATGGAAAGACAACAATTCTCTGCTTCATATACTGGAGGCAAAATGTTTTTCTACCAGTTATTGAAAGTAGCTGTGTTTGGATGACTGCTTCAGTAAATATGAAAAGCTCCTTCTCTGTTGCATTCCTGTGCTACTTTTAGAAGGACAAAAAGTCTGAATCTTACAGAAAATTCACTGGTAACAAAACTGGTGGCAGAAGTGCTCTGCCTGACACCCTTAACTGAATTTTTTTCTGGTTTGTGTTGTTTATGAAGGCTTTTTATTGCAGAAGGGGTGGGGGGAGTGGGCAGTACCCAAAAGCCTCACAAGACTACTTAAAGCTGGCTGGTGAAAAGGGAGCATTTCAGTGAAATTCGATATTTTCTCCCATCAAAGGCAGGGAGCCTCAACCCACATGTTAACAGTAATGTAACAAGCCTACTGTATGTGCTGCAACCCAAGGTCCTTTTCCAATTAGAATTCATTTAGGTTGGGGGAGAGCAGGGGTCAGAGCAAAGAGGTGGCTCTGGAATTGATCTAAAACTGGAATCCACCCATTCCGGCTGGGAGCTCAGCTGGGAATCCCAAACACTTGCTTGGATTCCGCAGCAAACCAGAAGTGAAAGAGCACTGTTAGAGAGAACAGCTTGTCCCTGGAAAACTGAGGAGATCTATACAGAATGTTTCTTTTTCTACAGAGAAAGACAGAAAAAAACCCGTCTGTTGTACTAGATAAAAAACAACCCCGACACTCTTTAATTTTCCTGAAACTCAAGTCTGAGTTTGCTTTTCAGTCCCAGGACTGACAGAATCTCCAGATCAAACTCATTAGTGTTGGTTAAATCCAGGTTTGCTGATAGGAACGTGTGGGACAGCAAACAAAATCAGTGTCAGGCCTCAAGAGAGGATGTGCCTCTTTAATTGAAAAAGGCAGAGTAATCATTCATTTATTTAACCCAGAGATGATTATAATCTGAAAACCTTGAAATCCTCTTACACAACAACTGTTTTGGCAAGCCCCTCTGTGTTCCAACAAATATTAAACTGTGCTTGCCATTTGTCTAAGGAATCTTGTATTAATAAACATGAAGAAGAACACTTTTACCTCCCACACTCAATGACAGAAGAAAACAAAGACCAGCTGTATTCATCAATGGATCCTTGTTCTGCACATAAAGGCTAATTACATTTTACTTCAAGCCTACACATGGAAAACTTTGCTCCTGCCATCTTGTCAAAGGCAGCTTCTGATATTCCAGCTGACAGACTGCAATGACTGCACATAATAAACTTCTTTTTGTCATTAACACCTTCAGCACCCAGCCTGGGGCTCAGGGAAGGAGCAGGGGCAGCACTCACCCCACCTGCTGGGAATTTTGTACATGGGGATGACAGAATTGCACTGGAAATTTGAATTCCAGCCACTGATCTCATCTGGAGGTGCCTCTGTCCCTCCCTTTGCACATTGAGTACTTTGAACGGGATGTTGTGAAAACATAAAACAAACAAGTTGACATAATGATTCCCAACTTTTAAGATCACCACAACCAGTCTCCAGGATGAAATCCAGACTCCTTAAGGCTGATAATGAAGACTTCTCACACTGTATTTCTTTTGCTTCTTGGGTTTTTTTTTCTTTGTTTGAAAGATTTTCAAAGTTTCAAGTAGTTGAAAGACAGCTTTATTCTGAGACTGAAAATCTTAAAAGCACTGTTAGCTTTAAAAAATTGACAATTATCTGTTTTTTTTCCTGAAGGCACTCCAATTCATCTGCATCAAATAAGCGTCTGTAAAACTAACAATTCTGGCCTAAGATAAAAATCACATGTTTTTAAAACATAAAATTAAAATTGGCAATACAAGTAGCTTTTCAGACTTAGATCAAAAGAGGGCTTCTTTTAAGAAAAGAATCAAACTGTCTTTCACCCTTTTTATTGGTGTTTTTTCAGCCTTTCTGCCAGCTTTTACAATTAAAATAGATGACTCAATTTCACTGTCTACATCCAGTTCCCTTTTCATGTTCCTCTAGATTTCCATATTGCAAAATTTGGGCTACAGACACTACAGACGACTGTTGTTATGCAAGAATTATTCCTGCCATAAATATCCAAAACAATGATAAAATATTTCTGCTGTTATTAGGTCCTACAAGTTTGTTTTCACAGTACATTAGTCTGGGAGATAAAGTACAAGCTTAATGTCTGCTTCAGGATTCAGCTCCATGACCACTTCATTCCAGAGCCAGTCCTCCATAATCATCGTGCTACAGAACACAACAAACTTCTTGTTACTGCAGATGCTACTAATTTCATGTAATTCTATATAAATTAGGTAAGGCTCATTCTAGAGATCATATAAAAAAGAAATATTTCTGCGTGAATCTCCATGAAAGAATGAGATTAGAAATGCAAACAAATATTTTAGAGGACAGATTTTGCTCAGTGTAAGATAAATTACAGCACTTAGGGAAACACTATTAAAAAATTAAGCACTCTGCAAATAAACACATAAAAAAGGGTGAGGGGTTATTAGGTTCAGTGCCTACAACCACTGATCTCTGAATGTTCCCCCAGAAAGGACTGCAGGATAAAATAACAGCAACAATATCAGTTACGTGCAGGAAAAAACAAAAGCAATCTGCAGGAATGGAAGGCTCCATCCAAACCATCATTGGTTTACATCCCTTAAGAGAGGGAAGAATCAAGGAGGGAACAAAAATACTTCTGATCCTCTTACATGGAACTCATCCTACATGGAGCTCAAAGGAAACTGGACTTTCAGAGCAAGACCAAAATTCACCTGGAAGGACCAAAATTCATCTGGAAGAGTAGAAGGTGCTTAAAGAACTCCAAGTGCCAATTGTTAACTGCCATGGGCTGAATTTTGTGAGATTTCCAAAATCCAGATTCCAGATTCCCCCGATCCTCAGTGGGGGATCCCATTCTCAACAGCCACAGAAACATGGGTAAGAAATTTAGAACTGGTGCCAGTCTGACTGGGCAGTGGGCACAGGGAGGTGACACTGAGTGCCAGCCCTTCCCAGCCATCTGAAATGGCTTCTTCATTCCCATTCTATTTCCAGACGGAGAAATGACTCTTTGTGCTTAATCCTGCTGATCATGAGAATTCCTTCCCATTATTAACTTTCCTTAAATATGAAGGGTTCAAAGGAAACCAGCAGCAGTCTGTCTCTTTTGTTGTTCCCTGCCCTGATTGTTAATAAAACCAGAGGATAATTGGAAACAGTAGCCATTAAGAAGACAAGAATATATATTTTTAAAGACTACCTTCATGTTTTACTTGAAAACAAGAAAAATCTGCCACAAATGATACTCTCTGTAATTAGGGGTGAACCTGGCAGAGCAAGGACTGCTACCCCAAAAGCAGAAAGAACCAGGCTGCCTAGGAGTGAAACAGAAATCCATTACTAAATGAAGCTTTATTTTCACCAAGATGGGAAGATCACAGTAAATACCTTATTTCTGAAATTGCCCTATTTCTAAATAAAACACAAGAGATAAGAGATACACAGATGAAGCACCTGAGAATGAAACCAGGAATGCAGCTGCATGTGTGCCAGAAGAAGTGTCTAGCTGGGTGGAAGGAAATATGGAAACTAACAATCTCTCCATAGGAGGCCAAATTATGACCATGTTTTCCAAAAAACTTGGATGCCTGAGCCTCCCTCATCTCGTCTGCCTCCAACAGACAGATGCAAAACAAAAAAAATCAGTGATACCCTGAAGGAAGACATAGAAAGAAAACAGGGAAATCTTACTTTGCAGTAGTTTCTTCATCGTATTTTGTTTTCAGATCAAACAGTTCTGTCCTGGTTTTTTCCAAGGCTAAAAAGCATAAACATGAAGCATTACAGTACTGAAATAGCAGTATTCAGTCAAAAATAAGGCTGTACATCTCCTGATGAAAAAAAGTAAAGCTGTACACCTCCTCACCTTTATCTTTTTACCAAGGCAAACCATTATGGCTTAAAAAAACCCATAGGGTTTTGACCTTTTTTCACAATTTCTTATGGTGTTTCTGTTACATTGCAAAAATTCCCAGTTTCTGCTTAACCAAGCTCAACATTATTAATTCCTTATTAAACTAGCTAAACTGCTTATTCCTTTGAAACACTTATTGCACTAGTTCAGGGAATAAAATTTCTTCTGTTCTCATAGCAAACAAAGCTAAATGTGTCCAGACCTGGAATTCTGAAGTATGCAGAGATGAAAATTTATAGCAAGTCATAGCAACAGGGGTTCACACTGATCAGTACAGATATTTTTCACAGTTTGGAATTGTGTGGAACCAGAACACATGGATGGCAAGTTCCATGGCCTGCTGTAATCCCAGGGATGCTCTGTTTGTCCTCCATAGGCTGTATTTGCCTGGCTGCAACTTGAGTATTTGCTCTGATTCACAAAGCACATTGGAGCTCTGCTGGACTTCCCTGCACTCCAAGAACTGTTGCACACCCAGTCCTGACACACCCAGCAATCCCTGTCCTCCCACCTGGAATAAGTCACAAAAGTGATGCCAAACCTGTTTGCAAAGCTTGAACTTTGTGCTCAGCTTCCTCCAGCTTCGAGGCTGTCGACATCTGTGTCTCCTGCAATTTCCTGTGAAGGGGAGAGGGGAGGTGAGAGCAGAGCTCAGGATCACGTCAAACAACTCACTTGTGCCTTGCAGATTTGGAGGATGGAGTGATCAAACATCTCAACTGGAATCAGACAACTGCCAACACCACCCAGGCTACGAGGTGCTTCCGTGGGACCCATAAATCCTGTCACGTTGTGAGATGCTGTTCCTAGTTTGTGGTCCCACTTATTAAAATTTTAACAGTGTAGCCACCTCATAACATAAGCTGTGAACATTATACAAGAGTTGACTGCTATATAAATGACAACTTCAGTGGAAGGTTTTCTTGAGCATAATTTGTTTTGGAAATGTCACACACATTGAGAAAATTGTCACCAAGCACCCTCTGTTGTACAAAGTTAGTACAAGAAGAATGATACATTTCCATTCCAGTGTCATAATGAAGGAATTTGTTGCCATAACTGATAGAGTGAATAGATGCAGCAGCTGTTTCATCAGAGCTGTAATGGGTGCCAAATGCAGCAATATTATTAGCTACTCTTTAAGAAAACACACATATTTCAAAACAAATTTCAGTGATATTTTCTACAGAACACGAGCAAAACTTTAATATGCTCACATTTCTTACATCCACAGGCAACATTTTGTTTTCTGTGTCAGTTAGACTCGTTTTTACATCATCTGGCCATGCAGCCACTGCAGTCCTTGCTAAGGGCCAGGCTGCAGGAGTTATAAAACTCATCTTTGAAAAGAGCTGCTCCAACATCTCCCAGGAGCTGTGCTTTTCACAACACTGCTTTTAGGATATTCTGCAGATCTCAGAATTGTGAAATGGCTTATGAAACTACCAGCATCCTGCCTGCACTCCATAGGGTGCATAAATTTATTCTCCAACACTGCTGACCAGGTTAATAACTATTTATAGCAAGAATCATGCGTCAGTTCCCTTCATACTGAACCATATACTTTGAAAACTCAAAACCTCTCTTACACACACTTTTATTTCATTCCACGGCCTGCTATTTTGTTTTATTTTTAAGTAGATTGAAATTGCAGTTGTTAAAGCCACTATTTATCAAAAAGCAACCGCAGGTATTGATGAATTAAAAAAAAAGCTTTGCATTCACTGGTAGATTCTCCCCACTCAGCCCTGAATTTAAACAACCAACCCTCCAACTAAAAAGCTCACGTGAACTGAAGGTTTTTCCACGCTGTGTTGAACATATTATAGCTTCAGTGTTATTGCTCCACGGGAGAAATAAATTCTCAAGGCAGGGAATGCAGCCTGAAAGAACTCCCTCTTTAGCCCCTTGGTTTTCTCCTGCCTGATTTATTTCCCCACCAACCTAAAGATTCAAACGTTCCCTGCTCGTTTGCAAAAGATCAGAAATGCATCCAAAATGTTTTAAAAAATTCAGCAATAAATAATTAAAACTCGTCTTAATTTTGGCATGTAGGAAGGTACAAATCCTTCCAGGATAATTCAGGAAGACACCCCCTCTCCCAGCCATTCCCAGGGGAGCAGGGGTGATGTCTCTGTGGCCCAGGCTGTGGCTGCAGTGGCTCATCTCCCCCAGCCCAGGGCTGCAGAGCCTGTGCCACCCTTGTGTGACACACAAGGAATTAGCCTGGCTAATGGAGACAGATTGGTGTCACAGAGGACAGGGCAGCCAGGGAGGAATCAAAGCAGGTTTGCACCCTCCTGAACATGACACCCCCCAGCACACCAGGGAGAAGAGACAATCTGTCCTTGTTTGGCTTCCACACTCTCCCGATTGTTTTTCTGGGCAAAGTTGAGTATCAAATGATTCCGTGTCAAACACATAAATCGCCAGAATCACTCAATAGATGAGCTGTCCTGGCTGGGAAGATTAAACACAAAAATACCTCTCTCCTCCTCCCCAACACCCAGAGCCAAACACACACACACACTCACCTCTCCTTCTCTGCAAAATCATTTTGTAACTTTTGTTCCTTTTCAAGGGCTATGTTCTCCGCTTGGTTCTTCAGGGTCTGTTCATATTCTCGGATTTTCTCCTTAAGTGCTTTTATTGTAACCTCTGCAGGAAAACAACAGGGGAAGAATGAGTTTACACAGCTCCACGTGGTTCCACAACACAAGGCTTGCTTTACCCTGTAGGCTCAGTGTGTTTTAAACTTTAGCTCTTCAACTCTGACACAAAATCAATGGATATGAGTCCCTTTGGAGACCTTTTACTCCCTAAATGTTAAATTGAACTTTAAGTGTTTAGGTTGAGAAGGATCAATGGAGTTTGCTGGAAAGCAGAGTGAAGAAGGCTCCTCTAACATGACTTTTTTAAAAAAAAGAAAAAAAAAATCAATTGTAAAATATAATATCACCTTATTGACTAGCCTAAAATTAGCTCAGTGTTGAGTGAAGATTAATAAAGTCCCAGTGTAGGTTTAAGTATGCATTTACACACAGGACACTTAATTCACCTAACTGTGCTCATGCATAAAGAGGCAGTTCCACTACGGTCCATGCACAGATGCAATCTCACACTAATTGAACAGATATCTGGGATACAGCTCTGTTCTGCTTCCCAGCTGATGAGAAATCCAACTGCTGCATTCACAGCAGGCTCTGGAGCTCTGCATGTCCCAGTTGCTGTCACTGCCTCGTCATCCACACTGGGATTTATACACAAACGTCAACTATTTTAACTTTCTGAGGCACTTGCAGCCTTCCAGGGAATTTGCAGAATTCTTCCTTCAAATAAAGGAGCTCTCCTGCATTTCCCCATGCCCAGCAGTGGATGAGGGCAGATGCAGAAACCTGCAGAGCTACAGCTCAGCATCTCCTTACGTGCTCTGATCTGTTCCTATGTGAAAGCCCTCTGATCCCACCCACAGGAAAGGACTGAATCCTTATAGGGCTCACAAGAGGAAAAGCAGGACATTCAGCAGAGTGTGCTTTGTAACAATAATGGAATTTGGAAAAAGCCTTGGACTGCCAGAAGAGTTGCAGCAGCAACATAGTTCAGAGTAGTCACACTGGGATGCAGGGAGGGTTAAAGACATCAGTGTATTAACAGCTATAATTAATAATACTTGAGGAAAAAATAAAAAACTTTTGGACATAAAAAGTTCCAAATTCTGCAGAAACATCCTAGGAAGACAAACCTTAATATGAAAAATAAACCCTATGGGCTTGGGGGAAAAAAACCTCAGCAATATCACACAAACCCACACGTGATCCTTTCAAAATCCACATGCTGAGTCGAGCAGGGAGATGTGAAGCAGACAGGAGGTAGCTGGTGACATGATCTGCTGTCTGGGCACTACCAAAGGCAGCTTGGGCCACAGTGACCACAAAAAAGAGGGGGAAGAGTGGTAAAAATGCTTGCCAGCAAAGCAGCTGCCTCTGCCTGAAGGAGCAGGATTTTGCTGGCTGTGCAGAAATCAGCTGAGGCTCATTACTGAGCAACAGGCCGTGAAAAGGACACGTCACTTCTTTTTTTTTCTTCAGCAAAGGGAAATTCTTCTCTGAGATCTGGGAAGTCATACAAATTCTGATCTTTTCCTGAATAAGCAAAGGATGCTCCTTTGCACAGACAACAGGATGCTCATTCCTATGGACTAAGGGTGCTGCTCTCTGCTCTGGGGACACCTCTGCTCCAGGTACTGTGAGATATAAATCTGCAAAAATATTCAGGTATGGATATGGAGAAGCAGGGAGGAAAAGAACCTCATGGAATTGCACAAAACTGCATCTTGACTAAGTTTCAGTGTCTAATTTTAAAAGGAAATAGAACTACAAAAAAGAACGCAAGAAGTGCACAAATATGGGGAAAGACATAACTTTTGTAATAAAATCTGATTTTACCTTTAAACACCTAACAATAGATGTGTTAGACAAGCACAGCTGAATCCTCTACTTTGCTTGAAGCACTAAGTGCCTTCTTCAGGGCTCAGGTCAGCTCCAGCCTGTCAGGCACTGCCACTTATACCAGTTTTGGAAGAAGTTCTTACAGAAGGCACTGTATAGCTCATACCAGCCCTCCAAACAAAGAGATTAACTGATCAAAGTACCCTTAGCTAACAGCAGCCTTTTCCCTGGATAGCTTATTAATCCCTGTTTGAAACTCAGAGTGAAACTACTGCACTGGAGTGAAAAACAACACAAAGGCTATGGTGGGGAAAATGGAAAGGAAGTTCCAGCACACCAGGGAAAATAAAAAATGCCAGTTATGAGTGGCTGCAGCAAAAAAAATTTAGAAGTCAAGAGCTTTTCCACTTCCTGGGATGAACCCCTATGTCATGCTTGGATGTACTGGATGCACAGCCTCAGGAAAACTCTGCACAGTGAAGTGCAATGATTGTACATTTCCAGCAAAAAATACTGTCTTGCTTAGAGCGCTACAGCTCCAACATGACATCTCCTGCAGTCCAGCCCTAATCCTGGCATGCTGATACCTGTCCTCTCCAGAGGTCACACCCTCTACCTTAAAACAAGATATATTTCAAAATATGTAACTGCATATATGTTCCTTCATCAGCCAAAAAAGAGATATAAGAAAGTCAACTTAGTTGCGTACGCAGCTTTCAAATGTTACTTGGGTACAACAGTTCCAAAATATAAAAAATAAAATCTCCTTTTTCCCAAATGCCAAGACAATTTCCCTTTCTACCATCCAGAGCTGGGCATTAGAGATGGAAATGAAAAGTCCCATGGGTTGGCAACTAGATGTACAGCTGAGAGTATTTTGTTTCCTGGTGCAGGAAACTTTATTCTGAATCACAAGAAAACTTGAACAGTCTTGAAGCTAACAGGCTTTAAATCTCACTGAGATTTTAGTGTATTTTCATGTACTTTAGTCTCATTAAAACTTAAATAATTTAGCAGTAATAGCTTGTATTTACATTGCTCTATGGATAGTCTCTAGAGTAAAAATAAAGTGCATATGCTGAATGTACTCCAGTAGTTCATTTAGATAAGGAAAAACAGTACAGAAAAAGTTCCATTTTGTACAGATTCATATGTGTGTATAAAATACTGACTTTTTGTGTTCGTCTGTGCAAAGCTTCACATCCTACAAGTACCAACACCCACGTTCAGCTTGATGTCAGCACCAGCACTGCCTCTCATAAAATGTCACCAATAACGTCAGTCAGGTGTAATTTTCAGTGCTGAAGGCTACAACCAAATATGCAGAATAACAACTCCATCCTCTGACTTGCTGCTACAGTAGATGAAACTTTAAAAGGAATCTGAAGAGTCTGCCCACAGCTATATCTACACACACAAATACAGAAGTGGCTGTAATAGACTATTGTACTTTCTACACTGAATTTCAATGCTACTGTCAACTCTACCTCTAAGAAGTAAAACTGAATTCAATCCCTGAAAATTCAAGGCTTCAGATTTCAGTGTACATTAAAAGCCGATAATAGGTTTGCAACCTACCCTGATTTTTCACCTCGGCGAATTCTTTATTGTATTCCTCTAGAGTTTCCCTAAGTTTCTGGTTTTCTGTTTCAATATCGTGCATCCGTTGAACCTTCAGCTGAAGCTGCTGTCCTAAATCCAAGGCTGGAACCGGATCTGGAAAAGAAACAGTAAAATAAAAGGTAACAGGAGCACTTCTGTGACCCAAGCAGTTCAGAGCCCAAGTGTCCTTTTTTCTCTATCAATATCCATTTTGGTGCCAGCAGGACCCTACTTTGAGTGACTAGCCCTGTACATTCGTCACATCATACCTCCTGCAAACTTCAAAACCCCAGAAATATTTCATTCTATCTATGTTCCCTTAAAATACAGACACAGGCTGAGATGGCTGGGGTTGTTCAGTTGGGAGAAGAAAAAGCTCTGGGGAGACCTTAGAGCCCCTTCCAGTGTCTGAAGGGGCACCTGGAGATCTGGACAGAGAATCTGGATGAATGAGACAGGACACAGGGAATGGTTTCCCATTGCCAGAGGGCAGGGTTAGATGGGATACTGGGAAAAAATTCCTGGCTGTGAGGGTGGGGAAGTCTCAGCACAGGTTGCCCAGAGAAGCTGTGGCTGCCCCTGGATCCCTGGAAGTGTCCAAGGCCAGGCTGGACAGGGCTTGGAGCAGCCTGGGATGGTGGAAGGTGTCCCTGCCCGTGGCAGGGGGTGGAACTGGATGAGCTTTAAGGTCCCTTGCAACCCAAACCATTCTGTGATTCCATGAAATTGGGATATGCCTCCTTCATCCTGGCATTCATCCACAGGACAGTGTTCCTGGGTGCAGACATTCTTGACATGAAGGCATGTGAGAGATTGAAGTTTCACATTTTTGATTGCAAAGTGAGAATTCTGGGGTGAAAAGTAATTAAGCTGCACAGCTCACTGACAGCTACTGCCCCTCCCATGCCTCTGCTTGAGTAGGAGTGAATTTCTGAAGGAAACTGTGCCCTCCTGCAAAGTGGAGCTCTAACAGGTTATGTGACCATGGACATGTGAGAGGGGCTTTTTCTAATTGACAGATCAATAATAGTCAGAAACGTTGTGTGCATGTAATCAATTCCATGAACCTTGGGTTTGGATCTCCCTTTTTCTTACACTATTAATCAAATGTGCTCTCAGTATTAATCCTCTAAAGTTCATCTCCTTCTGGTGAAGAGGTTTCTCAGCACACACCTGACATGTGCACGTGTGATTTACTCTGGGACTTCTTCCCAGACAGGGCAGGAAAACTCCGCAGTGTGATGGACTTTTAAAAGATTATTGAATATATTTCTGCTGTGGGCGCCAGCATCTCTTGTGAAATGGCTGCAAAGATTTAGTCTCCTGTTGAGGAATGCTAAACACCAAACTCAGTGGATCAACAACAGTATATATTAGGGAGTTCACTTAATTTTCAACCACCACAGTCATTAATTTTTCAGACCACCCTCAGTTCCAGTCTCTGGAAACACATAATAAGTCTATTGTACCTCTGTTAACACATTAAGCATGAGCCTGTGTGTTTTTTCAATATGCCAGCGTTGTTGCATAGTTTATAAAAGAATAGCACTGGGTTATGTTGAGCTCAGAGACATTCTAAGTAGCAGCCTGCTGCATTTTGTTACTCCAGTTCTTCAACAGCTTATGGCATTACCCTGTTCATAATACAAAATCTAGGTTGCTTGTCATCTGTTCTCTGTACATACATAGTTTATGACTACATAGCTTTTTCATTTATGCTTTTTAGGCCAAATACTTTTCGTTATTATTATCGGTATTAAAATATTTATAATAAATCAAACTTAAAATGTTATTTTGGCAGAGACAGGGGGGTACAGGTAAGGAATTAAACCCAGAGCTGAAGTGGCAGCGGTAGCACGAGCTGAAGGCTCTGCAGTATTTATGTATGGTCCAATTACGGTGTGGGCTGTCACAACATCCCCCTGCTCCCCTGGAGGTCTGTGACCTTCCTCTGCAAGGACCGTTTTGTCACACTCCTGCAGCTCAGCATTCCCCCCAAAGAGCCAGCCCGGGACATTCATCTGCTGAGCAGGAAGAAAGGCTGGATTGTCTCACTCCAGGCACGTCTTCAATTGTTACGGGAACCACGAATCCTATCAGGCCTGGCATCTTAAGCTTCAGCTATGGGTATTTCTATGAAATAGCATTAAAGTGCCATGATGAAAGAAACCCAACTTGACAAAATTGTGGGTGCACTTTTCCCCACCCTCATTTTAACATGCCCATTGTAAAAAGCTGGGACACCCACAAGAGGTATTTTGCTCCTAATACACAGGGCTTTTTATATTGAAATCGGTAAAGAATTAAAAGACAAAAATAACATGGGCATTAGAAAGTGAATAATGACTAAACCTTTAGTCAAATTTGCAATCCCTGAGAAGCTTTATGTACAAAATGAAAATGCTTGCAATCTCATAATTATTCATCAGGACATGTATATTTAATTTAGCTCTATTAAAGGTTAATGTTCAAGTAGCAAAACAATGGCAGAACAAACAAAATGTAAAAAAAGTCTCTGCGCATTAAACTTCAAACTTCACTAGAGCCTATTTGAAGGACTGATGGCCTGCAGCCACCAAATACTGCTGGAGGACATGTAAAAAACCCACGGGTGAAGCACCTCTTAGACTTAGTTTTTATTAATTGCATTAAAGAAAACTAATCACTGTATGACAAGAAAATGACCAACCGAGACATTTCGGGCAGAGAGAAAAATAATTTCTCATGGCAAGCTCCAACATGCTCTTTTAGCTTGAAAAACCTAAAAACCTGTTATTTCTGGAGTATTTATAAACACCAATTAACCTGAAACAAGTATAAACCTTACAGTCACAACACCTTTTTTCTTACCTGAGTGGAGCGAATTAAAAATAAAAAAAAATACTCTGCTTTTCCCAACACACCCATGCATGGAAAAGCATACCTTTTTATATTAACCAGGTTTGCAAAGTATGTTTCGTGTCATTTAACAGGAGGTCACTGAATTTTTAAACAAGCAATGGACCAAAACTTTCGATTCATTACACAAACAACAGGCATACACGGCTCAAAAAAATCAACTGGCCGTGGCTTAGGGAGAGAGGCAGTGAAGGAAATGCCCTTTCTGTGGTCTGTAAAAGAGAAAAATCACCTCGCTAAACACTGAAACGTGGAAAACTCATCACACGTTATTCCCTTGCTTTGAATTTTCTCTTGTCAAAGTCCAGAATCCCTGCTAGGCATAGGGTAAATAAAAAAATGAGAAAATTGGTAAAAGCGATCTGATCATCCAGAACTTGAAGAAGCGTTTTGCAAGATCATTACTGCCCAAGAGTAAATTGAGATGTCTACTTTTACACTAAATTTAGTGCATTTTTTTCTCTCCTGCTCCCTATTCTGCTCATTTTTCCAAATCCACTTGTTGCATGCCATACCCACAGAGAAGCCCCCTGCATCCTGTGTTTGCAGGCAGCCCAGCACATCTGGATCCGATCCCTGCCGAGGTTTCCTCCACGCTACCACAGGAGAAACAGAAACTGCCGAATTTCAAACCTGGGATCTGCAAAGCCTCTCCTTCCCCTGGGATTGCAGAGCTCTGGGGACATCCCCGTGCTCACTGCTGGGACACACCATGCTGTCCCCTCGCAGAGAAGCATCTGTCCCCACAAAGGAGGAGGATGGACACGTCTCAGTGGACACAGACGTGAGAACGATTAATGTTACAAATGCAGTGTGATTTTTATAGCAGTTAATACTCCACCTCAAACGAGCTGGTGCGATGCAGCCGCAGCAACACCTCTCAGGCTGTTCTCACACCACACACTTGCCCTGACGATGACTCTTTTTTGAATAGCAGCTCAAGAGAACCCTTTTTTTCTTTCCCTGCTGTTTATGCATGTAAAGGACTGACTTAATAAACAATTTTAAAAGAAACAGTAAGATAGATTTTGCCCGAACTACGCATTGCATGGGGCAGCCCCTCGCTATCTCTGCTACAATTTTGAGTATCACAATGTAAGAAAGATACAAAGCTGTTAGAGAGTGTCCAAAGAAGGGACACGCAGATGGTGAAGGGTCAGGAGGGTCCATATGAGAAGGGGCTGAGGGCACTTGGTTTGCTCAGCTGGAGGAGACTTGGAAGAGACTCATCGGGGTCTGCAGCTCTGATCTCTGCTCTCTGTGACCAGAACTCTGTGACCAGCTCTCTGTGGCTGGAGCTGTGCCAGGGGAGGTCTAGCTTGGGTATTAGGAAAAGGTTTTTCCCCACAGGGTGGTGGGGCACTGAACAGCTCCCCAGGGAATGGGCACAGCCCCAAGGCTGCCAGAGCTCCAGGAGGGTTTGGACAACACACTCAGGCACAGGGTGCGATTTTTGGGGCTGTGCTGTGCAGAGTTGGACTGATTATCCTTGTGTGTCCCTTCCAGCTCAGGATATTCTATGACTCTTCAACCCACCCCACATCGCTCAGCCCAAACCCAACCTCAACCCCCGAGACACAAGAGATCTATCAATAACCGCCTGAACTTCCCAAGCGAGTTGTGTCGCTGAGCTCCCATTCCTCCCTCACCGCGGGCTGGAGGAAGGCACAGCTCTCCTATCCCTAAACCCATCCCAGGGCTGTCCTCCCCGGTCACTGTGACCACGACTGTCCCCTGCCCGATGCCATCCCCTGCCTGCCTTCCTTTGCGCCAGGGCACTCTGGGCTAATGTAATCATACGATTACATAATTAACCCAGCTGTCTCATTAAGAAAATCAACTGGAATTCAGGGCATAATTAGTCATACAGCAATTAGCATGCTGATGAGCAACTGATGAAAAGCTGTCTCGATATAGAGTATGCTGGGACCACCCTCGTTATTTAAGGAGAGGGGGGAAAAGCCCACCTCGGCTCACGGAAAAGGAGCTCCTGCGGGACGGGGAATGTTTAAAGTTAATGCTTAACCCTTGGGCCGATGCTGCCGTGAGGGGTGAGGTGACAACACCGAGGGGCTGATGGCGGGCTTTGCCAAACGGAGTGGAAAAACCGTGTCATTGTTTAAATGTACAATTTACAGCGTGCGGGGCCGAATTACCCTCTCTCCCCATATATATTTATACAAATATGCACATTTAACCCCCGGGCTGCGGAGCGTTGTTCACAGGGAGCATTCCCGAGGAACGGGCTCCGCCAGCCCCGCCGTGAGGGAGCACCGTGAGGGAGCACCGTGAGGGAGCACCGAGGAGCCCCGCAGTGACTGCCCGGAGCACGGGAGGAACCCCCGGACCAACAGCCCGGGCCCCCAGAGGTGCTGTCCGGACCCTGGGGTGACCGCAGGGACGCCAGAGGGGTTGCCGTGCCCCACGAGGTGCTGTCCAGAGCCGCAGTGACCGCCCGGACCCCGCAGGCTCCCCCGGCCGGCCCGGCCCGCAGCGCGGGGAGAGCGGCAAAGCGCGGCCTGGATCGGCGCGGCGGATCGGGCGGTGCCGCTGCGGGGCTGGAGCTCCGCGCTCGCTGTAAAATCACCACAGCGGGGATTTTCCGTGCCGTGAGACCCCAACGCGGGGCCAGGGGCCGCAGGAGCGCCCAGAGACCCGCTCTGCCCGGCCCGAGGTTCGCTCTCTGCTCAGTCGCAAAATACATTCATAGAAATCACAGAATCACAGAATGGTTTGGGTTGGAAGGGACCTTAAAGCTCATCTCGTTGCACCTCTGCCGTGGGCAGGGACACCTTCCGACCATCCCTGTCCAGCCTGGCCTTGGACACTGCCAGGGATCCAGGGGCAGTACAGCTTCTCTGGGAATCTGTGCCAGGGCCTCATCACCCTCACAGGGAACAATTCCTTCCTAGCATCTAAATTAAACCCCTTCTCTTTCACCTTGAATCTATTCCTTTGCTATCAGAACATGGAGCTCCTGAAGAGCCTCTTCCAAAACAAAGGACTTGCCTTTTAATAACCCCCCTCCTCCCTGTTCATTTACAGGCCTGTAACACTGGAAACGATAAGAAAGCAAGTTATGAAACAGTGCCAGAACTACGGGGGCAATTAATAATTTATATCACTGGAAATGTGTTTCCTAAGGTTGGGATCTAAAAATAATTCATGGAAGGCAAGGCGTCTCTTTCAACGCGACTGAGTTTCTGTTGCCCAAACCCTGCTGTAAGCAAAGCTGTCGGTGATCACGATAAGGCAGGGGGAAAAAATTATAATCTTCCTTAAACACAACTTTATTAACGAGATTTAACTTTTTCAAAGAGCCACGAGTTCAGCCCTGCTGTCACAACACTTCGGTCACGAAGTAAAGGCAAGTTTTTTCCCTTTCCTAAATGCAATGCTGCTCTTTGCAGGGAGCGTTCCTGATGGAGAATGGTCCCTGGATTACAGACACAGACACAATACTTCAGTCACGAAGTAAAGGGAAGTTTTTCCCCTTCCTAAATGCAATGCTGCTCATTGCAGGGAGCATTCCTGATGGAGAATCCTGCTGGATTTCAGACATGGAGAAGCTCCATGAGCTTCTGATGCACAAACTGCTTTCGTGGCAGACTGCGTGCCTGAAAATAATCCGAAAATGTGTTTTAGAAAAAATAATAATTACATTGTAGCTTTTGAATATTCAAACACCTCACAGCATACTTAATTAATTCATTAATTATTCCCCAGAAATTTCAGGGGTAAATTGAAATAGCCTAGAGAGACTGAGACAAAGATTTCATGGAATAAATGATAGCTTTGCTCCCGTTCCCCTATGACTCTGGTAGCCCAGGGACAGAAGAGTTATAGCCGTAATTCCATTTGAAACAAAGCTCGTCATCTCTCCAACTCCTCACTTCATAAAAGCCATAAAAAGCTTCTTCCTTCAATCAAGAATTATACATATTTTCTTACTCCCCCATCCCACAGGACTGGGATGTGTGTCTTCGTTTTATTTTTTCCCACTTTTTAACAGCATTCTCCTCACCCTCTGGCTGTCAGAGCGTTCTGTGCAGGCTGTACCGGGGAATTCAAAGTGCCCACAAGAGGGTGAGGGACTCTCATTTTCCTTACCAGAAAAAAAAAGCTGAATCCCAAATTCTGCCGACCTCTGGAAGCAGCACAGCCAGACTGATGGGACCCCCCTGTATGGAGCCGGGGGAGTGGCAGCAGACCGGCGCCTTTCCTCCCCATTAATCACAGCACAAGTTCTCCAAAGCTTGCAGGGTTAAATGAAACAACACGGGATGCTATACAGGCTATGTGACCACAATCATATAGATCCCTCCCACAGTGTGGTCCTTACATCTTGTGGGCTATTATTTAAAAACATCCTTTATTTATCTCCCAGCTTGGGAATGGTTACTGCTAGAAAGATGCTCTGCCCTGCCCCAGATTGAGATGCATCACTATTCTAATATTAAAAAAAATCACATAAGGCAGAGTAAATGACTGACTCCTTCATGAACTGCGCTGCAGTTCCCTCTATTTTCAAAGGAATAATCAAAGTAAATCCCCAGAAAAGTTTTTAATATTAAACCTGGGGCGTGCATAATAGGTAGTAGGGTATTTTGTGGCACTGTATCAGCTGAGAAAGAACCTAATGAGTTACAAGAGAAGCCACTGCAACTGAAAAGGCTCCAATTTGTTAACGTTCTAGTAATAGCCCAGGACACTGGAATTTTTGCTCACACGGTGAACTCAGCGCAAAGAAGACTTGACAGAAAAAACGCTTGTACTTCAAGTTTCATTTCTCCTACTTTGAGATTATAAAAGAAACAAGAGCTTTCCACTATGTTTGAAAGCATTTTCGCCACATTCATCCCTTCTTTCTCCAAAAAGCTTCTGAACAGACTTAGCACTAAACCCCCCGAAAGCTGGGGTTTATTCTAATTCCAGTTCACATTCCTGCAACCGGGAAAGTCCAATATTCCTCCTCCCCAGCACGCTCCAGCCTTGGGGCTGCTCTAACTCCACTCCCTACGGCAACAGCTTCGGAAGGGCTGCGGTGACACCCTGCAGGTGAACACAACCCCTTCCCGCAGGGATATCTGCTGGGATATCTCCTCACCCCGCACATTCTTCCTGCTCCTATTCACTGCATCCTTCCCCTTATCTGCACCTCCCCTCTTCCTTCCGTGCCTCCAGCCTACCAAGTCAAATAGGGCTTGACAACCGCACTATAAATTTTTTAAACTGTATGCTTTAGGGATATTTCTTCCTCTGAATATTTATTCCGGCTTTTACAAAGGAATTTATCCAATTATTAATTCAACGAGAAAAACTAGAGAGAAAAAAAAAGTATGTGATCAGACAAGCCCAACTTCAAGCATTAAGGTAGCAGAACTATTTTCAGTTATTTTGACACGGGTTTCAAAATAGAAGGATACAGTGAATGCGTTCTAAAGACGGGAACTGGCCAGGACTTTGTGCTGTGTGTGGAAATAGCAGTAACATTACCAGTGCTGCCCTTCCAGCATGAATTCCTCCATGAACATCCCAAACTGCACATCCCAAACCCACAGGGAAGGAGGCTGAAGTGATTATCAGCTCCTTATACATCCCTCAGCACTGCACTACCCCGAGGATGGAGCAGCATCTCAGGCAATCCAGGATATTCTGGAAAATGAAACGGTGGCAGCTGCTGCCCCTACCAGAACTCTGCTCAAAATATCTTATCTGCAGCTGGGACTTTAAACTGTTCCTCTCGCCCCCACCTCGGGCACTTCTTGCAGAACAGTTTGGGGAAAATCACTGAATTTCTACAGTCCGTAATTTTTTACAGCACAGACTTCACTTCCAGAATTTCCTCTGTGCAGTTCCTTCTTTTTACTGTTCTAAACACACTGCTGAAGCATCAAGGATTTTGGCTTCAGATGGGATCCACTCACCAGCTAAATCACTGCCTGCAGCCACGGGGGTTTATGGCTTTTCACTCTTTCAAGTATTAACTATGCTCAATTTTCTGCTTAATTTTATCAGATTTTCAAGTGTGTTTAGAAAGACACCTAACTGCTGTGTTTGAGGGGTGTCTGAGCCACTTCTGTGTTCATGAGCAAGTTCATTTTGCTTCCTTTCCCCCTGAGACTACTCACTGCAATATAGTTTTCCCTCGAAGGTTGAGAAAAGGCACGTTATGAATATTCATTTCCCTTGCACAGTCTAGGGCAGCAAAAACATAAACTTGTTCATTTTATGGGTCTGTCCTCTGTTTTATTCCAGTGTATTTTATTGGGAAATGGGTAACAGTTTTGACATGTATTATTAACAAATGAGAAACTGCCTAAAATTTTTCACACTGCAATGATACCAAACATTTGTCAAAAATGGTCTGTGCTGATCAGCCTTGATATAACTCAGGGTTTACTATATCCTGATCTTGCTCTTTAGACAGTTTTGCCAACCAATTAACCATTACCCCAGACAAGAGTGCTTGAAGTATTAACTTTTTCAAACTATCTTTTTATTATTCTACTTTGGGATGTGTTTAAACACAGCCCCTTAGAGTGAGCCTCTTTTCCTTCACCTCTCTTTTTTATCCCCTAAATTTACATTCACCCAGCTATCCCTACAGGCAGAAAAGGCTGGGGGTGCCTAGCTTGAAATTTTAGGACATTGTGAGTCATCTGGGTCTGTAAAAATCTGTATTATACAGACTTTCCTACCAGAGCTGGCATTAACCTTTCTGCTGAACATTACACTGTACCAAAAAATCCAAAAACATCACAGGACGCACATAAACACAACAACTTAATACACATTTATCACCTCCAACATAAGCAGCAGATAATTTTTCTGGGGGGGAAAAAACCCCAACCAAACCCCAAATCAAACCTGTTTTTTTCTTGTATCACCTTTAACCTGAGAACATTGATCAAATACACTTTAAATGGAATTTTCTCATAGCCCAAACAGCAATGCAAGTCTGGAGACAGTTGTAAATTGTAAATAATCAAAAGGCAATGGCTGACAGCTGTAAGCACTGCAAATAATTTTCATTTCTGCCTTTAAAAGTATTTCCCTCACACTTATTTAGTGCTTTACTGATCATTTATTCAAAAAAGAACTTCGTGTTTCCTCAGCTAAACCATTCCCTGGAAAAAGAACGCCCAATGCAGGGCAGTGGAATTTGCAAGGCTGAACTGGCATGTAAACTAAAATACTCCATGTAGTGATAGGTGTGTGGAAAACTCCTTTGGAATGAGCCTGCTCCTCCTTCAAACCCTTTGTGAGACACAGCCCCCACGGCTGGGTGTGCAATTTATGATGGCAAGGAGTAAGGGAAAGGTAAAATTTCCACTTCAGCCATCTTTCACTGTTATTGCTTTTGATTGTTTTGACAGGGCACATTAAAAAAAATAAAATCTTATTTTTACCTTCTCTGTTTTGTTATACTTCCCTTCGATAGCAGGTCCTGTGAGCTAAAAACACATTATACAGCAGAGACCTGGGAAGAGTCTCCAATAAAACCACACACACATCCCCTTTTACACCCCAAGAGTCATTTCGTTTCCTGATGAGAAAATTCCCATTAAGGAGAAACGAAACCCATGTGTGGCTCAGCCCTAGAAGGCAACACAGCCCCTCGAAACCAAGAGCAAACAGTTTGCATTAACCTTCCCTCACTCTCAGATGTGTATATGCTGAAAAAACTCTGGTTTTTTTCCTATTCTATGGACTGAACCCAACTGGGTTTAACTGTGCCACATCCAGAGAGCAGAGTTGGAGTTTAAAGGCAGAATTGTTTCTTCTTTGCCCACACAGGAACAACACTGGGACAAAACACTGAGCAAATCCACCGTGGCACTGGGTGTAAGTGCAGTGATCCACCCAGCAGAAAGAAAACTCTATTAAACCACTTTATCCAGACACTGACACCTGGCATTTACTCAGTCTCCACGTTTTAAGTTTGACTTGAAAATTACAGTGAAGTTTTGTTTTTAGAAAATAAAGTCGTGAACAACGTTCGTTTTTGAAATAAAAATATTTCGTATTTTTAATGCTGAAAATTTTTCCTTTAAAGCTTTAGGGAAATAATGAAAATACTGCTTCTGCAAGGCAACACCACTCCTCCAAACACACAACAAGGCTCCAATTTCACATTAAGTACTTGCAAGATTAAGACCCTAAAAGCCAAGGGTGCTAACATAATACACTTATTTTACAGAACTAAAGACAAAGGAATTCTTGAACAGATGGAAGAAGGCTTCCTCAAAACACAGACACAACCTCCCTTTACTTCAAAATAAATATATTCACATTATTTTTAAAGGTAAGTTGTGACAGCCTTGTTGATTAGTGCAATTCATGTGGCAGCATTCGCTTTTCCCTAGCTCTGTACTGCATACTGAAAATAAGGCAATTAAATGAGAAAATTAATTCCATTAATTAAAAATGTTCAGTCTCAAGCAAGAAAGAACGAAATTAAAAATGTTCAGTCTCAAGCAAGACAGAACGATCCGAGTGAGAATTACAGCTGTATAAATGTACATAAACCAAAATATTTTCCTTGACATGTACTTTCCTTTAGGAAGGATAAATTTTGCAGCAGAAAGCAATGATAATGCTATTTTAACGGCATCATAAAGCTGGAGAGAGATATATAAAAGGTCTGTTTTATCTTTTAAAGAGAAACCCCCCTGATGTACATAGGAAAATTTACAAGTAAAATACCACTCTTCCCACAAATTCCTTACTGGTGAGCCTGAGTGAAAACTCTGGTCAAGTCAGGAAAGAAAATCATTAAACTTTGCTGAATCCATAAAGCACTGTAGCTGGAGTTTCAATACAGATCATTTTATAGTAAAATTAAAATAGAAGCCCTTTTTAATTATATAAAGCGCGCACATTATTACTGAGGAGAGAAATACACGCTTTCCTCAAGAACCATAAAATTGGCTGCTGGGAATTAGACTTCAGCTGCAATTATTATATGGTCCTATAAAGGATATTGAAAGTCTGATAAAATTGCACCCTTGTCATGTACCAGCGATGCTTAATGCTAAATAACCACTCTGCAGCATTCCAGTCATAGCTTCCCCCAAACATCATCTCTCCCTTCTCACACCGAAAAGAAAACACAGCAGGATTGGGGAGCTAAAAGTGTACCTAAATATTTGAAATACCAAACAAACAGGTCAAAAGATATGTAAAGGAACACGGAGGCAAAGCAAGTGATAAATGAGTACTGATGGCTGTTCATAAAGGAAAGCTCTCCAAGGATACCCACCCAGCCCTCCATGGATACTGCCCAAAGGAGCAGACTGCACAGGATGAGAGGGAAATGAAAAAGAGCAATGCAATGAGGCAGAGTGACAAAGACCAGCGCCACACATTCCTGATGGCTGCTTTCCTTCTCCTTGCAGTGTGCTGTAAACTGGGAGTATCTGTTACTCCTGCACACAGCTACAGCAGACTGGCTGCACTCCTCCTGGAGAACCTGAAACTGGTGCCTCTCAGGGCTGCATGTAAGAGCATGGGCCTCAAACCTGCAGATATTTCTCATTCCACAGGCTCCATCACACTCCCAACTTGGCCAGGCTGGAGTTGTTATGTGTATTAAGAATATCAAAGAAATATTTCTGTGACAGGTGACATAAGGCACGTGCAGGGGATGGCAGGGCAAGAGACAGCCTGTGGGGTGTGGGAGCAGGGCTGGAAATTCTGCTCCTGCAAATGGAGGAAAAGAGAAAATTCCTTCTCCTCCAAAGAAGTCCTGACAAAGTCCCTCACCATTTCGACAGCACGTGTGGGATATAAATATAAATCCTACCTGCCCTGCAAGGCTTTGGTCTGATCTGCTGCTCTAATCCCAACACCTGTGATTGTGCCAGGCTGCAGAAAGAAGCTTCTCTCTGCTCAGGAGCCCATGAGAATCCCACACAGCTCGTGTTTGACACCACTTCTCAGTAGTGAAAAAAGCCAGACTGTTGCAGATCAAACCTCCTCAGCTCCCAAATTATGGCAGGAAACTGTGCTGTGTGTTAATACAGGGCTGGAGAGGCTGCAGTGCCTCTCCCCAGTGCTCACTGCTGGACTCCCAGGCTGCAGAAATGTTGGGGATGTTTTCATACAGGGGTTTCTTTCCAACCCAAGGCTGTGGGTGTTCATCCTGTGCCCACCCTGCTCATGCCAGCAAAACTGGGATGGTTGGGACTCTCTCTGAGTTACCTGCTCCTCGTGGCATGAGAGGGTGGGCAAAGGGAGCTGCTCTGTGCTCAGTGGAACCTCACTGAGCAGGAAATAAGTGAAGGAAGACTCACAGACCACAGCTGGCTAACCTAAAAACAACATTTCCGAGGCAGTTGAGGCCCAGGAAGAGCATGGTGAGTCCCTGCATCCCTACAGAGGGACTACTCAACCATGAATGGGAAAGCATAAAAAAAATAGATTTGTTAGCTCAGACTGAGCATCTGAAAACACTGACCTTTCAACCAGTTAATCATTAAACTAAAACATTAAAAAATGAATTTTTATTTGAATCACACGTGAAATGTGCTCCTTAAACGGTATAACTGGTAAAATAAAACCAGGGTACTATGAGGCCTTAAAAGTATTAATTGCATCTCAAAACCTCTCTTGAGGTATTTTGAATATTATAGACAATGTCAGTGTTTTATAAAAGTATAAAATGGCACACACACTGTCATGTGCCAACAGCTCAGTCAGGCCAAGACGTGGCAGAGGAGACTTGGGCTCCTCACTTCCTCTCAGCTGTGGGTAAAGTTGCAAAAAGAAAAATCTGCTCAGCCTGTATTTATTTACCACTGGGGAAAACAAAAAAACCAACTCCCAAAATGTAAAAAAATTAACTGAAACCAAATGCCAAATAAAGAAAGTTCAGATGCCAAAAAAAAGGGAAGTTGAAAACACATACAATGAAGGCCTTTGAATAAAATTTATGATCACACTTACACTGCAAAGAACTGAAATTTGGTAGTGATTTATTTTTCAGTAAGGCTTTTTCTTCTGTTTTTTTTGGAAGGCATGAAAAATTTTCTCTATCCTTTAAAAGTACAAATATTGCTGTTTCTTGGTGCTTCAACTGTTGATGTTAAAATTGGCTGAACCTTCTAACAAACAAAATCCTGAGGACCACACAGTATCACAATAATATAAATTGATTCATACAAACATGTGGATGCAATGACAAGTCCTGAAATGTGCCACAGTTCCAGTTCACTCCACTAGAAACAATACAGGAATTTTATCAGCTCCAGAATAAAACCATTGCTCCTATTTACCTTATTGAAGGTAGGAAAAATGCCCAGTACATTCACACAAACACGAGCCATTAGTTTTTCAGAATAAGGGAATAATTTGCTTACCTGGAACATCAATTAATCTCTTATAAACATTCAAGAAGGCTGCCTCTGCTTCTTTGCTTCGTTTACCCAATGCGTCAATCTAAAAGGGGGATGAGAAAAGAGACTTTAAGACTTGTTCTGATACTCTCACACTCAGAGCTCTAAATATAAATTAACAGATTTCATGTAAAACTAGTTAATACATAAAAAGGGAACCCAAGTCTCCTGTGTACAGCTCCCATAGAAGCAGCCTTGAAAGACTGTTCCTGCCTCATTTGTACTGAATATAATTTACAGTCCATTTTTCAGCACAATAACAAGCATCAATATTTTTATGCACACCCCTGCCTGTTGTGATTCTGTATTTTAAATCTTTATAAAAAGCCTGGTATTTGCCAGGCAGATTCTCTCCTCAACAACTGTTTTCCTTTACCACTTATTGAGATCTAACGCAGCGAACGGAACCGCAGCCACTTCTGATGTCCCACTCTGCCTTTATTGTGGTAAATAGATTTTCTGTTATTTCCAACAAGCCTGTGAGGCAATGAAAAGATGAACTTGTTGAGCACCCTGTGATACTTAACACTAAGTAACTGTGAATCTTCTGCATGCTAAGAAGTTTTCTAATCCAGCACAGGCATGGTCTGCACTCCTGAGCTGCTCTGACCAGCTTCTCCTTGTGCTCTGTAACATGTAGAGTACTCATCTAAGAATTTATTTTTATCATTTTATTATTTTCTCCTACATCTGCATTTTCATCTATAGCTCCATTTTGCACGGAAAGGCAGCTTAACGGCTCTGAGAATAAAATACTTATTCCACAGCAACTTCTTTTGTGCAAACATGTATTTTCCTATTGTACCAGAAACCAGAGGATTTACTAACTATTGACAATAAACAACCAGAGTGACTCAGGATCAGATCCACTGCATTAATAGCCCAAAGCAGAGGGACAGAAAGGGAAACAGGAAAGCCTGACACAGCTCTGTGGCAGCTTACCCAAATCAGGAAACCAAAGGCATGGAGATTATCGTTCCCATATTTTAATAAAAGGCAAGGAAGGATCTGAAGAACTGCAGATACAAAGGCCTGATATCAATTCTTCTGTGTATTTGAAAGGCACTGAATATTATGGAACCATTTAAAGGTGCCGACGTCACCAGGGCCTTAAAAAAGGAAGGCCCTGTCTGAAAAACGTCCTTGAATTCTTTCTCTACACTATTGATTCGGCAGATAAGGCAGAAACAATGGCCAGAGTTTACTGTATCTGTATTTCAGGAAAGTATCTGATATTTTATTTTATGAAAGTATATGGTATTTATTTCGGGAAGCGTGGGGTGCCAGGGAGAGGAAGCGAGCAGGGAGGAGAGGAGATAAAGCAGGAGGTGCTGTGGGGTCAGACCTGGTGCCACTTGTGTTTACTGCATACTGAAATGCCTCTGTGAAGAAAGGGGAAAGATCTGGGGAGGGAGAGGGGGGCAGTCCTACAACGGGGATGATTTAATAATGTAGGGAGTT
Organism: Entomyzon cyanotis; assembly: GCA_024500445.1. Classification (NCBI taxonomy): domain Eukaryota; kingdom Metazoa; phylum Chordata; class Aves; order Passeriformes; family Meliphagidae; genus Entomyzon; species Entomyzon cyanotis. The sequence goes on from JAKEPQ010000746.1 coordinate 375,939, forward strand.
GGGGTCTGAGCGCAGTGCAGGGCTGCTGTGGATCAGCTTATGGCTGGGAAGTGACTTGTAGGGATCATCAGGGGCAGGATTAAGGGCAGAAAAGCAAAGGACAGTCGGAGAAATGGCACAGGAGCACAATGCACAACGTATAAGCCAAGAAAAGGCTGGGAGGGGAGGAGGGGTCAAGGAGGGAAATAAGGACACGGCAGCTTTTTTCCTTGCTTTGGCAGCAGCAGCAACAAGGAAATCTTGGGAGATACGGAGAGAGGCTGGGAAGGGATGAGTTCTGGCAACACAATAGAAGGCTGTGTTTAAAGAAATAAACCAAGTTCCTATTGCGCTTACATCCCCCCAGGATCTGGATTAATTTATGGAGACGGGTGGAGGTGTGGTGTAACTGAAACCTGACCTGTTTGCCACTTATCAAAGGGTATTGGAAAAGAGATAAATGAGCATCAGATGTCGAAATGATGGAGAATGTGGGGAGCAGATATAAATCCTCAAGAAGAGCTGCCCATGCTGGTGTTTCAGAGTTCACCAACAAAGACCACGGAAAGGCACTGGAATCTCCCACCATGCTGCAGAGCAAGGGATTGATGGTTGTGAATAACCCACTTAATAATAATGTGAATTCGAGCAATCCCAGGTGGACTGATGCTCATTAGGGAACGGCAACAGAAGCAACTCGGAGAGAACATTTTCACACGAGGAGTACTTGAAATGAGCCTGTGGAATGAAGTGCCAAAGGCAGGGAGGCTCTGGGATGTGTAAATCCATGCTGGGGAGTGTCAGGCACTGCTCGGGGATGGGGTGAGAAGGAAGGGCACGGTGCAGTTGAGCTGTTTGCTGGGTGCACAGAGACCAAACCACACCATATGTTACACTTCTGGACTTCAACGTTCCCATGTACAATTTGCTCTCCCTGCTGCTCGGCAGAGAGCAGCCAAATTTAAATTACTATTATTAAATACAATTAGCATTACAGCACTGATTCTGTACTGTATTTTGAAAAAAAATTCATTTGCCCCTTTTATGACAAGCAAAGCGTTTAAAATGGTTCCATTTCTGAGAAATAACAGGATGAATTTGTTTTCCTATTACAGTTTTTCCACATTTTAATAAAGAGCATTTGTACTTATATTCTCCCTAAGTATTATAAAAGGTATGGTTTATTCGCTCCTTACCAGTTATAGAGTGATGGAAATATAAACCAGATTTGAAACAACATCATCTGAGGAGATCAGAGACTTTCCAAAGGAAGCAGTTTGTAAATCACAGGTATTTTATACCATTTTTCACCCTCAAATTCAGAACCAGAGTTCCAAACAATCCCACCAGGCAGAAATATGGTTTAATGTTTTAGTTGTTAAAAAAAATAAATCAAACTGTCTGGTTTAAAGTTCTACTTAAATGAGCACTGCAACTATTTTATATCTTAAAATAAAATTTAGAAAAAGCACCATGACAACTTTAACTGGAATAAAATAATAATTAAGCATGCCAGGTGTGTAAGAAAATAAGGAAATATTGGAGGAAAAGACATCAAAAATAGCAAAATATAAATGAAGTCCAGAGAGAGAGGAAACAGAACACTGAAATGACATGGAAACATTTGGAAGTTCGCTAAAATTTTTCAAATCAAAGTAAAATTGGTTCAGGAGCCAACAAGGCTGAGCTGCAATCAGCTCACATTAAACAGTTGAACTACATTATAAAACTCTTGCTGAACATTTTTATTTGACTCTAAAAACTTCAGGGACCCTGAAAGAAGTCAACTTATAATTACCCTCGCGTTGTCTTGACACGAGCTTAGCTCCAAATCTTAATTTATCTAAACCAGGCCCCATTATGTCTTCTCTGAGCAGAAAGAAACAACAGTGACCTCTGTATTCCCCACCACCCCCATAAACATATGTTCACTTTTAAGTTTTGGCATCCTATTTGTCTCGATAATACCACTGGCGCTGCAGTGAGATAACAGAACTGAGACACCAGGAATCCTCCCAGCCTTCAGCTCGCTCTTCATCCCTAAAACATTGCTGGAGCTCTGTGGAGGAGCTGCAGACAGACACCAGGCTTATCCACCTGATTTTCCAGGTCAAGTGCTCTCCTGAGTTGTTGTTCAGGTCACCCCAGAGCTGAGTGTCCCCCTGCCCCTCCAGAATCATCTCCCTCCAACCTGTCCTTGAAGATCTCTGTGTTCTGATCCCACTTTCCACTGCTTGTTGCCCAACACTGCACTCAGGAGCACTTGGTCCCAGTCTAATACCCACTGCACCTGGCTAAAATCAAAGTATCATCAATGAAATACAAGGATTTATCTCCACATTTACATAGGCACAGTAAATCTGGCACCTCTGCCAGGGAAGGTGCTAAACATAGTTTTATCCAAATGTTGCCTCTTTCAGCTATGTCCAGCCAAGATAAAAGCAAAGCCTGTGGCTTTAGTTTGGAATCTGTCACCTTTTGTGCAGTAGGAGATTTCAGCATTAATTCCAGCCTGATGCTTACTGCCCCCCAATCTCCTGAGCACAGGATGCTCTGAATTTGGAATAACCTCACGGACTGCAGTCCGACTGAAGGATGCACAACTCTGCTCCTGAATTCAAAGATGAAACTGGATGATGAAGCTCCCTGCAAGGAAGCTGCACTGCCAGATGCCACTTGGATCCTCTGCACTCACAGCTATCAACACATTACCACTTCGCAGAGCACAGGACTGGCACACGTGCTGCCCCTCTTGGATCCACTGGGATCCACCAGCAGAGCTGGATGATGCTGGACTCAGCATCCCAAAACCAGCTCTTTGTGAGGAGTTCCCAGTGCTGGGTCTGTCTGGCATTGCCAAAGCATTGGTGATTTGCTCACAGAACCACAAACACAACTTTTCACACAACTGTGCTGAATGTGAACTTTGCAGTCCCAGTTCTTCCATATCCTCATAGTTCTCCAATTTAATTCTCACTCTCATTAACCACCTTAACATGTCTTTTACTGTCCTGCACACAATCTGGAACTAATTTATGGAGTAAAAATCAGTTATTTAAAAGAGAAGTTATTTTTCTGGTCTGATTTTTAATAAATGGATGCCTTAAGGAGACACCCACCCCTCTTCCCTTACACATCTTCTGTTGCATTGTTTTGCATCACGAGGTTTTTCCATTTGTCTTCAATTACTTCAAGTTACCAAAACACCATTAAGAACTGGGAGAACCATATGAAACAAAGGGAAAAGCACGAGAACAACTCATTAAAGCACCAATCTTTTAAGCAATGCTGTATTCCTGAATAACTGCATTGGAATCAAATGGTGGCTACAGCAGGATTATTAATGCATCAGTCTTGCTTTGAAGCCTTTACAATACAGAGCTGGCTTGATTTCCCTTTCTTAATACCGAGAGATATCTACATTAATAAATAAATTAATAAAGATAATATTGTCATTTACAAATGAATAAAAATATATACTTCACCATCCCTGTTAAATTATTTTGCCACTGACAAAAGAAAAAGTACAAAATTCCTATTTTTAGCTTTGTTGCAATTAGAACAGTTTTGAAGCAAAATTAAAAAGAAATTATTTCTGTGCAGTTGCTTAAGGCATATGGTGTGGATTTTAGCTGGGCTATAAATTCTTTAAGGGAATTAAGGACTTCACAGTGGATCCAATACCAATCTGTTTAACAAAGCTGGACACAGGTACAGCACCAGCAAAGAGCCTGGGAAGGGCATGCCTGCCTCACCAACTTGTTGGTTTAACCTCACGTTAAGCAGAGAGCTTTAGGAAGACCTCAAACCCCTCAAATTTTCAATTCTGCTCCCTCCACTGCCAAACAGCTGCAACCTTGAACCCTCAAAAGCTCCTCTTCCTTTCATGCCCAGCTAAATCCTGATTTTCCCGGACAAACAACGCTGCCATCCCCCGAGCAATGTTCCCACAGGACAGCTTCTTGCTGCTTTTCCAATCTTTGATCTTCCTTCCCAGTGAAACAGCCCAGCCCAACATGTGCCTGCAGATACTGACAGCAGAGCTGCAGCTCTGATTCAACCCTGTCTGCCACCCTGCCTTGGGTTCAGTGGCTCTGCTGTCCCTGCTGTCCCTCTCCTGGAGCCTGGAGATCCCACCCAGCTCTCCCTGCAGCTCAGAGGTTCCTCAGCTCCTGCTCCCTCCTCCTGCCTCTGCCATAGCATGATTCAGCTCAGTGGCTCGGTGAGGAACTAAGGAAGGAGAGGAAGAGTTTATTTCCCATTGTGCTGGCAAACTGAACTGACTCATCCTGTGCTTTTGCTGGGCTCAGCATGAGGGAGGAGGAGGGGACCCTGGGCTGGGGCAAGGACACCCCATGGCATTTGTCCCTCACCCCCAGAGTGACAAAGAATGGATGGCAAAGGAGGGTCAGAGTGCCAAATGTTACCAAAATTCCTTTTTATCGATCAATCTTTATAGCATGGAAGTGGATTAACTTCGTTAATGTCTGTATTAGTTCATATTATACACTCTGATATAATGATGTGTTAGAATTTTTACTGGAGACTTTGGTGTTTTTCATGCTGAAGTAAAACAAACCAAAGGACAGCCTGGTCCTGGAAATAAGGACTTTGCTCACGGGAGCTTACAGCTGTCCATGCAGGATAAAGGATGCTCTTGAACACCAAGCTAATGCCAACATCCCAACCCCTCTGACACGTTTGAAACCCTCACAGTGTTTTCTGGTGTCACAAACCAGTAACTCCAGCAAGACTGACTCCAGGCGTGCCTGGATCCATAGACAGGCAGCAGGAATGCTGCAGAAATAGGGGGAATTTGCAAAGTTTTGCTCCAATTAGTAAGTGTGGGTGCTAGTGAACAAACTGTGTTGTAGATGAGCTTTAAGGGGTGTAAAACCCTTGTGTGGAACCAGATATGGGGTGCCCCAATTTGGCTGCACAATGAATAATTATTTATCCCCGTAATTCTACACTTTGCATCCCAGCCTCTCTCCTCTGTCAGCACAGGCCAGTTGTGAATTTTCTTAATGCTAAAAAGGTAAAACAAAGAGCTGACCTCCAGAGGACACATCCTTCCCCAAAACTGAAGTAACACCCTTCTAGTGCATAGATCAGCAAATCATTTGTTCTGTCACTGAACAGAGATGTCAGAGCTTGCCAGTTGTGATCCTTGAGGTTCTGTGAGAGCACAAGGAAGGAGAACATCGCTGGCTCTGGCCATCCCAGTCATGCTTGGTGTGGGAAATGGGGCAGGGAGGAAGGGAGAGCCAGGGCAGAGCAGCCTGGGCTATCCCACATCTCCTCCAGCCTCCCAGCAGCAGGAGCCCCATGGAAGGTGAGTCCACCTCTCCTCCTGCCTCTGAGCAGCCACCTGGAGCCCACAACTGCTCCTCTCCCTCTTGGATGATCCAAACTTTTGTTTGGGTATTTTTAAAAAATGAGGTCAGAGGAATCTGTGCAAGAAGGAGCTCATTAACCACTTTTGTGCAAAATCCAGCTGCACACAAATACCAAGATGCAACCTTTCCTGGTGTTTTATGCTGCACACAAATACCAAGATGCAACCTTTTCCTGGTGTTTTATACTGAGCTCACCCTTTGCTTTGCCTTTCTGAGAAAGCAAGACCAGGGATCAGCTTGTATAGAGCCTCACAGTAACTCTGTGATAAATATGGAGGTAACTCTGTACTAAATACAGAGATAATTCTGTATTTGGAGAAACAGGGATTTTAATGACACTCGGCAGAATACCTCGCCCGACCCAACCCTCCCATTCCCATTCCTTCCAGCACACTTCAAGCTCTCTTTTTTTTCCCCCTGAGGATGAGAAGACACTCCTGACCCTGCGAGCTGCACCAGTGCTGCAATCCTGAATAAACTGAATTTCCCACCACTGCTCCCATTCCCCCCGAGCGCATGGCAGCGGCACAGACAGCCCACCAGCTGCCAACAGGAATTTCAGCACTTTGTCAATTATGTAAAAAGCAGAGAATTTGGGCTGATCCTCCCCAAAGTTACCCTGGCAGTCCCTGCTGTCTCTGTACAACTTGCCTGCAAGTTGGAGAAGAACCTGCAAGAGCTTTGGGAAAGGTGCACAGCGCCTGTGGGATGTGCCAGGTTTGGGGTTTGCCTGTCATCCCCACAGCTCTGAGCTGGCCCAGGTGGGAAAAAGGGATTTAACAGGAGAGGCTCTGACCGTATTTGAGTCTCTACAGCTCTGTCCATCCCCTGCAGCTCAGTGTCTCCTCTCAGCCCTGCAGCAGCAGCAGCCACCCCACTGCTCAGCAGGGAGAGCTCACCCGCCTGGGAGATGCTGCAGTATATTTAAATCACCTTCCTCAGGAAAGATGTTGTTTAAACGGCAATCAAGCCAGCGAAAAATAAATAAATAATCATTTACACACTTCTGTAAACAAAGCAAGGAAAGCACTGTGGAGCTGTGGTTACCCCAAGAGCAGGTCATGACCTCTCCCTGCTTTGGGGAGCACAACTGAGGTGCAGAGTGGACTTTAAAAGTAATTATCTGCCAAAAAGATTCACTTTTTGGTACACAGAGGGTTTTGATGGGACTTCCAGTGAAAAGCAGGGAGGCTCTGGGCCCAAACACAGGCGCTGGATTTTGATGTATGCTGTTGACTTCCCCAACACAGAGCAATTTGTAATAGCTTTGCCACGCTGTTGTTTTCAAAGCTCCTGCTACATCACAAGCATTTATTTCTGACCACAAAATTACATTTATTCAACAGCAAGCAGCTCAGGGTCTTTAAGAGGTTAACTTCTGGAGTGCTTGGCTGCTCTCCAGCCTCCCTACGAGCATCAGTGCTAACGCAAGGCACACAACAGCACCCAGGCTGGCCGTGATTAATAGAGTGCTGAACACGCTGCTTTCCACATACACACACTTTTCATTCCCTTGCTTCCATAGATCATGGACTTATCCTCAAAATATCTGACTGAAATTGAATTTGGCTTCTCTCTCAACCGTTCATTTCCTATGTTATGCAAGGTTATATCCTTTTCTGCATGAGCAGAACCAAACCAGCTGCAGCTTTGGAGAAGAAAATGTGTTTTCAATTATGAAGTTGGCCTGAATATTGAACCACAGTTCTACTGCTACTCTAATTGAGCCATCATGGAGTGAACGTACAGGAAAGAAATTGTATTAATTAGGTTTGGAAATTTAACATAAGGAAATTAAAGGGGGCAAAATTAAAAAATATCTGAGTATCAGCTCAGGAATAGTCCTTCAAAATGCAGCAGGAACTTCAGCAGGTCTGAAGTGGTTTAGGCACACACATTATTAGAGTGCTCCTTCAAAGACATGATTAGTGGTTCCAGCACATCAAACTGATTTTCAGCTTCTGTTGTCTGCATATGGAAAATTATTAAATTACTCGACTGACCAAATTAATAGTTTAAAGAGCAATTCAGCTAAGTGGGGAGCCAGAGTGGTCTCATCAGAATGGCAATACCCTTAAAAGTACTTGCTGTGTGAGAAGCAGATGAGCAATGGCTTTCACAGACATCGAGTCCAGCACGTTGTTTTGGAGTCTGTGCCTTGGAGGGTTCTCCAAATGAGGGATTACTGCATTACTGTTGGACAGTGCTCTTATGCCACATGAAAAGAATGCTAATGACCTCAGGAAATCCTTTCCCAGCCTTAAAATATCTGTCTGATGACTTCACAAGTACGGATTCCAACGTTAGATTTCCATGCTGCTGATTTCCATTCAGTTCTGTCAATTAACATAGCCCAAGAACATCACTGCTTTTTACTTTTATTTTTTTTTTCAGATTTCATGTACAAATATCCAGCCACTGATGTACCCATGGCAAAGCACAGTGACCTCCCCAAAACACAGCTTATTCAGATGGCTCCTTGCAGGAGCACCTTGCAAATTATACCAAATAATCATTTCATGACTGCATGATAAAGCTCCTTAACCTTTCCTGATTCTGTCCTGTATTTAGCCCAGCATAGGGTGAGCAAACCATTAATAAGTTGCATCCTCAAGTTAATGGCAAGAAAAAGGAAACGCAAGACAGAGATTTAAGATCAAAATGACAGGAATTTTACACTTCTGAAATGAATGACTTTTAACTGTCTTGCTCACAATAGCCTATTTACACCACCCAGACCTTAAATCTTCCAGGAAAGGCAGAAAAGTTACCCACAGATTTCAAAAGAACAATACCATCAGCTCTGAAGCAGACACAACATTCTGTTAAATTAGAAAACTGCCTTCAAATTTCCATTAAGATCCTAAATAAGGAAAAAGGACTATAATAAAACTATTCTCTGGTGATGAATTAATAGGGGTTCATGCTGAACCAGGAATGCATTTGAAAATCTGTAGTATGCTAAATTTCATTTCACAGTGCTTTTACTTTAACTCTTATCACAAAAAAATCCAGTTACTTAACGCACTGAGATCTATACAAAAAAAGTTATTTCCAACTACTAATGGAAAATGAATATTTGATGACTGCAACAGTTTTTATCTGAATGAATGAGATAAATAACTAAGGAATACAGAATGTTCTGCTTTGTCCAGTATGTACAAATTCATATTCCATAAAGGGAAAATATTGGGGGAAGTATCAATATTCCATGCCCAAACCGAAGAGAAAACTTGGATAAAGAGACCTGTGGGTTTGTTGAAAAAAGCCAACTGGCCCCAGGTTTACCAGCAGCTCTCATAAATCATGCTTGGGAGGGGAAATAAATACCTGAGCTGAACTTCCCCTCTCTCCAACTCATGTCAGGCTCACTGAGGCACAGCTCAAGGACAGTTTAAGTCAACCTGAGCTGACCCAGTTGTGCTGCTCCTGCCCCTGGTTTGCTCTGCTGGCCTCTCCCCTGCCCTGAACCCACCTGGTGGGAAACTAAGCCAGCAAAAAAGGGGAAAAACCCATCTTTGTGCTCACTGTGGGATCACAGCAGAAAAAGGGCTGAGGAGAGGCAGGGAGCAGGAACACAGCAATATCCATGAAAAGCTGGTCAAATACCTCTGCTCATCAGGGAGCTGATTCTACCCTCTGGCTCTCCCTAGAGCCCAGAGCCCTGGGCACAGCTCAGCCCACATGGCACTGGCAAAAGCCCACTTCCCTTCTGATGTGGAATTGTAATTTACTGCTCCATGCAAAAAGCACCTAATTCTGTCTAGTAGTAGAGTTTGGGAAAAGGTTGGGGCAGCAGCAGCAGTGGGGATGGAGAGAGGAGTTGGAGGCAAAAATATGGTGGAGACTCTCCTGGGGGGAAAATGGAGAAGCTGCATCAGTGCTGAGTGAACAGCTGCTGGTGCTCCAGATGTGGAGCCCCAAAATTCCTTATTCCCACCCACAATGGCTGCTCCTACAGAATTCCCTACCTCCTGCTCCAGGACACTCTCTAGCACAAGGAGCCCTAGAAAACATCTACTCTCATCACATCTCCACTTACCCCTGTTTTATTTACTCACTGCTGTAGATCTTTTTAAAAAACCACAAAATCACAGACTCATTGAAAGGTTTGGGTTGGAAGGGTCCTGAAATGGATCTCATTCCAGCTCCCTTGCTATGTGCACCTTCCACTCCAGCAGGTTACTCAGAGCCCATCCAGCCTGGCCTTGAGCACTGCCAGGGACAACTCTGGGGCAGAATCTTCACCTGGAGCTGAAAACAGCAGGGAACCTCTGGCCAATTCCTCCTCCCTGCTCACATCCCATCCCACAGGTCCTGTGGGACCAAAAGGTCCCTCTGCCAGCTCCTCCCAGGACATGAAACATCACCTGACAGGTAATAAATTATCCCAGGGGCTGCAGGGGTGTGTGTCCTGTTGCCAGTGGTGTTGCTCCCTGAGCCTCTCAAGGGACAGAAATCAAGGCATCTCCAGTGGATTTGAAATGGAGAGAAGCTTATTTGCTTAAGAAAACTTGTGTTTGAGATACCCACAGCAGTCATCTCCTGATCTTTTAGAAAGTCAGCCCTAACAACAACCAGAAACCAGATCTATATCCTGAACAATCAAATATAACTCAACAGAACCGGCTCATATCCTCGGTATTTTGATTTGTCTCCAAAACAAGATACAGTAATTACATCTATAATCAAATACCATAATTCACAGTTTAATGTGGTGCATTTATGTAGTCAATCATGATTAGTTCAGGTTTTTTAGGTTTCTGAAACCCTGTCTCGATTAGGGAGACTGGAATCACCAGCTCAGAGATTCAGCAGCACAATCTGTTCATGTATTTGTGCTGCATTTACGCCACAGGGGATTTCCACAACAAATTTTGCTCTGGTGAGGTTGAATTTACACCAAAATAAACTTCACTTTTATATCAGTGGAGCAAAACTACAGAAGAGGAGTGTGTGAGAGCCATACCAAGGTAACAGGGAGCTGTCTCCAGCAGGGAAGATCTAATGAGAGAATCCTCTTCGCTGTAGCCAAATTTAAATTTATGCTTCTTCCTTGATCCTTCCTTGATTCCCCTCGTTAAAGAACAGTGCTGAAAGCACACATGCACTTTTCAGTCAGTGCATTGCAAGCTTGAAACTGAAGTGAGAAGGTCCTAAGAGCACTGCAATGCACTCGGAACAATTTTAAAGTGTAAATTTCCATTGGCAAACGGACTCACGCAAGTCATTCTTTGTTCTCACAAATGTCTATTGGATGTATCAAGGACAAAGTTGTCCTGTTTATTTATTTATTTCTGGCAATACTTGGGAAATCAGGTTGCAAAACAAAAACAACCATGCTGCTTTTAAATGTGGAATTACTGCCTGGTTGGGACACAGATTTAGCAGGAGGTGGAACTGATCAGGAATGCAAACCTCACTAAGGGGAGCTGAGCACTGAAATCCCTTTGCAGAATCCTGAATTTCCCTGTGCTGACGGGAACTGCCACAATATAAAGTCAGTGAACAACTCATGGAGTGAGGAGGTGCTGGAACACAATTCTTGAGGGGCAGAGCTCTGTGATGTGCAGCAGTGTGAGCTCAAACCTCCATCCACCACCCCACGCAGCTTTCCAAGGACAAATGGAATTTCCAGCCTCCCTCCCTGATGCTTCCCGAGCACAAGAGCCACAGCACCACGGCTCCCATCTGGCCACAGCCAAAATGGCAAACTCTCTAATTGGCCCAGCTGCCTTTGCCTGTAGAAACTCCTCAGAATAACAACAGTTGGCTTTTAAACTCGTGAGCACTCTGCTCGTGTGTTCTCGGGGAATGGTGTGAAGAGAAATCCGAGTTGGAGCTGTTAACGCTTTCTGCTGCCTTTCCAACCAACACCTGCCAACTCAAGGTTTGCCATCAGCCCTCTGGAATACAATGTTTTACAGCTGAAAGGCTTTGCAGGGGAAATGAGTTGCAGTATGCTCATGTTTTATGAGTGCATTACATTGCATTCATTAAGAGCTCCAACTGTGGTGGTCAGTGAGGTCCAGAGAGCTCTGTGCCCCCTGGGTTCCTGCCATGGTGACAGGATGCTCAGGGATGCTCAGGGATGCTCAGAGCAAAGTGATGGGACCAGTTTAGATTGTCCAGCACAAACCCAGTCTATCACAGAATCACAGAATCCCCTGGGTTGGAAAGGACCTTAAAGCTCATCTCATTCCACCCCGTGCCATGGACAGGGCACTTTCCACTATCCCAGATTTCTCCAAGCCCCATCCAACCTGGTCTGAAACAATTCCAGGGATGGGGCAGCCACAGCTTCTCTGGACAACGTGTGCCAGGGCCTCACCATCCTCATAGGAAAGGATTTCTTCCCAACATCCAATCCAAACCTACTCTCTGTCAGTTTGAACCATTCCCTCTTGTCCCTCTCCATCTCCAGGCTCCCTCCAGCAGCTGACATTCCCTGCACACACCAAATGCTGAGGGCTCTGTGCCCACCTGGCCACACACACCCTGCCAGCACACCAGGCTCACAAATCAGCCCCAAAAGCACTTTGAGAAGCAGAAGAAGCTCTTACCTCTCCCTGGAAACTCTTCAGTAATGGAGCTACCTGTTTGCGCAGGTCCTGGAAGACAGAAGCAGGATATTCCATCAGAACAACTGCAAAGGACAAGTCATCATCACCTTCTTCCTGATGTTATTTTCAGTTCTGAAGTGCTACTTAAATTCTGATCGCATTTTATGGGAGCTTTGATTAAAATAGAATTATACCTGGAGTTCACTTTGAGCCAGTCTGGATTTCCAGTTTGACATACACCTGCATCTGCTGCAAATGGTATTAATTATCCCAACTGTGGTGCTGCTGGGTAAGCACTGAATGCCTTCAGTCTCCTAATTCAGCTGAAACATTAATGAGATTAGCAGTAAATGCCTCTATCTACCTCCACAGCAGCTGCACCTCTGAACTTATGCCAAGGAAATTCCCACAAATGGAAGCCAGGCTGAAAGGAGGATGACTCTGGACCATCATTTCAAGTAAGAGTGTTGCCATTTTGTAAAATCTCTGTTTTATTTATTATTTTCCCAAGAGGGCTCTGACTTTAGTCATCAGAGAACTGGAGCATATTGAAGATGACAAGTATTATTTGTTGGTTTCTGTATAACTCAAAATTTCTTCTTCCAAATTCCAACACACTTAAGTGCTACAAAATTCATTAAATTACTGCCCACAGAATCACTCTAAAGGTTTATAGCTTATTTTTATTTAGCAATTGAGATAATTTAGGACAGAAAAGGCATATTTATGGTACATAAAATTCTCTGTGGCTTCACTTCATGCTGGTTTGGGCTGAATTCACTTACAAATTCCATAATTTGTATTATGTGTGTTCCTGAAGAATAAAATCCAGTAACTTTGGAGAGGACACTAATATTCCTGCACAGCCAGGGTGCTGCATTCCTGGTTTTGCCACTGACAAAGCACAAGCAGCCACTTCACAGAGCACTTACACCTGGAAATAAATCTGGAAGAGGTATAAACCAATTCTGTGATGCTGCATCACTTGGGAGAGCAGCACTGGGAAAGGGAAAAGGTGCATTTCCCATCCTTGGACATTTCCAAGGCTCAGCTGAGCAGACCTAGAGCTAAATGGGTGCTAAAGGCCCATTTTAAAGGCCAGGTCAGATCTGGTCAGACTCCAACCCTGAGTCCTATGATGCTCTGGGAATTATTCCCACAACTGGGACAGATACCAACTGCTTCAGAAACCACAAAATCTCCCTACCTGCACACAGGCCACAGTCCCTGAGCTACCTGAACCTCATGCAAAGGGTCCTAAAGACATATTTGAAGTATTTTCTCTATATAGAAAAGGATGTGTTGAGGCCTCGAGCTTTTTGGAAAAAGAAGTTGACCTTAAAAAGTTGGGAAATTCTCTTTTCCAACACATTCGCTTTTACAGTCATGGAACATATTGGATGTTAAAGCACTCACCAAAACACTCTCAGCCCTGGATTTAATCTGATTTTCCTGAAGGAAAAGTAGGCTTTTGAGAGAAGTGATTTTTGTCATTTAAATGACAAGTCATGCAGAGAGTTGGAGTATCAGGAGTTCTCCCACTCCCTGAGAAATGGCTTAGGGGGGCCAAAGGCAAATGAAGCTATCAAAGACAAATGATCAGCCAAATTTCACTGCTGACATGGTTATTGCACTGAAATACAGCTTAATCCCCATCAAGTCAAGGATAATGTTAATGTTTCAGCTTGCTGAGCTCCCTCTTTGGACCAAACCAAGCTGTGCTTCTGTTCTCAGGCCAAGTCAAGTCACCTCAGTATATACCCTGATACACCCTGCTGCCTCTTTTGGGACAGAAAAAGGTTGGATTTTGTCCTGGTGTATCACAAACATCTACAAATTCTGCTTCTCCCAAAGCAAACTGGCAGGTTGAGCAGCTTTTCCCTTTTCCCGAGCTCCTCAGGGAGCTGTGCACCTTTCAGAATGTGTTTTCTGTGTAACCTGACAATGCTGACATTGAAGAAAGTAACAATAACCACTGAGGGCAAAATAAATGCCCACATTCAAGGCCAGAATCTGGCACAGGAGGTTTTAGTGCCCAGTGAAATTACAAACAGAATTAGATTTACAGCACCCTTTGTAAAATCAGGAAAAATTGTATCATCCAAACCAAGCAACTTTTCTTGAAATAAAAATCTCAGCTGGTCAGAAATCACTGAGTTTAGGGCTTTTGTCCTTGATAGCACCTCTGAATTTACTGACTTGTTTGGCAGCAGCCAGAAAAGTGATGTCAGAAGTGAAAACAGAAATACAGATCTAGTCCCAGATCCAGAGGCAGGGGAATGTCATCCTTGCTCCTGTGCCCATGGCAAGCTCTAGCCAGGATTCCACTATTAACTGCATCCTCTGGCACATCCTAACTCCTCAGAGACAGGATTTGCAGCACTTTTTATTTCATGATATAAACTATGTCAGGACTTCACCTTCATCTTGAATAATGAGGGATGTTGTTTTTGGCTGTTTATAACAGAAAAGAGGGAGAGGAACAGGGGGAAAGGAATAGAAGATCCCAAAGCCATGAAAACAGTTGGTCGAGCTGTCAAAAAGGGAGCAAAGCTTTCAAGTGCATTCATTTAGCAAATTCAGGATGCTGAACACTCATCCCAGCAATCAGGACCAAGCAAAATTTGTGCCATAATGGGAAAACATGTGCTTGATGCAGACAGCAGCTTGTGGTGGGGATAAAACTGCTTTTAAAATATTTCCTGATGGAGGAGAAGGCAGCTCAGGATATTTATCCCTGTTGGCAAGCAATGGGTTAAACCACTGCAATCAATGCAGGGCAATCCCAGGACACATCAGAGCACACACTGAATGGGGTAAAATGCTCTGACAGCCTGAAATCTTCACAATAACTTGAAATCTGTTGCAGCTGAACGGCTGAGACAGAGCATCCCACTGCCATTCCCCTCCCAGAGCAAACAGGCAACTGCAGGGATGTGATTGAGGATTTTAAATTCAGCCAAAAGCTCCGTGCAGGTGAGTGGATAAATGGCACCCACCACAGCAAAAGGCATAAACACCTTTTTCACATCAGCTTTTCTTTTCTCCCCTCTTTTCCTGCCTTGCCCTTGGAAAGAGTTTATAGGAAAGAGTTTATAGGCTACTTTTGTAATTCCTTCCTCGGCGAAACAACATCAAAACTTGAGACAGCTCACAAGCAAAGGGAAATAAAAATAAACAGACAGAAGTCAGGAATACATATGCTTCGAGTCACCAGCTCCAGCTCTGCTGGGGAGATTTATTTTTGGCAGTTTGGAAAAATTCCTCATCAGACTTTGTCTCGAAATATTACACTGAACTTCAAACAGAATTTTACCTTCTTTACACTAAATTGAACAGGAGGAAGAAGGATGTTCAGTTCAGACCCGAGGGAATCTGCAGTGTTGGTTAGCAAGGACACTGTGTGATTTATTATCTGTTTAAAGTGTGGTGGCCTTTACTGCCTGGGCTGTGATCAAAACAGGAAAAGCATCCAGGCTCCAGCCCTCACACAGCCACCAACCCACTGAGGCCAAGCAGAACAGCTGAAAAGGGTCCATGCAACTGAACATTAAAACAAATTATAATTTATCAACACAAACGCACTGAAATATTTGAGTATAGGAATACAATCCCATTATTAGCCTATTTTTCCGTGCCATCTAAATACATGTAATTCTCCCTCTCTCTCTCTGGATGATTTATCAGGGGTAGAGCAGTGTTCTGAAAAAGGCTCCATCACAGACTAACTCAGTATCTGATGCAGAGCCCATGAATTAGGATGCTGTATCATTATCTGAATCAAATCTGATGGCTGAAAGCTAATATAGCATTTCCTCTTTCCAAGAGTAAAAACAATGAGTTTATATTTTGATCAAGTGGCTAAACAATGAAATCTGAATCCACATAATTTTTAACTCCCCTTCCATTCTCATTAAAAATAACTCCACGGAAAATAAACCAAGAATAAATTTATGTTAAAATCCTGCGTAATAAATGCATCTTTCTGACAACTAAACTACATTATTTATCTAGATCTTAATACCCTGTGTAGAGTACAAAGGACATAGCAATGGTCAGGCTACCAACGCTGTATTTGTAATTTACTTGAGGTCTGAAGCTACACAAGGACCTTCTGCTCTCCTCCCAGGCTGCTCCATCTCATTTCCTCCCCAATGCTTATCTTGAAATGTCACAACAAGAGCCCTCTGACCCCAGCTTGATAAAGTGATCCAGCAGGGCTGAGCTTGACCTCCACACCTTCATCATCTCCACAAGCACCGTGCTCTTGTAAAACAAAACACCCAAAATCCTGGGTGAACATTCCACTGTGGGCCTCCAGATTATTCTGAATTTCATCTGCTGGAGGCAGGCAGGGGCTGGGGATGTCACTGTGCCTGGCACAGGGATCAGGAGGAGGAGCAGCCCCTCGGATCAGCCTGGTGACATCATTTGTTCAGCTGTCACAGCCCATTGCAGAGCAGCCTCATCACTGCGAGGTGCTGTGGCTTCCCTGCTGCCTTCCCCTTCGGTGTCCCTGTGCTGTGTGGAATGAGGCACTGACAGCACCCAGAGTGGCAGGGCTGCACAGCCTGACTGACCCCAGGTTCTTTCTTGGAAGAACTTAAAAAAAGAAAGAAAAAGAAAAAACCCAACCCAGACAACCACCAGGAGGTACTGGCTGTGCAGGAGGGTGTTTGTAATTCCACCAATATCTAACACTTCCCATCCCTGGAAGTGTCCAAGGCAGGGCTTGGAGCCACCTGGGCTAGTGGAAGGTGTCCCTGCCCATGGCAGGGGTGCAATGAGATGAGATTTAAATCCTTCCAATCCAAATCATTCCATGACTTTGTGATAAGAAACAGCACAGCTGGAGGGGAACTCCTGTCCCAAACTGAGTGCCAGCTTTGTGTCCCTGTCCCCAGGGAGGGTGGATCTCTGTTCCTGGGGACTGGGAGGATGTTCATCCCTGTGCCCTCCCAGCCAGGGCTCAGACACTCCGTCCACCCTGCCATTATCCCCATCGTGCTGCTGAGCTTCCCATAAATTTGGCTGGAAGGGGGAGAGCTGAGAGGCAGCCAGGCATGAAGGATTTGGGAAGAACGCTGGCATCGACTTCTGAGGTGTGTTTGATTATTGTGTACTTCAAGGACACAACTTGTCACCATGAAACACACAAATCAGCAAGTTAACTATAATTAGGAGTAAGCAGTTCTGCTGGTTAATTAGAGAGAGGCAGCAAGCACAGATGCTTCACCCTGCTATGGGGAAATGGGTGAAGGGCTTGGGATCATTCAAACACTCACCTACCAGTGCACAAGTCATAAAAATTATTTCTTTGGATTATGAAAAGAATCCAGATTATTCCTATTTCTTTTCACCCGAAATCCTGGGCACATCTGATTGGGGGCGTTCTAAAGGAAATACTTAAGTCTTTATGTTTAATTAGTTCCAGCAAGTTCCATTTTGCTTTAATCTAAAAGAGATGAAACTCAAATCCCAGATAGTTGTTCAAACAGGTATTATACAGTAGCTTAGATGACTTACTTAATTCCTAAAATATAAGGCAAAGTAGATCATATGAGTAAACAATTTATTGATCAATTTACACTTTGATTTAATGAGATATAAAACCTCTTATTGCTAAAGGCTGCTGAAGTATTTACTTGAAATCTGATCATTAAAGAGTGAATCATGATCTTATCAATCTCCTATGATATTTTTAGTTATTTCAGTACACTAACATGACAGTGTTTTCTCTGTACAGAAAAACCACCCTTTTAAAGTCACATTTATAGATATGTTTCAGCCTAGCACAATGATAAATAAAAAATCTTGATTTACAGTAGCAAAACGTACACCACAGTACTTTCGGAAATATTTCAAGCTCACAGATCTTGTGCAAATTCCATTAGCTTTAATTATTTATTAGCAGTAGATTTAGATTACTGTTCTTGACCTATTTTTCAGCGTATGGACCCACCCAGCAAGATGTGAAAAAATATTCCATTTGTGAAGAGCTGATTTAACAAGTGCAGATTTCAGCTCTGAGTGGAGCACTGAGCAAAACCCTGGGCATTGTAATTTGGGGGGAGAGAAGTTACAAAGCAGAATAAACACTGATCGATTCCTTGGAAAGAGCTGGAATTTTTGCTGTTTGACCACTTCAGAGAATTTTAAAGGACTGCAGCCACATGACAAGCACAAAGGAAGCGACACCAGACGCACGGAGAAGTTTCAAGAGTTTCTTTGTGGAAATTCCCTTGTTTCTCACCAAACTCCAAAGACCACGTGCCTCCTACTCAGCCACAGAAAAATGGGTCGAGAGGGAGAATCTTGGGGCTGATCCTGTGACCCTTTTCAGTGGCAATGTGTCAATTTGGCTCTTCCCAAGTCTGGGGAAAACAGAATATTTGGGAAAGAGCCTCCCCTGCCATGCTGGGACTTTGCTTCCAATGGAACTTGCCTGAGTGTTAATGGAATCCTCTTCTGGCTCCTTCCAAGTTCAAATAAACAAAAAGCTCCCAGGTTTACTCTGGGTCTGTGCAGCCACATCCACACAGCCTGGGCACCTTCACAAGTGTTTAAAAAGCCTGAGAGGAGCTGTTGCACCCATATATATGTATGGAAGTGTGTGTATATATACACACATACGCTATGTAGAAGAGAAAAAGGATTTTTTTAACTAACTTTACAAATTAATGTGGTGAACGAAGCTTTTTAGCAGCATGTGACAACCCTGATGTCATTTATAAACCAGTGAGTTAACACTGGCTAGGAGAGACATTGAACAGGAACTATGCAGAACTTAAAAAGTAGAGTTGCTAGGAAACAAAAAAAATGAATTCAAACAAAAATGGTTCAGGTGGAGCTTTGGAAGGAGGTAATGCTAAGGAAATGAAAGTCTGGCCAGTAAAATTCCAGTAGGGAAAAAAGGAAAGGATGACTTGTGTTAATAGCTCACCAACACAGGCAGAGAATCAAGCACCACTTTAAACAAACATTAAAACAAACAGTTTTTAACAAACATTTAAAAGGCTTCCCACTGGGTAATGGCTCCATGGTGATTTTCCCTCCTGCTCTCCTGTTCAACCCTGTGGTCCCTGCTGAAGGCTTGAGGTGACACCAAACATGCCATGACAGACCCTTGTCATGGGAAAAACCACCTCTGCATCACCCCAGCTCAGCAGAACTCCTGATTGATGTAATGAAAACCCATTTGATACACGAGATAAATATTTCAGAACCTCTGGAGTGCACTGCTCTTGCCAGCAGGATAGCCATGTGGTGGTGAAATCCAGGAATTGCCATTCCTGGTTGAGGTCAGTATCCCTACCCAGAGCAGAGATAATTAGAGCTTTGTTAAGTGCCTGCAGATGTGAATAGATGAGTCCATCTGTCCAAAAAAATGGGAAGCAAACTGACTGCTTGGCTGTGCCTCCCAGTACAGCTTTACATCCCAAAAAGCAGCCTCACCTATGTTTGTCAGGTTTGAACCAGAACTGCTCTGTCCCTCCATGAATTCCATGTTGTCCCACAAGTTCTCTGCCCCTGTGATTGAATTTTCCAGTGAAAAAGATGCTGAACACTCCTCCCAAATCACACCCTGCAGGTTTGGTCCTCCATCCACTGCATTTTGCACTCTGAAAGTCTACAGAGAAAGTGTTCCTAACTCTCCCCTGGTTCTCCAGAATCACAGCCTGCAGATCACGGGTTTCTCTTCAGTGTAGAATGGGGAACTTCTGAAAAAAGGTAATTATGATGAGCCCTAAAAAATTATCGTGTCTAATGAGAGGCTAATGACAGGGGCCATGACTCTGCAGAAGAGGCACCTAAGTGCTGTGGTCCAATTAACAACCCCAGTTCAAACACAGCCTAATGCTCCACACGGCGGATTTAGAAAGAATATTTAATGGGAAACCATAATTGCAGCTGTAATTTTCCATATTCCCTCCACACAAGCAGTGCTGGGATCAGAGTGCACCCTACCTCAGCCTTCTGGGATGATGGGATCAGGAGCTGGGATTTCTCCTCAGCCTCAAGGAAGAGATGGGTAGAACCATTCAGAAACCAGAGATTCCAAGGATTTCTTTATTTAGGAAAAGTGACATTACTAAATTCATGTTATTGGTTTCTAGAATGCAAGTATCTTGCTTTGAAGTCCAGTTAAGCTTCCAAGAAGAATAATTCTGTGTTCAATACAATAATGAGGAGCCAGGCTCCATCCTCATGGATCCTTACAGAGCAAGCTGGGGAGGAGGCATTGCTGGGACAGCAGGGATTGCAAAATTGTTTTCCTTCCTTCTCCTTTACACACAGATGACAAATATAGCTGTGAGCAGTGTGTGCATTAATCACACTCTGACATACCTGCATGCAAGAACACAGGTGGATTTACTGATTTCTATCATCACACTCAGCCTTTTGCTTTGATTTCAATGCGAGAAAATTCGATACTACGCAATCCTCTAGTAATCTTTTTATAAGATTTTCTTGTTCATCTTGATCCTGACCATCCAGTTTGATTCAAAAGCCAGTTGCTCCTACAGAAAACAAGTTGTTTCATGAGGACTTGAGTAAAAAGCCTTCTGTCCTGCAAATACTTGTCCTATATTTGCTGAAACTCTCAAGACCATCATCTTTGCTATCTTTATGTTCTTTATGACTGTTTCCATGCAGGGAGTCACTGGGTTCAGGCATTTTGGATGCAGCTGAAGTGATAACTTCAGATTCCAACGAAGATGAGAAATTCAAAGGGAAAAAAAAATAAAATTGACAACCTCAAAAACATCAGGATACAGACCCAAAGGTTTTACTACATCTAATTTAGCATATCTGGTAAAAACACCTCGAAATTAATCTAACTGTCATCCTGCTGACCTAAATAAAAAAACACAGCACAGAGCTTTTCATGTTGCTTCAGTGAGCGAAGCAATTTGGAGAAAACAAACTTTTGCTGCTTTTTTACTCTTCCTGGCAAAATTCCTATGGAAACAGGCTCAGGCCCATAATGCACATGCTTTGGGAGCACACAGTAGAGAGGAATGAATCATCCAGATGAAAGCAAGCAAGAGCTCACTACAGACTTATTCAATACATTTACTGTTTGTTAGTTGGATTTAAGAAATAAAAAAACCCACATAAAGCGCTTTGGAGCAGCAGCATCTCCTCACAAGTGTAATATATAGTCTCAGCTGGGATTAATTCCCAAATTCATGTGTTGAACTGTGAACTGTTGCAGGGCTTGGAGAGGGTGGGGAGGGAGAGGAGATAAAAGGAGCAGGAAAAGGAACCCAGAGGATGGAGATTAGGGAGGGAGACACGGAGCCAGCAGTTCCCATTGCTGGGCAGTGCTGGAGCACAATCAGCTCAATGGCAGATTAAAATGAGGCACACTTGTATAATAATAAATCAGCAGAATTAATACAGGCTTATCTCCTACCAACTCAGAAGGGGGAGGTGACAAATTGCACTTGAGGACAAACAGTTTGACTGTTGCCAGCGTAAGCTGAGCGTCTATAGGAAATGGCTAAATTTAGACAGCCAGCTTTTGATGAGAGCAACGGAAATTAATTCAAGCTTTTTGTCTGTGGTTTGTGTTTTTGTTTGGTTCTTTTTTTTAAAGAGCTCTAGAATGTTACTCATCTCTTGAAACTCTTACCAAAAGACCAGACTTCATAATGTACCATCCTCCCTGCCTACGCCCTCCTACTCTTCCCCCCTATAAAAGGAAGAATTGCTCCTTTGGGCTACAGCAATTTAGGAACTTAATGCAGTTTAACAAATTCCCTATCTCTTGGCTGGAGCTGTTTGGCTCCGACAGATGAATCAGAGAAGTCCATAAACGTCTGGAGGATTCCTACAGACTTTTTCTTGGATGACTATATATGGCAACTGCAGATCAACTTATCTGCCATCGTTTGAACCTCAGCTTCAAACTTTTTACCTTATTCCTGCCTTTGTGGCAAACTTCCCTCAGCTGTACTGCTGCTAAATCAGACCTGTACTTTTCTCAAAAGCATTTTCCCACTCATTGCAAGGCAGTAAAAATATGTGAATTGAGATATGCTTAAGTAAGAATTCACTTTTGTCAGTTCCTCCTGCATCTCAGCAATCCATTTCTGGGAGGAGTGACCCAGATGTGATGCTGTGGAGCTCATGTTCTCACTCACACTGTTCTGCTATCACTGAAGGTGCACCAACATCACCAAACAGCAGATGTTTTCAGTCACTTATTACCTGAAATACCAAATGCCACGAGAAGTCAAGCACTAACTGTCGATAGAAGCAAAATCCACATGTAAAGAAAAAAAAGGGAGGTCAAAACTGCTCAACTGATGTACACAGGGACTTACAAAGGAATTCCAGCAATGCCTGCAACACCCTTTATCCAGAGAAATACTCAATAAACTTCTTCCTATCACCATCTTTTATACATCTGATCACTTTTACAAGATGCTGAAGTGCAGACATCAAAGCCAGTGATACAATCCTGAAGGCTTTTAGCTGCATCCAAACCCTTCTCTGTGCATCCAAAGCAAAGGGTGCAGCAAGTTCAAGCAACTTCTTTAAGCTAAATATTCCTCACACGCCTCAAGATGGACACTCAGTGCCACTGGGGGCTCAAGGCAGGAGCTCCTCAAAGCCAGCAGTGAAACAGGGTGAGCAAACTTAAAAAGCTGGAAGTGAACACTGAGGTTTGGATGCAAAAAACACCACCGGGCTCACTTTTAAATGACATTTAAAAGCAAAGATCCACAGCCAGCCTCTGCCTGGGCAAAAGGCTACAAATAATGGCTCTGGTGGAACCTCAGCAGGTGATGAAGGTCACTCTGAGCAGAGGGGCAGAGTCACAGAGGGCTGAGAGCTACACAAAATATAAACACAGTCATGCTCCATCCTGTGAAACACTCTTAGGAAAGGCAGATAAAATAGTTTAAAAGAAAAAAAAAGCTACTGTTCAGAGGAGATTGTATCTTACCCAGCTGCTTATTAACACCGTGCAGTTCAAACAAGTTATTTGAAATTCCTAAAGGCACGCTGTGTCTGGCAATGCAATGTTTAATAAGCACTTTCCCCACCTGACTACAGCCTTACAAACACTGGTATTTCTGAACCACTGAGCTCTCTCCTAGCCAGGCCAGGTCAGACCACCTTGAGGGAGGAAAAAGGGGAAAATTGGGCAAGTGACATCATGGATTTTCCACATCGGTATTGATTAATTAATAAACTTATCTGATTTTATGACTTCCATTTATTGCATCCTGTTCAACTGGTTATAAAAAGATGTAATTGCTCATTTTTTAATTGATTTTGGAGTGGCTTGTGCAGAGTTTGCTGGTCCATCAGAGCTGAGCACTGAGACATTGATGGATTTACACATGCTGCTGATCCATCCAAACCCAGCAGGTTATCTTGGACGCCTCTCCCCAGGTTTGGGTAAGAACAAGGAAACATTTCGGTGCCACCATCAGATAGTGAAGCATAAACAACTGTTAGCACCTCTGGGGAGGGAGCAGGTATCACTCAGCTGCATTCCTGTGGGTTTTTTCCTTAGGGTAGATGTAGGGAAAGGACTGCACAACAAACACTCCTGGTGGGTCAAGTTCCAGCTGCAGCAGCTGGGTGACTCCACACACCAGCTCTCTGCACTGCCTGCTGATTGTTCCAGCCTTGGCAGAGGTAAAATGGGAATCTTCAGGGTGGTTCTTGCTGCTCACCTGCTGGATGAGCTCCCAGAGCTGTGCTCCCAGCAGCTTCTGGCTGGAGCAGAGACTCCTCAGCCCCCAACCCCTGGAGCTCAGCACCTTCCCTCTGACCAGGAGGTCATTTTTGGGATAAGCAGGCCATTAATGGGATCCAAACCAGCCAAGGTCATTCCCTAACCCATAAACAACTTGTCCAGTGTTTCCTTAAGGACTTTGCTCTCTCCCATTTTTCTGCCCAATTTTTTTGACAGCTTTAGCATTTCCCATTAAAAACCAGCACAGTGAAGGGTGTAATGTATCCCTAAAACATAAATATTTGCCAGATTGTCACACAGAAATACTTCATTATCTTTTCAGTAACTGGGTAAAATACAAAAACTTTGTTTGCAACAGCATGAAACACTCCAAAAAGTGTGAAAACTGTTGCTCATTTTCATGTAAAATGGAGTATTAAAGTATAAATCACACTGTTTACATTAACTGAGCAGAAGAATTCCAGTTGGTGCAAGTAGCAAGCTGGAATTATGAACATTTTTTTGCTCAACCCGGGGCTCTGTTAACTAATAGCTTTTTCACCCCTTATCAGCTGCACAAACAACAATGGATTTTAAATCAACTAAATGACCTGTGGAACTTCTCCTAAATGGGGGGCAAATCATTGAAGGCAGCCAGGGAAGTTTGGCAGGAGTCAGGAGGGCTCCAGGAGGGGCACATGTGGAGAGAGTTAAAGCTCCAAACTGCTATTTTCTCCCCCCAGCTCAAGTGTCAGCTGTGATAAGCCAAAATTAACAACCCTACACTGAACCACTTCAAATGAAAGGGGGGAAAAAAAAATTCTTCTTGCTATTCTAGGTATTTTAAGTTGCATATGAGCACGGTGGCTAAATATAGACAGTGACAACAAGAGACAGCATTGTCCCTTTGGGCACATTGAATATTATCTCAGAATTCCCATCTTCCTGGGCTGAGCCTCCAGTGTTGGGCTGGGGCTTTTTTTTTGGTTGTTTTTCTTACTTAGCAAAATGTGTATTAACCCCTGCTTCGTTTTAGATGGAGCAGTTTAGCAAAAAGTGTATTAAAAAAAAACAAAAAGAGGAAATCCTGATTCTGCAAAAGCACCAGAAAGCTTTCCAATAATTTTCCCAGCTCTGTGTTGCTGCACAGAGAGCACATGCTTCTGCTTTCTGACAGGATTGTCACTCTGTTTTTAAAACTAGGAGAGCATCAATATGAAGTTTTTACAGCTTACTAAACCACAGAGCCAAGTTGATATTTTTTAGATCTAAAATTGTTTTTTTTCTCGAGGAGTGCTGAGCTTCACTTCCAGGTTTCAATCAGAGGTGTGAGGGACAAAATCAATAATTACCAGTTTCAAAACACTTCCTAGGAGTGCAGCTCTATCACCTGCAATCCAGCAGACTCACATGAGCCTTTAATATTGAGCAGGAGCAGACTTTCAGAGGACACTGCTGCTCCTGATTTCTGCAGTATTTAAATACCACTGAGTGACAAGAACCTTTCTGCCTAATGTACCCAATGCACTCAGAACATTGACAACACTTCATTTTTAAGCCAGCTTCTATATAAAGTTTAATTTTTAAAGCCAGCTATAAATTATCAATGACATCTGTTCTGAAAAACGTCAATTCCTATTCCTTAGGCTGGCAGAATCCATCTATTCTGTGTAACATCCTCTTCATATTTGAGCCATTTTAAAGCTCTATTGACATATGGTTTTCAAGGGAAAGATTGCTCTTGCAGGGTTTCATTGTTAAGACAACCCTTGTTCTCATGCAAGGATGACAATAAATACACAAAACTATTCTGGGCTATTCTCTGGGTCTGACTCCCAAAGGTTTGAGAAGTGACAGCCCAGATACCCTATAGATACCCCATAAATACCCTATAGATACCCCATAAATCCCCCATAAATCCCCCAGGGCAAAGCACCCTTTCCACGTCCCACAAACCCAGGGTGACAGGAGCAGCAGCAGCTGCAGGAAGAAGTTTGTGTTTTATCTCCTGATCAATGAATTGGGAACCTCATCACCACTAATTCCTGCAGCTCAGACTCATTTATTGTGACAATGTCCAAGCCCAGGGCTGTCACCACAGAGCCATCCCAGCCAAACCCTGGTTTTGGTTATTCCACTCCATCTAAATGTACAATACAGGCAGAATTTAGCTTGTCAGTCCTTCATTTCCTCAGAGGCTGGGCACTAGCACTGTGGCTTGTTAAAATGCAATTAGGGATGTTTTTATGCCCTTGTGACATCACAGAAGGAGGGATAAAAATAATTTTCAAATGTCCACAGTCATCTTCCAGTACAATACACACTACTTCCACTTTTTAAAGAATACACACTTTAAAACCATCTCATCTTTGTTTTCAAGTCCAATACACTCCTTTTGCTTCTATTATAATTTTTTTGCCTCTTTTCATTCCCTCACCAGTAAGTTACAGAGTTCCTGTCTCAAAGGCATCCCCTAAAATCAAAAACAGGTTTATAGGAAGTTTCATCTTGAAGCAACAATTGCACCACGTGCTTTGCTTCTATATGAACATATAAACTGTCACCAAGTGCTCTCACAGTATTTGTCATTCAGCAGCAAAACAGACACTGCCTGCTTGTGACTCTATAATTGTGGAGCAGTGCCTGCTGGATGCTGAAATCCTGCTTTCTGGTCATGGCAAACATAAATCAAGGGGGGAAAAAAAAACCCCTGCTCTATTAAATCTATTTGCTCTGGGAGAACAGGGATTTATCATCCTGTAAAACAAGTGGTCAATAAGATTCAGAAGTGCTTAGAACAGATCTTGATGAATCGGGATGCCACAGGTGACGCTGGAATTGCATTTGAAAGGAATCCACGAGCAGAAGGGTGAATGTTCTATTTATTTCAGGCTGTGGACACACTGGGGATTAAATCATCACAAACACAGCAGGATTTTCCCTCTGCATCCCCTCAGGGAGGATCCTTAGCAGACTGTCCCACGAGAGAGGACACAGGGCTGCTTTAAGTAAATCTAAAATGGATATTCTTTAGAGAGCCATCACAGAAAAAACTGCTTCCAGGAGTTTTTCAACACCACACAGACCTTGAGCAAGTGAAAAAAAACCCCAAAATTCAGCACCAGCAAGAGCAGGTCAGGTCCAGGGGCCCTGCAGGGAAGCCAGGGAGTTGGGAAACAATTCAGTGGTGAATCCCATTCAGTGATTCAGGAATGGCATAATCCCTGCCTGGCATCACATGATGATTCCCAACACAAAAGCAGCTTCGTTTCTCACCCAGGACAAGAATTTGGTCCCAAAGGACAGAAAGGAAGCTTAAATAGCACAACCACATAATTAATAAGGAAATGAATATAGGTGTATTGTAATGGCAACTTTGGGAGTTATTAAATTAACCACAGACTAATCCCTTTTATTTTTTTTACTGTTTTTGAACAGAGGAATCCAATTCTGCTGCTTTTGTATGTCTGAATGTTGTTCCAGCAACTTCAACACTGTGTGGAATCAACATCCTTCCCTAACACAAGGACCAGCTTTAGTGCAGCACCCAAAAAACTCCCAAAATGATACAAACTCCTATCTCCCAGGGCATCCAGCCAGCCAGAGGCTGAACTTGGATGGCGAAGCTGCATCTGGTTCCACTTTCCAGTAACAAAACAAAATTCACAGGCACCATTCATTATCTACCAGGTCCAACACGAAATCCACTTTCAGAACTAATTAAATGCTTATTTAAAAGCTGAAGTGAATGTAAATACTAAACTGCAAGTGAACTGATGAACTTGCAGCATTTTGTGCCTGATTATCTGAGTGCAGAACGAGCTCCTGGCACTCCAGCCTTGTGCTGGAGATCAATTTCCTGTTCACATCAGGGCTGCTGAGGAAACCTTCCCTCCCCACATTGGATTGGACTTCAATTCAAGTGTCTGCTTTGCCTTGGACACGGCACCAGACACAGGGGATGTTTTCTGACTGGCTAAGATACTGTTTTGAATTTAGGGGCTGAAGGATGACACTTTTATTGTTAGACTTGAGGCTGGAATTCCAGGATGCTCAAGGCAGCCAAACCTCTCTCTCCCCCTTTCACCTGAGGGCTGAGACACCATAAAAACTCCTCATTCGGGTTTAAATTTTACCTCCAAACACCTCATTTGGGTTTAAATTTTACCTCAGATCACACACTGGTGAGATCTACTCGTCTGCTGTGGCTGAGCAGGGAAATGAGATTCATAAGCTGCAGCCTTCATTCAGTTCCAAAGTATTATCTAGTAGCTAAAAAAAGACATCATTTGCTCCTACTACTGCTCCTTTTGCCAGTTCCTTATAAAGCCAGCCTGTCTTGCATCTTTGAGATCAGGAATTCAGCTTTTTAACTCCGGTAACAATCACACTTTGCTTATTTCTGCGCTTCTCTCGCGCAGAAGTGAAAATTCCTGAATTTTATAAACTTGTAGCAGGAGCACAAATGAAAATCCAGACAGGAATCAAGCCTCCCAGGCGAGGATGCAGCCTTGTATCAGACAGGATAGAAGAGGCCAGACAGAGGTACAACCAAAGAGCTTTCAAAGGGAAAATAGGAGAGGCTGCCTCTCCCCAGAGCCAGGAGACATTTTTACACAGCATTCTTCACTGGGAACATCACAGGATAAAAAAAAAAAATGAGTCCAGGGTTTGCACTTCCACAGCTATCCAGTTTCAGGCTGCACAAGCCGAATTAAAAGCACTGCTAACGGCGCTCGTTGCTCTTTTATTGGGATTGTTACAAGTCGCATCAGTATAAATTTGTGAAGTGTTTTAACGCATTTTCATTTGAGCTTAATTAATTTTCATAGGCGTTTCAGCGTAATTAATTTTCATAGGAGTTTGAGCTTAATTAATTTTCACAGAAGTTTGACGATTTTCTCATTTGTTGTTGAAATCACAACACGGGTTTTCCATATGCAAGGCAAATATAATAATATCAGCTCCAAAAGTCATTTTTTTGGATTTGTTTTTGTATTTCACAACCAAAAATACTCCCAGTGTAAACTGTTAACCGAAGCTCTGACAAGTTTTATTATAAATATTCCCAGCTTTAAAGAGAAATTTGAATATATTCACTTAGTGTACGTTCAAGACAGTTTAGGTCTGACAGCTCCAGATTATGCCTCATTTATATGGAGCAGTGATCAAACTCGTTAATATGTGAGAGAACTAAAGAGGCAGAGAGGATTGTGAATCAAACAGCATGAGCAAAGTTGTCGAGGAGCATGAATAGCTTATGAGGATTTACTTAAGGTGATAGTTTTCATGGTCCCTGGCGCCAAGGCTGGAGCAGGGGATGGATAAGCAGAGGGAGGTGGGAGCAGCAGTCCTTGGGAGAGGCGAGGCTGTGCTGCTGCTGCTGCTGCTGCCTTAAGCCAAGGAGGAAGCTCTTAATCTGCCCAGAATTCACCCCATGTGTTCCCAGCGATAGGACCCTCTGTGCTCAGCCAAGGTGAGCCCTTTGACAAGACAGGTAAAGCCTGCTCACAACTTTCCTCCTGCTGGCTTTGGCTCTGCCAAGTGTTGTGCAGCGTTTGGAGAATTGAAGAAGCGCTGGTGAAGGGGGAAAATCAAATCTCACTGTGAAGCAGCGTCTCCTTAAGATTCATTTAATCTGCTGATAAGGCAAGCTGTGCACACACAATCACCCAAGATGCTAATCTCCTGTATGTAACACTAAGTCTACTATTATTCCATTTATTAAAAAGTGCTATAATGATGTTTTGTGCATACAGGTACTGAAAAGACAAGTGGATTAGGGGATGGAAATTCAGGGTGCTTCTTCCTTGCAGCGTAGGGCTGCCTAATACCTCCAATTTCTTATGTACAGATGTGGCTTAGCATGTTTTGCATGAGAGCTCTGCCAACAGCAGCTCTTCCAGCAGGAGCCAGAGGCCCCCACACCTCTGATTTTCAGGGGAAGGATAACCTCAGATCACAGACATGCTCACTTGTGATCAGCTCTTCCTTTTCCTAAGTAAATAAATCATCAGCAGATGCAACTATTAGGGAAAAAGGGAGTGCTCATTGATTTGGCATAGACCCTTGCAATTCTGACATAAAAATCACTGGTTACTGCTGTCCAACACATGCTCATCAAAGTGATCAGATTTGATCTTTAAGAGGCATGGAGTGCTTTTGAACCCAAAGACAGAGGATTAAGAAATCTCTTATCAATATTCTCCAATCAACCAGTTCTTAAGAGCTGCTCAAGCATTAACTGAAATATTCCTGTTCATGCACAGACCTACAGAGGGACTGTGTGAAGTAGAGAAATGATAATTGCCAGGACAGCTGAGCCTCTCTGAGAGCCACCCAGGCTCTGAGCAGCCCAAAGCCACTCAGCTCACTCAGGACACTGCAGGCAGGATGAGGCAGGAATGCTCACATTGCTGCTCTGCTCTGCTCTGCTCTGCTCTGCTCTGCTCTGCTCTGCTCTGCCTGGGATTTCCTGTTCAGACCAGGGCACCAGACAGAAATGCTGGGCTGGGAGCCAACCTCCTCCAATTCTGCATGGACAACATTGCCAGGCCAGGAGGAGGAAGAGAGAAAGAGAGAGAAAGAGAGGAAAAAAAGAGAGATAAAGAGAGAGAAAGAAAGAAAGAAAGAGAGAGGGAAAGTGAGAAAGAGAGAGAGAGGGAAGAGAGAAAGGGAAAGAGAGAAAGAGAGAAAAAGAGAGAGGGGGAAAGAGGGAAAGTGGGAGATGAGAGAAAGAGAGAAAAGAGAAAGAGAGAAAGAGAGAGAGAAAGAGAGAGAGAGAGGAGGGAAGGGAAGGGAAGGGAAGGGAAGGGAAGGGAAGGGAAGGGAAGGGAAGGGAAGGGAAGGAAGGAAGGGAAGGGAAGGGAAGGGAAGGGAAGGGAAGGGAAGGGAAGGGAAGGGAAGGGAAGGGAAGGGAAGGAAGGGAAGGGAAGGGAAGGGAAGGGAAGGGAAGGGAAGGAAGGGAAGGGAAGGGAAGGGAAGGGAAGGGAAGGGAAGGGAAGGGAAGGGAAGGGAAGGGAAGGAAGGAGGGAGGGGGGGGGGGGAGGGAGGGAGGGAGGAGGAGGAAGGAAGGAGGAGGAGGAAGGAAGGAAGGAAGGAAGGAAGGAAGGAAGGAAGGGGAAAAGGAAAAGGAAAGGGGAGAACATGGTTGGAGAACACCAGGCTTATTTTAGCACTGCAAATATCTGTTTATTTCTTCATGTCATCTCTGTGAACTTTGAGGAACCAGAGTTGTAGTTAAAAACAAGACATGCCCAGTGCAAGTTCCTTCTGTTCTGCCTGTGCAGATCTCCTGATCTCCCTCTGCCTTCTCTCCCACTCTCCCTCAGCTGGAAGCTAACCCTTACTGCATTAGCACAATATTCCTCAGGGCAAGAGCCAGGAAATAAAGTTTATTAACATCCCTCAGTGCTGCTTTCAAACCACTATGGGCTCTCCTTTGCCCATGGGCTGATCCCACTTTTATGGCTGCTGATGCAGAAATCTCCACCTGGCCACCCTTTTGTACCAGAAAATGAATGGCAATCACATCTTGAATTTTTTAATCAAGTGATACTTAGAAACTACAGACAAAAGGCCACTTCTAAATGCCTCTGATGGCAATTTGCTCATTACACAAGCTGTGTAAAGCTGGTCCCAGCAAGCTCTTTTAAATTATAACCCACACCACACGGGCTGGAGGTGGGTTTGCTGCTCAATTTCCCTGCTTAAGCTCCACATTACAAACTGCTAGAAACTGGTTCCAGGTAACTTATTAAACAGCACAGCTGATCTATGTGAAATGGCTTTCCCAAGCATCTGAACCTTTCCCAACCTTTCCTGTCCTTGTCCATGGCAGTTCCAGCCCTGGTCTCTCAGTGCTTTATCTCTGTTAGCAGTGCTGCAGAGCCACACAAACTCCTGTAATGTGCCTTTTCCTGACATAAACCAAAAGGGGAAAAGTAAAGGGCAGGATTGCTGATGCATTTCTTCACTAGTTTGAATATAAGCCAATATAGCCAATAGTTTGAATATGAGCCAATATGGAACAATGAGAAAAATTAGGGTAAGTAAAATCAAATTAACCAACTTGGATTTTTAATGTGGTATTTCATTCCAGCAACCTTAGTGCTTTATAAAAAATACAGTTCACTAGTGGTCTGCAGTCAAGGTATGCAATAACCATGCTCAGGTCCAAATCTTGTAGGATACAGAAAAGTCTCAGGACATGAAGATTGAGTAAGCAGCAATCTCTCATGCTCCCAAGGAAAAAAAGGATTTTGAAAGCATTTTATCACTTTTGAGAGTAAGAGTTCTGAAAATTAGTACTAAAAATTGAATCCTGTGATCTACACAATTCAGTTTTGAACAATTAATGTCTCTTATGAAATAGCTGCTGTTTTCAACTTGAAGCTCATGTATTTTAACCACATGTCACTAACATGATTTATCATAGAAGGATTTGTGAAAAGCCAAATTTTGCCAATAGCAGCAGCATTTTGAAGTCCAGCAGTGGCCTCACACCCCAAGCTGTGGAGGACAGACCTGCCTGGGATCCTTTTCTTCCCTCATACCCCTTCAACCCCCTATTTTCTTCCTCCTTCTGCATTTAAATGGAGTTTAGAGTGACTCTTGATCCAAATATTACATGTAAACCTGAGCAGAAAACATTCAGAAGTGGTAATTACTAACCATTTCCCTCGATAATTAGCTCATAAAAAGGTGTATTTTTAATGTGGATTGCCAAACTCTCCACTAATCATCTCACCCCACTTCCCCACAGTAACAATTATCGAAAAACACTTTAAAAACGCATAAACAACAGCATTTAGTGCTCATTTACTTCAGCCCAAACGTCAATAAAACCTCAAGAACTGGCTGCATTCAGAAATCCAAAGCACAGAAACCTCTGGGGCTGGACTGGAGCTGCCTGTTTCACTTCAAACTCAAATTGTTCCTTTCCCCACTCTTCCCATTTTTCCACGATTTCCACCTCAATGGAGGAAGCCCAGCCTGCCAGAGCACACTGGAACAGGAGGCTTGGTGTGTTTTCAAGCAGGAGAAAAGCCAAGAACTTCTGTGTTTATGCTGCTGGGTTGTTCACAGCGAGTTTCAACATTTCTGCTGCACTTTCCCATCTCCAGCACACCTGGAAAAATAGGGTGAGTTCCCTCCAGCCCTGGCTTTGTCCTGGAAGAGCAGCAGTGCTGCCTGAGCTGGGGGAAGGTGGAGGGAGCTGAAAGGCAGCTCTATATCCAGTACACACACAGCAATTTGTTACTGTGAAAAACCATCTGTTTCTCGGTATTACAATCCTCAGAGGGGAAATTATAGCTAGCGTTCAACATAAAACATCAATTTAAACCATCAACTATTCATAATTTCAATTCTTTATTGGAAACCAAGGACATAAATGTCAGGGAATAAAGCAATATTTCTTTTATTAACTGTTCCATTCATCTGGCTATTAAATAAAACCAGGACCTTAATAAATAGCATTAGCCTTTGTACTGACAGCCACCCCAACTAGCACCATAATTCTAAATAAAATGCATTATATTTCTAGTTTTAAAGTAAAAATCAGGATTAAAAAGCATTAAAAAACATATGAATTCAGCATTTGAGCAGGGTTGCTGCTCCCGTGCAGTTAAATGTTTTAACAAACAATACTGACCAAATCACCCCCCTGCATTTATATGCAAGTTTCCAGTCAACCACCTCCCTCCTGATGATATTCCACAACATTAGTATTACCAAAGAACAGAAAGGATTCCTGCACTGATGCTGCCTGCCTGTTGCCAAATGGAATTATTCCTTTAATCCCCTGCTCCCAGATATGACGCCTGCTAGGAAAAATAATAACAATAGTAATGACATTAAAAGGAGTGGGTGGAAGGAGAGTGGGGGAAAGGAGAATGGCAGAGACAGGGAATGTGTTCCTCATACAGCCTGTCATCACCCGTTACTAATGGCACAAAAGTCTGTATTGATGTTGACAGTTATGGAGCATTTCTGCAGTTTGGTATTTAGGAGTTACACACAAAAATCCAGCAGCCTGGGACAGGGGATGCAGAGTCTGTTTGCAATTCTGCTGGGTGGGAAATGGAGACAGAGCTGCCTTTGCTGTGAGCTTGATGGAGAGCTGGGAAATTGAACTTTGTGTTGTTAGATAAGGCTGTTGGGGAGTTTCCCCACACCTTGGAGGGAAAGGAGCATTTCTGTAAGAGCTGAGGAGTCCTGAGAAGTCCACAGACTCACTATGAATGTTCAGATAATTGTCCATTATTCCTCCTTAAGAATAGCTCCCCTGCTCTTAGCAGCACCAGCATGGGGTACTCAAGAACACCATTACAGGGGAAAGGAAGCACAACTGTAATCAAAACAATGATTACTATCACCTTCATTTAAATGCAGAGTGAGAAATGAATACAAAAATATTCACTTGAAAGTGAAAGGTAAGAAATTAACTTTTTCCCCATGGACATCAGAAACCCAACCTCAAAACCAGGAATTACTTGTGAATTTTTTACATCCCTTTAGAGCACACATTAGTTTCTCCTTCTGCATTTAAATGAAGGCAATGGTAATCATTGTTTTGATTACAACTGTGTTTCCTTCCACCCAAAATGGGGTTCTTAAGGACCCCATGCTGGCAATTCTAAGAGCAGGAGAGCTGTTCTTAAGAAGTAGTAATGGACAATTATTGCAAGTGTTAGCAGTGAATCCGTGGACTCTATTGGTTCTCCCATCTACTTAATGCAACATTTCTGTACAATTCCTCCCAGCTCCACACACAATAAAACCCATCATGCCAACATTAAGAAAAAAAAAAACCAGCATGATTAAAATACGGTTGTCATTGTGGTTAAGACAAAAAACATCTTTCTGCTTCTTGGAAGGTTTATTTATGAGGATGGATGATCCAGGAGGGTAAAGTCAAAACTGGATTATAACAATGAAGTTTACACAGAGTTTTCATGGCTCCTGATAAATGCCTGAGTTCACCTCACATCCTAACTCCAGCATATTGTCTTCAGTCAGTTCTACCAGCCTTAAATCACCACTTTCCCTCATCCTTTTCCTGTGTCCTGGCAAATGGCCACCAAAACTGCTGCTCAGCTTTAGCCACACTCTGCCACTCCAAACCCTGAAGTCTGTCCTGGTTCACTGTGCCTGGATCTTCTACATCCCCAAAAAGTCTGAAATTGGGCTATGGATACCTGATTATCACATTTCTTACACAGGTGCCTCCTGCCTGGATGTTCTACATCCCCAAAAAGTCTGAAATTGGGCTATGGATACCTGATTATCCCATTTCTTACACAGGTACCTCCTACCAGCACCTTTCCTGTAAGCCCTGGGCAGCAAAAGATACTTTAGGAACTGTCAGCATGTCTGGTTATCCCAGTTTAACAGGATCCTTCATTTCCTTACAGCACTTACTGCTAGCATTCCCCAGAAAGTTATCAATTCTGCCCTCCCACCCCTTGTCTTCATCAATTCTGATCAAGGAGCTCCTGAATAAATGCTCACACATCCCCAGTCCAGGCAGGGCTGCAGAACACACAGTCAGGACGTGTTTCCATCAGTGAACTCAGTAAATCCAATCACAGCCTCAGCAGCATCACCACACACTTGAGTCTGCACGTTTTTAAGGAGGAAAAATCAGGGCAATCAAGTTCTGTCACACCTTGTTAGTGCTGCTTGCAGGTTTGCTGGCATGGGTTGAGCCCAGAGCTGGGATCCTGATCAAAGTGGGGATCACAAAATGCACATTGAGATGGACACAGGGGCCCAAAAAAGGGGAAGGATTGTTTCAAACACCAAGGATTCAATAAATTGACTCCAAATTTTAGATGCCTGTAGGAAACAAAAGCCTCTAGTCGTGACCAAAAGCAGAGAGCAAACAGAGGAGTTTTTCTGGTGGGAATTGATTCTGAACTCCAAATGAGGGAGATCAGGGAGAAGGTTTTGTGAGACACACACAAAACAACAGAGTAACAAATTCACAAAACTGGCAGATTGAGTGAGAGAGGACAAACCTAGCAGGGAGAGAAGTTAAGCAAGAGCTTGGCAAAATCCTAAATAGCAGCAATTAAACACACAGGTGTGAACCCCAAAGAGAAAGAGTGTGAAAAAACCCAATGGCTAAAGCAAAGCTCTTCCCTGACCTCCAGTGAAAAGGATGAAACTTTTGGGTGAGACTGCCAAAGACAAGTATAAACACACAGCATAAACATTTGGAGATGAAATCAGCAGTGTTCCAACACAGAATGGGAGAAAAGCAGCAAGAAATCCAATAAGCAGCAAGAAACACGTTTTATAAATAAAGGAAGAGTGGAATGACAACCAGAGGGACTCCTGGCAGACCATAACAGTGGGAAAAGGGACATCAAGAGCACAAGGGATGTCTTTTTACATCAGCTTTTACTACAAGACCTGTCAGTGGATGGATAACATGAGGAGAGGAGAGGGGAGGGTTTCAAAC
The DNA here is from genome assembly GCA_024500445.1 of Entomyzon cyanotis. Taxonomy (NCBI): domain Eukaryota; kingdom Metazoa; phylum Chordata; class Aves; order Passeriformes; family Meliphagidae; genus Entomyzon; species Entomyzon cyanotis. The sequence goes on from JAKEPQ010000746.1 coordinate 412,050, forward strand.
TTTATCTGGAACAGATTACAAAGATGTCAATTAAAGGGTTTGGGTATTTTCAGACTGGCTTGGCTTCATAAACTTTGCCACTGTGTGTGCTGAAAAACTGGCAAATAATTCAAGACATTTGCTGTTACCTTAAAAAGGACCTAAAAAGGCCAAATATACAGCCCATTTGTAAAGTGGCAGGAAAAGGAGCAGAGGACAGGGAGGGCTGGACACCTCAGAAATCAAGAACAACTAACATGAATCACCACCTGTTTGTAAGCACCTATAGGAAACCCCATGGGTAGCTCTAAATTGTCACCAATCCTTGTTAAAGCAAAGATTTCCTTTTTGGAGATGCTAAGGAACTTGAAGGATTGAGGAAGAAACCAGGCAATGCCACAATTTGAATGGAGAGAGGCTTCAGTGAGGTAACCCTCAAGGTAGGTAAGGAAAGCTGCTTTGGACTCAGCAGGCACTGAGGAGTTTTCAGCAGTTGTTTATCAAACCCCTCCATGTGCAGGGAGAGGTTCCTAGAGTGGCTGGTCTGGATTTGTCCCAGTGACACTCCAGTGTCACCAATAATTTTGTTATAAAGTTATATATAGATAAAGTTATTGAATCTGCAGAGAACAGGAACAACTTCACAAACTGAAACCATTACCATAAAAAACCCCAACATTCACAAAACCCCTAAACCCAAAGACTGAATGTAAATGTTTAATGTGAAAGACTGAACTTGAGCAGGAACAACTGAGCAGGAACAACTGGGCACTCAGCAGTTTTGCAAAAAGAAAAAGGTAGAGACACTGCTGGCTCACAAGTTGAACATGACTCAACAGTATCCTTCTGTTTCAAAGCAGGGAGATATCATTCTGAGAAGAGCAAACCCACACAGAAAGCCAATAAGAGGTGAAATAATTCTTCTGCTCTAGTGAGTGTTGGACAAAATCTTCCAGCTGAGGCTTTGGGTATTGCATTTCAGAACTGATAATGCTCAGTTTGAGAACCTCCAGAGCAGTGGAAATGATCAGAGCGGCTCAGGAAGCTTCATCTGCTGGCTAGGCAGGGCAGGAGGGAAGCTCAGCCTGCTCAGGAATCAGGAAAATGAAATCAGCTTCCCTGGCAGGAGCACAAGGCAGGCAGGGAAGGGACAGGGCAGTTCTGAGATGCAAGAGGAGAACAAAGCATGGGATGCTTCAGGATAATTCCTGGCTAAAATCATCAGAAGAATGCTGGTTTGGGAAAGAGGTGATGATGGAGAAAATGGGATTTCAAATCTAAAATGTTGCTGCATGGAGGAAGGTGGCAACATGTTCTCCATGGTGTGGACAGAGCTCAGAGCAAGGGACTGAAAGCACAGCAGCACTGAGGAGCAGCAACAGGCTGTTCTGTCATGGAGAATAAAAGCACCAAAAACTACTGAGTGTGACTCTCCATCAGCATGGGAATTATGGGGAGATAAACAAACATCTGAGCTTGACTGGGGCAGCTGATGGACCACAGAACCTCCTGAGCTGTGCCCAGCTTCCCTCCAAAAACTCAAACGGAACACCTGTGGAAATTCCAAGTGCTGATTGCCCTCTGCTGCACCCCAAAGCAGAGTGTTCTGCACCCCCAGAACACCCCTGAGCAGATCATTCCACACAAACACTAGAACAAGCAGCAAAAACCTGCAAAAGAGACCTTTTTTCCTGGACTTTGCTAAAAGCCTTGCAGTAAAGTCCAACAGAAGGATGAATCTAACTTCCCCCTGTCCACAGGAAATGCTGAAACACCTGGAAGTGTGAAGCAATGTCTTCTTTTCTCTCTCTACTTGATTCCTACCTAGATTGGTGCTTCCAATTTCCACCACTAAAATAAAGGTTAATTCTAGCAGCCCAAGATGAAGCTCATTTATTTTCTCCCAAATTGCTCCTTTTTCAAAGCATTTCACATTGCTTGGAGGAAGGCTTCATACCCTAAAATTCATCACCGTGATGGAAGAGTTGCAATTTCTCATGCCTTGCTCAAACAGGAATGACTTCTTGCTTTAATTGGAAGAAAAAATGAATTTATTTGTTTTGAAAGCATTAATGTTTTGAATCTGGCAAGGAAAACTCCCTGAACCTATTTGCTCTCAGCTAAGCAACAAATAATTTGGAGTTGGACCTGCAGTCATGTAAGGGGAAGATGCAGTGGAAGAATATGCACTTTTGGCAGGAACCAAGGCCATTAAGGAGTGGGAAGCTTCATGCTTCTTTGATACTTTCTGCATTTAATAAACCTGAATTAAAGTTGAAACAATTGCTTCAGTCATACAGGAAGAAAATCAAGACTAATATAATGATGCATTGAATTCTAGGCAAGTTTTCTAGAATATTCCATTCAGGGCAAAGGGAAAGTTCTTTTAAAAAAAAACCAAAAACCCCAAACAAAAAAACTACACAAGGTTTATTTTAAAGGTGTTTTTTGTTGTTGTTTCATGGTTGGTTCTTTTTTTTTTTTTTTTTGAAGTAGAAGAAGAAAAACACCTCCAATCTTCTGCATTACATAAAACATGGTTTTGCACTCTGGTGTGGGTAACACATTTCCTTGCAGAGTTTGGGGACATCCTAACCAGCAAGAATCTCATTTTCCTTTCCTTCCATCCTAGACCTTTCCACTAAGTGTTCACATCTCCCAGGACCAGCATCAGGAACGAGAATTTCTGCAGAAAGAGCTCCTTTGGTCACTTTTTATTTCCATTGCCATGCTCTGACCTGAAGCTGCACAGCCAGAATTCACCTTGTGTCCTGCTTTGCTCAATCTGCCACACTACCAACTCCTCCTGTGGATAATCCTCATGGTGGGGATAGGAAATTGAATCATTCTGGAGCCAACCGAAGTGAAGCTTGTAGAGAAACAACGTGTTTAGTTTAAAATTCATTTCAACATGATTTCATTGCACAATTGGAAAGGCTGTGAAAAACGACCCAAGCAGCTGACTCACACACCTGTATAATGACAAGAAGCAGCTCCTGTTTGATTTCTGCATTTGGAGCCAAAGCATGTGAAGCCATAAAACCAAAGCAGCTCCTTGCAATAGGCTCCTGATGAAGCTGGGACTGTCCTTCCCTCTCCCTTGGCAGAGCTGCTTTCACAAGGAAGCCTTTGGGATCCTGGCACAGAACTTGCTCCAAACTATAAAATTCTGAGCATGATTTAACATGAAAAGCTGAGGACATCATGGCTTTTGGAGGCTTCCTCCATGCTGCTGTAATTTCCTACCAGCTCCTTGTCGGCAGAATTCTTTATTCTGTGATTCTTTATTCAGCTGCTTGTAGGAAAAGAGGAATGGCCACGTTACTGGGTTGTGTATTAATTCTCTCCACTTCCCCTTCCTCTCTCCCCTGCTGCTGGTTATTGTCATCATTGACGGAGATAATACATGCTGGCATTTTTAGGAACACAAAAATATTTATAAAATCTGCCCTAATTACGGTTTCCCAGAACTACCTGCCTTCCCTCCTTTCTCTCAAGACCTCTTTCCTGACTGGGTTTTCTGCATTTTCCAGGATATTGCTCAGCACCTCTGCTGGTACTGCTAATGCTGCTGTGAAGAAAACTAATTTCCCTGCTTCTTCCCTCTAAAAAAATAGTGTTCAAGTCGCTTTTAAATGCCAGAATAACAACAGCTGCTTTGTGATCTTCAGCTGAGCATGAGAGATCCATGTAGCTCTCTGCAATAAAGCAGGAAGGAATAGATTCACCTACAAACTAACCAGCAGGTTAAAAGACAGGAATTTGAAGTTTTTGCTAACATACCAGCTTTGATCCTGAAGAACAAAAAAAACCTGGTTTACAGAATATTAATAGATGTGTGTAGGGAAATGTTTTCCTTGCCAGCACAGCACAGCCACCCTGTAAACAGGAGCATCTGTAATTTTGGACCACGTCAGATGCAACATGCAAAGAACTTTTGCAGGCAATGAATTCATTGCCAGGGAGAGACATTGAAGACTCATTCATTTGTAATATTCAAAGACTCTAGAAAGCAGAAGCTCAGGAAAAAATAACCTCACAACAAACCATGGGTCTTAGCCAAGCTGAGCACTGAATGCATTAAAAACTTGACTCCAAGAGATCAACACTTCTACATAAATGTTTCCCACATAAACCAAACTCCAACAGATCAGTAGCTGCTGCTGACATAACAGCTCTGTCCCCAAAACCAGAAAACAAAACCCCTTTCTTTAAATCGTGCCCATTTTTGTGGAGCTCCTTCAAAGCAATTAAACCCACACCAGATGGGATTGTAAAATGATGTTCCATTTGGTGCTTCAAAGTACAGTATAGACACAATTTCTAAAAGGAGATAAGCTATTAATAAAAGGAGTTTTGAGTGCTTTTTAAACTTGCATTCTCTCACTAATCAGTGCAATCAGAAGTGGGGAAAAACCAGAAGGTTTTTCAAAACATTAACGCTTTCAAAACAAATAAATTCATTTTTTTCTTCTAATTAAAGCAAGAAGTCATTCCTGTTTGAGCAAGGCATGAGGAACTGCTCCAGGGAAACCCCCTCCCAGAAAGCAAATTATCCCAGTACACATAATCCAGGAAAAAAACCTCCTGTGACAACTCCAGCAATGCCTACAACCCCCTTCTAGCTCAGTCAGTCTATTTGTGAAAAGAGTATCCATTGAACAGAACATTCCTACTATTTCTGAAGCACTCCAATTTCCAAAGGAAAAATAAGACATTAATCTCCTGTGTGTGTGGTAAGACCTGGGAGGCACTTAGGAATCTTTGCTGAAGCAAAGTGCTCTATAAATATCAAATATGTAATTGACACCTCAACGACCCCATCATGGGGAGCTATTGAGGGAAAAGTCTCTTCTTCAGCTGCTCTTCCCATCATCCTTTTTGGGGCTGAAAGAATAAGTTTTCCTCATCATTGGAAATAATGTACTTTTTAGGGGAATCAGTTCAGAAATCTGCTTGTCGACCTTTAGGTTTGGATTAGAATAGCTTTTCTGGTAATTATATATATGTTTTTATTGGAGTATTTAAAATGCTATTGAAGATGAGATGAGCAGCAGTTAAAAGAGAATGAGATCAATATGGTTGTCTAGGCAGGTAATCAGATAACCTTTTTTAAGGCTTCTTTCTTTTTAACTTTCAGGGTTTGGGTTTTGGTTTTTTTGAATTTTATTTAACACTAGTTAAAGTTTCTGTTCTAAGCTACCTAATGTCACAAAATTTCACGAATGGCACAGTTCAGTATCAGATAATACAGAAGTTTTTTATAAGATAGAACTGAAAAAGGTACCAGGAAAATAATTAATCTCATTAAAAGACCTTAGAAATGAAGCCCCTTGCAAACTGAAAAAGGAAGTGATGTTCAAACTCAGGTTTCTTCAGTAGTAACAAAATAACATGCAATTAATTAGGATTTTGGGGTTTAGTGCTGCATGTCAGTGGGTTAAGCACTTCCACTGAAAATGCTCTCAGGATCTCTAAAAGCATCTTTTCCACAAATGAAACACATTTTTAAGTGAGCCTCAATATCACTGCTGGAAAAAATCTGGTTGGCACAAGGACTGGGATTGTACAGAAAGAGGAAAACTCCTACAAATTTCAACTGACAAAGAAACATGATTTTAATAAAAAGAGATTTGCTTGAGAAATTGTCCTTTTACCAGCAGTAAAAAGTGCTGCAATTTTAAGATGTTGCTCAATCATTTTAAGATTTTAGGAAACTGTTTGAAAGTACTCTCTAATAAAAAATATAACCAATAATAGAAGGATGTTGTAGCAACTAAAAGGGTATTAAAATTGTGCTTTTGTTAGTTCTGAGTTAAGGAACAATGGCAGGATTAGCAGGAAACTATTACGAAATTAATCTGATTAATGCCTTATAAATAATGAAGCTGTACTTAAAAGGGTCCACAAGCTCCACCATGTCAGAACACGGGTCTAACCCATGATGCAAGACTAAAAAAGGAGGGTATTTTCCCTACTAATTAAACAGCAAAAATTGAATCCTCCCAAAAATCAAGTAAGAACAAACAGGGAAGGGAAAAAAAAACCAGCACGACTTGTAAAAACACAATAAAATTAACTGCAACCAACTCCACCCTCTGCATAATCAGTCTCAGAAGAAAGAGCAAGGCTTTATTCTTGCCGTGTTGCACTCTATCACGATTTCTCCACACACAAATACATCTTTTCCCTGATTTTTTTTGTTAGAAGGATGCAAACCCTTCTCAACAGAGCTCCAGTGTGGGCAGGAGAAGGACAATCCCTCCACAAAGGACAACAACTTTTGGGCAAAGCTTTCATCAAAGCCACAGCCACGTGGATAAAAATCCACTTTAGTTATTTCAGGCCAATTTTATGGACCATGGTAAAACCCAGCTGAATGATGTTCATGTGTTACTTGCTAAAATAAGTCTAAAATCAGTGATTATAGCAACCACTCCAACTCCAGTGAATTGAGCTGGGATAAAGCTAAGTAACTAATGTAATTCTTTTCCAATGGGATACAACTGGAGTTTGAGAGGCTCTGGAGGGGAGGTAGTGGGAGGTACTGAATATTATCATCATTCAAGAGGCACTAAAATGAAAGAGAAGTTTTTCCTGTCCCCACAGAATGGGTCAGGTTGGAAAGGACCTCAGTGGGTCACCTGGTCCAGCAGGTCATCCCAGAGCATGTGGCACAGGATTGTCACAGTTCTTTAATAATATCTCCAGTGAGGGAGACTCCACATCCTCTCCATTTAAACATCATTTATCTACAGCACCCTTTAATATCCAAGCCACCATTTCCATCTATCTCAAAACCACCTCAATATTTTATCTATACTTCCTATTGTTTCTGCAGTTTGCTGTGCAGCTACTGCACAAATTCCCTTCCAAAAAAATTCCCTTCCAAACTCTTTAATATCCAAACTACCATTTCCATCTATCCCAAAACCACCTCAGTATTTTATCCTTACTTCCTATTGTTTCTGCAGTTTGCTGTGCAGCTACTGCACAAATTCCCTTCCAAACCAAAGCCCTCCATCCTCAAACACCATTAAAACAACGGAAACAGTGCAGAGAAGCAGCACTTTGGAATTTATCCCCCATTTTCAATCCTGTCCCTTGCAGCTGCTGTGAAATGCTGCTGTCTGACCAAGAGTGTGACCCTGAGGTGTTCTCAGGCCATGGCTCTGCAGGGAGCAGCCATCCTCCCCTGCAGGAGCTCCAGCTCTGCTCTTCCCAGCCTTCAACCCAAATCTGCTAATGCCTTCCTTCAAGGCAGCTGCAGTGGGGAAAAAATCATCTTCTGATAGGTCATCTCAGGATCTTGCAGATCCACGAAGCTCAAAATGCTGTAATTTATATATATTCTGGAAGTTTGGCAATATTCTTCCTTGCCTTACCAGTGAGAAAGACGAGTGTGATCCATGAGGACAAAATTATGAAGATACTGGTAAATTTATTAACAGCAAAAGAGGAAGATGCTTGGTGTTACTGCATTAAATGGACATAAAGATGTGGAAATATTACTTGAGAATACTTCCTGCAGAATGACCTTTATTTGTAACAATGTACTTTGCTGACAAAGAAAATGCCAATAAATGCAGCAGTGGCCATTTCCAGTCTGGGCTCTGAGTTGGCTTTATTGAGGCTGATCAGCCCCAGCACTGTAATCCTATTTAAACACAGATTTTTGACAGCACTGGTCTAAATTTGCTTGGAAGGAACTGGAGCTTTACAACAAGAAATTACTCTGAGTCATGGAAGGCAAAAACTGCAGAATGCCACTTACCAGAAAAAAAATCCTGGTGCCACATTGCTGCCTCTTTGGGCATGGGCCAGGTGCAAAAAGGAGGAGGTGTAAAGGGGGTGAGTGTATATATTTGTGTGTGTATATATATATAAAAATTATTCCTTTATAGGGTATTACTGTTGTGCCAATCAGGAAAAGTGCAAATATTTAATTTTGGAAAGTTTTGCAGAGTAAGAATTTTGCATTTCATGCCTGTGGGATTCATCAACCCTGGCTGAGGACAGTATGAAAAACCATGGTAGTTACAGTAGTTATGGCAGCTTCATTAATGACAGTTATAAGTCATAATCAAAGTATGAAATTTATTTTTTTGCAGCTGGAATTAATCCAAATTATGAATCCTAGGGATGTTACCTGGGAACTCAAAGCAAAGCTACAACTATAAAAACCCATCAGTGAATGTGTTTCAATGAACTCCCAACATAACCAATCTTCTTGTCAAAACCACTATCTACCACTGAATTAAAATACCCAATGATCTGGCCCTGGAGCAAAACTGTTTGGAGAAATACAGGGGAACACATTAATTCAGTCCTCCATATCAGATTATTAATAGGTGACAAAGCAGGAACTCATTATGGCACTGAGACAAGTTTAGGAAGAGATAATCACATCAGTTGAATACTCCAGGATAAAAGCTGGATCAGATTGGCTGGGCAGGATCTCAGAGCATGGAAATACCTCCTGTTGGAGCTTCCATCCCAGTGAGGGTGCTCTTTGCACATCCAGCAACTACAGATCCCATCCTCTGGATGGGAAAATGCCAGAGGTTACAGGAGGTTGTGCCTCTGCAACACTGAAAGCTGAGAAATAATTTGAAATGAGTTATTCTGTCATGTAGATAAACTCAATTTCTTGTCCCAACTCCCTGTAACTCCCTGGATTTGTTACAGAATGTCTGAGGAAACTGATTCAAGAGAAGCAAAAAAAAAAAATTAATTATTTAAGTATGGAACCAGGTATTGACAGCACAGCAAATGCAACAGTTGGAAAGGTCCTGTAAACCATGAGATGGAAAAGAAAACAAAGCTGGGATTTCTGAAGATATTTTAATTTGCAGCATCGACTTGATCCCCCAGCAAGAACCTTCATCTAAGTGCAGACACAGCTTTGGTCAATCCAAAGACAATCTTTCTGAGTTTTGCCCCCTTAGATCTGTGTTAAACTCTATTAAAACCAAGCACAACTCCAGACCTCCTCTATTTATCTGACATCACTGCAATAATCTGATGAGAATTTCTGGGATGATCCATAACTGCCCTTGTAACAGCAATTTCATGGAGCCAAAATACCAGAATCTGGAGCAGAAAAATGGTGATTTTGCTAGGGGAAGCTGGGAGTTGCCACCTCAGATTAGTGGGAGCTGTGAAGTGGCATTAGTGACAAGGGGAATGCAGTAATTGGGGTTGATTTGCTGTGCTGAGTTAATTACAGCTCTGGAGGGACAGGGGACACTTCCTGGTGACACAGGGACACCAAGGAGCAGAGACCCCCAGGAATTGTGTGAGACAGGAATTCTGTGAGCAGAGCTTTCCTGCTTTCCCATTGTGGGAAATCCACATGGGAATTGGGAGTTCAAAGTGATAGGAGGGAGGAGAATCCTCAGCCTGTCAGGAAACCAAAAAGGGTCATCGTTTCACCCATTAAAACAAGTCACTTGGAGCCCAAATTCAACAAGATTCTTATCACTAAGCCTTGATTTTAACCAGTAGTATTTAATTAATTTGGCAGAGCTACACAATGCTTTCCTGAGAGATATCCAGCTCCCCTCTTGGGTTCCTTCTGTAATCATTTCCTTTGATTAACTTCACTGTATTTACTCAAATTAACCCGTGTATTTCATACATGTTGCAACAAATTAGAAGAGAAGAATTAAAAAGCAGCCTGCCAACTTAAAAACTGAGCGAGTGGAACTTTTTGAATTAAAGCAGACAGAGTTATTAGCTGATGATTATATGGAGAATGTTCAGAAGAAAGAACATGCCCTTTCCATTTTCATTTTGTATTGCTAGTGATTACATGATATATCTTAAATTATAATTTGAGGTAAAACTATGATTAAAAATAATTTAAATATTGCACAACAAGTTAATTGCTCTGGAATTTCTTCATCTTTGTTCCTGTTCTTTGATTCAAAGATCCTGTGTGCTCCAGGAGTCTCACCCGAGGTGGGGGGCCAGGTGTGTACCTGGGACAAGGGGACAAGGGGACACCAGCAGATACTTTTATATATCCCATGTGTGCTGCAAAGCATTCCTGCATGCACATGGAAGTTCTCCCTTCCCACAAAACCTTTCCTAAAAAGGAAAAACAGAATAAAGGAAATGACCAACCCTCTCCCAGCCATCAAAACTGGGTGAAGTACAAGGAGGGAGAGGTGGAAACCAACTCCTGCTTGGTCACTGCCATGAACCAAAGGGGTTTAATCACAAATCTTGGTGTTTTCAGGATCAGATTGACTTTCTGAAAGAGTCAAAAAAAATTGTCTGTAATGTAAATTACAATTCAGGAAAATATGTTCATCTTAAGCCATAATCTCTCTTTGCACTGCAAGTGGAAAAGCTTTTACAGCAGAAATCACCTCGGTGGATCAGCTGGGGTGGATCAGTTTGGTGGATCAGTGTTAAACCCTCTGAGCAGGGCATGGATGGCTCCTGTTTAATTCCACTTCAGCAAACGGATCCTGACCCAAACCCTCAAGGAATTCACATCTCAACCCAGACCTCATCTCAGGTAATTTCCTTCACTGTGGGATGAGTTATCTGGGAGCAACCATTCCCAGTTAAAACTTTATCAGAACTTTTTCCCATGAAAAGCTGTTTTGGTCAATTGGAACGTTAAGACAATTCTTTTATGAGAACCTTTCCCAAATCCCTGTGCTTGGGGAATACTGCACTTCCAGCTTGGAGGCCAACAACAGGCTTACACTTGATAAGATGGAGCCAACCCAGAATCAGGCAGTTGGTGAAATTCAGGAGTCCTGTCAGGACCTGCTCGCTGCAGTGGATGAGAAAAGCAAGAACTGGAGGCAACTTTCTGCAGCTGGGGTCAAATTAGGGGAAAGGAGAAGCTGGGAGCTCTGCTGAGTTTTTCAATGTAACCACAGAGAATTGGTTTCCTCAGATGGAGAAAAGGAATAAAACCAGTGACCATGCCCTTGTGCAAGGAGAGAAACCAGCACAGCTCAGGAACTCTACTGAAAGTACTTTAGTTCAATTTTATAGGGAGTTTTATGCTGCAGGATCTGGCTCTGGAGAAATGTGTTACACAAGCATGTGTGAATGATCCACGTAAGGATTGCTGATCACTTGGCCAGGCTGGAAATAAATAAACACCTGACTTTTCAGCACAAATATCTCAAACTGCCTGCAAGCTAAGAGTATGTGACAGTGCAGGGTGAGACCATCCCCTATAGCTAGACCTGCTTAAAACAGCACTGAGGTTCTACCCAGAGGTTTGTTTTTCCAGTTTTTCCTCTACTGTGCATCTCTGCTTTGCTACTTTACATGGATTTAAGAGAACCAGCCAGAGTAAGTACAAGCTGGAGTGTACAAACTAACTTCTTGTATAAGTAAGCCACCAAAATTACTCAGAACTGCCGACCTGACAGCAACAATACTAAAACTTTAACCATCTCCATGGAAAGAAAACACCACCATTAATCTTGCCAGCAACAACAACAAAAAAGATTGAGCTGTTAAATCTCTGGAAAAAGACAGACCTGTAAGACACTGATGATGATACTGATCTGATTAATCAGCATCACTGAAGAGGTGAGGAAAGAGATGGCCAAACAGAGAGAGTCCTGGCCAGGAGGAAGCGTTACACTTCCCTGAGAAACAGATTTTCTGTGTCCAACTGGTTCCTAAAACTCCCCCCAACCTCACTCATCATTCTCAAGAGAGAAGGTATTATCTTGTCCTGCAATCCAAGGAAAATTCCACATCTTGCAGGTGAAACCTCTGCTTGGAACTGGCTGGTTTATAGAGTATTCACTGCCATGCCTTGATCAATGCTGGACAGAGCTCCAGGCTCTGCCAGGGTAAGGGTTAATTACCACTGGTGATCAGCAAATTAAAATAAAGTTTTATCCTATAGGCATTTACAATCTATATTTGCAATGCCAGTGGTTCTGGCAGGCAGTTCTGGCCAAGTCCTGTTTGACCCTTCTGCTCCTCAGCAAGGGGAAGAGAGAAACAAAAGGTGTCTCAACACAAGTTGGGCTGAGAGCTCCTAGGTGGTTCTCACAGTGCCAGAGGCCACAGCTAAATATGGGAAATTTTAGCTTGTAATAATTCAGATACCACAGTAAACACAGACAGTAAACTTCCAATATGATACAGAACTTGTGCTGCCATCCCTGGCAGAATTTCCCTGGCACAGAAATGTCCTGGATGTGAACAGAAAGTTCCCTGTTGATCTCTCTGCCATCTCATCCTCCTGCTCAATAATCAGGAAACTCCAGCTCCTGCTGAACATTGCTCCTTCACAGCTGAGAGGGAAGATTTTTTGGGAATTCCAGCCTGTGGCTTGGTTTCCTCTATTGCCAGGTCCAACCGAAGGACCAGAATAAACAAAATATTCACAGATTGTTCAGTAATCCCAGGAGAAGAAATTGTTTTAGAAGTTCAGACAAGACTTTGACAATACAGATTCAGTGATTTCCTCCTCCAGAAGGTGTCAGAGGATATGGGGCAGAAAGCATTTTACTGGCACCACTGTAGATAAAAATTTGGCATTTACCCCCAACTGCAGCAGAACACACAACACTCAATGAGAGTTATTGAGGAAAATCAAGGTACTCAAGCTGAAAAATGTAGTTTTGTTATCTCAATATGTCATAAAATGCAATTTTACACTGAACAGAAATACAAAAAACCCAACAAAAAACCCCAACAAACAAAAAACTCAAAACCCAAAACCAACCAACCAACCAACCAACAAACACAAAGCAAAAAAACCAACCAACCAAAACAAAACCAAAAAAACCCAACCAACCAACCAACCAACCCTTTTCCCCAAAAAATTAAATTAAATTTTCACAATGTTTGACCTTTCCCAGTCTTCCCTCACAGGAAGCAGTCCGTGTTGCACTACACCCAATTTAATTTTCTGTTTCTTCCTTTCTGCTCTTAAATACTAAAGAAACACAAAAAGGCATCACAGGGCACATGTGCCATTGCTGAATGAACATGACACTCCTGCCCCAGCTAAAACAACTACTGTTCTCCAGAATTCTGGGAAACTATTTAGGATATTTTTAGAGTATTGATAAGTGAATACTCTTTGGGTGAAAGAATTCCAATTAAGGAGCAATTGTTTTCCTTTCTGGGAATTTGCTGGTACCAGGCTAGGAACTCCACCCAGGAGCTTTGGGAGTTGTCTTTTCTTACTTAGTCATCCAGCTTTGGAAATTCTCCAACCAAAGATCCCAACCTGAAAGACCCTAGCTTTAAAAAGATACATTTCATTATATTTATCTGCTAAGCACTTTTTTTTTTTTTTTTAATCCACCCACTGATATTAAGAAAAGCCACTAGAACTCTCAGAAATAGCTCTGTTTCAAAGATTTAAATACCTTCCTCTTATTTTGGCTCCAGAATGTTCAGCTCATAAAGTGACTGTGCTGGAGACCAAAACACCAAAGTTCTTTTTTCCTCAATCTTTTATTAAACAAATACCACTCTGCTGCTGGCAGCACAGTGATTGCAGATCCCTGGATAAAATCCCTCCTACAAACACAGGATTTGTTCCTAAGCAAGAAGGGGGAAAGGAGAAGAGCAGCAGAGGAGCTACAAACACACCTCCTTGCCATTTGGAGCTCAGGTTTCACTGACATTTTCCAGCCAATCTTTGAGTTTTTAAAAGCTGTCAACACAGGAGAAAACGTGCAAGTTTTACTAATAGACATTTCAATGTTGTGTCCAAGGGTCTTAAATAATTGAATTAAAAGCCAGGATGGTTCAAAAAGTCACAATGGATCTCCCAGTTATCCCTTCATTATCTCCTGTGGTCAACAAATGCAGCTGTTGGATGTTCTGAACTTTAATTCCAACATTAGATTCTGATTCCTGGCACAGATTTTAAATGATTGACCAATATTAAAGCATGGAACACACTAGGTTTTATGTAATATATCAATTATAACATATCTAACAACAGGCAAATCTTTCCATAAGACTGGAATACTGGAATACTAATTGCCAGTTTTCCTACTCTGGAAGCAAGAGAAAATCAGTACACTGGTAAAATGAAATTATTCGTTTCAATTAAAAAAATACTTTATTTCTGAACAGCAGAGATTTGGCAATAAGATTTTATATAACATCATTTACACCTGATTGTATTTCACTTCCAATATTTTTAATCCTGCAAGGTACAAAGCAAATCCTTATGAAAGGGACATGCAGCCAGTGCCAAAGTTTCAATTATAGCCTTTCCTATTTGGCAGCAGCAAGTCAGGACTTGTGGGCTTTTTTCTCTTCCTTCAGATCATTGCTGGAGATGCTGCTGGCACTTCAGTATCTGCTGATCCTTAAATGCTGCAGATGATGCTGTGGATGATGCCAAGCATTTTGCATTTAGTTGTATCTACAGGGGAAAATCCCCACTTTTCCACTCCCTTTTACAGAGCTGGAAATAACACAGACCACCAAAGGACTGTTACTGGGAAAAGACAACTTACAAGTGTTCAAATTTCATATTTTTTCCAAGTTCCTCTCTCCCCCTGTCCTTTTTCCAGGGTCATATATTCAGGTATAAAGTAGGGGTGTGTTTTAAAAGTCTAAAAAGATTGTGTAATTTAAAGAAGTAAGTCCAAAAAACAGACAACAATGCCCCCAAATCCCCCAAAATACCATTTATCTCTCTCCTATGTGTTTGAAACATGAAGGTATTTTAAAAAAACTGAACAATGTGTCTAAGAACTTAGTGTGTGATCACTGCAGAAATAAGAGGGAGTTTTGGAAAAGTTATCCAAGTTTTTCATCTCAGGTCTGTGACTAGACAATCCTTGTTTTAAGGTCACAAAAATGGGTGTGTGATCAGATTTATGAAGATCCTCATACCCACCAAAAACTGCTTTTGTTTCTGAACAGCAGTTCAACAACATGCACTCTGCCAGCCACACTATCTCCCCAAAATACTTCTAATTATTTCAAAAGCCCACAGACAAAACATGTTGTCTCTTTCATTTTTATTTAAAAAAAAAATTAAAAGGTAAGCAGAACTTTTTTCCTTGCTCCATAATTACACTGATTTGGAAAACAGAACAGTAATACCTCATTTTGGACCAGCAACAGGTTTTAAGAGTCAACACCCCATAAGACATGCCATCTACCCTCACCTATTTTACCCAGTTACTCACATAAAAAGTTTCTTATCAGTTGCTATTTTCTAAGACTTCTTTTTATGTTTTCACACATCTAAAAATGTGCTAACACCATTGTTGAGACAGAATTCAGTGGAAAAGCCTGTCCATTGGAGGGACCCTGCAGCCCACTTGCTTTGAGCAACTACCACCAGTTTCATCTCTGAGTAGAGCTACTTTTAACGTGATTATCTACAAATAAATATCAAAATGCAAATACACACAGAGAGAACATCCGAGTGCCTTTTTGCCAAGCTCACAGCTCAGAGAATTCCAACAGAAATGGAAGCAAGCACCACGAATTCACAGATGACTTTAAGAAGTCATGCTGCAGGCTGGGTTTGGGTTTTTTTAGAGCGAGTTAGCACTTCTGGCAGATCTGCAGGCAGCATCCTCCACAACAGATGGGCTGAGGCTGAGAGGCTGTGGGGATGCAGCTGAGCATCCTCCCTGCTCACCCCATGCTGCCCAGGACAGAGGGCTCTAGCACTAAAAAAACCACTATTTTAAGTCTAAAGACACATTTTTTGGCTCTCAGTGATCAGCAGAGGCTGTTTTTCTGTGGCCCCATGGATGGGGAAGAAGCACTCTGGCACTAATCTCACTAATCTCTGGAGCAGGGGGAATTGCTGTTAAAAATGCTATTTAGACAGTCAGGCTTCTCTGCAAGTCTGCTACACAGGCTCATCAAACTCATTAAACCCAGCTTTAAATCCCAGGCTTGGGAGTGTAATCCCTTTTAAGGAACCTGCAGACTAGGCTGAGAGAATAAAAATATGGTGGTTGGTGAGCTGAAAGGTGCAGGAGCATCACTCAGCTCATGGTCAGCATGGAGATGGACACAGCATCTTCCTGGGCAGGGAACTGGAAACCACAGAGATGTTGTGTTTTCACCTCAGCAGCAGAAGGGATGTGACCTGCAGCAGCCACAACCCTTCAGCCCTTCCCAAATGCCTCCCCTTGTCATGTGTTGCGTGAAGGTAAAAGTTCTGTTGGAGCTGCACAGCACAAAATTGGTGCCCGTGTGCTTTGTGGAGGAGCAGGAGATGGCTGGAGTGCCACCTCCTGCTGGCAGAGGTGGCATTTGGATGGGTGAAGTGAGCTCTCATGCCATGCCAGACTGCCTTGGAGAAGCGCTCTGTGGGAGCTCTAAGATGCTGTGCCACCATCGTGCCTCTGGACAGCACCAACAAGTGATGTTCATCTCCCATGAATGTGTGTAAAGCAGTTCCAGAGCTCATTCCCAGCTTTCCTCCTCCCTGCAAAGCTGCTGCTGCCCATGGGGAGACTGGAAAAACCCAAACCCAGCCCTAAGGCTGTGAGGAGGCAAAGAGCAACATCCCAGGCATGGTATTTACAGAGAGAGAAATGAAAAAGCTGCACCTTGACGAGGCTGCAAGATGCAGAGTGTGGAGAGATCCTCTGCACAGCACAGCAGGCTGCCTTGGGGAATTCTGCTCAGGAAATCCTGGCACTGGGATGGTTTGGAGTGCAGGACTGCAAACTGCTGGGCACCTTGTGTCCTCCTAACTGACCAACTGACCAGGAAAAAAAGCTATGGCAATGAACTATAGCTGCCTGAGCTCAGTGTTTTTAGGTAAATACAACAGCATGTCACTTGCAAATGTCACCAGGAGACTGCATGCAAAGCTCCCTAGCACAGTGACTAGACGAAATGTAAAATAAAATGGAATTAGAAGGTTCCCTATGGGGTCAGAGCAGTAAAACTGATTCTGATTAAGTTGCATTACCAGATAGAAGCAGGATCTCAATAATTTACAGCCAGAGACAGGATAAGTGTCCATTAGCATTAGTGTCTGTGGATGTACACTTTCTATTTTTCCACAGTTTTAAGGCCTCTGAGACCATGTCTGGGCCTCTGGCTCTCCCTCTTCCTGGCTCCAAACCATTGAAGTAAAACCCCTTCCCTGCAGGCAGAGGAGAAGCCTTCCTCTTTAGCATCCACTCCACCCCCAAAGGGGAGGTAAGGAAGAAGGCAGGATTATTTGAAGTCAGCCTGGACACAGTAAATGGTCTCTAATGGTATCTAGAACACTAAATTCAGGATAATTTGAAAAAGTTATGAGGCTGGACATGATCCAAAGCCAGATGAGCACAGCACAGCAGGATGTTCTGCAGATGTGTCAGTGGCTCTTAAGTTTAGTTGTCCCTGATTTTTTTTTTTGTTGTTTGTTTGTTTTTAAATATACCTTTCAGCACCAGCAATCTTGGAAAGAGCACACTTGAAGCCAAACCAAGAAACACTAAAGGAAATAAAAAAAATTAAGCCAGATCAATCATTCCAGAAAGCTGGTCCCATTACATTAATTGTGTCTAAACCTCCATCAATGTGCTCCTGCCCTTTTTCCCTTGGAGAACCAAGGCAGAGTGGCTGCACTCCCTTTGTGTCTCCTCCACTAATGAGCAGCCTCATGCCACTTCAATGCCTCTTCCCTCCCAGGAATCATTACCTCAAGAGGTAGAACTAATTTGACAAAAATCTGTTCTGCACCATCATCCCCACGTTCTGGAGGTTTAAAGAAACCACGGAAGGCACTTGCTGACAGGTCAGAACAGCTCTGCATTGCTCTCCAGCACAAACAGATGAGTAAGAACATCTGGGTAGAGGTTTGGAGTTCTTAATTTTTTTAATAACTGCTTTATATTCAAGGTAACTGCACTTTCCCATGCCCATTTGTGAATGGAGTGGTGCAAAGGTTTTTCAGACTGTAAGTACAACAAAATTAATCCTCACACAGCAAACCATTAACAGTGTGGTGATGGTTGTTCTTTACTGCACCCCCAGTTTTGGGGTGGGCAGAACATCCCAGCAGTGCTTCTCACCCCCTTGGGATAAACTGGGATCATCTCCATAACTTTTACTCCTCCCTGGTGCTTTCAAGTGAGTGAGGAAGGAGAATAAGAGCTGCCAGACACTTCAGCAGCTGATGAGCAGCAGCCACCCAAGAGGTGCTTGCATGATTTTGTGTATAGAAAGCGTGTAAAGCACTTTGGGAAGCTGCGGGATGAAAAGGACTATATAAACGTAAGATATTATTATTATTAAACCAGTGATCTGACAAGAAGAGACAGCTCTTCAAACCTCTACAACAGCTTGAGCTGGAGAGATCAGGGAGTCCAATTTGAAAAAATAATAATTTGAAACGAATTGGAGGATTAGAAGTGGCAGCTCTTTTGTGGATTCTCCATGGCAGGTAAATTTAGTAGGCTACTTTAATTTTGCATCATTTTAACTCCTGGCAATGTCCTGTGCATTGGATCTGACAGAGAGACAGAGTGTTTGAAGCTGTCGTGGCTACATTTTAGTCTCCCAATTTTACAATCAGTGTTTGAATCTGCTACTACAACTCTGGGTACAGAGATCAGAGGCTTATCAAAGAGGCATCCATTTCAAAGACAAGCAGCAGCTTTGACTTCATTCCTTCAATGCTTAAAATTCCTGAAAAAGCAGATGAGCATACCACAAAACAGGTCTGAAGGAAATCTCTCTATCGGCTGTAAACCTATTTCAGTATTAATTTTTTAAGGATCTATTTTGGTCTCAAGTAAAATGAGTGTGTTTAGCAGAGATAATCCTCTCAACAGGTGAGCTTAATATATGCCTTTTCCTGTGACTGACTGAAAGAACATTTTAAACTTATTGCTTTTTCAAGCATTAATTGAAGAACTACTTCAACCAGTTAGCTGATTTTGTTTGAATCTTTTTTTAGACTAATAATGTCTTCCCATCCCTAACAAAGCAGCACTTCATTTCTTTATTGCTGCCCTTATTTCAACTGCCTGGCTGAACCAAGAGCACCGTGGGCAGCAGCAGTGTGGTTTGCAGTGAGATTCAGGGTTTAAAAGTGGATCACACGGAGCTGCTGTCCACACTCAACTCCTCATTTTAAGCCAAATTTCAGCATTGACATGAGTGATAATATGAGTGATCAGCATCCCTGCAGCATGGAAGTGAACTTGGATTTTCTCCCTTCTGATCTCACACACACTGCCTGTCACTGACACCTTTGGCCACTCACTGGAACCAAGTGCCTGCTTGGTTTTTGGAGTGGATTGCTCCACAGTTCCAAAGGGATCTGCAAATCTGACCTCAGCTCCTCCAGCTGAGCAGGAAAAGCTCAGGTAAGCTCTGAAAAGCTTGTGCAAGGAGAAGCAGAGTTTCCCATGGAGCAATGGATAATTTCCAAAAAGGAATGGATATACTTTCACAGAGAGCAATGGATAGAGTTTCCCAAGCAGCAAGGGATGTTTCCAGGCAGTCAAGTGATGCAGGCATTCTGAGCAGCAAAACCTGCCTCCTGCCAAGCTGGGGCAGTGAGTGCAGCCCAAACCCACATCTGCCTTCTTGTTTCCACCCAGTGCTGCTGACTGACCCATCCCAGCTCTCAGCAGCAGCACTGACAGGCAAAGGGCATCATCAGCAACAGCTTCATGAGTCTGATGAAGGCCTGGGAGATGTGGCACTGGCATTTGGTGCAGCACAGGCCAGGCAGCTTGAAAGGAGCCGCCAGCTGCTGCCAGCCAAGGAATGCATTAAAGCTGCACTGAAAGCCACGGCCACAGCACAGCCCTAGCAATGCTGCACTGCAGGTGTGGACAAGCCCTAAAGTGCCCTGAAAGTGCTTAGGAGTTCAGCTGCTCACAGCTCAAATCGCTTCTGACAAACAGGACTGAGGAGTCTTAACACATCGGGGCGTTTTTAAAAGCACTCCCAGCAGCAATCTTGCACCGAATGAAAGCTTTGGATTAAAATCACCTCGCAAAGTGCAGAATGGCTGCAGGTGCCTCTCCTCTTGCTTGCCTAGCAGCATTCAGGTGCTTTTGTAATATTTTATGAAGAGGTACTTGGTCCACACATACACACGCACTTGGACATGCTGAAAACCCTGACATGCTCTTCAGAATATTTTAAATTACTGTTTTATTTACCCAGTAGGAAACAAAACATATAAAAAACCCACAGTAGAAGCTTTTTACAAATGGGATGATGCTGTATCTGCCTCACCCAGCTCCACAGAGCAGATTGCTTTGATTTATGAGCTGAGCAGGTGACATTTTTCATTGCTTTCTCTATTTCACAGAAGCACAAGGAAACCGTTTTGGAGCAGAAGTGCCTCAAGTTTGGCTTCTTAAACAGCTTCAGTCTTAATGAGGAATAATCACAGAATGATAGGATGGGTTGGGTTGGAAGGGAACCTTAAGGCTCATCCAGTTCCACAGCGACAGGGACAGTTTTCAGTATCCCAGGGTGCTCCAAACCCTGGAATTGGGACTTCCAGGATGGGGAAACCTCACCCTCAGTGTCCCAAATGATGTCTGTCCCAGAGGGTTCTGTGCCAGGCATCCCCAGAACCAACACACATCTCACTCCCAAACCTCACCCTTCCTGCTGAACACTGCTGCTGCTGAAAAAACCTCCCTTTTTAAAAAGTCTCTGGATGTTCAGGAGATAAATAACCACCTCTGCACTTAAAAAGTGCAGAACTGTGGCCATAAATAAGCATTAGTGCTTCAAAAATTGTGAAACCACAGCTTTATGGTTTGAAACAGGGACAAGGTGGAATCCTGAATGGTGGCAATGTATTTCAGATGAAAGCTTTCAAGCAGATGAGGAATAGTTACAGGAGTTGGAACCTGAGTAACTACAGTTGCATTAAATTATTCCATCTGCAAGTCCATTAAAAATTGTTAATGGTTTTGTATGGCTTTTATATTTATTGGGTGGGTTTATTCCTATGTGAGTCATACATATTTATTACCAGAGGCCAGATAATGGTTATTAATAAAACTTCTTTTATTTGCATACTGTCTTGATGCTGCCCTAAATATTTACAACTGGACTATAAAATAGAAAGAATCCTCAAAAATTCTAAATAGCACCAGGGATGCATCACAACTTTGCTTTTTGTATTTTATTACTTTTTTTGGTGTTTTGTTTTTTCAAAACTGGGGAAAAAAAAAAAAAGCTCAGCCTGGTAAAGCCATTTCTTTTCTCCAGGTAAAAAAAGCACTAATTCTTTCAAAGCTTTAGAGCACTATTGGAGTGGAGGAAGTGAAAGGAGATCCAAAGTTAAAGCAGGCTGGTTTTTTATAATTAAGAAAATACATATATTTCTACACATAATTATGAACAGTAACAAAAGCTCACTATTCAAACAGGTCCACTGAATCCCTGGAATTGTGCCTGCCAACTAAAACACCTCCTATGAATTTAGTAATGGGTTATGCAAACATAAATTACAAGGCCAGACATTTTAAAAGGAAAAAAAAGGTGATTTATTGTCACACTGGAGACACGGCAGGATAGAAGCACAATTTCATTTTTCCATATATTCATCAACACTGCAGATGTGTTAATGCAAAAAGAATTCCAAAATAAAAATGACTCTCAACTGCTCTAATTCTCATCTGTCATTTCATTTACTTTAAAATTGTTACCAGGAAGCACTTTTTTTTTTTTTTTTTAAGCAAGCAAAACACACTAAAAATTCCTGGAAGAAAATAGGTTTTAAGAGCATTTTACAGACATTTCTCCCCCTAAAAATCAAGACTTCATCCAAAACTGATCACAACAGAGTGGCCCTTCAGAAACCTGGGGTATTTAGGTATTTAGGAGGTTTTGAAACAGAAAAGCTTCAAACTATCATTTGTACCTGGGTACAAATGGTTTGTGAGTATTTTTACTCAACATATTAATAGTTTCTGCTTTTCTTTCAAGCAGATCCAACTATTCACTTATCCCCTGTCTGAGCAATAAGAATCTCTTGTAACTGGCAACTCCTATTAAAAGAGTTTTTCATGACAACATCACAATTTTAATGAGAACAACATGTTCATTGAATCACACCTGAGTGACTTTGAGGTGCTCCATGGATGAACTGAGGCGCACTGAATGTTTGTTGGCAAAGTAAAAAGGAAAAAAATACTAAGTGGAGGTGTTTAATTATTTCCTGGTAAGAAATAATTTTATATATATATATATATATATATATATATATATAAAAAATATATATATTATATATTATATATAAAAAATATAATATATAGGGAGGAAGAGCAGGAATATTGATGGATGTTATTTTTATGACTTTGGAAAATAAGTCAAACTGTTGCTCAGAGTAAATTTAGGAACTGAACTTCAGCCTCGCTTTGAGAGTGATCTAGATATAAATTCCAAGTTTTACACTTACCTTTATAAGTACCATAAAATAGAATGTAAGAATGGCAGGGATGGTAATTGTCAGTACCACAGTGAGAAAAATCTCAGCTATTTCAGCTAAAAAAATGACAATATTTTCCCTTAAAAGCCAGTCAATGATACATCAATAAATCACCTTCTATCTTAATGCACACTGCAGAAAGCAGAACCATTCTGCAGGAGGAAGGATGACAAATGCTCTGGGAGATTAAGTTTTTTTTTTCCTTGAGTTCTGACCTTGAAAACATTCTGGTTTTGCAGACTTCACCCCAACCTTCCCCTGCCCTGGATGTTTTCCAGCTGTGTCAGCCCTGCAGAGGGAAGAACAACTGGGGAAAAACCAACTGTTTGCTTTGCCTCCTTTCATGGCACTGACAGCAAAGCTCACTGCAGCACCAACGGCTGAACAAGGCAGATTAACTTGTAAGTATTTGCTTACAAGAGTGTCCTTTGTAAAGCACAGTCATACCCAAAATATCCCCTTTTCTCCTTCTCTGCAATGGGAAATGCAGCAGCCTTGGCATCACTGAAATCCAATACCTGCAACTGATGCTGCCAGAAAAGAAGTGAATTCTTCAGCTATCAAGGATGCCCAACCAGGAAAATGCTTAAAATAAATAAATCTAAATTACTAAGAGCAAGTGGCTTAGAGGAATTAATCTGTTCAACTATTCTGATGTGGTTCAGTTGAATCAGATGTGTCTCCCTCTTGAATATTTTTGGAATTCTTGAATAAAGTAATTGCCTGTATATTTTCAGATCCACAAAAATACTTTTGAGGTTAATGTGTTGTAGCAAATGGATTTGAGGCTCTATTGGAAGCAAATGGAGATAGAAACAGTAACTCCAAGTGGCCCAGGCTACGTGGTTTCAGAAAAATGCTTTAAATTGAACTTCTCTGCCTAAAACCACACAACACTGTCATGACTTCTGCAGGTCAGGGGAACTATTTTCCTGGGTTTCACACCTTTACAAATGCTGTTTGAAAACCACAAGGTATGAAATCCTACAGAGCAATAATCCCCAAATATGGCCTCATTTGGTAAAAGGACTTTCTCAAGCCATGTTATCCCCAAATAAATTGCACAGATTCTGCTGCCCACCCTCCACTGCCACCCTGCCCTGCTGGGAACAGCACAGGTTAAGACAATAAAGACAATTATTTAAAAAAATAAATTAATAAAGTCTACTGAATATGGTAGGAATGGTCAATGGAGGTCAGTTTTAGGAGAATCCTAGAAAAACACAACTGTGAATTGTAATTGTTTTACTGTTCTCTCACTTCTGATAAAAAGGCAGCAAGAGATCATTATATAAAAATATATGTCAGAAACACTGATGAGTTTCCTGCTAACAATGAGAATATGCTAAAGTGAAATACGTATTAAATAATGATAATAAAATTATTGAGACCATGACTAAGGGCTGTGCAGGATAAGGACAGACCTGGTTTAACCCCTCTAACTCCACAAAACTGATGTTCAGATCACATTTAAAGATATGGAACTAGATTTTATTACTTTGCTGAAAAAGTCACATCATAATAATAAACAACTTCTCCATTTAGCTTTTGAAATCCCAAGCCCATGTGGTACAAATTATCATGAAAATCATTTACCTGGCAAGCAAAGCTCTTAAGAACAAAAACATGGGAAGGTAGGACATGGCAACTCAATATTATCCTAAAGGAGAGGTATTCATCAAAGGGGAAAAAAAAGAGAAAAGAGGGAGGGAAAGGGAAAAAATAAGAGAGGAAAAAGAGGGGAAAATGGGAAAAGGAAAAATGGGGGGAAGGAAAAAAGGAAACAATAAAAGGAGTGGAACAACCCAGCTGTAGATGGCAGCAAATCAATATTCACCCCTCTGTACACAGACACTGAGAACATCAATTAGCCTCAGACAGACTGGGTGGTTTCAGAAGATTTTGTTATTATTTCCACTTTGTCACACAGACTAGACCAAAGTTGACTGTGCAAAGTCATTGGGAATCAACACAATTCACTACCCACAATTCTGAAGATCCTGCTCTCATTTCAGTAACTAATTCAAGCAGCAGAATGCATTTATTTTTTTCTTTTTACCCGTAATTTGATTATCTTTTGCTGTAGAGACTGGATATTTCAATGGAATACTCCAGAAACAACAAAGACTGTCAGAATTTTACACTTTAAAAAACTGAGCCCTTCTGTAAAAACTGTCTTAATTTCCTTTAGTTCCTTATGACTTGCAATTATAATGATTTTGGTTTTTTTAAGTTTTTGGATATTAAAGATATGCATCACCTTGACCTGCAACATGATGAATACAATTATTACCTGGCTTAGGTGGCCAAATCATAGAGGAAAGCAATTGGGAGTTACGGGTTAAAATGGCTTAAAAGGGGAAGTATTAGATAAGCTTTTCAATGTTTAAAACAGAACTAGGTAAGCAAAAAGTGGTTACTGAGCTAAGAATCTGGGTAAAAACAAAGTTATGAACATTAGGAATTATCTACACTTTGTGCCAAAAATTATTAACTTGTGCACCTGAAATTATTTAGAGACTAAAAAACCCCATCTGTCAGAGATGCTCATTCAAACCCTAATTCACATGAGAATTGGCATATGAGGACAGCATTGAGAAACCCCAGAATTTCACAGAGATTAAAATACCCCAAAAATATCACAGTTAGTCACAACAGCTCAGGATTTGTCACTGTAAGAAAATAATCATCTGATGCAGGCTGGCAATTCACATGATATATTTTGAGATGTCTTCCAAGGAACAGTCATGTAAAATTGATGTTTCAAGTAATCTCCTGCCCAAGCCTCAGCCTTCCACAGGAGCTGCTCAGGGGGAAAACAAATTGAGACCGAAAACACTCCAAACCATCCAGGAGCAGCAGGTCTGCCATGACCTCCTGAAAGGTGGGAGGAGGTAAAGAGTATTTCTGCAAGAACAGGTTAAGAACCTTTTCTTAGAGTTTCTCCACAACCACCATTGAATTTTCTGTTCACATCAAGTTCCCAAACATGAGGTACTTCTTCCCAGAGTCATCTCCCAGTATGCCAAGACAGAAATAGTATTTTAACATTTTTAAATACCAAAAGCCCTAGGGTCATTCCTCTAAACATGAAAACATTGTATTGCTTTTGCAGCAATTTGATAATTTGCAAGGAAGGCAGAAATGACCCAGATAGATCTGTCACAGTTTTTAAAGGAAAAAGAAACAGAAGTATCCTGAACTTCATTAGTAATTTTTCTGAATCCTTTTCTGCTGCACAGGAGATAACTTTCAAGCAGATATTCTGGAAAGTCTAGAGGCAGCAATGAATAGAAAAGTCAAGTCAATCAGCATTTGTCTCCTGATTTATGGTGGTACTGGCAATGGAAGGGAAAGGAGATGCTGGCACAGCCTAAACCAACAGGGATGCAGGCAGGGGGAAACAGAAAATGGAAAGCAGAATTCTAAAACAGATTGTTACATTTAACAATTCCATCTTTGTGGGTTTGTTTCTTTTTTTAAATGCCAAGAAAGTTGTTACTTCATTGTGGAAATTTCACTTTTGCTGGACACTGGGTTATTTATCCGTGTGAAGAACATTCTGCATGCAGGCTGGTTTTCTACCACAGAACTCTTTTGTTATGAAAAAGAGCATGGTGGATGTTTTAGGAACATAAGTGTATCCCTTTGGAAATGCCAGTGGCTCCCTGTCCACCTCAAGGATGTTTCCCATCCTGGGGAGGTTTCCACACTGAGCTGCACCTTCTCATCCTGACTTCTGATTCCCACCTGAGAATTTTTGATTTTCAAAATCTGCCCAAGTTTTGAGAAATGTTCCCAGCCCTCCCTGCTTTTTGGGAGTGCAAAAAACAACTGAAGGTGAACACACACTGCACAAGCTTGAAGCTGTGTGTGAGGAGGAGATCCAGTGCAGTTTTCCAGCAGGGATAGCTGGACATCTACCACCCCAAACCCCTGGAGAGGACAGAAATTCCACTTCTGAGCTCCTCCATGCCCCTGGGGGCAAAGACTACATCTCAGGATGGCTACAGCTGCCTATTCCTACGGTTCAGATGCTTCCTTCTAATTCTCTGATGCCATTTTCATTTTTAATTCTGTCAGGGAAAGTAGAAGTTGCTCTTTAGAAAGCAAGCTGCAGAAGAGCACCACAGCAAAGAAAACAGACAAAGGAAGAAAACCTAAAAGATCCACGCAGGCTTATAAAGGAATGTGGTTTCATAGAGGTCTCAGGACAAAAGATGAGGATGTAGAATCTAGCAAAGATCCCAATTTCCTCAAACACTGGGGATGTTCAGAATGTTGTTCAGAATGTTGGCCCTGAATTAATAAAACTCCTTTCATATACTTTGGAAGAGAACAGAGGCTGCAAAACTGTATTTTGTAAAATAATATTTAAAACCTTTCCATAAATTATTTCACTTCTGAATCCTCCTTACTGGAAAGGATTAATTGCATATCATTTCCCACTTTATCTCTTAAAGTAACTACAGGAGGATATATTTGCCTCTGTACATTCCTCTCCCACTGAGTTACCAAGGTGCTCTCACAATGAACTTAGAAAGTGTGGTGTCATTGGGGTTTTTTGTTTGTTGCTCCCCTTTTGCTCCACAAAAATAAAACTGGCTTAAAGAAATCCTCCTGGAATCTGTGTGTACCAAGCAATCAGGTGGGAGCTGGCAGCTATAGCCACATCCTGAAGAATTTCTCATTTTCCTTGTAGGAAGAAAAGGAAGGCAGTAGGAAACAAGTTGGGTTTTGTAGTATGAACTTCAGCTCCTAGCAAACAATTGAAAAAGTGGCCCCAGAACTCCATGTGTTTTCTGGATTCTGTACAACTCCACACTCTTTCACTTCTCTCCTTCCTCCTTCTCTTCCCAACAGCTTGCAAAAGGAATCAACTCACCCTCTCCCAGCTCCTGAACTCACTCTCCAAATTCCCTTACTCCTTTTAAAAATTCCTGTTCCTTCAAACCTGCAGTGCCCAAATTCTATATTCTTCTAAAAGAATTAATTTCTGCCCCACCAAGCCTCCTCAGGGCACCAGGTGAACCACACTGCCTCTTCCCCCTGAATCCCTCCTGCTCCCACATCCCCTTTCCCCTCTCTGGGTCAGCATTTCTCCCTCTGCATCCACAAGAAGCAGAACAGAAAAGCAGCAAAAAAAAAGGTTAGGAGAGCTGCCTGCTGCTTCCCTGCCAGGAAGAGGCTTGGAAGGAATTGATAGTGGTGGATCAGTTCTCTGGAACTGGCTTTGAAACACCACAACATTCCTGGAGGAACAGATTGCTGGCAATCAGCAGGGAAAAAAATACCCAAAAGCACAAAACAAACAGAGCAGGCAGCCAGCCCTGAGCATTGCTCTGCTTTCAGGAGGCTACAGAGTGAGATTATCTGTGGGTTTGAGGGAGCTGCACACACACACTGCACATGGAGACTTTAAACACTGCTTCTCACACTAAATACTCATTTTGCCCAGTTTTCCCACTGGTCCCTGCAGGTTTTAGCCACACCTGCTCCCTGCTCATCCTCCCAGGAGAGTTGGGCTCAGCCCTGACCTTGTTGTGTTTCCAGTGAAATCAACAGCGAAACTTGATTTGATTTTTGATGGAAAAATGAGCATCTTGGAAGTTATGCCCTTGATATAGATTTATTTAGGCAGCGAAATGTCACTTTCTACATCCAAGTGCTCGGAGAGTTTGGATTGGCAAAGGATTTTTTTGCAATTCTCCAGGTTTTACGTTATTATATAATTTAGAGCAAGCCCGTTTGAAGGCCAGTGTTGATCTTCCTCTGAAAACATCAATCCATATTTCAGAATTTACAGAATGCAAAAGCTGCCTGATGAGAAAAACATCACATATAAGTGGATTTAGGTAAGGACCTGGCACTACATGCACAAAAATTACAGAAATAAACCATTAACAAGTAATCACCACTTCCACATGCCTAAGACCATCTTAGCAAGGGACTTTCCTCCTTACCTCTGGAGTGTTTTTCTTGAACTCACGACTTTGCTCAATAAGTTTTTTCCTGGACTGCTCACTTTCATCTTGCCGGTTCGCCAATATTGTTGCTGTGGTATCGAGCTCTCTCTGTCAGGAAAGAGAAACATCAAGAAAAAAAAGAGAAAAAGAAATAAGAGTCAGAGATCTGTTTGTCATAGACATAAAATAAAATAAAATAAATCCCTTGTACACACATCATGTTATTGGGAATATTGAGATGGATGGGCAGCACAGAACAAAGCACCAGGTTTTCACTGAATATCAGCAAATGAAGCTCTGCAACCTTTTGGATTCCCATCTTGCAACCAAAACATCACCATTTTCCTCAAAAGCATTCATGGCTCCACGCCAGCATTACACAGGACAGCAGCAGTGGCACACAATGCAGTGTCCTAATAAATTCCGCAATCCAGTGAAGATTACAGATATTGGACATATTCAAACCAGGTTTATTTTCACCTGCCTGCTTTTTAAAGATACTGATTTCCCCCTTTTTGAGTTATCCCATTAAAAAAAAATTAATTCAAATATTGGTGAACCATATACTTGAGCACAGACTGGTTACACTTCAGTCACTCTTAATTTCCTATGCCATGCTGTATAGAATTCCATACTGCCACTGCAGTGCTCTTTTCCATTTAAGTCTTGCCTTATTTGAATACAAAATTATCCTTTCCTATTATTGAAATCTGTTCCTCCAGGATTATTAGCAGGTATCTCCATTTCCTCTCCAAAACATGTTATTTTTTTAAGCCCACAATGAATTTCAGAGTATCTCCCAGCAGTTTGTTCTCAGCTGAAGCAGAGGCTGCACTGTTTCCCATCTCCTCCAAGTGTGTTATCCCCACCCCAGTTCCTGCACTCAGTTCTGTGCTCAAATGTCACCATAATGGACTGAATGGGTCACTTATCAGTGCAGAAACCAGCAATACTCAATTTGCTGTGTCAGTCTGAGCCTCTGCTGCAGTAGTTCCATGTAATGTGAAAAAATAAAGGCAAACCCCTCCAATTCAGCTGCACACATCATTCCCCAGGTCACTGAGAGAACCGAGAACTCATAAAAGGGATTTGGCACAGTTTCTCCCTTATGAATTCAAAAAGAGACAAGCCTGGCTATGAGAAAGAAGTTCATGAAAAGTGAGAACAAAACAAAAGCCTGGCTATGAGGAAAGTTCATGAAAAGAGAGAACAACATGCTAGAGCAAGGCTACCTTCAGCACATCCCTCTGCCAATGTGTCTCCAACCTGCCTGCAAAACTCCCAATATTCTGCACCAGAAAACCAACCATGCCTCTGGAATTTGGTCATAGCTCAAGCACAAGCCTGGGAGCTCCTGTCAGGTCTAATAGCAGACTCCAAATAGGTGGTAATGTCGCTGACTTGATACTAGATACAGATACTGTTGTCTAAATACTCTGAAAAAGACCAATTCTTAAATTTAGAGACATTTTTGTATGGATAAATGCTGGATGGATGGACATGTGTCTCATGTAACTCCACAGTTTGACCTCTGGAGGGACAATAAAATGCCTTCTGCAGTTTCCAACTCAATACTTTTTCCCCCCTTTGGGTTTACTACCATAAAATTAAGATACTTAAGTTTTTTTAAGAATAAATATATGGACCATAGTTATCCCAATCCTTGGAAACCACCTCAATATGACAAATGGATTGGAAGCCAAGCAGCGTGCTGGAGCCAGTGACCTAAATATTGTCACTGAAATGCTTAAAAATCCTTCTATATCTGACTTTGAGTAAAGAAACAGGGCAATATGTCCACCAGATCTTGGTTTGGAATTCTGTAACATATGTGAAATCTATTGCAGAAAAGTGGGAAATACTTAACAGTTGGATAAACCACATTTGAAATTCATCCCAGCTAAGTTTATGCAAGAAAAAAGAGCAACAGAAACCAATGTGGTTAAGCAGAACTATAAAGAGCAATATAACGGCTAAGCAGAAGGCTTTTAAAAAATATAAACAATCTGGTACGGCCAGAAAATTGGAAAACTATATTTAAAAAGGAAGCACACATTTAGAGCCAAGCAAAGAAAACACAAATCATGAAGTAAGAGGGAATTTTAGCTGAGCAAAGAACCAAGAGCTTTGGTTTCCCACAAGGAGCCAATGGAAAAGCAAGACTTCTACAGACCTGTGCTTCCCAGCTTAGAGACAAGAAAGAACTGATTAAAAAAGAAATAAAATTTTGTATTTTTTGCTACAATGAAGAGAAGAATCATTCAAGCCATGGCTCAGTTAATAAGATCCAAATCCAAACTGTTTGGAAAATCGCTAATCTTCTCTTCCTGACTTGATTTGAACCGTGGACAATGCAAGTTTTATTTATGTAAACCTAATAATAGATACAGCGTTACAACCCACAAGCACTAATGGCACATTTTTCATACTTTTGTGATTTAATCTCACGAGATAGCCTGATTTTTTAAAAAAAATTCAATGTGGCCAATGCATTATTAATGCAAGACAGTACATTTTAAGGAGCAAACAGTAGTAACTCCAATATTTCAAACCTGAACACTGTGTTGCTCAGAGGTAAACACCTTCCCAAGCCTTACAATCACTCTCTAAGTAGATAACAAGCAAAGAGATGTAATTCTGTATAGAGGGAAGTGTGCTGGAGAGTCAAAACCAGGAGCCCATGTCTCAGTATCACCTGCACACCTTTGAAATCAAAAAGGCTCCAATGAAAAGCAAACAAAACCCAGGGCTCAGAGGTGCTGCAGCAGTGACCTGGCTGTGGAAAGGATTCAAAGGCTTTAGTTCCACTGATTCACCAGTGGCTAATGAACTTTCTGGCCCCAAATAGCCACCATTCAATCAGCCTGCAGAAAGGGAGTCACTGCTCGGAGCACATCTTGAGAGAGAACAAGCAAGACCTTGATCCCTCCCCTGCCCCAAAGTGCCATCGATTTAGGGCAGGCACAGTTCAGAGATAACTAAAGAACTCCCCAGGGTTTCCACTTTGACCAATTGCAACAAATTTACAGGGGGTGGGAGGGAGGCAGTGGGAGGAGAGGAGACAAGAAAGTCTTATGCTCTCAAGTGTGGGAGTCATTAGAAGCAGTCCCCAGAAAACAAACATTAAAAGCTTGCTTTCAGGCAGTATAGAAATAAAAAAAATCTAAAACCAGGAGGGTCAATCCACTGTAACAACAATCACCTTGAAGTGATTTGTGTTCTTTTAACTCAGGTACTTCCCAACTCAGACTCCCTGCTCATGCTGCCTCTGTCACCCCATGGCTGCATGGCATCCACCAGAGCACAGAGCCTGCTAAAAATATCCCTCAAAATATCCTTCCTTCCCTCCTGATTGCTGCTGCATTGGATCAGCTCCCTGTTCAGCACCCATCTGTGCCCACAGGAGTTGCACCATCACACAGGGAGGTGGGAAAGTGGGCTGTGGAATCCCCCTTTTTGGCACCAGCCTGCAATCAGGCTGACCCCAAGTCATTACGAAACTGCAGGCTCACTGCAGGTTGTTTTCCTTTAGGGCTGACTTCTCTTTGCCTACCAGATGCATTCCTTGATAACCACCCAGCAGCAGGTCTGCACCACTGACCAGCTCTGCACAACAAGTCCCCTCCCTTTCCATAAGGAGAAGATTCAAGTCAGCCCTTCCATGCCTGAGCTCTGGGAGCTGCTGGCTGGCTGCTCTTGAAGTTGAGTCCTAAAATTACTCACTTTGGAAAAATATTCCAGAAAAAAAAATTGGCTTTCTTGGATATTTTATGAAGTCTCTGTTCCCTCACCCACTTTTAATAGCTATTGGTTAGAACTGCCCTGCCATGGGCATTTCACAGCCAAAGAAACCACCACACTTCAGCATCCCAATTCCCCCCAAAGTGCTCCAACAACCATAACTAGTCCTCAGTCTCTGCTTCAAACCAGTATTCCCATGGCTCACATGGAAGAAGTTACAAAAACCTGCAATAACCATCCTTAAGCACTGTGATGTCACTGTATCCCAAACTTCTGTAATTCTCCCATATTCAAATGTTTAATCCCTGCTGCATTTACCCCAAAGCTCCTACACTGGAGCAAGAACACATATCACAGCTTTAGGACACACTGATTATTTCCTGCTAGACTTCTAGCCATGGATGCAAAGCCTTGGCTGTGCCTTTGAAAGCCTTAAGCATGGCTGCAGAGATTAACAGGACATCAGGAAGAATTTCTTTATGGAAAAGGTGGTCAGGCATTGGAATGGGCTGTCCAGGGAGGTGGTGGAGTCCCCATCCCCAGAAGGGTTAAAGAACAATGGGATGTGGCACTCAGTGCTCTGCTCTGGTTGACAAGGTGGAGATCAGCCCCAGGTTGGACTGATGATCTCAGAGTTCTTTTCCAACCTTAGTGATTCTGTGATTCACCATAAACTTCATTTTACTTGTTACAAGGACAGACACAAACCACAACTTCATGTAGATCAGGAATTTTCTACCAGTAAATGTAGCATTAACCACTTCCCTCGAAATCCTGCTTCTGTGTATTTAAGGTATTTCCCTTTATCACCAGTTCAATCAGTTCCCCAGTCTACTGATAATCTGCTACTGAAAGGAGTTTTCAGAAGTCTCATTTCTGTTTTCATCCTCTCCCAGGATTGCATTTGTCAGATCTATCAAAGCTCTCAATGTCGCTTTTTGCAATTTTTGATTTCCTATTAAAGGAGAATTTCCCAGTGCCAGGATGACACCAGTGTAGAAGCATCTGGCACAACTCCACACACACACAGCCTACTTGTCTTGGGGAAATTTTACATTTCCCTAACTGATCCATGAGGCAGCCCACCCTTCAATCTCAAATCCCCATCCTTTTCACCTGTCCACAAGCCAATGTACTGATTACCTAAGTATTTCAGGAATATTTCAGAAATTATAAACGGCTTTGCCAGCTTGGTGTGTTCCTCTGGAAAAACAGAGGCTTGTTCACCTGATAAAGCTCTAGATTATGACTGGGGGAGAAACCACAGAGCTGACACTGGGAATTTTTATTAATGTTTGTTTTGTCTGTAAAAGGCCAGCCCCAGTCCCAAGCTGAAAGTGCTTAGAAAGGTAAAACTTGATCAGGATTCTCAGCCTCACTGAAAAGCCACTTTCTATCACAAGCAAAAGGCAAGACCAGAGAGTTCAGCACAACATCTCAAGAACCACCATCCCATCCTAAAATTCAACAGTGACTGCTGAACAACTAACAAACACCAGAACACCTCTAATTTACACTCACAGAGAAAAAATAATAATAAAACCCCACAAGCATTGAAACACATTTCTTAAGATGGATTTTGCCACTTGGCAAACTGATTCAAGTACCTTTCACACGCAGAATTAGTTAGAAAATTTCAATAAACCCATTTTATTTCTGCATACTGAAGTAATTTGACTCCAAGTAAGTTATTAAACAAGCTTTAACTGGGACAAATTTGGGGCTCTATGCAATGCTTTTGGGACAGGGAATCAACACGTGGTGCCACTGCATAGAACAAAAAGGGCACAGAACAGAGGTGCCTTCAATAAAATTATCTCAATCAGCAGGCTACTAAAAAAACCAAAAGTAAAATGTAAATAAAAGGCTGTTGTGGCTTTGTCTGCTCACACCACCACCAGACAGTGCCACGAATGTAGGCAAAGCCTATCAAAGCATCTTGCAGGAGGGGAAAGGTAGCGCTGGCTTTTCCAAAGGAGCCACACAAATATCAACACCAGCAACAAATGCACTGTGAGGGGAAAAACCTGGCTGTGCCAGAGCCAAGATGGTTATTCCTGTCTTTTCTTCTACACCTTGGATTCAAAACTTTTTAGAAAACACAAAGAACTGGGGACTGTCCAGAGCTATAAAGACCTTAATGCCAAAGGTCTGTATTGAACAAGCTTTTTCTCTCACTCTAGAAAATAATGAAACATTGCCTATTTGTTTCAAAAGGTAGTTTTTCTTCTTCCAGCATTATTTCCTCTCTTTCCATCCTCCTCAAACTGAAGTGCAGAAGGACTGCCCAAGTCCCAGGCCCAAGGAGCAGCCCCTGGCCTGTGTCACAGTGGTCACAGCACAGCTGGGGCAGGTGACAGTGACACCATGGGAGTGATGTGCTCTGACTTCTCTCCAGAAATGAGGTTCAGGCTTCACTCACAGCACCCTCAATCTTCACCCCAAAGCTTCTCTCCTCACGTTCCTCAGACTGTCACTTGTCCCTTTGTTCCCACCAGGTCTACCAGCTCATCGCTGCAGCAGCACCGTTCACCTCGAGCACTGGGAGAGTTAAAATCCAGCTGGAAGGTGGATTTTCCCAGCCCCCAGCAGCACTCCCTGCACCTCCAGCCTGCTCCTCTCCCAGCCTTTCCCAAGCTGCTCTCCCACAGCAGCTCCACACTCAAACCACCAACTTCCATTACCTCACCCCAAGCCCCACAGCCTGAGCTCCACACTGCCAGAGGAACTGTCAGCAAACCCACTCCACCAGCTCCTTAACACCCTCTTGATTCTGCCTCGCAGTTCATCACACTCTGAAGGGCCATAAATTCCCTAAAAAGTGAGTGTTTCCCTTCGTTTTGCAAGCACAGCACACCCAGGGCAGCCGGCTGTGGCTCCCATCCCTGCCTGCAGCTTCCCCCACTTCCCACACCATCCTTTTCACACTCTTCCACTTGAAAGCAGAAGTTCAAACTGCTTGCTTCGATAGCTACAACAGAAAAAGCCCAAAAGTAATGAGTTAATTGAAGTGTTGCTGCAGGGAGGCTTCCCAGAAGGTAGGATTTTGGATGGATAGCAAGGGGACAGTGGGAAGCAGTGAGTGCTGCTCTGGCTTGGAGCAATCTGCTCACCCACCATCCACTGGCCAGGGAATAAAATCACAATACAACCCTGAGACCTCCTGCTCTGTGCTGCCTTTCCACATATAAAATTCAGTTCATCACAAACACGCTGGTTAATCACTGTGAAAGAAACAAAAAAATGTCTCAGCTTAGTATTTGTGACTTCCAGGGCAGTGACAGGACGGTGGGGATTCAAACGGCATCTTCTTCTGCCAAATAAAATAAATTATGGGAAACCAAAGGAAACCACTGCTGCGAGACCCAGTGTAAAGTCCATCTGCTGGACCTCCTCTCTTGCTGGTTGATCAAAAGCTGAGCAAAGCACAAGGCCAGACTGCCCAAAGCTCTGACCACACCACAGCAGCCACTTACCCGAGGGTGAAGTGACCCCAGAGAACATGAAAACCACACCAAGGAGATCATGGCATCATCATCCCACCAGGGCCAGGCTGTCCTTCCCATCCCCAGCTGCTCAGGGCAGGAGCAATGTCCCCTGTCCCCTCCTCAGCCCTCACACACATGGGGGACAGGGGATGGAGAAGGACAAACCAACAGCTAAACCACATTCCTGATCCCAGCAAACCAGGAGCTTCCAGCCAGGAGATGCACAACACCCATGAGCCACAAACCACATTTTTGGTAGTTGATTTAAAAAAGAGTTTTGGCCCTTAAATTGGAAAAACACGCAAAATCAAAGGCAATTAACTGATGAATAACTACAAACTGCTTAATGCACTGCTCCTGTCATTAGTCTGAAGCCCAAGTGCAGCAGCCCTGTGCTCAGGTGGAAGTGGATTATCTGCCATTCTGCAATAACACACCTTCAGCTGATGTCTCCCTTCCAAGGAAGATCAGATTCACGAGCTGCATTAAATAATTCTTTTGACCACACATCAAAGTGAAACGTGGTCTTAAAAGAGTGGTTTAAATATCAGCAAGTTCACCTCTTTAAGCTCTGTTCCAGCATTTAAAGGATTGAGTTACTCCCCTTCCCAGCCTAAGCTGTGCTGCTAAATGAAGCATGACCAGGCTTTAAGTGAGACACGTCCTGGACACAGAGCAGGATTTATAACTTGCTGTACAGGTTGCCACCAATAAATCAATAATATATATACACACCAGGCTTGTTGCAGTGTGAGTTCTGGGAACTTGCTGTTTGGGAAAAAAAAATAAACTCAAGCTTTTTGGTTTTTATTCTAAATGAAAATGATCTCGTTGCTTAGCTTTTAGTCAACTTCACCCAGCTCCTAACTGCACTGTCTTCTAAAACAAAAATTCACAATTTTTCTTTGATGAAATGTGTTATTAATTTTATTTTTATTTTTTCTTGACAAGGTTAACCATTACAGACAGACTCATGTCCACCTTGAGCCCATGCCAGCCACCACTCAATAATCCTTCAGTCTCCAAATGCAATTTCCAATCTCAAAACTCCTTCAGCTGCTTCCTAACATTGGGATATAAAATATTTACCAACAAAAGTATAAATACACACTGAAAAAGCAACCTAAAAATACTCTTAAAACCACATTTCAACAAAGTAATTCCTTAAGGGATGGGAAAAAATTACCATGGACTTGAACTAATCACCTCATGTTTTGCTCCCTTCTCATGTTTTTGCCCATTGCAGAAATGGGATAATGGATGAATAAACTATCCTACCATGACAAATATGGTTTGGAAAGATGGGGCTAGGCATAACTTGGAATTTTTTGTTGTTATAAGTTTCAAATCCTTAACCACAGGCATGTGCACTAGGGAAAACCTATAAAATACATAATGAAAATGTTGCCCCATTGGCTCCTTCTAGCAGACCCAATTTCACCTCCCTTTTGCTGCTGATGCAGGGAAACATTTAAATTCTGATTTTTTCCTTCACTGGTGGCCTTTGCTCCCAGCTCCCTAGAGCAGGGGAATGGAGGAAGCTGGATGGGGAACTTGTGTTAAAAAATCAGTAGCAACAAAAAGGAGATCAGAAGAAAATTACTGGCAAATGAAATTGCTGTTTGATAAACAATTGGAGCAGGAAGAGTATTTGGCAGAGGGTTTCCAGGGAACGGTCCTTGACTCCTGACTAACATGCTTCCTCCCTTGCTCTGAGTTTGTTGACTTTCTGGGCATTGCTGTAAGGTTTAGGCAGTTTCCCATGATGGGAAAAATACAGCTTTTTTTTTTTTTTTTTGAGAAGTTGCCTGTGAATGCAATTGGTGGAAGTTTTCTAAAAAATTATAGATATAAATAGGAAACAAGAAAGCAACAATTTCTTTATTTAGGCTTTTCCTACTATGAAAAAGTCCCATTTAGGCATTTGAGTATCCTTTCTGATCTAAATCCCAAACAGTGACTCAGTTTGGCATGACAACACACAATGAGAAATGTATATCTGGTGTTTAATGCCAATAGCAAACATTACATATTTTGGACAGTTGAAGACAAGACCAGATTTTGAAGGCTTTCAGAGATTATTTTTTTAACATGTTTTGGTGTTTAATCTGGATGCTTACAGTCCAGCATGAATAAATCCCAACCACCCTTCACACTGCACTGAAATCAAGAGGCAGAGGCGGTGGAATGCAGAATGCCTTTTCTAGGTGTTTCCCAACAACATATTGCAGTACTTAGTTAAGCTCATTTTCTGTGACATGAAAAGGAAAATAGCAGAATTGACTCATGAAGTAAAATTAGCTGATGTACAGTCACAAGGAGGCTGGGATTGGAGCTGACAGCAGCCAGAACTGCATTTAACAAAAACTAACATGCTTCATGCTAATAATGGTGCTGGTTCAGAGCCACAAGGACTATTTTCTGTATTTTTAACAGGGACTGACTGTTTTTAAACCAACATTTCTAATAGCATACTCTAAACTGTACATCAGGAATTATTTAAAGACCTTCCAGGAGTGATGTATTAAGAAAGGCATTCATAAAATAGTTTTTAAACACTGCAAATCTGGCATTTCCAAGCAGTACATCCCTCCCAGGATGAGCACCAAGCCATGGGCAGTCAATATTTGCTTTCTCCATGATCACAACTAAGGCAGACAGGACAGCTAAAACACTTTTTAAACCAAAAAAATACCCCAACTTTGGTGATAATTTACAGAATTCCTCCACTATTCACTGTAACGAATCACCCTGGAATGAAAACAACAGATTTAGCTGCAGTGGCACTGTCAACCTCGCTATGATACACTGGCACTAAAAAGTCCTTAATTTTGGCTATCAAATACAATTTCAATTTCTTGCACTTTAGGGCAGTAAAAACAATTCTGTGAAGACTCTGTGTTTACAATCCCGCAGTAAAGAATGCAGCTGTCTCAATCAGTGCTGATTGTCTGTTAATTAGCTCAGTTTTACAAGCTGATGGAACAGATTACTTCATTCCCTCCCCGTGCTCAGAAAGAAACTACAAATACAGTTATCTACAATACAGTAATTTTTGCTTCCCGACAATTTGGGGAGGTAGATGATGTACCAGGGACACAAGTGGCCTCATTACCAAGAAATCATTTATATTTGTGTCTTTGCCAGGCACTCAGTCATATAGTGATTTTCAGTCCATATATATATAAATACACACATATCTCTCCTGCATGAAAAATGAAATAAAGAGCACCACTTTCTGATGAGATGGAAATAACCTCCCCTCACTTTTGCTGTGGCTGAAACCAAATAGATGATCTCTAAGGTCCCTTCCAACACAACTGCTCTATGATTCTAGGATTATCTAAGTCCTTATGAATAATTCTGTATCTGTATTATGTATGTAATCAGAATCACATTTCTGACCCCAAACCAGCACTGGATTTTGTGACCCAGAGCAGCAAACTGCAGGTTTTTTAGTGAACAGCTCCATCCTCCATCCCCATGTGCTTTTCCAGCAAACCACAAATAAATAGCTGCATTACCTCTGAGCCACTCTCTCAGCTTCACTGCCTCTAGGATCTCCATCCTTTATCTAGACACTCTTGAAGAGAAGCCAAATTTTAGCTTTCATACATGCAGACAAGAGGTTGGACACCCTCACCCAAATGCCAGCAAACACTTCTGCTGAGAAATCCGACGGAACACTAACAAAGCCCCAGGCCTGACAATATGAAACTGATCCAAAAATGCCTTTTTTGAGATGACACAACATGCTACACATTATATCAAACAATAGAGGTTTCGCTTTGAAACTGATTTTCTTTCTTGCTCAGCGTAGATCTTTCACGATTAGGAAAAGAAGAAAAAAAGAGGTAGCTAAAGAATATATATGTATTTAAAAGAAAACTCATTTCTGGGTGTACATGTAGCTACTAAGCTTATTGCAGAAGCAGCAAGTGAACAAATATGGAACTCCACAAAACCATGGAATTATCAGACCACCAGAGCTGGGTTTTGGCAGTGTATCTGGGTGATAAATACAAAGGATAATCTAAATAAAACAATAATTTTTTCCTACACAAAGACATCTGTAGACATCTGCACCAACAGCAGAGAGCCTAAAACTTAGGCTTTTCAGATTTCAGTATACAAAAAGTATAAGAGGGTAATTTTTGCATTATGGACAGGCATCCAAGGCAGATCACTGAGAACACCTTGCAGAAAATTCTCTGCATCCACAGAACCAGGGGAGCAGAAAGCCTGGAATGCAGCAGTGACCTCACATTAGAGATGGAAACCTGGACAGTGAGGGAACCAAGCCCAGCAACCACCAGCTAATGCCTGAGTAATTTTTAAACTATTGTTTTTCACTTAAGTTTAGCTAAATCATATTTCTCAATCCTATAGCACTTCTTTCACAACACTGAGGAAAAAGACATTTAGAACATGATCCTGATTTTCCAAAGTTCTTCTGCAGACCGGAATAAAAATGAAGGGCAGGGGTGCGTTCGGTTTTGCTGGGAGGTTGTCTGTGTATTTTTATATAAAGGTTTTATTCTGACAGTTCTTTGGTACATTTTGCTGTCTGTCCCATTCTGAGCTGAGGACCTCATTCTCATTCTCAGACCTGAGGACACCTGCTAGGGTTTGCCTTTGAACACCAAACAAAACACCTTTGCCCAACATGCAGCATCAAGTGCTGCATTTACATCCCTGACTTTGACTGCTCCTCCAACGCTTCCTTGGCTCTCACGTGCCAGGGCACAGACAGCTCCAGCCCTGGGAAGTCTCAGCAGAGCTCCTCTTGAACTGCTGCCATCCCCCTGGCTGCCCGGCGTTGCGACATCCCCGTTGCATCGCATCTCTTCCCACACTGCAGGAGGCAGAGGTGTGAGAACGCCGGGGACCAGGGCTTGGGGCTCCTGGGGAATCTGGCCAGGCACCCACAGGAATGCCAGATTCCTGCTAGAAAACAGCCATTTGGGAAGGGCTGTGTGGCTGCTGGTTGATGGAGCCCTGCAGGTGAAGCAGCTCCACACAGCATCTCGGGGTGGGTGAGTTCCGTGGCTGGAAATCAATCTTTGATCTTTGTGCTTCAGTGATCCACCTGCAGCTGCAGAGGAAAAACCCCAAAGGACTTGCCAGCCTTTCCTCGATCTCCCTCAGCCCTCAGCAGGACACTCCTTTGGGCTGAAGTGGCACAGGTTTGCTGTGGGATGGACCCTGAAAGGCTGGGAAGTGTTTGGGAAGAAGCAAAGTGTGTTAGCTCAGTTCCTTCTTCAGGGCACCACCATTCCACAAGCTACAAGGCAAAACAACCACCTACACACACTTTCCTATTTTTGTGTAGAGCCTCACTTGATCTGCTGCTCTATCCTTCATGCTTTGTGTTTTTACATTTCCAGACAGATAGAGTATGCTCTAGAAAATTGTCCGTGATAGAAGGAAGAGAGATTCATGGTGAGGGTAGGAATTGTGCTTTCAAAGCAGTACAGTTCCTTCTGTATCTCTGCCCAAACAGTACCAGAGATAGCAAAAATCACCAACAATTAGATGAGAAATAGACTCCACCTTGCCCATCTATCCACAGGGACTGCAGCAGCCCTGCCCTGCTTCCCTGTCACCACAACTAGAGGATATTTAGAGAAATGATGCAAAATGCCTTTCCTCCTTCTGACACTCCTGCAGTGTGCCCTAATCTTGTGCTTTAATCCAGCCCTTTGTGGGTGAGGAACAAAGCTACTGCTGCATTTTAATACTGACTACACACATCAGCCAAAAAAACCCAAATATACAAAGCGCCCTAAATAGTCAGCCAAAACAGAACGACAAAATTACACATTACTTCTGTCATTACATGCTCTCCTTTACCATATGTCTAAGGTAAGCAGAATGGCACCTACATAATGGATTCAGCCCTGGAGTAAGGCTGGACTGCCGAGGCTGGTGAACCTGAGGTAACACTCCATCACTTATTTACTGCATCTCTAAAGCATTTCAGATTCTAAGCTGAATATATATTTCACACAGTACCAAAACTTTTAAATATCCACAGGAAGATTTCATTTTTATAGGCAATAAACATTAAATCTAAAGGACTGGAACATAAAAAGTGTTTTAATACCATATAAATCACCTTTCCCTAGACAGAATAAATCTCTGAAGGTTTTAAGGACTGCAATATAAATTTTTATGGCAAATTATCTACATAGGAATTACTTGCACGAGATGCACTTTCACTTCTCCCTCTCATTTGCATAGTGCTGACAATCTTTTCAATCAAAACGTTCAATCCAATTTGGGAAGTCCAGAGCACAACGTGCAGAAATGCTGGGATAAATGCTGGGATAAATGCTGGCTGGTTGGTTCCTCCTTCTCTTCATCAGGAGTTTTCCAGCTGCTGCTCCCTCTGTCAAACACAGAGGTTGGCTTTGCAGAGGTAACAACAGCAATATGTGAAAATTAAGGCTCAGATGAGCAGCTCCATCCTCTTGAAAAGCATTTATTGACCATCCTAACACAGGAATCTTCTATAAGGCCTGGCAATTAAGAGCTCATTGCATGCTGCAAGCAAAGAGTGACACAATCTAAATTGGGAGGGTCTGAATTAAGGAGCAACAGCCAAAACAATTTTTTGGGATGCTCAGAAGGGGCATTTTCACTGCCAAGGTGGTACAGCACTGAGAGGTCATGATGGGGGAGCTCCATCTGTGGGGAGCCCCAGTGCTCTGCCAGGACAGACACAGTGTGGGTGACAGTCCCTTGGCAAACAGGACATCAAGCATCATGCTGGACATTCCTCCCAGCCAATGTTAGGATCTTTCCTTTGGCTGCCTCCAGAGGAGCCCAAATCTAAGGAGATGATGCCCTCAGTCACAGCTCTGACCTCCAGCTAACCAGTTATTAACCACAGAAGGTGAGAGAGAGGCTGAGGATTTTTTCTGGTGACATAGCAAGAAATCACTCCCAAGAGCTTCCTAATAAACCCTTCCTCATAAATCACAAACATGCAAAAGATGCACAGTTCCCCAGTCTCCAAGCACACACCTCCCCAAAGGACAGCCTCCATAAAGGTGTGGTGTACCACTGCTACCAAAAATACTCAGCTTTATTCACCATTTCATTACAGCAAAAAATGTGCTGACAAGGATTCTCATAGAAACAGCCAGAATTAGTTCTTGGAAAACCTCCGGTTGCCTTGGAGTCAGGTCTGAAACGTGCTCAGGACTTCACCCAATCCTCCCCTCGGGGGAAATCAGGGTAAATACAAAGTTAAAGCACCTGAAGAACAGCAAAGGCACAAGGGGAAAAAAAAAGCAAAGAAAAAAAAAAGTAGGAAGTTTGCAAAGAGAACTAAGAATAGCACTGCTTTATTTCCAATGTATATTTCCCTTAGAAAGTATTTTCAGGACTTCTGTCCTACCAATCAAATTAAGATAACAGAGCAGAGGAAGAAACACAAGTCGGTTCCCAGACGGTTTCCTATGCTTCAAAGGTATTTATTTAATAAGTACCATGTATGGATAAAATGAGATCATCAGCCCAGTCATAAGATGGTTCTCCAAATTTTTAATGAAGCCCTGCAGTGTGTGATTTACAGAGTGATGGTTGCTGCATGCTGACTGCAGGAAGGAGCAGCCCTGAGTGCCAGAATGCCCCAAGACCTGCAGGGTGTAGGATTTCTGCTCCAGGAGGGGAGGGAAGAGACCACTGAAATGGATGAAAATCAGGGACTTGCAAAATAAAAAAATTACAGGGTCATTTCATTTCCAACACATGGAGTTTTGGCCAATGAAATGAGGTATTTGCTTTCTATCTGATGAAGGAGTGAAGTGACATAAAGCTTTCTTCTATATGATTTCACAAGCTTTTATTACTTTCCTGAATTATCTTTGAATCTAGAGGATGGAATATTATTTTCTTTTGAAATATCAGGTTGTTGCTAGTCTTCCCACTTGTACAATCCACAAAACCTATTAACATTTTCAGTAATTAATGCTAATACTTGAGAAAAAAAGCCATTGTGTTAAGAAATGCTTTAACAAGATCAAGAAAGAAAACAAGTGCTTCTCAGACTGTACATAATTTATTTTGCTACATATTAATTTTTTTTCCACAGAAGACCAGGCAGGGACTATGAACCACTGTGTTCAACATTCATCTTCATTATTCTCTTTTCTCTCTTTCCCCACAAGTGTAAATTCTACAAAAACATTTATTTTCTTCACCACAGAAAACTAAGCACTTACACAGACCAGTTCCTCTCTGAACTTCCCTTTTGGGGGCAGGGGAAAAAAAGAGGGGAAAAAGAGCTTTTGGGCTTTTCTCTGCCCATTCTCCTAAATAATTTGATGGACACAAGCTGTCCTGGACATTTATTTTTAATACTTTAAATCCAGGCCTTATTTATTTGATTGGGCCCATGCAAGGATGAATTTCAAAAGCTCGAAGATCACAAATATTTCTATTTGAGGGAGGTATCAAGGCTGGCTCACCTGGCTCTCCAAACAGGGTAAGAAATGAGTTTAACACACAGGAGGAAGAACCAGGACTTCACTTTAAGTCAGGCTGATGAACTTAATCATAGTGCAACCAAGACATACAGAACTGGAAAGTCTGAGTCAAGCTGTGGCTGCTTTCCCAAACAGATAATGAAAGAATATTCAGCCCTAAACTTAGAGCAGCTCAACTATGTATTTTATAGGATATTTATCTATGAATCAGCAGATCACAGACTTGAAGGCCAGGCATTCTTCCCACTCCAGCCTTTAGTCATTTGATCAGGAGAGCCAAGAAAGAACACGCTGAAGAAGTTTATACCAGTTCTTCTCAGAGGAAAAAAATGAAGGGTTAAAAAAAATTAGATTAATAAGGAAATCAGCAAGCCTGAAGCTAGCAAATAGAGAAATTCCAACAGGAAGAAGCAGGGATCTGGAATGCCAAGGCAAACCACGCTGGCTGCTCTGGGGTGGGGTGGAGGGCATCTCCAAAATAACTTCCTTTTAGTAGCCTGAGCTACTTAAAACCCCCCTGGCTAAAGCACACAGCCAGAGGGCAAGTAAATTCCTTGGAAAATGAGTAATTTTCACGAAGAACTGAAAGCTGAACAAAGGTTGGCTCCATGGGTCAGAAGGGGCTCTTCAAGCCCACAGAATTCACAAGAACTGCTTGAGCACAAGCTGCTCTGCACAGCTGTGGCTCCATTCCTCCAGCCCCTCTCCTCACATTAACTCACTATATTCCTTCACCACACTCAGGGTTTTCCACCCAGGAAAACCCCCCAGCTGAAGAAATAAATAAAACCCACAGACCATTGTACATCCTGCTATAATTTGCCAACAGAAGGTGGCATAG
The DNA here is from genome assembly GCA_024500445.1 of Entomyzon cyanotis. Taxonomy (NCBI): domain Eukaryota; kingdom Metazoa; phylum Chordata; class Aves; order Passeriformes; family Meliphagidae; genus Entomyzon; species Entomyzon cyanotis. The sequence continues at coordinate 456,965 of JAKEPQ010000746.1, forward strand.
ACTCCTCAGCGTTTTGGGAAGTTATTTCTGCCCTCTAAAGTAAGATTTTGCTGTTGTAAATTACAGTCATTTGAACTTAAACATTGCTGAAAATTAATGCAAACTTGAGCCTGCCTGAAGAAAGTTGCCTGAAACCTAAGTTTGCCTGAAGAAGGATGAAGAAAAGCAATTTTCTTCTGCTGAAAAAAAGTTTTCTTCTGCTGAAGAAAAGCAGCACTTTGTGTGTGTCACCTTGGCTTTGGGCAAAGGCTGTGCTCAAGTGTCCCCAGCAGCACCAGAGCTGCAGTTTGGGCACAGGACAGGACAGAACTTCAACATTGAAACCTTCTTCAATTCCTTACCCTAAAATAATGTGGGTGTTAGTGGAAAACTGCAATCCAAAGCCTAAACCACAAAGCCTTTCTGGATGGTGCTGACAAGACCAGAGAGCATCTGCTGGCAAGTTTAACAAGTTCCCCCAAAGCTACACACAAACCTCAGAGAAATCTGTAAAACAAATTTTTTTTTTCCCCTTCTGGGTCAGTTCTAGAGTTGAGTCTTCTGCAGACTTTGCCCCTAAGGAATGGAGATATATGGAATGAACATGAATGTGCTGTCAGAGGGCTCTGCTGCTCAGAACTTCAAACATGGAAAGGATGGAATTTTTAATTCCAATCCCACCTCTGAAAAAGATAAGGTTTGCAGTGACATCTAGCCTCAGACAGGATGCCCAGTGACTTCTGGGCAGCTCATCTAGCTCGGGTAGGTCTGCTCAACCATATGATCAAACTACATTATTCCTCTTCAAATATATTCAGTAACTTGTCCTCAAGCAGAAGTTCTCCCATATGCAGCAGCCAGAAGATAACATCCTCTGGTTCTGAAGAACAACCCCAAATGCTTCATCCCCTCCCTACACACCACAGGACTTCACAGAACATCACAGACCCAGCAAAAACAACCTGCAGTCTCCCTGGCACAGGTATCTATTTTGGATAGAACACAAGGATTAAACGTTCTTGCTCAGATTCAGGGCGTGCTGTTCAGTACTTTTCAAACACATATTATCATCTGCAGAGAGCCATATTTCCGTGTGAGTAATGCCACACTGTGCCCCTGGCAGCCTTCCAGCGCTGGGCTGGGGCTGAGTGCTCACTCAGAGATGCTCCTGGGCCAGGCTAACCCTAGATGGCACTGCTTATCGCTCCTTGGCATCCTGCTGCTGGCTGCAGAGCAGTGCCACACAGCATCCTGTCACACACCAGGTAGGCACTGACACCTCTGCACCTGCAGGGCAGCTGGGACAGAGGGACAGAGCAGCAGCCCAGAGCGGGGACACCATGGCAGGGACACCACGGCAGGGACACCACAGCAGGGACACCACAGCAGGGACACCACGGCAGGGACATCCCAGAGCTGCCCTCTGCACACAGCTGGCTGTCACTGGGGACAGACCCTGCTCAGCCCACCAGAGCCAAGTGGGGACATCTCCTCAAGAGAAGTGCCTTTAGAACAAATATCAAATATCAATATCTACTTTGCTCTAGAAAGTCAATGAATAACCCCCCAAATTGTTTCTTAAATAATCCACTGCAAAAAAAAAACCATTGCAAAATATCATAACTCTGATATTTTACACATATTTTACACTCTGGTATTTTACACTCTGATATTTTACAATCTGATATTTTACACATACCACAACACTGCTCTGTTCTGTACAGCAGAAGGTGCTGGAGCAATTTTATTTTAAATATTTTTTACTCAAATCCACGCTGGAATTATCATATCTAAACCACTGTGAAAGAATTAAACTAGATTTGATTATAGCTATTTTCAGAACACCCCATGACTGGCTGGTGCTTTTCAGGTAACACAGTTCCAGTCTCCATGCTAATCCCTCCTCCTCCCCCCTTTTCCTTTTTTAAATAGTTGCTCACTTTATTCTACAGAAGCAAAGGATTTGGTGATTTCAGGACAGGCTCTAGGGTTCTCATTATTTTCAGCAGAAAACTCTGAAGTGGGAACAAACAAATCCTCTCCTGTTGCTGCCCTGAAAGGATCTCAACTCCAGCTGACAGCACAGCTCTGCCCTCCAATTTCAAAAAGTCCCTCCATCCCTGGGTGTGGGGCAGCAGCAGCACTGAGCACCACTGGAGGAAAAAGGGAATTTGCTGTTCCCCCATCACATGCAAAAATTGAGAAAAGGAAGTTATTGTGATGCTTTTTATAACCCGTGATGTTGTTGTTGAACTGTCACGGATTGTTATAATTTCAGCTAGATTTGATAATAGTTTTGACACAGAAACACAGGTACTTTTTTGGTTTGGGGAGATTTGAAATGACAAATCAACCCACTGTCAGCTTGTGGTCTTGCCTTTCTACTCTGATTTATTTACTTATTTCCACTGTCAGAGAGCCAAGCACTGGGGAACAATATCTGTAGGGTGAGCCTGTAAATAGGAGGGACTGGGACTTGCTGGAAAACAAGTCAGGAGTGCTCAGTGCTCCTTTCAAATGCTCTTCACCCATCCTTCCCTCTGCACTTCAACAGTACCCTTCAGCAAGGCGGGGTTTGTTACCAGCAGGGAAATCTGGTAAGGAAAAGGAGTTCATTTCCACTCTGGTTCAACACCAGCTTCAGCACACCAAGGTGCTGATTCTGTTTTAGATGCCAAAATTAAGAGAGAATTCCAAATTCCCATTTGCACAAAGTCCTTTTAAGATACCTTGCATCCAGACATGCTAAATGTGGCCATCAAATAGTTAAAGCAGTCATCAAATTTGGCAGGGAAGTCTTACAAAGATTGATTACTGACGATGCTGTTTAAGAACTGAAGTTTGAGAATTACGGTGAAGTTTTAAGGAGCTGATTTCTGTCTTCTCCACAAAACCATAAAGTGGATTGAGTTAAAGTCCTTCCAGAGAGCAGGGTGCATTCACAACCAAGTCAATATCCCTCTTCCTCAGAAAAACTAATTAAAAGATGAATTGGCACTACTGAGCTCTGGGGAGAGGTTTAATGATCCAACTTAAAATATCTGGTTAAAGGAGATATTCTGTTTACAGAAAGATCCCAGCGTTTCCTGGGTTTTATTTTTTTTTTGAGAGTCTCAAACCTACATTAAAACATAACATGATCTCTCTTCATAATTAACACTGGAGTGCCTAAGTCAGAATTTACTTAGTTCAAAGCAGCAAAGCTTTTTAAACCCTGTTTACAAGGAAGGTCATTGGATGTATCTGGTAGATGGTTGCCCAAGTGACCCATAGGCTTCCCAACCCTTTCCAACACCATGTTGAAAATGATGTCCAAATATAAATGGAAAATATGAAACAATGTGGAATATCTCTGCTTGTATCCAAAGCAAGAAATATGGTAAAGGACAAGTTTTTAATTTGACTAGAGCACAGACAAAAAAGGCATCTTTAAAACAAAAGAAAAAAAAAATGGCACTAGATACACATCACCTTGCAGGAAATCCTGCCAGATAGCATCTGCTATACAAAACTGGGATTTTTCACTGCAGCGACATTATTTGCATAGGCTGTCTTAAAAAAGAGAAGATCTTTGAAGAAAAACAATGCTATCCTACCTGGCCCAGTGCACTGCACATTGCAGGGCAAAGAAAAAAGAAAAAAAAAAGAAAAGGATTGCTGTGACGACAAAAAAAAAAAAAAGGTTTTTTTATCCCTAATGCTTTATATTTCAGTGTAAGAATGTGCTCAGTTTAACTCCAAAGATAAGGAGAAGTTGAGAAACCTGTTTACATTTTTGCCTTTGCACAACCCTGTGCAGGAGCAGCCCGGCAATAGTAAGGAAAGTAACTCGTCACAAACAGCTCGAGCCTGCCAGCAACGAAAATTAATGGGAAGGCAAGGATTTTCTTTTGATGTTGGAAAGACTCCAGTAAAAACTGGTTTGTACATGGGAACATGGTGTCAGACTAGAAGAGAATCAGCTTGTCTGACTTGTGGTTTTCTTGACAACATTCATCTTCTCTTGGCCTGATAGAGAGCAATTAGTGCTTGTCAGTTGAATCATGTGTTATTAAGATCATTCAGGCATTTTTTAATTATGATTACCTAAACAGACAGCAAAAGAAATTCTCAAGCAACTCTAACAATCCACTTCCTTTTCAGCTGCTTCCAAGTCTTTTCTCCTTTAATGTTTTAAAGTACAGTGTTGTATTTTACCTGCATAGACCTCACTACCTTTTCCACTTTAAACACATTAAAAAAAACAAAAAAGAAAAAAAAGCCTTCAGCCTAAAATCCATACACTGTCATTTCACCAGATGCTCTGAGTAATTATTTTTTTGCAGTTAAAAAGTAGATCAGTCTTCTCTAAACCCAGTAAGCAGCTCTATATGCCAAGACTTGTTTTAGAACATCTAAACCAATGCCTAATAGGTTTCTAATGATACAGCATTCCTAATACATACTTCTTTCTTTCACCATCACAGATTTCCAATCAGGATATGAACAGTGTCAGGCATGACATCATCTTTGGGTGGTGTTTCAAACTCCTCCCCAAATAAAATGGTTCCTTATCACTGACTTGGACAGTTTTTCCCACTGGAAAGAAAGCTAAAAGCAAGACAAGACTAGACATAAGGTTTCTAGTTATCTAAATTCCAGATATCAGAGTAATTGGATTTTATGAACCTTGCACAGATGAGATCAGGACAGCTTCAGTCTTAGGTTGGAACTCAGAGCACCACTTTTAGAGCAACACCATTGTTTCCTCCCTTTGGCATTTCTCCCTTCTCTTTATCAGGGGATTTTTTTGAGTTCCTAAATTAACATTTCCTTTTTTCTGCTGCTTGCTGCAAACCTTGGCCCCCAGAACTCTTCTTGCTGTACCATCTGCTCCTGCACAAGGCCAGCCAAGGCATCATTTGGGAATTGGGAAATGAAGGTCCCAAATCCCTGGAAACCCTGCTATCCCTGGGAATCACTGCTCAGTGCTCTGGTGAGTTGTGCATTTCCTCTGCGAGGGAAGCTGTGCTAAAAGGAACACACATTTCCAAACAAACAGGGTAAATATTTAGTGTGCACCTTGATTTTAATAGGCATCAAAATCCTGCTCCTAAAATGAATGATATTCAAGTATCTATTACCAATTCCCAGGAGTACATCTAATGAAGGATCCTTGAGGATTTTTCTTTTTGGAAGGATTCTTCACATTTGTTTGCAGCAACAGCAGGAAAACAGAACAGGCACAGGATGACTCTGCCTGCATCAATACCGTGTTTAATAGTGTATTTAAGGGGGTAAAGTCTCATACAGGGAATAGCCAATATTTTGGGAAGAAAACAGACATTAACAGCCAATTTCCTGGAGTGGAACAGATGCAAGTTAATGGCATACTTTCCAATAAACACCTAATTGCTTAATAAAATGGCAACTGGGCAGATGAAGGATGAAGGGACTACTCTGCACATGCAGGAAAAAAAACCCCAAATCAGAATTCTTAGGATTATTTGAATTTAATTTTGGTTCTCTTATGAGCCCTGGTTCCAGTATATTACATGTCTCATTCTTCCACTGGGGAGAATCTTACAGACTAGTTCTGAAGTATTGTGGAGAAAAAAGGAAATTACTCATTTTTGGCTCAGCTCAGAGCAGACCATTATTTGCAGGTTTATGAACTATTATGGAAATATAAAGGCTGAAAAAGGTAATGCTGACCAAACCACTTAAATCTCCAAGCACTATTGCTGATTCCTGCGAAAGCAGATAGAAGACTAAAGTGACGTCCAAGACTGCTATCATCTTGGTTTCTGTTTGCTGGCCAAGTTTATAAAAAAAAAAAAAATCAGCATTCTGCTTCCTAAATTAAAAATCTGAGTGAATCCTTTTGCTGCAACAGCTGATCATTATCCACAGCAACTACCATCATCAACATCAGACTGGATATATTCAAGGCATTTATATTCAAGGCATAGTTAAATAGGTCTGAAAAATCTAGAAATGAGAAGAAACAGGAGTTTTTACCTTGGATTCAGCATCCCTTAGTAACAGGCTATTCTGAGGAACCTGATGTCCCCATTTCATTACTCAGCCTGTGCCTACCTTTAATAACTTCTCTTACTCATGGGTGATATAGTATTTTTATACAAGGTTTGTCTTTTGCATAGACTTGAAATATTTATATGTTTAAGGAAAAAAACAACATAGGAGTAAAAATTTCCTGCAAGATGCTGCTTTAAGGTTTAAATAATTTAGGCCTATGATAACTACACCTAGAAACAGTGCACACATGAAAGTTACAGTTATTTTTTTTTATTTAGGAAGAAACTACTCTTGGAATGACACCTTCTACCTAAGCCGTCAAAAACGTGTATTCAGGATACTCAAGTCATTTAAATTCTTATTTCTAGAACCAAGGCTAACATTAGATATGAGCAGCAAGACAACAACTGAGCTGCTACAGGGAGTTTCTGGATCAAAACGAGTTGTAATTTTTGGTTGAGATCTTCCTGCTCTCTGCAAGAGGGCTAAATGACAAAGAAACAAGCTCCCATCGATTAAACTCTGAGCTTGGCAGACAAACACACACACGAGGCTCTTACTCACTGCTGCCAAACCTATTTTGAGTCAAAACCTCAAGCTTTCTGCAATGCTGTCCAGCAATGCCACCTCTGAGCAATCTAGTTTTTAATACAGTGGAGGGGTTTGATTATAGAATAAAATTCCTCCCCCCCCCCACCTTTTCCTGTAAATATTCACTCCCTCTGGCTACCAGTAAAATACTTGAGCAAACCAATTCTTGCTGAAACAAATGACATTGCTCAGAAATTCTCCATTTGCAAGATGTAAGCAGCTGTGCCTGATGTCAACACCCTCCATGGCAAACCCAACTCACCTTCTGATAACCAAACCCAGCTGGAACAAATACTTCAATTCCCTGCTCAAGACAATTCCTGTTCTTCAGAAAATTGCCTAATATTTACTGTCATCCCTCCGACGGGTTCTCCCAATCTTTCTAATAGAAATTACCAAAAGGATGTACAACAACTGTAAATCCCACACTCTATAATTCTCCTGCTTCTCCTGCTCTTTAGCCACTTTTAGTTACTTGTTTGGTACATTATCCATTCCCATTCCCAGCCCTCCTCCTCCTCCTACTGCAGATAATCCACTGATGTTGCTATAACCCACAAATACCATCAGTCACATCAGTTTGTGCTGCTGCCTTGAATGCTGCAGCCCAGCTCTCCAGGATGCCACTCAGATTAGCCCAGGAGGCTCAGGCAGTGACTGCAGGGCAGCCACCTAGCTGCTCATTTTGGGGAGTCACCCCAACCCCAGCAGCCCTGAACACTTTATCTCAGGGCAGCTGAGCACACAGAACTCGCAGCTCCCACAATATCAACACAGGCAAAGGCTCCCTTTGGATTATTTCAGGCACACAGATTAATCCCTAATTTGAACAAAACCTGGGAGAACACACCCAAGTCAGACTATCTGTAATGAAGTGCTCTCTAAGAACAATGAAGTTAATTTGACGCCGTGTGCTGATTTATCTGGAACAAAACAGGACCTTAGAGCACAGCAGAGTATTGTCATTCACAAGTGGAACAAGTCACCCCGAAGCCTCAAGCACCATTTCTATGATTTTCACTAGATTCACTTGGCAGCAATGTGTTCCTAAGGTGGAAACCAACCCCCAAAAAAGTGAGGTAAGCAGAGATAACGGAAAAAGATAAGAGGCATTTTTCTCCTCTTAGTTGACACTCGCAGAGCTGTACATGCACAGCTCTGTGCCTTGAAACTCCTCTGCACCACTGGAGAGAACTGCATTTGCGAAAATGGAATTGCAAGACCACAGAGAACAAAAGAGGCGATTAGAAGGCAAAAGGCTTAAAGCTGGTGGTGTCTGTGTTTGTGGTGTGGAGCAGAGTTGGGCTCTTGGGTCCAACAGACATTGGAGAGAACTGAGAGTAAAAGTAAAAGCTTCGCTGATGTTGCCATGAATGCCATAAATGCCACCTTCCATAACATGCAAAAACATCTATGTTGATTCAAAATATATTATAGTTACTCAAAATTTTTATTTTTTGCATATTTTATTATTTTAAATATTTTTCTTTATTTTAAAACTGGTGTTTTGTAGGAGTCCAGACAGATCCTTCTCTCACTGACCTACATGATTCACTAAAAAGCACAATTATTCCAGCACTCCTCAAGAATTTTACAGTATGGTTTCGTAGAAAAAGAGAAATTTATACAAGTAAACTTCTGAGAAAGTACTGAAATAGATTTGGCTGGGGGTTTTTTCCCCCTTCCTTCCTCTTTGCAGAGGGCAGAAAGGAGAATTCATGCATTGTGCTCGCCTGAAAATTCGACACCAAATTTGGAAGAGGTTCAAATTCACCTGTTAAACCAGCTACAGCACGAGATGTCTGAACACACAGAGAAGCCCTGTCCCAATTTAAAAACTACTGCTTTCAAAATAATTTGCTTACATATATAATTTATTTGCAGTGCCATCAAGAGCAGCTGAGTTGAGGCAAGCACGCAGAGCTCGCTTTGCAGCCTTCTGTAGGTATAATTTAGCAGGCTGAAAGGAGTCCTCTAACTAATTTTGAAATGTTAAGCACAACCTCTTGAAATCTAAAGAAAACAGCGGAGCAAAGATAATCAGCATAAGTATTTCTTTCACAGCTGAGAATCAGTCAACCCTACATCAGCCCCACAAGAAAACTTTACTGTATTTTACAGAAAAGACAGAAATTTGAGGAGGCTGGGATAAATGGATGGTCTTACTCCCTAAAATGAATGACACCAAACATACCCACCAGCTAAAAATACAGTAAGTCATCTGAAAATATATGCCAGGAATCTTCACAGTACCCTGCCCTCCTCCCATGTTACTGTAAAAATTTAGGCAGTTTTTAGGGTCTGGGATTCTCACTGGCTTCATTAGGATCCACAGATGTTCCTGAAATGTGTTAAAAAAAGAAATCCAAGTAATTAAATATCTGAGTCTGTGTTTTCTTTAATAATAAATGCTTCTGCCAAAACCAGAATTAATTCTAAGGATGACTAAAAGCCCTAAATATTAAGGGCATGAAGCCTGTCACTTTACTGTATTTATATTAAAGACTGAATCACCAAAATGAAAATATTACTGAGTTTATGGGAAGAAGCCACTAGTTACTCTTACCTAGAAAATACCAACTAACAAATCCAAGTCTCCCACTGCCAAAGAAGAACCATGCAGTGACTGGGAGCATCATTTTATTCACTACAAGATGTTACTATTTGAAAACATTTATTTCTGTATTGCAAAACTTAACTCACTCATCACTTGATAAAACCATTCTAAATCTGTTCTAAAAGGGCCTTATAATAAAAATCTAAGCATGCAGCTGAGCTGCAGGAACAGCCATGAAGGGTTGAAAATTTTATCCCTGGTATGGGAGAATCCATGAGCAGTTGGGCAGAAATGCAACAGCCAGATCAGCTCTACAATTTATTTTTATGAAAGGGGAAAAAAATAGCAGGGCAGAAGAAGAATGGGAAAAAAAATATTTTTTCAGGGTTTTGCTGCAGAAATAGCAAAGAGCAAGAGCAAAGAAATACAAAGTTTGGCAGGGAGAAGGGGCCAGGTGGCAGAATGTGCAAGGCAGCAGCCACATGGGCACTGAAGGACCTCAGCAGCAAAACCAATTTTCTAGCAAATAGAGGGACAGCAGAAAAAAACAATTGTGATTCTCAACCTTAGGAAAAATAAAGGGAAAATACATTCCTGTGCTCTGAATGGGGTGAGTTTAAAATTAATGCACAGTTCCCATGAAAATTAGAGATTTTCAGAGGAACAGATCACTTCTATGTAAACAAGTGGCAGTATAAAAGTCTGAACTGACCTGCATCACCATTACTCACTTGCACTGGAGGAAATGGTGTTTTCCTTACTGGAAAGGGGGAAAAAGAAAAGAAAAAGACACCACATCCTGAGGGGGAAAAAAAAAAGGAAAGGGCACCTCTTGTGCTAAGTATTATTAGAAAATAGATAAGCATTAAAGTGAGTTACAGTTGGACCAAATAAGCAAAGAATACCTGTAAAGGCTTCACAGCATCAGAATACAAGTAATGAGAAAGAAATAGCTGATTTCTGAAAAAACAGGCAGTTGTTCTCAGCAGCAGACTTTCTTTTTTTCACTTCCTAAGTAAGGTTCAAATCACACAAACTCCTAAATTCTTCAATACTTCTTTCAAAAGCAGTTTGCTGCAAGAAACATTAATTCTTTACACTATTCCTGCCTGATGAGAAAACCAGCAAAATGCAGCAAAACTGGCAAAGCTGGGTGGGAGAATGGGGCAATAGCTGTTGGATGTGATGCAAAGCTGGTTAGCCTTTTTGAGCTGGAAAGCAGCTGGGGGGATTTCAGCAGCTCCAGGCCATCAGGAACTGCCCTGTGATGCTGGAGGGATCCAGGAGGCCTCAGTCCCACTTAATTCTAATCGATTTGCAGGCATTAGCACAGCCACAGCATCCATGCCTGCGTGGGGCAAACAGAACATTAGATGAGACACCAAAATTGTATGGATCAGGGCAGAGGAGAGCAGAGCCCTCCTTGGCTAAGCTGCCTCTCTGCACTTTAGAAATGCCTTTTTGTGGTCAAGTCGAGGGTAAAAGCTCCACCATGTGGGAGAAGCTTAGCACTAGCCCAGGTGAACGTGGTGGTTGCTCTGGGGGATGCAGGGAGCATCATCCTGCCAGGTACCACCAGCAGCACAGCCACCAAGGTACCTGAGACACAGGGGAGGTCCTGAGCCATAAACACCCTGGGAAATTTGTTATTTAGAGCACACTGTCACTGCTCTGGGTCCCCACACATCATTAATACCTGTCAATTAGGAAAATGAGGGAGCTCAGAACACTTCCTATGCTTTTGTTTTGGGAAGGAGTAACTTTTTCCAGGGCTGTGAATAATACTTGGTGCTGTATGACTGAAAACAGTGAATAATGGCAAAAAAAGGAACTGTTCCATGTTCCAGTGAAGAGACAGCCTGCCAAAACAAACATATTATGGCTGCAAAGGAAAGTAATGTGTCTGTAATTTTAAACTCTGTCCACTTTAGTAGTTCAACAAGTTTTTATCTCACCCAAACAACAGAAGCAGTAACACACAGCACAGAACCTGCATGAACCAACCTGCACTGTGTGTGTGGTGGTGGTGAGCAGCACACAACTCAAACAAAATGATACCTGGGAAATTATGTGATAAATCTACTTTCAAAGCCCAATAGTTATGCTAAACAAGCAGGACATTAATTCTAAGCAATTAGAAAAAAATATTTTAGTAGGAATGCTACCAAGTCTTTTATTCTCACAAGTAGTCACATAATTAATTGGTAAGCCCCCCCTCCAAAAAGAAAGAAATACATCCAATAATAATCTTACAAGTAATATTAGAAATACTGACAATGTTTCAGGATTGCATTTATACACCAGTAAGAGGGAAGAAGCATTAAGTATTCTTCAGCACCAGAGCAACCAATCTTAAAAGTGTATTTTAAAAGAAAATAATCAGGGAAAGTATCTTCATTGCAGAATTTAAACATATTCACTACAAGTTTTTTAAAAACAAGAGCCTAATCAGCATACAGGGACTGGGGTTTCAGCAGTGACTACAGATTTTGCAGGTGCTTTTCAGTAGCCCTCTTTGAACAGCTCCTCTATTTATGCAGTTGATTTAGCACGTGTTGGGAACAAGGCAGTGCTGCTGTCAGGGTGTGCGTTTGGGAAATGCTTCCCAACTCTGCCCAGACCCAGAAATTCCCCTTTTCCAGTGCCACCATTGCAGCACACACAGGGATCACCAGGGAGGACTCCAGCATGGTGGGGATGGAGTGTAGTGAGCCAACAAAACATGGAATGGTCATTCCTCAACAGCCAAAGCTCCATGAAATGGTGCATTTGATCTCTGTTTGATTTAATTTTTACAAACATGGGTATCAAGGTGTAATGCACAAGAATACTTCTGTCAAGTTGTTTGACCACCACACCTGTACATTCTCCAGTTACATGGGATGCAGACAGCACATCCCAAAGAGAGAACCTGTAGATCTCTCATCTGCCATCTCAGTGGTAGATGGCATCCTGAGGGGACAGCGAGGTGTCTGTGATCCCTCACCTCCAAGCCTGGGGACAAGTGGCAGGTCCCCTGTCACTCTGCAGCAGCCACAGCTCCAGGGAAGCTCCTTCCTGACCCCTTCCACAGCACAGCTCCATGGCCATTCCTCCACTGCTCACAGACCAGGAGAGCTCCACTGCCCTGCCCAGTGTGCCACCCAACCCTGGCACCAGCACAGGGTGACCACACCAGCAGCTCCTCTGTCCTGTGAGGAGCTTTCCTCCCTGAGCTTTCCAGGGCAGGAATGACCCGAGGAGCCGCTCAGTGGTGGCCAGGAGCCCAGCAGAGCTGAGCCATGCTGCCCTGCGTGTGCAGCTCGCGCAGACACGGTGGTTCCCGGGCAGATCGAGACAGGTTCAGGCGTTTGGAGAAGAGCGCCGCAGTTTTCAACGCTGACATGACAAGCTGGCCGGGAGCCACAGGCAGCAAACCGCGCCGGGGAATCAGGCGCTGGGCTCGGGGTGCTGGGGACAGACAGCTCAGGGAGCCACCACGGACTGTCCCATCGGTGTCACCACACTGCCAGACACCCCTGACACGCGGTGTCACCCTCATGGGCAATGCCACCCCAAAGGAGCCCTCCCTCTGCAAACCTCCTCCCTGGAGCCTGCTCCAGGCCGCTAAGTAGGTTGACTTTCAAGTATTTAATATCCAGCCGGATATTCAGCACTCTGGGTGGGAAACTGGGGGGGTGGGAGGGAGGCAGGGATAAAAATCAGGCTCTGTCATCGCTCCCAAGAGCGACTCTTATACCCACACAGCCAGTTGGCACCAGCCATCCGTATCTCTGAATTTATGCTAATTCTGTCACTCATCATTACCAGTCAGTCACTCCGAAACCAGCTCTCTGGGAAACACCCCAGTTAGGCTCTATCCTTCCTGAGGAAGGATGAAGATAAATTTTAAAGAACTATTTTTTCTTCAATAAGGCTGAAACAGAACTGAAGTTCTTGAGGCTGGTGGAGAAGGACTGTTCCAATAAACACATCACGCAAGCACCTGTTTTTTCAAAGACAAGCTATCTTTTCAAAACTAACTGACACGTTTTAACTGTCCATAAACTGAGGCCAGTTTCACCAGACACAATGCTCCCAACCGTCTGACTTTTAGAGTAAAATCACCTCAGCTGCCTGCACCAGGACATTAATTTGGAGGGCTGCACTCTGAGGTCAGCTAATGGTCCTGCCTCATCCACGTACAGTTTAGGTGTCTTTGTTTTCACAGTGCAAACAGCATTTCAGCAAAGCTTTTACACAGCCACGCTCCATTTTAAATTCATGTTTTCCTTTAATCCACATATCCCTCCAGTGAGCATCCCCACTGCATTCCCTGTAAAACTCTGCTCTCCACAGCATCCCACCTGCCCTAACTGCTTTGATTTGCCAGAGAACAGTTATGTACCACTTCACTCCTGGTAAGTTTACCACCATGGATAGCCAGCATGTCTCTTATCAACCAGGGTGGAACTGTCCTGCTCCACAGCAGCCTTGGAATGGGCCAGGCCTCTTGTGCCCAAGGGGACAGAGTTCCACTGCCTCTTATGAAACTTTCCTTCCTGTTTAGTAACACATGAACTTCTCTGTATTGAGAATAGGAACTGTATAAAGAGTATTAACTAAAGCATTCACATATGGGGAAAAGCCTGCAAAACAAATTATTTACACATACAAAAACCAGTGCGAATATTTGGATAAAATGCCTGCATGCACATGGAACAGGAAGCATTCAGAGATGCATAAACCTATTTTATGTCTCATCTCAGGAATTATCATTGTCCCAGCGTCTGCAGTGGAACTGAAGCAAACTCAAGAGACATACATGTTGAAATCACCATCAGTGCTTCCTACAGCACTGGAATACTCATTAAAGGTTTGCCAACTAACTACTGACTTGCACTGATCACACTTCACTTGTCAGATGTCTGATGATCCCAAAACAAGGCAATATATCCATAATCACAGATTTCAGTGGTCCATAAATTTTGGACTCAAAACACCAAGCATTGAGGCATATTTTATTTATACACTCAGCAGCTATACAGCAGAATCATGTCGTTGTTCAAAGTGCCTAATCTGTCTCAGCATTTAAAATTAAAGTTGAAAAGAACCACTAGTGCTTTTAACTGTCCTTAAATTACATTAATTGCGTTGTTAAGCACTTTAACAGCCTTATGAAGGCAGCTAAGTAAATCACTGCTCAAAAGTAAGTCTGCACAACCACCTCCCAAGCTCCACACACAGGACAGAGCTGTCGATGCCCCAGCCTGCAGGAGGAGGATCAGCCCTACAGGAGAAATCAAAGCAAAGGCTACTTTTACCCTTTCCCCAGGGCAATCTCTATGTCAGCATCACTGCTGGAACATCAATATACCGTGTGCATGGAGAGCACTGAAGTTCTGCTGTCATGATTCTATTACACCCTGACCTGCCAGCAGGCAGCTGATGTCATACACCTGTACACAACTGAAAAACTCCCAACCTAGACATTTCTGCTGGCAGGAGATCAACAGGCTGTAATGAGCACTGAAAACAAACTACCCAGCCTTCAGCCAGAGCTCACTAATCTCTGCCTGAGCTATTGCACGAGGCTAAGACCTCACTGCTCCAAGTGCAAAGATGTCACTGCCAGGGTCAGCAACTGAACAAGCCGGCGCTGGTGACCACAAACTTTGGATTGTTAGATCTGCAGGTTCTCTCTTTGGGAAGTGCTGTCTATATCCCATGTCACTGGAGAATGTACAGGTGTGGTGGTCAAACAACTTGACAGAAGTATTCTTGTGCATTATAAATAAGCACACCTGTACTGACATGCAGAATGTGGAACTTGCACAAAAATAGCAGCCAAATTCTTACAGCAACGACAGGCACAAGCTGAACCAAATACAGATCAGATTGTTTTAAGAATAGCAATTTTATATATATATATATTTCTCACATGTATATATAATCTCACACATACATATATATATATACAGAGATACTTGATACACCGAGAAGAAACAATGGAATGAAATAAAGCAATCTGAAAGTTTCAAGCCATCTGTATATATCCATGCTGAGTATCAAACCATCTGTATTATATTCTTAGATCAGCTAAAGCAAACCACTGGCACCAGTGCCAAGATTGGCAGCAGAGACGATTTGGATCGCCACCAAGGAGAACGAGCTACCATGCCTTTTAGAATAAATTTTGTAGCAAACACCAAAAGGGTTGATCAACACAGATTATCACAGCTACAACAAGCCAACTAGTTTAAAAAACAGTCTTTGCCATCCCACAGTGTTTGATTTTATGCCGTACGATAAACTCTACGCCTAAAAAGGGAATTCAGCTTCTGGCTGTCCCTGTCCTGCAGGGAAATGGCTCAAAGCACTGCAGCAGGTTTGGCACAACAGCAGCAAACACCTGCACAGGGTGTCACCAAGCCTGTGTCCCATATCAGTGATGCAGATGTTCACAGCCACGTGCAAGGACACCAAAACCCCACAGGAGTCAGGTGAGAGGCAACTGCACCACCAACTGAACTCTCAGCAGTGTTTTCTGAGGCACATGCTTGGGGAGTCTCCTGCTCCAGTATGGGACAAGGCTTGGCTTCCTTTGAGACACAACGAGACCAACACTCATTTACTTCACCTTCTCCAACCCCAGTCCACCATTCTACTGCACCCCACTCCTCCCAAGAAATGTCATCAATCCTTTGAAGTCTAGCCTAAATTTCAAAGGTAAAAATGCCAAAATATCCTTGAGGATAAAGTTGCTGATGTAAAGAACATTGGCTAACCCCAATAATTTTATTTTCTTATTTCAAAAGAGCCCAAAAATAACTGCTCACCACCTTTTCCTCTGCTTGAGATTTTGAGAACAACCCGCCTACCAAAGAGTGTAATTCTCTTAGCACTAAGAATTTTGCATGGGTGGAACTCTTTAGCTAAAAGTGATGATAAATAACACCTCCTCAATCCTGCAATCTCCAGAAACAGTTTACAAGAACTAATATGTTAGGTGGATTTGCAATGTTAAACTAGGATTTCCCAACCGTCTGATGTCCACCTGAAGGATGCCAGGGGAGACATCAAGATCAAGGGATCACAGCACAAAGTTCAGCTGTCTGAGCATCTTCTTCCCTCTGTACCTTCGCTGTCGTGAGAACACCCAACTCTGTGCTAAGTTTCTGCGTGGAGAATTCTCAAATATAACACATTGCCACATCCTGAAGGCTCGTCCATCACCCCTCCAACAGCCTCACAGGACCCTCACTTTGCTGGGAAGCACACCACCAGCCCTAAGCTGAAGGTACAAACCTCTAATGACAGATTTTTTTTTTCAGCGTTCACACAGCACTTAGGTGTTAAATCAGCAAAATGAAGCAGTATTTTTTCAACCTTGTGTACAGTTTATGTACAAACTCTGCTAATTGATAAAAAAACAGTGTACACAAGTTCAAGAACTTGCCTGCACATTTTTCTTCCCTCTAGACCTGCCTTACAAGGGCCCACACACACTTCCATCAGGGAAATGGGTCGCATACGATTTTTTTCAAACTTTATGCATATACTCAATGCAGAGCACCTTCTGAAGACTCAAATTAAAGGTACCAAAGAACAGCAGAATAATATCCTTTCCCCAATAAAACATATTTGCACTTTGAACTATGCATATTGTTTAACTCCATTCAGAATCCTATTATGAGAAACTTATTTTATGAGTCTGCCAAAAAGCCTGGTTACCAGAAGCGTAATCACAGTAAGCAATAAAGGCTGACATGGAGGATATTTCTAGGCAATTATAGCAGGTGTTTTAAAGGCATAAAGCTGCAGAGTTATAAATCTATTTAGAGCCACAAACACAGAGAAAGTAAAAGGCGACCAGAAGGTTCAAACCTGCACAGCAGACAAATATTGTTCCTCTTCCCCTGCAGAATGCAGAGGCTGCAGGAACAACTCCACTGTGAATTTCAACAAGTCAAAGGAATACAATATAAAACACTGAGGTACAACAATCATTAGAAAAGTGCCTTCAAAGGAAGATGCAGCACTTATATATATATACACACATATATATGAACGACACAAAGCTCAAAAAAAAAATCAGACTGCTAGATCTCTTTTAAAGTGTTGTTTCTTTTCAACTCAATTAAGCAGGGTCGCACAAAATGTCTTATATTGCACGAAGAAGTTTGAAAAGACAGTCTAATGGGATGGTGTCTATAAAAAGTAAAGTCAGAGATGTGACAAGTCCTATTCAGACCTCACAAAAACTTGTGCATGAGCTGTATCTACCATGCAGAATTGGTGGAGGGAACTGAGGAGAGCTGACTTGCCAACCCAACACGTAACTTTACAGAACGATTGCCGGTTATCAAAGTTGCACAAGCCAAGAGACAACACCAACTATAAATATGACTACCAGCTATTCCACACAACCCCAAGCGTCCTGCCAAGCCCTCCTTCATGTTCTCTCTCACACAGACAAAGGCCTCAAAGCCATGGGACATCTGCCAGGGAAACAAATGAAGTTAAAAAACCAGAAGAACATGAACATGTACTAACCTAAACTTGCGTGTTCTTTCTTCCCAATTCCTCCCCCAACACCTCCCCCTACAAAGACGACGTCTCAGTTTACTGTACTCTTTTCCTTCTCCCAACCAGTCTTAACTCTTGGACCAATGTTTTAAAGTTTCCCTACCTTTGAAAAAATAATGCTCAGTTCTTACATGTTTTGCCAGATCTGGACCACACCCTGCCCTCTCCCAAAATCTTGGTTGTTTGTCTCCTATTGCACATAATCAATTATAGCCCTTTCAGGTTTGTATTTTGCATGGTGGGAGCTGATCCAGAAAGGAGATTGTGCTTGTGTGAGCTTGTGTGTTTACACAAACACACACACATACACACACTTGACAGAACTCTTTTGTCTCTATAAAACTTCAGGGGATTTTCCTGAAACTGAGTTTTTCACCTATAAGCAGATAAGCACTTGATAAGAAAAAGTAGCTGAAAATTTGCCTCTTACCAAGTCATGCAAATCACTTAAAATATAAAAGGGAAGACCAGAATCCCTGTCATTCTCTCACCCCAAGAACTGGGAGTCAATCATAAGCAATCTAACTACAGAAAAATGCACAGAGACACCCAGCAGACCTCTCCAGTTCCGCTGTACATTTCACTCTCCCCGTTCTTCTTCCCAGATTCAGTGTCAGACACCAACTCCACTGTTTGACAAAAAAGGGATCAGGCAGATTGCCCACCAGCCGCAGCGTGTGCTGCCAAGTGAGAAATACAAGCTTGGAAACAGGCTTGAGATTCCAGCCAGGACAGCGAGGCTCGGAGCATCACACAGTGACATAACTGAGCAGGCTGGGGAGAGGCTGCAGGGGACGTGGGAAGTTATTGCATGAAACAACTCTGCAGTGCATGCAAAGGAGCTGTTTTCAGTACCCAACAACACAACTCCATCATTTAGGATTGCCAAGAAATAACTGCAGCTTTCTTCCTTCTGATTTTTCTTTTTATAACTAAGTCAAACTGCTAAGTGCCCTTTACTACTTAAATGTCAATTTTCCAACATAACTTTCCTGAGGATGTTCTATACCTAAATTTTCTTTATTAGCTGTAGTAAATCAACAATCAGAGCACTCAGCAGAACAAGGATCACCCTGGGTCTAGGTCACAACTTTGGGCTCATACAACACTGGGAAAGAAAGTTTACATCCTAGAAAAGACAAGAATCATCTTGTTAATTTGTTTGGTACAACAGTGTGAACAGCACTTGTAGACAAATACTCAATTTGTCTTCAGACAGTTTTTAGAAGACAGACATTTTATCAGCAGATCTGTTAACACTTTCCTTCAGAAAATATGTTTCGCCTGCCAGCAAACAAACAACAAAATAATGTGTCATATCTGTAAAACGAGGGAGAGAAATAATCAAGATTAGCTTCAAAGTGTTGCAATAAAACAACAATAATCAAAGGCTGGAACATGGAACTCATGTTTCAGCCCTGTGCTCACGATGTCACATTTGCTCTTTTGCTCTGCAATACCTGCAGACACGCTGGTATTACATGGTGATTCTCTCCAGTTCTGCTATTTAACAATAACCAGGGCAATGTGATGCTCATGAACCCAGCCTGGGAACCAAGGCACCTTGCACAGCCTGTGCTACACCCAGATCATCCCAAAAGGCAAATCAGCTCCCCACTGGGAAAGGCTCTACCCAGAGATGGTGCCACTTTTTCCAACCCTTCTCAAGTCAAGAACCACCACTCTAACTGATTTAACCAACAACTTAAATTACAGGAAAAATATTGCAAAATTCTGTTATCTTTCTGTTTAACTTGACATAACAACTACTAAGTAGGTTCTCTATTTTGAATTCAGAACCAGCAAACACTACATGGAAGCACTTTTGAGTGAGGCTTCCAAGATCCTGAAAACTTTTTTAGTAAGTTCCATAAATTCTAGTTCTAATTAAGGACTAAATTTGGAGACTGAGCACCTCTTTATTTGAGGGCAGGGAGGCTTAAATCTTTTTGTATGAATGCTGAGCTATATCATCTGATATTTTTGCTATGACCAACCTATAAAACCTGTCAGCTTCACTCAGTTTACACAGGGCTTTAATTATGTTTAACTAGAATCTGAATGATCTAATTACTTAACATCTTACAGCACAAACTACTGAGGACATCTGGTTGAGCAACTGGCAAAGGAGTTGGGGAAATAAAACCTCTGTTGTGTACCCTGCTCAGGACCCCTGCAAACAGCTCTCACTCCAGACAGGTTCTTTTTTCCATCCCACCTGGAATTTCTGCTGCCTGAAAGCAGCTCTGTGAGAACAAATCACCCACCAGCTCAAAGCAAGTAGTGAGGTGAAGAAAAATTCGGAGTGCTATGAGCAGGATTGATGAGACTTTGAAGAAGTTTTTCATTTTGCTTTGTTCATCATCGGGTGGAAATCCAGATCATGCTCTTGCATCTCTGGGGCTCTTTCTCCCACCCTTCTCCAGGAACTGAGACATGGAGGATCACCCCAAACACAAGAACACTAAAACTGCTGTCAGCTCACCTACATCAGTGCCAGCAAGAAGCTCTCACACCTGCAAGCCTTGAAAGATTTTGAAGTTTTTAACCTTCAAGGCAGCAGATTTTAGTAAAACCAGGGAAGTCTCCACTGGGGCATCACAAAGTCGCACAGAGAGCACTGAGGTTAAACTGGCAATAAGCAGCAATATGAGCTGAGGATCCTCCTGGCTACGAATGCTTAAATGGTTTCCATCATGCCAGCCTTGGTCAGAGCCTTTCCCTTGGCCTGGTGCCCTGCCAGGGTGATATCCCACTCCATACCTGAGGAGTGTTCAAAGCAAAGGGTGCCCAAAACACAGGAAGCTGTCATGACCCATATTGAGCAGACAAGCTCCCACTTTGATCTCCTCGCCTCGAAACTGCAGCGCGCTGCACCCAACCCATTAACCTGACGTGGTCAGAGAAGAAATCAAACCTACAAGTTCTGGTTAAAAACCCAGTTAAAGCTGCCGCTTTCTGCCTTTACTTTTCCTTAAGGAACAGATGGAAACCAGCAATAACCATCTGGGTAAAGCAGCAATAGCTGCAAAGCACAATAATTCCACAAAAAATACACTAACAAGGTCAGTTAAGTGTTTCTCTAATTGTCTCTTGCCCATGACCTTCTTCAAAGATTTCAGATGAAAAACAAAACCAAAACAACTTATGAAAGATCCTTTGGCGTCTCTGACAGCATCACAGTTCGATTCTGTATCCTGGGGAAATTCCAGTTGGGGAACAACATTCTGCCTTCCCAGACTTCCCCCTGCTTTCCCCCGACCTCCCAGGAAGAACATCCAGCTCTCCATGCTCCACGACAAAATTGATTATCCCTGAACGAGCAGTAAAACTAAACCATTCCTGTACGTGCAATGCAGCAAATGTTTTGGAACCCTTCAAGATCAAAGCCACTCTATTAATAAACTTATATTTTTATATTCCTTGCAGCTGAAAAATCCAATTAAAACACTACAGTGACCTTTTAGCAGGGAACGACTGTCACAGTGAGGACAGGATCAGAAGACACCCTAAGCAGGGTTCCAGCAAAAATGGGATAGACAGGGAAAGAGACTCTTGCAGTTGTTTTACTTCAGTCACTGGGGTGGTAAAGGGTGGCCTAATTCAATAGGAAGATCTGAGAGGCTTTTATTAGGTCTCCCAAGTAGTGTAACTGACAGTTAAACAAACAAAGTGTCAGGCCTTAAGTCAGCATTTAGAAAGTAAATTTATAATGAAGAGCTGACAATCAAGACACTGTACAAAGGGGCTGCTGCCAACCAACAACTTTATAAAAAAAAAACAACAAACCAGGCAACTAGGTATGGAATGAATATTTCTTACCACTGAAATTAACTTCACAACTGGTTGGTAAAATGATTACAGCAAATAAATAGGGCACAAAACACTGTGAAGTGTGGCTGCAGCTTGCCATGGCATCCCTGGAAGCAAGGCCAGAGCTCTGGATGCCCAAGGCAGCAGCCGGGGCTGTGCTCTCCCACACCAGCCATTCCCACTCCCACCTCATCCACCAAACCAAAGTGCACCCAGAAAATGAGAACTCACACACAGAGCCAACACCCCCTGCTATCAGGACCTCTCACGTTGGTTTGTGTGCTCCAGAAGAAAGCTTTTAATCCCCAGCTCCTGCCTGCCATCACCTTTACCATCCTGCTGGGTGTCAGAGTGCAGAGCTGGGAGCCTGGAGACACAGCAACCTCTGGCACACAGCAGCAGCCAGGCAAGGAAAGCACCTTTCCCAGCCCTCCAGACTGTGCTGGATGGCCAAGCAGAGCAGGCTGCAGCCCCAAATTAACTTTTTAGCCCTCGCAGCGAAGTTAATTTTTAAAAAGATTGCATGTACAACATCTCTGGGGCACACTGACCACTTTCTAAGATCCTGAAATCAATCTGAACTACTAAATTATTCTTCTAATCCCAGTTAAAGTAGGTTTTCACAGTTCCAATTTTAGACTTCAAGCTCTATTTACAGGACAGAAAATCCCAGATAGTGACACTAATCAAGTTTTACTTAGCTTGGCATATTAAAGAACTAACTATTCTCAGGATATGCCAGAACATCTCAGATGCTAACAGATTTTAATTTATCATCTAAACCAAGCTGATCGCAGCACAGTGTGTGTGATGTTTTAATCATTCGTGCTGTATTTAACACAACACTCCAAGAAAAAATCCCACACAGTTCTGGTCTCACCAGCTGATGGCCTGGAGCACAGCAAAGGCCTCACAAAGAGAAAATGTGTATCACAAGTTATGGAGAACTTTAGCTTTCACAGCAAAACTTTCCAACTGTGGGATTGACCAAAGCTCTGCCTGCACTTAGAAAAGAGCCTGAAACCACCTCCTCCTCACGAACACAGAAACAGCAAACCGTGTTTTGGAGAAAAAACTGAGAGTGTGGCAGTAAGTTTAATTTTTAAGATTCAAATTCTGATGTAAACTAGGGAATTAATCCCCAGTTCTGAAGGGGTTAAGCACTGTCAGTAACACTGGTGGCACCCAGAGTCTCACAGGATCAGGACTCACAGCAAAAAAGGCTTTTCTTCATCAGGAAAGTACAAATATGAAATTCATACAAAGTACAAAATAAATTTTTATAGAAAAATTCTTCCCTCCTCACTGTCTGCTTCATCCTGGGAAGCAAGAGCACAGCACCCCCTGAGCTCAGCCCTACAACAGCCACTCAGCTTTGCAAGGGATGAAAAAAAGATATTCTGAGTTTCAAGAGGTAATTATGAGTGTAAAGTACATTTGCTTAAGAAAACAGGCAGGGTGTTGCCACCAGCAGTGGAGAGATGAGCTGAGGACACAACACTAGCAAGCTGCCCTTTTCCAACATCCCAAGAATTTTGATAGTGAGGCTCCTTGCCAAAGAAAATGTGCAGAAACCTATAAGCAAAAGAAAACTAGAGCTCCTGAAAGAGGCAGGACAGAGCTGGAAGAAGGGGAGGGAAGAGAAACCAAAGCACTCACAAAACACAACTGTACTTTTTAAATCCACAAAACTCTTCTTGCACTCACCTAAAAGAAGCTAAGGTTACAATTGTGTAAACAACTCATCGCAGAAGTCTCTCCACAGAAAATCAATTGCAAGACTACTGGCTCCTTGTTTTTAAATGTTTAATATTATCCCATCCCCACAATTAATATCAGAAAAGCAACTGTGGTCATACCAGACATACCAAAGCAAAGCTGACTTCTATCAATTTTAACACACACAAAGCTGCAACAGAAAAACAGATATGTAGTTCACTGACAAAATGAACATTCTCATGTTTCAGATCCTAGACAAAGGGTACATTTTATTTATGGATGAAAATGAAGCAAACATCTTTAAGTGACAACGTGATACAAATTTACTTTGACGTGAACATGCAATAAAATGTGTAAACACCCAATAAAAATAAAATGAAAAATAATTACAGACAAGACACAAGTATAAATTTTATTGAGCTACTGTGACAACATTTGTGTGTCACATCAATGAAATAACAAGAAAAAGAATGGAGTTGATTAGAAACATGAGATAAAGGCAAAGATGAGATGCCACTGGATTAGGATGGATTCATCTCTGCTCACAACTTAACCCTGGGCTGGGCTAGGAAAGGCAGCTCCTTCCAGAGAAGACTCTGAGCACACAGTGTTAAAATGCAATAATGCTCACAGGTGTTGTGCTAGAGAGGGATAAGGTTTCTCCACCTCTGCCAAGCCCAGGAGCTCAGCCCCACAGCCCCAGCAGTGCAGGGCTCCAGCAGGAGATGGAGATTCCTGATGGCACTAGCAGCACAGCTACAGCCCAGCCTCCAACCCCACTGACAGCCACAGCAGGCTGGGGATTCTCTGCAAAACCTGAGGGATTTGGATAAAAGAGAAAAGTGCAGGTAAGAAAAAGTATCAAGCTACCCCCACGGTATGTATTTGGTGAACAATGAATTTCAGCCTTCAAGTACAGGTCTAAGACCTCACATAAGAACTGCTCTGGACATCTCTCTCCTCTCTTTGGCCATCCAGGGGGCTCAAAGTCTGTCCTTAAACCCACCAGAGCATGGCTTGGGATGGCAGATCCTCCTTGCCCTGAGCTGGCAGGGGCTGGCCTGTCCTGCTGAAACAGGGAGTTGTTTCAAACCTTGGGCTGCAGTTTGAAATGATGCAACCACAAACTGCTGAATATTTAATTCGACATTCGTATCGCTGGCTGCCTATAATGTAAATTTTAAGCAGCCTTCAATATACAGAGAAACCTGAAGGGAAACTTGATAAATTGTACATTACACCAAACAACAGGGAGTTATGTTTTAAAGTAAGAGTGTGTCTATGTATGAATAACTCTGGATTATAACTTTATAACCAACTGCAAGAAATGTTTTTTCCAGTGATGTAGTACCAATCATCCTCAATATTCTTTTAGGACAACCAACAACTCAGTTCTTTTTCCACCTTCATTTCTATAGAAATTGTTTTCAGCAACAACTTGAAAAGCACCTACAAATCAGCACTAGCACATTCTTTGATTGAGCCATTTAAAATACTGAGAACAAAGGTGCAGCAAATGTAACCACTGAGTCTTGTTTATCCACAAAACAGAATTAAGTAGCAGCAAAACCCAACAGTAACTGCTAACTCACAATCTTGTATCTCAAAGACGGGCTGGGAGCATTATCAGCGTTTCCCAGATGGAGAAGCAAACCGGGGCAGGCAGGGGACATTTCAGGGGCTGGAGCCAGGGATGGGGCAGCTCCTGCCAGTGAGACTACAACTCCCAACTCATTTCAGAGTCACTGCCAGCTCCTGAACCAGCCCAAGGCTCTGGGCTCAGCACCAGTCCCACCCAGCACTGCTGCCCAAAGTGAGTGCTCACAGCGTGGAGATTTTTGATGGGTGACACACACCAGCTTCAGCTCACCTTTGGTAAGAGAAATCTTTTGTTTTCCTGAAAATACTGGATCACCAACACCACGAAACCTCAAATATGTAGCTGAGATACCAGAAGGAGCAAGACTTAACCCATCAAACTTCCACTGCATTTCATCATCTGCAGCACTCCCTTTTGGCTTTGCAGTTTTGTTACACCAGGAGTAAGCCAGGCCATTTCCACCCAAAACATACAAGCTTTTGCTATCTAAGATATATCTAGTCTGAGTCTTCATTTAAAAAAAATAGGAAAAAAAAGAGTAAAAACCTATGAAATTCCCTGGGTTTTTTGCCCCCTCCTTTTTTTTTTTTTCAGTAAGAACAGTGCTTCTCCTATTCATAATACCTGAAAATACCATGCAGATGGTTAGAAAGCTACCAGCAAATACAAACCCTGCTTGTCACAGGGCAGCCCTAAAAATCTGTCAGTGCACTGTGAAGTCACAGCATCCCCTCAGTATCTCATGTACAAATTTCCCCAGCATGTGTCCACAAGGACAGCCTAGTGGCAAACCCCAGGTGAGCCTTCCACAAGGTCAGCAAGTGCAGGTGAGGGGTTTTAGTGGCAACACCACAGCCAGGCATTTGCTGGGAGACCCCCCAGAGTGCCCAATATTTATAGAACAGCTGAATAAGCTCTCTTCTCCCAATCGTACTGCAAGCAGTTTCATTTCCAAGTCCTAGGCTTGTGCTCACTCCTTACCTCCTTCCTTTCTTCACCACTTCCCTCTGTCCCCTCCACTCCTTCAAACAGCATCACTTCCCCCACTCCACTTGTTTTTATTTTTACTTCCCTCTGACATTACTGCCCTCAGCTTGCCACACGTGAGCCACGGGCAGGAGCCAACATTCCTCAGCAAGGAAAGAGCTCTGCAATGCCAGTGTCAGAGCTGATCCTGCACACACCCTCCCCAAGCCCATAAAAGCAATCCCTCAGTGACGTGATAACGCAGCAGCCCTGGACCATCCCACCTGCACAGCTCCAGGGATGTGAGAAAATGTGTGCATGGATCAGACCATGGCTTGGATACTGAATATTCACATGCAATGCACACCTGGGCTGACCTGTATGAGATCACTGGATTCAGCAAGAGGAATGGTCGAGCTCCTGTGGGATTTGTGCAGCCATTTACCCGTATTTTCACCTAAATTTTTGTATCATTCACAGAAAGCTTGTCGTGGCATTCCACATGCTGCAATCTCCAGAGCTGCTCATTCACTAAGGTACATTTCCACACAAAAGAGCAGAACCACAGGATCTGCTCAGCTCTGAAGTATGAGCTCCTCTGAAAAGCCTCCAAGACAGCCATGGCCTACATCTTCACCAGCCTCAAAATGCTCACAACCAGAGACACGAAGATATTGGGGAATTTAGAGCATCTAAACACAGCAGCTTAGAACACTTCTGTGCATGTGCTTTTGAGCCTTTCAAAGAACAACTAATCTGCACTTCTGTCATCCCAGAGCAGATTCCTCTGGTCCAGGAGCTCTGGGAGGAGGATGAGCAGCACCCCAGCTGCCCTCCCTGCTCCCCGGGAAAGGCAGCACAGCTCCATCCCTTACGCACAGAAACTTCCTTATCACCCCAGCTGCTGAGAAAGAATCGAATTATTGCAAGGCAAGGGGGCAACTGAAGTGCCAGGGAGGCAAAAAGTTTTTAAGACACTCGTGTGACAGGCTCCAGCTTCAAACCCCTCCTGCTGTAACACACACAGGGAGCTGTCAGCCATCTCCTGGGTTTAGCACCTTCATACCAAAAATTACCTTTATTAAGGGTAAATGTTTAACTCTGCTAAGTCACACAAGTGACCAAGTAACAGTGCAGTAAGAACTGCTGTGTCCTGCTAGAGACAGAAGCACAGCCAGGGTACAGTGGTGGATCTGGTGCAAATTCCTTACTGCCTACTGCTCTCCTGGAAATCCAAGCACTGTGTGACAGCAGTGGAGACCTTTGTTACATCCAACAATTTACACTCAACTGTGTTTAATCTTTTATAAAAACTTAACATCCAACAACCAGTCTGCATTCCATGTTCTTCACAATCCAACCAGTGCAATACCCTGTGTTTTCTTCATTATAACTGCCAGTAAAGGCAGAAATCACTGATTTGTCTTGTCAAACCAGAGACAACAAAAACAAGCTGAGAACATATGTCACAAAATGAGTAGGACTGATCTTAGGTTCACTAATTTAAGGACACTGTTCCTGACTGTGAGGTCTGGTAGGTTCAATCCCACACCTACAACCCCATGTGTGAACACTCCTGTAAAAGTCTCTTTGCTCAATGCTCCTTGTCTTCTGCTGCAAACAATCCCATTGCAGCTTTCTCCCCATTCCCCCATGTCAGTAAAACTGGACCATTGTCATTGTATTCTCAATCCCTTAAAACACTGTATTTTCAAGGCCTTGCCCACAAAGTATATGGGAAAGAACCAAGCACATTTGCAGGAAAAACCTGGAAATACAAGATAGGAACTTACCACCCTGCTTACAGAGAAAGACTACAAGCCAATGCACACTGCCTGCCTGGTGCCTTAAAAAATACTCATAATCCACATGTGTGTCTGTTCTCTACCCAATAAATAAACTGCTTTTATTCTCAGCCTCAAACGTGATCGAACTGAAACTTTGGATTATGCATTTTTCTACATCCACTTTTTGCATTACAAATCAGCTTGCAAATAAAGAATAACTGTTCACTGGAATTTTAGACTGCATGTAATTTCTTTCCTAGCAAATGGTTCGCCCATTACTTATTTGGTATTGTTAGACACAGCCAGCCAGTGCAATTTTTTTTCAGAAAACTTCCTACCATTATCATATCCCAAATCCTCCCTACTGCACTTCTCAATACATCATCCAATTATCCACAAACTTGGCATTAGAGCAGAGTGATCGAAACATGCACTGACTGTGCCACATTTTCTGATGGGCACGACTTCACTGCAGGAACAGGACTGAGGGATAGAAAAGCTCCCAAAAATTTCTTTCCAAGGAACGAGACTCAAGGAACAGGACTCAAGGAATCCTATGAAAGGCAAATTCTTGAGCCAGAAGTGCATCAAGGGCCTTTCTTCTGGAATGTCACATGGGGTTGGTGTCGAGGGACATCACCCTGACCACCAGAAGCTGCCACAGCTTTCCTGCTGAGGGAAGCAGGGATTGCTCTCAGTGTACACTGGCAGCAGCGCCCTGGCTTTGCCATCCCTCCCCTCTCTGTATCACATCTTCCTGCAGGAACACCCATCTCTCCGAGCAGCTGAAGGGAGCAGAAATGTGGGTACAGCAGCTGGAGACTCTTCTCCACATGCACATTTAACTACCATTAGAAACAGAAAAGTATTGACTACTTTTAGGACAGAAACAATTCTACAATAACCTGCACAGACACACAAAATGAAACACTAACACCTGATCACTAATTCCACTTCTGATGAAGCATGTGAGCTCTTGCACAAGCCAGCTTGTGCTCTGGTACCATCAGACCCAACTGAAAGATGCCAATAACTCCACCTGTTTCTAATGCAGTAACAGAAGTACTTCAGTATTTAAAAGCTACTCATTACAACTTAGTTTGTCTGGATTTTGTTCCAGATTTTGTAAGATCAATGGTTTACCTTAAACAATTAGTCACAGCCTGCACAGAACTAATACTCCATCGTCACTTTAATCATATATGATGCAATACCAGCATAAGATTTTAAAAAACAAACACATGAGCAAGATTTGCCTTTAGATTTTTACTCCCCAGCTTGAAGTTAACGAGCTCTGCCATTCTGCTCAAAAGCAATAAGAAATTGCACTTTTTACCAGTATGAGAAGCTGTCCTAAAAAGCTACAATGACATTTTGAGACTTGTGTTTAATGTCAAAATAACTACAGTTAGTTTGTTGAGTTTTCAAAGGGTATCAACTTCTTCCATTTGTCCTGAGATCCAAGTCAGAGCTGGGGCTGAAGTTAGACTTACTCCTGCTGGTCAGAGAGACCAGCTGCCTCCTCTGATATTGATATATACACACATACTCAGAAATATTAAGCAAGCTGTCAAGGAGAGCTGCATGCTGTGCCCACGGGAACACCACGCTCCTTTTCCTGTTCTCCAGCAAAAAGTTGTTTTTAGAGCGAAGGTGATGGTGACACCAAAAACTACAAGCAAGCCAGGACCACGGAACAGCAGGTTACCTTCACACTGCTGAGCTGATTCCAATCACACCACTGCTTCCACACGGGGAGTTAAAGCAGCTTTAACTCGAGGGCAGCAGCATTTCTCCAGTGATTTCATTTGCATTTACTGCCACGATATTCGCTGTTCGCCAGGGTCTGTTTTGTCTGCGCACTGCAATTCCCTCCCCATCAGTTATCAAACACGGGTCCATCTTCAACCACAGGGAAAGCTGAGGCAGCAATGCCATGCCAGTTCCACAGTTTCTTTAGGAATCATGCCAACCTTTACTACAGAAAAGGGTTAATGTTCAGCTGTGTGCCTCGCAGGTACAGTCTCCAGTGAAGAGCCCCGTTTGATACCTGTAGGAAGCTGCCATATTTGCATCTCATATTCCATTTGTGAACAGACCTTTTTGTTCTTTAATCCAAGTCCTGAATTATTTAATCCTGTCTCCAGCACTTGAAATATCTTCCCCCATAAACAAGGGGTTATTTAGCGAAAGGAAATAAATAATTTAAAAAGTCAGACCCTAAAGTGTTCCTGGCTCTGTTTTTAATTAATATTGATACAATCTGGAGAAACCTGCTGCTTAATATTACGAGGCAGGTCGAAGCTCATCAACAGTTAAACGTCTCCTTGTGACAGAGGGTGGAAGAGGAAGTTGGGAGCAGCCGGGTATGCATCGCTCGCTGCCAGCGATCCGGGACTGCCCAGTCCCAGCTCCTCACAACTTTCTCATGCACAGAGAGCTTCAAAGCCATCACACCCTGAGCTACACGAGCTGCACTTCACAGGGCTCAGGTGGAACTGTGTTAAGCATAAATCCGCCAGGCTTTCGTGCTGGAACAGAGCGTACGCGGAAGTATTTTTATTTTCTATAACTCCACGCTCGCAATACGTCAGTACGAGTGAGGGATGAGGATGGAGGGAGGCATGGACAGTTCTGTGGGACTGAACTTCATCCCTGGGAATGATAGTTTTTATAGCATATTGCTTCATCTGCAAGTGGGAGTAAATATTACACTACCTCTTCGTGCAGATGGGTGGGTTAAAAAAAAAATAAAAAGCTAATTTGAAACCAATTAACTGTTCTGCATAGGGAGGAAGGTACTCTCTCCCTGCCTGGTCACTCCAGGACTCTCTGCAGACAGACTGTGTGCAAAGTTAACAAAGTCTGCGCTGCTCTCAGTGAACCTGCCAACAGGTGAACAGCCTCAATCCGCAGCGGGGATAAATAATCACCAGTCCTCAAAAGCAGGTAATGAATATTGTTCAAACAACTCTAAGCTGGCGTTACCAGAATGCTTCAAAGGAGAAGCTACAAGCTGTTCAAGTCAGACTGTCACATTTAGTCTGCAAAAACGAGATTAAGGTTTGTACAGCGATACTCCACAACAGGTTTTACAGTATGCACAGAAATTAAATTATGATAAAAGTGAGCTATTTTTTACTAAAAACAGAATAGAACAATCTATCAAAATGCCATTTGGCTGCATTCATTACATTTTAGAATTTAATTTACATGATAGATACTTTAGCATAATATGTTTTAATCAATAAGCATTTCTGAAAGGTTTATTTTTATAGGCAATATTTAGACTTGTTCACCGTTAAATGGAACGCCACGGCAGCGATGTTCGGAGCGTTTATTCTCCTATGCTAAAGCAAGTACAGCCACACGTACACGGAGGCAAAAGCAAAAGTCCACAATTAGAGATGTCAGACCTTGTTTAACTACATCTTAATTTAATCCATTTTATTTTATATATTCCTACATCTGGATCTCATTTTCCGTATTCCTGTAGGTATTCCGGGTCACTATTAAGAAACCCTTTCAAGTTAGCAAAGTTCAGCCAAGTCTACCTTAATCCAAAACCTTTAAAAGAAACAATAAAACGCGAAAGGGGCTGGAAGACGACAGAGAAACCTAAAACAAAACGCTACTTCACCCCACCTCCTAATGCACCTGAAAGTCGGAAGGGACCAGCCTCCCAGCACAGATCCCACGCAGCACTTCCCGTTTCGGGGGCTGCTGGGGTGGGATTTTCAGCATCGCTCCCGCTCGCCCGGCCGAGGGGAAGGCAGGGCGGCAGGTCTCGGGTCCCGCTGCCTGTCCCCCCACGGCAGCATCCCTCACCTCCAGCGGGACTGCGGCTCTGCCCAGCATCAGCGCACCATCCCTCCGCCTGCCGCAGCCTCCGGCCGGCTCCACCGCGGGGGCCAGGGTGGGCAGCCGCCGGCTTTCGAGCCAATTTATTTAAACGGGAGGCAGCGGCGGGTTTGGAGAGGCAGGGCAGCGCCTTCCTGCGCCAATCAACTGGGAGACACGCGTGTTGCAATCCCATTCACGGCGGGAGCAGCACCGATTCAGCGTCTGACAACCCCCCCGGCCTTATCTGTACCCCGGCAACTCAATTACACCGTGGGGCCGCGATTCCCCCGGGGCAGGGGGAGGGAGGCCGCTCCGCCAGGACTTTCCCTCGCAGGAAACGGCACTTCTGGGCTCTCCCGAGCCAGCACAGTAAAGCATCAATATTCCGCTCATCTGTCAGATCCTGGACAGCAGGAGAGGCTGGAGAGCCCGTGAATTATGTAACGTGCCCTCCCGCCGCCGCGGGGAGATGCGCCGCGATGCCCCCGCCGGCCGGACTGCCCCGCGCCCCTCCCGCGCTCGGCGCTGCCGCTGCCCTCCCGAGCCCCCCTGCCCGCGCACCGGCCGCTCGCCCCTTCCCGCCCCGCGGGACCCTCCGCCACTCTCTCCCGCCCGCCCTCCCTCTGTCGCGGCTCGCCGGCAGGTCCCCCCGCGTCCCCTCCTCCGGCGGCCCGGCGCGGTGCCCGCGGCGGTCGCAGGGCGGCGGCCGGAGCCCCGCGCCCGGCGGAGCGGAGCGGAGCGGAGCCAGGGCCGGCACCCCGCGGCGGCGGCGGGGAGCGCCCGCCCGCCCGGCCGGCACCACAGCGCCCCCAGCCCCCGCCGCTCCGCGCCTGCACCGCCAGCCCGCCCGGCGCCCCCACACAAAGTCCCAGCACTCGGTAAACTTTCCCCGGCTCCCGGCGGAGGAAAAGCGGCGGGGACGCGGCGGCGGGAAGGGGGCAGGCGGCGGGGAGGGAGAGGGAGGAGGCGGGCGGGGGATGAGCGGCGGCCGCCGGGAGTCCCGCCGCGCCCGCCGCCCCGCACGGCCCCGCCGCCGGGGGGAGCGCGGAGCGGGGAGAGAGCAGCCCGGGACGGAGCGGGCGAAGCGGCGGCGGCCCCGGCAGCGGCGGCTCCGGCGCCATCTTGGGCTGATCGATGAATTGAACAAAGAGGATCAATTTCCGATGGGGCCGGTGATCGATGGCGGGGGGGCGGAGGGAGCGGAGCGCCGCGGCCGGGCGGAGCGGGGGGTTCCCTTTAGGCGGCGCGGGCCGGCAGCGGGAGGAGGAGGGGGAGGCCGGGCCCGAGGGAAGGCGGAGAAGGGAGGGAGGGGGGGGTCCGGCGGCGCGGCCCGGCCGGTGCGGCGAGCGGGGGAGCCTGACCTGCAGCTGCTGTAAATCAAAGCGCTTCCAATATTGAAACATCGATCCCACATTGGCCGCCATCTTGAGACATATTGAGACAGAGTGAGCGGCTGATAGAGAGAGAGGGGCTGGAGTTCAGGAGCCGGGAGGGAGGGGGAGGGAGGGAGGGAGAGAGGGAGGGAGCCGGCGGGAGGGGGGAGGAGGGGCGGGGGGCAAGGGGGAGGGAGGCGGGCAGGGAGCGCCCAAATCCCGGCCTGGAGCCCGCCCGGAACACGGACTCAGCCCGCGCGCTCGCGGGGGGGGAAGGGGCGCCGCGCCCGCGCGCTCACGGCGACCCCGCACCTCCCGCCCCGCGCCCCGCGGGAACGCGCACGGGGGAGCGCGGGACACGCGGGGGCGGCGCCGGCGGCGCGCGGGGGGACGCGGGGACAGCGCGCGGTGCGGGGCGGTGCGGTGACGCGGGACCCGCGGGATGCGGACGCGGCCGGCCGTGCGGGGATGCCGGGCCGGCAGGGTGCGGGAGGGGTGCGGAGCCCCGCGGGCGCGGTGCGGGTTCGTGGCGGCGCGGCGCCCGGCGAATGGTGCCCGGAGCGGCGGCGCGGGGGGAGCCCGCTCGGGGAGCCGCGGGGCTAAAATTAGCCAAGTGCGGAGAGTTTAGGGGAAGCGACAATGAAAAAGTGCGCGGAGGGCAGCGGGTTGCCGGTGTCCGGGGCGGGCCGGCAGCGCCTGGAACGGGATTTCTTCAGCGCGGCCAGGCGCTCCCTGCCAGGGCCGCGGTGCCGAGGGGGGACGGATCGCACGGAGGCTGGAAAATCACATCCCAGCCCCGCGCAGGATATCCATAGAAACGGAGATTAAAAGGATGAAATAACTTATTTTGTTTTAAACAATAATGTTGCTATAAATACGAACATTTTCCTTGTTCCCTTCCTGAAAAGCACTGAACATTTATTTTAACGTGCTCATCTCCTCACAAAACAAACCAGGGTACACAAACAGGCTGCAGATACCTTGCCCCCCTCGAAAGCATTGCCTGTTTTTACTGGGAAATGGGCAAACCTAAAGTCTGTACCTGTCCCCCCTGGAATCAATAAGCTGCGCAGTATTTTTCCAAATACAGCTACTTTGGGTGTTTTGCACTTCATCTCTAAAAGGAAAATATCTCTTCCACCCCGAGTGAGCGATTGTAGAATTTTTTCTCCAATTGTGTTTGATTACCGAGTGAATTTAGTGCTCGCTCAAGTCCGTGGGCTGACTGCTTGGAAATGGCTCTGCCTGTCTTTGGAGAAGTTACGGCAGAGACGGCAGCAGAGCAATTGCCACAGATTATTTCCCAATCTGCTGCCGGCCTCCTTTGGAAGGACACCATCATTTCAGCCTCCATTTCCACTTTTTGCTGAGGCTGCTGCTTACAAAGATACTAATTGCGATGGCGGGTTTTATGTTAATGGGTTCCACGTAATGATCAGCCCGATGACTGCAGACCTTCAGATTGTTGGTTGGCTGTGCTGGGAATAAAACTAATGGCATTTGGTGATGAAAATGTCAGACCTCCAGCCAGTGATCTAAACTGGGGGCCCGACGAGACCAGAATCCAAGAACCTCCACGCGACTGCTGTGGGGCTGGACCCAGGGATGCCTCTGGAGGAGGAAACTCCTTTTCCCTCCCAAGTGCCATGCTTTGAGGGAGGGCAGCTCCTCGCTGGGATGATGCTGGGGAGGTTTGGGATGCCCAGCTGGGGTACCCCTTGCTCACGGGAGAGGTTTTGGGGTGCTCGGAGCGATAGCCAGGGATGGAGCAGGGATGGAGCCGCGCGAGCCTCTGAATTCTGACTAACGCTGTAACCGGTTTGGTAGCTCTAAAATAGGATTTTAATCCTGGGAAGCATCATTTCACATTCCAGTGATCTAATCAAAATCCTTTCCTCTAATCTCTCCATGGTCCCCCCTTTCTAGATGAAAGAGGCTGGAGTTCCTGTCTTCACCCTTTCTCCGCTGCCTCCCTGTTCTACCAGTCTGTTCTGTGTCCAGGCAACTGCAAAAGACATTTCAAAAGCTCCTGCCGTGCCATGTAGATGTTTTCTCTTGTTAGTTTGGACTGCAGGTGTGTAAGCCTCAAGGATGAAGTATCGTGGTGCTGTTTTAGGTTCGGGGCACACAGTCATGGCACAATAAATCACATAGGAACGCTCCGCTTTGAACATGCGCGCACTGAAAAGGGAAAAGAAAAAAGCATCTGACCTGAATCATTTTCTGGAAACACATCTGGTAAAAATCCAAAGTTTTAAATTGAGTAATATTTTAAAATACATTTGGTAGGTATTAAATTACAGTGTTATATCTGGTAATATTTATGATACTAATGTGTTAAGCGGAGGTTTATATCTGTCAAGAAATATGAATGATTGTCATATGGGGTAACAAATGTATCCTGATATAAATAACATTTTATGATATTTTTAACATTATTGTACTTTTTTTTTTGCAGAAGTTACATTATTGCCAATTTGAAATAAAAGCTCTGTGGCTACATACCAAAGCTTTTAGCTATGTAATTTTGAATAAGTATAAAGCAGTATGGCTGATTTGGGGAATTACTGACAAACCTTAACTCTGCCAGAAGATGAATGCTGAGCACCTATAATTCCTATTGTCTTCCATGCAGGATCAAGTCCCTCGTTTGCCATTTTGTGTGGCAGCAAGCCCAAGGAAATCTTGCTTGACAGCTCTGTTTTCTCAAAGTGCTGCATTTCTTCGGGCTGGATTCTGCAAAGATCCTGCAGGCTACAGAGCTCCTTGGAGCAAGTGATAATGTGCTTTGTGTTGCTGCTGAAATGTACCTGTGTGTGATGGGAGAGGGAGCTTGGAAAATTGGGTGCACCCTGGCAAGAAGATGGTTAGAATAAAGTTTTCTTGGGCTGTTATGTTTTGAGAAATCCTTCTCATCTGTTCGTTTGAGGAAGGGTTTTCTAAAGTTAGATTTGATCTGTGTAAATGCTAACTTCTTTCAACAGGCACTAGTAGAGTACTGAAAAAGGAAGCACAGTGGATTTGAAGTTTAAATTGAAAATGATGGCACTAACTAGTAATGCTTGATACATCCAAAATATTTGTAAGTATGTTGTACAGATTTCTTTTTTAGGAATTAGGCAAAAATCACATTAAAATTCGTTACCTGTTAATGTCATAAAATCTCACTGATACAGCTCTTTAATGAACATATTTGCACATTGGGCCATCACAGGCAATTACTCTTATGTTTCATATCTCATTATCTGGAATACTGAAGAAAATGGACCTTTATTCCAAAAGTCCCAAACTGGTTGAGAACAAATTCCTTACCACAGCTGCTCCCCTGGGTAGCAGTCTGCATTCATGAGGATATTTTGGACCATGAGTCCAGTTTTGATCACTGGACTTAGGCTTCTCTTTGCTTTAATGAACCTGCCTGATTTTCTTGGCCAGGACACTGAAAGATAAGGTGCTGCTTCTCCCAGCAGCTGTAACTTTGGAGTCTCTTCTCCAAGGATTCTTGTGTTTTTTTCTTTTCCTTATTTTCTTCAAAACTGATTCCCAAATTTCTGTCATTTCCCTTAAAAGAGTTTTTCCAGAGCTTTCTCTGTACCCTTGTCTGCTCCCTGTCTGGTCCATTCCCTCCTCACTTCATGGCTCTTTTGTCTGCATTTTCTTCAGCTGATTCTTGTCCCTGGCTGCCTGGCTCCATGTGCCTGCTGGAAAGGAGCTCCTCATTCCCAAATCCCATCCCTCTCCACTGAGGAAGTGCCCTTCTGTTCACTCTTAAACTGGATTTGAGAGCAAAGCAATCTGTGCACCATCCATCCATCCATCCATCCATCCATCCATCCATCCATCCATCCTTTACTGCACTGTGCCATTGCACAGCGAGATTCCGTAGGGATGGCAGGGAACAGAGACAGCCAAACAGACAGATAATTTATGTTCCTGGGAGATTTAGTCCAAATTAACATCAAAACTCATATATGTCTTCCAAATCACGGATTTTTTTTCCCCAGTTATTGTCAATGACTCTAATTCTGCTTGATTTATATCTCTGGTAGTAGCCAGAGGTTTT
Source organism: Entomyzon cyanotis (assembly GCA_024500445.1). Classification (NCBI taxonomy): domain Eukaryota; kingdom Metazoa; phylum Chordata; class Aves; order Passeriformes; family Meliphagidae; genus Entomyzon; species Entomyzon cyanotis. The sequence continues at coordinate 493,842 of JAKEPQ010000746.1, forward strand.
GCAGCACATAAATTGCCTGAGGATTTGGCCAGTGATGTGGACTCTGTGACATGTAGAAGCTCAGGAAAGGGCCTGAGCAGGAAATGGTTGGAAACAGAGAATAGCAGGGAGAAATATCCCAAGTGGCTGCATAAAATCACCTGGGTGTCCAGCTGTGGTCACTCAGCTGGATGGACTCTTGTTCTCAACCAACATGGCAATTCTTTGGTAAATTAGGAAAGTTTTAGCAGAAATCATGTAGATGGCAGCAAACATGATCCAAGCACAAAATCCTGTGATTTCTGTTATCCTGTGAGCACTGCACAGCCACAGATACACTCTGGTAGGTGGAGGAGAAGAAAGCAATTCTCACAGAGGGCAGGGAAAACAGCCACAATTCTCACAGAGTAAATTTGCATGGTGTGGTTGCTGTTGAACTCTGAAGATGTTTATGAGGATCTGGCATTACCCGCAACAGATCTTCCTTGAGGATTTGTGGATTAACCAACACCAACATGGGGTGACACTGCAGTGGTATCTCTGCCATGTACAGCAGGAGTTACTGAAGACCCCAAAAGAGTTCCAACACCAACATTTCTCTCAAATAACTGCTTTTCTCTTGGTGTGTTCAATCCAGGTGCATGGTTGTGTTTTGGCCAACATCTGGAACAGCAGCAAGAATTAGAGGAGGAAAGGATCTATTAGGTTATCCACTCCCTGGGGCTGGAGTGAGTAAGTTTGATACTGAATTTATCTCAGGGTATGGTTCACACCAGTTTTAATTTGTCAGCACTGTCCTTGCCTTCTCATCCTGTATCCCATGCACAGCATGGCATCAGAGCCAGGATTTTGCTGGATGGGAGGCACATGGAGTCCTTCTCTGGCCTCACGCTCCACCAACGACTCTTCTCTCTGATTTAGGCTGCTCTTGATTTGGGGATTTATCTTTTCTGTCCTTTAGAGGGATCAGAAGACAAGTTAGTAAGTTATGTTCCCAGGAAAAATTTCCATCTTTTTTCTCACTTGAAAACTTTCATGTTTTTTACCTTTTATTGGTTTCTCTTAAGGGTTTGGGGTTTGGGCTTTGCACATCCTTTTTTTTTTTTAAATTTTCTTTGTGGTATTTAACTTGCTATTGCTATCATGAACCCTCACCCACTTATGCAGCCACTCCCTCACTTCAGCTTCTTGTTCTTCCCATGTCCCTCCCTGCCTAGGTCCATTTTGGCTGTGTTTTCCCCTCCACTAACTCTGGCCCAGCCAGGTGTTTCTCCCAGTTTCTGCTGAATCTTCAGGTCCAATGTTCCACATATTGCTTTAGAATAAGGAGCTGAAACCTGCATTATTAGTTTAAATGCCTTTTTGTGTTCTGAACCTCACCTAGGCATATTCTATTTGTTTGTGCCACTGTCCCTGTGGCAGGAGAGCTGTTCAGTGGCTGTGGCTGGGGACAGGCTGCTGTCACAGGGCTCTTCGTGACATGAAACAACTCCCTGGATCGTCCCTCAGTTTCTCCATTCTGTACAGCATCACTGGCAGATCAAAATCTCGTGGTGCCTGTTGGGTGCTGCACCTCTCAGGCTGCAGGGCAGGGGAACAGCAAGGAGGAGACAGAGGGAAATGTGGAAATAAAGCAGCTCAGAGCTGCTCCTTCACCTCCAGTTCCCCTTTCCTTCCCTTCCAGACGAGCGGGGGAGTGCAGAGCTGAACTGCTTTGGCAAAGGAAAGAGAAGAAAGGTTTTTCTTTCACTTTCCAATCACAAACACTTCACGTGGGAGGAAGAAGAGGACATCCCTCTGCTCCTTTCCTCCAGCTGGGCTTTCCTGTCCCCTTGTCCCCCCCAGTGGTGGTCACACCCCTCAGCGGGTTGCCCACAGGCACCTGTGTTGTGATCTGTGGTGTTTTGGGTGTCTGAGGGGGTTTGTCCTCCAATAATGAGGGTGAGGTTTCATTTTGGGAAGCACAGCTTTTCTTAGAAACACAAAGACTGTGACTGACTTAGCACAACTGTGATTTCCTGCAAACACAACTGTGTTTGGGGTGGTTGCATGCGAATGCTGGGGAAGGAGAAACAGTAATTCTGGATTAATGCAGAAAGGGAGAAAATAGACACCCTCAGAGGAAGCCCTGAGTTCACTGCAGCTGCCATACGCTGGCAAAACTGATGCTGTATCCCACAGGAAATATTTTAGTGTGAAGAACCTCCTGTTTGAAGAGAGCATACCTGTGCCTGTTGTGACACACGAGTGAGCTAAAGTGCTTGGGGTAGCACATCAATCCAATATTTCTTTAGTAACATGTATGAAATAAATTGTTTTTCTTCCCCCCGGTGTTGCATCATTTCCTATTTGGTGTCCAGATGGTGACAGATTATCAAACAGAGAAGAAAAAAAAGTCCATGTAATTTTTTGTAACTAAACATTACCTTCTTCTTTGAAATAAAGAGATCCAGTTTTATTCTGGCCATGATTCTCCACATTTATGTGCTGGCCCTTGTCTGCATCTGCTTGGCATTATCCTGGATTGGGGCTTTAACCTGCTATGAATCCAAAGAAATTATCCAGAATTGATGGGATCACTACGAATTTCCAGGGGTGTAGGCTAGTGCAGACCACATCCTATTAATCTTGTTGTGTTCTTTCTGTAAATACAAGCTGGATTCGGCCCAACAAGAGTAAAACAAATTGAAAGCATTCATAAAGAGAAGCAAATGGGTTTAAGATGTAAGAATAACGCATTGGTGGGTTGTCTCCAAGAATCCAGTTTTTAAAAGTACCAAAGCACACACAAAACTTCAGTTTAATGTGTTCTTAAGTGGCTGCTGTGTGGGGCTGGCTGCTGAAGCAGGGCCATGGGCATAAGACTTGCTTTCATGGAGGGATTAAATAAAAAATTAAAAACTGCAAGGAGGAGAAAAAATGTTCAAGGGCAGCCAACCTGGAGGAAACAAATATAATTTAGTTATGTGAAGTGTTTATAAATGCAGTTTATGAACATGTATGAAGGAGTGATTTTTTACTTTTCAGACTGGAACTGTCACACAGAAAAGAAACAATTGCTTATTTGTCCTTTTCAAGGATTTTTAGAGACTACGTTCGCAGTTTGGCTATTTATTTTGCTCTGCTTTTTCCTTTTTAATAGCTTATTATTCTGTTGATTGTTTCAGTTTAGCTTTTTTGCATTTGCTCTTCTTTATTTGTGATTGATAGGAAAGCACTTATCTGGTTTATCTGAAAGTGGGAATTGATTTTAAATTTTGTTTAAAGTTTCAGACTTTCACATACATGGGCTACCAAATTTGATCCATCAGTCTCGCTCCCTGGTTCTCTTGCCTCATCAGAATAAATGTGAAATGACACAGAATGCCTGGAATTGCAATAATGCAGTGTAACAGAACTGACTATCAAGCTTCCTATATAGAATAGATAAATGCATAAAAATCGAATTTGATATTTTACATTACTGGGCTAATATTTTACAGATGTAATGCCAAGTTGTTAAGTAAATGAAAATCATGGAGAGTCCAATTCTGAAAGGATTACTCAGGCAAAAATCCCTGCAGTCAGAGGGAGTATTGCCTGAATGAAGTCTGCAAAATTAGAACTAGAGCCATATTCCCCAAACAGACAAGCCGATTTATCTGTGAGATCTGCCCAGGAGTTGAATTCTTGTAACAATGAAAGATATATAGGGAAAAGGAGCGAGTAGGTAACCTGGAATATAAGGAGAGGCTGATAAGATCACAACAACCCTGAGCAAGCACTTGTGCGGTTGGTGATGTCAACAGGAGCCCAAGTTGTTTTAATAAACTTGTTCATAGTTGTCCCATAGTGTGTTTTATATACTGAAGTACATAGATCACGTAAGAGTTTAACAAGAAGAGGATTCATATTAAATTTGCACATAAAATACCTCCGTGAAATATGTGAAATGCTTTTCTTTTTTATATGATTCCAATAAAACATCGATCATAAAACTCTGCCCTCCTGCTTCTTCATACCCAGTTTCAGCTGTTGCTTTGTGTTTAAAGTTGGAACTCATGACACTTGGCAGATATAATTGTGGGGCACTTTTAATTGGTGAAGAAAGACCCTGGCTCTGCTTGCTCGCTCGGGGGGTATAAATCATGAGGAACCCCACCAGAGCTGGTGAAATGTTGCATCTCTGCAAGAGGCTGTTGGGCCAAGTGATATAAATGCTTGCAGCTCCTGTGGAACGTGCAGTCGTGTGGCTGTTTCCAGCTGCTCAGGATCTGTCCCACAGCCAGGGATGATTCCTGCCCTTTGCCGTGAGTTTTGCTCAGTGTTTTGCGCTGTAAATTCTCCTGACTCTTGCTGCCAAGCTCAGCTCCCTCCTTCACAGTTTCATACTCCGAGTGTGAACTGATACTGGTGGAAATCCAAGGGTAAAAAAGTGGTGAGTATAAAGCACAGATCTGTAGCCTGGATCTGAGAGGAACAGCTTGACCACAGAGGAAGTTATTTGCACAAAAAGTATTCAAACAGATACGCACGGTTTACATGTGTTTAGTAAATCTTGTCTGAAAACTAGAACCAGCTGTATGGTGTGTGGAGGCCCCGAGCTCAGCCCCTCCTGAGCAATGTTTCATACATGTGGATGATCCATTCCCAGTCACTTTTTCCATCTTTTAATCTGGGGGCTGTTAGGGACTGAAACGTGAGGAGAGTGATTTCCATCTCGGTCTGTGGTGCTGCTTAGCATCCTCAGGTAGCTTCTGGGGGAAACACTCCCACCACAGCCCCTTCCCTCCTTCCCTCCACCTGCAGCCCAGCAGCAGAGGTAGAGCACAAACCCCCCGTGGTAGCTCAGGGGCACGAAAGGAGCTTTTCATGCCAGGCTCACCATTATCCCGCAGCATTATCCTACATGACGGCAGCGAAATCGATTGAGCCACTCGGGTTCACTCCTAAATGAGAGGCAAACCAGGCCTGAAAGCTAAATTTGCATGCCAGATTAAGAAAGTTGTAGATGCAAGCAAGATCTTTTTCCTTTTTTTCCCCCTTCTTTTTGTGTGTGTGTGTGTGTCTAACTATGCAACAAATTTTGTAGCTGAAATTTACATACTTCTTGATTCATGAAATTATGAGCAGCTGCTATTTTGCTACATTCTTAAATTGAAAAGGCAGCGAAGAAAAGAACAGACACATTAGGCAAACTCCATCTGCCCCTCATGTCTATCACTTCCCTTCACTCTCTCCTTTGCCAAACAGGATACAATGGCATAATCAGATGTCTTGGTTTGCCTGGGAGAGTCCCCAAATTCATATAGCTGTCGTCTAAGACGGGATTTTTGTTTTTCAGACAGCTTCTTGACATGGTCTCTTGTTCCCCCCTGAAATGTGGATCCATATTTACGGAGGAAACAGCAGAACACAAAAGAGCTACAGGGAGAGAATAACCTTTAAGATGGTTTACAGGCTTTTGGAGGTTCCTGGAAGTCTTCAGACATCTCTTAGGGACCTTAGGATCACGAGAATTTTTTTTTTTTTTTTTTTTTTTTTTTGCTTCCCTCTTTTTATTCAAACTACAGCATGGAAAGACTTTGGGGTAAGAGGGTAAAATATAGGATTCATAAGTAGAACAGATGGGGTTCACTGCTGCCTTTTGCCGTGAATCTCTGAACAAAGCCAATCTACAGGTAGCTCCATGCTTGGAGAAAAGAGTTATTTCAGCTCTTCAGTGAAGAGAACTTCTATCCCTGGTGGAGTCCTCAACAGTCTGGCCCTTACTTCACACTAAACACCACTCTACAGCTCATAACACTACATTTCATCATGATGTAAATGTTTTCATTTTCCAGTTTTGCATTAAAAGATGAAGCTCAGAATTTTAGACCTATTTAACACCTGGTTAAACACTTAACAAACTAGTAACAGCTGAGTGCATCCCTGTTAAGTGGAGTTTTTTCCTTTTTGTTGCCCCACTTAAGAAACAGTCATTGTCATTCAGTCTCATTAACATAAATAGGTTCCCTAGGAGATGTCCCATTAAAGTGGCCATCCCTATTAAGCATGTCCCAATTAAGTAGTGTTTATTGTATGGCAGGTTCCAGACCTCAAAGCAGAATAATTTTCAGTTCCTAGAGGGAAAAAAATAAGTCAAAGAAATTACATATTTAAAAAAGGCTTAAATTGATACAAACTGATAAGAGCCCAAAAATGAAAAATGAGGGCTGACACTTCAGCCTTTTGTTTACCCTGTAATGCTGCTTTTCTGGTTTTGAGTTAAGAATGTAGCCTACACCCTAACTATGAATTTCTTGGCTTTGATTTGATTGTGTCATAACTTAATGTTTTATGACTTACAATCACATTAGTCATAGGAGTCACTCAAGTTTAGAGATGATGGAAAAGACATAGGGGATAGACAAATCCATACTGGGGAATAATCTTGTGATTGAAGCAGTGGGTTGGGACCCAGCAGGGCCAAGCTCACTGTCCAGGCTGTGCCAACGGGTTCTGCCTCACTGACAGTAAAACTCCACGGCTCTGTTCACAATGTTATTTACATACCTGAACAGACATTTAAATGTTATTTTGTGTGCTCCTGTGCATACATAATCTATTTTGCTCTTTTCTTAATCAAGGTGGATTTAAGTCGGGGGCTTATTCAAGGTGTTAAGAGACAAGCTCTGGAAAATCTGCCTGCGTTGGCTGAGGATGACACAATTCAGTGTCTGCTGCCAAAGGCTACCCCTTATCCCCCAAATTATATTAGTGTCAGCCACTTCAGCATAAAATCCAGGTCTTTAGCACAAACCTGCCTTCAAAGAGCTGAAATGACTTGCCTTGGTTTTGTCTCAGAGCGGTGGAGAAGCAGGCAGGTCTCTCCTGTCTGTGCCATGTCTGTGGGAGGTGACCTGCAGCACAGAGACTGAGCACAAGAGGAGGAGGAGGAGGAGGAGGAAGAAGAGGATTAATGTCATCTTCAACAACTGAAGAGAGTAAAGCACATTTACACTTTCAGCCAGGGCATTTGCACCTGCAGGAGCAAGACATCCCTTGTGTAGCTTTACCCCAAATTAGACAACCTGTCCTTCCTCTGAAGAAGTTTGTACCTGGGTGGAGTTCAATAAGTGTATGAAAAAATATTCATGTTCCAGGGCCACAAACTGAAATCTCTTCATGGCAGGACCTTCAGAATTTCCCTCAGTACAGGTAAAAATGGAAATTCAACCAATTCAAACCTTGTCAGAAAACAGAATTTTGATGCACTCAGAGCGATGACTTCTCTGCATCACTTTTTTTGGTGTTTAAGAAAAACAGACAGTTTGAGTCATGCCAACTAATTTTCTTTCTTAACAGAATCACAGAATCATTTAAGTTGGAAAAGAACTTTGAGTCCAGGTGTAAACCAACAGTACCAAGCCCACCATGGAACCATGTCCCTAAGCTCCATGCCTGGGAGCTTTCATTTTTCCCTGAAAAGCAATGTACACCTGTTAAATACTTTTCCTTGGTCTCAATAATCCCTTTTTTTTTTTTAGGAATTATCCCTGGAGTACAGTTTCATATCAAAAGCTGTGATTTGCACAATGGTGCACAAGTGGTTCACACATTTAATACACAGCCCACACTCTGAAGAGCCTCAAGATTCCTTGCATTAAATAAGAGGCACAGTACTTCAAAATGAGGGTTTGTGAGTAGGTGGTAAACTTTTTTTCTGGGTCACTGAGTAGCAACTGGGTGCTTTGAAAGCATCTTGCAGGAGCCAGGTAAGCTGTGGTTGAGAGATCCAGATGTCCTACTGTGGTCAAATCAGAAAGAAAGACTTCTACCCTTAAGGCAATAAAGCAATTACATGTGGTATCCTCATATCTTACTTGCAGTAAATAGGTGCAGAACAATGTGGCTTTGTAGTGCCCAGTAATAATATCAGGAGTTGGCAGCAAGAGCCTCTGAGAGTCTGTGCAGAGTTTACCAAAACCCTCCATCACTTTGAGCAGGAGAAATGGTTCAGAGTCACTGTGTTCATCTCAGAACCAAAATACCTGCTTGGTGTAAAACTCTAGAGTCTGGGGTGAGAATCAGCATGGGAAGTTCACTCTCATTCCTCAGAGTCTCATTTGAAGACAAGAGGTTGTGCTCACAACTGTACCTGTCTGAGGGAGTGCAAAACCAAACCCCAGCTCCAAAGAGCTGCTGCCCTGATGAGACATTCAAACCCAGACCTGAGCTTGATGTTTTGGCTCTCCAATTAACCTATTCTCTGTTAAACTGCAATCCTATAACAGCACTTGCTTGAGCTCCAAGCAGAGGCTGTGTCAGCATTTCTGGTGTCAAAGCATTTGTCCCAGGTTTAGAATTGTCCGGGACTTCCAAAGCAGGGATTGCTTGGAAAGGAAGGCTCCAAAGGGCCCTGGAGCAGAAAGGAAAGCCCAGCCATGTACCTGTGTGGAGACTCAAGAGTCTCCTTTCAGCTCTGACACAAATCAACGGCAGGGCACTTTGACACATCCCAACCTTTCAGAGTGTATTTTTTGAGCTCAGCTCATTATCTGAGCCTCCATTCAGATGCTCTCAGCACAGATGCCTTCCTCATCAGCTCTGCACTAAAACATACAGTAAGTGAAATTCTGCCATATGTTAATACATATGTTTCAGTTTCAATAAGCATTTGATGCAGGGCTGTTTTTATTTTTTTTTTCCCAGGCAACAGAAATTACAGAGTTTATACTATTACCTTCCCTCTCTATTTAAATGTACTAGTGAGCTTAAATAAACTAATTAAAGTAAGGTTAGCTACGTGCAGCATAACCTGTCACAATGGTGGAAACATGTATCGATTCTTAATGGTTCAGCATTTATCTGGTTGGTCCAAACCAGCTGGGGATGGCAGAGTCAAACTGTCTGAGACTCTCTGTGATGTTGTAAAATGATGGAGAGGCAGATAGCCTGGAGAAAAGGTGTAACCGGGATTTTCACTTCATCCCCACCTCAAATTTTCCCATCTGGCATATCACAACATAATGATGTGAGTGATGTCATCAAACTGGGAGAGAGGATCTGAATGGGGTAGTTTTCTCCTTTACTGAACTTTGTAAGCTGGCCACAAATTGTAATTAGCAAGTGTCTACAGTTTATTTCTGGCAGAGGCTCAGTCCGTTTTCCTCGGGCTGGAATCAGTCTGTTTAGCCACGATGATTCTTTTTGTTTGTTTGTTTGCAAATAAACTCTTGGAAGGATCCTGGGCACATTATGAGATTTACAGATCAGTTGCTCTGCACAAGTACACTGCTTTTACAGCAGTGCAATACCTCTGAGTAATGCTTTTGATTTAACTGGAGCTACCCTAGATTTGCACCATTGTAGGAGCCAGATTAGGCCCCATAACTCTTGCACACAGGCTTGAAAGCATCCAAGCAGTTATGAATGAGAGCAGCATTTGCAAGATAGAACAAAGGAAAACCAGCCAAAAAAAATATCCAACTTACATCAGCTTTGCCTGCTGGATTCTTTGCTTTACAGCTAGAGAAATATCCAGGCAGACCCTCAGCTCGCAGAAGCTGGCACAGCTTTGTTAAAAATCAGTGGAGCTTTGCTGATTTATATCAGCTGAGAATCACTATCTGCCCCGATGACAAAATGAGGCATTGAAACAGAGTGAGAAGGCAATAGGGTTTATCTATGGTTACAGCATTAAAGCAGCATCATAAGATAAACTAATTTTGTCTAAAGCTTTCAGAAAAAAAAAAAAAGAAAAAGGAAAAAAGGAGGTGTCTGTGGGGATACAGCACTGACTTGGCTTTCTCAGTGTTGGCTTCTGATCACTGTGCCAAGACTGGCATCTTCCCTTCCCTCAACAAATCAGCATTGCTGCTGCAAACTCTTCATTGACTGCCAATGCTGTGCTACCAATAATTTACCACGATTGAGAAACGTCTCTGCTTTCGTTCTGCACAAGAGAGTTTGCTCCTGCATGCCTGGATCTGTTCAGTTACTTACTTTATGAACTTTATTAAAAAGAATCAAAGGATTCTTTTGGGTTCGTTTTTCATAAAATGTCTCAAGCATTTGATAAATAAATAATCTTCTACTTAAAATGGGCATGAATTCCCTAAAGACTCAGCGTTACAAGCAGGTATGTGCCAAGCCCAGCTCTCCTCCAGGGGGATGTATATATCTATATACCTGTAATTATAGGCTGATAATTATATAATTCCCTCTATGTATATCATCATTTGTGAATAACTCGGTAAGCTGGCAACACAGAAGGGCGGGACTGTATCATAAGCTAATAAAAAAAAGCAATTATATTTTCTTTCTGATCCAGTTCTCACCTTCCCAGCGAGATTGGGGCATTGTGCAATAAGTGAGAAATGAGGAACCTCGGAACACTTGGAAGCAAGATAAGCATCCAAATGCCTGACTCTGTCATTCAGAGCTCAGCCGAACTGTTTCAGTCAGGAAATTATGGGCTGCCATGGGAACAAAGGTCCCTTCCCAGATTACCGAAAGGAGTCTGAAGTGGGTCAGAAATGTTATAAGAATAGGCTTTCAAATGGCATTTGTATTATTTCCCAGGTTAATACATGTTTGAATCTAAGCACTGAGGCTAATGTGAGCAATGTCATTTCAGCTTTATGCAACACCTCCTCGCTGTGCATGCAGCTCACCCCTAAAATGAATCCTAGGAAGGTCTCTCCACAGTCCAGCCTGCGTCTCTCACCTCTTGTTTTCTAATAACTTTGCAAACAGCTCAAATAGGGACCATTTGTAATCTGTGTTGCTGCAGAATCCTGCAAAAAGTGCTTTTAGAGCTGACATATCAGAAATCATAAAATTTTACATAAGCCTTAAAAATTCAATAAATTATGAACAAGTGCTTTTGTTTTCTAATTTACAGTGTTCACACAAGTCTCTCATTCCTTTCCAAGATGCACAGCAGCGTGTCCTCAATTGAACCCTAAGATACACCCACTATCTTACCCTCCAAATCCTTGGGATGCCTCATCCTCTGAAAAGCCTGGAAACAGAGCCCAGTGTTGGGGTAGGATTGAGCCTCCAGTACGTAAACCAGAAATGGAACAAATCTGGGCATGCAGGAGATAATTTAGTTGTGCAGAATGAAAGCAATGAAGTTTCTCAATTCTGGTAAATTATTGGTAGCACAGCACTGGCAGTCAATGAAGAGCGTGCTGAAATTGTGTTGATTTGTCAAAGGAGGAAGAGAATCCTGACTGAAGAATTCCATGCCATGGAAAAGGGAGAAAGGCAGTGTTGTACTGATACAGTCTGTCCTTAGAGCTCTAAATGAAAGATAGTTTTTTTCAGAGGCTCAAATACTGGGAGCACAGATCACCAAATTCTCTGTACTGTTTATTACAGCTTTCTGTCCTGTGTCACTGGTTGTAAAGCAGGAAGAACTGCTAAGCTATTCTTTCTGTGTGAAATGAAAATGACTGGAGTGGGACAAAGGTAGATCCAAGCTCTCTGCTTGGAGCTGTGCTGGTTATCTCACTCCTAAGGTCCTACTCAGCAGAAACCAAATCAGTATCATCAGATAGTTTATTTGTTCTGGAGTCTCTGTGGCTGTTGCACACTCCTGAGAGGTCTGTGGGATGCTTTTCCTATTGTGTCACTATTACTGCTTTGCCCTGCAACCAGAAAAATCATAAATGAGACGTGGCTCAAGCCTAAAGGTTCTGCCTCTGGTTCAGCAAAGTGTGGAAGTGTATCCTGAATGTAAATACCCAAGGATCTGGGAGGCTCCTCATCAACTCAAAGCTGAGCATGTGTTTGTTACTGTTGGAGATTCAAAGTTTGACTGAAGGTCGAGATGAAGTTTCTGGTTTGGGTGATCTGTACTTCAGGAAGATGCCAGAAGGGAGAATGAACAGAGGGGAGCAACAAAAGTGCCTGAGTTTTGGAAGGGGTAAGACCTCCTCCCTCACACATAGTCCATAGCAAGCTGACAAGGCTGACCCCAGCTGTACCTGCAAACAGGTTCTGTGTATTTCCCTTACCCACCTTTGGAAAGGTCTCTCATGCCAACGAGCTGCCCATGTTCAGTTCATATCTGTATTTTTGGCTCATGCAGTCATGTATGTGAAAGAGAACACTGCAGCCACTCCTGAGTGTTGCAAAGGCACATTTTCCCTGCCTTTGACAAAAATGATTGCCATGCTTTTCTACACCTCACAGATAATTAATATATCAAAGGGCTCTGAAAGCCTACACTTGGAAAATAAACAGCTCTCACTGAGGAATATGTCCACAGCCCTATAGGAAAAAAATCTCTTTTGGATAATATTAAAGTCTGAAGGACTGAAATGGTTGTTGCATGCAGTAGAGTAATTCAGAGACTGAGAGAAGTCTGTATGATAACATCTACCAAGAGTGGTGTACTGTTAATTCAGAGCACACCCTGGAACAGGCACTGAAGTGGGTTTTATTTGAGAGAGGGGCTTTTTCACTCTTTGGATCAACCAACCTAAGTTGGCCTAAAATAACTTAAAATCTTTCAGAGGGGTATGGTAGGCATTACTTGTTACCCTCCCAGAAGTCAAAGTGATATTCACTGAGTAGGAGTTAAATGCTGTGCTGGAACAGGGCTCACGTGTTCTTGCTTCTATAAAACTCTGGTTTATGCTCCCTCCCATGTACAGGATAGTACAAAATGCCACAGCAGCACTTTCCTAGTGTTCTATGGTCAAGGACACTAAATGTCTTCACAAGCAGCAATGAATATTGGCAAAAAAGGAACTCTGTAAAAAGGTTAGGATTTAATGTGACAGTATAACATATGGGGAAAAAAATCAGACTCAGTTGATTAAGAAAGTTTGTCAAGGGAGTCCCAAGTTGTATTTATTTATTTGTTCAAAGTAGATTAGATTACTAGTAATCATCAGGTTTTAAGAGATATTAACCTAGAGTTCCTGTTGAGTTTATATCAGTAATAATTCCCAGAAAAAAAATTATATAGTCACCAAAAATGTGAAGTTTTAATGTGCTGCTCTACTCTTGAAGAAGGGATAATACATATAATACACATCCCACCACACTGAAGGTTTGGGGTTTGTCAGTGTCTTTACCAAACAGACTGAAATTTGGCTACAAAAATTGACTATTGTAGAGCCAGTGCAGCTCTGGAGAAGTGAGAAAGCATTTGCACTTCTCCTGTCTCAGGAGCAAAATGATGAGTGCTCTCCTCAGACACATCTGTTGCTTTTTTAGTTTTCAGCTGTCCAAGTTCAGTTAACCAAGTCTGGCATAATTCATCCCCTTATTAAATCATGTACTCAGTGAAACTGTTCTGAGGCCAATGGACTTTGTTTGCATGGCACGAACAATTCAGCACTTTTAGCAGAAATAAGGGAGTGAGGAGTGAATACTTAGGAGAAATAATCGTGTTTCGTGCAAAGCTCCCTCTGCAATTCCCTCCTGCGGTGGCAGGAGAGAACGATAGAAATCTATCTGTTCCCAAGGTGAATTACTGGAGAATCTCATCTCAGTAGGGTGGGGGCATTGCAGGATGGGCAAGGTGAGAAGTTTCTCGCATTTCTGAGGGCTAGTCTGGGCTAATTCCTGTGTGGTCGTCGGGAGGTATCAATTCCTGAAAAGGGAGTTTCCTTTCTCTTTCCTGTGACTCGTCAGGACGGTGCCTACACGTTTAACATATCTACACACGGCTTGGCTTCCCCGCCCGCTTGGTGCCTACTGGCCCCACTCCCTTATCTAATCAAGGTTCAATCAAAGTTAATTAGGGATCTAGTTTTCTGTTCCTGCATTAGGCGCAAAGCAAAAGAAGCTCCTGGGCATATCTGATCAAGGAGCTGATCTGTGTTATAACTATGTAATAACTGGCACAACTGTGTAATTACAATACAGCCCTATCTCAGGTTACATCATTATCATTATGCTTAACACTAAAACAAAGTGTGGTTATCATGATTGGTGTCAACACATTTCTGATATGCCACCCAGGAAGGGGAGGATATGCACATGTCACCCAAGCACTGCTTGAACCTGGAAAAAGTTTGTTCCTGCAGATAGGGCATAAGGAGAAAAAAAAATACACATAGCAGTGACTATTGGGGGTTAAATTTAACCTTCCTTTACCCTTCCTCTTCCTTTCCTTAGCCAGACTTTTACTTGTCAATGAGGACTTGACTCTGGAGTCACTGATAATAAAATGTAATCTACCTCTGGGTGTCTGTAGTCTGTTTCCACAGGGGAGAGAACTGCAAAGTTCCAAGAGTGGTGTTAACTCAAAGGCTTTGCACTGAGAACGTATTTTTTAGTTCTGATTTTCTGCTTCAACGGTAGTTTAATGAACTAATATGTATCTATAAAAAGGAGATGCTGTGGAACTTGTAGGAAGTGCAATTCACTTGAAGGAAAGCCAGTATTGAAAATACCATTTCTTCATCTTCTGCTTCTTGCTGAGTTGAGTTATAAAATATTAGAAAAGCCATATTGCACAGCTTTTAGCCACTAATATTTATGTGCAGTCTTAAATATCAACAACTTCAGCCACTTTTTGTTAATGATAGGTCTGGATGTGATTTCTTAGCTAAAAACAGCTTCCTTAGCTTACCTCATATCACGGCATCTGGTATCTGTAATTGGAATCATTTTCATAATAACCATGAGCAATACACATTACCATCTAAATATGAAGGCTGACTGCAATACAGACTTGTCTACAGCTTTTTAAGTATCCAGGATCCTGTCCAACGCCCCTTAGACTGGAGAGAAAGACTCCTGCTGATGTGCCTTATCTAAATTAGGTGCAATGTATCAAAAAACCTTCCTAGACTCCATATAGGAAAGCTGAAATCTATTCAATATTAATAAATTTCAGTGCAACTCTGTCAAATCCCTCCAAAGGTGGTGCTCCATTCTGTCACTAAATCAGGCCTAATTCAGTCTGAATTTAGATAATTGCACGACTTGAAATGCCAGAGTAGCTCTGTGGATTTTTAGGGAAGTTCAAGGCATTCAGTAAGTTGTCTCTCACTAGTTTACTACTTATGAGTGTTTAGTTGTTAAAAGTTTTACTGTTTCATTGGTAGTAATAGAAAATTACCTAATTCATACAGAAAAACATGCTCAACACTAATTTTTATGGTGTTATGATCTTGTTTTGAATTAATTTCAGAAAAAACTTGCATCTATGTAACAATCATAAATTCTTAAGATATCCACAGCCAGAGTCTTCAGCTACTCATTTAGCAGTAGGCATTTATGTTATGTTCAAAGTGTAATGTTTTATATTCATCACAATTAGCAGTCCTCAATAAGATAAAAATACATTAATTCACCTCAATCTGGAGAGTTTCTCCAAAAGGCACAAGAAATCCTACTGTCAAATTAAAAGGAAAAGAAGGGATTAAATAAAGTTCTGTAACAACTGCACACACAGGGTTTGTTTAAACTGAAATTTTACATTAAAAGGTGCAAATGCTTTTAAACAGAGCCATCACAGATTGCATTTTCTTGCTCTCTCCCATATAATTGTAAACAGCTTTGATTTCAAAGGGAAAATCAGACAATTATTTTGTAATGAGAGGTGTGGTCTAGTGATTCGAGCATCAGACTGGCAGCCAAAAACCACTGCAGTTTTAATCCTGGCTCTGACACTGACACCATCGACTGCCTTGGGCTAATCACCATGGGTTTGACTGAGATCTGCTCCTTGTGGGTGCAAGAGGCAGGGACAGCTGCAGAATTCCTGATTCACAGCTCCAGAGGTGAGCAAGAACCTTCCTTGTGCTGCACCCAGCATGTCCCTGAACTGAAGGGCAGCATCCCTGACCAGAGGAAGACATTAAACCCACACAATGTTCACCTCAGGCAAGCTGAGGTTCAGGAAAGCCATAGCTGCTAAGTGCTGTCAATAAAAGCTTTAAAAGCTCTTTG
This sequence comes from Entomyzon cyanotis, assembly GCA_024500445.1. Taxonomy (NCBI): domain Eukaryota; kingdom Metazoa; phylum Chordata; class Aves; order Passeriformes; family Meliphagidae; genus Entomyzon; species Entomyzon cyanotis. The sequence continues at coordinate 509,706 of JAKEPQ010000746.1, forward strand.
CATAAGTATATTTGAGTAGGTCTGTGCTTTGAAGAAAGCCTGCTGCTTAGGTCGAGGGGTGAGTAAAGCCAGTCTTGCCTTTAGAACACTCCCGACACCTGGGGAGATTTTTATTTCCTTCAAGCACCTTGTAGTTAAATTTTTAGTCATTGTTTTCTTTCTTCCTGTGTGCACCCATCCCCCAGTGACCCCCAGCTTTTCCCTGTCCTTTGCTTCTCACTACAATTCCTCCTGTCTCATTGAGTTGTCTGATTTCTTATCCTTGATTAATACAAACACAGACAAAACCCTCATCCTTGGGGATTTTAATTGGAAGGTTGATTGCCTTTTCTTCTCTGCTTGTACATTTTCCATCGCTTCAGCTTCCTTGAGGTCCACAGACAGACTTTCAATCTCCCCCTCACATTCACCATCCTGTTCTTGATCTTTGCTTGCTCGGGGCTTGACTCCTTCTAATATAAATGTTAGGCATCTTGCCATTTCAGATGACAGATCAGCTCTTTGATGTGTCTAATTATGATGGAGAGGGGGCAGAGAAAGCAGGACCTCCTGAAGCCAGGATAAATTTGCTGTCCATATAAAGTCTGAGCAGCAATGTGTCCCTCTGCTTCCCCTCTGGTACGTGACAGCATGCTGGCCTCCAATCCTGCCCGACACAAAAGAGTTCCATGAACTCTTCCAAGGGAAGATTTTACTTTTGAACCTGTTTGATTTGAAAGAGGAAATCTGGCAGCAGCCAGGATGCCAGAATGATAGGGAGGGGTAGCAGAATGGGGAGTTCTACCTCAACTTTGCATGGCAAAAGCAGAGGTGGCTGACTGAAAGCAATCTAGTGAGACAACCTTGTTCCTCCACCTCACCTCACTCTCCCTTTGTTGCCTGCACAGAGAAGTAGCAAACTGACACTCAGTATTCATGTTGGTGCTTTGCAAAAGCCATCAAATTCAACCTCACAGCACTTTTCTATGTTGAATTTTCAGTTTGGTTTGAGGGATGCTCTTGAGAGAGAAGAGCTGTGCTGCTCTGAGGGCCAGAAGCTTCAGAGCACAGCAGGTTTCAGTCACTTCTCTTGCTTCTAAGTAATTGAGACACTTTCAGAGCATCCCATACCCAAGTTCATTCACTTCAGTTAAGAACCAAACTTGAGGTGAAGCAAGAACTGGACCCACTCTGGAGTTTGTGACAACCAGAGCTGAATTCAGCTCTCAGCTGCTGTCCAGGACTTTACCATCACTATGTTTGGGCAGAAGCCTTTGCTCAGTAGAAGGGAGAGAAGATTGGACAGGCCATTCAGCACTGAAACCTGTCTAAGGGCTGTGCTGCTGGACCTGTACAGTTCCTCTGGCACATGTGTTTGCCCACAGAAGTGAGGTACAGCTCCTACCTGTGCTGCAGAAACGTGGCTGCCCTGCTCAGACCAGGGCTCTATTGACTTGTGTGCTTTACAAACACATGAAAGGCCATGGTCCCAGCCCTGAAGTACTTGAAGTCGTTAGCAAATCTCACAGACACTTCTTAATATGAATGTATTGTTAATCTGTCTGCCCCAGAGCTTGAAATTCTTTATCTGCCAAACAGGCACAGCAGGAGTTTCAGCATTTCTTCCCCTATAATACTCAGTTAATGTGCTTCAAGCCTGACCTGCAATGATCATCTCCTGAGAAGAAAGTTTGGTTTAGTCTTCTTCCTATTCAGCATTCAGCCCTTGATCTCTCTACCAAAATGGGAAATCAGTACTAGTGAAATGAACACTGATCAACACTGACAAAACCTTTCACCTCATTTCTCGCAGTAAGCTGGGGTTGCATTTGTGTCATTGTCCTTGAGCAGAAAGTCTTGAGTGGAAAGTTTCCCACCTCCCTCACCCCTTCACTTTCCAGAGGAAAAGCAGAAATCTGCTTTAATGAAACAGCCCTAAGGTGAGGGGAAGCAATGCTCCAGTTTGCAGAGTGACAGGGAAAGGCAGTGGGGAAGGGGATCTCTGTGCTGCAGAGGTGAGAGCAGGGAACATCTATCAATATTTACAGAGCAGCATTGCTTTTCCATTTGGTGTTTCTGAGCCCTTCCTCTTTACAGAGCCCTGCCCTGGAATAGCTTTGTGCTTTTTCCTGTGCATTGGCAAGCAAGAAACCCAGTTTCTGGCTCTGATCTTTGTTGACAGGGCTGAGGAAGATCATGGTAGCCTTTCTCTCTGTGGGTTCTCTCTACACACCCCAGAGGAGAGATTAATGGTTTCTGAAAGCATCTCCACCCTACAGAAAGGTCACCAGAGTCCTGGGGAAGATGAATAAACAGGGGTTCATCAAGACTCTAGTAACATGAGAGGGACCTCTTCCAGCAAAAATACTGCCAAAAAATTCTTAACAGTGGCAATTTCAGAGGAGCTGGAGGTAGGCAGGTGATGTTCTGGGTTGTCATTTTTCACACCGAGCAACACAGTCCAATCAGTTCTACAGGAGTATTTTTTGTATGCAAACAGTTTTGTTTGCATCAAGTGCTTGTCCCTGTGTGGCCTGTGACCTGTGGGACGTGCTGATTAAGGCTGTAGGAGAGTATGTTCCTGTCATCTTATCTTCCATAGGCAGTCAGCTGTCTTTTGGACTCGCTTGGAGCTGTGAGTTTGGGCAAGATTTTACTTTAGTTATTTCACGCCAACTCTACCACCTTATTATTTATTGTTCTGGCTCTGGACAGTAGAGTTAATTAATATGTTAGATACTCTTGAGTATCCTCTTAGAGTTTCACACATCTTTTGGGGCCTGATGTACTGAGACCCTTAATCCAACAGTATTTACTTCCCCTTAAGTAGAATAAATTTACCAGGAAAAGCAGCAGAAGCTCAGCTAGGACAGCGGAAAAACCTTCCCTTTAGGTTTTCTATTCACAGATTTAGGCTGGGGTAGCTACATCACCATGTGTGTCCTTTCTGAGTAGATTACACACATCACAGATACACACATATGTAAAGACACACAGTGTAGGGCACCATCCTAAATTGCAAAATTTAATTACCTATGCTAATATTAATTTAAAGACATAATGTTAAGTAGTCACATTGCTGAAAAGAGAGGGAAAAATGTCTGAAATGGACTGATGCAATTTTGTCAGATTGTCATAAACTCCCAAACCTAAGGTACAAGAATAGCTGATCCTGACAGATGCTTGCGGTTGGAGTGCCCACATAGGGAGAAGTCTGATTATGAGTCGGGTGGGAGGCATAAAGACAGAAGAAAGTTGATTTGCTTTATCCTGTCAATCTAATGATTCACTTTGCAGGTCACACTTTATCTACACACAATGTTTATTTAGACAATGAAACCATCAGTGTCATTGATAGAATCTAACACACCAAGAGAGGTATTTTACTTCCTCGGTATTTTTTATTGTTGCTGGAGTAGGTAATCCTGCCACAGAAGTCTTTTTACGGAAATAATATTTTGTTATAAGCACTATCATCAGGTATTGTAATTATTATTTTGTTTTACCCTGCCCACACAGAAAACTGTTTGCATTATATTCCATTGAAAGATACACTTTAAGTTCTCTCTGGTTGTCATGAATAATGTAAATTGACAACTATTATGGAGGCAGGTAGACAAAGAAACAGAAAGTTAAGTGGTTTCCTTTCTTTTTATGGCAGAGTGACATTTACCTGTAAGTGCATTTGATTTTAACACAATAGGATGAGTCTCTGCTGTGCTGGATTAGGATTGAGGCATGCGGAGGAGTTCAGATAAAGAGTGGGCACTGAGAAATGCCCTCGCCAGACCTCTCTAGGGACAGTGCTTCAGCAGCAATAGCATGTCAGAAGGACTTTTTTTTTAGTCCTTGCATCCAGCTGACAAAATCTTTCCTTGTTTCTGTATCTGTAATTCCAAGAGATCTCTCAGTGCTTCCCACAGCTGTCTAATACTTTGTGCTTGTCACATCACTTTCCAAAAAAGGGTCAATGTCACTTTCCCACCCTGACTGACAGAAAAACCAAGGCAAAGAGAAGCTGTAGATGAATGAGTGTGGCTTGGAGACCCAGGACCAGCTTTCCTGGTGTGCAGAGCCACGGTCCAGATTGGTATTGCCTCTCACATTCCAACTTCAAATTTCACCAGTTCCCCTTTGCCTCACACTTGCTAGAACTGCACTAGTCGGGTCTAACTCTCCTGCAGTTACACTGAATTTAAATCAGAAATAACTTCAGTGGGCTGGATTCTCACTTTTGTAAACGAGAGTGTTCCCCCTAAAAGCAGTAGAGCTCATTTTTAGGTCTGAGAAGGTGTAACTGCTCTCACGTCTATAAACATCCCACTAAGTATAAAATAATTTATTTCTCTAGTGTGACACATTTACTACCCTCCCTGATCCAGCTTTTCCCTGCAGTGTAACTTTCCATATCTGCAAGGTTACACCAGGTAAGAGGGACAAAAGCCACTCAACCCTTGTCTCCAGTAAAAACCCAACCAACCAAATAAACAAAACCAAACAAAAAAACAAGCAGGCATCACACAGTGATCAAGATATTTCCTTCCCCAGGGGAGTCACAGGTCTGCAAGTGGAGAGCTGAGGTCCTTTGGGAGAGCTGACATCCCTCTGCTTTTACAGAGGAGCAAAGAGGAGTATTGTGGTTTATCCTGCCCATATTACTTGAAGGAAAACTTCAGACAACATTGTCTGGGCTTCCTCCCAGAGCTTTTCTACTTTTGTGATCTCTCCTTTAAGTTTCTGTGCAGGAGAAGGACGGGCTCTGGCTGATGACAAATGTGACCTGTCCCACCGAGTTATTGTTGCTCGCTGTGGGGGATAAGCTTTTGCAGTGCTCTGGTTGCTGGTGACGTAGTCCAGGGTGCACACACACACCACAGCTGTGTCTTGGGGCTTCAAATGCCTTTATCTATGTCATGCATTGGTTTTCACAGTTTGCTATGAATCACTGATGCCTGCTGGGAGCACATACCCGCTTCTGGTTATTTTTATTACAATGTTATAATGGGCACAAGGACACTTAAAAGTGGAACAACTGAGCATCTCTTGGTAGCCAGTGCTGTGCAACTCTCCTGGGATGCCTGAGAACACCAAGATGTGCTGCTGAACTGTCTTACTGAAGTGAAAAGAAATTAATTCCAAGATAGTCAGTGTCCTGTGGAGTAGCTCTGCTCATATGAATGAGGGGAGAGCAGATAGAGCCTGGTATCAAGCCCTGGAATATGTGATCAGAGTCCTTGATAAGCTGCAGGTTTCCCTGATGAGGGTGGATCAGTCATTTAGACATTCTGGTTATATTTCAGGCTATATTCTTCTAGCCAGAATCCTTGGTCTGCTGGCATTCTTACCAGCAGTGAATCAATGGGGAGAGGCATGAGCCAAGTGTCATAATCTCCTTCTGATGAGACATGGCTGGGAAAAACACCTGGGCAGCAGGTGAAGAAAAAGGGATTAATGGCATGCTGGGTTATAATCCCATGCTGATGCTGTATGGTGATGCCAGGATGAGTACATTAAAAGATATAAGGAATCCAGTATGATGGAAAAAGAGAACATATAAACCCCAAATTTGTTAATAACTACTTGTCAAGGGAGTGAAGGTTTCAGCTTTGAAGGTCACAGTATTTGAAGGACAAATATTTCTGTTCTCAGATAGAGAAGCAGGGAACAAAGAAGAACTGAGAACTGCTGGGCACTCAACTCTTTTGCTGTGTGTGTTTGGTGTTTGGTGATTCCTGAAATGTTTGTTATGGATCATGAACATGTTAGAAAAACATCAAGATACTCAGAGAAAACAGTAAAGACAATGGTTGAAACACACAATACTCAATATAAAATACTTGTAATCATATGGAGTTCTATTCACTCTGGAGGTCTCAGAGTGGACTTCTTTGTCATCTCCAGTTTAGAAGAAGGACAGACACAAGAGAGGAACTGATCTGCTCAAGGCACACAGTGAGCAAACAGTAGAATTGGGACTAGAAACCAAACCTTTTTACAGTTTGCAGAAAGTGAGCAAATAAGTTAACTGTAATTTCAAAAGACATGGCTACAAAAGGACTTAAAATAACTGAACTCGATTTTCTAACCCCACTGCACAGGCTTTGGCCAAGTCCTTGGATTCTGCTTTGTGCTTTAATTCTCCTGTGCCACTGCACACAAAGTGACAGTCACTGTTACAGGAAAATGTTAAGCCCAAACTCTGCCTTTGGGTACAGAAGGAAATCGCAGAGAAGAGAAGCCACCATGTCCAGCTGATCTGGATAGTGGCCATGTGCCAGACATCATCTTTTGTGGTAATAACTCCTTTCCAATGGCAGCCTGAGCTATTTGCCTGTCACGATTTGTCTTTTTGTGCTTGGGGAATGCTGGCTGACCTTTGTCTTTGATGTTGCTCGGCCCTTTCCTTGCAATAGGGCAGTTCAGAAGGCCATGACCACATCTGCTTTGGCTGGTTCTGTTATCAATTAATTTGTCCTGCCACATCAAAGAACAGAGATAAAGCCGTAGCATTTCCTTACCACAGATTTTTATCTTCACTCCCCAGTTCACCTCACAACACACGCACCTTCCACCTCCACAGCGAGCAGAGAGAGAGAGAGACAGACAGAGAAAGAAACTGAAATGACATCCTAATAGCCTCCCTCGAGTGCTGATGGCACCTGGGTCTCTGTGTGCTGAGCCTTACACCCACTTCCAATCTGGCCTGGCCACAGCCAGGCAGTTGCTTACACCCCCAACAAGTTATTTGTTTTTCTCTCTAGACAAATCAGTGATGTTAGAATGACAAATAGCAGTTATAGCTTTGCACTTAGCTGAATATAATTTCAGCCCATCAGTACCATCTGTCTCCCTTCTTGGGCTGCAGCTCCATTAAGCGACAGCCAGAGATCCTCAAGGACAAAGAGCCCAACTCACATGGACAGATATTTGAGGGGTCAGAATCTGTGACTCCTTGCCCTTTGTGGTTCATTCCAGTGGTGAGCTAGAGAAAATGAAGGTGGGACATAGAACCTAACCCAAATTCAAACTTCCTGAGCTGTACTGTGCTGAGCCTTGATTCTCTTGTTCAGGAATTCTGTGCTGAGATTGGTACTAAACACCACCCAAACTTATCTGAAGACTTGCTGGGGTGGTGCTGTTTGTTTTGGCTTTGTGACAGCAGCCAGGCTTATTTCTAGGAAATTTTGTGTTCATTTACTACAAGTCATAGAAAAGATAGGAAAATGCCTCTGCATAATGGGGAACTTTAGTTTTAACAAAATAACCTAATCTGTTTGTGAAAATCTCACCCTGTAGTTCTTGAACTGCCTTGTTTTCCAAGAGAATTCCTCTTGTTTTCCAAGGAGCAATTCCTCTTGTCTCATGGCACTCACTGGGAAAAAAATGCTTGATGAAGATTTCAATCTCCATCAAATTCCATGAGAAGATTGCTTCTACCTTGATTAGGTCTTTCCCTGTCTCCAGAAGCATTCTCTTTTCCCTCTATGACTTTTCAAAGTTCCTTGTTTCCATTCTGCATGAAGTTCAAACTCCTCTTCCTCATTTTGTTTATCGTCTATACTGTCTATCAGTAATTTATCTGTTATCTCCTCTGTCTCTGCCTCCTGTTCACAGTGTGCCCTGTTGAAACCTGGCCATAGAAAATATAGTAGTGAGGCAGTTTAAAGAGTGTTTAGAATTACTGTAAGGTGGTTCTTGTCACAGTAAAGTAAAAAGGCCAAAGTAAAGTACTGGGTTGGGAGCAACAAGCCAAAAGAAAACACCAGTGACAACGATTGTCCATATCAATATAAAATACTTTGTTCAAAGTCTTTGGGCACTTGCCTTTTAAGAGCACAATTCCTATTTAACCATATTAAAAAATGATCAGATTTGCAAAACATCTCAGTTTGGTGAGCACGGTCAGAGTGCTATAGGTGTGTGAAAATCTGATCCTTCTCTCACCAGGCATGCTGGGGACTGGGCAGAACCTGCAACTAGGGATCTGTATTCCCAGCTTTGGCCTCATGTCCTCAGACTTTTCTGATTTAGTTGTTTTCTCTACATGCTTGCTTGTTTTCTTTGTTTTCTTTCTTTGTTTTCTTTCTTTCTTTCTTTCTTTCTTTCTTTCTTTCTTTCTTTCTTTCTTTCTTTCTTTCTTTCTTTCTTTCTTTCTTTCTTTCTTTCTTTCTTTCTTTCTTCTCTCTCTCTCTCTCTCTCTCTCTCTCTTCTTCTATCATTCTATCTTTCTCTCTCTTTCTTTCTCTCCCTGTTTCCCTCTTTCTCTTGTTTCTTATGTTTTGTGAGGACAAATTTAATCACATCCCAAAACGTTGAGAAAATTCAGTTTTGGAACCATTTTGCATGTGCAATGAAAAAGCCCAGTCTTCCCCAGCGTGGCTGTGAATGTCCTTCTCTCTCATTGACTAAAGACCCTGTGTACCTTGCAGGATCAGTTGCATTCAAAAACCTGTCCTTTCAAATTTGTTTAGGTAAAGTGCAGAGTGCAGATGTTTCCCAGAATAGCTGTTCTGGCTTCATTTGGAATGACAGCAAAAACAAATCTGGACTTAGCTTTTCATCTCAATGGAAGGGCATACGAGAAGCAGTGAGAATATGTCATTGTTCGTAAAGGACAACGTTACATGAGAGAGAGCACAGGAGAGAGGCAGGGAGAAAGAGATTTTTCCTCTCTGCTAAATAAGGGCCATTTTGAGGTGTGTGAGGACAGTGGGGGTCAGCGAGTGCTGGAACTGACTCTGAACTTCAGGCAGAACAATCTCCTGGAACTAAAACCAAGAATACCTTTATCTTCAGCAACCTGCCGGGAGATGTTCCACAGCCAGCTTTCTCCACAAGAGCCAGGTTACAGTCTCTGTACATGACAGCAATTGAAGCAAAAGCTTTTGTCTTTTAAAACAGACTGGCTCACACAGCAGAGTAGACTCAAGCCTGATATTTAATATCAGACACTGGGCAAGAATCCCTTTGTAATAGAAGAGCCATAAACCATGAGATTATTTGCCACAACAGGGAGGTGGTGGGTGCAGGTGTTCACACACCATGTCTAATTAGAACAGGAACAGATATGTTACAGGAATTAGAATTCCTTCAGTCAGGATCTGCTCTGCACACTGCTCTGTTTTAACAACCAGGTACTTTTATGTGCCTGAGCCACTTTTCACCATGAACACAATCTGTTTGCAGACACTCCTTCAGCCTCATTGCTTCCCTGTCTTAGGAAGGAAGAAAGACTATGGTCCCCATTTCCCAGAGAGGTGGTTGCACTAAACTTCCACATTAATTGCCTGCACACTCAGTCAGGGTCAGAACCAGAAATAAAGCCCAGGAGTTCTGATTCTTAGTCCTCTCTCATCAGCCATATTCTCCTGAGCTTGCTTTACCTGTGTATCAGGGATTTTGTGGGCAGCTATAGAGACACAGAACAGATTTCCCCCAAATGGGGTCTTCAATCACTCAACTTTTATCAGTGAGAGACAGTAGCTTCCCTCCCTACCTCCTTGAAAAGCTTTTAAAATAAACACAGGTACATTAGAACAACAGCCCTTCAAAAAGGGTCCCTTCCTCCCCCTTACCTTCCTTGCTCTCCTGTCATTAAGCAGAGCAGAGCCATCCTTACATGTGACATTTGGACAGACTGACTTAAGCTATTTACTTTAAGCTTTTCTTCCTCCCATTCAGGATAATTTTCATTCATTTTTCAAGTGTCTCAAAATTTCTTTTGCTAAATCCCTGGATCAGGTGATTCAGAATGAAGCAATGGTACATGTGCCATTCTGATAAAAGCACAACCCTGAAGCTTCCCTACTTTTCCCACAGCTCCTTTCTGTGTACTCCTTAACTCACTAATTCTGCTGACAAAAGGAAAAATACAGCAGGAGTCGTGAAGGAAATATCACTTTTAAAAGCCAATTTTATTTTCTTACTACAGATACTACCTTGCTGGTTAAACCATTGAGTAATTGTATTCTGGGTTTAGAGTCAGTGGGTCAGATTCTGGTTTGAATTATATCAATAAAAACAACCACTCTAGGGCAACCTTTCATAAATATGCTTGCTTTTAAACCAATGTGCTCTGCTGCTTGAGGATGCCTTCCTAAACCAAATCCTAACCCAGAATTACCACATTAATGTCAGTGGAACTGACAGGTGACAGAGTTCAGACTCAGAACTCCCTCACAAGGGTTTTCTCTCTCTCCTAGAAGCAGAAGAGCACCGAGCAGGTTTAACACAACCCTCCTGACTTACACTCCCTGCTCAGCAGGAGTCTGGGAGCTTTGCTGGGTAGGTTGAAGGTGCAGTAGCACAGATGTGAGTCTGAAGTGAGGATGTTCCGTGCTGCTGTGGATCCTGTAGGGCCAAGGAATGAACAAACATCTGCATACTGCTTGGGCAAGGCATTCTCTCTATCAGACCATTTTTTTCCCTCTCATTCTTATCTGTCTTGTTTAATGGCAACTGGAAGATTTTGGGCATTTTCTCAAGTTCAGTAGTAGCTCCACCTAAGGAAAATATGGGCTAAGTCACCCTTTTTCTGAACACACAAGAGGTGGTGCAGAGGGTAAGATTTAGGGATGAAGGAATGGTTGAGTGATGCCAAGTGATGTTCAAGTTACTGAATGGTCACATCAGTTGTTGGGTAACTGGAACTGCACTTTGTGGGACTCCTGGGACAGCAACTCACAACAAAGTTAAGGCTTTTTCTGTGCATATAGTTTGAATTAGGGGAAATGCTCAAAATATATAAACAGGAACTAGTCTTGCAGAGAAGATAAGCTTTGGAGTAAGGGGGTTGTCTCTTCCAATGTGTGTTTAGTGTCTACCGCAGTGGGGACTAATCTCATGTTGGGCCTCTGGATGCTGAGCCTCTCTTAATGTGTGTACTGCTGTAATACACAGAACTACTTCCTTCCATTGACTGCCTTTTTGCGGCATTGTTTTGTGTAATTGACTCCCTTTCTCATCCAGAGGCCAAAAAGTGATTATTGGAGATTGCCAGCTCAAGACCTGAATTGTTTCATTCAGGAAGTTAATTAAAATCAACCCACCTCTTCAGAAAACCTTTTCGAATACAGTGTGGATGCTCCTTTCATCTCAGTGTTACTCTTTTTTTTTTTTTTTTTATCAGTACTCCTTAAATCATGGAAATAACTTGGCAAAGGAGCTGAATTACAAGAAAAATCAGTTAGGAACGTAGGTAAAGGCACATAATAGGTCTTTAGAGGAGAGGAATGAATTTAATTGAGTGAAAGCTCAGAAAACCCAAAAGTAAACTCAGGGTCATCAGCATGCTTCTTTCACTTATCCCTCAGTTGCACTTCATAGATCCAGGCTTCCTTTTGCTCTGCTGTTATCACACTTTCCTTTTGCTGTGATTTATTAACTGTGGAACTGTCAAATTATGAAACTGAGGTTCTAGAAATACTTATTAATGTTTGAGAAATTCATTTCACACTTGAATACTTTTTCTAACACTTACTAATGTCCCTCATTTTGGTCATGTGGGTCTGCAGGGCAAGAAAACAAGGTATCTTATTATATATTTAGCATGTGGAGATGAAGGATGAAAAAAAATGTATTTTAAAACCCCCTCAAACCCTGCAGCAGCCTCATGCATGTGGTCCTTCTGCTGCTGTATGTGGTGGCTGTGTGTGGATGTGCGTAAGCAGGGCAGTGTCTGTACATTCAGTGACACCATTCCAGCTCCCTTTCAGTCACTATTAAGAAAGCACTTCTAATCCCCTCTGAGAAGCTCGAACATAAAATTCCTTTCATGCCAGTTTTGTCTTCCTCAATTTGGCGAACACTGACCTTCCCCCTGTGATTCCAATGGAACTTGTAATTCAAAAGGCATTTCTGTTTATTATTACCCTGTTAGTGTGCAAGGATCATCAGGGATGCCAGTATTGCTCAGGCAACAAGGTTACTCTCTGAGCTCTCTGTTGCAGTTTTGTACTGCAAACAAAAATACCGAGGCCACAGATAAATGATGGTTACTTTGCTCACTATTTAATGAGAATAACGAGCCTAAAATAATAACTGAATAATTCCTTGCCTCAAGATTCTTTGCCACACTTATTTCCCACACCAAGATTTCTGATGGAAATTCATGAAAAAGTAGGAACAAAGACCACCAAAAATGTCAAAGTTTATGAATTTGCTCTTACAGGACTGGAACATTTCTACCTCTTGACACTCAGTTTTGAAATGTGTTATGTTACAACAGTATCAAATTTAACAGTTTTGAACTGGTATAGTCTTACTTAAAAGGAGGTTTTCCTTCAAAATACATTTTTGCACAGAATACTGAGCTCTGTGTTTCCATCAGCATTAACGAAGTCAAGTTTAGTATTTAACCTAATCTGCTCAAAGTAGTCCTATTAACCTTCATACTTAGAGAGACATCATCTGATAGGAAATGGCTGCAATACCTCCAGCTTTCCTAAAATACTGACAGTTTCAACCGTTTCTTAAGAAATACTCACTGGGGACTGCAGCTCTAAACATGCTTCTGCTTTAAAATGTGGCCATCTTCTTTAGCTTAAATGGGGGATTCCTTACAACCAAAGCACTGAGGTTGCTGGCCACCCAAAGGGCAGCCAGAGAAAGGAGTGACCATGAGACATTTTTCCTTGAGATCCCACTCCACAGTGCTCTTTTCCCTCTGCTACCTCACTGGTACTGTCTATGATTTTTAAATGACCATAACATCTTTTCCTCAGGCAAGTATTTCATGCCAGCATTGGGAACATTGTTTTTTTCAAAGGAAACTCTAGTAACCATTTACGGTTTTTCACATTTGGTAAGCTGCTCCTGATGAAAACTGTGTAAAAGTGCCTTCTTCAATGCACAGGTGACCACTGCACCCTGAAAATATCAGACTTAATGATAAGAGGGAAAAACCCCACCTTTTTGGCAGAAGTAACACAGAAGACATAATTTATTTTTTTACCTGCAGTGAGAGGAGTGAATTCTGGTCTTGTTTAATCCAGCACAGCAGCTGAAAATGGGATGGGCTGGAGTGTTTGCTCTGCTGTCTCTTCTGTTTAACCTGAGGACAAGACAAAATGTTAATACAACAGTGAATCCTGAGACTTGACCCTGATTACAGCTCTGCCCCATGGATCTGCAGAACCCCTCAGTGCTCATGTTTTCAAATCTGCCAATATGTAAGTGCTTCATTTTGGTGTGCAGGAAAATGCTCATGTGGGAAGGTAACCCCCCTCTAAATTCTGTACACAGAAATTCAGCAGATCTTTCAGATCAGCAGTGCTCATTTGAAAGTTTGTCTTTGAACACCTCTCTCCTCTTTCTTTGCTACTGCCCTTCAATGTTTGTGTCTGTAGGCTTGAAAACTTGTGCCAAATGGAAGTGCCCCAGTTACATCAGCCAAAACTACAATTTCTTCCTTAAGCTGTACACACTGGTCACTATTCGCTTTGCAAATAGTTCTGCTTTTGATAAATGCAACTTAATTCTTGTGTGGAACAAATTTTGAAATATTATCTCCATGGACATTTTAAAACTTGACAAGTCTGTTCTATAAATCATTTATTTGTTTTAACGCTTCTTAGCATCTCTGAATCTAAAAGCATTTCATAGATGTATTTCTCTGACTATTTCCCTAATAATGATTTAGCTCATTATTAATGCTTCACTTTCACAGAACCAGAAGCTGAGTTGCAGGTATCTGAGAGAAATGCTATTGTTTTTAGAAGCATAATTGAGTTCTGATTTCTGGAACTCACCTTGCTGAGGGCTCAGCTGTTCTACAAAAAGCTGTCTACAAGGGTCAGAAAGAAACTATTAAATTGCCTGACACCTATTAATCTACTCCTCTTTTAGGTCCGTAGCTGTGAACTGAGCTCATTGAAATAAAATCTCTCATACTTGTGAGATCATGTATTAGAAAATCAGTCCTGGTGTGCCCAAAGAGTTGGCCCCACATTACATTATTTCCTTATACAAACAGTAATAAAATACTTTTTTTCTTCCCCCTCCAAAATATTTTATTTTAGGGAAATGCAACAGGAAAGAACAAAAGTAAAATTCCCATTTGTGAAAGCACAGCATGTGCAACTTCACTATAGCAGGCAGCAAAAGGTCTAAGAGCAGAGAAAGGACTACTGAGACCTGCACACAGAAAGTTTCTCATAAATTAGCTCAGAAAACCAAAGGCAGAGCTCTGCATGCTAGAGAAGGCTTGAAGCACAAAATATTTTTAATGTCCTTTAGCAATATTAAAATTCTGCTCAGAAACAACTACTGTAATGTGATTTTCCCCTCTCCTTGCTTGGGAATCAATTGTGCAGCCATTCCCTTTGTTAAAAATTTTCAAAACTCTGAAAAAATGGATTTAATTTCCACCCTGGAAAAATGAACGAAAGTGCTTTATGCATCAGTGTTGGTGCACAAAGTGCATTTGTTGTGCTGCTGAATGTAACACGATCTGAACCAAGGCAGGAAAATGAACACTTTGCAGCTCCTGATGGATTTCAGATTTATTAGACACTGGAATGTTTTTTTTCCCCCCTTGTCTATAAGAACATGGTGTGTAAGATGATAAAGGGCAGGAATAAAGGGAGCAGACATTGTAGCCCTTAAAATTAAAAGAACTGTTTCTAGATTTTGAAAGTGTCAATGTATGAAAAAGCAGCCTAAATAGAAGTGTTGCATTATTCAGTATGCTTTCCTCCTGGAAAGAAAAACATATTGCAACCACTGACAAAGCTATGGACATGTGACTAATACTACTTTTATTTTCCTATATGGAGAAAAACCCCATCACAAAGCCTAAATGGAATATTTATGCTGTAAGATAATACACTCGTACCTGTAAATTATGAGTGCAAGATGTAATAATTCATCTTTAGTTTCATTACTCATGCACTATGGAGCTTTCAAGATTAGGGATGGATTTGTTATGCCACTACATTCCAGTATATGTTTTCCCTTTCTTAACCCCCTTGCCTCTTCTCTGGCACACACATCCTGTACAGTAGGAGCAAATTTCTTCGCACCAACACATGCAGACTGTATGAGCTACACAGAGCTGGCATCACTTTCAAAAGACATATTAATGATCCATTTTATGATGTTAACCAGGCTGAAAAAAATTAGCTCAGGGCACGGGGATATAATTTCAAATAAATTTGGAGGAAAGTTTCCTATTCAGAGAAGAGCTCCAAGGTGTAACATTAATAAAACGCTGTTGTAGCCTAATGTTACAGGATAGTTCTCTTGAGCTTCCAAGATGGGAGCTACAGTGGTCTGCTTGTAGTAGCAGGAGTTTTGTTCCAGTATCTATGTGTTGCTTTGTGAAAGAGAATAGCAAAAGCCTGGAATGAGTTGCTTCAAAGATTAGAATTCCCATGAAAATATAAACAACAAAACTATTCACTGAAAGCTAACTTATGTTTAATATATAAGCAGAGGAATAAACAAGATCTGTTCTGCTATTTTTGAGTCTGTATTTTAAGTGTCTGAAAGTGATGAATGTCTGACAGACATGACAAGGCCAAGGAGACAGTTTGGGCCAGTGTTCTGAGCACTGGCACTCCAGGCTCTGCTGGGGTCTGCTGCTGAGTTATTGTGTAATCTTGGGTGAGTCATTTAAATTCTTTATGCTCTGATTTCACCAGTCTGTAAAATAGGTGTAATCCTCCCCCATTTACCTCAGACAGCAAAAATATCTATAAAACATCTTAGATGGCATGTTACGCTCAGGCAAATTTCAGTTCAGTAAAAGATTCTCTTTATGAGCTGTATTTGTCCACAGATCTTTTTGTCCTGCAAATCTCTGCCCCCAGATACACACATACACAGTCATGTCACTGTGGCCTGAAAGATGAGATGAACGTGCCTTTACTGGGAAATCAAAACCATCATTCTGCTCCTATGGCAGCAGAAATTGCATTAACTATCAAACTTTAAGTCTTTTCAAAGACCAAATCTTGCTTGTCTTAATCAAGTGAGAAGTCCCAGTAAAAATCAGTAGGATACTTCAAGCCATTAAGGAAAGCAGGATCTGGCCTCTTGTAGAGCATTGAGGTAAACCAGACACACCACTGCAGTTTGCATTGGACAGTTCTCAATTAGAATGTCAAGATTTATAGTGTATTTTATCCGGTTTTCATTCTCCACTGCTCAGTTTAACTTTTGACCTATGGTTATTGGCAGAAGAGGGCTTGTCCCAGAGGGCCATTAGTCCATTCCAAAGAGGCTTTCTAAGAAGTGCCAAAAAGAGGGTGGGAAATAACTGTCTTTGTAACAGGACCCCTCCTCTGAAATGCTCACCATCGGTGGGACAGTCAGGATACAAGAAAACAGGAGATTCTCTGGATTTTTCTGCATTAAGTAATTAAGGTCTTGCATTGTTCCTTTTCTCTCCTGTCCTGCCAAGAGATCAGATGGAAACAAGTCCTGTAGAAAGGATCAACAGTAATTGTGTCAAAAAACATCTGCATGGAGTCAGACTAAAACAAAAAGGAGGTTATATAGGGAACCTATGCTGATATATAAGAGATATAGTAAGGTGTGGCATCCAGGGGTTTTCTAGGTGGCTGGAGCTCATTAAGCTCTCAGCCAACATGGGACACAGCATCCTTACATTATATGACAGGAGAACATGAGTTGCAGATACACCCTTGAATTTGGACTAAAAACAAACCAACAAACAACAGCATGGGGATAAAAAGATTTATCCAGGCTGGATAGCCTTGTTCAATGCTTTCCCTTCAAAATGAGAGAGGAGGGCTGTGCTGAAGGGGAGACTGCTAGCATGTAACTGGCACAATTTCTCAAGTCAAAATCTTTAGACTGATAAAAATACCAAGCAGGATCAATGATCTTGCTTTAGGACTGTGCTGATGACACAAAATAAGGGCAGTGCTGTAAATGTGGAGGGCCAGAGTATTCCAGGGGAAGACTTTTATGATCCTGGGCATTAGAGCATTAGGAAAGGAATGAAATGTAATAGGATTCAAGTCGGGCTGTGAGGTTGGAGATTAATAACAGCGATGCCCCGTCAGGAGCAAGAGGCTCCTGGATGAAGATGTCCTTACAGCAGGGAGGTTCTCCAAGGGCCTCCCATGGACACAGGAGAACAAAAATAACCCAGCTCGCTTTAGGACAGAGCCAGCTTCATTTGCAAAAGGGATTATTATATAATGTAGTTGCCTCTAACAACAGAGGACTAGTCTGATGAACCAGAAGACCCCTTCCAGTCCTATTGTTCCTGCTATTCCCAAAGTTAAATTAACACCAACCTTGCCTGGCAACATTGTCGCTGTGCCTGTGGAGAGGGAGTTTGCCCTGGAGCTCCTGGGATGAGATGTCTCTGGAAATGGGAATTGAAAACCCTGTAAATGGGAACTAGAAGACATGTCAGGTTTGTAATTTTAAAAAAACCAACAAAACCAATGTAACAGATCTGAATCCTCCTGCTTTGTGCTGCTGGAAGGCCTGTAAGGACACAAGAGCAGCCTTAAATCCCCTCAGGAGAGGCTCATGGCCAACAGCACAGCACCAGTCCCCTCACAGGGCACCTGCTGTCCTCTGCCAGCCTGAAGCCACTGGGGCAGAAACTCTGAGTTTGGGAAAGTGACTTTTCTCCAGACAGCAGGGATTTGAGTGAGTGTTCCCCACCTCTTTCCCCCAGGCGGCCTTCTCACAGCATCTCAGCCTGTGTGGATGACAGGGCCGCCATACCCCAACAAATCCCCGGCCTGGGAGCAACTCCCACCTATATCATATATATATGACATAAATACATACATTTTAATATGCTGTATGTGCCACGAGGTGGAATTCAGCCGTGCAGGGCGTCTGGGAGGCTGTGAAGGGCAGGGCAGAGCCCCTGGCTGGCACCACCATTGCTGAGGGGAGCAGCCGCAGCCCCAGACGTGTGTGATGGCATCTCTGCCACCTCAGGGGAACAAATCAGGGTTAAAATGACACCAAAACGGGCTAACACAGCCCAGGGGTGGTGTGGGGTAGTGGCACTGCGTCTGGGTTTCTCTTCAGGGCATGATTTTGGGTGTAGGGCTGCTCAAGCTGAGTGACAAGATGGAGAGAAAGCTGTTTGAGTGCCGGAGAGCTGGCAGAGCTGGAGCTGACAGACCAGGTAGGTGAAGTAACAGCAATTGAAAATGTGTGGGAATAGAAATTCCCCTTCCCTCACTTCCCAGCCCTGTGGAGCCAAGGAGAGGAACAGGCACTTGGTCTGGCAGGACTCTGCCCTGCCAAGGGTGAATGTCATTTTCAGTGAGTGTCCCTTTGCTGCCATGTCCCTGTCACTCCTGCTCCAGAAGGTGGGTCTGCAAGGTGCAGATGGTGTTTTAGCCTATGTGATATCTTCTCCTGGGAAACTATGATTAGAGAATCTTTGGAATCAAATAGGGAATCTTTGGAAATGACCAGCTGGCATCTGGGTTCCAGGGCAGCACCTGGCTGGCACTCATGGGCTGGGACAGGCTCAGGCTGTGGGGCAGCAGGCAGGAGTGGGGTGGGGATGGATTTACCACTCTGTTTTCTCTCTCCATCTTCTCTCATCTCCAGAACAATAGCAGCTTGAGCAGAGGCTGTTGCAGACACACGTGTCTGCCAGGTGACATGTCCCTAGAAGGGAGCTTCAGGGGAATAAGCTGAGGACACTTTCCCCCTGGGAGCAGTGGCCCCAGCCACCAGAAGGTGCCAGTCCCCAGCTTTCTGTTGAAAATCCCAGTGTGGCTCAGCAATGCACCAATTTGCTCACGAGACACAGAGCAGAGCCCACCTACTCATTCCTCTGCACAGCCATCTGACGATAATGACTTTCAGTCAATGGTGTAGCTTGGAACAGATGCCTGGAGGTGAAAGGATCTGTATTCCATTACTAGCCCCTTCAACTAGCCAGGGTCCCCCAGGTTAAATATTTTTAGCAACAGCTTGTTTACATGTCAAACTTGTCAATGAGCTTCTGGGGCACTGCTGCCACAAAGCTGTGTTGGTGGCAGCCCGTGAGCTTTCTCTATGCACGGAGCTAATGCCTTCTAAAGGGCTTGTCAGATATTTTCTTCCTACTGTGTCACAGGAGCAAGACTAATTTCAAAGAAATGCTCTTTATTTCTACTTAAAACTGCTAAAGAAAATCTCCAGCACTGTCTTTTTTCTTGTCATCTGTTCGACAAGTGTCTCATAAAACAAATTGAGAGGTTTAAATCTCCGAGACAAAAATCAATAAGAGGATAAGTAAAGAATAGGAGGAAGTCAGCAGGCTGAGATTTATTTCATTGGAAATGTTTTTTCAATGGATTTACTAATAAATCTAAAGTGGCTGGTGCAGCTGCCTTTGATATGCAGTATCCCCTTTACTTAGATGGAAGCTGCACATGAAAAGGAGCTTTGAATACTGATTTTTACAAGGGTGTAAATCAGCAAAGCCCCACACGTTATGTGTACCACCAGCATCTGCTTCAGGTAGAAGTTTAAAAAAGGATTTGTTTTTCTGCCAGAGTTTTCCTCTGTAGCTTTGCCATTTCTTGTTTAATATATTGCAATTTTGTTGTCAGGGCCTTGCTGTGCTGGACACTGAATAATCCAACGTAATAAAATTATCTCTGTCCCAAAGAGTTGATGGAGTTTCAAGGGTGGGAAACTCCATTGAAATAACAAATATGGGCTGACGAGCAGTGAAATCACAGGGAATTAAGTTTGTGGTGGTGGAACTGAGCTATGTTATCTCTTGAAAATCTGCTCCAGTGACTACTTCCCTTGTGGTGATGGGAAACTGGGGAAAATTTAGATTAAATGAATGATTCGAAACACACTTATAGACACGGAAAATTAAATAAACTCTTGAAACAATCCAGAAAAGGTCAGCCTGGCTGAGTCCCAGTCATAACAGGGTTCCCGGAAGAAGGGATGTTCTCCTGAGTGACCATAATAATGGTTGCCACTGCAATGCCTGCACTTTGATGTGGACATGAAGCAATGGAAAAGACTGCACCCCAGTCCTGAATGCCTCCCCTCCCTGCTGCACATTCCCCCTGACTATGAGCTTTTCCAAAAGCCCCGTGGATGAAGAGGAAGCTATAATGAGCTCCTTGTTGAGTAATATGAGTGGTTTGCTCCAGTTGGCACACATGACAGATGGCTGTGGGTAGGGAGCGAGTTGCTGGGGTCTGTGTATGTGCATATGTGCTAGGAGGGGTTCCAGGATGGTTCCATGGCTCACTATTCTATTTCAAATTAAACAAATAGTCCTGGATGCTTTTACAATGTCAGATGGGAAATCAGCCAGAAACTAGCTGATACCTTATTGTTCCTTGTTCTTCAATCGATTCTGCATTTTTCAAAGGATTTCTCTGCACCAAACATGTATCAGAACACAGTTAAGCTCCATTGTTCCAGTTCACAAATTTGATGTTAGGAAGAAATGTTGGAAGTGAGAGTAAATCAACAGAAATGGCCATTTTCATCCCCTTATATGGTTTTTCTCAAGTCAACATGAGAAACATTTCACAGCTAACTGTGAAAACTGGCACCTCATTACCTACTTTATTATTTCTTATGACTTATTAAGGGTTATTATGATCGTTCATTATCCTTTTTGATAGTGCCTAGCCTGGCTATCCTATCGTGTTATTACTGGGTAGTAGCAGCAAACTCTTACATTTAGGTCACTTTAACAGCTTGTATTTAAAGATTCCCATGGATATTAGTCTGAAGGGTGCAACCAGTACTGTGATTTGCACAAGGTTCTGAAAATGGAAGCAGGGAAAATGTGGAATGAAATCTGTGTGTGGTTACATGCTAAATGACTGTCATAGAGCCATACACACAGGGGGGCTGAACTGAAGTTGCATGACCTACCTAAAATCTGTAATTTCCATATTTTTCAAGTGCCCTGCATTGGAATCAAGGCAACCTTGCATCAACACAGTGCTTTTAATGCAGATATGTTTATGTACACTATAGAAAATCACACACATTTTATCGGGAAAAGTCAAACAACCTTCACAGTAGACAATGCTGCCACCATTTTCATAACACACCTTCATCATTGAAATAGGGATGATACATTCACTATGGCACAGAGCTTTAAGGATATATTATGTGGTTACAGATGGGTTTCACCATGAATTCACCACGTTAAATGTCATAAATGATGGCCATATTTCATACAACCCCTAACTCCATAGCACACATGCAAAAGGGGCAGGGAAGTTCTTGAAAACAGGCAGGTGTGATCTCCATCTCCTTGAGGAGGATGAGGAGAATTGACAAAATCCATCTTGTGAGTCAGCAGCACAGCTAAAATTAGAACCACGCTTTCAGTGTCAGCTTTTGCCAAAACCTGCCCAGCAGTGTGTCACGATGAGGACTGGCCAGACCTTGGTTTGACTCCCAAGCCAGGAGCAGAACCCTTTATGTTTTGGCAGAAGAGCTGTTTGCACACACAGATTTATTTCTCAGATTCTCCATGATGGCTGCAGAGGGAAGAGGTTGCACACTGTGCTCTGCACCTCAGCACATCACCTCCACATCACGATGCCCTGCCTGGGTTTGCATTCAAAATCTACCACCCATGACCTGATCCTGTTCGATCTCTGGCAAGATCAAAGCCTGAAGAACTTGAAAGACACACAATGATATGATTTATCCTCAGGGGACCACGATGGCTTCTGAAATTTTCTTCTCCCCTGGATGCCACACACTGTCCCCCTGGCCAGAAGATGGAAATACTGATTTTGTTTCTGATCTGGCTTGTGTAAATATATGTGGGAGAATAGCAAATGTCATTGCACAGGGACACAGAGCAAGAAGTTGCAGGGAAGAGGGGGATATTAACTCTTCCGCTCTTTTAGATTTCCAGGCTGCAGTATAATCCTACAAAATTAAATAATATGATCAGGATTTCCCCCTTTCCTCTTGATCTGACTTTTAAGCTAGGGCTAGGAATTGCAGCACATTTCTTTTCCCAAAGCAAAACACGATCCTGGATAAAAGTCAGTTTAGTTGAGAGAAAAAAGTAAAACAAAAATAGATCTTTTCCATAAACAAAGCTGCTTTCCATTTTGCTAACATAAACAGGCAGATGCATTAAGAGATCATGCCACCCAGGCCCTGGAAAAAGAAGCAGGGAAATGTATTTCTGAGTATTTTTCTGAAGGTGCAAGGATCGCTGAGCCTAAAGCAAACTGACGGACAAGGCGTTATAGACAGGGAAGCTTTACAATTTCACCTGAGACTCAGAAGAAGTTCACTTCCATAGGTTAGGCCAAGTGCAGCATCATCTCCTTCCCAAATGAAATCTCTACTTTTAGCAGGCACCTGTGCACTTGGTATGCTCTGTATTCTCACAAAAATATAAGTTTTTGCAGTAGTATCTATGGCTGTGCAAACAGAAGTTCAGGTCTCTGGGCACGGAACTGGGTGAGTACTGGCAAAAAAAGCCTTTCAGAAATGCAAGTCTCACCTTTGCAGGCTGAGTGGCTACCATTGGTGTGATCTGTGTGAATGAAACCCCCTTCCCCTGGGACCAGAAACAAGGGGATGAAGCAAGAGAAATAAGAAATGAGTGGTGTCCTAATTATGGGCTGTTTTTTCTCAAAACCAAGCTGAAATCAGGCAGCTGTGATGGACCCTGCTTTTAGAGCCCCATCTTTTACTCTTCTCACTCACTGAATCATTCCCTTGGTGAGAAATTCATCCCTCTGTACTGAAAGATCAACATTCTATTTAAGCCATCAAAATAGACTTTCTGTAATTGTCTGGAGATGCCCACAGTCTAGATATCTACAGTCTTTAGGCATCTGCATTTAAATGATGCTTTGCAATAAATCACACCCAGGAGATGTTGCAGCCTTCAGATAGGGCTGGGTTGTGATCCATTTCATGTGCTGTACACACAGCTCTTTCTGACGTCCTCACAGACCCCCTTTTGCTGTGTTTGTTTGTTTTAAAACCTCTGGTTCTGTTACTCAAAGCAATCTGCTAATATCAATCTCCCAGCCAGACACCGCAGGGCAAATTCTGCCTTCATGCGTCCTGCATTTGATTAAAACCAGGGTGTGCAAAGCTCTTCCAGGGCTTGGTACCATTTCTGATTCAGATCAATTCAACAGACGATGAATATACTCAGTGCAAAACTGGCTTCTTCCGCTTTGGCTAATATCAGAAAGAAAGATTTGGTGTTTACGTTCAATATTTGGATTCAGCCTAAAGATATGCCCAGTGACTCAAATGCTACTTCTTCAAACTGTCTGTTTGGAAAAGGCTCTTCAGCATCTCAGTGGAACAGAATGATTTCTGCTTTTTTTTTTTGCTTCCTCTTGGGTCTTAAATGCCACAAGAAGGTCCTTCTGCAGAAGACTTTGCCCCTCTGCACAGGAAGTTCAAGTCTCTGTGCAAATGAAAAATATTCTAGTCAATATTCCATATGTAGGTCAGTTTGTTTCTTGTCTCCCATGTTCTCCCCCCTGCCCCAATCTGAGAAGAGGATCTGGTTCAGCTTGTGCAGGAAGTATCTTTGGCGAATTTTCTCTGATTAGTTTTTGATAATTTTTAGGTACATCATTGCTCTATCACTTGTCTTAAAAAACAACTAGCATGGAAAGAACTAGTTTGGATTACTTTATCCTTTCTGAGACTTTTTGCTCCTCTACCCCCACTATTCATTTTCCTTCCCTGTTCCTCCACAGCTGCCATTAAGAACAAGTTCAGTGACTCACAAAGGCACTTTTTCACTCATTCACTACATCACAGCCCTCCATGCTCACCCACTCCAGGGTTCCGTGACGCTTGATCTTTGCCACCAGGAGCATCCAATTCTGTGGCCAGCGCTAAGGCCAAAGGGAACTCTACAAGCCACTTTTTCTCTGTTTCCCCCAGGAACAAAACTGTGGCGATGTTACTGCCCTCTAAAGATGTGTGGATCAGCATTAAAGTGCTGACCTGTTCACCACTCCTGGCACCCTTTGAACCGGGGAGCTTTGAAGCCAAGGCTGTAACGAACTCGTGTATAATAAGCTGCTGCCCCATGCCAGGCAAGGCAGAGGTATCAGGGACTGATGGAAGCTTTTGAAGGCACACAATGCTATTAAAAACTGCGAGGGACTAGAGAAAAAAGAGACAGTGAAAAACAAATCTCCCTTCCATGCAGTGATACATCTAACTTTGGCGAGTTAGAACTAGGGTCACTAAACCGGATTTAAAGCTTAAAAATTTTGGGGTGGCTGGCTTATTGTTTTAGGTTAGAAACACATCTGGTGAAACTGGGGCTCTACTGGGAGAGACAGTTCAGTTCAGGGCTTTCCTTACCTTCCTGCTCCAATAAGTTGTTAGGGAGGGGAGAACCAGTCTGCATAGCAATAATTATTATCAATTGTATTGTGCTTTTTATCTTCAAAGTGCTTTACAGACACAAACTAATTATTCCTGTGCAACACCCCTGTGAAGAAGATGGTAAGTATCATTATCTCTGTTTTACCAATGGGGAGACTGAGCCAGAGCATTTAAGCGATTAGCCTGGGGCCACAGGGGCAGTTAGTGTCAGGGCTGGGAATGCAGGAGTGTCTCTGCTCCCAGTCAGCACCAGGCAGCATATCTCTTTAGTAGGAACAAAAGGGAACCTTTCTCCAGACTTGGAACCTAAAAGAAGCTCATTTTTTTTGGCAAGGGATTATAAACTCTTTCTTTAAAATGTAATCATAATTGGAAAAAAGACTGTGGAGTAAGGGCGCTAAAGAGGGTTGAAAGCCAGCATGTCTGCTTTGCAGGTAATCCTAGAATCTGGAAATTTGGGAAAATTCCTGGAAAATTTATGCAGGGGCTGTAGAGTTCTATTTCAGTGAAAGGAAAAAAACAACAAAAAAACAAAAAAAGAAAGTGACATATTTGAAATTTCCCATGGAAGGAAAAGTAAATTATAATAATTTTTAAATATCAAAATGTTTCATTACAGACATTTCAAAATGAAACTGAACCTGAAAGTCTGTGCTCTGAAGTTCTCAGTTCAGACATGGCTCGAGGGCTTTTAAATTCCTCCATGCCTATGGGCTCTCAGTGAGGTTCTCAGGGCTTCCACAGGAATGTTACAGCCAAGCCCCGCAGTGCCTCTATTCTATTCCCGTGAAAAAATCAAGCTCTTTAAAAACCATCAATATCTTGGCACTGTTTGCCTTGGAACAGAAAAGGAGCAGGCATGGCAAGAGGTCCAGATGGGAAGCATCCTGTGGGACAATCCATCACGGGGGACACTGCTGGCATCCCTCACTCAGGAATGAGTTATGGATTAGGGACACTGGGAAGGAACAAACACACAGTGTCTTCTCCAGGAGATTTCCTTCGGCCTGGCTGTGACCCTTAGCGACTGAAGGGCAATCACCAGCCTCAGGCTCTGCCTAAGGAGTTTTCAGGGCAGAAGAGTCGAATAAAAGACATCCTTTCACTTTGAGCTTTACATTTTGGTTTGGAATCAAGAGCTGATTGACAACACGAGACTTTTTTGCACATCTCATCTTACAGTACCTAAGAGGGGGTAGAACCAGAAAAAATAATACCCCACACTGAGTCAGGGCAACACTTTTCACATAGCCTGGTTCCCTCTCAGTCTGAAACAGTGAGCCAGTTCCTCAAACACTCAGAAGCTGCCATGAGGGCTGGATGTTCTAAAGAGCTCTGTAGCCCACCAGCTTGGCACCTCTTTACATCTAGGTAGCGATTTTGGTGCCTAAATGGGAGCTGAGCCCTTTTGCAAAGCTGCTTCTGATCGTGCATGCTGAGCTGCTCTGCAAATCCTGGCTATCATTGCTCTGCATTCTTGTACTTCCTGGTTGCGAGCTGTGCTGGGAGCAAAACTATCAAAGCACCACAAGGAAACCACTCCTGCTATAATCAGGAAGCACAAAAAATCTCAGGAGCCGAACTGTTCAGCCTCTGTTACCATTTGGGCAATGGCTGTACCTCTGGTACTTCTTTATCCTTACATGGATCAAAGCTGTGTGATGGCAGGTACTATAAAAACCTCTAAAAGAGAGACAATCCCAGCACTGAATAGTTTATAATCAAAATAGAAGATGAGGCAGAAAGTGTGTGCAACAGATGGACAGATCTGGCATGAGGAATCCACGGGGTAAGTGCTCGAGTGAGTGTCTCCAGTTTGCAGAGCAGAAAAGAGCAGTCAAGGATAAGCTTTGCTGCTTACCTTACCTGACCCCTAAACCTTTTGAGATTTACCCACAACAATTAATTATTCCTTTGACTGGCCAAGATGACTCACAGCTGCTCATGCCATCCCAAAGCTCAAGATCTAAGTAAATTTATTGAAATTAGTGGTGGCTTCATTCCAGGAAACCTGTGTTTAGTTTTGATTCAAAGAAGCTCCGCACCCTTCCCACCTCTAGTTTCTTCCCTCTTCCAGCCCTCAGCAAATGTGGAGCTCTGCAGCTTCGATCTAATAGTGGTTGAGACTCAGGAATGGGAGTCATAAGATCTGAGTCCTATTCCTGTCTGTAATACAGGGTGGTTTTAGGTGAGTCACTTCCCCTCTCTCTTACTCAATACCCTTGTTTGTAAAAGGGGGTTAACAATACTGACCCATCTCACTGAAAAGTTGTGAGTTCATTAAATCTGTGAGCATTATGGCAGTAGCTGACATTCTGGAGCCTCTCTTCGGTTTTATTAGCTCTGTGTCTGGCATTATCCATGTACTCATGTGGTGCCAAGGAAGTTCAGGTGCTAATAATGGGACAGTTATGGGGTTTACTTCTGAACTGACATTCATCTCCTTAAAAATGAATATTGCCAGGAGGGCTTGAGGAAAAGTAGATAAATGAAGTTAACTCAGTTCTCATTTGGGAGAGAGTTTCCCAGCTCCTTACAATGTGAATATACTCACTTTGGTGTTTACCATTGCAGTGCTGTTTGCAATTTCACAGGTGTCTTCCTCTTCAGAATCAATCTGGTTCTGAGCATAGACACGTATTCATTTCACCCCTGACCTAAGATGTTGTCTCCATTTTGCAGATGCTGATGCAGAGTTGCAAATAGGTGAAGCCACTCATCAGTCTCACTCAGTGTCAGCTGTCTGGGACAATCATCCCTGTGATGACACTCATTGCACAAAGACCCTTAACTACTCCCCTTTGATATGTTAGACTTTTAGGAGAACTAGAAATTATCAATGCCAGACCTTAGTGAGCTGGAAATAGACATTTCAAACATTAAAATAACACTCTTTGAAGTCCTGATCTCACTTCCTTCTTCATGGGACAGGAACCTACAGCCTTTGGAGCCCAATTTGAACTTTTTCTTCCTTCAGCAAAGTCTATCCTAGTAAAAGCTGACACTGGGACATCTCTACCTGCCTTAAACAAGGTTTTTCCATATTGGATCAGTGGGCTGGGCTGCTCTGAAGCTTGCTTTACCTAATTGTGCAGAGAGCCTGCTGTTGGTGGGCTGGGAGAGCTTGAGGTTGGTTCAGCCCAGTGTCTGTCCAATCTCTCCACCTGTAGGAAGGTGGAGGAATATTCTTTGGGGTTCTCAAAAGACTGAACCCCCTTGTTTTTTTCCAGGAAGGAGCCAGTTTGTGTGTGTTGCACCACTGGTCAGGCCTTTCTGGGTACTTCTCCTTTCCTCTGAGTGATGCCACTCAGCAGCCACAGCTGGCTGGTAGCTACAGCAGCTGCACCATCAGCTGGAGGGTCTGCTCTCGATGGAGAGGCTGGCAGACCTCAAGGGCAGGAAGGAGATGCCACAGAATCATCACCTGCTACAGCAGCTGAGCCACGGCTGCCTGCAAAACACACAAGAGTGGAGTCAGGGGTTTGACTTCCCAAAGCAACCCTGGCAAAACTGAAAGGAGAATCGCAAGGAGAAAAGGCAGGCAGAGGAACTAAAACTGGTGGTTTGGGCTTCTACCCAGCCCAAGAGAAACCACAGTGCCTTTCTTCTGACAGTGACTCCCTGTGTAGAATTGTGGTCCTGAAACACTGGGGATTTGAAGCTGCATGCAGGAGGCACCCCTGACATTGTAGACTGTGTGTGTGGTCCTTGATGAAAAAGTGTATGAGGCAAAAATAGGCAAATGTAACAGATTTTTTTCCTTTGACTGGATCTTGCTGGTTTTACCATCTTACTTCTAGACTTGCCATATACAAAAAATTCACAGAATTGCAGGGAGGTTTGCATTGGCAGGGACCTTTAAAGATCATCCAGTCCAACTCCTCTGCCATGGGCAGGGACATCTTGCACCAGATCAGGTTGCTCAAAACCCACCCAACCTGCCATTGGACACACTTTCATTGATGGAGCATCCCCAGCTCATCTCTGTTTGGTTTGTAGGGTCAGGAGCAGAGCTGTGGTACCAATTCATCAGGCAGAGGGCTGCTCAAGAGCCTCCACATGCATAGGTGATCCTGTGTGTAGCCAGTGCCATGAGACACACGGAGCTGTGCTGCAGGAATGGGCATTTGGCTCTGCTCCTCTCACCTGATTACACCTTCCTTCCCCTCCAGTGTGACTGGCACTGCTCAGCTTCTGTGCCCACAAACTGGGCATGTTTCCAGCCCATTATTAGTCACCTTATGTCCATATTCTTGAGATCAACTGCCCCAGTCTTCCCTTATCTTTTTTTTTTCTTTATCATATGTTATTTGGAAGGCAAACTTCATGAGAAGGATAATGTCTAACTTAAATTTGTTCATTGCATAGCACATAAGCATTAATAATAGCAATAGTATAATCAATCACAACATCACAGTAACACATGAGTTAATGTTCCTTAAAATCCTATGTCAGCTTGCTGAATTACAAGCAAACATATTTGATACATGAACTGAAGGACTTGTACTTGCCAAGGCTCAAGGCCAGTTCACAGATTCACATCTCTGACACTGCTGCTCATTGTAGACCTCCCACAGCAGTGTGGGGTGGTCATTCTTTCCCCAAACCTGGTGCTAGAGGTGTTAACAGCTACAAGAAATGCACCCAAAGAGAAGAGCTAAAACTTGGTTTAAAGGAGGCACTGGTTTTAAAGAAGTTCTGTATATTTAATGTTTTAAAGTTTGGCTTTGGGATGTCAGCATTTTGGAATTGAGGAAGGGGGTCATCCAGTTAATACTTCATCCACTCAGAAATAGAAGACTGCATTCTCAAAGAATTTCAAAGAATTTTCTACTGGTACAAATCGCTGTAACTCTGCTGATTTGAAAGAGGAAGGAGACAAGAAGGATGTCCTGGCAGGGGGTAGGTTAATCCCCCTGGGGTTGCCAGACTGATGAACTATTCCCTGTTTTGCTACAGATTTCTTGTGTGACCTTGGGCAAATCACTCTCCCTCTCAATATCACAGTTTCCCATCTGTAAACTGGTGAGAGCAACAACCGCCCTGCCCCAGAGGGGTGTTTGGAGGATAAATATGTTACAGGCTTGGAGCTGCCGGAGCACAATAGTGACAAGGTTCCGACAAATCCTGAAGATAGATAGAAGCTGACAATCAGGCAGACTGCTATTAGCAGCTGATTCATTCTCTCTGCTTAATGCATATTTTTAGCAGGCTGTTATTGACTAGACAGGCATACAAGTCTGTCAATTAACAATGTTATAATGAACTACATCTCTGCACCAGTAGCCTTTGCAGGATGAATTCAGAACTCCCCAGCCCTGTGGACAACACCTGCAATACTAATAAAGGGGGAAGATTTTCCTATAAGTCAAGTGGAGATGCCATGTGCTGTGCCCAGGCACAACTGGCATTTCCACCGAGGGGCTCTGAGCAGCTTCGTGTGCAGAACACTGACAATTAAGAAGTCTTAGGTGGCCACGGATTTATTACAATGTGTTCATAAACCCTTGTCAAGGCACCATTTCAATACAACTCATGGCCAGACATTCCAGTGATTGGTGCTTAGAGCCCCTCTTGCAAGCTGCAATATGATCAGGGAACACTGCTTAATTGTATTTCTTTTACAAAGTGATGAAATGTAAAGCTCTGCTCCCGGCTCGCTGGCTGGCACAGGAGTCTCAGCAAATATGTGATTCTCGCACTGCAGCTGGACTCTAATGACATGAAAGGTGCTAATGCAATGCAACTGGAACCTTTAATTATCCTGGTGACTAATAGGAAATCTCTCAAAGGGTCCAGGAGAAAGGGCCTTATTCTTCATGGAGAGTTCCCTGAACTGTGCTTAGAAACGGGGACAGACAAATGGCAAATCTAAATAGACCTGAGTCCCAGAGCTGCAGTGTCTGCAAGGAGGTTTCTCTTTCCTTTGGCAATTAGCTTGTCAGACATTGTAAGTAGACAGAGGGAGAATAACACTGAACCCATTACTGAGTTACAGGAATTGGTACCTAAACTTGTTCCACATCCGGCAGGTAACTGGCTAAACCTGCTGATGAAACAAAAAGATCTGGATTGACTTTGAATGTGTTTGTGTTCAAGGAAGAGAAAGAGTGACAGACAGACAGACAGCTGTCTCCCACTTGCTAATTGAGTGGTGACTGTCAGATCTTAATGTACCTTGGGGATCATTTCTGTTTGACACAGACTTTCGGATCCTGTTTCTTAAACTTTCTTTATCAAAAATCTTTTTATTGCTGAAGCATCCAAGCTGAAAACCATGCAGGCCACATTGCC
The DNA here is from genome assembly GCA_024500445.1 of Entomyzon cyanotis. Lineage (NCBI taxonomy): Eukaryota > Metazoa > Chordata > Aves > Passeriformes > Meliphagidae > Entomyzon > Entomyzon cyanotis. The sequence continues at coordinate 540,306 of JAKEPQ010000746.1, forward strand.
TGGATTTTATGGAGAAATGCACAATGTATGTAGGGTTGGGTAGTTTGTCACATTACTTGGTGCCATTGCTGCCTGGTTTTCAGACTGATGCAGATTCAGCCTTGTGTCACCATCAGCTACATCAATTTTTCTCCACTAATTATGTCAACCACATAATGGATGGAAAGGGAACAAGGGCTAATATGACTTATATGATATTACCTGGCAGCTCAGAGGTAGGAGTAGTCTGCAGACAGAAGAGAAAAACTGTGTCTGTGTCTTTATTCACCCTTTCTCTTGAGCCCTTGACAAAACTTGGCAGTGCTGGATAATACAACATCAGTTGCAGGGATTTTAAGGACAGAATAAATCACTTTCTTGAAGAAATTAAAAAATCAATGTCATTATTCAAACCATGGAATTTAATCCATGCCCAAAACACTACAGAAATTAGGAAGCTGTTGAGCTGCTGAAGAAGCCTTGGTGGTGCTGAGAGTGTTGGGGGTAAAGGCAGAGAGTCAGAAATGTAGATCAAGTCTTGCCTCTCACATCATGTTCTTGTGGCATGGCACAGATGGTGCCTACAGCAGTGCAGAGTGTGAGTGTGTGAGTGTGCAAGGGTGTGTGAGTGTGCAGCTCTGTGTACATTTGTGTCCCTCTGTGTACTACTCCTCTACCAGGTTCACAACTGTGCCGTGCACAGCATGGCCTTGGATTTCTCAGGTGCAAACGCTGCTGCGCTGCCTTAAACTAAACCAAACCAAACCAAACCAAACCAAACCAAAATAAGAGATTCCCTGTGAATTCAAAATCACATTTTACCAGGCAGTTCTAGTCATGAGCCCCCCAGAATGCAGAAGAAGCTCTATCAGTGCCTTTGAAGCCTATAATCCTATTGTTGCTGCCACCATGCAAGCCCAGGCAGTCCTAAGTCTGTTACTTCTCTCTGTTCCTGCTCTTCTGGTTAAATGCACCTGGGAATAAGTAATTGTTTATGTCATAAAAAATTCATCATAAACAAATGGGATGGGCAAGCCAGCTGAACAAATTCTGGGGAAATGAGTTAAAAAACCCTGGTATTGGTATAATTGGTAGAGCACTTCTTGGGATCAGGATGAAAGCTGAGTGTTTCATATGAAAGTATAAGAGGGGACAGGCAGTGTGTGTACCTGGAGAGAGAGAAAGCATTCCATGTGTAACTGTGGCTTGGCAAAAGCATGGGCACTGTTGTTAGAAACACACAGAACAGATCACTGGCAGAGCAGAGGAGTGATGTGATAAGAAATTTAAAGGCCAATTTTAAATCTTTTGCAGCAATCTCTGATTTACATCAGTGCAAACAAGGGCAGAGACATGGCCTAAGTCAGAGCTGTAGGCATTGTTCAAATGTCTCGGTTGGTTTGTTTTTGTTTTGTTTCCTATATAGGTAAAAGATAAAGAAAGCATATATTCTTTGTTAAATAGTGCTCAGTGCTAAGGGACTTTCCAGGTCCTAAAGCTGAGGCTGAAGGAGTTTGCTTACATGTGGAATTGCAGCTGATCTAAGAGCACAGAAAATAAACAGTACATGTTCCTCCATCCCTTGAACCCTGTGAGCTACTCTTGTGGTTATCATTCCCTTCTCTATTGCCTTATCTCTTGCCATGTTTACAGGATTCACCTTGTCTGCTACCCAGAGCCTCCTGCCAATCACAGAGAGGCTGGGAGCACAGGGAGAGCTTGGTTAAGTGCAACCCTTGGAGTGGTGAGCAGCACTGAGATAGCACCAAACACCACGGCGAGGGGACAACAAATGGAAATGTCAGTGGGGCTGTGCAGAGCTGAGAATTAAAGAGCCCTGCTGTAATGGTGTGCTGAGCAGAGAGGTCATTAACCAGAGGGAGTGTGTGTAGGGAGACTCACTGAGGTATCTGATACTCAGTGTTGCTGCGGCTTTTCAGACAGACTCAACTGCAGCGTGATTAGATTTAGACCATTTCTTCTTTGTCGTTCCATTAGCAAGCAATAAAGCATGATGAATGGGGATGAGGAAAACTAGATCTCAGCTCTAAGGCACCCAATCATCTCTGCAAACCTAGACCCTTCCAGGGCAGGTAAGAGCCTTCAACCACTGCTTTGCTTCTTCTTTTATTTCCTGACTGGGCCAGGGCCAGCTGCTTTTATGGATGCTCAGTCTTTACACCATGGTGGAGTTGCCAACTGGTGGCAGCTTGTTCCAGACTGTTGGCCAATCTTTGTCACCATTCTGTCACATCTATCTTGGTCCCAAATGGATAATGCACATACCAAGCTGTAAACACATTTCTTAGCAATTAAGTGTCCTGGCTAGAAGACAACCCAATGGCAATATTACATAAATTTAAGTTGCCCAGGAGGTAATCCCATTTTCTTCTTTGGCTGCCTGTCATTTTTTAATTGAATGGCAAGAAGTTCTTGTCATTGCTGCTCGTTACATTTGTGTAACAACCAGGCAGCCGCCAAATGGCTGCAAGTCAAGAAGCACATCGAGCCTAATCCTAGGAACTACAAAGCCAATCAGTATTTGGTAACCCTAAGATAACGCTGAGAAGTTAAAAATGAGAAATGTCTGCTAAGATAGAAGTATGTTCCCCTACATGGTAAACAAAAGTGAAAAAATGCAACTTGCAAATATTTGCCTGCAGATCTCTGGGTGCTGCTGAGTGTGCTTCACTTTGTGTTTCTAACAAAGGACATTCTCAAACCAGCCTGAACCACTGCAGCATTGCTCCCCTACACCATGGTATTCGGATTTCTTTTGGATTGCAACCTCTTGTGTTGTTTTCTTAAACACCTAGCTATTGACACAAGTAATTTAGGTGCAAATCTCCACTTTCCTGGGAAAAAAAGTCCTTCAAAGGCTGCTTAAGTGCTTAAAACCATGGCCTCAATACTCTCCCAAGATTGCAAAACCCAGAGGAAAATATCCCACACCGCTTTAATTTAAATTGAAAGTTACAATTTTTCTTCAGTCTCATGATTTTTGGTGAGCCTGCCTCACAATTTTGAATTCTTCAGCTTTGCAGTACCCCATGATGTAGACACAGCCTCTTAAAAATATCTATTAGATCTGCCATCCACTGTCCTCCCTTTTGTTGGATGCATTTAATTAATTATTTTTACATGTTCTTTCTGCCTGTAATTAAAAAAAAAACCAAAACACCCCAAACTTGTGAATTTAGGGCATCCATAAAAAATTCTTCTATTTTAAAATTGAAAGATGAAAACCAGCGTAATGAACTTGCCACTTCCTTAGAGTTCTGGTAACTTGGGTGTGATCTGATGGTACAGAATGATTCATGGGATAAAATTATAGACTTATGCAGGTGTGTACAAGAGCCTGGGTGGGGTGTAGTCAAACAGGGAATTTTATATGGCAATAAACATGGGCATGTGGTATAAAGAAACCGTACTGCCTTCAAAAAACCCTTATTTTATTTTATTTTTATTTGATAAAGACAAATTGAATGACCAGAATGGTCAAATACAGACATTGCTTTCCTCTTCTTCTGGCAGAGTCCAACCAAGATAGCACTGTGTACCTTTGGGCAGGTGGAATCTGTGTCTGATCTCAGCAAATGTGCAGCTCATGCCTAGATTCTCATTCCTGAGGCCTGGCTTTTTCAGAATTGGACAACATTAGGCAGAACCTAAGCTGAGGTAAACCTTCATCTGAAGGGAATATTTTTGGGGCTTTCTCCTTGCACCGCCTTTATCACAGTGACTGTCAGTCTTGTTCTGTGGAGCCCCATCTGGTCTGGCTGCTGGACCAGGAGAAAGAGCTCTGTCCCTGCTAGCTGGGAGCTGCAGTCTCACACCTGATCAGTGCCAGATCCAGTGAAGGTCAGAAGGCCAAAGGTTGAGAAATCTGGCTTGCAAAGCAAACAGAAATGTTTCTGTTTGCAGACAGAAATGCTGACTGTACATAGAGCCACAGGAACTTCCAAACCACAAGAATTGCCTCTCACTGCTTCCCTCTTCATCTTCTGTTCCTCCACCACCAACCTCTTCTCTTTCTTGCTGCTGTTGGCCTGAAATTCTTCTTGCCTGAAGCCCCTGCTGTCTGAGACAGCCTACACACGTCTGCCTGAACACCTCTGCTGCTTTCAGACCTCGTTAGAAGAGAGATTAAAAAAAAGAGACACGAACTTGGAAGCTGGTATAAAGTTATACAGCTCTGCTGAAATCAGGGGAGTTAGGCAAATAAGAATTTTTCAAATGTCAGGGACAAATGTTTTGCTTTTTTTTTCTTCATGCAGCTTCTCTCTGCCTCTGTGGTTTGTTATCATTCAGTTCTACAAAGCTTTGTTTAACTCTAGGAAAGGCCATAGGAGTTGGAATTAGATCCAATTTTGTTTGCACAGGAGTGTGTGGCTAAGGCTGGGCCTTTGAAAAGGGTGTATTATACACTCTGGAGGTTTTGGGAGATCATTGTAACTATTGCTTGAGGGTCAGACAGTACCAGTCTCATTCTTCTCTTATAACATCTTACTCCACAGGCAGGTCCATTTGCCAGAATGAAGGACACAGTGAAAGAGTATCTTTCCTGAGAAAGGATAACTGTCACTTGTGCTGAGAGAACCCTAAGAGAATTGTGTTTTATGGGATGCATGGGGCTCTACCCACAAAAGGTTCTTGTGTAGGAACCATTCTCCCCCTCTATTCCAGCACTCCCCAGATCATGAGTAGAGGTGTATTTTGGGCCTTGGGAGTTCATGGGCTCCTTAGCAAAGAGATGATGGAAAATTGCTTCACTTTGTACCAGGCAGGTGTAGTTTTTGGGCTCTTGACAAAGTTGGGCTGGGTGGAGGAGGCTGTTCATCTGCAGCAGCAAATCAGCATTTCCTGATAGCTGGACACTTTCTGCCTGGGAGGAGAGATGAGGTGCTGGAGGACACAAGGTTTAGAAGAACAGATCTCTTCACTCCTACCAGCCCAGCATAAATCCAGTCTATTCACATGAGTGTAAAGCCCACCCCAGACTGTCCAGAAAACAAAATCAGAATGCAGTACTTTCTCTGCATAAATAACTAGCAATTCCTGAGGAAATGGGTCCCAGATTTCCCTATGAATTGGGGCCTTAAGTTCTGACATAGGGAGCTATTCATGGAGCAAATTCTAATTGAGTCAGGTTGTGCTTTTTCCACAAATTGTTTACCCTCTGTCTGGGTCTTTACTGGATTCCTGAAGGGACCTGTGTTGCACCCAAGTGCTGTGGGAGGTTAGGCAGATTTAGGTGAGCCCACTTTGCAAGCAGAAGTCAAATTCTGAGGGCAGGAAACATGTCTATGGTCCATAAGAGGGAAAGATCATATGGTCACCATCTGGGGCTCAGGGATGGCTCTCTGCACTGAAATAGCAGTTGCTGTGCCTTGCTGTGTTTCCTCAACAGCAACCAAATTGGTGACACTGGAGAAAATTAACCTGTCCACTAATTTCCTGATTATTTGCTATACATCCTCCATTGTTTTGAAAAAGAGAGACTGCAAGCAATCTGGGGTCTCATCTCTGACAGGTGTGTGTTGTAGTGAGTGGAGTTATCCTGGTGTAATCTATGTTAAAAGAGAGAAACAGGCCCTGTACTCTGTGTTGAAATTCTCTCATGAAACGTTTCCCAGAAATATCAAAGAATATTAAAGTTCTTTGGGAGCAGGGACTCTCTCATACTGTGTGTGAACGGTGGCCAACACAATGGGGCTTGCTTTTGGCAGAGACCTCTAGGAGCTGCAGCAGTACATGTAATAACACCTAACTACACCTCCAAGACATGGTGCAGGGAAGTACATCGTGTTAACTCACTTGAGTGCCTGCCTAACCTGTGATTTAGAGGGGCCCCTCCCTCAGCGTTCAAAGGAGGAAATGAAATCTTCCCCAGGGAAGAAGGATTCCGATCTTTCAGGGTCTGTGTCTATCGGCTTTGGAGGAGGAGCAGGAATCAGGACGCTTGGGTTCAGTTCCACATTTTGGCTACCTGGCCTTTGGCAAGCCACTTAATTACTCTGGTTTACAATTGCCCAATTGTCATAATGATTCTTTTCTTTCCCATAGCAGGGTGGGGATGGACAGAAGGAAAGCAAATTCTTCCTACATTTATGATCACAGAGTGCTTTAAAGTGCTCTGGAGAAAGGGCAAAGGGGCAGCAATGCACCACCTCCATCTCTGCTAGCTGATCCCTAAAAGCATCTACTTACAACACAGGCTTGCTCACTGTCCTCAGTGGTAACTCTGTAAGGACATAGCTGCTTAAGGTAACCTTTTCCAAAGCATCCCAGTGAGTCCCAAATCCCTTTGGAAGTGAAGGAATCTCAGACTTTACATTGCAGAAATATACCTGCACCTTCACTGTGTTTGAAAATATCTGCATCAACTTTTTCCCCATGTGAAGAAATGAAATTATAGGGCCATCAGCTGGCCCAAGGTATTTAACACTCATAATAGCAAAATCTAGAAAATGAATATCCCATAGCCAGCATGTCACTGAGCAGAGACGTTTTCTCTTTATTGTAAAGATCATATCGAAACCCTCCGCAGACTTGCCTGATTCACTAGCCATGAAATCTTGGTCTCATCCTTTGATCTTTCTTCAGATACTACTTCATGTAAGAATAAGGCAGACTCCCTTGGCTTGCCTCCAGCAGGGAGAGACTAAGAGAGTTTCAGTGCTTCTCTGGGCTAATTAGACACTTGCAGGACCCCAGAGAAGTGTAATCCACAATTTTCCTTCACTGTATCCACTCCTCTAAAAGCCTGGATCTTGGTCTTTACTTCAGCACTGTGAATTGTGGGGCTGACAGAGATTTCTAATCTCAAAATTACAATAAATTTCTAGCAAGGCCCTGTTCTTATGGAAGAGCCGTGGTGTGGAGTTAGGTGAGCAGTGTCTGAGGAGGTTTGTAGATACCTGAAGTATGGGATGCTATGGAGGTAAAAAGCAAAATTCTTTCTTCTCTTAATTCACTCCATGGCTGCTCATGGGTATCTCACAAATGGACGAGGGAAAGGCAGAGAAGCTATCTGTGGGAAAAGCTGCATTCCATACCCTGAACCTCCACAACACATTTTTTTTCCTGTCTGCCTCTAAGTTATTTTGTTTTCTTTCTGTATATCTAACTCCCAAGGAAAGCTCTTGCTGACTCAGCCTGAACCCTTTTCTGTTGAGTCACCTCCTTTAGCTTCCAAATTAAAAGGCCAATAATTGCCTGTATGTGAAGATTTAGACAATTGCTGCCTTTTAACCTCAGCACGAGCTGTATGTGAATCTCCTGCTGTTCTGTGTGAAAAGCCTAACTTAGGAGAGATTGTAGTTAGAGACCAAACTATTGGATGAGCTGTTCTTCCCTCCACACATGGGCCAAGGGTCCAGACATGCAGGTCCCCCAGTGCAAGATAAACCCTGCTGGAATGCTGCATTCCACACTGAAGACTTCTCCAGAAAGCTAAGATCTGCTGCCAGATCCCAGCTGCAGCCAGAAGCAGGAATGAATCTATCAGGCACAGGACAACCTGGTCCTCTCTGCTGTGAGCTCTTTGCATCTCACATCCTCCATCCAGGGGGTGCTGAACCCCTTTGCCTTTCTGAGCCCCAAATACCAGAGCTGCCCCAAAGCTTTGCTGAGCCCAACTCAAATCTGTGCTCAGGAACAGCATCTGCCTCCTCCAGCTGCCCTACTGGGTAATCTAACCGTGCTTCCCCTTCCCAGGTCTCTGCCTTTCCTTCCTGTGCTCTCAAGCCCTCTGCTGTGATCACTTCCTCCTGCTAAAGCCTGATTCCTCTTGCTTCTACTCTTGCCAGCCAAGATTTATTGTTCTCAAGGGACACTGATGCAGGACATGAACCTCATCCTATAATGCCTTCAATGTCTTTTGCTGCTGCATTACATTGGGGCAGGCAATGCTGCCATCTCCAATGTGAAGTGGGAGGAAGGACATGCTAAAAACACAGAACAAACAAGAGTTCCAGTCTGAGTTTGTACCTTATTTCTCTCTGCCTCTGCTCCCTGATCATAGCAACACACATGTGGCATTTCCCTTCCTGCCCTTGGTGCTATGGAAACAAGTACAGCAGGCAGGGTGGTGTTTTAGGGGAATTTAGGGTGTTTTAGGGGAATGTCAGGGTGCAGCAGGCACTGTCTGCTCCCAAAGACGTGGGGAACTGACAGGAATAACGTGGCTGCAAGGTCAGGGTTCCCCCAGCCAGGGTCCATCCCACAGCCCTCAAGAGAGGCAGGCAGGCTGGCCTGGGAGTGGCAGCCAACTCCAACCGGCAGTCCAGAGCATCAGACAATTTTGTGGGGATGAGACAGGTCTGACCTCAAGCCGGGAAGTGAATCCACAGGTCAGGATCAGGTCTAGTAAGGCTAATAATGGCCAGACATAATAATGGTCAGACACAGCCCAGTTATCACCAGGCAGCTCCACAGTGATGAGCTCAGCCTGAGGGCAAGCTGGGAAAATAGTCAGTGGGTCAAGATCAACAAAGTCCCCAGAGAGACACCTCTGTGTGTGAGCTGGGGACAGGCTCAGCTTGGCTCATTTGGTGACTGGAGAGCCAGGCTGAGCTTCAGTGAGGCTCCAGCCCATAGACAGAGGGTGGAGGCTGCAGCTCAGACTGATCAGGGCCACTCAAACTTGTTAGTGCTCTCAGGTTCCTTATTCACATACTATTTCTGGCTCTGCCCCTGACTTCCAGGTGATTTTGAACAAATACCCTCTCCTGTGCTTCTCCATCTTACCTAAGATTCAGCTGAAAGGAAGACCAATACTGTCTTCTTCTCCGAAGCTTCAAATTAGTAAATAGGAGCAGTGAATGCAACATTATTTTTCAGTATGCTTGTAATTGCAAGATGTGCACCTATTAGCAGCATGGGAGTCACAGCAGCTCCTCCACACAAGAATCTTTTATTGTTCACATGAGTAGCTTCTCATATTTTCCTCTAACAAGCTTCTGAGTATTTCCGGCAGAATTCCTGTGAGATTAAACATCATATAAAATGTATTTGTCTCGCACAAGATACGACTTGCTTTTGAACCATCAGCAATCATCCCAGCAATTGCTAGGATACAACTGCATTTTTTTATTGTTATTACTATTTTTCCATTTTCTGTCCTGGATCTTGTAAGCCACCAGTCCTATCACTAATTATGCTAACAAGGTCCTGAGGTTGATTCAGAGGCTCTGTTATAATGCCAGCCTCTCCGTTTACATCTCAAGTATCGGCATGTTTATTGTAGATGTCTGTTAAGAGAAGCTACTTTTTCCATGCTTGTATGAAGAGTGAGAGCAGGAGCCAGAGTTGGAGGGGAGTAGTGCAAAATGACACACAGAAATGAGAAAAAGCAAATATCTGCTGCATCTGCATCCTCCTGGCAAAAGGACTGACATTGCCATGGCACACAGAGGTTTGCCTGGAGCTTCTCATGGACACCTAATGTTTGATTTCATGCAGTCTTCCCCCAAATGCAGACCAAAGAGAGTCCTGAAAGCAGAGATCACTGCTGAGGGCTGGCCCCCTGTTTGGTGTGTTGATAACTTTGCAGGGCTGATGTGTGTGTTAGTCACCCTTGCTGGTTCAGTGCTGATCTGAACGACAGAGGTTAAATAATTGCGAAAGCAGGGCTGATGTCATCATGGCGCCTGACTGGAGCTGGTACTTGGAACTGCTGAGAGAGATGGATTTGCTTTGCTTTTGCCCAGGAAAGGGGTCACACTGGGCAGGGCTTCTCACCCTTTCCTCAGCCCTACAGTCCAGTGCACAATGTCTGTGTGGCTGAGTCACTCGCACCTTCCACAGCACCATGAGGAGCTGAGCTGGAGACAACAGCTTCCCTCTGCACTCCTCTCTGCTTCTCCCTATCCCTCCTAGTCTAAAGGGACTGTGGGGACTTTTAAAATACAAATGTATGTACATTTACATGTCCGTCCTGTGTACACTGTACCATGTCAGGATCTGTTTTGTTGTGTATATACAGAGTTCTCTTGGACAGACCTGTTTAACTGACCACATCATGTGTGTATCACAGATAAGCTGGGCATATATCATGTCACCTTGTCTATGTAGATGGGCCTTTTTTACTTACTGTTTAACACTGAGAATATGTCTTGGCTCTGTATGAGACATAAAAAATAAAGACAGAGCCTGCCCTAAAGAGTTTGTACTCTAAATGTCAGACAGAGAAAAGACAGGATGCGCTGTGGTGAGAGAGACTTCTGATGTGTTTGTAATTTAAATAGGAAAAAAACCTAAACTTGCTTCACAGGAAAAAAGTGTGTGCCTGTTTGTTTTTAAGAGGACTTTAGAAAAGAAAAAGTAACAGTTTCATGACAGTTTGCTGGGGGAGAGGCTTCTTTTAACACCTGCACAGAGGCGCAGGAGAAGGAACTGGGTGTACATGCCTGTGTGGTCTGGAGTGTCTGTGCCTATTGTTCTGAGTGAAATTCAGTTTTGGCTTCTGAGGGCGCAGCTCCTAGCTGACACCAGGGCTGGCTTTATTGGCACATGTGCCAATCCCTTTACTCCTTGAGCTCTTCCCTGTGGCTCTGTTGCGTTTGCCTGCTCTGTGTCTAATCCCTGTCTTGTGTTGTGTTTTATGCTTTTAATGAGAAGGGATCGACAGCAAAGCAAAACTTTCATGCTGTGATCATAGAAGAGAAGCTATTTATTTCTGTGTTTCATGTGATGCCATGAAAACAGTCAGCAGTCTTACGGGAGAGCTCTGCAGTATCCACAGCACCTTTGCTGATGCCAGCTGACATTCTGTAGCACATGCTCCTTGCACTGCTGTTCTGCATCCTCATGCTGATGGGCAGGCTGGACAATCAGGAATTAGTAGTGCAAGAGGCACATTTTATCACTTTTTTTAGGTGCACAGGTTTCCAGGTCTAAAACGTCTTAAATTCTGACTAGGACCTGTCAACGTTTTTATTATACATGTACACATTTGTATTTTAGGAAAATGAAGTGCTGGGTGTGGGTATGTGCTAATGCTAAAAAGGAAACACAACCATATGAAGCTTCCTAAAGCCTTACATTAAAATACCAGAAGGGTTTGACTGGGCTGCAGAGGTATGTGGAAAAGCCTTGGTCCACCTTGCTGCTAAAGACAGACACACCTCATGGGTTTATTTTAAAGTGGTCAAGCTCACAGATGGAAGCAGGAAAGGTCTGTGGGCCAGACCACCTTAGTGAGAGTCTGTCCCAGCTGGAGAGTCCTTTGTGACACTGGGATAGAATTTCACTCAGGAAGCTGTTTCAGGCTACTGGAGCCTGTTGGAAGTTTGAATTCCCTTAGTGGTGTCTATCTTGTCAGCTTGAACCTTCAGGAGGCAGTAAAGGCCCAAGTCCTAGCTAGTTCAAACTGTCTTCACACTGTCTTGGTTTTACTGCAGAGACAGACTCAGTTTCCCCAGCTTGAATTTATTCCACATCTTCAGAGGAAGCATGAACAGAAGTAGGGCTGTTTCTGTGGCTCTGTGAACTCAGAATTCAGTGTCCTGAAATGATGTGACATATAGGACTCCAGACCAATCACACTGAAAATTTAATAATATTTACAGCAACAACATTCTGATTACCCGGGGGAAGTAAAAAATAATGCAGTGACACCTCCAGAACACAGGGCAGGACTCCTGACCCCTTAGAGTTGGCCACTTCCAGCTGCCATGCACACTGGTTTGGTGTGGTTATGGCAGAGAGCACACAACAGTCCGAAGTCCCCATGGGAAGCTCTGGTTACAACTTTCATCCAGCTGAGCTGGATCTGCCTGGAAAAAGGTGGAACAAAACCCTCCTTGGCTGTCTCCAGCTGCAGCCTGGCAGGCAGAGCCACTGCTCCCCTTTGCTGGTGACTGAGTGCAGTCAAAGGAGGCTTTGTGGCTGGGCTGAGCTGGAGTCCAGGGCTGCTCTGACCACTGCATGTCTTCTGCATCGCAAGCAGGATGATCAGCCATCCTGGAAAGAACTACGTGATCAAGGGAAGAATGCCCTTTTGAAGGAGCAATTTAAGGAAATGTCATTTCCCTTAGCAAATCATCTATTTTTTTGGTCTGTACGTTCTCATCTACTACCCTTGAATCTGCAATTCAGTCCTGTAGACTTCAATTTGTTACTGAAAATAGTACTTATGACCAGTTTTGATACTTTTTCAATACGTTTTTAAAGCAAGTCGTAAGAGTCTTTATGTGAATAACTGGAATTAACCTTCATTTGTGCCTTAATTTGAAGTTCAAACTTAACATAATCAATACTTTGTGGTCTACTGCAATCTGTTCAAGTCTGTTTATCCAAGGAAATTATTTGTTCCCCTTCTGCATTTGAGGTAGAAATGGACATAATTAATTCCACAAACTATAAGAAATTGAAAGAACCAGAACTCTGACTATAAAGCAATATACCATGTCCAAATTCAATACTTGTGAAGTGCATGCACACCTCACTTAATTTTTAGCATATAATATTGAAAGTGTTTCTCAGCAAAGTATTCCAGTTCAGTGTTTGTACAATTTTAGCTCTTTTGTGAAGACTGTTTCCTTCCCTGAGAGAAGGTGATTGTATCAGGTGAAAATGGTCATATTTGCTGACACCAGACAGGAGAACAACTGAACAGAATTCATTGTTGTTGTCATGAGGTGTTTTTGGATGAGCTACATTTATAACCACATAATTTGCTATCAATGTTTCATTGTAATTTACCCTCTAGAGAATTCATCATGTCATAAACTTCAGTAGGTACAAGATCAGTTCATTCTAATTTTAAGATTGTATCTTAAGAAACATTTAGCGCATTGTGAAATAAATCCAAGAGGCATTTAATCACCACGAGTCCGTCATGCTCATCTCTGTCATCCTTAACAAACTTAAAAACTGCAACTGGGCAATTCTCAGCTAATGTAAAAAGTAACATCTCATGGCTTTAACTGCAAGTCAGACAGATGATCATCTTGTGGGGACATGCCTCAACATTTCTGTGCACTGGAGGTTGACAAAATGATAGAGCTTCCGTGAGTCTGAAACTCTTGGCAGCTAAGAAGTGATTGAAAACTTTGATTACACTGCTCTCAAGATCAAATGATTGTTTGATCAAATGTTTATTTATAAAATAATTTGCTGTGTTTTACAGAATGCGAGGATGCTTATTTTGCTTCCAGCTAATTGCCCAGCTAATTTTCCTGTAATTTATAGATGGTGATGTGTCCAAAAACTAACATTAGTCTCATTAGACAACTGTGAATAAGGAGGCTCAGACTATCTGACTTCTTCATTACTGCTCACATTTTCAGATATTCTCATACAGTTTCACTGTTGCCTTCAATAACAATAGAACAGATTTTTTCATTACTCTACAGCTGAGAGGAAAATGATTGTCAAGAGCACCTCATTTTTTCCAAGGTTTGAAAGTTTGTGTGTGCAGAGTACTGCTAGTGCAAATCACCTAGAGTTATTCCAACTTATTTTTGCATGTGATGTTACTATTCTATGCTTAAAATTTGCAATTAATTTTTTTGAGAAAGCAGAAGTTCTTGCTTGTGAGTGGATGGAACTGGATCTTGTACAAAGTGGGCAGAAGATCTGAAACATTCTGCTCAAATCCAGTTCCAGTTAAGTCAGTCAGCAGCATCCCTGTGGGAGTGAATACCCACATTGAGTCTCCAGGTTGTTCTCAGTTCTCAGCCTCACTGTGCCACAATCTCCAAGCGGTAAGATCAGTGTAGGAGTTTACTCCATTCTTCCTCAGTTCTCCTGTGAAATTATAACTAGGTTTTTGTGCTAAACTCAAATGCAACCATTTCCCTCTTGGTTTCCACCATACATTTCTGATTTTACCTTCTGTAATGCTTTTAGAAGCTCGGTGTGCACCAGCAATGCAATATAGAAAATCTTTTTATTGAGTAACACAGCAGCTGCTGTGCTCTAGATCAAACTGTTTGTATACTGCTAGGCTTGGATAAAAATTTCCGAAAACCTCTGGGAGGACCTTTGTCTGGAAACATCCCAATATCTGCTCTCTTCTGTTTCAAAGTCTTGTGTTTTATATAGCACTTAGTCCTGCTTTGAGCAGAAGTTTGCACAAAAGATCTCTGAGGTCTCTCCTAACCCAAGTGCAATGACTCTTTGCATTGATCTTTGCAATAAAAGTCATTAGTATCTGTACATGGCTTAACAAAACTTTCTGTCTCTATGGTGGCTTAGAAAAGCTCTGTTTAAATGGAAAGCTGAGTCCTCACTTTAGATTCCTCATTTAGCTTTTTACTTCCCAAGGGCTGAAGATAAAATTGGAGCTGGATATGCAAAATTCCTACCACAGTGGTGAGTTGGCCCCACAGCATCCCCTCAGGTTATCTGTGGAGAAACTGGAAATAGGACCCAGGGGGACCTTCTTTATGGGATTTGGGTTCCTGGATTGGCTTGATTTTGCTCAGACTTCTGATCTTTTGGGAAAACTGAATCTGGGTGAACTCAGCTGTACATTCAGGTGTAGCATTCTGTGTAATGCACATCTAATAAGATGCATGGGTTTGTGTATTTTTTTCTCTTGAAGCTGATAAAAATCAAAGAATAGTAAAAAGAGACTGACAGCAGATGTAAGGACCCAAAGTGTTTGAAATGGGACAAACTGGATGTGGGGAGAGATGTAAAATGGGGGCAAATGTGGTAATTTTCAGGGCTGTGCAAGAGAGGCAGAGAAACCCCTTGGGGGCAGAGGTAAAGTCATCATTGCATTAAGTGAATAGTCTGTTGTGATTGCTCTCTGATGTGAAATAGAGTGAAAAATGACGGGATTTTTTTCCTTTAATTTATTGGAAATGTGAATGACTCAGTCTTCCTTTAACTTATTTTGTATCTGCTTTATTCAGTGTGTGCTCTGGATAAACAGGGTTTTATGTTTTCCTGTTCCTGGAGATTTTGCTTCTTGCCTCACTTCTTTTTCTTTTTCTTTGTTTTTTTTCTGAAAGTAGAGGTTTGGTGAAAAGTAGCCATACCATTTCTGGTGTACCAGAAATATTTTAAGTCCATTCCTTTCAGCCAGGGATAATTAAACTCCAGAACTCTTCAGAGTCACCCAAAAGGTTCTGCTCAGGAGAGCTGCACCCAAGCTTTTCTTCCCATCTCCCTCCTGGATGCACCCAAAACTCAAACCTTGAGCCCAAGAACTCTTCCAAATCTCCCGTCCTCTTGCTCACAAAAGGCTGTAGCTGCTTGCAAGCATCTGCAAGGCTGGATTTGTGAATCAGCAGCATGTTGTGGTCAGCTCTGAGGCAGACTGAGTGGCCCTGGGAGCTGGGCAAGGTGGGTCACTCCCGTGGCTCGGACAGATGGAAGGTGACCTCTGGGCCAGCCCTGGCTGTCCACTCCCATGTCATCTCCGAGCTCAACAAGCCCAACAGCTCCAGCCAGTCTGCGTCCAGCTCTGATTTTTGGGGTAGAAATCAGATGACATGCAGCTTAAGGCTTGGGTTTGTGTTTAATTAGGGGATTATCTCAAATCTGAAATGGAGCCGCTTTGAAGCGTGTGAACCAAAGCTAGAAAAAGACTCCCACAAACCCCTGCACGCTGGAAATTTATGGGGTTCACCCTGTATTCATTTGCTGTGGCTCGCTCTGAGGTGAAAGGCAGAGCTCAGCTGCCACTGCTGGACTCTTTTCCTGGTGCACAGCTCTTTCTGTAGGCTGCTCTAATTTGTTTGTCGAGCAGATCATCTGGAATCAGATTGGCCGGAGCTGGAATCGCTCCGCTCCCTTAGCAAACACGCGAGGTCTGAGAGGTGTCTGCCTGCATGTAATGAAACGAGCTGACTGGCACTTTAGCGTTCCCCTGTGTAGGAGCGTCTTAGGAGTAAGACACTTAATTATTATGAACATTCTAATTGGCCTGTGCGAGCGCGGATGTGTGTGCAGCTAGAGAGGACACATTCCAGACTTCCCGAACTGAAATCGAGCAGAGCCTGTAACTCCTAAAATTCATAGCTCAGCCTGCAGGAGCGAAACCCTAAACGAACTAATCGTGAGAGGAGAGGGAGGAGGAAAAAAAAAAAAAGTAAAAAAAAAAAAAGTAACTATTTTAAGGAAACGTTAACGGGAAAAGAACACCCTGGGAAGGTCTGCAGATAAGAATGGCAAGAATTGTTCTCTCCCGCAGTACAGCTCGTCCTGGCCGCCCCAGCCGCCGCTCTATGCCAGCGTTGGAGGACATTAGCCCTTAATGGGAGACATTAGGCTTCACATCAAGCCCGTTTCTGCAGCAGCGCGGTGCTGCGGCTGCCGGAGCGCCTCGGTGGCTTCTCCGCTCGCCACAGCGCTCCTCGCCAGCGGCTTGCCACCACCTAGTGCCTTCCCCGGGAACTGCCCGGGCCCGCCCGGCCCACGGAAAAGCCAGTTTTAAAAAGAATTGTTCGTTTCACACGAGTAGCAGTGGCCGCACGCAGCGGGTTGGGCTCTGGGCAGAGGATGGGGTTGGCTGGAGGCAGCGGCACTGCTCGCCGTTCTGCTGCTCCGAAATTTGGGATGCTGGGTTTGTTGGGATAATGTCCTTCCACACCTTCGGCACAGCCAAACAGCCTGGAAACCACTGCCTCTGGTTCCTAGCAGGCTGCTTGCCTCACTGAGTGACTTGCAGATTGTTTTGATGCATCCTTGACTGTCTGATGGAGAACACTATTCCTACAAGCTCACAGTGTGGAAAAACACAAAAGAAAGTGTTCTTTTAAAATTTAAAATAGCTTCCTCTCTGTGCAGAGCATCACTCTGAAAGTCCTAACCTGACCATTCAGCTGTATTTACTACTTTCTCCTTCTGCTGAGTTATAATAAAAACAGATGCAAAATCCTTCTGCCTTTAATTTAACACTAATCCTAAAATCATCCCACCCTTTTATACTGTAGGAATTACTTCTACTACTCTTACCCTTGTTAAAAGTTGCACACTGCAATCAGCATCGCACACTGAGCTGATTTTACAGAAATCAGTGACTACCCTCACAATCAAGTTTAGGGTGCCAGGACCTGACCTAAGGGCTAATGGAGTTAGTGCTGCTTGGGCAGCACCAGTTTTCTCTCTACAAATATTACAAAAGAATACTTGGACTCAGCCTCTAAAAGGTGCTGAGCAGCTGAAGTTCCCCCCAAAGCCAGTGATGGCTGGATTTGTCCCACATCAGTCCAGGCTCAGCTCATCATGTTTATTTGACAGGCAATAACCTTTTTATTGAACGCAGCACATAACACTGACGATCCTCTCGTCAGCAAATATGATTGCAATAATCGCGCGGAATTTATTTAACAGCCAATTGCTGTCTTTTGGGAAAGAGTCAATTTACATAGTTCCAAATTAAAATGAATACATTTTGTAATGGTTATTTAATAAAGGCCAAGGTAGGGGACTTGTCTGCTGGTGAGAGGTGAGGATGGAAGACCAGGCGTGTGTGTGTAATACTTGATTCTGCCACTGACTTGCTGGATGACCTTGGGCAAATCACGTTGCTGCCACATTCTTTTTATTCCCTTGTAAAACTGGTCTAATAGTACCCTGGTGCCACGAAGCTTAATTACTGTTTGTAAAGGATTTCAACCTCCTCAGCAAGGAGCTGCATGAGTTCCCCTATAGCAGCCTGCTGACCCTGACTGTAGGAAATGTATGCAGCTGTTTATCTGGAGGAATGTCTAGCTAGAAACACATTTGAGGCCAGTGAAGTATCTTTCTTTTAAGATAAAAGAAAACCTTCTTCCTCCTACACTCCCCACCAATGTCAGAACTTCCTATTGCTTTTAAGTGCAAAGTCTCATTTTCTGTGAATATATGTATTCAGGAGCCTGGCCAACCCCCCTTGGTATTGATTCCGATTGATGAGGCATGTAGGAATTTTTTTGCTCATCCCTAGCTTGGGCTTCCCTCATGTGATAGCATCAGACTCACTCCTTGTCCTGTTTCTTTCCTCTCCCTCTCCCACTCCTCCTTAAGAATATAAAGCACTTCAGAAATGGGACTAGGTTTGCAATAAGTTACTTTAATTGGATTTTTTTTTTTTTGTGTGTATTGGTATGCACAGGTTATCTTTAAATGATTTACTGATGTACTGCCAAGCACTGCTCATTTAACCTTCTTCCTGCTCTCTTTGTGTATGGATTCCTCTAACGATACTGGCAAACGATCTTTTACAGAGCGTGCCACATGTTTCTGCAGTGAAAATCCCAAATGGGGAGCTGCAGACACTGCCATCCCAGGGATGGCACTTCCCAGTCTCACAGCTTTTGCCTCTCAGTCTCCAGTGCCCTGCGTGGGCACCTTGGAAGGTAAAGGGGAGCCTTTTTTTTCCTTTCTGCTTCTTTTTTATTCTTTTCCTTTTTTTTTTTTTTCTTTTTCTTTTTTTCTTTTTTTTCCCCCTCCCTGTGATCGTTGAGCCACTCCGACGTGAATTTATGTGTGTAATCATCTGTGTTGTAATTGGCAGCCTGGCATATGAGTCACTAACCAAATTAACTGAAGTTTCCTTTGGGGAAAAATGTAATCAGTTACTACACTCAGATACATTGCACCAAATTAACTCTTGCTGTTTGCACGGGTTTGGGCTGAGCTGCCTGATGGTTTCCTTCCCCAAAACACAGGGGAGGAGACCAGAGCAGAGAAGGTAATCAAAAGCCCCAGGGATGGAGATTTCTTTCTCAATAGCTCCTGGAAAGTCATTTACAGTAGTTTCTACCCTAAGAGTTCAACAATCACCGATAATATCCATCCCATATTACAAGATTGACTTTAAAGTCAGAAAGATGGAAAAATACATGTTTTGCTTGTTTGGGGCATTTAGTGCTTCACCATGTGAGTTTGTGTTTGCAACTCAAATTATCAGACCTCTACTTTCAGTGGGAAAGCAAGCTGAGATTTTCATAGAATCACATGATTCAAGAAGCTGGAGCTTTCAAAAAAATCCAGTATTGCAGAACTGGTCAGAGTAAGCTGGTCAGAGTTAGCAACACAGCACTTGTTTCTTTGTCTATACTGAAGTCTATTCAGTGCCCAAATCTAAGCAGCACTGTGGAAATAATTGATAATAATTTTTTGGTTTGCTGGCTGAATAAAAAGAAGTCAGTAAAAACTTTAGGTAGAATGAAATATTTCATTTGATCTGAAATGATGCATTAATTTAATTTTTCTTTTTTTTCACTTAAAAACAAGATCAGATACTTCAATTTAAAATATCTTAATCTTTCAAGTCTTTCTTCCCCTAGTCTGGTAAATAGATCCAGTTGAGCTTGATCTGCAAGATACTGTCAGAATATAAAATATTCTACTAAACAGGTCAGAGGGGCTGACCCAAGACATCTCATCCTGTGGGTGACTGAGATGATGGAAGACTCAAAAAAGTGGTAATTGTTGCTTTATGTCTCAGGGGCCCAGCTGTGCAAACATGTAGGTACCACTCTCTTCAATTTTAGCCTCTGAAGCTTTGGTATCTGGAATTTTTGGCTTTTACTGCTTGAGGAACATTCTTTTTTTTCCTTTTTTTTTTTTTTTTTTAAAATTTTCTTTTTTTCCTTGGTGCCCCTGCAGAAATACAGCACAGGTGTCTCAACACCACTGTGATTCTTCACCATGACTCTGACTTCTGACTACACTAATATTTCCTTTCTTTTTCATCGTTCCAATTTTTTTCTTCATATATTTATTTTAATAGCTAGGACAATCTATTTTTGCAGTTGGAAGAATGCAAAATTCAATTTATCTCACAGAACACCTCAAATGAATTCAGGCAGAAAGGGGGTGGTGGAAGATTTAGGTCTTGACTGTAAGCTTTTGACTGGAGTCGTTTGTCATTTTGCTTCATGGATTGGAGCAATGAAGGTTTTATAGTGTGAGCCCTCGGAGTGACAGAGCTGGATGTGATTTCCCACTGTTGTGTAGGGTTTTTCCAGACCTTCACAAGCAAATCCCCACTTGCCTGAGCCTGGTGTGATGTAAGGTTGGGTTGGTGGTATTGCTGTCCTCTATCCTTGGTGTGAAATCAGCTTTTCTGTGCTGAGGATGAGCATGAGGCACTGGGATCACCTGGGGCTGTGCATGGATCCCAACATCCTGCACACAGCACATTCCTGGCAGCTTCTCTGTGCTCTAACTCAGCTCTCAGAGATGGCCACTGACGTCTTAGTGCTGCAGAAATCTGAGGAAATAACTTCCTGGATGTGTGTTTGGTGCTGGAATGAGGTGAAGCCAAATGGGGGATCCATTTTGATTTTTGGGGGTTCTCTCTGGGGCAACAGGGCTGAGTAATCCTTTGGAGGGATTCTGTTACTCTCTGCCTCTTGCCAAATGGGCACAGCATTTTCAGCTGGGGGGATCAGCTTGCTGGGGCAAAGAACCAGCTGTCCTGGGGCTGTGGAGTGTGGCTTTAGTGGGAAGGTGGGAACACAGGGCTGGGCATTTCCTCATGGTGCTGTCAGAAACCCTCTGTGGCAGAAGCCTTGCAAGGAGCAGGTATTGAGGGCAAGTTGGCTCTTTCAGCCAAAGCAAAGCTTTCCTGAAATGCTTTTCATCAGAAAATGGAGCACAGAGAGCAGGGATGCTCTGATGGTGGGGATGCTTTTTGGCTGCTCTAGGAGTGGGGGGAGCTGGGTGTGCAGATTCCTGATCCTTCCAGGCAGTTTCCACGAGTCTCTGCTTGTCAACACCCCCTTTCCCAAAGTTATTTATCTTCCCGTCTGCTGCTGAGGGCTCTTGGATCCAAACAAACTGCCTTAGTTCACACCTGCCATACAAACCAGCAATACTGTAAGAAGTGGGTTGGCTTCACCACTCAGAGCTGTGCTCAGGTGGGGTGGGAATTTGGGCTCTTCTCTGCCACAGAAAGGGAAAGCAGGAGAGGGTCAGGCCTGACTCCTGCCATGGCTGCACAGTCAGTGCACTCTGAAGTGACTGCAGACACCTTTCTGCCTTGGCCTTCCACAGGGCAGCAGTGATGGCAGGGGAGGCACAACCCCAGCCAGCTTTGCCCCCTAATATCCCACTAATGCCCGCCCTTCCTTCCTTCCTTCCTTCCTTCCTTCCTTCCTTCCTTCCTTCCTTCCTTCCTTCCTTCCTTCCTTCCTTCCTTCCTTCCTTCCTTCCTTCCTTCCCAAGCACCCCAAACCCTCCCACTCCAGCTGGGTGCAGGGAATGGAGGCAGAGCTAGGAAACAACAAAAGGAAATGTCTGGGAAATGCTCTAACACAGCCTCTGTGGTGCTGCAGCTTACAGCCTGCTCTGTGTGGTGCTTGTCAGGATGTGTGTGATGCCCTGGGGTGTGAGGGGACAGGGATGTGCCAGCTGATCTTGCCCAAAGTGGCTGCAGTTTCCCTGTTCCTCAGCCTCTGCATTATTAGAATTATGCCAGAGCTGCAGAAAGATCTTTGAGATGTGCATTGTAATCGATGCAAGGCAAAATTTGCACTTGGAGTGGTATAAATAGTGCATAAATATCCTTCTTGCTGTCTGCACTGAGGTGAGTCTTGTCTTCAGAGCTTCCACTGTTTTTATTGCCTTTCCCCGCCCCGCTTCACAATACTGAACTGACTGAGTTTATCTTGGCACTTTCTGTGTCTTGCCAAAAGAACAAACTCAAAATAGCTTTCCAGGGTGCATTTTGGATGGTTTTTTTCTGTGCCACCGAAAGAAGGGATGGTTGTTCCAAAGAATGCAATTTATTTTACCCACTTTCATCCTGAGTTTATACATGGGCCATTAGCTGCCAGCTGAGTGGTAAACACATAAATGGTGGAGGTAATGCCTACATCTTGGATCCGCTTTCTCCAAAAGCTTTTCCCTTCTCCCTAGATGTGGTTATGAGCTAGCAAAACTCACTTAAACCTTTTCCACCAGCAGAATTAACTTCCATTAATGTTATGAGTGCTTCAGGCAAAAGAGCATTAGTCTGTTACACCTCCTCTGAGATGCCTCCTCTGCGGGGTTGAGCAGGTTGAATGACAAAGCAGCCATTTAAAAACCTGCCTGAAGATCTTTCACCGAGAAGGGGGAGTTTTGTAGCTAAGTTGTTTGGGAAGTGGAAAGTCTCAGGGCAGCTCTCAGGTCTTCAGGAGTCTTTTGGCATCAATCTGGAATCTGCAGTCTCTGGTTTTTCTGACCTTCCTCTTTTTTTGTAGCACCTTTTTCCTCTGGTGAGCTATGCTGGGGTTCTGGCAGTGACAATGGTGTCCTTCATCTCCCTGAGCTCTGATGGTCTGGGTGTGAAATGGGAGAAAACACCTCACCCTTCTTGCATATTTTCTGCCCTTTATTTAGAGTGAGAGACCTGACCTCAAAAAGAAGCATAAAGTACAACACAAATATGAAATGTAAATTAATTTCAAGATTTTATAATCCCTTGTCCATGTAATTTCAAATTAACTGGTCTTGGTGCAGTGACTGCAATCCCACACTGCCCCTTTGTAGGTTGGGTTTCTGTGCAGGCTTTGCTGAATTTCTGCATAGTTACAAGATCCCCAGGAATAGGCAGAGCCCATTTTACTTAGTAATGGAGTAGGTTGTGAACAGGTCTGTTGTTGAAGCATTTATTGTTTTTCAACTTAAGTTATGGTTTCATATAAATAATATATGTAGCTAGTCAATGCTTGGGAAATGCATTCTTTTCCTTGTGAAATATTTATGGACTTCAGTGCCTACTAAGTACCCAGTCAATTTTGAGAATACAGCTCTAGTGAGAAGGCTTGGTTGCCTCTAAAGTCTTGGCCAGGGTGGGACAGACCTGTTAGCTGAGAGAAACTGGAAATCTGATTTTTTATCTATTGATTTGCCCCCCTTCTTCCCCCCTCTTTGTCTGCCCAGCCCCTCCCAGATTTGAAAGTCGAGTTTATATTGGTGAAGTTTTTGTACTGAGAGAAAAGACAGTGGAATCCTCTACATCAGTAGGGTACATGTGTGGCATGACCTGGTAAAATAGATAATTCATACTGAATTGAAATCTGCTGGGATTTTCATCTGTCAATCAAATAATAAAAAATATTGGAATAGTTTTCTGTAACAAATTATAATTTTTAATAGAAAATGCTGTCACTATTCACGTGGTGCCATTTTGCCTGGTGTAGAATTCTCAGATGTGGCTTCTGCATTTCTCACATCTTCTGAGGGAAAATGAGAATTATGGATTTACTGCTGGGATACTCCAAAGTGATTTGGGATCATCTGAGACTCCCTGGGAGCTCTCCAGCCTGGTGAGAGGAGTTCCCATGTAAGAACTGCTATGATTTAATACAAAGAAACAACATGCTCAGCCTTTACCTCAGGTAATATTTCAGCCTCCTGAATCACTGTTGGAAATTTTGTCCCTTTTGTCACAGGGCTCTGTCCTGCTCTTAGACTGCACAAGACTTTCTAATGAATGAGACTTCAAAGAAGTGGACACCTGAATTTTCTTTTGCTTTTTTTTCCCCAAAAAATCAGCACGTCAGCACTTGAAACAGGCGCTGGGGTGTAGTGGTGGGTGAGCACTTTGAAGTACAGGAGCAGAGATGGCTGCAAACCTGCCGCGATGGAATTCAGTCCTGAAAGAAAAAACAAAAACCACTGAATTCGACAACTTGCAAATCTGTTTGAACTGACTCAACTCATCTGAATCATTTAATAATTCTTTTTCTTGTTGGTTTTTTTTTTTTTTTTCTGTCCAGCTCTGACTCCTGCAGGCTGGAGCAGCCAGCACTGGCACAAACCCATGACAAGCTGCTTTTGCAACACTTACTGCAGTTTCCTGCTCTGGTGGCCTATGAATGGATGATTTTCTTTCTTTTTTTTTTTTTTTTTTTTTTTTGGCTTAATAAACAGCCCTCACGTATCTGTCTGAAACCCAGACCATTAAAGCCTTAACTCAGCAATCTAAAATGACGTATTTTTTCCCCTTACCTACATGTCAAATCATAAACATCAGCCTCACTAATAAATATTTCTATTTTATATGTATATTTTTGTGCCTTTATCCCAGTTGTATTTTCAAGGCTAAGGGCTTTAGTGTGAGAGCCTTGCTGCATGTTTAACAAACAAATAGTGAAAAATACGGTATGCTGATGTGGAGATTATTATACATAAATCATTGAAAAATGCTCTTTTTGAGAGGAGAGAATCACAAAAGGAGTCATTGACCTGAATAAAAGAAGCTCAGCTGTACTCCAGAGAATTTGCCATTTTCGATACATGTTAGTGCTTGCTAACAATTGTAATTTATTAATCCCGTTCTCTCTTCTTTTCCTCCATGCTTGCACATTTGATTTTTACTGTAAGCAAGAATTGTATTTATTTTCTAAGAGTGCAAATTGATCTTGTGGTCACTGATAAACACTAAAAGCTACTTGATAGTCAAGATAATCTCTCAAAAGACCCATAACCAAAGTAGGTAGAAAAGGCCTCCTCACTAGATCATTCAATTTTAATATTTCTAAGCGAAAAAGCGGTATTTGCATCCTGAAACAGAGCCAAGGATATTCTGGCCTGATTTGCAGGTCATAACTCTCCTCATGGTCTGTTTGGAAACAGAAGCTCCCTGCCTTGTGCAAATTGATGGAGCTCTGCTGCCCCAAATGAAATACAGTCAGCTCTGCTGATACACTCCAGGATGTAGAGCAGGGAGAGGATCTTTTTCATCATCTCTGGAAAACCAGGATGTCTGTTTTGCTATTTAAATGGGAGCTGAACCCTTGGAAATTGTGTTTTTGCATAGAAAAAAATTGCATAGAAACCAGAAACAAGAATGCCCAGATGTTTCCTCATTTTTATTTGCAATATCAAGTGTATCTGTAGGACAGAGTTGTTCAGAACTATCAGGCTCCTGTTGCACCCTTGGCATCCCAAAACTCCAAAACTCCCATCTCCACTCAGTGTTTGCCAAACATGAATCCATATCCATGGACAGATACCTGCAGTGCCCACCTGCACCAGCACATGGGATTGCCTTTCTCCTCATGTCTCTGTTTGCCACTTTTGTGAGTATTTTATACACCCAGAACTGAATTCTGCAATGGCAGAGAAAGGAATTAAACATGCTCTAGGGTGAGGTAATCTTACCTCAGTAAATATCCAGCTCTGATTTGCAAGCACCAGCTGTCTGGCTGAAATAGAAGTTTTCTCTCTCCCAACACTTCTTGCAGTTACCTGTAGAATTGCCTTTGAATCCAGCTGCAGTCTCAGCACCATATTCTGTTTTATTTAACAGATATTGACTTTTTTTTAAGTAAGAGCTGTTTTCTTCCTTTGTCATTGCACTCAGAATTCATCTGAGGAGGTTTTTTGAGTGTCTTCCTCGAGTATGTTGTAAATTTACTGGCAGAAGGAACTGAGTACTTCACTGATCATCATTGCTGGGGTTTCCCTTTCACTTGCAGCCACTCTGGTTCTGCGAGGTGCCTGCTGACTCTACTCGAGTTTTAAATCTTACTCAGGTGCAGTAAATGCTCTGCAAAGCTTAGTTCTTCTCCAGTCTGGAAATTACTTTTTCCCCTGTTATGTGACTAAGATGAGGTGCTTGCTTGTTAGAACACTAATTTCCCCCACTGCTCCTCTTCAGTACGTATAAAAAGTATTAGGGATAAAAAAGAGATGAAATAAACCAGCATGCAAAGAGAAATAACCAAGAAATATGTGGTATATTTGTGCTATACATTTTAGTGCAGTCTTAATGTAGACACGAGAGTATCTGTCTTTGTGGATAAATTTCTGTATTCTTAGCAGTTATTGAATCAGCAATGTCCCCATCCATTATGTAACACGAGCAGCTGGTCAGCCTTTCATGTGATGTACAGTTTCCTTTCCTCCTCATAGTAATGATAGAATAATGCTATTATTCTTCAGCACCTTTCAGCTAATGTTCCTTCAGATTGTCATCCTTACTGCTATGTAAATTCAGACTCTAATTTGGAAGAATTAGCTTTGAGTAAAGCATTATTTTCTATGGGTTAGGTTGGGAAAGAGCTTCTTTCCAAAAGGGAACTTGAACAGGTTAAAGAAACTGTTGTCAGCATCATCCCTCCTGCGTGCCTGAGCAGTTTTGGAAAGAGTGGCCTAATTATTGGCCTCAGCCAAAGAAAGTGAGCTGAAAGGCTGTATTTTGCAATCCTCCTCTCCACCATAGGTACCTCTCTGACCCTCTGAGAAAACCTGCCACAGCCTCCCTCGGTATTGGGACATCACAGGATTCTTTAGCACATTTGCAGATGATGCCTTCCTTCACGTCTCTCTGAATTTATTTATTATGTATGTTGGGGAAAATTTGACACCAGCAAAAATTTGATGATGGTGATTTGAAACCTTTCTTGATGACAACCCACTTATTGTCACTCACCTGGTGCATCCCACATAGCTCTGCAATAATTCAGACCACAGTGAGGAGCAGTCAGTAGCTGAAGGGAGTGGAAAGCAAAGTTCTCCAGTAGCTCCAGAGCTGTAGCACAGACATCATCTGATTCCAGCTGTGCAAAGACCTTGCACAAGTCCTGCCAGTTTATCTTCAAGACTAGGAAATAAAAAAATTATCCATCAACAAGCAGTAGTGTACAGAAGGCAGAACAGAGTTTTCCAATGTGGGTTTCTGCCATGCTTCTAAATGATGGTTTAGTGTAAAAACACATCTTTTATTTTCTATTAAACAAACAAACAAACCCAACAACACACTTTGGGAATTGTTGGAGTTTGGGGTTTGCCTGGTGAGGTAAAAGAAAATGCTTCTCATTATATGTGTATTGGTTGTTTTTTTAAGAATTGGTGTCCATTTAACATCATTTAACGCCAGCCCTGAAGCTGGGCAGGTGTTAAATGTCTGGTATCAGACCAAGGACTCCCTTCTAAAATGCTGAGTAAAGCTGGCTAGAAAGCAAAACATGCTACAGGAAAAATGGGGATGTTTTAGAATTTTTGTCTCATCAAAATGAAAATAAGAAGAGAAAGCAAGTGAACAAACAGGTTCAGCTCACAGTATGCCCCAGTCTGGTGCTGAGGATATTTCTGTAGGATGTAGGAGACCAGGGTTCATGTTTGTGATCTAAAACACCTCCCTGAGTGGGATCAATCTGTTGAGCACAATTGCTCCTGTTGGATTGGTCCTGGCTTCATAAAAACCCCATTCCGTGGGGCAGAGGAGAGAGAATGACCCAGAGGTTGGTGTATTTGCAGTGACTGTGGGAAGACTGTGTCAAACCCTTGCTCTGCTTTATCTGGAGCCAGCTCAATCTTTCCTGTGTCACACGGTGTAAATCCACAGCACCAGGGAATGTGCTGCCCACATGTCCTTTCCCAATCAGTTTGTGCCCATCAGTCTCAAGCTGAGCGAGAAGATTCTTCCCATGAATAAAATCATGTGTTTCCCACAAAACGTTTCTGAGAAATCAGCATTTTCTTTCCCCCTGCCCCAAAAAAATGGACAAACCCAATCCCTTCTACTTTGAAAATGCCTGACTAACATCAGTGCTGAGCGCTGATGAGGTCAATTGACCGCTTGCCTCCTTCCAGCATTTGTGTCTTTTTATTTCAACACAGTTTGAGAGCTGCTCTTCTGGCAGGAAATTGCAAAAAAGCCAAGGCTGCATTTAAATTCAGCTGCAGCTTGCACCGAGGGCAGTTTTGAAATAATCTTTATATAGAAGATGTTGTCTCAACTACCTATTGAACACACTGAACCTCCCCCATGCCTAATCTTCCTGCTTTGCACAAAGCATAAAATTTATCTCATAAATACCAGAACCAGTACCTAAGAAAGAGGCCTGGAAAAAGAAGCTTTACTAATAGAAGCAATAAGTCCATCCCAAAGGGGCTTTCACTGCCTCATGATGACTAACTGGGAATGTGCATGTTGAGAAGGGAGGGGAATAACTGATAAGGGGGTCAGAGAAGTCAAAACCACAGATTTTATTGGCATTAGAAATGTGACCACTCTAAGCAGCATGTAGATGGAGCAGCTTTCCTGGCCAGCAGATTACTGGGTGTATTCCTACCTCTGCTGTTGGTCTCTTGAAGGGTTCTCAGATAAATAACCTTCCCCTTTGTGCTCCTGTTTCCCTCACTGTAAAGTGCTGTCAGTGATGTTTGTTGCCTTTGTAAAGCACTTTGAGATCAGTGGGCAAAAGGGAGGTGTTAGAGTCATTGTTAGTTCCAAAAGAGAAGCTGTACAAGTGAGGTTTGAAGTAATCCTTCTTTTTCTATGTCTTTTCCTCTCAGTAATATCTTATCTTTTGGGAAGAAACTCCTGATTGCAAACTAGTGAACTTAGAAGTGGCCAACAGCTTTGACCTCTGAGGCAAGAGTGCCCAGACAGGGCAGAGACAAACAATATATGTGTTTTTCTCACGAGTAAAACCAGACCAAAGCAAAGATAACATACGTTAAATAGAAATAATATAAGATCTTTTAAAATCCTCCACATTGTTGCCATTTTTTATACACAAATTGCTGCATTTAGGTCACAATAAAAAAATATTTTCATGCCTTTGAGCCCTCACCACCTATTGCCTTGGGCTCACAGCAATCAATAATGGAGCCAAAGCAGCTGTATTTGGAGACTTTGTTCTGCCATTTGATTCCTATACAGATTTTTCATGACCAAATTAGAGAATGAAACAAATGACTATTCAAGAAGGCTTGTTAAAGAATGAGACTCTATAGTCCAGTGCCACAGCTTATGGCCCATGTGGAAGCCCAGCTGAGAAATCCAGCACTGCTTTATCAGCAAAGTTACAAATATTTACTGAGAACAGAAGTCAAATGTGGAGGACTGTCTGATCCAAGCTATGCATGCGTGTAACTGCCCAAAGCATGAAAACAACTGTTTTTTCTCGATTTGCCTTGCTGTATGGGTGGTCCCCAGTGTTATCCATAAATAATCTTTTTTTTTTTTTTTTAAAACTTTGTACAGGATAAAGAGGATAATAACCGTACCAGCTTCACCAGCCTGTGGAGAGAACAGCTGAAGAGAGCATGTGAAATTGCTGTGATGAATAGCAGAAGAGGGGAAGGCTTCTCTCAGTGAGGGAGATCTAAGCAGCACATCAGGCCAGGAGGCAAACTGAGAGAAAACTTTTTTGGATGTAACCAGGTAGGTTGCTAGGACTGAATTAGGAGTGCTGTATGGAAACCAATACGTTCTCTGAGCAAAAGAAAATCAGAGAAAAATGAATGCAGCCAAACATGTGATTTAAACCTTGTCTAAATTAAGGAAGAAAGACTAAAGTGCTATTCCAAAGAAAGAGCTTGAAAATCAAAGAAAAGAAATTCTAAAACAGTAAGAGGGAACCTTCCTCCTCTTTAGAGACACTCAAAGAGAAAATAGCATGTGCCTTTCTATTAAAAATGTGTCTTGCCAAGGAGAAAAGGCTTGAAACATGAATGTTTCAAAGACTTTAACCCCACCATACTCTAGTTAACTCTTGCAGAGATGGGCAGCAGTGGTGGTGGCAGAACACTTCTGGGAGCTTGACAAAGTGACCTGGAAGCCTCAATTTCAGAGGCAAGACCTGTTGTGTCTGCCTGAGACACTGAGACACCACATTCCCAATGCACAGGTGGGATATATGCAAATATATGCAAACCACACCTGCAGCATCCCAGCCTCCCAGTGCCCTCAGGAGCTGCTCCAGTGTACAGGTTGATTGACCCTTCAGCTGCAGATACCTGTTGGTGGGACAGGCTGAGCTTTAATCTGGCTCTGGCCACACAACACACTCACCCCAGGAAGGCCTCAGGCTGGTTTGACTCTCTGCTTCCAGCAGCAATCCACATGTTAAAGATCAGCACATTGGATAAATGTTAACAGCATTTCAGGCCAGCAGCTCAGCAGTGAAGCAGTGCCATGTGTTGAGATTTTTTCCTGATCTGTAGCTGCCAGTGGCGTGAGCTGTGGTAGCAGCCTCTTCTCCATTTCACTAATGACAGCTGTAAACCTCCTCTATCAACAAGCTGGCTTAAGCCATGACATGATTGCCTTTGCTGTCTCTGTGCATTTAGCAAGCTCTTCCTTCTTCTCAGAGTGTTTGGGGAGCTCACATAGAGCATGGTGGGATACTGACTCTATTGCTGGCTTGGATGACCAGATACCAGGAAAAAATGGTAACAGGAGAAAGTCTGAAAAGAGCATTTTCCATCAGAGGCACTAGAAAAGTGCAGGATAGTATTTCCTCTGGTTGTTCAACAGCAATTAGTACAATATTGTTTAGGTCACTTTTGAATTGAGCTTTTCTCAGGCAGTAAACATGGAAAGTTACTTTTCCATTAGAATATTGGTGGAGTTTGTGTAGGTAATAGTGTGGCCAATCCTGGACTGGAATTTCAATACATTGAATCCTCTCTGAAGGAGGCCTAAAACTTCTGGGTAAGTGCATTACCAGGAGAGGTATCTGTATACCATTCACAAAAATTATTATGCATTTCAGAATACACTTGATTTTTAAGTAGTTCTTGAACTCCCAAGTGCTTAAATCACGTCTAAAAGTAAAATACTGACTCTTCAGTCAGTAGAAGCTTTTGAAAGTATTATCCTCTGTGTTTTCCAGTTATGTTCCTCTTCAAGCACTTAAGTGATTTTTAACGGCACTGATCACCCACAGGCTGTGTTGCTGTTCCTGACAGTTGTGAGCAGTCAGCACCTCTGGAGAAGTTTGGTGCCTCAGTTCATCTCCCTGGATTTTAAAACTGTGGCCTCTGCTTTTATTGACTTTTGAGACAGGTGAAGTTGATAAAGTGAATGATATAAAAAGTGCAGCAGAGCATTAAAAAGCAGGAAAGATGATGAGAAGAGATTGCAGCCGAGATTAAAAGGCAGGATTTCATTGGGATGTTTTCCTTATGCCAAGAGTTCTTTTTTATTGCCTTTTTCCCCTTCATGTGCAGTTGCACTGAAAAAGCTGCATCCTGACTCTCCCACACCCCTGTATTTTATCACAGCCAGTGATGCACATCCTTGTTAAATATTTCTGTGGTTAAATGTCACCTGGCTTGGTGGAAGCAGGAGCCTCATGGATGGGGCTCACAGGAATGAGTCATTTTATAACTCAGTCCCTGCAGCTCCCCCTCAGCTGGATCTGCTCTCATCCTGAGCCCAGCCAGGGCTTGGCACTGCACTCACTGGAAACCTGGGCTGGAGAATTCGTGCCCCAGCTCACTGTGTTGAGTCCTGTGGCAGCAGTTCTGAGCTGGGATTGTTCCCTGGCTGTACTTCCTCATGCTCAGACTCCTCTGAGGCTCTGTGCTGTTTCATACTCGATTTTGGAGGTCTGGACAATCCTGCTGCTTGCATCTTCTAAGTTAAACAGGGTCAGACCTGGTTAGTTCTTGGATGGAGTGACCTCCAAGGAAAACAGAGGTGTTAACCTGCAGGAAGTGTGATGGTGATTCAGGAGGTGGCTCAGCTCCCTCAGTCAGGAGTGAACTGGGCTCTCCAGGGCCAGAAAGTGAAGTACTGGCAGAGATGACAACTTCCAAAGGTCAGGGCAGGATGGAAAACCGATGTCTGTTTGTTTTCTTTGCAAGGGCATGAGGAAAAGTTCCTGCCCTAGAAACAAGGCACCTCTGATGTGATTAAAGAAGCCAACAAAACTCTGCTTCTCTAAACCTGGGAAATCACCTTTTGGAAAGATCACACATATGGGATTCCAGGTGGGCACATCCTTAGGCTACATATTCTTTTTGCATCAGGTCTCCTAATTTCTCTCCTCCACTCTGGCCAGGGATGCCCACAGGATCAGTCTGTGCAGTGCTAAAATTGGGAAATGGATGGGATAACTTCTACCTGCCTTCCTCACGGTGCTTATTTGGGTACTGTTCCCCACTACATGGAAGGTTTTTCATCCCAACCAGAATTAGAGCAATTACTTCCTGTGCATGGCTAATTGTTTCCAGTGTCACTTAGAAGAGGTCAAATTAAGTAGGAGCAATCAGGTCCATTGGACATCTGATGCAATCTGTGCCTTGTCTCAAATTTTCGCATAATAGGTTAACTTAGAATGAAGTCTTCATTCTTATTTTATCAAAATCAGTTTGTTCTTTCATCATTTTAGGTCAAACTTTCTTTTTGCTTAACACTTTTGCTAAGTATCCAAGTAGTAGTGGATGAGAGTTCTTGTAATATAAATCTTTCTTTGGACTCTTTCCTATGTATCACACCTGGCTCAAAACTTCAGCTCTTTAAATGAGAAAAGATGCTCTGGTTCCTCCCACTAAAACTGGGCAATGCTTTCACTAACATTACATTTACTCCCATGAAATACCTTTCTCAAATCAGTGTGTGGTTACAACAATGTGTCCTAAGATTAAATCTACCTTTAGGGTAAGTTTTTCATTCATGAAGAAAAACCTTTTCAGTACAATTACTGATATTCCTCACTTGCATAGTCTATTGATCATTAATTTATTGCATCTTTCTGTGGGACAGTGCTGACTGCATGCTGGATTAGAAGGTATTGAGTCACTGTTCATTACTGATTTATTGAAGCCTGTAGTGGGAGCAGAATGAAACACTGCTAAGCCTGTTTGAAACGAAAGTCAAGTGAATGTAAAGCACATGCTTAATGTAAGTGCCTCCTTAAATGCTGTCCCAACAGAAGGATGGATTTCTCATCCTTAAGGATTTTGCATTAAATCACAGGGGTCAAAATTCAGGCTTTGTTTCAGTGAATCAGTCAGCTCAGGATAAATGAGCTATTTGTGATCTCCCACTGATGGCACTTCCCATGCAGACAGGCACTTGGGTGCTCCACCTCATCTGCTGCTTCTTTTGGCTCTTGCTGCAGTTCTTTATGTACATTTTTTGCCACTTGCAGCTGCAATTGCCACTTTTGAGACGAGAAGGGGGAAGCAAGTACGATTTCTAGATTTTTTGTGGATTTAGGCATCTTCATGACAGCTTTACCGAGCTTGCTCATATTATGCTCTTCCTGGCATTTCCTCCTTTTGAAGTCATTAAAACCAATTTCATATTTATAAATAAAATGTCCTAATGCATCTAATATATGATGAGGTCTGGCTGCTGCCTGCTTTTCTTTTTAATGTTTACGCCAGGTGCCTCTTGCTTTCAAGGAACCAAGCAATGAATAAATTTAACAGATATTTCTTTTAATTAGCCCCCAAAGAGCTAGCAACGAAAAACACTATCAGAGACATTCTAGTGCTTTAGAAAATATAAGACTTCTTCACAAAGCCTCTACACAGTATTACAGAACAGCAATAAAATCATCACTTGCATGCAGAAATAGATTGTTTACACAGGGATCTCTTATGAACTGGCATTTATTATGATTAACTTCTAATCACACAAACATTTCCACACATGCATCTGAGCAGAGCTATTGAAATCAGTGGGACAACTCTGCTGCCTGACATTAGGCACAGGCATTAAAGTTTGTGGGATTAGAGCTCCATTTGTGTGTATCTCTAAGACCTTTGCCTCCTCTCACAAGGGGGAAGGAAAATTTATACTCCAGATTGGTGTAATTACTGTAGGACATACAATATTGGCAAACTAGATTCTCTGAATGTCTGCAACATTTCAAAGCAGTTTAAGATAGAGGCTAGAGGCTGACAGTTTCTTCTTCTGACTTACATTCTGCCCCCTCTGCTTTTGATTCTGCATTCAGAGCTGCCACAAGAATGTCAGCACTGCAATAAATATGCATTTATGTAGCACCTTTTTTTTGAAGTTTTCTAAACACTTTACAGACAGCCCTTTATATTCACAGATCTCAAAGTATTTTAGAAATCTCTGTTAGTATTGTTTTCTTTTTCTTCTTTCTTTCTTTCTTTCTCTTTCTTTCTTTCTTTCTTTCTTTCTTTCTTTCTTTCTTTCTTTCTTTCTTTCTTTCTTTCTTTCTTTCTTTCTTTCTTTCTTTCTTTCTTTCTTTCTTTCTTTCTTTCTTTCACTGGGGGAGCAATGGTTGTGTTTCCAGGGGAGTGACTGATCCGGGAACCAGTGCTTTCAAATTAGCTAAATCAGAATTCTCCTACAAAAATTTTCTCCAAAAGATCTGAAGTGGCTATGAGGGAAAACATAAAGTTTTTATTTCCATCTTGCAGTTTGCTGGTATAGGCAGGATTACGCAGGGCTAATAAACTTCATGTGTGACAAGAGTCAGCCCAGAGCATTCCTATCAACCAGACACAGTAATTATGTTTGCCTTATGGCTGGGATATGGGGAAGAAAATCCAAAAACCCTGGCTCCAAAGTTTTTTGTTGTAGGTAGATCATGGGGAGTGAGGGATGTGGTCATTCTGCACTGCGTCCCTCCCACAGGTCAGTTTTACGTGTGGCTTTGGGGGACACTGAATTTAGAGCCTACTTTTTGTGTCTGGTTTACTTTGGTTGCAGTTGCATTGTGCCCAGGATGTCCAGATAATAGAGCTGGCTGTGTGCCTCCCAAAATATCCCCAAATCCTGGAGCACTGGGCAGGGAAGAGCAAATATGTGCAGGTGGATCTGGGAGCAGCCAGAGTGAGCCTGAGTCCATCGGTGGCTGTTGCTCTGCTCTCAGGTGGCACTCCCAGGATCCATAATCTTTCATTAAGGAGTCACAATCCCCCGATAATGGAGTGTACAGGGTCATCCCACTGTATTGATCCAATCCCTGGAACAGCCAGCTGAGGAAAAACACTTCCTTCCCTCCCCCAGCCACATGGAAGTTCCTTCATTAGAGCTCACTATAAAGCTACAGAAATATTCTCTTCCAGCAACATATTTCCCATAATATTGTTATGGGAAGTGCCTTAAAAGTGGCAATCAATTCTTCTTTGAAGTCATTACCAACCAAAAATGAGTGCAGGAATCAGTGTGAGAGGGCTGGAAACACGAGAAGATTTAAAGTGTATCTCTTACATGTGCTCCAGCAGAGAGGAGGGAAGAGATCCGATTGCTTTCTTACCCTTGGAATTTCTCTGTTGGTTTTAATAGTCTGATACCCTAATGACAAACTCCACACACACTCTGGGGTATGTTCTCAGCTAAATCCATGGGGATCCATGTCTGTAATACTCATTAACGTCAAGGAGCGTTAGGAGGAACATAAATCTTTGCTCACTAAGATGTGAATCTAGACTCTGATGTTCACCATACAGCATCAGCTGCTGACTGAAGAAAAAGAGGAATTCCAGCACCTAGAAAGTCTCCTTGAGCGTTCCTAGACTAAACAATCAATTCAGCCAAAAAAAATCAGGGATGAAATTTCTACTCCACACTTTTGGTTCAAAACACCAGCTGTGATAGAGAGTGATGCATATCCAATGGGCAAGGCTCTGGCTCACACAGGAAGTCCATAAAATCCCTGTGAATCCCCAGCCGGCCAGACAAGCTCTCTAGTTCCACCAGGAACCCTGAAAAACAGATAAGCAGTGCATTTCTCAGTTAATAGTCAGTGCCACATGGCCCAGGAAAACATCACACTATGCACACACATAAAGAGGAATTTTGATGCCAAGAAATTAGAGCTACCCAATAACAGACTTCTGATTTGTGATTTCTTTGGCACCGAGCCTAACACAAAATCACTGTGATTTCCAACTGCAAATATTTTTGGAACCACCGGACTTGGTCCTGTGTGTATGTTAAATGAAATGAATGTTCAAAATCCACAATAAAACTCCAGAGGGGAGACTCCGATTAGAATATTAACATTAATCTTAGGAAGTCACCAGGAACCATTCAAGCTATAATAATAAACTGCAATAAAGAAGGAATATAAGGGCTTTTTTGCTGTCTGTTCAGCAAGCAGGTGTTACTGTGAACACTCTAATCTACACAGCACAGAAGTGAAGTGGTCGCCCTTTAATTTTCCAGTTGCATAAAATAAATAAATGACATTACCATAATATGTACAACAATCCCTCTTATAGGAGCTTAAGTGTAGCTCAGGGACTGGTGCAGATACTGACATAACGTCATGCAGCTCCCTGAGACAAGGCTGGAAAGTTTTCAAAAGCAATCCTTCTCTCAACAGCTCCAGAGGCAGAGCAAGAGGCTGAGTTCACTCCCTGTTTATGGCAAGAGCCACCCCTGGGCCACTTGCTGCTGCCAGGGTCCCTGGAATTCACCCTGGGAAGTCACAGATGGAAGGACAGGATGCTGCCATGCTGTTCCAGCAAGGGGCTGAGCTGTGCTGGTTGGACTTGCCCCATGTACTGAGCTCTGATGTTATTTGGATCCAGGCTGAAGTGCTTAAATTTACATCTCTAAAATGTTCCTTATCAGCTGTGGTTCGATTTTCAAAATGGACAATCATTTCCAAAAGCAGCACTTAATCATTTCCACTTGCAGCAGTTAATCAGGATTTCTCAGCTCTGACATCAAGCTAATATGGATATATATATATATGTTCAGTGTTAAACCTTTGTGTTTAAAAGCTCTGACCATCATCTCTAATATAGAAATAAATCTATGGTTCTCAGTGTACAATATTTGCTTGCAAAATTCAGGAAGAAGAATGATCAGGAGGTGAATCAAACTAAACCTGCCCTTTGACTTTGATTGGACACCTTTTAGGTTTGGTGTTCTGAAATTTAACTGGTGACAGAAAAGGTTTCCCATTATCATTAGAAAATTGGATTCAAGCGGGACTAGCACATGATTCACTGTATTTTCATAAATAGGTGAGAAACAAGGTGTACAGGAATTTCTTAATGCAGTATAGCTCTGCTTTCCAGTTCAGGCACTGACTCCCAGTGGTGAACATATTTCTTTTGCTCTGGAGAAGCCATTTTTCACACCTGGCTACTTGGTGGTGTTCAGTTTATTTCTGATGCAACTCAGATTCCAGGAAGTCTGGGAGCTCCCAAAGCCAAGTCTGCTCTGCAGAGATCTGCAGCTCGGCAGCAACACTGAGCAGTCGGAAGTTAATCCATGCTGAGCTGTATCACTGAATCTTTTGGGATTCACTCCAAGCTTGTTAGGAAACAAACTCCAATCCTGAAATGCAAAGCATCAAGACTCCTCAAGGAACGTTTTTTGATCACATGTACCAAGCAATTCACAAAGAACTGACCAAACACTGGCTTTAGTGTGTTTGTGTGTCGCTGTGAGGAGTTTTCTCTGTGCAGCCTTGCAGAGCAGCAAAATTGTCCTTCCAGGTATGACACTGCTCTATTAATAGTCTATGAAGTACTGGGAGCAAATGAAAGACACTTCAGATGACTCTTGAAAAATGAATCAGTATCTGCTCTGAAATTGGACCCCAAGTATGGAAACATGGAATAGGATGTGTCTGTGAGAGATTATTTTGGGGCCATATGGTTTCTTACTCTGCTCCACCCTCCTTTTCAGGAAACCAACAAGTCCCAGCACCCTGTACTCATTTGAGATGGATATGGGCATGTTTTGGGAGCAGACTTTGCAGAGCTTTCAGGAATTCTGTTCTTTCCTACCAGACAACTTGTTCTGCTAATGCCTCCTGACCTGTCTCTGTGGAAAACACTTATGCAGGGGGAAACCCTTATGCACCAATTCTTGTCTTCATCCTACAAATAAGTTGCTGGCTTTTCTCTTCACCACTTTGCTTTTATCTCCTGTCTGTCCTCTTTGACACATCTCTCCTGCTGACTGCTGGTGGGACAAGCCTGTGATTTGTTCCCAGCAAACACATGAGCAGAGTTTCCACCATTGTGTGGTCTCACATTCTGAACTTACCTGTGGGTGTTTACTTTGGTGGCATGACCTGGTATTTTGTAGCTCTATATCTTTTTTTTTCTCCTTCCTTGATATTTTGTTCCCCTCAGCCACGATAACTCTTCGTCAGAAGCTGCTGCATTTCTGCTTTGATCATATAGAACGTACTGTATAGCCTCGGGTAGCACAGTGCTGCTTAATACAGATGAAATAGCTACAAACCCTCTTAGAAGTGGGGTTTAAAAAGGGATACCAGTGAAATCAGATCCCTCTAGCTGGACAGCAGTCTGATAGCAGAACAAGGGCTGTTGTGGTATTTGGCAGCCAGACAGTCTTTATTGTTATTAGATGAAACAAAGCTTGTGATCTTTAGTCCTTGACCTTCACTGCAGCAGCACACTCTTAATCAGACCTTAATTTAACACCTAACATGGGCACAGAAAGGGCCGGCCATGGGCTGCTGGTTTAATTACAAATAGCTGATATCATCCAAACCAATTTAACCTCATTGCCGTGTGCTGGGATGGGATGAGAATCGCCCTTCAGACAGCACAAACCAGTTCCCAACAGAAACAAACAGCTATAGGCTGCTCCAAGTTTTGTGTGTTCACTTAAAAAAGAAATAACTTCTCCTTTGGATGCTTTGCAGGTGACGTTGCAACCTTTTCGGGAAGAGCTGGAATCAGCATGATTTACTCAATCTGTTTGCCCTTTATGCTTTCACTCTGGCATTTTAGGTATTTCTAATATTTAAAGATCAAGCCTCCTGCTGATGGGATTCTCCCCTGCACATTCATGGGATCTGTTGCTGTGTGGTAGCATCTGTGTAGCTGGGTAAGAAGTAATATTTATGTGTTTCATGATCAGATTTTTCACATATTGCTGCTGCTTTGTGCTCAGTTCTTCACAAAC
This sequence comes from Entomyzon cyanotis, assembly GCA_024500445.1. Lineage (NCBI taxonomy): Eukaryota > Metazoa > Chordata > Aves > Passeriformes > Meliphagidae > Entomyzon > Entomyzon cyanotis. Next base: position 578,800 of record JAKEPQ010000746.1, read on the forward strand.
TGACACAATATTTATTTTTGACATTTAAATCTGAATAGTCATATTTTTACATGTTTTGACACAAAATTTGGTCTCTTTCTGAGTTAGTCTGGGAATCTGAAAACATCCAAAGTCTTCTTTTGGAAACAGGATTGTTTTGATTAATCAGATTTCACTCAATTTTTTTCACCAAAATCACCATCAGCAAACCAAATGTACAACAAACACGGTAAGTGGTCTGCAGTTTTTTAGTGAAATCCTGAATTTTCCATCAGATCCCAGTTAAATACACAAAGATTGTTGTAAGCATGACAGGTTTGCTTGAAAGAGATTGCATCAGTTTTGCTACAGGTGGATGGCTACCTCTGGCAGAGCACTTTAACAAAACCAGTAATGAATAAAATAATGTAAAATATTAATGTGTGGCAAGAGCTTGGTCTCTGAGACGTTGAAGATAGAGGTTCCACTGTCAGGGCTTGCTGAGACCCTGCCTGAATCTGAATCAGAGTTCATCAGACAAATTCTGATGGCTTTTAAGGAAGTTGGGCAAGAAATTAACATTCTGTGTGGTCTGTAAGAGGCCACATCCCTCGTGGCTCTGCAGGGCTGACAGAGAAGGACAGAACAGCACATTGGCCACCATGTCCCCATGTCCCCTGCATTGCTGCTGGAGGGGATCTGCTCTGGGACACTGGCAGTAACAGGCTGGCACTGGGATATTGTGCACATGGAAAGGTGAGGGTGGATTTTCTGGCACTCTCAGGAGGAAGCTTCTCATTCCCACTCTGCACAGACATGAGTGACTTCACACAGTGTAAGAATCGAGCCTGAAGATTTCAGGCTGAAATGAATTTATCAATCAAAATGAACCCAAAACCTCCAAGGGAAGTTCTGAATAAAATTCCTTCCATTGCAGAGGAAAGCAGGACTTTGCCCTTGGAAACTCTTGTACTTGAAAGGCCAGATCACTGCACATTTCTGGTGTTTTCAGCATAGAGGCTGTTTGAATGGGAATTCCAACTGGGCTGAAGAGTATGTGTTGATTCCCAAGATCCAGCTTTGGAAGGGGACAGAGCTGTTGTGTGTTTAGCTCCCAGTTTGGTTTCTACACAGTGACTGCTGTGCAGTCACATTCTGGGTCACTTTGCACAAACTTCCCATTGTAGACCCCTTCCACTGACTGAGCTTTGGCTGAGACAAAAGAAGGACTCGTAGTGCCAGAGCCATGGTGGGACAAGGTTTAATCTCCAGCTGATGCTGTACTTACACAAAATCAATATGAACAGCAGGTTGTCACTGGAAGTGGAAAGAGAATCTCTATGACAGGCTTATGCTTTTTTAAAAACTATTTCAGTTAATCTTGTGCAGTTCTTTTGTATAGGTAATTCTTTCTGTTGCAGGGTCTGCTGAAATGTTCCCAGGCCTGGCTGGAGGATCAGTGTTGCTTTAAAACCTGAATAAACAGTTATACGCCCTGGTAGCTTCAGATCCAGTAGCCAGAACAAATGACATTTTGCATTAATTCTTCCAAGTGAATTGCTCTGTGACCACTGTAGGCTTTGGAGTTTTTGACTCACAATATAGAAGACTGTTAATGCTTTTCTTGAAGAGCTCTGAGACACTTTTCTTTCACTACCCTGATTGTTTCCCCAGTCAGTGCAGCTAGCTGGGAGCCCAGTATGGTTTCACTACTCCTGCGAGCTATGTTTTGACTTGGGGTTTGGACTTTTCTGTGATCGAATGTTTTTACAGGGCTGCCTGTGACCTCACGCGAGGGCAATCGCTGTGTTGATTTGCAGGAATGCAGATGGGTCTGCAGAAATGTCAGGGTCTCCCATTAAGATGTTTCTTTCACCTCAGCAGGGGGAGTGGGTTCCTGCGGGTGCTGTTACCGAGATGCCCTGCAGTCAGTCACACAATTGCCCTGATGTGTTCCAGCAGCCTGGTGTTAACGTGCCATCGCTTCTCGGGATTTCAGCACCAAGGCATCACTTCTTTGGGTTACAATCACATGGGCAAGTGGGCTTCTGCTGGGAGAAAGCAGTGCCAGTCCCTGCAGCCATGCTGTGCCCTGGGATAGGGGGATACAGTCAGCACTTTTCCTGGGTGCAGGACATGCTCTCAGAGTTCTGGATGCAGGATGTGCTCTCAAAGTCCTGAGTGCAGGACATGCTCTTCAAGTCCTGGATGCAGGACATGCTCTCCAAGTCCTGGATGCAGGACATGCTCTCCAAGTCCTGGATGCAGGACATGCTCTCCAAATCCTGGATGCAGGACATGCTCTCAAAGTTCTGGATGCAGGACATGCTCTCAAAGTTCTGGATGCAGGACATGCTCTCAAAGTCCTGCTGAGCCTTTTTCACCTTCGCACTGCCAGGACTGGATCCAAGGCTCACTGGAAGTCAGTGGCACACTTCCACTGCTCCTGGATCCCTCTAGATGAAGCTGGGTCAGTGCTGCATTTCCCTCTTTCACAGTGCATAACATAAGGATTTACATTTCCAGAGTGCATTGTATGTTCCATAAGTGCACTACATATGTGCAGTGCACTCCTAGAGCAGGTTTTGACTACATTTCTCTATGTGTTGGCATTTGTCTGCACCATCTGATGAGTATTTGCTCTACAAAGGCACCTAAAAGAGCAATTATATTTTTCAGAAAGTCTTAGAAGTTCTCTGTATGGGCAGGTATTTGTTATGCTGAGGATTGAACTCTTGAAAAGACAGAAAAGTTTGAGCTTTCTTGATAAAGAAAAACAACACACCTTGTTCACATTTTTCCTGGTATTTTTGTGATTCTTATCATGCTTTGTGTTCTTTTTAGGTGTGGAGTTCCTAAAGCTGGATGATTAGAGAATCTTAGCTTGTGTGAAACTCAAAACAGGAATTTCTGAGCTTTCATTATTGTAGAGAAAAGCTTGGGAAAGAAGTGCATTTGGAAAACAAATACCAGAATGCTAAAAAAAGGAACCCAAAGTCATGAGCCAAACTGGTGCAATATTGTGGCATAGAGACTAATTTAGTCCCAGGTTCTCACTAAAAACTGCTGCTTATTAAGCAAATTTAAAACTTTTTAATTTTATTGCCTTAAGGATACTTAATCCAACATCAAAATGTTTTTGCTTGTAAGATGTTTTCAGTGTCACAAATATCACATTCCAGATGAAAACATCATAAAGTAAATTTTCATGATGAGTGAATTTGATACAAAATTAAATATTAGCCTTTTTCAGAGGTACTTGCATATTCAGGGTGTGTGGGTGTCAGTTTGTGTCTATGTCTTCTTATTTTGAGTTAATACTGGTATTTTCATGCCTGATTCATGATTTTTGAATGCTTGACCTTGGCAGCACTGAACATCTGCCTTAATTGTGGGTACTAAGCTTCTTTGAAATTCTCACCTAAACTTAAAATTTCAGCCATAAAAAAACCCCTAATCCTAGACCAGACAAGCCACTTGCCAAATGCTGGGCTATAAATTACAGCCATTTCTTTTTATTACAGAGTTATACAGTAAAAAAATAAACCCCAAACACCTAAACCCACAAATCTAATTACACCAAATGTGCTCCTCGTCCAAAGCTCAGCCTCAGCCCCAGATAGGCCAAATGGTTTAGCTGCAGACTAAACTTCTGGAAAAACAGAAGCTGAAATAGTAACACAACAGCAAGGCTGTATTAGCCCTTTAGGGGAATATCTAAATAAGCAATAAAAGTAATGAAATAGCATTTATAGCCTCGGTGTCAGAAATGGATTGTTTGTAAATAAAAGCAAAGCAGGTTTGCTGGGGTAAACTGGCACAGCTCTGCTCCCAGCTCTGCTCCCAGTTCTCCCAGTTCCACTCCCAGCTCAGCAAGGCAACCCCTGGGATCAATCCAGGCTGGGAGTGAAGGGATCAGGAACAATCCTGAGTCCTGGGCTCATCCCCCATTAAATGAACCACAGCTCATCCCCCAGCGTGGGCAGTGGGTGAGGGGGGATTTCTGCCCCTCTCCTGTGCTCTGGTGGGATTCCCACCTGAATTCCCACCTGGATTCCCACCTGGAGCATCTGTGGTCCCAGCACAGGATAGGATCTGCTGGAAGAGGCCACAACAGTCCTCTGAGGGCTGAAAAACTTCTGCTCTGAGGAAAGGCTGAGGGAGCTGGGGTTTTTCAGCCTGGAGAAGGCTCCAAGGAGATCTTATGGTGGCCTTTTGGTAATTTAAGGGAACTTCTAAGAATGTAGGGATAAAACTCTTTAGCAGGTCCTGTTGCCACCAGGTACCACAATGAGTGCTTTGCCTTCAGCAATGCTTGAGGGGAGGGAGAAGGGAATTTGACTTTCCCAGCACAGGAAGATGGAGCTGTGCACATTTGCATGCATTTTGCATTTTCCTGTTAAATGTCCCTACACTTGGAAAAGTTTAGCCCCGGAAGTTACAGAAAAAAATATCAATTGTTATTGAATTTATACTCCGCGAGTGAACTGTGGTCCAGGAGGTTTTTTAGAGATGGTCATCTCAATGCATTTTCTTGTTTTGGTTCATAGCATGAGGCAGGAGTTGTGTCTTGTTTACTGGCTATACCTGCTATAGCCACAGGCTGAGTTTGCAAGAGAGAGGAAAACAAAAGGTGGAGGCATTAATTGTTCATTACAAAGAGAGAAAAATTGTAACTAATCATGGCACAGCACTGCTGCTAATGCATTCGAAACCTCCCTCCACCCCCCCCCAACCATATGGGGGTTTAAAATGTAAATACAATTTGTAATTGAGAGCAGCATTTTATTACTTGCTTTTAAGAGGCACAGGACGCCTGTAACCCTCAATATGAAATTTCCGCTGGCTAGAAATAAATTCAGCTCCGTGTTTTGTTTTTATTCCCTCGGAGAAAGGTAAGGGTCGGTCTGCAAGCTCTCAGTCTCTCACTCAACGCCGAGGGAGAAGTGGCTGGGAGCTGTGGTTTCCAGTCACTCTGCTGCCTTCCTCACGTTGCACACTGGAGGCAAAAGCAAACACTTTTGCTGCAGAATAAATCCTCCGAGATGCTGAGAGCTGCTGAGCTACCACAGCCCGGGCTGGAGTCAGAGGGAACTGCAGGCATGCAGCCCTGCATGAAAATCAACATTCAACATACAGTCTTAACTTAGAACAACAAAAAAACCCCAACAACTAAACAGATAGAAAAGTAAAAAGTTTCCCACACCAGATCTAGAAATAACCTCATCACAATGCAGAACAGAAAGGACAAATTACACAAAATCCACGCCTAGAACTTTAACTACAACGTAAATACTTCACTATTATTTTACTTTAAAATATGCACTTCCCTAGGTTTGTTCCTTTTCAGGACTGTGCTGCCTAAAAGCAGCTTTTCCTGCTGGTTGCAGTTATTTCTCTGTCACAAGAGCACCCAGAAATGAAGTCCTGGACTCAGGGAATGTTGCTTTACAGCTGTGGAACAAGGAGCAGCTCCTGACACAGGGACAGGCAAATGTGTGTGCAAGCCAAGTGACGAGAAAAATACACAGAAAAAGGAGTGTGGGGCATTTTTGCTTTTTCTGTGATAGGGGAGATGTCATAAGGATATAGGATTTACAGTTAGATCCTTTAGGGAGACAAACACTCAGGCTGTATGTGACTTAAATTAACCGTAGCAGCATTCCACTTCAAACTTTCAGGATTTTAGCAGGTTTGGGAATGCAGAGTTATTACATGGAGATGAAGGGTTTAGAATGGCACCACAGACGTTACTTGTGGGTACCTCTGTCAGCCTGGAAATAATCCCCTCACATTTCCTGTCTTCCTGCTCTTTTCTGTCAGCTCCAGCTCTGGGAAGCAGCGTGAAAAGAGATCCTCATAAAGAGCACAATAATCCTGCCCTGCAGCTCTTGCAGGACATTGGCAGGGAAAGGAGAAGTTATTCACGTTTTGGCTGGAAGGACTGGTGACCTCTACCTGTGCAGAACTCAGGAATGTCTAGAAAATTAAGGAGTAGTGAGGGGGCAGGGATTAATAGAAGGATGAAGAAAAACCTCTGTTTTATAAGGCAAACCATGTGCTGGTCACTCAACTATAAAAAGGACAATTCAGGGCAAAGTGAAGAGTTCCAGGACAATTGTAGGGGAAGGTTTAGGAAACTATCCAGCCATGGGTGTTCCTGGGCAAAAGAATTCACATCTCTGATAGAATTATTAGAGCTTGTTTTTCAAGAAGGTGAATCCTGTCCCACTATTCTAAGAAAAACATGGAAAATAATCAAAATAAAACTGAAAGTGAAATAGGTACAGCTGTGAATGGACTAGGCTGCAATATTGCAAGTTTGGAGACCTTGTGAGGTGCCTCGTGCCTCACAGGGTTTATCTCTCATATATTCTTCTCTGAGAAATCAGGAAAGCAGTAATTGTAAGAGTAGAAAGGAAGGCAGCCATGCCACTTCAGTGAATACAAACTCATTCTGCTACTTCAAGACTTCTCGGCTGAATTAATGTGTAGGACATAATAACAGCCATGCTGAGAGTGAAATATTCCCTCTCTCATTAGAAACCACTTCTGTTCTTGTTGAGCTGTATCCTCCCACCTTCATCTGCTCTGGGTTCTATCCAACATTATTTACAATAATTGTATCCACCTTCGCTGTTGGATTTCTCAAAGGAATTGTGGCTAAGAGGGATAAAAGACGTCTACACACTCAGTGGCTTTTTCCTCAAACAAATCAGGAAGTCAAGCATGGTTTACAAGGAGAAAGAGCTACTTGAAGAGCTCTGGGGTGTATTTGTTTTAACCACTTAACGTTGCAGGACACCTCGACATCCTATCTTATACACTAGCAACTAAAATCATACATTCTGTCAAGTAGATAAGTGAGTTGATTAAAAACCCCCTGAATATCCAAGAGCTCCTAGTGAAATCTCAGGATACATAACACATTCCTTGACCTCAAGACTGGAGTAAGGTAATGCAGGAGTGATGAACTCAGAGTTTGTCCTTTCTTCCATGATCTGTCAGCTTGGTGGTAAGAAGCAGGCAAACTGCCCAGGACTAAGCCACAAGTGTGGAGTGATGGCTGGACTTGCTAAAGGCACTTCTTTGCACCTCTGCTAGCCTTGAATATTTGTCTCTTTCCTTACATAAAAAATAAAATTGCAAATACTAAAAGCAGGCTGACATGCAGCTGACGCCTCCTTGCACAGAAACTCTTTGCATGTCACACTGACAAACACCAAAATGCAAATGACCTCTCATCACTAACCCACATTTTTCCACTCGGGTTTCTGCACAAGTGCACAGATACAGTAGTTAAATGAGTGAGGAGGGCTTGGTCATACATATAAACACATGAAACATGAAAATAGGGTCTAAACAGGCTGTACTTTTCCCTGCCTCACTGAAGTGGGCACTCAGCAGGCTAAAGAGTGTCTGGCTTAATGAGGTTAATGAAAATTGGATTTCCTTCTGCCTGGCACATTTAAGGAGAACCTTAGGTTAGGAGTTCACAGCAGACTTTCCTGTGGGACTTTGTTTTCTTCTGTGCTCTCAATAACTGATGTATACATGTGATCTGTGAGCTCTGAACGTCATCCTTATGTCTGAAAGTGAGCACAGAGGATTTCCTGGGTTATTTTGCATTTTTCCTTTCAATACAGAATGAGTTCAATGCCTGTCTTTGATGAGGGAGCATTACTCACTCACCATAGAAAAAGTAAAATAGGAAAAGTGGCTATTCCTTAATTCTTTCTTCTAAGGAACTTGGTACGTTTTTTTCCTGGGAAGGCTGTGGTGGCACTACCTCTGCAGTCATTGCTATCACCTCTATTCCAGCTCTTGGTGGAAGTTGGACTGGGAGCCACGGTTATTCATGATAAGAACCTTCCAGCTTAGATTCCAAATATTTTTCCTTTCCTGAGGGACATTTTCCTCAGATCATTGCTCTGTACTTTTGCAGTGAGGAGGTGCACGATGCCCACCCCCAGCTGTGCTGAGCAGTACCATGGAGTGCCTTTCCCTCATTAATTCTGGGCACAGAGTGTGTGCTCAGTGTCCCCCATTTGCAGGGACATGGCTCCAGCTGAGCTCCAGGGGAAGAGAGGAGCCAACAGCTCTTCTCTCCTGCTCTGGTTCTCCTCAGCAAGGAGCAGCTTCAGTCCCTGCAGATGGATTGTGGAGCAGAGTCACCACAACCAGCAACCAACCAGTGAAGGATGTACCTTGATGATTCAGCTTGCTGCTTCTCCTTTCAGGAGAGATTTTGGCTTTTACAAGCCTTGGTCTTGCCTTCTGCTGAAAGGCACAATGTGGGTCAAATTTGTTTCTGACAGAAGTTCAACCCTCTGTGCCTCCAGATCATTTCAGTTTTGTCTGTGCTCGTGGTTTGATATCTGGCTTTGGGCTTTAGGGGGTCTCTGTATGGCCAGGATGTTGGGTTCATGGCCCAGATTGCTTCTCCATGTTTTTAAACAGAAAAGCTCAAGCTAAAGGTATTTCCTTCACTGAAAAGGCAGGAAGACTTGTTCCTCAAGGAGTAATTCAGCCCACCTGAGAGGCAATTATTACAATTTATTATTATTTTTCAAACCTCGTGTGCTATAAAACATGACTTTTGGGGTGTGGACTCCTGCTTTTGGGATACTTGTATGGACTAAATGGGAATATGCCAATATGTCTGAGTGTGGCATTTGCATTTCCTCCTGTTTGAGTGACTGTAGTGTGTATTTTCAAACTACCAGGGGATTTTGTGTTGCATTTCTGAGTACATTGGGGTTGGCTTGCATGCATACATAACTAATGCCTGTGTTTTGAAGTGCCAGGAATGTAAAATGGGTTAGCAAGAGAACTGAGTCGAGCAGCAGGTCGAGACGTGTCACAGCAGGGTAATCCATCCAACAGAATGAGGATAGCTTGGGGGGTCCTGAGTTGAAAGAACTTGATTAGTCTGAGCTCAGAGTAAGGATTGCCACAGACTGGCAAAGGCAGGAGCAAAGACAGGCATGGTTTGGAGTGTGGGATCTGTAAGGTTCTACCCACAGTCACCAAGGTGCTCAGGGAGTCCCCAGTGGGTCAGTCTGGGGACTGAAGTTGCTGAAGCATCACTGGGAATGTGATGTCTGTTTTCAGAAGGCTTTCACAGGAGCTGCTCAGCTTCTCAGAGCTGCTCACTGCCTGGGTTCCACCCAGGGGTCCTTTCCTGGCAGTTTGTCACCCACTGAGAGCTAAGCCTCCACTGCCAGGACAGTCCTTCCCCCTGCAATTTCCACCCACAGCTCCTGCACTGCAGTGCAACCAGTTTCCAGCACTATGGACAAGCTGATCTTGAAAGGTCCCTTCCACACCATTCCATGAGGTCCACACCATTCCATGACTCTATGAATCTACAAAGGTGCAAATTCTGTCCTTAGCCTCATGAAGGTCAGTCCCAAATAATCCCACTTATTCCAAGAGGTGACATTGGCTTTATGCTGTTGTTTGTGAGGTCAGAATTTGGCACCTTTCTCGTGTGCTTTGCTCCTCTCCACAATTTGAAGCCAAGTTTAGGAGTGTGGGTTGTTTCATTAGCACAAACAGGGCAGTTTGTTAGTCTGCCATGTGATGATTCCCCCATAACGATTTTTTAAAAAAGTGCCAAAGGATTGAATTATCAACTTGTGACATTTACAAAGGTTTGTTAAATGCCTTTGTGGCTCCTGGATTTACAGCTACTGTGCTGGAGGAATATTACCATGCTCTACATTCAACATCTGCAAAGCAATGCCAAGCTACAATACCCATAATTTCCAAAGTGACTATTTCAGCTGGCATTTTCCACTGCATTTAAATTCTTGAATTGTCCTTCGTTTGGCAGTCCTTTTTCTAGTGCTCTTATGGATGGTGTAGCCTAAAATCTGTGCTGTACTCTGAGCTGGTACTGTTGCCTGTGTTTTATTCCACTGTGTGTGTAATAAAGTGAAATGGAGCAGCACTGCTCCAAATCTCAGTGTGATGTGATCCAGCATACTCTGAGACTCATCTGTAATTAAACCATAACCACCTGGCATGAATTTAGCCACTGGGTCAATATTCAGATATTATTTTCTGTAAACAAAATTGGATTTTGCTACACTGATTCTTTTTCAGAGGAGGTAGAATCTTACCTAGTTAGTTTTCAGGTGAAGAGTTCCAATTGCTTATCCTGAAATTTTAGAAAGCTCCATGCTATGCATACTCTAAACATTTTCAGAAATAGCATGTGTGTTGGTACAGACAGAAATTACAAATCCAGCAGATTAATTTAGAAAACAAGATCTCATCTTAACAGAAAAAGGCATAGTAGACCCCATCATGGCTTCAGTTGGCTTGGCCAATTACCATCTACACAAGATAATATTAATAATAACCACAACAGCAATGCTTAAAAATATGTTCCAGCTCAACCAGAAGGCACAGGCTGGATACAGCAATTGATATGTAAAATGCTCTGAGAGGAGAAGAGGCTAGAGATGTTTTTTTTTGTAAAACTGTTGTGGAAAGTACAGTGGGTTTCATTAGAATCCATCAGCTCAATTATTTTGGTTACTGTTGGGTCTCCTGTTTGGGTTCTGCTGGATGGATTCATGACATCAAGACTTTCACAAATAAGGCTCATGCCTGCTTTTTCCACTGCGGATCTGGGCAGGATAAAGTAGCCAGGGAATAAAAAATAAAGAATTAATGCAAAAGGCTGGGATTTTGCTGCCTTGTACTCTGGCCTTGTCTAGGACAGACTTCCCATTGGGGCTATAGATGTGATTTTGTGCTTCTGCTCCCTGTCTGTGGAACAAGGAAGGAATAACAGTGTGTTTCAACCTTGTGGGAATGTTGGGAAGACAGATTCAGCTTTGAAATACACATATAGTGTGGTAATTAGAACAATACAACAGCAAATAAAAACAGGAAGAAGAAAAGTACCTGAGCCACAAAAGGATTTAGTTGATGTGCAGCAAATGAGATATGGGACCACAGACAACGTGAGGAAGTTAAGAGCAATATTGAACAGCTGCTTTGCTACACAGTTCTGCAAAATGAAATGACATCCTGCAGGAAAAGCAGTGCAAACTCCTTCACTGCCCAAGAGGGCAGAGCTAAGGCTACAGGGCTGGAGCAGTGTTGTCATTGCCTTACTCCCAGGAGCTGCATTTTCCAACTTGATGGCTTTCCTAATGTAATTGCTCTTTATGTGATGATTTTTTAGAGCCTGATCCTTGCTGGAGTAAATCAGGAGGAGCACCTAACAAATCCATTCCAAAAGGAATCTCAGTGCAAAAATTTTGGGAGCCACAGCAGAATCAGGCATGCTCAGACCATAACCTTCTTCTCCAAATTCTGCAAAAAATGCCTCATGCTGGAATGGCAAGGAGGTATCAGATGAAAACAGAAAACAATGACAACAGTGCATTTCTCAGTAGCCACATCATATTATGTCATTGATGTCAGGTTGAGTTATATTAGTCTGCTTTTCATTAGGTTGTGTTATGCCTTTTGACATAATGCAACACACTGTAAGTAACATAAAGTGACCTCCAAGTATAAAAGAGTACACAGTTTTTGTCAGATTAGATAGTGGCTCTGAATTCTCAGAGAGGGAGGGGTAGCTCAGAGAAGGGGATTTGCCTTCAATGTCCTGAACAACAAATGCACAGAACTTAATTAACAGTTACAGCAGCCCTGGCTGTTTCCAAAATGGTGTTTGTGTCTCTGCCCAACAGAGAGATGAGATTCACAGTGGGATTTGTACTGTTTAATTTATTTAAAATTCTGCAGAGGTATCTGTAATAGCTCCTTTTCTCTACCTGTATTGCAGGAGCTCTGTACACAGTGAACCTAAGACTAACTTGCCTGAGATTTGCCTGGTTGCCAGGCTCCAAAATACAGAATTGAGACCAAACTTTCTGAGCAGCACTGGGTAACCTGTCCTCTGTATGAAGAATTTAATCAGCTGCTGAGAGAACTACTGTGGGGAGAAAAGAAAATGGCATCATCATGGCTCTGAAAAGAATGGGAGTTCCTGATGAATTTAAGGTGTTTAAGGAAAAGTGGGTGGTTCAAGGCAAGTTGCTAATTTTCTCTGGAGGGCTTGAAACCCACCTTAGCTTGGTAGTTCTGATGTTTTCTCTTCAGTGCCTTGGTTGATTCTCCTGACCCACAGTTGGCTCAGCTGCCAGGACCTGCACGGAAAGTGGAGTCCTTTGACACAAAGGCTGGAATGCAGCTCTCCTAAAGGCTAAGGGATTGTTCCTACCTCTTGGCAGGATGTTCCCAAACCTGATGAACTGTCCTATGTCTCCTTTTGAAGGCCAGAAACCTCTCTGTGTGCAGAGCAGAGTCATGTTGTGGTGTGGAGTTGATCTCAAAGCTCAGCCTGCAATCCAAACACTCACAGAGGTTCTTACTACACATTTCCTATGCAGCATATTCAGCAGTAGTGGATCTTTTCCTGGTACAAAAAAGGCCACATTCCATTTGGCACTGCATCTGGCATGCCATCTCACCACGAGAATTGTCCCCAAGACCTGTCAGCTGCCTTTTTAGATCGTGGATGTTGTGCAGATTAGAAACATTCTCACGATCAGTCTCAAAGGTGGAAACTGCAAAGGCAACTGAATACGCTTGATGTGGGCTTCCTGAGCAGTAATAGATGTGGAATCTCACTTTAAAAGGTGTTTTAAGATTAAAATTTAACATTACTGACAGGAATAAAGTGTGACATTTTGTGTGATAAAGGTACACAGGTGAGCTCTTAGAACAGCACAGGAAACCAGAATCCAATGTGTCACCTGCATTTTCTTTGTAATTTCTCCATCTCTAAATGCAGCATAAATTATTATCTGCTTAATTTCCAGGCACACAACATTCCTTTAAGGTGAATATGGGATGCTGCCCTTGTGCATGAGGCCATTAGACATCAGAGAATGAGCAGTTCCCTCTCCTGAGCAGATTGCAATAAAGCAGCTCTGCTCTCCATCCTGCCAAGAGACCTGTGCAATCAGACCCCCGTGACCCTGACACCCACAGTGCTCTGCAGGGCTGCACAGATCTACCTTGAAGTATCATTTCGTGGCATGTGAGAGTCCAGAATTAAACAAGAAACATTCTGGTGAGCCTTGTGAAGCTGACAAAGAAAGCTGTTCCCCTGTACTTGATCAGCTCCTGGAGAAAATGTCCTGTAGGACATCAGACTGTGGCAGACACAGAGACTCAACACTGAACATCTCACTGAGATTTGCAGCCAGGCTGCATCTCAGGAGACTTCCTATTATTATTTTCTTTACTAATAAATCATTGTGTTGTCTCCTTCACAGCGCAGAGAGTTCAAATAAACCTGTCCCTGCGACAATCTGATTCTCTGAAGGAGTGTCCTGTTCTGTTGAGTCATGTGAGAGGAAAATACAAAGAAGTAGAGAGACAGATCAAAAAGGGGTAGCAGAAAGGGCCCTGGAGGCAGACTTAAGTTTGGTATTTAATATTTCAGGTAAAATATTCACTTAGCATCAATTATCTTGTTGGGCTCTTTTTTTTTTTTTTTTTTTTCCAAATGAAATTGCTTTCTGAATCAGCCAGCTCTCTAATTACCAGATTGAATGATTGAAATTTTTAGGGCAATTAAATTCAAGCCTTTCTTTTTCAGTCCTTATTCCCCCCTTCTCTCCCTCCCCTCTCCAGTCTGGAGCCTTTCTATAATTTGGAGGCAGTTGCAGAAGCAAGCAGACCTTTAAAGCCAAGATGTATGTCTCCCTTAATTCCTTGGTGGATTTGTTTCACAGACTAAGCAGAGAGGGTTCTGGTCTCCCAGGACATGTGCATTATAAACACACAGCATTGTGTGGGTTTTATCCCAACGTGTCATGTCATTTAAAGAACAGCTTGGAAGGATCCATTTAATAGAGAAATTCTGTGAAAAGATTAAGATCAATGCAGAAAATACAGGCACTATTGGAAAATGCCTGCAGATCAAGCTACAAGACTAAGGAGCAAATTGATAATAATAATGATGATTGATGGTATGCTAGAAAAGGGAAAACAAAACTCCCAACAAAACAGCACAAAGGTCTGTTAACAGAGCTGCGAGGACAAAACCATGAAATGGCTGGGTGAAAGGATAAGGATTCTTCCAAGAAAGGACACAAAATTCACAGGATGGAATCCTGGGCTCAGTGGACTCGGGGACAAAGTTGCTGTTTATTTGCTGTGTTGTTGGGATTTTAATGAGCAATGATCCTGCAGAACAAGTAATCATATTCTCACGTGTAGGTTTGTGAGCTATTCCGTGGATTTCAGTGGGACTATTCCTCCCTGAGAGTTAAATGGATGATTAACAGCTTTGATGAATCAGGATCTAACCCAGAATATGATACATCTTTATCACAATGAACCTTTGAAACTGTGTAGGATTCTCCTCAGAAATCATTCTGAGTTTTTCAGGTTCCCAGCCTAGGACACAAACCTGGGGCAGCTCTCAGCAGGTGCTTGCAGGCAGAGGGACAGAAGGATTTATTTTTATGCTCTGTTACACTGGGGATTGGTATAATGTCACTAAGTCAGAACGATGAACACCAGGCTAACATCCAACGTGCATCCACAGCAATTTCAGTGAAGCCAGATGAGCTGAATTATGCCTATTTATTACTTAATTATCCCTGTAGGTGTTTGAGGTGCCCCACAACAGCTAAAGCAGTCCTTGCCCTGAAGAGCATGCAGGCAGATCTAAGATTAGGCATGACAGCACTGCAAGGGGCTGGAATGGAGAAAGAGCAAGGTCCTTGTTCAACCAGAAACTCAAATGCACATCTGTCTCAAAGTTCAGTTTAAGCACTGCTGTGACTCAAGGTTAGGGTGACTGACTTTTAGGGTGAATTTCAGAAGCAGGCTCCTGAAAATCCTGCTGTTTCTGCTGTATTTAATGCTCAGAGGTCCCTGTGTCGATACTCTCAGAGACACAGATCAGACCTTTAGGAGGAACCATGATTTCATGTCAGTGGAATCATGCAATTTCATGCTGGTGAATGTCTTGGCCCATTGCAACAATTCCAGTGGGATGGAATGTGTGTTAATGTCCGTGAGCATTCCCTGGGACACTCAGCCCCTGTGGCTCCTACGCTGCCTCCTGTTTCCTCCTGCTCCCACTGCCACAGTCATTAGCACAGAGCTCTTTTTCCATCCTTTGAAGTCCATGACTCCCCACCACTTTGCAGGATTTTGGGATACAGCCATAAATTCAGGCATGTTTAGAGATTTAGGGCAAAGAGACCCAACCTGAGTCACTTCATTGCCACCTGCACAGCAGTGCTTTTGCACCTCCCAGCTACAGATGCACCTCTGCAGAGCCTCAGACATTTTGCTGGAGCTCTGAATGCCTTCCCCAGCCTCTGGAGCTACACAAGTGGCCAGGATTTATTGCTAGCTTCCCCAGCATTTTCTCAAGGAGTGTGTTCTCCCTCCTGCTTTTCAGGATGTCCACTTAAAATCTTCCAATGCCTGCCCTGTGTTCATTATTTAGCAGTACATGGGAAAACCCCTTCAGCTGGAGCTCGCTGTGAGTGCTGTACAATTGGATCCCAACTGCCTCCTCTACTTATCTGCTGCATTATTTCTGTGAAAGCAAAAGCTGTGCATGGAACAGATGCTTGGAATGGTATTGGGATCCAATTACTGCACTTTTCCAACCTTACATCTATTGTCTAAACTTGGAGCAGGCATATTTTTATTCCTTGGTGACACTATATAAAGACACAGTTGGCATTGTGTTTGCTGGCTGGCTGGTTGGCAGAGAAGGGGCGGAAGGAGCAGCAGCACCATGGTAGGTTTTATCCTTCCCCATGTCTGTTTATCTCTGTATTTCTTTCTGACCCTAACGATTCAGACAGAGCAGGAATGATCACACCGCATCCCATGAAATCTCATCTTAGTATCACATCCAGAATGCAGATATACCCCACAGAGAGAGCTGGGAAGTCCCAAGGATTCCTCTGCATGTATTTAACAAACGAGGAAGGCAGAGGATGTAGATGAATGTGCTGGAAGGAAGAACTTGTGCATCTCTCTCCCAGCCTCACACAGCAGGCACGGCTGGTGTGAGACAGAATTTAGGTCTGCTGTGGTGTGTTGGGGACTGAGGGAAAGGGAGAGGTCTGGAATTGTGACTGTGTTACTCTTGTGAGTGTGGGGAGAAGCAGAAATGTCAGTGTCTTGTCCTTGCCCTGCTCACTGTTGGCTTTTAGCTGTGGGGCTCCAACAGCCACCTCACCTGATGTGATTCCATGGAGCAAAGAACTCCTGCCTAAGGAACAGACAGGGCAGATATTTGTCTCCTGCAAATTCAGAGAACGACTACAACAATATTAGGAAAAAATTAGGAGGTGATTGTCCTTATTTTGCTCCTTTTTGCAGGTCCTTTTCAGGCTGTCTGAATGCAATGCTGCCCAGTGGCTCCCTGGGGCTATGGAATATTTGATTGAGGAGAGCACCAGAGAGGGAGTTGGACATGAAAAGCTTTCTCAAAGCTTAGTTCAAACTTGATCCCATTTAAGCAGGTGATGAATGTGATCCACGTGCTGTTCTGAGCAGGGCAAAACCACATTCAATGGCATTTCTAAAATCCATGCACAAACCAGGTTCCAGTTTCAGCCAGAACAAACCCAGTGTCAGTGGTTTCACACTAATCATGTTCCTCACCAGTGTTTCTGAAGGGAGCAATGCCTTGTGCTGCTTCAGCTGTGGATTTACAGGTTTCCCTTTAATCAGCCTCACTGAAGTCTAAGCCAGCCCTTTGTGGGGTGGGAGTGAGTGCTAGGTCTTAGCTTTTCTTTTCCCTCTCTTTTTCCCCCCCCAAAATTTAATTTATCCATTTTTTCCCTGCCTGTTTAGTTCAATGACACACCACCACTCATTGGTGTTTGAAGATATTCCAGGACATTCTGTGATGAAATGCTTAAGTTAGGAGACGTGAAAATATAGTGAGAGACTCGTCTGTCTCCTCTCTCCCAGCTCCACTGACGATCCTCTGTGGTGGTTCTGCTCATTGTGCCTTTTGTTTAGGGAAAATCTCTTCTGAGGTACCTTACTATACAGGGACACATGAAACAGATTTAAAATGGAAAGAAAAAAATAGCCTTAATGAAAGAAAGCTGAAGAATATCTTTACATAAGGAAGTGATCATTTTTTATTAATCAGAGGGAAATGTATATGTAATTATGCTAGATGAACTCTGTGGGGAGGTTTTTTTTCCCTCTCTTTATGATGTCTTAAGGGATTTATAAATATTACAGAGGTTTTATAGCATCATAATATTTCAGATGTGCAGTAAAGCTACTTTCAAAGGATTAGTGCAGACAAAGCAGCATAGTAAAAAATAATTACAAGTCAGCTAGTGCTACTAGGCTCTGACATCCAGGGCTGATGAGAGTGAGAGAGGCAGGGTTCAGGGAGATAATTTTTCTAACAAGAGCAGACCACACAAGTGCTGTGGAACGGAGTTCTGAGAACTGTCTACGTCTCTCCCTTTATTCCAGGGAATTTCAGACAAGTTGGGTCTGTGATGTCTCCCCACATGCTCCGTGCTGGTGGGGAGAAGGAAGGGCAGAAGGAAGGAGAGGGAATCTTTTTCTTATTCCCCAACCTTTCCCGTGTTCCTTCAGTCCGAGTGACACCTCGCAGCACACTCTGCATGCTGAGGGGAACTGCATGCCCAAAAATAGCCTGCATTCTGCTCCAGTGTGCTCTGGGGCTGGAATGTGCCACCTGCACTGACACAGCCACTGACCACTGACCACTGACCACAGCCCAGCCAGGCTGACTGACCCCACCTGCTGAAAGGTCACACTGCTGGAGTTTTTGTGTCCATGTGTGTGGGAGCCTAGTGTGTGCAGACAGGGACTGCTCACCTGCTGGCATGAAGGAGAAGAAAATCTGTTGTGTGGGAAAAGCAGCTGTGGGATTTTGGGTCCTAGAGGTGGAGGAGTGTGCTTTTGGAGAGGCTGGATGGGTTATCTGCTGCTGTGAGATCACTTTGGGGAGATAACGCCTTCCCTCTGCATGTCTGCAGGAGAGGAAGGAGGCTGTGGGGTTTTCTGTGGGGTAGAGAATGTTTTAGTGTCCAGGAGTGTGAAGCAGGAGGCTGCAGTCCAACAGATTTCTGTATCTCAGGGATCAAAGGGGTGTGTGTGTGGGTGTGTGCAGGCTGGGACTGCACACAAGATGGAGTGAGGATGAGAGGGGAGGGATCTGTTTGTGACTGTGGAGTAGGTAATAAAAAGATCTTCTGTTTCTCAGTTCTGATAACGTGGGGTTTATTTGAACGATCTGAGGCTGCTGCCTGTTTGAAATGCAAATTGTGCCCTTAGAGCAGTTTATGTTTCTTACTCCTCTAGACTGTTCCCTCCAAGGCACACACTTGGGTCAGCCTTGTGCTGCTCACCTGCCATGGAAAGGACCTAAACCACACTAAAAAACACTGGCTTATCCATAGCTGGGATGTTTGGTGCAGATGCAGTGTAAATTATCTCAGCAGAGCAAACTTGTGAGGCAAAAATCAACAAACATCCTGTCCCGTGCTGCAGCAATCCCTTGTCCAGGCCTGAGATGTAACTTCTGATCCAGAAGCTGCATTTGATGATAACAAAAATTTGGAGACAGGAAATGTCAGCACTGAGATCCCAGAGTGGATGAAAAACAAGGAGAGAGTGTGATGGATGAAAAAGTAATAGTAACTGAGAGTTAACATCATACCGTGGATCACAGCAGGGGACAGAGCCTGAGCAAAATGATGGATGATCCTGTCTTTTCTGTAGTTGTAGATGTAGTTGCAGAGGAAGAAGTACAAAATGTGAAACAGTAAAAACCTGGTGGTATCTTATGTCTGCTTTGTCCTGGACTGAATAAACACTTGAGGGTACAAGACAGCAGAATCAGGCTCTTCACAGTGTCCACTGCTGGTTCTCTCTGCAGGGCTCTCTGCAGAGACCTTCTCATCCACTGAGCTTGTCTCTGGTAGGAAAAATAGAAGATGCAATAAGTGGCTGAGTGGGGAAGTGTTTCTGCATGTGTTTTTTACTTTGGCTGTTACAAACATCTCACTGTGTCATTTCTAGTTATTTAATTTTCTGAGGGGCTTAGAGCATGGTGAACCAAACGTGGAGGTGACCAAACCAAACCAAACCAAATCAAACCTATAGCTTGTGGCAGAGTGCTGCCTATCTCTCCTCAGTGCTGTGGAGACATCCCTGCACTGCAGGAAATACCAAGCAGAGGTTGGTTATTTCCTACTTATTGAAGGGTGCAAGTGTGCCCCTGAGCATCCCCTGAGAGAGCTGTGACCTTGTTCACACTGCAGAACTTGCTTGGTTTTCCATATTTTTCTGGGTTGTCTGCAAAATGCACCGAGGGATGGAGATGATAAAGCTCTGCAATAATCCAGTGTCATGAACCTGCTCTAGCACCAGTTATGAATTTATCAGGGCAAACAATGCCTCACGTTCTGAAGTGAGAACAAGGCATTTTCATCTCCTTCCTCCTTTGTATGTAGAGACATAAACGGATTCTCCACCCCCTTTTCTTCTAGGTCACCCTGAAATCAGATTTTTTCTGTCTCATTCACTGGAACAGTGCAGCATGTACAGAAATGGATCCCTGTCCTTGCATCCAGAGAGGCAAAAGCCACGCACACTCATTGCCTAGCTGTGTCCCTGCACACCCTTGTTCTTTCAGGCTCCCTGACACTGCCAGAGAGGAGAAATATAAAGAACCTCAGTGAGGGAAACTCAGCTCAAAGCAAACGCCTGGCACAGCAGAGTTTTCTTGGGACCAGATTTTGGTGTGGCTCCATTTCTTCATCTAAAGCTTCTAAAGCAAACCAAAATCAACCAAACAAAACAACAACAACAAAAAAGACCCTTTAAAATCCAGGCTAATTGAAAGAGTGCTAACACTGCTAAGACAAATGAGTGATACGCGACAAGCCTGTGGTTTCTCCTCTAAAGTGAAGTGTTGTTTTCTTCACAATGGGATGATTAATACACTCAGGCAGGAATATTAATAGGCTTGTTCAGTTGTTGCAACATTCTTCCCACTGCTGTGCTATTGAGGCCTCGGAATCCGAGCCCAGGGGACCCTCAGCTCTTCAGTTTCTCATCTGGCACGTTTTGTGTGTCAGTCTCACAGCACATGTTGCAATGAGAGCTGCTCTATCTTTGCAAAGTGCAGCCCAGCACACTTTGGTTTCCAGAGTGGGGAAATCAAGGCAGGCAGGAGTGATGTGTCAGTCACCCACTTACTCCTCTGTGGGTCACCTACTAAATAAATCCTTGACAGTTTAGAGGCCACATGTGTGCTCAGCTCTGTGATGTTCCTTTTAATATGCCATTCTTGCAGAGAGCTACTCTGGAGTCAGAATCCTGATTGTGTTCATTAAAAAATTCTGGGGTGTTTGGAATTGCCAGACAGCAGCACAGAACTATTCTGTTCTCAGAGTGATTCTTTTCTATAACACAGACCTATTTCTGTTCTCTTAGAGCTGTCTTTAATTCCAGTTACCCCCCAGAAAGACAAGGTACTCTGCTCTGTTCCTGCTCCACCTACTTCTCTCTCAGCCTTCCTCCTCACAGCACTTGCCTGCCCACCACTTGTGCAAAACTGAGGTGCAGTTTCTTTCTGTGATTATTAATTCCTTGGCTTTTTAGGGCAGGTAAGGTACATTCCCAGTACTGGGAACTGGTAATCCAAGATGCTCTACATGTTGGATGCTAAAAGACTCAGCTTGAACCAGGTGATGACAGGCCAACCCCACCCAGCAGCTGATCATGGGCCCCTGTGAAATGTTTTGGTGGTCTCAGCCCCTTTCCACAAGTGAACAGGTCATAAATGGGATCCCCATCCAGACCTTGGGCAGAAAAAGTAAAGATTGATTGAGGAACATGGGCAGTGATCTCCTCTGCCATCCCTGGAGATGACAAACCAGAGAGTACCAGGGAACAAATATGTTAGGATGAATTTCTTTCAGTATTTCTTCTAGACTAGAACTAGTTGATCTTCTCCCAGCCCAAGCCATTCCAGGATTCTCTGATACTACAGTAACTGTTCCCTGTACAGTCAGTTTTCAGTCTTCTTTGTCTTGAAAAGCACTTCCCTAATGTAAAGAAGCTTTTTTGGGTGTTTTTTGACTTGCTGCTCTAATAGATATTGAGCTGCAGCCTTTGGGTTGACCTGATCCTTCCTTACAGCTACGACCCTTGCTTGAGGAGACCCCATAAACTTAGGAATAATAGAGGAATTGCCAGTGCTGGGCACTTAGAAGAGCTGAACCCCACTGACCTCGTTGTGGTGATAGCTTAAAGAATGCAGATAGTTTGCTAGCATGGGGAATATTTATCAGGCTGAGCAGGGAGGCTGTTTGGCCACAGCAGCACAGACCTGGAGGAGGGCAAAGCCTGGTTTGTATGCACAAAGTGCAGCTCCAGGAGCCCAGCAGGACCAGCTCACTGCCCTGCCCAAGCCCTGTGGTCAGTTCCCCCACAGCTGGCAGAGCTCTCCTCTGGGGAACATCTGCTTTCCCTTTACCTCGGGGAACAAATACATGTAAATACGTAGGATTGCTCTGAATATTTCCATTCGATCTGCAAGTGTTGAAAGCCTCCACCAGGCACCTCACGTTATGTGGAAGATTGCCCATTACTGCTCAAAATAACACTTATTTCATGTGTAGGAGGAGGAGGGAATCTGTTTATTCCAAAATCAATATTTCTACATTCATTAAACATTCCACTTATTAACTTCTTTTTTCCATGCCTGTGGTGGCATTTTAGCCTTGTTTTTATCCTCACTACAAGTATATTTTTCACTTAATTTCCAGTCCTATTTCCAGATTTTAGTTCTTTGGATTAGCAGATAGGAGCTTGACAGGTCTGCAGTGTGGGTATGTGGGAGAGTAACATTGCCCTAATTTCCCCCCTTCCATATCCTGGGATCTAAACCAGGGTGGCTGAGTGCAGAAATCTGCCTGGCAAATTAAATTGATCAGACAATGTATGCTTCAAACAGAGTCAAGTGGGAATACTTCCTTGAGCTGCTCTGCTCCTCAGGATATTTGAAATCAGTATTGAATTTGAACTTTCACAGGCTTTTTTATTTTGATGAAAGGAGACAGTAGAAGTTGCCTTCTGTTTCATGCAGAATAGCCCAAACTAAGTAAGACTAATTTTCTGTGACACGAGAACCAGGTGGGACTATGATAATGAAGTTTAAAAGTAAAAATGATAAAGAAAAAAGTAATCTGTCTGGAAGGGAACTCAAAAGGAGATGCAGCTCATTATCCTGCCCCGAGTAAGGGTAATGCTGTGGTTAAAACACTTCTGTAATCCTTTGGAATCACAGATTTTATTCTTTACTGAAGAACAAGAACTGTATTGTCTCAGGCAAGCTGGTTGGGCCCTTATTCAAAGGTATTTAATGAAGTCTAGTCCTGACTGATTTTTAGTGAGCATTAGATTCTTAGATATCATTGTAGCTCTTCCCCAATCTTTCTCTGTCTCAGCCTCGAGACTCGAGAATGGTGATAAAAGCAGTCCTGCCCTTTTATTTCAGATGAATATCTTGAATATTAAAATAGCATAGTCTGGTAAGGAGCTGTGCTGTAGTGCCATAGGTTGGTGCAGGAATACAGACTCCAAGTGTGGAAGGTGTTCCTGCTTGGGAAGGATTAATCTGTTCTGTCAGTGCTGGTCCAGACAGAGCAGATTTCTAAACATTTCTGTGTGAGGAGGAAATGATATAACTTCCCTGTATAGTTCCTGATCTGAGTCCTCATGCAGAGCCTTGTTTGGAGTCTGGCTGCCAATCCCAGCATGGCAACTGGGAAGAGGGAGTCCTTGGAAGCTCTTAGCTGAATTCTGGAATTCCTTGAGAACAACAGGTTGGGAACTCTATATCCATGTATCTCATATCTCCAATTGGCACCACTCCACACCAAGTGACATCTCTTCTCCAGAGCTCTGCAGAGCCAGTCTGGAAGGGGAGTGGTGCCAGTGGGAAATGGTAGAGATGATCCTGCCCAAGGAACAGGCAGCTCCTGGGGGAACAAGCAGTGCCCCAGGCAGGATGTTGAGCCACACCTTGGGTCCCTCACCTCTTCTAAGGCAGCACAGTGACAAGCTGTCCTTGTTTATCTGAGCTGTCAGGTTCCAGGACATGGCAGGGAGTGGCACAGAGCCTCAGTGAGAGCTTCATCTGTTAATAAGGCAGCAATTTTTATCCCATGTGTGTAAATATATATATATTCAATTCTATCTATCTATCTATCTATCTATCTATCTATCTATCTATCTATCTATCTATCATCTATCTATCTATCTATCTATCTCTGTCTATCTATCTATTTATATATATATAAATATAAGATTGAATTAAAAACCTTGTAATAACAAAGCCCAATCCTCTTGTATTACTTGACTGTGTATCTTTTGCCTTCTGTTGAAGATGTCATTTGTTTTCATGGGTGTTTAACAGACAAAGGAACGTGTATTTGATCTTGTTATTTGTATTACAGTCTCCCAAAAAGGCAAAGAAGAAGATAGAAGGTGGCTCCAATGTTTTCTCTATGTTTGAACAAACCCAGATCCAGGAGTTCAAAGAGGTTGGTCACTGTTCTGCTATTCTCTATAGTCTCCTGTTATTGCTAATGAATAACATAGGTTTTGTTTGTAATCCTCATTCAATTCTCCATCTGCTTTAATAGAACACACAGTTGTTTTCTGAATCATCCCTGTGGTTTTGGCTGGTAGATCATTTTCCTTGTGTGTTTGTTTGTTCTTTCTTTCATTCTTTCTTTCCTTACTTCCCTCCCTCCCTCACTCCCCTGTTTCAAGGCTCTAGGCTTATTTAAAAAGCACTCAAGCCCCCACCCCAAAATAAAGGAAAATCTCACCCACTTCAGCCCTGAGTCAGGAAAACACTTGAGCACATATTTAAAGTTAAGTTTAAGTGGTATTTTAAATAAGAAAAGTCTTACTTGCTCAAGTGTTGTCCTGAATGGAGATGCCAGGTAGAACCAGGCCTTTCATTCGTGGTCTGTTCCACAACAGCAACAGAAAATATTCTTCTGTGCCCTTCTAATGCTTCTCACAAACTGGGGATGGAAATGCCAAGAAGCCCTCAGCTGACTTTCTCCACAAGTGCTAATAAAACAGGACAACATGTTGAGATGAGCTAAGCATCTTTTAGCTCCCAAGGGATTTGGTGTTCTGTGCACTGTAGGTTCTTTGACCTGTGAGGAGGTAAATCTGATGGAGTGGCAGAAAAGCTGGAGCCTATTAAAGACAGATAATCTGTTTGATGAGGGGTTTTTTTGTTTGTTTGTTTGTTGGGGTTTTTTTTCTGTCTGTGATGGCATTCTAGAATGTCCATGAGACATGCACTGGTTTGTCATTTTAAATTACTGATTTTTCTCCCCATTTTTTCTAACTCATATCTCCAAAGCAATTTCCAGTCTGATAAATGTCTACTGTTTCGTTTTGTGCTTTCACATGGCTTTCAAATTTACTTTCCTGGAGGATTCCCACTAGGAAAGCTCAGTGGTAGATGAGACTAAACCCCATGGCAAGGACTGGGAAATGACCCAGCTAAATGGATTGGAACCACCAATCATTTCCCACAGTCAATGGGAACATGTTTGACTCTCTTCTCCCACTCCTCCATGCCCTAGGAACCTCCATCTTATTTTCTCCAAGGATTACTGTTTGCAGATGGACCAACAGAAAGAAGATCTGGACAGAATGCCATTATTTGATCTTCTCTGACTCAGATAATACTGGGAGCATTTCTAGGAGGATGGTGGCAGAATAATGACAAAAGCATGAGGCACTGGAGTGGTGAAGTGAAACCCAAAACCATGTTATGTCTAAGAACTGCATATTTGGGACAAGTATTTCTGCAAAGCTGGTTTGGATTAGAACATTTTTATCTAGAGATTTCAACCAGCTCACCAGCAAATGTTTCAACATTGCTGTTATTTGAACTTCACCCATTCCGATGCCTGATGGTCTTCAGTGAGCTGGCTGGGTTTGGCTTTCCCCTTCATATTTTCTCTCTCTTTTGTTTCCAAATTGTGGGGCTGTTTAAAGCGAGGGGAAAACATCTCTAAGGGCTGGGCTCAATTTTTTACAAGGGGATGGTTGGAAGGTAAATGTAGGATTATGAACATAATGCTACAAGGAGCCTCGTGGGCAAACTGGAATGTGAGCAGTGGGGCTTTGCAAGAAACTGGAGGTGAAACTCCCTGAAGATATGTGGAGATAAGTTGTCCATGGGAAGAAGTGCATCCTGTAGGGCAGCAGGTGTTAAAACTCTGCAAGTTACTGTATTCTGAGGGAAGAATAATTCCTGGCCATTGCAAAGGCACATTCCCATATTGATGTGCCTGTCAGACAGATAACCAGCTTCAGAGCCCTGGCAGGATCAAGTGAAATTCCCCACAGCATGGCCAGAGGGATTTCAGGTCATTAAAATCTTTCTGAATCAATGAAACATTGTAAGTGTGATGATAGTGAAGATATGGACACACAAATAGGTAAACAGAGAGATAAGCAGTTAGCTGGCTTGGTAAACAGTGGTCTCTGTTGAAGTTCACATGAAGTCTCTGTTGGCTGAAAATAAAAACAATACAAAACAAAACAAAAACTGGGGTTTTTTTTTCTATGAAAAGTTAAATTTTGCCTGACAAGAGTATTTGAGGTCAGCACATCAGTGTCAGTCAGAGCACACAGTACGATCTCAAGGATGCAGTGTATTGGAAAGGGGGAAAAACTTTGAATAAATAATCTTATGGAACCTACATTTCTCTGTACTTTTGAACATTCAGCTATCTCTGTATGATGGATCATTCTAAGGCCCAGGAGGAATCGACTTCAGGTTGATAGCAGAGAGATATCCACAGAAATTAAATGCTTTACAGAATATGAGCGCTCCCAGAGAATGAGGTATGGGGAAGGTATAAACACACAGAACCACCACTGGCTAAATCCACCCTGACTAAATCCTCCCTAATTCAAACTTTTATGGGTTAAGGGCTGAATGGCTGGAGCTGCCAGCATTGGCTTCAGCCCAGTGCACGCTGCACTGAGCATTAATTTAGTAAGAAGAACTTTGGGTGGGTTTAATTAAGCCCCTTGCCAAGATACAGTAACGCGTTGAAAGTGAGGAAAGTGCAGTGATGTGGAGGAATCAAAGGAAGTTAAATATTCCTTTTTACAGCATGAATATCATCCCCCCACGGACCGATGTGTGTGATTTTAGCACTGTCCTGTGCCATGGAAATGGCAATTCATGTTCCTTTTCCTTCCCACAGGCTTTTACCATCATGGATCAGAACAGGGACGGCTTTATTGACAAAGCAGACTTGAGAGACACATTTGCTGCACTAGGTAAACTCATAATTCAATACTAGAGATATGCTGTCTGGATTCCAAGCAGAGAAGGAAGGTTGGTGTTAGAATTACACTGGGGGACGAAATGAGACACACAGGAGGCAAAAGGGAACCTGTTCAGTTTGAAGTTCCTCCCTGTGGTAGTTGGGATCTCCCTGCAGCTCCAGCTGGACAGTGTCCTGAGCAGCCTCCTTGGGAAGGGAAATGAAGGTCTGATCCCTCCCCTGCAACCATTTCAGAGCAAGCCCACCCAGACAGGGCTCCATGCCAGGCATTTCTGATTTGCCTCTGAACCCAGGCTTCCCAGGCTGCACCTTTTTCATCTGGGAGCCATGAAATATCCCCTGATTAGCACTGCTGCCCCTCTGCCCACGCCAGCGTAGGAGGACTTCATGTGAGGTTCTGTGCTGCTGGCACTTTGTGTGGGGTGAAATGGGCATGTCATGGGACTAGGAATTGTCCATTCCATGGCTATCACAGCCCTGATAATATCAAGCAGATTAGAGCAAATCTTCCCAAGGAAAGGAGAAATTCAAGCGCTCATGATCCCAAACCTGGAGTTGTATCCTCATTGCAGCATTTGAGGCTTGAGCAGTGATGTAGGCATTTGGGCTTTTGCCATCTGGAGCTTATTAAAAAGAGCTTGATAAGAATCTTTAGTGCTCCCCGGGGTGGAATCAGACGCCAGCAGAGTCAGTGCAAGGAGCAGAAGCTCCTGAACTCTTTATTGTGACAATGAGGTTTGCAAACTTTGGCCTGTAGCTACTGTTACCCTGAAATATTTATTTCTTAAGGCCAAGTTCTGCTGTCTCTCCTGTTCAGTGAAGCCTTTCAATGCCTATAAAGTACATTCCCAGCAAATTACCACTCAATTTGAGGAGGGTTGCCAGGGTCTAAATCCTCATCAATAGGGCTGCTAAAGGATGGGGAAGGGATACCACTACTCAACTCATCCATCTGCCCTCTACTCAGAGAGCTGTCTCAAAATACAGCAGGGCAAGCACTGAGACCTTGGATTCACTTCAGTCACTTTGATCTCTGCTATATTAATATCAGTGGAGCCCATATTTCACCTGAGGTAAAAGAAAAACCAAACCAAAAAGCAGTTTATTTGGAAGTGCCCCTTCTCCCGTCCACTGCTGGCCACGTCTGTATTATTTATCCTTCTCACTCCTTCAGTCACCCTTTGATCTCAGAGCCAGCTCTGCCAATTTCTTTTTCACTGGGGTATTCGGGAGTTGTGTTCTACCATGTTATTAGCAAAGTTGCACAGAGCCCTGAGCTTCCCAGTGGGAGGAGATGAATGGGAATCGTTTTTTGAAACACAATTTGTGATTTATTATGAAAAATTATCTCTGTTGCAGGTCGTCTGAATGTCAAGAATGAAGAGCTTGAAGACATGGTGAAGGAGGCGCCAGGTCCTATTAACTTCACTGTCTTCCTTACTATGTTTGGGGAAAAGCTGAAAGGTAAGTACCTCTGGGGGATTGGAGAGGTATCTGTCAAAGATCCCCGGCACTGAAATATCTCAGCACCTTGCAAATTATCATGATGTCTCCACAGAACAATGCTTAGAGGCAAGGAGGGATCTCCAGCTTTGCAGACAGAGGGGAGGAATGAAAGGCTGAGGGATGGGGCAGAGGACAATTCAAAGGTGGGATTTAGCTTACACAAGCTAACATGAAAGTGGTGAGCTGAGGTCCAGAAAGAAATGCAATCTCAGCAGCCTGGAGCGTGGTTAGTCACCATCAGAAAGCTCCTGGGCTGGACTCACACTCATGCTTTAGTCATAGCACTCCCAGTGTTAGCTGGTTTTAAACATTTCTAAGAAAACCACCCTTTTTGCACTCCTTTGGCACATTAAGCAAAGATGGGCTTCCCTCATTTTCTGTGTTCATTGTAACCCAGTGGCCCAGCCTTGGTGTCACTTGAGGTCAATAGTGATTTTGCCACTAGGTGAAGATTTCACTGAATAACCCTTAATGGAGTGGATAAATTGAAATAATTAAATTTCAGTGGGTTTGCAATAAGGAAGAGGGATTTTACCCATTGCCACAGAAAATATAGGGAGCACTGTGGGAAGTTCAGGAAATGTGGGTAGCAGGTTTGCTGTGTGAGTTAGTAATTTAGGCATCTCTCTTCTCCAGTTAATGGCTGGAAACTGCCAGAGAGGAGGTGTGAGGCCAAGATAGAACTCCACTCATTTTCCTACAGGCATAAAGAAAGGTGAAACCTTGACCTTCAAAGCAGGGCTGGCCTTAGCCAAGCACATTCCAGAAGTTTGTTAAATTAACTAATGAATAGAAAAATGGAAAAATCTGATCATATCTTCTTGAAAACTTTTATTGTTTTGTTGCTGGACTCTGGCTTTATGTTGCTGACCACAGTTCCTGTGAAGGGTTTTCCACACTTGGAACAGAAAAGAGAGAGGTCTGAAAGAAAGAATTCATGTTGTTGGTCCTGGAAGAAAGACACTCTTGCTAAAGAGGGCAGGAAGTCTGGGTGGCACAAGAGGTGATAGAGAAGGCTGGCTGAGGAGAGGATTTTATTCCCCAGATATCAATCTGTGGTACCTCCACTGTGACACTCCAGGTGTCTCCTGGCACAGCAGGCAGTGCCTCCTCCACAGCCTTCCTGCTGGGATGAGGGAGGTTTGCTGTAGGGTTCCCTGCTGCCCATTCCTCTTGTGAGCATGGGAATGAGCTCTTCCTCCTCTCCCCTCCTCACCCTCATCCCACAGAGTCCCTAAAGCTGGCAAAGCCTCCAGCCCTGCCAATCCTGTGGCCTAAAAGCAGAGCCAGCACAGGAAGGTGAATGGCAAAGCAGAACCCTCTTGTCTGCAGGTTTCCTGTTGGCTACTAGCAAAGGAGGAGGGGTTTTTTTATTTCCATTTGGTGAAGGGAAAATCACAGCTGTGCTTGTCATGCCCTTCTGGTTGGGTTTGTCATGCAAAGGAAGCAGAGCCAAAAGACTGCACATTCCCAATCAAAACTAATTGGGATGAAGAGCCTTTGTAGTGCAATTAGAAAGGGAGAAAGGGCTAGAGGAAGTGGATATGGCAATTTTGCAACACTCTTTATTAGCTAAGTACCACTCAGAGAATTTGGTGAAAGGTGCTTTCTAAGTAAAATTTGTTGTGCTATAATTGATTTCTGTCATAAAGGGGAAGCTGGGATTTTCAGGATGAGCTTTAGCTTTGTATGTTGAGATTATGATGCCAGATGAACAGCTAACAAAACTCGGTTTATGTTAATGCCAACCACATGGAGCTGCTTCTACAGGGAGTCAGAATAATACAATTTGTACAGAAAACAGAGATGCCGCACATCAAAGAAACCACTTTATTTACCAGCTAATCAATAAAGAATGCCTGCTGCATTGCTTCTCTTCAAAGCCAAAGTCCAAGGATATGACAGAGTAGAAAATGTAAAACACAGTAAGGAAAAAAATCCCCCCCACAGTGGTGACTACTTAAAATGCAGCCCTCTCCTCAGAGCTGGGGGATGTTTCTCTTCATGGGACAATCCAAACACTCATTAAACACCAATGCTCTTTGTATTGATCACAGATTCATTGCAGTTTGAATACATCGCCTACAACTTGGCAAAAAAAAAATATACATGGCTCTAAACATTGTGTGGCAAGAAGGAAGCCATATAGCCTGAGGTTTGCTGGCTATTATATCCACCAGGATCCTGCTAATCCTTGTGAAATCTTTTAAACAAGGCAAACTGTGAAGGCATCAGGAGAGTCTGCAGAGCAGGGAACCTTGGCTGGTTCTGTTCTGGTTCTACCTCTGCCAAACTTGGGAACAAACTTCGAATCTGCAATCCTTTCTTTTATATCCTTTTTTAATCGCTCTTTCAGCATACCAAACAGCTTCATTTTGTGTCCGTGGAATCAGTTCATCTGCTTGTAAATCTGGTTTCCTACAGTTACAAGGATTTGTACTTGGTATATTACAGTAGTATTTTGAAATATTGGGGAATAGTCAGAAAGAGAGTACACAGTGTATCCTTTGGTGTGGGTTGAAAATGAGTGTACTCAGAATCTGCAGAATTACAGAACAGCCCCAGCCCCTGCCAAGATTAAGGCACTGTGCGAATGAGTCTCTGACACAAATTTTTTCCAGTCTAAAGAGATTGGATAGATAATGGAAGGAAGAAAAGGAAGATCATTGCAATCATTTTACTGCTAGGAACGGAGGGACAGGGATATTAAAGTCATACCAAAAATCTGTGGCCCAACTAAGAGCAAAAGCAAAATCTTGTAGCCACAGTGCAGTGCTTGAAACCATCCTGTGTCGGTAAGTAACACTTAATGAAGAGACCAGTGAGGGGAAGAGCACAATGGGATATAAGTGCAGATCACCATCTCACATTGATCATCCTGTTTCCACTGCATTCCACTGGCATTTGGATTTTATGATGAGCTCCATTTCCTCCAGTGAGGGAAATAACCTCTTCTCTGTATCGCCAAGAACAAGTAACATCAAAAAGTGTTTTCACAAGGAATGTACAGTGCAAGATTAAAGGAAGCCAGTGAGGGAAACAGTTTGTTATATTTTCATTTCTGAAAGCCACTAATCCTCTGGGTACTGATATTGGAGACCAGTTCCTGGAAGTTTTCTCTCCTGCAGACAGAGAATAGATATGAGTTATTATTTTTAAGCTTCTGAGCATTGAACTATTCACCTCTATTGTTTATCTGACATGACAAATGCTGCCGACTTCGGGAACCTTTGTCTTCAAGCCCATAACTGCAGAATTCTCCATTTTGCACTGGTTTTCAAGAGAATGCAACTACTTAGCAAGTATTCTGCAGCCAGAGAAATACAGAGAAATACATCCAGGCTTCTAAATGATATTTCATTAATTTCAGGCACGGACCCAGAAGAAACCATTCTGAATGCTTTTAAGATTTTCGACCCAGAAGGAAAAGGCCGCATAAAGGCAGACTAGTAAGTTTATTTCAAATCCTTTAGAAGAATAACAACAACAATAATAATTGCACCGTTTTAAAGAGCTGCTTAAAAGCTGCATTTTTCACAGCATTTTAAGAGGCAGAGAAACCATTTAGCTTTGCAAGCCAGAGTTAAAAGATTGGCCTGTTGTATGAATGTATTTGTATACCGAAAAGAGATGTTATTGTCTTCAGACATTGCAAGAGCCAACGGAAATATAATCACATGTAGGCCATTAGATAGCCTTTTTTTGAAGGTCTGGATGTAAATCGACACATGACTCTTTGTAAATGAACTCCATATGTAAAATTAAAATGAATGTCTGGTGCCTAACTCTCAGTGCTTGACTAAAATGGGAAAGCTGCTCCCCTCTTAAAAAAAAAGTGATCAATTTAATTAAATCTGAGACATGGTTTTAGTGCAGGACGTTTTCCTTTTTATGTGTTTATCGTCTGAGCCTTCTGCTTCTAGAAATAATTTGCTGTAAAATTCCACTAGATACGGTGAGAGCCAAACCAAATAATACTATTAATAATCTGGCAATTATTGTCAATATGGCTATTTTTAAATAAGGAGGCAGAGCTTAATTTGTATTCATATCCTGTTGCACCAACAAAGCAATGTAAAAGGACTTTAGGAGGGAATTGCACAAATGTAAGCTCTCCTTGCATTGCCAGAGTGGTGCAGGCGGGACTTCAGGTGAGTGAGATAAATGATACCAAATCAGGCCAGTGGAGGAGGAGGTTGGACCTCTGGCTCCAAGAGAGAAGTATTTTATGTTCCTAGATTCATGCGATTGCTTAAATTTGTTCATATGCTGCAATTTCAGGGAGAATTTGGGGTCCACACTTTTACTGCAGCAGCCATTTCAGATAGATTTTATAAAGCATGATATGTATAGGAAATCTATTAGGGAGCCATGAGTTACAAAATTGTATTTGCATCAATTATTGCTGCTTATGTTGTGATAACCTCTGACCAGAACCCCGTGGAGATTTCCATGATTTCCATCAATTATCTGCAATTGTTGATGAAAGTTAGTTGAAAATATAAAATTCATGTACAATATTTCTTTCCTTTATCAATATTCTTTTCTATGACAGTACCCCAGCGGGTGTGAGAACTTTTAAAATATGCGAAATAGAAGTAAAGAGACAGTCATTTCCCTAAGAACTTCCAAATTAATTAAAACACAAGTGGATGTAGCAATCAATCTGAAGGAACAGAGGGTTAAGAGTTGTCCTGATTGTTTTGGGGTTGACATCACCCAAACAGCTTGGGAAGAACTACCACGGGATCATATCAGAAGTGACTCAAAAAATCAGAATAAACGTAGCCCGTTGCCAAACAGGGCAGATCACACAGTAGTGAAATCACAGCCATGAAATACGAACTTCTGATACTCCCAAACCCATGAAATGTTATATTTCCCACCACTATCTGTAACAGAATCCTGCATACAAAATCTGCAGCTTGCCACCCTGTGTCCTGCTCCACATTCCTTGGATGCTGGAAGCCAGTTGGAGTTTGGGGCAAATTAGGAATGCAGTATCACACTCCAAAATGAAGATGAGAGAGAAATATTTTATTTTTTCCTTGATGGAAAAGGTCAACCTTGTCCCCACCCCCACTGCACTGCTAACATTAGACAATTGTTTTAGTTCATCACCACAACAGAGCATAATGTTTACTTATTAGACCCGAGGGTAATGTTGATCATTACAGAACAAACCATTAAATCAATTCCGTGGATGTCTTTGAGGTTTAACTTCTATTCATATGCTTCCAAAATGTAGACATTTGAAGTTTTGAAATGATTTTTCTGTTGGCTCATGCAGCCATTTCAATGCGACAGTTAGTGCTAATAAATAATATTTCTCCATATTAAAAAATCCTGGAATGTTTCTCTCCACAACCAGCCATGCTGACCTTTTAATCAGAACTTCTTTTTATGTTCATGGAGTTAACATCCTTCTGGGGATTTTTATGTCTCTTCCCTCGGCATGTTTTCACCTCGGGTCTGGAAATGACTCACTCAGTCCATGTGGTGGTAGCTGGGATGGAGCCTTCTAACCTTTCCAGAAGCTCCAGGAGTTTATAGCTGACTTCCAAACCCAGTGACAGACCTTGTTTGTCTGCATCATTATCCCACACTAAACCCTTCCTACAGCATGATGTCAAAAAGAGAAAATGCTTTCTGTGCCATTCTCGGTGTTTGGAAAGGTTGGATGATTCAGCCCCAAACGCCACTTGTGGGGCAAAGTGAGTCAGGCCAACACCAACTGTGCCTCACTGAGGCCAGTGGAGCTTTTCAGATTTGGGACAGATGAAAATGGACCTAGGGGATGGAAGAGGTCCCAGGCATGCTGGGCTTTCGAGGTGTTTGGCCAAGCTGGAGATGATTCTCCCCAGAGCTGCAGAGCTCTGCTCCTTCCCACTCCCCTGCTTTCCTCCAAGGCAGCACTGTAGAAAGGGCAAACCCAGTGGAAAACCCAAAACATCCCAGAGATTTCCCAGAGGAAACCTTTTTAAAAAGGTTTTTAAAATACCAGAATGCAACAAGGTATTTGCAACTGTAGAAGGAATTGATGTGAGCCAGGACAAGAGATAACTTTTAGATTCCTAAGTCAAGGCAAAGGGATTTTTTTTTCCCCCAGAAGACCTTGGGTTTGCTTTGGTTTTTGGGGTATTTTTTGAGAAGGAAATAGGCTTTCTAAAGAAAACAAGATACACAAAGAAAAAAAGTGCATAATTTTTGGCTTTGGAAATTGTGAGTGTTTGTTTCCCTATAAAATAAATAATGGAAAATGTGCATAGGTCCTTTAGTCAGTCCTTCTTCCTTATTCTGTGTGCCAGAGCCTACTGGGCTGTGCATCAGAAGATTATAATTAGATATTTGATCTTTTCTTTTCCCCTAAATACTTTAAGCATGTGAATGGAAGACACACAGTGCCCAGATCTCTTTTTAATTCAGGCCTGTTTGTGATGAAGTTTATTTGTGACTTCTGACAAAATTGCTTTAATGCTTCCTTCTATTCACCAACCTCCTTCCTATTCACACTTCCTATTTACATTTGCTGATGCTGTTTGTCCCAATGCATATACATCCAGTAATCAATTTATGCTGAGGGGAATGATCTCCCTACTCTTGCACCAACTGATCATTTGAGAATTGACTTCAAAAATGCAGTCACAGACCAGAAGGGCAGAGAGACAAAAGAGAAACAGAAACTTGAGACAAAGAGATGAAGGAACTTTGCTAACTAAAGAGAATGGTGAGCTAATACAGACAAAATATATCCAATAGCTTAAGCTCTGTCTGTGACTTCAGAGTATTTCTCAAAGCTTGCAGAGATATTTTCACACTTGTCTGTGTGGGTAAGATACTTCTTCATTGCCCAGAAGAGTCTTTTTTCAAATTTCCCTTTCTGGGCTTCCAAATATGCACTTGACATCAAAAAGAACTGCAGAAGTGGATGTGCCTGTGATGAAAAATGGGATGTGGAGACTTTTGCAGGAACAAATCACCTGTGCCAGAGCTGTGAGTGCCACTGTAGCTTTGCCATCCAATCTGCTCTTCTGTCTGGGGGATTTTTCTCACTCTACATGTGCAGTGAACACAATGAATTCTTCAAAAAAGCAGACTTTTTTTCAAATCTACAAACCAAACCAGATTTCTACATTTGCCTCAGCTTTTGTTTTTCTACAACAGGCTGCTCACCTGTTATCACAGCTTTACAGTTTGTTTTACTGCTCCAGAATTGTGTCTGACAACGTATAAATACACCCAGAAGTGACAAAAGGAGACAACTCTGCCTCTTCAGCGTGAATGAAAACTGAGATTAATACAGGAATTCTTCTGCAGGAAGGGGAAATTATTGGTGTTATTGAAGGGATGTTTATGTGAATATAACTGAGTTCATGCTGCTGGATGTTCCAGCACGTGGTGCATGTGCTGCCCTCAGCACATGAGTAACTGGGGGAGCTATAAAGACATTTTATCTACAGGGGTGGGACTAGGAACAGAAATAATTCTTCCTGGCTTTTCTATTCACCTCTAAACTTAGGTTAAAAAAAAAAAAATTACATGCTCGACTGCCTTCCCACAATGGGTTTAAAACAGAGGGTAAATCAGCTGAGAGCCTGCCCCAAAAATATTCCCTTTGATGTAATTGCATGGGATGCAGATTGTGTGTGGGCTAAGCTTGGTGTTCCAGTGCTGTAACTCCAGATCAAGACAGTGCACCGTGAAATACAACAGGTCTCATGCAGCTCCCCTGGGAATGGCTGCATGCAAATAAAGGGATTCTGGGGTGATGATTCGGAATAGCTGGAGCTCTCTTTCAAGTCCTCTTTCTCATTTCATGCTCTGTTCCTTTCATCCTCAGATTTTACAGGAAATATTCTCTCTTTTGGTTTTGTTAAGCGATCCAAACTTTCAACAGCAAGTGAGGAAACTTACCATTTTAGGTTAAGATAAGCATACAAAATTGCTGTATTTCAATTAGAGTAATAACCTTAAACAATTTTAAACCTCTATAAAATGTCACAAAAGCGAAATAAGTTGGCAGAGCGAGGCATTGACACTGATGGGTGCCCACAGAAAATCTCTTACAATATCACGTAAGGATTAACAGCTCTAATTTATGCAGTCACACAGATTTTCTTTCATGCAACTTCAGGAGGGATCTTGCCATCTGAATTGTCATGTGCCATTATCACCCTTTAATCAGGTTATTTCATTTTATTTGAACAGCATCAAAGAAATGCTTATGACACAGGCAGACCGGTTCAGCCAAGAAGAGGTAAGAAACTGCTTTATTCAGAGCAGGAGCCCAGCTCCAGCTCCTGTTCAGCAGTCACTCCTTGCCCCTCTTTAAATGCATGAATTCAGCTGAAATCCAGACTGAGAGGGGGCTGCTGCCAGCTCCAGCAATTAGCAACAATTCAAAGCGTCTCTTCTGAAATGCTCCATGGCAAAATCAAAGTCAAATAGATTCTTTGGACTCCCATCCAAGTGCAAGCATGGTCTATCTGTGCTGCTCTTCCCTGTGGGGAGCTGGGCAGTGGATTTATGGAGTCCAAGTGGATTTGGGGGGCGACTGAGTTCTGGTTTCCATTTCTGGGAGTTATTTGGTTTGAAATCTGAAATGAGGTACTGACTTGGTTTGTGTGAGACTGAGCATGGAGTCTGCTGGTTGGGAGGAATTCAGAGAGACTTTATTTTCAGAGGAGGAGATGCAGTGGAGCTGCTCTGTTGGACAAACAGACTGGACAGACTATTCCAGCCAGAACAGAGACTGGAAAATACATTTATCAACCAGGGCTTACCTGGACTTCAGGGAGAGCTCTTTTCAACAGGGAACTTGTCAGGTTCTGGCAGTTATTATTGTAGCATTTATTAACCACTTGTGTTCCAACTTCTGTTTCAATTTTACTGGACCTCAGGAAAACCTTTCCATGGTGGTCAAAGCTCAAGGCAGCAGGGAGCTGACCTGGGTGGAGAACAAAAAGCTGTTCATGTCACTGTCCCACAGCATTTGATAAATGTCTGTAACATTTCTCTCTCTTTGCTTGGCAGATCAACCAGATGTTTGCTGCTTTCCCTCCAGATGTCTCAGGGAACCTCGACTATAAGAACCTCTGCTATGTCATCACCCATGGTGAGGAGAAAGACTGAGAGCAAAGAGAGGAGCTTCTCCTGTGCTGGAGCCCCAGGTTATTTCATGATGCTCTTGTGTACAAGACCAAGGGCTAAACATCCAGGATGTGAAGCCATGTGGTCATCAGAAGAGAACCAATAAAACAATTGAAATTAGATTAAAGCTATTTAATGCTCCTGTTTTTATAAAATATCAAAATACCAATTTTGTGAGGGCTTTTTTCCCATAATTTTTTTTTTCCTGTCAGTGGTTTGAAATGGAATTTTCTTGATGAACTGGTGCTTTTGTGATTTATTGACAAACCCAATGTTCACCAGATGGTTCATTGGGCACTGCACTGCTATCTAACCTCTTGCCTTTTATGCATAAGCTCCATGTATTAATTGAGAATTCCTCTAACTTATTGCACCAGGAAGAGTATCTGGCAAATAGAATTATGTTCCATTCCACAGCCCCTAGCAATGAAAGTGTAAATACAACAACCTTAAGCTCCTGTGAATATGCAATATGCCCTCTCCATCTCAGTGGTGTGGCCAGTTTCACAAATTATTGACTCATTTGCTTTGGTGCAGAAGAGCAGAAATAGTGGAATATTGGCTGTTTTTCTCATAGTAAAATTTACCTGAGTGCACTAAGAAACCAGGAATAATGAATTTCCCCCTGCAGAAACATCTGTATTGTGTGGAGGAGGTTATCCATGAAATAACAGCAACACCTGGTCTGTCACCTCAGCCACAATCCTTGAGTTACAGGCGAGATGAGCACTGCAAGGATGCATTTTGCCAAAGATCATCAAGTCTAGGGACAAAGAGGAGAATTTGGGAACTGCAGCCCATGAAAGCAGATTACCTCTCACTTTTATAATCCAAGATCGGCCTAGTTTTAAAATGGGCTACAGTTTCTTGTATTTAGACTTCTAGGAACTGGACATATTCTGCCTGTGTGGAATATTGCATGAACACTTCCTGCGTGGGAGTCACCAGGATGTTGCAGCCAAAGGAAAACAAACCTCTGCTGTTTTAACAGCTCATGAAAATGCTTTCCTTGTGCATCAGTGCTGCTGGAGCCACAGTCACACAGAGAGGAAGCAACAAGCTCCTTATTTTCTGTTTCCATCTTAGTCTTTGTAGCAAGAGATCTTGAGGGCAACATGTCCAATTCTGCCCTTACCAGGAGGGGCAGAAATTCAGTGAAAAAGCTCTAATATCTGCATGACTCAGGGAGGTGGCATTCATCCCTACCTGCATTATCTGTTGTTCCAGCAAAATCCTGCTCTCCATGCACTTCAATAAGAGAGAAAATCTGGAGTGAGAGGCTCTTAGCACACAGAAAGTTCATAAAATAAATCTCCCCCTTGCCCCTGTGTGCAGAAGCTGTGTGAATGCTACTGCACCAGCAAAGTTTCTCTAATAGAACAAGTTGATTCCCAGTTGTATCTACTAGGAATTTATAAGTATCAGTGGACACACTAGAGGCAAAATTCACCCTTTTCATGCACGAATCTTCTGAAGATGCAGACAAGCCTTCAGCACCTCTTGCCACCTGTTCCTGTAACACTTGGAGCAGTGCATGTCACCCAGAGCTGTCCCTCCCAGCACCCTGAGCAGCTTCCCTGGGCTTTGGGCACTCAGAAAACTTCCTGCAATGCAAGAGTCCCCATGACCTCTCCTGCCAGCTCATGGCTCAGTCAGCAGCTGAGCTTTCCAGGACAAGCCCAGTTTTTATCACTGTTTCCCACAATGGGTATTTTCTCCCCAGAATGTTGTTCCTCACAGGTCCATGACCACTGCCTATGGGATGGGGTTGTAGATTGGCGGTGGGAGGTCATGGAGGTTGAGGATTTTTTGGTGGGCAGTCAAAAAGATGATTTAAAAGCTTCTGCTTTAGGCTCCTCTGCAGACCCAACCCAGTGACAGTGAAGGACAGAGCTGCTGGGGGGGAGGGCTGCAGAATGGATGTTCCATTTGCAGACTTCATTTGGAAATTTCTTGAGAGGTGGGGCTGTAAAATGCTCCTGTGTGGCACCAACACATGTACAAAGTGTAATGCTGCCTTGGATAAGCCCCACAAAATCCCATTCCCAACCAAACGGGTCCTGGCTGTTCCACTAATATGAGCTGAAGTCACTCAGGCATCAGATGTCAGACAGTGCTTATGGTTTTTACACCATTTAAAGATTTCAGAATGAGACTGAAGGCGAGACAAGACAGCACACAGGCTCACCTTTGGCCTTCAGTCTACAGAGATTTACTTTTCCTCCTGTGAGCTGGGAGGCAAAAACTTTGAGGATAATGCTCTGGAAAGATGAGGCCACATTATTGCATCGAATCACAGTTTTGGATGACTCCTTTTTCATCTCTAACACTTGCATGACTTCTTCCAGTGCAGCTCTGTGCCTTCTCAGGCTGATGGGAGCCTGGTCTGAGCAGTTCCATGTTTTCCCCTTCCCCTCCCTTCCATGTTTCCCCCACTCCCTCCCTCCAGTCAGCACTAAATCTCAAACACACACAGCAGCTGCTGACTGAGGAGAAACCTCCTTTCTCCCTAAATTTCCTTTCTGGACTCTTGGACCTGACTGCCCTCTTTAGTTCTGCCTTGTTTGGGTATTGCTGAGGTCCCTTCACACCTGCAGATGGGCAGGAGCACAGAGCTGTGGGGAGGGTGGAGAAATATCCCCTGAGTGTGGATTGGGTTGAGCCAGGCTTCATCACCAGGAGAGCTTTGGTCTGGAGCATTGCAATTTTGAGACAAACCCCTTGATTGCCCTTATTTACCTTGAGCAACCTGGGTAGCTTTTTTTTGGAGGAAGCTAAAGCAGAGGCTCTGCTTGGAATTCAGCCCGAATTGCCTGCAGTTCTTCATGCAGGGTGCAGCTGTGGTGCCCTGCAGCAGCACCCAACAGGGATGAACCACCAGGGTGCTCTCAACCACCAGAGCTCTGCAGACCCTCTGAAGTGGTTCTGTACACAGCCCCAGGCTTCATCTGACCCTGCCTGCCTCCAGGCTTTTTGCAGTTCTGCTCCTTCCTTGTTGCTGCACTTTTATCTTTGTTTAAAATCCATTCCTTCCTTTTTTTATTTTTTTCCTGTCCATTACCAGAATTATGGCACTTCAAGGGCAATGCAGCTGAGGTATCTATTACAGATTGCTTGAGGAGATTTTTGAATTGGTCTAAGCCACCAACCTTGTTGCTCTTTTGGACTTCTGCACCTTGGAGCATCATGCAAGACAATTTGGGGTTGTAATGCTCTCCTTCTATAAGGGGGAAGGACACATGTTCAGCTAAACATCATGAAAATATCCAAGATTCAAACCAAGCCTGTATCAATCCCAATTTCATTTCAATCTCCATTTTCTCAGGGGGACACAGGGCTGTGCTCATGGGGTTTGGATGCAGATTCAAATAACTGAAGGGAACAAAGAGCTCAGATTAATTCCACAAAACAGACTTTCACCAAGCATCATTAAAAGGATCAGATGGGAACTGAACTTGCATGAACCCTGGCAGTTGCTCTTCAGTGTCAGCCCTTTCACAAACAATTACTATTTGGATGGGAAAAAACAAAGAAGCAGGGTAGAACTGATAATGTATTTTATTAACTCTTAAAAGTTTAATCCCATAAACCTTTCTGAAACCTTGTGAAAGGGTAGCAAGCCTTTGAAATAGACTGTCATAAAAGGCAGAGAAAGGTTCTCATGGGTTCCCCCAGTTTGTTGTTCAGCTTAGAGGCAGGATTGTTGTTACAAACGTTTGTCTGACCTGTCTAAACTTTGTAGGTAGCCTCAAGTCCAAAGACAGCCTCAGATTTATGCATTTTTTCCCCCTAACCTAAATCTTTCTGTCTGCAAATTAAGCCAATTTCATCCTTTGCATCCTCTTTGTAATGACGTTAGCACAGTGGAAGCCTGTTTAGTTTTCTTTTTTCAACATTCTTTTTCCAACTTTTCCTCCCAGTAATCTTTTCTCCACTCCTAATTTTTCTTGCTCTCTGTAGGATTACCTTAAATTTGGGCACATTTTGTTTTTAAATGTAGCATGCCAACTTGGATGCAAAATTCCAGCACCAGCAAGACTGGAATAATTATTTCAGAGCTTGGTTGTCTGTGAAAAGCCAAACAAACCAATCCCCCCTGTGATTGAGCAGCACTGAAGGTTATGAATGTTTCTAGGCAATGTGGGTAGAAGTTTCTTCCAGACCTCTCTTCCTTAATAACTGCTTTATTCTCATCCCCCTGTAGCTTCTGCTGTCTATCCCAGAAAGTTCCTCAGATCTGATTCCCTCTGCCTCTGTTGCCTTGGTAATGTGCCAGCAGGGGTTATCTGAGGACATACCTTGAATTTTCACTAATGTTAATGAGGTTTAGATTGTCTGGAGCCTCCTTTTTCTGTTTGAAAACAATGCCAGAGCTGGTTAATGTTTTCATCAATGTCCTGGGTGATGGGACTGAGTACAACAAATCTATATTCTTCCCAGCAGTGCCCATTCACAGCACGAGGGGCAAGGGGCATGCTGGAATACAGGGAAGTCCCTTTAAACATTTTGGCTGTGATGGTGATCAAATATAGGTACAGCTTGGCCAGAGAGGTTGTGGAGTCTCCCAAATATTGCTGGAGATGTCCCAAAGCCAGCTGGATGTGGTGCTGGGAATCCTACTGGAGCTGATGCTGCTCTGACAGGGCTTTGGGCTGGACAATCCCCTGGGATTGTGATGTTGCACTGTCAGCACAGCCCAGGTGACACTGCCCTGGCTCTGGGTGACACCTGAGCACTTTGAGCCTCAGATCCTTTCCTGAGCAGCCACAGCCTGACCAATTACTCCTTGATGTTTACTTTCTTCTAACATGTAACAACCTGCGCTGATCTTTAATTCCTTCTTGTCAGCTTTTTGTCTCCCTTTCAATTTAAAGCAGTTCTGGACTTTATTCCTTTCTTCCAAACTCCACATAAGCTGCCTTAGCTTGTTGTCCATCACCCACACATTTTCTGTGTTCTCTGTTTCACCCTCCAAGTCGTCAATATTGAACACTATCTGACCCTGGGACGGTCTCATCCTCCTCCTTTTCCTTCCCCCTCGTCATCCTTGAAATGGCTCCTGATTTTATCAGTGAGAACTCATGCTGGGCATGTTTTTCACTGTGCTCTGGGGCACTGGACTTTAACCTGCCTGCAGGCACAGAGAAAGTTCTGCCCCTTTGGGCTCCATTTCCCTTCAGTGTGTCAGCAGCAGGATGTCCAGGAGCCACATCTCTCTGAGCCATCCCATGACAATGCTCACACCAAAGGAGAAGGGATTTCCCACTGGAATGGGAAAAATCCAACTCCAGCCAAGCTGATTTGTATGCAAGAGTGAATCCACTTGGATTCCTAAAGGGAAGCCCATGGCTTGCAGCAGGAAAGTCTCCAAATGCCACAGCCATGGCTGAAACCAGGACACCAGTTCCCAGCTCAGGAAGGAACATTCCTGGGATGCTGGTGCTGTGCAGAGCTGTCTGTCCAGCTGAGAGGTCCCATCCCTGCTATTGTGCTTCTTTCCAAACTCAAGGCTTTGGGAGCTATAGGAAGGAGCCAGAATTTGGATCCTTGAAGCATCCGTGGGCACAGGATTTGAAACAACAGTTTCTTGACACACAAATCTGGGAAGTTTTATCAGTTATGGAATCTGGGGGATTCTCAGGTGGATCGACTCCACTTGGCCCCTCAGATGTGGTGTATCTTCAAGGAGGCTCCTCTCTGCAGCACTTCTCTTCAGAGGCTGAAGGGACAGAGGTCCTTAAACAGGAATTCTGTGGCACTTCAGCTCCTCCCTCCTCTGATTCAGCCCTTGCAAGCATCTGTCCAACTGCACTGGCTGGAAAGCAGAGCCTAGGAATGCTAACTCAGGTATTTAAGGTCAAGCATGGCAATACCTCCTTGAGTCCTTATCTGGTGAACTGCTGCCATTTGTTACTGTCCCTTTCAGTTTAAATGATTGCTTAATGTGCCTGTTGACCTGAGAAACATAATTTTTTTGCAAAATATACGAGCAAGCTCGTGTTTGGTCAGCTGCTTCAGCAGGAGTACAGAGCTCAGATGCCAGGCCAGGCAGTAATTTTTTTTAATAATGATTAAAAGACAGCAGCTGCCCTTTCCTGGGGTGAGAGGACTTCTTCACAAGTGAAGGGAGATCCAAACAGCCTTGTCCTTTTAAGTTTTGGAGGCTGCAGGTACCACCAGAGCTGTGATGAGTAGAAAGTTCATTACCAGAGAGTGGGGTGGGATGGATTTATCTCTTTCTGGCTTCCTCTAACAGGCCAGAAAGAGATAAATCTCCATGAATGTCCTGCTAAGCAAGTGCCTTTAAGCTATCAATGTGAAAAGGGTGCAGTTTAAAGGACAGCCAGAAAGGTTTCTTTTTTTGTAGAACAGGAATTAACCTGTTTCAGCAAGGATCATGTCCCTCCCCAGCCAGGCTGAGAGAGCAAAGGCTGTGACAGAATTTAATGCTTGGAAAAATAATACTGGTGTGACTCAAGCGCTGATACAGTACAAGTATCCCTATTTTGTCTAGAATTGTGAAAAGCCTTAAGGAAATATCAGTGATTTCTTTTTAAATTGGTGTTACAGCTCACCCAAAACAGGTGATGCTGAAATACTGTGTGTTACTGCCCTGGAAAAGGTGGAAAAGTCCAGTTTTGTTCCAAGGGGAAACACAAATGTGGCAGTGTGGGCAAACCCCAGAGGCTGGCACAGCCTGGCTGCTGGCACTGACCCCACAGTGTCCCTCTGCTGTGGCTGTGCCAGCCCTGGGCACCAAATGCCACCAGGTTTACCTTCTCACCCTGGGCTACAGCCTGCAGCTGAGGGCTCTGCTCAGGGCCCCTCTCCCTGTGCTGAATGTGAGCTTTTCACCTGCATTTTTACATTAAACTGCAGCCTCATGAGTCCATGTGAAACATTTTAAAATTCAGATCCTGATCTGTTAGATGCTGTAATGCCTTTGAGCTGCTGCTGAAGACAACCGGCAAGTATTTAATGGAGCATTGTTGAAAACGCTTTCTTAGCTCCAGTTTCTGCACCTTTTGGAGAAAAACCACAGGAGCAGGGATGGCACTTGGAGCTCCTGGATCTCGACAGGTAGGGGTTATTCATGTCCATGGGCTTTCCTGCCCCAAGGAAGCTGTCAGAGAGGGATGAGGAGAATCTTCTCCATGCCCAAACCCAGCCCTGGTTCTCCTGTCGCTGCTCCTGCACAGCCCAGCTGGAGCTGAGGTCTCAGCATGCCAAGGTAAGGTGGTGTTTTTTTCCCAAGCAGAATGTTAATTAGGGGTTGGAGGCTTTGGAACAGCGCTGGGATTGTGCCTGGGGAATGGGTTCTTTGGGGAGGTGGGACGGGAAGGTAGTGGGGGTTTTGTTGTTTTGTCTTCCCTGGGCTGTGAGTGACTTGCAGTGCCCTGTTTAGTCAGCTGTGGCTGATTATATAAAGTAACCCCCTGGCTTTTCATATAACATGGAAAGCTTATCACCTTTTCCAGCCACTACAACACTCATTAGAGTCC
This sequence comes from Entomyzon cyanotis, assembly GCA_024500445.1. NCBI lineage: Eukaryota > Metazoa > Chordata > Aves > Passeriformes > Meliphagidae > Entomyzon > Entomyzon cyanotis. The sequence goes on from JAKEPQ010000746.1 coordinate 623,339, forward strand.
CTGGAAAAACAACCACCTGCTTTCAGTGTTAAAGATCTCCTGTGTTTGGTGCCTGCTGCAATGGGTGAAGCCCTGGGGTGCTGGGCATGGTGTCCTTATGGCAGGACCTTTCCAGGCTGCCTGGCTGAGGAAGGAAAAAATTCCTTGTTTTTTTTTCTTTTTTCCAGATGGCTCCTTCTAGTTATGTTTAAATCTCGAGGTAAAAACTGTAAGAAAAATGGAGCTGAGTTCCTCAAAGCCCTGCTGTCATTGGTTTTCCATGTTAGAGCTTGGAGGAAAATAAGAGGCCTGGGCCAGTTAAACTGCTGTGGGTATTGGTGGCCTTTTGTGGAAGGGCTGAATTGAGGAATTGGATTTTTGGGGCTTTTGTTCCAGTCAAGGTACTGAGGGACAGACCAGAGGCCACTTCTGAAATGATGTGCTGGGTCTGAAGTGCCTCCTTGACGAGAACACCTCTCATCTCATGACCACGATGTTGGTGGCTAAATTCACCAGATAATTTGGCTAACCTGAAAGTGTCCAATCATTCCAAACTCCTGTGGTCTAACTCAGTGCTCCTTGCAAGTGCCAAGGCATATTTCTTGGGCTTTGGGTTAAAAATGAAGCCCCAGGGCTCTGTGGCAGCACAGGGGGCTCTGATGAATTGTGTCCCCACAGCCCTGCTGGCTCCCCATGGGCAGAAAATGCAGGGATGGATTTGGGAACAGCTCCTGGAGAAGCAGCTGAGGCTGAGGCAGAACTTCAGCTGCTCTCCCTGGGACAGGAGCAGATGTTCCCAATAAAACATCCCTCCTCAGATGTGGTGTCTGGCTGATAACAAACAGCACAGGGCTCTGTGCTATTAGACCACAACGAGGGCTGGGCTGGATCCTCTGGTGTCTGACAAACACCTGAGTTTGGTGCAGCCCTGGATTCTCTGGTGCCTGACAAACACCTGAGTTTGGTGCAGCCCTGGATCCTCTGGTGTCTAACAAAGAGGATTTGTCTGACAAACACCTGAGTTTGGTGCAGCCCTGGATCCTCTGGTGTCTAACAAAGAGGATTTGTCTGACAAACACCTGAGTTTGGTGCAGCCCTCGAGTGCATCTTCATCCTCTACCCAGCTGCCTGCACTGTGGAACCCACAGCAACTTCATATCTTTGAAACCTCTCCCACTCTGTCAGGCTTGGCTGAAGTTTGCATGTGGTTATTAGAGCAGAGGACAGGCAAGTGCATGTTTTATTATCCTCCATCCCCCCCAGTGTGCTTTTTCATGTGTGTGCATATATCCTGCCGCTCCCGAATCAATTTGCTGCTGAATCCTTGGGTTAGTGTAATTGAACTGGCAGGGGTGGGAACTTGAAGGCTTTCTTTTATTTTCTTTTCTTTTCCTTCTGAGTTGTTTCCATCTACTGTTTTATGAATATTCCATTGCTCAATAATGGGAGGTGGAAAATGAAATCCCAAGATCATCTTTTAAGGGATGTTAATGACCATGAATGTAACCAATATAGTTAATAACAGTCCAGGCAGAGATGGAAGACCATTCCCTTCTTTTGAGTAAGGGCCAACATAGCTTTCTGATTATCCCTACTAGAGAGGGATCTGGATATTAAAGGATAAGTCATGCTAAGTATTTCCTTCTCAGACTCCTTATTCATTTATGCCTACTGGTTTTTGTCATCTTTAAAGGTGTTGTTTAGCCTGGTTTGAATTACTTTAAACCAAAAAGTTTTAAAAGACAGCTCTTGAATCCATGGAGATGCTTGCTAAATCCTTTGATTAAAGGGATGAGGTTTTTCTTCTTTAAGCAACATTTGGTAACACAAGAATTATTCTTAATTTGAAGTGTGAAAGGGAGGGAAGAGGACTCCAGATTTCAGAAAGCTCTGCTTGGTGGAAGGGGCAGAGTGTGTTTGGTTTTCTTGTGCTTTTCTGAGTTAAACTTCAGGAGGCTCAATGATGATCCATGTCATGGATCCCAGCACGGAATTCTTAGGGAAAAAAAATTCCATAAACCAAAACTAATAGAAAACCCCCATATTTTACCCCTGGAGCAACATGGAGATAAGGAAGTATTGGAGAGGGAGAAACAAAGCCCTTTAGCTAAAGAGGCTATTGCCTCCAGGTTTCTCTCAGCTCCACCTCTTTCCTTTGTCCCTGTATTCTGCAGTCTCCTCCTCCAGTCTAGCTGCCTCTTAACCTCATTAATACTTTGCTTTGATGGTCTTAAGTTCTTGACAATTTATTCCAGATGTTTGCTACTTTGAGTGAAATAGATTTCCCAAATTTCCTGTTTACTCTTAATGTCTTTTGTCTTTTTCTTCTTTGAAAGTGTGACATTTTTTTTAACCTCTTAGCAATCCAGACATGTTAGTTCACTGTTCCACCCCCTCTTCCTCCTGGCATCTCCTGAAGTTTGAGGTGTTTTCCATAGAATGCACCCTCCTTTTTTTGTTGTCTTCTTGTGGGGCAATCTTGATCTTTTTCAGCTTCCTTAATTCTGCACACATGAAAGTCTGACTCAAAAGTTTTTTAGGTGTGTTTGGTGTTGCTTTTTTTTTTCCTATGGGTGCACACCCAGAGGAGCAAGAAAATTACGGAGAGAGAAAATAATTTAAAAAAAATCATAGTTTTTGACAGGCTCCAGACCAAATGCCCTTCAAACATGGGTCTTGCTTGTTCCTTCAGGTGTTTTCCATGAATTACCTGGAGAGCTCTGAGCAGACAGAGTGGGCTGGCATCTCTGCCTTGAGCTGCTCAAGGTGTAGAAGGTGTAGCTGCTGCTAACAGGGTTGGCACAATTCCCCACACCAGGAATGCCCTTGGAGCAGCACAACCAACCTGGGAATGGCTGTGCTGCTGGAAGTTCCCATTACAGCAATAAAAATGTGTCCATTTTAAAGTGCCTGTATGGCTTTAATTATTCTGCTGTTTTCTTTAAAAATAAAACCAAAACCAAACCAAACCTTTGAGTGAACCAGGTTTTCAAGTACAAAAGCTGTGCCCAGACCAGGCCTTAGGCTTCAGTCCTGCAGACACTTTCACAGGTGCTTAACTTTACCACTCTGAGTAATCCTATTGATTTTCAACGGCACTGCTCAGGCAATAAAGAGTGGATTTGTATGATCTGGGGCTTACCATGGGGTATATCAGAAGTCACTCTTCTGAAATTAATGATTACATGGGTGTGAGAGGAGTGTCCAGCCCAGGATTTAGTTAAAATTAATAGGACTTTTGCTTGTAGGTTCACTTTGAAGTGTTTAGCTGTTTTGTCTGCTCCTTTGAGTGCTGTATCTTGAAGGCCAGTCCTTTCCTGACTTCTGATATGATGACCTTCAAAATAAATATTCAGGTAGTACTTGGTGTGCTGTGACTTTCTATCTCTTGGCCAATTGTAACTTTCCATGGAGCCTATTCCAAGTGTCAGTGCCTTTACAATGTCATTTTTGCCCTGTCTGACACTGGCTGAGCTCACTCTGCACATTTCCAGCCTCTGGATCTCTCTTTTCCATTCAGTTGCCTGTTTTCATGGAACTTGGAGCAACGTGACAGCTCTGGAACTCCTGTCTTGCTCTCAAATTGGGCTGAAAGCAACCAACTCATTCAAAAGTTATTAGAGATGCAAGCTCATGCACACCCTGATCACATATATGCAGTATTTTTGAGGGAAGTCAGGCAGAAAAAATAAAAAGTGATTTGATTAGGGATAGATGCATTATAATGTTTCATGAGCTTGAAAAAGAAAGACTTTTCTGTATGGCTGGTCTTACAAATGTGCTTTACCCTAACTTATCTCTCACTCACCTTGACAAAAACAGGCATAAGGCTACTAATTATGCAAAATATTAGGGAAAGGTTCTCCCTGCAGAGGAGGATCAGGTACTGAACAGGCTCCCCAGGGAATGGTCACAGCCCCAAGGCTGCCAGAGCTCCAGGAGCATCTGGACAATACTGTCATGGATGCACAGGATGGAATTGTTGGGGTGTCTGTGCAGGGCCAGGAGTTGGACTGGATGATCCCTGTGGGTCCTTTCCAACTCAGGATATTCTCTATGTTTCTGATGGACAAGCCTTTTTGGAAGCCACAGAAGGAAAATTCCCCTTTTCAGTCTTTCAACAATATAAACGTAGTGTTGGCAGCCGGGCTGGGAGGTCTGTGCCAGCTGACACTGAGGGTGAGTCATTTCTGCTCAGGTGCTTGCTAGAGAAGGAAATCTCTGAGTTCTTAGAGAAATACTTGGGGGAAAACAGCCCTGTTGTGTTAAAGCAGCAGGAGTCTGACAGCCCAGCCAGCTTTGTCCCAGCAAATCACTAAAGGGAAAGGGGATTTGATTCATTCCTGCCTGGTTTCCCCTTTAAAAGGGCAATTTTAATTGAAGGGATTTCAAAATAGGGCAAGAAAAACCAAGCAAAACACCAAACCCAGGTACTGGGATCAGGAAGAGAGCATCCAGCTTCACTTGAGGCTCCAGCTCAGCCTCTGCTGTGGCTGCAGCTGGCTCAGAGATCTTCTTTTGCAGCTCTCTGGTCAGACACTTGTTAGCTGCAAACCTGAGGCGTGGAAGATTGGTCACCACTTGACTTAGTTTCTTTTCTCCTCTTCATTTGCTGTTCACTGTTTTGCAGATGAGTATGAAGGGAGACACACTGTGTAGAAATAATGTTTATTTTGGGAATGATCCGCGAGGTGTTCTTTGGTTAGATTAGGGCTGAACTGTGTGTCCATGTGAGGACAAACTAGTGAATTTGGGTTTGAAGTCCCAGCATCAGTGAGGAGAGCTGCTGAAGCTGGAGCTCAGGGTAGAAAAATGTCTTTATTGGATTATTGGAGTGATGCAGATGTTCTAGACTTTGCTGTTAGCCTAAAAACTATTAATTCCTTTTCCATCTCCAAGATGCCCCTCAGGTCCTGCCTGCAAGGAATAGGATCAGCCAACATTCTCCACACAGGACCTTCCTCTGTCCTGTGTCATTTGGCAAAACAACACAGCAGAATCTCCAGTGTTGGTTACAAAACTCTCATAATGGGCATGGAAACACACTGAATTCGCTAATGTGTCTCTTCATAACTTTTATGTCTTGAAGCCCCAGCTGTGATCAGGGTCTTGTTGTGTGAGATGTTATGCAAATACATATTTTTGTACAAACAGGATGATGCAATGACATGGAAAACTTTATAATTAAAGCAGAAAATGGGCAACAGGGGAAAGGAAAAAAACCACATTGCGTTGCTTCTTCAGGGCCATGTGGTGAGGCAGTGGCAAAAGCAGGAGCAGGATGAGTCTCCAGGGTTCCAGGCTGGTCCTTATCTGCAGTGCCATCCTGCCTCTTCCAAACCCTCCCTGTGCTCTCCCACTGCTCCTTTTAAACTCTGCCACTCTGAGGGGGTTCAGTAATTCAATTTACCCTTCGTGTGTCAATCTGCTGCCCTTCCCTGGGGCTGCTCTGGGCTGCTGGGGCTGAGCTGGGCTTGTCTGGTTTGCAGAGAGGAACCAGAGCAGAGCTGGGATGCTGCACTGAGCCACAGATGTGCCACCCCAGGAGCAGCTTGTGGTCACAAGCCAGGCTACCTGGTTTTAAACTGGGTCCAACTGCTGGAGCCAGGCAACTAAACACTTCAGAAGCTTATTAAATTAAGCAGTTAGACCAAGGCAATATACAAGGTGCACAGGCCAAAGAAAGCATTGTGGGTGTGACCTTTTGAAGGAGAATTATAGTTGCTGCTGATCAGGCTGTTACAGTAAATGTGGTGTCAGTGTTTCCATATTGGTCTCTTTTTCTCTTTTTTTTTTTTCCTTTTTTTTCCCCCCTGCTTGAAAAGTTTTGCACCTCATGAAAAGGTTTTTCATGTGCTGTGAAATGCAATGTGAAACCACTGGATCTTCATTGCCCAAAGAACCTGATCTTCATTCCCCAAAGAATCTGCACTCTTTGCACAGGGAAGAAGCCACCTTTAAAACTGGGATTTGAACCTGATGCCAACCACCCAAAATATTTATTCAATTTGAACCCGATGCCCACCACCCAAAAGTCTGGGGGAGTTCAGCTCCCAGTTGATTCTCCCCGTTGTGAAAAATACTCCCTTTGGTTGTTGTCCAGCCCTGAAGAGGTGACAAACCCACTGTCAGGCACACCTGTGTGGTTCAGCTCTGCTGTGTGTGTGATTTGTGCTGCTGTGGGGTGGCAGAGGGCAGGATGTGCTGCATCCCCACTAAGAGCTCTGTCACTGGGCAGGCTCTGCCTCAGCCCACAGACGTGCTGCACTTGATTAATCACCTTCATTAAGGTCCTGTTCTCAGCCAGGCAGGAACAGGGCACTGTGCAGGACCAGCCTCCCTTTGTTTCCCCTGGAACTGCCAACCTGTTTCCCCAGGCCACTCCTTTCTAATTTCAGTGACAAAATTAGGGAAAAACTGGTTTGTGTCTTGCTCTTCCATCCGCCTGGGCATGTTTGGGAATCCCTAAGAATGACTGAATTCAGTGGTTTAAGCTATTTTCTTTCCTTTTTTTTTTTTTTTTTTTTTATTACACACCTCCCACTATAACTCTGCAGTAGCTTCATAATGGAAATGCTGACACGACTCGATTGCCTCAGCCCCGGGAGTGTGTTCCACCTTCTATTGTTTGCCTTGGCCTCTGTAAATTGTATATTGCCTCAGTTTAATTGGTTAATTTAATAAACTTCTGCAGTGCTGTATCAGTTGCCTGGCTTAGCTTTTATCCACTGGGCTGATGAAGAAAGTATAAGTTTCAAAAGCTTTCCTGTGTGAAGTTAATCAAATAAAAGGTATCTCCTACTGTACTTTGCATGTATGTCTTGGAAAGATGGCTTGAATTGACACATTTTTACAATTAAACCATTTAACAAAACCCTCTAAAAATCTCTGTGTAGCAAAAAAAAAGGGGGAATTTTACACTTAAGGCTGTGCAATGCTTCAGTAGCCACATCTGAATGATACCTTAAGCCAAATGGTATTTTAGATGGACTCTTGGGGCTGGAAAGGGGAGAGAAAAATGGGAAAAACATAACAGAAATGATCTGAAGCTATTACAGAATGGAAGTCTTGCAACCCAGCCACGTGTGAGGCTTGGGTGACCTGTGCTGATTTTCTGGTTCTGGCTGAATCTCCTCCCAACCACAAGCAGATCCTTTCACACCTCTCTGCTTTGTTCCCTGTTTTCCCCATTTTGCCAGTCTCACCAATTCCAGTTTTGAGATCTGGAGCTCTCGTGCTGCAATGAGGCTTTTTCTTGCCTGGGCTGCAGTAATGAGGAGCCAGAAAGCTCAGTACTTCACTGTGGGTGCAGCAAAGCCTCTTCCAGCACTGAGAGCCCTGAGAGGCTCTGTGTGCCACATGTGAGGAGTGAAGTTGCTGTGAGCTCAGCAGAGCCACAGAGCCCAACACACGTGTAACATGAGCCCATTTCATCTATTTTAATCCCCAGCTCCAGCATCCCAACATTTAGGGGTATTCATCTATCAAGAGTCATTTAGATATACTTGATCGTGCCTCAGGGCAGGGGGACAGCCAAGGTTACTTCTTGATATCCCTTCCAGCCCTGGTTTTTCATGACTCTATTAGATGTGACAACAACAGAATCGTATACTTTGTTCCAAAGGCTTCGTCCATTAATTAGTACTTTGTGGTGCACAGCTCCTCTTCCCTTGAGGAGCTCTAAGAGGTTGACAAGTGCTAATTAAGTCCTACAAGAACTGGTGTGTTGGGTAATTATTATTTTACAGGTAGAGAAACTGAGGTGCAAATGTAACCCACAGGAAGTTTTGGGACAGAATCTCACTTCGATGCTTAGCATTTTAGCTGCTTAAAATTCTGGCTGAGCTGTGCCTCTGGGCTGCTGTCAGTGGAGAATAACGTGGTGTTTCCCTCCTCCTGCCCACATCTGAGCCAGTTAAGGCTCACCAGCCACCTTTGGGCAGCATCAGCATCAGAGGGCAGTGCTGGTAAAATGAATCTGGCCTGTGTGCCAAAAAAAAAGTTTATTTTTTCTCTGTTCCATGCTTGCAGAATTACACTGACTTTAAAGGGGAGCTGCCCCAGAGTCCTGAATCAGGCCTCTTGTATGGAGAGGGAGGTAACCTTTTGCAGTCCACACCATTGGAGTGTAATTTTCAATCAAACATTTGCCAGTGTAATTAGTCTGCTTCGGAGTTCTCCGGTGTGGAGTGACGCGGCCAAGTGGCATTTGAGAACACTTGAAAAGGAAATGGGCTAATTAGTTTAGCTCTGGGTCAACAGCACCTCAGGAGCCAGCCTGGGTCTCTATCTGGTGTTTAAACTTCTCTGTTTAGTCAGCAGTGCTGAAGGAGAGTCTCTGGTGTGGATGCTGAGGTGTGGCTGGAATAGTTTCTTTTGTCCTGTGGCAGGGTCATCATCTATTTCTGTATTTCTGTATTTCCATCTGTGATATTGTATAGATACATATTGATAAAAGACCTCATGTGCTGGTTTTTTCATGCTGCTTTTCCTGTGTCTTCCACATCCCACAACACCTGTTTGCAAGGTTTAGGCTTTGTGTAGAATTCCAGGAAAACTCACTGCTTTCGGAGATAATATTTAGTGTCCTTAATCAAATTCTGTCCCGAAAACTCGGTGATTACACTGATTGCCTTGGGTCTGTGAAGTCTGTGCACAGGGGTCTGAATTTGATCAGCTGCAGTTTCTGATGAAGCAAATTTCATTCCACCACACCAATCCTCAAACTACCCCGTTGGTAATTTATCCAGGTGAATTCCCACCATTGGTCTGTGCTCACAATTCAAGATCAATTTTACAAGAGCCCTTCTGGCTCCACCTGAAACACACATTAAACACTGGCAAACCAGGAGTGCAGACCTGAGAGTACAAATTCCAGGGTGGTAGCAGATTTGTCCTTGATGTGCTGTACAGGGGCTGGTTAGACAAGTTAAACTCCAATTAGCAGCTTTGGTGTGATGGAAATTGTTGTCTTGTTGCCTCTGTCCAGCCCTGTCACGCTGCTGCACATCAATTCCCTTCCCTCCTCCAGGGTGTGGTCTCCCTTTGCACTGTAATTTGGGATGCTGCTCAGTTGAACAGGACCACATTTGCCATCCAAACCGTGTCCTGGTGACAGGGTGAGGTGCCTGTTGCAACCAGGAGGGGTTTTCCCCTCCACACACCATCTCCTGTAACCCCACAAGCTGGGCTGAGATGCAGCTTTGCACGGCAGCACAGGCTGGGAGATGAAGGGCTGGTTTGGCAGGAGGAAGTGGTGGGAATGAGAACTAGAGATGTTTCTGCTTCGTGTGTTCTCCCTGATGAAGAGGTTTTCTTCACTAGGACTCCACAGTTGGGCTTTGCAGGAAATCTTGTCCCAAACTGTGTTGGACATGCAGATGTTCCCTGTGCTGTGCTCCTGCCAGCACCATGGCTGGACAGATCATATCCACAGTGCTGCACAGTCCCTGTAGAGTTTACCACAGAATTCCCAAAAAAAATCAATGCAGAATTTTTTTTGAATTCTGTCATAGGGTTGCAAACCTTAAGGAAACTGTTCTGAACATCTCTCCCTGTGTTGGATGTTTGGGAAATAGGGCTCCTTTCCTTTCAGACTGCAGAAAGGAGACAGGCATCTCCCAGCTCTTTCCAAGGATGCAATCCCAAGCTGTTCTGCTGGAGAGGCAGGAGCCAGGTGGGGAGGGATGGAGAAGCACTAGGGAACAAAGAACACCTCGTGTTTTCTCATGGTTCCAAGCCAAAAAGGCTTGTGAATGGACTTTAGCAAAGAATCCTCCAACTCCTCGACTCACTGTGGGCCAAACCTCCTCAAACCTGTCCCACTCTGTTGTGTCCCCAAATCCAGAGCCTATTCCCACCAGGAGAGGCTGCATTTCATGGCTGTGTGGGAAGATGGGACCACTGAGGGAAGGTTCACTATTCAATGGCTGCACTGAGAGCCTGGCTGAGCAGGCTGACCCATTCCAGCTGCTAAGAGAGCAAATCTCTGAGCAGAAATGTCCTTGAGCATTGCCAGAATGGCCAACAGATCCACATCCATGTCCTAGCAGAGAGCTGGGCATTCCAGCCTGAGCATTCATGTGGAATCAGAGGTGAAGGACTGGCAGGGGACAGCAGCAAGGCAGGCCAGGGGATGTTAAACACCCCTCACTCTGCAGCCAAGCCCTCTGAGCACAGCCCTGTCCATCTGGCAGGTAATTAGCTGGAGCTCTGGTGGAAGAATCAGCAAAGGGATCCCTCTTCCCACATCTCCTTGTAAAGTGACTACTCTAATTTTTGTGACATCCAGCTGGAGGGGCTCTGTATCTGTCGTTACACACCATTAAACTCCTTCAGATCCAGCTATGTATTTTAAGTAGTTTCTGACCCCTGGGTGACAGTGACTGAGGGGGATCTGGTTTTTTTATTTTTTTTTTTTTTCTTTTAAGGAACATTTTCTTGGATGGAATGAGTAAAAAAAGTTTTTGGCTAAGGAGGGTGAATGTTCACAAGCTCGTGTCCCAGCAGGCTGGGCATGGGCAAAATCTGCCTTTCACCACAGTGTCCTATTTCCCAGAATATAACCAACCTGTCAGATTTCTGGTAAGATCAGGGATTGATTCCTAGATACTACCAGTAAATGGGACAGTTTTGTCTCCAGCAAGAATTCCTCTGGTTTCTAAATTATGGTAGTCTTGATACTCGTAGGCACAGATTTTCCTGGAAGAGGCAGTAAGGAGTTGAAATGCTGCAGGGAATAAACAGGCTGAACAGTCTGCTCCAAAAAGCTGCAAGGGAAATGTTTCTTGAAAAGATTCTGGAGGGATGGTGATAGTAGTAAAGGGACCAAAAAGGGGAATTGGTTCAGGTTGAATAAAATGCTGTTTGATTCTATGCATAATGCTTCCTTTCATTAAAGTGCCTGCAATATTTTCTTGTTAATTGAAATTAATTTATTAATTTCAGTTTGAAAATGTGTAAGCACTTTCAGGCTGATGACTTTTATTTTTTCAGCTGAAATGACAAATCCAACATAAATTTGCAATATTTTTGTTGACCCAAATATGCCTGTTTTCTTTGGGCTGGGATAAAAGTTTGAGCTGAGAAACTCTGCCTGCTTCTGATCTGGACAACACCTTCTGCCTCAGGATGCTTTCATTCATAAATAAAGGGATGAATAAGGGGAATCCAATCCAGTAGATGCTCTGTGAGGGATGAGGATTTCAATCAGACAAAGAAAAATTGAAAGAAATGGGCAGTGCAGGTATGTTGAACAGTTTTCTGTCCCTGTGAATGGTGTTATGATTTCTGTGATGGTCATACCTCCCGAAGTGTCTGCAACAGTGGTGTAAGGACAGTGGTTCTGTAAGTTACCTGAGCTAGAGATTTGCATAAATAACTGTGTGTATTTAGAAAACTGTGGGGCAGCAGAGGAATAGGAGATCTGAGCACTCCAAACCCCCATTTCCAGATTATCTTCATCCTTCACCTTCTAACCAGTGGTGGAAAAGATGTCCCAATTGCCCATTAACCAGCCTTAATTAATCACAACAATATTTTCTTCTTGCAAAAGGACAATAGGAAAAGTTTCCAACACTAATTGTCAGTGGATGCAGTTTTCTAAAAGGGGGGTCTGGGCTCAGCTGTTTAAATGTTTACTCGCCAGTGCTTGATTAAAAGCTAATTAGAGATGTATGATTTTATGTAGTTTCTAAATCTGTGAAATCTGGTGTCACTCAAGGATTGAATTTGTAATTATATACCATGTGTGGGAGAAGTTCTATTGACAGTCCTCACTGATGTCCAAAGAAACAGCTGGAGTTGGTGTAAACATGAGACTCAGTGGAAAGGATAACTCACTGGGGGCCTGTAGAATTTTTCTCTAATACGTATTAAAATTTTATACAGCAAGCATAGTGTATTAATATACCATATTTGTAAGTTGCTATATAAACAGGTCTATAAATATATATTACCTATAGTAATATATATTAATTCGATTTCATAAATGTAACTAATGAGCTGCAATTCGAATTTCTGCTTCCTGAACTTTTTCTCTGTTCGAAATCTGGAGGCTTTGGGGTCTCTTCTGAGAGAGGCGGAACATTTTTTTGGAAAGCGTTCAGAACTCAGAGTTAGATAACCAAATAAAAGTCGGATTATCAAAAGCGTGCACTTTGTTTAGTATTTAATAACGCTGAGACTTTTCTGGAAGTGCTGCTGGGAGGTGTAAACTGCAAACCCAGCTCCAGACATCCAGCTCTGGTGCCATCCTGAGTACGTGCAGGGAAGCGCCTTTCCCAAGGGCTCCCCATGGTTTGCAGCCTCTCTCCACAAAGAAATTGTGTTCTAAAGCTTTGGTAATGACTAAATGTGCATTTCTGTTGTGCTCTAAGACACTTCCTCCTGTTTGGAAATTTTCCCTTATGCCCCCAAAGGCGCAGAATAAAAAAGAAGGTAAAAATCAGTTCATGCAGGATGGAAAGGGAAGGGCAGAGGAAATATTATTCTGTAGGAAATCAAAGTGCATCAACCTTCTACAAATCCAGAGCAGAAGAACTGCTTGCCAGCAACTCCCTAGTTTGGGAGAGCGATGCTATAATCACCAAACCCATTTTGAAACACTTTTCTAAATAAAAAAGCGTTTTGTGCAGTTGCAGTAATTACTGGTTGCTCTCTTGCAATAGCCTGCAGAAAAGTAGCTCATGCGTTTGACAGCAAACATGAATATGCTTGTAGAAGTGAGGGCAATCGTTAGGCTTGTGTGAGCTTGAGCACTTCAGAGCAGCCCAGGAAGCTGAACGTGGCAGCAAGTCATGACTTAGAGCCTCGACTGAAGTCGGGGAGCTGGTTGGGATTAAATCCTATGGACAGAGGGAATGCCCAGCTCGTTTTTAACCTCCCCAGTGCTGTGCACATTGCAGGGCACACCTGAGACCCAAGGGATGTTTTGAAGGACAAGGACAGCTATCACACCAGCAGAGATGTTCATGGAAAAACTTGACCTTGCTGGGTGATTTGAGATTGTTGTCCTCACCTCTGGTTTGGGTTTGCCTCTGACTCGCATGAGGGCAACTTCTGTCCCATCCCTGGAGCTCCTGAGGGAGGAAATACGATTTATTCATGAGAGTGGAAAGAGGGAGGGTTGTGACAAATCGCGCGGACAGGACAAATTGCAAGAAAGCAAACAAGAAGGTGATTCAGTTTGCTTCTCGCTTTGCATGTGCTTACCCTGATTATTCCATCCAGTGAATTTGCAGGCATGAATTTTCAGGAGTATTTATTGGAAAGGCTTATGAGGAAATACGGCAAAGCTTGCATGGGGAGTGAATTAATTTCAAAAAGCTCTGTGTGTTGCTGATTCTCTTTGATACACCTGAGCAAGGGGACAGGGACACCTCATGGGACCACCCAAAGTTGCTGCTTTGGCAATTTGAAAATTTTAGGTTTTGTTTGTACATTGGGAAGTTACAAATAGCAAATGTCAGTTTACAAGTTCTTCCTGAAGTGTGGAAAAATTCCTCAAATGAAACGTGGAGAAAAAGCCCTACTGATTTGCTGGAAGTCTGTTGATCCAAGGGGAAGATAACGTGCTGACTTGTTCAGGATGAGGTGCATGAATTCTACTGAGAATTACAATTCATACTCTAGAAATTAAACATCTGATCTCTACCCATTTTTCACTTTCATCACAGGCTGCAAAACACAGGATTTTACAGCTCAAATACCCCAAAATTCCTAATTAATGGAAAAACTTCAAAGTTTCTGTTTACAGGATGAGTGTTTCACTCCAGTTCTGGAGGAACAAGCAAGTGTTGCTTGTGTTTTCAGAGACACAAGCTCTGCTGCCTGCTGGATCTACCCATGTGGATAGAGAAGGATGATAGGAGTGGGAAATGAACTCTTTTCTCCCCAGCAGGGCTGAACAAAATCATTTTGGAGCAGGAGTCCTCTCCTTTGTGTTTGTGCTATTTCTAGCTGCCTCCTGCACCGTGTAGGATTGCTCAGTCCCTGGCATTACCTCAGTCATGAATATGACAATTTCCTGATAGATTGTTTATCAAAGAAAATATTATGTCAATAATGTCTAAAAGCTGTAGCAACCCTGCTCCCAGCCCCGAGATGTAAATAGTCTGTTATCTCATGGCACAGCCTTAAATGACGCCACACATCTTGAAATAACATGTTCCAATGTGTCAGAGGAAGAGATTGTTAAAGCCTTTGCCTTATATTACCTGCCTGCTAGCAAATGGGTGGTGAGAGACCCAGAGTTTAATTTTTCTTTTCTTTCTTTTTTTTTTTTTTTTTTTTTTTTTGATGTCTATTAGGCAGATCATGCAACTATCTAAACACAGCTCTGGAAAACCTGTTTGCTGGCTTACTCACAGCCCCAAATGGCTTTGAGTTGCAAGAGTGTGGTGCCTAACCCTTCGGGGGAAAAGAAAAACAGAGCAAACCCAACCCAGTGCACCTTCTAGAACAACATCTTCCGAATTCATGAAGACTGGGGGGGGAGGAGGGAAGGGAAAAATGGCCTGTGTGTGAAACCACGAATTATATTATGTCTGCCAAACCCCTTTGAGAATTGGACCAACTGTCGGTTCAAATGATTTGTGCTTATCCAAACTTTACTCATCAAAGGTTTTTATGAGTTCACTTTGGCAATGGCTGTGTTTTTCCATGTGGTGAAATCATACACCTGGAAAACATGCAGCCAAAATGGTGTGGAGCCTGAATAACTCTCCTTGTTCTCCAAATGCTCTTGAGTTTTAAGCATCATGGTAGTTAAAGTGTTTGTGGTCCTATAAAATTTGTACAACTTTACAGTAAACCTGACTCTTGCATAACCCCCTTGGCCAGATGATTGGCAGTTTGGTTGTGATCTTGTAACACAAAAGGGAACAAATATTGGGTTTTAGGTTTTGCTGTACAGAGGGAAGAAAGCTGAAAATCTTTGCCTTTGTACCAGCTGTGCCTGGTGGCACGGAAAACATCCTGCAAAGGGGCAGCCTAGGAATTATCCTGTTTCATGGTGTGCTTCTCTAACAGCATACAGAGCCCTTTCCAAAACCAGTTCTGGGGTGGACAGCAGCCATCAGGGTGATGGTAATTCCCAGAAGTGTTGGGAAGAGGCTGATGGAAGATACAGGCAGAAAATCAAGGGAATGTCAACAGCAGCTTGATGTTGACCTTGAAGTTACCTTAACCAGTCTGTCTGTTGTTTCTGCAGCCTGCAGCAAAGCCAGTTCTGTTGCCCTCCTCATTTGCAAGTTGGGCCCTCCTGGGACTTGTTTGGAGACCAGGCTGCCTTTCCCGTGGGCAGAGGGAGCAGCAGAGCTGGGGAGGAGCAGTGAGAAGCGGGAATGGTGGGATTGTTGTGGGTTGGCTTCTGTGCCTCCTACCTGGGCTGGCTCCAGATGTGGTTCAGGAGAACACCAGGCTGTAGGATCAGCAGCAGAGGGAAGATCTCTGACCTGTGATTGAGCAAAGGTTCTAGGATCAGGGTGGCAATTTGTGGCTTTGCAAACCTCAGGGTTAATGCCATTGGCTTTCTGGGCATTGGGAGGGTCTCTGAGCATGGATGAAGATGTGCAACATTTTCTGTTTAACTGGAGGACATCCCTCCCCTGTGGTGTAATGCTTTTTTTCCAGCTGTAGTTAAGCTGGAGTCGTCTAGGAAAAAGGGTGCAGCATAATTCTCCAAATGGCATCATGAAACAAAAGATATATTAGTGTAACAAAACTGGTGAAGTTGCAAAGAATTCAGGCTGCAGTGAGCATCAGTTCCTCGCCTGCAATGCCCAGTCACTTGTCTTTCTGTTTACACAACAAAATAGCCTGAAGAGAGTTAATATGCTTAGAAAACGGCACTTGCATGTTTTTCTAAAGGGAGAGGAAACTCAGCAAATTGATGTGACTCAACAAATTGAAGATACAGAGCCGACCACAGCTCTGATTAGGCCATGTGCAGATTGGTTTGAAGGGCACTGGCCCCTGGCCAGAGAGCACAGGACACTGAGCTGATGCCTCTGTGCTGTGGCTCAGGGATGGTGTGGAGCTTCCACCATGCCAGGATGCAGAGCTTTGCCACAGGGGCCTTGGAAATTGCAGGGATTAAAAATAATAGGGGCAGCCTAAAATGGAATTTCAAAGAATGCGAACGGCTTAATGCAAAAGCTGTGAATAATGGTGCCTAAAACACCCCAGCTATTAGTTCACTTCCCAGCAGTGAACCTGGGCACAAACCTGGGCTGCTCCTGCCCTGCTGCAATATAAAGGTCTTTGTTCTTGCCTTTATAAAACAAGACCCCACCTAATATCTAGGCATTGTGTGTGTTTTACGCACACATCTAATTTAGCTGTTAAATATTGCCCCAAAACTCACACGTACACCAAAAGAAACCGTGTATTGTCAAACTGGTTTGAAATCTATAAAGAAGCAGTGCTTGGGAAGGGTTGAAAGCTGAGGAATTAAAGAGCATTCCATTTAATTTAGTGGCCTTGTAATATGTTAGGAGGAGAAAAGAATGAGCCTGGTGGCTCACTGGGGTCTTGTTTATCTGTTGACATGAGGTGGCTGGAGGAGGATGGTGAGGATGATCCCAAGCCCTGGAAAGAAGACCTTTGGGGTTCAACTCTGGGACAGTTGTTGGATTCACTGCCCAGGCTGTTTTCTCCGTTTCAAATACAGATTAGTGCTTCTTCCCTTTAAGTTTTAAGCTCACGGGCTTGAGGAAACCCTTCCTTGAAGGGTCTCAGTGCTGCGAGGTGTGGGAGCCCTCCCATGGTGTCCTGAGGCTGGCAGGGTCTGGGGTCCCAGGGTGATCCAGGGAGAGGTAGGAACAGCTGTGAATTACCAAGGAATCTCAACAAGGCCAAAACACTTGTCAGAAACCCGAGGGATACTCGTGGATATCAGTGTTGGACTGATGAATTTTTAATTCTTTTTTCTTGGTGTCTCCTACTGTATTAGGGCAAGAATCCACAAAGAAAACCCCAAAGGCCCAGCCCTGAGGAGCCTGCAGACAAAGTGAAACAGCTCACACATGAGCTGCTCTGAAAGCAGAGGGGAGGGGAAGAAGTTTTTCATTTTGTGATGAGTTGCTAACTGGGAGTCACTTCGCCATGTGCTTGTGGGAAAGCCCAAGGAGGAGGCTTTGAGTGCAGCCCTGGAGTTCCCACTGCTCCCTTCCAAACCAGTCCTGGGTATGGAAAGCTGATCCTGCTGTGAAAGCACCACACGCTGGAAGTCTGCCACACTTTATGGGGAATTCTGAGGCAAAATGCTCAGCCTGTGCCTTCATGTCTCTCTGTGCTGTGGGGACAGCCAGTGCTTCCCTACCACATGGGGGTCTGTGGGGCAATACTACTATTAGTAATTATTATCATTATTATTAATTTCCTAGGTGTTTGGGATGCTGGAGTGGTGGGAGAACCTGACCCAGCCTTGAGTGATGAGTATGGTGGATATGGAGAGTTCTTCCCCAGTGAGCAGAGGTCTCTCTGCCTGCTGTGGAACTGTTCAGAATCACAACCTCTGCAGCTCTGTGGCTCTGACCACCCCTGCCTAGGCTGCTTTAGCTCCTGGCTGCAGCTCTGCCCTGTTCCTCTCCTCCCCATCCCCTCCAACTCCCCGCAGAGTTTTTCCCAGAGGCTGCAGAAAAGTTACTCCGCAGCTCCAGTTCTCAGGTGCCCATTACAGATATGTTAAATACATAAAATTAAAAACATCCTCCCTGCTCCTGTCCTCCCCCACGTCGTCTGGAGCACCCATCACATGAGCTCCTGCTGGCTGGGGCTGATGATGCAAGGATAGGGATTACTCCTGCTTGCAGGAATTGCATGGCAGCTCCAGCCATGTATTATAATTCTGTGCCGCTTGGCGCCAACGCTGTAATCTCTGTGATAGCCTTAGGAGCAGCTTTGCCATGAGATCTTAGCAGTGATATGTTGTCTCCCTGTGAAAGCGCTGAATTAAAGGAGTATTTGCAAATTTGCACAACCGTGAAATTCCATCCCCCCTCCCCGAACAAAACTGGGGAATTTTCTTGAATCTGTGGAAATGACAGATGTAGAGGAATCCTGTGGTTAAAGAGTAACTCTGCCCTTTTAAAATACCCTGCCCTCTGTTTTGTTTCTTTAGGAGAGATAATAGTTTCTAAAAATTCCAGCATTATGGTTCAATGTGTTCTGAGGGGGAAGAATCTGTAAATCTTTTGTTATGAGCCCAGGAATTTTGCTCTGTAGCTTCCCAAAGGTGAGTACCTGCCCCGTGTTTTATTGAGTGAAGGAGGTGAAGTTTTTTCAGCCTGTCTTGTTGTTGACTTTATGACTTTGATGTCACCCAAATTATCAAGTTCTTTGTATTAACATATGATAATTTCTACCTGTATTGATAGACAATTATAAATGCAGCTGCACTACATCACATGATCCTAAATATGTGATTCATCCTTTGTTTCTTGTGGATCTAAACCCTGAACCTCCTGCCTTCCCAGGCTGTCTCTAATTTAGGGACTACCAGCTTCAGGCATCAAAATCTGCTCTGCTCTACCTGTGGCTGTCACAAGGAAGTGGATTCTTCACCCCATCAGGCCAGTGAGGGGAAGAACCTCCCTCCAGCCTGCAGCTCCACTGGGGAGGTGCCACAGCCAAGTCCTCCTGTACCTTTGGCTCCTGCAAGGACAGTGGGTACAATCTCCCATTGAATGTGTATTTAGAGCAGTGCTGCCTTAAGATCAAAAGAATGACTCTGGATTTGTACCAGGGCAGCTAAACATGGAATCATACATAATTCCCAAGCACATTTGTCTTGCAAGAGCCACACCTGATCTGCCTCCCAGCTCTTATTTACATAAGACATCCTCGCTCTGTTGGGAACATCTGGGGTGGGGCTGCTCTCTGCCAGGGTGGGCAGAGCCTGGACCCCACCTCTCTGTGCCCGTGGATCCCGACTGCTCCCAGCCCTTCCCCAGAGAGCAGGAACATCTCTCTGCCGGCCTCCTGCATGTCTGTGGTGTTAGCACCAACCTATTTTATCCCTGAGCACAATGGGATAAAATCCTACACAAGAAAGACATATCTCGGATGTTTCCAGGATGTGTACATCAGTGATGCATGTGTAGTTTCTAGCACAGAGAGGATTAGAATAAATGCATTCTTAGTAGATACTGTTTTAATCTTCCAAGCTAAACTTAGATCTCGGACACCTGTCTCTGCAGCAGTCTGTCTCTTGAGCTCATGAATTTTGTGCACAGCTGTCAGTGCTGTATGTGGGGTTCTCTCTTTTCAGCTGGCTCTATTCCCAGTTGGCTGAAAAGTAGGAGCCTGTCTTAGAAAGAGAATTTCCACTCCTGCATACTTTGATGGAAACAAGAAGATATAAAACAAGATTTAATGACCCAGGGTTTTTTTTGAACCATTTATTAGCTGTTCTGTACATACTCAGTCTCTGGGGAACTAAGTTACATATTATGATAAGTATAGAGTGCCTGTTCCCTATGGACTTTGTTTCATGATTTATGTGGATAAAATAAAGCATATAAACCAAATAAATTACCTTGGATAGCTTACTTTGAAATAGGACTCCGGGAAGTGCCACGAGGTGGTCAGATGAAATGCTGACCTGAATCAGTGGTGCTAAAATGGGTACAGCATCTCCTGGCCCTGCCAAGCCCTTTGTGTAACTCTGAGGCTGAAGGTTACAAAAGGAGGAAAACGCTTCTTCTTGGGAGAAATATCCACCAGTGTCTTCTTCATCCCTTGGGGACTGATGAGATGGGATTTGTCACAAACTGAATGGCTTCACCAGGAGCTTGGTGGTGAGTAGTGACTGCAGAGCTTTACAGTGTGGTTGACTGGAACTGGACTGCACTGGTCCTTGTGGGTCCTTCCAGCTCAGGACGTTCTATCATTCCCTGACTGCCTCTTTTTTTCTCTGAGAAAGGGCCACCTGAGACTTTAAACCCCATCTTGCTCTCCTCACCCTCTTGGGATGGGATAGCTGCCCAAAATGAGGAGTTGCCTGCCAGGATCTGCAGTTTGTGTTGTTTTCGCTCTTGTCTGCCTCGGGTACCTTCAACCCTCCAGGCTGGGCCACTTCAGGTGTAGCTCCAGATAAATGTCCACTTCAACCTTCTCAAAAGCAGCAGTCATTATGTGACTCTGCTCAGAGGGAAACCTTGTTCCCAGACTGTTTGCAGATTTTAAGAAGCCTGGTGCTGAATGAGGGAATCGTAAAACTGAGGCCTTGTCCTCTGTGGGCAGCAATGGGGATGCATTTCCAGGGGAAGGCATTTCCAGGGACAGGGTGAGTGTGGAGATCAGAGGTGCAGTAGCTGAGATTTTTACCAACAAGCCATCCTGTGAGTAGAAACAGTGAGCTGGAAACAGAGCCCAAAAGTTCCAGTGCCACTTTCTGCACAACACGAGCCAAGCTTGGAGGACGTGTCAAAACTGGGAGGGCTGGCAGTGCTGGGCTGTCTTTGGGAATGGACATTTCTGTGCCGAGAAGAGATAACTGTTCTTCTCTCTCGTTTTTGCAGGTTTTTCTCTGCTAACCCCGTGGGCACAGCACCTCTTTCGGGGCAGCAGCAAGCAGGGCTGCCCTGGGTGAGCACGAGCCGAGCACCGCGGGGAGGGCGCCGAGCCAGCCTGGATCCTCCCTGGAAAAGGGAGAGCAGCAGCAAGCGGAGGAATTTGGCTCGTGTTGGATGATACACCTACACCAGCAGATAATGATTTGATCAATCGGCAGGCTTGTCAGATCGGACCCCAGATAAGGTGGCTGAGTGCCAGGAGCTGGATCAGAGAGACTCTGTTTGATGTTATCAGAACACAATTAGGTTACATGCTTTGCTCCGTGGCACAGGCCAAGTGCTGGCAACCAGGAGGTGGATTTACCTGCCCTCGGAGGTCTGGGCACACCTGGCACCTCTGTCACCCACTGTCATGGTTATGGGGTCCAGAGGGGCGGCAGGAGGGCACTCCACAGTCCCTGCCTGGGTTTTGGTTCCTGTCAGCCAGCAGATGAGAGAACAAGTAGATTCAGTTTCAGGAGACCTCGGGGCTTAGTAAAAAAGAAAGCTCAAAGGAATTACTCTGTAGAAGAGTAAAATACCAGGTGTAACATGCAGCTAATTATGCCACTGGTTTACAGGACGGATTTTAAATGTTTCTTTCTGAAAAGCCTGAAAGGAAAAAAAAATCAAAGGGGAAAGATTGAAAAACAAGTATGAGAAGATATAAAACAAGATTTATATCTAAATAATTTCCTCTAATTGCTGTTAGAAGACATTAATTTTCCTTTTGATGCTCCACTTTACCTTAGGCTTTGCTGTACCTGCCAGGATGGCAGGGAGTCAAAGAGTATTAGCTCAGCAGCTCTCTGCCTTAGTAGCCTCTGTAAAAGATTTAGCAATGGGAAGAATATACAGGTTTAAAAAAAATCCTAATTTAAACAGGCCAACGTCAACCTTCGTTTATCCTGTGCAATCATGATGACTTCACCAGCATCCTATGGGTACAAATGAGGTAGAATCTGGGTTCAGAGTGCCAGGGAGGTGTGTGTTGCTTTTTTAAAATACAGAAGTACCTGGTGTACCTGTGGCTGCAGAGGTGTCAGTGGTGGTTTCGAAATCATTTCAAGTGGGAAACATTTTGTCCAAACAGCCAGCCAGCCTAAAGCCCAGCACCAATTAAGGTCTGCCTAACTCTTGGGCTGGAAAAGACTTAAATAATGTAATGCTCAGGGATGAGCTATCCCTTTGCCAAGGAGGGACTCTGCCTGGGGAGAATCCAGACAGAAGCAATATGATAATATTTAATTTGACCAGATTTTTATAAGCTTTCATTCTGGTTTGCACATGTGTGGACCATCTCTCTGTGTCTGGGGTGGCATTTGGGCTGTGACTCCCCTGTTGTCCCTTTTTCTGTCTCCTCCCTCGGAAGATTGCACAAGTTTCTTGACAGAGATTGGGAGCACAGAGGCTGTGACTCCCCTTGGAGTTCTCTTGCTGAGCCTGAGCCTGGTAGCACTGCCAGCTGGATGGGTCAGATGCCTTCTGTTTCACCTCTTGTCAGAAATTTTCAGTTTAAGGGCACTTCTCGCTCTCTGGCTGCACCTGAAACACAGGACTGCTCTTGGTGGTTGTGGCAGCCACTTCCCAGCTCCACTCAGAGACACCCGCTCGGTTTGTTGGGAGTGGGAAAGTCCACATTCCTCAGGCTGTGCTGAATATCTCAGCCTGGAAGTGTTGTTTATCAAACCTTCTCTTAGATGAACCTTGCGGTAATTCTCCATTAATTTATTTCCTCCAGTTATTACAATGAGTTCTGCTCAGGGGTATCCTAGAAAACCACTTGGAAGCAGCAGTGGAGAGAAATGAGGTGCGGTTGGCTGGAAGGAGCACCCTGTGCCACATCACAAGACTTGATCTCTTATTTTCCCACTGCTTTAATCTATTCTGTTCTCTGCGTAGGGCTTAAACAAAAGTAACCTAAGAAGATCCTGTCTCTTTGTTTTTGTCCTGCATATCATTTTGTAGGAGGCAGCAATTCCTGAGCGCAGCTCACAGCTCAGCAGCGGTGCAGATGGGACTTCTGGGGGAACAATAAAACCAGTGCAGGAATAATAAGACTCAAAAGCTGCTTTTAAATTGCAGGTTGAAGTTATGAATAAATCCCCTGCTTCAGGTGGAAATATAGAAATATATAGTGTGTATTAACTGTCCAGTTCACTGAGGTCGTGGTTTTCATGAGAGTCATTCTCATTTAAGCACTAATAAATACCCAGACTATCCAAAGGAGTTTTAAGTGTGTCAAAGACAGACACTGGTTGTGAGCTCTTCTAAAAATCTGGTCTCACTAAATCAAGAGCAGACAGTCTCTTATTCTTCTCCTTGTCTGGTGGTGGCTAAACAAACGCTTTTGAGTCTGAGAAACATTAAAATCCTGCAGCTTCCATAAATGACTTTGATTTCGAGACGAACAACGA
Source organism: Entomyzon cyanotis (assembly GCA_024500445.1). Classification (NCBI taxonomy): domain Eukaryota; kingdom Metazoa; phylum Chordata; class Aves; order Passeriformes; family Meliphagidae; genus Entomyzon; species Entomyzon cyanotis. The sequence continues at coordinate 646,293 of JAKEPQ010000746.1, forward strand.
GATGTTCCAATCAAAACCAAAACCACTGCAGAATGTAGCATTTGAAGGAAGCTGTGCTAATTTCTTCAGAAACAAATGTAGAAGTCAGTAACATGAAACAGCTGACCACGAGCCAGATGCTTCAAAGCGATAACAAGGAGTTCAGGAAGCCCCCAATAGCTTTGGCTTTCCAGAGAACTCGAAGATCCATATGTGTACCTTTAGGGGCAGAACTCCTTCACTAAATGCAGTAGTGCTCCAGACACAAAAATAAGAACAGACAGTGCTTGCAGACACCACTGAGTGAGCCCCTCCTCACTGTGGGGAGTAGGACATTTGTCCCTTTGAATATCAGGTTAAGAATTAAGTTATTTTGGACAAAAAGCAGCTACAGAGTACAAATGATAATAACCAAAATACTGTCATCTGCTTTGATATGTTTGATGAAGTCCATTTGCCATCATATTTAGATGAAGCTCGCAGACCCCCACCAAAATTACAAAATAACTACTCAGGAAAACATGCATTATTTTCAGTTCTTCATTCCTCCTCAAGAAACTGTTCAGTGCCCCCAAATATGACTGTGCCCTCTATTAAATCTTGCCTGGTATTTTGACCCATTGCACACTCTTTAATCACAATTTGACTGAGTTTGACACTGAGTAACAGTGTAGACTCTGAACTAAGTAACAGTGGTTGGAATCTTAAGCAATACCAGAGTTACTGTGACTTTCTCATATCAGCCACCTTCTTATGAAGACGTCCTGTTCCGCTGTCAGGCTTTTCATTTTCAAAACAATGGATGAGTGTTTGGGAGTTGAGAGAGAGAAAACCAGTCTCCTACAGGAGATAAGATCTGATATAGAGACCTTGGAAGAAAACATATCCAAATTTACAGTTGCTGGAGTGGCTGCTCTGTATCTTATTTATCATTTTTTACATTCATCCGAATGTATCTTTATTAGTTCTCAAACAATTTTGTGCCACTAAAAAACTTCTTTCTGGTGGATTCAAGGAATAATTTAAATATTATAAGAAATGGATGGAATCCCATAGAATTATCACATAGAACCTCCTAGCTGAGGTTTTATCTGTTGAGGGCAGATGCTGTGAGTTGGTGATCTGTGGTATTGAGGGTCCTTTGCACTGGAGGGTGGTGGGTATAGGATCAGGATCAGGATCAGGGTCTGTACAAAATAAAGGGAATCCTATCCATGTACCCTTTGGAATTCTCTTGGGTTGTGTGCTTTTGTGTCATGCCTGGGATCGCAAGGCAAAGGGCAGGAATTTGCCATTTTCCAGTGCTGTCTCCATGTCCTACCCAGCTGGGATGCATGAGCAGGGCTGAAGGGGCTCTGGTCATCACTGACATCCTTTGTGACCCCTTTGCTGGGGGAGGGAGGGGGTGCTGGACTGGGAGCACTGGGAGGAAGACCTCACATTCCAATAGAAAGGAATGTGCTAATAGCACATGTTCCTTTTTATCTTTTTCTTTCTTTCTTTTTTTTTAGTTTTCAGGAGGGGCAGCTCCCAATCTTTCTCAAAGCAAACCTCTCTGCAGGACTCATCTTCCTTCCCAGCTTTGAACATTATAACTATTATTTAATCTTTCAAAATAACACTACGGCTGAAATCCCCACTCGCAGGATGCAGTGCTTCTCAGTCTTTACTCAGCCTGCAGCATGGATCTTTTTTCCATGTTTTTATATCACAAAAATTCTGTGCTATCTCCATGCCTTTGAGTCCTTCTCTTTCAGAAATTTACCCCAGCTCCCCTCAGCTGGTGACTTTATCCAGAGCCATGAACACTCATGACCTCTCAAAGTCAGTCCCAGGCTCTCTGAGTGACAAAAAACAAATTAGGGAGTGATTTGATTTTATTTTTAAGTAGGGGTTTATTTACTTGCCTGGGAGCCTGGGGCATAGCCAGGGAGAGGCCGGAAGGTGTTCTCAGCCCTGGTTGTGCCAGCTGTGCTAGACAGTGCCTTATATTAGAAAAACTTGATGATTAAAAAGAAACAGCTAGATATATCTAATTTAATAAGATACAACCCATGTGGATCATAAAAGGGAGATCATAGCTGATTAAAACTGCATGAATTGTTTTAAGTGCATTCCTCAATTTTTAGACTAGAACAAAGGAGATGACCTGATTTATCCTGGAATATGGAGATAGATAAGAGCAACTACCTCGACTAGACTTTTCCTCTGCCAATTCAGGATTGTATATTTAAAAACTAGTCTGGACAAACACTAGCTGTGTGCCAAGCAGCAATGTTTCCATCACTTCCCTCGGAAGATTATTCCATACAATAATAGATCTTGTTGTCAGGAGGCTTTTTCTTGCAGCCTAAATCATTCACCTCAAAACATTAAGGAGCTCAGGCAAGAGTCTAATGGGTTGGGCTTTTTCCCTTGTGCCCTTCTCCTCTCCAGTGTCTCCAGGCTGTAGGCACAGTACTTGGAGCTGCTGCTGAGATGGATTGTCAAGGGTTTGGGAAGACTCTGTATGAAACAGGCTGCTCTGAAACCAGCCTAGAGACTGGTTAAAAATTGGCTTTTGGACAGAAAATCGAGGATGTCACAACCAGGAAACAGTTCAGGATGGGGAGGTGTGGAAAGGTTAGCTTTTAACTGCACTTTTGTTTCCCTTTTACATTAAAATGGTCTTCACCCATTTTGGGGCTTGAAACAAATTGCTGTTGAGGCAAAAGGAGGCTGAAGAGAGGAGGTTTTTCATTATTAGCAGAGTGGTGTGTCTGTCCTCACCCCCAGTCAGTCCATGCTGTGGTGCAGCACCATCAGCCTTACCTGCCCTGGGTTATCAGTGAATAAACACAACCAGAGCAGAAGTAGTTTAAATAAGCTGACTTAATGTATTGGTCTGATAACAGATTTATGGGACTGTTTCCACTCCTGTGAACTGGCCCAGCTCAACTGACCAAATTAGGGCTGTGCAGATTTACACCAGCCCAGGATGTGGCTCATTGCGTTTAATATACCAGGAACTCTCGGGCCAAAAATAGCCGTGGATACCTTGAAAGGAAATGCCATGTGAAATGCTGACTGAGAACAAGGCTGTTGGGAGGAGGAGGAGGAGGAGGAGGAGGAGGAGGAGGAGGAGGAGGGAAATGCTGGTAGTGACTAATACTCTACGGCCATCTGCACAAATTGGCAGCTGTAAAGTAAAGCAGCAAGGTTATTCCAGTATATATATATATATAGATAGATAGATAGATATGAGCATTAAGTGTAAAGCGTGTGGATGTTCTGTATGGAAGCATTCAGCATTAATCAGTGGGGAATGTGAAATACAACACGTAGGCCATTGTGTGAGGGTTTAGTTCCCTCATTACGGGAGCGTGGCGCACGGCGGAGCGCGGGGAAGGGGCAGCGCAGGGCAGCCAAAGTTATTCAGGGATTTGGGGAATGAATTATAAAGAAAGATTAGCTAGGCTTGGCCTCTATAACTCTGAAACAAGAATTGTTGAGTTGAGCAGCTTGCTCAGGCACGGTGATACTGAATTGGGAGCTCAGGGAAATAATTCCTTATCGGAGCTCTTTGACAGAGTCCCTGGAAAAAGCACCATGAAAGATTTGGAGGGTGAAGCTCTGTCTCCGTGTGCTGAGGCTGACCCTGGATCCACGTGTGGGATTTGAGTGCAGGGATAGATGAGAGCATGGGGAGTTTAAACACCTGAATTTCATTCCACTTTTGAAGTTACAGGATACTTTTGTGGCGAGGGAGCTGAAAGAAGGTGAGAGCATGGCCCTGCTGAGGTTTGGTGGTGCTGGCTTTCACCAAGGCACTGCACATTCCTCTTCTGTACTGGAGCTGTACAGGCTTTGCAGGATTTCAAAAGGGTGACCTTCAGGCCTGGCATCAGGTGGTTTTTTTATTTTCAGCACATTTTAGCTTTCACTGTGAAATTTCCAGCTGGGTTTTCTGGAGAGATTTTTGGAGAACCCATCCTGGTTTAGCCCTTCCATATTCAGGACCTACTTTCCACCTACCCTTGTTACCTCTGGGAATTAAACCAGGACACTTAACCTGTCCATGGCATCTTAGATCTTGCCTATGCAATGAGAACAGAGATGAGTTATCTGGATATTTGTGGCCATCACCACACGTGGATTTGTGTGGATGTTTTGGGGATCTGTACTCGCAGTAATTCCTGTGCCACCCCATGGACAGGCAGGAATAAGTGTTTAATAATAATGGAAATACAGCAGTGTCTGCACATGAATCACAACTTACTGTTTCCAAGGCTGGGGGTGAGAGATGGAGAGGAAGTTGATCTGAAATGCAGCCAGAACACACTGTTGGTGTTTTAGCAGGGGACTCTCTAAAAAACGTGCTCCTTTCTCCTGGCTGAAGGCTGCTGAGGAGCAGGAAGTGTGCTGCTGGGAGAGCCAGGCAGGACTGGGCATGGGAGATGCTTTGGCATGAGCTGTTTTCCCTGGAGTGCCACTGGAAAAGAATGGATGGAGGTGTTGCTCTGTTGTGTCCCATGGCAGCCAGTGCCACCTCCCCTGGCTGCCCACCTCCCCTGGCCGTCCCCCTCGGGGTGTGTGTCTCTTGCTGGTTTTATGTAGGGGGATGGAGACCACCTCTTTTAAGGTTCTTCTATTCATTTATTTATTTTCTTTATGTAGGAGTGTCCGTTTCTGAGTTCAGCAAAGCATCTCTGCAATAAAGGGAAGCCCAGGCAGAATTTGGGTTCTCCCTGTGAGGGACACCCACCAAACCCATCCCACAATCTCCTGGGGTTAGCTGGATGTACTGCATGGTGAACTTCAGCTGTCTGGTCTTTACCTGGTGTTGAGGGTTTTTTCTGGTTTATTTTGGTTTTATACTCTTTTTTTTCCTTTAACCTCAGGACAGTTCAAATGGGTTAATTACTGAGAGGTAAAGGAGACATCTTTAAATGTGAAGGCTACCCCTGCACATGTGAAATATTTAACACTTGCTATGCTGAGACTTGCTCTTCAAAGCATTTTTGTTAGCTCCAGGGGTAAATAATGTTTGGCAAGGATGATTTAGCAGGCAGCAGAGGGAGGGTGCCATCAGACAAGGAAATCACCCAGACAGCCCTCCAGTTTCCAAACTCATTTCAATACACCCCCTGCACCCTGTTGTACTGTGCTGCTGAAGCCTGGAAAGTGCAAAGGAGGAGCACACAGTGTGTCCGTGGCAGGAATCTCATTTCATCTTGCAAATTTTATTAGCATCCTTTAATATGTACCAAATATTCTATTGGCATTTACAGAAAGAAACTCACTTGATTAGATTGTAGAGGAGCGATTTGGGACGTGCATATGGTTAATTCCCTGATGTTTTCTTTACAAACTAATTCCTGGCCAATTTGGCTACGTGAGGCAAAGCCTTAAATGGCTCCCCAGCATTGAAACTTGGTGGAAAATTTTAGTCTCCTTGATGAAAGGCTGTATCCACAACACAGAGATCTTCTCAATCTCGGTGTAACTTCAATGCTGCAGAGTTTGTTTCTTAAAAAAAAAAAAAAAAGAAGGAAAAAAAGCCAGAATTAGTGCCATAATAAAACAGACAATTTAAATGCAAACTAAAAGGAAATTAATTTTAGGGGGATTTTTTTTGATCTGCTGTTCCCAAGAAAAGTGCTTCTTTTATGGTTCAGAAATTCAAATACTAAAAAACTCGAGGGGTTGGCCCAAAACACTTTTGTTTTTAGGCATTTGGTTTTTCAGGAAAAAAATAGGACAAAAATTTTCCACACAAACCAACACTTTTCACAACCTTTCATGTTTCCTTGGAAATTTTCCTTCCAATTTGTTTTTGTTGGAGGAGTCGGGCTCCACCCACCCCCGGGGAGAGATCCGCAGCCTACCTGACTGGAGTCCTCAAAAGCAGGTTAATGCAAAGTTCCTTCTCTGAGGAGGGTTATCCTTAGTACAAGTCACGGATATTCCTGTGTGTCCTTAACCCTTCTTTCCCCAAGTTTTTGCTGTGGCACCCTCATAGTTATCCCACAGATGACTTTGGGTATCCCAGGGCAGCTGTGCAGAGCTTCCAGATGTGCTGGGGCTCCTGCTTGAGAGCTCTTCCTTAGCTCAGGCTTGCAAAGGAACCCCAGGAATTCCCAGGGAGCCTCCCAAAGTGGTGCTTCTCCCAGTCCCTGAGGGGTGACAGGCTCTCAACACGGGAGCTTTGCATTGCTGGAAGCTGGAGGGGAAAGGAGCCAGGAAGAAATGCAGAGAGGATTGCTCTTCTGCTGGGAAAAGGTGTTCTGCAGGCAAAAAAAAAAAAAAAAAAAAAAAAAAAAAAGGCAGTCCCCAAAAGCTTTAAATCTGTGGTTTTCTTTTAGGAATTCTGGCTCCCAGGAGTTTCTGCTGTCACTTGCAGGGTGAAGAAAGAATCATGCATGGAGATGGGGGTTTGGTTGCTGCTGCAGGGCTGTGGGGATTCCCAGGTGTGGGATTTCCTGGGAGCTGGGCAGCAGCAGGGACAGCAGCAGGGACAACAGCAGGGACAGCAGGAAGGACAGCAAGTCCCTCATCCTCTGCTGCTCAGAAATGCCTCTCTGTCCCTGTCACCACCCTCGTTACCCATCCCTAACACCGAGCTGTCCATGCCTGGATTGCCCCTGTGCTCCTTTGCCTTTATCCTGTTAGGCTCCAGTTTCCAAAGTGTATTCGGATGTTTGTCAAAAGCACCGAGATGTGCTATTTTTACAGAAAATCAATGGGGTTTAGCTATTAAGTGCTTTCACCCGAGTCTTTTGAAAGTGTCCCCCATCAATAACAAAACAAAAGCAAAACCCCAGGTGTGTGTGAGGCAGGGGTTTTCAAACTGGCTCTGTGCACAGGCCTGAGGAGCCAGGAGGGGCATGAGGACAGGGCTAGAGCAGGAGCTGCATTAGCAAGTGCAGGGGATTATCCTGGAGCTGCAATTTCCACAGAGGAAAGTTCACACTGCTCTTAAAACGTTTATTCTCACAAAGCGAGGGTGCCGCAGCAGCAAAACACTCAGCCTTTTAATGTCTTGTATAATTAAGGACCACTTTATTTTCTCTTTTTATTAATGACTTACCTTTAATGTTAGCCCGATGACACAGTTGTGTAATTTAATGTGAAATGTATTATTCAGCTCGCTGCTGCCTTACAGAAAGGTTTTGACAGGCTGGAATGGGTTTGGTTTCAGGACAATAAAGCATCTTTTTCATACATGTTGGGAAGAAACTTGAAGGAAGTGAGGTGGTCCTTTCAGTAGTTTGATGGGATTAATTTTTTTTAAAAAGAAAGTGTAGCTGAAGGAGAAAAATCCAGTAAAGGCCCTATCATGGCAAAGGCCAGTTAGCTGTTCACTCCCCAAATCAGAGGAAGCATTTAGGCATATCCTTAAGTCTCCCTGGGGACTTGCCTCAATGAAGCTTATGCTCTCTTCACTAAACACTGAGTTTAAACAATTATTTACCCTTTGCATAGTGAAATTTGTAGAAAGAGATATAACATCTTTTATTAAACCAGTGTTTTGTAAGACACTCCAGCGTGGCCTCTGTCTTTGGAAATGCCAGTATGAGGCAGCTGAAGATTAGCAGTTTTTTCAAGTTAAACAAATTTAGGAGTGTTCCTGTGATTTTGCTGAACTGGGGGGCAGAAATATTAATAATTAAATGGGCTACATGAAGAGATTTCCTGTGGGAGCAAGAGATTCGATTCAGTGACCCAGTCCTAAATTCCATTTGCTGAAGCAAGAACATCTTATAGGGAAAAAATGGGAGAAAGTTTGTTGCAGTCTTATGCCTTAGACTTCCTTCCAACTGAATGAAAACATGGCATCTCTTTTTTCGTGCCATTTTCTTAGGAAACAGAGCCAGTGCAGTCAGCCTGTGGTGCTCAGTGACTCTGGATCTGATGGCTGATTTCTTCCAAACCGGATGGAGGTTTTGGCAGAAATCTGGTTCCTGTGGGATGAGGTGCCTGGGGAAAGGAGAATTCCCAGTCCAGGTCAGGATCTCGTGTGAAAACCTCAGCTCTGAGCTATCAGAGCATTCCAGGGGCACAGAGCAGAGCACAGCTGGCCCAGGGTGAAGGAGCACTCAGGCTATGCACAGCCTTCCTGCAGAGGCTCTCCCAGCTGATCTCACTGGTGTCAGGCTGCCTCTCCCATTCACCACTTCAGCTGCTGGCATCGAGCTCTGATTTCTGTACAGGCAAGAGATTTATCTGTATCTGTGCAAAATCAAATTATTTTCTCTATCCCTGCCTGCATGACAGGGATGGATTGCTGACAGAGAGTGCTTAGGAGCAGTTTAAATGCAGATTCCCTTCCAAAATCCAAGTCTTTGGCACTGCCTTCTCAATTCCCCTAGCACCCCAGCCCTGATGAAGGTAATTTCCCAATAAACCTGGTCCTAGACTATCCATCCATCCCTGGAGTGTTCCCTACCTGCATTCCAGCATCCTCAGCCAAGGGGAGGATGCATTATTGCTCCTATGGTCAGACTAAAGGAGTGACCAAAGGTGCACAGAGGGATCACCTGAACTCACACACACCCCCAGCAGGGGGTTAACACCTAAACCAAGAGGGTTTTTCTTCCTTTCTCCCTGCAAAAAGCAAATAATTCAGAGTCAAATACATAAAGGAGGGGAGAGAGGTGTCCACTTAGGGCAGAGCTGTTTGCTGCCTGCCCTGCAGCACTCAGGGCTCTCCTGGAGCTGGACAGGAGGTACAGGGGGAGGCTGTGGAGAGGAGTATGTCTCACGTCCTGTCTGCATCAGGCAGCACTGATATGCTTAAATTATGTTCTCGCAATTAAAAACTGTATTAAAATCTTCTGCTGGTTCTGGAGTGGGAAGCTGTAGTAAATCAGATCGCTACATGGAGACTCTTAGACAAGTTACAAATTATTCATAACCAATTATGTAAATTCCTCTGGAGCTGTAATAGTAAAAAACATCCCAGAGCCCTGTACAAAAAGTGGGTTGGTTTGGGTACCCCCAGAGAAGGAGCAGCACTATTATTGTTTAAGTCTACCCTGTAAATGTGTTAATGGATCCACTCTGAAGTATCTGAGGGGAGAAAGAACAGACGCAACCTATTAACTGCCCATGTCCTAGTAATCATCGAATAAATTGACTTTTATTGTATCCAAAAGTAAGAAATCTTCGGGGATAAAAAACCTTTTGCTACTTGGCTGCTGATAATTGGAATCAACAACTCAAGGAATTAAGGAGGCTAGATCAGCTACATGCTTTTAAAATGATTTGTAGCTGACATATTGCCAGTTATGCACTCCATGGGCTAATCTCTAATTGTATTTTCATGTATGGCTCTGGACTGAGTGGGTGATTTATTTGACACACGGGTTGATCTACTCATCACCAGCCTTTAACATACGGGGTTTGCCATTCCAGATGGAGCTCTTTGTCCAACAAGTCCCATCCTCTGCCTTTGGCAGTGGCTAAAAACATCCTTCCATGGCAAAGGGCTTGGCTGCTGCTGGATGGTGGCAGGGACAGCTCCTGGTGGCCCTGTGGCTCTTCCCACTGCTCAGACACCCTGTTGGGGCCTGACCTGGGTGTGACAGGGACCAGAGACACATTGCAAGGCTGCTGCAGAGCCAGGAGTTGTGTCCTTTGTCAACAGCTTGGGAGCCAGCAGGCAGCCCAGGACCCTCCTGGCTTAGGCAGCAGTTCAGAGGGCAGGAAACTCAGCTCTGCTGTGGGAGACACTGAATCACTCACTCTCTCTCTGAACTTGTTTCCACCCACTCCTTCTCTTGCATAATTAGTCTATAAGCTCTCCAGGGCAGGGACCATCTTTTTATAACCTGTTTTGTGTAACACCTAACACACAATGGGGTGCCAGTCTCACCTCAGGCCTGCAGGCACTGTGCTGCTGTGGATAATTAGTATTTTTTTAGGCACCGCTGTAGTACAAATAACCAGGGTGTTTTGTTGATGTTGTTTATTCTTGGCCAAGGCCTGGTGAGGGCTGCAGATCACAGAGGACTGTGGACAGGCTGAGTTTAGAGAAGGGCAGACACGTGAGCTTGTGGTGAAGATGGAAGGGCTCTGCAGACCTCTGCTTTATTCCCAGCTCAGCTGGTTCCCAAGTTGCTTTTAACTGGCCACTTCATTACTTCTCACCAAAGTTTCCTTACTGTGAAAAGTGTAATTAAGGACCAGCTCCTTTGTGAAGGTCTGTTAGAGGTTTGGCTAGAGCAGAAAGAGTAAGAAATTAGACATGGCAAATTCAGTTTAAATGTTCCTTGCCCTTGCGCAGAGCAAAGGATGTTCTTACAGCACTTCTGAAATGTTCTCTGCTCTGGGTGGGCAAAAGCAGGGAGAAATCCCACAGGCTCAAGTGCCAAAGTGTGTGTGTGTGTCCATCTGACCGGCTGGGTGTGCATCACGTGTGTGAGAAATGCCTTTTTTTCCCCTTTAAATTCACAGAACTGCTCTTTGTTTCCTTAATCTCACCGTGGATGGCTTCCTCTCTGTGTGCCCATGCTGTAATTCCCCCAGCAGACATCTGTCAGGAATACACAAAAAACGAGCACAGCTTTGATGCAACAACAGAATCCTGGAAACTAATCAAGAAAAAAAAATTGCCCTTGTAAAACTGGGTCTGTAATTATTATGGGAGCCAAGATATTGAGATAATAAGGAGACAGCCCTAAATAACTTGGGGGAATTACAGAAGGTAATAATGTACTGCACCACTGCCAGACAGGGTTAGACAGACAGAGTGGCTTTGGGTTTTGGCCTGGGTTCTGCATTGTGTTAGGGCTGCTCCAGCACTGCCAGCCCCGGGGAGCAGTGTGAGGAGAGGGGTTCCTGCCTTGGGCTGAGCTCCCTGGGCAGCACTGGGGGATCTGCAGCTCCTCACCCCCTCACCCTGCAGCCTGGGGAGGCTCCAGCACTGCCACACACCCCGGTTCAGTTAAACCTGTGCAGTTTTGGGGGATCAGCTTTTCCTTCCTCCACCAGCTTGCCCTTGACATCTCATGCCCACGGGATGCCCCTGCTGCAGAAATACCCACAAGAGCTGCCCTGAGCAGAAATCTCTCCACTGGCCCCCTGCACTGTGATACCAGCCATGCAAAATAGGCAAAGCCTTACCAAAACCAAAAAAAACCCCAAGCAGAACTGTTGCTGTCTCTGAGGGAGGGAGTGTCAGCTCGGCTTTGCTGGTTGTGGTAAACTGTTGTACACAAGCTCCTATCCTCAAACAGGGATCTCCGTGCCAGAAAGTCCATGTAGTCTTGGAAAACAGATGGTGTGGGAGCGAGCTAATCAGGAGTGGTTGCCCTGCTGCATTTGTGTGCTGCCAGGAGAGTCAAGCCAAGCTCCCGTTGCTTTTTCACAGCCACCTTCAGCGGGGCAGGAGCAGCCTGGATGCTCCTGCTGAGGAAATGTGCTGGAGCTGCTGGAGAGAGCTCGGGGAGCTGGCATGGGCAGCTCAGCGCTGCGGTGTAGACATATCCTTTGGGTGTAATAACAATAGAAAGATGAGATACGTCGTTTTGCAGAGGGTTTGCAGCAACAGGGTGTTAAGATAATACAGGCAATCAAGCTCAAAATATATCTGGTGGTGGTTTCTAACCCTGCTGGTATTTCTCCTCGGGGTTCAGCGTGTTAGAAGAGACCAGGGGCGTGTTTTAAAGTACGCAGAACCCACAACCAGGAGAAAAGACTTCCAAGGATCTTTAACACTCTGTTTAGACAAACAGAAATCTCTCTGTGCTGCAGAGCTGCTCTGCAAACTGGGGGGCTGAACTCGTTTGGAAATTCAGCTTTTAGGTGCCATTTTTAGGTGCCATCAAGACAAGATCTCTGCATCCTTTTCAGCAAAGCAAATGCTATTTAAAGACACAAATCCACAGTTATATTATTAAACTGAATGTTTCTGTTTTCCAAGGATATTCCAGCTCCAGGATGGGGATGTAGGGCTGTTATCCCTTCAGGCTGACTTCAGTCCTCAAAACAGAATATTAAACAGCAACCTCTTCACTTCTCCACTTAATCTTGGAGATGCACTAAAATACTCTGTGCCTTCCTTAAACAGAAGAAAAAAACCCCATGAGTTTCAGGTGTGTGAGCACTGAAAATTCCAGTGAATTCCACTGAAGAGTTCCCTGTATGGCAGCACTTTCCAGGGACACTTCCTACCTCTCCTCTAATGCCCTCGTACTCAGTACCTGGAGGAGCATAGCATGCTGCTGCTAAGTGCTTTTAAATTAGGATTTTAAAACTTCTCCTGTGGCTGCCCCTGTTGATTACAAATCTGGGGTTTTTTCCCCACCAAGACCCAGTGTTTTGGTTCCAACACCCTCATCAGTTGTAATTACTGTGCCCTTTTACATGGAAAATGTGATCAACTTCAGCTCCTCTGAGCTGCTTCATCCATCTGCACCTGTGGCTATGGAGGGAATGGCTCATGCTGGAAATTCTGACTCTATCAGAATGGCAATTATTAATCCTAGGAACTGCATTAAAAATATCTCCTTTTTATTAGCACTATTAAGAGAAGTCTTATTCTTGATGATCTGCTAATCGCTTGTCATGTTAATTCCAATGTAAAGCATAAAAGCCCTTCTTTAGTTTGAGTCAAAATCATGTGTTTAAAGACACAGGAATATAGCTGATGAATTAATGTGGTTGACTGAGGGTAAATATGGCCAGGGTAAGTCCCTGCTCTCTTTGAACTCTGTTTAATTCACACAGCAAAATGGCCATACACATTTTGGGATTTTAGCGCTGAGCACAAATGACCTTTGCAAATCAAGAGTTTGAGCTGAGCTGTTGTGTGACACACACTGCTGGGCATCAGCCAGCTCTGCCTGTCCTGCATCTGGCCATAGCTCACAGCAGGGCTGGGATTCTGCTGTGGGTTCTACAAAAATCTCTCCTGATGAGACCAGGAGGAGCAACTCGCAAAGTTTGCTTTAAATATCTGTTTTGGCTGCTGCTTTTGGTACTTCAAATAAACCAAGGGTAAAAAGACAAAAGTTTCCTGGTGTCTGTGCCCAGGCAGGAGGAGAGGGAGAGCAGGAGCAGCTCCCAGGTCCTGCAGCAGCCCTGCAAGGCCCTGAATGTTTGTCTCCTCTGCAGCAGCAGTTCCAGAAGCAGAGCCAGGGTTCCCCTGCCTTAGCCCTGTGCTCTGGTTCAACCTGGCCAGGCAGCTGGGATGTCCAGACCAAGCATCACTTCTGACCTTCCATCCCCACCACCCTGCCTGTGTCTGCTGGGCTGTCCCAAAGCCCTGTGAGCATCCCCTGTCCCTGAGCCTCTGGAATCCACTCGTATGGAGCAGAGGTGGGGCACAAAAAACCCTTTTGCAGCTTTTCCTGCCTCTGCTCCTGCCTGGGTGGCACAGCAACCACAGCTCTCATCATTAGCAGCCCCTGGTGGGTCCCAGATTTAGCCGTGTCACCACAAACCCTCTCTTTTGCTCCAGCTTTAGCAAGTGGCAACTCCCTTAATTATACATTTTTCTCTCCTCCACCCCAGCTACTGTGCCCGGGGCTGCGGGAAGGGAGGGGAGAGCGAAAAGAAGGAATCAGAGGGGAAAAGTCAAATGCAGTGCCTGGGCACGGGGAGCACTGTGCTCCATGCTGCTGGCTAGAGCATCACTGCTCTCTGCAGCACGAGGTTAGCAGGAGCCCTGGCCCAGTGTGTTTCCTGCCGGGGCTGCAGCTTAGGGCTGGATTTTGGGGCTTCCCCCACCTTGTGTTCTTTTCTTCCTGCTCAAGGAGGCTTATAGTGTGACTCCCTGTCTCTGGCTGGCTTTGGGGTGAACCCAGCCTTGCCCTAAGCCCACCACCATCTCCTCAGGCATCCTCATTCCCTGGCCAAGGGCTTTCCAGGTCCCTTGTTCTTCCCTGCTCCTCTTTCTCTTTCCTTTGCTGCCCTCTATCCCCCAGCCCTGCTCTGCTGCCTGGCACATAAACCTCGAATTTGCTGCATAGGCATAAAATCCTGTGAACTGCTGCACCTTTTGCACATGGATAGGTCAAAAAGAAGTGTAGCAATTTGCTTGAACATGTGCACGGGCAGTATTAATGCAGATCAGTTGCAAGAAATAACGTAATACAGATTTGCCAACGTATGTATTGCATAAATGCTGACAGGTGCTGACAGAAGTGTGTGCGTAAACATTTAATAGCACTGTTAATTCATAGCACAACAGTTGCTGTTGGCATGGTTTGGAATTTATTATATTTTGCTATTTATTCCTAGTCAGCTTGTTGTCCATCATCCTCCCAGATGGCATGTCTACCGCGGTTCCTTCCTCCTCACATTTGCATGATGCTGTTCCTGGGAGGAAGGCAGGGTGGGTGAGAGCTCAAGTTGTGCTTGCAGGCTCCAAAACCTCCTTTCTTGTTCAATGTAAGCCCACTCAGTGACTGTGAAGAGTTCCCCTAATCTCTTTATATCTTAATTGCTCCCTGAGAATCAGGGGAAATAAATATTTCATTCCCTTATAGATGTGTTTCCCTGTTCTGTTTTTCTTTCCTAATCTGTTCAGATCGCTGTGGTGAAAACCCAGCCCCACTGAAGGCAAAGGCAGAACCACCACTGATTTCAGTCCAGCAAAGATTCACCTTAACTGACTCTGCCTAAAAGTCCAAGATAATCATCAAGGCTCCTTTTATAGTCCCTGTTGAAAGGCACTGGCACCTCCAGTATCAATCCACCCTCCCTGTCTCAGACAGATATCTTGGGAGGGGATGAATGGCCCTCCAGAGGTGCCAGTTTCCCTTTCCATTCACCACAGCAGAAAGTTTGGATTCAAACTACCTTTTGGGTCACTGTTTTTTAAGTTGTGAATGGCAGGGATGAGTCCTTGCACTGCTGTAGTCTTCCCTCTCTCCCAGAGTTGGGATGTTCTTGCTGCAGCATTGCAAGGATTTATAGCTGGATCAACACTTGTGTGAGATTTCTGCCTCAGGTATCCCCCTGGGAATGACACCCAGGTGGCCTCGGGCTGTGCCTGGCTCTGGCTGCATCCTGGCACCCCTGTGTTCATCCATGGTGGTTTTCAGGAGCAGCAGGAGGAGGTGTATGGATACACTGAGCAGCTTTCTGCTGGGCATTACCAAGGGAAAATCTGAACCAGCCTGTAGGTTGCACATTTGGCTTTTCTCAGTGGAAAAACTGGACAGTATCAAATGACAGGAACAGCTTTCCAAAAACATTTTCTTTCCAGCAGTGAGTGAGAGAGGAGCGTTTTCATGATTAATCTCCAGAGGTACATGGTAATTGGTCATGTTTCAGGTGTGAGGGGCAGGAAATGGGGTCCCTGTGGGTCTGCTCATGGTGGTCTTCAGAAACATGGGAATAATGAATGCCCACATGTGACAGCCTCTAAGACATGTTCCTCATTGTTTTCCCCCCAGACTCAGGATGCTGGTGAGGAGGTGGCACTAGCAAGGACAGTTTGATGGGACTCACTCCTTTAATTTCACCAGAAGCCCCTGATGAGCTGCAGGGTGGCCTGGCTGTGGCAGGGAGTGGTGCTGCCAGCCCAGGGTGGCCATAGGTGCTGAATCCCAGCCCTGAAAGCTGCTGGGATGTCCTGCTGACAAGTGAGAGGGAGAGAAGTTTCTTGGCTTTAACAGTCACCACACAGGGAAAGCCAACATGGAGAAGAAAATCAAGCCCTTGTTCCTCGGAATTGTGAAAATCGTTTCCTCTGGGGGTGAAAACGAATGGGGGATATTCTGATTTATCAGGTAAGGATCTGCTCTAACGTGCAGTAAAAGCTTCAAGTGCTGGCTGTAAGTCAGGGGTTAGTCCTCTGGGCAGTCACAGAGGAGCTTTTGCAGGGGGATCAGAAGGTAGAGCCCTTGGGAACCCCAGGAAAAATAAACACAACCCAAAAAGCTGCACGGGATTGTGTGACAGCCTCTGGTGAATGAGAAGTGACTGAACACCAGGTTTTTCTCTTTCACAGCCATAAACCCGGGCTAAGGAGCCTGTCCATTCCATCTCTGCTGTGGTATCACTCCCCCTGTTTGACATTGCTCCCATGATCTACGAACTGGGGCCTGGTTTTGATTTAGCACTGTTTATTAACTGAGCAGCGCTGACATATTTTAGTGCAACATATAAAACCTAAGGCTTTTTCTTAAGCTGAGGAAATGAGGTTATGTGACATTGATCCAAAATGGAGGGGAGTATTTTAGGTTTCACGTTCACAGACAAGGGAGCAGAGACAAGGGAAATGCAGTTTTTTCTCCTGTCCTCCCTGCCAAGTCCTCTGCAAATGGGGCAGAAACACCAGGTTTCAGTGGAGTCTGGTGCACATTTAAAACCAGCTGCAAATGGCTTTTGATCATTTTGTCATGTGTGCGAAAGATTGTAAGAATTGGTTTAGAACCTAAATTGAGACAATGAGAAATTCAAAATAACATCTGCTTGAGATATTCAGCTCTGAAAACACAAATGTCCCATGGCCACAGTGAAGGTACAAGACGTTGTCCCCATTAAATGGAAAAAGAAACTGAGGCCAGAAATGGGGGAATGGTGATTCAATGGGTAGAGAAGAGGTTGGTCCTACAGATTTTAGGACCTTACGGAATCCCACCAGTGCTAGCAATGTCAGCTAAGGAGAACTCATTAAGGAAATCTAGAGCTTACTGGCACAAAACAGTGATCTGCAGACAGGCAATGACAGGCCATTCAAAAGCCTGGTGATATGGATTTGCATTAACAGTTTTAGGTCTTTTGTAAGGCCCTTGGCCACGTGTCAAAGCACTAAAGCTGGTGCATTGTTCCAGCACTGGAGTTACTGCTGTTGGTGTGAGTCCAGAGCTGCTGTGGTTGTGCAACTCTCCCAAGTCCTCACTTTTCTCCTGGTTACCTCTTGAATGGAAGTCCTTTCCTTGGTTTTGATAACAGCTATTAAATGGGGCTGCACCCACTCAACACTGCTGTGCTTCTTGGAAATAGGGCAGCGCTTGTGTAACCTCCATTCATCTGTCCATGCACAGTACTTAATTTCCATTATTGAGGTTTCCCAACATCATAATAGAGTTGCATTAATGGGGCTTATCTGTGATAACCAGTGCAAACTAGTGCAGGAAAATCCTTGAACAGAGCCAGCCCTGTTTAATTCTGCCTGGTGAGTGAACATTACACCATTACCCTCCACCAGCATCTCTCAGCTTCCTGCTCCTCCCCACACCTCTCCTGCCCTGTGCCATGGTGCTTGGAAACCCTCTGACTATGCTTTGGTCCCTGTTTCAGCTGGAGCTGCCTGGAACAAGTTCCCACCATCAGTTAATCTCTGATCTGAGCAGAGAAATAGCACCAGTCAAGCAGCGTTGCCATTTCACCAAATTCCCTCCATTCCCACCACGAGTGTGGGGTTTCCCATTTTCCTCCTGCAGCCAGCCTAGAGCTCACTGGTGCATCTCTGCCATCACTCCAGTCACCCCAAGAAGAAGGGCTGGAGGAGCTCACACGTTGCCCCATGTAATCTCACTGCTAGCTGACGTTTCTCCTCCTCCTCCACTCATTTATCCCAAATCCCTTCCTTTTCAGATCCCTTCATTTCCTCCTGCACTCGGTTTTTAAGCCTTCTCTTATGTGACTTAGTGTCTAGAACAGCTTCCCTCTGTACTCCTCTCCCCTTTCAAATCCTTCCTTAAACCACAGCCACTTCAGCAAGTCCTCCTTTTCAGAGCAGTAATCCCCAGTTATGCCAGAGCCCACAAACATTATCTGGTGTCATGTCAAGCCTGTGCACAGCCTCTGAGGGAAGCTGGGCAGGTTTCTGAGAGGGAGCAGAGCTTCTAAATCCCTTTGAAATGGAACAGAAATCAGGCACCTCATTCTCTCTGGTGTCAAAGCCCCAGTTCTTGTCTTGGGGCAGGGCATGTGGATGGATTTAGGGACACAATGGCAGCAGAGTGTGGGAGCTTTGTGTAGAACCACAAATCATGAGGATGTGTGAGTTCAGCACTGGGCCCAGTGCAGAGATGGGCTGGTTTAGATGTGTCTCGTGGGGCTGGTTCTTGCTCTGTTACTCATTTCCAGGTGGGAATTTTGAGACAGGCAAAACCCACAAGTGTTGTCTCCTGTTAGGGATCCCCCATGGTCAGTCCCTATCTCCGTGTAAATAACTGGGATTGCTCCCAGTGGGATCAGCAGCAGCAGGACTGTGGCTGCTTTGCTCCTTGGTCACCAGCTGTGCAACAGGTTTGCTGTCAGGGGATTCCCTCTGTTCCCAGCCAGGCTGCTCTGTGAGTGTCCTGGACAAAAGGTGACATTGAGCATCGTGGCAATGTCAGGAATACTTAGCCTGCTGTGCTTCTCAAAGGGAAAGAGGTTGGAGCTGGGATTTAAGATGAGGGTAGTGTGGTCAGAAAGGGGTTTAGGGGTAGGACTAGGTGTGGGTGTGACTGTGGGGCAGCCATGTGGGTTGTTGTCTGCAGGGCAGAGCAGAGAGCTAATTCAGAGCTGTGTCTGCTCCTACATCCCCAAAACCCAGGGGATTCACAGGGGGCCCAGCAGGTCTGCATTGGGCTCCCAAAAACCCTGATTTAAAATCTCTGTGGGGAGGTCTCAGGTCTCAAGCCCTAAACATGCTGTGCCTCATTCCATTTGCTCCTCACAGTGTGATTTAATTCCCAGCAGCATCGTCAGGAGCAGCCTGTGAGTGGATGGGACTCCTGTGGCTTTGCCAGTGCAGCTCCCAGGTGACTCTGCCTGATCAAAAGTGCTGCCCAGGAAAATGTGAACTGTCACTCATGGTCAGCCCTTAATGAGTGCTGCATTCTCAGTTAGAAACCCACTTTAAGGGGGAAAAAACAAACCCTACCATGTCCTTGTCTATCCAGTGGAGTAAAACACAAATGTGCTGGAAGGGGCAGTGGTCCACAAGCTGGCAGCAGATCCCACACACCACATTTGTGGGATGCATTCTCCTCCTTTGGAAAATGGAAGGTAAAAGAAAGAAAAAAGGCTATTCCTGATCAATTGCCAAAAACATAAAATGCAGAGAGAGGGAGAGAGGGAGTAACCAGCTGTAAATTACCCAGTGAGTCCATGCTGGAGCTGGGGACCAAACCCAACTCTGCAAAATCCCAGTCAATCCCTGTGCCATGAGGCCACTTGGATGTGGTGACTCCTGCTCTGGGTGCTGCTGGGGTGAGGCAGAGGTGGCAGAGGGGCACAGCTGGGGATGCTCAGCAGGGCTGTGGAGCAGGGCAGCTCCTGGGAGCCCTGGGGGCCATGGGATGCAGGATCCATCCCCTCCTGCTGCCACAGGAACTGGGATCACCTCTGAGCTCCCTATGGAATTCCTGCCCTGGGCTGGGCTGCTGCAGGAGGAGGAGGATGAGTGACTGGGGAGGATGAGCAATGAGTGAGGACAGGCTTCCCATTCCAGCAGCTCTGCATTTATTTCTGTTCATTCATTGCCAGTCAGAATCCATTCTCTTCATTTTCATTCTTCCATGCTGTGACACCTTTAAAATCTGTGGTACATTTAACATTTGATTTTCATTTAATACCTTTTAAAGTGATCTAATGCAGACAGATTACAGACAGTGAGGGTTACTGTCCTCTGGTGAAAATGCCCTGTTTAATAAAATATTGTGAGACAGACTGGCCCCTCCATGCATTAAAAAAGAAAGATATACTAAGGTTAGATGCTGTGGCAGTAAAACTTTATAGACTTATCAATTTTGGACAGTCATGCTCTCCTGAAGTT
Source organism: Entomyzon cyanotis (assembly GCA_024500445.1). Classification (NCBI taxonomy): domain Eukaryota; kingdom Metazoa; phylum Chordata; class Aves; order Passeriformes; family Meliphagidae; genus Entomyzon; species Entomyzon cyanotis. Next base: position 665,980 of record JAKEPQ010000746.1, read on the forward strand.
TTCAAATCACCTTGCAAAGGCAGCCAGCTCTCCTGGTTTGGAAATCAGAACCAGTTGTTTTTGCAGTTTGCAGTATTTAATGTAGATCTATGTAAATTTCTAGGGGAGGGGGAGGAGAAGGGTTTGATCTTAAAATATAATTTGGATTGTTCTCATCTTTTCTTGTAAAGGCTGTTTTGATCATTTGTTGCCACCTCCCAGTTTTCAAACATCTCAGTCTCAAAAAGTCCTGATAATTTTAAAGATAAGGATCAAATTTTATGTATTTTTGTCTCTTAGTTCTCATGCCTTTGACATTCAGGTTTGCAAACTTCCCCTATCAAAGGGCTGTAACAAAGGGCTGTTTCCTTTTCCTTCTTTTTTTATTTCTTTTTTTTTTTAAATTTTTAAATGAAAATTGACATTCTCATTTAATAATGTGACTTTAGGAGCCAAGACTTCCAGAAAAATGCCAAACACCACAATACCTAGGGGAATTTGCAACCTTATTATTAGTAATGGGCACCTCTTGCTTCTCTTCAAGCCTCCTGAGATTTTGTTGTTTCATCTAAATCCACCCAAATTCTGTGATCTTAAAAAGTGAGGACAGTGGAAAAGTATTTCCTTGAGAGAAGAACTGATTACAGAGCACAGGTCTAATTTCCAGTTTGGACCTCTTTAAACAACAAATATTTCAGGTGTAACATTTGGTTGCCTGAAATGTTGGTTTTTTTCCCCACTTCTTTTTGCTTTGCTGGTAGAACGAAGGATTTGATTTAACATTATATGCCTGGAAAAAATAAAGTATTTAATTTACATTTTACAAGGCAGTTATTGCAGGTTAATTAAATATCAATTGAGTGTTATAGGCCATATTAAGATTTATTAATAACCCAGCAGATAAATCTCCTTGGAATTCAATTAAATGAAAATCACATAAAAATATATGTGCAATTTTATGCATATAATACATAAAACTTGTGAATTATTGTGCAGCATTGTACAGTAAGTTGATTAATGGGAATTAATTGCTGAGATGGAGAAAAATCAATTTAAACTTCCTGTAGCAGCTATAAGAAGCTTGGTATTCTTCTCCCACACCTTTGGAAAGCAGAGTCTGTCTGCACTTAGATTGTTTCACTCTGCCATGGGATGAGTCTTGGAATAAATGTGCTTCCTCTCCTTTCACCTGCTTTAGCTCAGCGTTTTGGGCTCAGAGAAGGAATTAGTCACTGCTGCCAGTGTGTTCTGGGAGTTCATGGTGCCACTGAGGCTTTTGGAGGTGGGAAAGCAGCAGGAAGGTGATGCTGTGGGTGTCCCTGGCTCTGAGTGCACACCTGGGTTTGGGAAAGCAGCAGGAAGGTGACAGTGGTGGGTTTCCCTGGCTCTGAACACACATGTGGGTTTGTCCCTCGTGTCCCAGGCAGGTTCCTGCCTGCCAGGGAGAGGTTCATGAGTCTGGAGAGCTTTGGGGCTGCTTGGAGCAGCAGATGTCAGAGCCTTTTGCCCATGGATGCTGTTTCCACTCTCTCCCAGGGTTCCCAAGGAGTCTGCAGGGCAGAGGAGCACGTGGGGCTTTAACCAGGATCAGTGAGTGGCTCAAAGCCCTTTTGGGGAAGCAGAGCTTCCGACATCAGAGATGAGGTTCAGGAGCTGCCCTTGGAAAATATCTTCCCAAGCCTTGCAGGCTGATGGGTGCCTGGCCTGGTGCCATCTGCTCCCTGCACATCCTGAGCTGAACACTGTCAATATGAGATTATGTTCCAATTACACTACCAGACCGACTGGTTTAACTCCTACCACGAATCTATTTTCCTTCATTAGCATGCCCTGACTCTGTGACTGATGCAGCAGACACCAAAAGAGATGGGCTCTGCCCAGAGGGCTTTGTCTCACAGGAACACGCCGGGAGAAGACCCAACGCGGCAGAAAATGCAGATGAATGAGTAACTCAGCCGAGATTTTCTTGTTAATTTGGGGATTCTTTGCCCCGTTTAGCGTTTGGCTGGAGTTTTAATATTGCTAAATTTGCTTCCTTCAGACGTTGCACAAGAACAGAGGCTTCCAGAGAAGCTCAAACAGGGTTAGGCATGTGGCTCTTTGAAGTGTGCCTGTTGGGGGGTGAGCTCTCCCTGTGCACATGCAACACTCCTGGAGCTTGGAAAACCAAGGGAGAACCTTTTTCCAGCTCACACAGCCAGTCCAGGTGAGCCATGGCCATCCTGGGGAAGTTTAGCCACGTTGGAAATACAAGCAGGTGTCACTCCTTGCTCCTCCTCGCTGCTCCTGCAGCAGAGATTGCCTGCATCTGTCTCCTCTGTGCTCCAGCTCTGCTTCTCCCTGCAATAGTTGTCAGGGATATTAGCATTAAATACTTACTGCCTGGCTTAACTAAGGGGTAAGATAGGATTTAATTTGTATGGCTGAAATCCAATTATATAATGGAGCCCCTGGGGGAAGCAGTTATACCTGCTGAATCTCTTGGATGAGTAATTGTGCACAAAGGCTCCTCTCCAGAAGTAGAAACAGACCTGAAATATTTTTTCTTTTCTCTTTTTCGCTGCTGCTGTTACATAATAAGGCTGAGACCCTGAAAAGAAAAGCCAATGACAACCCAATGCAGTAGAAAGAATTAAAGCATTGCCAGGGGAAAACAAGTTATAATCTGATAAAATCAAGGATCTAACAGGAAGTCTGCAGCAGCATTAGCTTGGAGGAGCCAAAAGGCAGGGCAGCCAAGGGAAGCTTACTCATCTTTTTGGAAAATAGCACAGAGGCTTTGCTGTCTAACTTTTCCCCCTGTTTCTACCATGATCACAGAAAGGGAATCCTCTGCTTGCTTTTGTAAAAGCTTGGGAGGTGAGTAGGTATTAAAAAAGCTGAGCAGCCAGCTAATTCAGACACTTTTGAAAAATCCTGCACTTAACCACCTTTGAAAATCCCTGCTGCTTATCCTGCATGTCATCTGCAGCCTGATAAGCATCAGAATCATAGGTGATGATGAGCAGGACAGGAACAAAAGCGTGATGAGGTTCCCAGCAAGGTTTATGAAAGCAGGCAAGCTTGTAGGGCATTAATCTCTGGGATAGTGCTGGGGCTTGACAACTCTCCCATCTGATATCTGCAGCAGCTCCAAATCCCACAAAGGAATTCCTGAGGGACTGGGGCTGAAGGCATCAGCCTGTTGTACTTGTGCAAGGCTTCTCCAAGGTCAGAGTACCAAACTTTATTCTAGTTTTAAAAATAGAAAGCAAACTTTGATTCTTTCCTAATGAGCTCTGAGTGGAAAAAAATGATTTCTTCTTTGATTACAGGGCTACAAGCAGATAAAATGGGGACTGCTTGCAGCCAGAGCAGGGAAGGCCAGAATTCCCAGTGCCAGACTGAGGACAGATCCTTCATCCTCGCTGCCTGGGCAGGGATTTCAGTCCTTGTAAAACGTAGCTAAATCCCAGCAAGGCTCCCACGAGGAGGGAACTGTTCCCAGCCTCGCAGCTCCACCCAGTGGCTCTTTTTTGGCAGGATAAATCCATAATTTTAGAGGCACCAAAACCTGTTGAGGCCCATGCAGATGCACTGTGGAGATGCTCTGGCCGTGCTCTGAGGATTTGAAGTTGTATTTCTTTGTCAAATGATTAAAAAGTCGTCAGCTACTGTTTGGATAGTGGCAAAAAACTGCAAAGAGACTTTTAGTGAATATAGAAAAAGCAGAAATCTTATTACTCCCTTCCTTAACCACCCCACCCAAGCACAAATGGAAGGGGAAAAAGCAACAGGGAACTGATAACTTACACACATCACCTTTTCAAATTCTCTCTGAGCAGATTGCAACAGTTTGGGCCAAAATTTTTTGTTCTATGAAGTCAGTAATGAATTACCAGAACAACTGATTTCTGATTTGTAAGCTCGTTTTGAAAAAGAATTCTCTTGTGAGTGTGAATTTCGGCAAATTTAACTTGGCAGCTCTCACTGTATTGCTCCACTTTCCTTCCTGGGTAATTACCAGCACTAACAGGAAGCGAATTTTGATCATTTCTATCAAGGATGCCATGCTGAAACTTGCTTTTTCCAGGAGTATTAGGGCACTTGTAATTAAAATAAGCTTCTCTTTGTGCATGTGCACACTTTTACTGCAGGAACACTCCAGAGATGGGTGCAGATTCACAGAATGCAGAAGTGTGATATCAACAGAGTTAATTTTAGATTTGAACCAGCATTGTAAAAATACCCCACTCCCCCAAGCTCAAGTGAAAACTGAAATCTCAGCTGTACATAATGCAGATTTACCAGCCTCTCTGCAAGTCTTACAAACAGAGAAGCTGCCAAACTGACAGAAACCACAGTTTTGCTGTGAATCTCCTGGAAGTGCCTGCCCCATCTGTGAGAGGAAAATATCATCTGTGAAACGCTGCTCCCAGATGGGCTGTGCAGCTCCAGTGCCACGGAATGAGTCGAAATGACCTCTTCCTCCTGCAGTTCAAACATTATTTAGCATAAATGCAGCCCCTAAGGCCTTCACTTCAAGTTGCTTTCTGCCAGCACAGCAGCTGAACATGGGCTTTAATCTGCCCTGCTTTGCTGCTGGAGAGCTCTGAGGTAAGAGATTTGGGGTTACAAACTACGTGAATCCCACCTTTAAGCTTGTAGGCAGCAGTTCTCCATCCAGACAATTAGAAGGTAAGTCAGCCTACACATGGTTAGCTCAAGGGATCAGAGGTTTCCTTTATAGGGATAATATTTCAAAATAGATATAGTATTCCACGTGTTAAGAATAACAGGAATCATCTTGCAAAAGGCAGCTCTGGAAAAGGGAATTAACTTTTTATTAAACCCAAAAACAGAGCAAGAACCTGCTGGGTTTTCCTTGTCTTCCCCAAAAGTATCACAGAAAAGCCCTTCAGGGTCTGAGCCAGGCACAGCCACCCCACCAGTTGTCCCAGCCCGTGGCTCCCCAGGCTGTGGAACAGAGCTGGTTCCCAGATTTCCCCCAGGAGGTGTTTGCTGGGCACCATGTCCCACCTGAGCTTGTTCTGCCTTGTTCCCAGCAGTGATCCCTGCAGTGGCAATGGGAATGAGGGAGGCCAGCAAGCCCTGTGTGTGCAGGCAAGGTTTCAACTGCCCATGGGACACGAAATAGCTGAGATTTGGGCATGGCAAGGCTGTGACTTGCAGCCTGTGAGTTTTTCTCCTTCTCTGCTTCTGTACCAGAACTGTGTTTGCAAAGCTCCTTCCAAAGATCCGTGCAGCTCAGATGAAAGCTGCTGGTGTGATAAACAATCTTTTACCCCAGAAGTGCTCTTTAGTTCTTTTTTCCATGCAGCTGGGTCCCTGCAGCTGCTCTCAGCCACTGGGCAGTCCTGAGCCTGCTCTCCTGCCACGTGAAGAGAGGTTTGTAGCCGAAATGCCTGGACGCCTTGTCTGTGTCGAAGGAGAAGCTGGTGACAATGGTGTTCAGCAGGGGCATGGTCAGAAAAGGCTGTGGCCTCCAGAAAGGAGCCAGGATGACCCTGAGGATGCTGTGCAGTTGTATCATCAGCCACATCTTCCAGTAGGGGATGTGTGAGCCCAGCCTCAGCGAGGGGTCAGCGCTGGACAGCAGCTGCTGCCGGAGCAGGAAAGGCTTGGTGCTTGGGGTGTCATCATAGCAGTAATACAGCTGGCCTGCCAGCAGCTCGGGCTGCAGCTGCAGGTTCCTCGCTGCCAGGACATGCATCCATGCCACGTTACCTGCAGAAATGAGAGGGACAGTGATGGGTTTAGCTTCTATATTTTTCATCTATCTGTAATCCTGTAACTCTTTAGTGTATAACTCTGCACTCCATACAGGGTGCTGAGCTGCTGTTCTCTGGTTTGTAGACAAAACAATTCCTCTCTAAGCTCCAAACTCAAGGACACCTCACTGTCTCAGGCCCTGAGATATGTAAACAGTGAATTGGGGGGAGCAAATTTGGGGTAACTGATTTCATTACCTGAAGCTGTAATTGGAGGATTAACCCCAAATATGCAAATGGACAAAACTTATAAAGTATGAAAAACTCGTGACTTGGGGTCCATTTTGGGTGTAGCCCCTGGGTGGGCTGTGACTGCCCCAAATGCACCTAAAAGCCTTCAATAAATTTAACTGATTTTTATTCTCTTAACTTTGTCTAACTTCTGTTTTAGGTAAGCCAGTCAAGGCATCAGAGAAACAGGCATTCAGGAGGAGCTCAGTTTCCCTGTTTACCACAGAATGAGTGCATTGGGTCTGCCAGCTCTGCTTCTGGGGAGCAGGGAAGCACTCATCATGTGCTCAGCTGTGCTGCAGAGACACTGAGCAGTTAATCCAGGCCTCCAAGAGCCTTCAAACCTTTGGTCTTCCCTTTGAGCTGGACAATTAATGTGCCTTGTGATCCTGGTTCATGGGAAGCGAAAGGGCAGTGTTTTGTAGTGAGAGCAGGATGAATGGGAGGCAGTGCTCCAGGGTTTTATCCCTGGGAGCCTTTGAAGGAGTCACTTGATTTATCCACGCCTAATTCTCCTCCAACAGCATTTTCAAAACACTGTTATCTGCACTTTTGGAAAAAGACATATAAGTGTGCTGCACAGAAATCACTGAATGCCTGCATGATCTGGGGGTGATTTACACACCCCTGAAAGGCACCAAAACAAACTCTTCCTAGAGGTTTTGTGAGTAATTTTTTGTGCTTGCTAGAACTGGTTATGCAGTACAGCCTTTTATGTAAAGAATTTGACAAGTAGTGACAGTTTGATCCTTTTTCTAATGAAGAAGTATCTTTTCATAGCAAAAACATTTTAAAAACACAGCCTGAATCTCTCTCTGCTCCCCATATATCCCTGAAACACTTATCATAAGGAAAAAAAGAAAAAAAAAATCTTCCCAGGAAAACAGTGGTAATAAAAAACTGCTTTAAAAATCCTTTAGCCAGTCTAAGTCCTGTGTTTCCAAACCCATTTGTGCTCATTCACCATGCTCACCTGTCTGTCTGGGGGGATTATGGCTAAGCTGACATGTAAAATCCCCTGTGACTAAAGCTGGAGGAGCCCCACGCAGAGCTCAGCCCTCCACTCACCCACGTAGGTGTGATTTCTCTCCGTGCTTTCGGGCTCCAGGTAGTTCAGGACCCCATTGCTGGCTTTGGCAAGCACAAACAGCTCCTGGAGGAAGGCTGCCTTCTCCCCATACACGGTGTTGGCACGGAGGATGCAGGTGCTGAGTTTGCCCCCATTGCTCAGCTGTGGAACCAGGGAGGGGTGGGTTCAGAGATGGAATCTTACACAGTCATCCTGGGTTTCCCAGGTAAAGCCAAACCCTGGGAGTGCTGGCCTAGAGGAATCAAAATTTTCAGAGGTGCTCTGGGTGCTTGGAGCCTGCTTTGGGTCCCTAAAAACATGAGGAGGCGCCCAGTTTGATTTAATTTTTTTTACCCTGAGAGGTGCTGGGTGGGGAGTGCTGGTGGAACAAAATCTTCTGCAGTTGTGATGTATAAAAGGGGATTTGCAGCAACCAAAACCAGGTAGCAGAGGAAGCCAGCCAAACTGGAGGCTTCAAACTGTGACTGGGGGAGAGATGCTCCAGGCAGTGATTTAGAGCACAAGTGTCATTTTTGCATTCTCCTCCATTGTCCAGAAGAACTCACCTGTCTGCTGACTGCACTGGCAGTGTAAAACACTGAACAGGTGCCCTAGGGAGGGGGATGGCTCTGGGTGCACCAATATTTTTAATTTTTAAGTCACTCAGGCATGCCTGGAAATGATACTTTTATTCAGTATGAGCTAGATGAACCTGGTTCCTTCAGCCCTAATTTAGCACAGCCCTTTCCAAAGTCTCACTCCTGCTGGAGCTGAAGCACAGGCTGGAAGGGAAGCACCCTTTGATCCTGGGAGAGTCTGGCAGCTTCCTGCTGCTGTGAGAATACTGGGCTTTGGGAGGCTTAGAACAATGCTTTATGTATTAAATCCAGGCAGTGGATGGATTCACACTTGGACAGGAGCTGTGGGGTCTTCCCAACCATCTCCCTCCCTTCCCCATCCTGTGCTGCAATTGCAGGGGTGCCACCACTGGATTTTGTACCTTTTCTGCAATTCCAGGGGTGCCACTACTGGATATTGTACCTTTTCTGTAATTCCAGGGGTGCCACCACTGGATTTTGTACCTTTTCTGTAATTCCAGGGGTGCCACCACTGGATTTGGTACCTTTTCTGTAATTCCAGGGGTGCCACCACTGGATTTGGTACCTTTCTCCCGTTGGCTTCCAGCACCATCTTTTCTGCCATGGCTTTTGTCTTCCCATAGGGCAGCTCCACTTCCCCAGTGTACTCAGTGTCCTCATTTCCCCTGGAACAGATTGTGGGAGACAGAGAGTGACCGTGGGGCAGAGCACAGGGCTTGGGGACATCTGTCCCAGCCTGGTTTGCTCTGCACTCCCTGCTCCCTGTGGGAATCTGAGATCCTTGCTGCACTTTGAGGGAATAAGACCTAAGGAATACCTGGTGGCTCAGGGTGTTTGATGAGGGCAGTGGTTTGATTTCTGAGAGCTGGATTTGGTTTTGTCTAATGGCATGATTGAAATAACATTCCAGCAGGCAAATTAGAAAGCTGTGGAGTTACATTTTTAAGCAACTCACAGAAGCAGAACAAGGTGCAAAGAGCACAGGAAGATGGAGGGCAGGAAAATGAGAGCAATCCTCCTTCCCTGTTTCATTAGAGGCAGAGAAAAGCCTCTCCTGAGCCATAAACTAAAAGGAGAAACTGCTACTTAATTTTCTCACAGAGTTGATTAAAGTTGGGAGGCATTTTCTGGGGATGCAGTGGAGCTGCTGGAGATCTCCTGGCAGCCTGGCAATCAGCAGGGCTGTGCTGGGGCTGTCCCTTCATCTCCCCCCACAAACTGCCCTCGAGGAGAAGGATGAGCAGGGGACACTGGTTAAGGACAAGCAGGGGACACTGGGTTGTGACTGTGGGGGACAACCTGCTCCTCAGGCTCCCACCTTACAGCTCCCAAGGGGGAAGCCTGCGGGGTCTAACATGGAACAAACCTCACAGGAATAATCCCAAGGAGAAAGCAGAAAGCAGTTCTACTCCCCACAGGGTGTCAGCACTTTGTCCCAGTGGTTTTAGATAATCCTGAGGCCATTGTGGGATTTGCTGAAGCATCTCCAGTGGGCTCTGGAGTGAAGAAACCTGGCTTGCAGCATTGGCAAGGAGCATCCCTGTGCTCCCCTGAGGAGCATGGATCAGCTCTCTCTCCCTCCATGTGCTGCTGGAGGGATTTCTCCCCATTTTTAAATTAATTTGCTCTATATTTTGCTCTCTGGGAGAAATCCACCCCGGCAAACCCAACACTGCCTGGCATGGAGCACCCCATGCAGGGCAACAAGGAATTCTCATCCTCCTCTGGCAGAAGGGCTCAGATACATCTCCTGGAAGGGCTGAGTGTTAACTCCTCTGAGAAGCTCACACAGCACACCTGCAGCAGAGGTGTTTTTATCAACCCCTGGGCCTTGGGAGAGGCAGCTCTGACTCAGGTTCTCTGTTTGACCTTGGGCAAGTTGCTTTCTCTCTTCCTCGCTGTGTAGAGCGTGGCTGATGCTGTTGCCTGTTCAGCAGTCTGGCACGCTGTGTGTCAGATATCCCAGCTGAGATCAGGCTCTCCTTGTGCTACAGCAACAGAAATAAATGAGGAGCATCAGAAATGCAGCTTCCTCACACACCCTGGGCTTCTATCACAAAACCCTCCTCCCCTTGCCGTGTTTATGGGGAATGAATGAGAGACAAACCAAACAACAAGCAAGACAAAAGACTGATTGTGCAAGGTTTGTTGCAAGCCCGGGAGAAGCCCAAGACAATTAGTGGGGGGTTATCTAGAAGTTCTAGTTTTAATTGCTTTCTCTCTCTTTTTTTTTTTTTAAATCAAATTTTTTTCTTCTGTGTTTCTTTTTTCTTTTTTTTTCCCTGCAAGTCTTTTTAAAAAGCAGCAGCTTCACAAAGGGACAAACCTGCCTGCTGTTCCTGGGCTCTGCTGTGCCTGCCTTCCCCCACCCCTCTGAAGCTCGGTAGTAACAAAGAGCTCAGCATAATGCTCTTGCTTTTCAAAACGATCCCAGATAAGTGAACGCTAATCAGACTGGAGCAGCATTGTCAGAAGGTATCTCAGCAGTGCCTGTCTCCCAGGGATTGAGACTGACAGAGGCATTTTCTATTATTGTCGGATGCTGAGGTGTGAGCATTATCCCTGCACCCATCACCCTGGCCAGAGGCTCCTCCTGCTTTGTCTGTGCCAATTCCCCAGCACGGAAAAGGGAGTTGAATAAATTCTGCGAGGGGTGATGGAGAAGGGGGACAGGGGAAAAGGAAAAGGCAGGATTGTGGTGAGAGGGAGAGGGCAGAACAGATCGGGTGGGGATGGGGAGATGAGAAGAGCAGGAAGGGGAAAGGCATCACCTGTGCTTTCAGACTGCAGAGCAGAGCCATGTTGTGCTGCTCCAGCCATCCCTGAGCTCCCTGCTGAGGCAGTTTAGCTTTGGACTGGGGGGCTGACACTTCTCCCGTGATGTAATTCCCCTAATTTAAAAATCAAAATAATTGCAGAACGAAGACCCCTCTCTCAGGCTTCCTCCCAGGATAATGGGGGAGCCTGAGTGTGTTCTGGAAAGGCTCCAGGTGTGCTTTTATTTGCATTTGTGGTGGGGAAGGCTGTTCACAGCTTCATGTGCATCAGCCTGGGTGGGTTTTGCTTGTCCCTGTTGGTGCCACCTTTCCAAGCCAAAGGACTGTGATCAGCCAAAAATCTGGGGCTGATCTTTTCAAGGCATCTATTCACATCTCTCTCTCTTAAGTTGCAGGACTAAAATACTGACAAGAATGTGTCTGTATTGACATTCATTTGTAGGAATTATTTGGATGTGCCAGAGACCAAATTCCATAGCTTTGCAGTGACACAGTCTGTAGCTCATGGTCCCAAGTGGATTGAGTTGCTCTCACGGATTTTTGTCATAAGCCAGATATTTATTCTACAGATTTCAGTGCTTAAACACTTTTCAAAACAACTGGGCTATGCCTTGACTTACTTGTGAGCATGAAATTTAGGCTTGTAGGTCATTTAAAGTTGTGTCTTTCCTAGCTGGGCTCGAATTTCTAGAGCCAAGGGGCTGAAGGCAGCTGTGTCCAGCCTGGCTGCCTGTGCAGACACCACTTGACTCAGAGCCAGTTCCCCTGGCACACAACTTTCCAGGGTCTGAGCAGTTTGTGTGGCTACAGCCAGGCTTGAAACCAGCAGGGAGCCTTCCAGCAGCACATATCAGACTGCAGACATCCCTGCCTTGACCCCAAATTTAACCTAAAATTTCAGCCCGTGCTCCTCAGACACATCAGCCCTGTTCTCTACATGCAGGGACTGTTGCCCCAGGAATACAAAGGGTATTCTGATGCTGAGCCCTGAGCAGCAGTGTCAGCTGATGGTGAAAGTCACTTCTGGAGATCAAAGATCTATCAGCAAAAAAATCCAAAAACATAAAGGTATTTTGAGGGATAGAAAGGTTCAATTCACAGGTCAGATGCAGGTAAGAGAAGGATGTGACTAACCCTGAGTACTGCAGGGCAGGTTCACACCAATGCTTCTGCCCCCTAACAGTTTGTGGCTAAATTGCTTCCTTCTGGGATAGTGCTACCTGAGATTTGCCCACATTTGATAGCAGGAGCTGTGTCCAGGCTTGCCAGCAGTTCCCTGTGGAGCTGGAGGAGGAGAGGCAGTGTGGTAACAGGAAAGTATCATCTGCCCTTTGAATGGTGACTCATGGTGACTCATGGTGAGGGGAGAGCAAAAGCTCTGACCCAACAGCAGGATATAACTTGGCCATATCCCAGACTCTGAGCACCTGGAACCTTACCTGAAACTGATTTTAGGGCTCAGAGGAGCAGGGCTGTCCATCCAGGGACACCTGGGCCATCCAGCTCTCACCCTGTGGCTCAGGTTGGGAAGAGCCTTGGGGATGGGAAGAGCAGCAAGAAAGGGTTTTCAAGAAAGAGAAGAGGACTAGACAGGAAGGGGAACACAAACCTTCTCCTTGGTAGCCACAGCTCAAATCTCCATCTGGCTGCAGTTTCATTGCTGTTTTACTGGAAAAAGAGAGCAAATGGGCAAATGTGCTGATCCTCACCTGACCATGGGCTCACAGGAGGTGTTGGGTCCCACGGCAGCGATGGAGCTGGTGTAGAGCAGGTATGGAATGCTCAGCTCACAGCAGGCCCTTAACACATTCTCAGTGCCTGTGGGGCAGGGTGGGAAGGACAAACATTGACCACCTTGCCTACAGTCCTGTTGTACAAATCAAAACAGATTCCCAGGCTTTTTCTGGCTTGGAACAGATCCATCTTTTTTGTGGCTGCAGTTCCTCAGTGGGGGATGGTTTATAACGTGAGCAGCACTCACACCCAGAGCTCTCACAGGGCTGCACCTCTGTGGCCATTGGCCACTGACTTCACTTGGACTTTAGAGTTGCTAACAAAGGGAAGTTGAGAGCTTGGCAGAGCAACACTCCATGTTTTCCATCTTTTTCCATTTGTGGGCAGATTGTTGGTGAGCTGCAGCCTGCTGGCAAAAGGAGCAGTGTTTGAGTTGCATGTATAGCTCTATAGAAGTTCTGCAGGGTGCTGCAGGGTGAAACAACTCCATCAGATCCTAATAGCTGCAGAACTTTCAATAAAATAATTAGGGCAGCTTACAAGTCCACATGAAATCCAGACAAATCCAAACCATGACTTGGTTTAGGGAAGGTTGTTGTGGCTGAGTTGTGTGTGTGGTTTAGTGTGGTTATTTTGCAGTATTTTGGTGGGTTCAAATGATTTATGACTCTTCCAGGGGTGGTTTTTGCATTCATTGTGACTTTGATCCAAGCTGATCCTGTGAGAACCTCAATGACAAGGACTGAGAGCCTTCAGCTCTGACAAGGCAGATCTGAAAGGAAGCAGAGTTGTTTTCCAGAAACCTCCTCACCATTTATACCTGGCTGGGCAGGCTCTGCCCTGAGCCTGTCTGCAGGTCTTGTGTGGGAAGGCTTGTGATTTCTCCTCTCTTTGCTATTAAGGGCATAATCTGAAATTACCAAGGAAATCCTGAGTTTAGGATAATCTCTGAAATCCTGATGGAAAAGAATCAATGTGCTTCTCCACGAGCCTATCACAATATGGAAAGTTAACTAAGAACCCCTGGTGAGAAACATCACTGCAAAACAGCTGAGTTAAAATCCATTCAGTTTAACAAAAAGCAGATTAAAAAGTCTTTAAGTGACTAGATGGAAAAAATAATTCTAGTAGAAGAGAACTCTTCAATTCAGTCAACAAGACTATAACAGGATTCGGCAGCCAGTGGTTGAAACAGAGGAGGGAATCAAAGCAGAAGATGTAAATTTTGGCCAGAAATGATAATTACCCATAGCCACACCACTCCTCCCCAGCATTGTTATGGCTTGCTGAAAGCCATGATAGATAGCCCATTAACTTGCACCCTTAATTCGAGGCAACAAGTCTTTTGAAAAGGAATGGTTCAATTTAGCCACAAATTGTTGGGCTTAAGGCAGTAATTGGATGAATTTCTGTGGCCTGAGTTGCACAGAGGGGCCAGCTACAGGATTATATACTTGACCTCTCCTGACCCTATTTTTCCCCATAAAGTCTCCAGCAGGTATCAAACACCATTTTTAGTCTCTCATTTGCTGTGATTTTAATGGAGAACTTCAGACTAATCTCTCAGTTGAGGGTGTGGAGGAGCCCTAGTGAGGGCAGCACCTCATTTTAGGGAGGTTCACATGGAGCTATCTGAAGGGAGGCAGAAATGCAGGACAGAAATGCACCTCAGACTGTGCTCCTCAAAGAGCCTCCTGGTCACACTGGAAAATCCTTGCCTGGTGGTTTTCTGGGAATGTCACCAACACCTGCAAGAGGTTTGGGTTGCTGAGGAGGGGATTTGTCCAGTGCTCAGTTCTCTCTGCTCAACCTTGCTGTGCTGTAGCACAAAGCTCCCAGCAGCAGTGAAGGGGAAGAGCTCACAAAGCCACTGAAAGGCAGCAGGAACCCTCAGGCTCTGAATATTCTCAGTACACAGAGAGCACAATGCAGCCTCTTAAAAGCACTGGGTTTTGAAAACAACTGCAGCGATGAAAAGAAGGCTGGAATTTAAATGTTACCCTTGAATGTACCAGCAAATAGTAGGAGCCCTAAGCAGTAATTGAGTTGGGGATATACATATTTTAAAAAAAATAAAATTCCTTCCTTTTGGTTAACGACTATTTTAGTAGCTAACAGCCTGAGGTGCCACTGGAATTGCTGCTGTAATAGGGATTTCATTATTTTTATAGCCTGTGCTTATTTCCTAGATTTATGAACAAATTTTCTTTAAGCAGCTCTTGCACCGAACGTGAAATTGGCTCTTGGTGGTGGGAGGAAAGGTTGTGGAGCTCTCAGTTCCACGTGGCCTGTCAATACATGATAGCTGGGAGATCTGACTAATGAACCAGCATCACTCTGCTAATTAAAGCAGCATCACTCCCTTCAGTGGGTGCAGCTCAACAGCTACAGCCTTGTGCTGCTATAGACAGGGCAAAATGCCTGGGAAAGCAAGGAGCTATCCAGAACAGGGGTTAGTGTTGGTTGTTGTCCTTGTCACACACTAAACTGGTTTTTCCCATTACAGGTGTGTCCTGAACCACCTCAGTCCATCAGGGGAAGTTCTGCCCTCGACCAGAACAGCTGTGCAAAATGTGATCCCAGATGTGATGAGCAGAGCAGAGGAGCAGCATGGCCAACCCTGAGTGAGGTCAGAGGGGCAAAGGGAGAAACTTCCCCTCTGGAAATGTCCTGGGCACCTTTCCCATCCCGGGGCATGTGGGATGCAGGATGATGGAGCACCAAATTTACATGTGTGGTGTAGCCTCTTGTGTGAGTGCCAGGTGTGTGTGAGCTCAGGGCTGGGTTGGGGTCCCATTTCAGGCTCACCCCCGACGTTGACAGCTCTCATGTCCCAGAAGGGCACAGTGTTCCTGTAGTCCACCACGGCAGCAGTGTGAAGCAGCACATGCACACCCTGTGCAGCAGCCAGGAGCGCGCTTGGATCGCGGATGTCTCCTCTCGTCACCGTCACACGAGTGGTGGCTGCAGAAAAATAACAAAACAGAGATGCAGGGAGGGAAGAAAGAGTACAAATCAGCATCCTCACCTTCCTGCAGAGCCAGGATCCAGCGTGGAATTTCCTCTCTGCAGGGCAAGGCAAGACACTCTGATAGTGACTGTGCCATCCTAATCCAGCACAAAATTCCTTTTTTTGGAACTCCAGGTTTGGATCTGGTTTAATTCAGCACAGTGCTCTGCATCAAATGTGGGCCAGAATGGCTGCATCTGTCACTGCAAATGCCCACCTGGATGCTGGGAGCAGAACACCCCTGGACTGCAGCTGCTCCCAGGACTGCTCCAGCCCCTGTGGACCAGGGAAGCTGTGCTGGACATTTCCCTTCAGACAGAAAACTTTTAGGGCTTGCTGGGAATAACACGTGGAGATTTCAAGAGGCAATGAACAGAGTTTGTTTAAATTGCAAATACTGTGGATTGGGAGGGAAAATAATGTAACAGGTTTTAAAAGTTGCATAGGATATTCCTCCCTTTGAGCCACTCAGAAGGGTTTTTTCCCCTATTCCCTTTTTCTTCCTCAGAGAAGCTGTTCCATACGTGGCTACTCCTGGCACCCAGTATTAATTTTCTTGCTTTGAGGCGGTGTTGTAACATTTAAGTAGGATTTTTCCTTTTTTCCTTTCCCATAGTTGAGAATAGCCAGCAAGAAGCTGGAGTTAGGAGCCTGAACTCCTCAGGGATTTGCAATAAGTCACAGGATGGCTTTGGGAAGGAGACATCTCCTCTGGCCTGGGCTGGCAGCTGCCTGGAGAGCCCCACACACCCCCCAGGATCAGGGGAGGAGTTTCTGAAGGATCACACAAATGAGTGGCTCAGAGAAGGGTTTGTGGCTCCAGCTGTGTGGTGGTGTGATGTGGAAACCCTCAGAGAAGATCCAACAGGGCAAGGTGGGAGGAGGATTATTCCTCATGGTCTAAAAGGGGACAGAATCCAAAACAGATCAGGTGGCTGAGCATTTTCCAAGCAGCTTGGCATGGAGGATGAGGCAGAAATTTTACACAAGGGTCAGGCTGCTCTCTTAATTAACACAGCCAAGATTTGGTGGACTTACTCGGAGGAGCTTTAATATTAATTAGCACTGAGTACTAATATTAAATTAATCTAATAGTAAAGCACAGAGTTGATTCAGTGAGAATAGAGGGTAAAAAGAAAGGAGTTGTCCATATAGCAGAGGTGAAACCTTTGCCTGGAGGGCCAGAGTAGGATGATCCTGCTGAGAGGTAGAGCAGAGCTCCAGCAGACCCTTGGGGGGATTTTTCTTCTACTCTGTGGTTTAGGAAAGCCTGGACCCCATCAGATTGAAGTGTTAAATAGTCTTTTTCACACCACCTGTCTGAAGGCATCAGGTGTAAGGAAACCATGAGGAATTTCCAAATGGATGAGGCCCGATGAGCTCAACCCAGGGCTCCTGAAGAGGTGAAGGATGTAACTGCAGCTTTAGTGCTTCATCAGCTACTTTGGAGAACTGCTGAAGGCACTGGAAGGGCTCAGCAGAGCAAATGAAACCCTTGTGCTTAGAAAGGAGGTAAAGAAGAGACAGGAAATTACAGAACATTTTGGTTTCAACCCCAGGAAATTCAGGAGCTCACACTTAAACCACACACGTGTGAGCACCTGTGGGATAATGGGGAGAACAGAAGAAGCTGACATGGATTTGTCAAGAACAAATCAAGCCAGATAAACCTCCTTTGTTCTCCTGACAAGGTGGCAGGCTGTAGGGATATTGTGGAACAGGTTGATGTCATCTATCTTGATTTTCGAAGGGCTTTGGAAACTCAGCGTCATTCTCCCAAGCAGTCAGTAAAACATGGGCTAAATAAGCCCCATTAAGGAGAGCACAAAGCTGGCGGAATTACAGTTCCCAGGCAATTGCCAGCTGTGGTAGGTGGCTGCCCTGGGGCTCTCCAGGGCTTATTGCTGTATTTGAGTCTTTTTTTTTATTGTTTTCATCAAGAATCTGGCAGATTTGTTCATTAAATCAGCAGATAACATCAGACTGGGAGGGACCACGCTGGAGGATTTGAGCATGAGCTGAATGCAGCTCAGTCTGGGGGGAAAAAAAGGAAGGTGAAATTTGATAGGAGCAAAGAGAAGTTGCTGGGTTTAGCAGGGAAGAGGCAGCTGGTCTTCATGAAGGAATTAAATTGGGCCAGGGCAGCTCAGGATTCTTGCATGTTGGCAACTGAAAAAGGCAGAGCTGTGGTGACAGGTAAAACAGGAGGATGAACTGCAGGATGGGAGAGACAAATCCAGCAGCTTTTTGCAGCAGTGGGAAGGCAACAGCCCAAAACTCAATGCTCCCCTTCCAGACAGGAACAATGCCAGTGCCCTGCAGGGCTGCATGGAGCAGAGGAGGAGGAAGGAGTGTGTGAGAGCTGGTTTAGCCTAAAGCACAAACCAGTATGGAGTGGAAGGATGTGGTTTTCAGATGGTGAAGATTGTTGTAAAAAAAAAAAAAATACAGTACTGCTGTAATACCTCTCCTACCTGTAAGTTGAGGTGAGAAATCAAGAAGCAGGACTGTACCCACTGCAGAAATGAATGGGCTGAGGTGGCCTGGGGACACAACAAACACCTGTGGGGAAGGCTGTGGTGGAGCTGACTGTGCCTTGGGGCAGAGGGATGGGGCTGGGGTGACCCCTCAGGCCCCTTCTGCCTCATTTTCTGTGCCTTGCTGGGCTGTCAGGCCACAGACCTCTCCTGGAGCATGGATCTTGGCACCTCCCTGAGGTTTAAACACCTTTTCCTTCAATTATGGGTGCTTTTAAGGTAATTGGCTCCCTGGAACCTGGGGAAACCAGTCTGCTGAGTTCATCTGCCAGGGAGGGTTTGTGATTGTGATATTTCCCTGGGAGTCTTGACTTGCTGTAGGTGCATCTCCTTTCTGTCCCTATCTCCCACCAGCATCTCCCTCAGCATTTTTTGCCTCTCTCACAGCAGCCTGAAGGTTTGGGCAGTCAGAGGGGAGACCCAGCCCAGCATTAGCTGAGCACAGCACCCTGAGCTGCTCCTTTTGCATGGGTATCCCTGAATCCAGTAAAACAGGTTGTTTTCCCCCAACAAATCTCCCTGTACTCAACCCTGCATGAAGGCAGCTCTCAGAGTATGATCAAATGGATTAATTCAGTATCTCAGAGCATTTACTGAGACTCACCTCCTCCATTTTCAAGGCTGCTATAGGTTTCTCTCAATTATTTCCATAATTTATTTCACAATGCCTGCAGTAGGTGCTGAGTTTGATTCTGTTGCTGTAAGGGTTTAAGCTATTTTCCTCAGAACCAGCAGCTGGTTGGAGCACTTCAGGAGGAGGTTTTTTTAGCCCCTTTGTGTCAGAATGGTTGAGCAGAAGCTGCTAGGCAGCCAAGTTCCCATGTCACATACTCTGTGCACTCTGTGGCTCCTCACAACTGATCCTGGGGGCTTAGAACCTCCCTGGGAGACATCTGGGTGATCCTTTTTTCCTTTGATTTAGTCCTGTGCTAAAAAGCTTCTGAGCTGGAAGCTTTTCCTCCTTCAGTCTGTTCAATCCAGGTTCCTACCCTGTGCCTGTAACTGTGGCACCTCCAACATTGTCCCAGCTGCCATGAAAGGGAGGGTTAAGGTCACTAAATCAATGTTGATGCCCTTTGCTTACCTGTGCTGAGTTTTTCTAGTTCTTCTCTCGCTACTGAATCAAAAACTCTGACTTCTTTGATGTAGTCTTGCTGAGCCAGGAGCTCTACGATCCTCTCCCCCACAAAGCCACATCCTCCTGTCACCAGGTAGACCCAGGCTCCATCCATGTCTGGAGGTGTTTTGTGGTTGAGGAGCAGAGAGCAGGAGGCTGCCAGGATCTTATCGCGTTTTCTGCGCTAAGTCTAAAGTTTAGCTGTCACAGAATGCTGCTGGCTGAACATTAACTCCAGACAGTTATACATAAATCAGGTTTCTCTTGCCACAGACACACCAGTGCTGTCACAGGCACCTTCTGGGCTCTCTGACCCAGCCTTTCCCTTCTCCCATGGTCAGTGGGGCACTTCTGGCTTGCCTTGGTGTGTGTCCAGTCTCAGGATGCCAGAAGCTTTCCGCCCTGGACAGCCCTTTCCCACAGTCTGGTTTATCAATGGTTGCAGCTCTGGGAGCTGCACAGTGTGACCTGGAGGGGCTCAGGGCAGCTGCTGCCAGGACCTTGTTCCCATGCTCTGGGGATTTTAGAGAGGTTTTATGGCAGCAAATCCTTCCAGTGCTGGAAGGGCACCTGGGCTTTATGGCACCACTGAGCACCAGTCTGAGCATCTGGCATGGCTGTCCTGGATGGATGTGCCTTGAGCTGGAATATATCACATGCCCTGCCCCACCTCCCCTCTCATTCATATATATATATATATATATGTATATATATATATATATGTATAATTTGAGAACTGTCTTGGAGTGCAAACTCTGTCCCATCCTTTGGCAAAGTGTTACAACAAGTAATTCTTATCATTGGTACAAATTTCATCTGCCAGCCCCTGGCTAACACACCTTTCCCTGCTAGGCCATAGAGGATGGGTGTTGTTTAGTTTGCCATTGGAGTCCAAAAATGGGATCAGCTCTGTCCAAGGGTGCTTGATCCTGTCCTAAAAGTGGGATATGGCAGGGGGAAGAGCTGTCCTGTTTCTCTCTGCTTCTCCCATAAAGGTTCAGAGATAACAAATCAGGCCTGGTCAGCTCCCAGGCTCTCCTTGATGCCAACATCCTTCAGGCTGTTTTTTTTCCTTCAGTCACATTTTTTTCAGTCCATCTTTGAACCAACTTGTCACTGGTTTTGGTGAACTCTTCTTAGAGGGTAAGTAAGGTAATATAATCTCCCTGCTAATTTTTCCTTTATACACTGTAGTAGTTGTTTTTCTATAGTGTTGTTTGGGACATTCAGGGTGAGTTTGTTCCTGTTTCAGGTTCACTGCTTTCCCCATCCCCAGGCTGGAATGTGGAGAGAATTCCAACTCCATTCATGGCCAGAGCCATTCTTACCACAGTGCCAGTGCCTGTCTGCCTGGATGAAGAGCCCCTTGCTGCTGAGCCTGTGGTTAACAAAGAGTTAAGGCAGTGAACTCCAAGAGTAGCTGTTGTTTTGTTTGTGAATAAATAGTTTTCTTTTAATCAGCTCCTGCTACAAGTTCAATGTGCTCCCCTCTGCCATTGATTTTCCTGGGCTGTGTTGAGCTCAGGAGAAGTCAGTTCCCCTCGCTGTGATTACAATCAGTGGCCATAATGGCCCAGAGACCAACATGGGCCTGATGCTAATTTGGTGCCTGGCAGACCAGCACAGCCACAAATGTCCCAAGAAATTAATTTAGCCTTTTATCCAGCAACTCCCAATCTGTACAGTGGTGATTAACACAACTGCCTTCCCTCAGAGGACCTTTTGCAAGGATAAATAGATGGGAGTTGGAAGTGTTAGGACTCAAAAACTGAGATAAATATACCCTGAGAGATCCAGAGAAGTGCTGCATGGGAATGTCAGGCATGGAGTGACCTTGAGCATGTCCTCATCAGTGATGCAAGAAGCTGTGTGAAGCAGAGGCCTCGACTCTGTGGGCATTTCTCTGTTTGCAGGGCTCAGCCCTTGCTGCACTGTTGGTATCTCCATCTCTGCAGGGTACTCTGATCAGGAGGGGAAAAACTGGCTGGGATTTACATATCTCTTGTTTTCATTGTGATGGGAAAAACAAGTTCAGAGCCCAGGACTGTGGGCTGTGACAGAAACAGCCCAGGTCCTCCTACAGCCTCTCTTTGCTAACACAGAGGTGTTGCATCTGGAGGGACAGCTGGTTCCCTGAGTAGGAAGGCTAAAAAAAGGTCTTTACCCCCATGCTCTCCTGGCAGTCTGAATTGTCACAAGAGAGGATGACTCTGGGGGTCTCCATAAGCCCAGAGACACTCCCAGTGTGTCCTGGAGAGACAGATCTCTCCATCCAACACCTGCAGAGGATTCAGTCCCACCCAGGGCAGGGAATCTCAGCTCTGGCTTTAGGCAAGGAAGGCTCTTTTTTCCCCCCCAACCCACAGCAGACCCTTCATGCACGTCTTGTTTTTAGAGCCCTGCAGAGGGGCTTCCCAAAGAGAGGGCTGAGGTATCAGGAAGGAAACTGCCCTGATTTCAGGCTGCAGTTTGCCTGAACTTCCTCTGAACTTGGTAAATAGAGGACACCTGACATGAGATTCATTTACAGTAAGTTTATTTCTCAGTGCATTACATGAAAGGTCTTTGGTATTTGTGGGTCCTTGAATACTTTTCCCACTCTGCTCCGTAAGAAAATGCTGAATACAAAACATTCCATATACAGTAACAAACCCCATAGCAAATAAAGAGAAATAGATATTTCGAACAATAACATAGCAATATGAAAACAGATAAGTAACCATGCAAGAGGTGGAACAAACAGGTTGTGTTTACAACAAACATTAAAGCCTGCCATAAATGAGTTCATCCTGTCAGACGAGATTTATTCTTTCTCTAAGTTAAGAAATTACACGTGATTGCAAGATACTGCCTATGGCTGCCCTATAAAAGACCAAATGGTTGTAAAGCTGATCCCCAGGAGAGAAGTCAGGACCATTGGCACACGTAGGAAACACACTGATATAAATAAAAAGGGCACTGTGTAAAATAACTAGTGAAGAAGTTACCATTTCCTTCTGTGGGTGGGAATGTGCCTTGAGAACAATTATAGCACCTTTGAATGGCTTGGTTTCACAGGAAACCAAGAAATCACAGAGACTCTGAGTAGTTTAACCCCTACACCCCCAATGGAATGTCACCTGGAGTCAGGCAGAAGCTGTAAACATGGCAGAGGATGGATTTCCAATCACTGGATCGGGAAGTAATTCCAGAAGCTGATTGTCTTCAGAAGGCTTTGCCCAGTGCTCAGGGTGCCACATGACAACAGCTGATGGCAGACACTGCAGCAGAGCCCAGTGCTCCAAAGCCACACACAGCACTGGGCTGCAGCTGATTCTTAAGGCCTGTTCCTTTGGATGGCAAAATGAACATGGAGTTTGGTGGGAGCAGGTGAAGGCTCTTCTCTCTAGTTTATTCCTATTTCCCTGGGTTGCTATCAATTCCTTACAGTAAGTGCAAATTAGACCCTCTGGAGAGGAGCATTCCCTGCCTCCTAGGAGTTCTGGATTGCTGGTGGATGTGAGGGTGCATGGCTTGCAAAGGGTTTTGGTTGTGCAATGTGCTGCTTCTGGTTAGCTCAGGGCAAGGAAAACACTACCACTACCAGAACTGATCCAAGTCAAAAACACGCTGGAGCTCAAACAAACATCAAGAATTTCAAAAAAGTCTTAGGGAAAAAAAAAATAAAAGGAAAAGAACACACTATGGTATTGCACAGTATGTATGTAAGATAAAGCACTAAACATTTCAATTAAAATATATTTCTAAATGAGCACGCATTCCAAATAAATCCCCTAAGTTACATAGACATGGCAAGAAGCATTATATGCCCTGGCTGAAATGAACCTCAGGATGCTGCCCACGCTGCAGAATGTGGTTGGAGTGGTTTGTTTGGTCACCAAAACCATTAGTGTCAGAGTGTGGGGCTGTGCTCACCTTTAAACGTAATTAAACTGGGGTGGCACAACAGTGTGGTCCAACCCTGGTGTGAGCAGAGAGGAATGAAACCCCAGCAGAGAGAGAGAGAAATTCCATTTGGTATAATCCTACTGTCCCCCAGTTAAAGATACAGTACCTCATCAGAGAGATGGAGCTAAATAAAGCAAAGAGTATGGGGAGAAAACATTACATAGCTCATACAGAAACCTGGAAACATCAATAATTAAAGTGGTCTCAACCCAAGCCTAACCAGCCTTTTGACAATTGACTTGGCAGGATTAATTGCAAACAACTTCTACTAAATTTTCCTTTCATCTTGTCAGTAATTTGTTTTAAATAATATAAAATTCAGAATCCTTGTCAGTGTGAATGCCTCAGCAATGTGAGTGACTAATGCATAAGCACTCTTGCAATAGTTTGAATTCAGAAGACAAACTTGGAGGAAGAAAGATTTCTCTTTCAGTTCAGTGTGAAACCTCTGAAATGTCCGGGAAGTGAAAATGGCTTCATTGTATTCCCTCTTCCCCAAATTCAATCCTGTAGCTCCAGGACCAGTGAAACTGAATTTCACCATTTCCCTTTTTAAAGATTGTTTTGGTTGGGTTTGGTTCCTGAAGCTGCTATGGGGACACTTTGTTCCTGTGGCATCGACCCCAGCTGGCACCAACCTGCCCAGTGCAGGAGTTCACACTGAACTGAGATTTCTCCTCCATCTCCAGCCCTGATTTTCCAACACCAGCTGGCTGGAAGGCACAGGGAAAGATCTCCTGGAAGTCACCACTTAGGTCTTGGAGTGTCCATGTGATCCACACCAAGACAGTCCCAACCCAACACAGAATCACCAATTCTCAATTCCTACACAGGAATCAACCTGTAAATGGGAAAACATCTCTTTTTTTGTACATTGAATTCTAAAATGGAAAGATTAATCCAAGAATGTTCCCATGGCTGCACCATTGCTTGGCTGCCCACTAACAGAGCTATGGCCCTGCCAGTGGTGGATGGAGGGAAATGGGCTCTTTCTGCACTACAGACATCCTTAGAGTTAGAGCTGGATTTAGAGTCAGAGCTTAGAATTACAGCTGGATTTGAAACTAAGATGCATTCAGAGATGCTTTATTTCCTTCTCCCACAGGGATTGCAAGTACAGGATGGCTCCTTGAGGTTAGCAACCTGCTGGACTTGAGTTTTATTCATTTTCTTGTCTCTGTACACCCTGCTCCAGCTGTAACTCACAATGCAGGCAGACACCTCCCCAAACTCCTGCAACACTTTGGGTTTGTTTCTTGGCAATGTCCTGTGGAAAACTCCACCATTTGGAAGTCCAACCTGAAGCAGGTATTGGTGCTGAACAAGCCCCACCACTGGCACTGGCCAAGCAGAGTGAGGATGCAAAAGCACAGCAAGGATTTTCATCCCTGCTGCCCCCACCACAGCTGGTTGTTGTTCAGCTGCACAGCAGCAAAAAGAAGGTTCTGGTGCTTGCTCAGCATCAACTGCTCCCAGTCTCTCCTCTGAAAATGCCAGGCTCTTCAGAGGAGAGGTTGGGATTGGATGTCTCTGTAGCACTGCCATGTTTATGGACAGTCAGTTTAATGTGTGGCTCATGCTGGGTTGGCAGAGATCCTCCATTTTTAGCCTCATTTCCAGTGGGCTTTGCCTTGGGAAGATCACTTGGGGTGCTGAACACAGGGTTTTCTTTGCAAAGCTTCTGACAGAAACACTGAGCAGTGCAGCCCACCCTGCTCAGTGTGTCCTGCACAGGAACCAGAGACAGTGGGGCCAAAAACAAACTCAATTTGCTCACTTTCATCCTGGGCTGAATTTGAAAACTGTCAGAACATGGGAATTAAGAAGTCAAAAACAGTACAGTCAGCTCTGTTGATTAATCTCCCCCTTTAACAAAAATCACTGTCTACAGGAATGACATCAGCTTGTCCGACCTGGTTAGCACAGCAGGTGGAGTGATTCATTTGTCACTGAAGGGCAGGTTCAACTTCTCAAACCTGGAAGCTGGTACTTCCCCTAAAATAACAAGTTATTGCAAAAAGTAAAATGACTCTGTGTTTAACTCCCAGTGCAAGATAAGCTCTTGACAAGACTCTAGGCTGTGGTTTGCTACTGCACTGTCTCCAGAGTCAAATGGTGAGGATTTACTCACAAGATTAAAACAAAACATTTTTCCTGATTGCTGTAGGATTAAGAAACTATTGCAAAATATCCTTTTCTGTGAATAGTTACTGCCACCACTTAAATTAATTATCTCTGGATGCATGCACAAGCTGAACACGGTATGGGAAAATTCTTGCACAATTCCATCATATCTCATGCAAGCTGCTCTATATTTTCACAGAAACAGTCGAAACTCTCTGAAGACAGACAGAAAACCAATATTGCCATGAATATTTGCATCAAAAATCCTTGCTTAGCCAACCACAAATAAAAAGAGTGTCACTCACAATTAGCTACGAGATTTTGATGCTAAGGTCCAGAGAGCCACCCGAATTTTCAGAGTAATACTTTTAAATGTACTTTGTATTTACTAATTTGTTCTTTCCTTAAAAGAAATCCTTGGAGGTCTTGGAGGTCCTTCCTTCCACGGTCTGTGGAAGTAGCACCTGGAAGTCAGTGTGACACCAACACATCAAATAAAAGCAGGTGCCTCCAGCAAGGGACAAGGCTGAGGCTTGGCTTTGGGTCTGGGTGGGATGGATGGTCTAGGCAGGTTAAGCAGAGCTTTACTGAGTGACTGTGGGCAGTGAGGAAACAAGGGGAAGGTTAAACTCTCGAGGCACAGCCAGGAGGTGTCAGCTCTGAGATACCTGACAACAGCTATTCCAAAGGCAAAACAACAAAACAGAGGGGAACATTCTCAAAAAGCCCTCTCTGAGCTATGGATAAAACATTCCCTGCAATCAGGGCTCAGTATTGGCCAGGTAAGGAAACCCAGCCACCACCACTGCAGCCTCCCACCCGCTTCACCTGCAGGCTGCAATTAAGCACTGGGATACTGTATCTGTGACTGGAGGACAGGCAGGGAGAACACCCAGATGCTCCTACTTCATCCGGTTGCTTCTCCTTCTGGCTTCACCATCGTCCAGCAGTGAGGAGAGGATCTGGTGGGCCTGGGGCTGCCGGGGTCCTCCTCTCTTGATCTTGATGCTGCTTCTGAGCGGGGAGCCCGGGAGCACATCCTGTCCAGAGCCTGGCTCAATGGAAGACAAAGAGTCTGTAAGGAGAGAAAGTCACGGGAGAGCACTATTTAACAGGGGAGGCTGAGGAAGGCACTCGTGGGCCTTGCTGAGTGGTTCCTCTTCTGGGACAGTGTGCTCCCTCCTGTTGGCTTTCCATGCAGGGAGCAACTGTGGAGCTCTGTGTTTGCTGCTGTCCTGCATTAGATGTTCCTCTGCTCTGCTTGAACTCTTTGGGGTAAGTGCTCCTACTGCAGGGCATACTCTCATTTGTAGTTTCATTTCTGGAGTTATTCTTTCATTAATTATACATTTATTTGGGCTGTAGCAGCTACTCAGCACTGCCCAGACTGCTGGTGGTGGAGGATGAGCTGTGTGGTCACTGGGCAGTGATGTTCTTGGGGTTTCAGTACCATTTCACTCCTGGTAAAGGACATTCTGAGGCACTGGAATGACTGAACAGAAGGACTGACCCACCCTGAGCTGCAGCCAAATCAGCAATAAAGCTGGGGATGGATGTTAGCCATCCCTGCTCCCAGAATGCCTCCAGGTAACACCCCCTGCTCTCCCCTCAGCTAAACAAATTAAACATACACTGGTCTGGGCCACTCTTCAGCACCAGATGCTGATGCCTTGATCTGCCTCATCATTTCCAATGCTCCAATTTCTTCTCCCCTTTGCCTCCGGAGCTGGACTGTGTTTCCCTGCCAGGAGCCCAACCTGCCAGCCTTGGTTTGATCCCACGAGGCAGAGTTTCTGTTTCAAGTGAGCTTTTGGCTGCTGGAGGATCTGGGCTCTGGCTGCTGGCACCAAACCCTGCCAAACAATTTGGACTTTGCTGTGTCCTGCTGGGCTGCTCTCTGCAGCTCCCAGGCCAGGTCAACTCCAGCTGCCCTCCCACTGCAGAGGAGAGGTTTGTTTGCTGAGATGTTTTGCCTTGTTGCTTGGGTGGCTGTGGTTTTGGAAGCCACTCTCAGTGGGAAGTTTCTTGGGAAAATGAGAGCATGGGATTGGCATTTCTGAGTGGGGTTTTGAAGCTGGGCTGCCCCAGGACCTGTGGTCAAATCCTGAACACCTACACTGGGAATATGACCAGACAGTTGGTGCTGGGTGATTTAAACCTCTGTGGTGCCTTTCAGTCCAGGGAGGTCTGTGCTCAAGGAAAATATTTTTTGTCATTTAATGTCTTTTTCTCTTTGTTTGTTGGGCCTTTTTTAACTATTTACACAAAGATGAACATAACCACACAAGGAAAATATGTCTTACTTTCCAAGTTCCCTTTCTAAACAGTATTTTTGTAGGGCCTAAAATGTGTGTGAAATTAAAGAATGGAACTATTTCACAAGCTCAGAGTAGGGGTACAATTATCAATAGTTATGGGACAAAAAAACCCTAAAGTCATACAATATAGGTGTTTAAATATGACCTAACCACAGTGTACAATTTAAAAAAACATCCATTAGTGCTGATGCAGTTTCACTGGTATAGAAGTACACATGGGTATAAATAACTCACCTCCATCCCAAACAGGAACAGCAACTACATTTATATCTATAAAAATGGTTTGCTGTAATGACTGTTCCAAAATAACAGCAGCACATGCCTTGTTGCTGCTATATTTCCAAACAGAATGTGAAAAAGAGGTAAATTAGGCAGTTCTGCTGGGGCAAGGCTGTGTGAACTCCAGAGTGTGCAGGAGGTTCCTCAAGAGGTGACTTTTTATTTTATACCACTATAAATGAAGCTACAAAGTAAAAGCTATAGGAGATCCAGGCCCTGGGTCCTGTGAATACCCTGCACTGGGTTCCCTTTCCCTCTTCCCTGGAGAACATCCCAGGATGTCCTATGAATTGCTGCCTAGGAAATCTAGTGAGTATCCCCCTGGTACCTCCACCAGATCAAAGGAAAGCAGCATAAAAATTTTTTTTGCCTTTTTTTTTCTGCCCTTGGTGTATAAAATCCAGTGAAAGTGTGAAGCGAAGTAGGATTAGTGCAGAGGTAAGGTCAGAGTGAATGTGGTTAAATCATGGGGTTGTGATTCATGGTTTCCCAAAAACCTCGTGCTGTTGCTTTTGGAAATAGCACTCCATGAACACAGGAACACTGAGCACAGCAAGCTCCAGGCCAGCCATGCCCTGGCACTGGAAGTGTTCAGCAGCAATTCCATCTCAGCACTGCTGCTCCAGATGGGGCTGGAGGGCTCTGGAGGTGCTGCCCAAAGTGCATCCAGCACTGTGAGTGATGGGCATTTCAGATATTTAGCATTTTCACAGCCGAAATCAATATCCAAAGGCCACTTCCCAATAAAAGTGGATGTTCATCTGAGGGGAGGTGTGAGGGGAGCAAGGCCAGGAATGAGGTTTCATGTGGCAAGGACAGAAAAGTGCTCTGGGACTTGCTCAGTGCCAAGGACAGGTTTGTTGCTCACAGGCTGGGACAGCAAAGCCAAGCATTTTGCCTCTCCTGTGTTTCTGAAAGGGGAGAAACTGGCACAGCAGCTTTTGGCAGCTCTGAGAGGATTGATCCTCAGGTACCCTGAAAGGAGAAGTCTGACAATAACCAACAGCTGTGACAATTACCAACACCATGCTCTGGTTAAGGGAAAAGTCCTTGAGGGATGATGTACACACTGTTCCAGTGATGGGAGAGCCAACAGCCTCAAGAGATCACAAAAATCTCTCTGAACATAGAACATGTGGGACTTTCTTTAAATCTGACTGCAAAAACAGGTTTCATGTAAGTTACAATCACAAAATGTTCAGGGATCACTGATTTTCAGGCTGGCATGGCAGCACTGTTTGGGCTTTCTCTGCAAAAGGTGGTGCTGCACAAGGCAAGGCCTCAGTGGTGTTCAAGTCACTGGGAAGATGCTGTTAACAGGATTAAATGGTCTGCCCTAAAGACTTGAACAAGCAGCTCCGTGGGAAGCTGTAGATGATCTGTGCCACATGGCTGGAGCTGCTGCTCGTGACTTGGCTGCCTGAACTGTAATAAAAATCACTCTAAGGGTCATTTCACCTGCTACTGGAAAGCCAGAGGAAGTAGTACAGCTGGTGGAACTCTAGTCCTCAACAGCTCTAAGCATCCAAAACTCACAGTGGGTAGCTAGTTTTGAAAATGTGGCTTGAACAGGCACCAGAGAGCTCAGGGCACTGGGAGGATGTTTAACCATCAAGCCTGAGCAGAGCCCCTTGTTCCCTGGAGAAGAAAACCTTAGCAGCACTCACCATGAATTCCTATCATGTGCTCAAGGATTAACACCCTCTCAGCTAAAATCTTCAGAGCCTCTCGAAGCTGTTGGACACCTTCCCCCTGCAGGAAAGAAAAGAAAACTAACTTTGGAATATGTTGCAGAATAGATTTCTTGTTTATAATTTTGCTTAGCACCAAACTTCACAGTGTGAATGTTTAAAAATGAAAATATGTAAAAGAGGAGATAACCTAAGCAGGAGTGCAGGAGAAATCCCTATTCAGAGAGCTCCTCATGTGCACTCAGGCTGTAGTTTGTTGTCCCTGCCACCTTAGGTGTGAGCTGGAAGGTACAGAGAGATGTTGGGAAGTATTTTAGGGACTGAGAGCAGAGATGTGAGAACTCCAGTGCTCTGCACATGCAGTTTGATCTCTTCTGGGAGCCTCCCTCAGCATGTGGCAGGGACATGGGGGAGCAATTCCCAGCCAGCTCCATGGGACAGAACCTCTGGGGACTGAGGTGTTCCAGGAACATGGTGATAACGTGGCAAAGGAAACCTCACAGGCCAGGATTTCTGGCACAATTTAAATCCAAACCCAAGGTCCACATCACCACTTGCTCTGCATATTTAACTGTGGACTCACCCCCTGCCCTGCCCCAAACCCGCCTGCCAAAGGGAATAAGTGAAGGACAGAAAAGAGACAAAAAGGGAAGTAAAACAGTGGAAACAGATCCTTACATCAGCGCCTTTGTCACCTTCCTCACCCTTCTTGCCTGGTTCACCCTGAAACAAAGAAAGGGAAACTTGGTTACATGAGGCTGAGAACCCTTCCAGGATCCCTTGGGTCCCTCCCCTCCAAAGGAGCAAATTAAAGAAGCATTTCAGCAGCAGAAAACAAACAGTTTGGCACAAAGCAAACAGGCCAAAGTGCTCTCCTGAGCTCTGCCCTGTGCCCTGTCAGCTTCCCAGGAGGTCACCACCACTTCTTACAGGGATGAACTTGCCCAGGGCTGGCCAAGCTGCAGGAGGAGCCACCTGCCATGGCCTGGACCCCAGCAAGGCCATACACATCTCATTGGACTCTCAATGAACAACACTTTAGGCTAAACAACAGGTGAGTTGGTTCCTCCCCCCCAAACATTCACATTTCCATCTTGATTTAAAACAGAAAGATCCTCCATTCTGCTTTCATTAATTAGTCACATCACTTGCTGCCTCTGAGGATGCTCATTAAGCTTTTCTTGAACAAAACTCCCTCTGTGCTGTGAACATTGGTCTCATATTTCCCCCCAGCCTGGAAGGTCATGCACTTTCTGAAGAGCAGATGACAGGGAGAGGTTAAACCACTCTAAGCTAAACATAAAACAAGACTAACAATCTAGAGTGGAAAGACTTGGGCTCCTCAAAGTTGTTGGACATCCCTGAGATATTTGCAAAGCAGGGCATGGGATGAAGGACCAAAGAAAAGGTTGTGTGAATTGTACAGAATGATGAGGTGAAGCCAAAGAAGAGAGATGAGAATCCTCCCAGAGGCTCTTGGACCTCTCTGGAAGCTGCCAGCCAAAAAAACCAAATTTTCTCCACTAATCTCTGTCAGCCAACCCTCATCACCACTAGTTTGTGTGCATTGGCCATATATACCAGTGCAGACATCTCCTCTGTGCATCTGTTCAGGTATTGCCAAAAATCATTTGGAGACATCTCTTAATCTCCTTCCAGGGGGTTTCCAGCTCAGCTTGGCAGGCCAAGGAGCAGGAGGGAGCTAGGACTAGCTGATGGACTTTGGGCTCTTGAACTGTGCCCACCTTTGTGCCCTGGGGCCTAGGGAGGGCTGGGGGTGCCCAGCTTTGGCCAGAGGGGATCTGCAGGCAAAGCACAGCATCCCCATCGGGGTGAAGCCCTCCTGGTCATGTCAGCACCGTGCTTTCCACCCAGGGGATGCTTAATTGGCAAAGGGACTCATTAAGGTGAACAAATGTCTGAGCTGGAGCCAGCAGAGCTCAGCCTGAGCAGCTGCAGGCCAGCCAGGGGCACGACAGTGCCAGGAACCAACCCACTGAGCCTGGCACCCACCCAGAGTGCAGCACTTACAGGAAATCCCTTAATGCCCCTCTCTCCAGGCAGACCTGCTTGCCCCTGTTGGAAATAAAGTCAGTGTCATTAGGAGATACTTTGCCATTTGACAAGAACACAGTGTAATTTTTGCTGGTGGAATTAAGATGGCTTAATGAAAACCCTTACACTTGGGATAATGTGGGGAAAAACATCCTCTCCCTTGACATTATCACTTAGAGACAGCAAAAGGGGGTTATGGTTTTCTGTCAAGTATCAGCTCCAAATCCCATCAGGCTCTGGAGGAGCTGGGTTGGATATGGAGCTCCTGAGCTCAGTGCCCTCTCTGTAAGGCGATTAGCAGGTTTTTTGAACTTTCCAGCAGTCAGTTACATTATACCAAGAAGGAATTTGGCTGGAGATTTGTTCCTCACAAAGACACTGCATTCTTCTCCCTGGTAAAACTGATGGGCTGCTGCTGGCCCGGCCAGAGCAGAGCCCAGGACTCCCAGGGAGCACTGATTTAATCTGCTCCTGCTCCACACACATCCCACAGCTGCTGATCAAAACACAGGTACAATATTTTGGTCGGTTTGTTTCTTTCTCCTGCTGTGCTAATTTTCACATTGTTCTCAGTGAGGGGCTTTTGTTCTTTTTCTTTTCTTTTCTTTCTCTCTTTTTTTTTTTTTGTAACAGAAACAGTTTGAACTAGTGTGTGTTGGTTTGGGGTAGAATGAAATGCCATTGAATTGATCATCTCTTTTCCCCCCATTTTTCTCCACAGTGCTGGTTTCCCCTCCTGGAGCAGGCTGGGGCAGGGCAGAATCCCTGACCAGAATTACAGATTATTTAGTGAGAAAGCAGAAGCTTTGGGGAGAAGAGGCAAAATGTAAAAGCATTTCTAGAAATCCATGAATGAAACAGCCACACATTTCCCCTGGCTCTTCTCCCCTACACACACAGAGCAACAAACCCATCCTTTTTCCTTCAGAAAAATTACATACATGGTGGCAGATTTTTCTAGTAGAAAGGGAGAGCTGCTGGGGTTGTAAGCATCAGATTGCTGCTTTGTATAAAACGAACAGGCCTGCGACATCTACAGAACATTCCCATGGAGGACTGAATTCCTATGGAACACCTTGCCAACAACTGGGAAAAGGCTATGGACAGGGAGGGCTCTGGGAGAAAGGCCCAGTCTGTCAGGTGCTCCCAGTACCTTCAAAGGGAAATACTGGATTCTGCACTGGAGGGAGCAAAGCTTGTGAAAAAGCACAGGCAAGAGCAAAAACCCCAGGGAGGAGCATAACAACACACTCCAAATACACAAACAGGCTGTGCTCCATGACCAGGAGGAACAGAAAGGATGTTATCAGCTTAAAGGGAATCAAAAGATATTTAGGCTGGATGTTGGCAATATCTTTCATCCCAGGCCTCCCTGCCTGTTCCTCTGCAGGCTGCCTGGAGATGCTGTGGAGCTTCCCTGCCTGGCAGGGTTTGGATGAGCAGAGCTGGTGGTGAGCAGCACACAGAGAGGAGCCATCCAGGGGCTGTGCTCTGCCTGCTGCAGGTCTCCTCCACATCTGTTCTCCCCGAGATTAGGCAGGAAGAATGTATGATAACATTTTCTCAAATCTCAGTAGATATTGTAAAAGCCTTCCCCCTCTGCTTTTCTTTGCAGCTGCACAGCTCCTCTGCTCGAGCCCTCATTTGTATCCACCAAACCCAAAATTGCAGCATGTAGTTGTCAAAACCAGCATTCAAAGCCACACTCACAGAAGACAAAAAGCACACAGATCATCTTACAGAAATTCTGACAGAAAAAGCTGTCAGCTTCCCTTTCCACACTAACAGAGGATGGACAGGAAATACGGGGTTTTTTATATTTATCAAGACATTTTGATATTTGAAAATCTCATTTGTCCCAAACCTAGAAGCAGAGCTGCAATTCTAAATCCCTAGCAAGGAGGGAACAAAACCAGATTCTGACGGACCTGTCTGGAGTGAATGGACACAGTGCAACAAGATTTTGTTTCAAAATCAGTGTAGTAGTATTATGGTATATTAGTAATACTACTAGTAATATGGTCAACCACAAACTAAAGCAAAATATTAAATGAATCATTGAGGAAGAGTTTTATCAGTTTTCTGGATGGAAATGGGACATTTTTCCATGTAACAGGCCCTTCTGTTTTTTTTAAACTGAAAATAAAGATTGAATGGCGATGAGCTGTAGTTGGTAACCTGTGCATCCATCACACCACTTAAGGTTTTGCTCTCCACCAGAATCTTGAATTCTAGTCCCAGAACTACATCAATCTGCAATCTATTTGTAAAGCCAAGTCACATCCAAATTGGCTGAGCTGCACAAGGAAAGTGTTACAAAAAATGACCAACAGTCACTCTGTCTTTCAGGGAAGTGCAAGTGATTTCTTACATAAGAACAGAGCCAAGCACCCAAAACTGAACTATAACAGAGGTACCTCCATTTCCATCTGTGGGACAGGAAAATGGCATTGGAAGAAAAGGGAACTTCTTTCCCACAGCTGTGGCATGGGGCAGTGTCAGTGCAGCCACCACTGCAGACATCCATCATTTTAGAGGTGCCAACCAATGTTTTCCCCTCACCCTTCTCCCCTCCTTTGGCTCTCTCCACTCTGGGGTCTCAGTGATTCTCACAGATTCTCACAGATCTGAGGGATGAATGAATGATCCTCTTCTACCTACTGCATTCCCTAATGATTTTGTGCTCCCAGGCTCACCCAGAGATTTCAAAGACCATGACCTTTTGGTAAATAAGCTGAACAGAAGCAACTAAAGGCCCAAATGCCACTTTTAAACCCTTCCCAATGCTTAAATGCTGGACTGGGATTTCTCTGGTAGTTGCTAAACTTCACCTGTTTGGAAATAACATTCAAACAGCCCTTTTTTTTCTATGTTTAATTATCAGCACTTGACAGCCCACCAAGGACTGAGGCACATAAACACATTAAGAACATGACTTCAATGTTCCAAATACTTTAATAACATCATTTGACCTGGGGAATGACTTTGCTTCAGGAAAAGTCTGATGAGTTTTTAAAGCCTTAGTGCCACAGAAGGAAGAGTTCAGTTAGACCTCTCAGAACACCCCACACTGAACAGCTTTGGCTGGTGGAAGAAAGTTGGTTCCCACAGGCTTTTATCCACCATGTCTTTGCTGCCTGAATCTCTTTAGGGAACACCTGACTTTGCAAGGAATTCAACTCTTTCTCTGTACAGGAAACCCTCATCTTGGTTCTTGCAGAAAACCCAGAAACTCTGCATTTAAACTTGGTGGTGGCTGTAGTGCCACTGGATTTGTGAGGCCTGTGCTGTGTTTAATTTGAGGCCTCACTCCCCAGGTGCTGCTGGGAATCTCTGTGCATGTAAAACCTTCTGTGCATGTAAAACCTTACTCTCTCTCCTCGGTCTCCTTTGGATCCTTTTGGTCCAGGCTGTCCTGGAGATCCTGGCAAGCCCTAGAAGAGAAGCAGCATGAGAAGGAATTAATTTCTACTGTGCAATCTTTGTGTAGGTGTAGTGAATACATTTCCCAGTGATCCTCAGCTCCTGAAAACCTCATACACCCATTAAGCAATTGGGCTGGATTCTCTTTTCCCCTCAAGCAAACACAACAGGAGCTCTGTTTGCAGATATCCCAAGCCCTGTACTTTCTGCAGATCCCTCTACTTGGGTGCTTTAATGCACTGCAGGCCCCTGATGTAACATTTTTTAGGGGTCAGTGTGACAGGACAGTTCTTGTTCTCAGTTACCAAGAAGAAATTAATACACAGGTAGTATGTTTAGCTTAAAAATCCCCACTGCTTCCCCCCACTTCTTAATTGCCTCAGTGGGTGGCAGGAGCAAGCACACATACCTGAAAATTAATTGGATTGTGCAGTGGAAATTATTTTGAAGCTATTCACTCACCCTAATAAACAATTTTCAAATTAAGCCCAATCTCTGCTAATAATTTTACTCCCTGGGTTGAACAAATCTATAAAGCAGTCACCAACGGCTAAGAAGGGCACAGTCTCCAGATTTCTACTAATTGAACTGCTATGCAGAAATCGATCCAAATTCTTAAGTTATCCACCCAGAGAGGCCACAGTTATTAACCAGACCAAGAGAGAACAATATTGTTTGTTTATATTCAGCCTGTCAGCTCTCCTTCTCCCCACAACCGTGTTACAAGATGCCTTTTTTCCACCTCAAGTGACTTGCACATTGTCTTGGAGGCTGCAGTGAGACAGGGATGCTCAAGAACACTGAGTTCCATGTTGTAAAAAATAAAATATTTTCAGTGGGTGCTGAGCATCAAAAAACCAGACTGTACTTCAGGATCTACTTATGAATTGTGAATTACCTTATATTTAATGATGTGAAACTGCCTCTCATTTGGCTGCCAAATCTCTCACTGTGTTCATATCTATCTGGAGTTTCTCATTGCTCTCCAGAGCATTCCCTAATTGAAAGGATTCTGCTACACTGGCAAACTTTCCCAAACCTCTTGTCCATTTCTTCTTCAAAGTGGTTAATAAATACATAGGAAAAATCTTCTCTATTTTCAATTCCAAACCTCCCCTTATCAGATCTAAGTTACATCCCTCTGCTAAGTTACTTTCTCTGTGCTCTCCAGTCATGTGAGTTTCCTTTGAAATATCTGATGTTGCTGCTTCACCTCCACATTAAGCAACATTTTCCCCAAAACT
This sequence comes from Entomyzon cyanotis, assembly GCA_024500445.1. Classification (NCBI taxonomy): domain Eukaryota; kingdom Metazoa; phylum Chordata; class Aves; order Passeriformes; family Meliphagidae; genus Entomyzon; species Entomyzon cyanotis. The sequence continues at coordinate 701,886 of JAKEPQ010000746.1, forward strand.
GAGTCCCTTTGTATCAGCCAACCGCAATTTGGAGTAGTTTGGCAGTTCACAGTTCATGACTTCACTTCTTTCCATTTAACCAGCTTTTTCCATCCATGTGAGTACTGTGCCCTTCTTCTACCATAAATTCTTTGGAGTGAGCTTTTCCCACTCCATTATTATCTCCCCCTACACGATGTTTGTATCAATAAATAATCAAACTGATGGGAATTTGTGGTATTTTTTCTTGAATAGAAAGTGCTCTGCCTGGAAAAGTAGGCTTAACACGTTCACTCTGGTGAATTGGTGAATTCCCATTGATGTATTTTTGGGATTTTTATGTGTTCCACAGGAAATGCAGTGTTTTTCTATCACTGTGTTAGTAAAGCCCATGTCAGATCCTTTGCATCAACTCAGGCCACAGTGAAATGTTTTGACACAGCAGCAGCACAATGTGTTGTTGTGATTAAGGGAAACTCTGGAAAGCACAACCATTTCAACCTCTCAGCACAATCCAGAACGAGAAAAAGGCATTAAATCACAGAATTTCATGGGGAACAAAACAGCAGATCTAAGATTTACTCTCTCTCCTTGTGCAGTGAGATGTTTCACCCCTGACCCCCCCCCTCTGCCCTCACCCCAAACAAAGCACTAGAACACCTTACTTGCGATCCAGGGGCTCCAATAGGTCCTGGGGGCCCTTTGGGTCCTGAAGCACCTGGTGGCCCTGGTGGGAATCATAATTGGAGACAATATTAAGGAGAATTAGAAGGAAGAACCCTAAATTCCAAAGGCATGCACTTCCTTTCAGGTTCCGCTGAGTCTCTCAGTGAGTGAGAGCCTTTCACAGACCCCAGGACTGCTAGAGCCCTTCATCAAACACTGGATTACTGGATCCCCACATCCTGACAGAACACATCCCTCTGCCCTAGGGGAGATGTTAGAGCTTCAGAAGGAAAAAAAATGGTGAAAACAGGCAGGAAGGATGTCAGTAACATCCTGCATTTCCTTTCCCCTAAAGTGCAGCTTTTGAGCAAACTTAAACTAGATTGATGGAACAGCTATATGAGTGTGAGACACTGCAGGTGCTGCTCCTGAACCAGCCCAAAATATGGCAAGGGAAACCCCAAGGCTGCTGCAGGTGAGATCTCTGGGGTGTCAGGAAGCTGTTATGAACATGAAGGAGATGGAGTTTGGCCAGAGCCAGGAGAGAGGCTGACTGGGGCAAGGCAAAGCTCTCTCCTGGTCTTCACTCACTCCAGTGGCAATAAATTAATTTAAAATCTGTACCACAGGAGGGCTGCTTCCAGGATGAGTTAAACACTGTCAGAACAGGTCAGCTTGTCTCACACAGTCACTTAACAGATTCATTCCTTTTGAAAAAATAATTATATCTCAACAGTAGCTGTTCAATTATACCTGCAGATGGGAGACAGGATATTTGCTTAGTCTGAACTTAGCAATACTCCTCTCTGCTTTAGTTGTCACAACCCTTGAGATGAAACAATGTGGACATTATACACAAAGTACAGCTGAATCAGCCTCAATCATTAATGCACCATACAAATGCTTAAGTGAAAGAATAAAGGAATTGAAGGATAAATGAAAGGCCCTCATAATGAAAGGAAAAGCCTTTTCTGCAACTAAAGGGAGTTCACTCCTAAATATGCATCATACAGGGAAGTGCTGATGTCTGCAGGAATATTATCATTTAAGCCACCCATCAGCACAGAAAGACTTGCCACTGAATTTTCATCTCAGATTCTGATGTCAGTTACACTGGTAAAAATCTGGGATAGCTCAAACTGTCTCCAAAGTCTTCATACACCTCCCAGAGCATCTAGCCAGACCCTGCTTTGTGGAGCTCTGCAGTGACAGGACAGGACTGCAGCAGGGTGAGAACAACTCTGGACAGCCCATTCCTAAACAGTTTTAAATTAGCCTCATTTTCAAGATGTGTCCTGCCAAAGGTAAAACAATCTGCCACTATCAACAGATTAAAAAAAACTCAGTCACTTCTTGCCATCACTGCTCTTCCAGTAAGGAGCACCTCCCTTCCCTGCAGCACCACTGCCCACCCTCTGTCCATGCATCAGAGAGGCTTTGCTCCTCCTGCCCCGTGCCAGCCCTGTGTTACCTGGTGGTCCCACGGGCCCCGGGGCTCCCCGCGGTCCGGGCAGCCCAGCCATGATGGTGTCGATGACGGTGGAGGCCAGCTGGGGTTCTCCATCTGCGGCACAGAGCACAGTCAGTGGCGCTGCCCGAGCCCTGCCGGCACCTCTCTCCAAAATCCTCTGGCGCCTGTTGCTGGCCGAGGGCTGGCAGTGCTGCAGGATGCTCCATTTGGACTCCCGGAGCATTTGCCCTTTGCTCTCAAAGCTCTGCGTCCCCTTGTCCTGCAGAGCTGCTCACCTCACCCTGAGAACCCCAGAAAACCTGTTCTTTCTCTCAAAACCTTGGTGTTTTATACCCCTATAATCCTACCTTTGAATAATAGCTGACCCCAAATTTGCCATCTGCCAGACACATCTGGCTCGTGGCCAGCTGACAGATGAGGCAGGGACATGGGGCTGCCTGGCCCCAGTGACCTGCTGAGCCCCCATGGCCCCATCTCCAGCTCACCTGCTGGGAGATGCCCTGAGGTCTAGGGATGCAGGAAAAGCCCAGGGATGGGTGAGCTCTGCCCCCTCCATGTGCTCAGGAAACTTTCCTGCCGTTTAGGATTATTTTAGGTCTTTTGGGCAGGTTCACTGAGTCCTGGGAAATGGATGGAAATGGGAGCAGAGCAGGGAACTAAAAGCCAGCAGCAGGAATTGGGGGAGTTTTGTGGTTTTGCACATCTTTCTCAGTTCTCTCCTGTCAGGAATAAAAACCATCAGCCTGTAGCTGTCCATGTCTTCCCTCAGCCCTGAGCCAATAGCTTCAGTACACCAGTTGACATTTGAATAGAAAAAATACAGTTCCATGTAAAAAAGCAATTAGTATTTACTGCAACTCCAAAACCATATTCCACAGCCCTGTTCCCTATGGAGCTGTCCTGTGGCACACCAGGAATCTGGGAAGGCACCACCTCTAGTGCAGCACCTTTCATCTGAGCATCCCACTGCACTTTTGGATGGTTGTGGAAACCTGAGGGCAACAATTCAATGAACAACCAAGACAACAAGGCCACAAAAGAAGCAAGGGAACCCCACATCCTGGTGCTACTGGGACTTCCAGTCCCCTGTCCTGACTCTTTGCTATAGGACCAACAACCTATTTCCTGTTTAACCTGGATGAAGATGTTGGCTCCTGGGATGGCAAACCCTCTGAAAATCCACATTTTCCACAGCTGGAGGCCACCATGCAGAAATAACGTCCATCTCCTCTTGCCCATGACCTCAAGCTTACTCAAGTTTCCCTCCACCCATCCCTTTAACTCATCCCAGTAAAATTCCAGGGAACCCTGAGCAGGAAAAGGCTAGGAATGTCTCACTGCAAATGTCAAGTGACACCAGGAAGGTTGGAAGGGTGTTTGCTTACTCTGCAGAGTCCAGCCCAAAGGTCAGAAGGTGAACTCTCCAGAAATTTTAGCAGACACATTGCAAAGTCTTTTCAACTTCTGGAGTGCTGGCAATGGTAGAGAGGACTGCCAAGGCAGTTGTTTGGAAGCTCCTAGGGAAAACTGTGCAATGGCTTTGGCTGCCCAGGATGACAGGGTATCTCTGCAATGCCTTCCTGGCAGCAGGACAGCACAAGATCCAACCCAGATCCCTCTGAGAACCAAATTTTGTGCCTAAAGCCTGAATGCAAACAGGTATTTATTTGACTACTGTTTCTAAACCCATTCATCTTCCCCTCCTCACAGCCCTGAAACAAAACAACTGAGACTCTTTTCATGTTCAGGAGGAAAGGTACCCCAGTGAAGTGTGTAATCCAATTAATCTGAGTTTTATTTGACCATGTCAAAATCCATCACGGCTTGGGAGTAAGATGAAATTGGGAAATGAGCATCAAACAGCAGTGAAGGCATTAACAGTTGCAGAGCTTTTTGTTTTTAAAGTGATCAGCAAAATCAACTGCACATCCACTGAAAGGGGCAGAGGATGGACTGCAAACAAGCAGGGTTTAATTTCTGCTGGAGGTAAGCCAGGGATAAAGATTTGGGTTACAAAACATTCAGCTAAATGGCACATTATTGTGATGACAGAGTCACTCCCACAAATCCACCCGTCCTGACATTTGACTCCACGTTATTTATGAAAGGTGACTCCATGATTGTGACACAGAGGAGAGCTCTGATCAACAAGCCTTGGGCTCAGCAGCTCCTGGGCAGCACAGGACTGTGGCACATTCCTTCCTCAGCTGCCTGGCCAGGCAGAACTCACTCAGACCCAGGTTTCCTACCAGGATCAGCTCTGAATGAAACATCCTGGGAATGAAATGGGACTGAAGTGTGCTAAAATACAAACCCTCACTTTTTTTTTTTTGTTTAAGGGACTGCCTCCACATTCTTGTAAAGCAGCAGGAAGAACTTGTGTCTCCTTATAAACTCCCTTCTCCTTATAAACAGGGGGACATTCTGGGGCTCTCTGCAGCTGGAGACTCACAGAGCAGCCCCAAAATAGCATCAAATGGTAGCAGGAATCTTCCCTGCTCAGCCATCTCCTGCACTGACCCAGGCTCTGCTGGGTTCCAGGGCTGGATTTTGTTTCAGTGCTTCTGGTTACCCCAAAGCAGCAGATGATTGCTTCATTCATGATCCTGACACAGAATTTGCTCCAGGAGCTTTCCAACCCCCAGCCAAGCCAAGGGAAGAGTGAAACCAGTGTGACCTGGTTAGGTAGGAGCACCTGTGTTCTCTGGAAGGGAACAGAGACATCCTGAAACTGCACAGACATGCCCTGAAGGACACAGTGAAACCTGCCCAGCAGAGCAGCAAAGGCAGCTCAGGGCACACTTTGAAAGCAGCCAGTTTTCCCAAATCCCTTCCCTTCTCCGTTCCCTTCCTCCTCTCCTTCCTCTTCACCTCTGCTCTGTTCTGCTCTCTCAGGAAGGGCTTTGCTGGCAGCAGGCACTGCGATGCTGCTTCCCAAATCCTTGTCCCTTATCCCCACTGATGTGCTGAGCACACCATCAGTCCATCTGCCTCAGTTTCCCCTTGCTCTCCCCTCAGGCTGCCCAGGGGAGTGGTGGAGTCACCATCCCTGGAAGGGTTAGAAAATGTGTGGCACTTGAGGACATGGCTTAGTGCTGGGTTGATGGCTGGAATTGATCTTGGAGGTCTTTTCCTACAGAGATGATTCTATGAAGAGAGTTTAATGTTATCTCGTGTGTGCTTTGCAAACTGAAATCTTCGAGAGGTAAGACGACAGCAATCAAGAGTGAAAGTTGCATTCTTTTCTCTACCTTTTCCCTAAAAATCATCAGTGTTAGCACAAAGAATAGGTCTGAGCTGACTCTAGACCATGAACCTGATCACTCATTTTGAAGTGGCAGAAAGTGAGAGATCCCAGTAGCAGCAGCCCCAGCAGTGGGGAACAGCAGCTCTGTCTTCTGGCTGAGGGCTAAGGTTTCTGACTAAGGGATAAATTCCCCCATTACAGCCTTGATTTGTTGAGACAGGATGGAAATGAAGTAATCCTGTCTTAATTTTTTTCTGCTACCTGATCTGGAGGGAGAAAAATGGGACCATTTCTTTTCCCACAGCGTGGGGAAACGGTGAGAAAATATTTGTCTCCCCATTTTTGGCTTCTGCCTGCGGATAAATATTGCCAACAGGAACTTGTTGCAATTAATAAAGGCACAGGCATTCACCGTGTTCAGGCAGAACCAAACTCTGTGTAATAACAATAACCTGATACAACTCTCACATCTCATTCCCATTACCAGGAATATGCTTCCCTCTGCTGTCAGCAGCTGGAATCTTGTGCTTATAGTTTTCAGATGTGCTCCTTTCAAAGTAAGTAAATACGTTTTTTAAAATCTAAACGGAATTTACAAGGCTAAGTTTTACCTGCTGTAGAGGATCAGCTTCCCATCAGCCTGCAGGAGGCAAAATCAGCCAACACAGGGGCAAAATGGAAAGTTTTGAAAGAAAATAGTCTTAATATTGCCATAACATTGTCATGGCCACATAGATAACTTGTACTTGCAGTTGGATTTGTATTAAGAAAAATTGTCATAAAGTTTTGGGCTACTCCTTCTGCAAACCAAGAAATCCACAGGCATGGAGGGAGGAATGCCTGAGGATACCCAGGGCTGTAAATGGAAAAGTCACCATCTCCTCGCTGTCCTCTGCAAAACTTCCTTGTCCTGAGGCTAATGAATGCAGCATTTTGATGTGTATTTTGTGAAAATCTTAGTATTGAACCTCAATTCTTCTAAGTAACTGAAGATGAAATCGAGCTGTTAAAATTCTCCCTAAATTAAAAATACATCTGTTCACTTTTGGGAAAAGGAGTCTGCAGAGCAGAGTGGGTGGAAGGGAAAGGAGAGCTCGAGATAACTGTCAGACATGGGGAGACTGAGTAATCCCTGGCTGTAGCTAAGACAGCTGAGCTCTGAAGCTGGGCAGGAGCAGTGAGGCTGGGAAGAGGCACAGCTGAGGTCTGGGGGAGTGGAGAAGGGAGAGCTGACAGAGCTGGAGCTCCAGGACTTCACAGACCAAGGGAGACACAGCTGAGCTCTGCCTCCTCATTACATGCCTGCTACACAGGACAGGATAAGGAAAATCAAACCCAAATCTGAGAGCATTTCAATCCAAGTGCAGGATGTGTCTCCCCTAGAAAGCCTTTTCTTGCCCTGCACAGTTAAAATCAAATAAAGATATATTTTTTAATCAGCATAGGCACAAAGAAGCCCTGAGCCTCCAGTTACAGGGAAGGGATAAATCATGATCCCAGTCTGGACTTTCCAGTCTGTAATTCTGTGTTTTGTGTGGATGTGGGATAATGTGGATGCACCACAAACACAGGTGGGGGATGCATCTGCAGGGACAGGAAACGAGACACATTTAACAGATGTCCTTGTTAGAATTCCAGAGCTGCAAATCTTTGGTCCTTACTGATTCCTGAGCAACCCTGACACTCCAGCACCACAGCAGTGGCACCAAGAGGGCTCCAACCCCACAGCTTTGGTGCAGCAGCACCTCATCTTTGGATTTCTCTGCCCCTTTTCTCTCAGGTGATGCTGCCAGAGCTCTGCCACTTCACTACAGATCCTCTTCCCAGAGCCACTCCTGATGGAAGCTTAAAGGACACCAAGTTGCCTCCCCAAAGCTGTGATGAACCTAAAAACACAGGCAGAGGGAACAAAATCCCCCAAACCCTGCTCTCTCTGACAGTTTAGGAGAACAGTGACTCAGTTCTTCATTTTGGAGAGGTGAACCCCTTGTAGCTTCCAAGATGTTTCATCTTGAACAGGAACTTCCAAGAGATACTAAAGGACATGACAGAGGCAGATTGTCCAGCTGCCCCCAGGGCCCTGGCAGAGCCTGGCAAGGAGGTGGGAGCAGAGCTGAGCTGCTCCATGCCTGCCCACTCTGCTGATGCCACAGGAAAACATGGGGACTGAGGAAGGAACTTACTTTCTTTCTCAGCTGTGGGCTGGAGTGAGTAGAGGACTCCTTGTTGGAAGGTGAGAGGGAGGCTTGGGGTGGCTGGTGGCCCTGGAGGACCTGGGGGACCTGGAATCCCAGTTTCTCCTGGAAGTCCTCTTGGTCCTTGAGGCCCCAACAGCCCTGTGCAGAAGCAGAAGATGTGTAAGTGCCTTTGGGGATGTGCTTGTGATGCTATCATGAAAAAAGGCAGCAAGAAGACAAAGGATTTCCATCCTGAAGTGCAGTTGTGGGAATTAGAGGCGTAGGAGAAAATAGAAACAGCTTCCCAATTTTCATTTTTTGTTTAGCATCTTCCTCTGCAAAGCAGAGAGCCTGACTTGGCTCAGAGGTGCTGCCTTTGAGCAGCTTAATTCCTGAAAGAGTGAAATCTCCCCTCTCCCCAAGGCTGAATGAGAAACTGCAGGCAGCAAGGTGTGAAATCAAATCCTTCCCTTCCCCTCCAGGTACACCTGTGTGTCACCTCCCTGCCAGGAAAGCTCAGGAAGCACAAGGGAAGCACAGGCAGTCCAGGAGCAGACTGATCCTGCTTCCTGTGGGGCTGGAAAGCTCTCCTTGCAAACTGAGAAACCAAAAAAGGCAGACACATCCTTGGCCAGACTGTGGCCACTGACAGCTTGCCAGGAAGTGCCAAAAAGTGTTCAGGGCTGCTCTCACATTTAAGGCACACTCCAAGTTTTAAATCTTTCCCCAGCTCAGCCACAGAAGGTACAGCCTTGTAGACACAGAGAGCACAGAGCCTGTGTTTTGGCACCTATTGTGCAGCATTGCCTTCATCAAAACATTCAGGGACATTTTGGGGATGAAGAAAGACTCCTAGCTCAGGAATGGAGTGTTCTCTGAAAGAATGGCCTCGTAACCTTTTCCCTTAACATACAAAAGCATCATTAGTTTGACATCCTGGCATCTGACAGCTTGACACAAATGGTGGAGAAAAAAAGGGAGTTAAAACAGGCACCCAGTGAGAGGGTTAAACAGGGAATGCTCTGCTCCAAAGGCTGACAGGTCACAGGCTGTTTCTTACAGCTCCTGAGCAGGATGGGGAAACATGATCTGCTCTGCAGCTTTCTGGGACAGGCTCTCTGCAGCTCCACAGGAAATCCCAGGGTCTGCCATTGCTCGTGCAGGTGGCTGCCTGCCCTGGGAGCTCCTGGCTGATTCCAGCTCCCAGGGGATTTGCTGCAATGGATTCGATACCAGTCGAGGATGCTCAGATCTTGTGTGTCTGGGCTTTTGTGAGCTGCTGTCACAGGCAATTTGGGTGAAGTGAAACATCTCCTGTCCCAGCAGCACTGCCCTGCTCCAGGACTCACCTGGTGGCCCTGCTGGGCCCCTCTCCCCGGGTTGTCCCTTCTCTCCTTTTGGCCCTGGTGGTCCTGGAAGCCCAGTTGGTCCAACAGGGCCTGGAGGGCCAACCTGCCCTGGAATTCCTGAAAATGTTCAGAAAGGAAATTAGCCGGAAGTTAGGACACTGCTGAGATCAGAAAGGCTCCAGGAACCTCGAAAGCAGAGGAGAGTGACTCAGTGATGCAAAGGGGGAGAAATGCAGAGTGCACTGGTGGCAGGAGCTGTCTGGCAGGTAGGGCAGACTAGACAGACTGGACTTTGCTTCTCTTCTCCTTCCTCCAATCCTGTAAGGAAAAATCACATCCCCATGCACAAGGCCCTCCCCAAAAAGTCAGCAGGATGCTCACCTCCAGCTGGGATGAGCTGGGCAAAGCCCACACTGCCCCTTCCCAAGGCCTGAATGGCTCTGGATGTCCTTTGCTGGATTCATCCAGACACACAAAAACTCCAGGGTCATCCCAATGCACACAAAATATATTACCCAAAGCAAATCAAACCCTGTCTCCCACCTCTTCTGTATATAACCCAGAGGTACTGTTTCAGTGATGTTTCCCTGGTTTCTCCTGTGTTCATTCACCTCACAAGGGCACTGTGCTGTGCACAAGCCTTTTTCCTCCCACAGTGACACTGATGTGTCCCCACTTCAGAAGGAACTGGATGTCAGTAATTTCTATCAATGAGCAGGGAGCTAAGCAGGGCTCCAGGGTTCTTGGAAACACCAGAAGCACAGTGACTGCAGCCCAGTGGGACATTTCTTGTCAAGCCCACTCAGACCCCCAGTAAGCCCAGAAAGGTGCAGAGGCAGCATTTGTGATCTCCAAGTGACTGCTTCTGATGGCACTAAATAAAACCTTAACGTCACTTCCCCGAGACTATCAAAATAATAACAATACTTGGCAATTTTATGGTGTTTTTCAGAAAACCACTGCACATCTTAGGCTCACATGGAGACATTTAAACACTGTGCAAACAGCACTGAATCCTTAATGCCCTGGAGGTGTGGGCAAGTGGGTCTGTCTGCTCAGATTAAGTGGTTAATGGGTACAATAAAGGCATTAACTATCAGAGTCAAGAGAGTCAGAGGTTCCTGGTTTCTGGGCTACCAAAGGGCTCAGAGCATTTGAAAGCAGTGGCAGATGCAAACTCCAAAGCCAGAGGGAGATGGGGATGAGTCCAAAGTTCAGCACACTCAGATTTCAAATTTCAGCCTGTGTATTACATATGACCATAACCCAGCAGAGTAATTTAAGGTTTGATCAGCTCTTAAGGAGTGTCTTTCTCCTTTCCAGGTATCAGGAGAGCTACTGGACCCCCAAAAGCAGGGCCAGGAGAACATGCTGTATGTGGGGGTGGAGGGCATGGATGGGAATGGAGGGAGAGAAGGAGAAAAGGAAAGAAGCTGGACAACAAACACCTTCCCAGCTGGTACCAGAACAGGGCTGCACCATCAGATCAAGGCTCACAGGGTTTGCAGGTCCCACATTTGGATCCAGTTCTCACTCTAGGTGTGGGACAGCCCACCTGGGGTACAAAACCCCATCACCCAGACATGCATCCAAACTCTTCTCATTTCTCAGAACAAAGCAATAATCCCCCAATATTAAACCCCCTGGAAAGACTCCCCTTCCTCTCTTCTTTCTCCCATTTTGGAGAGATTTCCAAATTATTCTTTCTTATAGAAATGAAATCTCTCCACCTCTAATGCATGGTGAAACTGGGCAGACTGAAGAAATCAGGTTTCTCAGTGGCTTTGTGTGGGAGTGTGTGCTTGTACTTTTGTTGTATCCAGTCATCAATAAAGATCTGATTTAATTTGAGTATTGAACAAGGAATTAAGGTCAGGTTTTAAAACTGCAGCCTTTTCTGTGGTTAGAAGAGCTCCTTTAATGGATCTCCCCTGGCAGGGGATGCTGTCCTGGGAAGCCCAGGCAGGTGATCAGGAGCCCTTTTAGGAAAGCTAGAGCATTTGTTCACAGCATTGCAAACAGCTTCTCCCCCTAAAAAAACCCAACAAACCTGAAGCTTCACTGCAGCAAATTCTTTCCAGCACAGGGGGAAGAACAGCAGAATCTGTTTTGCAAGCAGGACACGCTGTGCTGCTGAGTGTGGAGCAGAACATTCCCTCACTCCAGTAAATCACCCTCAGTCCTTCAGTCCAACCTTATAACTCAATCCCATGAAGTCCTGCAGACCAGGAGCAATCATTTCCTGCAGCATCCTCAATCACACTGCTGCAGCAGAGCTTTAGAGAAACTGGCACTTTCTTCCCTGGAGGGGGAAAGCGCTGAAGGAGAGGCTGGGAGAAGCAGCACTGGGTAATGTGTCAGGCCAGTGCTCATACTGGTGACAAATGGTGTTACCAGCTGAAAAGAGACAAGTGCAAAAGGGGGAAGAAAGAGGGAAGGATTCAGAGAAAAGCAGGGAGGCCAAATTTTCAGCTGGCAGAAATCAGCTCTGCTGCAGTGGCATTGCTTCCACAGAGCTGAAGCCCACAGTGAGTGTTTATCCTCCAAAAAAAAAAAAAGACCACAGGAAAAAATATTTTTAAAAAGGCAGAGGGTGAGTAATCTACTGCTGGAAACCAAATCAGACGTGCAGAGACCTGGATTTTCTTCCTGGCTCTGCCAGTAACCTGCAACACACCATCTGCTCCCCTTCCTTCCCCAGGGTTTCCCTGCACAGGAACGGAGCTGCTCTGTTTATCTGGAGCTTGGGAAGTGATGCCCTGAGCATCCCTGAGGCTCCTGGTGCTCCTGCCAGGCAATCCAGCTAGAGAGGAGTTTTCTGCCATCACTCAGCACATGCCCTGCTGGTTCTGGCCAGATGTGCTCCCATGACCTTCCTCTCCCTCAGACAGTGCTGTCCATCCCTCCTGTGCTGGGGAATGAGTGATCAGTGATGATAAAGCTGGTGTTTGGCCTCTGCAATCAAAGCAGCCCATGATCAGTAAAACCCAAAGAACAAACCCAGCCACTGTATCTGTGAGGCTCCAAAGGGTTCCTGGCCATGGGACACTTCTGCTTTTTTTGGGACATAAGTACAAAACTGGGCAGAACAACAGTTTGTGCTTTGAAAGAGAAATAGCAGAAACTATGAACTTACCCTGTGGTATCAGCTGCTCCTCTGCACCTCTGTGTCCTTTAGATTCTGTTTAAGAAGGACAGGATAAAAACCAAAAAAAAACCATGAAGGAAAAAAGAGATATGAAAAATTAGGTCTCTTGCTGCCAACTGGCTCAGCCAGAGTATATATATTTTCTTAATACTCAGAAAAATGTATTCTGTTGATTAACAAGCTGATCAGAAAGGCCAGTGGTGCAGCTGTCTCAACAGCACTGATTGCTTTTAAATGATTGTCTATTCTCAGCTCTGTCACTCACAGAAGAAATAACCACCCTCATAAACAGTAGCAAGTTTTCCTGGACCTCAGCCTGGAGAGGCATCACTGAGCCCAGAGCTCCAAGGTCATACAGAAACACTCCCAGACCTCCCAGCACCCTGTCCTTGTCACCCACGTTTGGGTCAGCCCCAGCATCCTGCCCTTGGTCTGTCCAGCTTGGTGGCATGCAAGGCAGGGCTGGGATTTATTCTGGCTGAACACCCAGAAGCAGGGGAAGGTAGGGAATGTTTCACAAAAGGCTCTGGGGAAGGGGTGGGAGGGACAGAGGCTTAGCTTCCTGCAGCTCCAAATCACTCAGGACACTCAGGTTTGACTTCCACCCACTCCAATATCCCTCATGTTGAAAGATCTCCTGAGACCTGTCAGAGAACCTGGGGGCAGCTTTGAGCAACAAGTCCCAGCACAGTGTGGAAATCATGCAAAATGGGAAGTCCCCCTCCATCCTAAATTGTGTGGAATTCCCCACGCTCCACCAAAATCCACACTGAGTTTTTTTGGCAGGTTTTGAATTGTGGATACACACTGGTGTGGGGAGGGAGGGAGGCCAAATGTGGACCCAGATCTGTGAAATATCCCCACAGCTCCTCAGCAAAGCAAACATTTGAAGGCCACAGAGCCTGGGTAGGAGCTCCAGCAGGCAGCCATGTGTCAATGAGCAACTGAACTGATTATTTCTAATTGCTGAAAGACACTGCTGTGCCTCGAAATGCTCCAGTGCTCTCCTGATTCCATCATCACACCACAGGCATTATTCCACACCAGGTTAAATAAATCAAGGCTAGAAAAACAAAGGGTGACAGCAAGCAAGGACCACACCTGGTAGCACACACACAGCCCTGGAGTCTCACACACAGCTCAGACATCACCACCTGCCTTGGGAGGTGACCACCAGCCTGGCTTTGCTGATCCTGGAGCGGGGGCTGAGCCTGATGGAAGTGATTCAGGGGAGCTGTTCTGCTCAGCAGCACTGCCAAAAGCCTGGAGGAGAGGCAGCTATGTGCCCAGAGGGACATCACCATGGGCAAGGAGCCTCCACAAGGAGAGGATTTGGAGTGGAAGAGTCACCAGCATTGAGCTGGGCTGCCTTTGGTGCAGGTGCAGAGACACTGCCACAGCAAAAATAAATGACATGGAAAAGGCAGAATGAGCATATAAGGGACACTGGGGAAACTGCTCTAATTCAGCTCCTGGCAACAGTGGCTGTGGTTCTGAGAATGCTTTGCAGAACATATTGTTAGTGAACCTCCCTCCATGTTGTGGCATCATGTCAAATCAGAAACAGGGACGACATCTGGACTGTGTTGGTCGCTCCAAGTCTGCTGCAGTCAGGAAGGGCTGCCATAATAAACTGCTCGGGATGAAAAAATGAAAAGAAAGAAAAAGAAGAAGAAGAAGAAGAAAGCAAGGTAGGCCCTAAAGAGAATAAAGAACTGCTCTGGGAGCAAGAAAGCAACAGACAGACAGGGCTTTGGAAGCAGAGAGCAAGGATCTTGAAAAAAGATGCCAAGGTCAAGGAAATTCAATGCTTGGGGATCTGTCTGGCCAAGTGGGCTCAGAGGGAGACTTTCTTATAAGTGTATTTTTTTTTCATGCCACAAGAGGGATCATAAACCAGCCCATTGTGTTTATGGCAAATTTAGAAAATACAAAGCAGACTGCAACTGATGCTGCTATTCATGGGAAAGCTTTTTGTCCTAATAAAACCAAGAATGACCTGTGCAACCCATTCCTGTACCTCCCAGCACTGCTCCCAGACTGGGAAATGCTGCATTTGGTGCTCAGGAGGTGAGCAGGAACTGTCCCACCGTGATCCTGATGGCTCTCAGGAATGTTTCAGTGTGTCCAGGCCTCAAAATCTGCAGCCTCTGGACTTAAAACAAGCCCACTGAAACACACAGGCAGGCACAGTGGCCCTACTGGGGTTAACAGAACTCAAACAGACCCAAATTCAGCTCCTGGCAGATGTTTGTGCCAACAGAAATCGTGGCTGCCACAGACAAAATGCAGCTTCATGGATTAGCTCCTGAGCTTTGCTTTCTTCCCAGGACATCCCTGCTCTGCTCTGGTTGACCTCAAGGAAGGGCACAGACCTCCCAACCCCTCTTCTCTGCAGCTCCCAAGGCTGGAGCAGAGCCAAACTCCTTTCTAGCTACCCCAAAAGAGCTGTGTACCCAGGCTGGGTGGTTGGGTGGAGAGCAGGGCACGCTTACCAGCAGATCCCACGGTTTTCCTAAGGACAGTGCCAGGGTTGAGCAGGGGGAAGGCGTCGGGCAGCAGCTCCTCGTACCACGTGGCTGTGGTGCCAGTGATGGGCAGGTTGTTCTCCAGGGCTGGGCTTCTCTCTGCAGCCTCCAGCAGCAGGATCTGGGCAGGGTGGGGAACACAAACAGGGTCAGATGGATCTCACAGCGCTCACAACCCCAGAGATGTGGGGTCAGTTGCCAGGTGGGCCCTTGAGAGCTGGACTTGGTGGTCCTCGTGGGTTCCTTCCAACTCAGCATCCCAGGATCTGAGATATGAGATCTGGATGGTTTCATGCATGATCTCCCTTCCTGAGGGGGTCCTGAAACTCCTCTCCTTGCCAGCAGGAGCTGGGAATAACTCTGCTGACAGACCACGGGATTTTGGTGTTAAAGGTTTATTGGATTTTCGGAAATGAGCAGCAATTAGTGTGGGAAGCTGCTCTTAAATGCAAGTGGGTCCCACACCCCTCCTTGGAGATGATTTCACTGCCTCCAGAGGGACTCAGCCTCACATGGGATTGTGTCCCTGGAGGGAAACATGAAGCCAGGGAGCAAAGCTGGTGTCAGGGGACACAGCATTTCCTGGGCCACGTGTTCAAACCCAGAGTCAGGAGATCAGAGATTACTGAGAGCTGGGAGGAGGTGAAGGGCTGTACCTGCAGGCCCAGGGCAGCAAACTGTGCACAAGTACTGCTTGTAAAAGCAGTAATACGGACCAAATTAAAGATGAGGGAGAAGATGAAGCTTTGAAGGGTTGAAGTGCTCTGACTTTGAAGCAAATAACAAAAAAATCAGGCTATTTCCTCGAAGAGCTCTGCTTAGAAGTAATAGGATATTATTAAAACTCACAGCTGTTTCTATGCCTTGCAAACACATGACCTTCAAATAAAGCCACATCCCAACAGGCATCCCTGAGCTGTTTGGGCCATTTACAGCCTTCACTCCTTGGCAAAGTGACCCCACATGATTCAGGCTGTTCCTCAGGCTGTGCTCCCTGGTCACTGGTGGCCTCTATGGAGCTGGGAGTTGGTCTCTAACATGGCTACATGGGAACATTTTTCTAGGCATGCAACACTGAGGTTTGTTACTGCATCATCTTTTCCTGTTCGAAAACCACCTAAGCAATACTGATTTAGGGATAAGGGAAATAAAAGGGAATATGGCTCAAACTTTCCATTAAATCCCTAGAAGTTTCAGCTTTTACACGCCGTGTTGTCTTTACATAATGAAGTCACAGTGCAATTATAAATGAGAGTGACTTGGCTCCGCTTGTTTGTTTTTAACTTGCAATTATTACAAGGTTTATCACTTCTTTATTGCAAGGCCTGGTGAGAGCCAGTACTGCAGCAGCGCCAGAAATGATGAACTTCCTGCAGAATGTACTGGCCTGACGGGGGTGAATCAGAAACTAATTAAACTGGGAGCTGGGTTAAGTGCAAGGGAACTGAACCTCACTCTTGCAAACAAGCAAAATTCTTCCTTTATTGCAAGGATCTTTATTTATAGATCCAGAGTCCTGCTTTGTGAGTATAGCAAAAAAGGTCACAATGCTTTTCTTCACCAGGTTTGCCTGATGCCAGGAGAGGAAGGAATCAGTTCCATCTGCCTTTTGCACTCTGTGCTCCTACCCAGTGATTTATTTGTCAGACTTTCCAGGAAACGTGTTATCAGTTCAACAAACACTTCAGCATGTGCCTTACCATAACTCCCATTGCCATGGGACTCCAGTGTGAGCTGAAAACCTTTCCCAAATCCCTTTCTATTATTTATTATATCATCCTTTTACTTCCCCAGCAAACACCTGGATGTTGCCAAGGTGTGCTCGGGCAGAGAGGCAGAACTAACCCCGGAGGTGGCAAATCGGAGGGGCTGCAGCCAGGGCAGGGCTGGGATGCTCCTGCTGCAAGGAAGAGGCACACAGGGGCTGTGTTGGCCAGTGTTTTGCAGAGCTGTGGGAACAGGGATATTAAATCCCTGCACCACGGTCAGGGCCCAGCAAACCACAGGGGTCTGTGGTCCTCACGGGCGGCGCGAGCACAGCTCTGCCGAAGGTTGCATCTGGAGTGGAATGGCTCCAAATCATTTTTATGGGTGATAATAAAAATGTGTTACCACATAATCAACACAAAACGGTGGCAACGGTATCCTTTTCATTAAAACAACATGTTTTAAATGAGAGCTCTGCTGATAAATGCTGTAAAAGCTGTGAAGGCATGCACAGGATAATCCAGTATGCGCTGTTATAAATTGACTATATATACTTTGCAGTCATTAAGGCTCAAACCATAGTAACAAGTTTATTTTCCCTGGGCACGAAATGATAGAGGTCAGGAAGTCTCCAGACTTGAAATTGCTGAGAAATTCTAGTTTTTATAATTAGGACTGAAGAAATGCCCAAAAGAAATAAAGCAGAAATAAGAGAGCTCTCACAGCCGTGAGATGCATACAGCCAAACTAAAGAAGGAGAAGCACAAGGGATTTAGTCACATTCAAAAATCTCAAACTACACACAGCTCTTTCAACAAGGAGTGTCCTCTCACAGCTCACACAGCACAGAGCACAAATGGGCTCCTTACACATTATTGCCATAGCACTGGAGCCATTCATCCATTTTCTGTCACGTTCTGTTTTTCTTAAGGCTGCCATTGCCATAGTCAGGGGACTTGAGGAGAATTCCCACTTTCATTAAACAAAAAAAAAGGACGTTTCGAGCCCTCTGAGTAAACTGCTGGAAAATGATACCACAGAGGCTCATAGCCAGAAAGAAAATTAGCAAAATGTGCAGTGTATTAAAGTCTCAGCACTAAAATCTTAGTATTTTCTAGTCAATAAGGCTGAGGTAGAGAGAGGGATAACACCAAGGGAAGAACATTTAGTTTTCACTGGGAATCTCCATCACAAGCAGTGCCCACCTGTGTTGCTCTTACTCCTTCCAACACAAAAGTTCTGCCTTCTTGAAGAACAGAGGCAGAAAACATCCTCATGTCACCAGATAAATTAAATACATCTTGCTGCCATGGGTGATGTCACTCACCAGCCAACCAGGCAGGCACAGAGGAGGACAGTGGTTGCTGCCTGTGGTGCCAGAGCAGCAAATCCCTGCAGGATATAAAAAACCCTTTCCTCCCCACCTTGCACTGTGCAGTCCAGGTTGAAGGACATCCTCAACTCAGCAAAACACTCAACCTTTTGTCTTTCTGCACGTATGGAAGGAAAAACTCAAATCTGAGCCTAAATGGCTGTGCTGAACTGGAGCCTCTGGCAAGAGAGGTCCCAGGGGTTTGTCTCTGGTTCCAGACTGGGTCAGGAGGCTGGAGGGGACTGGAAGAGCTCCACATCTGCTGTCAGCCCCACACAGGAGCCATGTGAGCATTGGGGAATGCAGGGAACACTCCTGCCCTGGCCAAGGCTTGGGGGCAGTGCCAGAGGCTGCTCCTGCAGGACTCACCAGGGCTCCCCTGGGCATGGTTTGGCTCCTGCTCTGCTCCCAGGGCTCCAAGCCTGGCTGTGGATCCCAGCCCTCCACGGGGACAGAGCATTGTGTGCCCAGAGCTCAGTCCCAGCTTACTCAACCCACCTCCTCCTTTTCCATTTGCCAGCATAAACTTTCTCAGCTTCAGACAAATACCACATTTCTTGCATCAGACCAAAAGCTTAGGCCAGGGACAATGGAAATGGGAGGATGGTTCTCATCTTCTTGAGATGTTCGGTGTCAGAGGACTATTTTTTTGGCTTGCAGTGGCTTTCCAGAATCCTATTTTCGTTGCTCCCATTCATCAAAAAAAAGATTTCACAAATGTGGCCTCCTCCCATCATCTGTCCTCTGCTCACATTCCTGATGTCCTGTAACTAGGTAGGTGTTAGAAACAAGGGAAGAGCAGCCAGGCTTCCAAAGATTTAAAAGTTGCTATGACAGGGCTCAGAATGCTTTTTCCTTGGATAAAAATCCAGATGGATATTATTAATTAATAAACAGGGGATATTTGGTCTCCTGAAGCATTGGTGGAATGAACTCCCTTCCATTGCTCTCTAAAGAGGAGGAAAAGAAACTGCATGCATCCAGCTCATCAGCTAAAAATTCCAGTGTAAAGTAAGATTCCCTTGATCTTGTAGAGACACAAGCTGATTAATAATGGTAATTGCATAACTTGTTGGACGTATCTTTCTTCATAGCAAATTATTTGGCAATATAAGAGTTTTTTTAATCATTCATCAAGACAGACCCAAACAGGGAGTTTTACAAAATGGGATGGGGAATGGTCTCTCTCTTGCAGCAATGTGGGACCTGTGAACACAGCACAGACACAAGGGCTTGGCTTCCAAAGCCGAAAGACATCCAGTAAGTGTCCACCAAAATCTGGTGGTGCCCAGAGAGAACCTGGGTGACTTCATCCTTATAACATCTCAGAGGCTTTGGCCAAAGGGACAAGATAATTAAACATGGAGGAGTTTCTGTTGCATTGATAAATTATGGGGGAGCAATAGCTGATGTCATTGTAGTGACTCAGTGCAGAGCAAAAGGTGAGGTTTACGTCATCAGATGATGCATTGAAGGCAGGAACATGGACCAAAGGCTTCTACCAAACCACAACAGCACAATTCTTGCTCTTTCTACAAAAAGTTCTACAGGATTTAAAAAAACAAGATGGAAAATGCAACTGTTGCCTCAGCAGGTACCTTCTGGAGGGGAATCAGGGCAGAGAAGACACAAAAGCACAGGCTGCCCTCCCAGTTCAGATGAAACACAGGCACTGTTCAGCAGCTCCTCAGACCCTCGAGGCTTTGCTGGGAGGGAATGGCTGGTGAAGGTCTGTGAGGCATCCAGGGAGCTCCTCTGAAAGTGCTCCCCAGTGGGATTGACTCTGCTGCTGAGCCCCCAGCCTGCCCCAGCTGGCACCCCAAGCATCCAGATGTGGAAAGGATCCAGCAATCCTTCCATGCCCTGCACACAAAGGAGCTCAGACTGAAATCAGGTTTCTCATTGTTACTTTAAATCACCTAATAATAATAATAATATATGTGAGCTATAACCTTCCCGCTCAAAATCCCATCATTCTTCTGCCCCAGGGATTGTTGTCACCTGCTGGGGATGTGGGAATGCCAGGGACATGGAGCCAGGCCAGCCTGAGGTGAACTCAGTGTTGACTCTGTGCCCAGCAGTGGCTTTGGGATCAGCTCTGCTTCCCCCCAGTGAGGAGCTCAGGGATTCACCCCAAATAGGCTCAGATCCTCGTGCTCTTCTCCTCCATGGATCCCTAAAAGCTGCCAGGAGGGAGCAGCACAAGGGAAAAGATGAGGAGATTGAGCCTTTCCTGGCTCACCTCAGTGCAAGGTAAAAGAAAAAGGACCCACAGTGCTTTTTATCTAACAGTGGTACTTTCCTTATGAAGCTCCACTAGAATTTCTGATTAAAATCAAGTGGAAGTTTGAATGTTTGGACACAGAATTACAAAAGGATCTCAGCACATCCGTTGGGCTCCTCACAAACCTACTGTTTGTCCACAGATCTATTTCTCTCTAGAAAATCAAAGTTTGTAAGCAATGTTCCCAGGTATTAAACACACCAAAAGCATCTCCTAATGCAGACACAGGATTTGCTTGGCAAACTGAAGTTGCATGTCAGGAGAAGAGAATTTTTCAAAGTTGCTTTTTGAAAATATTAAATCCATTTGACTAAAAATGCCAAACTTGTAACTAAAAGACTTTGTGGGAGGGAATGGTGGATGAGGAGGCCTTTGCAGCCTTTTTGTTGTCCTGACAAATGATTTACAGCATTGGCCAAACATGTGGAATGGTCTTAGAGGACAGATTGCTCCTTCAATCCAACAGTGATAAGAAATAAGGTCCAAAAATTACAAGACTTGAGAAGGGAAGGATTTTTACTGTCATTCTGAAAGACAGCAGGATGCCCAGATGAGAGAAGGGTCAATAGCCAAGCTGCCTCATCATCAGGATTATTGCAGATCAGCAAAAAACCAAGAGATAGATGCAAAGTTACACAAAATGCAGTTTGCCCACCCAGTTTTGATTCATGGTCCCTCCTTGTAAGAATCAGTTAGGAAGTTGCATTTTATTCTTAGGGACATTTGAGTCATTAATTGACCTACAGAAGCTCAGCATTAAATTAGAAATTTTACAGGGATTGATTCCAGGTTGTTACTGCTACCAGAAAGCAGCCAGTTGTTATATAGCTACCTGTGAATTCTCCTTAAATTCAGTGTACTGCTGGAGCTGGAGAAGCAGATTCTGCACAGGGCCATTAGGAAATTTTTGGGATTAATAAGTAAGACACCTTCCTGTTCAGAAAAGAAAGGCAATAACTGCTGGTGGATATCACACCCAGAACATGGAAATACACCATGGAAAATCCATGGAAGTATTTGAAGTATCAAGCAACTGCTCATGTCCACCCTGCAGAACCAGCAGCAGCCTCACAGCCAAGCAGTTCTAGCTCCCCTCCCAGCCATGTCACAGCACCATGAAACATTCGCTATCTTCCAAATATTTCTCCCCTACAGCAGGGAATTGTTTTATTGTCTATCAGAGAAAGAAAAGACAAACTCCATAAAACATCCCAGACAGCTGCCAGCATTTCATGTAACTGTCTGGAAGAAGAGGGAGATACAGAAAGATTTTGTACAATGATCACATTAAAACTCCAAGTAATGATCCTTTATCATCCAAAAACATGTGATAGTGAAGGTGCTGGTAATCTGTCCTAAATAAATGGGCTGGTTTCAGATAAATAGCAATGTATTGATCAAATTCTGTGCAGGGTACAAAGACTTCCTTTAAAAACTTTCAGAATCTTCTGTGGGGGGAATCACATTACAGGGACTGTTTTCATGCAAGAACTATGCATGTCATTTATCAATCACACAATGAATCAGTCAGACACTGGATATGTAATGCTATCTCCAGGCATTAAAGCTGGGAGTGAAATGCCAGGAGCTTTGCAAGAGCAGTGTCAGGAGATAAGGCTGGGTTTGATCAGCTCAGATCAACTGCTGCACTCCAGCCACAACCCAAACCTGGGATTAATACTGTGCTGCCCAGAGCTCTGTGGTGGAGCTTATTGAGAGAAACTGGGTGGACAAAAGGAGCAGAAATTGGTGTGCAGCTGCCTGCAAGGCAACCTTGTCTGCATCCCTGCCTCATCCCTGCATCCCTGCCTACCCCTGCCTCTATCCCTGCATCCCTGCCTCACCCCTCATCCCTGCATCCTGCTGCACCCTGCATCCCTGCATCCCTGCATCCCTGCCTGCATCCTGCCAGCCCTGCCTGCCACTCCAGATTTTGTCTGGGCTCAGTGCTGTGACACAGGAGGGCAGCACCAGGCTCAGGAAATTCAGGGCAGGCTGAACACACTTCCCCACGAAGAGGCTGTGCTGGCTAAAGTGAAACCTTTCCTGTGAAATAACAGGAGGGTTTGTTCTGCCCTCCCACCAACGAGGCTCCCGTGGGGTCAGGTGGTGTTGTGGGGATGTAAACTAAGATGTCATAGGAGAGAAATAAGGGTTGGCATGCTGGGGCTTGGGGAGGGAGTAGTTTTCTTCCAGCCCACACAATTTCTTGCCCTGGACCCCAGGATGGTCAACACCACCCTCCCTGATGTAGATCCTGTGCTCTGTAGATTTCAAGCTCAGCACCATCAATCAGCCTTTCAAATCTCTGGCACTCAGTGGGTCTGGTATCGAGCACAGGGGAAAAGCCAACTCCATCCTGGGGAGATAACGTGGTTGCTGGAAACAGGAGATGAGGCTGGAACCTGATTCCATCTGCCTTCACCTCCCTCCCTGCACAAACAGCCACAGCCCCAAGAACATCCTAGAGCAGCACTAGGGACTGCATGAGGCACGTGAAGAGCTGGTTCTGCTTCCACAGCTCAGCCTCTCTCCTCCCAAGGGCAATAAAACACTGATCCCAAATGAGTAATTTTTCATTCCAAATGCTCTGTGTTTATTCTTGCTTCTCACCTTCTGATCCAACTCTCATATTACTAAAAATCAGAGGGTTACTTTTATTACCTCATTTGGGCACTGATCTTACAATTTGGATGAACCAGCTCACCTCTGTAATAAGAAAGATGAGACCATTGCTGGTTATATCCCCATTTTCTGGGGGGCTGCTATAAAAGCTGAAGAGGACTGGGGGGAGAAGAAACCCCAGGCTGGTCTTGCCAATTGCCATCCCCTGAGCTCTCCTTGGTAATTCTGGGCTGAAATTCAAAAGAGCAAAACCACCAATGCCCCTCAGCCCCAGCTCTCTCCAGAGGGAGCAGGAAAGTCCAGCCCTGCTCATAGGGAGGATGAAAATCCACATCTGCCTTAGCAGAACAAAACTGCAAAACTCCAGGGGGAAACAGCCTCTGGCACTGGCAGAGATGTGTGTGCCCATTCCATCACTCCTGTCTTCCTCAAAACAGCTTCGGGCTGTTGTGGTGAAATTAGACATTACAAGAAGGCAGTTTGGAGAGCTGAGAGATAACTCCACATCCAGAGCATCCAGCAAAACAGGGATCTTCCTCCAAAATCCACAGCAGGAATGCAGAAAATACCAAACAAAAGTAAGCACCTTTTTAATGATGCTGGCTATTGTTGAATAATAACAACTGAGTTCATTAGATTGCTACATAGATCAGACTGAACTTAAATTAACCTTGAAAAAAAGGGGAATCAGCATATTTCTCTTGTGTACAGCAGCAGCAGTCATGCACTGTTGCTTCACTCCACTTCATTGCTACAGTCAATTTTTGCACAGCATCCACAGCTTTTCAAACAAAGTAGAAGCCAAAAGATTGATAAGGACCTTGCTGGGCTGTGCTGCAGAAGGTCTCCTTGCAGAGAGGAGAGGTTTTAGTACTTCAAAAAGAAAGGCAATAACTCATTTTGCTCTGTAAAAGTAAACCCCTTTGATGAGCCTTGCTCCAGCTTGGATCTGTGTGGGAGCAGAGGGAAGTCAGAAGGAAACTCACCACAGCAACAGCACCAAGGGCCTGAGTGCAGCACGAAGTCAGAGACAGACACACTGTGCCTGAGACTTCCCAGGGGATTTGGGCAGGTAGAACCTCCTGCCTTCACCCCAGCATCCTGCCAGGGCCCAGCTGAGGCTGCCACCAGCCTTGACACCTTGTCACCCACACAGGTGCTGAGCAGCACAGGCCAGCAGAGTGGGGAGTGATGGCAGGACAGTCTCCGCTTGTCCTTTTCCACTGAGCCAGACAGAAAATCCTGGAAAGTGAAAAAAGGTACAGCTGGCCCCAGGCTGAGAGGGAAGGGCTGATTCACATCTCTCTGAGGCCAGTCCCGTGGCTCTCTTGGATTCAGGACTGCACACAGAGAGGTCACTCAGCAGCTCCTCTCTCCTGCCCTGCCAGAGGACACCACCTGCCAGCTCCTGCTGCTCACACCATCAGCTCCCTTCTGTCCTTTGCACTACACCAGTTGTTTCCACTCCAGCAATTCTGCTCCCCAGAATTTCATCCCCCCACCCCTTCATTTTGCTGCAGTGAAATATAACTGTGAAGGCTTTGAGGAGGCTCCAGACTTCATTTCAGCACAAACAATTCCCAAATTACCATAGTATCATGTACTGGCCTCAAAAACACCACACAACCACCACCTCCCTCCACAAAGGTTTCTCCCTAAATTCTTTTATGTCATTGATAAGCATCAGTTAATGAATAATAACAGCAGTAAATGCCTTAAAGGGACCAAAGCATGATAAGTAACAGCCAGGAGTGACTGTCACAGGAGGGACCACAGATCAAAGGGGAATGCTGACTCAGCTGCTTTGTTGCTAGACTGGAACAATTTATCTGAATCCCAGTAGGTAGAAATTAAAACGACTTGTAGGGGAAAAAAAAACCTCCACAATGTGAAGGTCTCCCCCTAATATTTGTCTCCACTAAACTATGCACAAGAGCCTCCCACCCTTCAGAAAAGGGATGAAAAAGCAGGACTGGGTTGCACGTGAATAAACACAGCAGGGTGGAGGGAGGGCAGGTGTGACAGCAGACAGTGATAAATAAACTTGATGGCAACACAGGGCATGTTATTTCTGAGGTCTGAGCATTATTTTGGAGGAGATGGGCTGAGGTAGGGATGCAGCACATGGGAAGGGGAAGGGGAAGGGGAAGGGGAAGGGGAAGGGGAAAGGCTAGAGGGAGGAAGTACCCATACAGACAGCAGTGCTGCCTCATTTCCTGGGGCAGAGGAACCTGACCTCTCCAGGGTTGCCAACTTGACATGTTTTTCACCAGAAACTCTTGGAAATTGTTGCCAAACAGAAGAATCAAGGCAGGTCCTTACCTTGGCCTCCAGCGTGTTCAGCCTCTCGCTCATATCCGCCAGCCTCGTGCAGTTCATGCATTCTAGAGAGAACAAAACACAGGGATGTCAAAATGCCATGTAGTGTGCATGGTAATCCATGGCTGCAGTCTGATCCCTCTGATCCAAGGCACATGGAAATGGGAGCCAAGATCAGTTATGAGAGAAAATAAATATACAAATCCACTGCACAGGTCACCAGCCATAGCCACGTAACATGGACCTAGTTTGGGGATGTTTAGTGGGGCACAGTGTGAAATTAAGTTCCCAATATGTAGAAGACAGATGAAATAAAAATCAGTTTTAAGACTTTTCATGGTGCCAATCAGCATGACCTGCTGTCACAGGCAGAGACACTTGTCCTGCCACTGGTGCAAGCTGGTGTGGCACATGCTCCACCTCACAGGACATCAGGCTGCACAACCACCACTCCATTTTTTACCCTCTCCTAAACTATTTTCCAGCTAAAATACCAAGGAAAGCAGTGAATACAAAAAATGCTCATCTCTGTGGAGTTCTGCTCCATCCCTGGGCTCCCAGGCCCTGTTACCACTCCCAGACAAATGAGACTAAGCACCCATCCCAGTGACAGCCAGGAAATCCAAGGCAGGTCCGAGGGCTGATGCAGCCCAGAGCTGTGGGGTGATTTCCATCTGACTTTGCTGCAGAGGAGCAGCAGACACTCAGCAGCCACCAAAGGAGTCCTGACAGGAGGCCTCAGTGAGAACAAACATTGCCAGAATGAGCTCTGAGTGCAGACTGAAGTGATTGCTGCATCCAGAGGACATCCCTTATCTAAACAGAAGGGCTGCTGCTTTGCCTCTGGTTTCATCTCAGTGATTTTAAAGTGAGTGAAGGAGGATAAAGCCCTGAGCAGAGATCTGATCAACAAGGCACTTTCCCAGTGCTTTGCAGCAGAGTGGAATTGCCTGTTCCCAGCTCTCAGAAGCTTTCCAGGCTGGACCACTCACCTCTCCTGACTTCTGAAGCACAGCAGTTCTCAAAAAAGGAATATGACTTGCAGCATGAAGCATTTCAGAGGTGAAACCATCCATATTCAGGTGATGAATCACATCTCCCATCCCACAAAGGAGAAATACATCTGTGTGTGTGTTTTGTGCTCCTTAAGGGCCAGAGGCAGTTTTCACTGTTGGGCCATAGAGGAAGGATTTAATTCTGGTGTTTCCATAGGGCTGGGAATGTAGACCTGTAATTCCTGAGCCAGGTTATTCCTAAATAAACCACTCAGGTGCAGCTGAGGCTGAGGTTGATGTAGGGGATGCTGAGGAAACCCAAAGCCTCCCTGTGGCGAGGAATGGGTGAACATGGATTTTGGCCTGAGTGATGTTTACTCATCCAACACCTGGACTCAGCTGTCCCCCTAACAAACTTTGTCCCCTGTTGCACAAGGACCCCCCCAGGGGACATCTCCAGCCTCCAGCCCCAGACACTTGCTGGCTTTATGGAGCACAGGGCATGCCCTGATGGCTCTCAGCCACACAGAGATTTGAGAGCACAGCTTGGAAGGACAGGAAGCTGGGCTGTTCCACCCTGGTGATTTACAGGCTAAAAAGATTGATTGAGTACTAACAGCAACCCAGTGCATCCACTTTCCAAAGGAATTCTCACACTGGCCCTCTATGAGGAGCTGTGTAGCTTCCCAAAGGAGCCAGACATAGATCTTCCACCTCATAATACACAACATTTTGCAGACAAAGCTTCAGGAACACTCAGATGGAGGGATTTCCTCATGGGTCAATAATGACTTGGTCTTTCTTTTACCCAACAGAGAATAACATTTGTTTATTTTTATTCTCTGCAATAGATCTAGGGCAATATATTTTGGCTTGAATTGACCCATGAACATTCAATGCCATAAGTGCACAGTCCCATGGGGAAGGAAATGGGTGAGGTTGTTTGGTCTGGATCTGCTTGTGGTGTGTAAAACAGGGAATTGGTTTCTGTGTGTAACTGGCTTCAGGTTTTTAATCTTGTTCATCCCCACAGAAAGATAAGACTGAATAAATCCAGTGCTCCCAGGAGCCAAAGGATGTACCAGACGTGTTACAGAGCAAATAAAATGCAGAGTTCTATTCTCCCTTCTGCTGGCTTGCACATATCAGTGTCTCCCACAGGTTTAGAGGGACTGACTTGAACTGTCTGAAAACCATCTCTGTGCATCTCTGAGATGGACTGACCATTTTAGGTCCCTCTGGAGAGTTCAGACCATATAAAAAAGGCTTGTACCACCCCCCTGCACAGGGGGGGAATCAACCAGCTCCCCAGGAAAGGACACTGCTCATCTCTGCTGGACAGGATGCAGGGACAGCACCAGTCCAGCAGCTCTCTCTGCTCTTGAAGAGTGTCTCAAAGAGCCCTCTCAGGAGCATTTGCAGCAGAAAAGGTTTGATTTAAATGGACAAAGTGACAGAAGAGGAGAGAAACCAGCAGTGCCACTGCATGTGAGATTTGTACTAATATGATCTTCATGTCAGTGATGTTGAAACACGCAGAAAACACTGCCCAGGTCAGAAAGAGAACTACTTAAATTCAAGCTGGATTTGATCTCTGATCCCTTCCATTGTGAAATGCCTGGAAACCCAGATCCACACCCAAGGTACTTAGCCTGGACCCAAAAGACACTTAAATAATCCAGAAAGTGGATATCCTAATTCAAAAGATCTTACTAAGGCAAGAGTCCTGCCAAAAAACCATGTGACATTTATTTATCTGACCAACAACAGATAAGGCTTTCAAAGGCAGGGATGAGTGCTCAGGGCTGCAGTGTCAGACACTCCATTCAAAGCTCCCTCACAACACAGCAGGGACTGTCCAAGGTCTGGGGTCCACATCTGTCCCTGCAGAAAGCCTGAGAATGGTGGTGACAAATCAAGCTAATAAATATCTTCCCTGACTATGATGCACTGAAGTATTTAGTGTCTAATCTTGATGGCTGGTGGTTCCAAGGCCTGGGACTGTGAAGCTGAATTTTCTGATCAGGGTGAAAGCAATCTGTGTTATTAAAAAGAGCTTGAGGATCTCACATCATTATTTCTCATGGAACAAATATAACACTGGGGCAAATGCACACACTCTCTGACCCAGGACTGCAGAGCAGACGCTTTCCATATCTGCAGAAATCCATCACTTGTTGCTACACAGAACCACAGTTTATTTCCCTTCTATTCCTAGTTGGCAGATTTGTATTTTTCCAGCTAAACTCCGAGAAAGGAGTTGTGATTTCACTCCATGAATCCCAACCTCAAAACACATGGTAGGATTTGTTTTAGAAACACTCCAGCAGGGAGGATAAATAATTGAGATAATGAACATGAGACAGTACCAGCATATCCCATGACACCCAGTCTGTCTCCATGATGTCTCACTGTTACTGTCCCAGCACATCTCTCCCTTCCCATTCCCCCTCTCCACTGGAATGAAACTTGAGGGATGGAAAATGCTAATGCAGAGGAGATGTGGAAGACTCCAGATGCTGGAAAATAAGCCAGCTGTGCCAGCTGTGACCCCCTTTGCCCTGACATTCAGCCCATCTTTGATGAAAGGCTGAGCCTCCAGCACTGCCAACAGGCAGCAGATCTGTGCCTGAGCCTCCACTCTGGATACACCCAGTGAGTGATGACCTGCAGCAGTGAATGATGGCTTCAGGCACCTGGTTAACCTGGAATTCCTCCTTTGTTAACCTGGAATCCCTACTTTGTTAACCTGGCATTCCTGCTTTGCTAACCTGGAATTCCTACTTTGCTAACCTGGCATTCCTGCTTTGCTAACCTGGCATTCCTGCTTTGCTAACCTGGCATTCCTCCTTTGTTAACTTGGCATTCCTGCTTTGCTAACCTGGCACTTTTCCTTTGCAGAATTTTATTATCACATAGTTGCATACTTCAGCTTCTCTAGCCTGAAAGCCCCACAAGTCTTCAAACTCCTCACTCAAATCATAACCAGAAAGGTGTGATAAGAGCCTGATGCCAACAGGGCTCTAATGATTTCAGCACAATTATCACAGTGGCACTGAGGGCAGTAAAAAAAGAACCAGCCCAGCTTTCACCACAGAGCCACAGGTCAGTTTTGTGTGAAATGGCACAGAAACCTCTTGGCACCTCTGCCCCATTTCTCAGCTCTGACAGCTCACGCTCATTTGTATATCCAGAGTCTCTGCAGAATATTAAAAGAGCTTTTGGTTTCTCTACAGCCAGATGCTCAGTAGATATAAATTGCACAGCTCAACTGAAGTCAAGGGATCAAGGCTCTGTCTCTCCTTTTCTTGATGGATTGCTCCAAAATTTGTGTTTCAGAGGGGAGGCGGAGGAGGTGGTTTATGGCATATGAAAGGGGAGAGAATTCTGGAATCACAAAGCCTTTGTTTAAACAAATAAAATCTTTGCAGCCAGTTTTTTTCAAGACCATATTTTGCTATTACAAGAAACTTCAACCTTGCAATGCAATGGGGCGTAGCACACAGCCAGGCTTGGGGACATGAGAATCACATCTGCAGCTCATGCTTCAACCTGCTCAGACTCCAAACAACACACTTCCCTCCTCCCAGTCTCACTTTCCTTTCATCCATTGTTAGCTCAGTGTAAAGGACCTGTAAAGGATCCAAGGCCAAAGGATCAAAAAGGACCAAATGTAATATATACGCAGAGAAGTAAATTAAATACTTGATTTTTGCAACACAGCTTGCCTTGCAGCTCTTCTCTCTCCATCTAATCAAGTCCACCACATCCATTGCATGGCCATGCACAAAGAGGACAAGCTGGGTTATTCCAGGGCAGGGGGAGCACACCAGAGCTGCCAACAGCCTATGCTGGAGCCCTGGGAAGGCAACAGCAGCTCCAGGAAACTCAACACAACAGCTGTCACTGTGCAGCAGCTCACCATCAGCACTGCAGCAGCTCCTGCCCCACCTCAGGCACGGTTTGGGGACACTGCCCTGGCAAAATCAGTGACACACAGCTCGAGCAGGTCCTGATGGAAGAACATTCTGTCTGTCAAAGCAAGCAGGAGACCAGCTTTTCTCAGCAGATACCTTCCTCCAGGACAAGTTCAGAGTCGTCTCTGAGCAAATCTGGAAGATGTCAGCTAAATTCACCCAGTCAACCACATTTCTTTGCACAGAGAAAAGGATGAAGCTCAAATCTCCCAAGGGAAGTAGGAAGCACCATTAACTCAGTGAGCACCCAGGATCTCATGCACCAGAGATGTTTTATTAGACACTCTTGAGAGAAACCACCAGACCACTGACCCCTCCATCCCCTTACTGCCACACACACGCAGTTTAGCCAGAGAAAGAACAGTGACACTTTCAGACACTGGCACAGAAGGATTTTCAAGTCAAATTCCACAGCAGAAATATGAATGCAGATCTCCTGTACCTACCTAGGTGGCCCTCAGTGGGGGACAGCCAGCCTGGGCTTGCATCTCCACCTCTCTTTAATTTGTCTGATCTGACCCTTCCAGCCTTTTTACATGGTTACTGAGTTTCCTTAAGTAGTTTATGTTCTGGCCCTTTGCAAAAGCTTTCGCCAGTGCTCATGAAGGATAGCAGGCCCAAGCCATAAATCACAGCCAACCTGGGATCTGTTTTTTCAACACATTTCCTCTAATGAGAGTCAGATGTTGGCTAGATAGGTTTTATTAATTGTGCTTGTTTAGAGTGGCTGTGTGTGCAGCTCCACAGCGGGGTTTGAGCACAAGAAAGGCAGAGGGCTGACAGCAGGCAGGGAGGGGATGAACGCTGCTGTCACCCAGTAGCCTCCAGCCTGAGGAGCAGAATTGGGAATCAGAGGTCTGGAGAGCTGCAGGAGGGAAGGGCTCTGACCCTGGCCTCAGCTCCAGTCCCAGTAAAGCTGGAGCAGGATCTGCTGCTGCAAGGGGAAGCTCTCGGAGTTTTGTTTAGTGTGGGATCATTTAGACTCCACTGCTGTGTTTACTGTGTGGTGTTTACTTGCCATGTGTTGTAAACCACAGAATCACAGAATATCCTCAGCTGGAAGGGACTCAAAGATCATCCAGTCCAAGCCCTGGCCCAGCACAGACACCCCCAACAGTCCCACCCTGAGCATCCCTGGCAGCATTGTCCAAACCCTCCTGGAGCTCTGGCAGCCTCAGGCTGTGCCCATTCCCTGGGGAGCATGGGCAGTGCCCAGCGTTCTCTGGGGGAAGAACCTTTCCCTGATTCCCAGCATAAACCTCCCCTGACACAGCTCCAGCCCTTCCCTGGATCCTTTCACTGCTCACCACAGAGGAGACATCAGTGGCTGCCCCTCCTCTGCCCCTTTTGGCAAAAACAGAGGCAAGGAAAGGGCCCAGATGGGCAGAGCCATGTCAGAGCCATGATGCTGGGACAGACAGGCCAAGGCACCCAGCCCAGAGAGGAACTGTGCCTTTGGTGCCTCCTCTTCCCAGCATTTCCTGTGCCCAGCTGCAGGGAAATCTGTGCTGTGGCTGACCTGCAAACACTGACCACAGCCTCCCCTGTATTTACACACCACACGCCCTTTCAATTCCCTCAAGAGCTGGACTCGCTGATCCTTCATGGTCCCTCCCAGCTCAGACCACTCTGTGACCCTGGCTCCCCACAAGGACACAGCTGTGTCTCAGCCATGGGGAAGTGGGGAAGGAAGGAGGGAGAAGGGAGTGAGACCACCTTCCTTCTTGCCCCTTTTCTGTGCCAAACAACCACCAAAACCCACCACTCCCTGGGAACACACAGTTCCTCTAATCTTGAGACCAGCACTGCAGAGCCACACAACATCTCACTCAGCCTGGTCGTCAGCACAACTAAAACATCTCACATGTGAGCTCAGAGAAACTTCAAGATGGTCTCTTTGACCAAAGAGGGTTTGTTCTTTCCCACAGTTTTCACATCAGGACTTTGCAGGCTGGAATGTTTTATTTTCACCTGGAAATTGTGAGTTATTAGGTTGCCTATCAATATGAAACAGAACACCTCCAGAACATTTTTGCCTTTTTACCTTCATTCCAGATAATTCACCATCTCTGCTACAAGACCCCAATCACTGCCAAAATTCCCCCATTTGTAATGTCTCTCATATCTCTATTATAACAACCCTTACCCTTAACTTTACTGGCTATCTTTAAAAAGCAGCTCAGGTTTCCTTTCTTATGAGAACTGCTATCTGATCCTTTTCCGCTTGTAAAGTGTTCATACTTCATTTTCGTGTCTACTTTCTTCTTTTCCTTCTCAAAGGGGAAAAAGCTTTCTTTTTTTTATGAACAAACAATAAATGTTTTTTCATTATCATGATAGTCTGCGACGTTGAAATGTCTGTAAAAAAAAACCTCAGCAAAACTGAGTGAAAAGAAAGTTTACCACAAAATGCACTTTTGAAGTAACAGCTACTATTTAAGAAGCTACATAAAATTTGCTACATTGTTTCAAGTGGGGGGGAAATAGTGTAATTTTTAAAAATTTTGCAATATTATCTCTAGGGTTTTTTTTCTTAAATGATTTTTCATACCTTCTGAATGAAATGTTTCAGCCTTAAGTTCTGAATAGCACTTCTTTCAAATCTCACTTAAATTAAAAATTAATGAATAAATTAAATAGTGAAAGAAAATGGTTAGGTTGGGTCAAAGGAAAGAATTTTGCTTGAACCAAACCCATATTTTAGTTATTACACTGTGTCAAAACCTTAAAATTTTCCATTTCAGATTCTCCCAATTCATTTTCCTTTCCAATTTTTTTGATTTGGCAAATGAAGCCAAAAACCTTCCATTATTCACCCAAGTCTATTCTTAAAGAGCTCACATCACTCACATTGTTTTATTTCAAATTTCACACATGCACACTCTCACCCCACTCACTAATTTTATCTGTAACTGCTCTCAGCCTGGGGATTTGTGCTCTTCCATCCTGCTGGTGAGGCTGGTGCTCCATCAGCATCTGGAATTAGATCAGGATCATTTATTCACAGGCAACCATCACCTGTGAGATCCTTGTTCCATCCATCTCTATGTGCCAGAGGGAGCTTTAGCAGGGAATGGCTGCTTTCTGATGCAACACCTTTGATAGAAATGCATCATCTTTAATTTTACAAACACCAAGGACATTTCACTAACACAGCCTGACTGAAGTTACCC
The DNA here is from genome assembly GCA_024500445.1 of Entomyzon cyanotis. NCBI lineage: Eukaryota > Metazoa > Chordata > Aves > Passeriformes > Meliphagidae > Entomyzon > Entomyzon cyanotis. The sequence continues at coordinate 734,903 of JAKEPQ010000746.1, forward strand.
TGAGAACAAAGACTTTGCCTGTCCAGAGTTTGCTGAACCCTTGTTGAGTGGAGCTGCTGGTCCTGGTGCTCTAAGTGGTGCTGGTGGCACTGTGGCTGCTCAATAATTTTGATTCTTGATTTTTGATAACTGATTCTTGATTTTTGATAATTGCACCAAACAACCCTCCCCTGGTTCACAGACTCAGCAGGGCATGGCAGCAAAGCAGATAAAGCAAATAAAAAGACAGAAAATCAAGACACACGGGTGGGATGAACAATAGGTATCTACAAACCTCACAGCAAGACAAGGCTAATCTAAACTAGATTAAAAACCCACCAATTAAAAGACGGGAGTCCACATGCTTTCCAGCCAAGGAAGCTGAGGGCACAATGCCCACAGGGCCTGGGGAAAACACTCCTCCTACAGCTGGTGCAATCCTCACTGTGCCAAAATCCCTTATCTGGTACCACCATCATTGAACTACACACATTTCTCCCTCAATCCCTGATCTGTGACATGGAGAGAGACTCTGTGGGACCTGACCCTGGTGCAGAACACACAGAAACCCCACTACACTGAGAACTTCATCTCACACTGAGATGGCTTCACATCCCTTACAAACAAGACTGCTTTTCCCTGCTGGGAGAAGCAATCAGGGGGAAAATGCAGTCAAAATATGGTGCAGTGTAACATGAAATAAGGAAGCAGGCAGGACAAAAGGAAACATTTGAATCAGGCTCACCGTGGAGTCTGCAGGGAGTCTCACAATATTGGTTCTGCACCTGTGTAACACAGGTCAGGGAATCTCTCACAGTCTCGAGCCAAACAACGTGTGCTGAGCTGGGGTTTGTGTTTCATAAAGACACTCCAGAGCCAGACAACCGAGGTTTCGTTAGTGAACTGCATCCAAAGTTAACCACTGGATAGGAAATATGCAGCTTGTTTCCAGTTGGGATTTCTGACCTCAAATTCTACCCCTGCTTTGAGCTTTATTACTTGGGCCTGCAAAGCTGCAGGGCAGCTCTAGGGTTGGACATCTCCTCTGTGCACAAAGTCCCTGTAACCCACAAACCTGTGACATTCAGGATGCTCAGTCAAGCTCTAGTTGTTCCTCATCCAGAACATTTAGCACTGGCTTCCTTCAGCCAAGACAAAAATCAGCTGAAAGACCAATAAGGAAAACAACTGTTTAAGCCACTGGAAAGGATGGTCAGAATTCAGAAGAATTTGGCTCCCTGAGCATCAAAATAACATGTCTGAATGTGCTTTCTACAGCAAATGCACAATGATGATGAGGATGATGATTATTGTTATTCTTATTTCCAGGGGCACTTTTGCAAAGGTTTGATTTCCCATGTCAGCATTTCAGCTTCAGGTTCACCTCACTGTGGTTTGATCATTTTCCCTCACAGCCCTTACCCTGCACAAGGCCAGTGACCATCAGCCAGCACTGGGGAGCTGGGCTGGAAAGGTCCAAGCATCCAGGACATCCCTCCAGGACCATCACTGCCTAATGCTGCTCCCTGCCCCTTGCTGGCCTTTCTCTAAACCTCCCTGAGCTCTGCAGTGGTCCTTACAGATCTGAGCAGCACAAAGAGGAATCCTTTCCACATGTCTTTGCAGCTGTGATTTTTGTTCTCCAGGACACCCAGGGACACTGGGGTTTCAGGAGATCCAGCAAATCCCTCACATCCTCTGGTCCCCATGATGTGAAGAACAAGTAAACACTTGCATCCCATTAGTGGTGAGCTCAGAGCTGTGCAAAGGACGTTTTGTTTGGGTTTGTTTTCTGTTGTTTCCTTGTTAACTTCTGGGTGAGGAAAGATTAGTAAGGGAAATTTCTCCTTGGGGTTAGCCAGGCACATTTCAGTCTCACCTTCAGATTTTTAACTCTTCAAAATAGCTACACCTCCAGCTCATTTTAGACTGAAAAATCAGAGGATATCCAGAATCAAAATGTTTTCCAGGATTCCTGAATTCTGTTATTTTGACCCAAAACTCATTGAATGCTTCCCAAACCTGGGGATCCATTCACTTCCTGATGGGATCAAGCCCTCAATCACCACTTGCCTATTTGCACTTTCTCTGACCTGTGACATTGACCCAACAACGAGCAGCACTGTGTGTCCCCTAAGAGACCTCATGCTGGTGGCAGTTTGAGGAGCTTATTTTGAGGTTCCAGCTGATTCCACCTTGAAACTCTCCTAAAAAATGCCTTAAAATGGCAAGTTTAAACCCATGAATGAAGGTCCAGCAGATGGGGAGGTTTCTGCTGGAACATGGCAAGCACTGGGTAAGGCTGGCTGTCAGCCAACCTCCTCTCCCATGCCTGTCACCCCACGCACTCAGCCTCAATATTATGTTACTCTTACAGCTGTGGAGAGTTTGACAGTGAATTTTGACCCTCCCTGTGAGCACTGATGAGGAACGGGGAGAAGAGCCTGCGAGTCCAAAATGGACAAACCCAGAGTGGTGCAATTTGCTTGTGATACACCGAGAAGGAACTGAATACCTCCAGAGACACCTCCAGCCCCTCCAGCCCCACAGCAGCTCACGACAGCTCAGCATCAACAGTCACTTCTGAGCACCAGGCAACAATACACTGGCAAATAAGCTCCAAGCAGGGCTTTAAAATGACACAGCTTGAGCCTCAGAGGCTGATACAGTCACTGGTGCCTTCTGGCAACAGGGCTGATTTTGGCACTTTAAAACAAGCACAGGGCCAGATTGCAATGGGAAGCAACAATCATAATTCTCCTACAGCCAAAGAGCTCCTAGGTTTCGTACCCACTGAGAGTTTAGCCCCAACTGCACAATACAGAAAGTCGAGGGCACTTAATCAAATCAAAGCTCTTAACTATTTAAGTTCATCTTTCTCCCTGAAATGTGTCTGCAAGACACTCTCAGGCACTTCACCAGAGTTAATTGCCTGAGCCCAAACCATCACAGCCCACAAATCCTTTAAACTTTGAGAACTGACTTAATGCTGAACAGCTGCCAGGCACTCACTTGCCCGCAGCCATGGGAACAGCTTTTCTTATCGATAAATGGGGATTCCTGTGTGTGCAACACCCAGGAATGGCACTGGAAATGCCTCTGCCTGGAGATTAGGATATGCTAGCAAAAATTTGAGTGCAGCTGGAGGCCAAGCAAGATGCACATTCCCACTAAACCATGGTCCAGTCCCTTTCCAGAGGTGTGGAATGCCAGCGTGGGGTGCTGGAAAAACGGAAACAGCGCTGGAAAAAATTTTTTTTGCTGTAAATTGCTGCGCTTCCAAAGGCAGGACACTGCAGCTCTCCTCCATGGGGAATCACTGGGCTACCTCCAAGAGCCATTGGTAAATGAGGGCTTCAATGGTGACAATTGCACCAGTACAAAAGCAATCTCCTCTTTTAGTCCAATTAGTGCTGTGCTAAATCATCAGCCCCAGCCTTGCCTTCAGTGGGAAGAGACACATCTGTGAGGCTCCTCTGCTGCATGTGGTTTGTATTATCCTCTAGCACAATATGCATAAACTAATGCTGTTCTACACTTACACAGCACCTCATCTGGAAATCTGAAAGCGATTTATGAATGGTGGGCATCTGTGACATTTTACAGATGGAAATTGAGGCACAGAGGGATTCAGTAATTAGCCCCAGACTTGCACAATGAGTCAGCTGCCGAGCAGAGCTCATTATTTGTTCTGTAGTAACATCTAGTGTCCAAACACAGAGGGAGAGGAGTCTTTGTCCCCAAAAAGTGTACAAGCACACCCAAAAATACCACCCATGCCTGTGTTCAGACCAAGACTGTTGAGGAACAGTCAGAGTGAATGCACAACCTAAAGCACAGCCTCCCCTGGCAGACCCCAGGTCTCTTCATTCTTGAAATACAAACACAGGCAAGGAGAAGGGTTAATATGCCTGCAAGTTTGTCTGCTTTTTCCACATCAGTTGATCTAATAAAAAAGATTGATTCTCCCCACAAATCTGGCCTCACTTTAACAAATCATTCGATTTGACACAAAGGACTATATTCAGATAGTTTAAATTCCACTTCACTCCCTGAAACTAAAGTTTCTAATGGGCTGAACCAACCAACGGCAAAGGCCAGGCAGAGACACCCACCTCGGGCAGGGCTGGAAGTACCTGAATTCAGCCAGAAACATCTGCAGATCTCTCTGTACTGCAGTGCTTAGGAGCCCACAAGGAGTGTCACCGTGGGAAAGAAAACACACAGCCCTTCCTGAGGCTTGGAGAAACACAGCAGCAACTCACACTTCTGAGAGCCTCCCAGCAGTGCACATAACCCTGGATTACCTGCCCACCTTTCCTGAGGCAGTGGACCAGGTGTTGGAGTGACAATCCCAAAGTATTGGGATGCAGATCACCAGGGTGTAGAAAAAGCCCATAAAAACCACATTCAAGCAATACTGTCTCTGCCTTGCTGCCTGGCCCCACAAACCCTCAAAAGGGTTTAGCCCACATCCTAAAGTCAGAGTACTATTTGGAAGCTAAATGACTAAAATCAAATCATAGAAGGAAACCTTCAACTATCAGGCAACAGGAGGTATCCCAGGCCAGACTGGCAAGAAGGAGGATTCCTTCCACAGTCAAGAAAACCCCTAAAAATCCAACCAACCTGTAAATCATAGAAGGGTAGAATGGTTTGGTTTGGAAGGGAATTTAGAGATTATCCAGTTTCAGTCCCCTGTCATGGGCAGGGACACCTCCCACTATCCCAGGCTGCTCCAAGCCCCAGTATCCAACCTGGCCTTGGACACTGCCAGGGATCCAGGGGCAGCCACAGCTTCCCTGTGCAACCTGTGCCAGGGCCTCCCCACCCTCACAGGGAAGAATTTCTTCCTAATATCTAATCTAAACCTCTCCTCTTTGAATATAAAACCATTGCCCCTTGTCCTGTCACTATCTGCCTGTATAAGAAGTCCCTCTCTTTCCTATTTATAATCCCCCTTTAGGCACTGGAAGAGGCTCTAAGGTCTCCTTGGAGTCTTCTCTTCTTCAGGCTGAACAACCCCAGCTCTCTCCTTTGTAGGAGAGGTGTTCAGAGCTGAACACCTGAAACACCCATCAAAACCAACATAAACAGCCAGCCCCCATTCTCTAATCTGCTGTCACGTTAGCAGAATAGCAGCATCACTAGATTTTGCCTGGATAAAACCTTAAAAGGAAGTGCACAATGGAGTAAACCACATTTTAAAATAATTTAATCTCTTGACTCCTCTGAGGGCTGTGACATGCAAGGGCAGGACTCTTCATGCTCTCTGTGGACACCCAACAGGAAGATGCTGAAAAGGGCACAGCCAGCAGGGGAGAAACTGAAGCACAAAGCTTCAGGCCAAGGAAACAAATCACCACTTTGAAAAGACAATCCAGAACTAAGAGTGGGCTGTGGCAGCACCAATAACAAGAACTGCAGAAAATGCAGATGTAATTTCTGCTGACACAATACTTTCCCACGTGCCCTTGGACATGTCATCAGTTCCTCCCCATGGCAGCTCCAACATGAGGCTCACTGTGCTGAGAAGTGCATTTGTGTGCCAGGAAATGCCCAAGTCAATAGAGAGGAGTAACCAATAGCATCCCAAACCACGGCAGAAAATAGGAAAGAGAATGAGGATAGAAGCTGAAGGAGCTTTCCCTCCCAGAAGGACTGGGGCTGGTTTCTCTATTCAGATATTGATTTTCTTTCCTGATACAGTAAGACCTAAGAATTTCAAGGAAGCTGTTACACCCTCGAAATGTCCTCTGTTCTCCATAGTGGGCACAGGGAATAGTGTTGGGCACCTTCAGGGTCCCAAGGGATGCAGCACTGCAGATTTGAGGCAGATCCTTCCCAGGCTGCCCTCTCTGCCCCGCTGGGCTGCTTCCCACTCCTCCAGCTGTGCCTGGGAGCCACAGACAATTCCACCCTGCACACCCATCCCACGAGGAATCAGCAGAATGTTCTGTGACCCCCATGGGCAGAGCACAGAGCTGAACCTCAGCCAGAGCAAGAAGCACAGCTCCACAGAGGGTGGGGCACTAGGACTGGAGTTTGTCCTAATCTGAGGCTTCACAGGAGCTTCTGGGCTGTGGGACATGGATTTTTCTGCTGAGTGTGCTCAGCAAGGGGAGCAGAGAGGCAGAGCAGTGGCAGATCTTCATGCCCTGTCACACCACTGCCTTCACAACCCAGCCCTTGGGATAACTCATCTGCTCAGCATGTGCTGCTTCAGAGGCCCCACAATTTTAATTTTCCACAAAACCTGCACCTGGCCACCAGGTACAAAGATTCCCATGTAAATTCCTGCTTCTCACTGAATAACCATCACTGGACATACATTGTAGAATTTAAAACCTTGGCTGGGCTTTTGCAGGTGCACCAGAGAACTTTCAAGCCACTTTTAACATCGGTTTGGAGACACACAGTTCATGTACCAGCAAACACAATTCAGCTTTCAGTCACTTTTAACCTTTCAAACCAGTTTGATTTCCTCAGGGGAGGCTGTCCAGGGACACCAACACAGAGCAGACACCAGGCTGCCAGATGCCAGTGCCTGAGGAACCTCTCTCCTCACAGGACAGCCTGCAACTGCAAACAAGGCCACAGCCACCATCCCTCTGAGCATTCACCTCATCAAGGAACCCCATTTCTGGGGTTACTTCTGGCTCTTCTCAGCATCCCACCCCCAAAGAATGATGAGAAGCATGAGCAGGTTGAGGAGAGCAGAGGTATGAGTTTTAATGGCAAGGAGAGCACAACAGGTACCCTGGGACAGCCCCAGGAGCCTGGTATCCTCTCTCAGACAGTGAACCAAGCAAAAAGGAGGAAAGTGCAAGCAGGATGGCCTTTCCCAGGTGGTCATCAGGCACTGCTTGGGCAGTTCCCAGAGAGAAGCAGGCCATTCCCAGCTCCCTTTTCCCTTTTCCAGATCCTTGAGGGAAACTGAGGCAAAGAGCAGGCAGAGACTCACAGATCCCCCCTCCCACAAGCTTCTCCCCAGAAGCACAGGGCATCCCTGGCTGGCACAGCCCCCCTCCCCCAGAGTGCACCCCAATTGCTCTGCCTTTCCAGGGAGCCCCTGTTGCCCACTTACGGTCCTGGCTGGGAAAGGAGCCGTGCTGGCGGCCGGGTGAACCTGCGGGGGAGACAAGGAATTATCACTGGGTGTGCCAAACCCTCGCCCTGCACAGCACTGGCTTAGCAAGGAAAGGCTCCCTCAGCTGCTGGAGCAAAGCTCGGTAAGGGACGGAAGTGATTCTGTTGCCCCTCTGGCAGCAGCAAGCGCAGCCCCCCCGGCATGCACAGCACTCAGCACCCTCCCGAGGGCTGAGAGGAGCTTAAAACAGCCCCTGATAAACCTCCTGTAGGAAACAGGCTGCAGCATCCACTGTGGCTGAGTGTAAAAGGGGCTGGGGTTGGATCTGGGGTGGGTTTTTGGGATAATAGCAGTCACTGCTTCCATCACACATGATGGGGGAAAATGGTCCTGGGTGCAAGGAGGGAGAGTAGCTGCTGTGGCTTTGGCTGAGCCATGGGGAGAAGAGCTCAGGACTTTTCCAGCAGCTGGTGCACGGGCTAAAAATGAAGTTTGTGACAAGAAGAAGAGATGGAGTCAAGGGGGGGGGAGGTCTTTAGCAGTATGGGCACAGCAACACCCCCTAATGCTTAGAAAAACAGAGTACACTGCAGAGGGGGTGTCTGCCCCCCTCTCTGCCAGGGACAGCTTGTCAGCTGGGTTGGTTACCTTCCCTCCACAGACTTTTTCTGTTTCCAAGTGTAAAACCAGAGATGACGACTCCCAACTGTCTTTATAACCAGTCTGAGGTCTGTGAAGACCTAATTATTTAAGTCTGTGAACCACAAAGCACTTTCATCTGGAAAGCACAATATATGAGCAAATCGGTATCTGTGTTTTGTGAATAAAAGGGTAATAAAAGAAATAAGAAAAATGCTAAACAAGCAGAGAAAATAATTATCCTAGCAGGAAAAACTTCCCCCAGCACTGGAGGGTGACAGTCTCACTGAAGTGATGGATATTAGTCATGATCAGCACACATAAAACCCTCTTGAAGATACTAACTGCAAACAACTGTTACAAGAGTTTACAAGAGTGTGTTTGTTGTACCAGTGTCTAGAAACATCACATTAAAACCAACTAAACAAGATCAGATAATTGCTTTGAATGTGGTTTTTGTTAGTTTGGGGTCCTGGATGGTTTTGTTCAAATGCCTGGGAAGCTGAGCAGCAAATTTTCTTCTACTCATCCTCACTGTGAGGAGCAGGAGATGCTGTTCCATTTTCACCAGTGCAAATCTGGACAATATCTGGAGTTCTTTAGGACCCTCAAAGAGTCACTAGAGCCCACATACATTTCTCTGGGGCAGTGATGCTCTAATATTCCTCCAGCTCTGCTGTGTCACTCAAGCTATAAAGCACATAAGCAGTGATAAGGGTCTCAGGTCAGTCCCACAGTCAGTGTTACATTTCCCCTAAAGCTATTCTTTGACGGAAATAAATAGAAACTTGACTGCTGGTGTGACTCCCAGCAGGTGTTTTCTTGATGTTGGGCAAGCCTGGGACATGTGGATGAGGAGAAAACTGCCCAGAATGGACACCAGCACTATCTTACTCCCTTTTCCTTACAGAAATTGTGTCTCAGCAGGACCTGACCCCAAGACCCTCACAGGATCACCGCTGTGGGGAATCTTTTCAGCAAGTTTAATCCAAGATTTGTGATTCAGTGATGCTCATTCAGCAAGGACATGGTAAATCAGATCCCCAAGAAGACGTTGCCATAAATTCCTCTCATGATTTTTCTCAGATGAGCAAGCACAGCCTGTGCTGCTCTGCTCACAGCACTTCTCCTCCCACCAGCTCGAGCAGTGGGAGCCAGGCAGCAGTGTTTGCCACAAGGAAATCCTGTAGGGACAAGGTGATGGCCCTGCTGCAGCCTTTCCTGCATCCCCAGCTGGCCCCAAGCTGTCAGCTCCTGCTGCACCCCCATCTCTGGCTGCAGAGGAGAGCAGGCAGGAGGGATGTGGGACACATCCTAAGGCAGGGCAGCCTGGCTGGATCACAGTGCCACTGAAGTGCAAACACAGAAAACATGGCATTTATTGAGTGAGACCTTCCTGTTGCATGGCCAGGACCTGGTTTGCAGCAGGAGCCATGCAGGTAAGTCCCAGCCTCCCACAGAAACCTCCCTCCAGACACTCCAGCTACTGATCCTGTCAGATGTGGTGTCTAAATCTTCTTTTCGTATGTCTGCATCAAGCCACAGTAATGCCCTGCTCCTCAGAAATCCAGTCCAACCCACCCTGCTCCCTGTCTCAGCTACAGCAGCTACAGGGCTGCAGGTGAGGATGGAGATGTAGCTCCAGCACCTTCCCCACCTCCCAAAACAGCCAGCTGGAGAAATTCATAGCCCTTTCCTCTGAGAGGAGACAAAGCTCTCTCATCCAGGTCAGATACCAGCACAGGCAAGTCCCAAAAAGCCTAAAAACTGGTTACTCTGGGCCAAAGAGCTGCTCTCCATGCCAGTGAGGGACACATCAGCTGCAAGAGGAGTGCAGAGAAACAAGAATGCAGCTTCACATTTGAGCCCAAGTCTGGCAGAAGCCTCCCCTTTGCTCTGGGACTGTCAGAGCAGCCTGAGGAGATGCATCAGTGCAGAACATGGATTGTGAGGGAAGGGGAAGGAAATTCATCTTGTCTTTCTAAAATAAGATTAACCAAGCACATCCTGCATGAGATTTTTGGGAATGGGGTAGTCAGAGGAAATAGCAATGCAACAAACCTCTTTGGTGCTCTGCACCACTGCAGAGCATCCACACTACCTGCAAGCCATAACAAAATGCTCAAAACCACATGGTTTTGCACTCTTAACCAAGTAATAGAATAATCACTATGCAATAAATTTTCTTTCATCATTCAACCATTAACAGCAACTTCAAACCACCGAGTTCTGCTTCTACTTTGAGAAGCAAAGATTCCAGTTTAGTCCTTTCCAGCTGAAATGAGATAAATGTTTAATGCCTTCTGCAAGATCTGCAGAGTCAACAAAAATACCAAAAGCCAAATCCAGAGGGATTAACTAACTCAAGATCCATCTAGAGTTAAAAACAGCATCCACAGCGAGCACAGAACTTTCTCCCTTTGCACAACAGTGTCAGGTCAAGATCAATGACATTAAAAAAAAAGTTTACTAGGTCTTTTCTGCAATAGCAATGAGAAAGAAAAAACTGAATCTCAAGAATTGCAACAGAAAGGCCAGTCAAAGGTAGAAATGTATTCCACAGCCCTGTGCAGAGAATCCATTTCTGGACATCTGCCTAAAACTCTGCATCCGCCTTGTGCTGGCTCAACCCCCACTGCTCTTGGCAGGTGAGATAGAATATTGGTTATAAAATGAGCTCTATATTTTATAAGTTTCATAAACATTTTTTTGAAAAAAAACCTGGAATATGAGGTATTCTCAGAGATTCTGTGCCAGAGAGTAATGTGGTCTAACTTGGAAACAGAGTTACCACCTGTTCATGGCAACTGCTCTTTTAATCTTCATTTCTGTTTTATGAGCTGACCAACACTATTTTATTAGCTGACAATTAGTTTAGGTTGATTTAATTAAGCAAAATTGAGTACAATCCCTCTTTCTTCCAGGGCAAAGGTTCTGCAGGATTAGGGGTATGAGCAACATGGAACCTGTATTAACAAAGCTAAATTCCAGACCTTTTTGTCAAAAACAATCACATGACTGTTGAAGTAAATATATGTCAGTGGACACAGAGATTGTCTAGGTGTTCTAAGAGAAACAAAGAGATGTTCTAGGAGAAAAAGATATGTTCTAAGAGAAAAAGAGATGTTCCAAGAAAAAAATAGATGTTCTAAGAGAAAAAGAGATGTTCCAAGAGGAAAAGGCAGGCTCTGGCTGCCTGGGGAAAACCAGAGGTGACAGTTTGACACCAGCACTGGTGCTCAAGTTTAACTGGTTTGAGTTGCCACCTTTGCTTTTAGAGTGAGTGTCTGCACCTCATGGATGGAAACTGTGCCAGATAGGAAGGAGAAAGATGAAAAATGACCCAGTCTGAAAATACGAATTGATTATTGTTCAAGAAGATCAATTCCTTAAACCATATGGAACAGACAGGGTGGGAGGAAGAGCAGGCATGTGAAGGGATGATTTGAGCTGGAAGTGGCTCATTTAACTGATGCAAGGATGAAGACATGGTCATTGCCTGCCACTGTCAGGCAGTTCTCAGAGCTGGTGCTCTATCTAAAACTTGAAGCTGATGACAAAAATCTGTTAATATCAACAGGTCAGCTGTATCTTGAAGAGATGACTCCAAAATGGATGTTGCACAGGAGGCAAGGAAAGTTTTTCTGTCGGTTCTTCTATGAGCAAATAGCCTCATGCATCAGCATTTGGGCAAAAGAACCACATGTCTGCTGTATAAGGCAGCACAGGGCAGATAACTCAGCTTTAATCTATCTTTGGGTTTGGCTTTGCTTGTTGTGTAGCTGTATTCTTCTTTATTTTTTTCCTTTAATATTTTTATAACATCTCTAGAGCTATACCAGGAAGGAGTTCCCACCTGGGCAAACACCCCAAGTTCAGCACAAACCCAACATTTCACACAGACAGCAGCTTTAGCTTTAGCTTTAGCTGTGACTCAGGTTCAGGCTGAGAGGATTTAGTCTTCCTCACACAGGTTGTACAGATGTTTATGCTTGGCTCATTTGAAAGATTCAAATAACAATAATTGACCAAAATCTGCAGCCTTTTGAGTACCAGCTCTCACCAAGGTAAGCTTGAGGGAAATACTCAAAGATGAATTTTCTCATGTCACAATTGCCTGAGTCCCACCTTAATTGCAACAAGGCAGGACCCAGTGGTTAATTTGATGTGCAGAGCTTGCAGTTGTGGCCACAACTCAGCCCTGGAGGATTGACAAAAACGACTGTAACAGTAGTAGAGGCTGGGGTGCAGTTCAGTGCAGACAATTTTGCAGTCAAATGGCTCTTCTGTAAGATATATGTTGCCTTTGACACTTACTGAGCCTTGAAAAGTGAGCCACCACCATCAGTTATAACTCCCTGGCAAGGAAAGCACTAATAATTCTGACTAATTGTCATGGAAAGTTACCCTGATTGCAAATTTGACAGTTATAAAAATCCAATTTCGGAATTCCAAACAGGCCAGGAACATAATTAGGCTCTACATTTTAACACCCTCTTGATCAATGGTGGGGTAATGGAGACCCTTCCAAGGGCTTTGTTTTGAAATGAATGGCGCCATATTGATGAAACAGCTTGGACCCAAACCAGAAATTAAATTGAAAGTTTAAACAATGCAGCTGTATTTTATCATCCTGTATTGTCAAGCTTTAACGAAAATAGCTCCTAAACAGAGCCACATGTTTTGCCTGTTGCCCAAAAACTGAAGGTGAATTTTAAAACCCTTTCCTAAGCTGCAGGATGCCAAGATTTTTCAGCTAGAAGTTATTATTAGGACACAACAGTATTTCATAGAAGTCCTGACAATGGTTTTGTATGGTTTCTGTAAAAGCAACTTCATTTTTTACACCGGAGATGGCTCAGATGAGTGACGCTTCAAAAAAATGGAACCTCTGTTCTGTATTTCTTCTTGTTCCATGTACATGTGACAAAGGCAAAAATAAAACCACATTTCAATCATCACAACAACCAATACAGGGCGAGTAAGTTGGATTTCTCCCTCATCTTATGTTTCATTAATGAACATTGTCAGCTGCCTTCTAATCCCTGGAGCTGGAGGCAGATTTACTGAGGATCTATCAGGTGTTTCAGTGTCACTGAGAAACCTGCAGTCAGCTCTTACTTTGAGGGTTATCTCTTGCCTTTGAGGATTAAGATATGATTAAAAAAACACTCATTAGTTACAACACTCCAAGAACCACATCTTTGATTTTTCTAGCAAATTGGTCAGGATAGAGACAGAAAACGTATAATGAGACTTAGTCCTTTTAATATCCAAGGATGGATTTGCACAGCTGGAAAAGTAGGGAAAACTCTGGGTTTTGGCTTGTAATCTGTTCAAATAGCCTAGAGGATTTTAGGGGGTGCAACTCATACAAATTAAATGGGATTCTACCACATTTATTTATTGGAGTATAGTATTGCAGTAAGATGGCAAGACTCAGTTCCACACTGAGCAAAAATCTGCTGAAAACCAAAGAGCACATTAAGTCCTACCAGCCTTTCCCATAAAAATTTAAGTGTTCAATCTCAGTTTTGAATATCCATAATCCCAGAAACAAGACAGGAAAAAAGCTCCAGGATTGTAACCCTCCAGCAGATTAGGTTCAATGGCTCAACCCTCCCATATGCTCCAAGGATGAGGTATTTTAATTGGATCTCTGAGGAAGCTTGCAGAGGGCTGCACACAACTTTCATCTCGGTCCACCGGATGAAGGAAGGGAGATGAGACATGAAGAGATAAAAAAGCTGAGAACAAAGAGGTCCATGCGGTGCCTGCAGCTTCCCTCACGCTGTATAAACACGTCTGAGGTCAGGCCAAAGCCTCTGACAATGGTGCTCTGCAAGTCTGAGTGTCTTTTATCTTCCTGTGCAGCTCAGGCTGTCCAGCAGCTCGAGGTTTCCATGGAGTGTCACCCGTGTCACTCCTGCTGGAAGAGCTGTGAGCTGGACACTGAGCCAGCCCTGACAATCAGCAGCACAGGAAGGGCTGTGGGAGCTGCAGGGATCCCCAGCAGCCACCCCTGTGCCCAGCCCAGCAGGACAGTGCCCTGCAGGAAGGCAGAACTCCCCTGGCACTGGAATTTAGGCCATTTCTCCACAAGGAATGGTGCTAACACAGGGACACACCAGCCATCCCAAGGCATGCAAATCAGGCAGGGATGCTCAGTCTCTGGAGATATCCCTCCTTCTCCCTCTTCCTACTCCATCCTCCCTACTCCAAGGGGAGCCTGGGTGGCTGGCAAAGCAGACAGGCAGACAGATGAACTTCAGGGAGATGAACACCTTTGTTCATGTTTTACATCACTGCCTAATAAACATGGATGTGGTACATCCTTTCCTTGCATATATTAAGTGTGTTACAGAGGCTGAGTGGCTCACAGTCATATCAGAGGTCACACGTGCACCTTGGGCACACCATGAGAAATGCTATTTTTATTCATCTTTTCACCCCAGCATTTTACTGCCCTGCAAATTCTCATGCTGTTAAATGCTACCTAAATGTCAAGATGAGGAGATGCCTTTTAATAAGGTTGCTACTCCCGTCCATCTGCCACTGATCAAGATCTCATGGGCATTTTTATCTCTCTTAGCAGACTAACAAGACTGTAGAAGAGGCAAGAGAAACACCAGACAAATAACTTAGATATTGCAGCCTGGAACGTGAGCATGGCCTTCAAAAGAGCACCCAACAGACAGCCACTGAGGTGGCTAAGGAAGGAGAAGCACCAACCTGTCCTGTGGCAAGTTTTCTCTCCACTCCTTTCATGGCTAATGAACATCCAACAATGCTTGATAAAAACAGTGTCTGCTACTGATCAAGCACTGGTTGCTTTGTATCACACTTGAATCTAACAGGAAGAAATGTCCAAGAAGATGTATTGTCTAAGTTCAATGTTTTATCAAAACCAGATGAGCACACATAGCCCGAGGTGCTGGGCAGAAGCCAAAACACACAAGCAGGGAACTGCAAGCGGGTAGAATGTGACACTTGAATTACAAAAGATGTGCTTACCTCTGTGCCAAAAAGCATTTTTACCATGATGGTACAGTGTATCTGGAACACCTCTGCCTCCCCCAACACAACTCTGTAGCTGCTACAAAGCCTCCCCATGTCAGGCTCTGCTGAGTGGAAATCCCAGCTCAGACCACCTCGGGATGATGCACTGCAGTGCCTTTCCTTTTACACGTTCATTTACACAGACATGCTCATGTGCACACACAGAGGAAAACTGCTTCCATCACAGCCATTTCTACATTCTTTGGAGTACTACTGAAAAGCTTTCTGAATGATTTCCTTCACACTATGGCCTTGGCCTTCAGTGAGGAAGCTTTCCCAGCATTTTCCTCAAAGGCATGGTGTTATGGTGGAGAAAAAGCAAGACAGAACTGCCAGAGGTTTAGCCCTGACTTTCCAGTGACCACCCATATTCCTCCACCTACCCCTTGCTCCACTCTGTGCCTGTTTCAGTCTAAGTCCCTCTGGTTTGGAGTCACTGGGATGTGGAGATGTGTGTTTAAGCTGGAATGGACATGTCTTTTCTGATGTAAAGCCCCAGCTTGTAGTTTCCTAGCTCCCATCTGCTGAGGAAGCACAGCTCAGTGGTGATACTGAGCCCATGATTGCCTCCCAGGATAGCCAACACCAAGTACCAGCTGCCCTGTGGAATTCTGATACCTGCCATGTGCACTTAGGCAAAGATCCTAAACTCTCTGTGACAAGAACATGAGGGAATAGAAGGCACTAAACCACCACCAAGCTATGCTTGCTTGTTTTTTATGTGCTAAATCATTGTTTTCAATTTACTTCGAGCAAGGCAAACACATCTTGAGTGGGTTTGTCACATTCCTGGTAAAGCACAGTCCACCACTGCCCGTTGAAAAAGCTGCAGGGCAACAGGAAATGTCTCAAATGTCCCCAAATTCCTCACTCCCCAGCGCCATCCCAGTGATATCTCTCTATGCCTGTGAAACCTGGCTGCACTTTACACCATGAAAATTAGTAGCAGAAGAGGCATTCTAGCCCCTGGACATTTTGTGTGTCCAGCCAAGTCCATGGAAAAGGCACTGCCCCACCCACTGCCACAGATGCAATGGCCACAGTTCCCTCACTAACACCCACCTACTCCTCCATTGCTGAAAAGTAACATAACTGTTGGAAAGAACTGCAAAATAGTTTTTAAGGTTCATTAAAATATTTCAAAAAGTCACTTTGATTTAAAAACCCACCTTAATAAAGCCGTATTTATAGTTTCTTTCCACAGTCTTCATCCATTTATACAGCTGCAGTTCCTCTAGAAGACAGTTCAAAGAAATGCAGCTCCAGGCACCCAGTCAGAGCCTAAAAATCCACTGCTGAATTGCCCAAGATTTTACTAATAAAATTTGTCTTCAGTGATATAAACTGAAAAGTCAAAGCAGCAACCTGCTCACAATCTACTGCAGAAGGGTTTTCAACCTGCGGCTCAATTCCATGAACAAAAGGTGTTCCACATGACTTATGATTGCTGGAGGGAGCTAGGGGAAGAAACAGGGTAAGTAGGTGTTGAAATTTCTTAGAGATCTGACCACATCTTGGGGTATTTTCACGGCTCAGAGAAACAGGCACTTCATTTCTGATCTGAGAGCAGAGCAGCCACTTGATGACTTCTAGGAGAAGAGGCCACCTGCTTTCACAGCCTCTACAAAAGGACATTCTCTCAGTTAAAGCTTCCACACAAGCCCTGTAGAAAGATTAGAACAGAACAGAATAGAATAGAATAGAATAGAATAGAATAGAATAGAATAGAAAGATATTTTGATTCCTTCTCCCTGAGGTCCAAGATACCCCAATGAGAGGCATCAACCTATCAAAAGCTGTTCTCATGATGCTGCCAGATCCAGCTTAGCTGAAAAAAACCACGAATAAATTTCCTACCAATGCCTGGGTACAGCCTCCCTGCTCCACCCAGTGAGCTACAGGTCAGACTTCAAGCCTATGAACAGGGGATAAATTTGGAATTGCTGAACTCATCTAATAACTAAAAGCAATGAGTTTCATGCCGTGCAGGAATTACACAACATTAACATTAGGATGGTATCAAAAGGTGTGCAGAAAACCTAAAAGGTATTTGCTTTCCTACATTGCTGCCTTTGAGCTATAGCATCTACTAATGCAGCCCATCTTCAGTGTCCATTATTCCCATGGAAGAAAGGGAATGTTTAGGGCTGCAGAAGCTGCCATCTGACAGGTCCTGTTGTAGCTATGAGTTTGTTCCATGCTCACAGAGGGTTCTGCTCTCAGTGCTCCTGAAGCATTGCTGTTCAATGAGGGAGGACTATTTAACTTGCAAAGTCAATTAATGCACAAGCAAGACTGGGGTTATGTTTGATTAAATAGAAAACAAAAAAAACCAAACCATATAAGCTTATTGAAGGGCCAACAGATAACAAACAGGACAAGAGTCAAGCCTGTTATCAGTGAATGGGGACAACCAAATCATTCTGAGCTGGAGATATAAGATGTTGACTGGGAAATGCTGGACCTGGACTGCACAGTAAGTGCCTGTAAGACCAGCAAGGTTAATGAGAACAGCAGGACAGGGATATCTCCAACAGCCAGACTCTACATCCTAAAATTCTCTGATTTCAGTCACTATGAAATTCCAGTGCTTCTCTGATAACATCTAGAAGGCAAACGTTACCACAGCACAATCTCTGAGGAAGCAAATTTCAGAATTGAAATGACCTCTGAAATATTTGCCTTCATCACTTTTGCCAAGAAACTTGGGGCAGTTTCATCTTTCATCATTGCTGGTTCTCAGCTTTTGACAAACAGCAAGCATTAGGTTATTATTAGCAGCAGTAGCTTAAATTAATACCCAAGAATCTATTTGCCCTTTGGTACTGAAGGAATTTCAAAGGACAAAAAATATTCTAAAACAAACAAACAAACAAACAGAAAAACCCCTACCACTCAGAAATTCAGCTTAGTTAGCATGCCTGGATTCAATCTGTAACTCCTTAGAAATCACAAGCCAGTGGAAGCTTAACTCAAAATCACGGGATGGGAATGCACCTGGAATTCTCATTGTGGAGGGTAAATGACACATTTTTAAACTCTGAAGCTTGGCTGATATTTCAGGTAGTGAAATAGCTGCCCAGCCACCTCCTGCCCATGTGTGATGGGACAGGTGGCTCCATTCACATCAGCCTTGAGTAAAAAAATGTGTCCTCAGCTCTCACCCACCCAACAGGGTAGGCAGGAGAATCCTCTGCCTCAACACCAACACTGTCCATACTTCTCAAGGAAAAATCATCCTTCCTGCTCCATTCCCTGGACAAAAATAATATTACTGACAGGGTTACAGCTCCCTGGGGACACAGACAATTGCTTTCTCATTTCACATCCCTTGGATACATGCATCTAACTCCAGATGTCCATGGAATATCTCATTCTGTAGCAGGCTACCAAGTTTTCAATTAATGAGTGATTCTGATTAGCACTGGCCAGGACATGGGCAGCTGTGAGGACATTGAATATCTGAAGGAAAGTTGTGCCATAAAGTCCCACATCACACAAGACCATTGACAGGAACTCTAAAAACAATCATTATTCAGCATGTTTTTGTGAAGAACTTCCCCCACACAAACCAAGACAACCCCACAGTCAGACAAACCATGAAATGCTGCTCAGGCCATGCCTGCTCTGCTCACACTATCCCTCCCCCAGATAACGTGGCCTTGCCTGTGCTAATCCAGCTGTTTTATTTTGTGAATTGGAGTCTAAATGCATAGGCAAGAGAACCACGAGTTCAGATTCACCCGTGCACAGGGGGATTTTCTCTGATAATCCCACTCGTCGTTACGGAAGCTTGATGTGAGAACGATGAGCCACTAATATCCCCTGGGGAGAGCCCAGCCTAGACTCCACAGGCCATTCAGGGGCTGCATCTGTGGATCTTCCAAACATGATTAAGTGCCTCAACTGCAGGGAACTGCTTTTTCTTTCTTCCCTTTTAATGAATAGCTCAGAGTTCAGAATGTAGGGAAGAGACAAAGTGCCTGAAAATAGTCAACAATGCATCAAAAGGATCTGGAAACTTCATCTTGAGTGTCTTCAGGCTCCTTGCATCCTACAACAAATTTTATAGTCTCTCTCTTGTATCTTAACCAGAAAGGCTAAGGGGAAAAGGTCACACTTACCTCAGAGAACTGAGGATCTTCTGGTCTGGACAAAACCACACAAAAGGCCAGCAAATATTTTGACATGTCAAAGTGGAACCATGTCATTTTACACCAGGCAGAATCCACCCCTTTTGCCACCAGCTCAACAGACAAGTCTCCCATTGTGAGCATATCATGTTTTATATTAACTGAGTTAATGATGTCATGGCCAGTAACTCTTCCCTCCTGACTTTCAGTTATTTCCCCATGTTTTTCACAGCACATAAATTGCAAGTTCTGATAACCAGCAGTGGTAACTGTGTGGTGTTTTCCCCTGTTCTTTCCCCTTCTCATTTTATTCTCTTCCCATAATCAGTTTTAGTTATTGTGAAAAAGTTCTGTTGATACTGACTGCATGCAAAATGTCCATCAATCAAATCGCTGCAGAGGTTAAATACTGTAAGCTGCAGCTCTGTTTGCCTTGGGACACCTCTGCATGTGCAGTTTCTGTCCCACAGCTTTGCCCACAACCTTTCAAGACATTCAGGTCTGACAAATTACAGCGCAAAGTTCAGAGCAACAAGCACACTGACAAGGGCTCTGATACAAAGCACGTGAAAGATCAAGCAGAAAACCTGCTTTCTAATATTTTTTAGCTGGTGTTGAAGGACAAATCTCAATGAAGTTGAGACGAGAGGTAACCAACAGCTCAACGTCTCAAAGAAGTCACCAGTTATGTCACTCTGGCTCAGTTCTCAGTAAAACATCCAGCTCAAAGGAGCAAGTTGCTTGAATTTCTCTCTCTCATGGCTTACATTAATTAAGTACTACTTAATGCAATATGATGTTTTCGTCATTGCGTTCTAAAAGAAAGTCAAGCAACACTGGAACTGTTCTCATGGCAGAGTTACTTGGCTGCGTTACATCTCCTACAGATGTCATCATACAGATTTAACATATGGGTCATTCCATCTGCGCAAATCGGGACTAACTTCACCAGAGTCAGCAGAATTCTGCTGCCATACAGCCCGTGTGGGATGAGAAATGGGGCTGCTGCCTTCATCCCCCAGCCACCCCACTGCAGCACTGGAATATGCAATGGAGGAGGCACTTGCTAAGAGGGGAAGAGGTGAGAAGGAAAAGCAGTGTACAAGCAGGGAGGAGTTCACATTTCTTGGGTTTGGACTCATTGCCCACTTGCTTGAGCTACAGGAGTCACTTCAGATTGGGACATGCTGGATTTGGAGAGGGTTTTTCTCCTACACTTTGACCCTGTGAAGGTGAAAAGGAGTCACAGCAATGGTGAAGCCTCTGCCATCCCCACCAGCACCTGCTGAATTCCCCTCCTGTGCTTTCCTCCCTTTTCTAGCTAAAGAGTCTACAGCACGTAGCATAATTCCTGTTACAGGAAGGAGAAGTTAATGCTGAATCTGGAGGAGCCAGGGAAGTATCAAGAGATTTCCAACAGCTGACGGCTGCTCTGGAGGAAAATCCAGCTGCTCCTTCCCATGCAGTGACCTGTTAAAGTTGGAACAGCAAATTTCCAAACCAGTCTGTAGCCATGCCTGGAACAATGAAGTGTAAATAAATTAAATTCTTATCTCGGAAAAGCTTATGGGTGTCTCACTCCGTATGCAAGCTTTTCAGGAAATGGGGAAGAGGGAGAAAACCTTCCAAAATATTTGCACTAAAATAATTTATGGTTTTTGCAGTCAGAAAAAGGGAAAAATGGATAAGAGAATAGCAATTTTTTTGTGGGACAGAACAAGCAATGCTGTCTATAGGGGAGCAGGAAAAGTTGTTTTGGATTCTGGCACTCTCTGTTCGTTAAAGGCAGTGGGAATTCGACCTCACACATGTACAGCTGGGACTGGCACAGCCTTTCTGTTGGATTCCCCCACAGAAAATTCCACTGAAGAGTTACCAGTTCTGCTGATAGCAGCACACAGCCAGCATGTATGGCCTCAAAATGATACATGGACAAAGCAATGCCAGCTCCAGAACAAAAAAATTGTATTCCCACCAGCCAAGGGATGAGGCTGGCAGGAGACAGACAGGGCAGGGAGGTGACCAGCAGTGTCCTGGCTCTGCAGCAGAGCTCGACTTTCCTAAACTGCAGTTATTTGCCCCCTCTTTTTAAAGGATAAAACTTCCAAATGAGTGTTAACACATGGAAGATCTTTCATGTAATTCCACGCCTTACACGGACACTGACCAGTGGCAGCAGCTCTGACACTTTGCCCCAAGGGTTATGGAAAGGGAACACTCAAGAAGACTCTCAGTGACATCAGGCAGCTCCACTTCCTAGGCAAGGAGCACAAAATAACAAATACCTGAATGAAAGCCTTTAAGGGCTACTGGAAATTGCCTACAATGACTATAGGAAAGTGATCCTCCTGCTGAGCAGAGCAAACCCAAGCTCAGCCTGCTGCTGTTCCCTGGGGATAAACTGTACCATGTGAAAACAGTGCAGGGTGTGTAGATAAAGAGCAGTCATGACATGAAACAAATGTCTCCTCAATTCAGTCATTTCCCACAGGGAGCATAAGTGAATCACAAATCCTAAAGACCAGGTAACTGCATTTAAAAGTAATGATACAAACTGTTCTTGAAAATTATTTGCCTGTCCTTAGATTTTGACATTAAGACCATTATTTCAGTTTGACCTTTATGTCACCTAAGATAGAACAAAATAATCCTCACTATCATAAAACAATACTGCTGGAGATACTTGTACATGTATCTTATGGCTTTTTGAAAATACTTTTCCCAAGAACTCTTAACTATCAAGAGCTTTCTTAACTAACCAGAGGTTCTCAGCAAAAAGAGAGACCAAAACTTGCAATCTGAAATTCTTAGTTCTGGACTAAGTCTTCTCATGAAAACTATTAAGACTTTAGTCGGGGGAAAAAACAAAGGCAATTCAGTAACTTTTTAACTTAAATGTCAGCTCTCTCCCTTAAAAACGTCAAAGGCAAATGTTCAAACATCCTCCCTAATGCTAATTTTATTAATACTGTCAGCAATTCTCAGTATCTCAATCTAAGACAGTGAGTCAGGCAGCAAATCAATCCAATTGCCAAATCTCCAGAGGGAAAGAAACAACAGAGGAAGCAGGCCAAAGAGATTGCTGATAATGGATATTTAGTCTTTATGTGGGACAAATACTTTGCTACTTCCTCACACTCCTTTTGCTCTGTTACACTGGGGGCACTCAGTGAGTTGTGGTTTAAATGTCTAAATATAGCCATTTGGATTACACTGCCTGGAATTTTTGTATGGGAAGAATTCCTGACTTCCCCTTCCCAAGGGCATCCCCAGCTGACTCACAGGACACCTCACCAAGGCTGGGGTCTGTGGCTTTCCAGGGTGGGACAAGTGACACTGGGTGAGGAGCAGAGCCAGCAGCTGGGTCAGGTGGCTCTGTCCTGCAGCCCACGGACACAAGGACACCTCGATGACCACACCTGAAGATCCCTTGCTAGCAAAGAGCCATTCCACACACAGCAAAATCCAGCAATTTCTTGACAGTGACACTGAGGACAAGTACAGCTGAGACCACAGGAGATGCTTTTTGAACAAGCTACTGAAACAATTTGGCTGTGGAAGCAGGATTGACCCCTTTGTGTGTAGAAAAGGAGCCAGACAGTGGAGTTGATGTCCTGTTCCTGCACTGACTCCATGGGGAGCTTTCAGCTTTCCACCCAAGCTGCTCACAGCCACATCAACTTTTCCTTTTTCTGTTCTTTGCTGCAAACCTTTATTCATGCCTCCAGCACACAGAAGATTTTCAGCTCCTAAAACAAGCAGGTAGCTGGGGTTTCCAGCACAGCATTAATGAAAAACCAACGCTGAAGAGTTTGAGACCTGCTGGGCACCGAATGGCCAATAAACACAGTTGTATTTCCTTGCCAGCATTATTTTCCTTTCTTGGTTATGTTTAAGCTGAGGGACTAAGGAGAAGCTTCTCCACATGCCTGCACGTGGAGGTTTTATTTCCTTTTCATGTGGGAATGGGGCTCATGTTTGATTTGCACTGACCCTTCTTCCCACACAATGCCAGATCTCTATCGCCTTGGCCGTGGGCCACACGCTGTGGTTTGAAACCTGGTCTCTCAGGTAATTATCTGAGGAACATGGACATGGAAATTGATGGTACAAACTCACAGCTGTCAGCCTGGACTCCGAGTTTGGCTGAGCCAGAAAGGGAATTCAAGGAAAACAATCAGCTTCTAAATATAAATTAAGAGTTGGGGATTTTTTTCTTTCTTCTTCCTTATGGATTTTTAAGAGGCTGAAGTGAGGGAAAGGTGAAAAGTGGTTCTTCTTGATGGGACAAACCTTAGATCCCTCAAGATGTCTTAAAATGTTGATCAAATTACTTTGTGCCTTCAGCTGTTCTCCTGCAGGACTGGGCACTCTGTCAAAGGGAAATTGCACAGAGACTGAAGCACACACTCACTGGCACGAGAGATCAAGTCATCTGCTAAAACTATTTGGGCTTCTTTGGGAAAGTTAAAACACTTTACACCACTTATTGTGTTAAAGCACTACGGCAAAAAGAATCTAGTAAACCCAAACACAAAGTGCAAAATTAATAGGTGGGATATCCGCTGCTTCTCTGCCTTATTTCTCAGCTGGGCCTGCACTACATAAAACCCCAGGGCTTTCTCTTGCCATACTTGGGTTGACTTCAATCAGTCCTTAAGATCCTTTTTCCAGTTTCCCAGCTTCTTTCATACTTTCTTCTCTGGGTGGGGGAGGAATCCACATTCAGACTCACCCAGTTGGGAGGTTGAGTTTCTGGGCATGACCAAGGCAGTGCAAAAAGTTAAAAAATGAAAGTTTTTCTGATGTGTCACTCACAAGCATACCATTCAACGGACAAAATCTTGCTAATTACTGATGTATCAAGACAATTCCGAAGTTTCTGATTATGTGAGCCACAGCATCTTGAGAGCACTTAGAGAGTGTTCTGGTGAGTGACTGGTGAACAAGTTCCAGAATTTCTGGAGGCCACTGTGATCCTGAGTCTGGGCAGAGGGGCAGGATGATGCTTATCTTTAAAAATAGAGAACAGAAGCCAGCCACTTTTACAGAAATACCCAGAAAAAAATGAAGCAGTAAATAATCAGCCTATTTATAAGCACCTGGAAGATAACAGTCAAAACACTTTACAGTCAACATACATCTGTACAGAACAAATCATGTCAAACTAATGTAATTTCCTTCCATGATGAAATACCAGGGCCCTTGAGGAAAGAGTCAAAATAGTAGTTTGCACATATCTTGATTTTGGTATGGGTTTATTCTTATTTTTACTGCCTTTCTGGTGGTGAACTCAGAATGCAGAAGTGGTTCTGGAGCAGAACAGGGAGTGCTGGTGCCACAGGCTGATGTCTCCCTGTAGTCCTTGCTGCAGGCTGGAGAAGCAGGGGCAGGAATCTCACCAGCCTGCACATCCCAAAGGAAACCCCATCAATGCAGAGCTTCCTAACAGCTCCCAGCCTCTCTCTGGAATGTGTTTAATTTAAAAGAGAAAAAAGAGAGGAAGAAGTGGGAGCAGGAGGAGAAGAAAGGAAGAAAGATTCCAGGCCTAAGATTTATGGAGAGCCAGGTCAGTGGGAAGGGGGAATTAATAACTAAGGGTCGTGGGGTTTTGTGTGTGGAAGATGATAACTGGAAATTCACAAGATATAACTGGTAACAGGGGATGAACACCAAGCAACCAAACCCATCTGTGTGGCTGGAGCCAAAACTGATGCTTGCTGCTACACCAAAGCATATATATTCCTTTTTCCTGTTTCTTTTTCCAGAAAGAGAAGATTTTGAGGTTGTTTGGGGTTTGGGGGTGTAATTGCTTCTTCCAGTATTTTCTAATGGCAGACCTGGGAAGAAGCAGAGACTACTCCTGATTCTACGTTAATTGTTAATTGCTTAAGTGATCAAAACTCATCAAGCAAGAGCTGCCAGTAACATAAGAATATGCACTAATAGCAACAACAAAAAAAGCCCCACGAACAATCCACATCACCTTTATTTCCATGTTCCCAAATCTTCATCTCAAACAGGAACAAGAGCCATGGTGAAGCTCCCCTTTCTGTTGGTGCAGTAGTTTGGGCTAAATGAGCACAGAGCTGAAATGAAGCCTCACTGTCACCTGCAGAGTGATGCTGAAGCTCCCAGCCCTGAGCAGAGCTGCTCCATCACCTGCAGGGTCAGAGCTCTCCAGCCTGGAGCTCACTCACTTCTGTTCTCTCATCACCTCCCATTCCCACCACAGAGCCAACACCTCCTAAAACAATCTAAAACACCACAGGATGGCAAGCCCAGGGATTTTTACTGGTTTTAAACCCACATTGCAGTCAGGCTAAAGCCTCCACTGCAGCTCAGGGAGGGAACTCTCAAAGCTCTATAAATTGCTCATGAGGAATGCAAGGGCTTTATAGTCACTGATTGACTATAAATCAATTAGATGATCTAATTTCTGCCACACATGTGGAGTTCCATGAAGTTACAAATGAAAAGGTGCAGGAGTGATTTCTCATTTTTAAAGAACAGCAGACATGGATAAATCAGCCTTTTCAGAGTTTTTGCTCTGCATGAACAGAGCAGACGAGGCAACAGCTTCATGTTTCATGGCATGAAACACACTCAATTCAACCATTTCACCAGGTGTCACCCACCCTGAAGAACATTCCACCTACCAGGACAAACCTGACACCAAGGAGGATTTATTCCCCTCCTCTTTCTTCCCTCCTTTCTGGAGATAAGAATTCCAGCCCGAGCCAGCCACGGTCAGGAGACGTTCAGACTCTTTAATCAGCGAAACACCAGACTCCTTTTAAACTCTGCTATGGAGGAGTCTCATGTTTGAATGTGACAAGGACTGTGAATTCCAGATGGATTTTTAATCCCTGCTGAACCTGAGAACTCTAACTCCGCTGTGCTTTTTAATGATATCCCATTCAGGGTATGATACCCTCCTGTATCTCGGAGTCAAACACTGGAAAACTCACATTAAGAGTGTGTCCAGCACAAATATTAGGCATGATAAAGACAACAGAGATCTGCCTGTGCTTTTTTCTTTAAGAGAGAGAGAGAGAAACCAAATTACATAGAATTAAAAGAAAGACAGCCTGGATTTATGGCTTGGGCTGTTGGAAGTCAGAAAGGAATCAGATTAAGACCAAATTGCTTAATTTAATATTTATGTTTCTATAAATCTCTCAACCCTAGTATCTGAACAACCTCTAAATAATATCCTCCCAATTCCCTGTGAAACAGGAATATGTAATCCCCATTTTACTGAGAGGGAAACAAAATGCCTTGACCAAGATCACAGAGTCTGTAGCAGGAAACTGCTCTTCCACACAGCAGCAGTGAAGCTGTGGAACTCCTTGCCATGAATGCTGCACTGTAACATCATCCCTAGGACACTGCCCTTGACCAGATTTTTCACAGATTCACAAAAGGGTACAGAAAAATCCACTGAGGGCTAAAAAGAGGAATAAAACCAGCTCATAGCTAAGGACATGCTTAAGCCATGGCTTGTTGGATTCAGGCCTGCAGAGTAGTCAGAAGTATTACTACACACTTGCCTTTTCACTCACACTTTTTCACAGCCATCAGCTCCTGGCCAGTGTCAGAGACAAGACTGAGGGCTAGATGGATATTTAATCTGATCCAACGTGACCAATATGATCCCTGTGCCTTCATTCTCCATCTGCTTTCCTTAGCTTCCGAGCTAGGGGTAGCTGATAAGGAATTTCTGTTCTTTATCTCACACTTTTGAAGAACAGAAATCTTTGACGTGGTTCTTGTTTAACCCACCTAGGATTCTCTTCTGGAAATCAGAGCCTGGGAGATGACAGCACAAAGAGAAAGGGGAGAGGGATATGATGGGTCCTTATCTCATCAAAAAGCAACAGTTGCATCTCACCACTGACCTCTTGGACCCTGACAGAAGAGTTGCTAAAATGTGCAGCTTTTGAGGAGACAGCTGCTAAGGTTTTTGCAGCAACCAAATCCCATTTTAATTCTATCATGATTTTCCTGCTCTTTGGGATAAAGAAGACAGACAGAGGGATCAAGGCAAGAGTACCTGGAAAGTGTCTGCTCTAGCAGGACTAAGCCCCTGCTGCTTTTTCTAGCCCATAATGCTGGGGGCTGAGTGCCAAGTGGCATCGTGTCAAATCCTCATTGTAGGCACCTGGTGGAAGCTCCTCAAGCAGCTGCTCCAGGAGGATGGGCTTGAAGACCATAAGGGATTGGGATTGTGGCCAAGCCTCAACATCACAGTGCTCCCTTTGATCTGTTTAGACAGAGCTTTCTAGACAGCAGATGATGCTGGAACGGACCTCTCTCTGCCTATGCACAAAGTGACCCAATCTCGGAATTTATGCACACATCCTGCAGGGATTCAGCTCAGGGGGAGACACCCAGGGTTTAGCATCCAGCAAAAAGAAAAAAACATTTTTGTAAGACTGAGGGCTGAACCTGCTCAGGAAGGAAATGTGGAAACACTGCAGACACAGGATACTGAAGGAAGAACAGTGCCTGGAGGGGCAGAAGCTGCACTCAGTGAGCAAGGAGAGTTTCTCCTGAGCAAAGGGAGGACAACTGCAGGGAGAAGGGTCAGAGCAAGCCCTGTCTGAGCAGTGTAGGTCAGACACTGCTGCTGGAATCTTTCAGCTGCTGCACAGTCTAGGCTCAGGCTCTGTAATGCTGAATAGTGCTGTGTAAGGGAAGTGCAGCTCAGCTGAATCAAGCAGTTTGTCAATGGCCAAAAGTGCACACAAATAAACACACATTTGCTGCTACACCTCCTAACACAGCAGGGATACATCACCAACTGCAGAACTGGGATGGACCAACACATGTTGGTTCACCTAATATATAAATAGGGTTTTTAATATAAGTTTGAACACGTGGCACTTAAAGGAAGACACCGCTAACAAACCTCTGATAGTGTCTGGGCTGCACCACAGCCCTATTGTGGAGCCTTGCTGCTCCCCAGAGTGCCCAGAAAAGGAAACTGAAGCAACAACAGTGTCATCTCAGCATCCCCAGCAAGAGACAGCCAAGGACTTTGCTGCATGCAGTTGCAATCACAGTTATTTTGGATGCTGGTGGCACGCTCCACTTAGAACCTGCCACGAGGGGAAGTGAAGCAGTTTGTTCACAATAGCAACAAATGCATGTAACATATAACAAACGCAATGCTGCTCCCACCTCCCAGGTCTGCTTTCCCTGCTCCAGCTCTGCTCTCAGCAGGCAGTAGCAGCATCCAGCTCAGCAGGGTTGCAGTCATTAGTGACACATTGATTGATAAGCCTCACGGAATGGTACCTCAGGAGACACTGCAGAGCGTGGCAGCAATTCCTCCGTACAAAGCCAGCGCTGGAAATAAACGCTCAGCTCTTCCCATGCCAGCACTGTAACTACATTGTACAGCAGCAGCACTGCCCAAACCAGCACACAGACACTGGCAAACATCTCTGTGACCTGGCTAAAAACAGCCTCTTCCTGAATTTGAAAATTATCCGGGCAAATGCAGATGAAGGTCGCTACAAGAAGGTTCCTTGTTCAATTGCTAAAGTTACAGGCAGTAACAGTGGAGCCAACTCCAACCCTGGCTGCTACAGAGAACAAGGCTTTCAAAGACATCAGTAGCTTTAACAACTTCTGAATGACCCCATGAGTTATTAGGCTAATCCATACTCTTTCCTAAACTGGTAAGAAAAAGAAATGCAGCCCAGCAAGGAAGGCTTGAAAGTTTGTTCGAGGGAAAACACATTAGTTTCCTGCAGGTAAGGGATTACCAGTCTTTCTGGGAGGCCTTGTGGGATTTCCAGACAATTTTTCCTGTAGCAGCAAGAAATGATCCAGTTTCAGTAGGAAAGGCTACAGGGAAGATTGATCCTGCATGTGTTTAGTCTTCAAAGGTTCAGTAATTTCAGCCACTTGGCTAGGCTTTCCTGCTCGTGTTGTTTATCTTCAGTGATTGTTTGGAGATTCATCCAAAACTAAAAAAATCAGAACCAGAGAGCGTGAGTCCAGCACAGACATCTCAGAAAGGCTCCTTGTCCTCCATGTACAAGCTGTAAATTTACTCTTCCTTCAGTATTACCTTAAGGAAGAACTCATTTTTGACAGGACTCTGGTTTAGGGGTTGGTTTCTGGGGACTGCAGCGCTC
Organism: Entomyzon cyanotis; assembly: GCA_024500445.1. Taxonomy (NCBI): domain Eukaryota; kingdom Metazoa; phylum Chordata; class Aves; order Passeriformes; family Meliphagidae; genus Entomyzon; species Entomyzon cyanotis. The sequence continues at coordinate 763,954 of JAKEPQ010000746.1, forward strand.
AGCAGATCAGCCAGGGACTCCTTGCTTTCAAGAAACACAGATTTTTTTCCCTTCCTTTCTTTTCTCCCTCCCTGTTTCTTTATGCTCTCACCCTCTGTTAGTGGTTTCCAGAGAAGCAGCAATCAAATCAAGGATAGCATGTAGTGTCCTTGATAAATGACAGAGTAGCTCCAGCAGATGGGGCTTGGAAGATGAAATTTAATCCAACACTGTCTCAAATTATTGAATAAATGAGGCAGCCTAGGAAATAAGCACTGTGGATGGGCTTAGCTCATAAAGAACGTTTTTTTCCTTAGTGCCCAGGAGTCAAAACTCTTACAGCTGCTTTGAAAATCCTGGCTGGTCTCTGAAATGTTCTGGACTCACCCACATTACGTGCCAGCCCCCAGAAGTGGTTGCTGACATCATATAAAATTAAAAATATAAACCATGTTCCCAGCAGCATTGAAAGATCATTAGTTAGGCATCAGCTCATTTCTTTGAGATATTAATAGTTGTATTTCTTTGGAAAGCTCCAGATTCAGAAATTTGTACAGGAGACACTTTTTTTTTTTCATAAAAGCCAGCACGCAAATTTATCCTGGTTTTGAATTAGCATTGCTAGACAGACTAATTTGGAGTTTAGAGGGGTTTTAACATGGCAATTAAACAAGGATCCCCATGTCATATTCACTGCTATTATCTATTTGATAGAAAAACTCAAATAACCATTACTACTCCAGACCTGGGGCTCTGTGGGGCACCCACATCCCACCCCTGCAGCCAATTGCCAAATGGAAAAGCTTCTCCTTGGGTCTCCTGCTGTGATGTCCATGCCTGAGGTGACGATTTCACTCTTCCTCTCATCACAGGTGGCTGTTCCCTGGGTTTAGAGGGAATTCTCCTGCATCCCAACAGAGCACAGTGAGGTAAAGATGAAGGAATAATGTCCCAAGATTTTATCTTCTCCCACTGCTTCTCACCAAGGTAGATCAGCATAGCCTGGTGAGGACACACAGCAAAAAACCCAAAACTATAAGAAACAAAGAAACAAAACACTGAGAATGATTAAAAAAAAAATTACAAAGATCATCTTGCATTTGTTGATCTTTCCTAAGGTTCATTGACTTCAGAGTTTCCTGCATGTAGGCTGCAAATAACACAATTTTTGTAATTTATCTTAGTCACTCAGCATAGGGCCTCTGTTCTCAGCTTGTACTTCAAATCTGTTCAGCAATGTATACCACATGAGTCAACTGTGTGGAGTAGCAGGCACTTCCCTGGAGAGCCTGAGTGTGTGTTTTGGGCTAAGAGTCACCAGGACATTTAAATAACTTGGTAAGTATGCACAAACATCAGTAATTCTAGTGTAGCCATAAAAACTGCGCAGTATGGAAACATACAGAAAATGAAAATTGGTACCTCAGACAGCCATAAAACTTTAAACTTGCCACGAGTTTGACTTTAGGAGACCAAAGATGTCTCTAAAAAAACCCATTAGCTTGTTGGAATAAACTTTGCTACTAACCACAGGGGAATGTTAGAGCTCAAAATCTTACCTCTTGGTTTTTATTTTAATGCTGAGTTAGAGGTATAACCTCTGAGGTATAACCTTCCCTAAATTACTGAAGAACTGCTCACCAAGTGCTACTATACTGGTTTCCTATAATTCACTTTTTCAATTTTATTTCTTTTCCCCCTCTCCTTTCACATAACATGTCCTGGCTGCCTATAGATCACCAAGTTCCTTTTGTACAGATCATTTCTCTGCACTGACACTTTAAAATAGCACATTTTAGAGAAGCATCAAAGCTATTACTTCAGAGCTGCAACTCTCAAATTCAGCTGCTTCAACCCCAGCTGTCGGAGCACATCCCTTTCTTCACAAGCCAAATCAAAACCCCAACAAGAGCAATTTTAATGCTGGTCAGATGGGTTGAAGCCTTGTGAAAAGACCTTCTGTGAAAAGCTCTGTTGCCCCAACATCTTTGAAAACAAGACTGCAGAAGGAAAACATCTTTGCAGGCTTTAGTCTCAAAGTGACATCTCTCAGTAAAGTCTAACCCAAACCTACCCCTCTCCCAAATCTAAGCTGGAGGTGGCCACGGCCCTTTTAGAGAAATTTCAAATTCTGACTCCACCCTGCCCCATTTTGTTTCTCCAGGCTGGGAACAGGAGGTCACAAATGGAAAGAACTTGGGACTGGTGGCGACTTAGAAGCCTTATAAATTCAGGGTTACACTCAGCACTTGAAAAAGCCAACTCCATGACCCTTCTCAAAAATTCCTTTGCTAAATAGAACCGCGGGGGAAGTTTGGGATGGGCAGCATTTCATCTCATGAGAGCGTCTGGCTAAGCCCAACATCAAAGCTGACCATATTGCCAAAAGAGCTGGGAAGACTAAGTCACTGCAAAAATAAAGATTAAATCTCAGATTTAATCTTCAGGTGAGAAATGAAACCTCTGCATGGCACCAGTCAGTGATCCAGACTCATGAGGAAAAGTCTCCACCCCAGCCTGTTGCCCTCTGATGTGGCTGATGGGAACATTTCCCTGTTGTGGGGCTGGGAATGCTGTGTGTGCCAGGTGGGAGTCCAGGCTTTGCCATGCCTTTAGATTCCCCATCCCTCACTGGCACACCCAAAACCCAGAGAACCCAGAGCTGGCCAATGTAGGAATGTCAGGGAGGGCTTCCCTGCCTCACTTCTGAGAGAGAAGCAGTGGGAAAGGACTCTTCACCAATTCCCAAGAAAAGTCCCTGAGCAGAGTTCACTGCCTCTGCTCAAAGCTCACTTTCTCCTGCTGGCTGCTGTAGGAAGACTCCACACCACATTTCTCCTGAACACCTTCATCCCTGCCCAGGCACAGGACCAGGGATGCCCCAAAAGCAGATTTTCTCCCCAGCTCCCATCTGACCTGCCCTACCACCAGAGCTTTCTGTGCCACTGATTTTGTAGATGAAGACCAGGTAGAGTAATGCCATCCTTTGCAGTAAAGCACACAAAATATTAGGTACAAATTAGGTATTTTTAGCATAATTCAGACCTGCTGACAAACACAGCACTTTTGCCATGATGGATGCATGGTTGGGTGTGTGGTGCAGACATTCTTAAGCAAGCCACTTGCAAAGTCCACAAACCCATCTGCATCCAATTTGATGCTTACACTTCACCAAGGCTATTTATACATCAGGGCATTCTTAACCTCAGTGGCTTTGCAGCTCCCCACATCTTTCAATCACATAATTGAAATGATGAAATGGTCTTTGCTGTACTTATTTCATGATACCATGATCCTGACTGCACAATGCAAATATCTGAGGCTTGGTGGGGCTTTGAAAAGAGACCTGTGAACACCAGGCAGCAGCAATGCTCCAACCAAACTCATCTTTTGTTGCCATTCACACACTGAGTGACAAAAGCATGGAGCCATGAATGAGGTGCACAGCACACACAATTCAATTAAAGGCAAAGAGCTCTGCAATAGCTTTTCAGTGCTGACAGCCTGGTGATAATGAAGCTTAGTTATTCATTGCACTGTGAAATGCAAAGCAGAACATCCAACCTGGAGGAGGGAAAGGATAATGTTTGTCTAATTCATCATGTTTCCAACTGACAAATAACTTCAGCTCATAAAAATGAAAAGGAAGTGAAACTTTAATCCTCTCCCCTTCCTGCTCAGTGGAACGTTTTTAAAGCATGTATTTGCATTCTGGACCACGGACCCCTGATCCTCCTAAAGGCTGCTGTGTATTAGTGGTTTCACACACTGCCCCAGTCCTATTCCAACAGATTCCAGCCATTAGGCAAGAAGAAATGGGCATTTGGGAGGAAGGGAGACTCAGGAAATACTCTTGGAGCAAGAGAGACTGAGATTTTATCCCACTTCATAATGTAGCAGAGAAAGGAATTAAACACACTGACCACATAATCAAGAGGAGTTTAAAAACACCCCACCTCTCAAGCAAGAGCATTTGTATCACATAACCTTGGGACACAGCCGACGTGTCTATGTTTGGTCTGGTCTCCCTGGGTTGCCTGTGATCAATGGACAGAGGAGTGAAATCACCTTCTGGATCTTTATCAGCTCCTGTTCTGAACAGACCCTGGAGGAATCCTTTCCTCCGGCTCTGATTAGAGGGGGAGCCTTGCTAGACAAGGCTTGGCTCTCAGGAATCCTGAGCAGAGGGGCCAGGAGTGTCCCTGCAGAGGCTGCAGGGCTGGGGCAGCCACACTGCAGCTTCCACCAGGGCAGCAGTGGCACACAAGGGTTTGATCTGCTGGGTTTGAGCTCACTCTGCAGTCTGAGGAGCCCAGAGGGGCAGAAAGGGGAGCTCCAAGGTGGCAATCACTGCCACCAGCAATGGCAATGTCAGTGCTCACTCAGCACCAACATCCAGCATTTCTAGAGTTCAGCACGAGAGAGTGATCAGATCTGAGTTCCTTGATCCTTCCACAAGGGCAACACTCCCCTGAAAACACAGATCCCTGTTATGAACCTCCAGACAAGGATCATTCATGGATATCCTACAATGTCCTGTGCACTTTGTGTTGGGAAGTCAAAGCATTTCTTTCTTGTTTGTAGAAGGTTTTTAGGGTTTGAATTCCTGTAAACTAAAACCACCATTTCTCTCATTTTACCTTCTACACTAAAAGGAAAGGGAGGAACCGAAACCTATGTGTAAGCAATGGGATTATCCCCAAACACACACACTGGAGCCATCTTCTCTTTCAAAGTTTGCAGGTAGCCTACCATGATCTATGAAGGATCTCAAGGATAACTGAATTAGTGTCTTCAAACCATGGCAGAGAAGCCGAACTCCCATACAACAACTGCATTTTTTCACTTATGTATTTTTTTGTTAAATTCTTGTAGGCTTCTGCCACTCACTGTACAGCTGGTTCCTATATTGCCATGTGAAAATGGCTAAATAAAGTTGGGAACTGTGTGTCTAAAGAGAGCAGAGATTTTCCACAACCATGTGAGATGGGGGATCTCTCCCATCTTTATCATCATGAATGTCACAGAGGATCTTTTAGGAAGCATGAGGCAAAGTCTGAGACCAGCCACTGGCTCTTCTACCAGCTGAACCCAAAAGGTTGAACCACACAGTGAATTTGTCCAATTAACCTCTGCAGAGAGTCAGAAGTGATGACCTACAAACAAAGAGTACAAACCCACAGGCGTAAAAAGCAGCTTAAAGTCTCATGCAACCTCCAGGAATACTGGATTCTCCTGGCTGACCCATGCAGTGGCCTCACCTAGGAGAAAAAACACTGCAAATTGCACGGAAAAAGGGCCACAGCGTGTGCTGCAGCCTTCAGCTCTGCCAGACAGTGGTCAGAGGAAATTAAAAGAGCTTAAATGAGTAACTAACCCCCAGGTTGCTCACACCACTGTGTCCAGAATGGAAATTTTCATGAGCCTGCAGAGTGTAGGGAATGAGGATTCACAACAGACTGGAACAACACTAGGGGAGAGGTGAAATTCAAGCTTGATCTCAATCAGGAAATGTACAGTCCAGAAAATGCCACTAGGACTTCCTCCAGAAATGAACGGCAACGAGGAAGAACTGCTAGAAGTGGAACATTATTAAATCATTTCTGGCAGCATTTTGGAAAGAATTACTTGAATGTTGGCACTTTTCTGCCTCTGCTCACGATTCTGGTAGAGGTTTTCGGAGCCCATGGGCTCTATCTGGGGCTTACTGCTTCTGTCGCCTGACGTTTCCTCAGTCAGCAAGGCAGCTGGAAGGTGGGCACATCCACCCACACCCTTGATCTGAAGTGACTGTGCCTTACTGGTGAAATGTTTGCCTAATTTTCCCTCTCTGCAAGAGCAAGTCTTCTTAGAGGGATTTGTGTAGTTTCTGCTGCTCTCACTTCTTATCAATAGGGCAGGCACGTCATCAGCTTCCCTCCTGTGTTAATATCAATTGATTTCTGAACTCTTCAAGGGTTTTTAAGTATGAAGAAAAGAAAATTTTTTATTAAAATGAGTATTCAACCTCCAGTCTGAGAGGGCACACGTAGCTGTCCTTTTGCAGTGTGACAGCAATGCAGGGCAGCCATAGCCAGAGCTAGAGATCAGGAGGGACTGAAAATACCTGCAGCAAAGCCCTGCTGCAAAAGAGATCACTCCCAACACCCCCAGGATCCAGACCAGATGTGCTGCTTGTCCTACCTCCAGTCCAGGTGCCATGAGACAAATGTGTTAGAGAGAAGAGGGACTGTCTAGACAAAAAAATACTGAGGAAAAAGAGTAACAGGACCGGGATTGCTACCCCAGAAGACAGTGACCTTCCTGAGCCTACCAGCCCCATCCCAACCCCTTCCCACGGCTGGAAGCAGCAAGTCACCACCACAGCCCCTGTGAGAGAGGGGAGGAGGTGCTCCGGGGTGCACGGAGGGAGATCACAGTCATCTCCCTGATGTCCATACTGGGGCTGGGCACGTGTGGGTGTGTCCCAGGTCAACCCAATGACATCAACTTCTTCCCCAGCCCCTGCTGGCCCTGTTCCCTGCAGCTGGGGCTGGAGCTGGGGCTGGCCAGCAGCTCCCTCCCGGCACACCCCACTGCCAGTCCCACGGCCCCACCAGCCACTGCCACGGCGTTTGGGACACATCTGGGACACGTTTGGTGGCTGGGACACCACGAGGGGCTGCACCTGGGCACCATGCATGTCCAGCTCTTGGACAAAGCTCTCCTTCCCAGCCCGAAATGCAGCTGTAGGCAAGGCTGGGAACAAGGCAGAGGACGAAAGGGAAAGAAACCACACATACCTATCACCTATTTAGCAACTGCTGAATAAGCTGTTCTGTACACATTGCCCAACAGAGAGGAATAGAGGCTCTTCTGAGTGTAACTCAATAAATTTGAAGGGAGGGAATGCCAACACGCACTTCCAACTCCAACCGCTAAATAAGGAAACATACGTGGAAATTACAGATGAACAAATTCTAAACAGACCTAGGGGAGTTTTCTCCTTTTCATCCAAAAAGCAATAAATGTCACAGAACTGAGCAGCAAATCATTCAAAACAATGTAGCTTACCAAGCACGCTGTCAAAGCAAAAAAATCTGAGTCATTTAAACAACTGGATGCTATTTCAGGAGGTTTTTTTTTTTAAGGCTCATGAAGTGCAAGTGGCTCAAATTCTCCCTTTGTACTTGCTAACAATGGGCGTGTTTCTTGGCCAGAGCTGATCTGCAGAGGTCTGATTTTTGTTTTTTATTTCGTTCTGAAATGCCTGCCTGACCTCCAGCCGTGGGGCCAGGACCTCAGGAGGCCATCTGCCCAGCCTCTCATCCCAAAGCAGCATCAGCTCAGCTCTTATCATTCCTGACATGTTTGCTTAAGTGGTTCTTAAAGATTTCCAACACTGGAGGCTCCATAAGCACTTCAGGCAATCTTGTGTGTGTTTTATATAAATCAGCAGCTCATCTCAAATTGAATGCTACATTTAATTTTGCTCACTTCGGTCCAAAACAAATGTTTGAAACATGCATGCTGATGTTGAAAGATTGGAGAGCACAGGGCCACAAGTGCCCACCGCCTACACTGCTGTCCCAGCAGCATTCCCAGCACATCCCAGGAATGCACAAGACTTGCACCACTGCTGCAAACCAACAAACCAAGCCCAAGCACCTGGAGAAGTTTGCAGAGCAGGCAGATACCCAGAGTTATTGAAAGCACCTTTTGGTTAGTGATTAGAAACCATTCAGGGGTTTAAGCATCCAAAGCTGCAATTATACAGCAATTTCCTCTCTGCTGAGGAGGCTACAGCACCAGGGACCACCACATTTTGGGGGGTACCAGCCTTCCCCGAAGGTTTTATCTCATTCCACAGAAATGTTCGCATTTTTACCACACTGGGAACATAAATTACAGTCTGCAGTCTGAGCTGGGACCTTGCAAAGATTCCATCTGCTTGCTTTGTGCTGGGATCCATACATCCATTGAACCAGTTCCTTAAACATGCAATTATTTTATCTGCCCAGTTCATCAGTTGGTTTTCCAAGATTTCCAGCTATCAGTCGAGTCACTGACAAGGCAATGACTTCCTTTGCTTCTTGCAGCTCTTTCTTTTGATCCCTTTGGCTCAGTCAGTCCCTGTGGATCAGCAGCTCTCTGCTCCTATCTCCAGACAGCCTTGGGGAGAATTCCCTGGGCTCTGGAATCTCCCACCTCAGGCTGGAGCTGCTAAAGTTCTCATTTCTTTAAAGAGAGCTACACTAGTATATGGTTTGGGCCATATTTATTATTTTCTGCTGTTTCTGTCTAACTCAAACTCTTTCTTGCTGTCAAACGCTAATTCAATTTAATCCATTTCCTTTGAAGCTTATAATTTTTGTTGTTTCATGTATTTGGTCAAAACACACAGAGCATATAATCAAAACCAACACAAGCAACTGGAATTATGGGAATCACTACCAGACCCACCATGTCAGAAGTTCTAAACACCCCTTAGAAAGTACTTTTCACCAGCTGGGTTTTTCCCCCAAATTCTCAATATATTTGGAAATTCACTTTAATGTTATGCCTTATCACCTTGATTATGGTTTTATTTTGCTTTCATTTGGTTTACCTTGCATTTGGTTTCTATTCAGTTATACACACAATATATATTTTGGGTAACTCACTGAAAAGGCTTACGGAGAAAAATCCTATTTCAGTTTCTCCTCATTGGTTTATTCAGTTGCTTCCACCATAACCCCAGGTTGAGTTCCAATGTGACAGGATATTTTTCCTATTTAATGTAATATACCATTTGAAGTGAACATTTCTTCCTAATTGTAAAAATACATTCTCATGGTTGGAGCAGCAGTTGTGACAAACTAGAACCTCTTGGCTGACAAATTAATTCTGTAGGTTTCTATTTACATCCTTTCAGAGAGTTTGCTGATTTATAACTTCCAGCCAGGAATGAAATGTGCTTGTAACTAAAAGTGTTGATTAAATCACTGCCTGATATTAATCAAAAGAAAATGCAGTGTGAGGTGCAACTCGCTTAAAGGATGACATAAATCTGCCACTTATTAAAGTTTAGTTCCTCCGGTGATCCAGTAAGATGAGCTTAAGTTAAACAAGGAAGGTGTGACTTCCAGGAGTCCTCATTCTCTGTTTCCCAGTGAATTTGGGCAGAGCTGCATATGCTCAGCAATCTCTGAAAAGCCAGGCAACGAACCAGAAACAACAGAAACCACTGAATTTCAGGCCAAAGCGGGACTCATCCTTTCCTGGAAAGTTTTGCTGCACTCAATTTGGGACCAAATTACGGATTGCAAATGACTTCTCCTCCACACCCCCTTCAAGAAAAAAAAATGCAAAATCTTTGTCTCTCTCTGAAAAAGAGCTCAATGAACCAGGAAAGCGCCGCCTGCCAAGTCTCAGATAAAAGAGGAACTGCACATCCAAGAGCGACCCAGGCAGACGATCCAGGAGGGAATAAGCGACTGCTGCAGAGCAGTTCCATGGAATATTGCACTTCCAGCTGCTCCTGGTGTCTGTGGCAGTGTGCAACAGGCTGTCACTTCCCAGCTCGCTTCCGATCCATCTGTGCAGGAATGGGGCAGCCAGCAGAGCTGGCAGGGGCAGGAGGGATCCTGTTCTTCTGCAGACATTACACACAGCTGGGATGGTAATTTAGAGCCTTCCTACAAAGAGCTGGGATGGGAAGGTAACTGTTTTTCCTTCCATGCCAGATAAAAATCCAAGGCTTCCTCTGAAACCTGCTGAGTCAATGTGGAATAAGAGAAAGGAGGGATAGGATGGCCAGACTTGCACTGGGGATTTCCTTGTCCTTGGGCAAGCAGAGGGAACTGGCAGAACAGTCCTCCTGCCCTACTTCCATATGGGCTGTATTTGTTTCAGGCATCTGGGATTGAGGGATGTACATTTAGACACAAGGCTAGCACAGTTTGAAAACAAAGGTGCTGGGGAAAAAAACCCCAAAAATCACAGATCCAATCCAAACTGTGATAGCAGGGGAAATTACGGCATGGAAAAAGTCCACCCTGATCTGTGTCCAGTGTACAAGATATACCTGAACTACATCTCCTGGATTAAGCTTTGAATATCCTTGTAATTCAAAGTACTTGATCTGGGTCTACTTCAAATCACAACCAGACACTCAGGAATTGTGACATTTCCATCAAGCAGCTGCCACTCAATGGCTCCTCCAACACACAGTTGCTCTCTTTTGTCATACAACACCTAAGCCAGAGCTGTTTTGCTCAAAAATATGTAAGCAACACTTGGTAAGGCCCAAAATTTAGGACTTTAGGCTCCCTAAGGTTACACAAATTTCCTTCTGCATATGAATATGACAATTTTGTTATAATGGACTAAAGAAGCTGGTTCTTAGTGCAAAGAAAGTTGAAATGTGATAAAGAAGGCGAACATTGTCAAAGTGTCACAAAGAAGTCCTGCCTGAAAAGTTGGTCGAATCTGTATTCAGGAGGGCAGTGAGGGCCAGCAACCCCCTTAGTTTGGTGTGATTTACCTCAGGAGGGAAGAAGGAGGGGTTCAGATAAAGCCCAGGCATTGTGCTAATGCTGCTTGGATGGACTGAGGGGATGGGAGGGAAGAAGCAATAGCTCAGGTTGTCACCTGCTACTCGAGGTGCCAGTCACAGTAAATAACAGAATCTCTTCTCTCTTCCACACAATCTCTTCTCTCTTCCACTTCTTTATATATTTTAACATATAAAATACCACTTTAGGAATTCAGTCAGACCCATCTCACAGGTTTCCTGGGATCCCAATTTCCACAGCAGCCAATAGCTGCTGCATGTGGAAATGTACAGGGCAAGCACAAAGCAACACTTGACCTGGAAACCCTCCCAGGCTCCAGTGGTTTGTGGTTCAGCAGCACAGAGCAGCCTGTCCTCCCACCCAAGCACCTGCTCCCAGCTCCCTGCAGAGACAAGAACATTCTTCTGCATTGGTTACACTTCATTCACTCCTTGACAGCACTTTCAATCAAAGCAACTAAACATCTTGTGGAATTTTTAATGAAAAATAAATGTTTGCAGGCTGAGATAGCAGATGAGAAGCAGCAGCGTGCCAGGTGCCCAGCTCCATCCTCTAAAGAGGTGGCAACAATGCAGCATTCCCTCCTCAGTGCCACCTTAGCACTGCAGAGACTCCCTGCAGGAGGAGGGAGAGCAAATGGCTCTTGCTGGAGAGACAGATGGGAGAACAGAACCCAGAGAGGAAAGGAAACAGCTTAAAGACTTTTCATCTGACGATTTTTTGGGCAGAGATTCAGGATACTAAATTTGGGCTATGGATTAGGGATGTTGCTACAAATCTTTAAAAAAAAGGAAAAAACCAAACCCTGAGGCAGGAGCCAGGAGTCTGATCACTCCAAAATTCCAATGACTCAGACACTGGTTGAGATGACACTAAGGCACAGCAAGGCAGGGTGAACATGTGTCGGGAGAGGAGGAACTCCCTGGTGTGACTTGCTGAGCAGCCAACACTATCGAGCACTGTGGTGTTCCTAATCTTCACAATTCAGAACCATGCTGGCCATAATTACATCCATCAGATGTTTAGGAGCATTCTGATCTTATCAGCAGATCTGAGGAGCCCTTGAGGAGACCGTAAGGACTTGAGAAAGGAATGTACAGATTTTTCTCCCTTTGAGCAGTAGATTGAAAATGCCCTGGAGAGTATCAATGAGGACTCCATAGCATGTCTTGGAAATTAATCACAAAAAAAAAGTGGGAAATAGTTAAGGAACAGCTAGAGCAACTAAAACTGAAAGCCACGAAGGTTTAGGAGTCAAAACAAAGGCAGAACTCCACCAGAGCAATGTGGATGCAGGTGCTGCAGCAGCAGAGCCTACGGAGGGTCTGGTTGGTTGGACTCGATGATCTCAGAGGTCTTTTCCAACCTTAACATTTCAATGAGGGAAGCCAATGAACAGCAGAGGTCAGCTGCAGGGCCAGGCAGAAGCTTGGGGAATAAAGCCAAGGAAAATGAAGAATCTGTGCCTACATGGTGCTCACAAAGAGCATTGACCAGGAGAAGAATCACCCATAAGTGAAACACAACCAACACACTTCCAGCTCTGGGGAACTGAGGGGAGAGCCAGTCCCAGAGGGTGAGAAATGGCTCAGTTTCTACTGACATCTACTGACTGCTCAGTTCAAGGTGCTCACAGTCTCTGGATCATGCCCCACATGAAGCAAATCACTTGACACCTTCAAGGAAGGATGTTTGATACAGAAATCCAGCAGTGAAGTGAGAATCAGGGGCTTCACCCCCATGAAAACTCTTAAAGGAAGAAACTGAAGACCTAAACCAGCCTCTACTCCCACACTGCACTCATCCATGGCACCAGAGCACCCCTCAGCAGCAGCTTCAGTGGCAGGAAAGTCCCTGACTTGCTTTGGTTTTGTTATTCTATTCCCAGCCAAGAGGGAAGTGACTTCTTGATCAGTGACTGCACTCAACACTATGAACCCCCACTTTGCATGCCCTCATTTCTGGATTCCCAAGCAATCTCCACCAGGCACTGAGAAATGCCAAAGGAGCACTGGTTTGCTCTCATTTCTATATCCTTGTCTTGCTGAGTGCAAAGCTCCCCCATGGCCTTTCCCAGTCCCTTGTGTATTCACCTGAGTTCTCCCCAGTGCAGACAATCCAGTCAGGGAAGGGACAGCAGTGCATGGCTCCTGTGACTGGCATTGCACCCTGGCTTCTTCAAGTCTTCTCAGCCTCCAAAAAGTTCAATAAATGCTAAAACCAGAGGTGATCTCACAGACAAAGATCATATAATTGAGTTTGAGACCAACAGGCATGCTTCTGAATAATCAGGGGATGTAACGTGAAAGCAGCCAGAAGACTCTTAGCTAAAATTACTATGTATGGAACTTATTGAGCCAAGTACCTTTTTACTAATAATTTTCCCCTATCTTAATTCAGGCTGATAATTTGCAATTACAGTTGTAAAGGGCTCCAAGTGAAAAGCACTTTTATCAGATGTTTCTGTTGTTAGTCGACTTTACAAGAGGGAATCAGATCCAGATGAAGGCACAGAAAAGTCCAAATCAATCAGCCTTTGACAAGAATTGTAGCCCTCCAGCAAATCCAAATAAAGCATCTTGATTTAGGAAGACATGAATGCAATTAACTGAGGAATCCACATTAATTTATTTCCCTTTGTAAATATTGTTTATTTCCTTAACAGGTTACAAAAATGGTGACACACTGAAAACTCAACAACTCTAATCACTGGGCTAACAAGAACTAAGTGATTCCAGGTTCCCCAAAGGGAGCTCAGCTACTCTCAGATACCCTTGTACTGATTGTCAGAGAAGTATTGGCTAACATTTGTTAACCCATAAAAACCACTGTCTGAAAGGGGCATTGAAAGTAAAATCCTTGGCCCTCCAAAGTTTACATTTTTCCTATGTGAAGCATGCTGGCTCTTTGATTAGCAGCCAGGAGAATGGACTCAACTCCATTCCAAGTCTTAAAAAACTGTATGAAACAAAACATTAGTGAAGTGATTTTCCCTTGTTTTAATGTGGTTTTCAACATTAGGTTTATTGTTTTGTGGTTTTCTGCATGGAAAGCATATGCTTGCAATATGTTTACAATATTCTGGGGGTTTAAAGCTACAGCATAATCATTTAAAGAAAAGAAAGAGAAAACCCTGCAAATTGAGGAATACTCTAATGAAACAACACCTGATGTTTTCACTTCCTAAGCCCCTTTGGAAAAGGTACACTACAGGTAAAAACAGGTCTGGTGTTTCTGGCTAATGAGTGAAATTACCTCAGACACTATTTTAGACTTCATATTGTAGAAGTGTTCTGGCTCTTCTTCAGTGTTCACTGGTCCACCTGCTAGAAGGTGCCATCCTTTTAGATCTGAGTTTATTCAATTAAGTATCCAGCTCATTAGCTCTTGAAAAGCATGGACTGTGTGTTCTTTAGCAGTTCTCTTTAGGGTTGGGATGATCCCATGTGTCTGGCCAGACAGTTGGGGATATCCAGTGGGGGAAACTCAGCACATCACCAAACCCATCCCCAAAACCCCAAAGTGTCAGGGTGGCAACAAAGGGGAAATAACAAGTGACTGAAGTACTTTAGGGCACAGACAGAATCAACCACTGGCCCACAACAGGAGGCAGGAGGGAGGAGAAGGAAGGAAGAATAAACCAATAATTCCTAAAATACTGACTCCAGAGGTGAAGGAAGAAGAACAGCTCCTGGAGGAGCAGTTACCTGATCTTAGCACCACGGTGGGATGGCAATCCCAGGGAGGTTGGGAGATGCACAGAAGGAGCAGATAACTTGCCCATCTGTAGGTTGGGTGGTCTGGGCAGGCTGAGGTGGCCACAGCCTGTGTCCAAGGCCTGCCAGAGGAGGTGGCTGTGCTCAGGGTTATCTGCTAAAGCCAGACACCCAAACCCATGGTACAAAGCTGGTGCCTGTCTGGGAAATCTGGCTGCAGGCAGCCTGAAGTCTGCCAGGAGAGCAGTGTAAGTGGGTCTTGAACACAAAACAGAGGTGGTCGCATGAAATGGATGCAGCACTTGCCCCACCAAACCTGTGGAGAGAGAGTCAACTCTCTCAAACGTGAGCACATGAAGCAGAGCAAGAGGGTTCCTTGACATCCTAATGTCCCCAAGCTCTGATGTGAGAGAAGCAGAGAGGAGAAACTGCTGACATGACTCTTTGTGCACAGTCACACACCCTTCCCTCACACCTCCCCCAGATAGCCTGGCTCCAAGGACTAGCGTCAGAAGAGGAAAGAAGCATTTAATTTTATAATTCCTACTTAAATGATTCACGAGGTGCTTTTGCAAATTGCAGGAGAACACCCTATGAATCAGTCAGTGACAGAAATAAATTGCATTAATCCATAGCAGTAATGCTCAGAGTGCTAGGGTTTCAGTAGGAATGAGCTCATTTGTTAAGCTCCCCACTCCAAGCACACAGGATGGCTTTGTGCCCTAACATTGTCCCACAAGACAAAGACCCACTTTCCTGCTGGAAGAGACCCCAACTTGCACACCAGATCTTTGCCTCCCATTTCAGACATTGCTGAGTGGCATCCTATCCTTCCACTACCTTCTCTCATCTTCTTTGTGCCAGCATCAATCTCTCACCTGCTAATTGTGGCCTCCTCACATCACAAACACTGAATTAGTCAGCAGAAATGGGCCAAGATCCAAACTCCATCTCCAAACACAGTGGCTACACAGGGAACTCAGGCACTTCAGCATGAAAAGAACCAAGCCAGTGCCTCTGAAGGTGAGGGTGAACTCTTCTAATGGCAATGAAAAATTCAAGAGCAAGACAAATGACAGTAAACACCAGAGAAAACTGAAATGAGGGGCTTTGTGCACACAGATTGCTTGAAATGCTCCTCAGGCAGCATCACTTCACTTCATTCCCCTTGTGCCAAGAGCTGAGCCCAAAGAGCACTGCAAGGTAAGAATTGCACACACAGATGTGATTTGGACACCAGGGAGGCTGCTCCATCATCTTTGTTTCGAACACCTCCCATCAATTCCAAGTGATTAAAAAAAAAACAACCTATCCAGTCCACCAGCAAATTTGAAATCAGAAAGAAAAAAACCATAACACTTTTACAATGCTAATAAAGGTGCAAGAATTCCTGATGCTGTGCCTTCAGCCTTGCTACCCCATTTCCATTTAAATAAGATACTCTGTAGAGAGACTGCTACCTGTAAGAAACAACAACACTGAAAACCTGACTACAAGTGCTGCTCCCACATCCTCTGAAGCATGACTTGACATTGAACAACTTGCACCTTTATTTCCAACAGCAGCTTCATTTTAGAGAACTGCTGGAAAATTCGTGTTCAGGTCTATGAAAAATGACAGTGACTATTATGGACACATTCCCAAATGAAATTATGATCTCAGGCCAATTTTACAGTTCTCTCCTCTGCCATGACTGCACACTAGGAATGGGGCAGCCAGTGTGTCTTTCCACTGCATTTTCTCTATGCTGCAGCTGGATAAGCACAGGATGACTTGAATTTTCCCCCTTCCAGCTTGTTGTGGGGATCATCACAGACTAAACACATACAAAAACCCCAGAACTGTCCTTTCAGGTATCTAAGTTCTGATGCTCTGAGTATTCTGTAGTTACTGCTGCAATAAAATCTGCTTTTAGAGAAGAAGACAACCAAATGCAGGGAATGAGTGGTCATATAATGTTCTTTTGTGAGGACTAACTTGCAATTTAAAGAAAATAGCACTGGTTTGGGACAGTGCACCATAAACTGGGATTGGTTCCCCTTTTCTCTGGTATTTCCATAGCATCAGGTCTGTATTAGAGCAGGGAGCCAGGTGAGACGTGCAGCTTCTGCATCCTGCACACCACAGCTGGGCTCAAAACCTGCCTCCTAGCAGAGAGAACATCAGTTTGACAACTGAAATCAACACTTCAAGCAATAATTTGGATCCACTCACATTATTAAAATGGAGAATTTGTGAAAATGTTCCTATTTCCAGGTTTTTCACACTGTGTGGTTTCAGAACCTGCTTCCCTCGTGTGTTCTGGGTGACAACTCCCAGCCTGTCTCACTGAACTGGTTCTTGATGTGCTGGGAGAATGTGGGAGTGCTGGGGATGCAAAGGATACCATGTCCTGTATTCACACACACACACACACACACACATCTTTGTGGAGGAAAAACATTTCTCTTGGTAAAACATTTTTCAGAGACAAAAATGTTCTATGAAATCCAAGTCTGAGAGAAATGTTGAGTGATGTTTTTTTGAGAACACAGGCCCTAAATTTGGGGTGAAATCTGGCCTTAGATTCTTCCTTTATGTCTGCATTTTCTTTTGACTGGGTGGACTATTTTTCCCCTTTTGCTGGTAAAGGGGTTTTTAGCTAGATTTTCTAATGTTGCCCAGCTTTTGGCATTAAAATGCCAAAGCAGAACCCAGCAGTTCTACAGTAAAGCAGTTCTACATATAGAGACCAGGTTTGCAAACTTAGAACAATTTCTGAAATGTGTTACGGTTCCTGGAATGGATAAAGCTGTGGCTAAAGTCTGATCCTTAGACCACTAGAGGTCCACAGAGTTGTTTCTGCTAAAGCAGCAAAAAACGCACAACAGTTTTTATTCCTCTGACCTTGAAAGTTTTGAGTGTCTCATTTTAAGGGCTGAACTTCTCTCCACACATTTGGTTAGCTGGATTGTTGCAGGTCAAGGTTGAAAAACCTTCTTCCTTTTTTGGGGTGTATCTTTGGTATAAACTCAACCATGAACAAGGTTGCAGCTGACACATCTATGGCAATAAAACTGAGGAAGATAAAGCAAACTGGAAGTGAACCAGCAGATATTACAAAAGGCAACTGAGCCAGATTTCCTTGGTCATTGGTTGAGCAAAATTTTTTCTCATATGAAGGCAAGTTTAGCACTATTTGGTACCAAAACATTCAAGTCTCCAAGATGAAAAGGAGTGCTAATATCCACAAAGCACCTAACCCAAGAAAGCAAAAATAACAGCCCTAAGACAAAATGGGATGGAAGCAATCAAGCGCCTGTAGCCACTTCACTGGAGACTTTTTCCCTTAAAAATTCCACTGTTATTTTAGCCAAGCCCTACAGTTTAGCTTGAAAGAGATAAGGAGATAAGCAGGTGGGGAGGAGGAGGAGAGCTATTCCCAACAGGATAGTTCAAGGCAAAGCCATGCTCCAAAGAGACACTCTAGACCAGGCTAGGCATTTAAAGGTTATCAAAGGTTTTGATAAATTATGACACTATATATCACTATTATGACAGGTGCTGCTGAAGAAAATCTCAGGACTCAAATCCACAGGACTGATGCCATGGGGCTGTCCTCACATTTCTGTTTTGCAGGGTATTTGCAGGAGAGGATTCTCCACTTTTCAAAGATCCTCCCCCTTGTGTGTCCTTCCCACCTGCAGCATCCCCACACTGCTCAAGCTTTTCCAGGGGGTTGCTCTGGATGGGATTACACAGTGCCACAAATCACAAATCTTGACTCCAGGTGCAGAGCAAACAGCAGAAGCAGACAAACTCCTACAGAACAAAGATCTCCTTGTCAACCAGACAGCAGTGGAGAAAGCAGAAAGAGAAATGAGAACCTGCCTGCAGGAAGAGTGTTTCCATCTCTATTAAATGAACAAGGACATGCATGACAGCCCATCCATCAGCTCTATTGCTGTTATATCAAAGACAAACTAGAGCTGATATGTGAACCTGTGCACAGCTTGTAAAATGAAGCAAGGAAGATTAAATAGGTTTAATTTGTCTAGTATTGGGCAAGAGTGAAGGGAGACACAGGCACACATATACACAAGAATCTTCTGCCACAGACACTTCAGAGTAATTCCTTTTTTCTTATTGAACCATTATCACCCACTTACTCTTATCCTGACTACATAGTATCTGCATTTAGAGTCAAAAATACTCAGAAGATCTCCATTAGCAAGGACCAACTTTTGCACTCACAAAGCATCTCTCAGGTATCAGAAGAGTTAATTCTCTCCCTCTTCACCTTCAGTAAGAAACCAGGTTATTGTCTGCAGCTACAATGGCTATAAAGCCACTAAAGGCAATGCATTAGTCTTTCATGTCTCCAGCACCTTTGCAGTCACTGTTATAATTAGAGGGAAGATAGTAAAGTTTGTCTTCAATCATAAGTTTTCCACAGGTGAGCTTTTACTGTTATTCTGAAATTCCAAAGCTGTACCTCCTGGTGACATGTTCTGCTGGGTTTTTAAAAATCAGCAATATTTGCTTGCCAAAGCAAAGACCACAGGACTGTCCTGGAGCATGAGAATTGAAAAGAAAACAACATAAATAAAGAAAATATCTGATGCCTTGCAGCCTTCCCTCACGTAACTTCTCTCGATGGAAGTGAAAAGCAGTGCTTACTGTAAGATCTGGCTAAAATAGGAATATTTTTCATTGTCCAACTGAGAAACTCAAATGGCAGCAAACAAAATCAATGGCGAAAACACAATTGTTAAAAACTAAGGCTCCTCCCTATGTTACAAAATAACCTTGGGTTATTGAAAGCAGAGATTTCTAATTTCTTGTTTTCAATACAAAGCTTCCGACACCATCTCTTTTAAGAGGGTAAAAATGTTCATCTGCTACCTAGAGCTTCAGTAATGCTTGCTGGATAAAGCTGCTCCTTTTAGGTAGAGGTGAACAACAACATCTGAAATGTGGTAATCAGGC
This sequence comes from Entomyzon cyanotis, assembly GCA_024500445.1. Classification (NCBI taxonomy): domain Eukaryota; kingdom Metazoa; phylum Chordata; class Aves; order Passeriformes; family Meliphagidae; genus Entomyzon; species Entomyzon cyanotis. The sequence continues at coordinate 783,152 of JAKEPQ010000746.1, forward strand.
AATCTAAAAGTTTGGCTTCGACTGTGAAGGATAAATGGCAGGAAACTGGAGGAAGAACAGTTTTAGCCAAAACTGGATGACTGAAGACCAAAAATACTACCGTAAATAATTCACAAAGGAACACAGCCAGGGTATAACTATGCAAAAGCTTAGATCTTTTGCAGGATAATAAATTTAATGGAGATGCCTGATAGCATGAACAGCACAGATCACTAATTGCATGTGTTTGAGAAAAGCCTGAGCACTGAAACATAAGCATGTGGTTGGAAGGGTGGTCTGAGGAGCACAGCAAAGGTCTCAGTTTCCATTCCCAGCCCCAAGACCAATAACTTTGGCAGAACAATAAGAAAGTCTCTCAATTTATCTGTCTTACTCATAGACAGCTGTTATGTGACAGACAGATGTTCCTCACCTGGCTCCCTGGGATGTGAGCAGGCCCAGTACTTGGAGAAGCTTTGAGAGTGATAAAATTCCAGAAATTGTCACTATAATTTAGTCTTATTTATTAAAAACGAAGATGAAAACGCAAAAAGCAAAAAGCATGCTGGTTCAAGGATCCAGGCCTCCTGACAAACCTCAAAACACAAATCACTAAACTCAGCTGAACTCCCAGCAATTAAATCAAGCAGCCAGACAACAGAAAAACACCCCTGTGCTCCCCAGAGGCTCTCACTCCTCCCACCCAAAGCCTGAAAGGCTGGGTCTGTCCTGCACCATGCCAAGAACAATTAAGATAATGCTACTCCATGTCAAGGTATAGGATAAATCCAACATCAAGGGCCTGAAGAGAATGCACTGTGCCAGCAAACCATTTTAAAAATGAGATTGCCTTCAGTGTATCCACAATTAATTCACCTGGAAAGCACAAAACTGCATCACTGCAACACCAGCCCTGCAGAGCTTTGTCTTCATGGTGCTGTCATGGCACAACACTCAGCTCTTTTCAAAGTGTCACTGCCAAATCCCACGGGCACCTTTCCAGCAGGGCAGCATCCAGCTCTGTCAGTGTTGGGATTATCTCTAAAAATGCTGGTACTCTCCAAAATTTAAAGCAGGTGTGCAGACTGAGGATGCAGGCTCTGTGCATGCCCCCATTGCAATTTATTTAACCTGAAATTGCTTTGATAGCCTGGTACTTTAACTAGTTAAAGTACCAGATTATCAAAGTAACTTCAAGTTAAATATGGTATAACAAAGACAAAAAAAAAAAAAAAAAAAAAAAAAGGAAAGAAAAATCAGAAGGCAGCTTCCTCCTTCTTTGGAAAATGGGGCTTTCCATTATTAAATCTATAGCAGGACCAATTGCAAGGGGGCAATTTTCTGGGAAAAGGGAAAAAAGAAAAGATAGGTAGAAGAAATCACTCAACCTGATCACTCAGCCTGGAAATTATTGTGTCTGCACAGCCTTGTTTCAAACCTAATTATTATAAAAGCTTTGGGAAACATTATTTTCAAAATGAAATCTTCTCTGTCAAAACTTTCTTTAATAAGTTCTAGTTCTTAGTAGGGTATCATTTTACACAGAGTGCCCAGAGATCCTGCAATGTGGGACAGATTCTTTTTAGATGAAGTACAATATAATGCTTTAGGATCATGGTAGCTCAACATTTTATTTTTGCTTTTGAACCAGAAAAGTTCTCAAACTTTACACACACGCATATATGATAAAATATTTCTCTTAGGCAAACTTACTAACACCTTTTGTTGGTGCTGTGAATGCAGAAGAGCAGACAGTATAAATGGAAATTGGCAAAATAACAGGAGGGGAAAAGAAAAGCAGAAAAGCGAGAGGGAGAAAAGGGGATAGACAAATATTTACCACACAGATCACACCATCACTACCCAAAAACTTTTACAGCAGCACACATTCCTGGGATCATTAACAAATCCTGAAGTATCTCCCTTCCTTCCTGCTGGCAAACCAGGCTGTAATGCCATGACAGGATTCAGGCATCCAACCAGAGAACAGGAAAGATCCCAATAACTGCCCCTTCTCTGGAATAACACCATGGGACAGTAATCAGCTCTTCTGTTCCAGTCAGACCTCCCTTGCAAACAAGGCCAGAGAGGGATTTGGGCTTCAAAGACAATTCCAAATTGCCAATATTTGGCTGGTTGTGCAAGAGGAGAAAAGGAATACCATGCTGCAGAGCTTCCAAGACAAGGATGCATCCATTGGGATGTTGTCCTGCCTGTGAGCAGCAGATGAGTGGGGCATTCAGCACCTTCCAAAGTCCCAGCTCACCCTGGTTTGATCCCTTTCTCACCCTTCCCAGGCAGCCACAGAGCCCACCAGGACACCTGGAGATGGTCACCAGCATCCCTCCTGCCTCTCTGGCTCCTGCCAGCAGTTTTCACAAATCTCTCACCACAACAACAACAAAGGACATCTCATGGAGTCAGTGTTTTCTGATACAAAACAGCTCTGTTGGGGAAATCCTGACCAGCTCTAGATGCAAAACAAATCATGGAAGGCTTGGAAGTATTTCTAGCCTGAGGATAAATCCATGCTGCCCAGAATAAAGCCAAGTTGCTTCGTGCCAGGACAGCCATAGTCCAGGGCATGTTCATCAGGGGACAAAAATGGAACTGACTGGAACAGGACCACAATTAAGTTACATTTTTGAGCTGTGCTGTGGTCCAGGGTAGTTTCCTCCATATGCTGCAGATCCAACAATACCAGAGCAAAGCATATGAAAAGCTGGGGCATAAAACTCTCAGTTGCAGCAGTGAAGTTGTGGAATAAACATCCCAAAGACAGGAAGGGAATCAGCAGTATTGGGATCTGGACCCAAGAAAAAGTCTTTTACCAAAACCAATGCTTCTACAGACTGTCTTAAAGCTTTTCAGCCACAGTCAGAATAGGAGAGATTCTCTATTACCTTAAATATAAAATCATTAGCTGGGCATTCCTCTGAAACTCAATACACACATCTTTTATGGACAAATAATAAAGTGATTTCTAGCTATAATACACCTTCATCCAGGAAAAAGGCTGGAACCCTTCATGTCCTTGAAGCCTTGCAGAATTATGGATGCCTATTTATCCCAAAGCAAGGAGCAGCATATTTATGCATCTCTGGGCCAATGAATGAAACATCCACATCCAAAAAATGTGGATTTTAGCCTGCATTTGAAAGTCTTCTTTATGATTCCACAAGGTTGCCCTAAAGTATATCTTAGAATACAGAGCAGGCAGGTTTGCTTTGGATCAGGAAGCTGATCTCTGTCCCAAGGGCACCAATCTGTGCAGTAGTTGCTATGGTAGTGCAAGTATTTTTGTTTGTTAAACAGTAGATTAAATAGTCACATAAAACTATTAGACTGGACGTTGGATCATTCCCTGGGAAGGCTTAAGTTACAAACTGGCTTTCTGGGGAAATTATTTAAGCTTTTCACTTAAAAAAAAAAAAGAAAAAAAGAAGTTTTTTGAATCTTACACTGATGTGTTTAAGAGACTCTACTCCTTATTCCGATTTAAACTTATTTGCACAGGCAGGTAATAATTTTAGACCCTTTTACACCTATTAAAAATGTTGTTGTAACTGTTGGCTTCATGCAGTGAGTGCTTTAATAGCTCCTGTATTATCATCACTATCCTGAATGGTCAGGACTTGGACAATAGTTCTTTTGCAAAAGGGATGGATACCTTGCCTTGGGTCATAACAGTGATGCAGAAGTTAAAGATTGTTAATCTGAATTACCAGACTGAACAGATTTCCCTTAAAAAGCCAAGTGCCCTGTCTCCAAAATCAGCTTGTTTGGTTACAAAAGTTATATGAGTTAAAAGGTATATGAGAACTTCTAGTTTTACTTATTTCTTTTACCTGCCTTGGCATCTATACCACACTCCCTTCATTAGGTCCAGGCACTGTGATGAAAGAGATCCAAAAATAAGCATAAATAGTCTGTGGTTGATGAATGAGCCTGAGACTGATTGCTCAGATGACTTAACAGGCTCAGGAGCAGATGGTGATGGAGCCTAAGGCAGCACAAACATCACATGTGACAATGACACAAAAGGAGAATCTGTCCTGCTGGCTCATGCTATCCAAGAATTCTTTTTTTTTTTCAAGAGCCTACCCAAGGTGCCAACCTGGGTGGCAGAGCAGTGCCAGATTAGAAATAAGGTGTTGTATCTTATCCAGCCAACCAGTGGAGAGCATCCAACTTCTGAAACCAAAACAGCTCCTTTCCTCCTGATGGCTTCCACCAGATTGTGACTTTAGAAAACACAGAGTATTGAAAACCAATCCCAGTGCAGTAAAAGTGAATCATACACACAGATACCAGCTCAGCTAATTCTAGCTGCTGAACAAAGATGCCTGATTTCGGAGAATTTCACTTTTTTAACAAGAAGGTCTCTAAAGAAAGGTCCAGCTAAGCAAAATAATATTAACATTAAACAAGTGCAGCTGTAGATATCAGATAAGAGCAGTTCTGAGGATAGTATTTGGCATATATTACACTGCTTCATCTGTTTTTCCCGTACCCCCATAAATGATGACAGAACTCTTCTCTGCAAGAGTTCCCACAACCAAAGGCATTGATCACTGGAGCTTCCAAAAGAAAGGCACGAGGAGCCAATACTGGCTCCAAAGAAAACAAAATGTGTACCAAACTTGCAAGAAAGAGGTCATAAAATTCCCATCAAAAATGCCAGTGGGACTGAAGCAGATCAACTGCAGACAGACCTGGAAAGTTTAGTGCTGAGTCCCCTTCTCGAGCAGGGGTGTAACAGAGCAGATGCTGAACAGCTAAAATTACAGCACCAAACACTGCCCTCAGGCAGGAGGGGACACGAACAGCCCCTGCCTTTATCACAGCAGAAAATAGAAATGAAAATGCCCATTTAATAGAATCTAAAAGCTTTCGGCCTCATTTCAGAGACCTGGGGCCCACAGCTGCCATTCAAACCCCCAAAGATGCAGCTTTGCCAGTGTCCTCCCGGGGTTGTTGCTTTGGAGTGACCTCGAATTACCATTTCCTGGGGATGAACACCATACTGCTCAAATTCAATGCTCTCCATACAGCCTCCCCCGGGAACTGGGCTGTTCCAGATGACCGCACGGATGTGAAAAACAAACCGGAGAATGGGAACACCCATGTTCAGAGAGGACAAGACTCGCAGGAGCCTGCAAAGAAATGCTCTAAATTAGTTCAAAACAGAGAGTTACACGGCATCTTCGCCTCCCATAGAGACAGGGCCATCATGAAAGCCTTGGCACCACATTTATAAAGTTTGCTTCACAATTAAGTTTCCTTTGAGGAAGCTAACTTTTTTTAATCCTTCCATGGACTACCAGGTGTAATCGACTGGTTGTAACATTGTTATTTTACGGATGAAGAAACAGACAAAGATGAAAGTCAGCATTTTCTGGTGTGGAAAAAGAACTTGGGAACTGCAGAGTTTGGGTGTCTTAAGCTGGGATGTCTGAGCAGCAGCAGCAGGGGGTGGTGGTTGTTTGTTTGTTTAAGGCTCTGCCTACCCTGAACCACCAACAGAAGCCAGTGGAAGCTGCTTGGATTTGGAAACTCCCAAACCAGACGGCCCAGAAATGATTGACTGCCTCTGAAAAGTTGGCCTGAGCAGTTTGGTCCCCATGGCACGCAGGAGTTGGTTGTGGAGCCACAAAGCACAACTCTGGGCCCCCATTTCATGGCTCACTGTGCTGGGCCAGGGTACTTCCAAAAACACACAACTCAGTTTTTGGATGTCTTCTGAGCAACTCCAAGAGTAAGCAGCAACATTAAGCTTGATTTCAAGCTGGACTCTTTCCCTCCTCTTCCATTTTTCTTTTTGAAAAGAGGAATTCCTCCATTTAGTTTTAATCCTATTTCTCTCTCTCGAGGCTGCCAAAAAATCAAGCCCAGTTCACATCAGACGGCAGTTTATTTCCTTGGGGTGAACCAGCAACCCAACAGAAACACACAGTGCCCTGGGCCTCCTCCTGCCTCCCAAAGGTTCTGAGGCCATGCCAGGCAGGATGCTGGGACGCTGGGATTGTCCCTTGCCCTCAGGGATGGCTGGGGGCACAGCCAGGCCCTGGATATCCATCAGGCCTCCATATCCATCAGTGCTCGCCCGGAGGCGGCTGCGGTCCCAGAGAGCAGAGAGAGCAGCCCAGCAGAGGTTTTATTTACAGCCTGCTGACAACAGAGTGGAAATTGATAGAAGCTGCAGGCAGCAAGTGACTCCCTGTCTGTCAGCACCAAATGGCAGCTCCTGCCATTACTCCCTGGACAGGAGCTCTTTAACTCTTTCTGGCTCAGCCCAGGATTCACAGGGGTGCTACAGGTCTCCACCACGTTTCTATTTATGCCATCTTTATCCAAATGCTCTTCCACTGCCTTGGGCTGAGTTGCTTCCAATTCCAAGCAGTGAGGATGGCGCAGGACCTCCCGCAGTTACACATTTACTGTACCCAAGTGTTCCTAAACAGATACTGCTCCTTCAGACCTCATGCAGTGCCAGGTGTTAAGACAGAGCACATTTGAACAACTTGTCTTCTTTCCACTTCAGATGAAGCTCTCAATCTCTCTGAAGCTGAATTCAGAGCAAGCCCTTACCAAGGTCATTGAGATTCTCAGGAAGCTCAGCCCTTTTCAGAACTTGTTTCCACAAAAGCTCTTTGTAATTGAGCCCCAGTTCACCCCTGGCATGCACCATTTTGGAGCCAACACAACTTCCCAAACCAAGTCAAATACTCCAGCCTCCCAAACTAAACCCAAAGTGACTTTAAACACAACACAGGACCCACATATGTTAAACTCGAATAATAATAATAATAATAATAGTAATTTAAAAAGTCGTCTTCTCTAAGCCTTTGCCTTCCACAGCTACCTGCTGTGAGGTAAGTAGGTACAGCCACAATGTCACCATCGTCCCAGTGAGGAGACGGATGATGATAAAGGAAAATGAGATAAACTCCAGATTCCTCAGCTGGCATCCACCTCTGCTCACTGAAAGGGCACCACAAGTGCCTTAAACCTTTCTGTGGAAGGATCTGTGGCCATTTCTGTCTCAAACAGAAGTGAATGCAACAGCTTTGATTCAATTCACCCAGACTTCTAATGGCATAAACAAAATAATGTGGTCCCTGATAAAAACACCAAAAGTGCTCTGTGACTACACTGGGTCCAACACTAGGTGGGAAATGCTAAAAGTCCCTTGTAAAAATACCTCCTCTTGTTTCACCAGAGTTTTCCAGATCACAGAACAGTTGGGTAGATCTGAGCAAAGATGTGAGAAGATCTTCCATGAGTCTGGCTTGTAATTCTCAAGATGCCAATCAGGGCAGACAGACAAACTTACTCTTGATTTCTGGATCTTGTGTTAAATCTGTGGCAACCCATGACATGCTCACACTGAACAGAGAGCACACAATCCCAAAACGAGAGCAGCACATCAAACCAGCTGAACCAGGAGGGATTAAAGCTCTGTGTACCACTGGGAAAAAAACCCAATACAACCAAACAGTTAAAAACATTTATGGAGCAAACATAAACTTTCCATCAGGCAGCTGGTTCTTGCTTGGGGAAAATATATACGTTGCTAATAGGAATTATATCCTGTTTCCTTTCTACTGCTTAAAACATACAAACAAATTATATTTCAGCCTAATGACATATTATTCATGGATCTTTTACTTCACTGGAATTTATAGTTCAATTCCAAACCTGTAATTTTAAATGTTGGCTGTTTTTCTAAGTAATTCACCAGAAGGAGGTCCCAGGTCCCCTTCCTTCTCCTGCTGGCAAGGAAAAAAGCCCCCTGCCAACTTCTACATAAATTGGAGTATATCACAAGCCACGCCACTTAAATGCCTGGACAGGGCTTTTCACATCAGAGCTAAAGTGGAAAAAAAACACAGACACACACATATTATTACATAGAGCCTTTCTTCTCTGAGGGTCACACAGCTGGTGATAAACTGGTAGCAGCAGAGCTCTGAGACCCAGAGCAATAAATGCAGCATTTAGGAACAAGGCAAAATATTACTAAAAATGCCATGCTTAAAAAGAAAGAAATCTGCCACCGATCTCTTACTGTACAAACCCATTGCTGAGCAGGGCCTGGGCTGAGGGAGCTTCTTTAAGGACAGTCAGGGGACATCTCACCAAGGCAAGTGTCCTCAGCAGGGAGATCTCCCCACCAGCCCAGCTCCCTGGTCAGCTCTGAGTCACAGGCAGGGCTGGGGGCACAGCAGGGATGGAGCAGAGCACTGACACGTGTGACTGAGGGCTCCCTGCCAACTCACAGGGATTCCTGCTGGGAAAACTGCAGGCTGGCTCCCTCTGACCATGCAAGAGGGTCTGCAGGAGCCTCCTGGCACCTCAGCTCTGGAACACGTGTTCCAGTCACCTGTAGGTCACATACCAGAAGGTTAAATGTTCAATTCAGCTGGGTAAGTCCCCCACATCACACACAGCTCTGGACTACCCAAAGTACAAGGATTAGCACATCCCCACAAGGAGCACAAAGTGAGCCATGCCCAGCACAGGGCAGGGAGCTTTCCCTGTTGGGGTTAGTGGAGAGGCACAGCTGTCCTGCAGGAAAGGCACAGAGCAAACCACAAACCATGGCAGCTACACCTACAGGGACTTTCCAGCTGAAACAAGTGGCAGTGGAGAAGAGAGTGGCCTTTTGGGAGCCCAGCAGGACCCTGGAACCCCACACCCCTGAGAACAGTCCCTGCAGAGCTCCCAGTGCCATGAGCCTCCTCCTGACCCCAGTGCTGTTTCCCAGACCAGCTGCTCTCCCTGAGCAGGTCATGGGAGCACAAAACATGAAGATGGGATTTGACCTAAGATGTTTCATTGTCAGAAGCTACACTAAAGTCCAGGGGAGTACTTTGCTCTCACCCCCATGAAGTCACAGGGGCTGCTTTCTTGCTCTGCATTATGTCAGATTATTTTATAGCAAGGAAGGGTGGAAATAAATACCATCAAACTAGCCCTGCCTTTCCTCCCCCATGTTCCACTTTCCTCCCCCATGTTCCACACAAGAAAATCCCTCAATCCCCACAAAACAAGCCGAAGCTTATGCCAAACCTAACAGAGCTCATACAGACATTGTTATCTTTTGAAATGACACCTTCAATTTAATTATCTCCAAGATTAAATCATCTCCAAACTATTAAGCAAAATGTCTCAGTGGTGCCAAAACACTGCATTACACCATGATTTCTCCCTTTTTTCCTAACCCCTCTAAGCCCCCTGACTCACTAGATGCACAGAATGGCAGAAGCACAGAGATGTGCACTCTTGCCTGGCCTCTGCAAAGGTCATCCTGCCTGCACAGCTTGCCAAGTTTCCCATCTGCTTTAATCGCAACCTCAGTTCCACTGGGGTAAATCTAGAGCAGTTTCAGGGGCTTCAGGGTCAGGAAGGAATCAAATTTAGCATGTTGGACCATGTGTTGTGCAAGTAAAAGAGTACCTGAAGGTGCACCAGCTTCATCTGAGAAAGGGCATGAGGAAAATCAACCACCTCCAAGGCATTTAAAGAATCTCCAGTGTTGACTGCTTTGCCTACATTCCCACAGACCCATCCCACCCTGCATTTGCCTGGGCAGCTCTGTGGACTGGTGCCTGCTGTGCTTAATTGGGCACAGGATCCTTAGTCCATTCCCCAGTGGTGTGGGAAGTCGTGTCACAGCACATGGCACTGACCAGCCCAGCATCACCATGGAAACAGCACATTCCTAGCTCCTGGTGAACTGCAGACACGGCTGAACAGCCAAAATAAAAGTATTTTCTTCCCTTTCCCACAGGAATGGATACCTGCCTCAGCAGGGACAGGGCTGAGCCAGCAGCATCACTGCAAAAGATAAAGATGATTCTTTGGTCTCACTGCACAGCTTCAAGTCAGGAGAAGTATTTGCCAAGAAGGAATGATTATTCCAGCCAAGCTTGTTAGGACTGCAGTGTCCTTTACCATATGAAGGCATGTGGAACAACATAATGAAGTCTGAAAGAGCAAGGAAATAATTGCAACCTTCTGGCTGCAGGGCCCAGACAGGAGCACACAGGGCCTAGGAAGTGGCTCCCTTGGCTATGACAAGCTACTAAAAGAGAATGTGCCTCTAAAGATGATTTTAGAGCAGCTGATGGACCAAGGGCTGGATGAGGACCAGGTCATTTCTTTCTGGAGCCCAGGAAAGCCAATTTTCTCAGAGGTCAAGTTTTTGGGGCACCACATCCCCCAATAGGCTATGCTGGAGGCCAGGCAGGTGCAGGGCAGAGGGTTTCACCAGACTCTCAGTAGTGCTACACAAAGTGGGCCTGGTCTAGGAGAAAAAGGACAGGGACATAATTTTACATGATCAAGGCAGCTTCCACCACTTAAATGTTGGTCATTTCTGTTCCAGGGAGAGAAAATGCAAACTGGATTGAGGCACAGAGCTGAGAAGCACCAACATCTTCCACAGAGCATTGTTAACCACAGGAAAGTCACTTGAGCTATCCCTCAGTGTCCCAACCTGCACAGCACCTAAGTGTGCTGTTAATTCCTCCTCTGTGTGCAGCACACACCCTTCCTCCTGAGGATCTCTTAAATCTTATGGTGGTAGGGAAAAAGTGCCATCTAGGCCCTCAACAGCAACCACCTGCCTCAGGTACCAACAAAATAAATGCCAGTAGGAAGTGCCAGGAAGAACAAGTTTTTGAAGAGGGCTGGCATCAAGGAAAGCATAAAGGACCATACATCAGACAGTTAACAGAAAAACTTGTTCTTCCTTAGGATTCTTCTCAAGCACCCCAATTTTCTTGCTGAGCTGTGCTCTGGGAGGTTTATCTGCTCTGATGCAACCAGAAGAGGTCTCAATAGCAGTAAAAAGTTCTGAACACCTTCTGAAGCACACAGAAATTTCAGCTGTGTTCATGTCCTGTGACACTGAGGTGTGGAGACTGTTCATATGCAAACACAGAATTTCACAGCTGCCCTAATTTTGTGATCTTTTAACTAAAGCAGACAGTGCAGACAGGAAGATCTTTCAGTTTGAGACTCTGTTCTGTGTTTATAGCACAATACACACCTAAAGATGTTATTCACAACATAAATAACTCCACCTTCTCCACCACCAGTATTCCTGTGCCTTGGCAGGAGAATTAATCTCTTCACTGGTGTCTGTGCCGTTTGTTATTTCATATTCTGTTGTATCTCCCCTTGCACAGGAATGGTGCTGAGCTGTGTGGAGAGGAATAAGAGTTTCTTATTTCTACAGCAGTTTGCCTTTTTAAAAGTTTTAACATTTGGGTCTCTGGAGATCTGGAAACAAAATCCTGGCACGGGAGACCTGTGTGCTAACAGCATGACACTGGATTGGATTTAGCTAAACTGTGGGCCTGTGAATGACAGTGCCTGCAAGTGAGAGGCAGCTGATGCAGGGCAGAGAGGGAGGAAAGGAGAAAACCATGATGTCAAGCCTGAGAACTCACCCGTCTGAGTTATCAGGCTGCTCCGAGTCAGCAATTTATTTTATTAACATTATTCCCTCTGGTTTTACGTCTCGGTTACCCCAGCAACCCTTTCCCAAACTCCCTGTGCTATTCATGTGCTTCAAACCAGCACATACTAAAGAAAAAGGTTTCATAGAGCAAGAACTCGGGGCTGCAGTTAACAGGGCCATTATTCCCTTACAGTCCTCCAGCCACAGGACTGAGGCATCAGAAACCAGACACACACAGACAGCAGGGAAACTGGGACAGTGCAAGACAAATTGTCTCCTGTGAGAGCCTTTGATGAAAAAAAGAAAACAACAAAACAAGCAAACAAACAAAGAAGGAATATGTTTTATCTTGCTGAAATATTTTATCTTTAAAAACCTTTCCACAGGTTTACAACTGTTGGTCTGAGCTAAAACTCGAAGGTTCTGCTCATGGTGATTCTTCCTCCCTGCAGAAGCTGATTTGAAATCCTGTGCTGTCCCTTTGGACCAGTCTCTTGTTCCAGTGTCCAACTCCACCACAAAGTGAACATCTGGCACAGACCAAAGCTGACACTGGGATATTGCAGTGGGGATGCAGGACTGGGATTCCATCATTCTGGGTGGGATTTTGATTCATGACAAAGACAAGTAAAAGGAACAGACTCCTGCAGAAGCTATCAGGCAAGTGGCCACTGCCAATTCCTCCCCAGATGATCAATCCACAAGCAGATTACCACCAAACTCCCCAACATTCAGCAGGACTTGTGTCCCTGCTTCCCTCATCACCTGTGAATGTCATCTGCTTCTCAAAACTCATTAACATCACCAAACAGGGAAAAAGACAGTGAGGTGATTTTCATTCATTCACCTAGGGTTGGCACAGAGCTGTGATATAAACAGATAAGCAGCAGCTCTCAATTTTCACAAAAAAGGAGATATGTATCTGTCACAGCTACCCCTTAACTGGCTCCTTTTCAAAGTGGAATCCCACTGAAACTATCATGGTCTTACACAAGCAGTCATGGACAGGATCTTAAGCTGGACTAGCACTTCCCTTTCCAATTTTCTAAACAAATCAAGAGTGTAACAGTTATAGCCTGCCATGCCAGCATCCAGAGCTCCTCATGGTCCTTTAGCTCTCCTTGGACTAAAAATAAATTGCTTTCCTTCCTCCTAGTTTTTCAGCTCTTTCTACCCATCAATTGTGCAAAGACCTGTGAGCAGAGCACAACACACTGAAGGTTTTCAGGAAAATTCAGGATACATTGTGTGGTGTCCAGTTCCGAAATGGCATAAATTATATCCTGGAACGCATTATGTCCTGCTATGTTAGACAAGAGGAAATGTGGTATACAATAAAATAAAAGACATCCTGGAACCCATTACATACTTAAAAGACAAAAGAAAGGACATTATAGGATCGATGTGGCTAATAAATGATGTGTTGGCATCTCTTTTCCACCAAGATGTGGATTAACAACAGATGTATTACACTAATGTCTATTTGTACACTAATCTAAAACAACTGCATTGCTGTTGCAGACAGGAATTTGATAAATGCAGCCCCATTCCAGCTCCATGAGTGCTGCTGAGCTTCAGGAAAGGTGGGGAGGGAGGTGAGCCACTCCCAGAGTTTTGCTTTTCAGAGTTCAGGCACTTGCTCTCACCTCCTTTGCTTGCTGGGTTGTTCCCTGCTGATTTCTTGCCTGCACAGCTGGGATCCTATGGATACAGGGAAGAAAAAGGGCTGCTTTGAACATCCCAGAAGGCTCAGCTCTGTTGCAGGACACTTAGAAATTAGGGGCTAACTCAGCATGTCAAAGCAGTCAGTGCTTTGGAACTCCAGGGGCTAAAGAGTTAAATCCTGGAGCCTGGCAATTTCCAAAGTATCACTTTCCTTCTCACAAGCCAACAGCCCTCCTGCATTTCCATCAAGCCCTCCAGGGAAGGCAGCTGCAGAAAGCAGGCACAGGAGATACCGTCCTCAGGTAGCTGAGGAACAGGAGGGGAGATCCTGCTGGATTCACCCTCTAGTTCCTTTCCACAAGGAGCAGCTGCAGAGGAGCTGGAGGCAGAGCCTCCTGTGCAGTCCCAGTTGGAGAGCTATGACAGTTCGCTCACCTTCCTCAAGCTGAGGAGCCAAGCACAGACCAGCCTTTGCCATTCTGGAAACCCAGGGGAAGGTGAAGACAATCCTTTGCCAATCCTCTTGGCACAAGGGTGAAATTCAGTTTAGTACCAATTGCAGAGAGGCTTCTCCAGGCATTGCTGGGGAACACACAGAACAAAGTCTGTCCACAGCATCCCAAGTTTGGGGTGTCTCATGCCAGGGAGATGAGGAAACCATTGCCTCCTTTTCCTTCTCCAACATCCTAAGCTTCCCTGGGGACTGATGTGATTATTCCCCATTCCCAGTAGCAGAAGAAGGAGCCTTGTGGAGTACAAGCAGAGGAGTTTGGAATACCTGACCCTGTGGGCCCAGCAGTAGCTGTGGATAATGGCACTGGTGGGAGGTGCTGTGAGCCACCAAGGAGTAGACACAGAAGAGCAGCTGAGGCTGGGAATCAGGAGGCCACCTCAGCCCAGCACCCCAAAACTGCTCCCTGCCTGTTCCTGACTCCAGCTGTGCCTTAACCACTGAAAGAGAACAAGAACAATGAGTCTTGGGGGGAAACAAAAGAAACAGAAGCCTGGGAGGAGGAGGGAAAGGAATGTGAAGCTGGCTAGATGAGAAAGCCTAGGTGAATATATCTGATCCTTCCTCCCCAGCCAGCAGAGGCTTGCTCTGTGAAAAAGATTTTCTCTGAAATAATTTGCATTTGCTTCCAAACTTAGAGCAGATCTGTCACCAGTCACTCAAAGCTCCACTTCAGGAACTAGCTGAGATTATAAAAAAATGTGATAGAGTCTGTCCTCACAATGTTCACAGCCTGGCTCGCTGGTGTGGCCAAGAGCACTACTTGGAAAATGGTAGGATAGACTGAGTCCTGCAATTACATGACACAAAATGCCAGAGTGGGTTGTCAACCAGTGCACAAGCATGGAACATGGAAATCTGTGAGCAAAGATGCTTCTTTTCAGCACATTCATGGACACCATGCACATTTTTTCTGTGTTTATTTAGGACTTATATCATGGGAAATGGTTGTTTTGTGCTAAGCAACACAACATCTATTCAGGATTCACACTACACTCCATCCACTGCTTTACTTCCAACAGGAATGTTCAGTTCCCAACACAGCATTGGCCCAACTACAATGTATTAAAAGCTGGTCCCACTGTTAACCACCCTGAACTTCCTAGAAGTTAAAATTTCTAAATTTTAATTTTAGAATTAAAAAATTCTATTAAAATTAAACAAAACCTCTCCCTGCAGAGTTCCTAGTGGTGATACTTAGAGAGGTATTGTTAAGAACTTCAAGAAGCTCTGCTTCAAATTAAGAACTTATCTATAACACACACACTAGCTAAAGGCCATCTCTGAGTAGAAAGCTGCAGAAAGGTGTGTTCTCCCCAGAGATCATATCTCTTCCCTTTCCCATAAAAATCCTATAAAATCCAAAGCAAAAGGGAATCTCATATGCAGCCCATGTTCTCTGCCTAAGCAGCTCTGGTTCACATTTTCATTTCTTGCATTTCTCCTCCTTTCCCTTCCCTGGATGTATGTCAATGCCCTTAAGGTGCTGAAAAAGCTAAGTTACTCCACATGGAGTAAAAGTGGGAAAATTCTCCAGCTTCCACATAGTTCAATATTTCAGTACAGTCTGAAGTTCTGCTTCCTGCAACACTTCAACACTTTGGAGCAAGTTAATTTTTCCTGGGACAATAGGATTTGCAAACTTCCATATGACATTTGTTTGAAAGATGGCTCACATTGACCCTGGAAGAGTTACATGGTGATCATTCCACAGGGGAAACACACACAGTGGTCCAGTGGAGAATTCCCCTTGTTGGCACAAAGTCAGGACATGGCCAAGCCTCCTTACTACTGAGGCAATGCTGTGACCAGGGGCTCAAAACCAGCCCCCCCGAGGCAAGATGGCCCATTAGAGACAATTCCTGTGCTGATTAGGGCTTCTGTTTTGTGGGCATTTGAAGTAAAGGCTCCAGGGACAGCAGAAGTTGGCATTTACTACACACACTCAGCAGCAGGACCAGAAACTGTTCCTCCATTCAGAGCACTTCTCAAACACCATAAAACAGAGCAGCGTGCCAAGACAACTCTTCCTTGAGACACCAACTGTTTCTCCATAACTTTCAGCTCCCATGGACCATCAGCTGTCACTCCATGTCCCAACGTGCCTGGGGAGGGGACAGGTGCCAGCTGAGCCTGCAGCTTCATGTCCTTGGACTTGGCCAGGAGAGGGACACATCCATATTCCAGGAAAGGAATTGAGCTCCACCTGGGTAAACAAAAGCCTTAAAAAAACAGGATGAAAATGGAGGTGAAGGAGAGGTAAAGAAGGACAACACATGAAGGAACCTACAGCATCCTGCCCCAGGCTACGCAATTTCTGGCTGTAGTCCCTGTCCCTGAGCACCAAACACTTCAGATGAGTTAAGACCCTGGCCTGGGTGCTGCTCTGGAGCTGGATCTCTGCTGCTTTCCATCTGTTTGTACTTGAGCTGATCAAGAGTCTCATGAAAGGAAAAGAACTTCTTAAAAGCCATGAATAGGGAAAACTGGGACAACTGCAAGTGGATATCCTAGAAGCAGAAGTGAGGACAAACTTTGGCTGACAGCACTCAGAGCTGTAATAACACTCTCCTCCTATGTTTAATAGCCATTAAAGAAAAAAAAAATACATTCATGTACAAAAACAATCACTCAATCAAAAGCTGAAAAGGGGCCCTAAGGGCACCTCAGTCTGTGCAAGGCATTGGAAGGGTGCAGTGGGAGTTTTAATTTCTTCAGTGCTCTTAAAACAACAAAGTATTCCAGTGGCAGCATCTACTCTGTGGCCTTGCTTCAACAATCACTGTATTTG
This sequence comes from Entomyzon cyanotis, assembly GCA_024500445.1. Lineage (NCBI taxonomy): Eukaryota > Metazoa > Chordata > Aves > Passeriformes > Meliphagidae > Entomyzon > Entomyzon cyanotis. Next base: position 799,571 of record JAKEPQ010000746.1, read on the forward strand.
TTGATCTCTGAAGATGTTCTGGCAAATTGTGGTGCATTCATAAATACCAAAAGGTTTGTGCCCCCTGTACAGAGCATTAACCCCTCAGGGGACACCTGGCAGTGTTCACCTTCCACACACTGCCCTGCAGACAGCAGCATAGCAGGGGGCAAACACAGAGAAAAAGTCATTCTTGGCTGACAGGGACTAAGAGGACAGGAGGAACAATGGATACAATTGCATCCAAATGAAAACAGGTCTTGCTGTGATCCTGAAAAGCAGGACAGCAAAAAGGACCTGGGGACTTCCTTTGTACAAACATTTGGTCAGGACAGGAAAGCCACAGCTCCAGAACAGATCTGACATCTACATGGCACAGGAAAAGTTGACCTGATTGTACCAAAAAAACAGGTGTTGAGAGTGAACCAAGGCTTAGGGCTTCTCTACCTGAGTTCATGGATACCAAAGCAAAGTCTTCCACGCCAGTTGCCAGTGTGGACACTTCAAGTTCTTGAGACTGCAGAAACATGTGCCCCTTTGGAATTGAGAACATTGCTGGATGTGCAGAAAATAGAGTGAAACTGTTCTTCAGTGTATTCCAAAACTGTCCCTATGGCAACAAGAGCAGAACAACTTCTCTAGAATCAATTGCCATCTCTGCTTGCTGAGCATTACTAGTTGTCTCCAGAGACCCGCAGCATAGAGAGCTTCCAGGAAACAAACTGATGTGATTATGGGTTAAAAAAAAAAGACCATGAGAGGCCCAGGTATGACAAGAGTTAGATCCTTGCTCTCAAGGGGACACACAGACAGCACACCAGGTGTCTGGGGAGAGCAAGGTGCTCCTCAGGTCAGAAAAGGTATCATATTTGGACCTGGAAGCAAAATGCACAACAGGCTTCTACACAGGGAAATTATAGATGGCAGTTTGCTCTAATGGAGATGACTGAGAAAAAGCTTACTAAAAGAACTTGAGACCAAATACCAGTTAAAACGGAAGAACATTCTTGCCAAATTCCTTCACTTGAGGACTGTGTAATTAGGCCAGGAAAAGCACAACAGAGTACACTGTGGAGAATAGCCCTGCACTGGCTTGCTAACCCAACAGGCCTCCTCCACCTCCAAAGTCTGCATTTCATTGCAGCTACCTGGAGGTATGGATTACACCAGGTGGTAAGCCAACCATTCTGATCCCATCATGAAATTCAGCCCAGGCCAAGTGTGGGGAGCTGGATTTTGACACAAGTCAGAGTAGCCAGGCCCTGTCTGCAGGGGAGCCCTCTCTGTGCAGCAGTGGAGCTCTGCCCAAGGCCCTGATGGTGGGCAGGACACTGATTTCCATGTGTTGCTCACTGATTTCCACATGCTGCTCACTGATCTCCATGTGCTTCTCGCTGATTTCCACGTGCTGCTCACTCATTTCCACATGCTTCTCACTGATTCCCATGTGCTGCTGATTTCTATGTGCTTCTCACTGATTTCCATGTGCTTCTCACTGATGTTCACATGATGCTCACCAATCTCCACGTGCTGCTCCACAGTGCCTGTGGCAGCCACCCCTCCTGTGAGCCTGCAGGGCTCAAACCCACAGGTATGAGCTACCATCAGCTGTGTCTACCATCCCCCTGAGAGCTACAGCAGTGACTCCAGACAGAAATCCAGCTCACACAACCACAGAGATGAGCCTGCTGGAAATGGGGTCCAACTTCCCCTGAAATGTAAGGCCCACACAGCCTCACTGGGATGTTGCCGAGACTCCAAATTGTGAGTACTTGGAAAATCAGGCACCTGGGCACCACAGCAAAATTCTCTTTCCTCTACCACCCCATAAAATAAAGCTACCCAAAAATAGCAAGCCAAATTTTGGAAAGGTTGCCGTACATCACCCCTTGTGTGACCTTGCCTGAGTCATGACTGGACCCAAGAGTCTTCTTCTCTAGCTCTGGACTCTGAGTAGATGGCTACACTGCTTCCCCTGAGACCCAGCAAGGCAGAAATAGGAAATGAAATGGAGAACAGGGAGGAAATTCCATCTCCCAACACAAAAAAATTAAGAGGCAGTCGCAGAATTCTCCTGGTAAGAGGTAAAGAAATACGTATGCAAGAGTGAAGGCTAGAGACACAGAAATATCTTGTTAAATTTTTACAGTTTAACCACTGAACAAGCTACTTTCTCTCCATAATTTATACCTGAATTGTGTGTCTAGACATGACATCATTTTAAGGTATGCCTTGTGTTCTGTGGTAAGTTTACAATAACCAGAACTTATAATTGCTGTGGTTCAGGTCAGCAAAGGCGGAAAAAATATTCAAAGCCCCTTCTAAGCAGCTGTTCTTGGTAATCGCTTTAGTCTGTTGTTTTCTGTCAAGGAGACAAGGCCTAGCAAATGCTAAAAGCCAACACTGAACCAGCTCCCCTTCCTAAAAGTGACGAATACCACGGATAATCTTCAATCCTCAGTCAGCTTTACTTGGTATGGTTCATATTAAAAGAGTGAGGGACAGCCAGATAAGCAAGGGCAATAAAAACATCTACTGTGCCTATGGAGATTGATGGCTACAGGACCCAGATCCTGCTGTATGCCCATTATCCAGATATCCTGTGGGGCTCAGGTGGGATCACAACAAATCCCAACGTATTCTCACTATTGAGGCAGAAATCCCAAGGCTATGAAATCTGGAACCCCAGTGTAGTTAACGTGCACCAGCCACTCTTACTGGAGGAATGAACCCCACTGTGATAAGGGCTGCTGGCCAAGGGACTTTAATCACATGAGGAGTTGCAATCACTGCCCTGGAGAACATGGCCTGAAGCATCCTATTGCATCAATGAAGTGGAATTTAGTCACTGGAGTGAGGGAGAAAGCTGTGCAATCTGAACATTAAATGGTGTTTTGGGGGTTTAGGGCTCTTTTGTTTGCACAGGCAGGCTGGGTACCCCAGGAGCAGGAGATGGAGCAGAGCACACAGGAAGATGCTCCAGGGCACATCAAAATTGTCTTTATGGCTGCAAGCACAGAGGAGCTCCCATGCTGTCAGATCCAAAGCAACTCAAAAATCCCAAAGAGAAACCTGGATCTGCAGGTGCATAGATGGAACTCAAAATGCATCTCAAAAAGCACAGTTCTGTCACACACAGGGAAATTGTTTTCTAGATTAAATAGTCCCAGTTGGAAGGGACTTACAATAATCACCTAGTCCAAATGCCAACTGGTTTTTTTGACAGAAACATTAATGTTGGTGAGAAGGAAATACACATGAAGGTTACACACGCTGTGCTCCTTCATGTTATCTCAAGGGGAAGACAAACTGTAGCCAAAATAAGGTCAAAGACAACAGGCAGAAGCCTTAAATAATAGTTACTGGCAGTGAAGTAAGCAAACTCCTAAGTCAAAAGGTAACATCATAACTATTGCTGATATCTAGAAGGCATGAAAGGCTCTCCAAAACCCAGCCTTCATCACCAGCCTGGAAAGACCCAAAAGACAGAGGATAAAACAACCACCATCCCATTTTCTCCATGTCACACAAGTGATCCAATCCAGACTACCCAAGTGCTCACAGTTACAAGAATGTGAATGGGCAGAATCAGCATACTGAGGTGTTTTGAAGTAAAATCACTCTCCCTTTCTATAGAACTTCTGCAGAGTTTTGTTAAATACATATCAATGGTCCAACTCTCCTCTGTCATCTGTAGTAGGCAGAAAAAACTTGTTGATTACTTCTCAGCTCTTCCAACACCCTTTTAGAAACTGGGAACCATTTAATAGCAAATGGGAGAGAGTCCATGCTACTGCACCAGCAGAGGTTGATTATTGCATACAAACTGAAGTTGCTTCTATTCAGCTGGTTAATGCAGACCCAGAGCTAGCTCAACCCTGCCTGCTCCAATCCACAGGGATGGACACCAAGCTGCACAGAGATCTGTGCCAGAACAAGGGATTTAACACACATTTCAGATCAGCTGCACACCTGGACCTGCACACCTGGCACACTGTTGGAGTGCAGGGTTTGTGCAGAGCCTCAGTTTGATTCCCAGGGAGCTGCTCAGTGTCACACTGCTCAGGGCTATGGAGAGAGCTGGCGAGCAAAGGAAAACCATGACGGATGCTGGCAAGGACTGCCCCGAGATGGTGGTGCTCAGGAGCAGGGTGAAAAGGAGAAGCAAGTGGCCACTGCTTTTCAGTGCCAAGGCAAAAATCAGCCCTGAGAACACCACTGCTCAATGGATCTCTTGGGAGCAAGCACATTCCTGCCCAGATGGTGCAGCTGACCCATTACATCCTCTGTCCCAACCCGAGTGTACATTAGGGCCTACAGCTGGCTTATGATGAAAGTCTGAAGTCATCAGGGCTGTTCTGGCTTTGGTTCTTGTTAAAGATGTTGAACATCAGCCCAAGTTTGGTCAAAAGGTTAGACAAGTGTTCAAATCGTTCCAGCTTGCAAGTGACCAAAGGTTGATTTACGGTTTGCTGTCAAAGCATATTCACATTTACAGTTCTACAGGCTGCCATAAAAAGCCAGGTGAAGATCAGAATTTCTGCTGATTTGAGACATAAATAAGGTACACAATGATGTGGATAGGAAAAAGAATACTCATTCACTCTGGGATCATCACAATTCCAAGGAGAAAGGACTGATAAACAATCAGCTTTTGACAGACTTCAGGAAAACCATCCTCTCTGACTCCTGGCCACTTCTTATAAGTTTGAGGCATCAAATTTACTTTTGCTGTCTCTTCTGCATCAATCAATGAAGACCAAATCTTAACAGCTGAAATTGTAGCACAACACAGATTCCAGGGTGAAGATTTCTATTCCAGAGTGTATAGCACTCACATTTCTTCAGGTGTGGGAGACCAGTGCTGAGTGTCAAAGGACAGCCACTACAGAAAAAAAGTGTCCAGCAGGCATTAATGGAGCCATGTAAATGGTCATTCATGTTCCCCATGAAGTGTGTGAGGGACCTGGTTACACTGGTCTGTGAGGAGCTCAGATTTATGATTAGTATCCCAACCACCATTGCTGGTAGATATTCTACTTCCCTAAGACAAGGGCAGGGCAAGAGTGGTACCTTTGCACAAACACATCCCGCTACAGATCACATTGCAAGGGGAATGGACTATTTTCCTGGGTAGCTAATAAAGAGCTGCTGCCTTGCTGTGAGTGCTAATATTAAGACAAAAGCAGGAATCTTCAAGTTTATGTTAAACATAAACCAATACCCATCCTCTGCATCCCACCCAGACAGACCAGATGCAATAGAAATAACTGCTTATTTATGTTCCCACAAGGACCAGCGAGTGCACAGCATAAGGACAGTGTTCAAGGCATCTCTGGCAGATCACACTGCGAGATGTGTTTAGCAGATCACACAACTGGAGAATGCTTGAAAAGACACTGTTTGCTTAATCACTTGAGGCTAAGTTAGAAAAGATCAAACAAGCCAAGTTTAGGAGTAGCTTGTTCCCCTCCTTGAATGGGCTGTAACTTTTTACAGAGCAGAGCCCTGCAGCAACACAGCAGAGCCATCCCTACACAAGCACTTTGAGCCATATGGGTTTAACAACTCTCCACATCAGTAAAGAGAAAACCAGAACCTTTGTTACTTAGCACAGGCCTCTGCCATCGAGGCTAAAACACTGGCTGACAACAGCAGCAGGTTTGTTTCTCCACCCAAATTGGCCGCTGAAGAACTAATTAACCAAGATACTTCACAATTTTTCTCAGTGTCTCAGGGGTACCACAGCAGTTTCTACAGCTCACACTGCAGGAAACACTCTCTTTCCACAAGAGCAAGACCTGACACCTTCAACAGAAAGCTCTAGTGCTTGATCTGGGGAGACACATTTGACAGTCACTGGCAGCAGGACGTAGTCTAATTAAAGTCCATCTGCCACGGATGTCCCTCAAGGTTTTTAGAATGAAGGACCACCTAGTAATGAACACAGGCCTTGCAGTTCCCACAGTGGATACACGCCAAAGACTTCTTTAGCATTATTGCTACAAAAGTCATTATGTACACATAAATGAAACCTCAAACTCTGAATCCTGAGTGGGTCAGACTTCTTCTCTTTTAGGCTTGTGTATTTCTTTTACAGGAAAAGAAGAAAAAAAATGCAGTTCTTTCATCTCGTATCTCCACAACCAGGTAAAGGCTAGGACATCTTCTAGCCCCAGATTTCTTTAAAGCTTCTGACTTTGTTAGAATCACTGCCCAAATTAATTTAAGCCACTGCCTGGGGCAATCCTGCACCCCTTTCTCTTACTTTAATGCTCTTCTCTTGGAACTGCCTGCAATGGAGGCACCAGCCATACCTGGCACTGGAAAGCTTAAGGAAGAGCAGTAGAAGTCCTGAGCATTATGAGCTTTGGAGTCCTCATTTGATGGGATTAGTAACCAGAAAACCGCAAACGCTACAAGAATTCTCCTGTCAAGAACGAACACATGTGAGATGTGGTTGCATCTGTAGCATGACCCTGCTGTTGCCTCTCTTTTATGCTGCACCCATTGCTGTGCATCTTGAAACATCTGTGCCTTCCCAGTGACTGATTACCCAGAGACACGCAACAGAGCTCGGTATCTGTGCGAGGCCGGGGACTGAACCCTGAGTTTATTACAGAAGAGCGCTGGAGGGAGCTGCTTGCCAGAAATCCAAACTCTAGCCAACAAGTCCCTCCAGGCTCACTTGGAAAGGTCTTGTAACCTCACTGCCGTATGCCTGCTGGGCTCAAAATGAAATGCAAACTTGCATGTTACTTGTGGATTTGGATGCACTATCCAAGGAGAGACAAATCAGGAGCCCAAGCAAGAAACATATGTTATGAGTCCAGAATAAAGTTTATCAGGCCTTAATGAACTTCATGATAGGGGATTTTCACAGAGCCATTCCTCAGTGTCTTTCGTGCTTTGGTGGTTGAGGGACCTAGTACAACCTGGTAAAATGGTGATATTTCACTTGCTTACACATTTTGATGAAGTCTTTTATTAAATGTTGTTCGAAATCTGATGGCACATAAAAGCAAAGCTGATTCATCCAGTAAGTTTTTCCCAGCCTTCATTTATTTAAGAATGGTAAAGTTGCTAAAGAACCATCAAACAAGAGTTCTTGACACTGCAGCGACAATCAGCGTATCTTGCAGGTGGAAAATCCACCTTTGTCCCTACTCTGGGTCTTGCAATCCCCGTTCCACCTGGATCCCAACTCCTTGCAATCCCCTGGCAAAGCATCCCAGGATAGTTGTAATGGAATTTAGGTATCTAGTAAATCTCTTCTGCCTGAAGAAAGCCTATGTGGATGAGGCTTACCCTGCTTACATCCTGCACTTGCATAAACCCTCCTTGTGTTGATGTTTTTGAGCAGCCCAAAACTGGCATTAATTACCACAGAAAACACAAGTGTTACTGTACCAATCACATTAACTTGTTTAATGAATAACCTACATTAAAAAAAAAGGGGAAAAGGCAAGAGTCTCTAAGGTAGGAACAGGAATGTGTCCATCTGCTTTACCCCCAGATCTTGGCTCCAGTTCAGCTTGCTACCAACTGCAGCACCCCATGTACTCTGTGGCCTTCTTCAACCTCTCCCCTTTGTCTCACACCCTCTCAGACACTTCTTGCCACTCACAAATGCAAACAGCTTGCACTGCCAACAGCTTGGCTTAAACTTATTAAAAAACTCTTTGCAAGAGCACCCTGGCCTGTCCATCTTCTCTCTGTGGAAAGCTGGTGATGAAGTCTCCCATCTTCAGGATTTTCCTTTACTCTCATGTCTTTAAATCTCAGGAGTACAAGATATTCCCCCATCACTCACACAAAGTGACAATTTATTATTAGATCAGCTGTGCACAGGTCTCTTACAACTTGTGTGGTGTAAGGTATGTCCTTATCTCTCCCACAGTATATGACAAGACAGAAATAAGAGATTCAGAGCAGGACTCTGAATCCAGTCACACCTAGAGTTGAAGGTTTTGAAAACCTGGAAGGTTTTCCCTCTTCTCTCCCATATCCTCACCAACATTCACTTCTGCACAAGTCTCCACTGCTTGTAGGGTCACATATCAAGGATAACTAAAAGTAAGCAAATTACTGCACTCAGAAGAAATGCCACTCTACAAATCAGGCATTGCTGAGCCACTCAAGTATTCTCCTGCAAGAAATTCAGTAAGTTCTTCCTCAAGGAACCATCCCATTCAGCACTGTTTGACAGCAACATTAAATCCACATATTTCATAACTAAGCCCTTCAAAAGCGATGGGGAGGGAGCTGTAATTTTGTAAGTGCTCAAAAATTAAACACAAACCAGCTGGTGAAGTTGGTAACAGCCTTGCAAAGTCAGGGAGAGAAAGATACTCCTCCTTGCCACCCCTTCCAACTGTGGGCATTTAATAACAAAGGCCTAAGCCTCATTTCCTATTCCTGATAGGAAAACAAGTCAGTGCAGCAGTGAGTAAGCTCAAAAACAGCAGCAGCAGGTGGGTTTAATTCTTCTTCCATTGTTATCTGTAATTCACTTGAAAGGCATCCAACTGATCAGCAGACACCAATTAGAAACTATTTCTCTAATTTAGCTCTTTCCTATGCAAATGGCAGTGAACACTAAAAATTACTAATTTCTGGTACAAACACAGCTCCACCCTTTCCCCACCACCTCCAAGGGAATGTCTGTGGAAAAGAGAGATAGGGTGGAGTTTTTCAGAATGTTTTTACTGATTCTGGTACTAACTACATTTGCAGGATTCACAGCATAAAATGTCACATCTCCTTCTTTCCAGAGGACACTACACTGTCAGCAACTCCCAAAGGCTGTAACAATGCAGAGTCACATATGGGAAAAACAACAACTCCCTTCTAACAGCCTCACGCAAATAAAAGTTTCATCACTGTGAGGATGAATGGGAAACAAGTGATAATTTGGGGGAAAACAGGAGCTTTGAAGGGAACAGCTACATGAGAAAGCAGCATGTGAAAAGCTGAGGGCTGAAGGAGGCAGTAAGGATTATGAAAGAAGACACTGTCAGGAGGCTGCATGGGCTCTTCAGAACCCACATCTCCAAAGTTCTATTCCCAAGTAATTCAGGAGCTCACCTGGGTGCAAAACTTTCAATATCTAACTAATCAACCACTAGAGATGTCTCTGAGCTTATAGAAGTCTAGGAGAATCACAGAATGGTTTGGATTGGAAGGAACCTTAAAGTTCTTCTCGTTCCATCCCTGCCATGGGCAGGGAAACCTTCCACTATCCCAGACTGCTCCAAGCCCTGTCCAGCCCTACCCAAGGGAAGGTTACGCTCAATCCTGATTAGAAATAAAGCAAATTCATAAGAAAGTCATCACAATAAGCAGGTGGGTCCTTCACTTGTGAATTAAGAAATATGGAGAAGAAAGCATCCAATGTGTTTGGGAAAGCAAACCAAGAGCTAATCAAAATAAAAAAGATTCTCTACATACCACAGTAATTTGATGGGAGCTAAAAAAATTGGGACAATGTAATGGCACAGCCTACAGCTTTCTCAATTATGTTAAGATAACATCTGCAGATATTTAGCACTTCAGATATTTTGACATTAGGTGCTCAATAAAATTCTCCCCATTTAGATTAGAAATGTCCAAAAAAATGAAACTACCCAGATGCTAGAATGCAGTGTCAAAATATTTTGAAATCTAACAGGGGTTTTTTGGGGTTTTTTTGTTTTTTTGGGTTTTTTTACTGTGTATTGAAGGAGAAGATGAGCATTCAGAAATTGTTCAAGTAGTCACACAGTGCTGATGGCCAGAAAGTGCTCTCAGCAGGCTGTGGATACTTCCAACAGTGACCACACGCTCCAGGAACTCCTCAGAAAATTTGATCAGTTTGATCAAGGGTGACACACGTTGTGCCTGAAGCCAGAGGTTGCTGAATGGTCAGCATGGTGATGGGAGCACACAGCAAGTGGGTGACACATCGTAGGGTGGTTTGGGAAAATTATGGGGGAACTTATATTGAAGAGGCCACCAGCAACACAGGCAGGAGGTAGAACACTGGAGCAGCAGCAGGTGTGTGCTGTGGAAGAAAATATTGGGGTAGGTAACGTCCAGCACCTATGGACTACATCACAAACATCAGAACTCAGGAAGCCACTTCCACATATCAGCAATGCCACCACAGGTGACTCACATGTTTTGGTGCTTTTTCATAAAATGTTTTTGAAGGTAGATTTACAGAGATAGTTACCACATTTTACCACCTACTTACTAACTAGAAAACTATTAGTAAATTCACATTGCACTTAATAGTCTATAACATGTATTCACATAATTCACTTATCGTATCTAACAAACAAACTTTGACATGAGAAGATATTTTTAGAAACAAATTTCTTATGTGGAACCAAAAGTTGTACTTGGTTTCAAAGGTCTCAAATGAGAGCTCAGTCACATTTCACTATAGGAATTGCTGAACTAATTCTCTCTAGTAGAGAACTACATCCCTGTTAGAGCCAAACTCGAAGGGAAGGAACCTCTGTCTGCCACACATTTGCAGCACAGAACTGCCCAGCCAGTCAGAGAGCACTGAGAAAAACCACCTTGGGGAGAAGTTCACTGCTCACATGGAAGCTTTTGTTTTATCACAGGAGTTGAACTCAGCTGAAGTGGGCAAACATCACTGAACCAGGATTCAGCAGGAGCAGCAACAGGCAGTGCAATGGCTCTGACTCCCCCTGGTCTTTCTTACACTTTCTCTGTTTCTAAAGGAAGATGAAAAAGCTCAGTGGCAGCAAAGAGCTCTGCTGAAGAAGGAACTGAAGTGCTTGAGAAAAGGAGAACACACAAGCTCCACTCCTGGAGAGAACTGCTGTGAGCCACAGGAAATGTTTCTCCATGATCTCTGTGTTGCATTCTCACATACATGGACAGTTCTGTGTTTTAATGATTCACAGGGGAGAAGAACAAGACTTGGAGAAGTGAGGACCCATCAACACCACTTTGAATTCCTTTCCCTTCAGACCACTTCAATGGGCTTCCAAACTTTCAGGTCTCTTGTTTTGATGTTCTTTCTCACGGTCTCATCAAATTTTCTCTCATAATTGCATTTGCTCTTTTAAGATTTTCCTGGCAGTGTTGTTCTGCATCTCTCCTCCTGGGACCATGAAGTTTTGTGAACCAGCAGTAAAAAGTGTTTTTGCACTCTATCATACCAAGAGGAAAGTCCTCATTTTCTTATGCTGCTTTGAAAACTGTAAAGATGTGGGAATCTAAGAAATTTGAAGAATATCAGGATGACAAGAAAGATGCAAACAATAGTTATTCAAAGTAGATAATACTATTCCAAGAACTGAAATGACGAGGGGGAGAAGTAAAAAAAAAAAAAAAAAAAAAAAGGTAAGTTCTCCAATTAAACCATTATTCAAACAAGGCAGCTAAAATTTCTTATCTTACTTACATTCTAAGGAAAGAAAAAATAAAGGTAAGCTTGGAATCACAGAAGATCACTTTAGAGGTGCTGAGGTTATCTTGGGAGCTGTTTCTTGCCCAAAAGCTGAGCTGTCTACCATCAGTCTGCTTCTGGGGTAAATAGGATCCTGGCTACTGTCCCAAACTCAAGCAGTACAAACAAACAAGGAAGAAAGCTATGCTATATTTGTAAAGTTAAATACGACCTTGCCTGGCTGGAGAGCTCCAGGGCAGTGCTGAGCCCCTGAACTTGCTGGGGACACTCTTCCTCTCCCAAGGGGTTGCACTTGCCTTTGAACTTTCAGCCACACAGAAAAAAGGCTGAGTTGAAATGTCAGCATCATCTTGGATTCAAATCAATCAGCTTGATGCATGATTGCAATGGTGAAACCACTTCACCCCTGCACTGCCCTCATCCATATGTTCTTTATATCAGCAGTCAGCAGACTGGGTGGCTCAGTGCATTCATTTCCTGTCCTGGGCTTGGGCTCCACTTTAAACAAAACAAGAATCCCCTGAAACTGGAAAATAAAAGTTAGCATCTAGTGACAGTTATATTCACCAGACTTGTTTGCATCGAGTCTCTTTCTCCATCCAAGGAAGTTGCAAGAAACCCTTTGGGAAGGCCTGGTACAACTGGTGATTTTTGATTATCAATGCAATGAGCAGGCCACAGTTCTACAAAACCAATAAAGGAATTGGAGATCTTTCAAATGCTGACATACCTTGGGCTGAGTGGAAAGCAATGAAAGGAGGGGGAGAAAGCCCCAAGCAGAGTCGGCTTAACAAAGGGAAACAGGTTGGAAACAGGTTAATTTATCTCAGTAAATTAATAGCCCACTGAGAGCAAAACCTCCATCCACCTCTAGAGCTGGGCTTCCTCCAGACAATGCTGCTCTTTATCAGCTACAATGCAGGAGTTAAATTCCCAGGATACTTTAAATCTAAAAGTGTGCAGCTTTCAGCATTACTGTAGGTGCTTGTCAGCTGGTGACAGTTAAGTGGTTACTGTCTCCAGCTAAACTTGTTAGCTGAAGATGGAGACACTTTAATGATTGAATTGCATTTAACAGCTCGCTCTAGCAAAGGGCAGTTGCTGTGGAAGAGGAGTTTTCCCACAGAAGGTGTGTTACAGCAAGTGTCTGTCACACTTTGGGGCTACACAGCCACACTGAACTGCTGCTTCTGCCATTGGGGAGATCACAACAAGTTCTGTGTGTCAGAAACAGCTGAGCTGTAGCCTCTGAATGATTTCAGATTCTTTGACTTCTTTCCTTGGTTCACTCTCTCCCCATCCTGTCTTCCCTCATAACATGCTAAAGAAATAAATTTTAAAAGAGCAAGGAAGGCTTGATGTTAGGACAGCTAGTAAAAGTAATCTGTCCTCCAGATATCCTATAGTGGTTCTCCTGAAGACACTGTTCCGGAAGAGCACAAAAAAGGAGCAAATATTAACCCTGCTCTCTGGGGATTAAAGAAGGAATCAGTAGATCTTATAGGTAGATCTTACAGCATCAGGATGCAAAGACCAGCATCAACCATGCCCATGCACACAGAGTTCCCAGAACTCTGCTGTGTGCTTCACCAATCCATTATCTCCTGCCTTAGTCTATCCTACTGATGGAAACACAACCTTACTATTCCAAGCCCCACTGGATAGAAAGTGTTTCCCTTCAGTCTCTGGAACCAGGAGATGGTTCAGTGGAAGCTCAGAGCCACTGCAGCAGATGGAGAACAAGAGTGATTGTCAGACAACTGGAGGATTTGCAACTCAGCAAGAAGGCAAGTTAAAAACAATGCAGGTCCAGGCTGCCTCCAGTCATACCTACCTCACATCAACTTCTAAAGCACCAGGGGCACATACAAGTGAAATGAAATATTGAGGAGAAATCTAACTATCAAAGAAAGATGAAAGCATTTTGTGGTTCTACCCTGCTAATTCCCAGTGGCTTCATCACTGCACTGGTTTTGTTTTGCTTCAGTTTAGTTTTATGTTTCCTTTAGCCTGCTGTTTCCAGGAGGAACTCACACAGATAAGCATCCCACCCTCTCAGAGGAACCAAACATGCCATAGGAGAGAGCAGCACAGAAAGGAAAGAGTACAAAAGGCTTTATACTGGATTGCCAAATACCCTAAAACAGCCTCTTTTTATTCTCTTTTCCTTACATTTCCAAGTGACACTAACATTAAGAATTAACATAAGGAGTAGGTAAATATTTCCATTTTAAAATTGACAGTTTGAAGGGCCACGCAGACCACTAGCACCAGTAGCTACACTAAAATCTGAGTGGCACAACTCTGCTGTACTAGGAAGGGGTCTTTTTTTATTTTCCTATTTCATTCAAGAATATGGAACTGTCGGTAGCACCAGATGTTTTAGAGAGAGGAAAAAAAAGGTAAAAAGAATCTCACACATGAAAGTGAGGGCTTACTACTGGCTTTCTGCTCACACTCCACAGACCATATCCAAGCCCAAAAGAACAGTTCCACCTTGAAAAGTAACTGTATAAAATTGTCACCTCGTTCCACAGACCTGCTCCTGCAAGATCGCTGCTGGTTTCCTCAAACGAGCTTCTGTTGGCTTTTTATTTCCACTGAACTCTGCTGAGACAGATCTGGCACTGCAGGAGGGAGCAGGAATCTCTGCTTTGCACCAGCAGCACCACTCAGCTGCAATAACTCACACCTGGCCAAACTTACAGGCACCAACAGGCTGCACACAGGGGCTCCCCAGGTCACCAGGCTATGCTGGAAGTGACAGCTCTGCCACCATCCATCCTAAGCTGCCCTTTCCCTGCAGGGACAGGTAGAAACTCAAGCTGCACACAGCAGCTTCTCTCTCAGGCTCACTTCTTTTAGCATTATGTTAAAATGTAAAGCTCTGTCCTGCAGACTGCAACTCAGGGTAGCTCTGTCACTTGGTAAGATGTTTCTGGAGTTTCTGGGAAGCTATTGTTTCCTCAGCAGCCTGGAGGCAGCTGCTGTCTGCAGCCATCACTCTTTGGGACTGTAATGAGACAACTTCCTAGTCAGAGATTTGCCTGGATTGTGTGATTGGTATTAAGATATCACAGCACAAAGAAAACAAGTACAAACAACAGACTCAGAGAGGTTGGACACCCCCAGTGACCCTTCAGCAGCCACGGACAGGCTGTGTTGGCCTGATGCAAATGAGCAGGAAACTCCAGGCTTAGTTTCTCCCATTCATAAGCTGTGAATTCTCATGTCAGGTTCAGCAGATGCCTTAATGCCTACACCTGAACCTTGGTGGAGAAGCAGGACTTGTTTCAAACTCCCAGAAGTAACAAATAAAGTAGAAAATGTTAGGAAGGAAAATGTAAAACATGCTCTTTTGTCATAAAAAAAAGGAAAATACTTTTTCTTTCTGCTCTGGAAAGAGTCCTGTGTTTTCCTGTGTGAAAGACAAGATGCCAAACCCAGAACTGTGTTTTCACATGCACTGTGCAACCTGAATGTTGCACCAAGTCAAGGAGCAGGTAGAAAGGGGAACCAAAGGTATTGATTCAAAGCTGTCTGGGAACACATATTATTTATGTTCAGACCTTACAGGCATAAAACAGGAAGCAGCCATCCAGGGGCCAGCTTTTATTGGTCTGAAATTGATGGTGATAACAGGGACATGGAGAAGGTAACACACAAAAAGGAGAAAGCACATTTTCTGAACACAGTGGGGATGCCAATCATGAGCACATCTCTAAACAGGTCATCCCTTTTCTTCATTTCTTTCTCCCTTCCTCCTCAGGCCTGTTTGCAGGCATTCAGAATGATCTGTTTTCCAAGACCACCTTTCAGAGCTTGTGTGTGACTTTCAGATAACAATGGGGAGTGAAACAGGTGATTTGCTCCTGTGTTTAAGAGGCATAGAGCAAATTAAGGAACAAACCCCAGCTCAAGGCAGCCAGCCCATCCTTGCTGCTCCATAGGACAGAGGCATTGCTGGATAACTCACCCTCCTCACAGTTGCTCCCCGTGAAGCCAGGACAGCACCTCCACTCCAGCGTGGTCACAGTTCTGTAGGACATTTTGTACGTGGGCCTGATGAGAGTCCTGTAACTAACACAAACCAGGAGTCAGCAGGATGCACAGATCTACTCCAGGGCAGTGTTGCTACTAATTCATAGCACATCTTCCCACCTGGATATATCCCAGAGCACCCAGCCACCCCCAGCTGTAGAAAAACACACAAAATATCAGCAAGGGTTTATTACAGCATGGATGTGATTCAACAGCTTTTCTTTTCCTCCTTAAGCCCTCATGCTATTCTGGCTCTTCCCCACAGCTCTCCCCCAGGTACCACCAGTAGCTTTGTGGAGATCTCATCACTACAAAGTCCTGCAAGTAGCAGAGATGATGACTTGTTTCCCACACTCTCCCTTCATGTAGACTTCTGTGACATTGAAGAGAGGCTGGCAATAGTGGAGACACCTCCAATCTCCCAGGTGTCTTTCCTTTTCCCACCCCCAGCACTCAGATCTGAGATGTACCAACACATCAATGTGACAACTACATCAGTGACCTTCATGGAGCCTTTTTTCCAGCTGGGTGACCTGTGTCTCAATTCTCTCCCCATCAGAAACTCTTCTGGATCACAGCCAAGGTCCTGCAGGACAGGTTTGTGAGCTCTGAGCAGCACAGCATCCCCAGGGTCCCAATTACAGCATAAGCACTGCCATGCCCCACCGGGAACTGGAGGGTGAGCTGCAGACACAGCAGGGCTGTGCAAGGCACCAGTGATTCTGCAGTCCACACAAAACACACAGTTGCATAAGTGACAGCTTTTCCTTTAAAACAGCAGCTCGTCAAAGCTGGCAGCTCAAAGTTTTCCCAGTACACAGCCAAACAAGTCACTGCTGCTATTCATGAAGCTAAAAGCAAACACAGAAGTTGTACTCCACAAGCTCCCCTCGAAATTCCTACCCTTATTTAACAGCCAAAGGAATTTGGCACACACTGGGAGAGTCTGAAGCTTTGGGATTACTGTGTTGCAGGCTGCAGATTATGCTTGTCTCTCCAAGCCAGACAGACAAGCCCTGAGCACCCTCTCCCTGGGGAAGAGGCTCCTCCTGCTGAGAGCCGGCAGGAGGCAGAGCACTGCCCTGGGCTCAGCTGAGCACAGGGACAAAACAGAGCTGGAGGTTGCATGAATCTCATCCAAAAGTGCCCCAAGAGGAGGCAGGCACAGGTGTACACCCAGGACAGCACTGCAGTGACTGGTAGCTACTCCAAAGAGCAGTAACAAAGGCTTGCCAGGAGAGGCTGCCCATGTGTGTCTTGGAAAGAAGGAAGCAGCTCAGTCGTGGCTAACAGTCTTTGGGAAACTAATTTCTCAGGAAGCTGATGATGATGATTTGTGCCAGCTGCAGAACACAGAAACCAAGCTCTCCTAAAGGCACTGGAGAGGGAGGGCTGCACAAGCTTCCTTCTGAGCACAGGGCTGCCTGCCCTGGGAACAGCCTCACCCAGAGACGGGAGAGCAGTGCTGTCTCCTGAGAAACATGATGTCCTCACCCTTGGAGCTGCCAAAAAGCACACCAGTCACTGCTAATACCCACGACTGCAATCCAGGCTCTTGTCTAATATGGGTTGGACAGTGCCAGCTCATCCCACCTCTTCTTTGTTCTTCTGCATCCAATGGCATTCAGGAGTCCTCAGTCATGGGTGAGTTTGAGGACTTGGAGCAGCTGATGTAGGTAGACCTTCAGCGCTTTTTCACAAAGGCACAAAGACTTCCAGTGTCTTGCTGAGGGTCTCTCAGAATAGCTCTGGCAAAGCCCAGTTGAACCCAGGTCTCCAACTCGCAGTCCTGGCGCTGGACTCCAGACATCTTTCCACACATAAGCCCCAAACCATCAGTCAGAAGTTCATGACTTTGTCACTAACACCACAGCTGGATTTGACCTTCAGATGAAAGTCTCCAGCCTTGTTACCAGTGTCCAGAGCCAGCGAGTCTCCAACCACACCGTGATTTTAAAACCATGTTTCTGCCAACACCAAGATGTTAAAGCTCTCTCAAACTTCATTATGAAGTGTGGAGAGTGGCTTGAGCCAGACTGGAATCTTGGCAGCAGTTCTGTGTCAGGGAAGCAGCTTTAGTTTAAACCTCAAATGAGGGAGGACTTCTCAAGGCATGACAAGTGTGGAGCTCAGCAGTCAAAGTCTACCACCCACCCTGAATTCCCTGGAAGAGTCCTGATGGGTGCAGCTCTGTTCAGCATCCTGCACTCAGGCATCTGAAGTGGGCCCAGCTTGCAAGTCCAATTTGTTCTGAAGTTGCTCTGTTCTTCATAGCATCCTTTTTCACCAGTCTTGTGACAACAGGGTCTGTTGTGACCTATGGCATCACATCATGCAGATTTCTGACTGCTATTCCAGGAGGGGAGCAAAGAAAGCACCTTTAGCAAAGCATCACCACCATCTGACATCCGTAGTGTTGCAACTCATGGAGATGAGAAAAAATATATGGAAGATGAGTGGGAAGGAACATACCTGTTAAAGATCAGAAGCCCCTGAATGCAAATGCATGGAAAACACAACAGGCAGAAAAAAGGGTTGGTAGCAAAATAGGGAAGCCTTTCCCTTGGAAGTCACTCAAGCCACAAACACTGGCGCAGAAATCTGCCAAAGCAGAGTGGAAGAGGTTTGGAGGAGCCACAACCTGCTCTGCTCCTCAGGGAGCAAAAGGTGTGCTCAGCACACACAATTCCCCTCAGCAGGAGAACTACAAGCACTTTGTGGAGAAGCAAATTACCAGGATCTGCCAGGTGTCACTTCCAGTGTGTTTGCTGAGGCTTCACAACAATATCCCAGCAAGTGGGGCAACTCCCAGGGAAGAGCCCAGAAAGCTCAACCAGCAGCCACTGCTGTTCCTAGAGCAGAGCAAACACTGTCCTTGGAGCTGCCTGATCCCTGTCAGATGAGCTACAGGAACTTGTCCACATACAATTACCATTGGGGAAACAGCATCTCTTGCTTGTGGCTCTAAGTGACTGCCCAGGAAGGGGTAATTTGGGGAAGGAGCATGAGATGACTGATGAACTGATTTGGGGGTGCAAAGCCACAAGAACTGGAGAGGTCAGGACACACTGAGGGACAGCAGCCAACAAGTCTCACTCCTCAGCACACAAGGATGTGTCCCCCTTGCTTTCAAGGAAGTGTCATTGAACACAACAGCCAGACGTGGCACAAGAAGGGGGAAGAGAGTCACATTCTTGGATCAAAGCCTCAAAAATCAGGTCAAAAGAAAAAGGCATGATCTCTGCCATGACCCAGGCAGGACAGCCTGTCACACACAGGAAATACCTTCCCCCTTTCTGGATTTCCCCTGCCCTTTGACACTCACAAACAAAGCTGTTTGTGCACAAAGACTACATGAGAGGGAAGGCGTGAAACTTGTTTCCACATCACAAGAGAAGGTTTTGTTTCTCTGATTCATTCAGGCGTTGCAGTTTGTGCCCAAGGAGACCTCAGTGACCCTCAGAGGCTTCTATTCATTCTTATTCATGCCCCAGGTTGAAAGTTTCACCATCACTGACTGGTGGGTTTCAGGATAACTAGAGGAATGAACTTGCCTTTTTGACTGACAAAGAATCCAGAAACCAAGAAATCCAAGCTCTCTTTTGCCTCCTTCTCTCATGGCACTGAAGGTACCCACCCCGTGGGTCCAACCCCATACATATAACTGGCATATTGTCTTCCAGGCACCATCACCTTCATTGCCACAAGTGCATCAAATGGCATTCAAAACAAAGCTTGTGGTAGTTCCTCCAACTCTTGGTACCAATTCCCTGATTTACAGACATGCTAAAACCCCACAACTCCCCATAGAAAATCAGAGTGCTCAGAAATCAGATTTCAAATCCATCAGGTTAAGTAACCATATCTTAAAGCACTTGGAAAGCAGAGAGTCTAAAAGCTCAAAGAAGCTATCAAGTGTATATTTGGTTTCCAACACCACCACAGTCACTCCAGACCATCACAGCCATCTTCTCAAAGCCTACCAGACACTGATTACACCAGGCAGCTCCTCTGTGTAACACAGACAAGACAACTGCACCTCAAACCAGTGTCACAGCTGATGCAGGGACAAGAAGCACCTTTGCCATACCATTTGCACTCATGGGCTCAGCAGAGACCATCACTGTGAATCAGACCTGTGCTCTTTTTTCCTGCAGCCCCAGCTCTTCCAGCTTCCCTACTACAAAAGTAGTAGTTTCCCAGGAAAGAAATAACCAGAGGAGTTTCAAATATGCTCCTGAAGATGCTGGATTTAAAAAAAAACAAACAGCCTGAAGCTACAGGAGTGTTGGAGTTCATTGTGTCTTCTGCTTTAGCCAAAGGGGAGGAAGAAGACTCTGTTTAGCTCTGGACATGTTTGGTTTGCACAATTTAGCAAGAGACTAAACCCAGGAAACAAACTTATCTACCTCCCATGCCCTGCTGTACACAGCAATACTTTACAGTCTCTCAGTCCCAAGAAAAAAGGCCAAGGGCACAGAGACAGATGTTTCTATGCCAGATTACCAGAGCAATCATCAGCTCCTGTCTTTATTAACAATCAGGTGTCAGTGCTGCTGCAGAGCAGCACTCCAGCAAGAAGGAGGAGGAGTGCCCAGAGAATGTCTGGGCAAGATCAAGGGGCCTCAGTCAGCACCCTGAACACAACCCCCAAAACAGGAGACTCTCCACCTGTGCCCAGGCAGCACCACACAGCCTTTGTTCAAAGCTGAGAATGCCCCTTTGTGCTGCAGCTCTAATCCTACACACCCAGAGCCTCAGTCTGTCCTGTTTGTAGGAGAACTCTCCATCCTGCATTTATATCCCATGTGTGCTTCAGAGAGCAGATGCCTTTTTCCAAGCACATTTCTCTCCAAGATGTGGAGTAGGAGGGGAATTAAACACATAAAAGAGTTTATGTGTAACAGGACTTCAAACAGCAATCCTAATGCACTGGAATAAGCTCTGGGATTTATTATTCAATTGACTGGAAAGCAAGAAAGAGAGAAGGATTTCCCTGTGGCATTACTAGTTCTGAAACTGAAGGGAAACATCTCCTACAGGCCAATCTCCTGGGTGACAGATGCCCAACTTCTCCTACTGACCCTGTAGCAACAGAGTTTTCAAAAGCACAGAAGACCAAATTGGATGAGCCTGCAGAATTCCTTCTTTGTTATTCTACAAACTAGCTTGTAAAATCCCTCCGGGAGCAGTAATGTGTTCAGTTTAAATTAAAAGAACAAAAAAAAAAAAAAAACCAGAAGAAACCCCAGCATTCAAAAAACACCAAACAAAAATGATCCATGCAAGATGTGTAGCCTGCTTACATTAAAAAGCACAGAGCATTTGTGATAAGCCAAACTAGCTACAATACTAATAGGAAAAAACAGGCAGTGACAGGCAGCTGGAAAGGGCATCACAGCCCAGATCTGCTGTGTTACAAGAACACTCTCCCTTCCATCTCTCCCACCTCTGAGTGAAGTTTTAAACAAGCAGATGAATAACTCAATGTTTGGAGTTTCAGTGGCTCTTACTAAAGTAAGAGGCCAGGTAAAGCCATCCCTGTACAAGCCAAGCCAGCTGTGAGTTTCCAGGAGAATCATCAAATTCTCTGAAGGCACAAAGTGCTGAAGACACAAGGCTTAAAGGCTAAAGTGAGACAGCTCTGTGACCATGGAGTACAGCAAAGCATAGCAGGATAAAAACCCACACAGCCTTGCTGGGAACATTCATTTTCAAGGAGGGGACAAGTAGGAGAGGTGCTAGAATATCCTGCCACAATGTGAAGCAGCACATTTCCAGAGATGAGATGGGGATTTTCACAGTAACAAGAGTTTGAAGCAGAAAGTATGTCTTCTGAAGGCTGTAACAGCACGTGATCTGCCAAGGCCATTCATCCCATCCATTTACCCCCTAAGACACTGTTTTACTGACCACAATAATCACACATAAATACTCTGATCAAAATTAGGCTGATTCTGGCCAACTAGGGTACAGCAAGAATCTGTCCTATTTTCAAAATCATAACACACAGTAAGATAGAGGCAGTTCTGGTGAGGTGTGCAGGACTGAAGGCACAGGAAGTCATAAAAGCTCCAGCAGCTAAATGTACATCTCAAATCCTTGCCTGGTCTTCAAGACCACCCTCCTCTGTGAGCCTTGAGGACTGCAGTGTCCCTGGCAGGACTGGACATCAGCCTGAAGTGCTGCAGCAAAAAGATTGCTGATGAGAAGAGTTACATTATGGGTGCCTGGCTTTACTGGGAGCTGGGGACAACCAGCAGCAGAGACCCAGAGATTAGGTTGCCATTGAAAGCCCAAGGTAGTCTGTTCCTTCACACAGACAAATGGCATGTAAGTTTGAAGCAGCCCAGAAGCTGCAGCCAGGCTGCTGGAGAGCTGCCCTTTCACTCACTTGTGTGACACAGCAAAGGCACAGCCTACAGCCACAGCCACCAAAGCCTTCGCTGCACAAATGGACAGAGTTCAAGAACAGATCTGCTGAGGGAAATCCTCTGGCCAAGACTGCTCCAGAGCAGCTCAGCACCCAAGCTAAATAAAGAGCCTGGGGTGGAGGGAAAGAGCAGAGCAGCTCAGCCCAGCCCAGCCAGAATGATGACACTCCTGCTAAAGCAGCTCCACTGCAGCTTCCCAGGAGCAAGTGAATGGACAGCAAAGACATCTCCCAGCCAAGGCTGCAAGGCTGAGATCTCACAGACCCTCCTCTGTCAAAGGCTTGACCCTGAGCTGCAGTTTGTGCAATAAGGGAAAGAAACCCAACACGAATGAATGGGAGACAGGAAAGGGATTAAATCCTTGTCTGGCCACGCCAATGTCTGCTCCTAAGTGGAGTCTGTAGCAGAGAGCCCCTCTCAGCTGTCACCACGAGTCTGAGAGATGCCTTTTTCCTTGGCTGATGTCCCTTTTGCTAGTGAGCAGCCCGATAATGGGTGCTGGCAGAATGAAAGCTCTCCCAGATATGGCTGACTCCCTGTAAATAAGGAGGTGAAAACAGTTTGTTTCAAATCACAGCTGGGAGAAACACTATAAAGCCAAAATAGTGCCAATGGCTTACTGATATTTTGCACTGCCTACAGTCACACAGAACACTCTGTACCCTTCAATACAAGCTCAGGCACCACAGATCTCCTTAGAGGAGAATAGGAGAAGGCTAAAAGACACTTTAAATTTACATTTTTAGCAAAAGAAAAGCAGATATATTACCTGAACAACGACAGGGATGCAGAGAGCATGAACATTTCTAGCCACTACCAGACCTGGAGTAAGCCTGACCTTGCCTGAAGCTAGACTTCCAGAAATCCCAAAGAGGGGCTGGTACAGACAAGGTAAGGAGGAAACAGAAACAAATAGGGGACCCAAGGTGAGTTTTCTGCTCTGTTCATCTTCTGCAAGGATTTTCAGAGAGCTTTCAAAGCAAGTTGTACAGCTTGGTGGCTGATAAAAGCTTACAAGCCCCTTCAAAGCCAGGTTTTTAACAGAAAAATAAGGAAAATAAGTATGACTTGCAAGAAACTGCACTAGCAAATGAAGGGCTGAATCAAAGAGGCACTACAGTGCCTTGTGACTTTGGGAACCATCTTTCTTATTTCTATTTCCATCTCAAAAGAGGAGATGGGGTTTACCTGAATTAGGAGAGAGATTGGAGTTTCCAAAAGAGACAATACTTATTTTGGTGAGGGGGAGAAAGTACTTTTTAAAATAAAGTAGTTTTAAAACTCCAGCTTGACTCCAAGACAAAAGAAAGCCATATCTAGCATCCCTAGAGCTGGCAACAATATAGTGCTAGGCTGCTGTGTAGGCTCAGAAAACGAGACCTCAACCACACAAGCTGGCTCAGGGGTACCAAACATTGCCCATAGTAATAACACATCACAAGATCCATCGGTTTCAGCAGCTGTTTATCATTCTCTTATCAAAGTCGGCTGCACTGCTGAAAACAAACAACCACTTATAAAAGATATCTGGGCTGGAGATAACTTATCCAACAGCTCTTTCAGCTCTCAGAGGATTCAGCTGTGATGTTACTCATTCTTGGGGCTCTCCCTTTCAGATAGTGGCAGTAGGGAAATTATCAGGACCCTACTTTACCACTGTTGATGACTGGGTGGGCTCCAGCATTTTGTCAGCAGCTGTCTGAGAGGTCCTTGGGAAAGGGGTGCAGGGGTTTTCTCTACTTTATGCAAGAATATCATACAATGTGTGGTCAGAGGACAAACATTACAGGCATTTCCTGGAAGGGTTCCATCCTCTTGTCCTGCATTTCCTCCCAACTCAAAGGGAACAGAGCATTGGTGTCCTCCCATCTCTTCTGGTAGGTTTCTCCATAGTGATCATCTTCCAAAAATGCAGCTCCCGTTAGCTGAGCTTTCACCAGCTGAGATCTTGAATATTTAATAACTCCAGCTTCTTTCCATGATATTTTCACACAGAAAGAAAAATTGAGATGTCTGCTGCTGTTCTGCATTGTCTCCGAACAATTGGACTCATCAGGCAAACAAACCAAACTACATTTGAAACTGAAAATGTTCCATGAACAATGTCACAACAGCACACACTACTCCTAAAGTCTCTGGGTTAATGTAAGAATCAATGGCATCAATCAACTGCAGGGGCCACAAAAAGAATTTCTGCTAATAACACGATCAAATGTTTGGTACTTGTGCAACTCCAGTTGTGTTAACAACGAAAAATAAGTAAGATTTTTGGCAAGTTTAAGAGACAAGGTGAAAGCTCACAAGTTTCTAATGACAATTATGTGCCTAAAAAGCCTGGAAAATTAAAAAGCTTCAACAGAAGTTTGGCCATGACAGTGTAAAATATGAAGTGTTTCAACCACAGCCTTGCATAAAGACCAAAGAGACACCAAAGCAGATATATTACAAATGAAAAAATTGAGACTGACCACTGGCCAAGTGGAAACTGGAGAACCAACTGTGGGAACAGCCCCATGTGAAATGTGAATTCCAGATGAAGTGTCACAAGAACAGGGAGGTGGATCTCAGCTTGCACTTCGGTCACCTTCTGGCCAGGTTATGAACTACAAGAGGACCTCAACCAGTGCCCTGTGGGTGAATTGGTAACAATAAAATGCCTGAGCTCTGTGAGCTAAGTTACGGCTTGTCTACATGAGAAATTGTTTTAGAAGCTAGGTGCAAATTTAGAGCACAATGGCTTTCTTGCCCCAATTCCCAGATGGGTGGGTGACACTATTCTGCTCTGAGAATGTCTTTCAGAGAAGGCAAAGCTCAACAATGCAAAGACACTTTACTGAAAGGTGGTAGTTGGGGACAGCTATTTCACACTTTTTTTTCATCCTTAATCTAGGTGGGTTTCAAGACTGAATGATTGAAAGGCAAAGCAGACTCCATGCAAGTTTTTGTCAAGTCACTGGTTTTAAGCTTTGTTTCTCGTCTGAGGAGAGGACATGGTGTTTTAACATGTCTTTAAAGGATATTGAGGTCCAGGAAGTCTAAAGAAATTCTGCTCTCAAAGATACAGGACACATTACCTTTGTCCCTCACCACCTATAAGGGATTTGATCACAGCTTTCCAGTGTATGTGATCAATATTCCCACTACAACCCTGAGTATGGGGACTTGATACCAACAAGTCACACAGAACCATTGATCCAGCATCCCTGCTCACCCTGTTAGTCACACTGAACAGTTATCTGCCTTCGTGCCTGACCAGCAGCAGCCTCCTTTGTGGAGAAGTACAAACTGGCAGTACAGCCTGAGCTAAACTGTTTCACATAATTTGTCCTAATACTGGCGTCTTTAAGTTGAATTATCTGTCCCTAGGCTGAATTTTCTCCCCTTTTGTAAATGTAACTGATGTTGTCACATAATTTCTGCAATCGAAGTTGCTTAATGAAGAAAAGAATTTTGTGTTTTGAGCATCTTGTGAAAGATTATAACACCCAAATAAATAGGCATTAGGTAAGTGGAGAATGTATATTAGATAGGTGGGTTCATGTAAACTTTACTGTATAAAAGATGTGATATTTTACCCCTGGGTGTGCTTGATTTGTGGAAACCTCCACCTTCCACAGAATAAACAATGTCTCCTTTGTAAACTAGGCTCTGTCGGTGTTTAGGGAGCTCCTAAAATTGGAAGCAATGCTACACTTACCTTCACCCTGCAGTTATCACCAGGGGCATTCTCCAGTCACACCACCCCAAAGCAGGACACCACACCTGACCTGATCTCAGCCCCTCTGCAGTACTCACCAGCCAACCAACTGAAGGGGAAGGGCAGGAAGATTTGGGCAACGTGAGAGATGAAGGTTTTTACCTCACTAAGTTGGCACAAGGTCCTGGCCACCGGCAGCTCTGATAAACTCTCTGGATCACCGTTTCTGACCCATTCTGCACCTGGCAGGAGACTGTCCTTGTGACTGTGTAGTGACACCAGTGCCTGCAGAGAAAAAGGACACACGTTAATTAGCCCCAGTAAGACAAACAGTGAACCAACGCCCCAGACTGCAGCAAAACCAGACCAAGTATCTGGGGGTGGTTTCTTCTGTCAGCCATGGCCAGGCTAACTTTCAGTCTTCACTTCTCACCCCACCCTCTTCTCCCAATAGCTGCAGAAAGATTCCCAGCTTCTGCCAACCTGAACCACACATCCAGTAATGCCTCTTGCTTGGTTGTCAGAGGCCAGGGTTTTACAGTGCATAATTTAGTTCTCTGACTTATCAGAAACAATAGGACTTGAGGAAAAAAAAAGAAGTGTTCCAAGTCTCCTGATAGTCAGCTCCCATTGTACTGGTCTTAATTCCATCCTGCTTGTTATGGTGTCATTCTCCAGCCTCCCACCATTCTGAACAACAGCAGAGTGGGAAAAATCTGCTTTTTGGTGTGATGGAGTTCTCTGTCAGCAGGGCTCAAACAAGCTGGGCATTGAACAGGTCCTGCTGCTGTCCTGGTGAGGTTACAGCCTGAAAATGGGCAAGAGAGAATGAAGGGGAGGGAAGGACAAGTGTCTCACACTGTGTCATAAGAAAACAAGAGAGAGACAGACCCTTCACAGCAAGGTATATGAGACAGGAGGAACTGCAGTGTCAGCTCAGGGAAGCCAGACTTACAGACCCTTCAGGGACCTTCTCTGAAAAAAAATGTTTTTAAGTTTCAGTGACATGATTGAGGGGGTAAAAAAAAGGATATTTCATTTCCCCTTGCAAACATTGCTCATTTTTGCTAAATTCACAGTTTTGTGAATATTTTGGTGTGGAAAGTTTTGTGATGCTTTTGTACCTCAGTGCAGTTACCAGGTTTGAGAGCCACTTTCCTACTGACTGGGGGTCAGAACTGGGGTCACTGTGGGAAGTGGAGACACCAGCTTGTGCTCCAAAACACACCCAGTGCTCGTGTAAGCATTCCCTGCTGAACCAGAGGAATCCTGGCTCCTCATCTGTCTTAAAGCAAGAGCCCCCAGTAGGGCTGATCCCCTCAAGCACCACAGTGACTCCCCAGCCTTGCACACCAAAAATCAAACTGCTGGCACATTTGGAATGCACCTGCACATTCCCTCCTCCTTCCCTAAACCCCCTCCTCCATGTTAGTTGGATTTCTCCAGAACATGCCATTTACAGCTTTTGTTGCTTTTTTCCCCTTTCTGCATTCCCCTCCCATCTCCACAGGAATCTCTGCTCTCTGGATAGCTCCCATTTCCATGAATAGGAGGCACACATGCCAGGACCACATGGGGCCAGCAGGCTGCTCGCTGACCCTTTGGCTACAGCCAGCCAGGAACACTGGGACACCCAGGGAGGGGTGGCTTTGTGCCCAGTGCCACAAGCCCAGCAGCAGTGACAAGGCAGAGCTGTGCAGCTTTCCCTGAGATACTTTTCCTGCTCACCATAAACACCCTGTGACTCCTCATTGGGAAGTGGGGACTGTGGGACACCTGAGGTGACCCCAGGTGGGCAGGGAGGTCATACAGAACCACTTGTCTCAGATTTATCAAGTGTCTGTTGTGTACAAATAGGGATCAGACACCTGAGTACCCAAATACTGAGTACTGACATCTGCAGCAACAAACCAATGGGCAAAACAAGGGGGAAAAAGGTAAAGTTAATGAAGTTTCAGATCACATCAGATCCTTTAACGGGCTCAGCACAACTTCCACATAAAGCTTAGGGAGCAGGACCAGAAGAAACAATGGCAGGAGCTGGAAATATGATAATTCAGAGTAAAGTTTTCCTTTTCACTTTGCTTGCCTGCTTGGTGCAATCAGCCATTTGGTCTCCCCAAGCCTTAGTCATGGGGTTTGTCCAGACAGAGGTAATACCTTCTCATGCCATGGGAACAGCCAGCTGAGCACGGAAGGAAAAGCAGTCAGGAGAAAGGGTGAGAACCAGAGGGGCTGGGAAAACCACAGCTCTGCATGATTTACCCTGAACATGTTTTCAGCCCAGTGCTTACAGCCATGGGAAGAACAGCACTTGTGCATGAGCCTCGGGGCAAAAGCATTTCATGTCAGGTAAAACAACCTGCACATGCACAGAACCTGCCAGGATAATGGCAGAATAATGTGTCCTGAAATCCTGAAAACCACAACTTCTCATTAAGATATGATGAATAAAGGAATTGTTCCCACCACAGGAGGAAGGAAGCAGCAGTATCCACACTAGCAACATGTAACAGAGCATGAAGGGGTATTAGTACGGGAAACAAATTCAGAATAGTCACTGAACATCTTAAATCAGAGTATAATTATCAAGGCTTGAGTGTCTCCCCTCACATTCAGACTGTTTTTTTGGCTTGTCAATTAAATCCAAATAAATATTCAATTACACATATTGTGCTTTAACTGTTATGCAACTTGTATGTGTATCACTCTGGCCTTCTCCTGGAGTCATCTGGGAAGAAGTGCTCTTTACATGGTACATGGATTATCCTATACTGATTCTTTCACACTAATATGGATTTTGGTGGGCTTAGGAGACAACTCATCCCAGTTTCTTGAGCACACACAAAGTACTTCTGCATCAGATGGGAAAAAAATTCAACTGCACTCTGAAAAAACCCTCCATATCTGATGCTGAAATTAGACAGCTTTGTATTCCTGAAGGGAAATTAGGTGAATGATGACAAACACCACCACACATCCCAGAAGAGAAAGGCAGGTGATGGGGCCAGACTGCAATTGCTAGAGGGAATCTGGCAGCCAATCTGCTCTGGTTAATGGACAATGGCAGTTCAAAATTGCAACTGCTAGGGAGAAATTGGAAACTGATCATTACCCTCTTTAGCCTTCCCTTGCATAGACCCATATTTAATGTCATCTTGCTCCTTCAAGGATTGTTTTCAGCCAGCTTGGGAGTCTGGCACTTCATTTGTGGCTCTGGAGGTGCCACTGTGTAGGCTGCCTATGTCAAAAACTGCATGAAAGGTTTTTCTAAGCTACATAAAAAGCTGATTCTGCCAGGGCTTCCATTCAGTGGGTGCTGCTGCAATGCATAGCTTTTCTTTCCAAACAAGCCCAAAACTGCTGTTATCTGAGTTATCACTTTTTAACAGCTTATTCCAAGGACCAAGTAGAGCAAGTAGACATATCCCCTTGCAAATCCAAGGAATTTGGCAGTCAGGTTGTAATTTCTGCCTGGGAACAGCCTTTCAGGGAAGTGAGAGGTGCTGAACAGAACTTGTTACAACCTCGTGACAGAGCCTTGGGCAGCAGTTGAAGATAAAGGCTGCTCCTATTCTACAGCACATTGGGGTGAGGAGAAACCCAACACCTTCCCAGGTTCATTTCTTCACATGACCTGCTCAGGGACCTGTTACAAAGGGAATCAATCACTACAGGAAGTGAGAAGCTTCCCCGAGGCTCTCCATTCATTGCTTTCCTTGCCTGAAAGCATCACCTGGGCTTGCCAGGCTGAACAGGACTGACAGCTCATGGCAGGGTAGCAGATCCTTCACTCAAATCTAGGGACAACCTTTCACCTTCCTGAGCAGAAGCACAGTGACAGTGATAAAGTACCACACCTATCACCTCATCTATAAAGCAGAAACGCCAGTGTGGGCATTAAAAAAAAAATGGCCAGACCCCAAAGATATTCAGCTCATCAGAAGTGAACACATTTCTCCAACTTCTCCCTTTACCAACAGAAGGGAGAGTTTGGATACAAAAGTACCCACAGCCAGGAGTGAAAGGCACATCACACTCTTGGCTTCCCATAAATAGCATAATTGTCCTACAAATACAACTTTTAGGCATTTTTTACTGTGGCACACAAGCAGGTGAGACAAAAACAGGAAGCCAGCTGGTCAAGAATGCATTAGGATATACAGCTTGGAACTCACTGTAGATTAAATAGCACAGTGATTACGACAGAAAGAAGACAGACAGACAAAACCATCTCAAGATTTCTCTTTGCAAGCCAAAAGTCAGCAAGAACAGCCTCCAGAATGCAAGCAGGCTTCAGACAACGTGACGAAAGGCCCCATCATGGCTTACAGAGATTATAAATGACCCTTTATATTATATACAGATGCTAGGAAGGAAGGTTTAGGACTTTTACTGGCATGCATCCAGGATGGCAGAGAATATATTGCTGTGTATTCAAAAAGAATATTCCAACCAAGCAAACAAAATGATCCAAACAGCAGCCCCTTTAGGATCCCATGCACGCTCATCACAGCATATTTAGTGTGACGTTCTGCAGTGTCCCAAGGAACTGGTCCTTGTTTAGAGAAAGGAGTTTCACTTGGGCCATTTTCCCCAGCTTTTTCCAAGAGACACACCCCTCCTCTCACACCCCATTTAATTCTTGGAAGACTTTCATGGACAACAAAGGATCTGCAGATCATGGCCTGCAAGCTACTGATTTAGGCAGTTTCCTTCTGGGGCTACAGACTGAGATCTCATGTCTTGATCACAGCTGACAATGTGTTTTTCCTCAACAAATATCAGTGTAGATGCCAGCAGATATCCAACCATATTTACTGTATAGGTTCAGGATGTTACTGTGGACCCTTCAGGCTAAATGGAACAACAAAATCAACGGTTTGCTTCCATTTGGAGATCCTCTGCAAACTCCTATTTGGAGTTTAAACAGACCCCTCCCTCAGCAGATGCTGAGAGTTGCCTGCTCTCTGCTGACTCAGCCAAAGCAGGACTGGCTTCAGGCACCTGGACACTGGAAGAGATGAGAAACCCTCACCTTGCAGGGCTCAGGGCCCGAAATCCGTGGCCTTAGAGCACACCATGCTCCCACCAGACACTATCCTACCAGCCGGGCTCTGCACAAAGCCATTTATGCTGCTGTACAACTGAGTAAAATGGAGATTTGGTGTGGGTTTGGTACAGACTGGCCAAGCCAAAAGGAAAAGAAATCTTTCTTCTTAATGTGCAGGATTGTTTCATCAGCACCTGCTGCATGTGCTGACGAAACATGGGCACAAACTGACCCTCCCCACTCTCAATAAATATCACACAAGTCTCTTAGTGAGGTTGGCATTTCTGATGCTTGTGATTTGCCCTAAAGCTTTGTCCTGTGTAAACAACTGCACTGAATTATCTTTTTGTTTCCATAAGGATAACACACTGTGTGTTATACTTAGCAGAGATCAACATTTAGGGCACAGAAAACAGTAGGAGTGTTTTGATAGCTAGATAGATTTCCCCAAGTTTCCTCATAACATTTTTCACTGGAGCTATCAATTTCCCTGCAATCCTAGAGAGGAATTTCAATAAAATCAGAAGGTCACTGACTTTCACTGGGAAAAAGTTGCTGTTCTGACTCAATGAAAGCAAACTGTGCCCTTTTCTCTGTGTAAATAGTACAGTATCCCATTTGCTCTGCCAGAGCAGCAATCCATACACTGTGTGCTGGAGCCGAGCGTTAGGAGGGGCTAGTTATACATATATATTCCCCTGAGACCAGGAGCAGAAGTTGCCCTCTACATGCCAAGAAATCCAGATTCAAAGGCTGCCAGGCTCTCTGGGGTATCTCTTCCTGAACCATCCAGTTCTAGAAAACTACATTATTCCTTTCTTATTCACAAATACACACCTCCCTGAACATGCTTTGACTCTCATCAGGATCAAGTTTACCAGCTAATTCAGTTGGCTGTGACCAGATTACTCTCTACTGCTGTGACCTGGCTAAAGAGGAAACAATCCCATCACATGTTACTGGAAAGCTCAGAAAAAAGCCAAGTTGGGCTTAAGTTTCCCCTGTTCTTGGCTGTATTCATGCTCTCCCCAGGTAACTAGGTTTTAGGATCAAGGCTGTCATCCAGCTCATTGTCCAGCTACAAAATTCAATTGCAACCAGCAGTCTCCACAATATCGGAATGTTCAGAGCTGATGGATTGATTCAGGCCTGTAGATAGATGGACCATTGCAAAGAAATCCATGAAAGACCACCTGACAGGGGCGAGGGGCTGGCTGTACAAGCTTGTACAACAAGCTTGTGATGGCAGAGTTCAGTTCAAAGCAGATTCTGCTCCTCCATTACAAAGTTTTAAGAGGTCTGCAAGTCAGAAGCCACGACAAGCCACAGTAATCTTGTTGTCAATATTGATGTTTTACGCATGCCTTACTCCCACAAAGCACTTCATAGTCACTAATAGAGGTTACCCTGACTCCTGCGAAAAAGGGAGAAAAATCTTTGTAACAGCCCATTCATTTTGGGAAAGGAATAAAACTGGAAGGCTGCTGGTGTTTCTGAAGCCAGACAGCAGCAGCCATTTGAAGCAGCAGAGAGCCAGAGGCACGAACAAGAATAAGACAAGTTCCAGGTCTCCCACTCCGCTGTGTTGGTCAGACAAAGATTGGAAGGAACTCCAATCTCTCTGCACACACCACCATTCCACCCCCACAACAAGAGTCTGAACAAAGTGGCCATAAAAATAAGTTCTGGCTAGGAGAGTAAGATGGGACAATTTATCTAGGAACCTCCCAATAGCATAACCCTTCCCCAGGGGGGCAATATGTTCTGTGCTTAGTGCACTTCAAATACTCACTTGCCAATAACAGCCTTAAGTTTTCCCACACAAAGTGGATTATCAGAGCCTGCTGGAGGGAGTTTAGTCCTACAGGAATCTTTACCTTAGGAGGAAAATACAGTTCAGTCTGCACAACAACTTCAATCTTCAGCAAGTTCGGCAGCCAAGCACATTTAACTGTGCTCTCCTTGCCTTGTTGTGTGCAGGGATGACCCTCCAAAAAGCACTGCCTCGAGGGCTGAGCTTTCTTCAGTCCATAGGAAACTGCACAAGATTTTACCTTGTCCTCCAGAAGCCATTGAAGTTGCAGGGGCTAAGGGAAAACCTCTCCCTATTTGAGTTATTAAACATCTAGAAGCAGAATAGCTAAATACTATGGAAAACATGTGCAAGTCTTCTTCAGAGACAAGGAGTGAATCCAGCTCCCCAGAGCCACATTCAGCTCCTTCAGCTATGAGAACACTCCTCTTCTCTTCTGATTTCCAAACTCATTCACAGGGCACCGTCCCATTACTGCAGCTACTGCAGGAAGGGCTCTGAAGACGAGAGCACTCACCTATTACACACCCTTGATTCATTTGTAGAGCATAAGCACTGATGATAGTGCAGGGTAGAACAGAGGCAGATGAAGATGTAAACATCGATCAGGCAGGTAGGATCAGAAACAAATTAATCACATTCAAAACGTGCCCCTCTATGCCTACACATCTGTTTGTGTGTGCATAAGGGGAGAGGGCTGAGAAGACACAAGGAATATTCCTCCAGCAGGAAGTCCCTCAGTCAGATTTATACCCAGTACCCATCTCCTCTCAGTTTGCCAGTGACACATTCCAACTGAATCAAACCATAAATATGGTTGACCTGAACCATAATTACCTTCAGCATGGAAATGAAGGAAGTTAGCCCATGACTGAGTGCTCAGAAATAAAAGAGGGGGTCAATCCTTTGAAGTTCTTTGCTTTTACAGATATTCTTTTACACACCAAAATGTTTTGCTGCTCCCTCCCCTGAGCTTATCACAATCAATGAGAAGACAGTAGTTTCCAGTGTTCACAGAGGCAGGAAAGAGGAAATGTACAAAAATATCCATGGAATCTGTCTTTGTTAAATTAGACTGACTTGATGGAATTTGGCATTTGATATCCATGCAGTGTGGAAATCATGCACAATTACAACCAAGTATGTCATTCTTGCAACATAAAAGCTCCTTGAATTAGAGCCTTTCAAAAGAAGAACCTGAGTCTAAACATTTTTGCACAGCTGGACCACCTGGTTGTGGATAGGTCTAACACCTCCATACTGTGAATACATCCATAATACTGGTTTGCTCACTCCTAAAAAGCGTGACCTTGAAAAGAGGGGTGGAATCACAGAAAAAAAATAAATCCTTAATATCTTGATTGAAAGTAGGGAGCTGGGATTTGGCACACTATTTGCCTGAAACAGATCCCTGTAGTCAAAGTCTACATTTGGTACTTGCCTGTGTCCTCCCCTGAGGGTCTGATCTAGAACTGATTAGGCTGAGGACAGTGACCCCAGTCCTCATTTAAAATGCCAGACTAATTTTTATCGAAGTCAGTACCTCTAAGTTTACAAAAATCCATTCAAATTAAAGTCTTAATTTTGAATTAGCAAGAGATAGAGTGTGAATTTTAGGTAGAAGAATAGGACACTGGCACACACCTGCTTATCCTCAAAGCCTTTGCAGAGATGAAAACATTAAGTAAGGTTGTATAAGGAGTCATTGACCCTGTCAGAGCATCCTGTGCTTTTTTAATGCTCCTGGTGTGCCTACAGCTGCTCCTCCACCATCCACAAAGACAGTCCCCATAGCTGCCTTTGATTCCCCTTGCTACATTACACTGTAACAAAACAACACTTTGCACAATCCAAGCCCTCCAAAGGGGACAAATCAGGCTCCTGCTGGTTTCAGCATCTCCTTAAATCACACCCTTTGCCCTACAGAGCCTGTATCTGCCCCACCAGCCAGTCTGCAAGGATTGGACAGGATTGCTCCCAAATTTGTTTTGTTTTTTTGCTTGTAGAACTCTGTACACACAACAGAGCATCTTCGTGCCTCCCATTCAGCCCTCTGGTGCCAACTCCCAGCACTTACCAGCAGCAATGAATGCCACATGCATGACAGGAACACAGGCACTTGGCCTAAATGAAGCAGTGTTTTTCATTAGCATTATACTGGCACCAAAAACCACAAACTACAGCAAGAACAAAAGGCAATGTCAAAAGGACAGCCCTGAGTGTATTAAAAAAAAATTAGGAAGGCACAATCAAGTCATTGCTTCCTACTATCGCATGTTAATCTGCTCAGGTAACATGCATGTTTTGGGGTTTTCCTGGAGCTGAACAGTTGGGATATTGCTGCCACTGGAGACAGGTGCACCCTTAGAAAGAAAAAAATATATATTGAAGGAGATCCTGCAGAAAACACATTGCTCTCTATATAAGGGAATACAGGTGTGTTTTCCTTACGTTTTTCAACCCTCAGAGTAGTGAGCCCCAAAAGGTATCAAAAACCAGATCAAAGTATCAGCTTCAGATTCACAAGCCTTAGGATGCAAATGGACATACCTGTACTAAGAACTGTGTCAGCTAAACTGAACCCAGAACTCTTCTAGCAACACTTCTTCAACCTCCCTCCCCCTTCTCTTTTCCTGTGGCACATTATGATTGTTTCAGTCTAGGTCGTCAATTTGGTCAACAACTTGTAAAGGAATTTGTGGGCTCTGGTGTACAAGGGACTAAACAGCAGACATTTCTAAGTAGTGGACTCCCATGTGGTTGCCCATCACTGTTGGGAACAGGATTTCATGAGCCAAAGGCACCTCTTCCGAGAGTGAAGCTGCAGTAGGTGTGCAGGCTCAGCTTTATTGCACATCACTCCTGCTTCAGGTGACTGCCAAAGAGCCAGACGTGACAACAACCCCACAGAAACCACCAAGGGAACTGCCTTTCCTCAAATGCAAGAAAACCCTACAGTTCTCTAATGTTTCCTGTGCTGGAGGAGGTGATTAGAAACAATACGCCAGTCTAGACAAATCCATCTTACTTTGCTTCAAGATCAACAATTTCTCTTCTCCCTTTTAGATTTCTCAGATCAGCTGCTTGTGTTCAGTGAGGCAGCTGAAGCTCAGGTACCCATGAACCAGCATTTGCACCAGGCTTGAGACAAAACTCCTGTTGGTGCTCCAGGAAGATTCTTTTGGGGACAGCTGTCCCCCACTAACACATCTCAGTACCTCAAGAGCAAAGCACTTTTCTCCAGTAACTGCTCTACCAATGTGCCAGGTCACTCTGAACACCAGGCTGGGTTGTGTGGAATAGATAAATCAGGCTGGTTTTCCCCTAGCCCAGCTCAGAGATCCCCAGGATGAGCCACATGAGACCTAGTACAGTGAAAACAAAGCCTTGGAAAACCTCTCTGCCTGGGTATTCAAAGTGTTAATCAGCCTGAAAAACAAACCCCAAAGCCTGTGTGTTAATTTGCTATTTAAATTGAAAACTTTTTATTCCATGTCTGCCATGTCTGGCACAAGGCTGTCCTGGGCGTTACTACAATAAAAAATAATTTGGAAAATAATCCTATTGTTCCAGTCACACCCATGGGAGTTTCATGTGTAGGGAAGTAGGAACATCAGAACTGAGATCTGCTCTGTGATCAGAGAGCTGCATTTGCCCTTTACAGCAGCCAGTTCTGATCCAAGGGCATATTGAGAGCAAGATGAGAAACAGTGAGCTAAGGCAGGAGGATGCATCAATAGCTTTAAGGTTAATAAATTCCAACTTGAATGGACTAAAACTCTTTAAAACCACCATTAGTGTAGCAAACTAGCAATAGCCTTTACAAACACACGCCCACATCCATGGGTGGTTTGTTGATCACATCCTTCCCTTCCTTGCCTCCCTCTCAAGCCAGTCATTCCCAGTGCTTCTCTAACTGAATTGCCCTAAAACCCTTCCCAGTTACCAATGACCAAACCTTCCAAGAGCCTCCTCTGCACAAAGTAGAGAGGAAACCTTCCTGCAACCATCACACAGCTGGGATGGGGCAGCCCCAGGCACAATAACTTGCTGTGCCAGCAGCCTCCTTTCCACCTTCCTCCAGACTCCCACTCTTACACTCTCCTGACTGCATCCATCCAATGCCATAAAAAATAACTCCACAGCATTTGCTGTAGCTCAGCTCTTTGCACACAGTAGTCCCAAAGCCCTGCTAGTGAACACCCAGTGTTGCTTCATCAAGTTTTAAACTCACTCTTCAGCAGGTGGTGTGTTTTAATCACACAGAGCCCACTGCACTTTGATACCTGTCTCCAGACTGTAAAGAGACAGCAAGAAATTAAGTGCTCTACCTATTTCTTTTCAATGTAAAAGGTTTGTTCTGCTTTTAACACAACTTCCTAAGCTTTCACCGGTCTTGGAAGCAGTCTCCATACCTCATTTCTAGCCAAGAGCAATTATTTGTATTCTCCTTTTAAACCCTGCTGCAACCCAGTTTGTTCATTAGAAATAAAAAAAAGCTTAAAAAAAGAAAGCCTTTCTCTTGTGAACGGAAACACTAACACCTTCCTCTGTTATTAAAAAATTCTTGAGCAATCTAAGAAACCGCTTTAGTGCCTCAGTGCTTTGGAAGCCTCTGTTTGGAAGGGAGGAGATCTACATTTTGGTATCCAGGTGGAAAATGGGTTTGATTTGGCCAAGTAATAACAGCTGAAAAAAAAAAACCCCTCCATAGCCTGTGCACGCACAGTAGATTCCTTAGGAATGATAACACTGCCTTGAAACATTCCCGAGTACACACGTGGGAAACCGGATGGGGAGAAAGCAGCACTGAGCAAAGAGGGGACAGCAGGAGGTCTGAAGGAGAGATGCAGGCATTTGGTCAGAAAAGTTCCTGCCCTGTTCTGTGCAGAATTGTACAGCAAACTCCATCAGCTGGGGGTTTGTATGGTTTCTTCAGTGATGGTTTAAGTTAAAAGTTACCTGCCAATGCAAAAAAGGGTAGAGCAACCAAACTGCTTCACCATGGCAAAGTGCAAAACTCCACAACATAAAGCATTTTAACCACAAATTGGTGAGGCTGCAAACTGATCCCCACAAATGAACCAAACTCCTAAAGCAACTGCTTGACAGGCATCCCTCATCATTTTGCTGGGAATGGGAATGTCTGGAATTATTGGTGAGAGGGTTTCGGTCTATGTGTGCAAAGGAGTGGCTGACACTAAATACATTAAACACACAATACTTATAAAAGTTTGGGGCAAATTCAAGGCAAAACCATTAAAGAGAGATTAACTTTTTTCCTCTTCTATTTACACAGATTTCTTCAATCAGAGGATGAAGAATGACACAAATAGCATGGAAGATTAAAGTTTCATTAAAACAAGTAGTTATAACCTGAATTTTATCAATGGGTGACATTTATTCTGTGTTTCTGGTACCTTTTTTGCAGTTTGGGAAGAACATCTTACTGTTGCTTTACTGACTTGAGGGCAAACCAGCAAACCTGTGAGTGACACACAGTAACAATCTGTGTTTATCATTGCACTAAATACGAACACAAACAGCCTTCACACACCACAGCTCAAACTCGTTTGTGGTTTTTCCTCCCTTATACAAACATACATGAGAGTTTTCCTGTACACCTTTCACTACAGTTTGGAGAAATTTTTCCATGCATTGTCTCAGCAAAGAATAGTCACCCTGGAAGCAAAGCCAGCAGCTGTCATTTCCACAGCACTCACTTGAGCCATTTCTAAGGAGGTACAGAGGGATATATGGACACTGCAGTGCTGAACATCAAATTAAATGGCTGTGACAGACTCACATAACAGCAGAAAATAAATTGTTTGAGTTTCATTTGAAACCACTCTCATACATAAACCAAAAAAGGTTGGTTGAACCTCAGAGCATGGAGTGACAGAATAATTATTGATCTGGTTCCCCTTGCTGTTGGATGTCCATGGGAACAGCCTGTTCACCTATCCAGCCACTACTGGCAACATCTGAGCCACAAGCCTGTGGGAAGTGTGTGATTCCAGTCAAATGCTTGTGTGGGGTTTGGTGTTGGTATTTGTGGGGTTTGTTTTTTGGCTGATTGGTTAAAAACAACCAAACAAACAACAACAACAAAAAAACCCGAACCACACCCACACATCAGAGCTCATGGAGGGTGCCCTGCAAAGCCAACCTTGCCTCCACAAGGATGCTGACATCCAATCCATCACCCAGACACAGGAAGCACAAGATGATTCCCAGGCGCAGCCAGGATACCAGCTGAAAGGTCCAACACAAATCAACCCAGTTTGTAGTTGCATTCAATTCAAGAGACAACTTGGGATGATTCCTGTAATTTCCACATTCCCACTTTTCTTCCCCCTCTTCCCAGCTGCTGTAGAGATACACAGCTTCACCCTAACCTTCCTAAAAGTTATGCTACAACTTCTACAAATGGTACCTGGGAGCTGAAAATTTACTTTCAGCAAAATTCTACAGTCATTTGCAGAAGCTACTTTGAAAACCTTCTGGTTCAGATGCCAAGAACCACTTGGCAAGGCCTGACAGACATAATTAGAGAGCTTGATTGTTTCAAAGGATATTGCCCAAGAAAATTAGTATGTTGCTGCGGTCCTTGAAATAAATTTCCAGTGGGTTTGGTTGCAGAGGTCTTGCAAGGGTTTTAGCAGACTTTTAATTACAGTATCAGGCCTCAAGTATTTTTCTAGTGCTTGGCAATATGAGATCCTATTATTTCTGCTTGCAGTGCACACTCATTCAAAGCTTATCCACAGGCCGACAGCCTAAGAATTCCTACCACTCTGTAATCCAAAATTTTTGTATCATTTGTGATATACATTAGTGACTTCCAGTAACAGCTGCCCCAGAGACAGCATTTTACTGTGTGATAGTTTAAACCCTTTGGCTCAGTGCTGTATCCTGAAATACATTGCAGGGAGACTATAGCTTTTGCTGCAGGTTATGCTGATTTACAGCAGCATTAAGCCAAGCACTGTAACATCCTACAGAGCCAATCTGCCTTTTTGCTCTCTGCTGCACTTCAGATGGGAGAAGGGAAAGTTTGCAGCATTCCAGCCCAGAGCTGCCTTTGCTCCAAGGCTGGTGCTCTCGGATCACACCTGAGCCACAGACAGTTGTGCCCAGAGCCCATCAGTGCTGCTCCTAAAGGTGTGTCCCACATCCAGGCTCCCAAAAACCCCACTGGGGACAGGAAAGCCCCTCAGCCTGTGCCATCACCCAGCCCTCTGGTCCTGGTCAATCCAGTCTGCTCTGCTCAGCACCTCCCTCTGCCACCTCTCAGCATCCCTTTCAATCTAAATCCTTCTCTGCAAAGCTCAGGCAAAGACTTACTCCCAAAGACCAATTTCAGTCATCCAGACTCAGAGAGGTGCAGCAAACAGGGAGCACAATGACCTCTTTTCTGTAAGAGTGGAAGTTTATACAAGAGCCAAGTATTATCATTCATAGATTTATTATAAACTTCAGCATAAACTCATATACAATACTTTGGATTTTGTAGCTTTCCCTCTAAGATATAACCACACCCTTGCTAAATACTCCCCAGAGCTTTCCCTTACATGAAGGGAAGTATTACTATTCCCATTTTATTCAGGGGAAAGAAAAGAGAGAGAGAACTTGCAAGTCTCAGTTCCCAGACTTTGTGCTGCTCTATAGAATATATATTGAGCATTTAAGGAAATAGTCTTTTTCTTGGGAAAGAGGGTAGAAAACAAAGCCTTATGAATCAGCCAGCTAATAATTAAAAGCAACTAAATCCAGATCACTCTAAGCTGCACAAGAGAATCTGAACTCCTCAGATGCTGAATTCCTCTGCCGACCAGAAAAGCCAGGGTCACTTGCCCAGCTGGTCACTATTGTTCTGTCCAATAAAGTTCTGGCAGGAATGCGTGTTTAACAAAATACAGAGATTAGGCATAGCAAAGAATGCAGCTCCCCCCTCAGTGTTTAGGTTAGCAGGGTTTGCCATGTTGAAATACTGAAGCTTAAGCATATCAGATTTTCTCTGTCCTGTACTGCTGGTGCCAGTGACAGACACAAGCTGACAGCTCAGTTCTCAGGGGTGCTGCCATTTTAGCTTTAAGTTTATTAAAAAGCAGCATAAAAAGTTCACCTCAAATCTGCAGTGACCACTAATTAAATCAGTGTTTTCTTGGAGATGTAGATTCACAACTGAGAAAAGGTCTCTGTACCTCCCCACGTGCCAGAAACTTTTGAAGGGCAATTTAAACCAAGCCAGAGACTCAAGGGACCAGATTTTGAGAACCTTGCAACAAAGTAGCTCATTTTTTAGAGTGTCTTAGGACAGCCTAGATTTCCAAAAGGAAACTTAGCATACAGTGACTATATACTGATATACAGCATCAAATTGGTAATGACCTTCCTAACATCTACCATATCCTGGTTCTGAACTGTCAAGAGCTCTTTAGTTCAATTTACAACAAGGGACAGCACAAGACTAGAGTGAGACACAAATGTCACCAGAACAAGTCAGACAGATGGTCTAACAGAGACCTTCAGAGGTCTTGCAGGAACACAGCTTTCACCAAGCCATTGCTATGCACAAAGGAGCTCTGATAGCTCAACTGGGCCAAGAATTTCTCAGCTCAAAGAAGAATTATATTAAATGGACCGATATTTGAGACTCCTAAGTAGATTTGCAATGGATACAGTCCTTGGTGAACTGAGTACAAGGAGGTTAAAAATAGCCTGGATTTACCTCAAAGTTAGCAGGTTATATTCAGAGATACCAAGGATTCCTAAGTTCCCTCACAGGGGTACAGTAGCACATGCTGGATGAAGTGTGGTTCATAGGTAGGAAGCATCTAAAATCCTGTTATCATGGCAGTCTCTCCTCTCTTTCCCCCTCCACAGAAAGCTGAAATGTAATTTTCTGTCAGAGGCACACAGTAAATCTGGAACAGGTACAGCTGAGATACAGACCTGCTGACAGGCAGATCTAGGTTTTTCTTCTAGGAGAGCCTTTTTGACTCATCCCAGCACAGCAACCTTATTTTAGTTGGTATAACTTTCACTGCCACTGAAAATGCAAACAACTCAACATTTGAACAAGATACAGTGATGAGACAAGCAGCCAGACAGCCCACATTGAGCAGGGTGGCAGAAATCAGACAGGTTCTGGGGAAGCACAAGACAGAATCAGGCAAGAAGAAAGCCAGGAAGCCAAGCAACCCAAGGCAGGAACAAGAGAAGTGGCATCAGATGAAAAAGTCTTTTTCTTTGGGGAAAACACAGGCAGAATCTCCCTCGGGTTGGAGTGTTAAATTCATGTGGGGAGAGCTGTCACCCATTGCTGCCTCAAATGAGGATTTGAAAAAGCTCCCTGTGCTCTGCTGTGTTTACAGCAATAATGAGAGCCCGGAGGAAGGGGTTAGAAACATCTGAGTTTAATAAGGGCTAAGCAGCACACAGCAAAAAAGAAATGTCTGCCCTTCCGTTCAGGGCTACCACACCCCACCAGGCACCGCCACCCCGGGCCAACGGGAGCCCAGCACGGAGACATTATGTCATCCAGCAGCCCATCTGCCCCCAGCCCTTCCCCAGGAGCAGCTCAAACCAAGCTGAGAGCTCCCAGCACCACACTTCTAAACGACTCAGCAAAGTCCTCTAGGGAAAAAGCAGATGTTGATTGACCCCAGGCACAAAACAGCAAGGACAAGAAGGGAAGTTTTTGTGTAGTGCCTTAACTGAGCAACTCCATCTCACAAGGCCATCACAGCAGGGCAGGAGTATTTAGCTCATTTAGCACCTATGCAGCTGCCTTTTCTTAGTCCTAAACAGCTCTAACATCCAACATGCACAGGGTAAGGGGCATCCTGTTCCCACTTCTCACACAGAAGACCAAGAACTTTCATACTCAGGTCCTGCAACCAAATTTGCTGTGCCCCTTTCCTGACAGTCCACCCCCAAAACTGTCCTCGTATGAAAACAGGCATCTTTCATAAAACACCTTGGCCTACACTGCCTTTATAAGACACACTCTTCCCGTGTCCTTGGTCATTTTATTCCATTCAAAAGTGGAAATCAGGAATGAAGAGTCTTGTCCATCTGCAGAGACAAACACACCTCCTCTCTAGAGTGCACATATACACACAGAAGAGGCGGGGGGACATCCAGAAGAAACAGAACTGGACCTGTTCTTAGCTCTACAGTCTCAGTACAACTTGGTTACACAACCACATCCAGGGAATACTCCCCTGCCTCATGATTTCACTGCACTGGCATTTCTGAGATGCTCTGAGCAAACACATGCCTGTATCCAGCACAAATGCTGTAAAGAATATCACTTCCACCCAGTTCCTAGGGGCAGAAAAAGTGGAATTGATTAAAAAGACATCTGACTACATAACCTGATGTCAATATTGGACATGAATTGGTCCCTTCTATGCAGTGGTACCTCACATGAGCTTTAATGTTTTGACAGATGGTTTGTTTGCTCAGCACAAAGGCAGGTGGCTGGATAAGAACAGCCTTACTCAGCTCTGGGAGGATGGACAGGAGACACCAAGCAAACAGAGGTAAAGGGAAGAGTCCTAATTAAGAGAATCTCACAGATACCTCCTCTTCCCAGTCTCAAAGAAGTTTCAGTATCAACTATTATGATTTTGAGTGGTTGATTCTCTTTTCCAGATAAACTAGATCAATATGGAAGAGGAGACTGATCTGTTCCAAACACAAAACATTGTAAAGCTGCCTTCAGCTTTTTTTCTCAGAGGCATTGACTGTGTGGGCCTCTGGGTGAAAGCCATTTCTAGACAGATAAAAGAGGCTTTTTTCTTTGCCAGAACTATGATTTCCTAGTTTTAGAAGCTGAAAAGGAGTCTGAAACCTGAAATAGCTTTCTGTTTGTTGGTCCTCCAAAAAACGTTCAGCTATTATCAAACAGCCAGGCCTAAACATTACAAGCAACACTTCCACCCAAGCACACTCTTGACTTACACATCTGTTCAACTCCAAGAGGAGGAAAACATTAAACTTGTCAAAACCAGCCAAAGCACCCAAACCATGTTATTCCATGTAATATATTACACATCAACACACCATCATTTTTCCAAATA
Source organism: Entomyzon cyanotis (assembly GCA_024500445.1). Lineage (NCBI taxonomy): Eukaryota > Metazoa > Chordata > Aves > Passeriformes > Meliphagidae > Entomyzon > Entomyzon cyanotis. The sequence continues at coordinate 843,109 of JAKEPQ010000746.1, forward strand.
AAAGGAGGTAAGGAACAAAACAAATAAGGACAATATCACAGCTCCTACTCTTGCTGGTTTCTCCAGCATTAAGGACTCTAATTCAAATCAGTGCTACACTGTGCAGAATTACACTAAGCAGAAGATTTTGTATTATTCAACTATATAAAAAGATAAAAAATGTAGGACAATAACCAAATTAGTAGCATCAGCCTTTTTTTCCAATTTGCAGCTATTATCCTCAGCAGAATCTTTGTGATATCTAAGTTGGCACAGGCTAGCTCTATGCTCAAAGACTCAAAATAAACATTATGCCTCAGTGGAAGTAAATTTAAGCACTGTCTAAATCTGCCTAATTAAAAGTGAGTCGAGAGCTTTGTGCATATTTCAGAAATGCAGTTGGATGAATTTTTGTATCATCCTACAGGAAAGGCATCTATGCTTTATAAATCAGTGACATTTCCAGACCTGCTGGAGGTCTAATGGAGGAAAGAATCCATTACTCTGACCCAGAAGACTTAAAGCACTATATGCTTTCAATTCTTTATCATTATCTGACAGTTATGCTTTGGTTTTCCCTCTTTATCAAGACACAGCCCAACAAAACTAAGATGTGAGTAAATATTCTATGATCCCAGTGTCCCAGAAACACTCCCCAAGCAAAGCTGTGACATTTCTAAACCGACCTGTTTCCACCAGGACTTTAGCACAAGCTAAACTTTGAGAAACAAAGCTCAACTTCGAGAAAACTAAAAAATAAGGATTATTGAAAGAAATATTCGTTAGTTTATCCAAGGAGAGCACAAGTTCACTTGGCACCCATTGTTTTGCCTCTGTGCTCCCCTCCTTTTTTCCCCTCAAGCTGGTAAATGAAACCTACCTAAGAGGAAATTATACACACAAGCAGCTGGAAAGGCAGGACAGTAGATTTCCTAAAGGAATACAATTTACTGCAGTAGCTACAGTCACATCTGGTGTTTCAAAGCCATTCCAGTGTCACCAGGTCCTTACACTGCCATTGGCTCCACTGCTAATTACATTGCAAAGTTACAGCCCTGAACCCCACGAGTCAGATGAAGATCATATGGCTGCAGAGTCCAGGCAACAAACACCAGAGAGTTCCAGGGTCTGGTGATGAGCTCAAGACCTTCTGACCTCTGGTTACCTGGGTCGGGCACTTCAAAGAGGAATTAGAGCAGAGGACTCAGCATGACACAAATCCCAGTTTGTTTGCTTGACATCCTCACAGGCCATAGCAAACCAGGGAGCTCAGGCAATGAGCAGACTATTAGGTGATGGAGGGAATGACTCAGAGAGCAAGAGCCTGTCACTAAAGGAGAGAGAACCACATTTGGCCAATATGTATAGCTTTATATTCCACACCCACTTAAGAGTCACGAGAGGTTCAGAATTTCAGGCTGAAATAAGGTTCAAGTCATCTTTCTCTAGTGAGGAGAGAATTAATAAAAATCCATCAGGAAAACTCCAGACAGACATTCTGAAAGCATTCTGACAGACTGCATAAATAGGGATACTGATTCATAGATCACCTCCTAATACTAAGAACATGCTTCTATCACATGAAGAGACCCACATTTACTTAGAAGTACTAAAACCTCACCTAAGAGGCTGGAGGTTGCTGCATTACAGTGCAGTTGTTCTGGGGAGGCGTAATTCCAGCCCAGCACATGGGCTGCTGTAGGGCCAGGCACAACACAGGCAGCTATTTTGGAAAGAACACATCTACCTACAAGTGGTCCACCCAGACATTCAAGTGACCTGTTAGGACATTGGTAGCCTCAAGGAATAATTGACAACATATTTCAAGCATCAACTAACCATCTGAAAGCATCAACACTCCAGGTTTCTTAGAGAAGCAAGACAAGCTGCAATACAGGAAAGCTGATGTCTGTTTAGATATCATTCCCATGTCAAAGCACCTCACAGAGCATGTTTTACTATTCCATGGAATCCATGGCAAAGTGATTTGTCCTCTGACATGCAGTAAACCATTGGCAGAGGAGCAACTGGAACCCAGGTCTTGCTCTCCTGGGCTATGCTCAGAGGCACAAGAATGGATAAAGGCCACCTGGCCTTCTATGTCAAAGCCTCTGCTTCAAGCAGTCAAACATTGCACTTACAGATTCCAGCTGACAGATATTACTTTCCTCTCCATATCCATCCTCAAGAAACACCACTGCTGTAAGAAGCACTGGGAATTACTGTGACCAAATGTGTAATTGCCGGCAGAATGTGGTTAAGAATACCTATTTGCACAGTGCTGTTATTTGTAACATCGTGGTTCTAATGTTAGTTAACAGGAAGAAGTTTTTAGGCTGAAGAGTATTTTGAAGGCCTAACTACCACAGCTGGACTTGCATCCACCCCAGAGGACTTTTGTGATGGCACTGTAATGATCCCAGTAAAAAATTATCATCCTGCATTGTTTTGGGTTCACTTTTTGGGGTTTTCTTTCAGCGATCTCCACTTCTCATCCAAAGAGATTTCCAGTCTATGCTCTGCATCTACTTTCAGAAGTCTCCGACTCCCATAATTAAGCTCACAAGGACTCAATGCATGACTAATTAAAAAGTAGAGGAAAATAGAATGAAAAGTTGGGTGAACACCAACCCCAAAGACAACTAACACAGAGGCAGGCATTCCTTGACAACTGACTTACTTCCAGCATGGGAACAAGCGTCCCCTAACTCAGTTAGCAAAGCTTCTCAAAGCTTGGAGGGTGATTTCTCCTTGGCAAGCAGCCCCTCCATTCTTATGCTTCCAGTAAGACCCACTTCCCATTCATCGCCTTAACACAGCAGCAAGTTCAAAATGCATGCACTGAATGTGGATTTCAAGCTAAACAGTGAGACTGTTGCAGTCAACACAATGCCAACACACACTGCTGCTTAGCTTTCAGTCACCATCACTTGCACATCAGAAGTTCAAAGCAATTCAAGCACATACAAAGATAGACTGCAAGTGTCTTTGGTCTAATAGCCAAGACCTGTCAACTCAAGCCAACCAGAAGCTAATTTTTTTTTTTTCTAAATGGAAGCAAGGAACACATCACTCCTCCAGAACAAGTATTCTATGGTCTCACTTTGAAGAATGTGAATAGTAATTGTATTTTTTCCTCCAAATTTCCCTTCACCACCACCCCAAGTTTTTTACTCTGCCCAGGGCCTTATTTTTCTGGCAGTAAACATGTTCAGCAGTCCTCAGAGCCTCAAGAGCCCATCTCTGAGCCAGCCTGCAACCTAGACACCAAGGGCTTTATCAACACAAAGGATTCCAGAGACTTGTACACTTGGAAAAATGCAACTCTTATGGCAAGCTGATTTTTAAAAAATTGATAGCAGATTCCCAAACAGCTCAATCACTTGTTGATCAAGGACAGGAAAAGACAACTGCAGAAACATAGTGTGTCCTGTATCAAGGAAACTTGTCCACTGTACAGCATCACATCAGTATGTACTGCAATGTACCAACACATGGACCTGCAGCAGGAATTTCAAGGCTCAATCCCTGCTTATTTGTGACTGAGGAAAAGTGCCAGAAGTCACTGCACAAAGCACACACCAGGAAGGTTGTAGAAGAGAAGTGAGAATGTCCATATAACTGCCATTAATAGCAATCACCTTCCCACCATCTTGTCTCCTCCACAGCCCCTACAGGGCAGAGGCCAGAAAGCTTTGATGTGATTGAGCTGCTGTGGCTTCACATAATTCAGGTGCTACCAAGACCCCCTGTTTCAATGGCAAAAGGGACACTGAACAACATAAAAACCTGTCTATACCAGTCTGATTCAGTCCTTGAAAAAGGGCCTTGCACCCACTAATGTCAGACTGCGAGCAAAAAGCCTCATTCCTATCATGGACCATATTAAATCCAGAAAAGTCCAGCTATCCCAACCTGAAGCTGCACCCGGCAGGAGGCTTCCCTCAAAAGTCCAACACTGTGGCTGGGGAAAGTTTTCCCACATAGATTTTCCCATCAGAAAGTGAAGCTGTTAGACATTTGCCAACAACAAAACTTCACCACTCAAGGGGAAATTAAAACATACGAAGATTGCTTCAACGTGTGATATTTGACTGAGCTTTGAATTTTTCTTTCACAACATCCATTGGTGATTTTTCTTCCCTTCAATTTTTTACTTCCCCCTCTTTTAAACTAGAATGGGAGATTCTCACATGGCAAAGTTCCACCAGACAAAAAAAATAAATTCAAAAAATCCAGCAGCCTTCCCCAACATCATGGTTTAAATCAGGTTTATGTGGTTTTACACAACACTTTATAGACTTGGAGAGGGACACGTTCCCCTGACAAAGCATCAGCTATCCAATCCACTGAGGCATGGGAAAACCGTGCAAGAGTATGAAATGGGGAAGGTCTTTGGTGAGCAGAGTCCACACTCCTGTAAGCGTGGTAGCTCTGAACAAAGATCTGCAGGCTAATAGATATGTAAGACAAATGACATGTGGTTCTCATTGCAGCTCATGCTTTGGGAAGGGGGTACCTTGGAAGAGATCCAGCTGGGATAGGTTTATCCCATTACTCTCCTATAATTTTCTGCCGTTTCAAACCCTTTGACAGTTGCTGTAGTTTAACATCACACCCCCTGCAGCCCCAGGCCTGTCTGACAGCGCAGCGGACAAAGCCACCCCCCACCCGGGGGGAAATCCGCACCATATGCGAGCCCCGTGCAAGGCACAGGGCTGGTGCCCGCCCTGCACCTCCGACACGAAAATCCACGGTGTCCATGCCTTTTCCCAATCCCCAGCCCGAAGAAGAAGTGCTAACAGAAGCCCTCCTCCATAGCAGCACAACTCACGCAGACTAGGTATTAGCAAGGGAGGAGAAAAAGAGGTAGAGACAGGATGGACGAGCCCTGAATATTAAGTCTCAAGTCCCCGTTTAAGGGAATGACAGAAAAAAGAAAAAGAAAAAAGTGAAATTCAAGAACAACTGGAATCAAGTTATGCCACTCTCTTGCTTTATACAGTGCAGCTCATTCATCTGAACAGCTGTTTCACCTCTAGAGAAATACCCAGAGAAAACAGAGGGGAGGGGGAGAAGCCTAAATTGTTTGCTCTACTGAAGCAGTAAGATACAGTAAATCAAACCTGATTTATATTAAGTTTATAAGAAATTGGGTTGGGGAGGGGGGAGAGGGGAAGAGTGGGAGGTTTGGTTTTAAGCAGCTACTAAGAAGTTGCAGCTCTTGAAGAGAGATCTGTAATTAAGGGCTTTCCTTTGTTGAGCTGAACAAGTTTCTCCTCGCAGCCGAGGGCTATAACAGTTCCCTCTGCCGGCATCCCCAGTGTCCCGGCTCAGGAGGTTTTCCTGCTCCGGCTGCGCACTGCGCACGGACACGCAGCCCTGGCAAAGCCCCTTCCCCTCCCCGACAGGCTGGGCGCGGCAGGGGGAGTTTGCGGGTGTCATTTACCCAAGCTCAGCTCCTCGATTCCCCAGCCGCTCCCTTGCCCCAGGAGGGTGAACCGCTGCGGGCAGGTAGGGAGCGTCCCGCCCCCCTCTGAGGTTGCGGGCAGCCCGACCCGGCTCCCCGAGGGGCAGCAGCCCAGCACGCCGCGGCACCCTCCGAGGGACTGCCACCCGCGGCTTTGCCGTGCCCGTTTGTCCCCCCGGTGCCACCGGCGGGGCGCAGCCTCCTGGCCGGGAGGCGGACCCGGTCTTACTCACCGGCGACTGGCGAAGCCGCTGCCCGGCGAGCCGGAGCTCTGCTCTGGGTAGTTGTGCTGCAGGGTTGATGCTGGGAATTGATAGAGGAAGCCAGTGCCCAGCGCGCATCCATGCAGGCAGCAGCACCAGGACAAGAAAAGAACGAGCTGCATATTTGCAAGAACGGGGTTTTCCTACCGCCTCCCCCTTTCCCTCTTACACTGCCCGGCAGGCGCGGGGCCACACCGTGCTGCCCCGGCCGGGGTCACGGCGGGATCCCACGGCACGGAGGTGCCCCCGGGAGCGGGGAGCAGGGGTGCCCGGGATACAGGGATGGCTGCTCCGGCTCCCAGAGGGAAGCCCCGTCCCTCAGCAAGCCGAGCCCCGGCGGCGGCGGCTGCTGCCCGCGCAGGGGGTCCGGGGCCAGCGCGGCTCGATGCGCCCAGGGCGCACACTCAGCCCCGGATGCCTTTTCAAATTTGGCGAGGTTGGCCCGACTCCGTCAAAGGGGGCGTGGGGCTTCGGCGTTAACCCTTGCCAGGCCTGGCGGCAGACCCCGCTGCGAAAGTCTCCCGGGCCGGGGAGCCGCGGTCCCGCAGGGCACGGAAGGCGCGGGGCTGCGCTTTGCCCCAGGCACAGCGGGCAGCACACCGCGGGCAGGGAGCGCCCGGGGACCACCAGTCCCCAACCCAAACCAAGGCAGCACCGACACACAGCAGAAATCTCTGTGTCTCCTCGATTAACCGAGAGCCAGGTCGAAGGGAACCCACCGCTCAGCAGTGCAGCCCAAATATCCAAAAGCTGGTGCCTGCTGCCACGTTCACAGGTAAATTCTTTTGTAGAGTTACACAGATAAAGTAGGAAATAAATAATTTTTAAGACACTTCATTCACGAGGTAAGCAGTGAAAAAATGATCTCTGCCTCACCACGTGCATCCTGCTCATTCTGGCATCCCTCAGATTTTTAGCAGTTTAGCAGTGAACATGACAGTGTGAGGTTGACTGTTGGACTCAATGATCTTACAGATCTTTTTCAACCTTCATGATTCTATGATTCACATGCAAGCACTCCCTTTGCCACCACTTCCCACAGACTCCCTTGGTTTATCACCCAGGATGGCCCTGAGCTTTAAGAATTGCTCTGTCAACCCCAGGTAGGAGGAACAGTTTTGCAGTTGTAGAAGGAGGTGGGTGTTTTGCAATGGCAACACCTCAAGAAGGAAGGCAGCAGCAAGGCTCCCTCTCTGTACAGCAGCTGAGTCTGTGTTTAAAACCATTGTACATCCCCCATTTGGCAACAGTGTCACAATCCCATTTGCTGACTCAGTGTCCCCTTCCCAGCTCCAGAGGAACCTGGGCTGTTGCAGCTCACTGGGCAAGCAACTTCTCTGCACCAAACATCTCAAGGAGGGATTTAATTTTTAAGATGACACAATTGTTGTTCCAAGTTTTGTACCTTCAGATCCTGCAAGGTCCCAACACCCCCTCTGCACCTTACTGTTTGTGCTGTCATCTAAAGAGCCCTGATGTACCACTGAAAGCAGGTCTCTTGCTGGGGTATTCTAGGGGCCCAGGGCCTCCCCTGGGGCTCTGCAATGGCAGAGATCCTCTTCCCTCGAGGGCAGTAAAATCCCTGCAAGATGCTGCAGCTGGAAAATGTTCTGTACTGTGAAAACCCAGTATCTTGTGTCTGGCATCTGCCCCCAATGGCAGGTGAGCACCTACCCCTTCCCCCACAGTGCCCACCTCCAGAGCCTGCATGCAGATATAAATAGCCCCTGGCTGGAGCCTGTAACCAGACAAGTTTAGACTGCAAATGAGGCACCAGGTTTTTAAACAGCCGCTGTCATTAATCACTGGAGCAAATCACACAAGGAGGCAGAGGTGCAGTTTGCACTGCAGCTCAGCACAGCCTCCCTGGGCTGCCCCACAGCTGCCCCCGGCTGTCCCAGACCCAGAGCTGGGGCAGGCAATGGACCAGCACTCTCTGAGCCCAAAGGGAGTGAAAAGTGCTGTTCAGCAGCATTGGACCACCAAGCCTACTCAGAAACAGACACTATTTATTTATGAAAATCCCTCAGTGACTGAAGCCAGGACACAACAGGGCCCTCTGTCCCCGGCCCTGGCTCAGCATGGCCTGAGCACTCTTCCCTTTGTAGTCTCCCCTCACCCTCAGCAAGGGGAACATTTTCCCTTCTCGTCTCCCACATCCAAGAAAACACAGAGCTCCCAGAAACTCACCCTAGGATATTCAGCTTTTCAGCCATGCTGCTCAGTCAGTCTTCAGGAAACCTCTGCTCAACCTGACAGGGCAACAAAAGAAGAGACTTACTCTCTGCTCTCCCCTCTCAGCTTGGCTACAAACCATCCCAAATTCAGCCTTCTCCTAGGAAAGGAGTCAGGAACAGCAGCTCTCACAAAACATTAAGCAGTTCTCTGAGACACCACTTCCCTTCAATTTGGGTGCTCATCCTCCATGTGCACAATGTGGGTGCAGCTGGACCTCCAGCCCAGCAGTTTGTTGCAGCACCAGACTGTGTTGAGGGCAGGGTTCAGCCTTTTGTCCCAAACACACCTCCCTCTCCTGACAGGCTCAGATAGATCACTTACCAATATTTAACAACACTGGACAGCACCAGTGGCTTTCTGACTGGCTTTCTCCTGGCCTGGGTTAGACCCTTCGGAAGCTCTTCATAGTCTTCAAGTCTTAACTTCCCAAAAGCATTTTATTTTCGGCTGCATGGAAAATTTGCTGCTTCAGCCTTCACTGATTTTGCAAGACCCTAGGAGATATTAAACACAGGTGATTAGACAAGACATGATTCTGGCAAATTATTAGAGACATCTGTAGGAAGCTAATGGTCTTCCTATTTCATGAACTGAGAGAGTGGAGACCAGAGGTCAAATGACTTTGCTCAAGACTGCAAAGAGCTAAAGGCAGAGCCAGAAAGAGAGCTCAGATCTCCAGACTCTCATTACTTCTGCCCTGTCCCTAATGCACACTTGCTTCTACTCTGTATGGCTGATTTAAAATGAAAATGAAGAATTGACTTCCAAGCTGTTTCTGGAAAGAGAGAAGAAAGGGTGATATTGTCTACTGTAAGGGGAGAATTAAAGATGACATTTCATTTTAGTCCTTTGGATATGCGTAATATAATCAAACACAATAGCAGTAATAGATGAATATTTTTTCTCCCCACGGTGCTTACGAGTGCAACATATTCTAACAATTTCTCTAAACTATGTTGATAAATTGGAAACACAGTGATGGAGGTAACAAAGACAGCCAACAAAAACATAGTCCCTTCAATTTATCAGAGAGACTGGCTTTGAGAAGAAAACCCTTGAAATCTGAACAGTCCTATTCTTATAAACCAGACATAATATATTTCAAAATAGAAAGCTACACTTCGTATGCCTGTGCATAAGCATGTTAATTAAAGGTTTGCCCAAGCAATCAGGGCTAAATAAATTATTTGGATGCATTTCACCAACTCAGTTCAAGGTGGAAGTGGCAGATGCACACTGGAAAGCCACAATGCAGGGCAGCACTGGGGGAAATAAGTAAAGAGTTAAGGGGCAGGTTTTCATTTACCAGCCCTGTGAACTTTGCTGTCATAAAAAAGCAATGCATGGAGGACTGTCCTCCCACACTCTGCTCACCTGCCATGCCAATGCCAGACTTACACTGTCATGTCAGAAGAATAATCCATTGGACATGGATGGTGTGGGCACATGGAGTGTTTTTCAGCTTCCCAGTGCATTGGGCAAATCTGAGATGTAAGACATCAGAAACTGTTCTGAGAAAATATCTATAATTTCTTTAACCATACATGCCCAGCATGCAAGCCAACCAATAAATGAAATGGTGGAAAATACAGACAATAAAAGGAATATTCAAAGTTTAGTCTGATTTTTGTTCAGGTGAAAGGAGAAAATTGGAATGATACAGCAAAGGAGGAATTTGTGGCACAAAAAGGTAGAAAAGCACTGTCGTACCTGTAAGCAGAGTGGAGCCCCTCAGCTGCAATGACATCTCAATTCTTCAGCACTGCTTAGAGTATTACAAAAGTCAATAATTAGCTGGAAAAAAAAAAGTCACAATGTTGTTAGAATCATGGCAAACAAACTTTGAAAGGTCAATCCCTAGGATTTTTTGAGTGCACTTTTCATGTGGATATTAAGAAGAGACCAAAGGAAAAGCAGCTTTGTTCTAGTTGATAAAACCTTGAGGAACTTTAGAATTATGAAGTGTTCTTTTGAAGCTAGAATGAAGTCATTGATAAGATCATCTAAACCCAAAAATAATTTAGATAAACTCCTTCTAGCTTCCCAAAACGCCTAGATCATTGTGATATACAAAGCACTCAAGGAACCTTGGAAAATTGAAAGAGAAGGATAAGAGGTTAGTGACAGTAAGAGTTCAAGACCTCTATTATAAATTAAATTATAAGATTACTAAGGTTATTGTAACACATCTATTACTGGGGAGTCAAACCAAACCTGAGACAGACTGAAAATTTTATGGTACTGTGGATGCTTTTCTTTTAAGCTAGGAAATAGCTAGTGTGTGGACATTTCTTGCATTTGACCAGGAATAAATCAATCACATCTCAAAATGGAATAGAACTGAAAAAAGTCTGACTTACACAAGCAGTTTAGGATACAGCAAACATGACAGACAATGTTATTCTGTGAAGCATGAGAAATGATTCAGAAGTCATGAATGGCAAAATTCATTGACCATAGATGAGAACTTTGCCTGAGTGAAGCACTTGTGTGGGTATTATAAAGTAATACAGGGGATAAAATAACTCAGATTGAAGCATAATTCAGCAGATGGAAAATGTGATGACTCAACTGATCAGCAAGACAATGCCTATGTCCGGTGGAATTATACATACTCTGAGCATTATTGTGTGCTGGGGAAAATTATTTATGTCACCTTTGATGTCAGGCACTGATCTGCACAGGCAAAGGGAGTTTGTGGACACACCCTTGATCCATCAGACTCATCAAGAATGCAGTAGAGCAGGGGTGCACACAGGTGTGATAAAGCCAAGGCAGAAAGAGCATCAAGCCTACTGCACTCAGATGTGACCGAGTGGAAACACATTCAGAAGTAGCCAGGAAGCACTGTAAGAGTTCCCTAACCCCTCTCCCTTCTCCCAGCTGGAAGGCAAGGTCTATTATATATAGATTACTGTTGGCACAAATCTTTTCTGCCTTGTTCTGAAAGATGCCAAGATAGAAAGTCTCCATGGTCATCTGAAAACACATTTCAGTGTGTGTGCTCTGTTCTGGTAGTTTTTCTTAGCATTCAACCTCATTTTGATTTACTGCAATTGTAGGCTTTTATGGCTCACTTTTTTTCATTATGGATGTAGAAAACTATTCTTTCTCTCTTTGAAGAGACTTTTAATTCCTCAACATACTTTAAAAAATATTTTAATACCTTTCCTTGCCTTCTAGAAGCAAAACAACAGCAGTTTCTTTAGGTCATGTTAGATAGTTCTGCTCCTTCTGGTATTCTCCTCTGGATTTTCTAACTGGTCTACATCTATCTTATGGTATCCATGACCTATATTTCTGTGGAATACCTCTGCCCTGCTGAGGATTTGCCTTTTTGATGTCTGTACATCATTGTTAATCCATGTTTTGGTTGGGATTCTCTACCTTTTCCACAGCACTGCTAGCATGACATTCCCTCATCCTGTACTTGCTAGTTAAAATTACTCCTGCCAAAGCACAGTGCCCTGCAGTTGTCCTTAATGAGTTTCATCCAGTTTTATTCAGATTATATCACCAATTTGTAAAGATCACTTGAAATTTTAATCCTGCCTTCCAGTACTCTTGCATTCAGTTCCAGCTTTGCCTCATCCACAGATTTAATAAGTATGCTCCCTCTTCCATCGCTGAGGTCACTAAAGAAAACATTGGAAGGTCTGTCTCCATGTCTATATCCTCAAACCATGTTCCTGTTCATTAACTGTTCATTAAACATCATTCACTCACTGAGGGCTGCCTGTGTGCTTGATGCTGTACAGGACATAAACACTGAAATTATAAATTCTCCAGACCACAGAGAATCTTGAACTTCTACAACAAAACAGTACTTTGTAACATACAGTGGGAGAAGCTACCAGAGACCATGCCGTAATATTATTGAAGTCACTGCCTATAGTATATCTAGATCCAGTGGTTTCCCAATGCTTGGCGGATTTGAAAACCTGTCCTGAGTCAGGGACTCTCTGAATCTCAGAGAAGCAAAGACTTTCATGACCAAAGAATATCTCAGTTTTGTACTCTGGCCCTGAAATCCTCCTACTTCTCCTAATTTCTCCATGGACCCAGGTTGCCCGACTTGAAGAACACAACATGAGTGGGAGTCTGAATTCCCTTTCTGTATTGTGCAAGTTACATAGCAGAGAGTGGGTTTACTCCCTTCCTCACAAAACAGATAAGGAAGGAGTTATGGAAATAAGCACCCTCATCTCATCTCCTGCACACCCCAGAGGTGCTGCCACCTGCCCTGTGGAACCAAGGAGAACAACTGGGGGAGATGCAAGTGGGGAGACTGGTGTGCCCTCTCATCCACCCAGCAAATCTGAATGTTCTATCCATATTTTTACAGCTTTTATTGATTTTTTTTTCCAAATCTCCAAGGAACTTTCTCCATGGACCATGACAATGAGGCCTAACCACAATAGTCTGTTTTTCTTAGCTGTTTCTCACAGGACCCCTAGAAGTTGGCTTTGATCCTTCAAAAATTTGTGGGCTGCAAGCTGAAAATTGCTGCCTTTGGTCCCATTGTACATGGACCACCACATCCATAGCAGGATCCTGCCCAGCTAAGAGCTGAAATTGCTTCCAGTATTTTCACCTTCGGTGTCTGCAGTTAAAGTGGATTAACAGCAGCCATGTGCTTTCTCCCTCTTCTCTCCCCTGCCTTGTTCCACAAGCTCCTTACCTGTCAGCCCTCTGTCTTCACACTGCAAACTTTTTGTCAGTCAGTGCCTCCCTGCACCATCCTTGCCCATGCTGGACCAACCACACAGGCTGCAGGAGCTCCCTTTTCCTCTTGCTGCAGGTGTTTTGCTGCTTCCCTTGCCTGTGTATTACTGGCCAACAGTCACAATTCCACTGTCACTCCTGTGTTTTCCTTACAGTTCTATCTTCAGCTTATCCTGCACATCCAGATTCACAGGACCTCTCTGATAACTGACATTACATATTTATTGGAGCATTCACATGAACCTCTCCCTTCTCTGTCTTCATTCTTTTCCTAATATTCTATTTTTCAATTTAAGTCTTATTGTTTTCATAGACTTTGTCTGTTTCAATGTGATTAATCCCTTCATTATTTTAAAATCATTTAAAATCAATGCAAGAACTCTTTTCAAACAAGATAATACCGAAGCTCTTCAGTCTTGCTTTATAACTCAGAGCTGAAAGGCAAAGTATTACTGTCATTTTCCTTGCTTTATCCCTTAATCATATCTGCCTTAGGTAGAGTGAGCAATACTGAAAAGAGCACTCTCAACAAGAACTCACCAGTGGTTTAGGTAATAACAATAACACCTTTTTGATATATATTCTGTTCTTACTGTAATGCAGCCCAACATCCTGTTCAGTTGTTGGGGTCTTTTTTTTCTACAGCTGTGTGTTAGGCTGGGACCTCTGGGGATTATTTGAAGAGAATATTTTCCAGATTTATCAATTTACCTCTATGAATATTCTTGTCTCCTCATTCTAAGGGGAGCAATCATACAAACAAACACCAGCACTGTTCAGTGGCACTGTCTTGCTCTGTAGCTGGCCCTCTACCCAGTCTCCTCTCTTGAACCTGACAGATTCCTCCATGGAAGCAATAAAAAGGCAGCTAAGGTGCTAAATACAAAAGATTGCAGGCATTAAAGGATAAAGTCACTGCAAAGCAATAGGTTCCAAGTATTTCTTGGCTAAGCACATGTACACTAATGCTAGCTTAGGTGTTCACAGTGTGCTCCATTGTCAGCAATGGATTCCACACCTAATAGGCTTGGTTTCCAAAATCCATCCCTCTTCCAGAGCCTTGCTTCCATTTTTAAATTACCCTAGCTGGAACTACGAAATTGTACTTTACAGATGTCCAGCTCCACACACAGAACACAGATCTCTCTTTTACCACAAGAAATGCTCTTCATCTCTGTGTTTTCTGCCTAAGGGAGATCAATCTCTCTACAGATGCAAAACCAATCCCCAAATAATCCTCTGGGATTACACTGGCTCAAAGCCCCTCATGCCACAGAGTCTCAGGCAGGAAGGATACATGGGCTGTCAGTCTACACCCAGAAAGGATCTGGTTAAACTCCCTGACCTACCAGAGCCATCAGGAAATGTCTCAGTGCCTCCCTTTGTAACACAGGGTTCAGTGCTCTGTTATGTATCATGGCTATTGTAAGGATAATAGGAATGGAACAAAAATGACATGGTATAAATAGTAACAACAATGAAAGAAGAGAAATAAAAATAAAAGAAGCAAGATGAGATGTAATCTAAAGAGAGATATAAATTGTTGTTTGGCAGAAAAGGTATTATAAATTCTGCAAGATACTATGAAATGTTTAAACTGATTGTTGCCCAAAAAAAGAAATAAAAGCTTTTGACCAGACTAAGGAGATTTTTGGTATGTGATGGAATGGTAGGACAAGAGTATCAGCCTTGCTTGTGTGCCTGGAAAGAAGTGGCTCCCATCATAACATTTTTTGGCTCAGTTCAGAGTATTTAATTCTCCAGTTGTTGTGAGACACCCAGTGTAATGCCCCAGTGTAGGATGATGCCTTGTTCTGCATTGAAAACAGGTGTTCAGCTGGCTGCATTCTAGTGGAGCACAGGAGATTTGTCCCAGATTTTCTGGACATGATCTCTAGGTAATACTTGCCTTTTTTTTCAGATGTTTCAATAAAATCAGATAATAATTGCTCATGTTCTGAGTCTTCCCTGAACTGACTGACAATAGATTTATAGAGCTGAGCTGTAGGTTGGGCAGAGGGGGATCCTGGCCAGCGTACATGGGAGGTGAGTGGACTTTGGTGCTGCAGTTCTGGAGCATTTCTGGGAACAACCACAGTCCCACATGTCCTGGGACACTCCAGCTGTGGCTGAGACCTACAGAGGTGCAGTCTCTGGCTGGGGATGAGGAGAGCAACAGCCTTGATAACCCAACCATTCATTGCCTTAGTTTTGAAGCTGTGGTAAGAGAAGAACTACATTAACAAAAACTCTCCACTGTGTTTATTCTTTTTAAATGGCTTTGAGATACAGTTTCTTCGAAAGGTCCTGTACAATCAATCTCCATTGTTCTGTATATATTTGCAGAAGATAACAGCTTCATTAAAATATGGTGTGCTATTAACTGCAGTAAATATATAGCCTTAAACCTTAAAATGTAATGCAATTAAATAAGAAATATGAACCTAAGGAGGTTAAGTGCAATCAACCACTGACATACACATTTGATTTGAATTAAAAAACACACACGGAGGGAAATAAAGGGCCTCCGTACATACTTGGATAACAGGAAATCCCCTGGACATAAAAATAGTGAATTTAAGAATGGAGAATATAAAGGTCTAGTTCAAATTAAAGATTTTATGACTGAGGACTCCATTAAATCTTTGAACACTTACAGTAAAGAGTTTGGAATGCTTCCAGTCCAATTCTTTATGTTCTCACAAGTGACAGATTATCTTCAGAACTTCTATGGCAAAAGAAAGAAAGAGTGATTGTATTAATCCATCTAAATCTGCAGCTTGCTAATTAAGATGAAAACTATAACAATCTGTGCTTAGGTGAAGCATAGTATTTTTATAACCCAGCTCAAGACAGCATCACTAGCCAAGCCAAAAGTAGAAGATTTAAGTTCTCAAATTATTAAAGAACAATAAAATAATGAACCACTTAATACTACATGATCAACAATCTGTATTAAATATGAACTCTTAAATAGTGCCCAGTCTACTCCGCTTTTTCTATTTCCAAGACATTCCTCGTGGTGTTTAAAATACAGAGTACAACATACTGCTTCAAACCCCACCTGCAGCAGTGGAAGGAGGTTCAATCACAGCACGTCTGCAGTGGCAGGCCCCTTTCAGAGGGCCAGTCTCACACACACGGGTTTTTGTAGCCCAGAGATATTAAGGAGGGAATTTCAAATGAGGAGTTTGCAAGTGAGCCAAGCATTGGAAACTAAAACCTACTTTTACTAGGTTTTAAAGGGAATTGAGGCAAAATTATCAAGCCTAAAACTTTTAAAGTTTAGGGTGTAGAGCTAAGAATTCATCACTGCATCCAGGTACCTAAGCAAGGGAGCAAGGATTTTATTCCAGACTTCTCAAAACATACTAATTACTGGTATAAATCTGTTGTCATTAGTGGCATATTGCCAAGAGGTAATTGAGCCTTAAATGAAAATGAATGTGAGACATGTGAAAAGACAGCTGATTTGACTCAGGATGTTAGCAGAAACATAATGCCTGGGAGGATCGTGGGGTTAAGGAACTCCCGTGTTTGGCCATAAACTCTAAAGTAACACATAAGTCAAACCAGAGAATGAAACTCAGAGAAAACAAAATCTTCCTGTCAGTAGGCTCTCCTCTCCTATAGGGCACATGGCAGTCCCTCTGAAGACACTACACACTGCTTTGCTTTCTTTAATGAAGTCACTGAGGGTCTGGCCTTGAGTGAATAACCAGACCAGACAATGTTAATAAATGCCGGCTCTTCCCAGACCAACACGGGTGGCAGACACCACAGATGCCAGCGAGGAACAAAACTGACTTTGAAATTTTGTATTCAAAACAAAAAGCATAAGGGTCTAATAGAAAAGGTTCCAAAAGCCCTTGTGGATCACAAGTAACAATCACCCTGTGATTGTCTTCTTTCAGTACTTTCAGGTCTGCCACCTCTGACAGCGTTTTTAGCAAACATTAAGGAGGGTTTTTCGCCCAGCTCAACAAGGCTGCCAAGCTCCCTCTTCTAAGACTAAAGGATGCCAAACACATCCCAGCACAATATTCCTCATTTCTGAGCATTGGCTGTGTTTCTCTTTGCCTGCCCTCACAAACAGGTATTGGGAACACCAATTTTAGGAGGTCTGACTAATGGTATGACTATACACATCTTTTAATTCCATGTATATCTGCACAGCAGCTGAAAGAAGTGGTCCCATCCTTGTCCCACTTGGCCATGTCCCCACTGCTCCTTGTTATCTTCTTTCTGTTAGCACCAGGCTTTTGTGCTGTTTTGCAGTAAATGGATTCATGGAGATGATTATTTTATTTTTTTATCCCAGAGTCATCAGACTAGTTTCCAATGAATCTGCTCCATCAAAATGGGTAATTGGGAGGAAGCTGAATGGAGAACTGGGGATATGAAGGGATGCAAATGCTATTCCTTGTGAGTGGTGATACAAGTTAATGTCATATGTAAAAGAGCATATATCCACAGTGTAAATTCAGTTCAGGCTCTGTCAACAGGCAATGAAGACTCTCCTACTCTCCTAGGTAGGTAAATTTCCTAAGGGAAATAACCTTTCCACTGGGTAATTCAGAATACCTAAATCAGAAGCTTAAAATTAAACAGCATGAACATGACAAGCCCATAGTGTCTCAGTACTGTAATTCCCACAAAGTGCTGAGGCTCTATTTACAAATGCAAATGATCTGGGCTTTAGGAGAAATACTTCTGCTTAATGTTTTTTTTTCCATGGAAAAATTGAAACCTTCCCCTGTGAGGGGCAGTGAAGACCCTCTGAAGGGCTTTTCTGCTAACACAATAAACATCTGCGGGTTCTTTCCTCCCTAATGCTGTTTTTCTAGGGGTCTCTCTCTGATGAATTAGCAGTCCCAGTAGATTGTGGAAAACAATCCCACATACCACATCTTAGGAAATGGTACTTCTTGGAACTCATTGGTTTGGTCTGCCTTAATGCAGGCAAGTTAACACCACATTATCAAATGGACTGAGGTCAACAACCTCCACCAGACGATCTGCTAGGTCCTTAAAAAAAAAAAAGAAAAAAAAAGTAAAGAGAAAAGCTTGGATTCCTTACAGAAATCCAAGTGCTTCAAGCTGGAAGCAGTAGGCTTGGTCACTCACAGCCCACCCACCTACAGATCAAGATGGACTGGAACAACCTCCTCCATAAGCTAGAAAAGTGAAGGGGGTTGGGAGGTGGGAGGAAGAGTTTCATATTTCATCTACCACTTTTAATAGAAAACAGAATGTGGTGGGGGGTTGAAAGGAAAATGGTAAATCCCTGGAGATCCTAAGTGTCGGCCTTGCAAGTCAAAGCTGTCAATCACATCGTGTGCCCTCCAACTCGACTTTCTGAAGGGAAGGAAAGAAAGGAGGAACAGACTGGCACATTCAGCCACTAGGTGTTACTGTTGCTCCACGGACTTTAGAATAAGGAAAACATCTATCAGAGGCATCATCTGCAGCTGTACCTGAAGATTTGAACCACAGAAATGAACTCCTACTCCTGGATTCACATATTCTGACTCAAAAATCAGAGCACTTTGGAGTCTTTTCTTGGAGCAGCCATAGAGGAAGACTGATGCTTCTTGGGTCTGTTTTTACATCTCTGTTTTGTTTCTCCATCTATAAAATGGAAATAAAGATTCTCATCTCTCCTGGGAAGGACTTTGAGGCCACAGGTCAATCAGAGTTGTAGTCCTTGACAATCTGTTGGCATGAACCAAACAATAAGGTTTTGCATGAGCTTTTCCTGTCGATTCCAGAGTAGATTTCCTGAGAGAGACTGAGCTGAGTGTTACCCTGCAGACTTGTGACAAAGAGCAGGGCTCCACTGCACCCCTGTCAATGCACCTTAATGTCCTGTTTCCCTCTGGTCTCTTGCCATAGCTTCACCAAAGACTATTCCAGAGAGCAGCCACACTTCATCCAAACCATCATTTACTTAATCAACTATGCTCTGAGCCCCAGAGACATATCCTTGCCCTGAGCTGTTTAAGCAACTAGCTTCGAGATTACAATATTGATTTTCTCCTTAATTTTTAATAACGGGCTACAATGCTCAAAAATAGGTGTTCCTTCCTCTCAGTTCCTATATCCATGCCTTGCCCCCAGGTGAACCAATATAAATGAATGGAGGATGTAATGCAGGTCCCTGCCTGCACCCTCTGAAGAGCTGTTTCTGCACACACACCATAAATGTCATGCAACACACAGCAACCAGGCAGAGCTTTCCTTCCCTCTCATGGTGAGCTGTGCCATGTGGTTGTACTTCTAACCCAGGCAGCATTTTCACACACAACTGGAGTGCTCCAGGGCATGTTTTCCAAAGTTTGGAAACAGTACATTAAAAAAAGTACCAATACTGAGCCACAAAAGCTTATGAAAAATTTTTTTTAGTTGTTTTCATAGGAAAATTTTTATGTGCCACATTAAATGAAATACAATGCAAACTTAAAATACTGCTCTATGAAAGACTGAATGGTTTGCAAGTGCTCCAGTATTATCTGAAAGCTGACTGGCATTACATTTTACTGCTGTTTCCAGTAAAACCAGTGGGTCTCTACCTTGGAGGCAAATATCCTCTGATCTGCAATTCAGGCAAAAAGCATCACTTGGCCTCACACAGCAATTGCTGTGTCTCTAACTCGAGTTTTCACTAGCAGTTCTAGAGTGAAGAACAGCTTTATTGAAATATTATTGATACCTTGCAGTGCCTTTTGGCTTTTGAAGGAAGAAGGAGGATTTTTACAAAGAAAATCACCTGAAGATGATAATTTTTGTTTGCTACCAAAACATTATGGTGGAAAAACAGACATTTAATAAATGCAAGACCTAAAGACCAACACCAGCATTGTCTGGAAGCAGTTCACTTACTGCTGGGGTTTTCTCTCTGCTGCAGTCTGACAAAGAGTTTTAAACAAGTGAAGGAAAATGATTCACACACATGTGCTCTGAGCAAACAATACATCAGGAGTTAACATAACTTTACCCACATGCCTAAGGCAGATGCTGATAAAATCAAATGTACTTGACTTAGATGCCTTTGAAAACAGTCACCCTAAGTGGCTTGAAGGCTTAATTCCCACTT
Organism: Entomyzon cyanotis; assembly: GCA_024500445.1. NCBI lineage: Eukaryota > Metazoa > Chordata > Aves > Passeriformes > Meliphagidae > Entomyzon > Entomyzon cyanotis. The sequence goes on from JAKEPQ010000746.1 coordinate 862,880, forward strand.
TCTAAAGTGACTTCAAACTCTAAATCACATGGATAAATCCAAAAATTGCACCCTTAGTCAGCTGTGCTCTCCTTACTCTTCAGTGGCTAATATAAACACAAAAAGACCCTATCTGACACTCCATCTAAAAATTAATCCTAATTGCTTTCTGGGCAGCTGCACAAACAGCCAGTTTTACCCAGTTTCAATTACCTCTTATGCTTTTTTCCCCCCTTCTTCTGTGCTCCAGTCCACAATAGGACCCTTTATAATACATTTCTCTTCATGTGCTAGTGTCAGCTAATACCATATGCCAGCTGAGGCTGTCCTGGTTCTTCTCTCTGGGCCACCCTTTCTGTCTTTCCTTTGGAAGCTGTGGGTCTGAAATGTGGAAAACAAGAAAGCTGCAGAAAGGATTAACTACGAGTGGTCCCAGCTCATTGTGAATTTGGTCCTGAATCACACATGAATCTTCACAAGCAGAAAACACACATCTAGTCTGCTACAGAAGAATCAAATTCAGGGCTAGTTGCATCTACTGCTTTTTCATTGTCTTAGTCCCAGGAACCTGAAAATAAAGGGTTTTCTGGGGTTTAAAACACTGTGTGGACATCATGATGCCACTGCCACATTGAACCACTGTAAACTATCTCTTCATAAGGAGTGAAACAACAAATGAGTCTCCACGGTGATGAGAAGACTGTACCCCCTCGGTGAGAGCAGAGCAATTCTGGTTCCTGTAAAATTTATTAGCAGTACTGGTAACGAACATTTACATTGTGGTAGCGCCTAGAGGCCCTATTTGAAAGCTTGTCTAGAAGTGCTGTTGTACCTGGGCATTAAACAGTTCTGAAGCAGCACATCTGTCTGCCAGATGTTTTATTTTCTTAGAAGCTGCCATTTCAAAAAGCCTCTTGCCTCCCCTAACAAGCCTTAATAAGAATCTTCAAGAGCTTGGCTTCATCATCCTTATAAGGAGAATCTGCAGTTAAAATTGCAATGCAACAAGGAAGGAGAGCACTGCTCAAGCTCGTGAAGGACACTAGAGTGCTGCAGAATGGTTTGAAGACCACATTGACAGAGGGCTCTGGAAGAGAGCACTGACCTCTCTGCCTGTTCCATTGCTCCAGGGCTGCCTACCAGGGCACTGGGGCCAATGCAGGAGCAGCATTGCATGGAAGCTGCCAGCAGACCAGGGTGAAGCAGTGAGGGCTTGGTGGTCCCTATATTGCATCTTTTGCTGACTTTTGGACCCTGATAGCACAGGCATTGTGGGCTTTATCTTCTCATGGTGCAAAGCTTGGTATCTACAGGCAGAAAAATGGTCTGAGAGGGACTTTCCACTTTCCCCCACTTCTGCCCTCAGAGTACTCAGCTGCTCCTCCCCAGTCGGTGCTCAGGGGTCACACAGCTCAGTGGCCGCAAATCCTGTCCCTTGCTGAACGCAGCAGCTGGAAGTGCCAGGAGGATTTCCCCTAACCAAGGCTGCCCTGGGCCAGACCAGCATGTGGCTTGTGAAGGATCTCTTCACTCTTTCTCTGTGTCACCACACTTGATCCAGCAGATCGAACAGCAGGCCGGGCAGAGGAAGGACACTGCCGGGGAACAGTCCGGGGGCAGCGGGGACACCGCGGAGACACAGCACGGATGGAGTGGGGACACAGTGAGGGAACAGCAGGGATGCTGCGAGAACAGACAGGGGACACGAAGGGGACGCAGCACGGACAGCCCTCACACACCGCGCCCGCCACAGCCATCGCCTCACGGCTGGGCGCGCCCCGCCCCTCCCGTCACGTGACGGCGGCGGCGCCAATGGCCGCGCGCCCCTTCCGCCCCGCGCGTTGCCGGGCAACAGTTGTGAGGGGGATTCGCCACCTTCGCCACCATGCTGAGGGCGAAGGTGCTGCTCGTTGGGCCCCGCGAGGTGAGCCGCGACCTCAGCAGCCCCGGCACACCCCCGGCACACCCCGGGACTCTCCCACCGCATTCCCCCGAGCCCCGCGCGGCCCCTGTGGCGGGAGGGAGGGAGGGAGGGAGGGAGGGAGGGAGCGGGGCCAGGCCTCCACGCACCGGGGCTGAGCGGGAGGGACGGCGCGGGGGCCTTGGGTGAGCACCGCCGCGGTGGCTTTGGCACATTCAATTCCTACGCGTGTCTTTCACCCCCGCGTGCTGCCAGTCTGGAAAGTCGGTGTTGGCAAACTTCGTATCGGAGAGCACGGAAGGGATCGGCAACTACAGCCCGACGCAGGGGGTGAGGTGAGCGAGAGTCCCGAGAGCCCCGCGCCGTGCCGTGCCGTGCCGTGCCGTGCCGTGCCGTGCCCTGCCGTGCCCTGCCGTGCCCTGGGTGCGATCGTATCCCGCTGTGTGTCCATCGTTCCGCAGGATCCTAGAGTATGAGAAACCAAACCTCAGTGGCAACAGCAAGGGAGCTGCGTGTCGATTCGAGCTGTGGGATTGCAGTGGTGACCAAAAGTAAGGCAGCATTGTTACTTCCTCCAGATTGCTCAATTAATAATAATTCTCTGTACACGAGATATTCATACTTAAGGCCCAAACCAATGATCTGTTTGGCATGAGGAGTATTCCTGACTTTGCCCCAATATATTTTTATGGTTTCTGCTGTAAAGCATCCAACACTGGTAATTCTCTGCCATGATCACAGCTGAACTTTGTTTTGGATAAGGACTGACGAACAGTAAAGTCCTCAACTCCTGGAATGAAGTTACAGATGCAGGAGACAGAGGCCCACTCTGTAATTGCCTTCATCTCCCTTAAATTATGTCAGTGGATTTCAAACAATGTACATATATGATTGAAGCCTAAATTTCCGAAAGATACAATTGAGAACAGGACAGATCTATTCTTAGAGAAATGTTTACATAAGCATTTGACCAAATACTGCATTGTCAGCGAATCATGGGGCCAACTAATGTAATAAGTAACTCACAATAGTTGGAATATGATAGATAACTGGCAAGATTAGTGATGTTATAATTTTTAAAAAGTACTTAATGTGTCCTTGAGGAAGTTTGAGTACATGCTTCTGTTTTCCTGCTGTCAGTCTTGCCATTTTCTGTGTTTTTCAAGGTTTGAAACATGCTGGCCAGCTCTGATGAAGGACTCTCATGGTGTAATAATAATCTTCAACCCTGAGCTGCCCAGTCACCTGAAAGAAATTGAAATGTGGTACTCGTGCTTCGTGCAGCAGCAGCCACTGCTTGACAGTCAGTGTCTCTTGGTGGCACATCACAAGCCAGGCAGTGCAGGGGACACGGAAAACTTGTCCTTAGGTAAGGAGATGAAAAAGTCCTTCTGTAGCTCAGAGCTTTTCATTGATCTTTTTGCCTTTAAAATTGTTAATACCTTATGGCTTGCACTTTTCATTTGAATCTGTTGATTAAAGATCACTAAAGTGCTTTGCAAAAACAAAAAGAATGGATTTCAAAGGTCATCTAGAAGGTGAGCAGTATTCCTGTTTCACAAAAATAAAAGGAAAGGAAAGGCAAGAAAAGTTCGAGTGGTTTCTTTAAGGTCACACAGTGAGTATGCAGCTGGAATTAGAACTCCTGCCGTATTTTCTCATGAGTAGTAGTTAGGTTCTTACGTTGGATTTTTTTTTATAATTGACATTTTTGAAGGCGTTTAAGTCTGTATTTTGTCAGTCAAAAGAACAGGAGCCCTTTGAAATAAAAGACTAATGAGCTGCATCTTAAAATTACCAATAGGTACCTCAGGTACTGCAAAATTATTTGTGGCTGTTTATGGCTATGAAAACACACACTCCCACTGGGCAACCTGTTCCAGTGTTCAAATAAGCACATGTTTATTACAAGCATTAATATGTTAATACATATTTAATATAACATCATTCCACAATTTTGAAGTAATCAAAGAGTATCATATCACTTCAGTTCAGTGCTCAGTTTGTTTTATTCTGCCTAACTGAATGTGAGTTTTAAGCTTTAATAGTAACTTTAAGCTTTAATAATAACAAACTTTGAAGGATTTCATCTGGCAATGAGCTGTATTTGTTTGTGACACTGACAAGCTATGCTGCATTTCTTCTTCACCTGCTCTGTGTTATCTGGGGTGTCAAATATTGGGTAGCACTGAATTCCAGCTGACTTCAGCATGAGCTGTCTCATGACCTTGGTAGGGAATATTTCTTTTATGAAAGGAAAGTACCTAATTATTTTTATTTACTTTATTTACTTTCAAAGCTTACCCACTGAACAAGCTAAAACTGATACATTCCAACTTGGAAGAAGATCCTGAAGATGTTCGGATGGAATTTATCAAGTATTTCAGAAGCATTGTCACCATAATAAATGAGAGCAGAGAGAGGGAAGAAATGTCAATTATCTCATAACGTTAAAAAAATACTGAACCAGGGAAAAAAGTTGTTATTTTCTCTTTGTAAGCTATCCTAGCCTGTGAACAGACCTTCCCAAGGAGACGCTGCCAGCCTATAAGCACTTTAGCCTATAAACTCTTTAGCCTATAAACAAGTGCTCGAATCAGGTGAACTGTGGTGCCAAGGAGATGGCTGCACATCCAGGAATTTGAGTAACTTTGTAGCTGCAATTTGGCATCAGAGGCACAGGAAGGTGGTGGTTTTTATGTTATTATGGACCAAAATACAAAGGTATGGGTCATGTCTTCAGAATTCCTTTGTGCAGGGGTGCTTGAAGAAGATAGCCTGGCAGAGCAAGATTGTGGAGTTCTTCTGAAGCATGTGGGTAAAGTGCTTATGTTAGCTGGCTTCCTGGAGAAGTTTTGCCTTTGGAAGTCAGCACAAACTGATAGGAATAGAGATCTGAGAAGCAGTCATGGTGTGGGATCCACTATTTTATGTTCCAATTATCTTTCTCTTGAAGATCACATTGCATAGCCATTGCCTTGGCAGGACAGAGCAGGTTGCAGTCTTTCTCAGGACTAAGTTTTTCTTCTGTTCCAACAAAATAAACATGTTGTGAGGACAATGTTTAGGTCTCTCTGGGAGGAAGGAATTGAAATCTTTGTTTAGTGCAATATTTTGACTTATGTCAGGAGCTCCAATAAGTTCTGCATTCTCCAGAGGAGGAAAAGCTGTTTCGAAACTTTTACTGTTCCCTGTTGCATTGAAATAAGTGGTTTCATAGATAATTTACTTTCTGATTTGTTTGGTTTGCACTCATCCCTGTTCTTAGTGTGTTTTGCTGTGGAAGACATTTTTTTGTAACATGCATTACTAAGGCAATAAAAACATTTTTAAAATGCATCCTTTTTGTTCTCAAAGGGGAAGTTAATTATGGGTTTGTGGAACTCTTAATTTTTAGTAAAGAAAATAGTGATAAAGTTGTAGTACATTTCAGCCTACAACAAGAGACATTTACAAAAATTTGGACCCAAATACCGTAAGAAATGACACCAACTTGACTCTGTCTTTTAGTAAACATCCTTTAGAAGAAAGTATGTTATAAACCAGGAAGTACTTCATGTATTTTAGTTCAAGACAACAGGAGTGAGAGATTCGTGGGCTTTTCAGTCATCCAGGTTAATTAATCTACTGTTTTTCCTATTTTCATAGTTATTTTCTGAGTAGTGAATAGCCTGTCCTTGTGCAAATAGCATGGGAGGTGAAAGCTTAAAAGATGTTTGGACAGGTCCAGTTCCTGTTCTGCCATTAAAGCTAAAAGCAACAGTTGGTTCTGGGAGGCAAGGAGGGGGTGGTACTGAAGGCAAACATCAGTGGGAAGAAGGACACCAGGAAAGAAACAAATAAGCAGAAAAAGATGTAAAGAATAGGTTGGAGGTGAATAGTGGGATGTTGGCATTTCAAAATCTACATTTTATTTATATGACTTTTGAACAATCAGGCTTTCTGTACTTGCAGTCAGTGTCCTAGGGTGGTCTGTTGGAGGCAGTTATTGGAAAATTCACAGTCTAAGTAGAGAGCAGTTTTTTACATGCTGCCTTAGATTACTTTTTCCTTGTTGCCAGCTGTGTGGTGCTGGAGCCAATTTTTAAAATATACTGTCTTAATAAATTCAGTTTTTCCCAACAGCAACATTGTGATATTCACTGGTAAAAGACTGGTGTGAAACCTACCAGATATTTTATTTGGAATGTAAAACAGTGTTTGGGTGATTTCAGGGTTGAAAAGTCAATGAACTTTCCTGTTCACCACCTTGCTTCATATAAAATGTTAATCATGATCTTACTTTAACTCAAAAAAAAAGGTTGTAAATTAGAGGTATCAATAGACTGCAACACACTGTTCATCAGAGAAGAAAAACAGTGTTAGAACCAAAGACAGATGCCTCGACTTGACTTTGTATCATCCAAAAAGGTCATAATACACAATAAATGTGGAACATCATTCATAAAATTTGGCCAGGAGATGAATTTCTGTCACTGCTGAAGAACAGTAAAGGCATAGCCTCATGAAAAATTAATCCTTATCCTGGAGAAGGTAACAGAGAATGTATTTATTCAGAAGTGTCTTTTATGAATGATTTATGCAGGAGGCCATCAGGGACACCCAGTTAGGAGAGAGGTGTGAGAATGCCAAGAACACACATTGAGTCTCTGTCTCTGCCTTTTGGTGCTCTCACAGCCTGCAGAGCCCCAAGTGATGCCACATCCTGGTGTTACTCAGACTAGGGGGGTGCAGTTGTGTCTCTGTGCCTGAAGCCAGGTGGTTGGTAAGGGGCTGCTCCATGCTCTGTCCATATTTCTGCTTGGGAGGCCAAGGAAGTGCGAGGCAAGTGTAAAGGAAACTGGGAGCAGAAGAGAACAGCAGCTTTGCAGCAAGAGCATCCTGATTTTATTCTTCCACACTGAGGACCTTACCACCATGCTGGGAAGTTTGTAAAGGCTTTTTTGAATGGCCTTTCCAAGAAGAGGAAGGCAGAGAACCAGTGAAGTCTGACAGCTCCTCCAAAATGTAGGTTTCTCTATGTGTCCTCAGTGTCCTAAAGTGAACAGGTCATGTCTCCTTCTCACCCTGTCAGCAGCCACAAACTCCAAACCCTGGCTTTGTATCAGCTGTGCACAAATTGGGAGTCTCCAAGTTCCCTGTCCTTTTCTGTGGATCCCTGTCCATACTGGAATTCAGTGGCTATTTCTTCCAGCAGTTTTTCTGTCATGGTTTGGGGACCTGAAGCTGGAATCAGGAGCATAGAACATTTTAAATATTAATGAATTCAAATAAATTCAGCCTCCACAGTGCAGAATCTGAAGTCTCCAGGATATGCCAACTGTGCAGTGAGAAAACAACCTGTCACTTCAACAGAAGTTATTCAGGTGCAACATTATTTTGTCACTTGGCACTGAGTAATGATAATTCTGACAGCTTACATAATTTTATTTATGATGTACAGAAATTATTTTCAAAGTTTTACTGCTGTATAGCTACAAAACCCTTTATAGCTGTACATGAGCTCTACTCAAGTTCACACACCTCCCTCCAACAAAAGCAGTTGGTGCATCATTGCTTTGGATAGTTGACCTGTCTGGACAGAATCAGCATGGGAATTTGATAGGGAGCAGTCAGAGTCAGAGGAACTCTGCAGAGCTAAAATGCAGAATTTCCTGACTTCAGGGTTATATCCATAAAGTTAAAGACTGTGGTACTTTACAGACAGGTCATTGAAGATATTTAAGCTCTTCAATTATAAGAGTTTGCTCAGGTTACCTCTTAAAAGCTGTTTTCTGCACACACAGAGCGTTGTGAAGCCAGTAATTCCTAGTGATGATGAAGACAGTTAAAGGCAGTGCAACCCAGATGTGTGACTTGTTTACAACTAAACTCTGGGAGTAGCAGCAAAGCTGAATGAAATACATTTGGACCTTACCAAAAAAAAAATGCAGCCTTCTTTTCAAGTCATATATTTTGAAGGCCAGGCCTTTGGTCTCAGTTGCTCTCAGCAGTATTGTTCTAATGGACACAATAGACATAAGAAATCCCACGTTCCTATTTCTATTATTGTGCTGCCAAGTGACTAACAGGAGTCACGTAGGCCCCACATTGAAGAGTGCCCATCCATGCTGGGGTTTTACAGTTTAAAATATGTAGGGTGCTCACATAGAGATGCTTTAGGAAGCAACTTACAGAAGGTATCCAGGACCTCTTAAATCAGATGTTGAACAGCTCAGCTTTTCAACAGGAGTACATTGCTCTGGAGGTCACTTGTATTTCCTCTTAGCACTTCTCCAGAATTCTTCTCTGGTGGAATACTTGGAGCAGCAAAGATCTCCAAAATACCGATTTACCTTGTTGAGAAGTTGCCTTCCCCAAGATGCTAGAAACACTGCAGCAGTAATTCCCACAGCTTTAGTCAGTGCTCTTCGTGCTCACACGGACACCCTGGCAGGGAGGATCAGACACCATGTGCTGCTACTCCGAGCAGTTCAGGGGTTAATTCCTCTGCACAAAGCAAGCCCTTTGTCACTTCAGGTGTACGTTTTTGCATTGATCCATACAGGTTATTTACTTAGGACAAGATTCCCCCTTGGGCGACTGAGCTTTGCATAACTAGATACCTTGGAAAGGCACCTGCTTAGAATTTGCTGAGAATTCACCCCATGAAAATCAGTTCTTCACACACTACAGTGGGAACCTCTCACCTCATGCTGGAATCACCAGTATGATGGAACTGGATTTTACAAGTGGTGTTCAGGCTTGCCCACCCATGCTCAGAAAGATACACTGAATCAGAAAAGGACATTGAATGAGAGCAGAAAGAAACAATTGCGTAAGTGTTGGTTTTTTCACTCTAGCAACATAGCAAGGGGATAGCTCGATTTCTGCAAATATATCACAGAGAATTGACTGCATTTACTTGGACACAAGGTAACAGGAGCAATTGGCAGAGCAGGGATGTTGTTGCTAAAGGGCTGGACCATTCTAACTAAGGTATATAAACCTAAATATAAAGCACTCGCTTACCATCTGCTCCTTTTGCTTATTCCCCCCGCCCTTGAATTGTATGCCGAAATAATTTGACCTTGAACACAAGAGGAACTTATATTTAAGCTTTTTTGCTTTTTTTCTGAAAGACACAAAAAGCAGAGGAAACCTAATACATTCTGTTTGTGTGTAATAATCTAAACAAAAAGGCAGCTTTGGCACTATACTCTATGTGAATAAACTAGTCAACCAATAACTCTAGTCTGGAAATTGAAGAAGGTTTCTAACAGAGCAGGAAAAACCTGGTTTCATAACAGTGTTTAATTAGCAGTTTGTGATAGACTGTCACTGGACGTGATTCTTCTAGTCTGTCTTTTATGAAAACAAGAGGCTTATTTCTTTTTTGTTCATGCAGGTATTTTTCTGCAGAGATGACAGTGAACCAGAACATCAGTTCCAAACTTCTTGAACTTTGAGGAACTTGGATTCCAATTCATACTCCCCAGCTGGAGATCAGCTGAAGACATAGGTTATATTTACACATATGCAGAGGAAATAAAGCAATTTTATCAACTTGTCCAAGAAGAAAGGTAACACAAATTTTCTCACATGAGTCTCACTTTAGAGAATACTGCCTGAAGATGGGCACTGGGTTTTGCTTGTGTAACCCTCAGACAGAAACAAAAAAATGCCACATGTTTTGCTGAGTTCTATTGTCTCTCTCTCCCTTTGTAAGGAAATTAAAGTGTATTTCTCTCCTAGTTCCATGAAATCTATCTGAATCCTGGTAACATGTCTCTGAGAAATTGCTCAGAGGGAATAACAGACAAGGGTACACCCTCCATTGCTATGTTACTGCTCCATGAGTTCCAGACAAAAGCATTTCTTGTGGTTTGGCAGCAAGCACCTACTTCTAAAACCCTGGGATTGCATTGTTCTTTACATGTCAAAAGTTGATTTAGTACCTAGAGGCAGGGATTGCAGGGTCCATCTTTTTAGGTGGGATCTTCAGGTTTTCTAGCCTGCTGGGGTCACCTCTCACAGCCAGTGACACCATTTGGGGGAGTCACACCCAGGTGGACTCTAAACAACAGGCCCTCAGGTCTGCCCTACAATGAATATTCCAGGATTTTTATCCTGACCTAGGTTAAATGGTAACACTCCAGAAACTGAGTAACTGACTGCCAGGCCCATAATAACAACCCTGAATCATTAAATAAAGATGCATCCTCAGGATAAATTATTGTTAAGGCTCCAAAATAGTTCTGCTGTGCTTGGAATTCTAATAATGGTAGGCAAGCTTGACTGGAACCTCTAATGATACAAAGATCTTGCAGTCTTGCTTATCTGTAGCAAAGTTAATGAGCCTGGGACCCAAACACAGCCATTATGAGGCCCTTCTGCTCAGAATGGTGTATCTTTACTTTTAAAGCAGATCATTAAAAGTAATACCTAATGAAAACTCCATCTGTTTTCCATTGAGCATACACTTGGCTTTTTTTCTTTATTTTATTCTCTAAGGCTCCGTGAAGCTTTGCAGCACACAGGGTTGACACTGTCACAACCTAACAGGACAAGCCAGCCCTTGATGCAATTCCTTTGTCCAGGGAAGTTAAATATTGGGTATATCTGGATCTCTTAACATAGAGGTAACCTTTTGGACCTTTAATTTCTTTCATATCCAGGAACTGGAGAGAGATGCACAAATATGAAGTGGTGTAATAAATCTTAAGTCACACAGACCTGCACAGAACTGAATCTACAGACCATAAATGTTATTTTACAAAGTATTAGAAATAAAAGCTGAGGCTTGCCACTCTGTTCTCTCTCTCCACTACTCAGCTAAATGGGAATTTCTGAGTCCTGCTAAGACAAGGGGTCTATGACACAAAGTTGGGCAGCTGTGATCCCTACAGACACACTTAAAGTTTTCTATCACATGAACCTACAGAAGCCAATCACATGCACATGCAGTTTCCATTACTGAATAATTCATTTGCCAGTCCCAGAAAAACCTGGTAGCATTAGATACACAAACATTTTACCCTAAGTGCTGTTAAAGCCTAGGTTCCAACAGACTTGAGTCTTAAGGATTTACCCAAGTGTAGATTTTCTGTCCTCTGATAAGGGTTTTCCCCCCTTATTCCCTATACGGACATGGCTACCTGCAGTAATGAATTTTTTAGACATTTCATAGAACAAGAAAAACATGCCTAAACTGACCATGGAAATAAAAAGGTTTTTTTCCCATCAAGAGAAGGAAATTCTGGAACAAACACCAGATAAAGTGGGAAACTGGGAGGATAGGAGAGACAACAAGGAGGAAAGAGCATATTTTTGAATAGTACAAGCTGTTTATGAAAAAGATTGGGAACTTGGCTCACTGCAGAAGCAGAAGACTTGACTCAGCAAACCAAACAATAATTTTTAATTCTACATTTCCTTCACCAAAACTAGTGATGGCTAATTTGAAAGGAAAAATTATCTGTTCTTTCTCTGCACTTGCCTGTGCAAACATGTAAGTTAAAGTACATGTCACCTCTTCCCCATGCTCCAGCAAGGACGATAAAAAGAGAATGTGATCTCTTGTGTGGCCCATAACAAGTATAAATTAATGATGTCTTAATATGCATTCAATGTGGCAAAAAATCCCACATTTCACGTCTTTATAAATAAAGCGTCTCTTCTGTGATTGACCACAAATAGACCAGAATAGAATCAAGCAGGTAATGTGGAAAGACAAAGTAATAAATATTGACTCTTACCTTTTGCTTTTGTAAGAAAATGAGACTCATGTTTATGTTTGTTTATATGAGTTGGCCCCAAATAACATTGGAACTGGTTCATAATTCCCACTCAGTTTTTAAAAACTTGTGATATTTAATTCCTGCAAGTTTTATGAAAGTAGACAGCCAAGTAAATACAGATTATTCATTTCTCATTGAAGAAACAGGCTAAAATGAACTCCATCCCCATTAAACATCAGAGAATCCATGCCTAAACACAATCCAAGATATAAATCCGTAGGAAAAAAATATTTCACTGTTTGCAGAACTACTTGTATTGAATGAGATCACAGAGATATAACATCAGTATGACAGAATCTAATCACCACTCAACAAACATTTTGGAAACAAGTCAGCAACCACATCTGCTCCACCAGAACCAGAGCCTCATGTGACAGGAAGCTTATTAAAAACCCTGTCTCTCATTATTTTGTTTTTGCTTATAACTTCTCAGCATGAATATTCAATATTGCAAAATCAAGCAGCTTTCTTTACAGACCATCCAGAAAAGAGAAAGAAATTGTGTCAGACATTCCAGATCCTGAAGAAATTGGTGCCTGTGGAGCTATGGATTTCTACCAGTAAAACATCTGGCACAAAACAACATTAAACATGAATAACTTGCTTCTCTTTCCCCTTACCATTGGTGTGAGGCAATAGTAACTCCTCTGAAGTTTTCTTGATGTATCAAGCCTAAAAACAAGACAAAAGAGAAGAAAATCAGCCCTTTAAACATAGCAAGACATCTTAAAGGAATAGAACTCAAAATACCTTATTTTCTCAATAGCATAAACTGTTACATTGTGAGACATTTTTCTTGATTACTGCACATGAAACTGTTGCTTCACAATACTCTGAGTGCAATTTAGGGATTTCCATCTGGTGCTCTTTGATGGCTTTGGTCATAGCTCCACGAGTCAGAGCCTCTGAGTGATGCCTTAATAATTTCTGGTTTTTTACTCCTTCATGTATCTGTAACTTGGTGTAGTTCTGTGCTTCTTACAAAGTGCTAAAACCCTCTGTTCTCAGCACCTTTAGCCGAAACAAAGCTCTTTGAATAGGGATTCAAGAACACATTGGTTGCCCTAGGGCCTGAAAATAGTAAACAATGGTGGAAGGGTGGGAGCAGGCCTGGGGTGGTTAACATCACCACCTGAGGGTGTGATTGGAGAATTAGGGACCAATATGCTAACAGGACAGAGTTTAGGAAAGGTGAGGGGCTCCTGACCCAGCATCCATTTTGGGTGTAGCCCAAGGGGACTTTGCTTGCCCAAGCGTACCTCGAAGGCCTTGGATAAATTTGTCCACTTTTCATACTCCTAATTTGCCTTGGCCTCTGTTTCAGGCAGCCTGTTTAGGCATCACTATGACACACCAACAGCTCCCATTTTCCCTTCCCCTCAGCTTTGCAGGAGTTTTTCTTGCACATAGGGCGGGACTAGCAGTGGGATTTGGAAGTGCTGAGCAGTGGGATGGCACTCACTTTCCCTGGCAGGGAGGCGTTGCACAGATATATCCCCACTAGGGATATGCATGAATGTATCCCCACTAGGGCCCTGTGGAGGGCAGACACGTTTTTGACAGTCCAAAGCTCTCAAACAGGGTCCCATGCTGCAGACACATCAGACAATATCTTCCCAAAGCCTCTGGATAACCTTTCTTTCTTCTTTCTCCATCACCTTGAGGACAGATAAAAAGCCTTTCAGGGAGATCTTATGTCGGTATTGCCATTTCAACTCCACAGATGTCAAAGTGATTTTTACACTCTTTCTGCTCAACTAATTGCCAAGCCTCAACAAAGGGATTTTAATGGGTAGCACCAGGCAATAAACCATCATCTACTGGCTCTAGCAGCAAGGAAGGAAGAGAGGGAATGTAAAGCTGGAACAAAGCACAGACCCAGAGCAGGTCCAAATATTTGCAGAAACTGATTTATCCAAAGATTTGATACCAGATGTTCTATTCAGAATACTTGAACAGATCTCCACAGAACATTAAATGCTTCTCATGCCTTCAGTATTCAACCCACTCCATCTAGGCACTTCTGCCACAGGGCACAAACAAAACATTGCCTAATATTAATCAGAAAAGTGAGTTTTGCTCTGCAAGTTCAATATAAAAAGAGTAAGAGCAAACACATGCTAAACTGTTCCTGGGAACATTGAACACAACAGAGGAGCTGTCTATGATTACAGCATTTCTGAATCATGCCCAAAGTCTTGTTTTAGGGAGGCTATATTAGTGATATGTTACTACAAATATTGTGCTAAACTGGAGCACTCTGCATCTCTGATTAATAAATATCTAGTTCATAATATACCAAATTCATATTTCCTTGCTTACCTAGAGTTTCCATAGACTACTGCACAGCTACTAGTCCATGGAAATGTTGCATGCTTTTTCTTGGACATCTCTTTGGGTATCACTTCTTTACAGGTAACACTAATTTTTGCCTGTGCCCATTTCTAGCCTCACGGACTCCTTGTTCTCCTATTAGTTCCTTTTCTCTAGCCCATTAACAGCCTGTAGCCATATGTAGTAAGAATTATTACTTGTTGCATATATCTGTGCAAAACCTTTTTCCAAATAATTTTAATTCTTGAAATCCAGGACTACCTACATTTGTCAAACAATACCAGGCTGTTGAGATTGAGTCACTTCTCCCTTATTTTCTCAGCTGCCAGTGCACCTTCCTAGTCCCTTTCTGCTGATTCAGCTCTACAAAGGGAAAGGATTACAGAATAAGTATCTGGCCCAGTTTTCTCTCTCTGCAGTAGCTCCTTTCCATCATGGATTTAATTCACCCTTTTCTCATCATTTCATACTTTTCTCATCCAGCCCCATCTATTGCCACCTCCACCTCCTCTTTCCTTGTGTCTTTTGCTCCCCCAATCAGTAACTCCAACTCAGAATACAGCTCTTCTTTAAAAGATGTGACCTTCTAGGTTGTCTCCTGGCTGAAAGGCTGACAACTCTGTCTTACAAGTTCCTTCTGTAACTGACCGTAGCGTCTTTCTGTGAACTCCTCAAGGTGTTTTACCCCACAAGGTGCAGCTGGACCATGTGATGTGCAGAGCAGCCTCTGTCCCATCGCCACCGAGTCCTTGTGTGTTTACTCAGCTCAGGCACTGGATGGTGCTCTTGGCACTTCCACGCCGCAAAAGCGCTTTCCAAGCAATCCCACTTCTCCTGAGAGCTGTAAAAATTCCCCGGGGTTAGATACAGTTGCACATCTAAGCCTCTAAATCCCAAGAAGAGCATGTTTTGACTACACAGAATGTAGCTGAGCCTGCAGAGGAAGAAGCTCAGCTAGGTAAGGACAAATGCCAAATGAAATGTCACTGCCTATGACACACAAATCCACCGAGCAGTGGCTTTCACACTCGGCCTCAAATATTTTATTTGCTAATTGGTTCCTTATCAATATTCGCCATAGCAACAAGGGAGATGTAAGTGGCATGAAGTGGGCTGAGTGACATTATGTCTGCATGTAAATGTGACTGGGATTGTGCATGGAGGGGATGATCTAAGGGAGGTTAATGACATAATGTGAACCCTCCTGTGGTCTCAGAGCAGAAAGGAGCTTCTTAATGCTGCCTGAGTGAGGCAGGAAAGCTACCTCAGCAGCAAACCTTTTTGAGAGAATCAGACTGGGATTCTATAGAAAATGGGTTTATTTGATCTTTTTGCCTGCTAAGAAATATTAATTTTACACCGGGCATTTGTCTTCAGTTATTTTTCATAGAAGGCCAGAATTTTTTTGGTATTTTTAAAGGTGTGATGAATAAGCAAAGGGAGATAAGAGATAAATATCCAGGTTTTTTCCTTTCTTTTGCTGATTTTTGTGTATCCCCAGGCAAATCAGGCTGTCTCTCTGGGTTTGCTCAGCCTTGTAAATTGGAGGTAATCTCTTATCTCCCAGCTCTACTAAAAGCCTCTTTCTTCAATGAAAAGTGCCATAGAAATACAAAATATTTTGTGTGTCTGCATCTAAGGGACATAGGTCAGGAAAAGGCACTCTAGCAAAATAAAGAAGTAAATAGAGAGACCACTGTAGCACTTAGGAGAAATCAGGGAAAAAAGGTAATAAAAGGATTAATAAGGATGGGGTGGCATTGATGAGAAACATCTGGACTAGCTGGATGTACCCACTGACCTAAGATGTGGGATTTAAACTTCTATTGGTAAGTATTTGGATTGGACTACATCTGGCTATACAGACACAAGCAGAGCCCCAGAAAAGGATCAGGAATCACTGAAGAATCCCACCTGGAGGAAGGCCTCGAGTTACACTTTGGGAGCTTCCAGCAATCATACCTGGATTAAACAGTTCAGAAGGTAGGCTTGTTCAGCTGAAGGATTTGCACAGATCTGGTGATCCCCTGAAATCCTATGGCATCTCTTCAGCTGCCTGGGCCACTGTTTACACAAAGACTGCTCAGTCTTCTTGGGTATCATCCTTCTAAATCTCTCCAAAGACAGTTCTGAAAGGGACAACCTGAGAGTTAACAGTGCTTGGATGAATAAAACACTCCAAAATGAGCACTGCTGTTGAAGCCTTAACATGGAAATCTTTTGGCTACAGTATTTAATACGACACACATGGGACAATGAATTGTACGGTACTTGCAACACTCCCTCCTTCTCTTGGCAAGTGGGCATTGCAAACCATTAGAATTTATGGGATAACTGAGCTGCTTGTGCCTCAGAGGAAGAAGATGGGATAAATGGCCCAGTCCTGCAGATCTGCCATGACTCATCTCATCGAGGTTAACGAAGCGGCCGTCTCAAGATTAGGGAGTTGAGTGCATGAGATGCTACTGCTCACACGGGCTGTTGCTTAGAGAAATACTACTGCATGCAATACTTACATACAAAACAGCATCAAGTCAAGAAGCAGAACCCCTGTTGTTACTTTAGCTTTTTGAAAGAAAAGTATAATCTCAAGAACTGAGTGAAAAACAAGAGAGTTCTCTCTGAGGTCCCACTGCCCTTGTTGTCCCCTCAGCTGGACCATGTTGGGTTTGTTGGGTGAGGTCTGATAAATGTGTGCTGACTGACAGGCCTTGCTGGTGTCTCTCTCCTCTGCTGTGACATCCTGCTGCAGTAACAGAGCTGGCAGGAGGGAGCATTTGTCCAAATCTGCCTTCAGCAGTGATTCAAGAAAAGATGCTAGACTTGGTATTGCAGTAGCTGCAGTGTGTGCAGATAACTCTGTTAATGCAGGTATAGTCAGCCTGAATGGGGTATGGCATATTTTTAGATTTTCCCAGGAAAGAGTGTGTAAGCACAAAGCAGAGTTGTGCCTCCCTGCAATGGCAATTCTAATGTACTGCTGAGCAAGGCTACCCAAAAGAGTGCTCTTAATGTGTTCTTTGTTACTCACACAGACCGAATTTCTGATTCCTTGGTTGTTTTGCAGTAAGAAAAATTGTTTCGTTTCATGGTATATCACAACATTCAATGAGCTTGTCCCTTGGGAACACAGAGAGCTTTCAGATCTTAATATAGACATCTTTTAAATGAGATCATTAATGTGTATATATCTGGATTTAGGGCCAATGCAAGCACTTCGATTTTTTGCCTGCCAAATTTTCTTTTTTGGCTCCATTTTCTTCCCATATATTCAAAGAACTGCACCACATGGAATCCTTTAAACAATAGATGGGATAACATAATTTTTCAATTGCTCTTGAAAAGGTTTTTAACCACAGAAACTATTCCAGGGTTCGCTAAGAAGTTACCATTGCAAATAATGTAATTGTTCCAGACTGAATTCCTTGCATTCCAGAATAACTTTTGAAGCAAAGAGCATGACTGATTTGGGATTTTTAACCAGCCTCTTTATGGTAATACTTAGATGAATGTAAATTTTCTCCAAAGGTTTTGCACTAATCAGAAAGGACCAAAGTCTACAAACACTCATAGCTGCAGAACCAATACTTAATGCTAATGACCCATCCATCTCAACAGAAGGAAAATAAACATTTAAAAATTAGGAAACTGAACACTTTATTTTAAACAATTTTAAAAAGTGAGAAAAACAGTAGACAAAATCTGGCAAACCTAGAAATACATAAAGTGCAAGCAATAAACTCTGGTTTTCCTCTTCTCTTTTCCAAGCAGGACAAGGCTGTTCCTTGCTTTTGGAATGAAGCCAAGGCTCAGTGTCCTGCACCACCAACTCCCTCCTTGAAGAGGTGTGTGACTACTGCTTCCCTGGGCTTCACCTGGAGTTAAGAACAAACTTTTTTTTCTGGTCACATGTTTACTTTTCACATTTGAAACATTCCTGTTGCATTCCCCTAAAGATTATGTCATTTTGTGGTTTGGCCAATGGAGACTGTTACCCAACTCTCCTCTGTGTATCACCTCCAGGTAGAGTAGGTGGGGAGAGATGAAATCTCCTACTTGCTGAGGCAGAGGGACCCCAGTTCTGCAATTCTCTTCCCCTATGGGTGCAGTGGAGTTTAGCCTTAGCAACACACAAAGCAGTTTCCCAAATCCACCTCGTTACTGAGCTCTCTTGGATTAATTGAATTAAGCAGTGGGTGGTTTAAGAGATGAACCTCACTGGGAGCAGGGCCTGTAATTCACTGCAAACTCCCACCATTCAGGGCACAACAGAATCAAACTTCTTCAGGGCCAGTGAGGCAGCAGACATGAGGAACAGCACTTCAGAGGGTCTTTTTGGTCTCCATTTGGATTCTGTGCTACAGGCCAGCTTCTCATTTCCCACACATCAGCCTGTTTCCACTGGATTCACACCAGATGCAGACTTGGCCTTGCAAGTCCAGAAATTTAGTTAATATTTTTAAAGACTCTGGTTTTAGTAGAATTGGCTTAGCTGTCATATAAAACAATAGTATCTTGTAGCATTCAAAATAAAAGGAATTACCTCTATATTTTATTAGCCAAACTTCCTGTGAATGCAAAGCTTTTGGGATCATATTCTTCCTCAGTCTGATCAGAGCCCTGTCCTTTTAATGACCCACACCAAGGGACTTGCTGGAGTGTGCAGGGATATATGTACATACAATGTATGTAACTGGGTCTTGTCCTGACATGGAGTTGGGACATAGCCAGGGTAACTCAACCAGCCCCAGGATCTGGGACTAGTTTCATAGATAAGGACAGTGATCATTACATTCTTCAAAGCCTCATGAAAATAGATGCCTCAGTTGAGGTTAAAGTGCCCCAAGTAAAGGGAAAAAAAAAAAAGGGCAAAAGCAAAGACACAGAAAGAGAAAAATCTTTCTACATGAGCAAAAAAATAAGCAAGAAAAGTTTCATTTGGAACTTGATCACCCACATGCACAGAAGTCAATCAACCATAAGACAGATATTTTAGGAAAACAGATTTAATAAGCTCTTTCTCCACTTATTTATTTTCCTCAAGTAAAATGAAAATACTTCTTCTCTCCTAGATATGTGAATTATTTCACTGTGCTCTTTGCAACTAAACATCCCCAGCCCCCCTCAGTTTCCTCCTGGTCTCCAGCAACCACTATGTGTTCACACTCACTGCTTGTCCCTGGATCTTACTGTTCAAACAAAACCTACAAACTTCTCTTTTTCAGGAAGCCTGCAGTATTAAATTTCAGGCAGAGTGCAAGGTGACAGCTACTCCTCCACCTGTACTGACACAGCACATGCTCTCCAGGAAGATGCATCTCCCATTCACTTGTGTCTGCTGCTTGTGGTGCTGAGGCTGAAAATGCCCATGTTAGGCTTTCAGGCCAAGTAAATTTGATAAAAATTCATGGGATTTTAGAAGTATTAATTCTAGAGAAGCTTATTCCAGAAATAGTCTCTGCTCACCTGCGTCACTGATTCCTTAACACTGCACTTGTCTAACATTTGCACCACGGGGACTGGAATTCAGGACTTCTCATCTCTGCTGGTTCTGTGCTGCAAGACCTGCTCCTCTAACTGAAAACTGCTGCTAAACCTTCTTTACCTCTTTTAAGATTAAGCTGAGTCATGTTGGGAAATCCATTGAGATCAAGGCTATAAGAACTACAAGTGAGTAGAATTAAATGGGACATTTTGGGAGGCACAGAGGAAGTTACTCAATTGTTCCAGGTTAGAAGACATTCTGTTAGATACTACATAAACCTTCACCTCTGTCAAGTCAAATTATTGTCCAGAAAAGAAAGATTAAGTAAGAACCACACCTATAAAGCTAGTATAGCCCTAAATTGAAGAACAAGAAGGGAAAATAAAAGTACAAGCCCCTTGAGAGTTTTTATATTCTTCAGACTGCATATAAAACCCGTTTAGAATGTAACCTCAGAGTTCTGATAGAGACTTGGAAATGTTGCAATTCCAATAGTCAGCATTCTGGAAGTGATGAAAGTGAAATTATATTCATCCCTTAATAAGTACTTGTAGGTACAACAGATATCAAGCTTAATATTATCTTACTTCCTTTTTGCAGTAGGAGTGATGCTGCACTGAGTTGAATCCTGGACCAACCTAAATGTGTCAGTTTTGCCTCAACATGAACAAGATGAAATTAGCAGCTAATATGGGTGCTCTGGGGTACCCATATGAACAGACACCAGGGTGGAGTTTCAAGAGCCCAGTTCCTACAGTCAGAACTAGATTTTCAGGGAGATTTATGCACTGAATGCTTGTAACATCCAGCTACTTATAAAAAAGCCTAAGCAGGAGCTAAGAAATTTGTTAATGTACCTCAACTGATAGATACTTCATCCTTTGATCACCTGTCACTAAGTCAGCAATTCCATGAGCAGCTGGCACTTCTGGGTTCTCCAGACATCCAAGAAGAAAGCCCTACATGTCTCAGTTTGGGAACACTGAAAAGTTAAGTCTTTAGTTTAAGCCTGCTTTATACAATGACAAAGACTGAGAAGATCTACCTCAACTGATCAAAAAGGGCAAAATGGAATAATTTTCCAAGTCTCCCTATTTCAGGTTTCCATTTGGTTTAACTCAGCAAAAATTTAATAAGAAATGCAGAATCCCATGCCTTGCCATACCATGTACTTTGGCAGCAAGGCTTGAAAGACGGTGGCAACAAGTGAGAGTCAGTTTAGAAGTGACCGATTTTAGGGTATGCAAACCCTAAGAAAAGTGAGTTGTAAGAGATCCTCCTCTTGAAAGGACTTGGTGTTGTAATTTCCACTCCAACTCTGCCCTCTGTGATTTTACATGTGCTCTAATGATGTAGATCTACCATTTTATTGGTAAAACCTGGAGTTCAGGCATGTCCTTCCAGCTAGGTGGAAGGATTAAAACCCTCCTCCATCAACACAGCCCCAGTCATGGGTGCTGGGGAAGGAATCCCTTAGGAGGACAGACTCCTTCCACTACTGATTCGCCCCAATCGAGCCTGGAGACACTTCAGAGACAAAGTCAGAGAAGTTGGTATTTGCTTATTCAGTATACTGGGTATGGGGGAATTCTCTCCACCAAACACATACACTTCAGTACCTCCAAAGACACAGTGTTATAGGTAAAATTAATGAATATTCATCACATTTCCCAGCATAGGAGTGGTTATACAAATTATTTCTCATAAGTCATTAACATTATTCAGCGATTTCTTGTGCTTGGCTTCAAAAGGAATCTTTTGCCCCCTTTTATCTTGATACGATTAAGGGAATCCACAAGGCCAGAACTGTTATCAGCCTTCAGCCCTGGATGGGCACCGTGCTGGTGGAAGGGGCAAAAGATCAAAGAAATAAGGATGGTTGAAGTGTAAATAGATTTGGGTTATCTATTTGACCACTCCTTTCTCACTGCCCACCTGGGTCATAAATGCATTATTAGTGTGACAACACGTGTGACAACTAAAAGGAGGCCAGCGACTGGTATACTAATTTCAATGCCAAGTGTGTTAGTTACTAATAAAACTCAGTGATTGTTCGCAGACCCTCTGACCTTTGAGGTTGCTTTTGTCCCTGAGGATTTACGAATCTTGGGTGTTTCCATCCCTTCAGGGTCGCTCCCCACATCAGGGAACCACTGGATGTGGCACTTTTTGCCATGGTGACAAGGTGGGGATCAGCCTCAGGTTGGACTCGATGACCTCGGAGGTCTTTTCCAACCTCAGTGATTCTGTGATTATAGGACAGGATTTGTTGGTGTTGCTCAAAGCAATTTCCCGAATAATAAACATTAATTCTGCCTTCAGGCTGTAGGCCCGGGCATTTCTCCCTTGCCCGGCGCTGAGGGGCCGCTTGGGCCAGGGACCCGGGAGAAGCCACCGCCACCCTCACCCTGTCCCCAGTCCTTGCTCCGGGTCCCTGATTCCGGTTCCTTCCCTATCTCTCCCCGCAGTTCAGTGTCTGTGCCCAGCCCCGCTCCCGTTCCTGTGCCCGTTCCCCGTTCCCGGCTCCGTTCCCGTTCGCGGCCCCGCTCCCGTCCCCGGTCCCTCCCAGCTCGGCGGCCGCAGTCGGTACCGTGTCTCACCGTGGGCGCCTGCGCGGCGCTCCTCCTCCTCCTTCTCCTCCTCCTGCCCCTTCTCCCCTCCCGCCGCCGCCGGCCGCTGTCAGGATGAGGCGGAGGAGGCGGCGGCCCGGCCCGGCCGCTCCCGTCTCTCTGCCCGTGGCGTAGCGGTCCCCGCCTGGAGGAGGCCGCGGCGGCGCCGCCCGCCGAGCCATGGCCCAGCCGGGCCCCAGCGCCCAGACCGAAGGTACCGCGGGGGCGGCGGCGCGGCCTGCGCAGCCCCGGGCTCGCCTGAAAGCTCTACCGGCCGCGGGGCGAGGGCGGCGGCCTGGGCGCGATCGGCCGGGCAGGGTCGGGGGGAGCGGGGACCCGGCGGCAGGGAGCTGGGAGCGCGGCTGGTGAGGCCTCGGGAGGGGGCGGGAGGCATCGCAGGTGGTTTTTTAGGCTGGAAATGTGGAGCAAGGGCGGCTCCCGGCGCGCACGGAGCAGGGTAACGCCGGGAGAACGCGCTGCTGCCGGGGAAAGGGAGCCAAGCTCGATGGGATGAGGCCTCCCCGCCCTGCCCGGGCTGGAGGGAAGGGTGGCGGTGTCCCCAGGTGGACACCGGGACGCCGTCATTGATCTGGCCACGGCAGGGATGTTTGGCTGTGTTCGAAAGGCACCTCGGAAGGTTCAGGTCGGGATGTGCGGTGTGGACAGTGCTCTTCTTTGCTGGAAAAGACAAAGAAAATGACAGCTCTCAAGGTGGTGTGTACCTGTGCAGAGGGAAGCTAAGCTTTCCCTGAAGGTTCCTGCTGTGGAAAGGTTATTTCTTGCTGGTTTGAGAGGAATTGTGAACGTTCTTTGCCTTGGAATAGGTTGCAGAACTGTGTGCATATAAAAAAAGCTGTAGGTAGTGCTTAGCTTGGGAGGTGAGGTTGAAGGGACAGTGTTTACTGTATGGGATGTGTGGGAAGACGTGGGAAGCAAGAAATTGAAGTTGAGGCTGGTCATAATGTAGATGTAGGAGAACTGGAGAGATGTGCAGAATCCTGCAGGATTGGTCTCACCCAGCTATTGGACTAGGCCAGGGTTCTCCTGCTCTAGACAGCAGTTGAGTTTCCTTGGGAAAGCACTCTGTTAGAAAAGGGCAATGATGTAGTCTTAATTATGCATGTCTAGGGAATTGCGTGGGCTTTTTTTTTTCTTTTTGTGGCGTTTCACGAGAAAGTACTTATCCTCAGGGATTTCAGGATTTCAGCCTGCCTTTTAAAAGTTTTAACGATGAAGGTGCTTAGGTTGTGGGGTTTTCCCTACATTAAGGTCAGTCATTGCTGGCTTGTCCTTCGAGAGCACGGAGGGGAAGGTGAGTTTCCCTGCTGTCATGCCTGTAAGGTCAGCGTTGGTTGGGGTTGTTCTCCTGTTCTTTGTGGTGATATTCATTGTTTATTGTTCTTCAGCCTGTTCTTCTGAGAGCTGCAGAACAAACTTCCAACACATTTTCTTCTTGGCTCTTGCAGACTGTCTCACTGCAGGTGTGCAGGGCAGCTGTGCAGTGTACAAATGTTGGCTGCCTCTTGACCAGGAAAGGTAGCTGTATGTTTGCAGTGTGTTAGAAGATCCACGTTGGAAATGTTGTTGTTTAAAAGGAAGGGGAAAGGTGCATGTAAATTAGTGGTGTGATAAATTGGTGAAGTCTGTCTTGTAGGAGGTACAGATTGCTGCCTTTTTCCTGTTCCCAACCTGTGGGAAGATGAGGATGCTGTAGATAAGGGGACTGGCTGCAAGTTGGATGGATTCTGAGAATGGTTGCTGTGTCCTACACCAAAGAATTGGAGCTCCTAAAATGGCTCCTCACCCCATCCTCCTTTGGCAGCCGTAGGACCAGTCTGGGGTTTTTGATCCACTTTGATTACTATACTGTTGTTCTCATCTGTGTTGGTTTTGTTTGTAAGTAGTTTGCCAACAGTGTACCTTGAAACTGTTCTATGTTAATGTGGAGAAAAATTCAAGAAATGAATTATTTAATATTTTTAGTTGTCTGCATTGAATTTATTACTTAAAGGAGTAGCATAACCTCTGATTTAAGATTACATGTGACAGAATAGAGCTGGATTAGTATGTTCCCCTAAGGAAAAATAATGGCTTTTTATAATTACTTGTATTGATTATAAATAACTTATGCATTCTTTACTCATGCAAGACTTATCAGCTATGATTTGTTCTGTGGAAAACAAGTATAAATGAACTACTTTTTCTACCGTAGTAGAAATAACATACGGAATAATATGAGATTAGTATAATGTAGAATTTGTCTTCTATGCTAAAGCCTGTACTGAAATGAAAATGGGCCCAAGAATAGGGGAAGGAATAGTGCAGAGAAATAGGAAAAGAATGGGCGTTGTGTCCTACCCTGGCTTTGCACTTTGGATTAGTGGAGACGTTAATAACCCTCTAATCCGGTGTGTGGGGTAACAGAGTTTCTGCACGATAAGAATCACAGAGTGGCCAAGGGCAGCCCTTGGCTGCTGCAGGAGCTTTGTGCTCTGTGCTGTCAAGTGATGTTGACCTGTGCTGCAAGTAGGTGTGTGCTGCCTGCTGGTCCTGGTCAAGGGGCTTTTTTTTGAGATTTTAATTTATATGTGTTGTCTAGATTGCATTATCGCAATGTAATAGTAATGTCTTATTTCCCAAAATATTTTTACTTTGAATACAATATTCAAAATTCAAATCTGTTGGGCTCCCTGGGTTCAGTTGGTATCTGGGCTCTTGCCATCACTGAATGTAAGGTTACCAAACAACATGTGTTGGCATAGTTTTTCCCTACCAGAATGCTCAGGATTTAGTATAATTCCCCTTTTCATTTCTGGAAAATGCTTCAATGTAGGAACTGCAGTAGCATAAAACACTGTTTCTTCAATACTGAAGTTAATTAGAATGATACGCCAATTATTAAATTCTTTTTACTGCTCTAAACTTAAACCATTAGTACAGTCAGACTGATAATTAGCATATCCATTGATATTGTGCAGTGATAAACTGTTAATGGTGCAGTCTATTAGGTATTTTAATAAGAATTTGCTGGCAGAAAGAATTGATCCAGTATTGGAGTAACTTAGGCCAGTAAAAAGTGTCTGTCTGTTTGTGGTGGGAGGCTGTGCCAGCTCTCAGTGGAGAGAACTGCTTGGCTGTAGATGGAAGATTGGAAGATATTGCCATATTGATTTTGGTGCCAGCAGCAGGGCCATGATCCACACTGTGTCCCTGTATCAATAATCCAGGATCCTGACAAGAGCTGGGACTTGCTGTCGCTGTCACACACCCCAGGGGCTGAGTGATGCTGGTGGAGAGGTCAGGGATGTCACACAGATAATTAACTAATAAAACCTTAGATATTTTTACATTCCTAGTTACTTTGCTAGTAAGTAAATCAGTTTTAAACAAAATTGAAGTGTCTAAAAATGCTATTACTCATCTTCAAGCTAGTTATGGTTTGTAGGGGACTGGCTTTGAGTGCTGATGTTCAGCTCTGTGTTGTTGATGCAAATGTCAAACTCTTATCTCTTGGGGAGTAACTTCAAAATTGTTGGTGCTTTCCAAGAGGCAAAAAATTTCTTCCCTCACTTTCATTTTGCTTGGTCCTTGTTTTGTTATTATTCAGTATTTACTAATGTTATTAGGAAATATATTTTAATTAAAACACAAACATTCACACAGTTCTTATTTTTTTAGGCTTTTCTATGTCATTTCAGTGGACAAATGTGGAATTTGGTTTCAAAAACAAAGCGGATACCTAGAACGTACATGTTTCCACCTCTTAGAGTTTCTAAAGAAGTTTTGATCTGGTCAGCAGGTCAGTTTGCTCTGAAGTTGGAATATCCACATTCAGGGTGTCTGTTTTCCTGTTGAAGTCAAATTGCAAATCTCCTAATTTTGAACAATACGGTGACCATGTTCTTTTGCCAGAAGGCACAATGGATATGCTTTAACCTGTGGGCTGACTCCCTGTTGCATTGTGAACACTGGAAGATATAAATTCTTTGCCCATTTTATTGCTTCTTGGCCACTTCACCATTGTCACAGAGAAGATTGACTTAGTAATGTGTTTTCTTCCCTTCCTGGCCTGATGCCTTGGGATGCTAAGCTGCTTTCCCATAGCCCTTAGTGGGTGGACTGCATTCCCACTGTGAAACTAGTTTGTATGCACTCCCTTGAAAGTGATTGAAGAAGGAATTTTGTTTTAAAACTTTCAAGAAGCTAAACCAAACAACTTCTGTCAGCATGGGAGTGGACCAAATCCCATGGGCTTCATTACGGATGATGGTTGACTTGCAGACTTTCTGGGCTTTCACTCTAGGCATTTTATTGGAAAATGCTTCTCAGATGTGAAGTTTTCTATCCTAAATTTAGGTATTTTAACTACATAATTTTCTTCTTAGAAAATACCAAATATGTAGTTTTAAAAAAAAAAGCCTGAGATTGAGATTATGGCTTTACTCTGACTGAAGTCTTTCAAGATAAGAACTGGTAATGTTGATAAGCAGCACTTACTAACCAGAGTGCAATGAAAGCCATTGTGGGTATGTATTTCAGAGGAACATCTTCACACCAAAGGTCTGGTGCTTCTCAGTGGTTCAGCCTTTACTTGGAGAGTTGGTTTTAGTGTTTGATGTAGTGGTGGCTGATTTAATGGTACTACCCTCTGCAAGTTATTCTATAAATAGGGTAAGCATTGTGTCATTTTAGTCATAGTGTAGTCAGTTAAGCATGATGATGAATTATCTCTGGAAAAATTTAAATAATTTGATTTTTTTTGTGTAAATTGGCATCAGAAGAACAAGTGAACAGCATACCGTTGGTTAATATTTTGGTGTTTTTCAGAAGGAAGAGGGCTGTTTTTCAGCTGGAAGATAGCTGGTGCTTCAGAAAACTTCTGAGTTGTCCTGTTGATCTATTAGCAATGTCTGTAGCACCTTAAAAATGCAGAACTGCAGCATGACTGCTGATATGATGAGGAATTGTGTGTATTTATTTTTATTTCCCATTCAAGTCTGCTTCTGTCAGCCGCAACTCCCCATGGCATTCAGCTGACTTGTGGTGGTGCTTCTCTCCTTCCTGTCTATCCTATGCTTCTCTTCCCAGGCCTGACTCCTTCAAATACAACGAAGGGGGAAAATAAAAGCTTTTGAATCACCTTTTATGTCTGTTTCCATCTCCTCTGGCGATTCCTGCTTCACACAGCAAAGCAGCAGAAACGTGGCCTTGCTTGATCTTTGGTCTCAGGTTTTCCCTCACTCTCTGGTCAAACACCCAGTCATTTGACTGTCTTAGGCAACTGCTGCTCTTCAGCAAGTCCTCTGGTTTCCTCAGCCCTCCTTCCCAGCTTCCCTCCTTCCCACTTCAGCTTCTTTAATGCTTCTCTCCTTGCCTTTTGCAGTGTCCCATCTGTGGGTGTCCCCTGGACCTTGTCCTTGTTTTGGCTGCTCCAGGCCTTGCTCTGTGGGATCACACCCATCCCTCCATTCTTCCTCTTCTAGAGAGACTTGCATGACTGTACAAACTTCTGCAGTGAAAAATGTCTTTTCCAAGCAGTATGGCTCCCTAGCTATGCTGAATTGTACCTTATTTGCTCTTCGTAAAATATATTTTTCTTTATTGAAGAGCTCTCCGGGTTCTTTTACTAAGGAGTTAAGGTCTTGTACTTTACTCTTGGTGTAGAGCAAGTGCTCATCTGCTTTCCAGCCCTGCCCTATACATGTTCTGGTTCTGAATGTTTTCTCAGAAGAGATTATAGAATTTTGAGACAGTGAACTTTAGTTACTCACCTAATCATGAGGTTGGCTGACATCTAATTCTTTAATACCTTGGTATCTTTATTTATAAGATGAAGCAGTTAAGATTGTAAAAAATTAATTGCAGGAAGTTAACTTACACCTCTTGGAAACAGAAGTAGAAAATAGAAGTGTTCCATCTTTTGTCTATCAGAGCAGATCTGAAAGTTGGTATCAGTAGATAGCAGGACAGGAAATAGCAGTACTGAGATCTGCTAATTTGTTTCTCTGGGTTGTTAAAGGCCCTGTTTTAATGTGTCTGGCTGTGTTAAGAACAGGGAAATAACCAAGATCATGGAGTAAAAAAAAAAAAAAAAAAGGAAAAGGCAGTCTGATTTTTAGTTATTTTATAAGCCAAAAGCACCTTGCCTTACTGTGGTGAGTCACACCAAAAAGAAATTTAAGTTTGGGTGGGATTTTATTAATATTTATCTTTGTATATTTTGTGGTTTCTGAAAGTGTTTTTTAGTAAAACTGTGGAGCGAAAATGCAATAACAGGTAGAAGTTATACATGGCAAAGTGAATTGAAATCAATAACTGGAAGGCAATGGTTGCATTAACTCTGTGTATTCCAGGGGGAATGGCCTGGAGGTGAGAGGGAAGGATTACCTGGGGATCAAACCAAACCAGCTTTGTCAATGATAATGGTGTTTCCATGCCCTTAAGCCAGTGACCTGAATAGACTGTATAGTTTGTATTGCATCTTTTGTCAATACATGTTTTTAGCTTACAGATAATTGGAACAAGATTTGCAATGCTGTTCAAATGGCAACAAAGGAGAGGAATATGCACAACAAAAGGAGAAACAGCTCTCTCACTGTTTTTGTTGAGTGTTTCCGTGTATAACTGTTTATCCCCCACACCCGTGCCTTGGTAGGGTAACTTCGTATTTGCATGGCTGGTCACCATTAAAATACTCCCCAACAGAAATTATTTATTTTAATCTATCCTACAGCAGTGCTATGCAAAATGAGGAGGCAGCACCATGGTTGGTTGCTTTAAAAAAAGAACAAAGCAGTAATGTGCAAACAGTAACGTAGATAAAACCACAGAGTATAATACAATCCTTACATCTGTGTGCTCAGTGTCGTTGCCTTAATCTACACAGGAAGAAACACAGAGCAGTGCTCAGAATTATTACTCAAGCAATAAGTATTTTAACCATCCACAATAAATTTTCATGTCCAGTATCCTTTAAGAAAATTGTCTTTCCCAAGGCCTACTCGAGTTCGTATTAGACTCCCATTGACTTCAGACACAAGAGTTGGAACATTCATCTTACATTAACAGTAGCCTGTGGCAGAATCCCTCTGATACATTTTATCTGTGGTGTTACTTGGTTTATTTTGGTGAACTACAAAGCATAAATTTGGCTCTGTTAGTTCAAATCATCTGACAGGCTGGCATCTTTATGTCATATGCTGCATCTTTTAAATTTTCTTTCAAAGATTGGTTTCAAGTAAGGTTTTCTTAATTGCCAGCTTGCAATGTCTGCTTATATCTTCTCCCATGTGAAATTAATAGGAAAGCAATTAGGCAAACCCTGGATTCTGTGCTTGAGTGACACTTCTAGCTGTGAAGATATTATAGCTGTCTGTCTGGTCTTCACAGCTTCTGTTGGAGTCTTAGATGAAACTGGAAATAAAGATGTTAAACCTCTAAGCGGTGCATTAACTCCTGATGTTGCAGAGGTTACATTTGTTGGAGGCACTGAGGATTACACTTAGCTGATGATCCATCAGGAAGGGTTGCAGTGGCTTGTTACAATGTCTAATCTGACAACCTATTTGCTTTCAAGTAAAAGTAAAAGTGAGCCTAACCTTATTGTGGAATACAAATGTTTTCTGATATGTATTTTATCTACAGCTCTAAGTTTTGTACCAGTCTGAGTACTTCTGTACTGGAGATACCCTTCCAGTTGCATTTGTTCTAAACCTGAGTGTGTACAAACACTGGTGGGAAACCTGAGCTTTGGAATTTGCTTTCTGAGACCGATTAAGTTTGTCAGCTTCCCTTGAAGAGTCTGAATAGAAATCAGGATCGAGAAAGGTCATTTATCACTTACAAATGTCAGTCATCAAGTCTTGAAAAGTAAGTTCTGCTGCATGACTACACCAATCTCAGTTGCCACAAGGGAGAGTGGGGGACAGAAGGAAGGCCAGACTATTTCTTTTGGCAGGCAGCAAGCACTTAGGTTAAACAGATTATCAGACTGTACCCATAGGCTGTGGTTTCATGTTGCAGCTAAGCCAGTCTAGAAGGTTGCAGCTGCTGAAAGAAGTGCTTCTGCTCTCTTCTTCCTGCTCCCACAGTTGTGTTTCCATCATGTCCTTTGTGCCAGCTCTCCACACTGAGCTAGTTCAGCTCAGTCACCCGGTTGAGAACTACTCACTGCTGAATTAATTAGTTTAATTAATTTAGTGAAAGACCCATATTAGAGCTGGCATAAAGCGAGGGTGGAGACCACACAGTAGTAATATGAGTGTCCAAGGGTATAGTTCTGACTTCTTTTCCCCACTTTACTCTGATCTACATCTTCATTGTCATGTGTGTGTCAGGTCTGGTCTGTGCTGTGCCACATACTAGGTGTGATAGGGTTTGGGCCTGGTTTGAGATTCACTCCCCTCCCACCCCAGCTTTTTCCTGTATCACTTCTGATGCTGTCACTGCACAGCCTCAGAGGCTCTGAGAGCATGGTGGGGATAAAAGGCACGTGTGCTCAGGGTGAGGTGGGAGTGCTGAGTTACCCTCTCAGATGACCACCAGAACATAAATTGATTTAAAGTGATTGTAACTGCAGGCTTAGTCAAGCCTTCCCGTTGTGTATTGCTTATACCCCTGGAATATTTTAAATGTTTCGAAATTTTCGTGCTGGAGGAGGATTTTCTTCCTTTTTAACTGTTCAGGAATTCATGTAGTTGACAAGTGATAACAAAAAATACAAATATATAGAATCACAGCAGTATTTTCTGTCAAGAAATAGATTCTAGAGGCTTGCGGGAGTACTAGTCTGTTGTTCTCAGGGAACCTATTAAATTGCTGTAGAAACCTTTCTTCAAATAGTAGGATCTATATCCTGTTCCTTATCAAATAAAGATGTTAATCATCTTTTATTATTTGTCCTACTATATTTATCATCACAGTGTCTCCATAGATATATCTGGCAACAACATTTTCCATGCCATTTTTTAAGATTTATATCCTTTAAGTGGCTACTCTACCAGCACCATTTTTCCATGCCTAAAACCTGCTTTTCTGGCAACTAAAATTTTAAGATTATTATTCCTTGACAGTAAGTTTTTACCTGTTCCTTTCCCCAGTTTATTCTCTGTATATCAATTTGGGTGGCCAAATTATGTAGCAAGGGATAGAGAACCACTGTAGGAAAGAAATGTGTTGTTAACTCCCTTTTGCAGTGCTTGTTCACATCCCTAACTCTTGAGCTGTGTATGAGTTGCTGCTATTTCTGAAGTTTTCCTGGTGCCTTGAAATGACTGTAGTGCTGTCTGGTAGCTGTGTATGTCGAAGTGAATTTCCATGCTCTTGATGATTATTTCAGCTTTTGAAAATGTTCACAAAGATGCCAATCTGGTTTAAATGGCAGCATCTTCATACTTGTAGCAATGGTAAATCACAGGAGCCATTGCCTTCTAATTTCACAAACATGAACTTCTTTCTTGTTTCCTCCACACCACTTTCTTGATTGAGCCATATTTCACTTTTGTCACCTTCCTTTGAATTTTGAAGTGTGTTAGATCATCATTAATTCATTCTTTCTGCTCAGAAATTGGGAAGCAGTGTACCTGGGGTGGTGTGTAGCCTGAATGCCCTCAAAGCTTCACCTCAATTCTTGGCCCCATGACAAATGGCAAGACAGCACGAGATCTCAGACTAGTGGTGTCTGGGGGAATTTTAGAATTAATGTAATGGTTTTCTTTTGTATATTAACTTACTTCATCAAAGAGAACAATGCAGTAGGGTTGTTTGTGTTGTTTTGTTGGGGTTTTTTTTCCCCTGAGAGTTGAGTCATATTTTATTCCCGTTTTTCTCCCTGAAGAGGACAGCCTTTAATAAATCCGTAGGCAAAGTGATAAACATATAATAAGGAGTCACAGGGATTTTTTTTTCCCTCCTACTGCAAATGAGTCAGCAATTAAATTATCTTGAAAGAAAATCAGTCTGTTGTCTGGGTTTAGCAAATGTTTACATTTTAAGGGAATAGTTATATTAGTGGTGCTCAGAGTGCAAATTGTGTAGGGGGTCTCCTGTATAATGAAGTGCATATCAGAATCTCTCCCTAAATGACTCTCAGTCTGAAATATTCATCTTTGATCAGAACAGCAGATTCCTGATGGTTTACTAAAAGAGACAATATCCTCAACTTCAATTTTCTTTTGCTGGGAAGACACACCGAAAACCTCACTGTCAAGTGGAATTGCCACGTGTAGGCCAGTTCTGGATTTTCTGGTTATATCATACAAATGATGAGACGTGGTAGTGTGGAAAATCTTGGCAGAAATATTCCTGTGTAAATATGAAGGCTCATTCACATTTTCAGTCTTGCTCTGTTCAGGAAGATTATGCGACTTGACGTTTTCGGGGACTTGTTTGCAAGTGCTGTGGAAGGAAATAGGTGACTGTGCTGGAGGTCTGGTTCCAGGCTGAAGGAGCCTCTGTGTCTGCTTAGAACACCTTCTGCTGGTGTTTATCTTGCAGGTAATGAGGTGGGACAGGCTGGTGAAATGAAAGGGGCAGGGACAGTGTGTGTGACACGTTTGACAGCTGCATTGTTTGAGCTCACATGTGTGAAATGCTCCAAAGCTTTGCCAAGGGGATCAAGTCAGGCTGTGCCTGCAGGGTGTAGAGATCTACCTAGGCTGGCCTAGAGCTGGCAGTGGTGTAATCCAGCTGTGAACCCTCTTGGAGCAATGTGCCCAGTTCTTGGGGACTTCACCTTCCCCAGTTCTGTGCTGCCATCACCGTGCTCTTGTTTGCTCAAGCGGTGACTGCTCTGAGTAAATGCCCACAGCCTGTAGAGTAAATAACTCCCTTCATAAACCCAAGGAGACACTGAGCTTTTTTTTCTTTTTTTTCCCTCAAGTTTATCCTCCTGAAAAGAGCAGATATAAAAAAAGAAA
Source organism: Entomyzon cyanotis (assembly GCA_024500445.1). NCBI lineage: Eukaryota > Metazoa > Chordata > Aves > Passeriformes > Meliphagidae > Entomyzon > Entomyzon cyanotis. Next base: position 895,903 of record JAKEPQ010000746.1, read on the forward strand.
AATTGTTAAAGCAAGGGGAACAAGATACAAGCACTTAGGGAGCAGGGGGAATGCTGGTGATTGTGATGAGACTGGTAACTCTGTTCTCTCCATTTTGTGCTGCTGTAGATGAATTCAAAGTTCACCAGACTGTAGCTTGCTGTTGACTTTTCAAATGCTACGATATGCATTCAAGCTTAGCAACATTGCATTTCTGGGGAGATTCACTGGTGGTAGCAGCAGGATACAGCCAGAATGTCTTCCATAGGATTCCATTAATGGTGTTGTCTGCTTGACTTTCCAAACCCTGTGATTCATCCACTGCTGCCCTATTTAAATTATTCAAAGAATTGATAAAGCACAGAGTGTGGTTGATTTTCTTGGAAAAAAAATGCTAACCAGTAGTGTTTTCTTGAAATTTCATGAGGGATTGTTCTCCTCACCAAAACATCAATGGCAGAAATGAAACAGAGTGAAAACTAATGATGGCAAAACTCTTTATGCATCAAGTTGAGACTTCTGTGGAGAAGACTGTGTGCACAGAACTGAGAGTTCTGATGGCAGGCTGGTTAAAAGGAGACAACCAGCTACTGTGGTGAGAAAGGATATAGGAAAAATCAGGCTGTAATGATGGAGGTAGGGGACTGTCCTTGGGAAGAAGTGATGCTTTTGTCAAATGAAAATAAACTGCTGGAAAAATATTTAAGTGCATTCCTGTGATACTTGATGTGAGTGAGCACTGTTCCATTGCAGTCCAATGTAAATAATGGTTAACTAAGCATAAATTTAAAACTAGACTTAAGTTAACCTGGGGTCAGAATGACTAAGCGTATAGAAGAGCATTACTTGTCACATGAAGTGGGCTTACTAAAACTGGAAGTCAGGTATGATTCCACATTACTGAGTGAAATGGAGATTTGGACCCCAGAAAGCAACTGCCTGCTTTTGTGTCCAGGAAAGAAGATGGAGGCAATAACAAAGCAAGGAAGTAGTTTTAACACATTGTGAGTGCTGTGAAAAGGGAGAAAAAGTGGGAAGTGGAAGTGGAAAAAAAAAATGGGGAAGGAGAAACTGTGTGTTGGCCTTTTTTTTCCTTGTAATTATTCATGAAGATGTTTGCTGTATAAACATACTTTGGGGAAAATTCCTTAGTTGTTACTGCATATGGCTGTTTATCTCTGCAGGTTTAATTAAGCCATTTAAAGGACCCTTGTTTTCTCTTCCCTTTTTCTTGCTCTTGTGGCTGCCTCATCCCTGGAAGTGCCCAAAGCCAGGCTGCACAGGGCTTGGAGCAACCTCATCTAATGGAAGGTGTCCTTGCCCACAGCAGGGGTTGTAATGAGATGACCTTTAAGGTCCCTTCCAGCCCAAACCATTCTGTGATTCTTGATTGTATTATAGAAGAGAGTCTTTCCATTTATCCAAACATCTAAATTTCTGCAGATTTTAATTAATTTAGTGATGGCTTTTAATTTTTTCTCTGAGATCCTTAATGTAGGATGTCATACAGTGTTTAGCATAAAAAAGGAAAATAAAGTGTAGGAATGGGCATTACTGAGATTACAGGTTATAGTGGAAAGGTCTTTGTCATTCAGCTTCAGTTAAAGATAATATTACTTTCAAAGTTCATATTACAAACTTCCACTTGATGTTAATAGAGTATTTATAATGTGGTTGGATGTTGGTAACATGCAACGCTCGGCTGAATATTTTTGATGCTGCACTTGCTGATTTACTGCAATAAATATAAAGCTGCTGTAACAGATATGATGCAGCAAGGCTCAGTCTTGCATGGTGATATCTGCATTTGTCAGCAACACCGAGTTTTTATGGATATGGCCTTAAATTGGTACTGGATTGTTTGCCTGTGAATGTTTTGTCAATAGAGAACAAATTGTGGATGTCAAATAACCTTCAGCTGCACAATCAGCCAGAAATGGCTGGATGAATGCAGCAGTGTCTGAAAGCTGCACTGCCCGAAATGGGGAACTGCCTGAGTTCCTCGTGCAGAGCAGTTCAGTGCTGGTGGCACTGGGGAGCAAGTTCTGTGCCAAGGCACAGCTGTGGGGCAGAACTGCCTGGTTTTCCCCTTGCTGGGGCTGAGTGCTCCTTGCTGCACGCAGTGAAATGCTCTGAAAGGGGAGGTGTGACAGTCAGAGGCGTTTGGTGCCACTCTGAAAACCAAGGTGGCGAGTGAGGAGTCAGGGGTCATTCTCTGTCCTCAAATAAAACAAGGAAAGTGTGTGACCAGTGAGCTTGAGCCTTTTGGCCCAGGAAGTAAAATGCTTGATGTTTCCAAATGCACATTTGAGAAAAGCAATTCTTTTCTTCCTGTTTTTTTCTTTTCATCAGTTTGGTCTGCTGCTGCTGAATATCTGTGTGTGTAAGGGCAAATGTTGTTCCTTGAAAATAAAAGAACCCCCATTTCCTAAATCAGGAATCCCTTCTGTTTAACATGCTAATTCAAAGAACTGTTCCTTAACTCCTGAGTGCCTCATGCAAACAGCTGGATTGGAGTGTATTGTAAGAGTGGGAGGGTTGGTTGTTCTTTTTGCATCAAATCCCATTTGAATAAAATAAAGAAAAGCTTTTTGCAGTCTATATGCACAGTCTGGTGGCAGACTTAGATTAAAAATTTATATAGTAGCATAATTGTGGCTTCAGTATGATGTCACAGTGGATGAAAATTAATGCTCATAGAAAGTAGTAGAAAGTCATAGTAGAAACTCATACTCATAGAAATAAATATTTTTCCATACTTCTGTCTCAAGCAATCATGACAGGAAAAGAAAGGTAGAAAATGACAGAAACTATTTTTTTGGTTTTGTCTCTGAAAAGTTGATTGTACATGTAGGGTTTTTTTCTGCTCTGTTCTCATATTTCAGCTATGTTGGACTGAACTCTTGGTGTCATGTTTGACACTTTAAATATCAAGCAGAAAGCTCTGTGGCATTAATTTTATAAATAGGCCTGGTACTCAAAGGTAGTCTTATTGATAATCAGCTTTGTCTGTCTTAGTTCTGGAATGATCGCTACATGTTTGTGTAACTGGAAACTGTCATATGTAAAATTTAATCCTTTTTGGAGCTGATCTGTGCAACAGCATATAAATAACTAGTTGATAAGAAATGTGTGTTTGTTCCTGTGTTTTCCTAGAATTGGAATTTTGCTGTGCAGTGGGTTAAGAGCTGTATGTTTTTTACTTGAGGTTTCTCTTCATGTATTGCAGCAGTTTCATGGTTCTCCTGTGAATCAATGACTCCACTCTGAAATGGATTTTGCTGCCCTTCTTTTGAGTTCTTCTACCTGGTTAAGGCACATGGTGACATTCACTGCTTTGCTGTAATGTCAGTGCTCCACAGGAGATGGGGATCCCTGTGTCTGACCTGGAATGTCTCTGCAAAATCTCTGTTGTTAGCTAGAAATAAAGCTAGTGGATTTGATTGGCATCTAACTCTGTAGACTATTTGGCTTAATAATCTGTGGAAAAAAATGCTCTTTTAAATTGTTGGCCATAATTATTTCTTGTTTGATTTTTTTTTTTTTTTTTTTTTTTTTACTTTGGCATATCAATTTTAAGTTTTCTCAGTGCTATTTCAGGAGTTAAAAAATTGGGTCTTCAGGGTTTTTGTTTGTTTCTTGATGACTTCGGGCCCTAAATAGGGAATTAGGTCTTCACATCAGTACTGTGAGGAAATACAGAGTGTTCTGTGCCTGTGCCGATGCCACGTGTGACACCGGATCCCATTTCAGTCAGGCACAGCTCCACCAGCCCTGCCCATCTCTCGGCTTTGTTTACTCTCTCCTCATCCCTCGTTAAACATTGATAGCTGGCAGTGGGAGCTTGGGAACAGCGCCTGGCAACTCAGGGAATACTGGCACTGCAAAATGGGCATCCTGCTTTTGGGGCTGCTTTTAAGTTGATAGCTTATGATGGCAAATAAATTTTCTTTTTCAGCTCTGTTACAGGCCTGGGGTGAGTTGGACATGAATTCAGAGTGAAAATTAAGTGATAAATGACAAAGGCCTAATTGGAAATCAATGAATGAGTCCATTTCCTGCCATTGAGTCCAGTGCATTTCCAGGTGGACTTTCATCTGTGCCATGTAGCCCGAGGGTACCTGTGCCTGGCAGTCTGGGCTTGGGATCACACTTGCCTTTTGGGAAGTGTCCGTATGGCTTTTGTACAAATTGTACCTCTGAAGAAGAAAATAATCTCTTTGTGAACTTAACCATTTGCCAGAAAGGTGGTAGTTGTTAGGGTGTCTCAGAAAATAAACTTTCTTCTGCTTTTACATCTTATGCAGGTGCATTTGACAGGGTTGATGTTGACCTATATAGCCTATTGTCCTCAAGTTTGTGCCTTGTCTCACTGCACTGGGGATGTGCTGAGATCTATCCTGAGCTGTATATAGTGGTAAAAAGCTGTATAAAGTGGTAAAACCACTTTAAACTTAGGATAGGATTGAAAGAACGATGTTAATGCACCGTTGCACTGATGGATGACCTGCAGTTGAGATCTTAAACTGCTTGTTTTTTTGAATGCCTGCAGCTGGCCCTGCCAGCTGCCAGAGCTCAGTGGTGGTGGGGGCTGATTATTTATTTATTTATTACTTTTTAGACATAACTGCCAGGCTGCAGAGACAGGGGAATACTGTAAATATTTAAATTTAATTTCCTTCTTGGTGACTCTGCCATCCCTCTTTCTGTTTGGGCGGGAGGATTTAAAAAGGATGAGTCTGTTGTTCACCCAGCTTAAAGCACTTGAACATTCTGCTCTTGTGGTGTCCTCTTGCCCTTCCATCCTCAACAGAAGCAACTCACACCTTCAGAAGAAATACAGCTTGGTTGCTTTGCACTTTCTGATGGGAGCAGCAGCACAGCTGCTGCTGTCTCTCTGCTCAAGGAAGATGGAAAGAGAATCAAGTAAACAGGGAGAGCTCGTGTCATCTTTGGGGGCAGGAGGATTGACTGGTGTCTGCAGTTGATTTAACTTGCAGGATTGCTAACTGTAGAATGAAGCAGTTTATTTGTGCAGTCCTCAAAAGAGGTGTGCAAGGTGAGTGATGCCCCGATTCCTGCTTGTTTGGTTGCAATGTGTGTATGTATGTATGACTCCAGGGTAGCTGTGGGTGCAGAGCTGCCTGCCTGGAGCTGGGCATTGCAGCCACCTGCCCCTGGCACACAGCTCCCTTAGGCTCTGGTGCCTCCAAGAGTTTCCCTGGAGGAGCTGAAGCTGAGCTCAAACCCACTCTCCTTAGGACAGCACAGCTGTTAATGGGGTGTGGAGCAGGAGGTGCCGGGGTGCCTGCAGGCTCTGCAGTGCCCTGCACAGGGCTGGGGGGAGTGGAAACACAGGCAAACCCTTTCCCTTTGCAAGGCTTCAGCAAGAGATCAAAGGCAACCCTTTAACCTTGGGAGATGTTTTTCCTACCCGGACCTGGTTCCACGTGTGCTGTTTCATCCCTGGTTTTGATCCAGACACTCTGTGAACTCACTTGAAGTTTTGCTCTCAGTGTGTCTTTGCTGCATGTTCCTTTCATTTTCTGGAGCACACTCCTGTGCAGTTGGCTTTGAACTATCCACATAGGGGTTGCTGGCCAGAAAAACCAATGTGTTTATATTTAAGACAGTAAAAAAAACAAAATTGAAATTTTTGTAAAAAAGCAGCATTAAAATTTTGTCCGTCCTATATCTGCATATATCTTTTATTCAGTACAGAGCTGAACAGATTAAGTGCTGTATTTTGTAACACCATAAGCCCTCATAACCAGCAATCAGTAAAACATACCTCTGGTCTTAAAAGGTCCTTTTGTTTGTGTCTGCTCTTACTCTACGTCATCTGGTACCAAAAATAACTCTCTCCATCTCAGTGGCATTGCCCATCCAGCATTTTACCACTGCAAGCTGGAGAGCTGATTCCAGCTGTTTGTGAGTCTAAACGTTTGGTGCTGAAGTTGTGTAGCCTTTGTATTGTGTTTTCACTGCTTGCTTGTGGTGGGAAGTGTTGGGTGGGATACACAGACACCTCTGATGGATCCAAACACCTCTGATGGATCAATATTTTATGTATCTAGACTGTGCTGTATAGAGACTTTAACTGAAGTGATTCAGCTTTGCACAGCAGAGTTGGAAGATGTCCACAAAATGCTTTTGCAGAACACATAGGGACTCATGTAGAGGAACATTTTTTTTCCCCAGTGCATTGCAGCAGGGAGATGGGTTTTGTTCTGGCTCATCTGTCTTTTATTTCTGCTTCATGTTTGAGTTCTGAGGTGTGCAAGATGAAACTGCCACCTACAGCAGATCTTGAGGTGCAAAGAGGTTCAGATTGCACATGCAGATAGTCGGTGATTGTTGGGGTCTTTATAGCATCATACAGTGGTGTCATATGGGGTTTTTTCAGCAATGAACATGTTGGAACAATCTTTGTAGTCTTCCTACTCTTCCTTCTTTCGTAGTACCACCAGATGAAAGGCTGATATGGTAGATTCTGGAAAACGGTGTGATGTGTGCCCTTGAGGATTTTTACCTGCTGGAAATGAGGAGAGTTTGAGCTTTCAGTCAGTTATTTCTCTGTAGATTGTGGTCATCCTCTGGCAAACATCTCCAGATGTAATCTGGTTCATCTTTTGGTTAACATGCAAAACTGAAGACTGAATTGATAATGGCACCTAATTTTTAGCTTCCAGGGTTTCCTGTGCTTTGCCCTTCCATAGCTGTTGGCTGAGCTGCTGTCACTTTGTTTTCTTTGACCTCAGCCTTTGAGAACTTGGTGGTTTATTGCTCAGCCCTCACATACTTCCTGTGCCTCCTGACTAAATTCCCAGTGAAAAAAAAACATAACCAGATTTTCTTCTATTTCTTCCTTCAGTGTATATACCAAATTGTGGTTTTCTTTGGAATATTGTCTTCTGCAGAATTCCCTGCCACATTCCCTCCAGTTCCTTAGACATGTTTAATTAAAATTTGATGCTACAGTCTAAGAAAACTTACCTTCCTTTGTTCCTTAAAGGACTGGCAAGTTTTCCTTGATTATCATGAGGCAGCAGCAGAGCTAATGAGTAAAGATATTTTAAAAAAGAGTAAGCCCCAAACCTGAGCCTTGCAGAATGGGATGTCTGGATAACTGTTAGTGACGTACCTTATCTTCTGCTTTATTTTTAGATGCTCTTCTACAACGGGTAGCAGAATTGGAAAAGGTCAATGCAGAATTTCTGCGCACAAAGCAGCAACTTGAGCAAGAATTTAATCAAAAGAGAGCAAAATTTAAGGAGTTATACCTGGCTAAGGAAGGTAAGTCCTCAGTTCTCTGAATTATTCTAAAGTTTATTGAAATTCATCTTCAAATAATCCCTGTGCGAAGCATAGTCTTTTAAACAGGTATAATAAGAATGTAAGAGATTCAAAAGGTGGCTATTGAGCTTCCTGGAATGAATTTTTAGTATTAAATTTAAAGATTTGTCTCATGGATAGGAGCCAGAGCAACTTGATGTCTATGCAGAAACACCACTGGTGAGTTTTAATACTAATTTCCTGAATTCAGAGTGTGCTCTCTGAGCAGGAGCTGATCTGGTAAATGGAAAGGCACAGCCTGGATGCTGTGCTGCTTGTGCTCTGTGGCCTTTTTTTTTTTTTTTTAATGTAGCATTAATTTGTGTTAAATTTCCATCTGAGGTAGGCTTTAAGCAGGCAAACGTTATAAAAGTTTTAATACTGGCCAAGGGCGTCTATTTCAATAACACAGTTTATAGGAAAATTTGAACCTTATGAGCTCAAATATCTGATGAAGGATTGGAGAGTAGAGATAGCTGTTCTGAGAGCCAGATTGATTTATTTCTAATTCTGATGGTTTTCCTGTCTTTAACATACGAAAGCAGAGCCAAAAAATAATGCATTAAGACTGCAGCTGCTGTATAAGCTTATGAGAGCAGAAATACAACAGGCATAATGAAGATCAGATCATACAGCAAGCCTACTTACTTGTTTTTCTAAGGCTGGATGAAAGGAAGTTTAAGATACAAGACACTACTGGTGAGATCAGCAATAATTCTCTCGTTTTGGTACAGTCAAAAAATAGAAAATAAATTGTGATGGGAAAGAAGAAACACCCCAACTTTTAGGTGTACTGAAGTGAAAGGACACCAGAGAATATACAAGCAATTACTTTTCTTCTGTTTGACCTCCCAAAACCTTTTTTCCTCCTTGTCTCCACTACCATTTCCTAAATGTTCATTGGGCTTGTTGCGACCCATCTTTAATACTAAGAATTTTAATGCTACAGAGTCTTGGGCTTTTTGCACAAGGATTAATGTCCTTTTAAGTACCTGATTAGCTCTGGATTCCAAATTCTCTATCAGGAGGTGAGAGCAGCAGGATTGATTTGGCTTTTTGGCACTGAGGGAAATACATGGAAGTAGCTTGGTGTTTGTTGTGTACTGAAGTGATTGCCATTGAAACAGGCTATGTGGGCATAAACCAGTATTTTGTGTCAGTGCTTTTGGAATTAAATATATATTATATGTCCTCCAGAGCTGTTTGTTTCAGATTAGCTGGGAACTCAGAAGGATAATATGAAATTAGCTTAATTTCTGTTTATAGTTGCAACAATTAGAGAAGTAGTGGGTGTTCTAGTGAATGTATCATTTTTCTTAGTTGAAGCTCCATTTTAGTATGGTAAAGAGCAAATTAGGCTTGCATAGTTGTCTTACGTGGCTTCTCCAAAGTGGTCAGAGTATTTCTGTTCAAGAAATTTGAAGTATTCCATCCAAATTGAACACCAACTTGGTGCCAGAAATGGGGGAAAAACTATTTTCCAGTCTGTTCTTACCTTTTCCAGATTCATTTACCAGAATGAGTTAAATAATAAGAACTGATTAAAAGCCCAGTTCACTTTCATCAGGTATATTGATCTTAGTTATATCTAGTGTCTGCTTTGTGGCTGCATCCATGAGAAGATACTCCTTTAATAAAAGGCAAGGGCAAGCAAAGTCAAGAAACAGCATTCCCTGAAGATACCTGCCAACATTTATTCAGTCATTACGGGTAGATGTTTTAATACCAGTGCTCCCTTCACTCCCTTCTGTTCTTTGCCATAGCAACTAGGGCTACACGTCAGATTGAACTCATTAATCAAGCTAAATGTATATAATCCTCCTTTCAGAGGACCTCAAGAGGCAGAATGCAGTGCTGCAGGCAGCCCAGGATGACCTGGGCCAGCTGCGGACCCAGCTGATGGAAGCCCATGCTGAAATGGAGAACATCAAAGCCATAGCCACAGTGTCAGAGACCACCAAGCAGGAGGCCATCGATGAGGTGAAGAGACAGTGGCAAGAAGAAGTGGCTTCACTCCAGGCCATCATGAAAGGTAACAACCAGGCAAGCTGCTGGGATCAGCCACCCTGATGTCTTTAGGGATTTGTGCATGCTCTTCCACTGAATATGGATAATTGTTGTGGATTGGGATTACTACAGAAGGGCTGGATGAAATGTAGTTCCCAAGGTTGGGAAAAAGAGCTTGGTGGAGTCTTTTGTCAACTTGAGGATAGAATTTAGAATTCATGGCCATGGAAACCTCATGTATATGCAAAGCATTTTTGAGGGACTATGTATGTGATACTTCATCCTTCCATGAAGATAAGATAATTTGACAAGCCTGAAAACAGCTTTAGGCTGCCAGCATGATTCTCTTTTTTTCCTTCTGTATGAACACATTTCTGCTCTCATACAGTCAGGTGTCTCTCCAGTACTCACATGGGCCTTCCCCCAGGGTAGTGACTGCACATGCTGCTCTTTCAGTCCTGGGTGGTTTTTTTTCTTGATAGTTCTGATCTATTCCTTGCTCTGTTTGCATGTTGCACAGGTGTTGACATTTCTGAGACAAAGTGAATAGAACAAAAGGATATGAACTGGGAACAGACAATGGCCACAACTGTCTGTTTTCTTAAAGGTTCACAGACAGGATCACACTGTCCAGAGCCTACAGCCTGTTGGCTGTGGGCAGTTTTTCCATCACCTGATTTTGCTTTTCACCCAGAAGAGACAAACCTTCTTGTATATTGAGTACACGAATGTCTGTTTATTTATGATCTACACAGATACATGAACCTAGATTAGGGCTCAGCTGTGCCAGCTCCTGTCCCTGTGCAAACACAGACAGCTCCTTACCTGAGGGGGATATGTTAATGATAGGGAAACAAAAGCTGTGTGAGAAGTTTGAATTTCTTTGCATTTTGGAGTAAATAAGTAAGGTTTTGGTCATTTGTTTGGATGATGTACTTGGAGGTACAAAATGTGCTGCTGAATAGGATGTTAGTCATGTACATTACCTTGGAATTGGGAGTTGCACAGTTTTTGGGGCTTGTTTCTTTGTGTTCTAATGATGGCACTAATTGAAATTCAGTTCCTCTGGATTTTTTACTTATGTATTTGGGTTTTGGGGCAAGAGTCCAAGGGAAGAGAGAGTACCCTGCTGTCCTAGTTTTGATTATACTAAATCATTGTGTGGTTGGAGATGGAGTTCTTAAAGCTCCCTTCTTTATCTTATATTGAAAATAAACTTTGAAAATGCTGTTTTCTAGAGACTGTTCGTGACTATGAGCTCCAGTATCACCACAGGTTGGAGCAAGAGAGAGCTCAGTGGAACCAATACCGAGAGAACGTGGAGCGGGAAATCGCAGAGCTAAGGAGGCGACTGTCGGAAGGCCAGGAGGAGGAAAACCTAGAAAATGAAATGAAAAAGGTACATTGGAATGGAGTTGCTCAGCTTCTGTTTGAAGTTAGGCCTGTGGGGTCATGCATGGGTTCATTGCTATGCCTGCTGTAATTCCTCAGCAATTCACACAGCCTGGGCCTGCCAACTGCCAGCCTTTGTTCGTGGAAGTCATCATGACCTGATCCATTGAAGCCTTAAAGGTTTTGTTTTTGTATCTTATGTGGATTTAGTGACAGAATTGCACCTGGGAAGGTGGTAAAGTTTGATCTTCAGCTTGTAAAAGCGGGCAGCCTTGTAAAGTCACTTGTCATAATGTCAAATGAGCTCAAGTAAAACTACCTTTAGATTTCTCTGAATTGACTGCAGTTTTATAAAGTTTCCTTTACATTTCTGTACCTTTATTTATTTACTCAGGTATTAAAAACTTAAAGTGCCCATTAAAACCCTCAATATAGTCTATCTAAGATGTCTTTTCTCTTTTTTTAAAGTAAAACCATGTTTGTGCATCACAGTACTGCTGCCTTCCTAGGAAATACACAGCCTTGCTGTCACAAAACAGCAGGCTCTGGATGATGGCAAGTAATTGCCCTGGAGTATGGACAGATATTGTAGATGTTCAAAGATCTGTGACTAAGAAAAGTTCAGAGAAGTAGATTGAGGTGCCTTGTCTTGAGTTCAGATTTTCCTTTTTTTTTTTTTTTTTTTTTTTTTTTGTTGAGGTTGAAAGTTTGATATATTTCCTTTTAGGCGGGAAGGAAATTGAACCTGTCATAATAGATCAGTGGTTTATAATCTTTGTTTACGTTATTATAATAACTTGCATTTACATGAATTTGTAGTCTCAGCAGGCTTACCTTAATCTTCAAGGTGTTCTAAGCCAATTTGAAAGTAGTGAATGAACATATATTGAATTCAAGGCATAGGCTAACATCTGGTAATCTGCCACATCACTGCATGTCCTTGTTCCTGCTTGCTGTCAGCAGAAGAAATGCAATGTGGAATATCAAAAACATTCCACATGGGAAACAGTTTAGCTATTTTTAGTCTGTTGTAGCAAGCAATCAGTATTAGTGTTGCAAAGTGGAATTTTTCTGAGACTTAGAGATTCATGCCTATTGCTGGTTGTAGTTACATTATTGCTGTTGGTATTCAGTGGGACTGCTCTTCATGTAGCCCTGATTTCAAAGGTAAGAGTGAGGGCAAAGCCTGTTCTAATCCCACTGAAACTGTAAGACATAAACTATTTTTAAGAAAAGGTTTTAATCTTGTTAAGGAAAAAAAGACTTTGGTTGAAGCTGAATGGAGGTTCAAAACTGGATCAGTGTGGTGAGTCTTGTAGGAGATGCAGAGTTAATAGTGTGAAAGTCCTGGCATTGCACTCCCAACTAACTGCCAATAAACACTTCCAGAAAACAATCTCTCTCAACTGATTCATATTGTTAATCAGAATTTACTGATAATGTACGTTGGAGTTACAAGTTGCTGACACAGCAGCACAGCTCACCTAAACTCAGTGGCCTTAGTAAGAACTTTAGCATAGCAGATAAATAGCATTTTCAACTATAGGCCTTTAAAAGGTAGTTAAATATCCCTGGTGATCCTAAAGGAAAAGGTGATCAGTTTATTAATCCCTGGTTAATAGGAGCTTGGAAAGCTTTCTAGGCCTGTAAAGCAGAGGAACATGTACCTTATGTAATAAGAGGGGGAGGGGGAAATCTGGTTTTCAGAGTGCAGCTTGAAATAATTGCTTAAACTGCTTTGCATGGGGTTTTAATCTTCTTTGTTATTATTAAACCTGTGAGGTTTTTCCTCAAGGAGACTAAGACTTAGATCACAGTTAGGAAAAGGACATTCAATTTTACCTAAAAACAAGCAAGCAAATCCCAAGACCATAAAAAGGTGTGCTAGGCCAGCCAAATAATGAATATTCATGTGCCAGCAGTCAGTGTGAAAAGAGGAATTTTCTTGATCACTTTGGGATGTGCTTTGAAGACTTATGATCAATTTCTCATGCAAAATGGCATTTGCAGACAACAATGCTTATACTCCATCTTTATGTGCTCCTTTGTCAGAAGGGGCATGTCTGCTGGAACACATGGTCTTGTCTGGAAGCAGCTGTCTTGCTTTTCCATGTAAATATATGTCAGGTTGCAGATTGCTAATTTCTATAGAGAATTTGTGTGTTCTGTGATCTTCATCATAAAGCAACGATTTCCAAGAAATCTGTGCTGAAAACTTTGTGTTCTTAATCTCCCTTCCTAACTCCAAAAAGGTGGATACCTTGACCTATTGATTAACACGCTTACCTAGTGATTAATCTTTCCAAAAACTTGCTGGGGATTTATAAAAATCTATTTTCCTGTTGGGCTGTAATACCAGGTAGGTCTGGGGATTTTTGTTTGCACAGAAGCTAAAACGAATCTCCCACAGCAGCATGTATTTCCCTGCAAGTTCTCTGCTGTGTGATGACTGAGCTCCCTCTGGACAACGACTGGGTGGGGACAAGTTGTGCCCAGATTTTGGCCACTGGCAAAATTTGACTTGGCTTTTTTTTTTTTTCAGTCAGACCTCATTTTCCAGTCAGGAAAGGATGTGTTTTGCTGTTGGAGCTGTGATGAATATAAATACCCTTCTTAGCACAGTTGTGTCAAACTCTGAGTAGCAGAAGTCTGCAGAGCAGGTATTTTGTGTGCAGAAAGAGCAGGAAAAGGACAAACCTCCTGTTAGGAAGTGTGCTTATTAGTCAGGAGAGGGGAAATTGAAAGGGGAGAGTAATCAGATTTCTGTGAAAGAGTTGGCCATAAAATCTGATATACACTAAGCTATTTTTGTCAGTAATGTTAAAAAACAGTAGAACAAATTTAGAGGACTTTAAAATGGTTTAGTCCTGCTTTAAAGAGAAGTCCTCAAATTGTCTGCGTGTTTTCCGCTTGTCTGATTTTTAAGGAACAAACTCAGGTATAATGTTACTTGGGATTTCTCCAGGCAGGTTTTTGTTCCTCTGAAAATGACTTGGACTCATTTTTAGCATTCTCTCTCCATGGAGTAATTTTCTTGCTGTGGTCTGTAGGTCCCTCACGGTGGGTTCTGCAGCCCCTGTGCTGGGGGGAAGCAGGTTTTGCTGGGGCAGAAGTGGTTTGGGTGCTTGGTTTAGGTTAAGGGATGAGTAAAGATGAGCTGATTATGTGTAAAACCATGGTCGTTGACAGCCCAGTTTGACAAAATATTAGAAGGAAATAAACAATTTTAAGGATCACACCTCTGGAAGAGTCTGAATAACACCTCCTAGCACAGGAAATTTGATGCTGTGGCACCTCTTGCCACATGTGACAGTATCTTTAAGTAGCATCTTTCAACACAACAGATATTTTCATTTTATTAAAAGGTTGAGTTGAACTTTAACCTCGAGTCTCAGCAATTCTGCTTTACATCCAAGAGCAGGCCCAGGGGCCAGCACTCCTTTTGTTAGCAGAGAGAGGTTCTAAATGTGTGGCTCAAGATCACACTGACCTTTAACAGGGATCCTTACAATATGTTGCAACCACAGTGTCAAACTTCAGCTCTGTTTACCAAGCAGTAAAAGCTGGAGTAATTTTTCTGTATGTGGAATTTGATACAGTTTTGTCTTTGCAGTTGGTTGCTGTTCACTGTCTGGTTTTGCTTTCAGAGAACTTCTGACTGTTTCTCTGAACTGCTTAGTTCCAGCACAGGCACATTTGTTACTCTGTATTCTGTGCTGAGCCATGTGAAACCAGACTGGTAGTGAAATATTGCTGCAATTACCATGAATAATTAGAAAAGAATATGTTGGGCTATATTTAGTCCATATAAACCAGTTATAGATAGCAGTAAATGAATGGAACTGATAAGATAAATGAAATATAAAGCAATGTCTGAAGTGGAACTCCTGCTTCCATCTGTTTGAAAAATGTGACTGATGAGTTGCTGGCTGCAAGTGGCAGGATCTGGGCATGTGTGTGACAATCACATGTCCCTAGTATTGAATTCACTGTTGGGTGATGTCCCTTGCTTTCCTCACAGCTTTTATTCGTACTCCAGCAGTGGCAAAATGCAGCAGAAGTAAATGAAATGTAAAGAAATTTAATTTTGTTTTGTGTTTAGAATTTTCTGTAAAGCCTTAAAATTGTAGTGTTTATATAGCTGACAGGTATTGCATTAATACTTTATTTTGTCTATTAATTTTACGTTAGAAAACTTCAATGGCTAAAAATATTTTCTATTTCTCTTCCTGAAAGTCTTGCTCAGAATCCAGTTGTCAATAAGAAACTGAAAGTCAGAGTAACCTCTAAAACCTGCATTCTAGTCTAGCTTTAAAACCAGACATGAGTGTTATGTTTTACTGTCTGTCTTTGCTGATGGGGTTATGAAAAGTGTCATCTTTTGAAACTTCAGCTTTGGGGCACAGATCTCTGCCCTCCCTCCCCTGCTGAGTTCCTCCAGTAGAAGACAGAGAGCGACTGAGCATTCTGAGCCTCATGCACAAAGCCAGCCCAAATTAGAACTCTGGAATTCTCTGTGCTTGAAGAGTTTTACTGCAGCGAGTGTTTGAGTCTCCTGCTGGCTCTTGGGGAGTCTGTGGAGCTGCTCCTTTCACTTGGAAAATCTGTGATGCATCCATGAAGGAAAGGCAGAGCACTTAAGAAATGAGGATGTCATGGCCACACATTAACATGTACCATCCTGGATTTGAACCCTGAATGCTATTGTCATTTTAATTCTTTCTATTTTTACCTTGCTCTTTCTCTTTTTTTTTCCCTTTCCTTGAATCAGTCCTCTAATTCTGTTGCTCTTTGATCTTCTCAGAACTACTTTTTGAAAAAAATCATGGGATAAATTGTCTATATATAGTTTGAAATATTCAGTACTGTAACACCAAAACCTGATGTTGCATCAGTAGTAATTTAAAGTTGAAAAATTATCTTCTAAAAGAGAACTAAGCTACACTAGGCATTACTGTGCAGCTCCATTTGCTTTTAACTTTTTGATAAGTAACTGCATGGCCAGTACTTCATAATGCACTTATTTTGGGTTTTTTCATGTGTGCTATGTGGCAGCAGGTTGTGGGATAGTTAGGTCTTTAATAACAGAAAAGTGCACATTTTTTAAAATGCATGATCCATAAATTTTCTCCCAGGTATCAAGAGTGATGTATTCACCAACATTCTCTTCTAAAACAGAAATTTGTGGCCTAACCCATACATAGATTTAAAATTTAGTTGCCTTCTGTAAATGGAGTATTGTCACAGAGGTGGCTTCTGAACTAACTAAATAGCAGTAAGATGAGCACTGAAAGTGGAAGTTTAGTCAGCTTTTTTGTGTTGACATAGAAATTTTCTCCAAGTGTCTTCAGTAATGGGAACTGTTGTGCAAATTACGATGATGTGTTAAAATTTATTGTCTTAACTTCAGGCTCAGGAAGATGCTGAGAAGCTGCGTTCGGTTGTGATGCCCATGGAGAAGGAGATTGCAGCCCTGAAGGAGAAACTGGCAGAAGCTGAAGAAAAAATAAAAGCAGCATCAGAGGTGAGGTGGAGCTCTAACTGGATCCTGATTTATATCTTGCAGTGTGCTAGTCTGATGCAGACAAGTCAAATATTTTAAGAGAGAAAAAGGTGTATTGGGAAACTCTTCATGCCCTTCTTGTCTCCTGTTGCTCAAATGCCATGTCTGGCCTGTATACATTTTTGCATCTTTCTGTTTTGAGAGCTGCAGTGTGTGTGTGGGATCTGCATTTAGAATAAATTGCACAACTTCAGGTCTTCTAGTAATAGAAAAAGCTCTAGAAAAATACCTGCTTTGCACCTCTCCCAACCACCTGGCCTCTGGGTTATTGCCACACTTTGAGCCACAGAGAATCAGACTTTGCCATTTCAAAGGCTTAAAGGCTATCAGATGGAAGATTTGGTATTGTAGGGCAGGAAAGCTGTCCCCACCATCAGTGGCATCACAGCCCAAGGCTGTCCTGAGCCCTGGGCTGGCACTGGCACATCCTGTCCCGTGCTGTGCTGAGGAAGATGACCAGCAGCTCTGTGGAGCCACTTAGGAATTGCCTGAAGGCTTTGGTTTCCTCTAAGATAAAACCTCCTGTGATTTCTGACTCAGCAAACCATAAAACTCAATAGTGCCGTAAAGAAATCGTCCAATTTGTCCCTTGTTCCAAGATGGGATCCATTTCTCCAAGCCTGATAGATATTTATGTAACCCTGTTTTAAAAGGTTCCCACTGGACATTCTGCAGGACACTCATTTCAGTTCTTTGTTAACTTTGCTATTTAAAAAAAGCAAAAAGAAAAAAAATCCAAATATATTTCTTCAGTATTTCGTGATATAATTGCTCTTTGTTGACAGATTTTCCTTCCTTTTTGCAACAATCTTTCATGAGTGTGAAAGTTTCTTTTCTTGTCTGTCCCCAAGTTTTCTCTCTTCTTAGGCTTAGTTCAAGCTTGCCTTGTAGTCATTTTTTCTGACTACTATGATTACTGTATTTTGAACTAAAGAGTTCTTGGTTTATCAACATTTATCAGCTATTTAGTTCCTGGCTATCAGCACTGATTAAAGGATCACTTCACGGTCTGCTTTCCTGAGATACTTGCCTTTTTACCATCTCTGTGCTCTGTGCTGCTGCTGTTATCTAGCTGTTATAACTGTGATATGCTGATGGATTTTACTTAGAAGAATTTTAATGAGTAACTTACTCAGAAAAAAATACAGGCACTACTTGCACACTGGTAGTTGAAAAGTTGTGATTTCTGGAAATAAACTTGTCCTTCAGCACCTATACATTACCTGAACAGGCAGCACTGTGACTTCCAACATAAAGGAAATGTCTGAGAGTGTCCCCCCACTGAGCTGGTAATTCCCTCATTTTTTTCAGGTTAAAGAGCTAAACCATTATTTGGAAGCTGAGAAGTCGTGTAGGACAGACTTGGAGATGTACGTGGCTGTCCTCAACACCCAAAAATCAGTCCTGCAAGAAGATGCAGAGAAGTTGAGGAAGGAGCTGCATGAAGGTACCAACCTAATAATAATCCTTTGACTCTCTTCCACTGAGGATGCAAAACCCAATAGAGCTGTTAATTCTTTTCTTACTTCTTATTTGAGTTGGATTAACAGAAATTGGGAGGGGGAAGCATCAGTTTTAAATCTGAAAGGCTTTAAAATATTTGCAGAAGAATTGAATGTGAAGTTCCTTTATGACAGAAAAACAACAGAGCTATTCATTCCCCCAAGGCTTGTTGTTGAATATCTGCTAATTTCTTAAAGTATTGCAAGCTTCATTCTTGCCAGAGTGATTTTAGGTGTGTATTGTGGTTGTGCATAATTCTGAGCACAATTTCCATAATGTGTTGACCTTCAGACAGTCTTCTGAAACCAGCACTAAAAAAAAAAATAAACTATTAGAACTCATGGATGAAGTTGAGGTATTAGTCTTCTCACTGGGAAATCTTGAACTGTCAGTAATACATCTCTAATCATGAGCCAAGTTTGGAAATTAGGAAAACAGTATTTGAGATAAGACATTATTATCCTAAATAGTTGTTGAACAAAGCCTGACTGTTCTTGATTAGAACAATAATTACTTTTATTCCTGAAAATGCTTTTTCTTTTGGAAAAGATATTTAAACAATTGTGGCTCAGAAGGATTTTTTTCTTCTCTGTTTGCACAGTTTGCCACCTCCTAGAGCAAGAGAGGCAGCAGCACAACCAGCTGAAACACACGTGGCAGAAAGCCAACGACCAATTCCTGGAGTCCCAACGTCTGCTGATGAGGGACATGCAGAGGATGGAAATCGTTCTCACCTCGGAGCAGCTCCGCCAGGTGGAAGAGCTGAAAAAAAAGGATCAGGTTACTTGCTGCTTTTCTCCTTTTCCTTTTATTTTTTAGTAATACTGTAGGTTTACTGTGGTGTAACAGGTATGGAAATCACATGTTGGAGGCAAGTGTGGTAATAGCTCAGAGAATGAGAACTGACAGTTTTAACAGGAATCTGCCCTTTGAGTGACAGCTGGCAGTTATAACAAACTCCATTTGGACAAGTATTTTAGTATTGATGTGTAGGAACTTTAATGTTGCCAAAAGGTAATAATATCCAGAAATTAATCTTGGAGAAAGAAACAGTCATCTATGATGCAAAACATCTGAGTTAAAGATGTCAGCAAGTTTCACTTCTTTCTAGGCTTTTTCAGTCTTCCGGTACATATCCTAAGCAAAAATTAAGATTTTAATTTGAAATTACCTTAAACAAGGGATTGTGTACATACTTAATGACTTAGTGATCTATTATGTCTTTTTTTTTTTTTTTTTATTCCTTATATTCCTTATATTCCTTATATTCCTTATATTCCGTATATTCCATCATTTAGTGATCAGGGCACTTCCTGTTTCATGTTTTGTTTTAATGTTCATGCATGTATAAAGGCTGTTAATGGGTCCTTTAGGGATGTAAATATGTTACATATATATATTCTATACAATAGCCAGTGTACCAGCTAGTTTTGTTACCTATTTGGTAATCCCTATAATTGAAATTTTGATCTAGGTTATATGGTTTTTGAATAAAATCATTCTAGAACATGAATCAGCCACTAAACTTGAGAAGTAAGTTCTCACTTAAATCAGTTTGGGTGCCTTGTGAAATCAACACTATTTATGAACTAAAAGAATATTTATGTGAGAAACACTGGGCTTTTAATCAAAATAGTCCTTTTCAGTGTTTTCTTTGTAGTTTAGTTTATTATGAAAGCTGATGTTGTGTAACTATTGCAAATTGACCATTTTACATCTATTCTCTACTGACCACTGATTTCCAGGAAGAAGATGATCAGCAGAGGCTTAGCAAGAGAAAAGAAGAGAAGCAAAAGGATTCAGATGATGAAACAAAGGCTTCATGTTCTCTGGCCCCTGAAGAAACCCTTACCCAGCTCTCTAATGAAGAGGTAAAATAATTGGATCTTTCACTTGTGCATTCCTCAGGGTGTTCATTGCAAATACAAATGCAGAGTTACAGCCCTTTATTCTCTGTAGCTTCTAATCTTGTTAGGCAGTAAAAAATCCTTGGAGCTGCAGTTGAATCTATAAATTCTAATAAAGATTGGGAGACAATACTGCAGCATCCTGGGAGGTGCCATTAAAAATGGTAGTTTACATTTTGAATTCTGGAGGTTAACTGCTGGTAGATTCTCTTGGGGTTTCTAAGCACATTCTAACACACCTAAATTGTCCAGGATTAGGCCAATTATAGCTGAGCATTCAGCATGAGTGTTGTAGCTACTTAGCTAACCAAGTTGTTGAATTCTGTACTTATAATTTCTCAGGTTCTGTTTTAGTTTTGTGAGTCAAATGAAGGAAAAATTAATAAAAAGCCACTAAGTTTTTGTCCTGTAGGAACTTATTTAACCTTCAAGAGACTTGAGAATTCACAGAGTGAGCCAGTGATTTGCCTGGTTTCTTTATCATTTTTGAAGGGAGAAAAAAGTATATCCTTTATATATGTATTCAAGAGTCTGCCCTTTACTTTTATCAGGAGTTTGTAACAGTTCAGAATGCAGAAAGATATTCAGAATCATGAGGTCTAAATGTAGCTGAGATCTAGTTCTACCCTTTAGCCTACAGTCAGAACACAACTTTCTATTTCAAATGATGTTTGTATCTTCAGTGTCCAGATATGCAAATGAGACATATTGGTGGTGAATAAAAATTTATTTTCTGGTGTTCTCTTTAATCTCAGTTCATAGGATATTCTTTAGTCCATCATTCACAGCATTTATTTGATTCTAAGATTTATCCGTAATGGAAAAAATTGCATTTTGAGAAGGAGCATAATTTTCAGAGTGTTTAGGGTTTGTATGTGTGTTTGGTTTTGTTATTTATGACCTTTTTAGCTGTACAGAATGTGTTTTATATGTTGTAATGAATGATATTATTGACCAGTTCTTACCACTTGTCATCATTTGGCTTCTGAGCTCTTCTCTGCTGAGCAGTTTGCAGTACAAACAGATGATTTATTAATATTTTTTTTTGTTATCATAGAACAGCTGTAGCCTGAAAATGTGGTTTTATATAAGTCTGTCTTCTCTTGATTTTTTATGATGATCTTGTGTATATACATGTAAATATAAATACTACACCTAAAAATTATTAAAGCAAGGCATTTACAACAGTCATAAAACAGTAGGACATTATATATCTGTATTATAGGTTATAAGCATCTATATGAAGTGTGAGCAGCCTGCTGATCTCTGGGCCTATTTCAGAAATGGTAATTTTTCTCAAGAGGCTGGTTTCCAGTGTTACTTCCTTATGTGCCTAATGGCCAAGCAGAAGTGCACAATATTTTGGAAGGTATTTTGAAAGCAGTCATATGCTTTTTAAATAAGGTGTTACTGCTTTCTTTTCAATGCTACAGAAAACAAAAATAGATCAAGAGGCTCCATGTGCCTGATGCACGTCACAGGACAGTTTGTGTGGCTTTTGGTGCTGGCATTCCCCAGGATACCTTTCTGTCTAAGCCCAGCCTTTTCTCTTTTCATTTTGTTCTATGGACAAATAGTCTTGCAAAGAAAATATTTTGTATTTTGTCAGACACTCAAAGGAGAAGAAAGAAATAGAAGAACAACATTAACTTGTCAGTATAGAATAGATTGTAATACATTTTTCTCTTTATTTTTTATGTTAAGTCAAAGCTTTTTGTTTTATGAAAGACTTCTGAATTTACTTTTGGAAGAGGAGTATTTGCCTCTGTTGTGTAGATTATAGTTGTAGAAGGGATGTTACAAGTACGTCTCTTCAGAGAAAGCATGTTGCCTCAAATATTGGAAAATGGAAGATGACTGTGTCCTTGATTGTCTGGCAGGAAGGCAGCCTTGCAAAAATGCTCTGTTAACAGATGACTTTTTTTAACTTGTTTTATTTGTTTTTAAATTGTAGCTGGTTCATTTCAGCTCTGTGTCCCTTCCTCTGCCATCTTCAGCTTAGTGATCAGATGTTCTTCCCAAAGCAAATTCAAATTTAACTTTACCATGTCTGATAATAAATGTCCAGCATTCCTCTTGTACCATACTTCTAAACTGGAGTAAATAATTGTTTTATTGCTTGTTTTTTAATTCCAGGTGCATGTGAATAGCACCCATGGCTCAGTCCATTCCCTGGATGCAGACTTGCTTCTTTCCTCTGGCGAATCCTTCAATAAACCAGATACTGATATGTTCAAAGATGGACTGCGGAGAGCACAGTCAACAGACAGTCTGGGCACTTCTGGATCCTTACAGTCCAAAGCTTTAGGGTACAACAACAAAGCAAAATCTGCTGGGAACCTGGATGAGTCGGATTTTGGACCACTTGTTGGAGCAGATTCAGTGTCTGAGAACTTTGATACGGCTTCCCTTGGATCCCTGCAAATGCCAAGTGGGTTCATGTTGACCAAAGATCAGGAAAAAGCAATCAAAGCTATGACACCAGAGCAAGAAGAGACTGCTTCCCTGCTCTCCAGTGTCACCCAGGGCATGGAGAGTGCTTATGTGTCTCCCAGTGGGTATCGCCTGGTCAGCGAGACAGAGTGGAACCTGCTGCAGAAGGAGGTGAGTGCTCCTACCTTGGGAGTGCTGTGGGCAGGGCTCTGCCTCCTTGGCTCTACATAGAGTCTCATGTGAAAGGAAAAGGTCATTTCCTATTCACTTTTCCCTCTTGGAATGCTGCTGTAGTAAAGCACATCCAGTGTCAGGTGTATGAGCTGGCCCGGTTTGTGAGACAGGCAGCTTTAATAAACACTGGATAATTTGGATTTTGAGGAGGGTCTGGAAGAGGAACTCAGAATTATGTGAGAGAATGAAAAAAGGTAGGAGAACTTAAAGAATAAGAGAAAATGGGAAGTTGAGGGAAGGGCATTAGAGTGGAGCTGGGGCTGAGTAGAGAAGGCAGAGAGGAGCAGGAGCAGCAGAGCTGGTGCTGCTCTGTGTGCCAGGGGTGTTTGCTGAGGGCTCTGCACGAGGTGCAGTTTGGAAATGAGCAGCCAAACTGTGCCCAACGCACGAAGGACCACAGAGAGGCTTCAGGAAATCGCTGGGGACTTGCATCATCAGAAACCCATTTCTGAGAGCAGCAAGCAGCAGATAAGACCATGCCCTGGGCCAGTTGCTGTGTGGATGACAAGGAAATTGTTGCTTCTGGGTGTTCTGCCTGTCAATTTTTCAGCAGCTGCATATGGTGGCAGTTGAAAGCTTGCATTTGCTTTCTTGCTGAAAAGGGGGAGTATTTTGGGTTTCCTGTGGTTTCTCTTTCAGAGGAAGAGGGGCCAAGGAGTAACACTTTAGGGGCAAGAAAAGGTGGGGAGAGATAACTATCCATACTGATGAACAGGAGGACAAGATAGGGGTAAAAAAAAAAAAAAAAGAATATAAGAATGTAGTGAAGGAGAAGAGGCCCAATAAAGGACAGATGAAGTGAAGAACTAGTGACGTTTTTTTTTCTCAATTTGTTGAAATTTAACTTAGTGCAAATCATTGCTTAGGAGGTCTCTCCAAACCTGTTGTAAAGTTGCTTTGTTGTTGTTGTTTTTGTTTTCCTCCTAATTTGCTATATCTGGAGAAATTGCAGCATCTTGAGCTCAGAGCTGAGTTAAATCCCTACTCTTGAGTATTTCCTTGCCCTGTTGACATTTTGATGAGGCTTTGCTTCAGCCCTTTCTCAGAATCCAGAACAGAAATGCATCTTCCCACGTGTTTCTGGAGGCAGGAGCACACGCTGGCTGTGAATGCCATTTGCTGGGGGTGGGACATGGAGCAGCAAATACAGATACACATTCAGCTCAAACTTGACCTGCAGCTGGAGCTCTGAGAAAACTTCACTTTGTCCCCTTGGTCAAAACCACTGCAGTTCCAAAATGATAGCAGGTTTACTCTCTTTCCCTACTGCCCACCCAACGCTGTTATTTTCTTCTCTCCTGTTTGGTTTCTGTTTGTCAAAAGGACACAATCAGTGACTTGATGAACTCGTTGTGTCATGGCTTTTTGTGCCAGTGATGGGACTCATGGCAGGAAAAGCTGATTTTGAGTTATCCTTCACTTTTAGAGCAACTCAATCCTGCCATTGTGTGATTCTGCCACGTTTACCTGTCATGTTTTGTGGTGACACAACACTCCTGAGTGTGTTTAGCATTCCTCCATCCCCTGGAGACTTCCCATGGCTCATGGCAGGTGCTGACTCTGTTCTGCAGGTGCAGAATGCAGGGAACAAGCTGGGCAGGCGCTGTGATATGTGCTCCAATTATGAGAAGCAGTTGCAAGGGATCCAGATCCAGGAGGCTGAGACCAGAGACCAGGTGGGATTTCTCTTCTTGCTCTAGCCAGGCTTTTGCAGCTTTTTGAATTGCTGAGGATGAAACAATGAGCCATCTGCTGTTTTATGCATTGATTTTAATTGACCAATATCAACATACTGGATAAATTGACATGTTATTGACATGATTTATTATTCATGTGTGGTCATGAGCTCCAACATGTACATATTCCTTAAGAATTCACCATGAAGAACCACTTTGTTTGGTGCTTTAAGACCATGCAGTAAAGGCACTGTTCTATAAAGAGTGTTATGCCCATGCTGAAGTCAGTATCTTTAATAATTTATATTTTAAAATGCTTGTCATGCATTAAATTCTATTATCTTTGATACTGTAAGAACTGGTAACAGAAAAGGACCTCATCCTAGCAGCATAAAATGACTTTTAAGTCTTGGAGGATATTTGTTTCCTGCTATATACTAAAGTACAATTTTCAGATGGGTGTGGAAGGCATGAGTCACATTCTGCTTTGAAATGAGTGATTGAAGTCATTACATGGCCATGGTCCAGTGCAGTTTGATGTCCTGTGTTTCCTTAGAGGGATAATCTGTGCTGGAGGCTCTTTCAACAACAAAGCAGCTTCTGGATTGTGTAGGATTTTTGAGGGATTTTATGTTGTGGTTTGAGGAGTGAAAGGGGTTCAGGAAATAAATTCTCCCCAGGAGAATGGGAAATGAATTAATTTTGTTGTGACAACACAGGTGAAAAAGCTGCAGGTGATGCTGAGGCAGGCTAATGACCAGCTGGAAAAGACAATGAAAGATAAACAGGAATTGGAGGATTACATGAAACAAAGTGCTGAAGACTCCTCTAATCAGGTACAAGCATTTGGTAATTGTAATGGAGGAATCATTAAATATTCTTCTAAAATGCATTACAAGAACTTGTGTTTTGTTAGAGATGGATGGGCTACTGGCTGTAGAGGCAACACAGATGAGAACTTCAGGGTTAGTTACGCTCCACCCGAGTCTGCCACACTTTCTGGATAAATCAATTATGTCTCTAATACTGTGTTACCCAGTTTTGGCCTTAAAATAACATCTCTAATCTTGAAATCCATGACAGAGTGGCAATAGGAATTTGATAATATTTGAATTTTGGATTCACCTGTGTATGAAATGACCCGAACTTGCAAAAGGAGCCCTGTGCTCTGGACACAGCCTTGTTGGTGGAAGAGTGGTCCTGTTTCACCAATTGCTCTTGTCAATACTTGACACCCAGTTAATGGACTTGTGGTGAAGAATGCAGTTAATGGGGAGCTGAGCAGGCAGTAGCAGGTCCAAAATGTTCTCTGGACTCCTTTAAAATAATTGCCCACTGGAAAGATTTTCAGTCTGACATGTGTACCTAATTCTTCTGGAACAGTGAGAACAAATATAATGGGTGGTAGTCATAGTTAAAAAGAAAAAAAAGAAAAAAAAAAGTAATCACGTTTGGTCTATTAAAGCTTACAATGGTATATGTACAAGACACTGAATTTGCTTCAGTTGAGCTGGAACTTCCTCTCTTCCATCCTACTCAATATTTTTTCATACTAAAGAAACAGCCGTTAGACAAAGTCCAGCTTAGACAACAGGAATATGTTTGTATGATGTTCTGCTGTTAATTATGTAATGCTTAATCTTACTTAGATGTGTTGTTGTGGAATAACCTGTAAAGTTTTTGAAGGTGGGTGCTTTCAGAGTAAGGTACAAAAATTCAAAAAATGCTGAAGACTTAGATAAAAGCCCTGCAGTTTCCCTTCAGTGTCTCTGAACTGGCTTGCATTTAAATTTTATTAGAATTAAGTGATTCAGAGTTTGGTAAATAGAATATAAATAAATAGTTGGTGCAAAAGCATCATCTCTTCTTACAGTCTGGAGTTTCATTCCTGCTTTACTGAGTGAGGAATTACCTAAACTTCAGTCTATTAGTTTGAAATTTCAAAGTATCTTACTAGGTACTTTGTAGATACTTAACAGATACTAGTAATGATAACAGGCTAGAGGACTGGTGTGGTTATTTCTTTTTCCAAATCTGTTCCATGCTTTATTTCTTACATGTCTGTGTGGCTTTTCTTTCTTTAAGATCTCCTTGCTCATGGCCAAGTGTCAGAAGTCAGAGAACTTCCTCAGTGAGCTGCAGCAGGCGTTTCTGCAAGCAAAGAGAAGTGTCCAGGAGCAAATGGTAAAGAGAGGTTAATCCCAGAAATCCTTGTTTGTGTGACCTTTGGAGCTCAGGGTGTTTGTGAAAGGCTCTGTCTGCCCAGCCTGGGTTGGCTGGAGAGGGCTGAGCATCTTCACTTGTGAAGGGACTGGTCTAGTCCAGCTCTCATGCTGGAGCTGGAACAGTTTGTGTCAATCTGTGCTGCTGTTCATGCACATTCAGGAGTATGGAGATCACTGGTTGTCTTTTCCCTTATTTGTTACCTAATTTCATGCTTCTTTAGTATCTTAATTTCACCTCAAATCTGAAGACAGTAGATTTTCTCAAGACTGTTTTTTAGGATTCATCACAAGTACCATCATTAGTGAATATTTTCTCAAGTTTTAGAGATGAATGATCAGTGCTGTTGCAGGTCAGACTTAAAATACCAGCCCTAACACCCAGGGAGAGAGATGCATGAGAACTTAATTTTTTTAACTATTTTGAGCATCTTGTTGGAATTAAGCCAGGGAATAGGAAGAGGACTTCATGTTCTAGAACTAACTTTGACTTCTTTAGAGCAATTCATTCCCTTCTATATTAGAATCAAATTTCTTCTTTTTTCCTCTATGGCACAGCATTTTTGGGGCACCAAGAGAATTCATCCTCATGAACCCTGTATTGCATTTTTGGGGTCTGGGGTTTTGGTGTAGAACATCAGGACATTGCTGGCAGAGATGTTCTGTCCAATGCTCTGCATGGGAGCATGTCTGGTGGAGGTGCAGGAGAGTCAGAAAATGTGTTGATCTCAGAGAATGTGAGAATTCTGCAGAGAATTCTCCTGCAGAGAAGTTCTTCCCCCTAAAACACAGCTCCTGCCATTGCTCAAGTCCCTGGTTCCTCATTTCCATTCTTCTTGGGAAAGTTCACTGCATTTTTTTTCTTTTGTAATGCAAGCAAAGCCAATTCCTCTCTATCCGTTTTCTTTCCATGGGATCAGCTATTCTGATGTTTTCCTCAGAGGACAGTGGGAGGTAAACACCCACCAAGGAAAGTTTCAGGGTGAACGTTTCAGGTTTTTTGGATAACCTGCTCTTGCAGCTGAGTGCTGAGGCTGTGTTACATCCCTGCCAGCTCCTGAAAGCACATGTGATTCCCCACTCTCCTTCCCCTCCATGAGCCCAGCTAATGGATAAACACAGGAGGAAAGTGGGAGACTGAACAAAGCTGTATTTGTCACTTGCTCCCTTCTCTCTGCCTGGACACTTAAAGTTAACCTTGCCTTTATTTCTGGTGCACAGGCAAGAGGGAGCTGGTTGTGTTGATTCACACCATCATTTTGTTTCCTTCTTTAAAATAGTATCAATTCACCAGCCTTTTGAAAGCAGTGATAGTAAATGGGGCAGAAAAGATCTGAACATGACCCTAAGTGTGCAGTTATGCTTTTCTTTGCATTGGAGGCTGTCCTGACACAGTCAAGGGAGCAGGTTTCTGAAGAGTTGGTGAGACTGCAAAAAGATAATGAAAGTCTTCAAGGAAAGCACAGCTTGCATGTGTCCTTACAGCAGGCTGAAGATTTCATTCTACCAGAAGCAGCAGAGGTAAAACATTTTTATATCATTAACACCAACAGTGCTTGTGACTTGATCTCACTGGAATATTATTCTTTATCTAAAAGCTGTCTCAAACAGCACAAAGAACAGTAATTGGGATTTTAGCCCTGGAAGTCTGTGATGGACAAAGCCAGCAGTGTGATCCCCCTGTGCCATGCCTGCTTCAGGGTGTGGATGGATTGTAAAACCAGTTAGCTGTGGCCTGGCAGCTGCTCTGTGCTCAGTGGTGTGTGGGTTTGGCCCAGTCCAGCCACTTCAAGCTGTGTTTTGCTGCTGGGCACACAAATGTTCACTCACCAGGGCCCCACTGTATTGATTTAATAATTCAAATGAAGTCAATCACTTCTGTCCACTTAAGACCAACAATAATCCAGAGCCTTGAATAATGATAAGCCTTATCATCCCTTTCATGGCCATTCCCTGGTGTTAAGCCTAAAAGATCTGGGGGGCTGAAGGGCAGGGGGAGCACCATAAACCTGTGGGGATGTGAATCTTCCCATGCTTTCATTTCCTGTGACCAAGCAAACTGTGACTTTACCACCTTGCTGGAAGCACCTTGGTCCTTGTGCAGATGCCCCAGTTCTGGGGCTGATGGACAGAAAAATACTCATTTTTGCTAATCTTTGATGCAGGAGCTCCGTGAGCTGATCCTGAAGTACAGGGAAGACATCATCAGTGTGAGGACAGCAGCAGATCACCTGGAGGAGAAGCTGAAGGCAGAGATCCTGTTCTTGAAAGAACAGATCCAGGCTGAACAGTATTTGAAAGAAAATATAGAAGAAACTCTACAGCTGGAAATAGAGAATTGCAAAGAGGAAATAGGTGAGCAGGGGGGAATAGTCTCAAAGTAGGAATATTAGAATGTAATGAGAAAGACTTGATTTTGTAGTAGGCTTATCTGAATTCTAAATACTGTCCACTTCTGATAGCAGAGACACCAAAGCTGTGCAACTGAAAACAAAAGTATACTTGTTTGCTTTTGAGGTGCCTTTGATGTAACACAAGCTTAATTCTCCTTTAAATATTAACAGAAGAAAGAGGGTGTGAACAGTTTCATGTTTCTTGCATTTAAGCTTTAATATTCTTGGTTTTCAGCTTCCATTTCCAGTTTAAAAGCTGAACTGGAAAGAATAAAAGCAGAAAAGGAACAGGTAAGAAGCCTTTTCACTGTGGGATTTTTGGTTTTGGTGTTATGTGTTTTTTTCTTTCCTGTATTGGTGCCAGTGTAGGAGTAGGACACATTCATAGTTCCGTTCCTTAAAACAGAACTGTTTTTAACTGGTTTTTTCTGTTTTATTAATCTGTAAACTTAAGTATTGGATTAACTAATTCCTAGCTAATACTAGGCTACCTAAAACTGACCTAAATGTCAGGTTTGGACATTTCTCTCCAGCTCCAAAAATAAATAAATACAGAGAAAGAGATGTTATTTAGGTGTTTTCTCTGCCCCTAGAAGAGATTATTGAGATGTGTTTCTGAGCCCCAGAAAGATATATAGACTTCCTTATGGAGGGACTGTGGCAGATGGAAATGTTAGGAAGTTTAGTTAATATTTCCTATTATTATTGTTATTGTTATTGTTATTATTTTACAGTTGGAAAGTTCTTCCCAGGAAAACCTGCAGCAGCTGGAGAGTCTGCAGGAGGCAAAGAACACCCTAGAAGAACAGCTGAAGAAGGAGACTGCAGCAAAGGTAGCTATGATGTCTGCATGTGAAGTGTATCTGCAGCTTTTGTGATGATCAGCTGTGTCAGAGAATGTGGCACTACATAAGAATGAAAAAAAGAAGCTTTTGAATGTTGGTAAGAAACTGGCAGGGAAATAAATCATGTCCTCTGGATGTGGTTTAAATCCTCAGCCCTGTTGCTTTTCACTGGCATTTGTGAACGTGGTGGGTCTGAATTGCTGCTGACTTGAATATCCCTTGGATTGTCATCCTGAGTTAAGCCTCAGTAACGTTCCTACTGAGGAGATTTCCCATCAGGAAAGTGTCCTGATAACCAAACCTTAGGGTGATGCTTTTGAAGAAATGTTTTGTGCTTGCTGTAGGGAGGGGCTCTACTTCAGCACTCAGGTGAATTAATTGTTAGCTGAGCACTTGCTCTCTGCCCTCTCTTCGTGTGGTTTTGGTTTGTATGCCTTTTCCCCAAATACTTTTCTGACTAGAATTCAGGAGACCAAGACAGTTATATTTCCAGCAGCAGATTACTGCCCTTACCCATGATCTTACTTCACTAAAACTCAGAACTCTACCTCTGGATTTTGAGATCCCTGGCCATGGTGCTGTTAAAAGACTTTAGGCTTTTTCATGCTTTAACAAGTCTATTGACACCTGTTAATGGGTGTTAGCCCCTGATTTTGCACTTAGGAAAACTGAAGTGTCAAAGCACTGGTTTAGTTTATTGCCAAGACCTTGTGAACACTGTGCTGCTTTGCTCTGGTATCATATTTAATCAATTTATACGAGCTGCTAATTTTTATTCAGTTCAAGCATGGCATAAAGAATCTTTTCCTCCTCAGGCCAACCTTGAGCAGCTGGTGTTTGAAGAGAAGAACAAAGCTCAGCGATTGCAGACTGAATTAGATGTCAGTGAGCAAGTGCAGAGAGATTTTGTAAAGCTTTCTCAGACACTTCAGGTAAGAGAGTCCAATCAATGTGTAAGGGGCTACTTTAGTTTCATTATTTCTCCAGAGCTGTGTAAAATAAGAAATAGCACTGTAAATATTCTTATGTTGGTATTTATGATCTATTTTAGAATTTGTTAGTGTAATAAACTGATCAGGTATTCCCATTATGATATTATTATTGGGATTTTATTCTGATTACTTGGGTTCAGCCAATTTTCAGCAGCAAAGACACACAGTTATTGTACTAAAAGAAACTGTGCAGAGCCATGAGTGATGGTGCTTCCAGAGCTATGTTTTTTCTTGTCCATCTCCTGATGTTTCTAGTGTGATATTTTCATGGCAGATCATTCAGGTGCAAATATTTGAGGACAAAGTAAGGAACTGGTACTGTTCTGTGTGAATATATGAAATGGTTCTTTGTGTTACAGTTACTGCTTTCTGTTTATACATTCTAAAAGTCTTATCCCTGCTATTGTCACTGTTGTTATCCTTGTATTTCCTCCAAGAACTGGAACCTGTGGTTGATGTGAGATGCCAAGAGGTGGCTGAAGGGAGGAGTTTTGTTAGGGATGTCCCTGAGGCTGATTCTGGTTTGTCAGGCTGTTCTCTCCTGCTGTGGAGAGCAGTTTGTGTGTGGAGAGTGACTGTCAGTGTCCTGGGGAAGCCAGGCTGGGCTGGGCTCACCTGCAGGGTTTGTGTTCCCAGAGTTGCACCTCCTTTATGTTCCAACTCAGCTCACAGAGGAGGTGCTGAATTTCAGCCCCATCTCCTTGGAGTCCTTGGCCGGGCTGCTCAGTGACATCCAGCAGAACTAAAACTACACATTTTCTGAGTCAGGCATTCAGATTTATTTGGAAAATGAAAAGTAGAATATGGGAGATTGTTTACTAGACACAGTTTAGCTGGATGGACAATAGAGATGTGTTCTCTCTGGCTCTGTCTGTGTCTGGAAGAGTTGGAAGGACAAAGGAGACTATTGAGTTGTCCTGCCTAGGGAAGTTGGTTCTTGTTTGTCATCATCCTCTAGTGTTGGTTTTTGAAGTCCTCCATGCAGTTTATGTAGTTCTTAGAGCAGACATAGCCACCACTTTGAAGATGTGTGGTGGACTCTCCCAAAACTTGCAGGTAGTTTAGTAAACCTTCAATATGAGCTCAGTAAGAGTTGTGGTTCTGTGTTTTGTGTTTTCTTTCTGCCCTAGCAGTTATTGCACATCAGTTTGTGCTCCAGTTTAAGCAATGGTTTGCTCCATCTGCACTGTACAGTGTGAGATGAGCATCAAAGGAGGATTGTGGTTTCTTGGCAGGGTTATTCCCTTCCCTGGCCTTGTCAGGGAGAGCCTGGGCAGGAACCCCTTGTGTGAGGGGTCCACTGGCCAAGTTACTCATCAGCAATTAAGAGGAAGGGCTGAAAATCAATTAAATGCTAGTTGAAAATTTATAACTGAAAGCCCAGATCCTATTGCAAAGAATGTGAAAGTCTGAATGTGATAAAGAAATCAGTTGTGCTCCCTTCATTGATGTCACCACAGTTCTGCTGGGCCTTTTTCAGCATATAGGAAATTGCTTAAACTGGATTATCAGCAAAGCAAGGAGTGAGCTTGGAAAGGGGATGTTTCCTTCAAGAGCATTTTTGCTGTGATCTTGAGAAGCTCCAAGGCACATGTTGGGCTGCTCCTTTAGATTCTTTCTGGGAAGGTTTCCTTTGCACATCTCCAGTTTCTAGTACAGTGTCAGTGACTGAACATTAGACAAAACAGAGAGTGATGGTGATGGCTTGAGCCCCTCAGAAAGTGGGGGTTACTGTAAAATCACAACTGCCTCATGTCTCCCCTCCTCTCATCTTGGGCTCAAATTAAGCTTGTGCTCCTTCACCTTGCATTTCTTCAGCCCCTGGTGGTGTTTGATGCCTCAGGGGCTCCCTTTGGGTTTGGCTCTGAGCTCTCCCCCCTTTTGCTGACTGCAGTGCCTGTGTTGGTTCCCTGCAGGTGCAGCTGGAGAGGATCCGGCAGGCAGATTCCCTGGAGAGAATCCGTGCAATCCTGAACGACACAAAACTGACGGACATTAATCAGCTCCCTGAAACATGACACCCTGATGGGCTCCGAGGCTGCGTCTGGGGTTTTTAACTCATCTTTATAGCAACATTAATTATTATTTAACTCTAACCGGAGAGCAGAAGACAACAGAGGGGAGCAATGACTTAAGTTTTGTTTCTAGAGGGGAAAAAAGGTTTCGTACTGGGCAGGAAGAGAGCACAAGGGTGACTTGTAGTGTAGGAAGGAGAACTTTCTAATGGAAACACTAATGAGTGCAGTGTTTCATGTTCCACTGAGTGGGATCAGTCCTTACATTCTGAAAAACTTCCCTCTTTCAGCCGACTTCGTAACCTAATATAGAGTTTTGGAACATATACCCCTGTCTTTCCCTCTGTCCTTTCCCCCACTACTGTGATCAAAGTAGCTGCTGGAAACTGTATTGTCCCTCCAAAACGTTGAAGAGCAAAGTGGTTGAAGTTTTTCTGTTTGAATAGTCAGTAACAGTATTCAGCTAGCAGAGAGAATGAGGTGTAGAGTATGCTGTATGAATATTTTATATTAAAATATGACTTTATTAGCAGGACACTGGATATTGATCTTATTTCATAAGTCAGTACTTTTTTTTTTAGAAAACCATTGGCTCTGTGAAGAATCTGAATGCTGCTGAAATGTGGATATGAGTGATCTGTGTATCTCCTGAGCAGACAAATGCTAATCAAAAAAAAAAAAAAAAGGAAAACTGTACTGAGAATTTAGCTCCTTGCCATTTTTCTGTTGAATTCAGATACTGAAAGAAAAGCACAAGAAATGCACTGTTTTGTAATCTCTTTTCACAAATGTAATTTATAATATGGAGCTACAACCAGTTGTTTCTCATCTCTGAAGCTGAGCAGTGCCTGGAATCCCTTCTCTGTGGGGAAAAAAACCAAAAAACAAGCAAACAAAAAAACCCAAACAGAAAAAAGTTGGTAGGAGTCATGTGCATGTCTGAACATTGGCCTG
This sequence comes from Entomyzon cyanotis, assembly GCA_024500445.1. Lineage (NCBI taxonomy): Eukaryota > Metazoa > Chordata > Aves > Passeriformes > Meliphagidae > Entomyzon > Entomyzon cyanotis. Next base: position 929,353 of record JAKEPQ010000746.1, read on the forward strand.
AGGTGGTGTAGGTGTGCTCTGCTCTGCTCTCGGGGTGACACCAGGTGAGGGCAGGAGCTGTCTGGGGAAGGGTCAAGGGCAGGGGCTGAATGAAGCCTCTGCTGGGTCAGCCTCGTGTCAGAAACAGGGAACCACTCCCAGTCCCTCCCAGGCAGGGCACAGACATGCAGGGTGGTGCTGCTGCAGCTTGGAGGGGACAGTGCAGCCCTTTGGGCTCCTGGCACTGCTCACAGGTGCCTCCTGTGCTGTCCCCTGTGCTGTCCCCAGGTTCTGCTCCCAGACAGTTAAATTACACTGAGTAATGTGGCAGCAGAGGCAGGAAATTCTTGTGATCACTCAGTTGCCAGGTTTGGGTTTCTTGTTCTAGAAATGTCCGGGGTAACATGAGCATTCCTCCTCCTCCTCCTCCACTGCTGCAGTTGATGCACAGCTGGATGGATTCCTGAAGGGTTGCAGGTGTTGATGATCCTGGTGGTGCAAACCCAATTTGTGAATTTACAACTCACTTAAAAGGAGACTGAGGGAGCAGATCCCACTGTCCAAAATGTCTTAGTTTTTCCTCCATTCCTTGCTGTTTTTTTCTTTACATACTTGGCCAGAGATCTGCTTTTCTTCATCACCTTCAAAAGTGTCAGAAAATGCTCCAAACTGCAATGCACATGACTATGTATTTTAAGTGCTTAGATCCTATTTTTAGCAGTGTATATCCTGCTACTGACATAAAGTCAGAACCAGTGGTTTTGAAGAGGAATGCCTTAAAAACAGCCAAAAAAACATCATACAAACTCAATTCCTTGCCACTCATTGCAAGAATTAAAGCATTTTATTCACCCTAGCAATTAATTCCCTTCATAATCCTGACACCTGAAAGTAATTTTTCCCACCTTAGTAATGACTAGACTAACAGTTGGCAGAGCTGTCATCTGTGAAGATGACACTTAATTTCACATAAAGGTGACATTGAAGCATGGCTTGGGTCTTTAGTATTTGGCTATTACCAGATTAGGGATTTTTTTAACCTTTCTCACTATTTGCTGAGCTGAGGGTGACAGCAGCTGGGTCTTGATGCATAAATCCAGGACCAGATGTTTTTCATTCAGTTTTCCAATGGTTGGGTAGACTTTGGAGACAAAACTACATGCCTTTAGCAGGAGCTGCAGAACAGAAAGGAAAGCTTTTTTTCTTTGTTCCCACCCTCCCTTCCCAAGAACTAAGGTGTAACTGGTTACTGAGTTGGTTACTGTAACTGGTGACAACTTCACCTGTGCAGGAGGTGTAAGGAAGCCTCTTGTATGGCAAAACTACACCACATCCTGTACCCATTTCAGCAAGCTGAGCACTTGAGGAGCTGCACGTTGAGGTCTTTCCCAGTAAAATATTTTTTGGTTGTGTTTCTGGCTTGTCCCAGTGCAAGAGAGCAGGAGAAGGGGCTGTGCCTGGCTTTCTAGCATCCCTTACTGGTCCTTGTGTCTGGCCTGGTGTCAGCAGCCCTGTCTGCTCTGACCACCCCTGGCTGGGCTTGGCTCAGAGGGTTTCAGGTAGTCCAGGGCTGAGTGGCTTTTCCTTGTGGTGTGTTTTTCTGGCTCTTTGGCACAGCTTTCCCCAGGTGTGGTGGTGTCAGGGTGAGGTTGTGGCTGCAGCCTGGCAGGAGGGAGGTGAGAGGGGTGAGTGGTTTGGGCTCCTTCATAGCCCCAACAACGTGGCTCTGCAGGGCTGGGGGTGTGCACTGTGTGCTTTTCCCTGTTTGTGAACCAGGCACTGCACAAGTCCCTGAAGGAACTTCATTGGTTTGGAGAGGACAGGCAGGCAGTTCTTGCATGGTTGTTTTCCTTTTCACCACCCTATTCCATCATGCACCCCAACACCTGTGCTCCTGTCTCAGTACCAGCTGTGACCATTTTAGTGTTGGAACACGAGTCACCTTTTTCACCAACTGCTGTAATGTCAGACTTTTAAACAATTTAGTTTGAAATTGGAACCCTGGCTGTTCACAGAAGTGGTGGGAGATGTGCTCCCTACAAACTGCTGTCCCTCCTGGGGAAGGACAGCAAAGCTCCAGCAGCAGCAACTGAGCTTCTGCTGAACTCAACTTAAAGGGGCCTTTAAAGCAAAACAAGACAGTGTGTGCCAAATTTGCAGAGCAAATTTATGACTGTAACTGAAGTGTAGGAAAAACTCTTGGTGTAGATACTCACTGGATGATGGATTTTGGTGTTACTGCTCTTGAACATGAGAAAACAAATGCTCTTCCTTCCAGTTCTGGGTGGTGTGGAGTGTGGCTGGGGCCAGGGTGGCTTCTCCTGGCTCAGGCAGTGTCACCTGCTCAGCTGTGACACACGGGTTGAGCTGTTGGTGGAGGCTGTAACAGGGCCCAGAGCAAGTTCTGTCTGCATTCCTGTACCTGTATAGTCTTTACCTGTACAAAGTGTTCTTGCAGCATGTCCAGCACCCTGGCTCCCTCTGCTCCCAGCCCTCCCTCCCAGCAGCGGCCCTGGCACCCTTGCTGTGCCACGTTTTAGCAGTGCAGTAACTCCTGTCCACCCTGAGCTTCACCGTGGCGCCTTTTCTAAGGGGAGGGGGGAGGGACAGCAATTATTTATTGTCCACTAGAGTCTGTCTACAGCAGAGATTGAATTGGCCTTGTCATGGCAAGAGAGACTCCAGAGCCATCTTTTGCAAAAGGCAAACAGTGTTTGGAAGTCAATACTGCATTCCAGTGAGCCAAGCCATTGGTGTCCTGTGCAATCGTGGGTGTAGAATTCTGCTGTCTCCAGGATTCCAGTGTAACCATTTGTTAACTGTACTGAAGGTGTGTCCTTTATGGAGAAAGTGTTCCAAATTAAAAAAAGCTGCTGAAGTGTGTGTGTGCACTGCTCTGGTCTTTCTCCTCTGCCTCCTGCCACAGACCTCCCCCAGGGAACCCATGGAGCAAGGGTGGGAGACTATCCCTGGAAAACCCCAGGGAGCTTCCTGAAACAGCAATCCCCCTGAGCTAGCTGCAAGTATTACCCTGTAACACCCTGAATATGAAACACCTACACCACAAAAAGCAAAACCCACAGCACGTGAGGAGTCTTATCAAAAGTATTTTATTTCACAATTCTTTACAAAATAATAAGCAAAAAGGTGTATTGTTCAACATACAAATGGTAAATATACAAGGGGGAGTACCAGGGACAGGTAAAGCTCATCCAGCCTCTCAGTGCAGGGTCCTCACCAGGAACATGTCAGAAGTTCACGTGGCTTCTGATGTCGTTGATCTGTTTCACCATCTCCCGGATGTGTTCTCCCCTTCAAGAAAAAATAAGTCAGAAGGCTGCAGGTCACATCTGCTCAGAACAAAGCAGGAAGGGAAACACTTCAGATGGTAGAAGCAGGGACTGGGAGCAGTGCCTGTAATCCCAGGCTGGATAGAGACTGCCCTGGGATCCTGGGGCAAAAAGAACTGCAATACATCTGCTTCAAGTGCTGTCAGTGCTGCACATCCTGTGCTTCAGCCCCCTCTCCCCCAGCCCCAGCTGCAGCACAGTTTAAATGACACCTGAGACACCTAACTGAATGTGAGTGCCAGGGCCTGGGGTCAGGAGGTGCCCAGCTTGCACTTACTCCTCTCTCAGGACAGCTTGGATGCACTTGCTCTGGTAGGCACTGAGGCTGATGCTGGGTTTGCGGGGGCTTCTCCCCTTCTCCATCTGCTTCTGCTGGTATTCCTTTTTCATTTTCACCTGGGAGTTGAGCAAAAGGAAAGCCCCAATGAGTGCTGGTCCTGCCAGCCACAGTGAAACCTTGTTAGTTACAGACTGCTGTGTTGTACTGCCATGAGCTGGTTCTTTCAGGGTTCTAACTGCCTGTTTTGCACTTCCCACAAGAAGAAATGCCCTTGCCCAGCTGAGGAAGGGGGAGCTCCCTGAGGGTTTACACTGTGTGCAAAGGTTCTGTCTGTATTACCAACAAGGACCCAAAGCTCCTTTAGTACAGTGCTGCTAACTGACTCGAGTACAGCATCACTCTCTTGGCAGGACTCGTCTGTCAGCACCGAGTGAGGAGCTCCCAGTAACCTCCCAGGCAGATCCTTCCTCCTCTCACCTGTCTGATAGCATTGCTCAGGTGCTGCAGCTGGTCATGTATTGTCTGCAGTTCCTTCTTCATATCTTTTTCAGTGTCAGACAGAACAGGAAGCTGAGAGTGGAAACTCCGAAGGACTTTCTTCATCCTTGATGCACAAAGGAAAGAACAGCTCTGAGTTAACTTCCCTGCTACCCAGATCTGCTCAAACACCTGCAGCCTGGTGCTTTGGCCAAGTCTCAGGGGCTTCACTTTCCCCTTTCAGCTGGTCTCAGGTGGCATTTCCAAGCACAGGGCCAGCTCAGGCTGGGCCTGCAGACAAATCACACTCAGCCCCAGGAGGGAATTTTGGAGCCCCAGCCTTGTGCAGCACCTTCTGCCCACTTTGCTCTACCACACCTGCAAACTTTACCATCAAGTGGTGTGAGGTGAAAGAGCCTTGTGTGCACTGACCTGTTCATGATGTCTTCTTGCTTCTCCTTGGCTTCCTCGTACTTGTCAGCCAAGCGCTCGGCCATTTCCCGCAAACTTTTCCTTAAGGCAAGGGAGAAACTGTTCCTTACTTCAGATTTAACACAGGATGAGCCAGGGGGTGGGGAGAGGACAAGGAAGCTGAAGAAGGCATCTGGAAGAAGGAGTGAACCTACAGGCCTCATTATGGCTGGCAGTGCCTTCACTTGTCACCTGCTTCACACAGGGCCTTACCCACCACAGGTGCATCATTCCTGAGGTTTGATTTGGTAAAGGAGAAGGTTCTACTCACCTCTCCTCTCGACAGTAATTCAGATCCTCCAGTTGTTTCTTTTTCTGTCCCCACAACAGCTTCACTCTGAAGTAAACAAAAAAAAAATCCCACCTGCAATCAGGTGAATCAGGATTTACACCACACACAAAATGCTGGGAGTGGGAAGAACTAAAGACAACGAAAAAGGGGCGGTGGTGGGAAAAAGCTCCCACTTTGTCCTAACTGGATAATGTAAATAACTATGATTTGAAGCAGCAGAGACTTAAGGCAATTTTGTCAGGATTAGTACTAAGGTCAGAGTTCTTGCCACCCACAGGCCCAGGCAGGCAGACAACACCAAGAGAAAAGTATTTTATGTGTGTGTGTGTTTACCTTTTTTTCCTTCCCCTATGAGCCACTACAGAGAGATCAAGTATTACACTCACACCTGCTTTGCCTGGTAACTCAGTTTTAAGTTTTGGTATTCAGTGCTAGTTTTACATTTAGTACATTTACTCATTCACCAGGATTAGGCCCACAGAGGGTGGTCAGTGCTCAGTACTTAGTGTTGCTGTGTCATAGAGACATTGCCAAGCACATTTTTATGAGAATTCTGCATTACCTTTGCTGAATTTCCTCTTTTGCCAGGTCCTGTTTCAGTATATATTCCTCTCTGAACACCTGTGTGGCTCTGCTGAGGAGCTGAAGGCATTCTTCAGGGGGAGGAGCAGCATCTTTATCTGCAGATCTTAGGATTAAGAGAGAGGTTTTTGCAATCTTACTCTTAACACGTTCCTTTGAAAGGCTAAACCACTTCCAATGTTTATGGTAAGGGCTTGGGGGGGTGTCTTATCAAAGTGAGGGATTACAATGAAATCCCTTTGCTAGAAATAATTTTTCTTCTATGAGATATTCCCAAGGTAGCTTAAGATACTCCAAACCCAATGGAGTACCTCGTGAGCACCTCATGAGCTAAAGGCAGCTGTGCTTTGAGCAGGAGACTGGAGCAAGGTGACCCCAGGACACAGGGATCCCAGCCTGCACCATCACTGGACTGGATGCCATTCCCACATGGACAGAGCCCCAGCACTGCCATGCCCAAGGCAAGGAGCTGCTGAACACCCACTGTTCCCAAGTGTCCCCTCCTGAAGTGCCCCAGGAAAACATTTGCTCACTTGAGATGCAGGGGGTTGGCAGAGCTGCGCTGCAGGATGCTCTGGATGTGCTTCTCAAAGGAATGCTCCGACTCGGCCACGATGCGCAGAGGGGACACGGTCAGGTCCTTGTCCTCTCTGGTGCACAGCAGGGGAGGGGAGGCAGGATGGACAGTGCTTCTACCACACAACAGCAGGAGGGAGAACACAGTTAGACCAGTCAAACTGAAACCAGGGCAGAGCTTAACTGGTACTGAAAAGTGAGGAACTCATCCACTGTGGAATGCCTGTGTTACTGCAGGGGGTTCTAAAAGAAGCTATTTCAGTTATGTGGTAAATCCAGCCCTGGCAGGGTTGGTAAAGCTCACATCCTCACACCTGTTTGGTCATGGCTCAAACTAGCAAGAATCATGAATATTCTTTGGCTTAAGGAGAAGAAAGTTCCAGAACAAGGCAAGCAGGCACTGGAACAGCAGCATGACCTCCTTCACAAAGTACCCTGCCTGGTCACTGCCCACTTGTGTGGAAACAGTGAAATAAATAAAAGGTCTGTAGGAGAACCTGATGTTAACACTGCTGATGGTACCTGCTGATGGTACCTGTCCTACATTAAACAGTGTCCTGCAAAAAATAAGCTGAAAATAATGTCCTCCCCCCAGGGTGTTCATTTCATTGTGCAAATGCACATTTACACTACCCTGTATCTTTGCCACTACCTCCAAAGAAAGTACCTGGAAGCACAAACTAAAATCCTACTTCTTTTTTCCCCTTTCACACAAACATAACCTCAGTGGCCCACTAAGAATATCTGCACCACTGTCTGTAAAACCTCAACAACACTATCAAGAACATTTTGATGCAACTCATGTCCTAATACTGACTAAAAGTGACATGATTAATTATATCCCCTACAAACACTTTATCAGTAATAGGTAACTACGGTAATAAGACTTCACTGCTCAGCCAGGGAGTGTTCACAAAGCAAAATTTCACATTGTGTATCTTAAGAAGTGCAGAAGCCTGGGGTGAAACAATCAAAGAGTAATTGAAAGATAGGAATATCCTGAGGTCCTTTCCATGCATGAACTTCAAACCAGCTGAGAATCACGTACAAGAGTGGTCTTGTAATGCACTCATAGGTGTTGGTGATGCAAATCATTGTGGGCCCCAGGACGTCAGAAACGATCCAAAATCCTCTAATTGGAGCAGGCTGCCTGAAGGGAAGAAAACACAAAAATTACCCAGTCAGGAAAGTTCTTTGTTCCTGAAGTTGTGCACGTTCACTCTTTTGGAAAAGCTCCACAGTCAGGTAAATGGAAGTGGAAATTTCTGCAGACAGATGATTTTCACACAGTAACACAAGAATTTAAGCTACTACCCTAACTGTGCACTAAGAATCCTGATACACAAATTGCTTAGTTATATTATTTGAATTATTTTGAGCTTACTTTATCACTTTAATGGCAAGAATGCAGCAGATGACATATCATAAATATTTTTCATACAAAGTCCCTGATTTGAAAGCAATTGAGAAAGGGCTTGGTTTTTTACCTGCATGGCAGTGGTTTTGTACAAAGAATATGTTCAACAAAGCACTTCTGTTCTGCTCCCAGCTCTTGTAAGCTGTCTTTGTCTTCCTCATCTGCAAAGAGACATGTCAGGATGCATCAGAGCCACTTTGCAAGGTGAGGGATTTGGAACTACCTGCATCCACCAGCCTGTTACAGCTGTTCCTCACTGCCCTCACTCACCTGAACCAAGGAATTTGTGCAGTTTATTGATCCATGTCAGGCCCACACTGTGGACACCAGCTTCATGTGTGCAGTGGTATCTAGAGGGACATTTGGGATCTGAAATTGAAACAGAAAATGTAAGAGAAGGCACTGAACTGAGAAAAACTCAACCTTCACACCTGCACTGCTGAGCTTGTATATAAGCTTAGTGTTCAGTCAAGTAAGATCTTGGTCAAGCACCAGCTTGTCCCCATCCAGACACAGAGCTACATGTGTGAGCCACACTACTGGAGTCTGAAATACCTGCTGAGTTGTTTTGAACTCTTCCTGTTGCACCACATCTGTATCAATCCCTAGGTTTTCAAGGGCACATTTTTAAAGCTAGCAGAGCAGTATTCTGACAAGCTGCTTGTTCTTAAAGACCCAAACACTTCCTCCTGCCCACACTTCCATGGGATAAGCAGGTTCTTCCCTCAGGATCACCCTCCCCACAGCACTCCCTCATACTCACTGGTCAGCACAGATGCAGCAACTTTTACTTTATAACCCTCAGCTGACAGGATTTAGTACTGTGTGACCATGTGTAATCTGCCCTTGAGCAAACACTGGAGCTCCTCCCAGGCTTGCTCCTTCTACAGCTTTATTGAGGCCATCAGACAAATCCTTACTCTAATCCCCCTATATGTCTGACACCAATAAGAACATGCAAATAGCTGGATCCTAAATGCATGGAATAAAAAGCCACAAGCTGAACAACAACCCTACCTCGGTGCAGCTTGATTGGGCAAGAGAAGTCAGACTCCAGAGGATCTTCTTCATCTCCTGTTGCCAGCTTCAGTGCAAGTTCCAGCTCAACACATTCAAAGACGTACAGGGAAGGAATAAGATCAGATCTTGGGTCCCAAGACTTTTCTGACTGTAAAGAATATTGAATTCTTTTGTGAGACATCATTTAAATAGGAATGCCAGCATAAACAGCATCAAGAAAGAGTTACAAAGCAAGAGTATTAGTTGTCAAGGAATGTCGTTTAAGTTCCTTCTTTTGTTTTCATTTTTTTTAACGTAAAAAAATTTAATTCAAAATCAAGGTTTCTTCTTAGAAGATCCTTTTAAAATTAGTTTATTATAAGTTTGATCAAAAACTGATCTACTGTCAGGGTACACAGGACTGAGATTTAAAATAAAAGCGTAAGAGTCACAGGGACTAGCTGGAACAGGGGGAAGACCCACTACTTCATTCCAAAAGAATGCAACTTTGTCACTTGGCATGCACTTCCAGACATCCTGCCACCTTGCAGCCAGGAACTTGGATGAGAGAAACAATGCCTATAGAAAAAACCCAAACAAGACAAGGTACCTGCTCATCGTCCTCTTCCCCATCCAGCACCACGCAGTGATAGAGCATTCCCGACTCGGTGGCAATGACCAGGATGTTTGGGACACAGGGCAGGCACAGCACAGCACAGGCATCATAGCCATAGTTGTCCTCTGCAGCTGGGTGCATGGGCAGGGGGCCCAGCAGCTTCCCGAGGCTGCCAGTGCTGCAAGGAAGATGTGTTAGTTCCCAACACCAGCTGTGCAAGGGGACTTCCCACGGGTGTCAAATAACCCAGGGCCTTGGGGGTCTAAATCCCATCAGACCCAATGATCTTTCCACATCCCTGTGTCTTTGTGTCAGAGTTTTGATGGTAAAAAATACCCAGGGGATTCACAGTGGTAGAAACTGCACCCACATGTCTGGATGAAAAAGGATGACATGCTGGTTTTGGATTTCAGTCTATTAGCACTGCCAGAGAGACAGAAGAGGCTGCAATACAATAGAACCCAGCCCAGCATCCCTCACAGAGTCCCAGCCAAGGTGAGAGGTGGCTCTCCCACCCTACCACTGTACAAACACCAAGCACCCCATGAGCCCTGAGATGAGTGTGCCCCTACCTCTGGAGCAGGCTGATGTAGGTGAGGAAGGTCTCTCCATTCTCATACAGGATGTACAGGGGGTAGCCCAGCACCTCCTCGCTGCCACGCTGGCCCAGGATGTGCTTTGGCACCGGCACCTGCGGCCCGAAGTCGAAGGCCACGGCTGTCTCCCCCAGGGATGCTGTGTAGGCTCTCCTGGGACAGGGGAGAACAGGAGCTGTGGTCAGCAAGGCCTGAGAGCACAATGTTCAACATGATCCTGATGGCTGTGCTGCCAAATTCCTGCCAAACCCCCATCCAGCAGCGCCCTGCCACACACCACTGCCAGCAACAAAAGGGTGTAAGTGACATCCTTCTCATGGCACATCAGTTCTGCAGTGCCCCCACAGCCTCAGAGGATACAAGAGGAGGTGGTACTGGTACTTCCTCTGAGGCACATCACTTTGTGGTGCAAGGTTTTCCTTTCCAGCTGGGCCAAGAGAGAAATAAAAAGATGATCTATTTTCTACATTCCTCACTTAAAAACCCCTTCTTAACTCCATCTTAAAGGCAACGTGTGTTTTTCTGACAAACACTTGACTGTACAGTTTGTCACCATTTTGTTTTAGAAGGATGGAGGAGAGAAGAGAGAGAGGAAAGGAGAAAGGGAAAGGAAAAGAGAAAAAGAAGAGAGAGAAAGAAAGAGAAGGAGAGAGAAAAGGAAAAGACAAGTGCAGATACTGTGCTATCAAGAAGTGCTAGCACTAAAGAATTCATATCAGATTTTTCAGGCAGATTTATCACTCATTAAAAACACAACTGCGAATACTGAGCTTATTCTGCAAAAGCATTTCAAAATACAAGAAGCCACACCAACCCTTTTTTGATTGTCAGAGTCTCCTCCTCGGTGTCTGAAAGCGCAATCACTTTGATGGGTGTCTGAGGCACCTTCAGACTGTAAAACCTGGAGCAAAGAAACAGCAGCCATGTTCACTCAGCTGGCACTGCTGCACATTCCCTACTGATGAAGGAACATCAGCTGCTCTCAGTCTGAAATTCCTCCCATCCTATTTTTTTATCGCTAACTCTGGTAAGAATGGCAGGATAAAAATATATAGTGACAAATCAAGACTGGACGTGACAAAAAAAAAAAAAAATCCACTTAAGATAATCAGCCACAAAGGGGTTTTACCTTATGGTGTTATCTGAGGTCAAGAGCACAATGTGGGGCTCCAAGGTGTCACAGGGATACCAGGCTGCATGCTTTAAAGTCAGGGATGTCGAGCTGGTGAAGAACCGTTCCGCAATAGGAATGGTGCTGGAATCCAGAGCAGAAACTTGCACTGTGACCAGGAACACATGAGCTACTTCTAAAGGGAAGTGGGGGCAAAAGGAGCTAAGAGACACAGTGAAAAGGTTTAAAAGTCTTTATCTGTACTACTCTGAAAGTTGGACAGCCAGCTTCAACTTGAAGGCCTTTGTTATTTCCCCCTGGATATCTGCTTTTAGCTGCCACAGCTGAAAGACCCAGAGAAGCTGCCCTATCCCTGGAAATGTCCAAGGCCAGGCTGGATAGGGCTTGGAGCAACCTGGGATAGAGAAAGGTGTCCCTGCCCATGGCAGGAGGTTGGAACTTGCTGGCCTTTAAGATCTCTCCCAACCCAAACTATTCCATGACTCTGTGAAACACCAGAGAATGCTACAGAGGAGCATCTTGCTCCTCAGCAATTGCAACAAGTTTAGAAAGTCATTTATTTGGGTCGCTTGATGTCGCTGTTGAGCGGCTAGCTGAGGAATGACCCAAGTTCTCAGACAAGGAAAGAGAGGAGAAGAAAGCTTTATTGTTTTGATTTCCATATATATAGAGTTTACAGAGGTGCCCCAGATTGGTCAGCCCGAGACCTCCCCCTAGGCCCAATTGGCCAAGCCCGAACTGACCCAATCCGGAGAAGTTGTTTGCAAAACATCCAAACTTTATCTTGTTTATGAAATATAGCAAAATGTTCCCACGGGAAGAACCTGTGCTAGCCACAGCTTGAGAATCAGCAAGTACTTGAGTCAAAATAACTTCATTTGTGACTATCTCCACAACTCTAATACAACCTGTACCTTCCCCCAGTGTCTTCTGTATCTGCCTGACCCCAAGAAAGGGAGGCTGTGGATGAACAGTGACAGGACAAGGGTGTCAGTAACCACGTGAGGTCTCACCCACCTACAGTTCACCGTGGATTTCCCACCTTCAAACTCAGAATTCTTGCCCCAGCGCTTGGGCAGCTCCAGCACCATGAGCCCCTTGGTACCAATGAGCGCCACATGGTGCTGGGCGGGGCTCAGCAGCGTCTGGTGCACCTCGAAAAGGGGCGGGTTTATGCACAGAAGGGTCTGAAAATGCAAATGTTACAGGGAAGCACAAGCTGTTCAAAGCACTCGCGGAAGTACAGCTCATCTTTATTTTGGATGGTGATTTACACGGCACGGAATGAGGCACAGCCCGGCTCCGTGGCACAAAGCAGGGCTCCTTGGGGAAACACCCCGCAGGGCGGGCTGGGGGGCGATGAACCAGCCAGGGGCCTTCAGGGAACAGATCCCCTCAGCGGCGTGCCCACCATGGCCCTCAGCCCCTCACATCCCCCCTGCCCTCTCCACACAGCTCCCCATCCCCTCACGACCCCAACCCTCTCACACCCAGCTCCTCCCTACACGACCCCTCATCCCCTCACAACCCAGACGCCCCCACCCCTGTCCCGCTGCTCACAACGCCGCCTCATTCCTACCCCCTCACACCTCCCCAGCCCCTCACACCGCCCGCCCAGCCCCTCCTCCCCTCAACTCACCCTCCCCGGCCCCCCATCCCCTCACACAAGCCCTCGCCCCACACCATCCCCTCACACAAGCCCTCGCCCCACACCATCCCCTCACACAAGCCCTCGCCCCACACCATCCCCTCACACAAGCCCTCACTCCACACCATCCCAACCATCCCGCCGCCCCTCGGCGCGGGCCGCACCTGGTACCGGCCGAGCGCGGCGGGGTCGGTGCCGCCGAGGCGGCGCAGGCCGATGGCGAGCAGGGCGGCGGCGGGCTCGTCCCAGAGCAGCAGGTCGGCGCCCAGCCCGCACAGCAGGTCGCGGAGCCGCGGCGGCCGGGGGGCGGCGGGCGCGCGCTCGCGGAGGCGGCCGAACAGCGCGTGCTGCGGCAGCGCCGCGCGCCACTGCTCCGCCGGGCCGCACTCGGCCGCCATCGCCCCGCGCCGCCGCCCTGACGTCACCGCCCGCGCGGCCAATCGGCGCCGCCTCCCGCGGACTACATTTCCCGGCGTGCCCCGCGGCCCCGGCGCGCTGCGGGCCCGGCGCGATGGAGGCGCCGCTGCAGCGGCACCGGGCGCGGTACAAGAGCCCGGGCGGGCCGCCCTGGAGGGAGACGTACCGCAGGGTGAGCGGGGGCGGGACGTGGGCTTCTCCTTCCTTTGGGCCCGCTTCGGCCCCTCCAGGGCCGGCCGATCTGGTCCCGCTGGGGCGGGTGAACCGCGCCCCGTCCCAGACTTCTATCCCAACAGCGTCCCGAACTCCCTTTGCGAGGGCCCAGCGGTGCCGCTAACCCCGGTGGGAGCTGTCGTCCAACTCCCCTACAGCCCCTCCGGCACATGGCTGGCCCCGCTCCATCCCCCGACCCCCGTGTCTTTCCCCCGCTGCCTCCCCCGCCCCGCCCTGTCCCCCCTCAGGGATCCCCCGTGACACACTCCCGCCGTGTCTCCCCATTCCCCGCGATCCCCCGTGCTCACCCCGACTGCGCTGACAGCCCCGGCTCTGCTCTCTCCGCAGCGCTGCCTGGAGCGGCTGAGGAGCAGCCGGGCCAAGCTGCTGGACCGGTACCGCCAGGCCGGGGATGGGCCGAGCGGGGCTGCGCCGGGAGCGCTGCTGGTGCGGGAGGTGATGGAGCAGGAGTGGCAGCAGCTGCGGGACAGCCTGCCCGGCCTGCGCCCAGAGGAGCCCATGGAGCAGGTCAGTGCCTGGTGCCCTGTGATACAGGAGTGTCAAACACAGCTCCCTGCCGGCCTGGTTTCAGCCTCTTGCTAGAGCTGACAAAACCCAAGAGCTTCAGGGTTTCTACAGCTCAGGCAGGGTGTTGAGCTGTGAAAGTGCCCTTAGGCCCAACAGTGGGGAACTTCCTTATTTCCTTCACAAACAGCCTATGGATCACAGCAAAGGATTGGTTTCCTCATCTGCTTTTTATAGCTGGTCTGTCTCTTCCCTCTCCTGAGAATGGGAATGAAACCCAAAAGTTAAAAAGCAAGTTCTTAGCTGTGCTTGGATCCATTCTGGCTGGCTTTGCACATGTGATTACAGTACAGATTGCTTCCACAGTGAGTGCATAGGTTTGCAAATACAGAGATTTACTAGGCAGGAGAGTAAGAGTGAATTTATGTTGCAGTGACAGCTCAGTCAGGTGCTGAAAGTGAGAAAGTGGCTGGAATGGGAGGCTCACTGATTGATTCACCTTTCAGATGCCAGAGGACCCTGATGAATTGGCAGTGCTGGAAGAGATCCAACAGGAATTGATCTTGCAACGTAAGATCTTTACAAATTTTCTGACTTGTATTTGATGTGTAATATTCCTGACTTCCTAGTAATGCAGAATAGCTGAGGCTGCACTCCTTGGTTCTTGCAAACCATGTGATACAGGGGAAGAGCCTCCTTAGAAACTTTGGTACTGAGGCTCTGAGAAAGGGCCAGAGAAACAGGATTGAGGTGACTGGGAGCTATAGGAACCTTTATAAATCAATTCAGAATGTTTCTAAAGTGCTGGCTGCAAAGTGGAAAGACTCATACAAGGCTGGCTGAGCCACAGGAAAAACTGGATTAGCAGGAATGACTTCACCAAGTGTAGAAATCTGGCTCAAAGGAATAAAAGTTCTTAGAAACTCATATCCACCCCAGCCTACATCTGCCCAGCAGCTTTGCCTGTGCTGCCCAGGCAATCCCTGAGGGTGTTTTGCTGTGCTGTGTTGTTGCAGAGCAGTTGGTTATCGAGGAGTATGAGCGGAGCCTGCGCTTCGACGAGGAGTGTCTCAACGCCATGCTCGAGGGCCTGGATGCCACTGACAGGGTCATCTGCCCAGTGTGTAGGAAGTAAGAAAGCTCTTGGCATTGGAATCAGATTCCCTGATCTCCTACAGCAGTTTGGGCTTAGAAATGTGCAGAGAGAGGCTGCTGTTCATTTCAACAAAATAAAAATGCCTGAGTAATAATCCAAATCTAAAGGGGGAAGGGGGGTTGTTTGTGGTTTTTTGGTTTGGGTTTTTTTGGTTGGTTTTCTTTGGTTTTGTTTGGTTTTTTTAGGGGTTTTTTTTTGTTTGGCTGGTTTTAGGTTTTGAGGGTTTTTGTTGTTTTTGTTTTGGTGGTTTGGGTTTTTTTCTTCTTTTGGGGGGGTGTTTTTTGGATTTTTTTTTGTTTGTTTTTTGGGGGTTTTTTTGCTAAAATTTACCCTTGTTCTGGTTGTCATGATGCTGCATTTGCTCCTCCCAGGAATAACCTGACTGTGAAGGCTCACTTGGTTTGTTGCCAGTGTGGATTATACATCAGCACACAGGTAAGCTGTGCTGTGGCACGCTGTGTGTGGCATCTCTGCTGCTGCAGATGCAGCTTTAAGCTCCAGCCAGGAATGTAGCTGATTCTTCCTCAATTATCCTCAGGATATGACAGAAGGGAAGCTTCGGTCACTTCTGGAGAACACCTTGTCAGAGCACAGCCAGAGGTGTTTGCACAGCCCTGAGTTCACAGTCACCAGTGGCATGGAGGAGGAAGCCAGTCTGCTCATGAGCTGCTCGGTGAGTGTAAATGTCAGGTTCCTGGAAAGGATCCCTGCTTGGATCCATGTCTCAATTACAGAGGCAGAAACCACAAGCTCATTGATATCAGGGGTTTGTGTGGCTGTTTTTTCCATAATATTCCTTGGAAATTGCTTTACCTTTGACCACCAGTAACCATAAAAGAGAAGAGCCAAACACCTTTAGTTGCTAGATTAGGGAATTTTCAAGGATTTGTCAAATTTAGTGCCCTACCTTTGTCAAGAGATCTTAGCCAAAAAGTTCCAAGTCTTGTGTGCAGCATCTGTTCAGACAAGTGGTTCATGAAAAAAGGTTTAAAAATAACTCAAAATACATCTCAGAGAACACACAGCAGCCCTCTGGCTCAAGCTAGAGCTGGCATGTGCTTTGCTCTGCAAAAGCAGTGTGAGGGCAGTGATAAGGGCAGAGCATTTCATATAGAGTTTAATTGGAAAAGACCAAGTTTAAGTTTGGTTTTTTTGGGTTTTTTTTTGTTTAAGTTGGAAAAGACCCCCTAAGGTCAAGTCCAGCCATTCCCTCAGCACTGCCAAGGCCATGGCTAACCCACATCCCCATGTGCCACATCTACATGTCTGTTAAATCAATAGTTTTTCCTGTTCAAATAGTTTTGAACTTTATACATTAACACAGCTTCTCTGTTCAACTTCTTTGTGAAGGTCTGTGACTCCTGGACGATTCTCCTCTAAGCTGATTCAGCTGCTGCTTTACTTCTGGAAGACTTCAATACTAAACTTCACCCAGAGCTGCTAGGACTCTTGTGTACATATTTCTATCTGCTGTGTCAAAAAGACACTTCAAAAGGCAGTTGTATTGCCTTTACCTGCACTTTTAACCACACAGGACATGTTTTGAAATAAATATTTAGTTTATTTTGGCCTTGGTGTTGTCTTTAACAGTGCATCAGTGATCTCACAGCTCACACTGTGAGATCTCTGAGCTTTCTCTCTGAGCTTAAATAAAACTTAAAACCTTAAATAAATAAACTAATTGAATAATAAGCTTAAATAAAATTAAACCTAAAACCACCAGGCAACAATTGGAGGCACCAGTTTAAGTAGAAGTGCTTCTGCCATCAGCAACCATCACTGCCACAACCACTGGCACAGCAGCTCTGGCACAGACAAACACTGGCATCACTACCATGGCAGTTCTGGTTCAGCAGGAAGAAGAGAAACCACCCTTTTCAGTGATATGTTGAACAGTTTTTATTCTTCACATTCATTCTTAATTGTACAAAACCCCCCAAGCAGGGCAAGGCAATTCTGGCCTGTAATGTTGGAGAACTTGATTGGGGCTGCACCATCACTAGACATCCCCAAATCCAAGTGAGAATCCTCATTCTCCCATTCTCCACCTTCCTTCCAAGTTACTTACTCTCTGTATCCATTGTGAAGATATATTTGGGTATTGCTGGATGAAGCAGCACTGTGGAATACCCACACTTGACAGATAAGTTTCCTAGCCTGACCTACTGGCATTTAACAAAGCTTTTAAGGTCTTCAAGGAATTTAATGTACTCCTGGTGCTCCAGGGCAGTGCTGAGCTCTATTAACTCATCAGCAAAGGTGTTGTCCACTCCTCTGTCAGCCAGGAAATCCATCAAGTGATCATAGAGAGCCTGGAAGCAAGGAACAGGAAACTTCCTTAGTGGAGCACCACACCTGGGCAGGGTGCATTAAAATGTCCTCTGGCAACTGGCACTTTTTTCCCAGGAAAATCAGGCAGGCCTGACCTTGGGTGGAGCATTGGAAGGGAGAGGGCCATGGAACAGGACATATAAAGCCAAACCCAACACTGCAAATGAGCTGCACCCTGGAGATGATCCCCAGACTGGGGGAGTCAGCAGGGGAAGTCTGTCAAGAATGACAGAGGTCAAGCTCTGCCTGCCCCCTGCACACAGGGGTGAAGTGTTAAAAACTTTGGAAAAGTGCCATCTGATGTTAAAGTTTGTTTGAAAGACTTAAATCTTATAGTCATGAACTCTGTTCTTTCCTTTTCATAAACTTTTTAATTAATTTTCTGTCTTAAGGCAGAGAGGGGAAAAAAAGCTGTGTGAGATATTCTAGAACACACTAAGCAATTTTAACATGAGTGCTTCCCAAGGGGATACACTCTAGGACTTTCTTCTACTTTCAGTTTTAAACATTTGACAGCCTCAAACTAAAAACCTGAAGCTTTTGAAAGCCTGGCTTTGAGCACATAAAGAATCCAGACTCTTGGGCATATTTTTAGAGTTACAACTGTAACAACAGACCTGGAAAACCAGGACACAATGTATTTTATCAGATATCACCCCCAGATGCCTTTATCTACATATGGTATCTGATAAGCTACATTGTTAAACACACAGATCAAAAAGATGTTTAACAAGTGTCAAAGCATTTCCAGAGGCGATTCCCCCTGGGAAATCAGCCTAGAAAACCTGGAATGGAAGAAGTTCCACCTGTCTGTCTCCGACTCCTGGTAATGCACTGCACGATTGTGGGAGTAGGAAACACCCTCTGTCCAGCAGCTCAGGGGCAGAGCAGGGGAATCCCTGTCTCAGACATCCAGACAGGTTTCATTCCCAATCCAGGAGCACAGGGACAGCCAGGTGAGGTGAGCTGAGTGCCCTCTGTGGCCTTTAGCACCTACCCAGTCAAGGGAATCCGTGTTGAGGGTGTAGTTGGTGTCTTTCCAGTCAGCTTCCCCAGTGGGCTGGAAGCTGACCTCCCGGATTGTGAAAATATCACTTTCTTCCTCTCCTTCATGTCCAATCTGAGACAGGAAAAGAGATGCAAGACATGCAATTAGCTCCAATTAGTGGGCATGCTCAGCCAGCTCATCCCCAGGCTGGCAATACCTCAGGAAAAGCCCCAAGGCCAGGCAAACTGTGCCTCTTCCCTCTCAGCACGTGCCTGTGAGGACAAGAACAGACATGCAGACATGCAGAGAACACAGGAAATCCCTTAGTCTTGTGCTGCCAGAAGGGACCTGATGTACATCAGCAGCCTGAATTTTACAAATATATAAAAACCTCTTCTGTGTGGTTCTAAATATGCCTTCCCATGTCTGTCTCACCTTTGTCAGCCAGGACTGGGTGTTAAACATCTCTTAACATTTACAAAATAAACCACAAATACCAGTGTGAACAAAAGCTCTCAATTTTATTTTCTCCCCTCCTTTTTTTAATCCCTACTTCTCTAATGTAATTTGATAAACAGCCCAACAAGCAGCTGATCAGCAATGCCAGGGCAGGCTGTGAGGAATGCCATGGAATATTTCCTCCCCAAAGTTCTTGCAACCATAAAGCCTTTTTTTTTGTGATTAAAAAAATAAAACTAACAGTAATAAGAGGAGACCTGGATATTGTGCAGATTCAGAAAAGCAAGAGACTACAAAGAGCAATTAAATCCAACGGGAGCACAGTGATACTCACCTCATCTTCAGGGTAATGGCAGTCAAGGACAAGGGTCTGTTTTGTGTCATCTTTTATTACTTCCACAACAAAGTTTGGAGTTGATGTAAGTTCAGGCTAAATAAGAGAACAGTTGCATCAGCACTGGAATCTGAACAGCAGCCAAAGCAGTCATAGCACAGCCCAGCAAGACAGCCCATCCAGCACTGGGTGTTCCTGACACCTTCCACTATCACAGGTTTCTCCAAGTCCTATCCAACCTGGCCTTGAACACTTCTAGGGATCCATAGCTTCTCTGGGCACCCTGTGCCAGGGCCTCCCCACCCTCTCAGGGAACAACTTCTTCCCAATATCCAATCTAGCCCCACTCCCTACCAGTTAAAGGCCATTCCCTCTTATCCTGTCACTCCATTCCCTGGTCCAAAGTTTCCCTCTCCCACTCTCCTGTAGCCCCTTTTGGCAATGGAAGGTGCTAAAAAGTCTCAGAATTCCTCTAATTTCTCCTTCCTCTGTGTCCCTATCACTACTGTGCACATCAAGGCAAAGTTACCTCCTGCTCATCAGGTTTCTGCTGTTCCTGTGTGTCTTCTTCAGCAGAGGGCGGAATGCTGTTGTTGATGTTGAATGTAACCGTTATCCTGCAAAAGAAACAGAAACAATTCACTTGAACACACCCCAAAAATGCCCATCAAAATGGGTCTTTGAAGCCTTCGTTCAGAATTAACAGAGTATGAACAAAACCAGGTGCTGTAGTTAAAGACACACCTGGGAGAAGTTGCTCCCTCCAAGTGCTCTCACTTTTTCCAAGTCTTACTGAACTGTTATTTTTCAAGCAGGGAGATCACATGAAACTTTGTAACACAAAATACAGTAACAAACTGGTGTGAAAAAAGTGCCTTTGGCCCAAAGTGGTAAAATAGCGAGCCTGTGCACTGTTCAGTTTGGGGCAGGAGCACCTGCAGAAGCCTGGTCACTGTGACCCACCCACCCTCGGGGGTCCTTCCCAGACCCTACTTACTTCTCCCCTGCAATCTTCCGCACCAGCTTGGCCTCTGTGCCATGGACCTCCAGCTCCCAACCTCCGGAGACCTTGGGCAGGGATTTGTGCTTCTGGATCTTCTTCTCCTCCTTGATCTCATCCGTCAGGAACTGCGCAAAGGCTTTGTCTCCTGGCAGGGAAAGAAAAGGGCGTTAGGGAAAGGGGTGGTGAGGGAGAGTGGGGGAATTAAGGTGGGATCAGGGAAAGGAGGGGAAGGGAAAGAAGTGTTGGGAAAAGGAGGGTTGGAAAAAAGGATGTTAGGGAAAGAGGGAGTTAGGGAAAGGAGGGATAAGGAAAGAGGGGAGTAAGAAAAAGGGGGGTAAGAGAAAGGAGGGTTAAGGAAAGGCAGGGTGGGGTTAAGGGAAGGAGGGGTAGGGAAAGTGGGTTTGGGAAAAGAGGGGTTGAGAAAAGGAGGTTAGGGAAGGAGGAGTAGGGAAAGAGGAGGTAGAGGAGGGCGAGTAGGGAAATAGGAGTGTAGAGAAAAGGCAGAGTTAGGGGATGAGGGAATTTAGGGAAATGTGGGGTCTAAGGAAAACGGGGATTAGAGAAAGGGGGAGTCAGGTTAGGCAAAGTGGGGGTTAGGGAAAGAGGGGGGGATAGGGAAGCCCCCCAGCCCCACGTGCCTCCCGGGATGGAGGGGGTGCAGCGCACATGTCCTCCCCGTGCCCTCCCAAGGGCAGCCCCGCTCCGTCCCCCCGCCCCGCGCCCCCGCAGCTCCCCGCTCACCCTCGGTGTGCAGACCGCCGCACCCGCACGACACGCGGCCGGCCGAGCCCCGCCGCGGCCGCAGCAGCGCCGTCCGCCCCGCGCCGCCGCCCAGCTGCCACAGCGAGCGCGCCAGGGCCGGAGCGGCGGCGGGCGGCGGCAGGAGGGCGCGGGGGGCCGCGGAGCTGAGCGGGCGGCGCGGCGCGGGGCGCAGCAGGGCGGCAGCGGCGCGCAGGGAGCGGGCGAGCAGCATGGTGCGGACGGAGCGGCGGCGAGCACTCCCCTCCCCGGAACTGCGCTCCGCTTCCGGCCCCGGCGGGCCCCGCGCGGGCCCGAAGACCCGGGTTCGAGTCCCGCCTCAGCTGAGCCGAGGGTTCGAGTCCCGCCCCCTCTGACACCACGCCTTCGAGTCCCGGGCCTCGTAGGACTCTGGGGCTGCCGGTTCGAGTCCCGGTCAGGATGAAACGCGGGTTAATGTTCCGGCCCCGGCAGCAGGGATAGTGTATCGGCTGGCTCCTGGGATCCCTGACAATGCAAGGGGCAGGGATGGCAAAGACAGACCACCCGTACAGGCTCCGCTGCTCCGCTGAAGTGCAAAGGGAACTTCAGGGATGTGGTTTTATCCCCCTCGTAATTACACTCAGCAGGGGGGAGGCCAGAGCACAGCAGCGTCCTCAGGAAAAGAAAAAAATGAATGTTTGGGGTTTTTTTTTTCTCTCTGAGGAACGGTTATGTTAGAGGGAAGACTGACCAAGGCAATGGCTCCTGGCATCAAGCATTCCCGTTGTCCAAAGGCTTGCACTAGTGCTCACGATTGAGAAGCACAGAAGCCCCAACTGCTGCTCACTGCAAGGCTGGAGTAGGAGAGCATCAATACCAGCCCATCAGACTGATACCACTCCATCAAAGGACCAGAATTTAACTCCCAGCTCCACCAGGTGTCTGAGCACTACACATGTATATGGCAGAGCTCATTCTGCACACGAAGCACAGATTCCCTGCCCCACCTACACATCTTAAGCCCAGACTGCTGACAGTGAACACACTCCCATGAGAACTGAGAACACCAGGCCTGGTCCTTGACTGTCCCATGATCATTAGTTCTGTGCCTCACAAAACAACACACAGGATTTGGATTTTCACCATCACTTCTTTATTCTGGAAAAATTATATAAATCCATCCTAAATAAATACCCATCCCCTTCCTTAAACACACTTAAATCATCCTGCCTATATAAAACCTGCTATACATATGTTCATTTAAAAAACAAATTAAAAAATATGTCTTTTAAGGTGAAGCTGAACCAGCTTGAAGGTGAACCTGGGGTCAGTTCTTGGCTGTCCGGAGCTTCCTGCGGAAATACTCAGGCGCAGCCTCGAGCAGCCACTCTGCATCCACCACGCACAGGTCGCGCATGTAGCACTTGTTGGTGCGCAGCAGCCCGTTGTACACCACACAGGCCGGCTTGCACTGGAACAGCACGGAGGAGGGGTGGATGGCCACCACCTGGTGAGAGTCCACGGTGCTGTAGGTGCCGTCAGGCCGCAGCTCGGCCGCGTTCATGAACAGGCTGTGAGCCAGGCAGCGCCGGATGCTCGCTGTGTCCCCGCGGGAGGACTCGAGTGGCATCGACAGCTGGGAGACATGAGAGAGAGAAATGAGTATGTGCACCCTCACAGGGACACAGCCCCCTTTCAGCAGGCTGTGTCAGAAATTCTGGAGGATTTTCCTGCGTCAGAACACCTGGGGACCACTGGGAATTTAGCTCGGGTGGATGCTAGGCTAATCCAGCCTAAGAGCTAACAAAATGGATCAGCACTCTCCTTCTGGAAGTGAGTTTTAGGCTAACCAGCATTCACAAATGATACCCCAGAGGGTGGCTCCCATGTCACTACAGACTGCCAGAGGTTCAGCAGCAGCTCCCACGCTGTGCCCAGCAGGAACAGCACTGATGGGAAGCTGCTGCCACACTGAATCATGACTCCATGAAGAAACCAGCCAGCACAGGCTGCCAAGGCTGACAGCACTCTGTGGCACACACAGCACAATCCCACCTGCACTAGATCATTAGTTCTGGAACAACCCTTAGGAAAACCTGTCCTCCCCCCTGAGAAGCCTTCTCAGAGGTTCCCATTTCTCCTTGACTCACTAAGCCCTGCAGCTTTAAGATGCTGGAATGCAACTGCATAGTCAGGAATTTTACCCAGCCTCCATATGGGAGACTGAAAACAGCCCCACATTTTGTCACTCCTGGGACTTGGGGCACAGTGACATCAGTCTGGGGACAAACAGGAAAATGCCAACAGGTGAAACAGAGAAATAGTATATGGCAGCAAGTTACCTTTACACAAATGTCCCTGAGCTGAGCTCTGACTTCTGCCATCAGCTTCATGTTCCTGCCGTTGATAAAGTTCTCTCTGCACCATCCCTGCAACAGAGACACCAGGAGTTAGAAGGGACTATTTCTTCACCCCAGGGGCATGACAGCCTTTGGATACTATGAAAAGCAGAATCACCCCTACAATCTGCCTCAGAGGAAAGGTGCTGACTCCCTTCCTGGTCATATTTTTACTGCCCATTAACTTCCCTCTGTCTAGATTCTCCCTCACAGTGCTAAGAAACATGTGGTGGTTCTCTTCCCACTCAGTGCTGCTCTGCAAGGCCACCAAGTGCTGCAAAACAGCACTTGCCATCCCACAGGTGGTGAAAACAATTCAGGTAAGAATGACAGATGCTGCAAGGAATGGGATACACAGATCCACAGATCAATCTGAGGGGTTGATAGGGTAGGATAAATCCAAATCTGCTTTTAAATATGTTCAGTGTTTTTGCAATGAATCCTGTCACAGAGCATGTCTAGATATTATCAAGTGTCAAAATTCTTCTACTCCTTCCTGTTTCCAACTGGAACCAGGGAAGGAAGAGACCTGGCTGTGATTACAGAACTGGCCCCACAAAGTTTTGATGAGCAGCTTTACTAGAGCTTTCTGTAGAAACCTTTGTCAGCTAAACTTCCTCCAATTCCCCAGCTGCAAAGGATGAGCCCTCTCTTCTCCCTGCTTTGGAGGATGCCTGTGGCACCAGCCATGGAGGATGCAGGTGTCATTCTGCTCTCTGCTACAAATTCCTCACCCCATGAGCCCAGACAGCACTGGCACCCTCAGATCATCCCACCTTGTGCCCATTGACATTCTTGTAGGCCCTGTACACGTTGAGCAGGGTCAGATGGTCCCCCTCACTGGAGATGAATTTCTTCCTGACAGCCTGCACCTCGTCCCTCTGGGCAGGGGGGTTGTGGAGGACACTGTCCACTGATAACAGTGACACAATGGTCAGGATCTCCTCTGCACAGTGGAACTTGGGGGACACAAGGATGGCCTGCAAAGACACAACAAAACTCATCTTTGGTCAACCAAACTCACTTCAGCAGGGCAGACCTTTCTGCTCCATGGCAACCCAGAAACTTGACCAAACATTGCTGAGGACAGTCTCATAAACATCTGTGCTTAGGGACAGCTGAAAATCCTCCTATGGGCCCACCAAGCACTTGCCAGGCTCCTTCCTGAGACTGGCCAGTGCATAAACAGTACAAATACAGAAACTGAAACCAACTACAGCACTAGACACTTCATGGACCTACTAAACAATCCTGAAAAAGGCAAGGAAATTTGCCTTGCTCACCTTCAGAGGTGCCAGAGGAAAGAAATTCTCTTTTTTAAAAAAATCCCTCTGAATTAAACAACAAATTACAAGCCAGCCAGCGTAAGGGCTGTACATTACATACACTAATGTACAGCAAATATACCAGTGCAGCTGCAAACACCCCAAATTTCACACCTTGTTTAAGGAGTTTGAAAGAGAAACACCAATGGTACAAAGATGAGTACATGAGATTTAAAAAGTTAATTTTTCTGCAGTTTTTACCTTGGAGAATTTTGGATCCAGTGGAAAGGCTGCCATTTTCTTTCCCAGGGGGGTCAGGGCAAGCTGACCTTCCTTTTGTGTCACAGCTCCCAGCAGGTCCAGCTGATCAATCGCTGCTTGAATAGCATCTGCCAAAACAAGGATGTTGGACTCTGAGGCCTCCTGCCTCCACTGAGGGATGTGAAGGATCAGCTGGTTCCATCACTGCCTCCTTCCCCTGGCCAGAGGGACAAGTACTTTCCATTTAGAGAAATCAGGGTCCCAAACTGTGGTTTATCCTCCTCTATCCAGGAGAACAAGCACCTTTTCCAATTTATTCTGGCTTCCCTTGGCAGTCAGGGCACACCTTCATGCACTTTATGACTCAAGACTGCTCCCTGCTCTTTCTCCCCCAAGGCTGCCTTTGGAGCCACTTACCAGGAGATGGTTTGGACATGAAGTCAAAGGTGAGCACGTTGGGAATTTTCAGGGCCAGGAGCTGAAGCACCACACTGGCCAGGTTACACCTGCATAGGCAGAAAAAACAACTGAGATAGTTCTAATTTTTTTTTTTTTTTTTGTTAATGTAAGCTGAGATAGAGTCTCAGGCTGTACTGCAACTTGACAGAGACTAGTCTGATGCTGCTGGTGAGGCCTTACTTCCTAAACCAGGAAGAGGCAAGTCCAAGATCTGGAGGACAGTGAGGAGAACTATTGCCTTATGTGTTTAGAGACTCAGTGCTCAACTGTTCACCCTGAGCAAACATTTTCCAGTTTTTCTGTTTACTCCGCACACTTCCATTTTTCTTAAGTCACCTCATCAGCCCCTAGATCCAGTTTTGCTGCTCAGTTCTTCCCACAGCTCCAGCTGCAAAACAGTTGAGGCAAGGAGTGTGATGGTTCTGTCCTCACCTCTGTATCTCAGGTGTTGTCATTTCATCAAACTTCTCAAAGTCCTCCTCTGTGTAGAGTCGGTAGCAGATGCCACTCTCCTGTCTCCCTGCTCTCCCTGTGCGCTGCCAAGCCTGGGCCTTGGACACCTGCTGCACTGCCAGCACTTCCAGGCCAGTTTCTGGAAAAGCATGGAAAAGTATCACCCCAGTCAGTGCCTGTGCAAGCCACAGCTTTGGAAACCATGGAGGATTAACAGTAAGAATGCCCAGGGTTTGCCATCCAAACACTGCTCAGAGCTCACTTGGTTCAGCACCCTGAAGCACAGTGAACCATCCCATGCTGTGTTCATGAAGATGAGATTCACATTTGACAGATTTTTACCCCCTCATGGCTGACACTCAAAAAAACCCCATAAAGACACCACCAAACCCCAGACCTGGGACATTAATTCAAACAGCACAGAGGGTGTTTGAAATCCTCTTTCAGCGGGGTTCATGGCCTCCAGTAACTTGTGCAAACCCAAACCCAATCTCTGCCCTGTTGCTCAGAATTCCTCACCAGGGCTGTACTTCTTGGCTTTGACCATGCCTGTGTCCACAACGAATTTTATTCCCGCAATGGTGATGGAGGTTTCTGCGATGTTGGTGGAGAGAATCACTTTGCGACAGCCCTGGGAGGAAAGACAAATCAATCCCAGTCCAAAGTCATCTTAGAACAGCTGCAACTCAGAAATTCTGCTGCTTTTGGCCAGTGTGGGCCAAGCCCTGCCTCACATTGTGAGCACACATTGTGCTTGGTATGCCAGCTCTCACAAACCAAGGTAATCTCCCCTTTCTAATCAGCTTCTAAAATATGTGCCTGCAGTTGCAACAAAATGCACCACCAGAACAGCTGTTCTCAATATATCTTTTAACAATTTTGGTTTCATTTCTGGCACAACGTTTGCATTATTTATCTGCTGAGTAGGTACAAAAGAGCCTGAGGCAGCACAAATTGCTTTTCTGATGGCCCTGACAAACATTTCCAGCTTTTCAGCTTTCATAGTATTTCCCCGATTAGCTGCTGTAGCTTTTTTGTGATATGGACAAAAAATTCTGATGAAATGGGGGAAATTTCAATTCCTCTGCCTTTTCCACTCCCTCTAGTCCTTCCTTTTTTTTATGATCCCACATGACTTACTGGATGCATCTGTTAAAACCATCACAGCTGCAGTGTCTTACACCACAATGGAACCACTCAGCCTAATGCCAGTGGAGACTTTTGTTTACTATCAGTACAGACTGCTTTAACCTCTTCAACTCCCATGTTTCTTCCAAATTCACTCACCTCAGGGGTAGGTTTAAAGGCACGGAGCTGTTGGGAGTGGGGCAGAGAAGCATAAAGGGGCAGCACTGTCATCCGTGGGCAGCCCTCAGGGAGATGCTGGGCAACGTCTCGACAGGTTTTGGTCATTGCTTCAATTTCTTCCTGACCAGTCAGGAACACCAGGATGTCCTGGCATGCAGGGGCTTCCTGGAACCAGAGGAAAAAGCAAGTTAGGAGGGTTTGGATAAGGAAGAAAAACTGAGATAGTAATGAGATGTGGCCCTGGCTGCAAATCAGTGAAGCAGGCAAAGAAGGAAGAAAAGACACACATGTGGTGCAAGGTATGCAACAGCCTGAATTCCCAATGGATGCACCAGAGGTGAAGGGTAAGTCACATTTTGAGGGATTGAGTCTTAAGAGGATGGAGGAATTGCTGTGTCCTTAAATGACTGTCCAGCAACACCCAGGTAGAGAGAACTCAGGTGAGAGGAACATTCAGGTTTTAGCCATGAGTTGACATTACAGAGCTTTGCTGAGCAGTCTCCTTTCAGCTCCAGCCTGGATGCACAGGTCCAAAATCCCAGCAGCAGCAGCAACTTCACAGCACTAAATGCAGTTTGTTGAAATGACACAATGATCCAGGTGTTTGGCAGTCAAACATCCTGGCACAAAACACCAATCCCTGGCCCCAGAGGGACACAAACCTGGAGAGACCCCCATACCTGGTGGACCTGGAAGATGGAGACCAGAGCTGCCTGCAGGTAATCACTCTGCCGCTCCTTGGTGTAGAAGATCTCAATGGGATGCTGCCGACCTTCCAGATAGATGACAGGAGCTCCATTGAAATACTGGGAGAACAGGTCAACGTCCATCGTGGCTGACATGATGATCACCTTCAACAGGAGCACAGGATGGGTCAGCACTGCAGCTTCCAGCCAGCTGCACACTGGCAAGTCAGGACCAGCCAAAAGCCAGCTTCTGGATCCTGAGAACCATGCTCAGAACAGCTAAAAGCTCACAGAGTTTGGGAGAGAAGAGAGGGATCTCCCTTGTTAAAGTCATCAGCTTTTTAACACAAGCAGAAAATGTCAGTGTGATAAAATAAGCTGGTGTGTGGAACATTCAAGGACCCTGCCAGGCCCCTCCAGCAAAGCCAGTGTGCTTTCCCACAAATTCCTGACATGTCCACCCATCCCACATGCAGTGCCCTCCCTGGGAATGAGCATGTCCCACAGCTGTCCCAACAGCCAGGGCTCCTGCACCCAGAGTGCTCTCAGCAGCAGATAACATGGAGGTGACCAGATAACTTATTCAGAGGTGTCACATCAGGCCCACACCCTTAACACCCTTAAATATTCAGATTTAAAGGGACCTTTTAGGAACAGAAAAATGGTCCAGGTTGAAATTCCAAACACTTTGGAAGGCCCCAGGAGATGCTCAGAGCACTCAGAGCCCAGCCCCACCCTGCCCTTAGCTGCCATCCCAGATGAACCCACTTTGAGTGGCCGCAGGCCCCGTTCCTTTCGCTTCTTTTGTGCAGCTTTGACCACTCCAAAGAGCACATCGGTGTGGATGGTCCTCTCGTGGGCCTCGTCCAGGATGACCACGCTGTACTTGTGCAGCAGGGGGTCCCCGATGGCCTCGCGGAGCAGCATCCCGTCGGTCAGGAAGCGGATCCTGGTCTCGGCAGAGGAACAGTCGTCAAAGCGCACGGTGTAGCCAACCTGGGGAAGGGATCACAGAGGGATCACAGGGAGCACAGGCACAAAGCCTGGCATTTCTCACTGCCATCGAGCCACAAGGAAGGACTGCAAAGCCCTCTGATCACTGCATCAGACACGGCCAACCAGAACTCCATGGAAGTGCTGGAAAGCAGAACAGCTTACCTACTGTCTGTGGATAGTTCACCTCCCAAATCTAACAAGCCACCCAAAGGATGCTCTCAACTGGCTTCTTCCTAAGGAGAAGTTCATCACAAATGCCTCCCAAGTTTCCTCCCAAATTCCTCCCCCTGCTAGAAATGATTCCATGCTCTCCAAAGACTTTATGCAGCATGTCTTTCTCCTCCACTTTTCTCCCACAGACCTGCAAGATTCAGCACTCCACTCTCCTCGACAATGATTTGTAATACAGGGAGCAAGGGAAGCGAGCACAATATTTTTTGTTTTATTCATGAATCAGTATTTTTTCAAATGGAAGAACACAGATAATAATGAAGAAGTAAAATAGTACTGAGACAGACCATGTCATTGAGCAGCTAGAGGGACATTTTTCTTCATTCACTTAATTACAGAATCACAGAATATCCTGAGCTGGAAAAGACCCACAGGTATCATCCAGTCCAACTCCTGGCCCTGCACAGACACCCCAACAATTCCATTCTGTGCATCCCTGTGAGCATTGTCCAGATGCTCCTGGAGCTCTGGCAGCCTTGGGGCTGTGACCATTCTCTGGGGAGCTGCTCAGTGCTCAACCACCCTCTGGGGGAAGAACCTTTTCCTCATACCCAGCATAAACTTCCCCTGACAGAGCTCCAGCCATTCCTTGGGTCCTGTCCCTGATCACAGAGAGCAGAAATTGGAGCTGCCCCTTAGGACAAAGCTGCAGACCTTGGTGAGGTTTGATCAAATTCTCCACTTCTCCAGTTGAACAGACCAAGTGATCTCAGCCACTCCTATTATGTGGCCCCTCCTGACCATTCACCCAAAACTAATTATAAAATTAAATCTATCAGCCCTGTGCCTGCTTATTACCCTACCCATTAAAGCCTGATAGGATCCCATCCCCACTGCAGCACTAAACCAAAGTTAATCTGTAGATCAACCTACCAGCTTGCCCAGCTCTGTCCTCTTCTCCTCGGCGACTCTGGCAGCCAGGGTGACAGCTGCCACCCTGCGGGGCTGGGTCACAGCAATGACGCCAGGGTGGCCAATTCCTACTTCATACAGGTACTGAGGGAGCTGGGTGGTCTTCCCTGAGCCTGTTTCTCCTAAGGAACATAAACGGAATTGTTTCTTCCCCTCCCTTTTATAGCATTGTCAAACTCTTTTTAAAAATGTTAACTTTTAGCCCTGTTTCAGGATGGGGAGGCTGAAGACAGGGAGAGGAAGTCCCACCACAAAGCAGTGGCAGGTCAGAGACAGAATCCAGTGCTGCTGAGTGACTTCTCTGCTGCTGAGTGACTTCTCTGCAGAGTTCCCTCCACCCAGGTGCTCTCCAGCCACACTCTGGTTTAGAAACATATTCCAGCCTTTCTGGAGGTGAAGTGTCTGCGGTGTGACACTAAGAGGAGTGAGATAGAAATTTGATTCCAACAAATGCTGAGTCTTTAGACTACCAGGTGGGAAGTCGTATGTCTTCAGTTCCTGGAAGTCTGACAAAAAGCTTATTACTTTGGACTCACAGAAAGCATCATAAAATCAGTGAAAACCCCAGAAAATGTAGCTGAGGAGACACTTCTGAATAGGAGAGTTTTGCCATCTGTCTTTGACTGAACTCCACGTGGATGGCGAAAGGAGCGGGAAATACTTTTGCTTTCTCCATAAAACGAAGTTCCCGGCTGTCTTAACCAGCCAAAGCACAAAATTCATCACATCCCTTGTTCACCACATTCAGATTTACACCTAAGCCGTTTCTGAGCAGCCTTTCCCAGCCCTCGCCACTCCGAGGCACCCCGCCCGGCGCGGCACTCACCGATGAGCACGGCGCAGTCGAGGCGGCGGAGCCGAGCCAGCAGCGGCCCGCGGGCACCGGAGATGGGCAGCGAGCGGCGCTGCACGTGTGCGGGCGGCGCGGCGCTCTGGGGCTGCGTGCCGGGGCCAGCCGCCTTGAATCGCTTGGCCGGAGGGGCCTCGTTGTCCTGAGCCATCGCCCCTGTCGCGCTGTCCCGTCCCGTGGCGGCTGTCCCGGGGCTCCGTCCAGTCCCGGCCCGTCGGGGCCGCGCTTCGCAGCTCCCCGGCGCAGCGATGATGCCACCGCGCGGCCGCGGGGTATCCTGGGAGTTGTAGTCCCGAGCCCGTCACCATTTGCAGCGCTCACCGCTCTAAGCGCCCCTCGGGGTCTCCCAGAAAAATCCCAAATCCAGCCAAAGAGGGCAGACAGCCGGCTGCTGGCAGGGTCGGGACATGTTCTCATTCATGACTTGTCCCAGCAACAAGCTACGAAGGTGATCTCAAACACTGAACTAAAAAAAAAACCCGAAAAAAACACGGGTTTGATCTAATTCCTGTCTCATAAGCTATGCTGAAGCCACATTGTCCAAAATACTTTAATTCTCGATCTCTAGGAGTACTAAAAGTCTGCTCTGGAAACAACCAAGACCGCCCCAAAAACCAGACCAAAAAACCTGTAAAACCTCCCAAAGCTCCATGAAGTTTTTATAACCTTTAACAGATACAAATGATCTCACACATTTTATCAGAACCTAACACGCTGCTTGTGGACAAAGCATTTCCCCTGATATCCCCACACTTTCCTCTCCTGGACTATGAATTAAAAATTTAAACCTGTAGCCAGTTTCTAAAAACAAAATCTGAGACTAAATGAGCTAATCACGTCACAGGTGAGCCAAATTTCTAAAATTTAGAATGAAGATGCAGCTTTAACTCTCTTTATCTATTATGACATAACCAATAAAAATCACAAAACCTAAAAACACACCCAGTACTTTCTACAGCAATTTAGGAACACCTGATCATCACGAGCTGAATTGAGTTCCAAATTCCAGTGTGGCTCCTCAGAGATATTTATAATCAATGTAGCTTTAAGATAAATCCCACTCGGTGTCACTGGCCTGCATTGGACACTGCCCTCCCACAACAAACTTCACCCACAGACCACGGATTTCACATCCTGAGCAGACAATCCTGTTTCCTTATAGTTCTGAGACACTTGTGGAAAAAGCTTCAGTTACCCCTGTCTCTTCCAGGACGTGCTTTTTCCAGCCTCTGCTTTTTCACCTGCTGCCTCAAGACTACAGGATGATACAGAGGACTAACCAAAAAGGATCCACAAGACATTTTATTCAACTCATCATCATTCTGAGTCCTGACTCCAGACAAGTTTCCTGCCCTAGTGCTGCTGGTCATTCAGTGACAGCAGTGGGCACATGGAGATGGATTTTGCAGACACACCTATGTAACCACCAGTCAGACTCAAAACTGGGCACCTGAACACACAATCCTTGGGGAAAAAACCACCAAAATGTAGCCGTGGCCTGCAGAATATTCCAGAAACCCAACTGGCAGAGTGAGAAGCTGCATGATGGTAAACGTTGTATTCCTTGCAATTCAAAGACGACTGGAGACAGCAGCACCTCAGATTAAAAAAACCTTTTGCCATTGATATAGTGACATAGCCTTTCAATCATCTTGTAGTTGTTTTAACCAAGAATAAAAAAATGAGCCAAAACCCAAAAAGTTGGGTTTGTCCCCTGTAAAGTTTCCCATAGAGTTTCATGTATCAAATAACTCGAAAAAAATGCTTTAGAAATCACTTGAAACAAGTACTTGTGGCCTTGTTAACTGAAGTTAACAGGAAATGGTTTCCAGTTTTTAAATTTTTGGCTCCACTGGATTTAGATTATGTCCAGCACAATGAACTCCCTGATTGGGAAAGATGCTGGGAGTGTCTTGGATGAGACTGCCATTTCATAAAGTGCTTGTATTCCAAACCATAGAGCTGTCAGAGAGTCCTCTCTGCCCTGGGGAAGGAGAGTCCCCACGTGGGACTGGATCCAGGCCAGTCTCTCCCAGGGGTGGGTGGGTTTTGGCACAGGCCCTGATTATCCCCCAAGGCGCTGCCCCTCTCCCCAGGCAAATCCCCCTGGCCGCTCCTCTGGCAAGGGGTTGTAATTGGGGTCATCCTCCGGCGTGTCAAATATTGCTTTCCTGGAAAACACAGAGGATTGTTATCCTTTAGAATACATGTCTCACAAGAAGATCAAAACTGCTCACATGCTGTACGTGGAACAGTGTTCTCCCTCAGGAACAGCCTGCCCAGGGAGTGGGATTTATGCCCAAGTCACTCTTGCTCTCCAGTTCAGAGCTACCAGGAGGGAGATCTCAAATCAAGATTGAAGAGGTTCAGCTTCTGCTATTTATAAGTATTCTATGACAAGTATCTTCAGGATATTCTAAGATTCTATGAAAAACAACCATCAGAGCTGTTCTAGGAGAGCACCACACAGGATTAGAACCTCCACACAAGAGGGAACTGAGTGGGAGCAGCAGCACTCAATACTATAAACACTGAGGGTATTTTTTCCCCAAATTGTTAAGTGAGGATGACTTACAGAAGAAAAAAACATTAGATATCTTATACCAAAAAAAGCTGTCAGCAAAGCCTGCCAAATGTTACCAAAAAACCGAAAGGTAAAATCCTTTAGCTCTTCTCCCAAATAAATTAGTTCCCACTCACACAAATTCTTGTTTACAAACATGACTTCAGTAAAAAACACAAGCACAGACAGCCCCAAATTCTACCTCTGCCCAATTCACCAGGACTGGATTACAAACAATTTTCCAAACAAGCACTTTTCCCATGTCTGTTCCAAAGCAGACACCAATACTCACAGGACAGACGGTGTTCTCAGGAGCCTCCCGCCACCAGGCTGATTGGGAAAGACATCCTCTAAGAAAAAATATATATGCCCAACAGCAATGCCTGATATGGAAACAAAAGCCAAATGGTGATTTTTTGATACTTCTCCTTTACAACTCTCAAATGCTTTACACTAGAGTTTTCAGGAAAACAACACACATTGGTTCTTTCATAGAAAATATGATTATACAGAAATACAAAACCTAAGGAAGCAAGCTAGCAGCAGATAAAAGCTCAATTTATGTTACTAGACATTAATATAGGGAAAACTGCTCATCATTATTAAAAATACTGATGTTTTGGCTCTATTAGAGTTGATAAAATAGTAATATAAACTATTTTATTTCAGTAGACTGATGCCACAGTCAGATGATGCATCAGGGCAAATTCCAAGCAATAAACAGCCAAAACATCAGAAACTTCTTCCATCCTTATTACAGCACAAAACATTCTACAATGGACAGAAATCAGAAAAGTCTGGTATAAATATACTAGAACAACTAACACCAAGCATTAGGGCATTTAGCCCTTGGATTTGTCCACATTTTCTGTCTCATATCAAACATGAGGAGGAACAGATCCTTGTGATTGTTGCCATTGCTCACCCAGGAGATCCACAATGATGGAGTTCCCCAAGAGCAGTGAAAAGCCCATCAATACCCAGGGCAGAAAAGGGGCTTGGAAGATGAGGAGACCGAAGAAGTTCATGCGGACGTAGGGATTCCTGCGGCTCCAGACGTACACCAGCATGATGGTGAATGCCTGGCCCAGGAACACCAAGTTCACAAACAGCCCAAAAAGCTGGCATGGGTTGTTAAGGAAACAGCTGTGAGGTCAGGAACTCCACAGTTTAATTTGTAATCCCACGTTTTCCATACAGCTGGTAACTCCACTTTCTCAGGTTCAAATACAGCAAACTACTGTCCATCAAACCCAACAGCTGCAGCACATTTGGGGTACCCACAGCATGAATAATCTCATTAAAGTATAAATTCATTCTTCACAGGCAACCTGAGCATGATCCCACACTTGAGCAGCCCCCTGATAACCTCATTTCCATGATCAAGCAGAAAAAAACTGAAAAGCCAATAATAATCCCAAAGTATGTAAAACCACCACAACAAATATCAGTACTCCTTGTGCAACAAACTACATTAAGGTAACAGTAACAACACAGTTTTATAATCATTCACACATCTTTAGCTTTACCAAAGGAGTTTGGAATTAAAACAGAAAGGATACAGTCATTAAAAGTCCTCCAAAAAGGAACATAAATACAAAATCTGCCGTCCGACCCCGGAAAGAGCCTTCCTCGAGCATGCGGCAGTACCGGTATCTGAGGCCACAGGTCAGGAAAATTCCATTGCAAAAGAGTTTGAAGACAGATCCAAGCAGAAAATAACTCAATTCTACTTCAAATCAGCTAAAAAGTTTTTTATCAATTTACTGCATCAATTGGGTTTCTCTGGATACTTCAGCAGAGAGGGTGACCCAGGAGATAAAAACATTACCTGGAATTTTCTGCACCAGGTCAGCACCAACCTGAAGGATCAAACTTGTACAAATTCTTGACACCACAAAAGTAACTGGTAAAATTCTTGACCACTTAAGGAGGAGGACCCATTGAAGCCCATTCATGACACCAGCAAAGTTGGCATTGCTGAATTCCCAGGAACTCAACCTTTTCTGTGTGCAGGTACAGCAACATTCCTGCACTCTGGAGCTCTGCTTGCCAAGGGAACCAACCCAACTTGGTGAAGGATACAAAAAGATCATGTTAAATAAAAAATTAAAGCCAACTGGTCCAAAGAATAAGTAGTTTGTGATTAACCTCCATATCTGGAAATAAGACAAATACAAGGACTTTAAGCACGACAGCTTATTTTTATTGTCTAAACAGATAAGCAAGTAACAGTGAAACCGAAAGCTCCTTTACAGAAAACGAAACTATGATCTATTTTAAGGTACAGTGGTCTGCACTCTGGCTTCAGTAGCTTTTAAAAAGTATATTTTCAATACAAAAAGTTGCAACACTAAGTTTTGAGAAGACGAGCACTTACAAACTCTACAGCACACTTTAAAACCTCCCCGTGCTTCAGAAACCACTTACTTGAAAGTGCTTAAATATTAACTCAGGGTTGAAATACAGCTGGAAGGGCGTGATAAGTTCTAATTGCTGAAAAAGAAAGAAAACATTTTGATGGGATCTATACAAGAAGGAAAAAAAAAAGAAAAAATACACGCCCAAACCAGTAACCCCTTCCTGTGTGCCAAAGAGAGCCCAACAAGTCCTCAATCAGCACTGCGAGCTTTCTGGCAAGTGGGAGCCTCGACACAACCGCCCTCGCGTTGTTGGTATTTATTCGCACTTTGCACCTCCCCGGGCCGGTTTCGGGGATCCCCTCGCTCACGGGGCCCTCAGGGCTCCACACCCGGCTCTGGGCGGTGTCGGTGCCTGAGAACTCCCCTTCCACAGATCCCCCGCCCGCCCCGCTCCCAATCCCCCTCACGACTCCCTCCCGGGCAGCCCCCGGGATCACCCTCCCCGCCCCGCGCCCCTCGGCCCCGTCAGGCGGCGCTGGCGCCCGGGCGGGGCGACGGGCGCGCACTGACCACGGCGGCGGTGGTAAGGACGCAGGCGGTGGTGTAGGCCCGGGTGACGGGCGGCACCTGCAGGTACTCCTGCCGGAACGTCTGGTACGCCATCTTGGCGGCACCACCCGCCCCGCCCCGCCCAGCGCCGCGCCCGCCTGACGCTCCTCGCTCCCATTGGCCGAGCCGCAGCGCCCTCCCACCACTCTGCGCTCTCATTGGCCTCGTGTGCAGCGCTCTGACGCATCTCCGCGCTCCTATTGGCCGCACTGCATTGTCCTCCCACCGCTCCGTGCTCCCATTGGCCAAGCCTCCAGCGCGCGGCCGTGCGCTCCCCGCTCTTGGCCCGCCCGCAGCGCTCGGTGATTGGGCGGCGCGGGTGCCCTGGCTGGCGCTGATTGGCTGCAGGAGGGGGTGCCCTGAGGCGCTCGAACGAGGCGGGAAAGCGGCGGTGGCGGCACTGCTGGGCTGTGGCTCTGTCTTCGGGCACCGGCACCGGGCACCGCGCTCCGCCCGCGAACCCCTGCGGGAGGAGCGGCCCTGCTGCCTCGGGTAACGCCGGGCAGCCCTGTGAGACCGGCTTCCCCTCACGGCCCGGCCGCCCCGACCCCCCCCCGGCGCCATGTCGGTGAATCCCATGGCCTACGAGACGCAGTTCTTCGGGTTCACCCCTCAGACCTGCATGCTGCGCGTCTACATCGCCTTCCAGGACTACCTCTTCGAAATGATGCTGGTGGTGGAGGGCGTGATGCTGAAGAAGCTGGACGGCATTCCCGGCTGCAAAATCAGCCCTTCCCAGATCCGGAAATGCACCGAGAAATTCCTGCTCTTCATGAAGGAGCACTTCGATAAGCTCTTCGCTAAAATGGAAGAAATGCTGCTGCAGCTGGTGCTGAACATCCCTGAGAACGTGCTGCTGCCGGAGGACAGGGTGCAGGAGGAGTATCGCTACAGCAAGGAGGAGTTCCAGGCGCTGCAGGATGAGCTGCAGCAGCTGCAGCAGCAGTGCAGGGCCGAGGCGGCCGCGGAGCAGGCGCTGCGAGCAGAGCTGGAGGAGCAGAAAGTTGTCAGGGCCGAGCTGGAGAAGATTTTGCAGTGCTTTGATGGGCTTGAGAACATCTGCAGGGAGCACGGGGCCGGCAACTTCAAGGAGAGCTTTGCCCTCCTGACACAGAGCTCTAAGAAACTGCAGGATGTGCTGAAAGATGTTGAGGAGAAGAGCAAAAAGATGAAGCAGCATGATCAGTTAGTGTAATGGACGTTCTGAAAAGGCAACAGAAGTCATACCGAGAGCTTGCTTAAAGTTACAGAGGCTTAGCTTTCCCTTGCTGCCCTCATCCTGTCAAGATCTGGACTAAAAGCTGTTGAACTGTACCGCTTTGCACCTCCCTAGGGCAGGAGGGGGAGAAAAGCTTGTAAAATGTAACTCAGATTGTTCACTTTGAATTAATTTTGGGTTGGATAACCGGGCTGTGGAGGTCCTTTCCTGGCTGCTGAGCGTTATATTTGAGCACAGTGTAACACTTGCCTGTTTTTAAGGTTTATTGAAACAAAGCCTCATTAAGACTTGTAGAAATGTGTAGGTGAGTTTCCAGCCTGAGGCTGTGCAGGTAATGGGGTCAGCGAGGACAGGGGACTTTGCCACTTCCCAAGGAGCTGCCTGGCCCTGGCTGCAGTGCCTTTCACTGTTTGGAAAGCCAACATGGAGGAAGTGCATGGAGAAGGATGACACAGTGATGCAGTTGACAAGGCTCTGGTGAGACCTGTTGGAATCAAAACCAATTTCAGCCGAGTTTCTGGAATCTCAGGGTTCCTCTCCACTCCACTTGTGCTTGTGTTTCTCAGCATGGAGCTGCTGCTCCACAGAGCAGAAGCCACTGGAGGAAATGAGTAATTCCATTACTTTGTCCTACTTCACCTTATGTTGCTTTATATATGTATGCTTGGTTGTTTATTTTTGTTGCCCAGTGTCTTTTTTCTACTAAATAGGAAAGTTCCTTTTATTAATGTTTAATCAGATTTTCCTGTAAAAATGTTACAAAGACTGATAAGCTCTTTTAAGTGTCTTCATTAAACTTATTCTCTCTGTACTTAATTCAAAATCCCTGACAGTCTGTGCATCTTCCCACTGCAGTTTTTTTATCTCCTGTTTAGTCCTATCGTTAAATATCAATATTAATTTCTACTTTACTAGCATGGAGGTTTAAAAGGCATTAACCCTGTGAATCATTGAGAGGTGACTGCAATAAAAAATGTATTAAAAACATAAAACATAGTTTGGAATCCTTTCTTCCCTGAATGGAAAAGAATAACGTGTGAATAGTGTCAGCAGCAGAGGGCACCAGCAGCCCAGCCCAGGCTCAGCTCCACAGGAGCTTGGTCTGTTTTTCCTACTCAGTGTAACTTTCCTGGACAACAAAAATTATGGCATCTCCTCAGATGAATCCGTTGTTTTATCCTTAATAAATAAGAGGTATTTGTCCTGGACATTTCAAGCCAGGAGTGACCACACAGAGATTGGCAGAAAGCTAGGTCCTGCCAAGTTTATATATCCCAACAATGTATTTCCCTTTTAAAAGGGATTATTCCCACTTTCACACGTTTCTCCTCTCCCAACCAGAGAGAGACAATTTCACCACCAGGCCAGGGTTCTCCCCAGTACATCCTTCCCAGCTGGAGGGGTGAGTGGGAAATGCTGGGCATGACAGCTGTACTGGGCTGTACCTGACCCACTCCCTGACCCCTGGGATTTTGATGTGCTGCTGTGTCACCAACCAGGGAAATGTGTCCACAATTAAATCTGAGATTGACCATCCCACCCTCCTGGTGTGGAAATCAACCCATGCTGGCCTCAGGCCCTCCTGTGAAAGTCCCTTCCCACCTGCTCCCAGAAATGCCATCCTGCCACAGGCACTCCTGGCACTCCAGTCACGATAATTAACTATTTCACATTAAATAGTAAATATATCCTGATGCTCCAGAGGGTGGTGCAGAAGCAGTGCCCTCGGGCATCAACCTGTGGCAGCTCATGAAATCATGGAATGCTTTGGGTTGGAAAAGTCCTCTGAGCATCAAGGCCAGCAGTTCCCCCAGTGCTGCCACAGCCACCACTCACCATGTCCTCAAGTGCCACATCCACAGCTGCTGGATCCAATGGTATTGGTGGGGCATTCCCAACTCCAAATCATGTCCATGTGTTTGGGGTGTGGAAGCCCTCGTGAGCAGCTCAAAATGTCCTGACTCCATCCCCAGTGGCCTCTCCATCCGTCCTTGTCCCGTTGTCCCCAGGCTCCCATCCCTCTCAGAGGCAGATCCAGCATGTCCGTGGCCATGGCACAGGTCCTTTTGGTGACAAGGCAGGCACAGACAGGGTGGCACCAGGCTGCTGCAAGAGCAGGACCTGGGACTGGCTTGGAAAGGAGGGGGAGAACTTCCACATGGATGATTTTAATGCTCATTTTCTCCCAATACTTGCACGGGGCCAGAATATTCAGAGCCCCAGGCTGGGAGCAAGGTACTTCATAACACCCAATGTGAAAACAGTAACTGGCTGTTGGTAAAATATTTCTAAGAGCATTTTGCAGGAGAAACAGCCTGGCTGTTAAGCATTTGGTCCAATGAACACAGTGGCAGCAGAGCTGAGGTCTGAGGGGAACAAAGGCACTGATTTTCCTACCAGGATAATGCCACTCCTGGTCTGGGACATGTAGGAGCTCCTGGGGGCTGGGGATGGACTGGCAGCTGGATACTCCATCAGACAGGGAATGCTTTTGAGCCCTTTTACAGCTCCTGGGACTGTCAAGCTTTCAGCAAAACTCACCCCTGGGAATAAAAGCATGTTCTGGCTGCGAGGAGGAAGGCATGCAGCTGGATTTGCAGCCCCTGTGCATGGAGAGGGGGTCGGGTGAAGTGGGGAAGGGGCAGCCTCTGTGTCCCAGGGGTGCTGGTGTCTCCAAAACACCCTGCACACCCCGGGGGTTCAGTCCTCTCTATAAGGGGAGAACAGAATATTTAAATTAAGACATTTTTGGCAGCATTCACAGGCAATTGGAGCACTCAGGGTCGGGGAGTGCAGCCCTCCTTGACTTAGACGCTGAATAATGATGTAATTAGCAGCTGTTAATAAACCCACACCTGGCAAAATGCCGGGGTGGGGGGAGGAGGGGGTTACCATATGCCTCCTCATTAAAAGCTTTAATTACAGACAGGAAATGCTGGTGGCAGCCACACACTTTAATTGCTTCACCTCAAGCTGGTGCTGGGTCAGCTCCTGCCTTTTTGCCATCCTGTCGTGGCTCAGGGCTCCCATCCCTGTCCCCATCTCACCAACAGGGCAAGGAAAAAATGATAACTTTTCAGTCTAAACATGAAAAAAACCCTGATACAGCAAAAAATTTTTCTTCCACGGGGATTTTGGCTGGCACAAACTGAGCAAGAGCATACCCCATCCTGAAACAACCCTGTGGAACCTCCAAATAAAAAATAATACAGATTGACAGAGGGCCAGGCACTGTGAGTTATTCCAGCTGGTGAGTGCAGCAGCTCTTCCCTAATGTGTTTGCACATCACACACTGTAAAACGGGATGGGAGTGAACACTCTGAGTCCTCAGTAGGATTTCTGGAGAGCTGCCCCATTGCTGCCTCCCCTGCCCCCCAGCCCTGGCAATAAAATAAATGGGGCACAGAAAATGGGCATTCAGCTCCCATTAGTGGCAAAACACTGATTTACTCAAGCGATGAAGCTTAGTCAGGGCTTGGCTGCTGATGGTTCCTGGCTGTATTTGTGGGACCTCCCTGGAAATTGCTTTAGAAAAGAACATGGTAAATGTCTTTTTCCTACTCAAGGAGAAGAAAAGGAAAAACCTGGAAACATTTGGCAACAAAGGAATCACTTTCACATATAAGATTTTTTCCCCTAATTAAACCATAGGAGAGACTGAATGTGGTTAAAGAGGTTCTGCTGAAGGGAAGCCTTGGAGACAGCTGTGCGTGGTGTGGAGCAGCATGGACAACAATAAAGGGTGAAGCTTATGATTCCCCTTTGCTGGGGGCTGGAAAAACTATGTCACTCACACAGCCTGGCATGGCTTTGGCTGCTTTCCTGGCTGTTCATCCTGCCCTGCATCCATCTGACTCCTGCTGCAGTTGGGTTTGGGTTGGAAGGGACCTTAGAGATCATCAATTCCCTGCCATGGGCAGAGACACCTTTCACCAGACCAGCTTGCTACAAAAACATCATAGAAATTTAATTTCAGCTTGAAGAGGAATTAACAAGCAAAACAAAACAAGAAAACAAACTAGAAAAATAGCATTGAGGTAAGATGGAACCTTTGGAGGTCAATCAACTGGAGGGATCCTGCCAGGTTGTGATGCCCCAAAACTGAGCACTTTGAACCCAATGGTCCCACAGCTATGCCCCCTCTGCTTGGTGTCTTTGTAGCTCTCATTCTCAGGCAGCTGTGCCTCCTGGTGATCCCTGCTCCTGGGGATTTCATTACCTCTCATTTCCCTGTAGAAAGGAAATTCTCCTGCTGCTTTGTCTGCTTATCCCTCCTGGGCTCTTATTACTCCCACTTACACAATTCAGAATATTATTCCCTCCTGTCACCCTAATTTCTAATAATTAGTATTTGGTGTAACACTACAGCAGACAGCAGCTCTTAATGAATATTATAATAAGCACTAAATTACAATTTACTGCTCTAGAAATCCATTTTGTTACATAGCCCACTTACAAGAAAATGAGGGGGAGCAGTTTTCAAGCCATTTACCTGGCTGGAACCCACCCCAAATTGAGTCCCTATAAGCACCATGGGTATTTACTGGCCTGGGACGTGTCACTGACCAGGTCAGGGCTGGATGAGCCATGGTGGCAGTGATGTGACCCCACCAGGACACTGCATCCACAGGGAACCAGCAATTATCTGACCTCAGTATTTTATTCACTCCCTGACAAAATGCTGGGGTATGAATCCACCTGGAATGGACAACAGCATTAATCCAGGAAAAGGGCTTGTGCAGTAAGGAACCCTTGGTGTCCCCATTTCCCACCCGAGCCTCTACTGCTCCCTCTTATGAAGCTGTTTTCCCTCCTTTTGTGTTGGTGCTTGCCAGGAATTTATTTATCCATCAAAACAGGTGGATTTGGCACTGGCAGCTATAGGGGCAGACACAAAATCCCAAAATGGTTTGGGTTGAAAGAGACCTTTAAACTCAGCCAGTTACACTCCCTGCCATGAGCAGGGACACCTTCAACTATCCCAGGATGTTCCAAGCTGTTGAAAATGTTTCCTTTGTGAAAACAAAACCTTTGGAAAAATGGACCTTTTTCTCCCGGACAAAACATGTCATGACACTGGGTGAATTGGCAGTCACTGCTCACAGATCTTCGCAAAAGGGGTAAATATCACCCCCAGCTCAGAAACTCGAGTCAAAAGCCAGAGCTAAGCATGAGACACACAAGGTAAAATCAGAGACTGTGAAATGAATAGAAGCATGCAGTAAGAGTCCTGAAAAATTCCAAAGCTGGCAGGTGGCCTTGCCCTTGGTAGTGGCAGGGTACTGAAAGC
Organism: Entomyzon cyanotis; assembly: GCA_024500445.1. Lineage (NCBI taxonomy): Eukaryota > Metazoa > Chordata > Aves > Passeriformes > Meliphagidae > Entomyzon > Entomyzon cyanotis. The sequence goes on from JAKEPQ010000746.1 coordinate 971,779, forward strand.
AGTGTGCAGTGGCACAGGAGAGGAGGAAAACTGTTCTGTCATCTCTTTAGGGAAGAAGTTGTCTGATGCAGCTGCTTGTGACCATGAGAACCAACAATCGGGAAAAACAGCAAAGGGGCTTTTCTTGTTGGCTGAGCACAGGACTTGCTGGGGTTTCCCCAGCTGTGCCCAGTGAGCTCCAGCCCAGGCCAGCCCCAGCCCCTCTGCCAAGGAAATTACACTTTTCTTTGGAAGACAATGGAACTAAGGCAAGATATTTTCACGAGACCCATTGCAGCAACGGGCTGGACAAGATGGGGATGTGTTACCGGAGTGTGACAGATCTCTGAGCTTCTTCATGCAGAAAAAGCCCTGCATGGAAAGGGGGACTAAAAGAACCAATGCAAGGCCATGTCTGCTGCAGCTGAAAGTACAGAGCCCTTGAGGAGGGCAAGCCATGCTCAGCAACAAGCAAACCATCCACCTGTTATCATCACCATTCTTATCCTGAATGTAAACCCAACACTGTGCTAGTTCCTAGGAAGAAATAAGCCTTAGCCCAGTAAAATCGAGAAGAGTAAGAACACTCAGCTCTTTGGGGAAATCCTAATTTATTTACACTAAACATCCTCAGAACATGTCTCCTGTGACGGGAAATGCATGCCTGGTTCGTGGTGCTCTTCTCGGGGCAGCCTCCTGGAGACCAGTGAACCTCCTTGGCCTCCTGGGGACCTTCTCCTCCACCAGGCACGGGCTGTTCCCAGCTGGCACAGCCACAGCGTCCTGGCAGCTCTGGGGTGGACACTGGTGGCTGGAGAAGACTTGTGGCTCTGCCACCTGCTCCTGGCAGTGCTTGCCCTGATCCAGCTGGGCTCCCATTTCAGCTTCCGGGCTTTCCCTGGCCCCGGCCATGCTCAGGGATGTGCCCATGTCCTTGCTGTCCATGAGTGCAAGGGAGCAGGGAGAGCTGTCTGGGAGCTCCTCAGTGTCCGCAGGCTGGCAGGGATTGCTGAGCTCCTGGGAGGGAGGCAGGCTGGCAGGAGCGGCACTCTGGGAGGGCTGCAGGGTTCCAGGAGTGACACTGTGAGAGGCAGGCAGGCTGGCAGGAAAGATGTTCTGAGGAGGAAGCAGGAACTCCGAGGGATCACGGCATCTTTGAAGGGCGAGGATCTTCAGGGGCTGAGGGCTGTCTGAGGGAACGGTGGCTGTGGGGAGGATCTCCGAGGGACTTGGGGTCTCAACAACGGGCAGGTTCTCCGAGGGAGGGAGGCTGTTGGAAGGAGGGAAGTGATCAAGAGCAGCAGCGAGGGTCTTGGAGGGTGGGAGGCCGTCAGAGGCAGTGGAGGCTCCTGGAATGACGGTGGCTCTCTGACGGCCTGAGGTTCCTCGATGGACGGAGGATCTCTGGTGGAAGGCCATCCTTGAAGGTGGGCAGGCTCTCCCAGGGATGGCCATTGTCGCTGGGAGCAGCCTCTTGCAGGGACGGAGGCGCCTGGAGCAGCTGGCTGAGGCACAGCAGGCCAGGTGGCCTCGCTTGAGCAGCTCCTTCAGCCGTGCCCGCAGCGCCTGCCACATCCCAGCGTAGAGCGCTGCAGATGTCCCATGGCGAGCCCAAAGCAGCAGCATCAGCTCCTGCAGCTCCTTGGCCACAGTCACACAGCGGCCACAGCTGCAGGGGCTGCTCAGGGGGCTCAAGGGAGCATCTGGACGCTCTGGAGGGGTCAGCCGAGCTCTGGAGGGCCTGGGAGCCACAGGGGCTCCTCGGCTCTTCCGTGCTCCCCTGGCATGGACCCCGGGGCGCTTTCTTATCTTTTGTTTGTCCCCCTGCCTTCCCCGTGGTGTCCGGTGGCCAACGGCCCACCAGGCAGCCACGGTGGCCAGCAGCAGGACAAGTGCAGTCACCATCAGGACACTGACGTCGCTCATGGCTACGAAAAGGTCCATCGCAACTGCACCGGCAGCTGTGGCTGCTGGCCCGGCTTATATAGCTAGCCACGGCACTGTGACGTCACAGTGCCATGGACCAGTGCAGCCCTGTGACATCACAGCCCTGCCTCACGCCTGTGTCACCCCCTTTGTGACATCACAGCCCTACCTCAAACCAGTGGCAGCCCCTTTGTGATGTCACAGCCCTGCCTCACACCTGTGTCACGCCCTTTGTGACGTCACAGCCCTACCTCAAACAAGGGTCACGCCCTTTGTGATGTCACAGCTCTGCCTCAAACCAGTGGCAGCCCCTTTGTGATGTCACAGCCCTGCCTCACACCTGTGTCACCCCCTTTGTGACATCACAGCCCTGCCGCCCACCGGTGTCCCCCCTTTGTGACATCACAGCCTCCTCATCCTGTGTCACCCCCTTTGTGACATCACAGCCCTGCCTCAAGCCAGTGTCACCCCCTTTGTGACATCACAGCCCAGCTCGCCTAAGGGATCAGCAGATCCAGAGCTGCCCTGAAGGTGCTCATGGCTGCAAAAGCCTGCAAGTGAAAATGGGAGCTCAGCCCAGAGCAGTGAAGCATTCCCAGAGCAAGGGCACTGCCTGAGCCCAGCATTTGCTGGGGTTTCCCCAGCTGTGCCCAGTGAGCTCCAGCCCAGGCCAGCCCCAGCCCCTCTGCCAAGGAAATTACACTTTTCTTTGGTAGCCAATGGAACCAATGCGAGATCATTTCACCAGCCCCATTGCAGCAAGGGGCTGAAATAGCGGGGCATGTGTCACCGGAGTGTTCCAGGTGCCTGAGCTTCTTCATCCAGGGAAAAGCCCAGCATGGAAATGGGGACTAAAAGAACCGCTGCCAGACCGTCCCTGTGGCAGATGAAAGCATACAGTCCATGAAGAGGGCAAGCCATGCTTAGCAACAACCAATACATCCACCTATCCACGGCATTGCCGTCCTCAATCCCATTCCCCAGCACTGTGCCAGTTTCTGGTAATGAAGGAGTCCTAGCTCAGTCAAAACTCGAAGAGTAAGAACACGCAGCTCTTTGGGGAAATCCTAATTTATTTACGCTAATGGGTCTCAGATCATCTCTCCTGTGACGGGAAATGCATGCCTGGTTCGTGGTGCTCTTCTCGGGGCAGCCTCCTGGAGACCAGTGAACCTCCTTGGCCTCCTGGGGACCTTCTCCTCCACCAGGCACGGGCTGTTCCCAGCTGGCACAGCCACAGCGTCCTGGCAGCTCTGGGGTGGACACTGGTGGCTGGAGAAGACTTGTGGCTCTGCCACCTGCTCCTGGCAGTGCTTGCCCTGATCCAGCTGGGCTCCCATTTCAGCTTCCGGGCTTTCCCTGGCCCCGGCCATGCTCAGGGATGTGCCCATGTCCTTGCTGTCCATGAGTGCAAGGGAGCAGGGAGAGCTGTCTGGGAGCTCCTCAGTGTCCGCAGGCTGGCAGGGATTGCTGAGCTCCTGGGAGGGAGACAGGCTGGCAGGAGTGGCACTCTGGGAGGGCTGCAGGGTTCCAGGAGTGTCACTGTGAGAGGCAGGCAGGCTTCCAGGAGTGATGCTCTGAGAGGGAGGCAGGAACTCGGTGGGAACGAAGCAGCTTTGAAGGGCGAGGATCTTCAGGGGCTGAGGGCTGTCTGAGGGAACGGTGGCTGTGGGGAGGATCTCCGAGGGACTTGGGGTCTCAACAATGGGCAGGTTCTCCGAGGGACTTGGCTTCTCAACTACAGGGAGGTTCTCTGAGGGAGGGAGGCTGTTGGAAGGAGGGAAGCGGTCAAGAGGAGCAGCGAGGGTCTTGGAGGGTGGGAGGCCGTCAGAGGCAGTGGAGGCTCCTGGAATGACGGTGGCTCTCTGACGGCCTGAGGTTCCTCGATGGACGGAGGATCTCTGGTGGAAGGCCATCCTTGAAGGTGGGCAGGCTCTCCCAGGGATGGCCATTGTCGCTGGGAGCAGCCTCTTGCAGGGACGGAGGCGCCTGGAGCAGCTGGCTGAGGCACAGCAGGCCAGGTGGCCTCGCTTGAGCAGCTCCTTCAGCCGTGCCCGCAGCGCCTGCCACATCCCAGCGTAGAGCGCTGCAGATGTCCCATGGCGAGCCCAAAGCAGCAGCATCAGCTCCTGCAGCTCCTTGGCCACAGTCACACAGCGGCCACAGCTGCAGGGGCTGCTCAGGGGGCTCAAGGGAGCATCTGGACGCTCTGGAGGGGTCAGCCGAGCTCTGGAGGGCCTGGGAGCCACAGGGGCTCCTCGGCTCTTCCGTGCTCCCCTGGCATGGACCCCGGGGCGCTTTCTTATCTTTTGTTTGTCCCCCTGCCTTCCCCGTGGTGTCCGGTGGCCAACGGCCCACCAGGCAGCCACGGTGGCCAGCAGCAGGACAAGTGCAGTCACCATCAGGACACTGACGTCGCTCATGGCTACGAAAAGGTCCATCGCAACTGCACCGGCAGCTGTGGCTGCTGGCCCGGCTTATATAGCTAGCCACGGCACTGTGACGTCACAGTGCCATGGACCAGTGCAGCCCTGTGACATCACAGCCCTGCCTCAGGCCTGTGTCACCCCCTTTGTGACATCACAGCCCTACCTCAAACCAGTGCACCCCCTTTGTGATGTCACACCCTGCCTCACACCGTGTCACCCCCTTTGTGACGTCACAGCCCTACCTCAAACAAGGCTCACCCCTTTGTGATGTCACAGCCTCCCTCAAACCAGTGCACCCCCTTTGTGATGTCACAGCCCTGCCTCACACCTGTCTCACCCCCTTTGTGACATCACAGCCCTGCCCCCACCGGTGTCCCCCCTTTGTGACATCACAGCCCTGCCTCAACCAGTGTCACCCCCTTTGTGACATCACAGCCCAGCTCGCCTAAGGGATCAGCAGATCCAGAGCTGCCCTGAAGGTGCTCATGGCTGCAAAAGCCTGCAAGTGAAAATGGGAGCTCAGCCCAGAGCAGTGAAGCATTCCCAGAGCAAGGGCACTGCCTGAGCCCAGCATTTGCTGGGGTTTCCCCAGCTGTGCCCAGTGAGCTCCAGCCCAGGCCAGCCCCAGCCCCTCTGCCAAGGAAATTACACTTTTCTTTGGTAGCCAATGGAACCAATGCGAGATCATTTCACCAGCCCCATTGCAGCAATGGGCTGAAATAGCTGGGCATGTGTCACTGGAGTGTTCCAGGTGCCTGAGCTTCTTCATCCAGGGAAAAGCCCAGCATGGAAATGGGGACTAAAAGAACCGCTGCCAGACCGTCCCTGTGGCAGATGAAAGCATACAGTCCATGAAGAGGGCAAGCCATGCTTAGCAACAACCAATACATCCACCTATCCACGGCATTGCCGTCCTCAATCCCATTCCCCAGCACTGTGCCAGTTTCTGGTAATAAAGGAGTCCTAGCTCAGTCAAAACTCGAAGAGTAAGAACACGCAGCTCTTTGGGGAAATCCTAATTTATTTACGCTAATGGGTCTCAGATCATCTCTCCTGTGACGGGAAATGCATGCCTGGTTCGTGGTGCTCTTCTCGGGGCAGCCTCCTGGAGACCAGTGAACCTCCTTGGCCTCCTGGGGACCTTCTCCTCCACCAGGCACGGGCTGTTCCCAGCTGGCACAGCCACAGCGTCCTGGCAGCTCTGGGGTGGACACTGGTGGCTGGAGAAGACTTGTGGCTCTGCCACCTGCTCCTGGCAGTGCTTGCCCTGATCCAGCTGGGCTCCCATTTCAGCTTCCGGGCTTTCCCTGGCCCCGGCCATGCTCAGGGATGTGCCCATGTCCTTGCTGTCCATGAGTGCAAGGGAGCAGGGAGAGCTGTCTGGGAGCTCCTCAGTGTCCGCAGGCTGGCAGGGATTGCTGAGCTCCTGGGAGGGAGGCTGGCTGGCAGGAGTGGCACTCTGGGAGGGCTGCAGGGTTCCAGGAGTGTCACTGTGAGAGGCAGGCAGGCTTCCAGGAGTGATGCTCTGAGAGGGAGGCAGGAACTCGGTGGGAAGGAAGCAGCTTTGAAGGGCGAGGATCTTCAGGGGCTGAGGGCTGTCTGAGGGAACGGTGGCTGTGGGGAGGATCTCCGAGGGACTTGGGGTCTCAACAATGGGCAGGTTCTCCGAGGGACTTGGCTTCTCAACTACAGGGAGGTTCTCCGAGGGAGGGAGGCTGTTGGAAGGAGGGAAGCGGTCAAGAGGAGCAGCGAGGGTCTTGGAGGGTGGGAGGCCGTCAGAGGCAGTGGAGGCTCCTGGAATGACGGTGGCTCTCTGACGGCCTGAGGTTCCTCGATGGACGGAGGATCTCTGGTGGAAGGCCATCCTTGAAGGTGGGCAGGCTCTCCCAGGGATGGCCATTGTCGCTGGGAGCAGCCTCTTGCAGGGACGGAGGCGCCTGGAGCAGCTGGCTGAGGCACAGCAGGCCAGGTGGCCTCGCTTGAGCAGCTCCTTCAGCCGTGCCCGCAGCGCCTGCCACATCCCAGCGTAGAGCGCTGCAGATGTCCCATGGCGAGCCCAAAGCAGCAGCATCAGCTCCTGCAGCTCCTTGGCCACAGTCACACAGCGGCCACAGCTGCAGGGGCTGCTCAGGGGGCTCAAGGGAGCATCTGGACGCTCTGGAGGGGTCAGCCGAGCTCTGGAGGGCCTGGGAGCCACAGGGGCTCCTCGGCTCTTCCGTGCTCCCCTGGCATGGACCCCGGGGCGCTTTCTTATCTTTTGTTTGTCCCCCTGCCTTCCCCGTGGTGTCCGGTGGCCAACGGCCCACCAGGCAGCCACGGTGGCCAGCAGCAGGACAAGTGCAGTCACCATCAGGACACTGACGTCGCTCATGGCTACGAAAAGGTCCATCGCAACTGCACCGGCAGCTGTGGCTGCTGGCCCGGCTTATATAGCTAGCCACGGCACTGTGACGTCACAGTGCCATGGACCAGTGCAGCCCTGTGACATCACAGCCCTCCTCATGCCTGTGTCACCCCCTTTGTGACATCACAGCCCAGCTCGCCTAAGGGATCAGCAGATCCAGAGCTGCCCTGAAGGTGCTCATGGCTGCAAAAGCCTGCAAGTGAAAATGGGAGCTCAGCCCTGAGCAGTGAAGCATTCCCAGAGCAAGGGCACTGCCTGAGCCCAGCATTTGCTGGGGTTTCCCCAGCTGTGCCCAGTGAGCTCCAGCCCAGGCCAGCCCCAGCCCCTCTGCCAAGGAAATTACACTTTTCTTTGGAAGACAATGAAACTAAGGCAAGATAATTTTACCAGCGCCATTGCAGCAAGAGGCTGGAACAGCTGTGAATGTTTCACCTTAGTGTCACCTGTGCGTGACAGACCTCTGATCTTCTTCACCCAGGAAAAGCCCAGCACAGAAAGGGGGATGGAAGGAATCCCTGCCAGGCCCTCTCTGCTGCAGCTGAAAGCACAGAGAGGGTTGGAGCAGCAGAGAACTGCCAAGAGCCAGCAGCCAGTGCTGCTTTAGGAACAGCACCTCCAGCCATGTCATCTCTGTGGACTTTATTGTCTTTTTTTATCATTTCTACAGTACAAAAGCATGCAAAAAATAGCCTCTCTCTTCATGGTACATATTTACAGTGCAACAGCCATGTGCTGTCACAGTACTGAGTGCATTTCCATCATGCTGGAATCATAGCAGAGCACATACAGGGGCAGAGGTTCAACACCAAGTGTAACGAGAGACTGAAATACCAACAGAACAGGCCTAGAAATCAGAAACAGCAGCAAAATTACGGCACAGAGGATCTGCATTATACCCTCACAAGTTGCAAGTTTTTATTTTATTGACACAATTTTTTTTTGGGAACACTTTGATGGCTTGTGGTTACTGACCGAGGGTCTGGGCTCTGCCAGCAGCAGCTCTGAGTGTACATGGCTTTTCTTCAGGAAGGGAAGGAGCAAGGCAGTGACTGATGAGCTGCTTTCCTTCCCTCATCCCATGGAAGGCTGCATTCAGAGCAACAGGGTCATGGCAGAATCCAGGTTCATTCAGCCTGGAAGGGACTAGATGGGAGCATGGACCTGTGTAGGAGGATCTGGGCCAGAAAGGAATGCTTTCCACTGCTTTGCTCAGCAAACTCCACTGCAAATGTGCCCTGCTAAAGCAGAAAGGTTTGGCAACTGAACCAAGTTTTATTTCCACACAAACCCTCCACTCTCTGCTTTCCAGTCTCCCTGCTGCACACCAGAGGTGCTCAGGCTGTCAGTGGCAGCCCCCAGCACAGCTCTCCTGCCTTTGGAAAGTCACTGAGATCCCCTCCCTGGTGGAGCCTGGGCCTCTGAGGGGCTGGGACAAAGCCCCTGGACTGGTGGGACAAAGCTCCTGGGGGTTTGGGGCAAGATGGGAGGGAAAGCACTGAGCTGGGGAGAGCAGACAAGCTCCCAGCCACACACTACAAATGGAGAAATTCCCCCTGTGGCAGTACTGCTGAAAGCTTCAGGACACAAAGTTGTGCTGAAGGAACCTGAAATTTCTCCAAGCAGCTCCTCTTTGCAAGTCTGCCAATAAATAAGGAACGACATCCCACTCTGGAAGTTGTTTTATCAAGCAACAGCTGGTTTTGCATGGAGCAGCTACACTATCCCCTGCCAGGCTGCCTCTGGATGCAGCTCAACACAAAGTCAGCTCCCCCACCAGCACCCCAGATGCTGAAAACCTCATCTATTTTTCAGGGTGACATTGACAGCAGCACGTTCCAGCCCAAAGGGTTAAAGACGAGGACTGTGCATTCCTCAGTGCAGGACAGGAGAGACTTGACCTGCAGTTTTACTTAGCACTTCCCCCTAAAACCAAAGGTCTAGAGCCATGAATTGAGCAAGACAAATCTACCTCCTGGAGATAACAAAGATGTGCTATTCCCCCAAATGTGAAATTTCCTTTAAGGAAATCTTCCCCAAATTGGAGGAGCCTGGAAAAGCTGACCAGATCCAATGGGTTTGGGTGGAAGAGGAGCTCTCCTAGGGACTCAGAGCCTAGCTAACACAGGCCAGATCATCCCAGTGTTTCAGGAATAGCACAGGTGAGGATTTGGAGGGGAAAACCACAGAGCACACACCAAAGCACAAGTGTGCCACACCAGGTCTGCTCGCTGCTCTGCAGAGCTCACTGAACCCCACCTCCTCCATCACAGAGAGGAGCAGACAAATATTTACCCATCCAGCTAAAGAGAATGATTTTCCCCAAGAGCTAAAAGTGCTGCCTTGCCAGTGATATTTATTCTCAAATAAATCCCCTCTCTTCAGTCTCTTCCTTTTTTTCAGAGCAGAACCAGTGTTGCTCTGAGCTGCTCTAACATGCACTTAAACAAGCAAGGATTTCACTGCAGCTGAGTGACAAATAGAGTATTTTTGCCTATCTGAGCATTTTTCCTGGTGCCAGGGCACCTTTCTCATCTCATTTCATGCAAGTTTTCAGGCTGCTGTTTGTGACACGATAGGGGTGATTTCTGGGGTATAAAGGAAAGCCTGTTGGCAGATTTACTGAAGAAATAAGGTGTGACACGAGCTCAGAGCTCAGCTGTACAACTCAGGTTGGTTCTTGGACCTGTGGGAACATCTCCAGAAGGATTTCTTTTAGCTGACAGGGCAAATATTTCAAAGTAGATTTTGAGATAATAATGAAAAAACATCAATTCCCGTCCAAAACTGAAGCAATGCTTTAGGTACCACTCAAGAAACATAATATGGAGTTAATTTGTAACTTATCCTTTGTTTGGTTGCATTGAGGCTGAGAACAACCTTTCTGCAGCCTTGTCCCACCATAATCCACTCCTTGGGCATCACTAAAATAACCCCAACTGCCTGCATTAGCCAATTTTTCCTGCCACAGATTAAAAATACAATAACAAACCCCATATTTGCATTCTTAGAGCTCTTTGAACATGACCCAGGTATGGCTTAGACCCCAGAACCCCCCAGGGATGAGGATAACCCTTTTCTCCCATGGATAAGGTGCCTCCCTGAGATGTGTCCTTGCCCCTTGTCCTTGGCCCTGCCCTGGGGACACCAGTTGGACAAAGTTGCTTTTCCTACAAACTGGAAGACAGTTTGCCCAGCCTGGCCCCTGGTGTGGCAGCAGCAGCTAGTAGCACCCCAATACTTTGTCCCAGCACAGACCAGTCTGTATCCAGAGCCTGTCCCTTTCCTGTCCACCTGGACAGTCTTTTCCATTTGCAGAACCCCCTGTGCTCTCAGACTTTTCACTCCCTACCTCTGGGTACTTAAATCTTCCATACAAGGCAGCAGGATCCAAGCAGAAGGTCCCATGTCCTGGGCTGGGGGATGGATCAGGGGGTGCCCCAGGTTCCTCAGAAGATGCTGAGCTCACAGCTGGTGCAGACACAAACAGGCAGGATTTAGCACCTGGATGCAGCAGTGCAGAGCTCAGGCCCACAGCAGTAACCTTTACAGGATCCAACACCATTGCCAGCTTTCAACATTAAAGGTCTCCTTCGTTAAATACAGTAGCTGCAGTGTTATTTCCCAATTTGCCAATATTTACAGGGGAGATGTGAGGCAGAGCCCAGGCTGGTGACTGCTGGAGTCATCCCACCGAGGTGGCTGAGGATGAGTGAGGGGAAGTGACAGGCTGGGGACAGACAAAAGGCACCAACAGCAAAGCCCAGCTATGAAATGTTGGGAACCATCAAATTAGATTGCAGCAAACAGAACAAGAACACCAGGAAATACCAGTCACTACCAACAACCCACATACATGTGTCCCCCTGCACAAAAAAATGAGGGAACAAAGTCCCAAGCCCTCAGGATTAAGCTAAAAACAGACAGTAAAATGATTATATAGGAACCAAATTTAATCATGTCCTTTCTTTAAGTACTATAAAATAAGATTCCAATCCCACTGGCTTCCCAGGGGCATGTTCAGACCCCATAAAGCTCAAGGGGAAATTATGACATATATTTTGACAGATGGATGTCACTAGTTTTCACTCTCTGAATGGAAGAGTGAAATTCTTGATTATCCACACAGTCTGTACAGTCAACAGCCACAGAAATGGCTGTATTTGCCTTTTTGTATTTGCCTTTTTAAGTGCAATCTCTCACCTGTTGTCAAACTGTTGAGATGAAGCTTCTAACCCCAAGTTTAGAAGCAGTCTATGGATAAAATAGCAGCATCAGCACATGCATAAAAATTATAGTCTTAAAATAAAATTAAAAATTAAAGCCTTAAAAAAACATCAAGAGATCAAGTTGTGAACTTGTGCTCTGTAGCTTTCTAAAAACCCTCCACCAACATTTTCCATCCCAGGAACTTCTCCCAGTTTGGGTCATTTTCAGGAAATTAGAGTTTAAAAGCATCAGGTACACAAGAGATGAGTGAAGAGAAGAACATGAAATAAAATAAACCCCAAACCTGCCACTCTTTACAGCTGGAGAACAAGGTCCATGAGCGCAGGGCTGGGTGCAGCGGATGGGGTGCATTCCCAACTCTTTGGGAAGAGAAGCCCTGGCAGATGTCCCTGGAGCACTAAGCTGTTGTGTGCAGCAGCATTATCCCCATGCTCCAGAGCTCTGTGACATTCCAAGGCTCATTGCACATCCAGGGAATACTGAGTAACTCCTCTGCTTTACAGCACTGCCCTGACTAAAGCCATGGTTTGGGGAAGGACTGACACTGTGCAAAACTGAGGGATAAAGGGAGAAGGGAAAAAAAGAGAGAGAAAGGCATAGGGAGGGACAGTGTTGACTCCAACAGCAAGATCTCATCCTTAACTGATAATCACAGAAATTTTGCCATCAACTTCACACCAGGAGCAGGACTCCTGATGCACACAAGTGCTTTACCTGTGCATTAAATTAAACAGTTGCCCTCTGGTATCAAACCTGGCTCCGATGCCATTTTTCTTTCCTGATGCTTGAAGTAGAGAATGCAAAAACGCAAGGGAAAAGTCTCCAGGGGAAAAGGACCCTTGAGACAAACAAACCCCCATTCCTCAGCCAAGACCCCCAGCAGAGCCCTAAGGTGAAGCACAAGTGGAGAGCAAGGCACACACAGAGGAGCCACGGCCACCTCGCCCGAGGGACTCAGGCTCGCTCTGCTCCCCGGCGCTGCTCCGATCCTCCCGCCTGCCTTGCTGCCTCGGTCCGTTTCTGGTGGGTGTTGTCTGGTTGTGTTGTTGCTGAGCAGGCCCCGGGCTGGGTGATGAGGGCGATGTGCTACACGACACCACGATGGGCACGAGGGCGGCAGCTCGAGCACAGCCAGCCCGCGGCAGCCGGGCGGCCTCAGGACGCGGCTTCGTCTTCGCACACGTCGGGCAGCTCCGGGTCCCTGGCTGCTTCTCTGCTCCCTTGTGTTCTACATGGGTGGCAAGGAAATAAAAGAGATTGTAGGCACAGAGCAAGGGAGGGGGTGATTTTTCCAACCCAGGTCAGCAGTGTTAATATTAACAGGGAATAGCAATGACCCAGCTGGTTGTGCTGGTATCAAGTAAACACCTCAGCGATGTCCCAGCGAGATGCCCTGCAATGATGTGCAGCTTGGGCTTGGACACTTGCTTGGCCTCTGCACCCAAAAACTGAGCTCTCCACTTCCCTGAATGCCCTTCTCCACACGGAGGTATCTGGTTCTTGGGGAAAGTCTTGCAGACCAGCAGCATGGTTTCTAAATTATCTAGTTTGCATTTGGAGACTTTGGTTTGCTTTTCTTTAATCTGACTTTTTTTATAACGATCACAATGATGGGTTGATCCCATAGCTGTGGGATCAACAAAAGCTGTGCTATAAATGGCAGTTAAACTAAATGTTTCTACCAGAACCCAGTTTGTCCAACATGAAACCAGCGTGATTTCAGTTTCTGTGAGTTTGCCTGATCCCCAAAACAGCAGTCCCCAAAACCTGAGAGCAGCAGCCCTAGAATCACAGCCAAGGTAACTTACTTACGTTGCACATACATCACGGTAACTTCAGCCTTTTCCTCCTACTCCTACTTTTTGATGTTTTCTCGTGTAGAAAGCTTGAGTTGTACTGCACTCCACAGCATCCTCGAAGAGCAACACCTCCATCCAGCCCAGCCACCCACAGACAGCCTATGACTGTCCCAGTGACTGCATGGAGAAAAGCAGACACCTCCAGGTGCCACCCATAGCAGAAACCAGGCATCACAGGCAGATGACTTCACCTAAAACACCCATTTCTCCGTCATAAAGCTATCCACAACACAAAGGAGGTGATACTCTCCAAGCAACTGTGTCTCCCAGGGTGTCCAGCCTCGCTCACACCGGCCTGGCTGTATCACAGAATCATGGAATCGTTTGGTTTGGTTTGGAAGGAGACCTTGAAGATCCTCTTGTTCCACCCCCTTGCCACAGGCAGGGACACCTTCCACTAAACCAGCTTGGTCCAGGCTCTATCCAACCTGGCCTTGGACACTTCCAGGGAGGGGGCAGCCACAGCTGCTCTGGACAGCCTGTGTCCAGTGCATTTTGTAGAACCTGCATGGACAAGCCAGCAGTGGAGTGTCAGTACTCCTGCAGGTGCCTGGAGCACACAGCCTTTGGGGAGTGTGGGCTTGGGGCTCTGAGGGTATTGCCCAGCTGGGAACAACACAAAGTACACACAGGTCTAACCCAATTTTTGCAGAAACCAGAAATAATCAAAAATCATGTTTCCCTTCTCCCTCTGCTTCAGCAAAGCCCTGCAATAAACCTGACCTTGAACCTATGGACCATTTCCCTGCAGGAGAGGCTGAGGAACAGCCCTGTCTTCAGTGCCTGTCATCCCCCTGTTCAAATGACTGATCACCTCATTTAGCAGCAGAGGCTGTTCTGTGGCAGCTCAGTGCAGCCCAGCTCCCTGCCTGGCACATCCTGCTGATCCTGCTCCTGTTCCCTGTCAGGGGTGTCTTCAGTGCTGCCCACCACCCTGAGCAGCCACTGCCTCTCCACACACCTCATGTCAGGGGGAGAGCACCCTCACGGTGGCAAACACCAGCCAAAAAGCTGGGGCTGCCTGTGGAGCAGCAGAGATCCAGCACTGGCACTCCACGTCTGTGAGGCCTGAGGCTGGATGGGAATCTCCAGTAAATAACTCTTGGTAAGAAATAAGACTATTTCTCCTACGTTTTTTAAGCCACAGGGGAGCAAAGCCTAACCTGTGCAATTATCCAGGAGAGTACATGGCTGTCACCCACAGCTGCTGTGGGGGGTCACAGCCACTGGGGATTCACATGTGTTTTGTGTTCAGCAAGGAATGAGCCTCCCAGCACTGCCCTCCCAAACACAGCAGCACTGGACAGGGATGGCATGGGACAACCTACACAGCACACACCCACCCCTGGCAAGTGCTTAATTCCTCCACTGAGCCCCCATTCTTTGCAATAATCTGCTCTCATCCAGGCTGCTGAAGCCCCTTCTATGGAAAATGCAGCAGCAGGAGGCAGTGGCACCAGCTGTCCCTGCCAGCACCATGTCAGTCCCCATCCACCTCCACCTGCCTTCTCCTGGCTATTTTTGGAGAATTTCTGCAAGTCCTTCTTCACTCAGAGCAGGCGACATCCTGGCTCTGCCTCATCCATTTGTCTCAGAGCAATAAACCAGCCCAGGCAGAGTCTCCAGAGTGCTGGAGCTGCTCCTAAAGGTATTTAGAGAAGTGTGGCTCTTTCCCAGTCTCTCAGCCCAGATCTTCCCAGCCTGGCTGGAGGCTGTGTCCTGTCTAATCACTGCCTAGTCCACTAGGACATCACACTGAGGTGTTTGTATACAGCTTATAATGGTTTGCATTAATGTTATTTTGTTATTTAACAGAATTTACTGGACCAACACTTCCTAGAAGTGTCTGTGCAAGTGGTTTGGACAAATGACTGTGTTTTGATGAAGTCCTGGCTGAGGTGAGGTGGTCACATGGAGAAACCAATTTTGGTCTGCCCAGAGTCCTCCCAGTGCTGCACCAGAGGCAGAAGCCCAAGGGAGTGGGGGAGCATCTGGAGTAGAGATAGCTCTAACTCTTTTGCATAACCACCAAATATGAAACCCAAAAGACAAAGCTCAGCCTTTCCCAAATTCTGTAAAACATGGGGTTGAGCACCAATTCCTGCTAAAACCCAACTGGCTGTTTTCACCCTTCCCTCTCCAAAAGCAGCTGAAATGCCAAAGAATCACAGTTAGAAATAATAATAAAAAGCATACATAAACATTAGTGTCACACACACAGAATGACTGCAGTAAAACTGCTCCTACAGGAAGGAAGGATGGAGCCAAGTGCTCTCACTACCACACAAATCACACAGGCTGAGGAGGGAACACAGTTTTCTACAGCACCCAGGGGGAACACAGACATGGAATTACCTTAAAGATGGATGCAAATATACAGATGTGTTTAAGAGGAATCTGTCCCTGAGAGCAAAACAATGAGACAAAGGAAGAAAGTGATCATGAAGATGATGGCAGCAGGTGAAGGAGCTTGTATTTCTGTGCCTAATCAGCCTAGAGAGCAGAGTGGAATGAGGATGGAACACATTCAGCCACATTTACCTGAAGGACAGATGAGGATGGGTATTGGTAGCACTGGTACAAACCCACTCCAGCCCCTAGCACTGCTGAAAGCTCCAGATGGCTTCCTGCACACTGCTGATGTCCAGCTGTGCTTCCCTGGGCCATGTCATTTGGCACCTCTGGGCTTTTGTGTCCTATCAGCACCTTGTACACTGGGGCAGAGCCATAGGAGCACTGGTGCCCTCACTGGAGGGACCTGCTGATGGTGGGTCAGTCCAGGGGAAAATCCTGTGTGCCATAGCCATGATCTTGTGAGGATATCTACCTGCTTGTGGGGCATGGCTCTTCCCACAAAACATGCAGTTCTTTCTTTATGAGAAGCTGTTTCTGCTTGCAGACCTGGGCAAGCCACCTTTTTTTACCTCCTTTTCCCCCTTGGCTTCTTCATGTCTAACCTACATGGATAATATGGCCCTAAGGGCAGTGACAGCCCTTATGGTGTCTTTTTGGGAATGCTGGAAACAGGGTAGGCTTTTTAAATACCAACTGATCCCCCATGGAGGAGCTGACAACCACATTTCATCAATAGTAATAGCAGCCATAATGGGAAAGTAAATTGGGTCTGTCAAAACACAGCAATTAATTTGATAGGTAGTAGTTGCAATAAATGAGAGCAATAAAATGTGGTGAAGCCAGTGCTGACTCAATTAGGAGAAATGTGGAGCAGGCAGAAGTGCAGCAAACACTGCTACCAGAAACCCAGAACTTAGCTGTGAATGCTGAACTGGGCTTAAAAATACTCTGGAGCTGGAAAATTAGAAATGATTAGTTGCTTCTGCAGCCACTGTAATGATGGGCTTGAATGTGGCTATGGTCTGCAGGATCTCTAAGACTCCATGCATCACTGCTCTCCTGGGACACCCTGCATGAAAGGCAGGATGCAGTGACACCTGGCCACTGCCCAGCTGGCAGGGTGAGGTGACAGCTGGCAGCACTCACACCATTCTAGGTGTGCAAAACAAGGGCTGCTAAATGGGGCATCTTCATTTTAGTTCCCCTCCACCTGCTGAGTGCATCTGCACTGAACATCTGCCTTTTAGACTGCTCAGTGCTGATAAACAGAGCAATAAATAACCGCCAAGAGAGGGTTTTGCTTCTTCCAGGTCTACAGAGTGCTAAAAAGCTTTCCTTCCTCCCAGTATTACGTTAAGAACTGTTTCAAATCAGTGGTTTCTTAATGGTGTCCTCTAAAAGCACCAAGGCTGGAACAGGAGAGCCCTCCTGCTACCACAGACATCTGCACAGAGCATTTCTAGGAACAGAGCCCAGCACACAGTGTAGGTAATGCTGGCAGAAATTAAAAGAAGGTTCAGCCACATGATTTAGTTTCCTCCTCTCCAAATCCCAAAGGGTGAGCTTGAAGGACAGTGCCATTTTAAGAGTCATCAATTAGGCATCAAATACCAGAAAGCCCTGGTACCAGAGCTCAGCTCAGCTGCCAGAGGATTTCCTACAGAGTATATCCTCAGAAATGGCACAGATGTAAGATGCTTGAAGCAGCAGTGAGTAGGGCTCTGGCAATTTCACATGCAGCCTAATTAAATAAATTGAATGTGAAACTGGAGTATTCTAATTGCTTTCCTTTTTTCTTCTGCAGAAATACAAGTTATTGCCTACCTACAACTAGAAGGAGATGCAAAATTACAAAAGCTGATTTATGTCCCTCTAAAGACACTGCCACTGGGGAGGAGGAGCTCTGGGGAGGAGTGCATGGGAATGTGTGGCTCATTTTTCTCTCAGCTCCTCATGGGCAGCCACGTGTCCAGAGCACAGTGACTGCTGCAGGCACTGCTTTTCTGGAAAATCCCACTTTTGGAGTGCCTTGTCCAGCTACAAGGGTGCTGGACATGCAGAAGCTCTGTAGAGCTTTACTACAGCAATATTATCTGCTCCTGCAGGGTCTTAAACATTTACAGCAATCCAGACTCACTTGAAATATATTTTAACTAACAAAGCTCTATTCATAACATTGGCACTGATGTTACACTTTATATGCATATTAAGGATGTTATTTCTAGGGAACAACCCAGTATGAATTAAGAAGTGGATGAGCTCAGTGCCTACTCTGTTTGCCCCTGTGGAAATAACACTGTCATCAAGAGATAACTCACTGAACAATGAACATTCCCCATTTAGCCTCGGTGCACTCGAAATTAATGTCATTAGATCCAACACATCTATTTAAATTTATTTTCATTAGATTCAGCCAGTAAAGCATTTTCCAAAGTTTGAAATAATAATCCATATGCCTCAAAAGGAGCATCCCTGCTGCAGTGTTTAATATACAACACCATTTGTTGGAGAGACTTGGCAAATGTCTTTTCTTTAAACAGCTTCGAGATGGGTTCTCAAAGCTCCAGTTGTGCATGAAGTAATTTAGGATAAAGTCAATTGTTGCTGCCAAAAATTGGCAGTGATGGCATGAGATTGAGAAATTAAACACAGGGATTAGTGCAGTGGAGAACTGGCACATTCAAAGGCCATTCAGTTTAATTTTGGATGTCTCTAAGTGCTCACAGAGCTGGGCAGAGGTCAGCCCAGCACGGCTGCAGCTCCATCCCTGGCCTGGTATGGTTTTGTAAACTAAGGGCACTGGACACAGCAGCACAACACAGGAATTTACTGCTTGAAAAAAGAAACCTTTTAGTCTGTACAAGGAGCCTGAATAAAACACAAGGCCAGAATGAGCTGAAAAGAAAGATGCTGGGTTTGACTGAGCTGAGAAGAATCTGACCAGCAACTTTAAAAAGGAGATTAAAGTGAAGGCTTACAGCTCATCTTGAAGTCCCAAGAATATTTTATAAAGGTGTCCTGGGTTGCAATATAGATGTATTTAAGTATTCTATTACCACCAGCTGTGGGCCGTTAGCTGCTATCAGCTGCTAATGACCCACCCCGATGACAGGCAATGGGCCATCAGGGACCCACCGTGTGATTCATGGACTTATCTCATCCCATTGTGGGATGCTTTGCCCAGGAGGGAGGAGCCAGGTGTTCCCACCTGGATATAACCTGGCCTTGGAACTGCCTGAGCTAGCCCTGTCTACTGGGTTCCCAGAGGACAAGAGCTACCACTGGATCTTCAGCTGGAGACTAGACCTTCACAGGATCACTGCTTCAACTGGACTACTTCAGTTGGACTGCTACTACCACCCTAACAGGGTGTTAGGTTGTATCTGACTTTGTCAGTGCTTTTCCTTGTATTATTTCACTTATTTTTAATTTCAATCTTGACTTGTGATCTCCCACTGGTTTGTTTTCAAACCAACACAAAAGGACAAGATGTTGATAATGTGGCTGATCAGAAGCTGCACAGCTACCTGAGATCATATGAACTCTGCTTTTTCTGAGAAGATACTAAAGCACCCAGCTCCAGGCAGGAACCAGCATCAAGGATCAAGGAGTTTTCCCACCACCTGGGTGAGCTTTCAAGCATCTCAAATGAAGGTGGAACAGGTCCCTTTTGGAAACAGGCTCAGGGTGACCACCTCACAATATCAATTCAGGCAAGGTTTGAAAAGAAATCCTGCCTTGCTCTGAGTTACCTGCC
Source organism: Entomyzon cyanotis (assembly GCA_024500445.1). Lineage (NCBI taxonomy): Eukaryota > Metazoa > Chordata > Aves > Passeriformes > Meliphagidae > Entomyzon > Entomyzon cyanotis. Next base: position 990,715 of record JAKEPQ010000746.1, read on the forward strand.
TGGCACAGTGGGAAGAATAAAATACATTTTTCTTCAAATTTAGTAAATGTTTCTCCATCTCAGAGCAGTGCAGTGCAGTGCAGAGTAATGGTAGTGAAGGTATGGGTAGGGACATGTGTCCAATTAGCAATAACTAATTGGGTAGGCAGTGAGCCAAGGGAAACAAATCAGGGCAAATCCCCTGTGCTAATTCAGCAAAGGAGCTGTGACTGCCATGCTCCAGATGTGTCCCACAGCAGTACTCATGTACAGGGTGTGTAAATGTTAAACTGGTGTCTGGCCATGCACTCCAAGGCAAAATCCTCACTAAAATCTCCAATACACAGTTGGGACCTAAAACATTATCATCCTTAATTGAGCTGAGCCCTTAAATCCCCACACACCTGTGAGACAGAGACTCCTCTAATTGTATTGTCAATGCTGCAGTGAGACTCAGCACACCCTCATGGGAGTCTGCTAGGAACGGTACTGGGATTTTGGGTCGAAAAGAATAATTTTGGGACAACACAGCTTTGTTGTCAGCCACAGCTTTACAGATTCTGTGGGGTGACAACTTTATTTATAAAAAAAATTGTCCCAAATCAGGCTACTGGTCCAGCTGTTGCTTACTGGACTGATGGGCCTGAACCCTGGCTCTGAAAGGAATCAATAACAAAAATGATGAAGAGAGTAAGAACCAAGTAAAGGACAGAAGAATTCTCCCTCCATCCCTGTACACACCATCATGATTAAAAACCGTTGATGAATCTATTTGTCATCAATATCTGTATTCCCTTTTTAATCCCAATATAATAATTTATACCCAACCTCCAAAATATCCCCTCACAATGTGTTCCACTATCTCATAACTGGCAAAAAACAGCGTGAAAAAATACTGTATGTGTTCTCAAGTGAAAAATCAATTTCAAAGTGTTCTCCTTTGTCTGCCCATGGTGTCTCTGCCCAGACATGGGCCCCAGCCCACAGGTCAAATCCCATCTTCTCATTTTGAGTTTAAAAACCACATAAACTGCTCATTCTGGTATTATTTCTGTTGACCATAGAAGGGAGAGAAGAATTAAACCCTCCAATATATATCTATACTAGACCCTAATTGAAATTATTTTAGTTCACCAATCTCTAATGGTCTTTGATCACAGCATATTATCAACTAAGAGACGAAAAGCCAGACTCAAGTTTAGCACCTTTCACATGTTTAGGCCAAACCCATGTTACAGAGAGAACTGCATCTCTAAAAGTTTTTAGGCTGAATTAATTCTCTGTATTTCAACCTGAGAGGACTTGAGGTAGATTTTACCTCCAGGGTTTGATGCAGGAGGGAATTTTGTCTTTAAATGCTCCAGAAAAGATTTGCAAATTGCTTTTCCCACCCTCCCTCCCCACACACCTTGCCCTGCCCATGCTGCAGAGGCAGGCATGGCTGTGGGTACTTACATCAGCAGGTTCCCTGGAGCAGACATGGATCTCTCTTCCCGCCTGGTCTGGACCTCAAAGGGATTCCCAAAGGAGCGCTTCCTTAGCATGGCCTTCACTAGGATCTTCGAGGAAGAGAACAGAGCAGTGAGAAGAGCAGGACTGACTCCTGGAAGCCAGTTCAAAGGAGCAACAGCTTCTTTAATAATTCAGTGGACATTTTACAGCACTACAGCAAAGAGCACGAAGCACAGGAACCCACAGAACAGCTGCTTAAGAAAACCAGGCTGCTGCAGTATCCAGACACAAGGAGTTCACACTGGGTCAAAAGGCCAAGATTTCATGCAGGAACAGAGTGTCCCCTCTCCAAACCTCCTCCACCATCTGAAGCCTTCAGCACAGTACCCTGCTCAGAGGACGTGGTGTATTTCACACATACCACAGCTGGCAGGCTGGGGATGGTCTTCACAGAGTTCTTGACCTCCTCCTCGGTGACCTCCACCACGGAGCAGTGCTCCTCCTCCAGCGGCAGCGGCTCTGCACCGCCCCTGCTCAGCCACGGGTGCACCTGCACAGGGGACACACAGCTCTGGGTGGGACAGAAATGGGGGCACAGGGCTCACTGTGGGGGGAGCTGTCAGTTCTGCTCCATTTCCCACTTCCAGAGATGCTGCTTAACCAGCTGCCTTGGAAATGGTTGCAGTCTGGCCCAGTGTTGTCACACCTGCTGTCACCAACCAGCACCTTGGGGAACTCGGCACCCTCTGAATCAGCTTTGAAAACCTGAGCTTTCTGGAGCATTTTCTCTTTTCTCTTACATGCAGCAGAGTAAAGCCCTCTTTTCCTGCTGCCTCTCCTTGGCTGTGAACAGGAAGAAAGCCCTGTCCAAGAGCAGGGGCTAAGCATAGATCCCATCCTGGCACTGGAGACACATCCTCTGTCAGCACCCAAGACAAGTCCCCAAGCACACCAACCATCTTCTGTGCACAGCACTGAGCTCTGCTTTTCTACCCACAGGGCCTTACAGGGTGCCTACAAGAGTTGTCAAATGAAACCCCATAAATACATCTCCAAACCTGGCTTTGGCTTCCTGGGAATGGAGGGAAGGGATGTCACAATTTATTCCTGAAGCTCAACTTTTCTACTGCCAGCTTAGATAGCAAACATGCTGCTGTTGGCCTGTGACAAAGCAAAGCAGTGCTTGCCTTGTAGGGCATGCTGATGGATCTCTCTGGAAAATTTGAGATCCTCCAGCAGGTCTGAGGTCTCGGTGAGGGGTGACAGGAGGACAGCAAGCCCATGCAAACCCAGAATGAAACTACAGCCTGTGAAACATTGTGCTCTACCAAGCATGTTCATTCTTTCTATTATTAAACACCTCCCAAATAATGGTGATAGAAACAAATGTGCTGCCTTGAGGCCACTGGCCACACAAGGACCAGAGGAGGAACACACATCCAGCCCCTGGAAAACACATCCAACACTGCCTGCACAGGCTCTGCAGCCAGCAGTTCCCCTGACAGTGTTGATTCTCCCTGGGATTCACTGAGATCAGCCAGCTTTTGAGTCACTTTCATTTAAATAAGTAAACAAGAAAGCTTTTGTCAATATTCCCCAAGCAAGAAGCAGCGCCGGAGCTGTGGCTGCAAAATGAGCACTTTCCAAGGGAGGGTGCCAGAGAGAGCTCCCAAAACAAACACTGGGAACAGCTCTGCCTCATTAGACGGTACCACAGGAACACAAAACCAACTGAGACTAAAATCTCAAATATCAAGGTTCAATTTACCTTAATTTCAGGGACTGTTATCCTTGTTTCTGGATTTTTATCGAGCATGTGCAGTATCAGTTCCTTGAGCTCGTCACTTATCTGTGCTCTGAGTGAAGAAAACAGCAGCACACAGTTAACAAGGGAATTGTAAGTGCAGCAATGCACAGTTCTTACTGCAGTTACTTGTTAGAGAATCTGCACTGCTCAGGAGATATTTTCTCTGCAAACCTGGATTGAAAAAGGAAAGCATCCTTTGACTGCTACAGGGCTTGGTTATCCTGTTCTGCCCACTAACACAACAGCACACACTCAGACTGCAGCATGAGGGATCAGGTGAATGGGTCTAAGGACATTTGTAAAGGCAGCACATCACAGGGGAATTTCTGAGGGCAGATTCTGGAACAACTAAGTATTCCTGAGAGCAGAACTAGAGTTGAGCTCAGTGAATCAAGAGGGGCACAGCTTGATTTGCTGAACCTGCATCAGGAGCAGCTATGTGCTGGATGAAACTCCCCCATCCAACATTCAAGTTCCCAGCCAAGCTTCCAGGCTGTGTTATTTAAATTGCTTCCAGACCACTGATTGCAGCCAGCCTGTAACTTGGTATTCTCCACCTGTAAAGATCACCCTTGGGGTAACCAAAAGAGGGAACAAACAAACACAAATAGGAGAAATACATCTAAACTTTTTACATTATTTCCGAGATCTAAATGTGAGAGTGTCTACCCAGAACCCAGAAGCCTCTCTATTGCCAGGGAGCCCTTGGTCCTGCAGCCCAAAGGCTGTAATGACTCCTGTGGTTAATGATACAGGAGATGCCTTTAAAACACACTAGATCTGGATGATCAAAGTGCTGTTGCAGTAAAATGCCAGCATGTGACTGAACTGTATTAGGCAGCAAAAAGTCTGTGTCACAACTGACTCTTGAAGAACTGTGTTTCTGCATGGAGATGGAACTTGGCAGCATAAAATGTCACTCCCCAGGAAGGCTGGATTTGAGACTGAAAACAGTGGTGAGCACCAGGTGCTGTGCCCACCTCCTCTGCACTCCCCCTCCTCAAGCAGAGAAGAGAATAAACGATCACAAACCAAAATGAAAACCACATCACAGCAAGGGATATTTCAGTCTGATGAAAACAGAGCTGCTGTTTAATAATTCATGAATATTTTATTTGGACTTTGGCTAGGAGATCTGTACAAACAACCACAAGGAAACATTGCTTGTTCAGAGGCAGAAATGGGGTTCAGTTTAAAGCCTAAACACAGAGTACATCAAGGGTCTGCTGTACACAGGCAATACAGCCCCGAGAAGAGCAACAGCAGGATGAGTCCTCAGAGACTTGGGTGACAATTTCAGTGGGAAGGGAAAGAATGGTGCTGCTCTTCAGATGAGCTCCAGAGGAGCAGCCATGGGCAGTGACTGCATTTAGGAGGGCAGAATAAACAAATTCCCTCCAGACACCCCACTGATGCAGGTGAGATGGCATTTTAAAAATACTTAACATCAGTTCAGTCCAACAAATAGAATATAAATATAATAGAATATAAAATATAGAATAGAATATAAAATCACATAACATTTCCAGGCACCAGATTGATTTCTACACAGCACAGGATTAAAGTCACGGGGAAAAGCCCCATAAACAGCATCACCAAGTGTCAGGTGGGTTATGGGCAGGTAACAGATCACATCACCCTGTCTCTGGTTTCCCTTCTCTCCAGTCTGCAGCAGCGTGCATGCTGTGCCTGATGGCATTTTTCATCTGAAAAGCCTGTGCTGTCTGGGATTTGTCATAGTCCTGTAAGAGCTCTCAGGAAAATGCCAAGCACAGAGCTCAGCATCCATTCAGGAGGGCTGCCAGCACCACAGATCACTTTACAGCGTCCTCAGGTCAGGGAATATTGTCCTGGACTTCACCAGGAGGGACAAGGCAGAGCTTCTGACTCTCCTAACCCATGTTTGAAAAGAAACATCTTCAGCTTGCTTTTTAGTCCTGCCAGGATCCTCAGGGTGTGCGTTAAGCCCATTTAGCTCGTGTCATGCCAAGGGCTCAGTGACATGAATGGGAACTCCAGTGCCATAAATATTTATCCCGGCGTCTCTAAGGGAAGGGATGGGATGGTGACGCCTGTACAGTCAGATCCATCTGTCCTAAAGGTTGTCAGGAAACAGGCAATGAGTTTCCATGGGCTGTCTGCAAACAGGAATGTGTCTTTTGTAGCCATGGTGAAATAAATTGAAACCAAAATACTCCTCACTATGGAGAGGTGCTAATTCTGCAGGAGGTCAGGGTGGATCCACTCCAGTGAATTCCATGTCTCTGTTGCTGCCTCTAACAAATAGATGTGGTTTGGACAGCTGTCAACACCCAGTAACCCTCAGCTCCTCCAACGACCTAATCAGGGGTGCAGCTTTTTTTAGACTGGGAGAGCAGGTCACTGAGGAATCCACATAAATCATGCAGCCCAATTATCGCTGAAGGAAATGCCTGAATGAGGGAAAGGATCTCAGCACAACCCAGTTAGCCCATTAAATGTTAATAACTTACTGCAGAGGCAGATGGGAACAGTCACTTGTAAGCTGACTGCTAACCCAAATAAAAGGTGGCTGAGGGAGGGGTGGGAGTTTTGCCAGCCCTGAGCAAAGGAGAAAACTGCCAAGGAGACATAAACAGGTTTGGGGATTTTTTGGCTACAGTGCTGTCAAGAAAAAGTCCTGTTCCAGCTGCAGGTGGGACATGGCAATGGAGTATGAGCAGCCTTTGTGCTCCTAAAGCCTCAAGCCTGGTCATCTGGTCCTGTCAGTATTGCTCCATACCCACACTGGGCTCTGTGTGTGCCATCTAGCAAGTGTCCCCAGGTCCCTGGAGCTCCAGAAGTCCTGTGTGGCTCCCTGGGAGCAGAGGTGGCCGAGCTGTCTGCGGTGGCTGTGTCTCCTCATCAATGTAGGGGTAATTAATGGAGCCCATGGAGCCAGGGCTGAGTCAGTCCAGCTGAGGCAAATATCTAAAATAGGGCACCCTGAGTATCCATTGCTTTCTGTGGAATCAGAAGGAAGTCTGGGACTGCCAAGGCAGAGGCCCAAACCTTCACTGTAATGTGAAAATTCAGTGAGCATCTCACAGAAAAGTCTTGCCTTGCCATGGATGTTTGATACATGCACATATCACAGGCTGCCTTATAACATTCCTCCCTTCCTCTTTAACACCACACGTGCCTTTCATTAGAGTTCTCATTTCTTTGTGCTTGCTTTAAATCCAATCATTTTACCTATACATTTTTATTAGAATGAGCAATTAGGTCAAGACTTCTTTGCCTGACGACTGTGTAGATTTGGGAAGGAAAACACGGAGTCCATCTCTGGCTACTTCATCTGACAGGAACCAGGGGAAACAAATTCATCACCAACAGAAAGGCACCAAAGGTGTGAGGCTGGAGGAAATGCTGAGGAGTGGCCAACACTTGAAGCTCCAGGAATGGTGACCATCGAGCCACCATTGGATACATGGGGAGTGTCATCACCTCCTGTCACTCTCTGACAACACCACAAACACTCATCACCTCAGGACTGAACTTGCACTGCTCAAATGCCATGAGTGGCCTTGGCTTGTCCCCTGCACTGCTGAGCACACGCTGTGACCCAACCAGACATCCCACCTGACCATCCCAGCACTGCCACTGTGCCCCACAGGGGTTTCCTTTACTGACCAAAGCAGGGGGGAGCAGCCCCTCAAGAACACACAGGTAAATTAATTTCTGTTTTTTTCATAACTAGCCCCCCTCTGCCAGCACAAAACACAAACATATGTTTTCCTGGGGTGTGCTAGAGAAGGTAGAGGAGGGGGATTCACTGACCTACGGTTGCACATCTCAGGACAAGCACCTCACCCACCCATGTCCATCCCTCTGTGGTGACCCACTGGCATTTGTGCCACACAGAGAATGATGCTGAAAACTGAACTTTATTTTACAGTAGCAGAGTAAAGTTTACTCACTCTTCTGGGAACTCCACAGGCTTGGTCTTGATCCTGTTATGAAGACCAAGAATATATTCATCTATAAAAGGGCACTGTAAAACAAACAAGAGATTTTCCAGTTGTCCAAGACCCTGGCACCACTCAGGCATTTGTCATTCACATAACACAAGTACACCCTCTGCACTCCCTAGATTTTACACGGAGATGGAAATAAATAAAATCTCCCCACACACAATAAATTGATTCATTCCTTATTAAAAAAATAAATTCAGAAGGACTCTAGGGAATACGTAACTGGACTGGAATATCCTACTTTGTCCAGCCTGCCAGGTGACAATGAACTGCCTCTGCCACCTTCCCTGGCCACTTCTTACCCCAGAGCTAGATGCCTGGTGCCTGTGAGGTGGGGCCTGCAGTGGTCTGTGCTTGGACAGAGATTCAGGTAACATTCCTGCCCACAGAGACTGCACATACCTGCTTGTACTGCTCATCCTGGGGGAACACAGGTGGGACATGGGGGTTCTGGCCACAGGTGAAAGAAAAGCCATAGCAGGACTTGGAGTGTGCAGGAGGCAGCACTGAAGAGCTGCCTCTGCCAAATTGGAACCCCTAGCAGTCCCAACTCAGCTTTGGCAGACGGCTTTCTGTAATCTGGTTTGCTAAAGTGCTGCAGCAGTTTGGGATCAATCCTATGCCTCTCTCCATGCTCTGGTTCATTTCTAAATGCAGGAAATGTGAATAAACCCTCCACAAACTGCTGGTGGTGCTGCTGATTCTGCTGTGGGTTTGTAGCACAAACAATGGCTCTGCATCCAGGGACCAGTGCTGGAAACCATCCTTTCCACAGATCACAGCCCCTTCTGATCTGCAGGGGAATTTGGGAGCCTGGTCTCTAATATTTGCCTTTATTTGGAAAGGAATGAGTCAAAAGCCAGGCAGACAGACAGTGCAGGGCTCCAGCAGCTGAAGGGCAGCTTACCTTCCCATAAACAAAGCAGTACAGGGTGATTCCCATGGCCCACACATCCAGTGCCTGAAACAGAACACGAACAGGCAGTAAAGGAGATGCAACACAGATGATCTGAGCAAGCTGGATTTTCCCACCAATTCAGAGAACACTGTTTGTGTGGATTTAACATTTTCTGTCACTTTGATGCTGGGCTCCTAAGGGCACCTGCAGCACACCTGAGGAATGAGGGCTGTGCTGGGCCAGGCACTGCTCCCTTGCCCCACTGTGACCAGCAAGCAGAGCCTTCTTACAGGAAATTACATCATGAAGGCCTGAATTTCAAAGGTTTTCCAGACAAAATTTCCCCATTAGACTCTATCTCCATGTCTGCATCACCACCCTCAGCAGCGCCTTTCAGGGAATCAAGACATGCCCTTGGTGCTCAGCAGCACTCTTGATTATTTTGGAAGGGACTCAAGGGTTTCCTCCTTTCCCTTTGGGTGGGGAAAGGGTTCTAGCATGGCTTATGCATGGGCAGGAATCCACAGCAAAGTGTCTGCCCACTGCACAGAACAGCCAATGTGAGTTTTGCCTGGACTGGACAGAATTAGAGCTTCAGTTTTACTAAATAACAACCCTAATTTGCACTGCACTCAGGATGCAAGTGAGACCTTTGTGCCATGCCTGGGGGCCCCAGGAGACACCAGCTCTGAGCAAAGACCTACCTTTCCACTGAAACTTTTGCCAGCCGGTGAGATGGCCTCAGGTGCCATGAAGGCTGGTGTCCCTGCCGTGCTGGAAAGCTGGGCATCATTCCCTTCAAACTGATTGCTGACACCAAAATCAGCGATTTTCACGTGCCCATCATCTCCTAAGAGCAAGTTGGAAGGCTTGATGTCCCGGTGGATGATCTTCTGGTAGTGCACTGAAAAACACCCCAAAACAGGAGCATGGTCTGTCATGGCAGCCAACACACCCAGGGGAAACCTTTCCAGGAGGGTGAAAATAAAGGTGCAAGCTCAGGAACACCACTCCTAGCTGCTGCTGGAGGTGGAATATAATGCAGAAGGGCCATTTCCTACAGCCTTTTTGGTACCTCACTGGGACACAACTCTCAGAAACACATCTAGGCATTATGCAAAAAACAGACATGAACTCAGGGAAAGCTCTAACAGTGGGAACAAGCAATGCTGCTGGAGAGGGAAAACACTCAAATCCTGCAGATTAGCTTGGCCTCATCAACCAGCTGATGGGTTGGGACACTTGCTGAATTAAAGGTTTATGGGACCCAAATAAAGAGGTTCACTTTTAGTTCATTTATTTTGAAACTGTGGTGCTGTGAAGCTCATTAAAAGGGACAGAACCACAGGTAGAATCAAACAGGTGACAAGCAGCTGAGTGCCAACAGCTCAAAAATCAGTGGGCATTTCCAACTCAAAAGATGGAATAATGGAGCTCCAAGCTTGGAGCAATCACCAGTTGGCTGGTGCCAGCACCCCAAAGAGGCACTCTTTATACAGCCAAGCCCACAAAGAAACAACCTGAACTTGCTTTGCATCACCCCAAACCCCCACCATGGCACAAAGCTCCCAGCAATTCCCACCACTCCTGCACTCAGGGCTGTGGCCAAATCTGGTCCTTGGCTCCACGAGGCTCCAGCAAAGACTCCAGCTCTGTCTCAGCTCCATGAGGCCAACTGTGGGCTCCAGCTGAAGTGCTTGTACATCAAAAACGAAACAAACTCTTGCAAAGAGCTTGGAGGCTGAGATGCACTGAAAACAGCAACAAAAACCACCCCTCTTGTGCAACATTGCAGTTGAAAGACATTTCCAGGCCACTAAGTGAAGCAGGGAGTTGTAGGAAAGCAGCTGATTTCTCAGGAACGTAGAGAACCTGACAAATAAAAAAAACCCCCAACTTTCAGAACAGAAAACAACGCCAAAAGCAGAACTGTAGAAAACCCAGGAGACTTTACTGAAGAAAGAGGAGGAAATGCTCTAATCCTGCCCTTCCCAGAGGACCAGGACCCTCTGGCCTCCCTCCTCCCCTGGCTCCAACCACTGTTTTCACATTTCCTTCTTGCAAATGGAGCATGTTTGGTTTTATACCTCCCCATGAGCACTTTTTGTATCTCTTAGGAAATACACATTGGGTGGAGGAAAATGCTGGTCTAACCCTTTCCTGCTTTACAAACCTGACCACCACACTGCCACAAAAGCAGCCTGCCCTGTCGAGCATCCCAGTTTGTGTTTTAGGACCAAGAATGAACAAACTTCATTTAATTTTCTGCTCTTTTCAAGCCAACTTCCCAGCAGGCCACGCTTGGGCAGGGGAAGTCATACTTGCTGATATTTCTTCTGCAAGGCCCTCTCCTCAGTTTAAAGCACTGCTGGGGGATGCTGTCCTTGGCAGAATAAAGAGCTGCTCTGGAGATCCAGCAGAAAATAACTTGCTGGAGAGCAGCAGTACTTACATCCTCCTCCAGATGTGCAGCAACTGCGTGGCCAGGCTGTGATGGGAGGCAGTTAATGCTGTAACAGCCTGCCTAGACAGTCAGGATAAACACTGAAACCCTGCAACAACAGTAATTAGGAGGAGACATCTGCTCTGCAGCAGAGCTGGTGGCAAGCTGACATTTCATTATGGTAATATAGGGAGAGCAAATAAGAGTGAGGGGGGAGTGAAGTTTTCCTCCAAGAGATGATGAGCTGCCTTTCAGGCAGGTGTCTGGTGTCAAGTGTGATACCATAGGGCTAAGATTACCAAAGCCTCTTAAAAAACTCAAAACAAACATGGACCATGTGAATACATCCCTGGGGCTTGCTCTGTGAAAATTAAGGCAAGCAGGTACTCCAGGCTTTTTATTATTTCTTCCTTATGGGAAAGTAAAACAACCCAAACAAAATAAAACCACAAACCATTTTCTCTATCACATAACTGTGTATTATGTAAAATACATTCCCTGCCTCTGTACCATCTAATGAAAGTGGAGGAACACTGTGGGCAGCCTTCCAGCTGCCCTGTGTTTGCTCAGTGCCCATTTCTGCTGCTCCCCAGCAGCTCTGGGCACTGCTGCCTGCTGCCAAAATGGCTCCACATGTTGCTCTTACCTGGAAAGGGTTTTGCTCTAAAAACAGAGCTCAGCAGCTCACCTGAATAACTTCCCTGGGCTTTAAAACACCCTGCACTTTCTGTGCTGACAAACCTGAAGCAGAGATTGGTATTCCTTCATAATTAAAATGAAACCATGTAAGATACCACAGAGCCCTGAGGGCAAAGTCTGATTATGCAGCACGCTGTTAAATTTGGTTTTATTAGACCTATTCTTCACGTCAGTGGAAAGGCAACACTATTTCAGGCCTATCTGCATCTGGATAACAATCCCACGGGTTTGTTATCCCGAGCATGATCCAGGCAAAGATCTCAAACATGTTAGAAGTACTTGTTTGTTAGTCCTCACAGCCACCCCATGAACAAAGCAGGCAGGGTAGGTGAGTGCCTGTGTACTACATTTTATCACAGCTTGTGTTAGAAAGCCTGACCAGGGATATCTGAAGTTGGACTTAGTCAAGCCCTAGAGCTCCAGGGTGCTCAGAAACAAGGGAATGATGCCTAAAAGTCAGGTCTGCCTCCTGAACTTGGGCATGGAGCCCAAGAACAGCCTGCTGGAGGCTGATGCTGTGGAGACACAACCTCAAAGGAGGATTCAGAGCTCTCAGGGTGTGAGCAACCCTTGGGAAAGGACCACCTTCCTATGTCCCTCTTGATTTCAGACAGAGCTCTAGCAGTTACACTTGCATCTATTGCTGCTGGCAAAAGCCTGCACTTGGGTATTCAAATTCAAGTCCATAGGAAACAACTACCCAAAATAAAAAGTCTCTATAAAAAAAATCTGGCTTTTTAGGGCTTTTTTGTTTGTTTCCTCACTACAATGTGTTTGAACTGAGCTGGTGATAGCAGCCAGCTGTGGTCCAGTAGATGGGGCTGGAGAAAGGGGTGGATTTTTGGGGAGGTTCTCTGCTGCTGGGCCAGCTGGTTCCTATCTGTACACTCCTATCTGGGTCTCTAGTGCTCTGCCTTTGCCTCCCTGCCCCACCACTGCTCCTTAGCAAAGCCCTGCTGAGCACATCTTTCCTTTCTGCTCAGTCCCTCAGCTGCCCTCAGTGGGACAAATCAGCCATTTCACAAATACTCCTCATTTCTAGATCCCACAGGCTATCCCAGGACTAAACAGACTTTCCCCTTCACTCAGAGGCAAATGCCTGAGAATTGTCTATGAACAATTTCACTAACAGGGAGTGAAGACCCAGAGGGGCAGAAACAGAAGTGCTAGAAAGAGATGTTGCTCCTTAGTCCTTTTAGAAAAGGTGCTTTTCACTGCATTCCCCTCTGGAAACCTTGGAGCTCCAGCAGGTTAATAGAAACTTGCTAAAAGCTCATTTAAAAATTATCCACATAAAACTTTGCAATGCACTGACACATCCAGCTATTTACTGAGGCCAGTGCTGAATTCTGCTTGATTAAAACCAGAATCCCATTCCCATTCAAGGGCAAAAGGAATCCATATGGTGCTACTGCAGAGTCTGCTTAGTATTACTCTCACATCACCCCTGTAGCAAAGAAATGATTTAACACCCTCCCAAGGAAACTGCTGCACCACCATCCAGAGCTCCAAACAGACTACTCATCCACAGTGCTCTGCTGAGGAAGGGCTGGAGGACAGGGATGTCGTGGGCTGTGCAAGGGGAACACCCACATCCCATGCTCAGCTTACTGCAGGGGCTGGGGGAGGATGCAAGCTCTGCTGTTCTCAGCTCTCCACTGTTTTGCTGCTCTCTTGCTGCACCCATTAAGCCTCTCCCACTTGGATAAGTTGCTTAAGCCCAGGTTTTGCAAAGGGAGTCTCACACCCTCAGCACTACCCGGCCCTTTGGAGTAGCTCAGCTTCCCTCTGTGCTCCACCTTCAGCAGCTGGCTGAGCCCCGTGCTCCTGGCAGAAGAAGAAATGTGGGAACTGCCAGCAAAGGGGAAGGGAGAGCAATAACCTTGTCAAAGGCTGTCCATCTGCAAATGTCCTGCAGCCCACAATGCACACCCCTTATCACCAGTCACAAGGACATGCAGAGCTCCTGCCATGGCCACACACAGAGCAGTGTCCAAGAGAGAACATGGAATGAGAGGAGCAGGGCACGTGCAGCAGGCGCTGACAAAACAACCTGCTCAGGCTGTGCCAGGGGCTGCTTCTGACCCCGAGCAGTCACAGAACTGCATCAAACAACAACAAAAATCAAACTGCCTGATCTTTCTTAAGAAGCTCCAGCACATCTCTCTGATCTGCTCCACCAGCTAATTACTCTCACTCTTGTACAAAGTCCTTATCGATCAGTATCAGCAACACTTGCAGCTCATGAAAGCATTTTTTGTTTGGTTTTTATCATCTAAGGAGAGCTTGTCTGCACGTGATAAAACACAAGCTGGCCTCTCTTCTCCTGGTGCTGCCATTTATAACACCCAGCACCTTGCAGTTCTGTGCTTCCCCTTGGGCAAGGAAGAGGCATTCCCGGGAGGCACCCCCCCCCCCCCAGCTGTGGTCTGAAGAAGAAAAAACCTTATTTCCTGCATTCTCCGTAAACAGTCTGCAATTCCCGTGCTGTAGACTGTGTCTAAGGTGGAGGGCAGTTCTGGTCTCCCCTTTGCAGAGGAAGGCTTGTCTTCTCTGAGTTGTGGGGTTGAAGGGAGGGTAATGACATGCAGCTAAAGCCATTGGGAAATTACCTTTCCAGCAGCAGCTCTCTGCAGTGAGAACTGCAGTGACCCAGAGCTCTGCACACTGAGCCTGGAGCTTTAACAGCGGGGCTGGCTTTTCTGAGATAAGACTTTATCTACTTGGTCATCAATGTGTGAATATAATTTCCATTATCTTAAAAGGAAATTTAAGCAAATAAACCAACAGCTGAGCCAACACAGGCTCGTGTCTTCTGAAGAATATCTACTGCAGGGTAAGCCCAGACTGGGTTTGCTGAAGTATCGGTGGATGTAGATGGTTTGCATGTGGTTTGGTTTTTGGCAGAGGTGCAGCCTTCCTCAGGCTGGTGTGGGTCAGCAGTGCTGGGACACAGGTCTGTGGTGGAGCTGCTGTGTGCTCTACTGGGATTCCCAGCTAGCTGCTTGCTCCCATAATGGTGAAATTTGGACCTGTCTCTTGCCTGTACAGGTTTGGAGCTCCTGGCCCTCTCCAGGGCACTGTTCCTGCCTCCCACCATGGCTAAGCCAGGTTTCACAGCCTCTCATCATCTGGACCACTGCTGCCCTCCAAAGTTTCCCAGACAGCCAGCTCTCTTCTAGAAGGACTCCAGCCCAGGCAAACTCCATGAAAAACCAGTGACTCCAGTCCCCACAGACACACAGTGGTCATGGATGATGTGCCACCAGCAGTGATTTAAATGATCAGCCCACATCTCCCCCCACCTTGGCTCCTGCAGCCTCTTCCTGCTCACCATTAACACCTCTCAGGCTCCAACAGCAATCCAGTTTGCAATTTCTACCCTAATAAAAGCCAACTGGCAATGATGCATTTGCTGCTGTGATGACTGCGAGCTTCAGGCAGCTGCATGGTTATTGAGCCTCCCAAATTACACAACAATTATAGATGCTTACATTAAAATTACCTTGCAATCTCTGGATTGCCTGGCAACACTTTTCCTTCAGCATGCACAAATGGTGCACTTTTCCTCTTAATTATATAATAATTGCCATGCATTTACCCAGCAGTTCAGAAAGAACACCATTTTTGACTTTCATTTGCTAATAAAATAAGTGGCTACTCAATGGTCCAAAATAAAGCATCCTATTGTTCCTGTTGCTGGGAGTGCTTGGGCATCCTGTAGTTTACTGTTGAATTTCACTCCCTCTGCTTAAGACTACCCACACTTTGCTGTTTTGGTTTTTTTTCCCCCCTCTATCTACTAAACTCAAAGTTTCCACTGAGCAGGAACTGTTCCTGCAGCAGCATCCAGCACAGCAGAGCTTGGATCTCCCAGCTGAGGCACAGAGGCTCTGCTGCAATCTGAATGCTAATGGGACTATAAAAAGCTGCATCTTCATCCTTCAAGCTCTACTCAAAGACAGTCTTGAGATTCCCATTCATTTATTCACTTCTACCAACTTTCTGGGGTGACCTGACTAATTTTGGCAGCACCTGGAAGCTTCTGGACTGTCAGACTTGCAAACATTGATTTTATTCCCTACTGGTTTTAGACAAAAAATGAGGTGGTGCTGCATTTCAATGGGGAGATGGACTGAGACCCTGCAAACCACCTTCCTCTGCCTCAGCAATGCCCGTCATTCTCAGAGATTTGTTCTCTCTCAGTGATTGAAGCGAGGTGAGTAATTCCTTCTGGTTTAAACTGGCTACCTGATTATTTTGTTTGCTATCCCTTAGTTATTGTGTTTTTAGAGACAGAAAAGATTCATTTCCTGTCCAGCACTTCCCTGACACTTAGGATTTTGTAAGCCTCTGCCATAGCACGTCTCTCCAAGATAATTTTCCAGTCTTAAGAGCTTTTATCATATCTCTGTACATAAGATGTTCCAGGACCATCCTGCTCATCCTTCTTGGGCCTCAGTTCTAGGGAGCTGTTTCTGAGACAAGCTGAGCCAAGTTGCACATAATGTTCAGGATACTCCTTGTCTGTACCTAAGAGCTCTTAGAAATCAAAATAACTGCATAATAACATTTTCTGCTTTCTTCTTTCTTTCATTCCAAATAATTCCCCAAATCTTGTTAGCCTTATTGAATGTCACCAAGTAATGGGCTGGCATTTTCAAGAGAACTATCCAGAATAAAGCCTGAGTGAGAAGAGATCATTTAGAGCCCATCACATTGTACGTATTTTTAGTGTTGTTTCTCCCCCTCATGCATTACCCTGCAGTCAGCAACACAAATTTTTATCTGTCATTTTATCATGCCATCACTTGCTATCATGGCATTTTCCTGCCAGTCTTCCCAGTCAGTTCTAACAACAACTATCCTGAATAACTCAGTGCTACCACCCATCTCTCTTATTGTTCTCTACTCTTTTCCTGGTAATTTAGGAATATATTGAACAACCCAGCCCACATTATGGATTCCTGTTTAACTGTACTAGTGACTTTTCTCCATTGTGAAAGCTGTATTCCAGCTTTCCTGATTGTCTGATTTATTAATCCACAAAAGCCCACCCAACCTAAGAGACTTAGGAGATGCTTTATGACCTACTGCTAACAGGTCTAATCAAAAGCTGTTTGGCAATCAAAACACAAGGTAATGACAGGATCACCTTATCAATATATTTGCTGTCTCCTCTGGAAAACAATCAGGCCTGCAAAGTGGGAATGGCCTCTGCAAAAGCCGTACTGCCTCTTCCTCCCCAAATTCACCATGGGCAAGTCTTTAGTGTATCAGTGTGCAGAGGAAGCAGTTGGTGGTGAGAGCACTGAATTCACAGAGGCTGCTTGCCTCTGGAGGATCAGGCAGGCACAGAGCCAAACTCAGCTCACCAGCAGCTGAGGTACAGAATCAGCAACTGCTCTCAGGATGCCAGCACACCTTGTGCCTCTCCAATTCATGCCACTCCACCTTGTGTCTTCAATTCAGGAACTCCTCTTCGCCCACCCCTGCCAGGTGTGTGCCAGCAGGGACATGTCAATGACAATAGGGCCAGAAAAATCCCTGCTGTCATTTACAGACCTACTGTGGCCTCCCTGTACTCTGCAGAACAGGCTCTCAGCAATGAGTCTGGCCTCAGCCACACTGGGAGATGTAGCCTATTTGATTGTTATCATCTCTTTTGGTGACAAAGAGGAACCCTGCTCTGGAGTCTGGGCAGAGCCTGGGAACACACTTGATCCACCACCTCCCTGGGAGGGCACAGCAGGGCTGGGCTCTTGTCACTCCACAGCCCTGAGTGACAGGGAATTGCTCAGATGGATTCTGGAAAGGGAGTGGACAAGGACAGACACCCTCTCCATGCTGCTCACCAGCCCTGCCCATGGCCAGTGTTTGCTCTGCTAAGCTAGAGACAGGGATTTGTTCCAGCTCAAGCTGACTGACTGACCCAGTCCATGACACTGCAAACACCCATTTTCTAACTCTGTTACTGCCTTCAAAGACAGTCTCCAAAAAGAAATAAATGGAAGAAAACAGAAAGGCACTATTTTCCTGATGTCCTTTCTAAGGGATCTGTGACACTTCCTGGGTGAACCCGAGCAGAGTGGGGCCAACCTCCAACAGCAACCCCATCACAGTGATCTGAGGGGACCTCTCTGGCTCATCCAACAGCCCCCCAGAGTCGAGATGCCCCTCCCCAGCTGAGCAGGGGGCTGAGGTACACCCTCTGTAAAGCACTGCCAGTGCTGGGGTACTCACAGTACTCGATGCCCAGGACGATGTCTCGGAAGTAGAGCCGAGCCTGCTCCTCACTGAAGGGCTGCTCACTGGGCACCTCCATGACAGGCCTGGTGGGAAGAGGGACAGCAACTCAGTGCTTTGCAGAATGGCAGTAACACCCCTTACTGGAGGGATATGCTCTCCATCACCATGTCCCAGCACTGAGGGCCAGGCTCCCAAAAGGCTCTGGGTGCTGTGACACAGGATGGTGGCATGTTCATCCTTTCTGGACTTGGTGATGCTTTGGTTACTGAGTTTGGGTAGTGATGGGGGGCTCTGCATAGTCCCTGAGCCAGCATGAGCCACAGAGCCCTCATCATCATCAGGATTAACTGCTGATGTCTGCACAAAATAACACAAACACTATTCACTGACAGTCCTAATGGGGAAAGAACAAAGCTGGACCTGGCCTTTGGTTTCCTGGTAAAGCTGCTCATGGCTGTGAGCAGCAGCATTCCCATGAGATCCCAGGCAGCAGTGGGGACAGTGCCTGTGGCTGTGCACTGACATCCTGCCTGCTGGGGCTCAGTCCTGATGCAATATCAGTGTGCAGTTGGTCTACACTGAGGTAGAATCTAGACACGAACCACTGGCTCAGAGGTTAAATGGGAATATTTTCAGTGCATTGTGCTAAACTGGCTTGAAAACCTATTTAGCTGCTCAGGATTCAACCAGAGCCCAGCCATTCAGCCCTGAACAGCCAAGGTTACCTGGTCAGCTTCTCTCTCCTTTCCTTTGAATGCCGCCACTGCTGAGGGATGCACAGTCTCCTCTAAAAGCCCCTCTTCTGCCTGTGCCTGCTGAAAGCTGAGGGCAAAGAGGCTGTAAGAGCTAGTCAGAATCTCCTCTTCCCCCGTAGATGAATGGCTGGAGCTAAGGACTTCACTGCACTGAGGGCTAATTCTGCTTGTGCTCAGCAGCTTGGCTTTGCATTTGGACAGATGTCGACTGACTGGAGCTGGATTTGAGTGAGTGCTCCAGGGACACCATCCTGGCAAGCCAAACCCTGGCAGAGAACAGCCCATTGCCAAAACCAGACTCTGCGGCTCTTCCCCTCAGCACCCAGCAGCAAATCCTTCCTGCAGCATTTCCCTCTTCTCTCTTGCTGCCCATTTGATTGATGACCTTAATCTCTCATTTGCATTTTCCTGCCACTGCCTTCCCTCCCTCTTCATGCACATTCTTCTGTTGCTGAAACCAGGGAGAAATAATGTGAGTGCAGGGCTGGCAGAGCCACTAATGGAGTCTAATTGCCTCCTGCCAGAGGCAGCCAGGCTGCACTTGGATGAGCCACAGGTTCCCTGGCCTCAGCTGTTAACAGGAGCTCCCTCTCCTACAGGATAGACATCAGCCTGATCACCAGGGAGACTGGGGAGCCTCTTGCCAGCAACCCACTGGAGCTGGCACCTTCTTCATGGGGCCAGAGAGAAAAACCTTTGGGAATCTCCTCCATCCTGGGCACAGCAATCATGGCCTTACTGTGACTCTCTCTGCACAGCTGCAGAATCAGTGCAGGTGTAGCAAAGAGCAGTGAGGAGCCTCCCACCACCTTATCCCTTCCTCTACTATGCACAAAAAATGTGCCAACAGAACGGATTCCCATGAGAGGTTAGTGCTGGGGGCAAAATAAGGCAGTGGGTGGCAAGTGAATGTTGATGCAACCACACACCCCTTGTGCCACAGGAAGTCATGATGTGCTGGAACCCAGCAGAATATTCCTATTTAAACCTTTTCTTCCAGGCACCTGATGAGGAATTGGCATAAAATTTGTTTTCCAGATCAGAGCCTGGCACCAGGACATGTCCTCCCAGCCCATTTTTATTCACCACATCCTTCCAGGCTGTAGCAGTGCAAAGGCAACTACAGCTGGGTTTTGCCTCCCCTGCAGACAGGGTTTGCCCCAGTGGACATATCAAACCTCCATTTCACATGGGAAGATAATGATGAACACCAAAACTTTCAACAGAAGGGATCCCAGGTGGGTTACTTACCCTTTTCTCATGAGGTCAAACACTGCAAGAAAAGGAAATAAACCATGAATGAAAGAGAAGAGCAGACCAGGCTTATTTGTTATTCATCACCTACAAAAACACATCCATTCCCATACCTGCAAAATCAATTTATCTCCACTCATTTCTCTTCCCTCACCCATGACAAGGACACCAGAGGATGCAAAATGAAAATATTCATCTCTTCAGCACAGACAAATATCCTCCCTCCTGCCAGCTCTGTACAGGGAGACAGCGGGTGCTAATTTATCAGCCATGGTGCTGCTGCTCTGGGTGTCAGCCCTTGTTGATTTGAGCCCTGTTGTACCTCCAAGGGAGGGTGTTTGGTGTGATATTTCTGCTAAATTGCTGATAGCGCAGGAGATGCTGTAAGAACATGCTGCTCCATTTCTGCTGTGTCAATCAGCAGCACAGCTACAGCTCTGTCAGAGCCAAGCAATCCCTGGCAGGAGTGACTGGAGAGGATTTGTTGGTGTGAGTTGAGGTTTGCAGAGCACGTGAGTTTGTGTGTCTGATTAGGGGACTGGGGGAAAGTGCTTTTCTGATTGTGTTCTGCAAGCAGGAGAGGGATCTGCTTTTATCTAAAGTAGGAGAGCTCTTTCCCCATGAATTCTATGGGTATTTCTTGCACCTCTCAAGAAATCTGAGCAGATCCAAAGCACCAGGGGTGTGGGATCCTCTGAAGGTACAAACACAACAGGGCAGCCTGCACTGGCTCATCTTGCCCTCCAGGCTGAAGAAGCTGCAGCTTGTGGCAGCATTTCATTATTCAACCACCCTGTACCTCTGCAGGTTGCTCAGTGCCTGCTGACATCCCATCCCAGATCCCATCCCAGTGACCACATAGCCAAGTGCTCACAGCAGTGCCTGATCCCAGCAGCCATAGGCAAAGAGCAAACACCACTTCCTCTAGATCTGCTTTGCCATGGGGGTCATTTTTGGAAGGAGAAAGGTGCAGGTCTCATTAGCTGGGTCAGCAGCAAGAGGGAGCAAACCCACTTGCAAGAGGTTCAGTCCAGAGCAGTGCTGAGCATGCACAGCTTCTCCTTTTGCCAACAGAACTGCAGAGGATGGAGCTTGATGTGCCTGAACTACTCCTGGGATCCCAGGAAGAGGAAAGTGGTGATGGAACAGGGACAACAGGGACACAGCCACTGCTCATCACTCAGCGACCGGCACAATCCCCAGTGGGATTAAGAGATTCCCCACCTGTCCTGCTGTTATTGCTGGGATTGTTCTCTTGCTCCACAGGAAGAGCTTGGTTGAGATTTGGGTTTTTTTTTCCCTCTGCAGCTTTCTACGTCAACTCTCCCCTTTCCTCCATCCTTGGGAGTTCAGCCCTTCAAACAACAGCCTTCAACCACCCTCCCCACCACGAGAGCCATCACTTTGACATGCTGCCAGATGCCACTGGGGCTTCAGCCCAAAGGGAAAAGTGGCCTTTCAAAGGCAAATTGCTTCATTTGCTAGGCTGAGTCCTCCTTCATAGCAGCTTCAAAAGTGTCCCATAATTATTTCATGAGGAGCCTTTGAACCTGCCTCATCAGGAAACAGTTTGGGGAAGTAGAGATTGGAAAAGGTCAGCCATCCCCTCCTCTGGCCCATCTCAGAGGGCACCTCAGGGCCTCCCAGGCCCATCCCTCAATGTTTTACCCAAATGGGGGTTAGGCTGTAGCTGGCAGTTTCAGGGTTTGGGAGAGAGGAAGACAAAATAGGTGGAATTCCCTTGCCTTCTGCATAAACACCCAGTAAAGCATGGCCTCCCATGGGAGCCAAAGGCAGGAGTGCTGCTCCCTCAGGAGCTCCTGAGGCTTGGCAGGGTGGTCAGTGTCCCTGCAGGGAGCACAGGGAACACCCCCAGACAAGACTGGAGTGACTCTGGAGTCACTACCACTAACCACAGCCTACAGAAGTCTCATACTGGGAGGACAAGGAAACCATCCTGCACCCTTCCCCTCCCTCCTGGCTCTGGGACTGGAATCAACCTTAGAGAGGGGAGGGCAGAGCAGCTGTCAGGTCTTTTTAGTGTCCCCATGGCAAAGAGATGTGCACAGCTGTACTGACACGAGGTTGCCTTACCCTACTGCACGGGGCCTTTCCATCCCAGCTGCATTTACAGGCGTTTTAACTTGGCAGAAAAAAATAAGTCTGCTGAAGTTGGAACAAGTTTCCTCCCGTATTGACCCCGAGTCCTGGCACGTGTCACTTGCATCACTAGGCCTAAGCCCAGATGGTTCTGTTAGCTTATGAGACTCACATACCCATGTACAAGTTGTCCTCTGCAGGATCATCAAGGACCTGAGAGATAACAGAGAAATAAGGGGAAAAGTGAAAAACAGCAGGGAAAAAAGATATTTTTAAGCAAGTAACACTCCCGCTCCCCCGTACGGAGCTGCAGAACACTGAGAACAAGTTAGGCTAATATTTAGAGAGTCCTGCAGAGTGGGGTTTTGAAGGACACAGATTTTCCTGTCTCCAGAATAATCTGGATTTCTGCCTGTATTTGGAGAAACAGCCTACCAATAAAGGCATTGCTTGTCCTAATCTGACCTCAGTCAATAATGAAAATGGCACCAAGCCTTGCACTTGTGCACCTTCCCAGGCTTGTCTGCACACAAGTTTCAGTGATCAAAGCTCACTGCTGTTTCTACCAGCACAGTGAGCTGCCTTTGCCTGGCACCAGCCCAGAGCCCAGGGTGAGTGTGCAGTTTGTCCTACACAATCAGTATGACTTTGCTTGGAATCACCAGCCTTAATTTCTGAACATCTATTTTAAAGCAATGCTGGCTGAAGTAGGAGCAGTTGAAGAACGATCCTCTTGTTGCAATACAAACCATGCTTGTTTTAGCATAACTGAGGGTGGAGAAGCAGCTCACCTCTATCAGCTTAACGATATTAACATGGTCCAGCTTCTTTAGGATGGCTATTTCCTGATAGATTCTGTCCAGCGCTGCCATGGGTTTGGGCTGCTCTCCGGAGGATGCTTTTGACCCTCTGGGAGGAGGTCGACCTGCAAGTGTGACAGCACAGTGAAGAATTCCTCATTTGGCAGCAGCACCTGCACACAGGATGAGCAGCCCTGGGCCCTCTGCAGATATCTCCAGCTATTCTGGAAGATCTCATCACCTTGTTCTCATCCCAAAGCATTGCAGTCTCCCACCTGGAACTGAGATCTCCAAGACCCATTCAAAGCAGCTGCTCCCAGCTTCCCAGATGGGTCTGGGGAATCCCATGGCCACTGGAGCCAAGTGCTGCCCAAAAACTAGAAGAGACTCTGAAAGGAGTCGAACTACCCTGCCTAACTTCCAGTGCCTAATTAGGCTTCATAAATGGTGAACATGGAAGAGTCACCACTTGAAAGAGACTCACAAAAATCAGAGCCAGGAATCTAATTACTGAGTGTGTTGAATTTCCCTGTGGCTGTATCTTCCCCCTCACCACCCACTGCATTTTAACCAGCTCCCAACTACACGGGCAGCTTTCACAGGAGGCCAAGTTCTGCAGTCCTTGCAGACAGTGTTTCTACAGAGAGATTTGGCTGAGGACAACAGGCAGACCTCTAAATGTGAGATACCCACGTGGGAATCCATACTGCTTCAAGAGCTTCTTTTTGGAGAGGACTTTCATAGCCTGGAGGAAGAAGAAAAAGCAGTGTTAAAACTGAACAAGAGCCAAAGAGCTCATTGCTGTGACCTGGGAATATGCTGGGCATCAGGGACTGGCTCAGGGCTGTTCCTCAGCCCAAAGGAGGGTCCTGCTTCGTGGTGCCCACAACAGACAGACACTGACCCAGGCTTTCCTAAAAGCACTGCTAACCACTTGTTCCATTCATTTTTCCCCATGAAAAATATTGATTTTTATTTGGACAAAGAAAAAGAAGCCAAATTTCCACATTTGGGGCAGAAGCTTGAGGGAAGAAGCAGGTTCCTCTGGCTGACCTGCTGTTTTGGATGATGTTACAGCCATGCTCCAGGTCAGAGACCCTTCAAGGCTACTTCACCTTATGCTTTGCTTTGTCAGGGGGTATAGGAAGCAAACTGAACTCAGGCAGCTGAGGGGTGGGAGGGGATCACGGTAATTTTTCCTGCCATCCAGCTGGCATTAGCATAGTGGCAAAAGGCAATCTGAATTTAATAAACAGTCTCTGTGCCTCCATCTGCTCTTTGCATTAATAACCTTTTGGAGGGCCACTCAAACCCCCCGAGTGGCCCAGCAGATGAATGTTTAATGAGAAACCAGCTCATGGTACAATTTGCTTAGGAAAACAGTCTGTGCTTCCAGGAGCTGGGATGGTCATTCACTCTTTTCCCTAGCCTAAGCAGTTACTCGTATTAATAAACCATCCAATATGTAATTCACACTGGAGTGATCCCTACAAAATCTAACTAACCAAGGAGTCCAGCAGGACACAGCCAAACACACAGGAATTTTGCATTAATACCACAGAGGCAGGGTCTCTGCATGCTACCTGTTTTTAACATATACACCAGGAACAGGTCACTAAACCCATTCCATGAGCTCCTTGCCAAGCTGTTTTTCCTGGCAACAATGGAAACACATGCCCCAGCATTCCCACCTCCTGTCAGTGCTCCCACTGCAGCCAGGTTCAGGGCTTGCTGAAAGGATTGTTGTTTTTGGTACTGATCCAGTGAAATCCTCTGGATTTGCACCCGTGTAATTGAGAAGAGACACTGTGCAATGTCTCAATCCTGCCTGACAGCTTCAAACCAACTGTTGGAAATGATGGTGTTGAGAGACAGACTCAGAAGTGCTTATCTTTGACTTAGCACAGCTCTGTGTCCAATAGAGGCAGCCAAATGACTCATGGTCTGCTGAAAGAGGATCCAAGATGTGCACAACCACCTCCAAATACGGCCAGGACCAAGCCTGGAGGACTTCCTACGCTCCCCACTTTTATCTCTCCATAATTAAAATTTATGAGAAAAATCAAGGGAATCAGTACATCCATTTCTCTTTAAACTATTGCCAACCCAGGAGGAGAAGGCTCCAATCCCATCTTGAGTCCTTGCTGCCTTCTGGCAAGGAGCTTTAGAAAAAAGAAAAAATAGAAGATGCAATTTGCTGCTGAAAGCTCCCAAGCTGCATCAATGCTTGGGAGGCCTCAGCCTGAGGAACTGAACCATCTCCACTAGCAATGCCCATATCATTATATCCTTCCTGGGAGAGGCTGGAGGGAGCAGGAAGGTATAGAGAGGAGCAACAGCTAAGACAAGAATTGCTCTCAGGGACAGAAATGAAGGAACAGAAGCTTCTCCTGTCACCCCAATTCCTTAAAGGACACTTGAGGGGCAATGGAGGGGTTATTGCATCGTAGGTGAGCTGACTGCAAACCACCACTACTGCTGGGGAAGAACAACCAGAATGTGCTTATACCAATTTTGAAGCACCAGTATCTGCTACTGCACAAGCAGGGCTGGGGCAGAAGAGAGGACCTGTCACACCGTGCTGACAAACTCAAACAGGGACGAAAAACAAAGTTCATCACGTAACAGACCAGAGCCACTTAATTATCACAAGAGCACAGAGGAGGGCACGTGGCTGTGAAGCCTCAGTTTAATTACAGTGAGCTGGCAGGACCAGGCTTCCTCCTGAATTGTGGCTGCTGTAATGGGAGCATCTCAGGGATGCTTCAGCAAACCTCTCCTTCCGGGCTCACATGCATGACAGAGCCAAAGACATTTGTACTCACAGGCAGAGCTAATTACCCAGATAATGCCTTTCTGATAAAGAACCAGCTCAGAGCCAAGCTAAGGGATTTTCCCTTTGCACAGGCAAGTGTTGCTTTAGCCTTGTCAGGAAAAAAGGGATCCTGGAGATTTCCTCCACACATCCTCCTCCTGACTATTCACACATGGACATGGGTCTTGACATTTCCCTTTGAGAAGCAGCAGGAACCATGTGCTTTCCTCTGATGTATGTTTATTATCTAAGTTTACTGCTCTCTTCCTATCAGCCTTACAGCTGGGAACCACAGGGAAGCTGCCTGAGGGAAAGGAGATCCCAGGCTTGTGGAGAGGAGGAATGCCTGGACACAGCAGCTTTCACAACAGCGAGACCA
Organism: Entomyzon cyanotis; assembly: GCA_024500445.1. Classification (NCBI taxonomy): domain Eukaryota; kingdom Metazoa; phylum Chordata; class Aves; order Passeriformes; family Meliphagidae; genus Entomyzon; species Entomyzon cyanotis. Next base: position 1,016,337 of record JAKEPQ010000746.1, read on the forward strand.
CAAGCTGGGGGTAATGACAACTGCAAAATGGCCATTACTTTTGAGAGGGAAGGGTGACAAAATGATTGAGCCAAGGGAACTTATCACCTGTCTTTTGTGATGCTCTCAGAGCACTTAGAATGTAAGTTTGTTTGCTAAGGGAAAGACTTGTACTGCGAGGGCAGAAGCCCTGTGCACAGCCCCTACCTGCAGCTCCCAGGGGAGTGGGATGATGCTCAAAGGTCCCCACTAACCACCTAAATCCTCTGCTAGTGGTTGAGGTCACACTGTGAGAATGCTGAACAGATCAGAGAGTGTTTCCAGCCCTCCCTCACCTCTCCTGCTTGACAACAACATCCCTCAGACAAAGTGGCTGAGAGGGAAGCTCTGCTGGGAGAGAGGAGTGTTATGAACGGAAAGAAAATCCTTAGCTGCCATTGGCATTAAAACCCTGCTCCTGTGTTTGTCACCTTTGGTACCATCAGCAGAATTCCATCATCAGGCTGTGCCCTATCCACACCGTGCCAGCACAGCAGGGATGCCCTCCTGGAGCTCTCCTGCCTCCCGAGGATCCTGCTGTCACCCCAGGTGACCCAGCCCCTCACAAGCCCACAGCTGAACAGCACGGGGTGTTAGAGCAAGCCAGAGATCACTTCCCTGCTTCTCATCACTGCAGAGTGCAGCTGGCAGTGGTTCAGCAGCTGTTATGTGAGTAAGAGGATGAGAAACACAGGAGCTGTGCCTCCCCTTCCCGCCTGGATGACAACCAAAGTGGATTCTCGAGGGGCTGGAAAGTTCAAGGCTTGCTGCTGGCCACCTTCTCAGCAGCAGCCCTTTGTTCAGCCACTGCTTCTAGAAACTTGGAAGGAATTTCTCCCCATCACTGATGCTTGGTAGGAAACAGCCCTCCATGCAAAGGTTGTTAGGTACAAACAGAGGCAGAGAGCACAATCACACAAATCTTGTTTCTTAGGAAACAAGATTAAAAAAGAAGAATAAAAAAAAAGAAAAATCCACTGACAACCTAAGTGCTATTGCCTTATTCCAACAGTAGCATAACAAATGCCCATCATAACCCCTTTTCTTTGCAGCTGATTTAGAGACTGAAAATAAGAGGAAGACATGACCTGAGGCATCAAAGAATCAAATTCCATCAGCACAATGACTCCAATCTAGATCTCTCCCTGGACACATTTGCCTTTGCTTTTTATTTGCTGCTTTTTCACAGAACTTGGATTTTGTTTTTTCCCCTAGTCACCATCAAAATATCTCCTTCAAACTGAGACACTGAAACCTTTCCAGTGTAAAGGGCTCTTTGGCAGAGCCCCATAGAAGCTGCTGTAACAGCTTCGTGTGCCCCAGGAGCAGCAGAGTCCTCTGCTCTGGCAGCCAGCTCTGCTTTCCAGTGGGGTCTCCTCCTGGGAGGGAGCACTGGGGCACAAAGCTGGTGCTGAAATTCCAGTTTCCATGGTCTAACTCATTCCCTGCATCCCCTGATGTGAGCCAGCACACTTTTACAGCCCTCTCAGGCACTGCGGGTGCTCACAGCAACCAAGGGCAAAGCTCTTAGAAGCACTCTCTCATCTTTAATAGAAGGTAAAAAACCGACAAAGTAAACACAACCCATCTACATTTTTTCCCAAATGTGGTGATTAAACTTTTTTCTTGAGAGGTTTTCCTAATTCTAGGCCAGATCTGAAACTCATTAAAGCAGCAGCAATCTTTCCTTTTGCTTTGACAGAAGCTATATTCAGTTCTTGGTACCTATAAACTCTGCCTTTTTGAAGGAAGCTAGCAAAGGGTCCCACACCTCAGCATGAATCAGGAGCCACACTCTGAATTACACCCCAAAATAAACTTTTTCCTGCTTCCTTTACAATTTCAGCCGTTGTTATTGCAGCACACTAGTTTAAAGACAATAAAGAAGGCAGCAACACCCTGGCCTCCTGCTAAACCACTGCAAATGTAAATCAGTTATAGAACCAGCACATCATATAATGGTTTGGGTTGGAAGGGACCTCTTAACTTCATCAATTCCAACTTCCTGCCACGGGCAAGGACAGCTTCCACTAAAACAGAGTGCTCCAAGCCCCATCCAACCCGGCCTTGCTCACCAAAGGCCAACCAAGGGCTGATTTCCTCCAATTACCTCTTACTTCTTTTCAACACCTGAGACAAAAAACACCCTTCAGAGCTAAATTTCCAGCTATTAGAATCACAGTTGCTTCTATTAACTGCTGGTAAGAGGCATTACTGCTGAGGAACAGCCCGAGCTGGGAAGGATAAGCAGGATGGAAGTTGTCTCAGCTCTGGCAGAGCACGAGGGTCAGGCGCACCAGGCAGGTGAGGAGCTAAGCAACCATTAGCCAGTTATGCAATTGGCACTGTTCCTCTGAAGCTTTGAAAAGTCTGCCAGCTCCTGAGCTGGTTTAATGTCTTGGAAAAGCGGAGGTGTCTCCACCACGGCTTGTCCTCCCAAAAAACACAAGCATGGGCGGCTAGGAGGATGAGGAGTGCCAGGTATGTGATTGCAGCTGGGGAAGGGGACAGCCCCCAGTGCCCCAGCCAGGAGGGGAACAAGGACAAGGGACACAGAGTTCAGCCTTCTGCAGCAGTGCAGCCACCTGCAACCACAATCACACACAGCAGGCACTGCCCTGCTCCCTTCTTTCCACACACCTCCCAGCATCTACCTCACAGCCCCAGGATCCCAGCTGGGATCCAGCTCAACCCCAAAAGGAGGATGGGGCAAAGCAAAGAGCACATCCCTGCAGTGCTGGCACTAAGGGGGTCTGCATGCCCTGCCAGGCTTCAGGTGAGGCTCAAACAGCCCCCAGGCATGGAGCTCCTCCCATGCTGCAGCACCTTTAGAGTGTTTAGATTAGAAACCAAGATTAAGTGGGGATTAACTAACACACACCAGGCTAACCTGCACACAGGCTTTCACTTTTGGTTTTGAATTGACCAGCTGAATCTACATCCATGGAGTTAATCTGCATCCAAACCAGGGATAGGAACATAGCAGGCAATGGTATCCTAAACCCAGCTCTCTCCTGCCGAGCTGTGACAGCTGCCCTGCCAGCCCAGCAGCTCAGAAGGATTCCCTGAACACAAGGGCAGTGCCAAAATGTAAGGATTACAGTTTGCAAAGGAAAAATATTTTCAGCTGGAAATAAACATGATTTATGGATGCAATGAGTTCCCACTCTGTGCTACTGGCCCTGGCATGCCTGTGCAGGTGGGACAGATGGATCAGGGAAGCCAGGGCTGGCACCATCACAGTCTGCAGAGCAAACCATCCTGCTGCAGGGCATGGCAGGGAGGATTTGGAGGGCAGCAGAGAAAGTGAGCCATTGGAAACAGCTCCGGTGTGGCTGTGAGTCAGCTTGGAAAGGACAGGAGATGGAAAGAATTGTGGCTCCTTCCCTTGGCCAGCTCCAGGGCACCTTGTCCAGATTTTTGTCTCATCTCTTCCATCCTTCATTTCAAGGCATTCCTGCTGCAGTTTCATGCCCGCTGGAAGTGCAGAAAGGCTAAAGAATACCCACAGGCATACAATTCCTACCTGACCCTTTCAACCTCGGGTGTCACTTGTAAATCCAAGAGTCAGGGACAAAAAAATAGCTGGGGAGCAGTAGGGAATGAGCATGCTTTACATTCTTATTCCTCTTTGTCCCAAGGCCAGCAGGGACAGGGAGCAGCACAGGAGACTGCCCAGGTGCTCTGATGATTGTCACCCACATGAGGCCACTGCATGGCAAGAGCCACAGCCAGACTCCCTCACCAAATGCGGTGTGGAGCAGCAGCTCTGGCAGGGCTGTGTTGGGTTCAGGTTCAACAGCACTGCAACCACTCGGCTCTGCTCAGCAGATTCCTGCCCTGGGATCCATCAGAAACTGCTGGAAGCTCTTTCCAGAAGCCTCCAGGCACAGCCACATATAGCAAGGCAGTTTTCCTTCCTTCCAGCTCCTGCTCCCAGCCTGAACTAAACAAGCCACAAGGCAAGGCAAGCCCAAGGACATGAGCACATTTGCAGGCAGATTTTGCAGGAATCCCAGCTGGGATGGTTGGGATTTACCAGCTTCTGAAAGGGAAGGCACAGAGCAGGAGCCTTCAGCATAAGCAGCCTCTTGGAATATGAAACTCTCTCTGGCTTCATTAAAACCCAAGATTTGCCTTCTGCCTTGTACCCTACACCTCATGCCCTGACAGTGAGGCCCCATTCAGTGCCTCCAGGCATCCTCCAAGGGAATAAGATGCAGGGAGCCCAGCACTGCCCAGCCAGACCACACTGTTCAGCATTTTTCTGAGAAACGCCCCCATTTCCTTACAAAACACGCCTGCTCGTTCCAGGCCAGGCTTCCAATGCACAGCAGGTGCTGAATACCACCACCCACACGCCTCTGATTTCAGGTGACCTGCTTCATAGCTAGAAAATGCCAAGGCAAATCAGCAACATGCTTCTGCAGCCTGCCTGTTACATAAGGCACCCACCCGGTCCCCTCCTGCACGCAGCAGCTCCGTGCCCAGCGGGAGCTTCAACTCCTTGCCAGCCACCCAAATCAGAAGTGGTCATGCTGAAAGCAGCCAGGTAGAGAGCACCCAGCTCTCAGGGGGTGAGCAGCAGCAGCAAAGAGGAGCAGAGGAGAGACACACTTACATAATACTTGTCATCGTTCTCGTTGTAGGCCAGTTTCACAACGCCGTAGGAACCCTAAAAACAAACAGGAATTGCACAGTGAGTTCGGCAGCTTCACCTCATCTGCTTGCTGCTCAAGGCTGGCAGACCACAGCTGGGAAAAAAACAACTCCAAGGCTCCAGGCCATGCTGACCCCTGGGCAGTGTGCATGTGATGTGACCCTGCAGCAAGGTTGTGTTTTGGCAGCTCTGTTGGAGCCATGGGGCACTGGAGGATTATCAGTGTCTGGAGGAGTTGAGTGTTAGCCCATCAACTCCTGCCCTAAGCCAAAGCCACTGTGTCCATCTGAATCCAAACATGGGTGGGGGGCAGAGAGAATAATTTTCAAGCAGATGGTTTTTTGGGTGCAAATTTGGAAATTCTGAATGAACACCTTTCCTGCACAAGACCATTTTCAGCATAAGACCTCTCCACCTCTGGAAAGCAAATGGACTTCAGTGATGAAGTGAGTGCCTTCCACATGTTGCCCAGGCAGATGCAGACCTGGATTGCTGCTGTATCCACAGCTCCAGGGACAGCCTGAAGCCAAGCTCCATCCAAACTGCTGTTTTTTCACAGTTCTATGTAAACACTCATTTTATGCAAGTAAGACATGACACCATGCCCAGGTAACATCCCTGACAGATGACTGTTGAATAAATGAGTGGGATGAACACTGGAGCCTTTAAAACATTTCTCTTGAATTCACTGAGAGTTGAAATAAGGTCCTGGTCTCAGAGGAAATGAACAAGCCATCTGGCTGATCCAGAAGCACAGCAAGTCCAGCAGACCCTCTACCAAACTTACAGTGCCCATCTGCTCTCTGTGACCCACAGGGAAGGAGGCAGGGACAAATCCACCTGAGAGAAGGTCTTAAATCCCTCCTTAAATCATACAAAAGTCATAAGTGGGTCTGAAGCTGTGTGTGAATTTGGGAAGGCATCTGCTGTGCCAGCAGTGGTACCCCCAGCCTTACTCCCTGCCTGCCAGCAGCCAAATGCACAGCCCGTGGCACAGATGGTGGGGGTGCCATCCCACAGCCTGGGGCCTCATGTTTTGGAGAGGAGTTTGGGCTGATGAAACTTCTGGTGAAGGTCTCTGCAGCTCAGAGTGCAGAGTTTGGGCTAATGAAACTTCTGGTGAAGGTCTCTGCAGCTCAGAGTGCAGCTCCTCTCACTGCAGTGTTCCAACTGCAGAGGCAGACACAGCTTCCAGACAGCACCACTGCTTGTGGACCCATCTGCAACAGTGGCACACATCCAAATGTGCAGGCATCTGAGCTGCTCATCAGCCCAGACCTCTAAATAACTTTAGAGGAATCTCTTCTGCACAATTCTGCAGTGGATTAGAATTAAACAAGTATTTCACATGACATAAAAACTATAACTAGTCCTGATGGGGACCAAACATCTGCCCTGATCGTCTTGTTTTTTTGTTGTTGCGTTTTTTAAAAAATTTTCATTGTTGTGTTGTATTCATGCATCAAAGGTTCTTAGTGTTACATTTGGCAAGCAAACACTTTGGAAGGGAGCCAGATTAACCACCTTCTGAGGGAGGAAAAATAAATTTAGATTTCAAAGGAAGTAACTCCACCGTGACCTTGAACAAAATTTGCTCAAACTAATAAGGAAAAAAAAAACCAAACAAAAAAGCCACCAAAACAAACACAACTTGCAGGGAGTCTTGGCCAGTGAGGTCCCTTGGGCTGGCACAGCCTTTGACCCCTACTCGTGGTGTGTGCCACAGGCTGGTGTGACTAACATGAGACTCAGTACATACCTTGCCTATTTCGCTCTGCAGCTTGTACTGGTTTAATTGCACACAGTCCTGCAGATCAAAAGGAGAACATAATTAGAGTATTGGTAAAGGAAATGAGTGAGTTTGAATCAGGTTCAAGTAGCGGCAGAGTGCTAAATAATTAAAGACTTAATCTTACTTAAACTGGTGTATGTTACACTATAGGCACTGCTTTTTTTTCTTTTTTTTCTTTTTTTTTTTTTTTTTTTCTTTTTCCCCAATAAATCACCCCAGAGCAGGTCTGATCTCTTGTGGCAAGGAATCCAGCACTGAAACCCCACAGGGTAGGGATGTGATAATGGGGTGCTGAGCTCTTCCACAGACCAGGAGACACCAAGGGGGGAAAACAAGGAACAGAAGATCCATGTAGTCACCTGATGTTAAACCCACCCTTTCTTTAGCACTGTACTGCCTAAAGGAAAACATTTTCCCAGCAGCAGCATTGTGAGGGTCCATGGGGGACAGCACAGCACACACCTTGCTGCAGAGCCAAGCTCCTGGCAAAGACTTGGAGAGCTCTTGCCAGGATCTCTGCAGTGCTGGCAGCAGGCAGAGTGGGCTGCAGTGGAGTTTGCCTCACTGAACACAGAGCACAGAACATTGCAGGGGAGGGAAGAGCCCCAGACTCGGTGGGGTGAGGAAAAAGAAGAGTTTCCAACCCCAGGACATGGTGTGGGCTGAGCCTTGAGGGGATGCACTTCTCCAGCCAGCATTTTTGAACATTTCTCCCCAAGACTGCCAAGCACTAAAGCAGGTTGGAAATTCACAGCCAGCCTCTGCACCTTTTTGGGAACAAAGCTGATATAAAACATGCAGACAGGTAGATTAGCCTTCCCATAAACGTCAACACAGCCCTGCCATCTACAGAAAGCAGCACCACAATGTAAGAGCAGTGGCAGATGCCTTCAGTCCATTTGTAAGAACAGGGGGGTGTAAGAGTCCCTCCCACCAACAGCAACACTCCTCTGCCTCTCAGGACCCAGCATAGACGTGGGAGATGATAATTTTTACCCCATCACCAACCAGGAAACATCCCTAAAGTTCCTAACTCAAGAGATCATCACAACAAAGAGTAAAGAAATAGGAGACTGATGACTTTTAAAGCCCACAGGCAGAGGCTTGTCAGGAATACAAGGAATGGTTTAAATCTTGATCTTGTTGCCAGGGAAGGAAGTTTTTTCCACCTCCCTGACAGGGAAGAGCGGCCAACTGTGACTAATGGGGCCATAGAAGTGTATTAACTCTGCTGCTAGTAAAGCACATATCTTTCCAAAGGTAAAAACCAATCCATCAGAACTAGGAGCACCAAGAGAGGAGAAAGCATGACCCAGTAAAAGTCAAGATGTAAGGCACGAGACCCCTGAAAGGACTGCCCTCCCCAAAGGAGGGGACAGCATGCAGGAACCCAGAGTATGGACACGTGGAAGACAAATTCCCCTGCAAACACTGTGCCAGCAGATTCACTTCCCAGTGTGAGGCTGTGTTTGCATCGTGGTGATTTTCACAAATTCAGCAGGAACTCTTTTCTGATGATGTCTCCTGTCCTGGTTGCCCTGGGCTCAGCTTTGCACCCCTCTCCTTGTTCCATGAAAACTGGAGTGCTGCAGAGGGGGAAACACCCACCTGGGACAGGCAGGGAAAGTGACCATTCCTCCAGGAAAGCCTCCAACCACCTCACATCTCCTGCTCTTCAAGCCAGCAAGCTTGCAATGAGCACATCTTGCTACCAGGCCTCCTCCCTGAGCAGGGATCAACTGCAGGAGTAGATACAGCCTTTCACACATAGCCATCAACTCTTTGCTCTGCACTCAATGCCTTTTTTCAGCGAAGGTGGCATCTCTAAAGCACTAAGTGCTGCTGCTTCTTGCTCACACACTGCCAAGGAAGCCATGGTGGCATCTTTTTCCTCCTTTCAGAAGCAGCAGAGCCCTATGTGTGGCATGCAATCCATCCATCCATCCATCCACCCTCAAAAAGCACAGTGCAACTGAGGAGGGACTGTGCCTTATCCTCATGTCCAAGCTACCAATTCCTTTGACTCTGACCATCACCTTATCACCATCCCTCTCACCCCTGGCCAGAAATTTCCATTCTTGTCCCAAACCAAACTGATCACCTGAAGCATCTCCCTGGTGTTTCACTGCTGTTAGATGGAGCTTGTGACAGCAGAACCCCCATCTTTGGGGATAGTTTCTTGAAAGGGGAGGATAAACACTGGGATGGGAACACCCAGAGAGGGTCCAAGGGAGAGGCAATGACAGGATCTGCAGCACAGCCTCCCAGAGTTTACACTCACTGTCACCACATCCCTACCTGGTCACACCCCCATGGCTCTCCACTCAGGGAGTTCCCAGTGGGAAGCACCATCAGCTCAGCTTCTGCTGTGCTTCCAGCACTTGAACTGAACACATCAAACCGAATTATAGGTGCTTTCTACTTTTTTTCCCCTTGCTGAAAAGACCATAATCACAGCTGAAGCAACTCCTGCCACGTGTTGCTGCAGACTGGCAGGGTTGTTATTCTGTTATTTGGTCTCCTGCAGGAAGTGGGATAATTGTACTATTCCTTTATCAGAGAAAAACACCTATCTCTGGGCCAAGTGTTTCTTTAAGATAACATTGTATAATTCTCTTGATTTCATCACACCAGTGTATTTGCAACTGCTGATAAATACAAATAGAGCAAGAACATTAATGAGATCCTTTAATGAAAAGCTGTCACCAAATTAGACTGAGCCAGTCCAAGTGTGCAATAATTGTTTTGCCTTAAAAAACAAGATGCCCCCTTTGTTAACATGTCCAAGGTATTAGTCAAGAGAGGAAAGGGAGAATCAATGCCACAGAAGACAAAAATTGATCAACAATTATAAAGCACAGTGCAGTCCAGAGCTCAGGCCCAGTTCCAGAAATGTACTGTGGCCACCTCTGGGTGAGAGAAACCCCAAGAAATTGAGAATTGAGCTTTTGCTGTCCCATGGGAAATGCATGGATGGGAAGGGAGAACCAGAGCTGATTTCCAAAATAAAACATTTCTGAAAACAATCAGACTGCCTACATACATATATTGGAGAATACATGTATAATGGAGATATTTGCCCCCTAAATGAAGCCAAATTCCCCAATCTGAAAAGATTTTTCAGCAATTTAGAGATACACTTTAAAGAGAGGCATGGAAGAAAAATGAGGAAACACTGGTTTAAACTCATCCTGCCTAGAAGGGGAAGTGAAGGCAGTTCTGAAAACAGGCAAAATGAAAATAAAAGCCAAAAAATGAGTATTAAGGGAAGCCATGAATTTAAATTAGAAAGTTTTTCAGGGACAGAGAAGGACAGACAGGAAGCCCAGACCTCGTGGTGGTGAGAAAAATAAACAGATTTTTAAACAACATCCAAAAAGAAGTTCAAAAAAAGCCCAGCCCTGCTGCACTGCACTGGCCATGGCTGGGCAGAGGGCTCAGCACTGGGACTCACCCACCCAAGAACCCAGAGCTGATGCAGGAGCCTGGGCACCTGCTGGGTCTCTGGGATATCACTGGGAGAGTGGCCAAAACGGGGATTGGAACCTGTGAGACCAAGGCAGACCCTTTCCAGCCCTTCTTCAATTGCAGCTTTGAGCTTTCTCCTTCTCTCAAACCTTACCCTTAGACAAGTTGGAAATGCAACTTTATTTAAAGGTTACTTAATCAAAGGAAAAGAAATTAGCAATGCCTGGGGGGAGTCTTCTTTGAAGAAGTGTTTTCCAAGTATCTTTAATCTTTTCAAGAGCTCTAGTTTGAGCACCACAGCAAGACCTCCAGAAGAAATTCACCTGGGAGACTCGAGGGGCTGGAAGGGGAAGCTTCAGCCTGTGCTGAATAGGAGCTCAGTTCCTGCCTCTGCCCTGGTCCCACCTGAGATTACCTTTGTGAACAGCAAGAAATCAAGAAGGAGCAGCAAGAAATTTGTGAAGAAAACCACACAGTTCCCAGGCCCCAGAGGAGTGTGAGTCCTGCATCAGCCCAGCACCAAGGTTCTGCCTCTCAGCTCTTGACACCAGTTGCTTCAAACCAGTTGTCCAAACAAGCATGGGGTTATGATAAAGATGAGGAAAGCCAAGGAAAGAAAGGACAAGGAAATGATTTATTTTCCATGCCTCTGGAGCGAGCCATGGACATCCAGCATAGGAAAATTCCCTTTGTCAGCTCATTCTCCTCCCTGCATCTCCTGAGGAGAGAGAAGGCACTGGTGTGACTCATCCTCTCCACTCCTGCTGAACACACTCTGCTCCAGCTGATCACAACTGCAGGGACACCCAGGCAGGGGGAACTGGAACAGCCTCCCAGATCCCAGAGGGAGGAGAGAACATGTGGACACCAGGGCAAAGGGAACCAGGATGACAGGGAGTGGGGGGGATGCAGGAAGAGAAGGGGAACATGTGAAAGGGAAAGGAAATTCAACTAGAAGAGACTGGAGAAGAGATTGTATAAAGCAATTAATTGTGCTGGCAGGTCTGGGGAGAAAGCCTGGGAAAAAACATCTTTTATTTTTCTCCTAGCCACTCTCCAGGTATGACTTTTCTTGGCTACCTAAAAAGGTTGGTTTAAGACAGCAGAATTAAAACAAAACAAACCAACAAACCAAAAGCACCAGCACTGCATTTTCAAATACCACTTTCCAACAATCATCACCTCTCCCCCTTCACAGATCCAAGACCTGCTGTTTTAGATGGGACAAGCTCTGTCAGACACAGTGACAATTTGCCCATGTAGAAACATCTTCAGAGAGTATTTTCCTGGTACATACAAACACCAGGGCATCATCTGGGCAGCAAAGCAGAAGCTGCTTTTAGTAGCCTCAGGAAAATCCTCCCATCTTGCCTTGCTGCCAGTGCCGAGCAGGAGCTGAGAATGTCACATCAACAGAGGCAAAGTGGGCCAGCAACCTAAACTCTGGGGCCTGTGCCTCAGCTCTGCAGCTTTGTGCACCCTTAATAGCTTCAGCTTAATCACTTCTGTGCCACAGCTAAAGGCAAAGCCATCCCCTTGTCAGAGCGAAGCTCTGATAGGCAGCAAGGCAGCAGAAATCCCACCAGGCACTCCTGACTCCTGCTAGGGAAGGCAGCACTGAGAGAACCTTCCAGGCCATAGCCCATGAATAATCTAAGAAAGGAGGGGAGACTTTTTAAATTACAGATCAATTTTTGATAGAGAAATGACAGATCAGGTTAATTAAGAACACAATAACGCTGTCAGGAGAGCAGAACATGTTACTTCTTTTGCAGAGTTAAAACTGCAGATCCAGACTTGTCAGCAGTGGCTGCAAGACACCAGCAGCTGCCAACTCTTTGTCCAAGGGCAGTTGGCTAATTGGTGTCTCTGGGAATAGTCTTTGTGCAAGACAACAAGCCCCAGCCCTGCTGCAGCCCTGCCAGCCCAGAAGCCACTGCCAGCCTAAATAACAATCCCAAAAGCCCTGCTCGGAAGGCAGGTGTCTGTGGAATCAGTTCCAGTTACAGGACAGCCCCAATTCAATGCCTGCTGCTGGCACTGGATAAATCCTCCCTCAGCCTCACAAGGAGCCTTCAGCTCTTGGCCCTCTTGATCCCTGAACAGAAGTTTTCCTCCCAGCCTGTGCACAAGTATTAAACCAGCATTAAAAAGCTCAAGAGTGTCTAAGAGAGCACAACATTCTTCCATAACTCATCAGTGAGCAGCAGAGCATTCAGCTCTGCCGCATTCCCACACTCTGTCTCTGCATAGCACATCTCTCCATTATTCCTCCAGATCAGCCCAGGATACAGCATCACTGACAGCCAGGCACTGAGCTGCCATCCTGCTGGAGAGGGAAGCAGACTCAGTCTGAGATGGCTATCGGCACAACAGGAAATTGTGACATGCAGCTGTGCCATCCGTCCCTGCTCCTGACAGACAGTGTCTGCACGTGGTTACTGATAAAGCCTGAATGCTCCTCAGCTTCATCTCCAGCTTTGCACACACAGTAACTGACCGGGCAGTGACCAAGAGCTGGAGCAATGGATGTTCTGCTGCTGAAAGGCACTGACTGAGGATACCAGAAACCCAATGCACGGGGAAAGAAGCAACTCCAAAATGGCTTTAAGCAGATGAGAGGCACTGACTGGAATATGAATGTGCAGCTTTCCTAGAACAAGGTGTGCCACAGAGCCATTTGCAGGCAGGCCAGGGCAATGCTGTGACTGGTGAGCTGGATCTTGTCAGTGACCCATCAGCTTTGCTGCTCACTGAGAGTCTGTAAATCAGAGTGACCAACAGACACCCACCAACAGCTGCTGCCAAGTGCACCACGGCTGTATTTGTCACCACAGGCTGATTTTATCCCCAAAAGCCTCAACACGGAGACCCTGGTAACTGTTAGAATCCCTGACAGAGAACAAAAGACCTGCTCTCCGTTTCTTTCAGAGTTTCCTGCTGTCTCCCTGAGCTTGGATGTGGACTGGCAGTGCCTCTCACAGCCACCAACACCACAACCCTTTAACAGCAACTTGGCAGAAGCAGTGGTGACACTGCAGGCTGGAGCTGGGCTGTGTGCAGGCTGCACTCTCATCTCACTGTCACACACCTGACAGTGCCCAGCCTCAAATTCTACTCTGTATCCAAGCATACATCTTCCTAATTCTTTTGTTGGTCCTTATAGGATACAGATCCTGTCCTGATAAGTTGGGAAGGAGCAGCACAGCTCCTGAGAGCACCTCTGTGAGGGCAAACATCCACCTCAGAATGTTCCCAGCTCATCTAGGCTTCCTTCCCACTCCTACCACAGCCATTCTCCATTAATATGAATGATGGTTTCCAATGAGCACAGCTCTGCTGAGCAGCTGGGCTGCACCACAGCAGTGCTCTTTCAGTGATATCAAAGTGACCATGAAAAAGGCAGCACTGTGTAAAGAGCTGCTGCAGGAGCAGGGACACAGCTCCACATCTGCATTTCAAACTAAGCATTTCCTATCCCCAGCCAGTAACCCTTGCTCCCCAGGATGCAGATGCTGTGGAAAAGGACAGAGGACTTTGAATTTGCTTGCGGATGGGAATGTGCCAGTCACACTTGACTGCAGTTACGTTGAAAGATTTCAGAAAAGCCTCACTCCTGGCACAGTCACAGCACTGCAGGATGGGAGAGCTGGCACTCAAGTCACGTCCCACTTCCAAGAACTGGCTCCTTTCCCTCCCTGCCTCCCTTATTAAAGCATATGGCTGCTGTCAGAGAAGCTGCAGTCTCTGCAGTGCACCTTCTGCACATATCCTCTTATCAGCTGGGGATGCACCACCCATCCCACAGCTGATGTGACTTGCACAACTCCCCAGAGGACAATGGCTGATTTGGTTGTGCACAGCACCATCCTCTCAAATGTGCAAGAGGAAAACACCCACTATTCAAAAGGGAAACACCAAGCCACACAGATGTGAAGCTCCAGGTCCCTTGGACCCACAATGGCAAAAGTCTGAACTCCAGTGATTTGGGTCCCTGCATTGCTGCAGGCATCTAGGTCATGACACTGGGCAGTTTGGTCTGAACAGCACCTCTGCTCACTATCCTCCCAACTGCAGCACATCCAGCACTGGGAATTGCAACCATCACCCACTTCCATCAAGACACTCAACCACTGACAGTGTGTCACAGCTGAAGGGCAGGTCTGGGACCAGGAGAGCAGCTGCAGAACAACCACAGCCACCCAGACACCCCTCTGAAGGAGAGGAGGGTCATGGCCCTCTGTTACCACTGCTGTTACAAATGCTTTAAAGACAAAGGAAAACCCTGACAGGAGGCAGCACATTTAAGCTCTTTATAAAATTAAATTGATCCTTCAATTATGGCAAAACACAATAGCAGATACATAATCTCCAGAAGTTTAAATCCATAAAATACCATCAGCAACGCTGCTGTGACTGGTGTATTCCTGAAGGGCACATACAGCAGGGACACGAGAGCAAAGTAATTTGGCCACAACCCTTTTTCTGAACAACCTGAAAGACCTTCTGCCTGCTACCATGACACAGGTATCATGGTCCCTTAACAAGACTATCCCAGACAGGGGAGGCCTAAAATGTCAGGGCTACACCCAGCAGAGCTCTGGGGCATGGTGCCATTCCAAGCTAATATGATCCCTGGTTCCAGGAAATTTCCCCCTCCCCTTTAGAAATAACAGTGCTTTCACATCTACTGCTCCAGAAGACTGAAGGCTTCCATTACCATCTGAGAAAGACGTACCTTACCTCAACACCTCAGCTGTAGGGGAGAACATGCCTACCTCAGAGTCTGATATGGAGACCCTATTGGACTCTATTGTTGGTCTCCTCATTATCCGTGGCGATGGCCCTGTGGCATAAGGACCACAACCTGGAGTGTTGCTAGAAGCCAAATAACCTCCTGATGATCTTTCCTGAAGGGACAACTTCCTACTTGATAGACCAGGTCTAGTTAGAGGTTTCTTGGGAACATGCCTCAAGTGAGCATCTTCTGACTGTTGGGAAGGCAGAAATTCATTGATTCCCACATCACTGCTGACGCCATTTCTTTGGATGTCCTTTATGTTATCAGAAAAGACTGTGTCGTTTTCTTCAGGGTTGTCTTCACCATTTTGGTCACTTCTGTCTGGGACAACAGACACATCTATGGCTGCCACCCTCTCAACCAGTTCAGTCTGTGTGTCCATGCCTCCATCCACGATATTTGCTGGAGAGTCCCCCATGGCTGTGTGCGGCTCGTTTGGTCTCAGATGGCCACGCAGAGAGCAGCAATGTTAGTGCTCAAAGGCTCCATGAAATGCCTGAAAGGAATCACAAACAGAGGTAAACTGAATAACAATGTTCACTCAACACAAACATAACCAGAACAGCCACCTCTGGCTTCTTCCAGCATGCAAGAAAGTGAAGGCAAAACACTGGCAGGCTGTAAACAAGGTACAAACACTCAGACTGAAAGGCAAACCCAGGCATTGAGCTAGATAGGAAAGAGATAAAGATGAGATTTTATCTCATGTGTAACAAGTGACACAGCTAAAGAGAACTTCTCCTTCTGTAGCCAGACCTACAGCCAACCAGAGCTTACAATACTGGGAGAAGCTCCCCAGCAGCTGAGGGCCAAGGGTCAAACTTTCAACCTCTTGAATTCTTATTTATAGAACATGAGAGCTTCTGGCATGTACTCAAACCCAATGGGCACAACAACTCCACAGCCATTTAGGGAACCCCAGTAGTCTCTCTGCTGCCCTGTAGGACCTCAGAGAGTGCCACAGAATGGCCAAGCCTGGTGACTTCCACACTGCCATTTCCAATATAGTCAGTAAAAGCAGAATTTAAAAGCAAATCCGGTTCCAGGGTCACCCCTGGCCCCACATAGTTGCAGTCAGTGTGCAAACACATGTTAATCTTGCTGCTCAACTCACTATAAAAGCTATAGTGAGTTGCAAATCAACAATGCTTAATGATTACAGCATGTGGGAATCAGCTTTTCCTTGGGAAAAGAACTACAGAACACAAAAGTGCAATACAAAGCTAAAACTGCTGCATAAAATCGCTGTTTCCTGGATGCTAATTTCAGTCTCAATTTAAAACAGATTTCAGTCTTCCCAGCACAGTGCAGAGCAGGAAATGATCCTCTGCAGCACATGGCTGTCAACACTTAATCACCTCTGAAGATGCAGCACTGCATCATTTCATCCCTCTGCCCAGCTTCTGGGGACAGTGGGGGAGAATTTGGCTTTTCTCACAGCATCCTGGCCAACATCCAGTGAATTCCAGAGTAGGCCTAACCCTGAAATATTGCAACCTTTGGTTCTCTGCATGCAAAGCAGGTTATGCATAAAACCCCTGCAAGTCAGGTGACACTTTCATCTACATTTCATTTACATGAGGACAGGGTGGGGATGAGTGAGTCCAAAAAGCTCCATCCAGGATCAGCCTGGGAACACACACACAACCCTTGTCAAGGAACACAGGTTGAGCTGGGCTCAAAGCTGCCCAGCAATGCTCAGTTAAACACACTGCAGTGAACTCTGCTGCACAGAGACAACCTCCTGAGTCCCCCACAGCAGCCATGCTCAAGCAACCTTTTACATCAATGAGAAAACTAGATTAAGATCTTGATTGGAGGCTTCACCCTAGGTCATGTGCCCATCAGAGGGATACATGCTGGGCACTCGGTGTCACAGAAAGGGAATATCCAAATCTAGATATTCCTCTTCACAGCCCACTGTTCACCTCCTTTCCCCCTCCTGTCTTTCCTGCAGGCTTACTTCAAACAAATTGACAGAAGTGTCACTCATTCGAAACAATAATGAAATGGTGAGATCAGCTTTAAAAGCTTCTATTAAAGCTATATTTAAACACTTCAATCCCAAAGCACGAGATCCTTTTGGAGCCAGGGTGCAGGCATTGGGGGTGGCTCTCAGCAGTAAGGGAAGAGGTGTGGGGCTCAGTCCACACTGCACATGGTCCCATAAACCCAGGGTGCAAAGCAGCCTGAGCCTCCCCTCTGCCAGACCTCCCTGCTCCCCCAAACCCCCAAACCCAGGCTGCAAGCTGGCAAGCCAGCAATGATCCTTCAAAACTGATTTGGGGGAAGCAGGCCGAAGACTTGCTATCTGCAAAATACTTTTGTGAAGTTTGGAAAGCTTCTGAGCTAAACGAGGAGCATTAGATCAGGGCACTGCAAGCCTGCAGCCACCCCACTCCCTCTGCAGAGGCTTTCCCTGCACTCAAGAGCCTGTGGAGCAGCACATTTCCCAATGACACTCATGGGATGCCTGCACACTTGGGGAAGGTCATCTCCTCGGCTCCAGGGAAGCACAAGCCAGCTCCAGCCCTGCCTGCAGGTCAGGGCTTCCCAGGGCTGCTCTGCACAGTCAGGAAAGCACCAGCCACATCCCTGCTGTCAGCAGCCTCTGCCAGGGCTGGGCTGCAGCTCTCCTGGCAGGCTGGTGCATCATGGAAATAATTCTAAATGAAGGGAAGGAGGGAGCAAAAATGCTTCCACCATTTAACCCAGCTTGCACAAGGGATAGGAGGAGACCTCTGAGGCCATCCTGCACTAAAAGCTGCTTCTTCTGCCTACGGAGAAACAAACCCAAGGCCTTTCTTTGTAGCAGCTTTAGGTCCTGGACGGTCACAGCTCGCCTCACTCCTAGGCATCATCAAGATGAAAATGAACCTGCAGCTGAAGCCTGCAGCTCCTCCACTTTCTTCCCTCCTCCTGCTATGAGGTTTTCCCCATATGTGGGAGCAAGGGGAAGGAACAATCTGCCTGTGTTGCTGTGTGGCTGGGTGTGAAAGCCCACAAACCACCCACCTGGACTGAACATTTGTGAGACTCACGCTGCTCAACCAGGAGGTCAGAAAGGCCAGGAGCACTGGGAAGAGCAGCCCAGCAAACAGTGATGCTCATGTCAGTCACCTGAGCAGCTCCTCATCACCGACACCAGGTACCTGGGGTGTCTCCCCCTGAAAAGTTGAAGCAAATTTGCTCAGTTCTAACCCACAGAACAGCCTGGAAAATAAATCTTCAGCTAATTGGCAACGGAAATAGATAAACTGAAGATAAACCCCATAAATCAGTTAATCTGATCAAAACAAACAGACCCATCCAGCGTTGAAACAAATAATACAGCGCTGCTAAAAGCAGGCTAAAAATCCAGCAAGACTTTAAAGGAAGTAATAGTTCATCTGTGGAGCTGAGGTTCTGCTATTTTGAAGGATTCCTTTGCACTGATAAATCCTCCAAAACTGTAGTGGAAAACAAAGATTTCTGAAAAAACAAATCAGTTATGTGCAGCCCAGTCTCATTGTGCATAAACTCAGTACAAAAGGCAACTATTAATTTCTGCAAGGCTAAATCAATGGTGGATTTGCAGGTTTTCAGGCTGTGGCACAACACCACCTTGCTGTAATGGGAAATCCCAGCAAAACAGAAATTCCACCACCACCATCTCCCAGCTCCTGCCCAGCTTTGCTGTCCCTGCTGATCCCCCGTGACACTGAACACCTGCTATAGAGCAGAGGATTATGCTGCAGACAAGAACCAAAGCTGCAAACAAGCTTATATGAGCAAAATTAATTTACTTACAGATATCTTATTTACCATTTTTCCCTGTAGCAATTCCTCAGCTGCAGGCAGATTGCCACTTCAACCGTGATTTTCACAATATATTTATCAAATGGCTGCACATGTTTCCCAGACTGGCACTGAGCAGAGCATGGTACAAAAAAATCCTTTTGAAAGGAATATGATCCTGGAGAAAATCTCTCTGTATTTTATGTGGGAGTGTGAGATGAGCAGATGCAAATAGTTTTG
The DNA here is from genome assembly GCA_024500445.1 of Entomyzon cyanotis. Lineage (NCBI taxonomy): Eukaryota > Metazoa > Chordata > Aves > Passeriformes > Meliphagidae > Entomyzon > Entomyzon cyanotis. The sequence continues at coordinate 1,035,093 of JAKEPQ010000746.1, forward strand.
CTGCTCAATAAAGTATTCTAAAGCATTGTTTGAAAAATAAAAAATTGTAAATCTATTTTACTGCCCGGTCCATCCTCTTGGCTGACTAGAAACATTCCTATCAGAAAGGACAGGGAGGATAAAAGGGCCTGGGCCTCAGCAAACCCAGCTTCATTTCCCATTTTGCTACAGGCTGTAGAAACGTGACTTTATGGCTTTGTTTGTTGCAGTTCCAGGCTAAGAGGAGTGATGCTGCTTCTCCTTTGTGTCCCTGAGAACACACCTGCCCTGTGCTGAGGCACCAAGGGCCATTGCAGTAAAACAGTCACAGTGAATAATAACTGTAATGAGCATTTGCACGGAAAGTGTTCAGGCAGAGATTCTGCTGCTGCTCATTCAGAGGCTTCAAATGCTCCTGGCTGGCATCTCCCACGGGGACCAGCAGGGATGTCACACTGAGACCCTGCCTGCAGGCACATCTATTAGTGTCTCTCGACCCCACAAGACCCACAGGCACTGTCACAGAGAGAGGTCCCAAAGATCACAGCAGCTTTACTCTGTGCTTTACCACACACCAGCAAGGTCAGCAATCAGACCAGGTTTTCCAAGCAGTGCAATGATCCATGTACCAGGACAGAATGCGTGCAGAGGGGATGTCATCCCCATCACCAGCATCCATCAGCTCAGGTGAGACCTCCTCCAGGGACTCCCTCCTGCCTAGGGCAGAGCTGGCAGCACATCCAGCCCTGCCTTGTGTTTCCTTCAGACATTGCCCCCAGCAGCATGGCCATGGTGAAGAATCTGCTCCGACTGCTGTCAACAGCAGTAGAAACTCCCTTTAAGGAGAGAAGCAGCACATCCTGGGCTGGGCTGCCAAGTACTGGACAGCTCCTCGAATGACATTTTAGAAACAGCAGGTCAGCAAGTCTCTTCCAGAGCCAAAGCTGTCTCCCCATACCAAGCAATACAGACTAAGAGTATTCCCATCCTGGAGTGTCTCCTGTGCTCCCTGTTCTGCAGCTGGGTCTGGACTTCCCCAAGAACTGCTACCCTGACATGAGGGAGGTAATTCCACACCACCTGCCCTGAGGGTGAGATTGCCTCCTGCCCATCCCCACTCACACTGCTGCTGCCAGGAATCAGGCCTTGGAGAAGCAAATGAGCTTCTTGGCATCTCTGAAAACCACTTTCAGCCATCACTGGCCAAAAGGCAGCCCAAACCAAGAGACAATAAGTTGCAGCTCCGTGAAGCTGAAAAGAAGCAAATCCATGCAGTCCTTGCAGAGATAATCAAGGCAGGTCTGCACCAGACTGCCCATTTGGACTGTGTCCTCCCTGGGAAGGGGCAGTAATCACTTTAGGATTTCTGACTAGAAGCAGAAGACATTAAAACAAATGGTAAGAATATCCTGTTGGTGCTTTTTGCACACACTCCACACATTTGCTTTGTCCTGGGGCTCACAAGGCTCTTGTTTCAGGGCACAGACAAGCACATCTTGCTGAGAAATCACTCAATCCTGCTGCAATGATCTAGTCCCTCTTCTCTCCACAGCTCTTGGCAGTGGGCCTGGCTGTTGTGCCCCAGCTGAAAATCAGATCTAAAGCGAGGTGCTTTGATGACTTGTGTGCAGCTCCTCGCTCAGCTTAAACAGGAGCCACAGAACAACAAAGGACAGCAGCTTTTGCAATTCAAGCACTGTGTGAGAAATTTGGCAAGCAAGTTCAGCCCCCTGCCCCTGCAAGACTTCTTAAATGACAACAAACATCTCCAGACCATGGTCTAGAAAACGAAGCATTCTGCCTCCTCCTTAGCCCTTTTGAAGGCAGGGTGCTTTCCAAAGGGATTTTGGGATCAGTTCAGCCCGAGATACAGACAACAAGCACCCCAAGGTGCACAGCTCTGTGCTAGTCCTGCTCTCCCTCTCTTCCCCCCAGAGATCCCATCTGAAGGCAGAATCTGGGGTTTGGATCCAATGAAGAACTGATGCTTTCATGATCCTGGGTGTAAACTATTGATGCACATGTGAGACAATGACAGGCTGAGCTCAGCAGTGATCTCCTGATATTATCATGTAAAAAACAGAAGTCGCACACCATGAAGGCCATGTGAGCACTTTTCAGAGCAATTAGCAGCATATTTAAAATATGTTTTGAAACTAGCCAGGATGCTGAACCAAGCTCTCCAGTCTACCAACCTATAATTCAAGAGATGACAACCACCTTGCCCAGTCCCGAGCCCAGAAAGTTTTACAAAAGATTTCCCAACTGCATTATATTTCATCCCTCCATGTTCTAATTATATGGTTAAATACATTTGCATAATCAGATGCAATTACACTAATTGCATATATAAGCAATAATCAACCAAAAATTACTCTGAAGAAAAAAGTTTCTACTTAAGGAAATTCCTGTAACAAGGAAACACTGAGGAATGCCAAGTCTATCTAAGCAAGAGTGATATTAACATTAAACACTCCAGAAAATGCAGGTGAAACAGGAGCCCTGCCAGAGCATTATCTGACTGAGTGCAGCTCTGTTGGCACATTTTAACCATGTCTTTGGTGGGGGCAACACCAAAGAACTGAAGAGGAGTTGTGTTCCTTTGTACTCAAGCCTTGGCTGCAAATGACTTTGGTAAGACAGGTTTGGCTAGTGTGTTTAATTGTGTTTTATAGTAGAGGTTCGCAAGACTTGTGGGCATCAGATCCTGCTGCTGGACTATATTCACTTCTGCTTTAATCTTTTAAAGCTGTTTATCAGTGTATGAGCATCAGAGCTGCTTTTATTTTGCAAATTACAGCTGGGAAAGCACAAGGAACAGGCAATGAGAGGCACTCAGCCCACATATCCCACAGTTTTTGCTTTCAGTGATGCCAAGTGCTGTGACTCACCATCTCTGCAACAGCCCAAAGTGACCACACACCAGCACATCCCAGCACCCAACTCCTCACCGACTCTGCAGACAACCTGAGCTCAGATTATAACAAATCCCATTTGCCCTTGTGACAAGGAACACAAAAGCCCTGTGGGGGAAGGACCCTGAGCACTGTGCCAGCCTGATCCCAGCTCCTGACACTGTGGCAGTGAGGGATGGGAGGATGTAGGAGGTTGGTGTGGGCAGAGCGCCCAAGGCCAGTCATGCCGCGTGACCACCAGCCTTAGTGAGTGCTTTGCCTCACTTCCAAATGACCCTAGGAGAAGCAACGTGAGAGATTTTGGCATGTTAATATGCACACACAGCCTGGACAACATTGGAACCACACTCAGGTGTCAGAGGAGAACAAAAACCCATTTCCAAAGCTGCTCTCAGCCCACACAAGCTCAGACCTCAGAGCCTGCCTACCCCAACCCCTTCTTCCAGTCCCCATCAAGAGTGTAGGAAATACCCCAGACACAACCTGCACGCTGCACAGGGAAAGCTGATCCCCATAAATCCAATGGAAAAGCAGCCTCTCAACCAGCACCTGTAAGAGTATTTGGTGCTACAGCTTGATGTGAGCATGGACAGCATCAGCTCACACACAGAGAGCTCCTGTGTAGGGTCAGTGCAGAACCTGTGCCATGGAGGGAGCAGGCTCCTGGGGCTGAACATGAGCAGGGAAGAGGAGGAGGAGGAAGAGGAGGGAGAAGTGTCATGGTTTGCTGTCATTTGCTGGGCTGAGAGGCAGCGTGATTCCCAGGAGAGGAGGCAGCCATGGCAGGGAGCACAGCTTGCTGGAGGTGGATTTAAACAGTCAGTGAGGGGGTGCTTCAAAAAAATAACAGAGAATGTCAGATTATATGAAAGTTGAAAGGCTGAGATTACTTGTAAAATACTAACAAGCAAGGAAGTAGCCAGACTCTATTGATTAATGAGCAAAAGAACTGCCTCAGAATCAGGGAGGTTTTAATATTTAGGGCCTTCATTGCAGTAATGGCTTTCCAAATGTCTGTACCATGGCAAGGTAAATGGCAGGTTAAAGAAAAAGGTTTTCAGTTGTTCTAAGGGGAAGGTATTGGTGTCAGGTGAGCCATCTTCTGCTGCAACCTGTAATGAACCTCAAAATTGTCATAGAAGATGATATGGATATGCGTATCACTGTTTGTTGTAATAAACAAGTTGAAGGAAAAAAACCAAAAGGACCTGAACAGCCTCTCAGTCTGCAAAGGCAAAGTCTAATATGCCACAGTGGCCAAATGCCCCCTGACCCCATGGCAGCAGAACGGGACACTCATGGCAATCCTGCCTCTAAATCTGTGCAGTTACCCAGTGCCTGGACTGTGGTACAGCAGGGCCAGGGCACCATGGAAAGCACCTCTGTGGCATGGAGAGAAAGAAAAGGGAATATAAGAGAAACAGAACTGAAAACAGAACTCGCAGCAATGAGCTCATGCACAGATTTGTGTGAACAGCCACAGCACAAGGCACCTGCCCTCTGGTTTTAGTGTTAAGGTCTGGTTTTTAAGCCTGGTAAGCCCAGCCTGCGCTGAAGGCTCTGGAGCAGCAGGGAGCCTGCCAGCCAGGCAAGCCAGCTCTCACACACACCAATCTGTCACCCTGAGGAGCAGAAACCAAGTGCACACAACAGCTGATCTTGTGGGACTCCATCCTGCTTCCACAGCAGAGCCCATGAGATACACCACTAATTAAATAAATTAAGGAGGAGGAAAGAAGTCACCTGGAATTGTGCAGACAGGCTGCTGCTTCAGCAGCAGTGTCTCAGCCCAAGCTGCACGTTGGCACCCAGACACTTCCAGGACATCTCTTTCCTCCTCCCCATTTTATTCATTTCACCAGCATATTTCTCAGCCCTGCCTGCCTTCTCCCCTGCACCCCACTAACACCTTCTGTATTGACTTGCCATGGCTAACTCTGCTTTCCAGGTGCTCACAGAATTCCTGTTGCTGCTTGATATATAAGAATTTAGTAACAGAAAGCAAATCACTGCAGAACAATGCTGGTTGTTCAGTTTAGGAGCAGCACAGTGTGATCTGGGAAAGGACACATACAGATCATCAACACAATAAGAGAATTCAGCATCAAATACCTTTGCCAGGCTCAGATCTCACAGCACAGCCCTGCACTGATTAAACAATTGTTTAAAAAGCATCCACAACAAACCCAACAAGCCATGAGGCAAAACAAGATCGCATTTATACATGTCATGTCTTAGAGGTTTATCTCCCTCCCAGACAAGGAGAAAGCTTTCAGCTGCCTTTGAGAGATCTGGAGGTATTTCAGGGGATATATCAAGTTGCTTAGTTCTGTAAGCCAGCTGCAGTGAAAAGTCTTTTCAGCATTTTAAAAACATTAATTTCCACCTGTTTCAGGATTGCAAATCTGCAATAAAAGTGTAAGCACAGAACACTGCAGGCTTTCTTCTTCCCAGCAGTTCATATATGGGTAGGGATTTCTATTCAAGGTGATCTCTGCAAAGAGTTTTAACCAGGGAAATTATCCCAGCACCCATCTTAAAATATCCATGGGCTGAAGGTTTTCATCAATTCTGCCAATCTGCATAGCCCCAGGCAAAGGGCAAAGCACAGAACTGCACAGGGCAAGGCAAAAAGCAGTGAACTCTATTTGACAAGACAAATGGACTTCAAATTCAGAGCTCAACGTATCTGTTCTATTTCCACATGGATAACTTCCATCTTCTGATAATCTTCACATCTTCAGAAACCCCAGGACTTGAAAACATGTCCTCAGATAACCTGCACAATATCAAAAGCAGAGGAAGCAGAGAGACTCCGTACAAAAGGAGCAGGCGCTGGGGGGATGAGGAACAGATCCCACACAAGTCAGAACCAGGTACACCCCAACAATTACCCTTGTCATGCACACACAACCCACACTTGGAAATGTAAAGGGTAGCAACCTTCCCACTTCCTTTGAAGCCTTAAGCTTTAGCTCTTTAAGCCAAAATGCACTTTCAAAGCCCCGAGGTCAATGACTGGAGATTATCCAGGGAAAGGCTGCTGCGGAGAAAGCTGCTCTTTTGAGTCACTGCAATGCTATCCCTGAAATTTAGGCTGATGACAACTCAGCATTTGTCAGAATGAAAAAGGCTTTACGGCACCAAAGGGCCAACAATAGTTCCCAGGTGCAGCTTTAGCTAAAGAATGAGTTTGAAAATGCCACCTTGGGTCACCTTAATTCCACCCCAGTGAACAGGCTGAACCCAGGCTACCCTGGGACACCGAAGCAGTGCCCCTGTTCTTGTGGCTCAGCACAGGTACTGTGCATTGTACTTCACCAGCCAGGCTCTTTCTCAAGTGTTAAAAATTATGCAAAGCCATGTAATTTCTGCATAGCCACAGGAGCAGTGGGAAAAGGCAGGTTTCTGCTCACCAAGTCAGCAGGTGCAGGAGCAGAACGGGGAGTAAATCTGCTGGCAAGGAGGTGTCCTGACAATTTCTGACAGCCCAGGGTTTAGTCCTGCTTTGCATGCCCCAGTGAGGCACATGGAGCTATGGGAGAAGCTGCCCCAGCTGAGGACACAGGGACAGAAGAGACACAGCCAGTTTTGATGGCAGCACACACGGGGCCATCTCTGAAGAATCAAAGCTCCTTCCAGCCTCCAACCTGGGCTGCAGCACCTTCTTCCTGCTCCCAGCAGGCAAAGCTAAAAACAATGCCTTGAAAACCCAAGAGTTGTTAGAAGCCATCAACCTGCACAGGATTTTTGGGCTCCTCTCTTTCCTGCCCTGAGCTCCACTACAGATGATAAAATAAAATTTCCAAATAAAACCTGAATTTGGCAGAATTTGGCAAAGAGTGAACACATTCTAAGAGGAAAGAGGGGTAAGGAAATATGATCTGTGCAGTTTAATACCGAGCAAAGATGTGGAAAGATGGGTTATGGTTTACAAATGTAGTTTGAGCATCGCTCTCACACCCTAGCCTGTCCTGTGCCCAGGAAGAGAGCAAAGAAGGAAAACTCTGAAGCCAATTGACTTGGGCACTGGTAGCAATACTTGATCCCTACAGCTGTATCCCATATCCTGGAAGACATCCCTATGGCACAGCTTGAGGTGTCACTGGCAAATGAATTGCACTGCTCTGGCTACTCAGATATCCTTCTCCAGTTGCTATGGGAAAAGAAATCAAAGAACAAGACTGGTAACAACGTGAAAAAACTAAGCAAAGCATGTGTTTAAAAGCCTTGCTGGCTGCCAGCCAGGGTGCTCAGCACCTTCCAGGTTGCATCCCAGAACAATTAGTCTGTATGCAGCCACTGAGTTTCCCAACACACTGCTCCTCTCTGCCATGGAGATGTTGGCTCCACTCCAGCAAAACACTTAAACACATTCTTGAACTTTAACTGTGGTCTCAGGACATCAGAAGGCATGATCACACATGTGCCAAAGTGTGAACAACACAGAAAATCTCAGCCTCAAAAATGTGGAAATGCTCACAGGATTGTCTGGGTAGATGTGTTTCACATGTGTCTAAATGAGAGCTACCAAATTACTCTGGAGCCATCCCAGGGCTCCTTTCCCAGCTGGAGAGGAGGAGGATAATATTTTTTTCCACATTTGCATTTTCTTAGGCTAGCAGGGCTCTTGTCAAGGAAGTATCAGAACTAATTCTCATTACCCCCATCCTCTTAGGTGGGGTCCTACCTCTAACCATTTTTCTTCTTTTCACCAGCACACACTGCAGCACACAAAGCTCTATGTGGCCAGTGAGGAGAGGTGACACATTGGGAGGCAGCTTTTGAACTAACCTCATCTGGGAAGGTTTTTTTGTGCAGCAAATGACTAACATTTTCTGTTATTATTATTGTTATATTATAATGTATTAGTACCATTCTTTTGTCTTTGAGCCTAGCAACAATTGGTAAATTAGTTTTAAATTTTAGGAGCATTTTAAAACAGAACAAAAAAAAGCCTTCTTCTGCAATTAAGAGACAAAGCAAACTAGAAAACTTCTTGGCGAGGTAATATATTTCTCTTGACTTGAATTCTCTGAGAGGAACTGTTGATAAAATCCTCCACACCTGTGACCCAGGAGATCTAGCACAGACAACTATAGAAAACTGAAAACTTCCAAGCCTGGGAGTTATTCTCTACTACCTGACAAAAGACACCCATAGGAAAATTATTTTTAGCTTTCCTTTCACTAGTTCTATTTAACAATAAAACCCAATTCTTCAGCTGTTTTTGAAAATCTCGCCTAATGCATTTACATAGTGCCTGTCACCTGCCATGTGAAAAAAAAAAAAAACCTGTGTTTTACAAACAGTGCCTACTCACCAAGGACCAAAACCACATTTACACAGAGGAATTAGGAAGAGACGTTCTTGCTCAGAGTCACCCAGACACCACCTCAATGGTCAGTGAGAGAATCCCAGATTTCTGATTCCCGACCTCTGGCTATTTCATGTGCCTTTGTATGCTTCCTACAGTGGAAGTGTAAGGGTAAGGGTAGATCTAAAACCAGCAGGATTTTTTGTAACAACACTACATCATCACTCCTGACACAAACCAAAACATCTGCACTGGGCTCATGCTTTCAGACCTGTTTCTGAGAGTCAGTGCATCCCCATTTTCAACATTTGAAGCAGTGATAAGAGTTTAGCCACATCCAGCTTAGCAAAGCCTATGCCTAAGCCCCCACCAAAGCCCCACATCACTCCCTGCAGGACTCTCCCACTTTGGCTGCAGCTCAGCCACATGGGTCAAGTAAGATGCAGAGATCACACTGTGCCACTGAGCTCAGCTGATCCATCAGGAACCTACATTAATCAGGAATTAGATCAGGAATTGCTGACATTATGTTTGTTGCAGGATGACTGAGATCAGAGAGATGAAAGATTAGAAAGAAGAAAAACCCAATAGGTTTACTTGCTATATAAAGCTTACAGTGGATTACAACGGAATTTCCCTGGGCTCTCAGGTATGCTATGCACTTGCTTGCACATGTGTCGCTGTTGAGTGGCTAGCTGAGGAATGACCCAAGTTCTCAGACAAGGAAAGAGAGGAGAAGAGGAACTTTATTGTTTTGAATTCCATATATATAGAGTTTACAGAGGTGCCCCAGATTGGTCAGCCCGAGACCTCCCCCTAGGCCCAATTGGCCAAGCCCGAACTGACCCAATCCGGAGAAGTTGTTTGCAAAACATCCAAACTTTATCTTGTTTATGAAATATAGCAAAATGTTCCCACGGGAAGAACCTGTGCTAGCCACACACATGTGCATGCTTCTGAACAATCACAAGTCAACTTCATCAATATTTCAGAAAAAATATAATTACATAGAAATTAAAGTTGACCACAGGGTTTTATTTGCATAGCAATGGTGGGTGTTTCAGGGGGCGGCTTCCATCTGAGGATGCTTTTACACACTGCTGGTGGCACACGAGTTTGAGAATAGGCTCAAACTTGCACCTACTCACATCAGGGACTCACTAGAGTAGACTGAGAACAAAGCTTGAGAAGTCTGATCTAAAATCTGAGATCACTCTGCCTGACCAGGAAGCAAACAGCAAAATTCAAGTGTCATATTGCTGTGGAATTCAGGCAAAGCTCCAGGGATGCACCGCACTCGCAAGACAGAGCTGTTTCCTCTTCTGTCTGATAAACCATTCCATCGTGTTCTAGATGCTATTAAAAAAATTATCAAAGGCAGGGGTGGAAATTTTCAGCTCATCTCCACCCATCCCATTATGGAAGCACCCAAAAGAGAATCACTTATTCTAAAAGTGACTAAGACATGAGTCATCTGATGAGTAAGCACATTGGCTCTGGAAATCTTATTCAATCCATGACCATATCCAAGTCATTTCATTACCTAAATCATTTATCCATTTTATACATTAATGCAGCAGCACTCCAAGGCCAGGAAGAGGCTCTTGTTTCCAACACCAGGGTAATTGCAACTGATCTTGTCATGCTGAGACAGACAGAGCATCGGCAGGAAACCCTGTGCTGAAACAGCAGAGCAAAACCACATGGCAAGTCTGCATTTACAGTGTCCTGAAAATCAACTTTGGAGATGCCTCCAGCCTCAGCCAACACTTGAGATAAGCTGTACTGGCACCAGCCACTCGTGCAGCTCAGCACCCTTGCAAAGGCAAACACAAGCCCTGCTCCTGGCAGCAGGATGCCAGCAGGGCTCCGTGCAGGCAGTGCCAGGACTGCTGCCAAACACTTTCAACGTCCTGTTACTCTTGCAAAAGCTTTCATATGAAGCTGCAAAAGCATTAAGTTAAACCACTTATGGGGCTAGAATATCTCTCCATTCTGGAGGAATATGAGCACCTTGCAAAGCAAATTTGCTCATCTTCACAAACATCCCGTGGGATATGTTCACAGGCAGGGAAACAGTGCTGGGGAAAAGATGTAATCCCCATGAATCCTTCTTAACAGACCCCAACAGATACCTTGAAATGCTAACTTAAGATCCAACAGGGTATCTGTGGCTGATGTCCCCCTGTCCTCTTCCTAAAATCCTGGCAAGGACATCAGTGAGCAGGTCTGGTCTGTCCTCAGAAGGCCCCTCACACCTCAGCCCTAAGCACAGCAGCAGTGATGGAAACAGCAAACATCCTGGGCACCCCCAGAAATGATGAGTCTGTTTTACAGCCCACTGCACAGCCTTTCTGTAGGGCTGCTGATTTCTCTGTGTTCCATCAGCACAGCACAAAAAGTACACTTGTAAGTGGAATAACTTCAAAGGAGTAATTTAAGTTGTTCCGCACCACTCCACTGGCATCACACTATGACCAGTGTCTTTATTTTGCATTTCCACAGCTTTGGGTTTTCTGAATCTTTCAATAGACTCACAGGAGAACGCAGCCAGGGTTTTCACCTGAATGGCCAGCCCTGTGAGCATCTGCCTTTACATAAACAAGGGTAAAAGAATAGGGATTTCTCACCAGGGAGTGAATTTGCAATTTGCCTGTGCTGGACTATACATTAACAGTTGCTACCCCCTGCCTGCTTCCTCCATGGAGCTGAGGCTGCTCTGCCTTCATTATTCCCTTTGGCACTGAGGGAAACTTTGCACCCCTTTGCACTAAATCCAGTGACCACAACTCAACCTCTCACAAACTGAGGTCAAATAAAGGGACTTAATCCCACAAACACAGTCAGCCTTGGCTCCATGGCTGCTGTGCTGGTGTAGCAGTGATCTTTCTTTCCTGAAACATTAGACCATGTCTGCCCATGGCTCCTGAACACCTTTCTACATCCCACTTCCCTCCAAGAACTTCAAGTTCACCACAAAATAATCCACCAAAAGGAAAAACAACCCACCTCTGGAAGCAGAAGGGAAGAATGCCCACACAACAGGCTGGCCTGAGGATGAAGAGACATACACAAAGCAACAGCCCAGAAAAACCTTGATGTTACCACAAAGCAGCAGCTGCCAGCACTGATGAAGAAGGATGAAAGGGCTGCAAAACTCCACAAAGGCTCCTTAGAGCTGCCTGCAGGTGCAGGTACGAGATTAACACAGGATAAGCTGGTTTTCAGCACCATTACAGCAAACACCTGTGAAGCTGCAGGTGGGTTGACAGTCACCCCCGGAGCATTTGAATGGAGGTCCTTGGACTGACAGCTCACTTAACCCAGCTGCTCCCAGGATGGCACATGTGCTCACACACACCTTCCCAGACATTTGTGCACACAGGATAAAGGGAAGATCTGCAATCCCACCAGCACATCATCATCCTTGCTCTCCATGGCGATCAGATTGGACACACTAACCAAGTCTCCAAGAGGGAGGAAAACCTGACAGCCCTCAAGAAGAAAGCACAGCAGCTCCAACACAAATCTGCTTTACACTGCGGCAAACACATCCCCTCTCTCTCACACTAAAGGCACCCTTCAAAATAAAATTACCAGCTCTTCCACTATGCTTATAACATCACAAGACCTGTCTTCTCCCTGCTGGGATAACTGCTCTGTGTGTCAGCCACTCTCCCAAGCACTTGACGGGGCAGCAAGACTTCACTGGCTTCCTCCAGCTCCCCTGGCCATCACTCGCTGGCTGCTGGAGGATTACACACCAGAATGGTGCCATGGCACTTTGAACTTATGCCTCTGGCACTGGTCAAAAGGGAATTCAAGGGCAGAGAGATCCTCTGAGCAGACAAATAGCTGTGCCCTGGGGAAAGAGAGAGGCAGGTAGAAAGGAGCTTATTGTTTTCCTGAATGTCTTTCTCTGGGAGTTCTCTACAGAGGCCTAAGAATGGTCTCACCTCTGCAAACCCTTCCTCAGCTGTTTGCATCCAGCCCATGGACAAGACAGGACTGCCCCTGAGGTAACCAGCAATACCACACCACAGCTCTTTCTTGCCTACTCAATTCAGAGGGGACTCTGGGGAGCAAAGAAGCAGCAGGAAAACATCCAGAATAAAACTCCTTATAAAGACTATCAATTACAAGCCCTTGGTTTCAGGCTAAGAGTTTCACTCTGCACAAATCCCAGAGAGGTTATAGACTTCACACAGATTTCTCAGCCCCTGGGAAGGCTCCTTCCCACCCCACCATAAGCCCATTAGTGAAGTCAGAAACAAGAGAGCACTCCAAGGATGGATCTGTGTGCAGCCACCTCCATCCTGTCCCACTGCTGGCACTGGATCTGCTCCATGGAGGAGCACTGACTGCAGCCAAGGCAACTTCACTTCCACTCTGTTTTAAACAATCAGAGCTCTCTGAAGTCATTAACTCATATAAACATTTCACGTCTGTTTAGGGAGCTCCATTTTTACAAGTATTCACTCATGAAAAGCAATCACTGAGCGCATTCAAGAAGAGGTAAAATCAAGAGAGGAAGAAGCTTCTGCTATAAATAGTGGAACATTTCTTGTATTTTGTGCCACGCAGTCTTTAAATCCTGCTACCTTCAACATCTGCATCTTCACTTTAAATATTCTGCTTCCCCATATTGCTGCTGTATTTTTCAGAAAGTCAAACCAGGCCAGAGCATTTGTGGTCTGCCCAGGGGAGACACTAGTCTGGCTAAAAATTTGTGCTCTTTCCCCTGATTCTCCACCCTTCTCTCCTCCCTTTGCTGTATCTTGACTTCTAGACACTAAGTTTGAGTTAGGGTCTGTCACCTACCCTGTACAGCATCAGTGCCATCACCCAGTATCAAACATCAGCAATATAAATGCAAAATTCTCCTTGTACAGGGGCTGTCCCAAAGCTCATTGGAAAGACATCTCTCTCCAGTGGCACATGGACCAGAGCCAGCATGAGCAGAAAAGCACAATTTGCAAAGTTGACTGTTAGGAGAATACAATCATGCAAAAACATCATCTTTCAGCAGATTGTCTTTGCACTTTCCAACAGACAAAAAAAGTGTGTGCACATGTATATGTATGTTTTTATCAAGTGTTTTTGGCATAAGAAGCATTTTGATGCCATGGTGATGGGTGCATCTTGTAAGCCCTTAAACATAATAGATAGAGATAAACCTGAAGCCAATTAGGAAAACAATACTGCTGTGCTTACATGATCCTCAGCTCCTCTGAAAGGGACAAAAATTTAACTCCTGTGAGAAAGATCAAAACAAAAACCCAGATCCATTGTTAAACAGATTAATCAGACTTTTGGAAAGCTCATGAGGGATTGGGTTCAATCTCTGCAGCTGTTATTAGCATAAGCCCTGTACAGCAGTAACAAAAGACCTGCCTACGTCCCACACTCCCGTTTACTTTGCAACTTAACATACACACTCTTAATTAACGGGGCAGGGACAAGAGGAAGGAGTTGGCTGAAGTTTATACTGCAGCAAAACAAAACTCTTAATGGCCCTTTTTATAAGGGTAGGACTACTGGTATGGGAGAAAACAGCACCAGTGCCAGCATCACTTTTCCTGACCCAACAGAGTCTAGGCACAATGCTGTGCAGGGCCCAACTCAGGCACAGCAAGAGCCAGTCCTTCCCCAGGGTGATGAAGCCATGTCAGGGACAGAGGGGAGCCAGGGATGACTGTGTGCAAGGTAAGGAAAACCACGTTGTGCAGGCAGCAGTGAGCTTGGAGCAGATGGAGCATCACCCAGCTCAGGGCTGGGGAGGCCAGCCACAGCCACAGATGGAAGGCTCCTGCTCACCAGTGCAGCCGAGGTACAGCAAAGCCCCAGCACAAGTGCAGAGTGGTTCCCCACAGCTGCAGGGACTGGATGTGTCCTCCGTGTGCTGCTGACTCCCAGGAGAGACTGCACGGCTGTGCTGTGGGAAATGGGTTAATGGCATCCAGAGTGAGAAGTCTCTATGGGAGAGCTGACAGGTAAATGGAGCAGGGCAATAAAGCCTGCTGAGAAACCACATCCTGCACCCCTCGTTGGGCATCAATCACGCGATCCCCAAAAATCCCCAAATTAGAATTAAATACGATGCTGCTGCCTCTGCACCAAAAATCATTCATTCCATAAAAAGCATTTTCATACATCTCTCTTATGACTCTTCCATTCCTCTCCAGGCCCACTCACTCCTCTCCCGCAGAGGAGTCATTTGATGAAGGAACTTTTCTGATTGCAGCATTCTGCAAACTTTTTTTGTAGAAGGGTTAAATGAGCATTTTCCTGCAAGGATGGCCACTGCCAGAGAAAAGGGCCTCTGGTGGCAACTGTTAATATACACCAGTGACAGCAAGGGACATTGCAACTGAACATCACACCTACTTTGCTGAAGGCAGAGGCAGTCCTTCCACCCCTTCCACTGTGATTTTATTGTATCATTCTTCAAAATGTGCAGATTAGAACTAAATAAGTACCTCAACATGCACTTCATATGTTTAAGTCTTGTTACAGCTAAGCTAATGTTTAAGGACATGCATTGCTTAAGGAAGCACCACTGGATGGGATCTGTGCTTTGCTCACAGCTGGGCTTCACATGAATTCAAGGGGTTCTCTAGGCACAGCTCAGGAATCTGGGCAGAAATAGAGATGTTGGTGCATGGTCCCACATATAGCAACATCTAATCATCGATCCAGGGAGCATGTGGAGCCAGCAGGTTGCTGCAGTGTGCCCTGAGTGTCTGTAGATTCAGAATGAGTTGCACGGCTGAGACAGGTAAGAGCCACTTTGTTTTTCATGCACTTTTCTGTTCCAGTCTGGAGGAAGAATCACTGCTGTAGAAGCAGTGAAGAAGCATTGTAGAAGTCCCTGCTGGCAGCCCAATGCTTGGGAGCCAAGTTTAAACTCCTGACTGTCATCACTTCATCAGACAGACTCAGACACACTAACACCACCTTGCTGCTTCTCCACGAACTGGGGCCAGCAAATTCTCTTGCTGGGGCTGGGAGGACTGAGCCATCACTAACTAAAGCATTGCCCAGGTCCAGTCCACTTGCAGATCTCACTCACCTTCCCTACTGCTTGTACCAAGTGCCACACTGTCACCTTCCACTGCTCAAACTCCCATCATCCAGAAATCAACTGCAGCACTTGCATCTCCTGCAACGTTTAACTGGGACAAATGCCACATTAGACTCTGCTGAAGCACTGCTTGGTGAAGACTACAGAGAGCCATAACAGCAACCAAAAGGTTTCAAATGGAATTAATCAGCTGCAATAATAAATAATACATACACTTTCAAGTGTTTACTCATTTCCTGAACATCTCCCATAAATATCTAACCAATAAAGCACACTTTGAACAGTGACAATTGTATCTTTTCCCTTCTGAGCTAACTCTGTGCTATTTACTTAAAATAGAAAATTCTGTAGGAGAAAGACAGGTTGAAAGGTAACAGAATTTTGGAAGTATCTTGAGCATTCAAATTTGCTCTGAACAAAGAATACTTAATACAAGTGTTTAAACTTTTCTCAGTCTTACCTTATTTTATGGACAAAGTTTATACTCCTGTTTTAATCCAGTTGGGCTGCTGGTCTACAGCTCTCTTCAGCAAGTGTCATATGTGATGCTCACTGGTCAGGCTGCACTCCTGCCATGCAAAGCTGGCCCATGCAGCCTCCCAGAAACCAGCACCAAGATAAAATCCTGACCTCAAAAACATAGCCCAAGCAACCTTCACTGAAGTACAGTTTTGCTTCCAATGTAGATGGAATTTCTAGTTCAGGCTTTTGAAAGGAAGCGCTGTGTTAAAAAATAATGATAAAGAAATCAGTGCAGATCTTCCCCAAAAAAGGAAACAGGAGTTGTCAAAACAGCTGGAATGCTCTCCACAGCCTTCAGCATTTGCTTTAACTGGCTGGGAAAGGTCATTGCCATTTGGCTCTTAGCAAGGTTTAAATGAGGTTCAACCCTTTGTGGAGGGGCTGGCCTGTTTGACAGGGATTAATTTATGATATTGAGCCCCAGAGCCCTGAAGACACCCCAGGATGGGCAGTCAGGACCAAGAGCTGCTCATCACTGCCATCCTCCCAGGGAAGCTCCTGGGTCCCATACTGGCCTCAGTCTCCTTCCCACCACAGCGCAGAGACACTCAGCCATAATCACCCATCCCACCAGGGCTGACCAGACTTTTAAACTACAAATTTATCAGGAAGGTGCAAAAAAACCCCTACCTTAATATTCCACCTAATCCCTTCAACTCTCCTGGAGAGGTGCTTTTCATTTCCAAAAAGAACCACGAGCTAATGTTCTTGCCAGTGCTGTTAATCAGAGCAGCAAAGCCTCTTTTCACGGCGCAGGGCCCAGGTGACTGTCTCCGAGGGATTAGCTGTTACCACATTTAGTTCAGTAAAGGGTTTATCTCAGCCGTGTTCACAAAGGCAGACGATGAAGACATTCGCCGCCTGAATTCCTGGGGAATGACACCTCGAGCAGCCGCAGGGCTTGGAGTGCACCCGGGAAAGGCATGGCATGGTAATTGGTAGGAGTAGGGAATATTTTACCTCTCTCCAGCACAAGAAGCCAGAGCAAGAGACAGCTTTTTGAGGGATAAGACCACTGCCGGCTGCCAGCCAAGGAATGGGATGAGAGTGAGGGAGCCAGGGGCAGGACAGAGAAGATTTTCGAAGCTCTCCAGGGCAGGCACCAAGTCCCTCTGCTGATGGTCACAGCAGCTGCTGTCAGGGACACGTGGTTGCCAAACCCATGAAATGTATTCCAGAGAGCCTCTGAAAAGTCCACGGGGTGAAACCACTGGACTTGTGCCACCAGCTTTAATCTGGAGCTCAGTCAGGCTCCGCTGAGCACTGTGAGCCAGGAACGGGGCTAAGGGAGGGACTGGTGTCTGCAGCCACCCTGAAGGTTTCAGATCAAACCACCAGTTAGGCATCCAGGCTCTTCTCAAACCAGTGAGACCTTCCAGCTATAAAGAGGAATCATGCCCTAAAATCTAGACTTTGTGCACTGCTGCTCCCTTCAGCACTGATCAAGCATTTTGATTCCTAATTTTGCTGCCTGCTCCAACCTCTTGAGCAACGGCTCAGGTTTTCATTAGTGCCAAGGACAAACACTGAAGCTTTGGGACTGCTTCCTAAACTCTTCTGCAGACCAGAGGGAAATTCATATTTTCCCTCTTGCTCATCGAGAAAGCAGGCTGGGGTGGGGCTGGAAAGACTTACCAAGCCCTGGGTGCTCAAGGATAAGAAATTCCACGGTGGTGCTGCCTTCTCTGCTCCCCCAGGCTCGCAGGGCACTCTGCTGGCATCTCACACCAGCTGGCTGAGCACTCAGTGCCTGCATCGTGCCAACACTGGTGCCTGTGCCCTGGAGAGAGCTCTTCTAACAGCAATGTCAAGTGGCTGAACAAAGAAATATCAGAAAACAGGGCTGGAAGGAGAATGCCTGAAGATATCAGTGAGCAGGACATCACTGGGCACTTAGAAGAATGACAAAGGCAATTTTCACAAATGGAAGGGTGAAATAAAGGAGAAATGAGAGTGAAGATTGAAAACAATTTCCTACTGTTTGGCATGCTCTAAAATTAGTGCTGTAATAGATCTCATCAGCCAGCATTTATTTTCCATTCTGAAGACAAGAATTCAAATAAGCTGCAGCAGGAGAAGTGCTTGCTTAGCTGAACAGTCGACCTCAAACGCAGGCAGCAACACAAATCAGGCTGTTCCAACCCTGCCGGATCTTGCTTGGAATTTTCAAAAGTGACAACTCAAGTTGGAGACCCATTTTCTTCGACCATATTAGAAGCCCACCAGCAGAGAGGTGACAGAGCCTCCAGAGCAGGAGGGGACAGGCTGCCCATGGCACAGCCGCTCCAGAGATTTGCTGTGTTCATACAACTGTAGGAGACAACTGAGGGAATCCCAAAGTTACACTGCCTGGACAGGACCTGAGGCAACAGGTTATACACCATGTTATGGGAAACCCCTGCTGTTAATTGTCCTGATGTCTCTCACTCCTGCTATCCCCAAGGAACAAGCCCTGCTCACCTGGCTCTGCCTGGGCAGGGAGTCCCCAACAGCTCCAGCATCTCTCAAACTCTGTCCCCAAAACCTGCACATGGGTCACCACACCCCAGGTGCAAATGCTGGCACACATTAGCACCCCACCTGCTGCTGTGCTGATCTGCACATCCTGGGGACCAGGCCCATAAAGTCTGGCACAAACAAAAGCTACGTGGTTTTGAATTCAAAAAGCAAACAGCAACTTTCTACAGGCTTCATCTTGCTGCTCCCATAGCTACACTCCCTCCTTCAAGCATGCACATACATGTAAAGGTATTTTATGCACAGTGGGGCTGTGGAGCACCAGGGACACACAGCAGTGCCTGGGGAGCTCTGGAAAAGCCCCCAGACTCAGCTGGGAGCACCAATGGAAGCACTGATGAGACACATACACTGCTCTTTCAAAGTTTAAGAACAAATCCCCGATGGCAGAACTGGCAGCATCACTCAGCTATGAGGTGTCAGAGATATTTCAGGCAGCCAGATATTCCCATGCAGAAACCCAGAAAAAGTCACCCCCTCACTCCCCCAGCCGCCTCTCTTCGCATTACTGCTAACATGGATGTGACTCACTAGAGCTGGGTTTATATTAAACTCCTGAAACAGATTGTTTGGCTGTTATGTAAATCCAGTAAATGTTAAAACACCAGAATAAATCAGTCAGGCAGTTACCACTGCCAGCTCTCCAGAGACATCCAAGGGACTGATTTTTTTTAAAAGGTAGAGGTGGCAAGAGATGACAGGGAAACAACAACAACAACCACCACCACCACAATAATAATAACAATAATAGCAATAACAACAATAATAATAATAATAATATCATCATCACGACAGCCTTTCAGCACTGGGAGAGCTGTGCCAGTGGCTGCAATGCCCCCACCAGTACTGCTACCAGTGTCCTGCCAAGCCATACACAGGAAAATCCCCAAAGTTCTGCTCTGCACAGGTTATGCAGCATCACCTGCACAAGACATAAATTCTATGGCACCAGAAGTGCCTCCTTATCATGCCACCTGAAACAGCAATGGGACCTCAGGGGAGGTCAGTATGATAGTACTGATGCTGGGGTTAGGACTTCAGCCATATCATGCTTTAAAATAAAGTAAGCCCCAAACCAGGCATAAACATTGTTCTTCCCATCCTGTAACTGGGAAGGAGGTTCTGCTTTAGGAGCTGCCCCTCTCCCATGGTGCAGAAGGCACTTGCCACCCAGAAAACAGCCTCCTGCTCACAGTGACATCAGCAAGCCAGCACAGGAACAGATTTTAAAATTTGCAAACACAAGTGTTTTTACCCGAAACCTGACTCCAGGTTTATAAACAGTCTATAGGCCAAAGGATTAGTCAGAAAAATTATCTGGCAAATAATCTGCAAGAATAAGCAAAACCAGAGCATATCACCATCTGCTCACAGATACCTCCTAAGGCAGAAATGAGGAGCCTTCAAATTAAAGCCTTCACTTTGTATGTAATTGTTGATAACCAGGCCATTGCACTCAAAATGCTCCCATAGCTACATCAGCAATCAAGAAAGAAAGCAGGTAGAAATGAGGACCCCAAATCTTAGTTGTAGTGTAAATCACACTGGCTGAGCTGCCACTCTCATGGGACACACCACTCAGGCCAAGCCCCCACACAGCTTCAAAAGCAGCTGGAGCCTGTGGGTCTCTACAAATGGGAGGCCCTCTGGGATTTCCACACCACTGGGCACATCTGGACAGATACATCTGGCCAGGGGACAGTGACCTGTCCAGCCCATGCACTGGCAGAGCACAAGTTCCATTTCCAGCTGCCCTGGAGATGAGACTGCAGAGCAACATCGTCACAGCACTGAAATGAAGAGATCTCTGAGCTGTGTTTAATTAAACATAGTCTGGGAAAGTCTGTGCTTTTGTTAAACACTGCCTCAAAATAAAAGGGCTGAGTAATCCACCAATGGGGAAAAACACACTCTTTAGCTACAAGGTGTTATTATTATAGGCTTAATATCAAAATGGCTTGTTCAGCTTATTAGGCTGGAGCAAACACTCCCAGCCTTGGCAAGACTCTGATATTACAGCTCTATATTACACATCTACATAAACACTCAAGGTTTGTATGGAGAGTCTCCCGTCTGGAGAGGCAAGGCACTGATTTACACCAGGTTTCTGTGGCCCAGCAAAACTAGTCAGACAGACAACAGAGGAGTGTGTCTGTACTGGGCAGCAGCAGGGACAGAAGACTGTGCTGCAGCAAGGCCAGTGAAATCAGTGGTGGGAACTCATCTCCCTGACTGGAGCCAGCAGCATCACAGGGGGTGACTGGAGCAACTCCAGACACTGATGCAAGCAGAGGCCATCAGGGAAATGCTCCACAGGTCTCCTTTACACTGAGGACACCATGGCCAGCACCATACATTTGACACTGACCTCACACACTGCTTAACCCAGGAGTCCTGGCTTTCTCCTTCTATCACTTCCCCACACACAGGGAAAAAGTTTTGGAGTGGAGGGTTAAGCAGTGTTACTGCTTCTGAGCCTGCCCTTGGGAAACCCAGCCTGCGCCAGCAGCCAGGGATTGCTCTTCAGCTCTGCAAAACTGTGGAATTGGTGAGGCATTGCTGCCTCCAGCACCTGCTCACCTGCCTGCATGTGCAGCCAGCCCCATCTCAAACTCCCAAGTCATTGCAAATAGTTTGCAACAGTATGAGACTTTCAAGACACTAAGACATTTAAGGCTCTTTTTTGAATATTTGGTGCAGAAGAAGCTCTCACTTCTCAAGTTGAAAAACAAACCCTTTCTCTGTCTTTTATTTGTTAATTAAATGTGTTCATTGTATTCAGATCTCATTTTTTGTGCATAATATTTTGCCCATCTGTTTGATTAAAAAAGAACCCAACCACCCAGCTTCATTAAGCTAATTGGATGCATTCAGCCATTGGTTAATATTCTGCAGTACTTTACAATTATTCTCCCCAGTTATTAAATCTCCTCTGAGGATCCTATATTCTGTATT
Organism: Entomyzon cyanotis; assembly: GCA_024500445.1. Classification (NCBI taxonomy): domain Eukaryota; kingdom Metazoa; phylum Chordata; class Aves; order Passeriformes; family Meliphagidae; genus Entomyzon; species Entomyzon cyanotis. The sequence goes on from JAKEPQ010000746.1 coordinate 1,056,382, forward strand.
ATACTCTTTATTAGCCAGCACTGGAGTCAGACTGCATTTGTCCACTCCTTACCCACATGCAAACATCTCACCAACTCTTTCAATGGTTTATGATCTAAGACGTTGAGATAAATTTGTGCCTTGATCTGCCCCTCACTTTTCCCTCACCATAACATCTTCCCCCTCTACCTGGGCATTCATTTCTTTGAAAACTTGTAACAAATCCTTGAAGCTCTAACTACTGCAAGGCACTTTAGTCCAGGATGACAAAGGCTCCAGAAGCTGATGGATGGCAGAGTGAGAGACAAGGCTGACAGAGACACACAGCAGGTATCTGGCTTGTCTCTCACACAGGGTCTCATTTCAGAAGGAAAACAGATTAAATAATTTTTTTTTTTTACAGAAAGCTCTGATTTACATGGTTCTAGTCCTATCTAGGCATCAGCAGACACCAAAACCTTCCATGTTGAGAGGGAGCTGCAAGAGATGAAACTCTGCACAAATATGCATTATGGACGTGTGACTGCTGTTCCTTCCTGAACCAGCACCAAGTGTGAGATTTAGGTCAAGAGCTTCTAGAAAACAAGCCAGCAGATCATTTATAGGAAAAGCCATACTGAGTCAGGCCACGTATCCACCCTGCCCTGATTTTTGTCTCTAACAGTGGCCAGCAGTGGCTGTTGGGAGGAGTGCTGCTGCAGAAACTAAGAGCTTAAAAATAGTCATGATAATGAGGAGAAGTTCAGAGTTTGGCCTCCTGACAGCGCCTCCTGGCTTCAAGCAGTCACTCAGGTAGCCCTGATAGAACACCTCTGAATTTGTCTACAACCATTTTGAAGCTATTTTTTCAGTCTCCACAACACTGTAGGGAACTGAGCTCTGCAACATGACAAGCACTGCACAGGAAGCACGATCTGTGCCTCTCCCACAGGGGAGGTCAGGCATCCCAAAACCAATTCCACACGGTGTCAGAGAGGATAAACCACACACACACCCCTACTGCCCCATGACCCCAACCCAGGGTCAGCAGGAAGCCAACACTGGCACTCTGTACAGTGCTACAGGGCCAGGGAAGAAACTACCCTCTTGTATTTGCTTCTGCAATCCCAGCCCAGCCTCTACTGTTTCCATTTAAAGAAAACTGCCAGTTTTCATTCTCTTGTTGTAAAAGGTGGTTACACTTGCAAGAAATCACTTGGTAGTAATTTAACTGAAGGAGGAAGAAATTTAGAGGTTGAGGCAGCTGTGATTTGACATGGGCTGACCTGGCACCTGAGGAGAACCTTAATGACATTTCCTTCCAGCCAGCCTGTTCCCCCTGGTTCACACTGTAATTAGCTTTCCCTTTTTGACATCCAGGCAGAAAGCCTAGACCACACTTGAAAATTTGGCCATGTTATTACAACTTTTCAATAGCCTGGCAACAGCATCAATTAATAGAGAGCTCACTGCCCCACTGTGCTTAATGCTGTAAGAAAGGCAAGCTTTGGCTCAAAGAGCTTAGAAACAAAGCAGGCTTCAAAAATAAAGTTTAAATGTTGTAGTTTAACCTGGCAGGGAGGTAAACATTACACAGCTGCTTGCTCACAGATCATTCTCCAAGAATGGGGGAGAGAACTGGGGTGGAGGGGGGGAAATGTAAAATTTGTAAGTTGAGGTAAAAACAGTTCAATAGGATAGAAAAAGAAAATAATTAATAATAATTTAATTAGAATATACAAAACAAGTGATGCACAATGCAATTGGTTACACCTGCAGATCAACAGCAAAGCAGCTCTCCCTCCAGCTGATACACTGCAGGCGAGGTGGGATGATCCCCAGCATTTGTGGAATCTTATTCAGCTACAGTGAACAGCTCTGCAGCGCTCCAGAGAGCAGAGGGATGTGGGATCAGGCCTCCTTCCTGACAAGCTCTGCCTCCCTGAGCACGTGGCCTTTCCCTGGGGACACAGTCAAAGTGAAAGAGGGAGCACCAAGGGCCGGGTCTGAGGTCCTGGGAAACACAAAACAAGCTGCTCTTCTGGATCTCCCATCGCCAGCAGCATTTCTTTAGCCTTAAGGGAGAAATTAAAATTGCCAAGGGCTAACCCAGACAGTTCCTAAAGTGCCACCAAGGAGTAGGTGATCTCTGCTGCACATGGCCCCAGCTATGCCTAAATCAAGAGATAAGCAGGGCTGGAAAATTAATGCCATTAGTCAAACTTGAGAGCAGTGCTGGCTTTCAGCCAGGGCTTACTCCAGATGTGCTCCATGTCCTGCACCCTGGGCTTTGGCTGCTTTACTCCTCCCTGTTCTCCTCACACATGTCCCCAGAAGGGCCAATGATCTTGTCCCTCTGCTGAAAGGGTCACGGGTCCCAACAGGAAAAACACAAGGCTGCAGATTTCCAAAGGGACAAACCCAGTGCTTCAATTCCCTGATCTCTTTTTTCCTTCAGGCTGAATCCATCTCCTGCCACAGACTCCAGTCACATTCCTGAATGCCAGTTCAGAGAAACTGGTCAGTACTCATGGAGTGGGATCCACCATTCCCAGTCACCCATGTGGGAAGAAGGCAGCAGCCTCACAGGGAAAGCTGTCCCACATCAGCCCAAACAATGCAACGAGGTGGTGGCTGGTCCCATCTCCCTTCTACCTGATGAACACTGTGATCCAGGGGATCTGTGCCAAAGCTGAAAACAGCAGTAGCAGCTCCACAGCATTACATGAACTATGGATTTCCATCCTCCAGTGAAGCCACTAATACCCACAAACCAAAAACCCCATTCAGTGGTTTCTTCTTGGGATCAGCCAATGCACCAGACAACCCAGAGCCAGGAGAAGGATGCACTTGCCTATGAGAGACCTGCAGCAGCACACAAATGCACTGCAGAAGGGACACCTACCTGAAATTTGCTCCTCTCACTCCCAAGCTTCTTTGTTTTCCTGAAGATGATGTCTGCAGCTAAATGAACATGTTACAGCAGAAATTTTACTCTTAATTTGTCCCTTGGGTGTTTTGCTGACCCTACTAAGAACTATATTTAAATGTGCAATTTCCTGGCTAGACTCATTTGCAGTCCCCTCCCCACTGGCTGCCTGTGCAAGTCTGGCCCAGAATCCAATTAGCTACTACCACTCTTTAAATCAAAGGCATTACACTCAAACAAGAAAAATAAAATTAGGTATTTTAATTACATCATTCTTATTATATGTCTAAATACTTACAATTCCCAAGCTCTCCGGGAGATGGTCTTGAAAGGCTAGCAAATGACAAGTTTCCAAGCAGACAAAATTGTAGCCAGAACAAATAATTTGACAGGAGACTCTGCCCACCATAATCACCAAAGCATGTTTGGTTTAACACACTGCAGAGCTGGATGTAGGACCTGCCAGGTACCATGGATGGAGCAGCTGCTTCCCAGCACCTGTGAGAAGCATGGGGAACCCAAAGGCTTCCAGCTTCTCACATGAAGGAGCAGCTGCATTCCATCTGGTATTAATGTCAGGAATCTGCTTTCATCAGCATCAGCATCACCCTCCTCAATGCCTGGGAGGTGCTCCCATTGCAGCTTCCAAAGTAAAGGAACTGGTTTGCTTCTGAGAGTTTGCTGGTTCACACGTAGTCCTTGACTAGCTTCAGCTGGTCCCACAGACATCCAACAGTGTTCCCAGCAGTCCCAGCTGTGCACAGGAACTAGGCAAGGACAATGTGGATTCCCAAGGCCACAGAGCCCAGGGGCACGACAGAGGGGTGTTTTGTTCCTTTTGCTGTCATATCCTTTAAGGATCCAGGTTTTGCAGGTCAGGTTCCCACCCGTGTGATGCTGCAGCTGTCCAGACTTAACAGTGACCTCAGAGGACCTTCAGAGTCCCTTCTGGACAGGCTTTCCCACACCTCCTCCAGCTCACCAGCCTGTGCTCCAGCTCTTGGCTCCTGCCTGCCTCCAGGAGCTGCTCAGCAGATCCCCATAAATCCTTTAGCTCTGGTGAATCTGCACAGGACTGCCTAGCCAGAGGATGGGGCTGTGCAGGGCAGGAAGAGCCAGGCACTGGTAGGTTGGAAGACATCAGGAGAGTGGATGTTATTTGGCTCAAACTTTCCAACTACCAGCACTTGAGAGATACCAGGGCCACACAGAGGTTCAGAGGAGGTCATGGACTCTGGAACAGCCAAGCTGCTGCTGGAAATGGTGTTTCTCAATGTCAGCAAGTAAGGAGTGGCTGGGATGACTTTGCTTCAAGGTATCAACTGTCAGGTTCAAACAAGCTTCAGCTCAGTCCACCCCAAAGAGTGCAGTCACCTGTATCTGCTCCTGGAAAACACAGGGACTTCACTCAGGCCCCTCAGGAGCCACACCTGCCACCAAACCAGGTTACTGCAGAAATTCCACATATGAACTAAACTGCTCCTATGCTGGACAGTTCAGCCTCCTGGGAAATGGAGCAGGAAGGGGTTCATTGTGAGGCACAGGCTTCTTGCCAAGAAAGTAGAACAAGAACTGCAGAGGCACCAAGTGATCCATAGGACGTGGCAGTGGAAGGGGCAGCTCCAGAAAGGCTGCACTTGCATGGTGGGACAGGGATTTGCTACAGGAGGGAGCACTGCCAAAATAAATGTATTAAAACACAGTGATGCTCTTTCTTCATTGACTCCCCAGTCCCATGCCCTTCGTTTTGAGGGGACAGATAGACATGGACATGGCTGTCAGACTTTTGCAGAAAGCCATCAGCTAGGAAAACCAAATTCCCCAGGAGATGAGCCACTCTGAGCCATCTTTCCCTTCTTTTGCAGGCAGCTACACTGACAACTTGCAAAGACATTCTGCAGAGCTCCCTAACCAGTTTGATGGTGAAGTGTCAGCACATTTCTAGGTTAATAAAAGCTGGGGCATGGGAGGAGAGAGGGAAGGAAGGAGATTGATTGTCTTAGACAAAGAGATTGGAATGGATTTCACAGCAGGAGAAGGTTTCAGGGCAAGGAAAAATTTATTCATACCTAAAGAGCATGGAATATTAAAGACTCTGGGTTTCATTTCCTCCACAAAACCTTAGTGGAATGAGACTCTCAGCACTTTGCAGTAACCACAAAACATCCTCAATGAATCCAGGTGGTTTTATTCAGCTCACCACAAAAACTTAAAAATACCTTGGCATTGCAGCCCTAGCATCTGCAGGAGGCTGGTGCACCCATGGAGCAAGCAAGGGAGAGCAGCAAGGCCAGAGACCTCCCTGGGGATGAGGGGAGGGGGCTTCCCTCATGCTGGGCAGGCACTGAACCAAAGGCAGCCCAGCAATATACTGCTTTTAAAGTCAAGAAGACTTCCATTTAGATAACAAAATGCTCTGTGCATCCCCAGAGCATCTGCCACTTTTTTGACTCAGATCTGGAGGCTTATTTTCCATTACTGTGGCACTTCAGACACTGTTATCACCTGGGCCTGATGCTGCACTGGGAAACTGCTGGTCCCTGCTGTGAAGTTTATGCTCTTAACACAATAAACAATGAGGCAAGCAGACAGATGTTTGGATGGGCATAAGGAAAGCTGTATTAGTTTTGCTCTTTCATTCCTTGGGTGGCTGAGAGGATGTGCCACAGAAGAACCAATTCTCATGGGTGGGACAATCTCATATTGCCCTTTTGCATCTGTGATAATCATTCTACGTGGAAGACAGATCCAGGGGACATTCAGGTGGAGGACAGACACTTTTCAGCTCCTTGGAAACAGAAAACTCTGAAAATTAACCAAAAATACCAGTTCCATTCTGCATTCAGACTTAAATCAATCTATCTGGCATTAAGGAATGGACTCCCAGCAATTGCTATGAATAAAGCATGCCTTTTTACTATTCTTCAAGGCAAATTACAAGCACTGCTCACATCAAACTGCATGAGAAAGGAGACAGCAGAAGCCTGATCAGAGTGTGGAAGCACCCTGGAAGAGATGCCTGATCTCTCTAACTTGGAAGGGCATATTAGTAGTGAAGCTGACAACACTGAAATTCATGCCCACTACTACTACCACAGGACAAGCTGAGGACCAGCTTGTTCTCACTGTTCTCACAAATCCCACCCTGCTCATGCAGTAGCCCCATACTCCAGCCCTGAGGGCACATGCTTCTGTTCCCCCTGCACTCAGCAAGGATTGGCCTAACAATCTGCACTTGGACATCTTTCAGTTTTCCAGCTCCATCTCTCAGCCTGGGGATGAGGTGCTGACACAGAAGGGCTAAAAGACTCATCTCAGGTCTGTTTTACACTCTGCCTGCTAGCCTCAGGTATCATTAACCTTTGTCAGTCAGGCTGCCTGACAGCCACAGAAAGGTCAATCCAGATTTCAGCATCAAAGCACCCCATCAGTGAGAAGTCAGCAGATGAATCTCCTGTCCTCATACTGCCACTTGAAGCAGGCACACCATTAGCACAAGCAGACCCAAACCCTTAGTTCCAGCACAAATAATCTCCCAGAACAGCACTACCCAGACAGCATTTCCAAAACCAGGTGGTTTTTGGTTTTTTTTTTAATTGGAAGTGTCAAAATTAAGACTTGACTCATTTAAGTGGTTGGCTTCCACATGTGTATTGTAATAATTTGTCACAGGAACACTGCACCAGGTCCTACTGCCTTTCATGTACCTTCATTTCTTTGGCATAGGGTTACTACCTTCTATTTATCACCAGTATCCAAACCCACTTCTCTCTCCTTCCCTCCCAGTTTTTCTACACTAATCTGTAAGCATTGACAAAAGACAGGGGAGGAAGCTCTGCAGCAGTAGAATGCACTTTTCCAAGGCAGCACTCAACTTCTTGAAAGGCAAATACACCCCTTTTCTTTCAAACTACCATCAGTCACTTCTCACACACTGCAGGAAGGAAGCCTCCTTCCCCAGTAGAGCTGTGGTTCATCCTCAGATCACATCCATGCCAGGCTCCTAATGAGGAGGCAGCTCACACATCTTCCAGCTTCTTGTCTGCAAATAGTCAAGGCCCCATGGGCTGGGCTGGGATGAGGGAGGGTCTGGCAGCAGATACCCAGCATGAAGCAACAGCTACAGACCCTCGTCCAGCAGGGGTCCCTTTGAGTATCCCAAATTCTCTCTGACACACCACAGTAGAGCAGCAGAGCAGACTAAGACCACCAGCTGCATCCAGCACATGAGGAGGTCCAGGGGCAGGCGTAAAGCTCTGGCAATGCCTGCATGTTGTCAGTACCATGGTGAGGAAGCACAAAGGCAGGAGGTAGTTCAGAGTAACTCTGACAGAGCTGGATGCTGCAGCAGGACAGCATGGGAGCCAGGATAATTAGAGCCAGCCTCAAGTAGGTACACACATGCACACAGTACTCTGCAAAGCTGTGCTGGCTCAATTTTTCCCTACTGCTGCCCAAATCCTTCAGCTTTATCTACTGTGGATGTGACAGCCTCCAACTGTGGGCTTCAGAGGGCTGTACCCATGTTATTTGTGTACAGCAAATCCATCCTCACCAGCTCTTTTGTGGGTTTAGGATTTGCCTCTGTTCTACAGAATGAAAATCTGAACTACTGCCTAGAGCAGGAGAGGGGAAGAAGGGACAGACACCCATGATAAAGTCTCAACATGACAGCAAAATAGTCTGGTTTAATAAATACACTCTACAAAAGCAGAGCAAAGCCAAGACAAACTATGGGGTGGGTGGTCCAAGCTCTGCTGCACTCACAAGACTGCAAGACAAAATTGTGACCAATCTTTGCAGCAGAGGCACAGCTGAGGAACATGAGGAGAACAGCAGCACCTGACTGGGAGCACAGCTCCAGCACAGCACTGAACCATCAAACACAGGCACTGCAGTCCAGGTCACCAGTGCAGGATGATCTGACATCCCTTGGATCATTGATTCACACTCTCACCTCAGTCTCCAATCAGTCATAAATACAACACTAACATACCCTCAGAAGGTGTTATTTAACCTGGGCTTCCTCAGCACTTTATTCCTCCTTTTCCCACTCTACCTGAGCCCCTAGTTTAACACCCATGCTAAGAACTCAATTTTTGGGTCTATCTATGACTTGGAGCTCCAGTTTACAAAGGAAATCTGTAGCCAGAGAAAACAACTGAATGAGTCTTCTTCATCTTAATTTAACATCCTACATATTGAATTCCTTCTCCAGCTGAAAGCCTCATGGGTCTGTAGGACTTGCTTCTATGCTTAGAGTTCAACAGCCATACCAGAAATCTGTGTAATGTGAGAATGCCAGAGTTAAGACTTTTTTCCTTTGAAGCTGAAGAAAATGTTATCTGCACAGCTGTGCAAAGTCAGGAGTCTTGCCCTGCAGTTTCCTCATGGGAACAGGGACGTAACATACATCCCAAATGTATCATTAATGCTCTGTCCTCACAAGGTCACAAAATCACAGTGTCACTTGGCTGAGAAAAACAACCAGCACATCCCAAAACCATTCATGGGATATTGCACAGGAACTGCAGCCTTTGGGGATCTGCTCTCTTCCACCTTGGCACAGAGCTCTGCGATTAATACAGAGCCCTCTGCCCCATCTCTGCAGCAAGGACTCACACCAACGTCCCAGCTCAAAAAAGGATGGGACACAGTCCTCAAGTCCTCACTGATACTGGTGTGAGTGGAAAATACAGGAGACAGGGAGTTGCAGCAGGCAGCAAAAAAAGTGAGGCCATGAATTTGGCTCCACTGCCCTCAGGAGAGCAGTTACCACTCAGCACCAGTACCATCAGAAAGGAAAGCTGGACTTCCATAGCTTTGCTGCTTGTCCAAGGCATACACACAGCTGCTCTGCAGACAGTACAGCACAGGAACAGGAAAAAGGAGAAGCATGTCTGCATCTCAGAAAGACACATATTCAAGTGCTGCTCCAGCACATCACAGCCTTGCTGTTTACACTCACACCAGAATAATTAGAGCAGTTGCTGTTAACTAGCTAACAACTTCTGCATCAACTCTCTGAACAATACTGACGAATTCATCACTAAATTTCACAGCCACCACTCTGCAGAAACACTGAAATCACCCCAGACACAAGCAGCCTAAATTAAGCCCACACGGATTCTAGCAAAAAGAACTACAACTATTCCAGCAGTACTTGCCCTAAAATAATGGCTGCCCAGGGCAGCAACCCAAAAGAAACAAGTCCTCACCAAACCACACCTTATGCACAAAGTATGACTCAGCTCATGCACTGAGTGCCATCAAGAAATAAAATACAAGGGTTCATACTCGGCTAGGTTCACTCCCTAAACCAGCAGGTTTGTGGGATATGAAGCTCCTGAATATCTAATATACAAAATAGGTATGAATATATAAAATATATAGTAAAACTGAAGGTGACAATGAAGCAGGAAAATGTTTCTAAAAACTTAAACCAGCAGAAAAATTGACCAACAAATCGAGTCTGCAAATTCCTAAGCAAGTTAGAACTGCAAGTTCTGCAGTCCTTCACTGCACCTCAGCATTAATGACAAAATCCATAAAATGTTTTTCTGTGATTAAGGACTCAATCTGTAAAGTCACCACCTGTTGCCAAATAAATACACAAGCCTGAGAAACATCTGAGTTTCTGAAGAGCTGGGACACATGTACTCACACCTCACCCACCACCATAGATCAGCAGCCTCCCTCCCACACATTGATGAAAATCACTGTAGCTCCTTCCCATCATCATCTTTTAGATTAGTACCCTATTCCAATTTATCAGTTTAATAACTGATTTGTTCTCTTCAGAAGATTTCAGACACTTTTCTCCAACCACACTAAGTTGAACCACTGTCTTAACTAAAATAACATGCTTGACCACATGACATTTTCTTATATCATTCATCTACCTGCTATACCTGATACTTTAAACATCACAAACATTCCTAACCAATCTTCAGATCTGCCCCGATGACTGCATTATGTCAACAATTGCTTTGTACACTTCAATCACACATTCAACCACAGCCAGCCACGCACATTCCTTTTTCAACCACATATTTTTGGTGACTGGGTCACCTTCCTTCATGTTGGATATTTGCTTCTTAAAGCAAGTGATACCTGTGCCAAAAAAAAAAAAGGAAAAAAAGACTGAAAATCAGAAGGGCAACAATGAAGACAAAGCTATAAGACGAAGAATTTTTGCAAGGGTTACTGAATAGCTGGTTGTCTTCAGAGGGGTCTGCTTTGCTACAGTTTAAGACACAAGCCAATAACATTTTCTCTCATTCCAACTTTGTACTTGGCTTTTACACTGACAGCTCAGGCCTTGCTTTCATCCCAAAGATGAAGGGGTAACTCACCTCCTAGCTCTTTCTCAGCAAAGGGACAGATTCAGCTTCCTGAGCCTCCCTCTCCACCTGCCAAGCTACAGCAGTGGCAGGGCTGAGTAGCAGAAAGCATTTGCTAGAGGCTGTGCAGAAGTCTCCCCCACCCCAAGTTAGAGGTAAAAAGCCACCCAAAAGCCCTGCTTCCCTGTCCTACTTCCCACTCAAGGCAGCTCCTACTACAGCCTGATGCTGCTCAAAGCTGGGCTCTGCTGCTGACTTCACACAAACCATTTCCCTCCCACCTTTTGCCTACTTGTGTTGCTTAACTCAGCATCCCCACAGAGCCCTGGAGTCAAGGAAATCTCCCACGTAGGCACAACCTGCCTGCCCCTACAAACCAGCATTTGTCAGGACTGAGGAGCTGAACAGACTGACCAACACTGCACCTGCCCATCATCCACCTGTGCTTTGGGGCACTAACAGGTATCCTCTCTCCAGACATCTTCTCAAGGCAGACTAATTGCACATATTGATTTCAGATCCTATTAAACTGCCTTCTACAGCTCCAGCACTGACAAAATCCTCACACTGAGCTCTTCACCAACACACATCCCTTCTCCACTATCTTGGCATGCCTGGATTTATCCTCTCTGCCCCTCAGCCAGGCAGATACCTCCTCTGGAGACCCAAGCCACCCTGTTAGAAGCCATCCCGCACCCTCAGCCTTTTTCTGAAGCCTCTTACAAAAGAAGTTTCTCCTTCCCCTGCTCCTAGGTAGCAATGACCCTATAAAGGCTCCTCTTATGTCAGCATTGACACTGAACAGAAGATTTGTCTTTCAGACAGAACTGATCTTTCCACAGTTCATGAGAAAGTGGCCCAAACACAAGGTTAATACATCCTTCAGTAACTTCAGGGAACAAATACCAGCAAAAAGAGATGCTGCACTCCAGCAAGCAGAGCCTTGGCTGAAGCACAGTGACACAGCACAGTGCCACCTCTTTATGCCCAGCCAAGGTCTAAACCACAGTTTTTGTGGTGACCACTACCTAAATAGTGCTTCTTGCTCCAGCAAACAGAACACTGCAACACCATCCTTCCAGACATCCCCTCTGCTGCAGGGTGAGGACATTCCTAGTGCAGCCACCCCACAAGAGCCCATAAGGGAAAGGAAATCCCACAACCCCTTCCCAGCAAAAGAAAAGCTGGGCCTTGATAGTCTAGGTAGTGCAAGGACAATTAATTGTACCAGGCAGACATTCAGGGCTTAATGAACACATTAATTAGGGAGCACAGGGCAGCAGCACAGGCTTTGCAATCCATGGCAGAAGTACAGCATCTTCTGGCTGTGTGGAGTGATGGGGAAACTCACTGCTCTCTGGGGCAATGCCAGGACAGGTGAGGCCCTCTTGCAGCTCTGCTCCAGAAGCACCTGGATGAGCAGCTCTGCCCACCCTCACTGAGCCAGGAGCTGTTCTGGGAACACTCACACATACCCCACTCCATCCCATAAGAGCCATCCCAAACCCAAGCAGAAATAGCTGGAGACAGCTCCAGACAGAAGGCACTTCTTGCCAGTGAACACAACTTCTCTCAAGGAAAGAAAACCGTCGGGACCCAGTGGCACAGCACCTACCATGACTTAAAGTCTAGCCTTCAGACCATATCAAACCATGACATGCCTGAACTCCTCGCTGGAATGATAAGAGCTGGTACTTATGCTCCTGGTTGCTAAGATCTGACCTTCTCCAGGCAAAAGCCAAGGGAGCAAACCCAGGAAAGCAAATTTATTGCTCTGCCTGGAGTTTAATCCCATTCACACCAGGCATCCCAGCTGAAGCAAAAGGCTCACACAGCAAACCATGCATGTTGGAGCACAGCCCCAGCACACTGGCTTTGGTTTTTCTCTTCAAGCAACTGAGATAGCGGCTCTCTGCTTGCCTTATCCAGTTTCAAAAGCAACACTTCAAAGCCATCCCATGTCAAACTCTAGAACAAACTGAAGCTGCCAGAGATGCCTCACAGGGAGGAAGTTAACACATGATAGGAAGCTTAATGCGGAATCTCAGACTATTGTAAATAGAAAAGCAACAGTTTCCTATTAAACAAAACCTTTCCCATAAGTTACAACCACAACAGAATGGTAATTTTAGCTTCATCAGAGCAACTGAAGAAAGTGATATCTCTGCAGGATCAGCAGTTTTTCTTGTTCACAGCACACAGGCCTTGGGGAGCTGCAGGTTATTGTCCCTCAGAGCCAAGGTAAGCAGAGAGGAAGATAAGCTCCTCTCACGAAAGCCTGGCTGCCAGGTGCGTGCTGTGAGACACGGCCAGGCAGGACAGCTCAGGCCAAGGCACTGACCCACGGGGAAACCCAAACTTCCAGGAGCTCAGGCTGATCCCAAGGGCAGCAAGGAGGATTAGCAAGCAGTGACAAACCTGCACGGAGCTCTCCGCACTTCTTACCTTCTTCTCTGCCCCCTCGAGAAAAGGCCGAGAGATGGCTGGCGTGATGGTCAAACTGCTAAGAATCCCAGCTTTCGGAAGGATTTTAATTTTTTTCCCATTAATTTTTGAGGTCGGTACAACCATCACCTCCGGAGCTGCAGCTGCCGGGCGCATCCCCGGCCGCACCGCGGCGGCGGCTCCGGCAGCCCGGGGGATGAGTCGGCTGCCCGAGTCCACCCGCGCCGACCACCCGGTCCCACCCGCATCCCCTCCGCCGCCGCCGGGACGGCTGTCCCCGCGGGTTGTGTCCCCCGCGCGCCACTTGTCGCTGTCCGCCGAGGGCCTCGCAGCGCGGCGGGAGGCTGCGGCGGGTAGCCGGTTCCCGGGGGTCGCCCCGTCCCCGGAGGGCCGCTCACCTGCGCGGGGCTCCGCCGCCGGGTCGCTCCCGGTGCCGCCCGTCCGCCCCTCAGCGCCGCCGTTCGCGCCGCCCGCCCCGCCCCGCATTGGCCGCGCGGGGCCGGCGCGAGCTGCGCCCCGCCCCGCCCCGCCCGCGCGCGCGCCGCCCATTGGCTGGAGGCGGCCGCGCCTCCCGGGGCGCGCGCTCGTGCGGCCGTGAGGGAGATGGGGGGGCGAGGAGGCGCCGGGGGTTGGGGGGAAAAGGATTTAAAAAAAATATTTTAAAAAAAAAAAACCCTAAGTTTTTTTAAAAGTGAAAAAAAAAATCATCTCTTTTTCGGGGGCGTGTGGTGTCCAGCCAGAAGCACATAAGCACATCTGAGGCGCGGGGTCTTGGGTGAAAACACGGGGCGTTTTGCTAATCACAGCATCAGTTAAGTTGGAAAACACCTGTGGAGTCCAGCCTGTGACAGAACAGAGCGCTGAGAGCCACGTCCGGGGACGGTGGGACGCTCCCTGGGCCGCTTGTTCCAATGCCTAATCACCCGTGCTGCGAAGAACTTCTCCCTAAATATTCCCTAAGATATATAACCAGGGAAGGTGGCACTGACAGGCTGGGAGCTGAGGGCCCACCGGCCCCGGGCTGAGGGACACAGCTGGAGGCACCCAGGATCCTGGCACACGAGCATCTTCTCATCCAGCCTCCGTGTCTAGAGTAGGAACACCCAACCTGACCATATACACTTTCTGAAGTCTTACAGCAACGAGGAGAAATGCTGCAGATCAATTAATTCCACTGCTGTTCTTCAAGGAATTCCTACAAGCAAATGCCGTCTTTGGTTTGACTCGTATTTTGGCTTTGTTTTTCCCTCCCATTCTCTTTTACCTTCTTGACTGTACCCCTGGGTCGAGGGGTTCCCTCTGCACCCAGCAATGAGGTGTTTGCAGTGGGATTTGTGAAGATGTTGATCTTGTGACAAGTGACTCGTGGCAGGACTTGCTGGGCTCTGCTGTGACTCCACTCACAGTCAGGGTCCCCACCAGGAATCTTAGATTTAGTCAGAGAGCAAGAGTTGGATTAAATCCACAGCCTGACTCAACCCACTGCAGACTGCTGCTCCTTCCTGCTGTGACAACAAGGAGATAGAAATGCCTGTGCTTGCTTCCAGTGGGTCTCAAATAATCCTCTGCTTTGGAAACAAATTAATTTCTTACCATGGGTTTTATAACTTGAAATAACTCAACACATTAACAATGCAGCTTGTGCTTTACTACCAACTCTTTTTCTCATCTCAGAAAGGCTTCCCCTGTTGTCACTGGGTTGAAAGAAGTACCAAAATGTAATTACGAGACACTATTCATTAAAACAGCAAAGTCATCTTGTAAGCCTAGTGAAGACTGTGATTTTTTTCATTTAGTCATTCTGTGGGTATGTTTATTATAGTCAGACATACCCTGCTGCTATTTGCTATGTGCGTCCAGGTCTTACTTTTCCTGCAGAAATGTGCTTTGTCACCCTGGCTGGTCACAGGCAGCTGAGCAACTCTCTCCAGATGAACAGGTTTATTCAGGGCTAATGCTCTTTCACTTCCATCTAAAATATTTGTGCCTTCTCTTTGCCAGTTTTCAGTCAAAACCTCTTGGAATTGAAATGTTGTGTGGTTCAAAGCTTGACTACTAAAGAGTTGCTACATTCAGTGAAATGATCCCTTTTAGAAAACTACAAAGGGTTGTGTTTTCAGCTCATCTCAGACAAAATCCAGCAGAGATCTTCCATGAACAGGAAGCACTGGGGCAGTGAAGAGCTCTTAGAGCAGGTGAACAGCAGCATGATAACCAGTGAGGAGATGGCAGAGCATGCTGCATTTTGGATGACCAAAACATGCAGATGTGGAACTTAGGGACATGGTTTAGTGGCAGTGGTTTGTGGTTGGACTTGATGATCTCAGAGATCTTTTCCAACCAAAATGATTCTATGATTGTAACAGCACAGCAGAGAGCACCATCACCTTGAGTTTGAGCTTCCAAAGCTCTTGGCTTCCGGCATCTTTGGATATTAGCTAATGACTCTGATTATATATCACCTCAACACAGCCAGCAGCCTGAGCTCCTGGGCTGTGTGTTTGCCATGGTGGACTCTCAGGAAAAGTAAGACAAGCCCATGAGCAAAAGCAAAGCCTCTTCCCAGCCCTGAGTGAAAACCCCAGCAACCTCCTTCTTGGATGCCTGGCAGTATAGTATGTGCCCAGGACTCAAGGATCTGGCTGTGCCTGTGGAGGGACTGTGTGCCTGTGGAGGGACTGTGCTCCTGTGGCTCCAGGGCATGAGAGATGCTCTGAAAGACCATGTAAGCCAAAACTCTGACCTGTTGCACAGAGGTTTTCAATTCAGTCAAGCAGGGCCTTGCTCATGCAGGGCCAGCTCAGCTTCTCCTGAACAATAAGCAAACCTTTCAGCCTCCTGCTCCTCTTGCCTTAATTATTGCTGAGGAAGTTTTGCAAGGATTTCGGAAGTCATTTGGAGTGATTCACTTGGCTTTGAGAGGTTTACAAGATGCTGACTGTTTGGAAAGTGAGGATATTTGTCCACTAAAGATCTGCCTTCTTGAGCACCAGGCAGTTAAATCACGATGATGTCTGAAGCAGAGTTTAGCACCAGTATGAAAGTTTGAAATGATCAACTCTGGCAAGGACTGCAAGCACTTGACTTAATGAAAGAATCTGGTTGGCTCAGCTCAGTCAGAACTTGCTGTTTCTTCCAGAAAAGAAAAAAACCCAAAACAAATCATGTGCCTCATTTTCCCTTTTCATCGCACACAGGTGATTACACTGCAGAGCAGCTGTGGCCAGTGGAAAGAGAGTCACATGTCTTTCTGATGCTTAGACCATGATGGCTATAACAGTGTTAAAATAAGACTTTGACATTTCTGTTCAATCATTATTCGTTGCAAAATGGTAACTGATTTTGCACATGTTTTTTGGGTGCAAGGACTGGGAATATGTTTATTTAACCTGGCCTTGAGTTACAGTTATGAGGGGGAGAGCTTACATTTCCTCAGGCATGTCACTATTATGCTTAGATAAAAAAAGATTTAAAACCATCATTTTTTTAGGAAATCTCTTTGTGGTGCCATAAAGCTGAGCAGGATCCATGCTTGGTACTGGTAGGCAGAGCCCTGTTATCTGGAGCGATCCTGATTCACCCCTGCTGAAAAGCCCATCAGGTGACCTAGCTGTTGCTATATTTCAGAACCCATTTGGACACTTTTGAATTTTACGCTTTCTAAAGTAAGGCAATAAAGCAATTAGAAATAGATAACAGAAGGAGAGAGCACTTCACCAAAGAAAGCCAAAACTTATAGTGTGACATAATTAATACAGGACTGGCAACAGTGAAAATGGACTGTAACAACCTCTTTGTCCCCAGGACGGTCGTTGCAGGCTGAGCTGCAGATGTCAAGTGCTTGAATGGCCAAGAAGCTCCTTTTGCCACCCAGCACAGTCTGGCTTGAGAATGACCAGCTGTGGGACAGAAGGAAATAAAAGCATCTTTCAGAGCTGGGAGGATATGCACGTTCCTGCCAGTCCTTCACTGTCTATCAGCCAGAGGATTTATCCAACTGAAAACATGCTCCCACAGCAAAAGAGAAAGGGAAATAGTGTAACCAGAAAGGAAGGTGCTGTTTTAGGGAAAAATCCAAGAATGTCCTAAGAGGAGGACTGGGTTAAAAATAACGGAGTCTGCTGTGCCACAGAAAGAATGAGTGGGCTTAAAAAGAGGAGAGGTTGCACAGGAAAGGAGTTATCTACTTCTTGAGTGTTACTCATTTTAATTTGCCTTGTTACAGTGTCTGGAAGCACCAGGTGGAAATCAGGGCCTCATTGTGCTGGGAATTGAGCACAAACATAATGATTAAATGTTGCCAGCTCTGCAGAGATTGAAATATAATTCCTCATCTCTGCAGAATCACTAACCAGCATAATTATTGCCAAATAAGTTTTTCTGTAATTGCTCTTCTGGAATATCTGTACGACTTGATTTTTTTCAAAATAACCATGCCTGAGGGAGTGAAAAGATATATCTGTGCAAGGTCCAGCCTAGTAGCCTTTACAGATAACAAAAGATGGTCAGAAGCAGAAAATTCTCACTACATTTAAATCCATGTTCAAAAATTATTTGCTTGTATCTTGGTTTCCCTTTCTATAAAATGGGAATAGTCACACTGTACTCATTGCTTGCTTTTGTTATCTAACACCCATGATCAAGGAGAGTCCTCTGTTAGACCTTTGGAGCACGGACACCATCACATACAGGGGGCTGTTACTGCTGATTGTAAAGATTAGGGATTAGCTGGATAATATATATTCTTTCTGGGACAGAGTTTGAATTGATGAAAGTTCATTTTCTATTAGTATTTTTCTGTTAGTTAATAACTGTGTAAAAACCAAAATGCAATTAAACAAGGAGTTAATAAAACCCCACAAACAGCACAACCCCTCAGTTAGCCACAGCATGCATGGGAAGCAACGCAGCAAACTGTCATTGAAGGGATCTTGACACAGTGACCAAATCCCTTTGGGATACTGAACACTTGATCTTGCTGCTCAGAGGTCAGAGGACACACTGACCACATCTTAACAGCTTCAAATGCAGTTGTTTTCTGGCCACAACACAAAGAAATACTTCTGTCTAAGAACAGTAAACTCTCCCCTGTCCCTCAGGCCAAGATCAGGTCAAACCAAGAGGACAGGAATATGACCCTGCTGGTTACCCACACTTCCCTGCTGGGACTTGCAACACCAGGTGTCTTAACCTGGGAGCATTTCCATTTGTGAGGTTCTAGCTTTTGACTGTTGTGTCCTATCCTGCATTCAGTAACTTTGCATGAGTTCTGGCAAACTGGAAGGCACTGGGAGGGTGCTGGGAGCTGCAATGCTGAAGTGGAGCATCTGTACCAAGGAAGGCTCCCCAAGGGGCTGAACAGAGCAGCCCTTCCTCCTTGCTTTCCAACCCCTGAACACCAGCTCCAGCCCCTCTGGCAAAAGGAAGGCCTGAAACAAATGCCCTGGACTTCCCCTGCCTTTTCATACAGCAGAGGGGACCAGTGTATGCTAAAATTTGACACTTGCTCAGTTTCCTCCAGACAGCAATGACTCTGTTTGGCACCCACCTGGGAGCCACAGGGCCTGGGACCCCTGGCTTTGAGGAGGAGCTTGTTTTGGGGAAAAACTTAAAATTGCAGTATCTCATTCTTCTGGTTGCAGAAATGATGAATGAAAAGCAAAGCAAAGGATTCACAAAGACTGTGCATTTTGAAAAACAAGTTAAAGAGATGAAATAAATCCTTCATGATTTTGAAAGCAGCCTTGGGGCTTTTAGGGATCCCAATGCAGAAGTTTAGAATAGCTACTAGAGGGGATCATTTACAAGTTGCAATTTTCCTGATTTCATATTCTGCCTTTTAGTTCTTCCTAGGAAAGAACAGGGGCTTTGCATTACAAGCAGCTTGAAAGATTAAGCAGGCGGAAACATCCCGCAGCTCTACCTGCAGCCTTGCGTTCGTTATTTTAAGTTTTGACCGGAGATTGACCCGGTGTAAGTGGTTGCGAAAGGTTACCTGAACACTCTCGTTTCACTCTCGCTGGAAACTGGATTTTCCCCAGGCGCGTCTGCGTGAAATGGTCTTGCAGTCCCCTCTGCTGGTGGCAGCTTGCTGGGGAGCTGCACCGTGGCACCGCATGGGACGGTGCAGTGCTTGGCCTCGATGGCCGATGCAAGAGAGCCCTCCGGGGAGATGGGGGATCCCCCAGCCCCCGCGGAACAGGCACCGACTCCTCCAGAGACCAGGCAGCTTTGCCCTACCGTCTCTGCATCCTTACTGTAAGCACCTGGCACCTCTCTGACACAGGACAGCAGCACAGGAAAGGGTGGAAAAGTTAACCATGGGTGACCTTACAAAAATCCACCCTGCCTGTGAAAGCTGAGGTATCCTGCTGAGAGCAAATAATCTCCCCCTGGGGAACGTATGGCTTGAAGGTATGACTTGAAATATTTGTCGAGCTTATGATCAAATATCACCTGCATTTGTCTGTGGCACATGCTTGTATCCTTAAAACCCTGGAGCAGTGCGTCCATCCTGCAGGCTCTGGCAGTATTACAGACCTACAGCTTCTCCACTGACTTTTTCACGGTAGTTGGGCTCCACTTTTGAGGCAACTAAGGCAAAATTTTCCCAGGAGATAAAAAAGGACGTTCAGAGAGCGACTGTGCAGAACTCAGTGCTGATGTATCCTGGAGAATGAAACAGAGCCAGCATCATAGGGCAGGGTTTGCTCACAGGGATGTGGGGTTTGAGCATAGCCCATGATGTCCAGTTACATGTGCTGAGCAGTACAAATCTTCTAGCAGAGAGGGAGGTTTAGTTCCTGGGTGCAAAGAGCTGGTTTGTGAGGCTGCTGCTGAGAAAGTCCATTCTGACCAGCTAACACTGACCGGTGTGGGCAGCTGAGGCAGAGCTGGCACAGGACAGCAGATCGCCATGGCCGGCAGTGTGCCAGTGCTCCCTGCCAGCCAGCCGGTCTGAGGAGGAAACCCAAGTGACAACGCTGACAACAGCCCCTGCTGGTGGCCAGAGGCACAGGAGCCCTGCCCAGGAGGGCAGTTTCTGAAGAAATCATCACTGATGGGATTGCTTTGCATTCATAAACCCTCCAGAAACCACTGCAAACATCATGCTCTGGTGCAAGCATAGGCACCACAAAAGGATGTAGTAGAAAAACTAAAGGTTTATTTCTTTAATAAAATACATCCTTACAAAAGAACCATTTTCCTCCCAGGCAGAGGGGCTGGGCATGGTTCCTGCCAGCTCTCATTCCCTCCCCTTCTCAATTTGGAGCTGTCCAAGGGTGCATCTGGGAAGGAAGAGGCAGCTGTGCTCTCCCCAGGGGCATCAGGTGCAGGTGCCCTGGCACAGCCCTGGCACACCAGACAGGGCGCAATGGGAGCCCTTCTGAAGGGCCTGCAATGGCAGCAGACCCAGTGCCCTGCAGCAGGGCTGGCAGAGGGCCCTAGATCCTTTAGGTTGACCCATCCACAGCATTGTGGCATGTCCCACCAAAGGCCATGCACCAGGCTGGCTGGCCCCTGCCCTGGCTGCAGGGCACCACCTTCCCGTGAGCTGGTGCTGGACGCTGCTCCTGCTGGTCTTGGGGCTGGCCCAGGGAGGTTACTGGGGATGGCAACCGAGTTTTAAGAGAAGAGGAGGAGGAAGAGGGGTGCAGGTTTGTCAGTCAGTGTGGTTTCTGCAGAGAGAGAGAGAGGTGCACAGTGATTTCTGGTGTCTTTCTCCCCCTGCCCTTCTCCAAGAGATGCTGCCATAGAAGAGTGATGTCAGCCACACTTCCTGCATCCAGCACTGCCCTATGTGATTGCTTATGCTGGGAAATGCTGACCCCACGTTGGACATTACAGCCCACATCTCAGATCTCCTCCAAGCCTCCCTGGAGCCCTGCTGCCTTCCCTGGAACCCTCCTGCCTTCCCAGGGGCCTCAGCATAGCCCCAAGACCTATAGCCCTCATGCCTACCAGATGTATGCCAGCAGGGCTGGGGAATCACCACTCACCTCTCACTGTGTGTTGTCTGGCTCCTTTACCTTCTTATGTGACTTCGACTGGGGGTTAAATGAGAGAAAATAAGGTTTCTTTTACAGACCTGGTCTTTTTAATGCCAGGGAAAAATGTGATTGGGCAGCAACTCCTAACCCCCAGTGTGTATTTTCAGATGAATTTGAGGGGAGCTGTTTTGGTGTCCTATTAAAGGCCATGAAACACTCCACAGTCATGGAGATGTTTTCAAAGAGCAGAAAAAGAGACATTTTCTAGTTTGCTAAAGCAGTGGTCTGCCCCTCCTTCCCTTAAAGCAATGCAAGTGTAACCAGATACCAGAATATCTGGGGTTAAAGGGAGAGAATAAAGTTATTAACAGTGAGTCATACACAAGATGTCAGTAATTTTGGAGAGGACATGCATGGATCCCAGTCTCCAACCGTCCCAAGGGCTCAGGAAGGCGCCTGGTTGCCCCTCAGTGTGGATGTTTGTGTTACAGCATCATTACTCATGCACACATCCACACTCCCCCACAAGAGCCTCCACAGGGCAGGCACTTGCTGTTACTTACAGGCTCCGGTTCTGCATATTTGAATTTCTTCTGCTTGTAATAGTCTCGTCCGTGGAGAAAATGCAGCAGGAGCAGGTCGCAGAGGACAGAGGCCTTAAATCAAAGCGCAGTTAGGGTTGGAGCTGCCCTCCAAGCTCACCTGGACCACTGTTTGTCCCAGTTTGCCCCACCATTTAGGGTCACTTCTGCTTCATCTCACAACATGGCAGTTGCTGAAGTCTCCAAATGTCCATTTAGGACAGAACTGAAATGTGCTGGGTTCAATAGTGGGTGATTTAAGTCAACAGAAATGAAGTGTTTCCACTTTAGGTAGGTGCAGAGCACAACACCCTTTGAGCCATGCCCAAACTTTTAACAACCATAACCAAACAGGATGCTGGGTTTCTGTCCTGCATTAAATACTGCCTGTCACCTCCAGACATCCCCCTCAATGCCAGCTCTAGCTCAAAATTATCAGGATACCAAGACCTGCCAAGAGAGCCAGCCTTCCCTTCCTCAGCAGGGCAGAATTCACATCAGCCAGGGACCAACAGGAATCTATTTTCCTGAGCTAGCAAGGCAGGAGAGCAACTCCTTTCCCCCTTTCGCCCATCCCCTGGTTCCCTGAGCAATAGTCAGTATTTCACTGCAGCTCAAGGACACTTCCCACGGATGTCACAGGCAAGAAGAATAATTTGAGAGTCTCCATATAGAGACTGGAAATATCTGAACTTACCACTCCAAAAATACCAATTCCAGAGCCAATTGTGGTCATGGTCGGGATGATGTCAAATTTGCCGGCCTGGATAAAGTCAGAGAAAATAGGTGATAAGTTACAGTCAGCCCAGGGAAAAAAATAAAAAAGGTGCTGTAGCTGTAGGTGGGGCTCAGCAAAAGTCCCTCACAGCAACCCAAACCACAACCACAGCACAGAGAGAAACAGGAGCTGGGAAAGAGCTGGTCAAACAGAAAAATATTGTAGGTTGGTTTTAGGCTGAAATAAATTGAAGCTACTTTTCTTCCTGTGTTTTTAATATAAGAAACCCAACCAAAATCAAGCAACCAGACATAAGTATATGCTTTAAATATTCCCAGTGGGAACACCATGAGGAAAGTCTTCATCCCTCCCAGTGGGACGAAAAAGACAAAATAGAAAAATGAAAATGTTCAGCTTTTGGAAATATCAGTAAAAGGTTTTGAGTTTCCACAGGTCTGTCCCTCCCATCACAATATTTTTTAGACAAATCCACTGACCAAGCTGCAGCTGAAATATGTGACCTATAAAACATGTTTTCCCCCTCTGTTCCCTTCCCCAGTACTTCCCAGGGGCTCCTGTGAGTGGGCCAGCACCCAAGGAAAGCACTCACACAAGTTTTCCCAATCCCACAGGACCCTGGTGCTGTGTTACAGAGCTGCTACCTTCCCAAGGACATGGCCTTGCTGTCTCAGGGACCATGGGTTGATCCTGGTGCCTGGCCACCCTTACCTTGCCATTCACCAAGATGTCGAGCCGGATCCCAAACACCTTGTAGAGTGTTCTCTTTTCCATCCCATCTTCTTTGTAGTATTTGGCATATCTGTCCAATTGGATGGTGAGTGTTAATGGTCTGCCAGGGTGTCTAACAGCCCCTGCAGCCCAACAGCATCAGGATCTTGGTGAAAAACCTGGGAATGTGCTATCACAGACCTGCTCCTGACCTTCTCTTTAAACCCCCTGAAGGAGCTGAGCTGTTGGCACCTCTCCTTTCTGTGCCTCAATTTTCCTGCCCGCAGGTTGGAGTTCCAGCTCCTGCTCATGCTGTTTGATCTGATGTCCCCAAATGCTATTGGTGCAGCACTAGTGACAGTGTCACACAGAGCAGAGGATAGACTGAGGGAACAGGTGAGATGATCCTGCACCATCTCCAGTCTTTCAAGTGGTTTCCCAAAAGCTCAGCCAAGCAGGACACCCTGCAAGGGGAAGGACATGGAAAGGAAATGGGGTAATTTTGAAGCCAAGGGGTGTAGTCCCACTTTTCTCATGCCATTTTAAAGAGCACTGGTACTGCTGTCTGGTACTGCAAAGGTAGGGAGAATTTTGGAGAACAGTCTCTGACCTTCCACATCCCTTGAGTGCTTTCAGGTGGGAACCTGAAAGCTGTCACCTCTGAATTATGCCTCTGAATTATGCCTGGAGAATTAACAGGTATTTCCTTACCTGAAGTTGAACCCTGGTGAAACATTACTGTCATCATTGTAAAGGCCGTGGAACTGGTAAATGGGTTTGCAGTAGCGCAGGGGCCAGTCAAGGTCACAGTTCCAGTCTATGGTGATGCCCACCACTCCACCCTGCAGCCAAGAGGGGAGTCACAAGGTTGTCTTGATCCTCCTTGGACCTGGCCAGCACAGAGAAATGCTTTCCCTCCTGTCTCAATGCCATGAGGTGTCGTGGCTCTCCAGGTGTATGGACCCCACTGCTGCCTCAGCCTTCCTGGGCAGCCTTGGCTTTGTACATAACCCCTTGCAGAGGCACTTGTTTCTGCCCTGAGTGCTGGATACACAAACAAATTTGTGCCCTCTTGTTCCTGATCAGAATCCTGCATCCAAGGCATGGTCCTGAAGAACAGTGCTCACCACAGATCCCTTCTGGTCCCCATGGGACAGCCTTCCCTTGCCTGACTTTGCCCAAGAGATTGCTCAGGAAATGCAGGAGTCACTCCAGGCTGTAAATATCTGTGCCCCAGAGGCTTGTATTTTTGCATCTATAACATATAGAATCTTAGAATGGTTTGTGTCAAAGGGACCATGAAGACCATCTCATTCCAACTGCTTGACACAGGCAGGGACACCTTCCACTAGACCAGGTTTCTCCAAATCCTGTCCACCCTGGCCAGGAATGGGGCAGCCACAGCTTCTCTGAGCCACCTGATCCAATCCATGCAATACATGTTCATATATGCAAGCCTCTGATTTTATTCAATGCCTGGGTGTTATCACAAGGTTCTGCAGTGCAGAGATAGCAGATATTCCCACACACCAGCCTGAGGAGTGCTAGGCAAAGCTATATTTTGAAGCCTGGGGAAAGGCTGCAGTTTGCACTGTGCAGTGACCAATATTTGACCATCCAGCTGGGATTTCCAACCTCAATCAGATGGGATTTGGCCACACAGCTCTAGTTATTAATTGCTCAAAATAAAACAAGCTGAACCCTGGGATTTACTGCCAGTGGGTCAAATCTTCTCAAGAATTTCCAAGAAAGGAGTAAATATTAGGCAATGTCCAAGGAAATTCATAATCTTTACGAGCTAATTCTGACACTTGTTTTCTCAAGAATTCTTGAGAAAATAGAAAATCATCTCAACAGCTGGGGATGATTGTACTGCCAGCATCCCTCTCCCATCAACAGAAGGAATGTAATTTGAAATTGAAGTACCTTAACAGCCAGGAAGGTAAAATTCTGACCCGATTCCTTCACTATGTATCCCAGTTCAAACACAGGGCATAAGGAATCAGTGACTTTGTGATAGGTGCATTTCTTCAGGTACTGCTTGGTAACGCTCTCAACCAAGTTGCGTCTGTGAGTGAAAAGAGAATGAGAAATTCTCAGTAACACAGTAATTTGGGTGGAAAAGGGTATATGGAGACCCTTGCCCATTCACATGCCAGCTTGTCTGCTAGGCAGTGCTCCATGCACGTAAAGTTCTTAAATAGTGTGTGTATCCTACAGCTTTTACAGTTAGCTGGAGTTTGCTATCTCCTCCAGCAAGAGTGAAAAAGACAACTTCTTGCCTTCCATCCCATTCTGTTCTTTTGCCTAAAAACAGCCTCTCTGTCAAGCCTATGGTTTTGTAAGCCTCGTGCCTTGCTCAACCTCATCCCATCACTGACGCTCAGCAGTTAATTGTCAGCAGTGATCAAAGGCAGGAAGTTTCCCCACAGCCCAGCTGGGTCTGGCACAGCATGTGCCACAGCAGCCAGCCTGGCCACTGTCACTGCCAGGACCTGCTCCCTCTCTGTGGCCCCTTTAGCCTGCCCTCACTCAGAGCACCTCTCCTTGCTGCTGGGGGGATCCCCTCTCCCAGCCACATCTTGGGGTGCAGTGTGAGGTCACCCAAGACTTTGCCAAGCGTGCTGCTTGCCAGGACATTTAGCCTTGGCTGCAGCACGGGGACAAGATCCGCTTAGACAGAAGAATCCGCTGTCTTCAGCACAAATAGCTTCTGTTAATTTGTTCCAAATCAGATATATAATCAGTGCCCTCACAAATCCTCTTACAAGGGTGCCTTCAGCCAGCAGCTCTTCCCCCAGTGCTGGCAGGAAGGGGCCAACCCCACCCTTGGCTGAAACAGGTGGGATCTGTGGTGTTAAAAGGGACACTGGGGCACCAAGCTTGTCTTGGTCATGTAATATTTTAATGTTGTCTTCAGAGAAGAAAAATGGAGAATCAGAGAAACTGTGTTTTCATGTGCATCTTGTGGGGGAACTCAGGAGAAGGTAATTCCAGAAATCTTCCCAGTAACTACAGCTAGCAGCTGAGGTGGGGCAGATTTGGGAGGGAAATGTCTCAGTTCCTGTGAGCTAATCTGGGGTTCAGTGCAGCAGTTAGAGCAGTCCTGGGATCACTGATGAGGTATGCAATCCTCTATACCAAGCACCAGTTACACACATCCGGCTCAACCCATGGTTTCCTCTGAGGGACACACCTGGAGGAACCAACCAGAAGTTGTACCCCCAAACTTCTCCTTACCTGGACACCTTGAACTTGGGGAAGGTGATACTGTTCTTGATGAACAAGGTGAACTTCTCTGCTTCTGACAGCAGGGCAGGGCTGAAAAAAGCAAGTGTAGACATGCATCCATGACTTGGCTCTCCAGGCTCTAGAGAAAGCTCCATTTGGTGGAAATTAACCCAAACTGGGACAAGCTGACTCAGAAAAAAGGTGATCTCATCCCTTCCCTTTCTGGTCTTTCATAATGCAGGCTGTCCTGGCCACATCCCATAGGGGTCCAACTTGATCTGCCCTACACCAAGTGCAGCTGGTGTGGGAAAGAGGGCAACAACATCATTCCTTACCTGGGAACATGGTAATCAACTTCAACAGGGCACCAGCCAAAGATCTCACAGGTCTTCACAGTGCTATTGAAATTCACACACTTGCCAGTCATGAGCCCTGTGGGGAAGACAGCTGCTCACACCCCTGGATCCTGTGAAATCTCAGCCTCATGCTGGAATGAATGGGATCTGCTTGGGGCTTCAGCTCTGCCACAGGTATTCAGGGCAAAAAATGCTCAGGGCTTTGGCACCTTTCTAAAACAGGAAATTAATTGTGGCCTCCCAGCTCAGGACAGCAGTTTCTCTTACACTGCTGTACAGGGAAGCAGCTGGGGATTTTTCTTGTTAAAACACACCTAAGAAAATGCTGAGCTGACAAGCAGGTAGCAGTTTGGGGGAAATGGCTTAGCCCTGATTAACCTTTTGTTGGCAGAGCTGTTTGCAACTCAGTTATCTTTCAAAAGAGCAGAGCAGGACCAGCCCAGGTGGGAACTTCATCCAGCATGTCAGAGGCTTTTCCTGAACCCTGTCCAAAGCATCCCAGCCAGATGGTATCCCAGCCAGGCAGCTTTTCTTGGTGTGTGTCAGCAGAAACACCAGTGCCATTGTCCCAGGGCTGTGTGCCATACCTTGTCCCTGACGGCTGTATTTCCCTTTGCTGCAGTCGCTGTCCCGTGTGCACAGCCCAGCCTCTGGCAGCTGTTTGGAGAAAGCAACCACCTCTCAGCATCCCACCCTGCAGCTTCCATCCCTCTGTCCCTCCTGCCTCACCAGGCAGCATTTCTCTTGAGGGATACACTGCTCTGCTGCAGCCAGAGCCTTGTGCACATACTGCTGCCCAATCAAGGCTGTCCAGATAAAGCAGGGGAAAAGGGGAGATTATTGACTCCAGACAGATGCTTTCATTTAAGCCTCAAGTCTGCCCTGTTTGATTATCTCAAAGGGAGGAAAAGTTAAATGAATGCTGCCTGTTTTTCAGCAGGATAAAAGTCTTCACGTAGCACACAGTAGTCAGGAACAATAATATGGAGCCAGACTCAGGCTTTTACTAAACCTTCCAATGTCAGGAAAAGTCTTTCCCCAGTGCCACCACCACAACCCCCTTGAATTACAGAAGCTGAGACTTCTGAAAGAAGCCAGTGCATTTACCTCTGGGCAGTTTCCTTGTTTCTGTCCAGGAGTGACAATGAAGTTGGTCATCACCACAAACGAGTTGTCCCCCTGTGGAGACACAGCCAACGAGCTCACAGCCAGCACAGGGTCTCCTCTGTGAGGAGCCTGTCCCTGGCTGGGGACCTGCAGTGCCACCAGCCCCAGGGACAGTGGAGGACCCCACTTGCTGCCTGAGATGCTGGTCTGGAGGCAGTGGAGGAATCTTGACCCTTTTGGAGGCAGCCTCAAATGTGCCTCATCAGCCATAGTGGGTCCCAAGTACCAAATGCTCCCCAGAGAGAACCTGGGCAGAAGTTTGTGACAGGAGCAACCTCCTTTCCAGGAGGAAATACCCTGCCACTGTTAGCCCCATAGAAAGCCTATCCTGAGGACCCATCTGCACCCCAGCACATGGGGAAAGGCACCCACTGGGACAAAAGCAAATCCCTCACCCACCCACCCTGACTCCTTACCTGGGGTGGGAAAACATAGTCAACCACATCCCAAATGTGAGGGCCCAGGACACTCTCGTTGGTCAGTGTTAGCCCTTTCAACTTCACCGAGACTGAGCTGACGATGCTGTCCTGAGACTGGTAGCCCTTCTCGTAGAGGAACACCCACCTGGACAGGGAAAGGTGGCAGGGTGATCATGGCCATCAGCACTTCTCCAATTCTCAGCACACACCTGTAGGCTTTTTCTACCAAGTCTCACCTGGGGGATTATTTGCCAAGTTTCCTCCCACTGCATGAAGGACATGTTGCTGAACTTTCCTACCCTTTCTGAGGCATGTGGTAGCTGCAGAACCCGACCTTCATGCCAGGATGGTGTGTTCTGGGAACTGGGATGCATTTTGTGGCTGAGGGTATGTGAAGGCAGGTAGAACATGGAAGCCAATCATTTGGGGTTAAAGCCTACAGCAGGTTTGCAGCTTGGTGGTCTCAGTGACCCACATGGACACTCCTGATCTCCTGATCCACTGCATAGGAACTCTCCAAAAGTCAGTGTCTCCAAGGCCAGCACAGAGCTGAGTCTGGAAATGGCTCATATCCAGAGCCACTGTTCCCCATCCAGCAGAGGGAATGGGGAGCTATGGCCGTATGTGCAAGAGGGCTGCAGCAGCAGGGTTAGGGACACTGCTGTGGCCAGAACAGGGCTCTCCCTGCCTTTCCCAGCCCATCACACAGTCATTAGGGCAAATCCTGACACTATTTAACCTACAGCATAAACAAGCTGCCGCTGGATTAACTCTGACTCAGGGAGACTGTAAACATGGGCGAGCAACCATTTCGGGTAGTGCTGCCGGCGGCACGGAGCATTCCCGGCACTAAAAAAGGAGCGATCTGGATTTTGTCCCCACCGCAGCGGGCATTGGTCCCACTGGCTGCAACAGAGGCAGCACGCTGCCCGTGGGACAGCCTGTGACACCAGCCTGGTGTATCAACCTCGCCTCTGACACCTGGCTGAATGGCAGGGGGAAAATGGGGAACCCGAGGTGCTGCCTGGAACCTTTCCCTAGTGGTGTTGGAGTTTGTGGGGATCTCTCAGGGACAAAGCTTTTTGGCTTGCAACCCCATTGACATCCCAGGACTGAGGGCAAGGGGACCTCAGGGATGGCATCTGCTCTAGTGCCTGGGGATGGGAGCAGAAATTCAGCACTGCTGCCACCCCAGCTGGGGCACCCAGCTCCAACATCATCCTCCAGGGCAGAAGATCATACTGGGTTACACTGGTTACAGTGGGCATCTTCCTCAATGTTCTCAAGGCTGCAGGAGGTTGTGAACTGGGCAGCACCAGCAGCAGAAGGTTTCCCTAGATCTGCCTCTAGCACAGACTCTGCTGATGTCACCTCATCCCTTCTTGTCACCTCATCCCTCCCCGGCAGCGGTGACTGTGGGCACACAGTGCTGGGCAACACCACCTCCCCTGACGCAAAGCCAAAGTCATGGCAAAAAACCCAGCATTTCCCCATGAGGCTGTAAATGCTGCAGCAAGTCCTTCCCAAGTTCTAAAAGTCCCCTGGTGTCACTCCCCACTGTGGCAGTGCCACCAAGCCCTGTTCCCTTACCAGCCCCATCCTGTGGTTCAGCTTGCAGCTCATTGCATGTGAGATTTCAGGAAATGAAACCCAGAAAGCACCAGGCATGGCCTGGCAAGCAGTGATACCACCTTATCACAGGAAAAAGAACTGCTCCCCAGGGGTGACATGGGGTCTCACAGTGGGGTTGGCCCACTTGTGGGCACTGATGGCACTACCCATGTCCTTCCAGCAGAGTCATGCATTGGCACACATTCCCATGAGCATCCTGTGCCTGCTGCCAAGTGGGGACCGAAGCAGGGAGAATGGTAAATAAATACATATTTGGCTGCCAAAATGGCTTTCAAAGGAGAGAAAATCTCAGGCACAGTGGTTCAGCGAGGGCAAGGAATGGGGCTGTGGGCAGTGCTGTGGGCAGTGCTGTGGGCAGTGAGGGGATGCCAGGGGCTGGTAGGGCTGTGGGCAGCTGCACCCCTTGCTAGAGGAGCCCAACCCCAGCAAACCAGGAAAAACTTGGGAATTACAGCAACTTCATGCCAGATTCCTCCTCTCTGCCACTGGCTGTCACCCCCTGGCAGGTTCTCTTCCTGCTCCCTCCTGGGTTGCCTGTCTCAGTTTAGCCAAGTTGCTTAAGCCACGTTTCCTTAGTTGCTCTGCACAACCCTCTGTGCCATTTCCCCATCCTCAGGAGCAGCCTGTCCCTGGCCACTTTTGGGACTGGAGCCCTGGAGCTTCACAGGCTCAGTCCTTAGGAGAGACAAAGCTGCTCCCACTAAACACCAGTGCAAAACTCTTTACAACAGAGCACCCTTGAGACCTTGGCTGCTGTTTGGAATGAGGATTACCCTTGGGGGACAAAGCACTGATGAGCAGGTGGGACCAACGTGGGGGTCCCACACTGATCCCCTGGGAAGGTTTTTATCCTTTGTCAGTGCTAAAAGGAGGGATGGGCACCTCTCTTCCCCTCATTGACTTGCTAGCGCTGAGCCCTGGGAGCCACTGCCTTTCCTTTGCATGAGACACTCTGCACCCCAAAAATTCCCAGATTTTCCAATTCATGGCCAGACAACCCCTCTCCCTTCAAACCTCCTGCCCTGGGGCCCTTCCCCATGAAAAGGTGCTGGTCTCCTTCTAGAGCTGAGCCGATGGGGCCACAGCAAAGACTTACCAACCATCACATCTCATCCCATAGCATCATCCCACACCGAGGGCCAGGGCAGGAGCAGCCCTGGGGCACCTGAGGACACACATCCTCACCTGGCTCTGATCCCACCTGCTCTACTCTCTGCCTTTTTTAAGCAGTTGCCCTTGCACTGTGTTGGCTCTTGGAGCTGCCTCCCAGAAGCAAAGCAGACCAGGAATTTTGGAGCCAGGCTCCGTCTCGGCTGCAGCGTCAGAGCAGTGGACAGGGAGATTTATGGCCCTGTCTTGAGCCGCTTGGGTCTCACAAATCACTGCACTGGCCCCAGATGCCTCTTATTTAATACAAATTAAAATAAAAATAACAACAGATTCTCAGGCCACCATCCAGCAGCTGGAGCAGGATTTGAATGCTCTTCAGTGAGAAGATGGGGCCTCAGTGTGCGCAGCAGGGCTGGGCAGGGATAAACCTCCAGCCTGCAGGCACAGCAGCTTCTGGGGACACTACGGGGACTAAGGAGCCATCTGAAAGAGCCATGGTGGGACACTGGGGCAGCCACAGCCAGAGGAATGTGATGCCATCAGCCGTAAGCCCCCTGCACTGGGATACAGGAGATGTAGGAGCCCCTCTCTCTCCGTAACTTTTTAACCCAGTGGCAAAGCACGAACTTTAGGGAAGGCAGGCACTGGGGAGCCTTACCCGATGATGTACGCCAGGACGATGAGCTGGATCAGCCGGAAGGTCAGTCCCACCTTCTTGTTCCTCACCAGCACCATCCGAGGGGTGTCATACTCGAAGAGGAAGGAGGACACCTTGTCCATGCACTTCTGCCCCATGGCTGTGCCAGGGCTGTGCCGCAGCCTCCCGGCTGTTCACCGCGCCTGGGTTGGGCTGTGCCCGCCGCCGCTCCGGCAGCTCCTCTGTTTGCAGAGAAAAAAAAATAAAATAATGCTATCGGCGTGTCTCTGTGCACATCTGGGCTGTCAGATTTCCTCCTCTGTGCAGCGATGGGGCTTCCTCTTCCTATAAGCTCTGGGCTGGGAGCAGCGGGTGCCCTACATGGTCTGGGGGTGGGACAGGGTGCAGGGCCACCCCGCTGCCAAGCCCACATGCCACCAGGACGAAGCCATCAGCCCATGAGGGATGCTCCTCGCCCGGCAGGGGCCTTCCCTGGGGACAGAGAGGCTGCAGGCAGGGCTCTGGAGCAGCAGCGACCACAAGGCATCCCTGGGGGCGACAGTGGGATGGAAGAGACGGTGGTGGTCCCGGGAGAGAATTTAGGAATTAGGACTGGCATATCATCTTTCCTACCACAGCAGCCACCTCAGACTGTGTGTCCTGAACCTGCGTCCTACTCGGTCTCCCAAGAGCTGCCCCAGATAAAGGGTCAGGAGAAAGAAGGGGGGCACAGAGAGCCCAACTCAGCAATTCGGAGCTGACCCACGGAGCAGAAGGGCGCCCAGCTTGGCCCCCTCCCGTGGTGAGGCCGGACAGCAGAGGCTTGGCTCGCTCCCAGCACTTGCACTGGGCTGGGCTGGGCGCATGTCGAAGTATTTCCAGCATTTCCTGAAAGGCTGGGCTGTGAGCGGGGCTGGGCGAGCCGGGGTCACATCAAGGGATGCTCTGCCGAGTGGTGCAGGCACCACTTTAAACACATATCACTGAGAAAGAGACTGGATTTGAATGAGCCAGACTGAAATGGGGGGCAAACAGCCACAATGGGAAGCTTGGGGGGAATTGCTCATTGCTGGGGAGAGCACAGATGCTGTGGATGGCTGTGAGTTCATTGCACCCCACTGGGGAATTGCAGAGCACAGGGCTGAGCTCTGTGCTGGGGAGCACTGGGGCTGAGGGTGATTGTTCCTGGGGGAAAGAGGATGTTTTCCCAGGAAATCCTAGCACCCAGCTACTTCAGCACTCCAGGCAGGGACAGGCTCTGCCAGCCTCAGTTCATCTCTGCCTCCCTTGGCCTTAAAGGAGACACTGGCTCTCTGTGGCCACTGAGCCTGGGACAAGGGCCTTCTCTGCAGAGGAAATGGCTTTGGAAACATGGGAAAGCTTAACCTGCTGGGATACAGCTTTTCTTTCTGGAATATTTCTTTTAGCATCACCACTTCTCAAGTTCACTTGCCCATTGCTCACTGTCACATCGACTTCTCAACTCAATATATTACAGACCTGACAACTGTGAAATAAGTGGAAAAAATTGATTATCTTTGCTGGGCAAGATGGAGAACTGGGGGAGATGCAACTGAACCATTTATCCAAATCTTTTGGGCCTACCATGGGAATCAAAATCAGATGATCCCACGTTGCAAGTGACGTGATGAGATCCCAATGCTCCATTCCTCAGCAACATGGAAAGCTGTCAGACAGGGAGCCAAAAGCAAATACAAAATGCTGATGCTAATCACACAAGATTGAAGGCTGATACTGCTATTGAGTGGAGCAGACAAACCTTATAAGCTTAGATATCTGTCAGGAGAGAGGCAAATAACTTACTGTATGAAACGAGGCCTTTTAGGGAAGGCTGCTCACCCTTGCCAAAGCCATGGGGATAATGAAAATAGGACAGCTAAATTTAACAGCAAAATGACTTGTAAAAGAGTCACTTCTAACCTCCTCTCTGGTACTTGGAGTCAATAAAATGGTTATAGCATGGATTTAGCTGAAATATTTTCCATCGGGAGATAATATGCATCTGCCATTTTATAATCTCCTGGAGCCATGTTGCAGCTGGTGAGTGGGGTTGGACCCTGTGGATGCATCTGGAGTGATGTGGAGAGAAGATGACCCCAGCCTGGACCACCAACAGGAGTCTTTCCCTGGGCTGACCCCAGCACCCAGCATGGGCACCCCCTTTGCCATAGCACCCAAATGATTGAAAACACTACAGCCTAAACACTTGTGGGTTCACACATCACCATCCCTCACACCCCTCCCACACCCACACCATGCCTGGGATTGCCACTCTTTAAATTACTTTATAACAAGGAATTTAATAGGTTTGCACAGGCATTGCTCACCTATGCAACAGTGCCATGGTGGTGCCAGGTGGCTGCCAACACCTCCCTGCCTCTGCCAGGTGGTTATTGAGGGACAGTGCCCTGCTCGGGCTGTTCAGTTGTTAAAAGTTGTCACTGTCATCTCAGAGATGCTGAGATCATGGGACTGTGATGCTTCCAGCTGGGGTGCAGGCACTGGGCTGTCCTGAGGCCAGGTTGGGATGGCTGTTTGCTGTGATAATAAACACATTACTGTAACACCCAAATGAAAAATAAAAATAGAACTAAGGGAAAGAGGTTTTTATCAGCCTACTGTGTAAAGAGCATCCTGAGAGCTGTTCCATGACCCTCTGCACCACTACTCACATGTAGCTGGGACCTTGGAGATGGTTTTATCTTGGGTTCCCACAAACACAAACTCGTATTATGCTGTCAATGCACTCATAGCCATTTCCTCTGAATAACTTTTGTATCTCTTGGCCACTTCCAAGCAGAGCAGACTGGAGGCCCCAGGGGTTCAAAGACTGTGCTGGTGAAGCAGCAGCACATTGAGTTCAGCTGCAGCAGGTCCTGGGCACTGAGGATGGGTCTGCCCAGGGCACAGAAAGTGCTGAACTGGGCTTGACCTGAGAAGCATGAAACCAAGGGAGCAAGTGGGACAACACAGGGACACAGAGGGTAAAACTGGAAGCACTCAAGGCCAGGTTGGATGAGACTTTGAGCAGCCTGATCTGGTGGAAGGTGTCTCTGTCCATGGCAAGGAGTTGGAATAAGATGATCTTTAAGGTCCCTTCCAACCCAAACCATTCTGTGATTTTATGATTCTAAAATCAGGTAGAGATAAGGAAAGTGAGCCCATCGAGCTCCACTGCCCACAGGAGGGGAAAATGGAAGCAACAACAGCAAATGAGGCTCTAAAGTTTTGTGTCTGGGGTTGCAAAGGCCTAGGGCCAGATTTCCCAAACACTTCCCTGGGTCAGCTGGTATTGACTGGTACCCTGTGCCAGGCTTGGCCTCATCCAGCATCTCCAGGTCCAGCTGGGCCAGATGCCAAGGGCATTGAGGGCTGGTGACCCTCCAAGGGTATCTCTGGAAGTGCTGAGGGAGCCAGGGCTCCATCCATGGCTGTCAAAAGAATTCCTTCCCCCTGGCCATTAAACACCAGCCAGTGCTTGGGCCTGAGAAAAAATGCAAAATCTGGTATTTTTAAGGGAAACATTTGGGAATGCAAGTGCATCCTTGCTTTGATCTGGGACACGCATCCAGAGGATGGAGGAACTGCTGGAGCTCAAACAGGGTTCTGAAAACCTTTTCACCCACCTGCACCCATGGAAGCACAGCTGTGGAAGGCATAAGAACTACCAGGTCTTCCCAGGCTCTCAGACATTGCTGGGGGGAAAAGAAAATACAAAATAAAGGAAGCTCATTACACAACCCAGACTCGTGCTCTGGCAGCATCCAGTATGGAGCTCTAAATTTCAGCACAAAAATGTGCAGCACACTGCAGATCTGTGGATGGGGAGGAGTAACACAGAAGCAAAATTTAAAATATGATGGTGGGTGCAGAGGGGACCTGCTGTGGTCGAGGTTGCCAAGAAGAGCCCCTGAGAGCTGCTGGCTCTTCCCAGCAATTTTGGCTGCCACAGCCCCTTGCCCTCACCAGCCATAGGAGGTGCTCACACTGCCCCACTGGCAATGGGAAGGGGAGGGTGGAAAAAAAATTGGCAGATGAGAGCAAGCAAGGTCCTGCAAAACAGCATGTTCAGTTTTCTTTCCAATTTTAACTTGTCCTTGACCTCTCTTCGCTCCTTGCCAGCAGGGCTGGCTCAGCTCTGTGCTTGTCCCGTGCTGCGACGCCCCAGCACAAGGAGATGTTTTTGGTGGTACTCACCCCTCAGAAGTGCCATTTCCATCCCCAGTTGCTGTGACAACACATCTCCCTGGGAATGCTTCAGCAATGGTTTAGCTGATGCCAAAGCAAACATGAACCTAAGGAGCTGGGGGTACCAAAAGGTGTCAGTGGCCCTGTGGCCATTGTGGCCTCTGGAAATGTGGATGGACATCCCATGGGGTGGCTAGACATATGCCATGGGATACAGGGACCCTTGGGATTTCTTTGGGAGGGTAACACCTATTTCCTGAATCATGCCTTCAAAAGACAAGCATAGCCCCAGCTGATGGTCCGTAGAGGTCCAGGGACTGACACAATATTAGGTGGGGAATTTGGGGTGTCTGTGCCTTCACCACTGTGTCCTGAGACAGCATTTCACCCTCAGAGGTGGCTGGTATGGGGCACTGTCTTAAGGGTCACCTCCAGCCATGGCAGTGGTGCTCCTCTTGCTCTGACATTAGTCTGCACCTCTAAAGAGGAAGCCAAGCTATGGCCCTGTCCCAAAACCAGCATTTGCCAGGATGTCCCATGTCCCTCCTTGTAACCCCCTGTGGGTTATTACAAAGCTTTTAGCTTACCTTGTGCACCACCTTTCTCCTGCTCACAGCATTAGGAAAGGAAACATGGGGCCACATCCCAGCAAAAAAGCACCAAGGGCAGATGTTGCCATGAAGACAGATTTGTTCCAAAACACAACCCACAGCTGCATCAGGATTTTCTGCCCCAAACATCACCATGGGCAGAGCTCTGGGTGGTGCAGAGATGGAAACACATGGCCCTGAGCCCTGTGCCACCCCACCCAGAGGAGGCCAAGTTATTTAATTATTATTTAGTTCCCAATTATTTCTTGCGGAGGTTATTGCAGGGTTTATTTAAACCTCCCCTCCCACATGGGGAGATAAGGTGATGACTATTCTGGATGCAGTCAGAATTAGCACTGTTATTTGTATTCTTGTGCCCCAAGAGCGAATTAAAAAATTCCCAACAGTCGTATCATGCCACTCTGTTCATTTTGCCTTTGTCATCCCACACCAGGCACAAGCTCAGCTCCATTTCTAGTTTGGCTCCTCTGAAAACCCACAAGAAATCCTGTTCTGGTGAGCACAACTCCTTTTACGGCTGAAGAATGCCTTCAGGCACTCCCCTATGGCTCCATGGGCTCCCAAATATCCCCCAAATCGGCCACAAACGGGATAAGAAAAGCATTAAAAAAAAAAAAAAAAAGGTAAAACAACAACAACAAAATAGACAAAAACCCCAGAGTCGTCCAGTAAAATCGCTTTTATTTCTGTAATTTTCTAAGTATAAAACAAATCAGCCCAATATTGTGTGAACAGAGTGGATTGTATGGATGTGACCACAAGGAGCCTTCCCACGTCTTCCCGGCACACCTGGCTATTTACAGTCAGACAAAGGACACAGTTTAGGAAGCGGTAATTTAGTGGAAAAATATCTCTCATATAATAAAATAGGAAACCTCATTTCTTTCAGTTCTGTCCCTCAGATAACACCCTCCCACCCCCCCCCCCAAGATACAACAATTTACCCTTTGCTATCAAGCACAATCTCAGAGATTTCTACATTTGGCTGTTCAGGCATCTCATATTAAAAAAAATCAGCATATTCCCAGACTGAAGCCACTGAGGGCACCCACTGGCAACTGGGTGGTCACCCTCCTCTTGGTCCCAAGTGCCCATTACTCCAGGCACACAGAGATTTTGGCTCATTTAATGCCCCACTCACACCAAAAGCTGAATGGCACCACAAGAACAGGTCCAGGGAGCACAATTTACCCTGTGTCTCCTCCTCCTCACTGCAGCCCTGTAAATCCTAACCCCAGCTGTGCCACACAAGATCTGCATGGGGTGAAGTCCTCTCCTTGGTCAGTACCAAAAACCCGAGCCCCAGGCTGTCTCCCCTGACAGAAAATGCCATTGCAAAAGGGGGAGGAAAAAAAGCCCAGATGGGACTGAATCTCTGGCATCATTATACAAGGTGATGACCATGCCAGGTATGGTCCAAAAATCCCAGTAAGTCTTAGGAGTTGGTAGTGGGGATTCTGGTGTGTTTGAGTTTCAGGAGTGATGTAATGCTAAGGTCACTGAACCCCATGAACATCTCCCAGCCAGAGCCCCTGCACAGCTCAAATCATTACTTGATGAGTTTTGGTGGAGCAGGACCCTGACTGGGAAGCAGTATTATCAATCTGATGTACAAAAGAAGGACCAAAAATTAATGCTGAGTTTTCCTATTGCTCCTCCTTCTGCCATCCACGCTGTGAGCAGAAATTCCAGTTCAATCTCAAATTTGATGCTCTTACAGGAACAAAGTCCCTCCTACTGCCCTCTGCAGTGCCTGGTGGTGCCATCCAGCCTTGGCAGAGCAGAGCATCACCAGAAACACACGGAATGTTCACAGTGCCAAAACCCCAAACAAACACAAACCTCATCCAGACCTGGGCTGCATGACACAAATAAAACACAGAATGCAGTACTTTGCTCTTTTTCCTTTTCCAACGTGCCTCCCCGTGGGATCACACACCACAGGGGGAAAAGCTCATCCAGCAACTGCCCACAATGACACAACATCCCAAAACAGTACAAAAGACTTTCCACAGCTGCTGCCCAAAGCTGATCCTCCTGCTGCTCACCCCAGGGACACAGGACATTCCCCTCCCATCTTGGCTATACCCCAGCACGGTGCTTGGCCCCTGAGGAAAGAGTATAAAGTGCTCATGGATAATCCCATGCTGCCATCCCAGCACGTCCTACGCCCTGCATCTTGTGGAGGATCTGTCCCAGCAGCCCACCAATGCTAAAGGTCTTGCTGGAAAGACCTAAGTTTTATTTATAAACTTAGAATATGCCAGGCAGCACCATCAAAATAAAACTAAAAAGGAAATAATTCCTAACCTCTGTTGCCAAGAAAAGCAAGGATCCCAGAGGTTTGCCCCTAAGCTGCTTTTTTTAAAAAGCTCTTGGGCAAAACAGCCACCCAGTGTCCATCTCCCTTGTATTGCACAGTCTTGGTAAGACTCAAGAGCCTATCCCAAAGTGATGGTCTTGGCTCTGGGATCTCCAAGTTTACATAAAAACATGTTCCAGCCTGTAAAAGCTCCCAGCATGCTGCTGCTGGCACACATGCAATAAATAACTATTCTGTGATTTATCCTGACCCTTCACTGAAGAACAAAGGAAAAAATAATTACATCTATGGATATTTTTCTACTTCATTAAGATATTTGAAGTATAAGCCCCTGTAATCAAAAAGGATGGAGTGAAACCTGTACTCCAAGTAATTAAAGGATGGGAGAAAAACAAGAGATCAACCAATTAAGAAGAGGAAATGGGGATGTGTCAAAATCTGAGCAAGGAGGATGCCTGCTCCAGGCAGCACTAATGCAGGTTACCTGGGCGATTTTCTAGATAGATCTGAAGGCTCACAGTAGAAATAAAATGTAATTTTCTGCTGCTGGAAAGAGCAAGCTGGGACACAGCTCTGGTTTCCTGCCCACAATGGCTCAGGGTTTGGTAACTCACAATTGTGACCCAATGACTGCATGAACAGACTGACACTTGCCTGAGCCTTTGCACGAGAAACTTCTCCACACCACACGTATTTGGGTTAAATTAATCATCCTCCACCAGACATTAGGTCCAGGGAAAACAGTGTAACTCAGGTGGTGGATGGACCAGGCAGGTTCTTGTAGGCACAAGGGACCAAGGCCACCACGTTGTAGGGAGATGTCATTGGGCAGCTGAAAGCCCTGCTGGACCCTCTGAACAGGGCTGGGATGCTCTGAAGCCAGTCCAGCCTCTCCCAAACTGGTTTTCAGCCTCACAGAAACAGGGGAGCTGTTTCCTCTGATGTCCCTGAGCTTGTACTGGATTAAATTCCCACTGGTTGTTTTTCTGCACAGAGCAATGGAGATGGACTCAATCATCTTGGACATCTTTCCCAACTTAAACAATGCTTTAATTCTATGACCTGTACTATAATAAGGTGAAATCCACCCTTTTGAGGAAGGGCAAATGCCATGTCTACAGCATTAGTCTTACTGAAGCCTTATTTTGAAGGCTTGTGCAGTACCTAGGTCATGTCCTGGTCCTCTGCACCAGGGTGGGTCTCATCCATGGTGAAAATCTTTGAAGATGAATTGGCTGTCCCATGGGATCAACTGATTAAATCATTTAGACAGAACACATTTAAAAAATAAAACTCCTTCAAGACGAAGTATAATAAGATTAAAAAAAATCAGCAACAATCTTCTAACCACAGAGTATCTATAAAGATCTTTTTAAAGAGCTCCATATTAAAATTCCTTGAATACATTATATATTAAATACAGTAACAACAATTTCATGCAAGGTTTTCTGTACAATAAATCAGCTCAGTAGTATAACAATTCTGTACATTCCCACTGGTCTGGGGGCTCTGCTCATCTTCAATGCTGGTGATGGAAAAAAGAAAGGAAGGATGATATTTGGCACCTACTGTACAGAAGGGGAGAAGCTCTTGCCCAGATGATACAGAAAAATACTGGAAGCTTTTAAGAGGCAAAAAGAAGAGGAAAAAAACCCAATGGCAAAGGAGCAAATGCTATCCCAGACCCTGGCTTCTAGTTGCTGGAATGTAAGAGAAAGGAAAGATACAGGCTCTGGCTAAGTAAATATCATCAGGATGGATCATAGGGGACTGTGAGGAAAACAGGAGGGAGGATTTGGAGAGCTGGAGAAGAAACCACCCATTATCAGCTTCTCAGCTGCCACAGCTCAAAGGAGAAAGATCAGACTGATGGATCCCAAAATCCACTCCTGATCTGCAAAGTCTCACTGCAGCCTGTCTCACTCCTGCTGCGGAAAAATCCCCAGAGGGCAAAACAAAGTTGGTGCCTCACGGAAAGGGATGCCACAACAAACACCACTCACAGGGAAAGACCACATTATGTACAAGCTTACATTCATTCCCATCTTGATCCCTTGGCAAGGATGCCCTGTGCAAGACAGCAATGTTCTCCAAAGCAGAGGACATGAAGTCATGGATGTGCTCCTAAACACTTAAACTCTACTCCTGCTAGGGAAATAGTTAAAAATGCACTGAGAAAAGCAAGTGTGGCCAGGAGGGAGTGGTGGACATGATGAATGCAAGGTGGGAATCCCCTTGCTTTGCTTTTCATGGCTGTCCCTGCAAGGAGAAGGACTGTGATTTATGCAGTGCAGATGGGATCTAGCAAGATGCCAGATGGAGAACAGACAAGACTTGATCATGCATTGGTGCTGGATGAGCTGAGAAGGTGCTGGGCTTTCCATAATGCAGGGATCCAACAGGATAGTGTGATAAATAGGGAGAACTTTGCCTTCCACCACATGCACCTGACCTCAATGTATAAACACGCATCTATGAGATCCACACCACTGCTGGACACACTCTGAGGCTATTCCCAGCCACTGGGGCTGTGCAGCAGCAGCAATGCACCCACCAACACCATGGACATCATCAAGGCTCAGCAACCCCAACACACAGCCCCCTCTCCTCTCTCCCTGCCCTCACTCACTGCCAAGACCTTCCTGGCCCCTGAAGCTGCCTTGTGCATCCCATCCCACTGGGGGATGCAGCCTAAAATCCCAACTTCCCACCTCAATCTCCCATGAAGGACACCTTGCCCGAGCTCACCCAGTCAGGGTGAAAATTGAGTCTCAAATTTGGCAGGAACGAATCCCAAGGAACCACATTACAACGACTCAGATCCACACAGCTCCATCCCCAAACCCTACACCACCTGTCCAGTAATTGCACTCGTATGTACAGGAAAAAGAAAGCTACAGAACAAAACAAAAATCAGTATTTTTCTTTTTGACGATTCACCCGCATTTGTCTGGTAGTCGGACACATGCATGTCCTGCTGGCTTTAGCGATGGTCACTCATGCAAGACTTCAGTCCGAGTTACAAGTTAGGGATCCTCTAGTTCGGAGTGTCGCCTTCGTGTCGTTCATTTCTTGTCCTCTTCTCCTGAATCGAAGCAAAAAAAAGGGAAGGAAAAGTATTCGTGAGTATAAAAGGGAAGGAAAAGTATTGAAAAGCAAAGCAGCTCCATGTTGTTGTTATTGAGAGTGGTTGCTCCTGAGCTGATCCCAGAAGGAACATGGGATCCTATCCTGGCAGGAGGAGGAGGAGGAGGAGGAGGAGGATGCCAGTCCCTGGGTGAGGAAGGTCTCTGCAGGAATTAGGGAAAGGGATGAGGTGGAGCCATGTGGGAAGGTGAGAAGGCAGGATCCCTCCTTACTGCTCCTAATGAGGCATTACCCAGGGAAAAGCAGTGGCTCAGAGAGGAGGAAGCTCACTGCATCCTGCCCTCCACCCCAGAGCCCCCAGCCCTGACACAGCCAGAGACACACATACTGCTCCATGGGCTGACACCACTTACACTACACATGTTAATAACCATAAATACCCATATACTACACCCATAAATACCTCCAAAACAATAAGCAAGGACCAACCCACTCATCACAGCCACTGTCCCAGGGCTGCCCTCCTTCCTTCTCCCTCCCCCCAGATGGATGGGGTTGGACATGGAATGTAACAAGCAACACATGGCCTGTAGGAAAGCCATGGTATCCAGCTTGAACTCCATGTGAGCAGCCTCAAAATCCCTGCCAGAAGTTGACTTACATCAGCTAGATCCCCAGTTTTCAAGCAGTTGACAGAGGCATCCCTGAGCCCTGAGGCAGCAGCTGCCCTCCAGCCTGGGGCAGCTCAGTCTGCCCAGAACATATTTTTTCCTTAAAAAAAACCCACCCAGAAGCAGCACTTGCTAAGAAGAGTTAGACAAATCCCTTACCGTGAATCTTTTGACTGTATTTCTCCATCTTTCATCACTGCACACATCACCAAACACATCTCACTGGGGACTGCTGTTCTGTGCTCTTGATAAATAGGGGTCCTGCCCGGGGTTACCCACGGGGCTCTGTGCCTGCTGCCAACCCTGGTGCCGACAAGCTTTCAGGG
Organism: Entomyzon cyanotis; assembly: GCA_024500445.1. NCBI lineage: Eukaryota > Metazoa > Chordata > Aves > Passeriformes > Meliphagidae > Entomyzon > Entomyzon cyanotis. The sequence goes on from JAKEPQ010000746.1 coordinate 1,098,855, forward strand.
GAATTAATAAATAACAGGCGAGAGAGAGGGAAAACGCTTTTTTGCAACTTCTGCCAAAACTTTTTTCCAGCGCTGGCTGCAGAGCCCAGCCCTCATGTCCTGGGATAAAATGGTTGGCTGTGATAGCATCATCTCTCTGGATGACACTGCAGGCTTTGGTGCAAAGCTGGTGACTGCACTGTATTAAATCTCATTGCAATAATCAAAATTCATCTTCTCGCCATTGCAGCAGCATCTCCTCCCTCTGTTCCAGCAGCTGAACAGTCCCCACTGGGTGACACAACAGTGGTTATTTGCCATCCATGGCATTTCCCCTAAACACATCACATGGGGTGATGTGCAAAAAGGGATGAGAATGCCATGGCATGTGGCAGGCAGGGACAGGAAAGGGACATGGCTACAGTGTTTGACCACAGTGGATGCTCTTCAAAATGCTGCTCTCAGGCCTCTAAGTAACACAATTCGGGCATGGAGCGAGTCAGGTGTTTCCATGTGCCCTGTGGAGCCAAGGCTCCAGCTCCCACACAGCTCTAGGAGGATGCAGGTCCCTGCATGCCAGTGTCTGTCTGTCCTCCCCTCACACTGGTGACAGGAGCAGGGGGATGCAGGACCTGTTTGCAGTCACACTCCCTCTGCATGCTGCCTCACACCAGGGCTGCCACAGCCCTTCAGCACTTGCAAACCAGCAGCTGAACAACGTGAGGCTCAGCTCCTCCAAGATCTGCTCCCCCCCAGGACAGCTGAGGCTTTTGGGGAGGTTTTTCCTTACTGCTTTTCACTTTCCTCAATAGGTTTTTGTAAAACGTGCTGCTGGAGGGATGCTGGAGGGATGCAAACTTCCACTGCCAGCCTGGATCACTTCCTTCACCAAGGGAAACACTACAGCCCTTGTAGCTCTGCAAACTGCACATCTCCCCCATCACACCAGGGCACCCTGAGCTTCAGCTGAGACCCCAGACCCCAGGAGAAAAACAAAAGGGAAATTCTCCCCCCATCCCTTTGCAATACAGGGCAGCAACACTGGCAGCTTCCCTCTGCTCTTCAATTTCTAAAGCGTGACACACGGACACGTATGAAAAAACAGGAGAGAGGGGGAAATAAAAACAAAAAGCGAGGCAGCAGAGCTGTAAAAACACGTGGAGATTCCAGCACTGGAAGGTGCAGCACTGCTCTCCTGCAGAGCACCCCACAGCTCAAGGGAAGACTTGGCCCATGGGGACACATTCCTCTGCCAGCACCCAGCCAAGGTAGCTCCACACACAGATTACCCTACAAGGGCAGCCACGGCTGCAGGCGTCACTCCCAGCCCTGCTGTGCCAGGGAGAGGGATGGCTGCCTCCTCCACAGGGAACACAGGCAGCTGCAGCAGCCCCTGTGCTCCTGGGGGAGTTCAGGGGTTCCCTCATACCCAGGTGGATGGGGAAAAATGAGGGTGAGCAGCTCCTTTTTGCTATATGCTGGAAGGTTTTGTTTTGTTTTTTTGATGGGACATGGAGATTGTGGTTCCTGCAAATTTTGGACTGTGTTGGATGCACAGCTCCATCTGCTCCTGGCAGGGAGTGTGATGCCCTTTTCACTGCACTGCCACCTCTGCCATCCACTCACCTCTGGGAGGATGCTGAAGCCTAAAGCTGATGCCAGCTTTGCAGAGAAGTGGCCAAAACTCCCTTGGTGGTGGAGATGCTCACCTGCACATCAGCTGTGGCAGCAGGAGACTGCAGGGCACTGTGCTGCCCATGGCAAAGGGGACAGGGACCCAGTGGGGACAGGAAGAGGGTGAGGGGGCCACCACCTTGCACCTCCTGCAAAATCACCCCAGGGGCTGCTATCCTCACTGGGCACAAGGGCAAAGAGCTGCATAAGTGCTAATGCAACAAAAAACACACCAAGCCAACTCCTGAGCATTCAAACTCCTGATTTTCAGCAGCCCTGCTGCTGTCAGGACACATGTGTAGTTCTGTTGCAGAAAGCACCTGTGATGGTGATTTGCCCCTGCTTTTCCCACAGCCCAGGTGAAGAAAGGTGATGCTCAGCACCCAAGAAAAAGGTGATGCTCAGCACCCAGGAAGGACCTGCTGCTGAGCGCACTGAGAATGAGCACAGCAGCAACTCCAACACCTGCAAGGGGTTTGCTTTGAGATGGTGAACATGAGGAAGTCCAGGGATGGTGCAGAAGGGGAGCAGGGTGGCCTCAGCAGTGGGCTGATGGTGCACAGAGCACTGGGGTTATCTCAGTGTCCTCTCTAGGTTTGCTACTTCTTGAGAACCACTCAGAAAAGAGACTTCTGCAAGGCCTTGGCACAGATGCCTGGAAACCTTCCTCCTGCATACCACAGGGTTCAGAAAGAACAAACACTTGAATGCATAGAGCATGGAAAATATTAAAGATACTACAGCAAGAGATCCCTGAGGGTGGTCAGCCCTTGTGAGCTTGCCAGCATGTGACAGACCCCTGAGAACATCTCCATGCTCCTGAGCAGAACATCTGCAGTTCACACCAAGCCAGCCTAACTCAGCCATGCACATTTACTTGCTCTCACACTCATATTGCATCCCAAAATTGAGACAGCAGGAATCTCAGAGGGGCCAGGAAGGGATGAAGGCAGCCAGATATGCAGAGCATGTGAGATGAAAGGCTGGATGTGAACAGGGTGATGGGGAGAAGGAATGTAAAGCACTGAGACCACAGTGAGAACTGAAGAGTCTCAGCTTTCTGCCACTTCAAGGACAAGGAAAATCCAGCATAATGGAAACAACTTATCTAAATATCATCAAAGGAGAAACTTTTCCGTGCAAAACCTGAATCAGCAGAACTCACAGATACACATTTGCATTCCTCAGCTGAACACCCTTGGCCATCCCTTGGAAAGTCCCACACTGGAGACCATCCCCTCATGCTGCCTTGCAGAGACCAAGTGGCAGCCTGGCCTCTGGCCAAAACTGCCACCAAACAGCTCCTTCACAGGCTTGTTAGACCTCCTTTTGAAGCAAAACACAGATGCTGCTGTGGGAAATGAGATCCTGTCTGGTCCCTGGGCTCTGTTATTGTGTCTCTGATATATGAGCCACGTTCACCCAGACACATTCCAAGCAGGTCCCCATCACACACGAGCAAGACTCTGCAGGAAGCACGGGGGACATGATATTCAGGGATGAGAGATGTAAGGAAGCCAACCCTTGCTCTGGAGTCTTGCAGGTATTCAATTGGTCCTCCCCACTCCACTTGGGTCTTACTGTCCTGAGAATGCCTGGTAAAAAAAATCACAAGACCACATATAAAAGTGGTTTTTGGAGGTTTTTCCCTTTGCTTTTCAAGGCCCAGAGGAATCAGGAAGATGAAGAGTTTCAATTACTTCTTTCAAGTCTGATGATTCAAGCGTGGTGATTTTGCCCCACAGCCATGATTGAAGAGCTGCATGGGAAACCCTGGATCCATGAGACAGAGCAACCTGTGAGCATCAGCAGCATCGTGACCATGAGCCTGAGGGAAGCTCAGAGGATCTGGAACACTGGGAGTGTGGCATGGGAGGGGAAAACACTCTGAACTGGTATGGTGGCACTTGAGAGGATTGTGTGCCTCCCAGAAACCTCACTGTGCTCAGAGCTGTGCAGGCAGAGCCAAAGAAAAGCCCTTCCTCCAACAGTGCTGAGATTTTATAGAGAAATACAAAGTGTGGGAGAAAGACAGACTCAGCCCCAGATCACAGATGGTGAAGTGAAGACTCAGGGCATGCATGGGATGCAACAGCCAGGAGCTAACCAGCTCTCCTATACCCCAGCCCGGTGCCACTCGGTAGAACTGTTCCCACAGGCTCATAATCATGGGATAACACTGACCTGGGTGTCTGGTGAGAGATGCAACAATTCAATGACAATAAGCTAGAAATAATTTCTATCTGGTCTGTAAAAACAGGAGCCCCTGCACCTCCTCTGTTTCTCTGAGCAATTGTTGAGCTTCTGCACCAGCTCAACACACAAAGAAAGGCTGACAAGAACACCACCTGCACACTGGACACATTGATGGGGAGGGAGACCAGTTTGTGATCATTTCCTGCCTGCACTACTTTCCCATCTCACATTTTCAGCTATTTGCAAAGCTCTGCTCCATGAGAAGCCAAATGAAATTACAATGTCCCAAATCCCTCCTTGACAGAGCTGGCCAGACCTGCCTTCAGCCTGGAAAGGCATGAGTGGCTTTGCATAGATTTTCTGGGTTATTATTACAAGCTGAAAGGAAAAGGAAGGGTTTGCTATACCAATGGTTGCCTAATGGTTTGAGCATGGTGATGGTGTGGAAGGACATCCAGTCCTCACACTCAGATTGTTCCCAGAGCTTCCCTGAGCAAGGATAGTGCCTTTCCTGCCCTTCTTCTCCCTGCTATCACTGTCAGGGTGAGCACACCCCAAAACATGAATAAAACCTGTTTTCTGGAGAGGAGCCATCCCTGTGGCAGGCAGAGCACTGCTCAGCAGCCCTGGGCCCACAGCCACCTCTGGGAAAACCCGTGGGCTTAACTCGGCACCGAGATATCCCCCACAGCAACATCTTTCGCAAGAAATGAAAGAAAAGATGATATCATCTCTTTGGAGGGCTGCCCGAAAACATGCTGTGATTTACAGCACAGAGCCCAGGAGCACACAGGAACTGCTGCCCCAGTGTCACAGGAGCTGCTTCCACTCCGGGTGTGCCAAGGGCTGCATCCTGAGAGCTGCTGGCCAAGGACATCCCTAGTAAAACCACTTTATAAGGTGCTCAGCTCTCAGTTGATCTTAGCACAGAGGCTGCCAACACAAAATAAGGATGGACGGAGAGGCGTGGAAATATGGGAGGACAAAAGAAAGGGTTTCTGCTAGAAATCAGTGTTTGATTTGTTTTGCTTTAGAAGCAAAGGAATCCAGCTCCTGGAGGTTTGAGAGGAGTTGCATAAATAACCTGTGGCAGATTTATCCTGTGCTCCAGCTCCAAAGGAAGCATTTCAAGCAGATGCAAGTACCAACTGCTCTGCCAGGCGTGGCACCAGGAAGGAAGGTGGTAGGAGAAAAATCCCCTTTGCACAGGAAAGGTGGGTGAACATGCAGGTGCAGACATCACACGAGCAGAGGGGTCCACAAAGCCACCAGGAACCCCAAGCAAAGTGCCACAGAGCCACCCTAAGCCAGGGTGGCGCAGACCATGCTCACCATCCAGGTGGTTGCGGGAAAGGTACTTGAGTCCTTCGTCCAGTAGGATCACAGGCAGGGAGATCTTCATCACAACCACCCACTGCGGCCAGCTCAGCGGGGTCACCTGGAAGATGAGCTGCAGGGTGGAAAGTATTTGGACATGTTAATAGGGCAGCAGGTGGAATATTGTGTTGTTTTAAGGGTCACCTTGTTGTATGGCAAAGGTTAGAGGGGATCATCTCAGGTAGAAGGAGGGAGGAGCCAGACAGCCCAAAGAGGAGGATTTCTTCAAGGTCTGTCACACCCCAAGGTGGCTCTTGGCCAAGATGAGTAAAATATTATGTCCTTCACCTCTCCTGCAGATGGGGAAAGTGAGGCACAAGGTAGGACTGTGTGTCTATGTGCTCATAGGTGCTTAGCAGGGGACAGGGGACAATGTAGTCTCCTGGGCACAGAGACACCTTCATCTTAAGCACCTCTGGGCACCAACCGAGGCATCCCCAACCTTGAAAAGGAAGGAGACAACTCCAAAAGGGGCTGAACTACCTTCTGGAGATACCAACACCCCTCTGCATTGCCCACAGGGAGAGCCTTCATGGGGCAGAACAACTTCTACTTCCTATGCTGGGCTGAGTCATGAGACCTTATCCTGAGGGCACCTACTGGGGACAACCATCCTGGAAGGTTCCAGACCCAAAGATTGCTCCAGGGATGTCCTCACCCACAGGGGGAGCAGAGGCAACAGAGGGCACTCACAGGCATGGGCTTGACATAGAGGATGAGGAAGTGCAGAGCCATGGACATGATGATGGCCCCCAGCAGCCAGATGTTGAGCCATGGTGGCATCCGCAGCAGCGACTGGTTCTCAGAGACACTGTGAAAGTGAGGGGACAGCATTAGCCCCAGAAACCTCCTGCTGGGAGTTCCATTCCCCTCCAAGGCGAGGCTACATGCTATATCCTTTCTTTTCCAGGCTGTTCATCTTCAGGCTTTGCTGAGAATTGGATCTGGATGCCCAACACAACCAGCCATGCATGGATTAAGCCAGTCATTAATGACCAAATCACTACTGAATGCAGATCCAGTCCTTCCTTCACTGCTCTCAGCAGCAGCACACTGCCCTGGAGAAGTTTCTTTATGGAAAACCCAGTGGTCCCCTGTGAGGATGCTCTGAACAGCTCTGCTGAGCCAAAGCAAAGCCCTCTGCCCACCCACAGATGCACAAAGAGACCCTGCCCAAAAATCAGTCATGCACAGAGCAAACAGAGCAGCCCTGCAGCCACCACACCTGTTCAGGGCATTGCACATTTCGATTGTCACCAGCACAGACAGAGCCATCGTCGTTGGGTATCGCGACTCGAAGATCTCACAGTCGATTCCTTCAAAGATGGGGTTGTCCTCAGTGCACCTCATGAAGTTCCTCTGTCAGCACAGGAAACTGCTGGTAAATACACAGCAGAGCAGCAGGAAAGGCAGGAGAGAGGAGGAAGAGTCGACTGGTTGGGGGGCATGTGAGGAACTGGATTGCTGTTAAATATCCCACAGTTCAGAGGAATCAATTAACTGCCTGCAGTGACCCAGCTCCTGCTGGGGTTGGGTTTGGGGGTATGGCTGGACAGGGGCTCTGAGGCTCTCAGGTGCAGTGAGGAAGGAGTTTGAGCACACATATCTCCATCAGAAATCCACCTTGCATTGTACACATGCCATTGGGATGTGACAGCACTTGCTTTCCCCCCACCCTGCAGTTTTCACATTAGCTACAGCAATGTAATGTGAGAACAGGAGCTACTTTCAGCTTCTCTGAATCAAGCTTTCACTAGCATGCTGGTGGCTGGCAGAAGCAAGGCTGAAAACACAAGCCTGAGAGAGATTTGCTTCTGTTTTAAATTACTGCTTTCTCCACCAGAAATCTGGGAATGCTACAACCACCACAGAGGAAAGGCAGATGAAAGAGCCCAACACCTGAATGCACTCCCTCACCCATCTGCTCCAGTGCCAGCCTGCTCCCCTCCTGACTCACCAGCTGATGGAAGGACATCTGCGGTCCCTCGGCGTCATACAGGAACCACCAGGTCGCTGCGCCCACCGTGGCCAGCCCCACGTACACTGCACCGAGAGAGACACCCTCAGCCCTGCCCCAGAGAGGGCTCCTGCCCCAGGGCACCCAGGCACACCCTAACTCTGCCCACCTGCACCCACAGCACTCACCTCCGACAGCCAGGTAGCGGAAGAAGAGCCAGCCGCTGATGAGGGGCTCCTTGGGGTTGCGGGGCTGCTTGTCCATGATGTCCAGGTCAGGGGGGTTGAAGCCCAGAGCGGTGGCCGGCAGCCCATCTGTCACCAGGTTCACCCACAGCAGCTGCACAGGGATGAGGGCCTCGGGCAAGCCCAGGATAGCTGTCAGGAAGATACTGAAGGGGAAAAACAAGAGGTAAGAAGTTAGACAAGCTCTGGGTAGCCAGAGAAAAGGTCTGTGTCATGCAAGGGGGAAAGAGCACCTGGATCCAAAACCCCAAACTGAATAGTCACCCCAAGTGCAGATGAACCTGCAGCCCCTGACCAGGAACCTGAAAACCAGCACTGAATTTTGCAGCTAAAATTTGTTCCTGTTGCTATTAAAATTTGCTTTACAGTCGTAACCCAACTATTGATGTCCCCGTGGCCACAGATGTTCCCATTCCCAGCACAAACACCCATGCTGAAATGCAAGGGCAAAGGATGCCTAAGTGATTCCAAGGTTGTGCTCATGTTGCTGAGGACTGAGAGGGAGCAGCAGGGGCAGGGAGAGCTGTGACCAGTGACAACAGCCTGTGCACAGATATCTGCACCTGGCTCAGGTGCTGGCATGGGATTAAACAGGCAACACTTTAACAAAACATGTCCAGAAGGGTGGCAGGACTGTAAAACTACAAAAGAAAAATCTCCCTGGTCCTGGGGAATGAGACATGGCTCATGTTTGGTGAGCCAAACATAGAATGAGACTGCTCTGTTTGGTGCCCAGGGGTACCAGTTTGGGCATTACATGCTGCCAGGGGCAGGGGACATGGACAGGACTGCAGGTCACCTGCAGGTCATCTGTCACTGGTGCCCAGGGCAGGAGGCTCTCACCAAACGACCTCCCCAACGTTGGAGGAGATGAGATAGCGGATGAACTGCTTCATGTTGTTATAGATGGCTCTTCCCTCCTCGACAGCCGACACGATGGTGGAGAAGTTGTCATCGGAGAGCACCATCTCGGCAGCTGATTTGGCAACAGCCGTGCCCGACCCCATGGCAATGCCAATCTCTGCCTTCTTCAGCGCCGGGGCATCGTTGACGCCGTCACCTGTCTACACAAAGCCATAATTAAGGGTGCAAGGGATTGGGCCGGGCGGGGAGAAGGGGACAGGGGGGTGGCAGGATGTCCCCGAGGGCTCACCATGGCTGTGATCTCATTGAAGGACTGGAGGTACTCGACGATGCGGGATTTGTGTGCCGGCTCCACGCGGGCGAAGCACCGAGCCTCGCGGCACGCCTGGCGCTGCTCCTCGGGGGACAGCTCGTCGAACTCCCGGCCCGTGTAGGCCTTGCCTGACACGTCCTCAGTCTCTGAGAAGATGCCAATCCGGCGGCAGATGGCCACCGCCGTGCCCTTGTTGTCACCGGTGATCATGATGACGCGGATGCCGGCCTTGCGGCACATCTCGATGGAGGAGGTGACCTCCTTGCGGGGAGGGTCCAGCATCCCCACGCAGCCCACGAAGGTCAGGTTGTTCTGGGTGGGGGAAACACACCCCAGACCCACATTAAACCTTTGGGATTCATTCACTTCCCTCCCTGCTGTGAAACCACCGGGATTTCCTCTGGGAGGAAACTTTCAGGAGGTTTGCTACCGACTGCCCCAACAAAGATGCAGCTCCAATCCAACAGGATACATCAATTCTCTGCTGCCCCTCACACCTTTTTACTTCACTCCCCTCCTCCCCATCCCTCACAGTGGTCTCCAAGCCCTTCTCAGGAGTCACTCCATGGAAAAACATGCCCAAGTGAGATGGGGCTTGTTATCATTAGGACCAGCCCCCGGGGTTTGCAGAGGATCTGAACCATTACACTGCCCATAGAGAAACCAAAGGCAAAATACTGCTGGGGCAGCTGAGAGTCTATGGGGAAGCTTTGGGAAAAAGGGAGAAAAGGCAGAAAGCTCCTGGCCAAAGCTCCGGTGCCATACCTCATAGTGGATGAAGGCGGCCGAGTCGTGCAGCTGCATGGTGTCCCTGCGGACAGGCGAGTCGTGGGTGGCCAGCGCCAGGCAGCGCAGGGTGTCGATGCCCATGCCCCAGTCCCGGATCCTGCCCAGGATCTTGTCCCTCACCGCGGGTGTCAGCGGCACCTTGGCAGTGCCCACGCGGACGTGGGTGCAGCGCTCGATGACGCTCTCCGGGGCACCCTGCGGAGGAGCAGAGAGCTCAGGGGCTGCAGGGAAGCTGAAGGATGGGCAACTCTTGCCAGCACCACAGGGAAGGCGCCAAGTTTGGGCAGAGGAGGAGGGAATCTCCCCAAAACTCCAGCAGGCACCGCTGGCCCTGCGGCTCAGGGCACTAGATGGCAGCCTCCAACCGAGCACACCCCGATCTCAGCCCGGAGCACCAACCCGCACCAGGTCACCGAGAGCAGGATCTGCTGGAGAGCCAGCTGACCCCTGTAAAACCTGCATATCTGCCCCACAGATCCTCGCTCCGACCTGGAGGGCATGAAGGCTGTAAATCTGTGCGGAATAAAATGTGGGATACTCAGCAGATGCTTGCGATGCTTTTGCAATCCAGGAAAACATCCTGAATTTCAACATCCTAGCATCTCACTCCAGCCCTTCTAACCTTACAAAGGACCCTGACATTGTTCTTTAATATAAAACTTGCAATCCTTCAATTGCACCTCTTGAAAAGCTCGCCCAGGGCCACAGATCCAGTGGCTTCAGAGGGTCCCAGCCTGCCCTGGAGGGCAGAGTTCACCTACCCAGATCATCTCCCAGTGGGAACAACAATATACAAATCTTCTCAGAGTCAGCAGGGGGAAATTCCACCACATCTCTTCTCTTGGGAAGAAAATGCCCTATGAAACACTACTTTATTTCTGGTTACAGTGGAAAACTGGACATCATCCTTTGGGCATTACTGGCATCCAGAGGGTCCAAGCCTTTAATAAAGGCAAGTGCCCAAATTCTGCACAGGGGCAGCTCTCCCTTGCCACAGCACCAGCACACTCAGCACCTTTTCCTCCCTCTAAATCATCTCACCCCCATTCTTTCCTAATGAATATGGCAAAGACTCATCTCCTCCCTGACCCCACTTGCTGGATCCTGGATCCCGGAGCAGATACAGTGGGATGGGAACCACAGAGCATCCTCACAGCCCCATGCAGCAAGGGCCAAACCCTGCTGGGTATGCAGGGGAAGGAGGACCCTGCAGGTGCTGAGGCCCTTTGCCCTACCTTGACAAACATCTTGCTGCCAGCAGAGTTGTTGCCAGGTCCGGTGGGAGTGCAGTACACAGACATGGACTTGCGATCCCGGGAGAACTCCAGGGTGCACTCCTTCCTCATCAGCTGCTTGATCACCTGTGGGGACAGGGCTGGGCTGAGCCTGGACATGCCAGGGACATGCCAGGGACACGCCAGGGACATGTGCTCTCCACCTTGGCTGACAACCCTGCTGAGCCCCCGTGTCAGGAGGAGAAAGGCCAGGAGGGATGGAGGGGGCTAAAAGCTTACAAGCTTTCCATATCAGAAAGGAGCCAGGAGATTTATTATAACCTGCACAGACCTATCTGGGGACAAATGCTAGAACAGAGAGATGTTTGAGCAAGTAAAGACATTGTAGGATCTAAAGCTGAGGAAATCAGACCCAAAATAAAGTGTATTTTCACCAGGAGGACAGGGAGACACTGAAGAGCTGGAGTAGGGGAATAGCCAGCACAAGATATTTTCTTATCAAAAAAAGATGTTTCCAAGGAGTGTCACTGGGGCAGGAAAGGCTCAGGGGAATGGGGTTTGATTCATGCTGGAGGGCAGCTCCTCAGTGCCAAATGGGCACCTAAAGAGAACTCCAAGCTTCCTCATCTGCAGCCAGAGCCCTGGCTATCACTGAGAGGATCTCTCCTGGCTGAGCAGGGACTGGACTGAGTTGGAGCCTCAGGAGTCAGCTGCTCCAAAGGTCCATATAGGTTGGCCCTCAAGGCCCTGGCATCAGCCCCCCAGGGTCACTGCACCATCCTGTTCCAAAAACAGCTCACCCTGAGAGCCAGGAAATCACAGATCAGTCCCTTAGATCATGGCAGGTATTTATTAACCAAACAACAGACATCCTAAATGCCTCCTCTCCCTCCAGTGCTGGAGCTCACAGGGGTCTCTCCCCACTCACCGAATTGCAGGCATTGGCTCTCTCCACCTTGGACAGTTTGCTGAGGTCCGTGTTGAAGACATTCATCTTCTCCACCAGGCACGTCAGGGCTGTTTCAGTGGCTTCCCCCACCTTCTCATAGACTTTTTTTGGACTAGAGGGCAGAAAAATAGAGCTTAAGCTTTAGAGCTCATCCTCTACACGCTGCTGCCACCACAGACGCTGTCACCCACCTCACCAGAGTGTCCCCTTGGGATGAGCTGAAGCCAGGGATGGGGATCCCAAGTGACAAACCTTACTGGCTTTGCTCTGAAGCACAGCAGGAGCATCCCCCCACCCCAGCCTAGCCCTGGTGCCCCCAAACCTCGTTGTAGTCCAGCGAGGAGTCATTGCAGAGGGCACAGATGGTGGCCAGCTCCACCAGCCCGTCGTACTGACCACACTGCACTGGCTGCTCGTCCTTCAGGCTGCAGGCAGAAAACAACACCAGCTTCAAATACACTGAGCCTGTCTACAGATCCCTTCTAGGGGGATGGATAGCCATGGTATCACTCTTGTAGAAGTGGAAGAAAGAGCTCAGTTAAAGCCCCAGTGTTGGTAATAAATCCTTGGGTTCACATTTTGTGCTTTATGAAATGGGGCAGGACTAAACTGCAAATAGAATATCACAGGAGGCAAATAAATTCTAGAAGTGGCCCAGAATAAAGGGGGCTGTAGAGGAGTTCAAAGGAGCAAGCAGGGGCTGCCAATGGGCTGATGAGGAAGGTGATGGACCAGAAAAGAGGCAAAGAAATTCATGCTAACATCCATTCCTGCAGGGTTTTTCTTTTGCTGGGGATCTGGAGGAGCTGTGGAACCAACAGCAAGTCCCTTCTCCTCCCTGTGATGCTGCTTCACACTCCATAGGGAACCCATGGGAGCATTTAAGAGCAGCAGAGAACTTTAACAGCTGCACTGCTGAGACTGCTTCCAAGCAAGTGGTGAACTGTAGTCTTTGCTTCCTAAATAGCAGCTCTTTGCTATGGAAAGGAGTACAAATGTCCTGGAAAGGAGCAGCCCCGAACACTCCAGGCAAGCCAGATGCTTCTCCTCGCCTGGTGGTAGGAATGGCAGCAGTGGTTTTGAAGGAAAAGAAAAAATTTTCCTGCTTCCAGCAGAGGTAACTGCAGGTTAGAGCTGTATAAACCCAGCCGGTCATCTGCTTGCTGGAAAAATAATTTGTCAGGCATTTACTAGGATCAGCTTATTCCACTGTTGGTTCCCAATGGAAAGAACATTTTGGAGCCCTTGTTACAGCTCAGGAGCGGAAAACAGGGAGCAGCCAAGAAAATCTGAAAAATCTGTTTGCTGAGGCAGATGAAGCCACACTGGGCTGCAAGTGGGAAAGGAGATCCACTGCCTGGAGGTGCTGCCTGGCCCTGGACTCATGGGAAGGACAGTGGGTGGAGGAGGGAGCTGTGGACACTCTGGATGGGTTTCAGTATTCGAGAAGGTGGAAATACCAGGTATGGCTTTTGCAGCATGTGATCCCCTGGACATTGCCAGTGAGGGATGGGAGGATAGATAGTGCAGAGCCAGGTGAGACCCATGTGCTGGGAAAACATCAGCAAAGTGCTGCTGGCTGGGTGCTGTGGGAGCAAACCCAAGGTCCAGCATGAAATATCCACCTGCCAAGGCCAGGCTGAAGCAAACAAGCATTTCACCAGCACTGGGGGATTGGGGGTTCTCTCCACGACACCTCAGTGAGCCCACAGATCCCTCTTGATACACAATACAGGCACAGGGCAGAAGCAAAACTCAAGAGTAACACAAATTGTTGCAGACCAACATAATGGCCCTGAATGCTGTCCCCAGAGGAAAGGGGACACTCAGCTTCAGAGGCTGGCAGACACAAGTTCACCCCCTCAGCCCTCCTTAATTTTAATTGAAATGCACTGATTGACACCAGCTTATGACCTGGCTCAGTTTCTAATGGAGATTCCCAGCCAAGGATCGAATTGGCTCTATAAATATTCATGAAATTAAGTCTGAGGCTGGGATGAATTACAGCTGCTCCATGGATGAGCAGAAGGGACTGTGGTGACGAATGTGTCTGGGATCACAGAGCAAAGCAAAGAGGAGCAGAGAGTGCTCCCACCACCAGCTGAGCTTCTCATCTGCCTCCCTCCCCGCTTTCTCCACACTGGGGACAATCATCTCTTTCTGAAGGAAGGGGAGTGAATAAATACAACAGCAGAAAATCCTGAATCTGTGACAATGCTCCAGGGAAAAGCCTCCAGCTTCTATTCCCTGGGCACAGCTGCAGCTCTGCAAAGGCCATGTCTGCCCTGAGACACACCCTGCCATCAGCAGCATTGTGCTCTGGGCACAGCAAGCCATCCCTGCCATGGACACAGGGCTCAGGGAGCACTTTCCTGGTGGGGTTTCAGCTGTTTGCAAGTCCCTTTAACCATCGCTGGACAAGCTGCTGGCCCTGCATCCTGCCTGGAGAAGGGGCAGCAGTTCTGGTCAATACCCAAACTGAGCAGGCTCCAGAAATTTGGAGAGTCATTGTGTACAGCAAAAAGCCTCGTTTGTCACTATTCCCATACTTGCCATCTTCTCTGGTTCACAGCTGGGCTCGTTTTGTCAGGATTGCTGATGAGGGAAGAGCCGAGTGTGTGGGAGCCAATTTGCTGAGCAGGGGGAAGGCTGAGCTGGGGCAAGCATCCCCCAAACTGAGTGGGGCAGGAGCTGAATGTGAGGGACAGTGAAACAACTGCCCTGTGCCCCATGGACAGTGAAGGACAGTCTCTCACCCATCCCTTGCAAGCCCAGCATGGCCAAAAGACAGTGCCCAGTGGGTATCCCCGTGGACAGGGCTGCAAACCACCATGGAAAACCCTCCTTTATCCCCAGCTGTGGCCACGAGCCCAACCCTCCCACCTTCCCCCAGCTGTGCTGCCAGCCCAGGGCCACCCTGTGTCACTCACATCTGTCCCTCGGGGGTGTAGGTGGAGCCAGTGATGCTGAACTCGTGCAGGCTGCACTGGGAGCCTTCCACCCTCTCCATGATGAACATCTGCCAGGGGGAGAGGTGAAAACAGAGCATTAGGCAGCAAATTTTTGGTACAACCCTCGTGCCCAGCCTGGAAACTCACCAACTGGTGCTGTCCCAGTGCTGGCCCTGCTGGCACCAGGCTCAGCCCCTCCCTGGTCAGCCAGCACTCCTGCCTGTCCCCAAATCCTTCCAGATCTGCCCTGCCTTTTTTCATGTTCTCCTCTGCCAGCTCTTTCTTTCCATTGGAGAGGAGAGACACCGAGGCTGTTCCTGAGAAGGTGCCTGTGTTTTTCTTGGAGCAGAGAAGGAGCTGGGTCAAGGTTTCCACTCCTGCCCTGGAAAGCCTCTGCAGGGCAGGATCTGAGCAGCTGCCCCTGCCACCCCTTCCCAGGCAGCTCTCAGCCACCAGCCTTGTGCCTTGCTGGGACCACAGCTCAGCTCAGTAATAAAGCCCCAGTGAGCCATTAAAATCCCCCACACTCTATTTTTAGTGATCTTTGCCTTTCAAACCCTTTCCAGTTTCTCTTTGGCTGCTAAAATGAGACAAATCCCTCAAATCCTAAAATGAAATTAAAATTCCCCTGTTCCCAAGCTTAGTTCCCCCTTGTCTCCTCCCAGCACAGCCCACCTTTGAGGGCAGCCTCCCCTGGGAGCCAGAGCAGGACCTGACCCCTGCCAAGGAGAAAATTCAGCAATGCTCCTTTCTGCTTACTCATTATTTATGACCCACACTGAAGCCAAAAAGCAGCATAATAAATAAATAAATAAATAAATGGTTTGGTGAATGCATTTCCCTGGCTGCAGGGAGCAGCCAGGAGGGAATTTGGCTGCAGGGAAGTGCTGCTCTCCTCAGCTCCGCGAACTTGCTCAGTGCCTCCAGAAAGCAGGTGCAGGGACAACTGTCCCCCTCCAACCTGTCTCAAAATACTTCTTTTTTCCACTGTTTATTTTCCTCTGGTTATTTGAGATGTTCCCCAGGAGAGGGAAGCAAGAGATGCTGGAGAAAATCAGGAGGCATCACTCAGCACCAGAGATGCGACAGCTCCGGGTACCACCCACCTCTCTGCCCTCCTCGTTTCCTCTGGCAACAAACAGAGGTTAATTTGCTGTTATTATTAATTATTGCTAATAAGACAAGGACACCTGGTCAGTGCAGCTGTGCTGGCAGGTGGGTGTGAGCCTCCCACACACAGAAGGTGTCCCAAGGTCTGAGTTTAGGGCCAAGCCAAGCAGTAAAGGACACACTCAGGGGAGAACATTCATGGCATGGTTAGCCCCAGGACACCTCAGTGGGTTTTCTCACCTCCCTGTTTTACAGGTTTAGGCAAACCAAAGGAGCAGGTTCAAAGAATGCATCTCCTGTGTGAGTAATTCTGAGCCCAAAACAACTTCCCCATGGCTTCCCAGCAATTTGCAGATATCCCATTTACTGGGCTATTGCTCTCAGCTCCTTTCCCAGGGTCCATCCTGCAGGCTCCTCAGCATCCCTCAAAGGTTTTGAAGAAAATAATGAGCCAAAGAGAGCTGTCCCAGGTCCTCTTGAGGCACTGGGCTGCTCTGGCTGTGGGTGTAAACTCAACAAAGAGAGCCAAAACACATCCTATCGCCTTTAGTGACTGAAATCCCCCAGAAATGACAGACCCAGAACCCGAGGTGAGGCACCCAGTCTGAGACAACATCCAAAGGGATCTTTGAAGGCTGAGCACCCTTCATCTCTTTTTGAGACATCTAATGGCATCAGCCTTCCAGAGAGCCAAAATCTCCTGGCCTCTTCAGAAAACAGACTCCTGAAACACCAACCAGACTCTTTTATTAAAAAAGCTGAAAGCACCCACCCCAGCTACTGATGGTTTGGCCTGATATGGGTCTGTTTGTTTTCAAATGCTCATGGCTACAAAACAATTATTACTTTCACAATAGCGTCTTTCTTATTAAAGAAGGGAAAAGGGAAATAAAAAAAAACATTCCAAGCCCTTTATTTTTCCATGCCTTTTAAAAAAAGGTGCTACATAACCCACAGCGACCAGAGGTTATATCAAATTTCCTGCTGCTCCCAGCTTGCGTGACTGGCCGAGTGTGGGGGTGGCTGGGGCATTGCAAAGGTGTTTGCAGGGTTTTGGTGTGACCAGAGAATCATGGAATGGTTTGGGTTGGAAGGGACATTAAAGCTCATCTTGTCCCACCATAGGCAGGGACACCTTCCACTATCCCAGGTTGCTCCAAGCCCCAGTGTCCAGCCTGGCCTTGGACACTGCCAGGGATGCAGGGGCAGCCACAGCTTCTCTGGGCACCCTGTGCCTCCCCACCCTCACAGGGAAACATTTCTTCCTCATATCTAATCTAAATCTCCCCTCCTTCAGTGTGAAGCCATTCTCCCTTGCCCTGGTGCTCCAGACCCTTGTCCAAAGTCCCTCTCCAGCTCTCTTGGAGCCCCTTCAGGCACTGCCAGGGGCTCTAGGGTCTCCCCAGAGCCTTCTCTTCTGCAGGCTGAGCAACCCCAGCTCTCTCAGCCTGTCGATGTTTCGGCAGATTTCCAGGCTGAGAAGTGGGCAGGTTTGTGGGCAGTGGAAACAGTCCAGGGGAAATAGCTGTGTCTTAAGAAGTTAAGAGTAGAACTAAAGTTTCCATCACAAAAATAATATAAATAATATTAGGAGCAATAGAAGGAGGTGGGAATGCTGTGGGTGCAGCTCAGCTGGGGGGCTGCTGACAAGTCAGGCTGCCCAGCCTCTTGTAGGGCACAGTGAACAGCAACTCCAGCATCCAGCCAGGGGAACACAGCCAGCAGCACCCTAGGGCTTTGCTCTGCCCTGAACCTTTTAAAGCCACGCTGGTGATTTGGGAGTTTAATGCAACAGAGAGGCTGGAAGGAAAATGCCACTACATGCTCATGAAAAGTGCACTCTTCCCAAAGGATTCCAGCATCACTCCTCCCCTCCTGCCCCATGGATCCAGCCCAGCAAAGGGCACTGGTGGATGCACCATCCCTGGAGCAGCACATGGCAGCAGCTCATGAGGCAGACAGGTGTGAAGCATTCATCTGCACTACTCTGTATTTTCTGTGTTTCTCTAAAACAACTACCCATCGAGAGGCAGACAAGGCAGGATTGCTGTCAGGAATTGTAAGAGCTGCAATCATCAGTCACTATTCCATCAATCAGCCCATTTTCCTCCTGTGCTGGCAGAAGCCCAGCCAACAGGCACCCACTAGCAATTGGCACAGCCCCTGGGGACCCCCAGCCAGGTGTCCCAGCCATTAGTGACAGGTTTAGATAGACAACAGTGCTGAGCCAAGGCACAGTGCCCTGGAGATTGCAAAGCAAGCAGTGCCTGCACAGCTCCTGGGCAGCTGCACCAGGGATGGGAGTTTGCATGTCCAGACTCTGCTAAAAACTTATGGAAAACAAACTCCTTTCTGCTTTTGTTCCCCGAAACACCAGCAGCCATCTCAGAGACAGCCAAATATCAGTAATCACCTCCTTCTCCCAGACATGGGGGCCAGCATCTTTCCCCCTGAGTCCACATCTCTGCTTCAAGTCCTGACTTTCAAACGCCACCTTCCTGGAAAATTAGGGTATGATGCATAAAAGGGTGCCGCAAGTTTTAGGAAAGCAAGTTGAACATGTGAGAGCAGAGACAGCTGTGATGCCTCTTTGTCCCTTCTCCCTGTGCCAGGCTCCCATTGCTCCTACCTCCATGGTTCTTTGATGGTTGGGAGAAGGCTGCTCCTGGCTCCTCCATGCCCTGGGCTGGGGGAGATGGTGATCTCAGATGACCACACAGTGACACGAAGCACAGGTTTACTCTGATTTACTAAGTGGGTTTGTGGCTTTGTTACTCAACCTGGGGTGGACTTGAGGTCAGAGCAAAAGCCCCAAAACCTCTGCCATCCCAGACTGACCCAGCCTCTGGCACAAAGCACCTCATTTTGGGGGGCTCTGGGGGACACAGCTTCACCCCTGCTGACCACCTGGGGTCCACGAGTGTCCTGCAGAGGTGGCTCAGACAGCACCCTGGCCACGAGACCCCGGCACAGAGCAGGACCCAGGGACACAGCTGTGCCCTAAAAACCTGGCTAAGGGCTTCAAACCAGACCTGAAGCCTTTCAAGAGTCACTTAGCGTGACAGAGCTGATGCCAGCAGTGACACAGTGAGCAGGCCCTGCAGCCAAGCAGTTGTGCTCACCCAATTAACATCCCAGTTAATGAAATCACACTCAATTAATACATTTTCCCAGGTTATCCACAGGCTTTCCTGGCTGTTCCCCCCGTGGCTGAGCTGGCTGTTTGGCACAGGAGCCTGTCCCAGACACACCAAAGGCTGCCCAGCACAAATATTTACAGACCTGCTGCTCTCAGGGCCCCGCCAGCTCCATCCTGCCCACGTCAGCACGGGAATCCCTGTCCATTAAACATTAACAGCCTTGGCACTGCACCCTGGGGCCAGCCCAGCTCCCAGGATTGTGCCCTGGGAGCCAGGATCCAGCCAAGTGAATAAACACATATTGCAATGGCGTTGTGGCGAGAGGGTGGAGGATACTTTGAATTTTGAATTAATTTTTTTGGTTTTGCAAAGTTGCTGAGTTCATTCTGCAAATGAAGACTGATGCCAAAACCCTTGTGTGCCACTGCCCCACTCTGTCCCTCTCCCTGCCTCAGTATCACCATCTTTACTCTCCTGACTGAACCACAGGGGATGGTGGGACTTCTTTTCCAGTTCAAGGAGCAGACCCTCCAGCAGGAAGTGGCTTGGGAAAGCATGATCACTTCTCCCTCTCCTGCAGTGTGCAAAGGAGACCCCAAGCTCTGGAGTCACCCTGTTCTCACTTCACTCCATCACTGGCTCTGAAAATGGGGCTGCTGGGAACCTCCTCCTCATGTGGGACATCAGCAGTTTGGTCCCTGCCTTGTTCCAGCCCTGCCTCATCCTAAATCATGTACAGGGCAAAAAAGCCAGACATTTCCAGTCATCTGCAGTTTGTGCTGAGCTAAACAGTGGCCAAAGCTCCATGGCTAGCTTGCAGCACTGTCACAGCTTCCCCCCACACCATCTGTGTGTCAGAGAGCAGGGACAGTGGCCAGGGCCTTTTCTCCCCACAGCAACACATTTTCCAAGGCTCTCCCATAAAATCGACATGCCAAAGCCATGGAGAAAGCTTTCCCAACACTCACAGATTAACGGGGAAACTGAGAAACACTCAGATGGTCCAGGCTTTCCTAAGTCACCTCTCCACATGGCGAGGCATGTAGGAGCAAAACTCTCTGGTAGTTTAGGAGCCTTTAAAACCCTTCACCCAACCACCCCAGGTCTCCCTCCGTGAGAAATGTTTTTCATGGGTCCAGGCTTTGTAATTTTGCATGGTCCAGGATTTCTCACTGGTTTGATTAAAAGCAAGGGAAAAGAGCAAGAGAGCAGAGGAGGCTGATTGCATTGGCATCTCCAGGAGCTCTGTCTCAACATCACATCCCAGCAGGGACAAAACGTTCCCTGGAAAGTGACCCCTGAAATGAATCTGCAACACAGCACCTCCACAACGGTGTGCTGATAAAACTGAGTTTTCTAATTACCCCCCAAGCCAAGAGAAGCCCTTGATCATTATTAACCATGGTCAGGGCAACCTCGAGGCTTCCCATAAACCCTGTCCCTCCTCACCCCCACATTCCAAACACAACATCTCTGTCCTGGTGAGGACACAGAGCCCATCACCACAGGATGCTCCTGGGCATCCCCTCGTGCTCACCCTGCACACGGACATCTGGTTGGTGGTCAGCGTTCCCGTCTTGTCCGAGCAGATGACTGACGTGCAGCCCAGGGTCTCCACCGAGGGCAGGCTGCGGACAATGGCATTTTTCTTGGCCATCCTGCGTGTGCCCAGAGCCAGGCAGGTGGTGATGACAGCAGGCAGACCCTCGGGGATGGCAGCTACAGCCAGCGCCACTGAGATCTTGAAATAGTAAATGGCTCCCCGGAACCAGGAGCCGCCGTGCACGGGGTCACTGAAGTGGCTGATGTTGATGACCCAGACAGCAATGCACACCAGGAAGATCACTTTGGAGAGCTGCTGGCTGAACTCATCCAGCTTCTGCTGCAAGGGGGTTTTCTCAGGCTCGGTCTCCACCATCTGGTTTCGGATCTTGCCGATCTCGGTGTACACCCCTGTGGCAATAACGATCCCTACAGCCTTCCCAGCTGCAATGTTGGTGCCCTGGGAGGGGAGGAAAAGGGCAGAGTGGATATGTGGGCATGAAACCTCTTGGAAATGGGTTGCTCATTGTGAAAGGAGAACATTACATCTTGGTTGAGGGGAAAATGGGACATCCTGGGTTTTTATATAAACCCACCCTAAGGAGCAGGAGAGCCCTTCCTGTTCCCCCCTGAGGACTTGTCTTCTGCCTGAGAAGTGCATGAGAAAGGAGGAAACCCAAATTTGCAATAGCTCCAGGCCCAATGACAAACCTCTTTCCCATCCATAATGCATCCTACTTGATGGAAAAAAAAGTAAAAAAGTACTCTGAGATCGCCCAAGGTATTTAACGGCCTTATGTGCCACAGCCCAAATGAAATCCAAATGAAGCAGGTCCTTATTTTTATGGATTTGGGGCTCTTTTTATGGATTCAGGTCTTACGTATGCATTCCCTTTTACTGCTCAGAGATCTCCCACATCCACCTGCCTTTTCACTTTGGAAAACCACAGGAGAGCTGGAGACAGGTGCAAGGGACTTACAGAGAAAAGCATGTTCTTCTTGTCCTGGTTGACAGCCCGGGGGTCGGGGATGGGGTCAGCATGTTTGATCACCGACACAGACTCCCCTGCCAAGACAGGAGGGGAGAGATGGACCACCCATGTTCCCTCTCCAGCCTCAACTCATTGCTGTTCCAAGCCTGCATCACACACCCCACACTGCTCTAGAGCAGCACTGTGCCACCAAACCATCCAAACATCCACCATGGGGATGTCAAACCCCACATGTCACCCAGGAAACCCCCAGGCTTTGTGTTCTGCAGGAAGGATACCCAAGCACCAGACACATCTCACCTATGCTGTGACTTTGAGGACCTGGGAAGCTCCAACCATCATCTAAATCCTGCTCTCCCACCTATTTCCCACCCCAGCAAAGCACTTATCCTGGCATCAGCTCCAAAATCTGCCTCCAGGAACATGGCAGAAGGAAGCTGTCTCTGCTCCATGAGGTCCACACGTACCTGTGAGGATGGACTGGTCAACCCGCAGGGTGGTGGAGCGGATTTCGATGACCCGGATGTCCGCTGGCACCTTGTCACCAACTGCAAGGACAAGAGCAGAGCAGCTCCATCAGGTGGGGCTGGCAGCATCCAACACCAATGGAATGGGGATAGCAAACCCCAAACTGTGCAGGTGCACAGCAGCACCCACCCTGGAGCAATGAAGGGTTCTGTACTGGGATGCCTAATTTCTGCATTTAAAGCTTTGTTAAAGCTTCATTTTGTCTGTCTATAATTTATAAGTCTGCCCCCAGTCCAGCCCTTGTGGTGCCCTGTTTGCTGCACTGCATCTCCTTGTTTCACACATCCCTGTTTCTCCTCTTCCCTGCAAACTCCCCCTGCCCCCTCATCTTGCCTCTTCTCTGCAAAACACCCAAAACACCCCTATGGTGGAACATTCTGAGCTTCCTAATGGCAGTCTTTCCCCTGTTTCATGTTTCCCTGGGCTGACTGGGAGCTGTTGACAGTGTCTGTCTTCTGTGTCCAACACAAACAACCATCCCTGGCTCTCCTGGCATGGCACAGGTGAAAGCCACCCCATCCACTTCCAGCTACCCAACGCCACCTCCCAAGGCACAAGTGCTTCCTTAAAAACACATTTAAAGCTGCTTTTCCCTCTGGGTTTCCTCCTCCTGCCTCTTCCTCCTGCTCCCTTATCGACTGGACACCACCACACTCCAACACTTCGGAAATACTGAGGCTGAGGAGCCCTGGCTCCCAGCCCCTCACATCCCTTACACAACACTGCTGGCTTGGCTGCTAATGAGGCTCTCAAATCCCAGATTTAACGAGCTCTTCCTCCCGGGGCTCATTAACCCCCCCCAGAGCAGCAGGAGGGGGCTGGCGCTGCTCCACCAACCAGCCAGTTATTCCAGCTGCAGATCCCAGAGCTCTGGGATGCAGCAGCAACATCTGCCATCCAGCCAGACCTCCCCTGCTCCCTGTCACACCCAGCTAGGGGACACTGAGCTGGGAGGTGTCAGCACAGACCTCCCCAAAACATCCACTTCATGCACAGACTCAGACTCTGCATCTGTTCAAGGGGGCTGGAGCATCTCAGAGGGAACAAAGAGCTCCTCTTCCCCTGGGAAAGGTAGGAGGGCTTGAAAACATAAGCTAAACCTGAACACTCTTGCAGCACCCAGGGACAGAGAGAGCCCTGGTGCCACAGGAGTGGCACTTTCTCCAGGGTGCACAGTGCTTTATTATCCCATGGCAGAGCACAGACCTGGCCCAGCCATCAGCAAGGTACTGAACATGTGCTGATCCCACAGCACCACAAGTGACCCAAGGGAAAGAGTGGAAAACAGGAGGACTCAGCCTGGCCATGGCCACTGGCCCTGCCTGAGCACCACAGGTATTGCAGTGACCAATGGAGCTCCCACGGAGATGCTCTGCCTGCACTTTTTGGGAAAGGCAAAAGCTGCCTGCCCCAGGACTCACCTCCATGGCCTTGTCACAAAAGGGCAAAACTCAGCTGGGTTTAAGCAGCCTGCCAGCTTCCAACCACCCTCCCTCCTCGCCTCAGGGTAACAGGTTTCCTGCTCCCTGCTGCCAAATTTATTGCATTTGCACATGCAAACAGCAGCCAGTCCCTCCTGTCTGCACTGTCACACTGTCCCCAGGGCGTCACCTGGATGTCCACTACAGGTTCAGAGCTTTTCCTCCTGGTGTGCAGGTTTCCTACCAGGCACCTGGCAGCACCCTCACCACTTTCCATAACCTCCTGAACCCACAATTTGCTAATAATTTGCAAACCCCTCCAGAGAGCTCAGCTCTTTCCATCCCAGTTACAATGCTGATTGTGCCATTAAAAAGTAATACTGGGTTGCTGATATGCAGTATGCAATTGATCTGGGGAAAGATGGCAGAATTAGATTAATAATTCATTAATTTAATTAAAGGCCGGGTCAGCAGCTGGACTGCATTGTCAGAGCTGATTTGGGAGCACTGCCAGCTCACCCAGCTGAGGATCTGGCTGGCTTGATCCTCCTTGCATTATTTTTATGTACATCTTCCAGCTGAAGCCCAACTGGAAGACATAAATAACAGCAAGCTGGCTGAGTGCAGGAGGGATTGCAGCATGTTTCCACCAGCATGGCCACGAGCAGGAAAGGAGAGGATTAGTTTTGTGGCTCTGGGGGTTTACGGCATCATTTAAGGAACAAACAAAACGGAATAATTGGAATGCATCCTCCTCAGCTCTGTTGGGGCAGCCAGCAGACCCCCAGGCATGCTCTGCTGCATGCACAGCCCTGACAGAAGGGCTGAGGGTACAACCCACCCAAAGGCAAAAGCACCTTGGAGCTGTTTCCCTCTGCCCCTCGCTCTGCCTGGATAACCAGCTGCAGCTCCCACTCAGGCTGCCTGCAGCAGCACCCAGCACTGGCTCCTCACCCACACCCCATCCAGGGACAAGTGTGGGAGAGCTGCTTCCAGAGAGAGGGAATCTTGGCAGAAAATTAAAAGTTCTTCTAGTTCTTCCAGAAGAAAGGGAAACCCTCCTGAGACGCAAAACCTGCGTCAGAAATGGATGTTTTTTTTCTCTTTACTGCTGTTCTCTACTGCCCGATGCTCAGGCAAAGCCTTGTCAGGCTGAAGAGCCTCAGCTTTGGGGAATCCCCCTGGGCAGCACCATCTCCCCATCCAAGCCCATGGCCTGGGTGATGTCACCCTACCTGCCACCTCCACGATGTCCCCAGGGACGATGTCGCGGGCGCGGATCCGCTGCACCCCGCTGCGGTCAGCGCGGATCACCTTCCCCATCTCAGGCTCATACTCCTTCAAGGCCTCGATGGCACTCTCAGCATTTCTCTCCTGCAAGCAGAGAGGAGCAGAGCTGCTGGTGCTGGAGCTGCTGGTGCCAGCAGGCTCCTTCCCCACCCACTGCAAAGACAGGGAAACCCAAATCCTGCCTTTGGAATCCATTTACACTTGGATGGGGCAAACCCCATGTCTTCTTCAGGGATTCCTGCTGTTTAAACCACACCACAGCCTGGACACTGCCTGGACCTTTGGGGATGATCATCTCATTCTTGGTTTAGGAAGCAGTATATCCCAACCAACTCTATTTTTCTCCATCCTGCTACCCCACCTCAGATCAAGCTGCAGATAAATAAATGGCCTTATAGTGAATAGATACAAAGGAGGAGCATCCCTGGCTGAGGCATTTGCTCATCCCCCAGGAGGGACACAGTGAGGTGAGGGGCAGCAGCCACTGTGGCTTTCTGGTGAAAGGGCAAAGAGCTTCCCTTGGAAAATGCATTTGGCCCCAGCCAGGAGACAAGCAGTGTTTGCCTGGATAACTGCAAGATGAGCTCCAAACTGCAAAAATTGCCAAAGAAAGACTGAAGGAACGAGCCAAGAACCAGCCAGTGACTGAGCATCTGTGATGGCATGGGGAAGCACAGCAAATTGAACCTTTGGGAAATGAGTTCCCAAGGGCATGAAGCAACCAGATGAAGGATCTCAGGCACGTGGAGCAGACCCTGGGGCAGGAAGGGGACTGTGCCTTACCTGCCACACACCCACCACAGCGTTGGCAATCAGGATCATGATGATGACAATGGGCTCTACAAATGCTGTCGTGGTCTCCTCTCCTTCTTCAAACCAGGCCAGGATCTGGTGGGAAGAGGAGAGGAGAGAGGAGAAGAGAGGAGAAGAGAGGAGAAGAGAGGAGAGAGGAGAAGAGAGGAGAAGAGAGGAGAAGAGAGGAGAAGAGAGGAGAAGAGAGGAGAAGAGAGGAGAAGAGAGGAGAAGAGAGGAGAAGAGAGGAGAAGAGAGGAGAAGAGAGGAGAAGAGAGGAGAAGAGAGGAGAAGAGAGGAGAAGAGAGGAGAAGAGAGGAGAAGAGAGGAGAAGAGAGGAGAAGAGAGGAGAAGAGAGGAGAAGAGAGGAGAAGAGAGGAGAAGAGAGGAGGAGCACAATGTAGTTCAAACAAGAGCACCAACATTTTAAGAATGATGGAAACAAGAGCCAAACAACAGGTGGTGTTGCCAGAGAGGAAACAACCCCGAGATGGCCAGACCCACATGGCTTGGTAAAAAGTGGAATTGCCATATCCCACTGCTGCAACCTGCACTCCTCTGCTGGGATAACCTAATGCATTGAACACGTGGGGCTGGAGCAACCAGCCACACAATGCCTGGGTGAGTGTTTGCACCAGGAAAGCCTCTCTGTGTTTAGTACATCCATGGGGAGACCATGGCCATGAGCTGATGTGTGGGGAGACCAGGCAGCACTGCAGCCCCTCCTGGGCAGAAGGGCAGCAATGCCACAGGACTCACCAGTGCAGTAAGAGCAGCTCTGCACAGCAGGGATTTGTGGTTTCTACCACCCCAAGCCCCCTCTCCACCCCACACAGGCCTCATGCCACAATACAAATGAAGCACTCACACAAATACTTCCACTCCATTTAACTGCTCATCAACCTGCGCTGTGTCAACACAGCAACACCTCTCTGCTCTCTGCTCACAGAAGCACAAGGACCTCTGGCACACCTGCTTTACCTGCATTCACTTCACTGCATGTTGTTTTGGGAATGTATTAAACCCCACAAGGGACCAGCCTTCCCCTCACCTACCCATGACTCATATCTGAAAGGAAGGGACAGGAGTCTCAGCTTTGCCAAACACTCTGACTACACTCAAAAAACCCAATCATTCTCCAGCAGTTCGATGGGAAACATCTCCTCATGCAGAGTTGCTCCCAAGGTAGATTGTGGGCAAAACTGAGCTGACAGGTCAGCACTGGGGCACTGCAAACCAGGCTCAAATCATCAGCCTGGCACAGCCCCAGGTAAACAGAAAGCAGCCCAGGGAGTTGTTTGGTATCATTTTTGGATGGATTTTTGGAAAAATCCTCCAGTCCCATCTTTAAGAGATGCAGTGATATTGCCATTATGCCCTGAAAACCACTGCTCTGCTGCTGTATCTCCTTCATCCCATGGGCACCTGCCCTCTTTTGCTGTTTGGATGTCACCCGAGGCCACACGTGCCCCGGAAGGTGCCACCCCAAGCCCTGAGTACTTACAAAGGACAGAAAAGCTGCCATCAAAAGGATGCGGACCAGTAGGTCTTCAAACTGCTCCAGCACCAACTCCCAGAGGGACTTTCCTGGCGGGAAAACATGAAGCCAAGGACAGTGAGTGCCAAAAAAAATCCCCAGAAGGCATAATTTAGACCACAGAGGCCCTAAGACCCACAGAACCCCAGCCCTGGTTGCTTCAGGGCTGCCCCAGTGTCCCTTGGCTGTGGGCACTGGTGAGGACATGCAGCATTGCAGTGGGGAGTTCTCTGTAAAATGAAATGTTTTCATTTCTGGCACTGCCCTGCTTTTACTGGGTCTTTTTTTAACTGTCGAAACCAAATCCTCTGTGTTTCTACTCACAGAGGTAGCCTCACCATCACAGGGAAGCTCTGCTGTCAGCCCAGATTTCTCTGGGATTAAAACCAAGATTAAAAAACCCAAAAGATTCCCTCCTCCTTGTCCCCAGCACCCTCCACCCAGACTCCAGGCATGTACTGCCACCTCCAGCCCATGACTTACCTTCTTCTGCAGGGAGCTCTGTGGGTTTTCATCAACAGCCCAAGGAGTGCAATACAGCAAAAAATTTTAAAAAATAAAAGATAATTAGCAATTTGGACCCAGACTAGCAATCCCTTCCCTAATGCCCAGCAGTTCACTCAGTACCCCAAAATGCAAACTTTTCTGCATATATTCCCACATCAAGGCAGCTTGTCCTCAAACTCCTCAGTCCAACACCAAGTAAGGAACCTTGGAAACATCATTTCCCTGCTGCAAGTGGCTCCAAAGCATTTATTCCTACACTCAGCCTGCCTAAAAAAATACTCCTCAGGAGCTGCCCTCTCCAAATCCAAGACACAGAAGTTCAACCATCCCATAAAATGCCCTGCCAGAAACCCAATACAGCCCCACTGGGGACTGTAATTTTCAGACCACGTTTCCTGTTAATCTGTTGCACTTTACAGCCTGCAACGCTCTAGGAAACAAATCCAAAGCCGATGCTCAGCTGCTCCAAGCCATCCTCCCAAATCCACCCCAGTGGCTGCAGAGCCTCTGTCCACACTGCTCCCAGCCAAACCCAAGCCCAGCCACCTGCAGAACCTGAGAGAAACCCAAGGGCTGTGCTGGCCCTGTGGCAAGCACAGACTTTTCTCGTGAGAATTCTTTTCTCTCTTTTTCTTGTGTTTTATAAACAAAGATAAAGTTTGGATGTTATTAAAAACAGTTTCTCGGGATGTGGACAGTTCAGGCCTGGCCAATCAGGCCTAGGGGGAGGCTTTGAACTGACCAATCCGGGTGACCTTTGAAAAGTCTATATAAGATGGAATTAAATAATAAAACCACCTTCTTGCTGCCACACTTTGAACCTGGATCTTCTTTCTCTGCTAGCAGCTCAACAGCGACAGGGCCCAGGACTACAAGGTTTTGCACCCAGGGAGAATCCTCCTGATCCAGGAGTGACCCTCCTGATTTTGGCAGCTCCATTTGCACCCATTAGAATCCTAGAGTGCTTTAAGTTGAAAGAGACATTAAAGGCCATCTTTTTCCAACCCCTGCCATGGCAGGGACACCTTCCACCATCCCAGGTTGCTCCAAGCCCTGTCCAGCCTGGCCTTGGGCACTGCCAGGGATCCAGGGGCAGCCATAGCTTCTCTGGGCAACATGTGCCAGGGCCTGTCCACCCTCCCAGGGGACAATTCCTTCCCAATGTCCTGCTAACCCTGCCTCCTGTTGGTGGGAAGCCATTCCCCTTGTCCAAAGCCCCTCTCCCCTCTCTTGGAGCACCTTCAGGCACTGGCAGGGACTCCAAGGTCTCCCCAGAGCCTTCTCCTCTCCCCACACCTCTCAGCCAACTGCTGCACCCCATGGGGGTGACAAGAAACAGCAGCAGCTCTGGATTAATGGTTGGACTCAATGAACTTCGAGGTCTTTTCCACCCTGAACAATTCTATGATAAAACAAGATGTTTCTCCAACCCCTTGTGTGTCTGGGAGGGAATACAGGAGCAGATGAGTCCACGAGGAATCAGCCTGAGGCAGACACTGCTGCCCCACCAACTGAGGCTGTCTCCAAACACCTCCAGCATGGAGCCCTAAGCGAGAGCAGGAAGTGAAACCTGCTCATCTGTTTTCCATCACCTATTTTCATTCAGAGAAATGAAAAAAAAAACCAACCCCAAACTAAACCCACCTTCACTAAACAAACCAGTGAAAACAAGAAGCCTGAAGATGTTCATGCTTCAAACTTCCCCAGCTCCTCAGTGCTCACAGACACACCCACCAGGAGTTGTTTAAAACCCACATACCCCTGGGTCAGGCTACTCTGATCCCCTGTGAGACACAGGCCAGGACTTAAGGCTTAAAATTATTCTCGTAGGAAAAATAATAAATTAATCTTGGAGCAACTTCAGCGTTTCAAATGGCTCCACAGAGCGTGTCTAGCAAAGTGGCTCCTGTCCCCTCCCAGCCAGCTCCTCCCCACCCCCAGCTTCCTCTCCCCAGCCCAGAGAGCCTCCAAAATTAAAAGTACAAGAGATCTGCTGCTGCTATTTCCACCCAGACTCCACTTGTAAGGGTGCAAATGTGCAAGGTGAGAGGGCTGAGGGCAGGCAGGTGGCCTGGGGGAGGCAGCTGGGTGTCCCACAGGCTTTGTCTCAGCCGGGGTGCCCAGGGGTGACTTTCCACCCCGAGCAGTCACCCGAAACACCACAGTGCTCTCAGCGCTTGTCCCACACTGTGTTTGCATGCAGAGTGGCAGCAGCGCCGTTTGCAGAGCCAGGACTTTGCATGAGATCTTGATTAAAGCACCAGAAGAGGTTTCTGTGAACGCAGGAAACACCGCGGTGGCACGGTGACACTATGGCACTGCTGTCACCAAACTTCAAACACAGCAGTGCTGCTGCAGGCACCTCCCAAAACCCCAGTTCTGAGTACAGTGAGAACCAGGCAGCTCCCTGCCATCAGTGACTCCTTCCACCACTCTTCATGTGGCAGCCCAGCACCAAACAGCCAGAGTAAAAGGGCAGAAAGTCACAATAAACCCACATTTTTGGGTCTGAATTGCTAAAAACTCATTAAAAAACAGGAAGGTTTGGGGTTGGAGCTTCTCCTTCTCACATCCAGAGTCTCACTAGAAATAGAAGGGTTTGCTACTCACCAAAACCCAAGTTCTATGTGAGTTAGTGGAGTTATCCCAAGGGGTGCTGGGAGCCTGGATGTCACAGGGCCATTCCCACCAGCAAAAGAGCATGGTTAATAAAAAGTCAGGGTTAAGGCACCCCCAGTCCCCAGAGGGTTTTCCCTCACAGGGACACATCCACAGCTCCATGGACTTGCAGCACCTTGCTCTGAGCTTGTCACACTGCAACATCTTTCCTCACTGTGCCATCACGTCATGCAGTGACATGTGCTCATGCCAGGCTGCAAAACATCCCCCCAAGATGCTCTAAGGGCTTGCAAGGAGCCCAGGCACCCCGGGCAGACGTGGGGCTGGCGTCGGGCTATTTTAGCAGGAGGGTAATCTCCAGCTCCTGCCAAGTCAAACAGGGCTGGCAGCCCACGGGCTGGCGCCTGCAACATGGCAGGGCACGGCAGTCAGGTGATGAAAAGGTAAATAAACACGGGTGCCACCCACGAGCGAGGCAGCACGGGCACAGGCTGCTGCCCCAGGGTTCTGTGACAGCCTCTGTGTCCCCGGGGAGACCCAGCCCTGCTCCCCAGCCAAGGCAAACACAAACTGGGACAGGGTGGCATTGGGGGAGCTTCAAGGAAACGTTTGAGTTTTGCTGCTGTAACAGGATGAAAAATCCCTGGAGCATCACATCCCTACAGCAGCTGGTATTTCTCCATCCTGCACTGACGTATTGCAGCCTACTCTGCTTTGAGGGAAACTGAGGCACGAGGTGATGCTCTCATCATGTGGCACAGCAATGCCTGGTGCACATTCAGGTCCAGGGTGAAATCCTTAACAGCAAACATTCTGCAGGGTGAACACTGAAACACCATTTTCCCTCGCCATTTCAGGAGCTTCCCTTGGATAAAATCAGATTTCCCTCATGGGAAACTCTTCTGCCCCCAAATGATGTGGGAAGAGCATGATGCCTACTGGGGGAATAATGATGAGCATCATGCCCAGGCCCAGCGTTCTGCTCCAAATAACTTAATTTAAGCTATATTTCTATGCTGTAAACACATCCTTTTTTCTTGCCTTTAATATCTTTTCCCATACGCAGGGAAGGGGAAATGGATGTGCAAAATAAGGGATCTGTCCAATTCCTTTGGCCTTTGCTGACAGGCAGTAAAAACATAGCAAAAAGAGTAAGAAAGCCCTAAAACAGCCCCAGCTGGGAGAGCAGCTCCTGTCCTGTGACATAAAGCAGGAACCCAGGCAGGGCTGCTCTGGGATCCTTCCACCATCCCACACGACACCAGGCAGGGTAAACTGTTATTTTAACTGGCTGCCTTTCCCAGGGAAAGGATCCCATCCTGGAGGGACATCTGCTCTGCCTCATCCCTGGTGACAGCCAGCTCCCCAAAACTCCTGCATTGTACGACCAGGACAGGCTTTGCCGGGGTGTTTTAATCCACACTCAGCCCATAAATCCCACCCGAGGATGAGGCATGGGGCTGCTCCTCACCCTCGAGCTGCAGAAGTGTGAAAAGCACTGTTTGTGAGCTAATCCTGGGTGTTTTAGCATTATCTGGGATGACAAACACTCAAAGCCTAATGGTGCTAATGCTCCCTGATGCTCCCAGAGGACAAAACACAGTGATCCAAGTGCCTGGCTGTGCATGACTTAAACTCACCCACACGGCTTGGTCTGTCCCTGTGCCAGGGCAGGAGGTGGCTCTGCTCGGGACGAGTGGCACCCTCAGGGTGCAGCTAAAAGGATGTGCTGTGCCTGCTTCGGCTTCTGCCTCTGGGAGCTGAAACTGGATCCACAGCCACCACCAAGATGGGGGCAAATACACCCCACCTGTGTGATCCCAAAGCTCGCTTAGCCTTTCACCAGAAAAGCCCCATATGTTAAACCCCAACAGCCCAGCAGTCATCTGACACCCAGCAGGGTGAGGGGCTGTCCTGGGACACCCCATGGTCACTGAGCCAAACACCACCATGGAAATCACACCCCTGGGTGGGCGATGGGAGCATGTGAGCCCACAGGGCTGCAGCAACCAGCATCTCCAGCTGTGCTGAGCCTCTGCGACACAAGGAGAACAGAAATCAACCCTGCATTAAAAAGCACCTCGTGGGTGCAGGCACAGCACTGGGAGCACAGAAGCACTGCATGGTTTGGGTTGGAAGGAACCTTAAAGATCATCCTGTTCCACCCCCTGCCATGGGCAAGGACACCTTCCACTATCCCAGGTTGCTCCAAGCCCTGTCCAACCTGGCCTTGGACACTTCCAGGGATCCAGGGACATCCATCCCCATCCTTGTGCTGGGTGGCCACAGCCACGCTCTGCTCTGTACCACAGCCTGCTCCCGGAGGATTCAGCCCTGTTCTCCATCACCCAAGGAGCTGCTCCCAAAGCCACGGGTGGTTTCCTCCTGTGCCTTTGCCTCCAGAGTGAAGGCAGTGGTGGCTCTGGGTGTGCCGTGGGTGGGGAAGCCCTACAGCACCTTATTTGCCTATCGCCTCGCAGCTGCTTTTTCCTGTGTGCCAGGGGAGGTTTGGCTACACCAGCGACAGCCACTCACTCAGAGCTGCTTCAAAAGGCATCAGGAAGATAAAATAAACAAGATACAGCCCCCCTCCCACAGCAAACACCAGTGGTTTGCTGTTCTTGTAATTCCCCAGCGCTCAGCCCTGCTCCAGCCCTGCCCTGCACTTTGCAAAAGCCCAGAACCCTCCTGGCTGAGGGATCCACTGCCCCAAAATAAGCAAATTCAGGCCAGCTGGGGATGGCAGCAGCCTGGGGTGGGTGAGCAGCACATGAGGATGGATAGCAGAGGTTTAAGGGCCAGAAACATCCTTGCTGTTTTCCAGGCGATGCTTTAGGGTAAAATGATCCAACCATTTTCCTCGCTGGCACCTGGACGCCATCAATGGCTGGCAAAAAATTCAGCCCCAAAAATTTCTGGGTTTGGCCACAAGGCTTCTTGTGGCAAACAGCTCCAGAGCAGCTGCTCATCCCACCCTCACACTGCTCTTCCAAACTCACAGAGACTAAACGAGCTCCATTCTCCCCCAGACAGCCACAGGGTCCCAGGGGAGAGCTGGGGACACCAGGCACCCACAGCCCCACTGCTGCACTCAGAGGGGGAAGCTGAAAGGCTCATTTGTTCCTTTTCTGTCCAGCTGAGCTGATCTCAGCAGGTCAGGGAATAGGAAACACAGTTATCCTGGATGTGGCACCCAACAGCAGCAAAGAGCCACACAAACCAGCCCAACATTATCTCCTTCTCCCCAGAAAATCAGACATGCCATCCCTGTGCTGAAGGAAAGCCACCACCACCATGTCCCATTGTCTGGGGAGAGGGAAACAGGAATGGAGGCGGGAGTGTGGCATCAGACCAACGGTCCAAGAAGTTGTGTGGAATAAATACGGAAAGACTCACCCATCCCACTCCAAACTTCCCTTCCTTTATTCTTGGAAATGGCTCATCCCCAAAATGTTGGGCAGCACAAGCTTCCCTTCACTGGGGGGTCCTGGCATAGGGCCACAAACCCTGGCCAGCCCTGAGCATCCTCCTCCCCTGCTGCAGTGAAAAGCAAACTGGTTCCCTGCCAACATCCCACCTCCTTTTCCTTGTGCCAGGAAAGGAAGGAGAGAAGATTTTGCCCATTTTGCCCTGAAAAAATGAAGCTGCCACTTGGGTTCGCCGCTCCAGTGCCCATGTGGCGTTTTCCAAGAATAAAGCCTTGGAGAAATTTCAAGGAAAAACCTTAGGAAAATGGGGGTTCAAGTGATGTCCCCTCACCCCATCCCCATCAGCACCTGCAGCAGATCCCGGGATCGCTTTGGGAGCGGGAGGCAGCGGGAAGGAGGAAACCTGTGGCTCCAGCCAAGGATGGATTATTTGAGCAAACTAAAAGCAGTGGTTTGTTCCCTCCTGCACCAACGCAGTGGAAAGAATTTCCAGCTCCGGCTCCCGGGTGGAAAAGCTAAAAATCCGCATTTAAATAGTAACGGTTTTGGAAAAAGACGAAAACAAACCAAAAAACCCCACAACCAGTACAGGAGCTTGAATAAAATAAAGCTAAAGGTGTGGTGGGTTTTTTTTAGTTTTGGGGTCGTGTTGGGTATTTTTTGCTTCTTCCTACCTCTGCTTCAAGCAGATCCTTTCCATGACTGCAGGGAAAGGCAAGGGAGTGACTCTGTATCATTTGGGAGCCTCCTGCCAAAATTGTCACAGCCCCAACCAAGTGACATGCTGCAACTTCAATATATTCTCTTCTTCCACCCTAGAGATGCCATTTTATTTCCTCCTTTATTGCCCTAAAGCTAATTTTCCAGCTAAGTGTTAAGTAAATTGGGAATTTTTGGCCAATAATGGTTTCTCACTGTTTTGGGCTCTGCTGCCCTTGGCTGCTCCCCACATCCCTGAGATGCTCTGTTGCCAACAGTGGCCAAAAAGCCCCAGCCAGGCCAGGGCACAGTGCAGTGGGGGATTGGTAACTCCAGGCACACTGGACAAACTGGCCACTTGCAGCCACTCCAACACCCAGTGACAAAACTGAATAACATTTTCCTGGCAGTGCTGGGAAGCAGTTTAGGAAACCAAGGACAGGGAGCTGCAGAGGCAGCAGTGCCAGGGCCCCAGTGATGCCCCTGCTGCCCCAGAAGATTCAAACATCCCAGGGGAGGAACTGTAGCACTGGAATTGGGCTATGCCTTTTTTTTCTGCAAGAATTGGAAAAGAGCAAGGTAGGACTGTGTTTGGGATTTTTTTTTCCTAAAGGATTTAATAAACCCTATTTTTCCTAAAAATGTTGGAGCTGAAAGGACAGGTAAGAAAATGAGAGTAGGATGTATTTTTCCAAAGGGGATGAATTTGCCTCTGGAGGAGAGATGCTGCTCAGAACATAACAAATGCTGCTGTGCTCAGGGGGGGAACAGCATCCCCAAAACTGCCTCCCAGAGGATCAGCTCCAATATCCCTTTACACTGGGACAAGCAACTTCATAAGCAACCATCAAGGATATCACACTTGCACGTCATAGGAAACAAACCAATAAATAATGAAAATAAGCAGGAAAAAGAAATAATAAATTATATGTCAAATGTAACTAAAGTTACTGAAGCAAAGCTCCAAACCTGCCATGTCAAATTTAAAAAGAAGGAAAAAAAACCAAACAGAAAGAACTGTAGGATATTGCTTTTAAATCCAACCTGCATCTTTTCCCCTTCCCTGCCACGATGAGGAACCTGCTTCTTTTAATCCATATGTTTTAATCCATATGTTTTAATCAATCCTGCTGCCTGTAGCCAAGCCCAGGGCACAACCTGGGCTGTGCATTTATGGATCATGAAAACCCAGACTGTGCACACTGGGGTGGAAGAGTTCCCTGCCCCAAGCTCAGGGCCAAAGGGATTTGACTCTGTCCTCAGTGTGCTGTGCTCTGGAGGGAGTGGGGTTGGAGTATTTTTTCCATTTGTTTGTTTTCTGGAGGAAGTGTTTCTGCCACGGTAAACCTGTGGGGAATATCAAAGTTTGGACACAGCATCCCATCCCAACCCATCTCCCATCTGCTGGCAAATAAAATCAGGATGATAAAACACATCCTGTGTATCCACAGGGTGATGCATCCCCCGACCCACATGAGTGCTAATCAGCTGCTTTTAACTCAAACTGAGACGATCAATCATTCATTTATTTTGCAGGACTCCTTGCCCCAGCTGACCTGCCCCCACCCCTCCCTTTGCTTTTTCTGGTGTCTGTTCTCAGAGCACAGTCTATTTTCAGCAATCCTCTTGGATGGGTTTTCATGGAAAATGAAGTCTACCCTGCCCTTAGTTTAGATTATATCAGAAGAAAAAAATTTCTGTAGGATAGAAAAGATCTGTTCTTCTGGATGGGAAAAAGGGGCAAGTTGGACAATTAATACTTTTTATGGAGGAACTCTCTGAGGATCTCACATCTCTGTGTAGTTGAAGCAGTTCCTTTCCTGGAATGAGATACTCAGAGATCCCTGGAAATATGAGTCCCATCTAGGATTTTTCCATAATCTCCTTCCAAATATGTATAATATCTTTGTGCATGACTATGAAGATGAAGTATTATATAGATATGTATGTATAGATACATGACACCAACATTTATATGTGCAAAAGGAAAAAATATTTTATAAATGTCTATATACAGGGACATCTAAATATATTTGCGTGATAAACGGAAGAATAATTTGAATTAGGTGGGAGAGGATCCCCAGAATGGGCCTGAGCCAGCCCTGCAGAGCAGCCCTATCTCCTCCTGGGTCACTGCAGGACTTCCCTCCGGCGGGGAGCAGAGAAAGTCCCTGGCTCTCAAAGCATGGAAAAGCCCAGAAAAAAAAAAGCAAAACCCCAAAGGACACCCCAAAGGTGACCCGAGGGGAACCCTCTCTGATGGTCAGAGCAGGAACTCAGCTCCATCACTTCCCCTCTCCCGCCCTGCGCTGCTGAGCCAGTCTTTTTCAGTTTTACTTTTCCACTCACTCCCCACATATCCCTTAATTTAGCCCTTCTGTTGACTCGGGAGGTTGCGGAATGGAAAAAGGAAAGTGCAAACAGGCAGGTACGGGGAGGGTTATCCCGACCTCGGCTGCCCATCTCCCGGGAGCAGGCGGTGCCTGCCCGGCAATTCCAGCTAGCGATGCTTCCCAGGACAAATCCCTGCGGATTCGGCCAGAGAGTCACTGCTCAGCTCAGCTCAGCTCCTCCTCGAGGATCTTTGAGCTTTCGCTCCCCGTGGCCAAGGAAGCAGAAGAGAGAATCTCCCCCCACCCACACTGATTTTTATCAGGAACAAATGCAAGGAAAACTCTTGTTTCCAAAACAGAAGAAGAAATTAAAAAAAAAAATTTTAAAAAACCCCAAAACAAACAGAACAAACGACACCACCACCACCACCAAAACAGAAACCAACCCTGTATAATAAAGCAAATATCTAACACAAAACACCCACAGCCTTGCATTGGCTCAGAGGACGGCTCTGCGAGCTCTCTGCAAGGGGGTTCCTCCAGAAAGACAAGGCAAAAAACAAAGGAAAAAAAGCGTTTTTAGCATCCATCACGCCAGGAGGACACAGAGCAGCCGCGGGGATTGATCCCAGCACGAGGGACAGCTTTGCCAGCCAGCTGCTCGGCGCAGCACAGGCGCTGAAGGTGGCTTTGGGGACCAACCGGACACCCCGGCGGAGGCTTTGGGGACCCCAGGGACACACCGGCGGTGGCTTTGGGGACCCCAGTGACACCCCAGCGGTGGCTTTGGGGACCCCAGGGACACCCCGGCGGTGGCTTCAGGGCACGGAGAACCCCGCAGCTCCCGGGCTGCCCCAGCCCTGTCCCCCGGCCCGGCCCAGCCCTGCGCTCCGGATCAGCTCACATCCCTTCCCCGCCTCCCCCCGCGCCGTTTAAAATACACAGAGTGGTTAAATAGCAGGAAACACCCGAAGCAAAAATACCGCGGGCGGGAACCCAGGGGCACAGGGGACACGCAAGAGCGAGGAGCGGATTTCCTCCCCAAAACTTCGCACCTCCGACGGGGACTGTGACCGTGACTGGTCACCAGTGCCTTCACCCTTCGGCAGGGATCTGCCAGCTCCCGATAGGGAAAAACTGCTTTGTATTGTCTGTGGTTTGTTTTCCCTCCGTAAAGGAGTCTTTTGTTCACAGGTGTCCCCCAGTGACTTGCGGGGGGGGAAGAAATTTTTAAAATATATATGTTATCTGTGGGTTAATAAGTTATATTAGTGGGTTATCAAATAAGACATATATATATGTAATCTCAAATGGGAGATTGTATACATATATAAAATCTCATGTGAGATATATATATATATATAAAAATATAAATCTCAAACTGGAAAAATGTCACTCTCAAATGGAGCATATCTGTATAATCTCAAATGGGACATACATATAACAACCTCAAATGAAAAACATATATAAAAATCTCAAATGAGATATATAGATATAGCTATAAATATAGCTATAGACCTAGCTATAGCTACAGATGACAGATATAGATTTAGATTATATAGATATAGATATAGATATAGATATAGATATAGATATAGATATAGATATAGATGATATAGATATAAAAAGGTATAGATGCAAATTCAAATGGATTGATGGAGGACAGGGTGTGAAGCCAGGACCAGCATCAGCACATCCAGCAGATTTCTGAGCATTTAATTTTTAGGAGGATTATGATGATCAGAGCAGCGACACATGTTTAGGACTACTATAGATCTCGACTTCAAGAACAGGTACAACATTTCAAATTTCAGTCACCGTGGGTCACAAGTTGATGCCATCACATGCCCTGAATACCTGGGATGTGCTGGACCAGGGCAGATGGGATCACCACCAAACCACAGCCTGACCTCAGACTCACCACCTCTGCGGCTGAGAAAGAGAAAAGGTTTTTATAGAGTGATAACGAGCAGCCAAACCTCAAAAACTGGGAGGTTCCCACAGCAAACCAGCAAACGCTTGGTACAGACACGAGGTTAATTGCTGGCAAGGATTAATTCAGCATCTCCAAAAGAGCAACGCTTTGGACTCAAAGGCGACCTTTCTTCCACGAGGTGATTGGCTCGATTGAGGCAAGTCACCCACCGAGCCCCAGCGTGGAGGAGACACATCAGCACGGATCCTGGTGGGAATCAGGAGCCTCCTGAGCAGCTCTGCTGCTGGCAGGCAGCGCTGGGATGCTGGGGAGCAGCAGCTGCCTGCAGCCCAGCCCGCCAGGGGTTAACCGCCCACGGAGGAGCCTCCGGCAAAGGCTCACGTCATGAAAATACTCGAGTAACCACAGTTTTCTCTATTGCTTTTTGGCTCCGGCTTTTTCAACATTTCTACACTTCCAGCCTAGATCTCTGCTACCTGTTTTCCAGCGAGGTAGCTGGTAGCAGCTCCACTGAGCAGCTGGGGGACCTTTTGCTTGAAATAGAGGTTGTGGTTGTAATTTCTAATTCCAATGCTACCAACGCTGAAATACAAAAGAGATCATGGGTAACAATGCCAGGAAAAAAATAATTAGCAGGTGCAGAATAATAAACAAAGGTGGGTTGTGGGGTTGGTGCTTTTTGGGTTTTGTGGGTATTGATATTGCACTGGGTTGGACTGAACCCCCAGACAGGTCTGTCCTGCTGCCACCCACCCACACAGAGTGGCCACAGTCCCCTTCTCCCCCATCCCAGTGCCCTCAGCATCAGCTGTTTCTCCTGCCCAAGGTGTTCCAGCTAAGCAGGAGGGGCTGCCTGCATTGCCTTCACCCCATCTGAGGTACCATGGCACACATCCATGTGTGCTGTGTGAGAACCAGGGGAAGGGGAGGGGGAAAAAAGGGGGTGAAAAAGGAAAAAATAAACAAAAGATAAAAAAGCAAGCAGGAAACCCCAACACTCTCCTGATAATCATGACCTGCTTTAGTATTTCCACACTGTAACTGAGACCACAAGTGCCAGCAGGGCCAGAAAACATCAGCCTGGCTCCTGGTCCACTTCTCACTCCCAGTGCCTTCCTTCTGGAAAACTCTTCCAGCCCAGCACTGCATTAACCCACATCCCACCAGCCAGCCCAGGAGAAAACAGCCTCATCTCTGCAGCTCCACTGCTCATGATGAGCAGAGAGAACCAAGAGACTGGGCAGGGAGCACTGCCCAAGTGCCCTGATGGGTTTTCCCCATTGAAAATAATAAGCAGGAATTCTAGAGCATCCTTGTGCAATGCCAGCACCCAGATGTCCAGCATTACCTGCCCAAAGAGGTTTGTTATTCTGCTTTTACTGCCCTGATCCCCCATGGAGTACAGCTCAGATGTTGCTCGTAACTTCTCAATCCTTCTTTCAAGAGCCCTAACAGGGAAGGGGCATCCACTGCTCCCCAGGTGAGCTCGATGGACCCAGAGGAGGGTTTTGTGGTTGCTCCAGACACAGCACTGCCTTGCAGGGAGGAGTCCCTTCCCCAGGAGTGGGGCTGCAGCAGCTGGGAAAAAGGCACAGGGTGCAAACACTCAATATCTGGCTCATGGCTTACAAAAAACAACCCTAAAAAAACCCCAAATAATATTATGGAGAGGTATCAGCATCCCAACTGACTCTACAAGCACCGTGTGTGGGAGAAAAATCAAAGCTGGCTCCTCCAGAGGTTTGAACATATGAAAAGGCATCAAACCACCTCATTTTTCAGGACTGTAAAACCAGAAGCATCTCAGGCCTGCCAGCAGCCCTGTGAGGCTTCTGATGCCTTTTGATGGCCAGGTCAGAGCCCTGATGCAAACCACAGGATGGCACTGGGAATGCTGATCTCCAGGGAGGATTTGTGCATCAAGGATCAGCCCAAATCTCGAGTGCTGCACAGGGCATCTGTCACCACCAGAAACAACCACCATCTGCTTTAAGTCACTTAAGTTTCCCTCTGCTCAGCCTTGCTTTGTGTCAACACCTGCAAGCCTGGCCATCCTCAGGGATGTCCTGCAGGGTCCATACCAGAGGAATCACCTGGGCTGTGGCTCTGCCAGGCAAGATCTGACCCACAGCCAGGAGCCTTCTGTTCTCCACCATCCCTTTTGCAGGAGCAGATCAAACGCAGAGTGAAAAGGCAGCAGCTTGGATGCTTCTCAAAAATTTAAATTCTCCTTGGGAGGAAGAAAGCAACAGCAACACCAGGCATCGAGTGATGCTTTTTACTCAAGAAAAAATGGGTTTGAGGGAGGCTTTAGAAAAGAAAACTTACTTTCAACATAAATATCAATAGGATATATCCTGGAGGGAGATGACCACAGAGATGGAACGCTTCAAATCAGATCTGGAGATAAGAAAAAGCTTAGAACATGCAGAAAGACCAATGGCACTGAAATAGCAAAGAGCAGAGGTGTGACTTTGTGGTGATGGCAGGGATGGCTCTAGGATGGCCATCAACTCTTGGCTGGAGCAGGGAGTTCAAAAGAGACACCTGAATTACTGGGGAAGAGGATTACCCTGGGCAAAGGGGGTATTTTGCTGCTAACTATGTTTTTGAAGGACTCGCTCCAGCCCCTTCCTGGAAGCAGAACATCCCAAGCCAGCACCTGAGTATCCCCAGTGCATCCAGCTCCTCTTAAATCAGTGTTTTGTAGCACCAGCTCTACCACCCCCAGCTTTAAAACCAGCAATGAAACAAAAATATTCATGAAATAACACTAGTGCCACGAGGCAGACCCACCCCAGGGGTAAACACAAGACCTGCAGGCACAATCCCTTCTCCCACAGCACAGTCTCTGTGTCTTCTTGCCCTGGAAATCTTCCTTCCCTGCTTCCTGCAGCGTTTAGACAGCAGATGTCAGTTTTTCTGAGCACTGCTCTTGATTCACAGTGTTTTTTAAAGGTAGGTGTGAATGCAGGTTGGCACAGAGATGAAAATCCCGAGTTTCCTTGTCAATTAGGAAAACTTCGTGTAGCGTCTTCCCAAATTTGAAGGCACTCGGAAGGTTTGAATGCCTCAGCATTTCTCCTCAGGGAAAGGATTTGGAGGAGGAGAAAAAAAAAACCCACAACCCGTAGCATGTTTATGAATCAGACTGTTCAGCGTGTGTTTCGGGGGTGGGAGAGGTGGGCGATGCGCAGAGGAACAGAGCGCAGAGTTCGATGAGTCAGAAAATGCTGCTTTTCCTCTCCTCGCTGCCACCTCAGATATTTCAGCGTGAAATAGAAATTTTATTTCTTTTTTTTTTTTTTCATTATTATTATTGTCAAGAGAGAGCTGGAGCATAACCTTGGCTCGTTAGCAACCGCCAGCAGCTAATCCCACGTCAAGCAGGCGGAGTACGCACAGACACGGGGCACACGCGTGTGCTGACGGATGTGCACACACATGCTGGGGAAAAAATGGAAATAAATCATATTTCGGTGTTTTTTTCTAGCAAAACAGGGGCTCGGATGTGGGAGCTGTTTGAGAATGAGCCTCGGTGGGTTTTGGGGAGAGCAGCAGCACAGCTCAGGATGGATTTGGGCTTGGGGATGTCTCCTCCTCCCTCCCAGGCAGGCTCGGCACACACAGGGGAAAACACACACAAGGATTTGGGGATCCTGAATGAGGCTTATGGAGACACAGGGAGGTGTGTTGGGAAAAACAAGCAAATTTGCTCGTGGGCTTTGAGCTGATCCAGTGCTGAAGCTGGTTTGGATAACACTTAAACAGTTACATTGCACCTTCGGTGAGGCACAGGAGGATCTGCAGAGCGTCAGGTGGGATCACCCCAGAGCAGAGCAGGTGAAGAAGAGGATGGCTGAACCCCTAGGGAGGGTGGATGGGCAGGATGATCCTGCCAGGCAGTGTTTCCAACCACAGATGGTCTTCTGCTCTGGAGTCAGAGGAGATGAAATGCAAGATGAGATAAACACCCCTATGCTGCAGCCTCGAGTTTGACTCCGCTGACATTCACAGCCCATTTAGGTTACCGATGGAGCAAATAAAATTATGCATATGCATTAACGCCAGCAATATCCTGCCTGAAATGTATGCTCATTTACACTCAGAAATCCATTTAGAAGAGATAAGTCAGAGCTATATTTAAAGCAGAAAAATCACTTGGCTGTCCACGAAGCAACTCCTATTTACATCTGTCATTCCCTTGCAAAACTGAAATAATTTCGAGGGAAACTGTGCCCCTGGTTTTACATTTAGGAAGGAATATGTTTGCATGCCTGTACCCTCCCATTCAGCCTGCTATAAAATAACAGATGTGCATTTGGATGTTTTTGTTTGGGTTGCTTTTTTTTAAGTGTTGTGGTCTAATGGCAACCTGTGGAGCTTGGAGCTGGTGGATGGGGTGAGGTATAGGGAAGAGC
Organism: Entomyzon cyanotis; assembly: GCA_024500445.1. Lineage (NCBI taxonomy): Eukaryota > Metazoa > Chordata > Aves > Passeriformes > Meliphagidae > Entomyzon > Entomyzon cyanotis. The sequence continues at coordinate 1,141,679 of JAKEPQ010000746.1, forward strand.
CTGCCTGGCACATGTGAAGCATCCAACTGACTTGGGAGATTCAGAATTGCCATGGTGAGACCTAAATGTTCTGTGGCTTCTCCAGTTTCCTTGGCAAACGAAAGGCCATGATGACAGCACTGATGACAGAGCTGAAAGGAGGACACAAGCTCTTCCGAACAGAGAAATATCTTCTTCCACTCCAGTAATCTGTACCACACTGCTTGACTCCCTAGCCACAAACTGGAGATACCAAATAATCAGAATGGCTCTCTGTTTCCTCCTGCAAATGTGTTTGTGAGCACTGGATCTGAAAACTATTTTAAGCTCCAAAAGAATATCCCCCCCCCTAAAAATAAAATAATTTTATATCAATCCCACCAATGACAGCTGCTTCTCACTTAACATCAGAGCTCTTTGCAGCTCGTATTTTTTTAAATGCAATAAAAAAGCAGCAGCCAGCAGCTCTCTGAAGTATGTCGGGAGGCAGTTTTTTAGAGAGATGATGTATTTTAGATTGTGATTCACGACCACACCGGCAGTTTGGAGTTCAGGATTAGAAGGAAATGAATGAATGTGAGACAGGAGGGTGCGAAAATGAAAGTAGCTGGAGCTGAAGGCCTGCTCTGCACTTAGAGCCACACAAGATTTGAGTTTTCCTCCCCTTCTGTGAGAGCTCAAACGAGTCACCAAACTGCCCCACACTTCTGCTGCCAGCATTTAATTTAAACCTAAATTGAAATGCAATTTAATACAGCCCACCTCCAAGCCCAGCTTGCTGTCCCCAGCTGCTCCCTGCAGTGCCCTCACCCCAAATATCTCTCCCAAACAGGACACCCAAGGGTATCCCAGCACAGCCAAGGAAGTTGTGCTGCCACAACACAACCTGCAAGTTCTCACTGTGCTGGAAAAAAACCACACTTTTTGCTTAACATCAAGGTTTTAAACCAAGCAAACCACACAGGTCCCTATCTGCATGGTTTTAAGCTGTTCTAACCTGTCTATGTCTTATCTGCTCCATGAGAAAAATATAAATACTGCTCAGAAACCGCAGAAATTCAAAATTCTTAAAAACCATTTCACTGAGGGTGGCACTGCCCACGTCACTGCTCTCAACGTCCAGGCACATCGCTGTGAGCTGTGCTGCACAGGAGCTGCAGAGCTGTGCTTGGAAGGTGAAAGCCACAGGGCACCCCAAAGTCAGCAGCCCTTGTGAACCAACAATCTGTGAGAAACCCAGCCTGGGGTGCATGGGAAACAAAACTGCCGAGAGCGAGGAGAGCACGGAGCCACTGCTTGCAAGGGGAGGAAGGAAGAAGAAAAAAAAATAAAAAGACAAACTAATTGCCACCACTAACCCTTTGCTCTGCACCTACGTCACACCTTTGAGCTCCCTTGTTCAAGGCAGAGCCTTTTTCAAGGTGGCACTGAGCAGCCAACGTGCCTGACTCAGTGACGATGATTCACTTGGGCAAACAGAAGGACAAAGCCACCAGGAGCCCCACGATGGCAATGCCCATCGGTGAGAGCCGGCGGCACAGCACAGACCAGCCTTCAGCCACATGTGCCCATGGGGCCAGGGGATGGCACAGAAATTGGGTGCAATTATACCTTGAGGTCAGACCACCTGTTTGATAAGGATGTGTTTTGCATTAAGGATGTATTTTGCCTTCAGCCTCCAAAGCAGGGGGTTCCCTCCTCTCCCAGCTAACCAGACAGGTCCCCAGCTGCCCTTCTCCAAAATCAGGCCTAAGAGGGGCAGATGTGATTCTCCACTGCTTGCAGTTTGTGCAGATGGTAAGAGCTCCCAAGTCCAGCCCTGAGCATGCTGGCTCAGGGGATGGAGCTGAAGCTGCCTGGGACTGGGAGCACTGGTGGGATGGGGTGTCCAGAGCACAGCCCAGCACGGGATAGCTGCTCACAGGGCTGGAGGAGTCACAGCTCTCTGATCCCATCTAACACAGCCCTCTGAATGAATACAAATGCAGACAGCAACCTGCCGGCATCTACTCCAGCCTTTGCTTAGCCTTGTCCAGGAGGGTCAAGCAAAAAGCAGATGCAACAAGCTCCAGCCCAGGAAAGAGTTTACACACTTATCTCCTTGCACAAGATCAAGAAAGGACTCACTGCTCCAAAGCACGGGAACGAACTCACCCTGAACCCTCCTGTTTCCTATGCAGAGTTAACGACCGACCTCAGCCACAGCCTCAACAAAGCCCCCCTAAAATCCCCTGGGCAGGTCCAGACACCCCAGCCAGCCCCTCCTGGGCACTCTGAACTCTTACAGGTTTCAAACTTCCCCTTCCCAATGCCGTGAAGATGCCCAGCTGCTGGCAGAGGGTCCCGCGGGTCAGAGTGACACACGGCGGGGTCAGTACACGGCCAGTCCCCCTACCCCTTCCACCCGGGGCTGCGGGAGCGGAGAGCAGGATTCCCCCACTGCAACACCTCTCACCGCTCTTTTGGGGCTTCCCTCTGTCATTGCCCACAGGCAGTGAGACCTTCCCCTCTTTCCTTCCTGGTAACAACATATCGCTGTCCCTCCCCGCTTTCTGTCGCTCCGCCAGCGGAATTAACACCCCGCTGATTGCCGGCGCTCCTGACCGCCCGTACCCTCAGTAATTAGCCTTTAATTAAAGCCAGCAGACATTGCCCTAATCAACAGGTGTCGCGCGGCACATCCCTGCCGATCCTCCGCACGGCCGGAGCCGGGGGATGCTCGGGGGGGATGCTCGGGGGGATGCTCGGGGGGATGCTCGGGGGGATGCTCGGGGGGACCCAGGGCAGCACCCCAGACCTTCCCGGTGCCGGCGGGCAGAGTCCCGGTCCGCATCCCGATCCCGGTCGCGAGGGTCCCAGGCAGGGTGCCGGTGTCCCGCTAGCGCCATCGCGGTGTCCCCATGCCACCCGCGCCCCGCATCCCGCCGCCGTCCCGTCCCGTCCCGTCCCGCAGCACTGACCATTGGGGCCGTACTTCTCCCGGTTGCGGCGGACCTGCTCGGGGCTGAGCCCGCAGCTCTCGCTGACCCCGAAGCGGCGGAGCACGTCGAGCACGGGGATGCTGTGCGCCGCCTCCATGCCCCGGCCCGGGGGTGCTGGCCGGGGGCGCAGGAGGCACACGGGGCGCCGCTCGCACGGCGATGCCTCGGCACCTCTCCGCCCGCCCGGCGCCGGGCCCGCCCCGCCGGCACCGCCCGCTCCGCTCCGCGCCTCCCCCGGGGCTCCGAGCCCAGCGCCGCCCCTCGGCAGCCCCGCAGAGCGCCGACCCCCGGGCAGCATCCCCGCACTGCCCCGGGCGGGCCCTGGATGGCGTTGGGAGGGACCTTAAACTCATCCAGTTCCATCCCCTGCCACGGCAGGGACACCTTCCACTATCCCAGGCTGCTCCAAGCCCCTGTGTCCAACCTGGTCTTGGACACTTTCAGGGATGCAGGGGCAGCCACAGCTTCTCTGGGCACCTTGTGCCTCCCCACCCTCACAGGGAAACATTTCTTCCTCATATCTAATCTAAATCTCCCTTTCTTCAGTAGGAAGCCATTCTCCCTTGCCCTGGTGCTCCAAACCCTTGTCCAAAGTCCCTCTCCAGCTCTCTTGGAGCCCCTTCAGGCACTGCCAGGGGCTCTAGGGTCTCCCCAGAGCCTTCTCTTCTGCAGGCTGAGCAACCCCAGCTCTCTCAGCCTGTCGATGTTTCGGCAGATTTCCAGGCTGAGAAGTGGGCAGGTTTGTGGGCAGTGGAAACAGTCCAGGGGAAATAGCTGTGTCTTAAGAAATTAAAAGGAGAGGTAAAGTTTCCGTCACAAAAATAATATTAAAAATATCAGGAGCAATGGAAGGAGGTGGGAATGCTGTGTGGGTGCAGCTCAGCTGAGGGTGCAAGGGGGCTGCCTGACCATGATGCTTTCTGTGCTACTCCATCACCCTACTTCCAGCTGGAAGCTGAGCATGCCCCTGTCCCTCTCCTAGTCTGATGGAAGCAGAGCAGTTCCACATCCTCTGAGCTTGGTGGGATCAGGATTATCACTGTATGATAGCAGCAGGAGCCCTGGAATTATAAATCCCTGCCTGACACTTGTGGAAACCACTGACACTCTTCCCATCAATGCACTGTATCCAGAGAGAGGCAGCTGGGCTGAGCTGCCTTTGGAAGAGTGAGATGTAAAACATGTCACACAGGAGATGGAGAAAGGATCCAAGGCACCTCCTGTGTGACAAAACCTGAGCACCAGTCTCACTGTGTGTGTCCTAGATATCCAGGGACACCACATTTCACACTCCTCAGTGCTCCTCGTCCCCACACAGAAGGCAGAGCATCCATATTTTGGGAACGAGCTTATCCTGGAGGCACTTGTGGTTTTGCCCTGGCCTCAACCCCTCTCACTGCCCTGTTTAGCCTGGTTCCCCTTCCTGCCCAGCTCTGGAGGAGACAGAGTTCCAGTTACACCACATATCTGTGCAACACTTTTTGCAACACTTTTAGGCTACCTAAATGACTCCTTCCAGCAGCAAAATGACTGATTTTAGCGGCTCCCCCATGCAGCAGAGACCAGCAGCAGCACCATGACGAGTTGCCCTGGTCTGGAAAAGGAGGGTTGCCCCCCAAATCCAGTGCACGACCCAGCTCAGCTAACCACCACCATCCCATCTGCGGGACTGTTTGACACAGTGCACCTGACCCAGCTCCCTCACTCCAGCAGATTTTCCATGACCTGGCTCAAACCTGCTCCCTGTGATTCTCCTCATGTGAACACCAACTTCTGACTTTTCAGGTACTTCCAGTTTTCCCACTGTTGCTGGAAGAAGCCTGTAGCTGATGGTGACTGGCACTGCTCTCCAGCTGAGAGGGGAGAGGCGAGACAGCTGGAGGGTGACGAACCCAACTTCTACAGAAATGTGCCCAAAGCAGAGCCAGAGACAGCAGCCAGCACGAGGAAGTGACAGCAGACATCTTGGGGAGGAGCTCTGGCTTCTTTATTTCTATGTAAATTCATTTATAGAAAACGTTTTGCAGCTCCCACTGGAGTGGAGGTCCTGAAGAAATGCAGGTTCAGTTTGATAAACTCATTTTTTTCGGTTCACCGCAGCTGAGGCGTGGGAAGCAGAGGGTGCTCTGAGCTCAGCCCAGCATGCCACAGGCCCTCCTGCAGGAAGCTCAGCTCCCAGTCCTGCAGTCTGGCCTCATTTCAAGCTCTGCCATTGTGTTCATCTACCTCTCATGAGTGTTTTGGGGGGAAAAGTGGTATTTCTGCTGCAGAGCCCCCCAGGCAATAGTGCTGCCCTTGGCCAGTCTGCCCCAGGGCTCCCTGGCTCATGGGGCTGAGTGGTTCACAGAATCCCAGGATGGGTTGGAAGGAACCACAGTATCTCCTCTGGTCCAACCCTTGTTCTCCAGCAGGGTCATCCCAGAGCACACGGCACAGGAGTGTGTCTAGACTGTTCTGGAATATCTCCAGTGAGGGAGACTCCACACCTTCTCTGGGCAACCTGTCCAGTGCTTGGTCACCGCAAGGGGAAGAAGTTCTTCCTCATGTTCAGGTGGCACTTCCTAGGCATCCATTTCCTCTTGTCCTATTTCTTGGCACCATTGGGAAGAGCCTGGTCCATCTTCTTAACATCCCCCCTGCAGACACTGACAGACATGGATGAGATCCCCTCTCAGTCATCTCTCCCCTAAGCTGAACAGACCCAGTTCCCTCTGCCTCTCCTTGTACGAGAAATTTCCACCAGGTGCCTGGGAAGAGCTGATGTGATCTGAAAATACGGAGTCCCTCCAGCCCAGCAGTGACCCACCCCACTCGTCAGTCCCTACTAGGCCAGATGCAGGCTGCTGTTCCTGCTCCTCCCGGTTTTATCAGATTATTCCAGTCCTTCTAGTGGAAAAGAGCACAAAGATGACGTCCCAGGTACAAAGGTTAAAGTTTGACACGGTTGGGAAGGATTGAGAGGAGAGTTACAAAGGGGACATCTGGCAGCCCTGGTAACAAAGCAACACCATCCTCCCCACCTGTAATTAAGCAATCCATGAAAACCATTAGCGACTGGAAGCTGTAAATTAGTCAGTGAGTGAAAACGGACTGGAGTGAAAACACACTCAATATTGCAAGCAAAGGGTCTGCAGACATCCCTGGCTGTGGAGGGAGTTGGGTTCCATCCCTGGTAACCCCCGAGTTTGAGGGATTCCCTTCTGGAGCAGGTCAGCCCTGAAACAAAGGGCAAACCTCCTTATTTACCTTGGCTTCCCCCACGGTAATAACTTTCGGAGGTAGACACGCTTAAGAGAGCCATAAAAAGAAGAAAGGAAAGGGTTTAACACCTCCCAGGCTACTGAGGAGTTGGTTTTTTATTCCATGGCTGCACTGTGCGAGGAAGAGCAGGACCCAGCCAGGGCTGAGCGCTGCACAAGGCATGGAAATCTACAGGCAGTTTTGGTTTTAATCTGCTTCTATGAAAGGAAATCAGGAGTAATTCTCCCAAAAGCTGTGGATTTGCTCTGCTCTGCTCCCTGGCTGGGGGTGAGGAGGGTGGGATGGCTGGAGCCACCCCAGAGTGTGTCAGAGTCAGCAGAGAGGCTGCCAGCCATGCTGAGCCGACGCCGTGCTCCTCACTCCAAGGGTTTTACAGTCCGTGGAAGATTAATCTTTTGTCTCCACTTTGTTCCTCTGAGATGGGGAAAAAATTATGTTTGCTGGAAAGGCTGAGAGAGCAGCTTGTGTGCTGGTAACCAGCCCCGGGCTCTGGCTCAGCTCGGCGTGCCAGGCAGCGATGGAGAACACGAGTTAGCAGAACTCGAGCTCAGGCAGACCACGGGTTTAAGGCTTGAAAAGTCGGGGGAGGAAAGTACAGGGCTTTCAGTTGACTGTTTCATCCTCTTTGCTTCTGCACCAACGTGGTTTAGGGTCCACATCTCGCCGCATCACTCAGGTCAAGCTCGTCTTAATCCAGAAGTGGGTAGCAGATGCAGGAGCCTTTGGATGTGCACTTCACACCTTTTCTTGGATCTCACTGCCACCCCCTGAGCTCACCAGAGCTGGTGGCTCCCAGGAGAGGAGCTGAGAGCCCAAGGAGGGCGAATTCAGGGTTAACCACCCCAAACAGAGCAGCCAATGCGGCACCGGGAGCTGCGAATCTCTTCTGTCAACAGCTCTCGCCGTCCTAAATCAACCCGGGGGATGTGCAGCTTCCCCGTGTCCTGATCCAGCGCCCTGCCCTGGCCCCAGGGCTGTCACACACAGGGGTATTAATTAATTAATTAGAGGTGACAGTGCCACTGCCATTTGCCATTCTCCTCCAGGCTTCCTCTCGCTGCATACCCCATCAGACAGCAAATCCCCATCCTCAAGGGAGAGTCGGAAACAGCTTTGTTTTTTTCTTGTTTTTTTCTTTTTTTTCTTTTTTTTTTTTTCCCACAGCAGCTTAGATATTTGCTTTTCCTATGGAGAAAAAAAAAATAATACTCCTTGAAATAACAGTTTGAGGCTTTTCTAAATGTTAACACGCCAACCGACCTTTCAGAGCCAGGCTTAGGGGTTTATTTCTAATCCCCTGGCCAGGACTTGCAGCAGCTGTGGGTCAATCCTGCTCCCCGAAGGCTCAAACATCAATCCTCACCACCACGATGCTCAGGGCTGGAGCTCCGGTGTTCCCACCCTTCCTGGAAATCTATTCCCTTGGCTGTGCATCTTGTGCTGCCCTGTGCACCTCAAGGTGGTGTGGCAGTGTGGTTTACCAGCAGGGTTTGGCTTCTTAGAGCACAAATGCAGCTGCTGAAGGTGGCAGGGAAGCACCAGAACTGCCCTGCATCCCACCAGGATGCAGGGGTGATGTGGGTTTGCAGCAATCCCAGCTCTGCAGAGCCCACATGCATGAGAGAGATGGACATCCTGGGAACACCTGGCCAGCCCAGGATTTGGAGGCAGGCAGGATGCTATGTCTGTGGAAGATGAAAAGGAATGGTCCGTGTGGACAAGGATTTTCTGTTTTCCAGCTCTGCTCCCACTGCAAATGGTTCTGAAAAATAGGATTCAGTAAAGCGTCAGACTTTTTACAGCTTCAGCTCTAAAGCACATTTTGAGGTTGCCTGTTCTTCCACAGCCCTTTCCACAGTTAAGCTGGAAGTGGAGCTTTCCTAAATGCAATGTCCCATCTGGGGCATGTCTGGAATGGTTGCCCAAACTAGATTTGAGCAAGGATCCTGTGGTGCTTCCAAACTCCCTGGCATTTTCCCCTACCAGCACACTTAGGAGCCTCTGTTTATGAATCCAGACCTGTATTGGCCCATTATGAATTTTTTTTTAAACTGTATTCCAATCCCTTCCAAAGGCAGGAAAATACATTAGTGTCCATTAAAGGGGGAACACCGTGACACTTGCTCTGATATTCAGATGGGATTTTCCCTGATGCAAAATGCCTCCTGGAAAAAAACCGTGCCTTTGTGGTGTGTCATTCCGGGAATTTTGCTGGAGTTCAGGAAACAGAGAAAACAAATAAAACAGAGAAAATAAATAAAACAGAGAAAACAAATAAAACAGAAAAAACAACAGGAGGCTCCCAGGCAGCCCTGAGAGTCCCACATATACCTGGGGCTGGGCTGAGGGTTGAGGTGGTTAATTCAGCCCTCTCCCTACGGGCAAAATTTCACTCCATGTTTCCTTCCAGCAAAAGCAGGAGCCAAAAGTGGAAAAAGGTCTGGTTTTCAGCAGGCAGAAGGAATGATTCCTGCTCTCCATGGAGAAGTGATGTTCACCGTGGGGAGGGTGAGGGCTGGAGACACACTCAGCCCTGGGCCAGCATCACCAGGGTTTGCCTCTCTCTTCCACATCCTCAGCGCTTTCTCCTCTGCTGCCAAGCAGGAATTGCAGGATATCACAGCACCAGGAGCTGGATCTGTCTGTCTGCTCATGTCCATCGTCAGGGGATAAACATCACAGTGGCTTTGAAGCCAAAAATGCTCACAGGATATGGGATGTAACCAGGGGTGCAAATCAGTCTCATCTGTCCTCACCCTGGCTCTGGGATGGTGGCTTTTGGAATCCAAGGGACATCAGCACCCGACACGCTGCATGGGATAAGGAGCTGTGGTTTTAACATGTAATTTCTTTTTAAGCCTGCAGAGTGGTAAAAGGGGAAACGGGGGGTTTCTGGCTGCATGAGTCCTTCCCACAGTTTCCTAGGAGATTGGCTGCCCACGCTGTGGACAGGGCTGGAGCTGATCCCCTGCCCTGCACCCATCTCCTGCTCCCCTGCAAGTCACCAGGGTCACCCTGCTGTGACCTGGGGCGGTCCTGATCTCAGCCAGCAGCTGAGCTGCACGGCGTAATAATAAACAAATAAAAATTTAAAGTACTTCATTTAAAACTAAAACTTGAAAGCATTTTAAAAGAAAAATTAAAATCGCGAGATTTTGAAAAGAAATAAATTGAAAATCATGAAAAATAAGAAGTGATTTGAAAAATACTTTTAAAAAATTGAAGTGCCACAGCGGGGCCTGGACCCCATGCACCAGCCAGCATGGGAGAAAGGGAATCAGGATGTTCCAGCTTCATCTCCCCAGCTGCAGAGATCCCACCAGAGCCATGCCTGACACCCTGGATGTGTCGCTAGAATGGAGAACAAACTCCATGCTCAGCCTGGGCAATGAGCATCCCGCCTCTGAGCCATCAGAAATGTGCCAAAAAGGACCATTTGTGCCATATTTGCAGCCGTGGGGCTCAGGGAAGTGACCTTCAGCCAGGCCAGCAGCCCCAGCCCTGCTATTTTTACCGCAGCAGCAGCAGGCGGGCGACAGCGCCTTTCCTTCCTCTTTCTCTTTCGTGAGTGCTGAACAAAGGGAAACCAGATAAACCTCCACAAGCCCTCGGCTTCGAGGCAGGGAAGCCCTCGAGAGACAAAAAAAAGGCAACCCAGCGCATTTCTGTGCAGTGTCAGGATGGATAGTTCAGGCGGAGAATTGGGAAAACGCGGCAGTGACTGTGCGATGTGTTTGCAGCCAAAAAACTGCAACTGGTGTAAAAGGGATGGGTTTGACTGAGGAATTAAGCTGGAAGGAGCAGGGGAAAATAAAATGCAGCAGCATGTCTTTTCCCAAAAAGTCCCAGGATCTTGTTCCAACACTTAAGGAAAAAAAAAGGGAATTTTTCTGTTTAAAGATTTAGCTCTATATAAGAAGGGGGGAATCCCAAAGGATAAAAATGATAGAACTGTTTAGGTTGGAGGGACCAAAATGAAAGGTTTTATTTATTGCAGCTTCCTTTACCGAAATTTTTACTGTATTTTTCATCTTGAAAGGAGAAGCCCCATTTTGACACCCACAGCAGAAATTTTCTCAACTACTGGAAAATTTGCCATGAATTACCAGGACACTGCTACAGCTCCAGGACACCTTATTCTTCTGGGTGCACTGATACCCCAAAACACCTGGGCCACATCCCTGCACCATTCCCCAGAAAACACCAAGGTGTTTTGCATCAAAACTTTGGAGAATGGGCTGTCAGTCAGTGTAATGGCTGTATTTACAGCTTCAGAGGGTGTCTGTGTTTTGCAGGTAGTCTGCAAAAGGAGTGGAAACAATATGTGGAGGGAGGTATATAAGTATGGGGCTATTTATAGCTCGCAAATATATTGAGTGCTACCTGCAAGCAACATAAAAGAAATCGTTTGCCAAATACATCACATGCTGCTGTAGGCTTCTCCATTTCTCTTCCCTGAAAAAAAAAAACCCCACAAAAAACTCCTATATTAATCAGAGAGCAAATATATAGCCTGACAGGAACAGCTTTTGGCTCCCCAAGGAAAGAACATGTGTGATTGCTCAGTTGGTTTCGGTTTGGATTCTGAGCCCGGAATTGCTGACGGCTGTTCACACCAAGGCTTTTGTGGGAGATGTAAAGCTCTTTTTCCCCACCATTTTTTCTTGCAGCTTGAGGAATTGGTGATGGTTTCCCAGCTCCAGACATCATGCCTGAGCATCCCTCCAAATCAAGTTGCTTTAGTTGTTCTTGCTGGGCTTGGGCCAAGCAGGTTCAGGCTGTGCCTGTGGCCAGAAACCAGGGACAAAGGAGGCAAAAATAAAGAAAACAAAACAGAAAAACCAACCTTTTGAAATTCTCCTCTTTACGTTGCTCCAGGGACTGAGGCACTGGGAGAAAACACATTCCTGAGATCACAGAATCATGGAATGGTTTGGGTTGAAAGATGACCTTAAAGAACATCTAATTCCAACCCCTGCCATGGGCAGGGACACCTCCCCCTATCCCAGGTTGCTCCAAACCCTGTCCAACCTGGCCTTGGACACTGCCAGGGATCCAGGGGCAGCCACAGCTTCTCTAAGGGGAAACACCACATCTCATCCTTCTGAAACCAAGGGGCAACTACTTATTTTTATTTATTTTATAAGTTTTTTCATAAAGGCACGGCTCTCTTTGCTCTCCTCACCTAAGTGCAGAGGCTCGTATTGCTCCTTCCATTCCCAGGTTTTCCCAAAATAGTGTTCTCACTTGCACACCATTCCCTGCCATGGCAGGTGACTCCCAGGGGCCTCTGAGGTGCCACAGCCCTTGAGGTGTGCATGGATGGAAGGGAAGAGCTGGCAGCCAAGGAGAAGCAGTGCTCACCTTCCCCTGGGCGATCAAGGGGCTGAAAATCAAATTCACTGCTGAAATTTGCCGCCCTTGCCCAGCTTGTGGGGCAGGGATGAGGAGCTCTGGGGTGGATGGGATGGAGCCAGGCTCTGCTCACCACCCCCAGCACCAGCACCCCAGGGCTGCCCTTGGCGTGGCGTCACCGCGGTCGGGACGTCGGGAACAACCTTCCCACAAAAATCGGAGCCGGGAATCTGGAAATAAAAATATCACAGATGATTTCAGGCTTGCTGAAAGCATGATTGACTGTTTAATTCCCCCCCACACACACACTCCTTTCCTCACGACCAGGCTGACTCAGCCCTGGCATGGACAAGGAGGCTCCTCCTGGCTGCTGCCCTCGCCGCAAGAGCGGAAAACGTCCTCTCGGAAACGATGGAGCCCAGCGGCCACTGCCAATTCCAACAGAGCCAGCAGCTCTCTGCCACGCTCAGCCAGGGTGGTAGAAACTCCCAACAACACCTTCTCTGTCACCCCAGGATGCTGCTGCTCCTGCTCAAATCCAAATCTCTGGAGCACTGGGGGTGCTGAGCAGCTCTGCTGCTGGGCACAGGACATGGAGGGGTGGGAAAGCCAAACCCAGTGGTGTTCAGAATATCACTGGGCCAGTTATCCTGGTGCCACAGGATGGCCTCTAATTCCAGTGGTGGCCATGGGAAATGCTGCCCATGAGCCCATGGCTCAGCAGCTCCAGGCACATGGAGGAAAATCAACCCCACAGCTCGAGGGACAAAGATGAGCACCTTGGGATAACTCATCTCCCAGAGCCACTTCTCTTATTCCCGGACAAAGCTGAGGAGAGGAATAGCAGGAAAAGCAGTGCAGTGGGTATGAACAGCATTGGTCCTGCATGGAGGAATGACAAAAAACACTGTCAAAAGAAAATGGGCTCCTTTGGGGCTGGCTTGATACAGGGCTGCCTGCTCGAGGGCCACCAGGGCTGAGATGGCTTTGGTCCACATGGATTATTTTTAGTGTCTGCAAGTCTTCACCACACACTAAGTACAAGCAGCCCACTGGAGGTAGGGAAATCCTCCCTTGGCTGGCCTGGCTCCCCTGCCCAGCAGGAAATAGTCAGTGATTTCCAGGCTCACCTTGTGCCAGTGGTGTCCCAGTGACTGAGCACAACCCTGCTGATCAAACCCCAGCCTGCCGGTTCATTCTCATTCTCCCTCCCAGCTGCTTTTTGCTGCTTTTTTCCCCTTGCCCACAGCCCCCAGTGCAGGATCCTCACTGTACCTGCACCCCCCCCAGCATTTTGGGGCTCACCATGTCCCTGTGTGAGGGATGAGAGGTTTCATGTGAGTTGGCGTGTGCTGCGCCTGCCTCTTCTCCTGGAGCCTCTCACACCAATCTTGGCTTTTGTGCTATTTTTACTCTCCAAGTTGCAAGCTGTAGACATGCACTGAGTGCTCTCCAAATGTAAACCCCAGGATGCATATATTTAGAATCCAGAATTTCTTTAGGAAAAATATCAAACAAGGTTTAGTTGAGGTTTGGGTTTTTTTAAAGGCCTAAATTCACAGCTCTGGAGGAAGGACCACGCAGGGCATCTCCTGGTAGTGGTGGGATGCAACTGTAGGACTTGGCTTCCTTCCTCCCACCCTGTGAAATGACACGTGCTGTTTTCCAGCTTCCCTGTGAAGCCAGAAGCTCTCTCCCCTCAGCCAACCTGATCACACAAGCTCATGAGTCCCTAAGTGCACTTTAAGTAAAATGCAAAGAGCCAAATAGACATTTAAAACGCAAGCATCCCCAGGTGCATAAAGTCTGAGAGTGTTTGCAAACCACCCAGCTGCATGTCTCTGAAGATGGAACAGAGCTGAGCCCTTGTCTCCTACATCAGAAGCAGCCTGGGCTAAAAAAATTTTTTAAAAAAATTTTAAAAAATCACAAGAACATTTGCTGCTGGAACTGCTCGTGGGGAGGGCGGGATGTCTGGAAGGAGCTGTGCACACAGTGTGTGCCAAGAGATGAGATGTGACATCTCTGCATCCACACTCTGAGAGATGCAAAGAGCATCCCCAGTCTGGGGCCAGCCCAGGCTCCTGGCCAGGCCCTGTGGTGGCCACCACAAACCCCCTGAACGCTGGCCCTGGGCTAGCACAAGCCAAACAGCTCAGAGGATTGGCTTTGAAGCAGTGTGGAGGCGGCTCTCTGCAGATGGCATCAATAGCAGCTCCACTGCCAGCTCCACGGTGTGTCATCGGCTCTGCTCAGCCTTAAGTGATGCAAATATAGAAAACAATGTCATTGTTGCTAGGATTTTTGGGCTCAGGCTGCCTGGGCAGGCTGAGAGAGCAGTGGGGCTGGGGAAGGATGGCCACCAGGAATGGTTTGATTTCAGCTGAAGAGGAACATGAGTAACTTTTCCAAAGGTTGAGTTCTTCTAGTGCACAAACGGATTTTTTTAATGGCTCAGATTATCAGTAACACTTATGGCTCCTACAGGTCTCCAGGACATCAAAGCATGTTCTCTGTGGGGCTTGGGATGGTGGCAAGAGTCACCTCAAGTGACCCAGTGCCCTGGGTTTGCTCAGCCCCAAGCTCCTAACTCAGGGGAACATCTCAACCTCAATGCACAAGCTAACCAGAAATTGGCATTTCTAGACCACCAGGCATTCTCGTTTACCTCTGAAACTCTCCACAGTGCCACACTGACCACAAAGCCAGGGTAGCAATGAGGGGTGAAGCTCTGGTAAACCCTTCCACACCTTCCCACTGCATCCCACTGTGTGGCACAGAGCAAACATTCCACTGGCAGTGACTCCATCTCAGCTTTTCTGCCCTGGCAGCAGCAAGGACATTGGACAGTGGCTTTGCCATCTGCTGCCCACACTGCTGGCCCATTCTTGCCTTCTAGTCCCTGTTTTGCAGGGGGAGTTGTGGGCAATACATTCACTCCACTCAAAACCAGCATTTTCCTTTTAAGAGCTCTGTGCCCAGTGGATTTGTGTGCCCAAGAAGGGCAGTGGTGCTGGGCAAGAATCTGGAGCAAAAGTCTGATGAGGAGCTGCTGAGGGAGAAAAGGGAACCTTCTCACTCCCCACAACTCCCCAACAGGAGGGGCAGCCAGGGGGGGTCAGGCTCTGCTCTCAGGGAACAAGGGACAGGACAAGGGAAAACAGCCTCAAGCTGTGCCAGGGGAGGATTGGATTGGATATTGTGGAAAATTTCTTGTTGGAAAGGGTTGTCCAGCCCTGGCACAGCTGCCCAGGCCAGTGCTGGAGTCACCAACCCTGGAGGATTTAACAGACCTGTAGATGTGGCACCTGGGGACATGGGTTGGTGACAGCCTTGGCAGTGCAGGGGGAATGGTTGGACTCCATGCTCTCAGAGGGCTTTTCCAACCTACATAAATCTTGGAATCTCTCATTCTGTGACCACCTGCTCCAAAACCCCTCGGGAGGGCACACATCTCCCAGGGGTGATGCACCCTCCCTGCACACACCACACTGCCTGCAGCAGGGCACTGCTGCAGGGACAGCCAGGAAAATTCATTTCCACCTCATTAACTGCTGATCTGTGCAGCCAGAGGCTGCTGCTGCTGCTGAACCTCAAACCCTGTCGCTCCATCCCAAGACAGAGGGTGTCCCTGGCATGGGGCCGAGGGGACAGGGATGGGGAGGGAGAGGGGAACAGCCATGCACAGGAAAGCCTGGAGTGCTCCATCATCCAAACATCTGACATCCAGCCTCAGCCTAACCAGCTTGTCATCCCTGGAAATACACAACCCTGACCTATTTCCAGGGAACACGAGCTCCCTTTTAAACAAATCCCTGACAAACGAAGGCAAGAAACCATTTCCTCCCTATTTCCTTCCATTAGAAACGAAACACTGCCATTAATCACCAATAAAGAGATAAAACTCCTAAGTGATCTGCTGGTGACTGGGTGAGTCAGGTCTCTCTCCTCGAGCTCACCACAGACCCAGCCCCAGGCATAACTGGAATCATTCTGGCTGTGCTGAGCCAAACCATTGCTTTCTCCCACATTCACTGCATTAAAACAAAATAGAGCTGCTGTTGGAGGACATGCTGGGCTTGCTGATGCTCAGCCCTATGTGTATGCCCACTTTATTACTATTTTCATTTTTTAATCGGATTATCTTTTTTTTTCTCCCTCCAGGAAAAGCTTGTGTGCAAGAACCCTTTAGGAAAAAATCACACCCTGCACTGGGTACAAGTTATTCCTGGGGAGATTCCAATTGGACACAAGAGGAAAATTTTTCACAATGAGAACAATCAGCCATTGGAATAATTTCCCCAGGGAAGTGGTGGTTTCCCCAACATTGGACTCTTAAGATTTGGCTGGATGTGGTGCTGGGCCATCTCACTGAGACTGTGCTTTTGCCAAGAGAGGTTGGACCAGATGATCCTTAAGATTCCTTCAGCCTGGGATTCTGGGATTCTGTAAAATATCAGATCTCTTAGCAAGAGCTGTTGTTTTGCAAACCCTCCAGCCCCAGTGACTGATCCCACCACCTGCCCTGCTCCAAAGGTACATCCCAGGGGACAGCAGGGAGCAAACAGCTGGTGGCTGTGGCAGCACTCAGGGCCCAGGGAAGTCCCCGGGACACCACATCCCAGCCAGGCACTGCCAGGAGCAGTGCTGGTAGATGGAGCAATTGCACCTCCCCGCAAGGAGAAGGGCAGACACTGTTGGCAGAGGGTAAGGGAATTCCTCCTGCATTTCCAGGCTGGGTTTGTGAAGATGACTTTGGGTTGATTTGCCTTTTTGGAGCCAGATTAGAATCCTTCTCATGCACCATGAGCAGGGCTGTTTGCTAATTGCTGTTGGCAAAGCCCAGCTGGATGCAGCTCCCCACACCAGCTCAGGGGAGGGTGCAGTGTCCTGCCCTGACACCATCACTGGGACAGAGGGGGTTTTCTATGCCCCACCCTTAGGAAATCCCTGAATACTTGTGCAGATCATGCCAAAAGCTCCTTTTCCTCAGGCAGGTTGGCTCTCACAGTGATGCTGTGGATGTTGAGCACACGGAGCTGTCCTTGTTTCTGTGTCTGCTCAGAGAGATGCTCCATTCCCCTGGGAAATGGGGAGACTCCATGCAATCATGGAATTATTTGGGTTGGAATGTGCCTCAGAGATCATCTTGTTCCAACTCTGCCTTCCAAATGCAGGGACACCTTCCACCATCCCAGGTTGCTCCAAGCCCTGCCCAGCCTGGCCTTGGACACTTCCAGTGATCCAGGGGCACCACAGCTTCTCTGGGCAACTTGTGCCAGGGCTTCACCACCTTCACAGGGGAAAATTCCTCCCTAATATCCAATCTAAATCTCTCCTCTTCCAGTTTAAACTCATTCCCCTTTACCACCTCCAACTTGCCTTCGCTTGGGTGAGTGCAGAGCAGACCATTGGGTGCTTGTGCCACAATGCTCATGGCACAAGGTTACTTGTGGGGTCACAGCCAGGTTGGTTATGTGGCTGTAGGATGGGGATGTTGGCAGGAGCTGCCCTCCCTCCTGCTCCCTCCAATCCCACCATACCCACCCTGGGCCTGTTCCCAGGAGGAGACCTCACAGGAAAGCATGAAACAAACCCCAGGGATGTCCCCAGCACTGCTGAGGGACTCTGGTGCTGCCCTGCAGCTCCCAGCCCAGCCAAAGCTCCTCCATCCCAGCATGGAGTGAGACACTTCCTGCTCCAGTGCTTATCTCCGTGGCCAGGCAGCTTGAGGAAGCCCAACACCCTTGTGCTGCTGCTCGGTGGCTGCTGGCCAAGGGTGCACTTGTGTTCCACAGAAACTCAGCAGGGCTGATCCCTGCAGCCCTGGGCACAGCCCAGAGTTCAGCCAGCAGCAGCCAAGGGTGGCAGAGTGTCCTGCAAGCAGCACAGACTGCAAATAAACATTTCTGACCTGATTGCACTCTTGCATCACTCAACCCCACGTGGACACATTCTTGCCGTGGATCCCAGCCCTGTGGATGAGATGGGATGTTTGAGATCCTGCAATACCCCAATGTGCTGCTGCAAAGCTTTCAGCAACCAACCATCAGCCACAAATGAGCTCGAGCCCCTCAGCAAAGCTTGGCTGACAACTCATGCACGGAAACAACAGGGAATTTACTAAATATATTGAGCTGGGAGCCATGGATCTTCATTGAAATACCCTCACATAGGAGATGCATCCCTACAAGGGGCTGGAGGCACTTTGGGGCGAGGTGCCTGGTGCCTTTGGTGTTTTGCACCCTGCAAGTGCATGAAGAAATGCCAAAAACATGCAGAACCTCGATAAGGTCAGCGGGTAGGAAATGTAGCTGAAATCCTTGAGTTTCATAAGGGGCCATGACAATAGCCAGGAGAGCTGCCAACTTTCCTTTCACGCACCGAGCGACAAGTGCACTTGGAAACTTCAGGCTCTCTGCAAAGAGAAGAGCTGGGAGGAAAAGAAATGTTGGAGGAGGGAGGTTTGGGATGGTTTTCTGAATTTCAGCTAGGATGGTGAGAAATGTCCCCTCCAGCATGACTGAGCTGAGAAGCCTTTGCTCATCCCCAGGCCAGGAGGGAGTAAAGGAAATAAGTATGAAATTCAAGAGCAGAGGGAAAACACAATGTTTCTAAATAAGTGTTTAGGCTTTGCTGTAAACTCCCTGCTGCAATTGCTTCCATCACATCACTTTTTGCATTTCAAAGCTGGGATTTTCAATGCAAATGCTGCTGAGCAGCCAAACGTGGCCCCTGGTGTGTTCCAGGGGATCACAGGGGTAAAGGGCACCCTCTGCTCTGCTGGGATCTGCCACAGGTTTGGCTCCTGGGGAAATCCTCAGTCCAGCTGGAGGGTGGGATGGAGGTGAAAATCCTCCGAGGAATTTGCTCGAGGAGGTGTTGAGATGAAGCTATTTCTCATCCCTAGTGGAGATGGGAGCTACAAGGCTGATCACACCACCCTGCTGGGGACAAGGCAGCTGCAAGCCAAGAGTTTTCATGCAGCAGCAGAAATGGGTGAAAAAGCAGCATATTTGGGAGCTGAGCTCTGCAGTGGGTTTGTGCCCTAACTGAGGCTGCAGAGCCCCAGCTGCAAAGCCCCAGTGAAGCGTTTGGGCCCTGGGGGGATGCACAGGTCTCCAAATCCTCCCTGAGCTCCCTCACGGGGGGGCTGGGGACCCTGTGTGTCCTCGAATTTGGGCAGAGCCAGGAATGGCCACAGGGCCACCCTTGCCACCATCCCCAGCAGGGACAGGGAGTGCCTTCCCAGGGCAGCAAGCAGCATCCACAGCCAGAGCAATTGACATCTGCACAGGTCACCGGGTTTGCAAAGCGTTCGGGATTTGCATTTGATTAAAATTAAGTGCTAGGAAAATAAAGGCAGCCAGTTCCTCACTGCAGCTGGGCCAGGGCGAGGTCTGGTGGTGGGACCTGTGTGAGGGAAAGAGCAGGGATAGGGAGGACAAAAACCACACAAATTTGGTCTAAAAGGGGCTGGAGAAGGGCTGGGACCTGGGGATGCTGAACGTGGCCAAAGCAAACACGCCCCGGACACCTCACAGAGATAGTTGGGATTTGTCACCTCCGCTCTGACACAGAATTTGTATATGGAAAAACCATGCCAGGCGCATGACAACAGAGCTGCTCCATCTGGATAAATAGTTAACTGAGTAGTCAAAACAGCCGGTGCTACAAAACAGCTGCTGGGACAGGAGACAGCAGCACAAGCACCGCTGGAAAAACGGGAGGAAGGAAGTGATTGAGCGAGAGGATGTGCCAGAGGAGAGCAGGGAACAGGCAGCAGCATAGAGCTGGGTGAGCCAAGACCCTCCAGCACTGCCAAGGCACAGCAGTGCCCCTCCCCACCAGCCTCCCCAGGGCTTTGCTGAGCCTCTTCCTAGAGTGTCCCAAAAAGCAGCGCTGGAGAGGGTTCCCGTGCTCCTGGCCCAAGCACTGGCACTGATCATGACACATGGAGGTGTCCCACAGCAATGGGGGGCACAGCAGAAAGCCTGGAGCAGGGGACAGCAGAGCTGCTCACCAGGAGAGCTGAAAGCAGGAGATGCAGGGTGGGATGTGGTTCTGGACTTGCTGGAAACAGAGGAAGATCTCACACAAACACTGCACATCCCACCCTGGGCAGCACACCACACATCACCAGGGCTGTGGGCTCCCTGAGAAGGGCTTTAAAAGAGGGAATTGCCCTTTTCCTTCCTGACTGACTAGGCAGAGCTTAGCCCTGTTGACACCCCTGAACCAGCTCCCTACCCCTGCAAGCCTGGACTGACTTCCCCCACTGCCACACAGTGTCACCAAAACAGAAGGTTTCCAGCAGAAAGCTTATGGATTGTGAGGTGTTTGTCCCACAATCCACCCCTGCAAACCCTCCAGCCCCGGGTGAGGAATGAGCTGGGAGCCAGGGATGCCATCAGGACCATGGCTGGGACAGAGGACACCCCTGGCCCCAGCTCCCAGGTGTGCTCATGGCTCACTGTGGGATGGACACAGCACCTCAATGTCAATCTTTCCCGAGCACATCCCCAAGGACAGCGAGGCTCGTGCTGCTGAGGAGGGGCTGGCATGGTTCCCCCATCCCCAGGCCCCTGCAGCAAAGCTCCCACAGGGAATGGCCCTGCAGCATGGAAGGATGGAGCTCCTGCACACCCTGCAGTGCTGGGATGCATCACAACAGGCTCTGATTGCAGCAGGAGACACGTTTGGGTTGGAGGAGTTTGGGTGTGCAGGAGCCAAAGATTTTGGGAGGGAAAGGGATGGCAAGCACTGTGACTCTGGAGCCACTGTCCTGGGGACACGTGTGGTGTCACCAGCTCTGGGATGCAAAGTGCTTGTGTCCCCCTTGCTGCAGCCCACAGAAGGGACAGAAGTGTTTTAGTGGGTCTTTAATCCCAAAGGAAAACCCCAAGCTAAGTCTGGATTTGGCCATGATGTGGTACCATTTCAGAGCCACTTCTGAGCCTGCAGCCTTCCCAGGACCTCTCCCATCCCTCACCTCTCACCTCTTTCTCCACCATGGGCAGGGATGTGACCCCCCAGCCCTCCCCTGGCCTCATTAGCTGTTTGTACATCCCCAGCACTAATTACCTGAACCTCTCCATCCTTCCCAGTGCAGGGAAAACCCCTGGAGGGATGTTCTGGGGAGAAAACACACCTGTGCTCACCCAGCCAGAGAGGGGTTTGCAATAGAAGATTTTCTTTTCAAATGCTATTTGCATGATCTCTAGGTGCAACCTGCAGTGCTCGTTTGTTAATGATTGCTAATTGATTTACTCAATCCCAGCAGATGCTCTGGGTGGGTTTGAGCACGGCAATAGGAAGTGCTGCAGATGGCTGCAGTCCCCAGAACCAGGCAGTGCAGGATGGATTAAAAAATTATTATAAGATTTATTAACCCTGCAAGAATTATTATTATTCTATGATACAGCTGGAGAAACAGGGATGAGAGCTTGCTGTGAAATTTCCAAGCTGGAAAATGCCCCAAAATGTCAACATTCCCAGGGAAAATTAGAGGGAAAAAAAGTTGTTCTTCTTTAGCCAAAACATCATATTTCTGCAAAGTCACTTTGTTTTCTTTGTGATTTGTCAAAGCTGGTAACAGAGTGCAAAATAAAACAAATTATTTCCAAACAAGAGTAACTTTACAATAAAAAAATGTAAATATTTGGCCTGACGGAGTGAAAAGGGCTGCTCCAACATTGTCAAGATCTTCCTTTACCCCTACTTCCCCACCCAGCATGTTTTGCTTTAGTTTTTATGAGGAATCAACAGTTGGAGAAAGCTTTTGGATTTTCCAATGGAAAAGAGCTGGAGGGACACTCTTCCTACAAGTTCCGCCAATTAACGCCTGGCTCCCCAACCCGCCTCTGCTGTGAATTTTCCACTGCTGGAAATCTTAAATATCAAAACTGGATGTTTTCCTCCTAGACAAATGGGACTGTGCACAGGGCAGCTGCCGCCACATGCTGCTCCCTCTGTGTTACAGGAATGTCCAGCTGATCCTGACCCATTTCTCCTGGAAAAGCTCATTTTCCAACCAACAGCAGCTTGGTTTTGTCTGCCTGTGGGATGATGAGCAGCAGGAGAGCTGGGACATCCCTGAGATCCTTCAGCTGCTCCCCTGCCCTTCCTGCTTGCTCATGCCAGCACTGCTCAGTCCCTCCCAGAGCAGCTGCCCAGATGTGCCTGTGCTCCAGATGTGCAGCATCACTGCCAGCCTGCAGCAGTGTGTCCCCATAGAGCTGGAATCGGGGACAGACCTGATGTTATATCTTGAATTTCAGGCAAGACCTGACAGCTGCAACACAGTGCTGGGCTCAGAGCATGCATAGGGCAGACAAGGTGCAAGGCCTTAGTGGTGTTGCCAACAGCTTTGTTTTATTAAGAGCATTAAAGGTAATTTTTTCCCCCTTTTAAAATTATAACCAACACACCAAATACATCCCATTAATCAAAAATACAATTTCCAACACATTAAATATTTAGAAGCAACGCCAAAGCAGCGTGACAAGAAACAACATTTGGGTGAAATGAAGAGATCTTATTTAATTATTATGTTGCACAAAAACAGGGCCAAATCCTGGGAGCTGCTCCTTGCCTCATCCCATCCTTTTCACCAAGACCATAATGTGTCTGTGCCCTTCTGAGCCTGTGCAGGTGTCTCCCTGCTCCTTGTCAGCATCACTTTGGGTGCCAGGAGGGAGCATGTGGGCTCTGGCACAGGAGGATTCAGCCTTGCAGCCCGGGGGTGGCTTTGTCTGCCTGGCTCCAGAGGTTTCCCGGAGGTGTCCCGCTGATCTCGGTGATTTTGGTGCAGCAGTGACTCAGTGGCAGCAGAGAGAGTGACTCAGCCTTGCCGAGGAGCAGAGCAGGGAGGCAAAACCTGTGGATCCTGCAGCCTTAGTGATGGGATCAAACCTCAGCTACATCTGGAAGGGGAAGAAATGAAATGTGGGAAGACAAAAGCAGGATTCCTGGGGTCAAGTCACCCAGGAAAGGTTACAATAAGAAGTCCTCTCTCCTCACAGAATTGCTGTTGAAATCCATCACCATCCAAACTTGGTGCAGGAGAAACACCTTGCAAATTAAGGGCAACTTCCCCAGGGTAGTTTCCATCTCTGTGTTTTTCCCTGGGAACACAACTACCACAACTCATGAATGTGGGATATTTTCCTTTTTAAAGTGTCTCTAAAAGGCAATGCAAACACTTGGGAAGACTCCTGGTGCCAGAGAAAGCAGAGTCCTGCAGGGGAAAAGCCTCTCTCCACACTGTGCTGACCCCAGGGGACACTTCCAGCTGCCCTAGGGGACACATGAGGTTGATATCCCAAAAGCACTAATTTTGGGGAGTTTTATGCATGAGGAGAGAAGCATTCAATGAGAAAACCCCATGATGGAACTGTAAAATCTCTGCTGATGGGCCACGGGAACATCACCATTCCTGACCCTTCTGCTTCACCTGGCTGCCAGCAGCACCATCCCCAGCCCTGCTGCACACTGCAATTTTAAGGGTAAAAACCACAAAACAAAGCCATGCCAAGGGGCTCTGGCTGGGCAGGTTGCTTTGAGCCCATTGCCTGCAGAAAGCTGATCCCAGGGGAGCAAGGAGTTTCCTTCGTCGGGAAGGGCGAGGAGGGTGCAGGACCAGGGCAGGGCTTTTCTCAGTATTTTTATTTAGGTGGCAGAGAAATCTGACGGCAACAGAAAGGAGCTGGAAAAACAAACAGGTGTGTCCGGCAGCCAAGGGGCCGTAGCTATAGCAATGGGACAGGCCCTGTTGACAAAAGGCTGCACAAAGGACCTTCTTGAGAGATTAGAAGTGGTTTATGAGCTGGCAGGGTTTCCCGGGAAGGCGCCGGCGCTGGATCACAGCCGTGGGAGGCAAGTGCTGAAAAATCAGGACGGGGGCACCGAGCTCTGAGCACAAATCTGCCTCCTGCAGCATCGCCCGGGGGCAGAGCCAGCGGGGATTCTCCCATGGAAATGGGTGTTGGTGCACTGGGCTGCTCCCAGCGCCACGGCAGGGTCCTGGTCCTGCAGCAGGCACCCCAAAGGGATGGTTTATTTTGGGGATCACCCAGCTCTGCTTGCAGATGCTGCTCTTCCAGTGTCACCCTATTCAGCTGCAGCCTGGGGCTGCAGGTCTCTGGCTGGCAGAGGTGCCCAAGGTTTGGGTGGGCAGTGCAGGTGCTCTGCCCAGTGCTTTGCTGGACATCACCCTCAAGCCTCCCTTGCTGCCATCCCAGACACAATGGGAGAGGGGGAATAGTGCTGCTGGGTTGTGCAGCTGTTCCCAGAGCCCTGATGGCAGCCCCCAAAACACAACCATGAACAGCAGCAGGTCAACCCAATATCCATCACACAGTGTCCAGGGGTGCAGCACCCCCAAACAGCCCCAGGCTCCTGTCTTGCCTTTTTTCTTCTACAACCCCTGCAGAAAGTGGGGCTTTGATGCAGCAAAAACCTCCTGGGAGATCCAGCAGGCAGCAGAGATGTGTCTGAGGCAGGAGTTTGGCTGTGCCACCAAAGAGAAGCTCCCAGGGTCAAACTGCAGAGCCAGGCTTGGGAGCCACGAGCTGTCAGGGGCAAGTGGTGGGACACCAACAGCAGCCTTTGCCCAGAGAGATTCACACTCAGGTCGAGTTCTGCCACACACAGGAGCTCCTGAATGCCCAAGTGAACGAGCTGCTCACCAGCTGGGGCTGAGCTGGGATTGTCTGTTTAACTTCTCCCAGGCTTTCCAAAGGATTGCTTTGTAATTGAAGCCAAGGATGAGTTGCACTGACAACTGTGTGACCTCCTGTACAGCCACTGCTCTCCACACCAAGGAGGAAAAGTCTTAAAAGGAAGAAAACAGAGCTTGCCTTGGGAGGACGATAGACCAGTGGCACTGGCAGCCCATGGTGGCATCGTTGCTGTGTCCATCAGGGCTATAAAGGGCTCCTGGGTCACTCGTGTGCCACAAGCCACATCCCGAGGAGGGAACAAACTGGCCACAAGCCAGGGGAGGCCAGGGCTGCCACAGAGAGCTGCCCCGGGGTGAGGTGAGGTGTGGGGTGCTGCTTTCTGCGGGAAATCCAGCCCAGGACTCCCACAGGGAACACAAACTCCTCACTCCCAGGAGCCCAGGAATAACACGCGTTGCAAACCCCAGAGCCACCCCAGCAGTGCCACACGCGGGGCTGGCAGCTCGGAGATGCTGCAGGGCTGCTTTAGGCGCGGGAGCGGTGCATCTGCAGCCCCGCAGAGCCCGGCAGCACCGCGGGCAGAGCGGCAGCCGCTCCGGGGGTGGCTGTACGGAACAGCAGCTTCCCCAGCCCCGGACAGGACACGCCGTTCCCGGCTGGCAGCTCCGTGCTCGGCTGCCTGGCGAGGGCTCGGCGTGCGCTTGAGGCAGCGAGGCGGGGAGGAAATGGGATTTTCGTGCAGAAGGAGCGCTCGGAGCAGCAGCCGCTCCGCCTGGAGAGCGCAGATAGCGCGGCTGCCCTGAGCCTTCGCTGCCCGCGGGAAGGTGCATGCAGCGCTGAGACAAAGCAGGGCAAAACCCCAAGGGATGCAGGGATCTTTCTCGTGCCCTGCTAACACTGGTTTTGGCTGGGGAAGCCTCGTGGAGCAGCGTAATTCCTACAGTGCACCGCCAGCACAGGGGAGAGACACTGGGAACGCCTGGACATCAGTCCATGCGCCTCATCCTTGGATATTCCCCCTCAACCCTATGCGGCGGAATTCTCTTAATTTTCTCTTTAATTCTCTTAATTAAAGAGAAGCTATAACCTCCCAGCAGCAGCTCTGCCGGTGCTAAACATTATCAGTGCAAAAGTGAGGGGAGATTTGCTTTACCTTTGCGTTTGTGGTAAATAAAGCAGCTATTTTCAGCTCCCCAGGTTCTGCACACACGGGATTGCCTGACCTGACCTGAGGAAAAGGCAGGAGGCAGAGCAGAGAGCACAGAGCACACCCTGCTAGATGCCATCAGCTCTGGGATGATGCCAGGCTGAGCCATCTTCTGCAGAAAAAGAAGGTGGCAAAAGATCAAGCACCTCATGGTGTATTTTGAAACTGGCGACTGAGTGGGGGAAAAAGATGATGTTGATTAAAATCCGGTAGTGTAGCCAATACTGACCCCACAGAGGATGAAATGTTATTTTAAAATATTAACACTCACAGGATGAAGGAACAAAAACCAAAACAAGCAAACAAACACCACCACCCCCACTCCCCCCACACGAAAACATTGGTGGGGAGAGAAGAGTCCAACCTGCTGCTCAGAGGAACAAAAACCCCAAGGTGTGAGTGGGGGGATTTATGGGAAACCATTGACATTTTTGATTAATGAGCTTCCTGTGGGTGGTTGATGTAGAGAAGGGTAAGAAACGCAGACATGACTTATTCTCAAGCAGGATGATGAGACTAAAGGTCTCCTGACTCAACACTTCTCCTGACTCAAGAATTCATCTTTTTGTTTTCTGCCTTTGCAGATTCTGCAGGATGCGAGGGAAAGCCACGCGATTTGCGCACTTCCCATCAGCAGCACGGTCTGTTTAGGCTCCAAGGCAACAAAACCAATTTAAAGCCTACCTTTAAAAGCTGAACTAGATGTGCTTGAGATTAGACCCTAATGCCGTATTTAATTTGATCCAAGATAAACACAGTGATGAACTGAAGCCCCAGTAAATGTCTACCTACATACTCATGTTGAGGTCCTATCGTGGGAGATGACTTATTGGAGAGGATGATCTGTACAGGATGCTTTTGCTGATTAGAAAGCATGAAGTCATAAGGGGAAACATTTCCTGTGATTCCTCAGGTGTTTTGTTGTTTCTTAGAAATGTTAAGTGGTTGAGGAGGATAAAACCTTTGGGTGTCTGAAAGGCAGCAAGGTGAAAACAGACATCCAGCCCACACCACAAAGGTGTCTAAAAGATGAGGGAACCATGGAATGGGTTTGGAAAGGACCTTAAAGCTCGTCTCATCCCACCCCTGCCATGGGCAGGAATATCTTCCACTGTCCCAGGTTGCTCCAAGCCCTGTCCAGCCTGGCCTTGGACACTTCCAGGCATCCAGGGGCAGCCACAGCTTCTCTGGGAATCTGTGCCAGTGTAAGGGGAATGACTATACAGAGCTAAAAGGCATTTGGTGTGGCCTTACCAACACCTGCTGGATGTGAGGATCCAGCTGTGAGCAGATGCCGACAAAATGGTTGGAAATGAGCCTGGGAGAGAAGGTACCACTGACAAACATTTGCAGGCACTTCAATTCACATTTCCTCAGGTTTCATAAAACTGGCTTTTTCCATGCAATGGGAGTTTAAATATTTGCTATTTGCACTGCAAATGTTAAGGAAAAAAACCCTCCAAAATGCAGTAAGATTTATGCAGTAAGATTATGGGAAGTCAGACAGTAAAGTGGGGAATGGAAAGAAGAAACCAGCTGAAGAAAAATTCATTGCAGTTGTCAGAAAAGGATTAGTAGGAAAAACTGCTCAGCACATGGGGGGAAAGGCTCCATCTTTCAACACAGCCCAGTTATCCCTCCTCTCCCTCTTTCCCATGCTCCCTAAATCCAAACATTGACTCTTTTTACATTAAAGGAATGGGAATCTCTAAATGCTAAGGACCACTAGAAAACTACCCAAGATTTCCATCTCTTTATCAGGAATGCTTGTGGATGTTTCCAGTTGGAGGGAAAAAGGAGTTTAGGGGTTTTTTCTTAAGTGTTTATTCCACATGTGAGGCCCACTGCAGTCTGGGCTGGGGCTGAGCACAAACTTTTCATTATTTGTTCTTTCTTAGGCAAAAATCAGGAAAGATTTTACTGCAGAACAGACCTCATTACATTAGATCTGACCATCATGGAAACAATGAGCTTTAATCTTACTTCCTTCACCTCTTACTTAATTTCTTCCTTATTCACAGTGAATTTCTTATTCACTTCAATAAGGGTTGATTACTTTGCTTTAAATACAGAGGTGAGGTGGGCCAGATTTCAGTTTCCCCCTACAAATCCCAGCACAGTTCCTTTTTTTCCAGGCCATTTACCAACGGGCATTCTTTGTTCCAGTTATCATCCAGCCAGACCTCCTGGCCCAGTGCTGAAAACCAACCTCTTTACATACACTAATGTGTTTTCTAACATTCTAGAGTTTTCCCTTAAGGCCAGGTCATGCTTTTTGAGGCTTCCATGGTTGTGGTTTTGTCCCCTGGAAATAGGAATGATGCTTGTGCTGGTGCTTCCCCCAGCAGAGCCAACAGATCTCACTTCTGGGGGATTCCCCACTGAAAAGGGGAAGGACTAAATCAGATTACTGCACCTTGTGCTGCCCCAGTGTGCCCAGACTTGCAGACATTCATTCCAGGTCTAAAAGGGTAGAAACAGCCAAGTCTTGCCCTCATGTTTGTTTACAAGATCCACTGGAAACACCAAACCTGAGCTGGGCTGTGAAAATGCAGGGATTGGGCCAGTTCTGTTTTAAATATAGCTCAGCCTTCTCCCAAAAGCAGATTTTTAGAAGTCACCCACCTCTAAGCTAACTTGCAGCTTACTTTTGATCTCTTGGAAGAAACAGAGTCTTAATGAACTTGATTTGAAAAGCAGATCCAAAGTGCTCTGCTCCACTCAAATGCCTGGCAGCACACTGCATTTCAGAGCAATTAAACTGAATTTGTTCAGGTTTATCAGCTGAAACCTCAAACCTGAGGGAACAGTCCTCACTCTCCCACACCCTCACAATCCTATTATATATTTGTGTTTAATAAAATTACCTAATTAGACCATTCTCCAAGGAAACAACTCACAGCTTTAGGCAAATACAGGAAGATGTTGACTTCACACAGCCCTTTCCTCAAGCCAAACCCAAGGCATTTGAGTTTTTTTTCAACTTTTTTCAATTTGGTTCATTTTCAGTGAAACCCACTGGACCAGGTAGGCAAAAGCACCTCTGCTGATAAACACCACTAATTAGAATCAACACCTACCAATACAAATTTGTTTTACTGGAGACATCTGGGGCCTCCAGATGTGCATTTCAGGTCTCAAAATAAATACACAGAGGCACTGAAACCAATGGATATCCACGGGAAAAGTGAATTTTTAGGGTAAGGCCACTGGAATGTAAACAGCAGGGCTGGAATTTAAGAGATGACTCCACAAGTCTGGTTCCTGCATAGTGAGATGTAATATCAGATATTTACCAACCACATGAGGACAAGCAGGTTTGCTTACAGGCATGGAAAATGAGGATTCCAGTGAAAAACCCTGGATCTCACTTCAAACCCCAGCATTAAACATTCAGTGAGGAGAGGAAGAAAGCAAACAAGAAACAGACACCATGTTGTACTTTTTTTGTTTTTATAGAATTTTTACAATATATTTCTCTTCATTTGCATATTTTACCCACATCTGGAGCTTTCTTTTTTTACATGTTGAACTGAACTGGAATAAATCTAAAGGTCTGATATATTTTAAACAACTGATAAAAATTGCAAAGTAGTAAACCCGTAAGAAAAGAAATTATAAAACTCTCGTTTTTAAGTGTTTAATGAAAGCAAGTCAAATGTATCATTAGGAACAATATGGTTTGTTTTAAACACATCATAGGTGATTCAGGCAGGACAATTTTTTTAGTTTTTCTTATATTAGGCACATTTTTTTTTTCAGCATACCTGTTTTCCAGACAGTTTTATACAATTCAATAGCATCATTCACATCCACTTGGAACTTCTGCATAATTTTCAAAATGTGATTGATCATGAATATTCATTATTGGTATTCTATTCCTCTTTCTTTAGAGCTACCAGAAGAAAAAAAAATAATCAGTGTTTCTTGTCTGTTAAAAAAATCCATAATTAATGATTTGAGTTATAAGGCAGCAACAGATTCAGTGTCAACTCAGGTCACAGTCCTTCAGTTCCATCTAGTGGGTAGAAATTATATTTAGTGGACACTGTTCCTACACAGTTCCTTCAGGGCAAGACGACTGACTCACGAGGCCAGTCACTGCTGGTAGAGTAAGTTGAGTGGTAATGCCTAGTAAGGAATTCTGGCCACTCCTGTGTCATCCTTGCAGCCTCATGTCTTCATCCAGAAAGCAAAAGGACAGTCCAACAGAAAAAAAAAAAAGTGACTATGACAGAGCTGTGACAGGTTCTGTGAATGGTTTATTTACAGTCTTCATCCCTGATGTGAGAAAAGAAAAAGCCTTCTTTGACTGCCCAGGCAGGTCTCAGCAGCTGCACAGCTCAGCACAGCAGCCCTTTGCAGATCCATGATTCCTCAGCCATGGATGCCCACGGAGGCAGTGAATAGAAGTCCTCCTGCTCCAGAACAGCAAATTCCAAGTGCTCACCTTCCCCATCCACATGGCTCCCTAAGGGCAGTTTAGGAACGTCTCTGATGGAGCAACTCCCCGTGCCCAGAATCTGCTCAAGTGATGGCAAGGTGTGAAGCTGTTGGTTCCCCAGGGATCTCTGGCAGCCCTGCAGGGAGGCTGCAAACCCAAACACCTCCCCTGGATGTGGGAACAGAATGATCTGTGCATTAAAGGTACACCACAGCTTGGTAATTCCCTTCCCATCGTGATGTCTTTAAGGAAATTAACTCAGGATGCTCAAGGAGGGCTTGCAGAGCAGCATCTCTCTGCTTCTTTCAGTCTTTGACAAATACTACACTTTTCCTGAATCCTGGCATTCTCATTTGCTAAGAGGGCCATTCCTGAAGGCAATGGCTTTGCCATGGTGTTTCTTGGTCTTCAGTTTTAAGTCTTTCAGGCAGAATAATCACATTTTGATTCAAGCACTCGCTGTGCACTCACCAGGCTGAACAGAAGTCAAAACAAAAGAGGCCATAAAACAAAAAAAATTGCAGGGGATGTATTACTGCATGTTTTCCTCTCAGAGGGAGACTGGGCCACCCTTAAACTCCAGCCCCAGCTGATAAGAGCATTAGTTCAGAGGACACCCCCAAAGCAAGGCTCCTGTGCACTGGTATTTGGGCACCACTCAAATTCTGGACTAGCAGGGTCAATAAATACATTCTCTCCTGACAGAGCCATTGCTTTACACAACTTCCATTCAGTTACTACCAGAGCTTTTGGCTGCCTTTTCTTTCCATAGCCCAGTGTTGGAGTGAAGAAGAGAAGAAGAAAATAATTAGCATTAAAAGTAATCTGAATTTATATCTGACAGACCAGCTCTACAAACAGTGGTACACAAAATACACCCCCAAATCTTTCTGTGTTCTTTTCAACTCTTTGGAAAGGGAATAACCAATGTAGCTGTGCAGGAAGAAAGCCAATTTATTTCAGCATAGAAAGTCTGCAATTCATTCCATGTTCACTAAGAGGAATGTGATTATTGCTCTGTAAGATAAGAGTGGATTGATCATTAACCCCACCCTGAGTGCTGAGAGTCTGGGTTCCCAACATTGCCAAGAAGGACCTCCTAAGCCACTAATATTGAAATAACTAAAAGAAAAAAAGGCTTGTGAATAATTTCTTGTAAAGACGTGATCTTTGAGAAATCCTCAGTTCTTCATATCACCACTGCCTTGTGACTGAGGCCCAGACTTTGCTCTCTGCACTACAATAGAGGGCTATTTGGAATAAGACATTGGAGATAAATCAAGGTAAGAACAGGTGACCCAGATGAATGAATCTAAGAACAGGAGAAACATAAAGCTCTTGCACGAGGATACTCTGAAACTGGAATCCTTCAACAGCTCTGCAAATCACCCACAATTTGTTTTACAACCTGGAGTTTAGTAAGAATTGAAATCCTTTTCCTTGGGTAGTAGCCTCCAAAGCAAAAATGACAGGATTCAAGTGAGGACCATTTCTGCAGCAGCCACCAGATCCTGGTTTGCCTGTTTCACTCCAAATATGTACATCAGATGCTGCTGATGGCATCACCCCGAGCTCAGCAGTGTTTTCTGAAGCTGACACGTTCCATGGAGCAAGTTTCCTTGGGAGCAGATGATACCAACGTGGGGTCCTTCCATTCTCCTACTTCAGCTACCTTCTTTCCTTTACCTCCTCTGAATAAAAAACAATATTGTTCTGTTTACTCTAACATGCTACAATATGTGCATACATAACTGTAGGCGACGCGTGAGTTACTTCAAGATGTGCTTTTTCTTTGAAGTGAGCTGTTACTTTTACAAATTCTACATCAAGGTGGAAGGAAGGAAGGAAGGAAGGAAGGCTGCAGAGTGCTCATACACTGAAGCTGAAGGAACTTTTCCTGAACGGAGTTAAGATGTTTGTTCCAATGTCCTATGGACAAACTACTCTATCCCATGCACTCCGGCCTGAGCCAGTATTAAACATTCCAGAAACTTGTTGATTTGTTTGGATAGTTAATGGCAAGGCTGATAGCAGCAATGTTTTTCAGGGCCTGGAAGAGAAAAGGAAAAATAAAGTCACAAGAAGTATTCTCCTCAATTCCAAAGTGTAGAAAAATCTTTGTATGAAACTAAACAGAAATAGAAACATAGAATCATGGAATGGTTTGGGTTGGGAAGGACCTTAAAGATCATCTTGTTCCACCCTATGCCACAGGCAGAGATCCCTTCCACTGCCCCAGGTTGCTCCAAGTCCCATCCAACCTGGCCTTGAACACTTCCAGGAATGGGGCAGCCACAGCTGTGCAAGGACCTCCCCACCCTGACAGGGAAGAACTTCTTCCCAATATCCCAGAAAAACATTTGTGCATAGTTCCCTCAGAACTTTCAGAGGCCTGTCAAGGTACTGTGCATTCATCTCTCTTTATAAACTCCACTGGGCAATGAGGAATCATTCAGTTTGCCATGAAGATCCCAGACCCAGCCAGCCCTGGGGCTGTGCAATCCTACCTGTGCTGTGCAGCGATGAAGATGATCTTCAGTATTTAAGGCAAGCAAATACTCCTGTAGAGATCCAAGCTCCTGCAGCCACAAAACATGCAATGAACACCAAGGGCTCTACCTAAGGTGATATTCTACTAATTAACATTACAGTGATGATCATTAAAGCATCCCCAAGAGCCAAAGGTATCAGAACTGCACACAAGTTCTCCTGGACTAAATCACAGAAATGAGCTCATGCCACTGTTCATATTTAAAAATCAACTGAACTTTATAGTTCAAAATCAACTCAATGAAAACCACATGCAAATACCTTTAAATTAATTATTAAACTAGCATTCCTCTCAGAATAAAGAGTGGCTTTAGGGCCTTAATAGTCATGACTTAAGGTCCCATGATGGATAAGGCAACAGAATTGCCTCCTAACTAGAATTTACTGCCACACTCCATAAGAGAAAGTTGTTAATATTTCTGTAGCTCTGAGGGACTTTACCAAGATAAACTGCCTTTAGTGTAACACTGAATTCTCTATCATTCTCAGCACTGAGGGAAGGAAGGATACAAATACAGGAACTGCTTACAGTAACTCTGTTTTCTGTCACAAAGAAGAGCTCTGCCAGTGCACGATGAAGAGGAAGGAGAATACCAGGCTTGGCTGTTTCATGACACAAGTTGTTTTCCATATGGGTGAAAAGCTGCCAAAGTGGCTTCAACAAGGTGAGGTCACAGTCCCTGAAAAAAAAAAGTAATTTAAAATAATTTTAAAAGTAATTTAAAATAGTGAGTAACCACCATGCCCATTTCTGGGAATGGGGAGATGGGGGTAGGGGGGAAACCAAAACCAAATAAAATTTATAAGAACCAAACCATACATTTGTGATGGTTACAAATAAACAGTAACCACTTTGCTAAATGCTCTTGCATCTAGAGATACTCATGCCATACATACATAAGCTTCAGGACACATATCCCTTCTACAACTCAATTACAGGCCAAGTTGTACAACTAAAAATACTAATTTAAAACCTATTTACTTTACAGAGAATCAGATCATCACTTCACCAGGTTATTGTTTCATCCTTACCTTAATTCTGAAGTAGAACTAATACAAAGAGAATACATTTCTAGAAAACTAATTGAAATCTACCTTTTTCCTGTTTGGGGGTGATTTTCTTTTCTTTACTATGACATTTGAATTCACTGGACCTTTTTAAAGGCCAGGAAAGAAGAGAAAGTAATAAATTTCTGCTATCAAAGCATCGTGAATTGTATCCGACAGGCAAATTAAGAATTCCTGCTTCAAATCACAGGGATATTTTTGCTTCAAAAGAGTATTAGTTAATTTTTTTGTCATCCCCTGCCCTTTGCCATGGGTGCAGGATGAGGAGCAGTGCACTCACCCCTGGCTGCTGCACTGCACTATCTTCAGCAGCAGGTGGATGGCCTTGAGCCGCTGGTGACCCGTCTGGCGACAAGCCACCCCCACCTGCCACTCCCAGATCTTGGACAGAGGCAGGTGAGGAATCACCCTTTCCTCAGACAGCATCTGCTTTAGAATTTCAAACCCTGGAACAAAAGAAAATTCAAACAGCTGTTATGTTTTGCAGGGACACATTCTGTTCACTCCATACAGTAAGTGATGCTCCGGCAAGCCAGAAATATTGAATTAAAATACCAAACAAAAATCTGAGATAAATCTAGATTACATCTGGACGTGGCAACTCTTTTCTGAGGCAAAACTTACATAAAAATTAGAAAGAATCATATCCAAAATTAAATTTTTGCCCAAATAAGGTAAACAGAACACAGGCCCTCCCTATTATGTGCTATGCAGTAGAGTTTTGCTGATAGCAAATTACCCACCAGCTTCAAGTGGATTAAAAATATTTAAACTCTAAAATAAACTAACAAAACCTCTTATGCTAGAAATTAGACCCAGAACCATCCTATTTTAATGGATAACCACTTTTAAAAAATGCAATTACCATGATTTCTATTTCCAATTACGGCATCCTGGAGTGTTTACTAAATACTCTGTGTAATTACTATCACATAATGAGATTTTGGATGCAAATGACATCATTATAATTGTAATCTCCAAGTCTCTGTGAAGATTTTGTACTTCTACCCCAAAGTCACAGGAAGTAAGAGACATCAGCTGAGTTTCAACTTGAACAAAACTGATCACGTTATTTCCAAGACATCGAATGCAAATTCTAAATCAAGCAAAAGGGACAACCACAAGTCTCTCAAAGACCAAAATGACTAAAAAAGGCCATTTTCAATATATTCTGAGCATCTCTTACCTGTCTGAAACCTTCCCAGATGACCTGCTGTCACTGTAAACTTATAACCCCACTCAGTGTTGCTCATGTCAGAAGTAAATCGATAGTAGAGTGTGTCTCCTGTGTGCAGGGAAGGAAGAAAGACCACATTAGTACCTTCTGAGTTAGTTAGCTTTGCCATCTCAAATACAATTCAAATGAAAAGACTGAAATTAATTAATCCTAGATGTCTTCATTGGAGAGAGGTGGTCTTTTATGATTTAGTAACTGTGAAACACACAGAACAGGGTGAAAAGAGGAGGCTGAAGCAAAACCCATAATGGTTTTCCCTGTCTAAAGATACTGGATAGGAAGGATAATGTCTTTTAGGAAGGATAATGTCTTTTACATTTTTGACAACTAAATAGAGGAAATTAAAGAAACTCCATATTCTGCACATGTAACTTCACTTTTCCAGTTGTGTTATTGGATCAGTTATGATTTATGAAAAAAGAACCCCTATATAGGCAGCCAAGATCTTTACAACACTTGAATTCATTGGACAAAAGGTTTAAAATATTTGAAAGTAAAATTGCTGCTTCTACATGTCAGAAAATTAAATTGAACATTTTTTACTCTGGGGAAGAAAATCGTTAAACTTAATCACTTAAAAGTGGAAGGACTATCAAAATGTTTTTGACACATTTGATACATTTTGCAATTTGATACATTTTTGCAATCAGGCAAAAAACATTCAAAAGGTTTTTGTCATTGTAGCATCTATAGCTTCAGAGACAAATCCTAGTAGTTGGCTGTAATGCTGCACAAAATATCCTCTTACCTATTGTGCTCTGTAGCATTAGAGCTGTTAAAACAAAGTATCTTTCTGCTCCATGAAATAGCCTGTCACCCTGGGACAAGCAGGCTAGTTTTCATTGGGAAGCACAATTTTCAAAGTTTCATGAAGAAGAAAAATTTTGAAAACATTTTTTAGGATTTAAAAGGAATTATCTAAAAAAGAATTTCCCTTTTAATCATGAAATGGAGCCCATGTTCTCTCCTACTTACAGGAGAAAGCCCTGCCATCAAACAAAAGCCCAGAAGCCCTTAAATGTCTGGTTTCAGCTAAAACCTGCTGAAATCAAGAGCCTTAATCCAGACAGCCTTGGCTGGAAATGAACTTTCACAAGGTGAAACTCAAGTTTCACAGCCAAGGCTGTTCTAAACAATGAGCCTCAAAGTTCAGCTCCTTGGCAAACCTCTGCAACTATTTGGGAGGAAAAGGAAGACAGAAAGAAGTTCACAAAAATCTAAAATATTTCTACAGTACACACACTTGCTTCTAACTAGCACCTTGTAACACAAAAACAGTGCCTTGTAACCCAAAGTGCTTTGCTAAGAAAATTCCTAAATCTTTTTACAGGTGCTGACAGTACTTCAGGTCAAGAGCTTCCTGCAGTGCTCAGTGGGTTCAAACAATACGAAATCAGAAGCAGGGGGCTGTACAGTGCTTGAGCTCCCTGGTATCTGCTCCTCACTGGGCTCTCACAACTGAGCTCAGAGAATCCAGAGTGCAGCTGGCAGCCAAACTGGGTTTTTCCCAGCTGTGGCACCAGCTGGAGCCAAGGCATTGGCACTGCCTGTGTGCTCTGAGCAGCAGCAGAGCACGGAGACAGAGATAAGCCTATCTTTTTTTTTTTTTTTTTTTAATAAAAAATGTGCTTCCTGTGGAAAGTAAGACAAGGCATAAACAATGTAAGCGAATACAGCGCAGAACAGGGACTGTGTTGGAACAGAATCAAGATCAGAATTTGTTTCCAGTAGCTGAGTGCAGGCTTTGACTGAGGGGTGGAAAGAAAAGGTCACAGCACAACAGATAAGCCACTTTTGAGAAACAAATGCAAGAGAGGCATGTCAGAGCAAACAGAGGGACAAGGAAAGGACTGGCTTTTTTCCTACACATCTCAGAAACATCCACATTCAACTCCTCAGGAGTTTCTCTCAGGAGTCCCAGCAATATCCTACATAACCCTGAATCAGTGAATATTCACCTGGAAGCTCAAAGTCAGTCCATTTCTGGGGAGAGCCACTGAAGCTGTGCCGATCCTGCTGGAAATCACTGCTGCTGGACATGAGCAGCTCATCACAGCCCTCTTCTGTGTTACACTGAGAGTCAAACTTGATGGAGAGGTAGATAGCACCAGGAATGTGAACTTTATCCTGAGGAATAAACACAGGAGCTTTGTGTCCTGGCACACTGTACCACCCAGAACCCACTGCATTTAGCTATTCAGTGTTTTTACCCAGAGCTAATTTAACAAATGTAAAGCATGGCCTCTTGTTCACATTAGCTGTTAAGCATGTAAAATTAACTGCCAGCAAGGCTTTGCTTTTTCAAAAGCAGTAACTGCTGCTGATATAGATCTCATTGCCAGAACCTAAGGGATTACATGCATTTTAAAAATAAAAATCAAAATAGTCAGAGCAGCAGGGAAATTAAAAATCCCAATACTGCCCAGAGGTAATAATTACCAAACTGTATCAGAAAAATGCTTTCAAACAGTGTCAAGAAAAGAAAATCAGAAACTGTTTGTGGCAGGGGGAGAGTCTAAAATGAGAAATACAGGAAAAAAGACACCACTCCTACTTTCATCTAACAGCATAAGGGAGTAACAGACCAATTGAAACAGATCTTTGGATGGAAAGGTAGAAATATTTGATCATTAAGGCCTTGTAACCAATTACAAATCTGATCTGATGATTTTGCTATGCTGATGCACAGTAAAACCATGTAAGTTATGCACTTCTCACATGATTGAAAACTACATGAAAGTGCCTGACTGAATGCATTTCTTTGCAGGGCAAAGCCTCAGCCATCTGACATTAGCCTTTTCCAAACAACACTGAACAGACTTCATGGTGCTTCAAGCACAGAAGTCCCACAGATACCCACATGGAACTTTGAGAGGCTCCTGCTCCAAGCCCTTGGTGATTTCAGCTGCAAGCCAGAAACTGTAATCCACGTGTGTCTTACCTCAAAGTTGGTGTTGTTGTTGTAGGGATGCTGAGATTCTCTCATCTGCACTGCCATGCCTGGCTCCTCCATGAACTGACAGGCTGTCAGGGCCATGGCTCCCAGCATGTTCTCCTTGCAGCCATGCAGCACTTTCTGGAGAATCTGGGGAGAAGCAATGCCATGTAAATACAATTTACTGTCAAAAGAACATTTACTGCTGGACATGCTGATGGCTGACATGAGTCATGTCCAGCCACACAGTATTTTGGAAGAGGGAATAGAGGTACCAGCAAGAAAGAAGATAAATTCACAAATGATGCCTACAAGTGTCAGCTCCATGAGCACAGAAAATTTCACTCTATTCTCTGTCATAGATCTTTCATTCTTTACCTGATAAAAACATGACAGATATTGGCTACATCTCTTCCCAAAACTGCTAGAATCAAGGCTGATCCATAAAGTAATTATCAGGAAAGTAAAACTGTCATTAAGCATGATAAACCACTATGTTAACATACTAAACAGGCACCTTTACCTTCTATTCCTACAGGTCTTGACTTGAATAAAATGTATTATGTTTTAGACTTCAAAAATTCTAGGACTCTGTGTATAAGACGAAATGATTAAGCATCCATTTAGTGTCTGAAGTTTTAAAAGCAGCAGATGCAAGTGCTGTGCCTTTAAAACTACCCAAAAAATCCCCTTTAATCTATCAAGACACACTAAATATAATTCAGAACCACCTGAGTCTCCCTTTTTCTTATTTTTCCAAAGGGCTTATTTTTGCACAAAAGCCGTGAACCAGAAATTCTGTTACTTGAGGGTCTTTCAGGTCATTAGAGCAACTCATGACATCTCTTCCCCTGCCATCTCCTAAATCCTCCTATAAAACATAATACACCAGCTCAGACCAGCAGGTTCATCTCCAAATCAGCCAAAATCTGATTTCTTGGGAAAAGCAGTTTAAAAACCAAAGACAGCATGTAGCAATTCCCTGAATGCACTCTTTGCCTTACACTTGAAGAACAGCCTAAGACAAAGGCTACACTTTTGTATTTAATGTGCCTTAATAGATTTTATTCTATCAGTTCATCCTGCCCTTTTGTGAACCCATTGAAACACCCTGGGGCAACAATTTCCATGACAAACTGTGTCAAGAACCTGTTCTTTTGGTTTGTTTTGGACCTGCCACTTATTACCTTAATCTGACACTCCTTTGTTTTCTTACTGGGAGGGCCAGTGAATAATACTTGCTCTTAACTTTTGCATGCTATTTACTGCTTTAAACCTACAAAGAAAGAGGAACAGACTTTTCCATTACTCCTTCTCCCTCAATGCCCCACAAGGGAAAAATCCAGAATGCAAAAAACCAGTTGGTTCCTCATACTGAAGTTATTCCATGGCTGTAATAATCCCTGCCATGCTTCTCTTGGCCTCTTCCAGTTATACTGCATCTTATTTCAATTTTTTAATGAGATGAGGGAGTCACTGCAGTCCAAAAGACTGCATAGCATTGGTTCAGTGGCATATCAATGCCTTCTGCTTTATTTTTCATTCCTTTTTTGAAGATTCCCAGCACTTGCTTTGCTTTGACTGCTGTGAAGCCTTGAGCTGACACTTTCATTTACAACATTCTATTGTAATTCCAAGATCACTTCCACCACCAGCTCATCAGTGGAGTGGCAGGTATTACAATATACACATTGAGATCTAAGAAAAAGCAGCTTTTAAAAGGCACTGCCTATTTTACCAATTTCACTAGATTACCATCTAGATTGCCTATTTGCAAAACAGACTGCCTATTTTACCAATTTCTCCTTCATAACTGAGAGAGTTCTCTCCACAGAGCTACTTTTTCCATTTTCTGTTAACAACATCAGCACATCAAGACACTGACAGATTCCAACTGTTTCTTCAGAACTAATTTAAATTTCGGAGTTTCAATTTAGTTAAAAAAAGGAACTGCCAGTATTTTTGTTAGTCAGAGTCTCATGGCATGCAGGCACAGGTTTTTGTTCACATGGCTAAGTGAAATCCACTCACTTTTTCCCATAGCTGCTTCTCCTCTAGCTGCATCAGCATGTCCAGGATGTATGTCATATGGGCTGGGCCACTGAGGTCTAGGATTTCCTCATTTATTGCCACATCCTCAGGCCACTCAGCTAGCAGGGATGCCAGCACATGCCTGGCATACAGCACTGCAATTGCCTCATTCACACGATACAGGTAGTCCCTCACAGCCTTTTTACTCCTGGAGTCCAACTCCTTGTGCAGGAGGATGGAGCTCTTGGTGCGTCGCTGCTTGGCATAGCTGAGCTGCAGGTCACTCTCTGTGTTGGTGATGAGCTTCTGGGCAACAGGATTGGTTTCTTCTGTTGCTTTATCACAGAGCACAGGTTTTGACTGCAAGAAGAGAAATGCAAGTTTGAAAATAGGTTGCCAATAATGGACTGGCTTGTGTTTGGATATCTGACCAGTCAAGCTGTAAGCTGAATTTACAGATGAATTTGTTGAAGAACACAAAAGTGGGATCTGTCACATAGCTACAGGGACAGATTTCCTCAAAAACACTGTTTATGTCAACAGACCTCACTATACACTGATGCATTTGTGCAAACAGCAGTTAGAATTCTAACCAGAAGTGTTAACTAAAGCTGACCTACAGAGGTAAAGCAACTAAGTGCCATGAAATGAGGCAAGTTGGGAGGGACTTTCGGAGATCACTTGGTCCAAATTTGACTTAAAGCTCAGATAACTTCAAAATCAGGGCTTTGTCCAGCTAAGTTTGGACAATTTCCAGGGGTGGGTATTTCACAGCCTCTGTATAAGTTGTTGAAAGGCCTATTTTTTTTTCTTATAATTATGTGAAACCACTTCAGGAAGCTCCTTCCCCTTTGCTGTGCAACTGATAACAACTGTGCTGGTGACACCACACAGCCAGGAATGAGCCCCCAAAATAAAGCAGAGCTGTGGGACCCTGCTGTTGAATGCAAAACCTAAAGCTTGCAAGTGTAGAGTCTACTTTACAAGATAAATTCATTGCTTCCTTGTTCTGCTGAACTTGCTGTAAGATAACAGTGATAAGCTAAAACAGAAGCATGGCATAAGCTTACAGCAATGAGATACAATCTCTCTTGTGTAAAGGGAGGAAATTACAGCCTGCAATCACAATTTGTTCTCCTGACCCAGGAATCAAGTTCTTTCATTTCCTTAAGGAAGGAATAACAAGGAAGAAATACTTGCTTTTTGTACCTGCTCACTCATTTTGACATAAAACATCGACAACAGATTATTACAGGCGTTTAAAAAAAAAGTAATCTCAGGTTTGAAATTACTAAACAGGAGCTACTCAATGCCAAAATTCCTTATTTCCCAACTGCTGCTGTTTGTAGAGATATCCATACCAAACAGGGTAGGATGATCATATCTGTATCCACTGCCTTGGAACTCTGCTCCTCCAGCCTCAAGCGTTTGCTGGGCTGCCACTTCTGAGCCAGAGTCCTGATCCTCTCATCCGTTGTGATCACATCCCCATCGAACCTGAACACAGGCAAAGGGAAAACAAAAACACACAAATGTGTTTCCAAAGGAATGCAAAACTCAATTAGGGCAATTAAATGCAAATTAAATCTTCCCACCTTCTGTTTAGGAAGGATTAAACTCGAGCTGGTTTTAGCACGTTAATTGCTCCCCTGTTCTAACATGAAGAAGGATTTAAATGTTACAAAATCACTCATTTCTGTGGGAACATGGTGTCCCTGGGAGATGCTTTGAGTACCAAAAGCCACATGTGAGCTCTTGATTCTTGCTCAGTTCACAGAATTTAGAGCTATAGTAGATTTTCCTATGGGAGTTACCACATAGAAAAGAGCATATGATATGTTTCAGAAGATGGTGACTTGCTTCCATAAATACAACTTAGCAGGAGTTTATTTTCCTACTTTTTCACACATGAAAACCAAATCTTATCTTCAGAAGAATTTCTATTCAGCATCGAGAGAATTTCAGATTTTCCTCCACCACTGTTTCTCTGCTGGACCCAGACTTTCACATACCTCTTCTGAACTTCCAGGAAAAAAGACTCTGTTCTTTTCATCTGCAACTCATACATGGCTCGCAGAATATGGAGAGGTGCATTAAGTGCATCGTGTGTCATCTGAGCAAGGAGCAAAAAGGATAAAAAAAACCCACATTAGAGGGAGAAAATAATTATTTCTTTAAGGATGACCTAGGCATTGTTTCCCACTTTACAGACAGAGAATTAATAAACTTGATATCTGGACTAGTAATAATGAGAAGTAATTTAGCAAAACACGTTATAGTGATTTTATAGCATTCTTTACTGTAGTTCTAATTTATTTTCTTAAGAGAATGATGCATTGAAATCATAGACCCATATTCTGTAAATTTAGAAGATAAACAACCATATGAACTACCAAATGTTTCTACGAAACTAGCAAACACACAGTAACCCAAAAGGAGGTAAACTAATTTAAATACCAAGAAGCATATTTTGGTGGCTTCATCCAGACCCTCCAGAGGATCAAGTTTGTTCTGCTCTAAATCAACAGGACCAACAACAGGCTGCTCCACATCTTGATCTTGTTCCCTGTCTTCCAGTTCAGTATCCTCCTGTTCAGCCAGGGAACTGATATCTTGTTTTGAGGAATACAGCATTATTGACAAAATCTGCATAGAGAAAAGGTAGCATATGGTGTGACAGCCGTTGGTATTATTAGTTTATTTGCATTTGGCATTTTAGAAGGATATTATCAGACCTGGACAGCGCTTAACACATGCTATTCTACAAAAATGCAACACCTAGAAAAGGCAAAACAACCCCAAACCACAAAATGAAACCATTTCCCACTCCTCGAATGAGTTACACCTTCCATGCTGCTGCAAAGACAACTTCAGTGATTAGCTGAAAGTGCAAAGGAAGTTGAGAAAATAATTGTTTCATCATTTCAGGATTTGAAGATTCCAAGACAAAAACAGAGCAAAGGTGTCTATCACCACAATGCCAGTGATGCCCCAACACACCTTTTTGAAAACAGCCCTTTGGCTTCAGCATAGTCCCAAATATGAACTAAACACAGCTCTTGCCTAAGATAAAATATACCCAGAAGTTGAACCACACTTATCTTTCACCAATTAACAACCACTGTGACAGGATATGTTGATGTGAGCATTGATCTCCCCACTTGCCCTGCAGCAAAACCTCGAGCAAGTTAGGCTTTTCTTTGATATTATTTTCTAAATTGAAGATTGGAATTTTCAAGGACAGTCTAAAAAATATATAGAACAATCTTATTATGTCTCATCCTGTAAATTTTTTTCCAAATAAAATCAGATTAGTGAAAATCAGCTCCTGCTTTAAAGAATTTAGACTATTATCTACACAACTATGATGGCAGAAGGACGCAGATTCAGGAATACAGTTAAGTGAATATTTTTTTAGAGGCTAATTAGAGATAATCTTGAGTCTTTCTCCCCAGTAGGGCAGTGAACTGCCATAACCCTTCAGGCCACTGTGTGAAGCCTGACTTTTTACAAAATGTCCTTTTTCTTACCTCCAAGTCTCGGAGAAGCCAGGTCTTACTGAAGCCAGTGCCTTTGCTGCACTTCTTCACTAGAAGCTTGAGTAAACCAGATTGAAGAAAGGCAGCTTGGATCTCCTTAAAGCCATGAATCTGCACACACAGACACACAAATAAATCACTAAAAAAGGAACAAATGCCTCACAGTGCTTGGGAGGTCTTGCCACACAGCCTCGGGTGAATTTCCCACCCAGATGAACTGGGAATTTTTTTCTTTCATTGCCCTAAAATAAAAATCCCCACTTCAAATCCCTTAAGGGTATCATCTATGACATGCACAGAGTAGTAACTGAGTATCTGTTTTGATCTGACAGTACAAAAAGAAAAAAAAAAAACAAAACCAAACCCAACAGATTTCTTTTATAAATACTTCAGGAGTGAGAAAAGTGAGCTCCATTCCACAAAATGCTATCTCTATGAATTCCTTCCTGAGCTCCCCTGAATGGTTGGCCCTCACACAGGAGAAGCAAAACAACTTCCAGCTCACACTCCCAAAAGCTATTTAAAGCCCAGCAACATTTTCATTCCCCTACAGACTGGGAATAAAGAGAACTGTAGCTGTGGTAGTTCCCCAGTGTGCTCAGTCAACACCCAAATTCCTGCAGCACAGGGTGGAATATCAGTTTTTATTTCTCTGTCATATTCTACACGTCAGGTACCTTCAGGGTTCTGTAAAGCCCCTTTAGAGCGAGTGACAAGACCCAAGTTGTTTCCACTGCCTCAGCATAGCTGCTGTCCATGCTGGTCTGCAGCAGGTGGGTGGAGATGAGGACAAAGTGCTCCAGGTACTGCTTCAGCTGGGTGTGGGAATCACTGCCTTCTTGTCCACTTTTCTGAATCAACTGATAGTCTTTCACTGCAAGAGAGAAAAAGCACAATTCACTTGGTTCAGATTAGAATGCTGTGCAGTCATCTATTTGGCCAAGGCACAAGACATTCTTACATCAGTTATGTTCTAATAAAGGTCTAATACAAAAATTATCTCAGATTCCCTGAACAGTCAAGGAAGAATTTCATTTTTCAGCACAAGTTAAAAATCCCC
Source organism: Entomyzon cyanotis (assembly GCA_024500445.1). Taxonomy (NCBI): domain Eukaryota; kingdom Metazoa; phylum Chordata; class Aves; order Passeriformes; family Meliphagidae; genus Entomyzon; species Entomyzon cyanotis. The sequence goes on from JAKEPQ010000746.1 coordinate 1,186,009, forward strand.
AGGTCACTTCTGGCAACAGCACATATTTGCACATTAGCTGTAAAGTATGCAAAGCAGCACATGTTGTATTTTACAATTAAAATGGGGAAAATTCTGACCTGCAATGGATATGATGAAATAAATACTGCTGATCTTACTGTTTCAAATGTCAACAGTTCAACAAAAAGAAAAGCTTTTATATTCAAATCTTCCTTCAATATCAAAAAGCAGTTTAGTCTGTTGATTTTTCCAAATGTCTTTTATACAGCTTCAGCAGTCAAATCTTAGAACAACCTTCGATTTATTAACTTAGGTCACATAAAGCTAGAAGCCCCTGCTCCTAAAAATCCAACTGATTTGTTGCATATTAAATGTTTCACTTGGTCTCAAATTTTAGAAGTATCCAAACTGGTTTTGAATTGGCAATTGTTTTAAAACATTAAGCACAGGTTTGTAAAGGATAAGACACAAGCAGGACACAAATCTCAAACCAGCAACAATTGCTTCATCAAAACCCTATTGCTGAGATTTCTTAACAGAATGGTCTCAACAGTTTTCTAAATCCTTTTCTGAATGAAGATAATTGAAACAATTACTGCAGAAGCTTCACAATTTGGCAGCAAGAAGAATTTGGCAACCTACTAGCGGAAATTCAGGCAATGCAATTCCAGCTCTGCAGACCTGCACAGAGTGGTCTAGCTAACATTTGCTTTTGGGTATCCATAACAAACTGTAAGGAACTACTCTGTGATTCTCTGATAAAACAAAAATGTCACAAAACCTGTTTTTCTCTTTCTGGTTTTGATGTCTACAACCACTGCCCTGTTCTTCTCAGTGAAGTGCTTCAGGATGATCACATTGTGAGGCTCGTTTGCATTGTCCATGTACACAGAACGAGTGCCCATGCACAGCACCTGCAATGGCAGCAGAATTCAGTCAGCATTTGGAATACTTATTTACAAACAAACAGCCATGTATAGACATTGAACAGACATATAACCATGTCTTATATTTGCTTATTCTTGGTGTTGTATTTTATAGATAACCCTATGCTTGCTGCCAGGGATTTGCTGATCTTTAGAAAATGGCAATTTGAGTCTATAAAAGAAATGTCTACAACCAACTCAATGCTACATAGGCAATGTATCAGTTATGAACATCAAGAGTAAGAATAGATTGTTTTGTTTGTACAAAAGTCTTTTTTGATACTCAAATGAAGCTGGATTGCTTGTAGCAGTTAGAAGTAGCATCCAAAGAAATGCCAGGCAAAACCAGCTCACTATTCTTCATTAGACCAACGTTAATTGTGCCCAAGTGGAAAGATGTGGACTCTGACACACACCAGGTTTTGGGATTTTATAAAGGATGTCCCCAGTTGATGAAATCCACAGCACCGAGGAAGAAACACCTAAAAGCTTTAACCAATTTGGTTTCCTTTAGTACTGACAGGCCACTTACCTCAGGAAAGCCAACCAGCACCAAGAGAGTGAAGATGTTGGTGTGCTTTAGCTGGAAGGGCAGCTGCTTGATGCAGTGGTCAGTGAAAGCAGCAATGACATGGTGCCACTGTGCAGAGGAGTTCAGTGACCGCAGGATGTCTGCCATGGAGCTCGCCCAGTCCAGCCCCACCCGGCTGCAAAGCAACAGCAGGCTGCATTAGGAGGGCTGACTGCAGCCAAACCTGAAGCTATTTGTCCTCAAGACAGTGTAACACTGGTAATCTGTCACAGCTGCAGCTTTCAAGTCATTGCAGAACTGTTTTTTCAAAGCTTTCATGCCAGCTGACATGAGAATTCTGCTTTGTTTTCCATACAGCATAAACACTAGTCTGTTTTCTGAGAGGGTTTACAGTCCCAAATCAAAGTGTGCCTGAGCATTGCCATTGTCAATTCTGAATTTTAGTCTAGAACTCAGAAGTTTCTGTTTGCATGGCAGCAAGATTTATTCCCATGTATGTGACCACCTGCTCACTCTGTGGATCACACAAATAACCCACAGGGACTGATCTCCTCACACTAAAGCTAGTTTTTGAGAAGATCTTTTCTTTCAGCTTATGCTCTGGATATTCTGCCTTTAAATTCCATATGCTTTTCTATTTGTTGATGAACCCTCCCTATAAAACACAGCTACAATGAAAAATAAGTCACATTCAACAGGCATGATATTAATCTCAGAATGTTTGAGAACTTTCTCGGGATCTTCAAAATCTGTCCCTTCCCTCCCTGCTGTTTCCAGAGCAATTTTACTATGAAAAAAAAGGTCTTTCTAAAATACTCTCACATAGAAAGGCCAGATCCAGAGCTCAGCACTGGTGATGGTTATGTGACACACCCTCCTCCTTTCTCAAGTTACACAAGAGATTTGTTACAATGTGAGAGAAATAATGTCACAAAAAAATAAAGGACTGTATTTTTTGTTTTCCTTGAAGTTTGCAAACCTCACTTCTTTTTCCCTGACATGCTATGTAGCAAAGCACAGGGAATTAAGCCACTCTTCAGCAGCCAGCCTTCTTCTGGAAGGAAATTAAGATTCCCACTGCAATAAGGCTGCAGATGTTAAGCCCTTCCCATGACCAGGATACAGGTTTAATTGCCTTTCTATCAAAAAGCCTCTATGCACAAGGCACAAATGAAAGCAAATTACTGTTCAGCAAAGATTAACTAATTGGGTTAAGGTAAGAAGCACCTGTCCAAACACACAGCTCCCAGACTGAACAGGAGATGAGTTGTCTTCCATCCCTCTGGCACTGTAGATCCATCTCCTGGTACAAACAAATTATGTTTGGCTGAAAGGATTTTAGTCACAGCAGCATCCACTTCTGCAGGCATAAGCCTGAGGATTAACTGGCCCAGGAGTCCCAAGGTTAAATGATAGGTTTCATTCAGGTGGCCAGCATTTGAGATTACAACATGAAACATTAGTGGAAGTATCTGTTCCAGGTTGATCAGAGACATTGTGGAGCCCTGCAGAGAGAGAGAAAAATCTCAGTGATGCAGGGAAAGAAAACAAGATTGTTGGTCAAAGCACATATAAAAGCTTCTGGTCTAAAGGTCTTTCAAATAGGAGAAAAGGAATGAGAAACTATGTTCCTACTTGGATTATTGAGCTGAAAGTCTGACCTGACATGTGAAGTTAAACTGAAGATTTAAACTCTGCTGAACAGTTAAGACACTACTTCACGGATACATTAGAATTCCATTCCCTCTCCCCCCACCCAGGAAAAAGCCCTTACATTCCTTAGTGATGTGCAATGTCTGAAGGCATTCTAATTCACATTTCGTAACATATAAGCAACAAGGGCCCATATCCCACATTTAATTCCTGTGCATTTTATTCATGTCATTTGTGCACCAAGAAAACTACCCAGATGGAAGTAAAAAGAACTAACTGATTTGAAAGGTGGTAACATAGCTGCCAGCAATCCCAGAATCCTCTTCTGAGAGCATTCAGCAAAAACTTGTTCCTGGCTGGGTATTAAAACCTTCTCTGTTGGCTTTTGGGCTATATCCTCTGTGAGAGAGTCACCTGCTTTTTAAATAAAAACAAAAGAAGAAAACCCCCTAAGTGGCATTAAAAATAAAAGAAATAAGTGAAAGCTTCATTTTTATCATCCAATTCTAAAAATAAATAGAAATTATAAAAATAATTATTGCAATTTGAAAATAAAGTCTTTATAAAAGTGTATGGAAGACAGAAGGTAAAGAAATTTATACCATCTAGTAAAAACATATCAAGGACAGTGCTACAGACAGATCCATTTAACTACCATAATTGTTATAATCCCAGTCTTCAACAGAATAAAACACTTCATTTCTGTTTCCAAGTGCATCAGAACATACAAGTGTTGTGTTAGACCAACAGGAACTATAATCTCTGTACATAGATAAATATCTGTGGAAATATTCTCTGATTTCCAGACTCCTTTCAACTGATAGCAAGGCAGTTGTTCAAAGCAATGTTTGGCAGGTTTTCACAAAGCAGACACTGCTTGCATTAGAGACATTTGAAAATATGCAAAACTGGATTAGGAATAAAAAAGACAGCTGTTTGTTTGCAGATGAATGGATATTTCTGTGACAGAGAAAATGAGAAATCAGTTTTTACCTGTTGGAGGAACATTCCCCTCCACAGACAAGTCTGACTCCTGTCTCACAACAGCTTTCTTTGCAGAGACAGCTTTGCTTCCAGGTTCTTGTTTTCCTGCTTTATCTTCTGCAGGAGACTGGATTTCCTTGTGAGTACCTCCTTTCCCCTAAAAATAAAACAAAGTTACTAAAAGATGGAAACAAAATTTAATACCTGCAGAAATAAGCATGGAAAGAAGTCAGTCATCTGCACTTGACAGACATTTTTCTTTGAGCATCAACACCTTTTACTGAAGAATTTCTTGATGTATTCATGTCTTAAGTTTCCATACAATTCAATTATGTTTTTTTATTTTGCTTATGCCTCTCTGCATAAAATTATTACACTGTAAGAGTTTTAAAGACTGTATAAAGCTGTAGGAAACTCATTCTCCTACTTAACAATGCTAACAACCAGGGGAAATGACAGCCCTTTCACAAAGAACAACATATGCCCCTTTCCTCCAACACTTCTGTGAATCAGTTCAGAACAAGAAGTTTTGGTCAGCTCGATCTAATGAAAAAAACAGCTGTCCCCTTGCCCCCCATCTTTTACCTCTAAATGAAATTATCACTATCCCTTATTTCAGTCCCACATGCAGAATAGGATGTTTAAGCACCTGAAGATCACATATCTGATACCAGGGGTTCTGGAACTAACAGACACTTACACTGCGATGCACAGAAGATCCTGTGCTGGGCTTCTCATCTCTCCCCTTTCCTGCCTTATCACCAGGATGACCTTTTGGAGCACTGTCTGTGGGAGGACTGCCTGAGACAGTGTCATTCTCTGGGAAGGACTCATCTTCTGGTAACATGCAGAGGAGAGCTAAATTTTTCAGTCCTGGGAGAAAGAAAATTGTAAAAGTTAATTAGCTGTTGAGGGGCAAGACAGACAAAAAGCAGAACTGAGCTACTTTAAAAGACAACTGCAAACTTCTCAGAGACTTCTTTTGAATATTAACTCCATCAAAACGATGTTTCCCATCAAGCTCATATAATTATGTAGTTCCATTACATACTAGTGATGTACAGGTGGTCTCACCTTCCACCTCAAAGATGCCATTGGGGTAGAGGTCTTAATTTAAGAAAGCAGTAGAGACACCTTCCAGCTGTGTAAATTATGAATATCAAATGAAATTTGTCTAATTTTTCAATCTTCTGACCAGTTGCACAATAGAATTATATATTGTAAACAGATTATTAATGACTATGTGTAAGTATTTGTTGGTGGTGGTATTTCAGCTGTATTAGAGCAGCTCACAAAAACTACCAGCAAACTTCTTTGAATTTCAGTCTAGAATTTTTGATCCATTCAACATAGGTCCCTATTGTATCACCCTATTTTCTGTAGTAGGTCTTTGCTCACAGAAACTCCCATTTCCAGACAAATGAACACCACTGCCAGAAATCTACACCACAAACACAGTTAAAAAAACTCTTCCCAAGAGATGCAGGACAAAAAGGTTTTTCCACCAAGTTATTTGCTGTCCTTCAGCTGTCAGTGATACATTACTAACAGAACATGAGGCTGTATTGACCGATCCCTTTACAACAGCTAAGATGGAAAAAAAAACAACCACAGACTTGCCAAGCTGTCTCCAATGTTTATGTAAGCATAAAATTAATTTTCTCAAGCACTCTATTTTCCATGTTCCAATGACCCTGAACGACACTTGTTCTACATTTGCTTTCTACATAAACAGTTATTCTCAGTGAAGTACACAGTAGCTTCCCCTTCCCTTTGGAAACTTTAAAGTGAGTAACCACAGATATTTCTGACACTTGCAGAAGGCATTGTTCAGTTCAGTGCAGGAGCAGCTGACTCACCTTTTCCATGCTGCGCTTTCATCAGGCAGTCCCCAATGAGCTGAATGCACTGATGCTGCAGAACTCTGGCATGACTGAGGACCTGGGGATCCAGTTTCTCTCCATCTACCTCCTCCCCATTTGCCAGATCTGCACTGTAGAGAGTCAAGGCAGCAAAGAGCAGCCAGGAATAATTGTGGACGTAGGGCTGGATGAGGCGCTGCCGGTCGCTGATGCGGATGGTCACCATGGGGTACACAGTGATGCTGTGGGTGGGCAGGTGGCTGCAAGGAGAAAGGACATCATCTAGGAATGCAGCCTTGTTTGCTTGCTAACCAACATAGTGACACACAACACCTTCACAGGAAACCAATTAAAACCCAACACATTCCAGAGGTTCAAACTGTGCCTGGTTTTTATGACCTCTGGTGTCAAGCACTGAAAATTGCTGTTTTCCACAGCAGTGATCATCTCTTCTATTGTGTCATACAGAACTGGGAACTCCTGCAGCTTTCACAGCCATGGCCAGAAAACAATTGCTACCAAGTGACTTCAGAGGTTGAGGCATTTTCCAGACATTTTTGCTGAACTAGTCTTACCTTTGCTTCCCCCAAGGGACACCAAGGAGATGTTCTGATGTCAGACACAGATTTATAGGGAGCACCATAAGAACAACTGATTGCATTTAGCTACTAAATATTGTTTTTCTGCCAAATGAGGGAAAGCAAATCACACTTTTAATACCTGTCAGAGTATTTCTTTGCATGATAGCATCCATAGCAAAGGTCAAAGTCATCACACACATTGCAGTTCATTCTCCGACCTATGATAACTCCCTGGCAGTGATCACAGGCATATTCCATGTTCACCATTTCATGGTCATCCTCATGTCCTTCAGGTTTAACTCCACCTGTAAAGAAAGATTTCCCCGTAAAATCTTTTTGAGAAAGGACCTTTCCTATTTTCAAGTTCACATTCAGATTAGGAGAAGTTAAACATTTCCAAGGAATCCAAAAGAAAAGCGTTTGACTTTGTGTATAATTTAGAAGACATTATTTTGGCTTGGAACACAGGGTTTTGACAGGTTGTTTACTGGTTCTTACCAAGGAAACAGGTTTTACACAGATCCATGTCATTGCACTGCAGACAGCGATAGCGATGCCACGGAGCAATTTCATCACAGCCATCACAGGATATATCCACATTTAACAGGTCACAGTAACGAGCAACAAACATGTGCATCTGCAGCAATAAATCAACACAATTTACTTCAGGATTTTTTTTTCCTGACTTTGAGAAAGCTTCAGACAGAAAGCAGAACATTTCCCCTGCCAAACTTGAATGGAGGTCTTTTAATCATTTTAGACTCATGAAAGTCCACAGAGATCCAACTCATAAAAATTCGTAATAAACCAGATTCCTTTCTCCCCTTTAGGCTTTTATTTACCCCTTTTGCAGATAGATATATAAAATATGAGGTCACCTTTCTCTGCTTCTCTGGGTCAGCTTGAGCTATCTTTTCATACCAGGTCTCAAACATTACATCCTGACATTCATCCATCCATTCACAGTTTTGCTTGTAGTCTGCAATTTCATCTTCTTCACTCCATTGACTAAAGGAAAAACAAGCTTAGAATTAAGTTTGAATACAATCAGGCTTCCCTCTAATAAAGCTTTACTTTTTAATGAAGAACACAGTGTTTTAACATGATAATAAAAACAGAATTGTGAGAGATCTCATTCACTTGATTAATAAATGACCATGAGACACCTGCTTCTTGCCTCTGTGACACAATCTTAAATATATATGGGGACTATAATGCAAAAATCACAAAAATCTACTTTTGTAAAGATAGCAGATCTGATGAGATGTTTTAAATTTTTTGGCCTTCACATTTTCTCATGTGTAAGTACAACCACTATAAAATTTCCCCACAAAGGTGTTAAAAACATTTGACATTCATCAAGGCAAGAAACAGCATTATCTACCTCCTGCCACACTGCTAAACAAGCAAAGTGTTCCAGTAGTAATCTGGTTAAAGATAAAATTTTAATAGTTCTTGCAGCAGCAAAAAAAATTAAATACTTCAGTTAAGCCCATGGATTCTGGCCAAAATCATGCCATGTTAGTAAATAGTACTTTTACTGCTTGTTCCAGCACTAAGTTCAGGAGCCTTTCTGTGTAAAATGGGATCAGTATTTAGCACCATGTGAAAGCTGCATCCAAAAGCTGCATCCTTCCTGACTCACCAAATGACACTGTCATGAATACTGATGTTCTCCTGGGATGTGGTCATGAGGAGATGTGGCAGCTGGATCTCCACAAAGAAGGAAAGATCACTGGGCTCCCAGCTCATGTCCAAGAGGTGGAGGAGAGCTGTCTGCACACAGGATAAGGCAGGAAGCAACGACCTAAAGAAAAAAAAAAGACAATAAAACATTACAACTCTAAAGCTGATCTAAAGTTGACAGACCTGAAGCTGAAATTGTGTTTGGGGAGGAAGGGCAGAACAACCACTAAATACTGATTTCCAGGCTTTACTCTGCATTAAAGGAACTCTGTGGTAGGAACTCAGCTTTACCAAAGTATTAAACTTACACAATTTATCAATTCCACAATTTACACAATTACAAAAATTTACACAATGTATCAAGTACAGACTATGGAATTTGAAGTAGAGATGGTTTTCCTTCCGGATTCAGTTAAGATCAAGCTAATGCTCTTGCCTGAGCATTAGCAAGAGGGTTTGTCTCTTTTCTGCAGTACAGCATTTTCTTGTTATTTGCAGGAATTTACTGTCTTTGAAATCTTTTTGCCATTTCCACTTGAAACTGAACAAAGGACTTGAAAGTTACTGGCAGAGAGGCTAGCATTATAGCTACAAAATTCTCATTTCTCTAGGACACCTGGCTATAAATCCTCCAGATTCCAATCAGAATGGTGCCAAAAAGTGAGTTTTAACACTAAAGCATGGTGGCAGAATTCCCATGGTTTTTGTGGCATTACTCTTGCCCCAGTACTCCACAATAAATTTGTTATTTCTAGTATTTTATCACTAAGCTTCAGAGATACACTGCTGAATTGTAACTACAAAATGCAGTAAATCAAGTTTTTAACACAATAAATTTGTTGTTCTTTACTGCATAGTAGTAATAAAAAGTTAACTTGGCATTTTTGACCACAGATCGAGGGTCCTTATTTAGATCTGTAAATAATGGAAAGTATAGTCAGACTTAACTAAGGCATTAAACAACAAATAACAAATGCCAAGGGAGGAGATGTGGAGGAATGCAAAAAAAAAAAAAAGAAAGAAAAAATACTTAAATAAAGCAAGCAATGCACTGTACCTGTCATTAATTGTACTAAATCCCTTCACAGAATTTACCAGGAACAAAACAAGCTGATAGTAAGACTCTCTAATCTCTCTGTGCAGCTCAGCACCACAGCCTTCCAAGTTTCCAAAGTAGCTGCAAATCAAAAAGTCAGTTTAATAGCCTAGAATTCACTGTGATATTTTAGGTAGCATGATTTGTGCAAAGTTTACAAACAGGCCCTTTTTTAACCCCTTCCCACAAGTGCAAAATGCAGTCTAGCAGTTTCAAACAAAAATCAAAGAATCCTGTACCAGGAATCAGAAGTAAAGAAACAAAAGAGGCAAAGAGAATATTCTCATAGCACTAACAAGAGAATGTTCCTTTAAATTAAGAAGTTGCTTTATGAAAATCCAATCAAGATCTTAAAGGAAATCAGTGCACTTCAAGATGGCAACAGAAAGCTCCTGACAAGTAAGAAGCCAAATGAAAGAATTCAGACAGCACTGGCCAGACACAACACAGAAATCTGACCTAAACATGTTCATGGCAAGAACAACTCTACAACTAAGTCTCATGTGAAAATAATTATTTAATTTTTTTAATGAAGCACACAAGATAAGCCTGGTAGCCTGAAAACTAAACCTCAGGTCTATTTTTATTATCCATATGGATTCAAAACCAAAACTTCCTGCTATTTTCAATATACATGACTGGGAGAACACAATATTAAATCACATGGCTGTGGTTTGTCTGAACAGTTACTCACTTTGTAAAATCTTTCTGACAGGCTAGAAGCTCTAGGAGAAAAAGCACACAGGGTGGGTGAAAGCAGTGTGGCTGCCCAAGTGAGTCCAGGCACTGGCGGATGGTCTTGAGCACTTCCATAATACTCTGCCCTTGGGATTTCCTCAAAGCAAGAACCTTTAAAACACTGAAAGCAAAAAATACCAGTGAAAACTTCAAAACACTGCACTTAACACAAATAAATGACAATTCAAGAAGTGCTTGACTAGTTACACAACTTTTTTGTATCTGAATTTCCAGCTGTATTTCAGTGTATTAGTTGGAGTGCGTGATAAAGCTTTGAAGAGAATCCACCTCTTCCTGCATCACTCCATGTTTTAGAGCCCAGAACAGGCAAGTTGAGAATTGAAAATCTCTCTTGATTTACGTTTTCAGAATACCAGTAATTTAATGAGAGATGCAACTCCTCTCTATTTGCTACCAAGGATTGGTAATAGTGAACACCACATCTTTGCTGTTTGTAGATAAAAAGCAAAATGCCACTGCAAACAAATCTCAGGAAGCAAGACAATAAATTGCCAAGTGACTGGTTTTCATGTTCTGCTCTATAGAGAGAAGCAAATGAAATGAAATAGTGCTGTCTGAGCCCCTGCATGCTTGTGAATAACTGAAGTTTGATAGGTAAGCCTGACAACTGTTCATATACATTCTGCAATATTATCTTGCCACTAAAATGTTTTATTCCACCTGAAGAGGTGTGAAGACAAGCTTCTGTACATTACAACTGGCAACATTTTCAATTCGCTTACCTTTCATGTGAAAGTGATTGATCCTTAATAAAGTCTAATATGTTCCTCAATATGGGATATTTTTCCTTCACAGTAGGCACAGGTCTTGGCTCCTCCATGGATCGGAATGACAGCAGCCTCAATCTTCCCCGGCCCAGCTGAGACTTGCGAGTAGGAGTGGAAGGAGGTGATGACACATCTTCTTGCTGTGAAGCTGTGCTTTCAGCAGCCTTACTATGAAATGCAGATGCAGCTTCTGCTTGATGGGGGTCTGGGATTTGTTTAACCTTCTCAGATTGTGATGTTTGACCTTCCTCTTTTGAAACAGGGTGAGTTCCTGCATTGGATGACACCAACTGTGCTGCCTGGAAGTCCATGTCCACAGCTGAGCCTTGTCTTTGGTATTTATCACTCACATACTGCTGGGGATCATCTAGCTCTTGGGCTTCCAAAGTGTCTGAAGCAGAATCTTTCGTCTTTGCTCTTATGGGCAGAAAATTCAGTAACAAAAGGCTCTTCTGCATACAGAGTTTTGCTGCAGCATAAAAATTGGAAGAGTTAAAATCATGACAACAGAACAACAAGCTTGCTGTCTTATGCTTAGGAAGAAAGCGATTGATCTTCTGAGCCAAGACAGCTGGAAAATGCTGTTTTTCTTGTTATACAGATCATGATGCTATCAGTTGCTTAAGTTTAGATTTCCAAAAGCTAAATCTGAATAATCACACTGAACCATATGAAGTACAGAATAATCATTTTGTTCTAATAAAAATCAGCTACAGCTCTAACATCAGTTAAATGTGGTAAGAAGTATCTACAAAAACAGATGAACTAAGTTCAGAACCAGGTGACCCAAGTGAGAGGTCTGAATGTTCTGCAGAATTTTCTCACCGTTTTCTGCAAAGAATAGCAGACATAATCCCAAATAGTTAATCCAATGTACACTAGGTTATCTCTTAAGGTATTAAAAAGTAACCACAGTTGCTAACTTACCTTTCACAGCAAAAATAATGTCTTCAGGTTTATAAGGCAATGCTTTCCTAAACTACCTGAAATGTTCATACATACAAGGCAACACTTACCAAGAGTTTCTGGGTTCACTTCACTTGCTTCTGTGTTCTGCTTCTCCTCAGCATCATTTCCCCTCCCCATGAGGGATTTCTGCTTCATTTCCAACTGCAGACAGGATGTTAATATAATTAAAATATTTAACAGATTCTCCCTGTGTATCTATACAGCAAGGCAGGATGAAGACTGTAACAATTGAAAGGAATTTAATCTCAGAACAGATGACAGTTGTTACTACTCCCAACTGCAGAGCAAACCACCCAGGAGCCTAAAAGAGCAGGACCTGAACTGTCAGAGCAGTGACAGCCTCACCCTGAGCTGCTCAAGCTCTATAGGCTGAGACCATTCCCTGTCTTGTGACTCCATGTCCATCAGCCCTCCAAGGAAAAGAAGGCTTCTCCTTTACCCCCCCCCACCCCCCCAGGAAAATATATACATCTACTTTTGATATAAAGTTCTCCAAAAACATGTCACCTCACTAGTGAGCTCTGTCAGATGCAAACATTACCTGTCATGCACTGGGCCAAGGCAATTACTCATCTTAACATACATCTGCACCTATTGTAACTCTAGTATATCAACCTGCCAGGAATTCTTAGGCAGAAAAGAGGAGGGAGGAAGTCACAAGACAATAGAATTACGTTTAAAACATACTTCTTCTATGCTATACCGCAAAAGAACTACAAGCGCAATGTAAGAATCTTCCTAATTTACCACATACATTCTTGCTAAAATGTAACACAAATTTAATTGATTTTAAGTCCAATTCAGTCCTAACTGCTCATGATGACACATCTGGGGCTGAAGGAAGGAGGGGAGTGTAAGAATGCATTGAAACATTTAAGTCCAAAGTTTCAAAGTGAACATATATTCTTTCTAAGTGAAAACTGTTGATGCAGAATCACTGAAGGTAAAGATTGTTCCACTCTACTCCTTAACATTGCATTGTAAAGCACTAAAGGAAATGACATTAATAGAGACCCTCCTGAGTGTTCTTACCATCCATATTCTAATGGAATCAGCCAGGGAATATACTTGTGCAAACTCATCACTCAAAGGCACCTTGCCTCCACTGTTGACTGGAAATGAGAGAAAGACGAGAGTCCTGTTTATTTAAAGCGCCATTTTTATACAACTACTTAACTAAAATTATCATACAGCCTTCCCTTCATCTCTTACTCAATACTTGGAATTACACCTGTAAGAAAAATAGTGAATGAACCTGCCAATTTTCATATGTCCTAAACACATGAACTACACCTTGACTGATTTATTTACCAAGTTAATTTATGAGTATCTTTCTCCTCTTTTTCCAAAACTGATGCCTGAAGCCTTAGAAAATAAAATCCTCTCCTTATGTATGCAATAACACTGATGTAAACTTGTCAGAATAATCAATAAATGCTTACTATTAACTTAAAGATCTATAGATGTGTTTGTTTTCCTTACTGTTTTACAGTCTGAATTTCTGGAATGGATTTTCAAGACCGATTTGCAAAAATTAAAAACCTGACAAATCAGTTTCTATTCAAACTGGCCTGACAACGACTATGGAGAAAAAGACATTCAGTCTTCCCTCTTCCTCTTCCATTCTCCCGTTTTTATTTTTTTTCCTGCATTCTTTTCAACATCCCTTCTCCAAACTTCCCATGGCACGGGTGAACACAGGTCCTGAAATGAGTGTGCACCAGCATGACCAGCAGAAGTCACTGACAGAACAGTGGGACGGATTTCTTAAACACTCATTAATATTTGTCCAGTTTTCAATGTCACTCAGAAAATTAGCTCAATTGTCAGACAGAGACAAAATGACTAAAGGCAGTAACCACATTAGTCACCAAGTCAGGCTTTGTGTCAGTCATTTTTACTCATAATTTTCCAGCTCAAAAAATAGCTCAATCATTCTATGAATAGGTAAAATGTTTAGTGTCAAAATTATGACAAAAAATGAAAGCCTAAAATGAAACCCTTCAAAATCAAGTAGCATCTTAGCCAATATTTCAAACATATCAACAAACTTAATGAAAGGGTGCTGTAAGTCAAAAAGTAGTTCATTTTACCTACTGAAAAATACATAAATTCTAATACAATGGTTATTAAGTTAAAAGCAAAACATTACCTTCCATTAGGAAAAAAATTAAATATGTATTTTGAGGATGACAAGGTTAATTCCCACAGAATGGTATTTTGGGAAACAATTCACACCTCCTCCAACCCCAACACTTAATACAAGAAGTTGTTGCTGGCTTTTTAGAAAAGATACAATGTAGAAAATGATCCAAGAACCTCTACTAACTGGAGCCACATTGCTCTGAATTAAAGCCCCAGAGCACATCACTACTCTCTTTACGTATAGCTGTATAGAATTAGTAGCTTCTGATGGGTATTAGTATTTTACCACTGCTCTGAAGACAAAAATATATGTTAGTAAAAAATAAACACTCTAGAGAGAAAGCTTACCTAGTCTGCCTAAATGATACCTTTATAACAAAACACCTTATTTAAATTGCCCCACTACACTGACCTTTAAGTGTTATAAACTCCACTGTAAGAAAGCCTTTTACAAACTTTAAATCTTCATCATTAAGAAAGCCTTTTACAAACTTTAAGTCTTCATTATTAAGATAATCTAATAATATTAGAGTTACCATATTTTTGAAGCTTCTCAAATAAATCTGGAGTGAGATACACCAAAGCAGCAAATGTTGAGTTCACAGCTTGATCAACAGTAGAACCAGCAACTATATCTGTCTTTGGGGTCTGTTTTTTACATGCCTGTATAAGTCCTTTGAACAGTTCAGATTTTTGCCCACTGAAGTCCTGGGCAGGATCTGATTTTGCAAAGTCGATAAGAAAGTTACGGCAGACATCGTGGGGAGGAGAGCTCCGAGCCTGCAGAGAAGGGTGAAACACGTTAACTTCAGCACTGGCTGAGAGAAAATGTAGCAATGAGCTGCAAGCAGAGATCAACCTGCAGTTGATCCACTGCAGCTGAGCAAACTGATCAGTGAAAGACATCCCTGCACAAGGTGGGGAGAGAAGTAGATGATCTCTAAAGGTCCCTCTGAACCATTTTATGATTCTATGAAAATGGAAACTAACAAAGAGCACAGAACAACAGACTCTTTCCTGAATCCAACAGCCCAAGTGATCACAACTTTAGCACAGCAGCACATGCTTAGAGGCCATTCCAGCTCCATAAATCCAAATTAATCTGTGTGATCACAGGGATTTCACACCAAGGGAACACAAGCAGTGTGGTTAAGTACCTCTTTTTTGTCTTGGTGCTTGGTGCTGCTTTGCCTGGCTCCTGGCAGTGCCTCAGGACACAGCTGATGCCTGAAGACAGGTTTCCACAGAGGAGAGTTAAGAACTGATGTTACTTTCAAAGGAGGCAAGTCTGCTTCACTACCTAGTTCTGCAAGAAATTCAGAACAGACCCTTCAGTTACTAAGTAATTTTCTTCATATTTACAGATTAATGAAAATGATGGATGTTAAACATTCGGTAGGGGAAAACAAAACAAAGCAAAACAAAAACTCAATGCAAATACACTGAAAAAGCAATTTAACAATGTTCTGTGTTTCTCTAACACAGTACAGAAAATTAATGTACCCTTTCGTTAATGGCAGCATATCTTATAGTGACAATGTTACAGCATAGAAGGCTTTTAAATGAAACAGTTTCACTGTATTATAACTACAGAAATTCTCTAATTTAAATAGTTTAAAAGCTTTCTCTCCTACTAAAGCCCTAATTTGTTATATGCAAGCATGCTCATATCAAGAACGGAAGAAAATATTGTCAAACACTTCAATTAGTTCCCTGAATTCACAGGTAAGTAATTGTCTAATTTTACAAGGTAAATATAGACCACCTGATTGAAGCCTTATTTAATTTCTCCAAAGTGCTGGATGGATTCAGATTTAGGAGGCTAGAGAGAAGTGTTCTTGTTTTTAAATTAAAGAATAAATACATTTTAATTTTTTAATTTATTTTACTTATCTTCACTGGCACAAATCCTAAGTGTACTTTTTTACTGCAATTAGCCAAACTTAATTTATGAATTCAAATTTCATTCAATACCAAATGTTCATGCGAAACATTTAGAATCATTTGTGTTCTAAACTCTGTATTTTTTTTCCAGTTTGCTGGGTCCATATTCACACCCACAATGTGGGTGGATGACAGCGCCAGGAAACAATTTTAGCAGCTAAAAAAACCAGAACATATTACTTCATAAATGTAATTTAGCTTAGTATGATTATTTCCATGGACTTGAACAGAGCAAGCCTTCCATGTTCAGGTGAGAGAAACACAAAAGGGAAATTCAGGTTAGATATTAGAAAAGGTTTTTTACCAAAAGAGTGATAAAGTTTTGGAATTGTCTGCCTGGGGAGGTGATGGAGTCACCATCCCTGGACGTGTTTAAAAAAAGACTGGATGTGGCACTCAGTGCCATGGTTTAGTTGAGGTGTTAGGGCATGGGTTGGACTCAGTGATCTTGGATTCTGTGATTCTGTGTGTGAAAAGAACTTCATTTCCACAGGGGATTCTCAACACAATCTCTCCAAAAGGTATTTTGGGAAATAATTCACACCTCCTCCAACCCCAACACTTAATACAAGAAGTTGTTGCTGGCTTTTTAGAAAAGATACAATGTAGAAAATGATCCAAGAACCTCTACTAACTGGACCCACATTGCTCTGAATTAAAGCCCCAGAGCACATCACTACTCTCTTTACGTATAGCTATATAGAATTAGCAGCTTCTGATGGGTATTAGTATTTTGCCACTGTTCTGAAGACAAAAATATATGTTAGTAAAAAATAAACACTCTAGAGAGAAAGCTTACCCAGTCTGCCTAAATGATACCTTTATAAAAGAACATCTTATTTAAATTGCCCCACTAAACTGACTTTTAAATATTATAAACGCAGCTGTAAGAAAGCCTTTTACAAACTTTAAGCCTTCCTTATTAAGATAATCTAGAAATATTAGAGTTACCATATTTTTGAAGCTCCTCCAACAAATCTGGAGTGAGCCAGCCCAGCTGTGGGCAGTGAGAGGCACTCACCTCGCAGGGATTTGAGAGCCATGCTTCGGGAAGCCAAGCGCCCCATCAGCCGGGAGACAAGCAGCTGTAAATCCAAGCCCCAAGACACGGCAACGTCGGGGAGGCCGTAAGCAGTGACGGTAAACTTGTAACCCCACTCATTATTACTGCTGTCAGAGTGAAAGAGAAACTGCAGCCGTGGGCCAGCCTTAAAGGTCACTTTCTACAGAGCAACAAAACAGTCATTTTGCCAAATGTACATGACAGGAGAACGTTTCAGGGTAATGAATTCCCTTCAGCAACTCTGGGGTTTCAGTGTTATGTTGTGGCCGTAACAGATCTAATTTCCCCCACCATCTCAATGAGAATCCCACAGTACTAAGCAGGTAAAGTTTCTATTCAATAGCTTTATGAGCAATTTTATGGATTATTGAGCTTCAGAAGTCAGAGCCATGAAACAAAAGAGGAGCATCTAAGAACAGAGCACAGCTCCAGGAAGGGCCACATGTGTCTTGTATCAAAACTTACAAGTTTTACCCAGGTAGTTACTGGCAGTTAAACATGACCACTCCTCATTTTGACTGACTGTTCTTTTGATAACAGGAGCAAAGAGGGATTCTTTACTCATCCACTCCTTTAATGTGCAGCATTGCACACTTTCATGCCCATCTCCTGCCCCCCATCTAAGAAACCTAATAAACACACCCATGCACGAAAGCAAACATCCTTTTACATAACAGGTTTCCACAGGAATCATAAGGGCTTCCTAAGATTGGATAAATAATTTGGCTCAAAATTTTAAAGGTGCTCACCTTAGGCCACTTCTCAGTGCCAACCTTTGTATCGTAACGAGTTTTTGCCCCTCTGGCATCAGTAAATTCCAGGTAATCATACCTGTGAAAATTGCAATTCATTACTTCCAAATTTACTTTTCAAGTTTCAGGGAAGAAAGTTTTTGCTCTTGGATTTTCACAAGTGCTGTATCTAAGTGCACCCTGTCACTTCTTTCTGAACCACACCTTCATGTGACTGCTAAAGAGTTTATTTCGTGTTTCAATGCAGAAGTCCCAGCAAACACAAATCTGCTGTCCTGCAGAACTTTGAAATTGGTAATGGATGCAAAATCCAACATCTGGCAAATGCTTTAACTAAGTAGTAGCCTGAAGTGTTACCAAGAGAAACCAAGCCAACAGAAAGAGGGCAAAATAAATACCACAAGCACAAACTGTGGCAGTCACAGCATTATTACAAAAACAGATCAAGGCCAAAGGAAGCAAAATTCCTATGAACAGCACATCTGTAATTTGCCTGGAGAGGTGGCTTTCAGCACAAGGTCATTCAAAAGTACACACTGTATTGCTCTGGACAATGAAGAAATTGAAATGGCATGTGTGGAGTCCACATTGAAACATGAATTGCCCCTCTGCAAACAGACACTGGAATCTAACACAGCACAAGATTAAATTACCTCCTTTCAGTTTCACATTTTTCATCAAATTCCACCTCAAAGTAAGTTGCCCCATGACACAGGAAGACTGAGACCTCATGGCAATTATTTTCATAGTTATGAGGTGATTCCATTGTCCAGGTTCTCAATACCACAGGCTGCTCCTGCTGCCAGCTTTCCATGTCCATCTGTACAACAAAAAAGCATTCTTAGATCCAAATGTAAGAAAAAAATAAACTACCACACTAGATTTTTGGGTCTATACTTTCAAGTTGCACTTTCAGATGTGCATACAAATGGCATTTAAAAGGCTACAGCACTGATTTACACTGAAACTAGCTCTGAAGACATCCTTGATAATCACAGTAAGGAAGCACTTCTAGAGCAAAACCCACCCAGTCTACTGCAGGAGGAGAGTGTCTCACCCACAAGTGACTACAAGTCTCCAGTCATGACAAAAAGAGAGTCTGGATGACTAATGCAGATTTAAACATCTACACTACAGACATACAGACTTTATTTGCATCACCACAAGCAATAGAGCTAAAAATGTTAAGCATGTACTATTTTTAATTTGTTTTCCTCTTCACCCTCAGGATCCCCTCCTTCCTATCTACCTTCCAGGCTGCTCATTCCAGTTGCACTCTCTAATCACTTTGCTCATCTCCCATATCAGTAGAAATGTTTCTAGTTCTTCACTCAACATTCCATTACACATCCCACACTTACAAAAGCCTTCCAGCTCTGTTCCAATGCTCACCAACAGAATCAATCAAGTTTTCCATGTCTTTCTTGCAATTTTGCTTTTGTTTCACTGTGTTTAGTAAGGCCTGTATCTTTAGTTACCTTATGAGGTTCACTGCAAAGGCTTTTCAGTGGTTCTATCAAAGTGCTAAATCCCTGTAGCAGAGTACAGTGTGGAATGTCTAAAGTGCAAAAATCCAACAAGAAGATGACCTAGGAGCAAACACAGATGTCGTGAAAATGCCAGAACCACAGCCATGCCAGCCAGGAAAAGGATAAAATCCCACTGATCACTTACCAGCTGACGAGTTGCCATAGCAAAGACAGAGCTACTTATTTTTTCTACAATTGTTTTGCCACTATATTGAGATAAGAGCGACTGCAAAATCGTTCTGATATTTGACAAGAACTGGCCAACATCTAAAGAGAAAAAAAAAAAACCTTAATAGACACCTTAAAGATTTGCTCCCACAACCCACTTTATCAAACATTAGGTGCAGGGTGATGTGCAAAGGACAAATACAGCATGAAAGGATCTGCTGCCCCATGGCAGCAACACTCAACAGTTCAGAGAAGTTTTCTGTGATATTTCTGGGGTGGAAACAAGTCGTTGCTTATCAACAATATCACAGAAAAAATAAGTGATGAGTAATTTACTGAAACACTCCAAGATTGTTTCATCAACTTCAGTGTGTCCAGTAGCCTCCATACACAGCTGAGAAAAGCAGCTGAAGTAACAAGTAAGGGTAGGATTTTTAAGCTACAGCCTTACTCCATTTTTAAATGCAAGACAGGAACACAGCAAACTGATTTATATACAAACAACATAAACATGTAACTTTACCTAATTACACCTTCATTAAGTACTTGGCCCAATTAACTACTCAACACTGAGCTGCTGTATTAAAAAGAACTAACAATCTCCCCCCCAGAAAACCCAACAAAACCCCTTAGAGGTAGCCAGCTTCTTAAGCAAGCTCCTTTCTTCTTGCTATTACAAATATCTAGGAAAATACGTATCACCACCCAGGAATTTACCAAAATAAGGGACGTTAAGAAACTAAAATGTTCAAATGAAAGTCTGTAACTCTTTGTTTCGGGAGCTTTTTTCAGTATTTGCCCCCCAAAACTTACTGAAGCGCTTTCTGAAGATTCTCCCAACATAAGATTCTCAGTACAGCTAAAACCCCAAGTTGCTTAATATGCCTGCAAATTACTTCCTAGAGAGATTAGAAGTGCTATGACAGTTCTGAGTAAGCCTCAGGCAACCTTTGGTGATCCCTAATTATACTGCAATTTGCAAAATCACATTTTAAAGTCCTGTATTGCACCATATTTAATTCTGTACCCGATCCCAGCACTTACAGTTTTTAAGTATTTCTACTGCAAGATCCTTGGCTGAATTATCAGTGCCTTTAAGCTGCAGATAGCACCAGGAAAGGAGGCTGCCCTGAACAGACCAGAATAAGGAAGACAAGACTGTGCCACTCTCTTGCTGTGCAACATCCAGCATCATCATTTCACACTGAAAAATAAAGAATACTCATGAATGTCATGGAGCCTCCTCTGCTGCAGCATGACACACAATATGCACCAAGTAAACTGGGATGGACACAACCAGCCCACTCACCCCAGAAAAAGATGAAATGCAAATGACAAGCAGCATGTAGCACCATGTAGCAAGTGATGTGCTTTGTTTTGATATATCACCATTTTAAATAGCAACAGCTACATATGAGTCACTCGATGTTCTCAGCACAGTTTTTCTCCATATGTAAATGACCCTCCTCCATTTCCACCTCCCTCAGTGCCATGCCCAATCCTATCCTCTCAAAATGGAATGATTTCTGCTGTATCCCAGTGTCTATCCACAAAGTCTTTTCAACACTGTGGAAAAACACCTCATCTTACACATTTCCTACTGGAAAAATACCACATCCTATTCATTTCCTACTCTACTATTATGAAATGTAATGTTTAAAGGAAAACACTTCAGCTGCTTGGAAAAGCTAATGCTACCAACTTGCCCAGCCATGAATAGCTGTACCCAGAAGGACAGGGAAGGTGGATCCTTAGCACCCATGTCAGGCAAGCAGCTTGTGTTTGAGTGCCAACAAAACTCCTGATAAGCAAGCAGTGCAAAGCCAATTACCTCTCTTGCTGCCACAAGCAGAAGGGTGTCCATGACTGATAATACTTCACTTATGTCAAAATTTGCAGAAACTCCTTTCTCTGGTAATAGTAAGAGTCCACCTGGATCTTGATCGCTACAAAACAAAGATAGTCTTACTAACCAACAACAAGGAGCATGGTTCCAAAACAAAAATTTAGTATTTTTTGTGTCAAATCTGTAGAGATCCTACTGTATAATTACTATGAAAATCAAAAGGTTGTGTCCTGATGACTCCAGACTAATTAAATCAATAACAACCATCAGCATTAACAAACAATCACTTAAAAACTGGAAGACAGCCTAGAAGTCTAAGAGTAATATATTGTGATTTCAGCATCAACCTTGGCCAATGTTTTATAGAGCTATTCAGTTAATAAAAGTATTGAGTGGCAGCATGTCCTTTCTCAACAACGTTAGTTGATTACTTCAGAGAATTATTTTTCAGGGGAGTAACATTTCTAAAAAGGATTAAATACGAACTTATTAACAGATGTGGGGTATCAGACAAGTATTTTCCATTTCAGACCCTTTACCTGAAGTGGGTACACAAGGATCTGAAGGCAAGATGTACAGATTGCTTATGCTCTTGCTCTGTGATGTTTTTCTAGAAAAGGAAAAAGATTTATTTTTACGATACATTCTATTTTCCTCCTCTGTGAGAAAGAATTCTAATTTCTGTGTTCTATTATTCATTTTTGGCAAGAAAGGCAGGGTTAGCTCCTCTTTCTTTGGGTAAGCTGCAGAGAGAAAAGGGGAAGGGTAAAAAGAGGCAAAGAAAAAAAAATAAGGTTTTTACTTGAATGGGACAAAGCATATATTATTTGACAATAACAACTCAGATTTGTTCTCTTTTCTGCATACAAAAGCAGGTACTAAACAAACAATTTCTCATTGAATGTTTACCATCATGGTGAAGAGCTGGTGTCGCCTGGTCTGTCTATCTGGGAAAAAAACTGCTGCTCCACTGAGTAAGGTGTTCTTAACTTCCTCTTTCAGCATTTTCATGGGCATGAAGTTACTGTCCCCCATATCCACTACTGCTCATACAAAAAGGAAACAAAATTACAAGTTCTAATTAATACCCCATCTAATATGTTAGAGGCATCACTGAATTAAATGTTAGTCTACACAACTTCAAGACCTTGCAATCCCAGCATACACACAGAAAATGAGGGGAAACTTTTTAACTTACAGCAAGAAAGATTTATATTAAGAAAGAATACATTTATTCACCAAGTAAATGGATTCTAGGAAGATTATAACTTGACACCCATCAAAGCTAACAAAATTCTCAAGATGTGACAGATTCTATCTATTCTATTTTTCCCTCTAGCTCACTTTGCAAGAGACTCATCAAATTACACCTGAATAAAGAGTGTGCCACCCTACTTCCAATGAAATCTCATGTGTAATTTCCATTCTCTTCACTGGCTCCAGAATCTTCCCTGTGTTCCTGTAAACCTCACAGACCACTCATGATCTTATTTATACTGAAATGCAATATCAGAAATAAATGAACCCCAGTTATGTTATAGCCAAAGGGTCACATTCCCTGATGGTACAAGCAGGTGACACACTCAAAAAGGAGTTTTCTATTGCAGCTGTTTCCAGACCATGTTGTCAGAAAGTCTATAAAACCATTTCTTTGGGCCAAGGAAAGTTTCTAGTGATAGACTGAATTAGCACACACTGACCTGAAGGAGAAACAAAGGAACAGGAGCTGACTTGGCCTCTAGGAATGAGAATCTTTTCCCAAATTTTAACAGACAAAACAGTCAATATATATTGACTAAAAATTACCTTCACACAAATGTCTATAAAGCTCTTCTGCAGCTTCTGTGTGACCAGCTGTTTTGCTCTGAGGAGTTTCTTGAGGTTTAGCAGTTTTATTATCTCCAGTAAGCACAGAGAAGCAGCTCTGGAGAAGCTGCAACAGCAGCGTTTGAGCAAAGATACATTCTTCCCTTGGGCTGTAAGAAGATACATAACAAACAGAAGCAAAAACTAGAAAAGCAGCTCTTTTGCACCAAATAAATAACACTAAGAAAGTCACTGTTTCAGATGGATAAAAACCACCGAGTGTAGACACACAGCCAAATGAAGTGAAGCTACCAGCTAAATTAATCTACAGCTCGAGCTTCTACATAACTTCATAGTTAAAAGTCCATATGGCAGCAGTAGGGAAATGTTATTTATGTAAATGATGTAGTTTAGGAAGAACAAACTGCTGTAACTAAACCAAGCATACTTTATTTATCCACACACACACTGATTAGTGCTTCAGCAGACACTAAAGAAGTAACTTACTTTTGGTGCAGTTTATTGTAAAAATTCCAGAACAGCTGCAAATCAAGGCCTGTGAAATCTAAAAATGACTTGTATTTTAATCCACTCTCCTTCTGCTGAACCTTAAAAAAGGCAAAGAAAATGCAGGATTGGAAAATTAACTCTATACAGAACAAATTTCTGAAACAAAAATCCCTGATCACTGGGTTTAAAGCAGCCAGCTTTTTATAAATTTGCAGCTAACATGAATTCCAGTTTAAGTTCTTTCATGGATATTCTGGTGTCTAAATGTGACAGCTCATGCTGAAACCTTCTCCTTCACAGAGCTCTCCCATCTTTCCACATTTCCAGGCTCCCATCCCTTTTCTCTACCTCCTGAAGACTTTATAACCTCTACCTCTCCACCTAATTTGACTGAAAGTAAGAAACCTTCAGCAAACACACACAGAATGCTAATTTTCAGAACTCATCTTTTCTCTCCACAACATGGTTTTTAACCTTTGTTAAAAGCACCCCAACTTTCCTTTACATATTCCCAATTTCTCTTTGCACAGCCTTATTCCTTTCAGCCCGGCGAACAAGAGGTTTAAAAAATTCTAAGTAGTAAAACTACCAGGTCCTGTGCTAGCTGCTGGATGAAGTAAAGTGTCTTCAGGAGCAGAGTTGTGCCACAAACAGTGTCATCCTCAGTTCTCCTGCACTGCAGGCAGCTCATGGTCCTGCAGGGCTCATCTCGCAGGGGTCGCAGGTAGCCCAGGACACTCAGCCCTTGGACCCCCAGCCGCTCTGCTGAGTCCTGCCTCGTGCACAAGAACTTGATCATCAAGTACTGGAAGAGAGAAAAACAGCACAGGGTTTGGGTTTAAAAACTGATACAAACTGGGCTTTTGAAAGACATGAGTGTATGAAGGTGAGGAGAATGCAGGTGGGGCTGAGGGGGGAAGCCTTAGTCCCTGTCTGTCACCTCCAGATAATACTGAGCCTGAGGTTCAGGATAAGTTTGATCTCTCCCCACATCCAAAAAGTCACAGTAACAGGTCTATGACCTCTACAAGCACCTGCAAAGTTAGTTAATTCTTTATCAGCTCATTCATTCTGCACACAGAATTCTGTTCTTTGATTCAGCAGTTACAGTATTTTTGCAGGTTAAAGAATTATTAGCTGCATTTAAAAGCAAGCAGAGGATCAATATGTAATATTTAAACATACTTTGATCAATCTGTTCTCAGTGAGGTGCAGAATGCAAAACTGAAGGAACAGCAAGTCCTGCCCTCCACATGTACTTGGTTACTCTGCAGCAGCAGTGACTTAGAAAGCAGCTAAGCTAAGAGTTTGAAAAATTCCCAGGTGACACAATAATGCTTAGAAGGACAGGGAAGGACAATAATGCCACCAATTCTCCTAATTCCCACAGTGCAAATGGACTGGGGAACTACAACAGCTGATTCCAGAATCAGGATCTGAAATGCAACGTTCCCTACAAATGCACTAAACACCACAAATCAAAGCCATCTTCTGCCATTCCTGAAATGAAAGAATCTCCATTCCCCAAGGAAATCAGCCTAACTGATGGAAATGCTTAGTAAATGTCTGCCCTCTAAAAGATGGATTGAAGAACGTGGCTCTGAAAGAATAAATGCTGCAAGTACACCATGGTTAATTGCCCTAGATACCAGAATAAAGCAACATATTAAAACCAGTAATCTGCACATTATCACTTTAATAACTTTGCATTAAATTTGATCATGAAGCACCACTTAACTACAGCTATATATGTGTGCATACAGAGGAAAAAGAATAAAATTCAGAGGTCAAAAGTTGAATCATTCATTTACCTAGAAGCCTAATAATTTTTTTCTCAGTCTAGCAGAGCTGTCCCTCACAAAATAGAATTGGGTTTATTTCAGTTGGCACAGAGAAGAGCCCCTGATCCCTGTGACTGGGCCAAGGGGTTTCTGTGGGTTCTTACTTGGGAAACTCTGCATTGCTGCATTTTGACATCAACTTCATCCCATTCTTCTTCCACTTCAAACCAGCCAATAGGATCATCATCTCCCAAATCATCACAGGAACAACTGCTTCTGTGTATAAAACAGTGTAACAAACTTTGTAAAGAAAAAGTTCAGAGACATTGCAAAGCTGCTGATACTCTACCAAAACACTCCAAGCATGTTATGGCTGTAAAGATGAGAGGAGGGACAACAGAAAGTTTCACATACTCAAAACTCTACCATATGTAAGGTAAGGAAATTAAGGAAATCTGTTTAGTCATGGTTCCTTAACTCCTAAGCAACAGTTCGGAGCACTAATTTAATAAAAGTTAATTAATATACAATCTTTTTAAAAATTCCTGTTAGGAGTGATCTGCATCTCAAGTAGAAGGTTTGTTTTGCTATATTCCTTTTGTAACAGGCCTTTAAAACAAGGGGCTGGAAACAACACATTGGCAATGTGTATATACACATTTCCTCCAATACACCAAATTGAGGCTCATTAAAATCAAACAAGTAACAATTAACTGATGCACCATTTTTAAGTCACTTGGAACAACTCTCAGTAGTTCCAGCAGCATTGCAAAAAGATCAAATATAACACTTCTTTTCCATGCATGCATTGCAAAAAGCCCATTTATACCTGGTTTTTAAAAACTGTTTGAATTCCCTCAGCTTCCATTTGTCGTAGCTCTCAAACCTTTTGAAATGCTCCTCTGCATGGAACTTTTCTGAGGCACCATTGTAAGCAAACACCAACCCACACTGAGCCCCAATGGCTCCTCTCCGGACCTGCAGGGGCAAATCCACAGCAATGCAGTTAGAAAAAGAAATAAAGCAACCAAATCCTGACAATCCTGATCTCTGGAATTGCACAGGGAAATGAATTGCACTTCTCACATTTAGAGAAATGTTATGTAAGCTACTGTAACCCACTGAACTGAGATGATGTACATGGTTAATATTTACTGTATTTATCACCCTGCCAGCACCCTAACGTTAACTACAGCTCCACATATTAATTCCCCATACTAATTTTGTATTCTTTTTACATTTAAAAAAAAAACAAAACTAAAATTATGTCTCCCTACACTGCAAAACAACTCAGCTGCCTCTTCAGCTCCACTTAGAATTTACTTGCCAGAAGTCTATTCATGTTTAAGTCTTTGACATGGAAATATGCATTGTTGCTGCAGGAATGAAACTATTGCTTTGCCTTAAGTAAATAAATCAATTCAGCTGCCTTTATTAAGTAATTAAATCAATTCAGAAACCTTACTGAAGTTTTGTCTTGAAATTTAATCACAAGACCTACCTTTGAAACCAGATAAAAGTTACAATGAATGTTCAAATTACACTGGTGTCTCTAAACAGAATTTTAAATACCTTCATTTAATCTGAACTCATATGTTTTGTGTCTTGAAGCTTGCTATTCACAGAGCAAAAAGGTTATTTTAAACACAAGATAAAAGATCTTACATATAAATTCACACACTTTAGAGAGAAACCATAAACCAAAGAGTCTCTGGCTAGAGATACATATTGCAAGATATAGATAAAATAAATATAAAATGGATGTCTTTAATACATGCTTGTGGCTCCCTGGAACAATTTAAGACGTCCTTTTTCTGAAGTTCCCTGACTTACAGTGAAGTAAAACTCTAAAATAACAGTATTTCATAATGAAGTTATATTTCAGTTCATATAAAAAATATTCCAACTTAATTCCACCACTAGGGAAAAAGGGTAAGTCTTCTAGCTCAAAAGCTCACAGGAACTACATACCTTTATTCTAATTTGTGTCACTTGAAATGAAGATTCAGTTCCAGTAGAAAGAATGATACTTGCTCTGGTTTTCCCAGTTTCAGTAAGAAAACCTAAAACACAAGTGGGAATAAATGAGGTTGGCATGAGTGCTACTGCAAGGCATTTGAAGGAGAATACTGGGATTGTAGGCTGAAGGAGGGGGAAACAAAACCACAACTCTCTTCCAGTGAAATGCTCATTACGAAATGTTTCCAAATAAAACGGACAACTTAAAATATTGTATTTTATCAGTACATACACAGAAGTCTCCAAGCAGTGTCTCTCTGAGCACTGCAATATCTGCAGCAGTTTCAAGAATATTTTCTCATTAAAGTTTATTAGTAATTTCCAAATATTACTTTGACTTGTGGCTCTGTTCACTGAGCTCAGTGAATAGGTCCCCAAACTGTGACCCATAGAACAACAGGAGAAAAGCCACCAAACAACTAAAGAATAAACTCAAATAATACACATGAACAAACAGAGGAGTAAAATAAGCATTTAGAATGTGCCTGATTTTCTGTCACAATGGCTTTCATTTACCAGTAGCACTGCACAAGACAATAAACCATTTGGAAAAAAAAAAAAGATTAGGTGGCATTTCACTTAAAAAGGAGGTCAAGAAAAACAAATCTCTTTGTTTAGGTTGCATCCACTACATAAAAGCATTGCATTAACAAAGAGAGCCTTTAAGGGAGAATTAATAGGTATGTGCAGTGAGAATGTCAATGATTTCCACAAACTCTCTCCCCATCAATATTTGGGAAACTATGAGTGATTCATTCAACCACAAGAAAGGATGCACTAGGAGACTATTCTCTGTGACAGCTCATTGCTGACTTCCATGTAGAATATCAGTAATTCTCCTCTAAATCCAATCTTTTTGTTTGGTTGGCATGTTTGGACAATAAACTGGTTCATGAGAAATCCACAGAGTTACAAAATCAAATTTATATATTGTTTACATTTGGGTTTTTGTTTGTCAAGTTTGCCTTTGTTTCTTTAAATTAGAGATCTTCCATAGCATGAAATTATGAAGAACCAAATATATGCAAGTAAATATGGAACAGCAGCACAGCATTGTTAACAGTCATTATGTCTGGTGGAATCTTCTAACTTAAATGAATTTATGATTCTAATATTATGGATCTGAAGTCCAAATTCTTACCATCCCCAGTCCATGGCTCTACAAGGAGGTTTTCAGGCCCTGATTTATCCTCTTTTCCCTTTACATCACATGCTTGCAGAGTCAGTCGTAAAGGCTTTCCTAAGGAAAAAAATCAACAGGTTTATCAAATTCATTTAAAATGGTAGAATATGGTCTCCAAAGTTCTTCATACAGAAAAAAAATTGAAAAAAATTACAATACTGTGAGATTTTTACCTCTGTCAGACCTAAAAAGGGGGAGGGAAACTGGAATAGGACAGATACATTAATCTAAAGTAGTTAAGAGTCTTAGATACAGACAGAAGGACAATGAAAATCATGACACAATGTTCCTTCAGCAGTTCTCACACTTCGAAATTCACAATCCATGAAATAACATTTGTCTTACAAAAGGCATTAGCTACTCTGGGGAAAATGAACCAACTTTCAAAACTTTCAAAACTAACCACCGATAATTATAAAATAATTCACATGTTCTTTGGCACAAGACAAGAAGTACTGACAAAACATACAAAAAGGCAAATAATGGGAAAAATCGTTCATGAGAAACTAATGAAACTCAGAAGTTGACACCTGAGAAAATACAGATTTATCAAAAAAGTCCAGCCAATACAGCAAAAGCACTATGTGATGCCAGACCACAAACAGCTATACACTCATGAGATACTCAGACTATAAAAACTTAATTTTAACTCATCTTATAAAAGTGAAAATAAAAGAACCATAAAGAGATGCTAATGACATTATATTTAAAATACATCTTAAATTTGTGCATGCCTGCAGGAGAGAGCACTCACTGAGGCTGAACACACACAAACAAGTGTCTTATTGGAAGAATAAAAATACTTGCTGCCACCTGCCCTTTAAGCAACACAAACACCATCATCACACCATCCTGATATAGGGGCCACGATCTACAAATTCATGTTTTCTCCCCTGAGATCCCACTTGGTTCAATTCTTTGATCACAGAAAGCTGATCAATCACCAACTTTTAGGGCAGTTGGGCTGTTAGGCTGTGATTTCAGTGCCAGTTTTTAATTTAGAAGTCTTGGATAATTTTAACTACCACCAAGTGGAACACCTCAAAGCTGTATATTTTCTTAAGCACACACAGTAAAGGATCCAGGCTTGTTCCATTACCGTATTTATAGAGCAGGTTCTGTCTGACTGCTGCCATGGAAGAGATAAGTGAGGAAGCCTTGTAGGGAGTGTCCAGGTGATCAGTGATGGCACAAAGGGAACTCAGCACTTTGGCGACACTGCCCCGGGCTAAGGCAAAGGCCAGGAGTGTCAGCTCCACCTCTGGAGTAGTACAACAACTGGGGAGAGAAAACAACAGTGTGAAAAGAAAATTTGGGACGTTTGTTTTTAAATAAAGACAAGCTGTCACGGGATCTCTCTGGTGCCTGTTTCTTGACGTATTTGAATTTTTCAAGATGCTTAAAAAAGAGCAGGTGAGTAAAGATGTAAAAATTTGCTAAACAGACTCCTCTCTAAACCACTTCCCACTGCATCAACCCCACACACTCACCTTGTTATTCTGATAAGGAAGCTATCTACTTCTTCCAAAACATTTGGCGATAAGAAGCTTGAAAAATCTGTGGAGCCCGGAGTTAGGGATAGAGGTGGCATGTGCTGCAGTGCTTTCCTAGGAAAAAATAAAACATAGTATCAGGAAACCAGGCAGAATTGGAGAAAACAGCCTCCCAAAGTGAATTAGACGTTTGAATCTTCATGCTTTGTGTGGGCAGCTCCCTGCAAATTGCTCCTGAGTGCACAAAATGTATTTACACAGAGAATCTCTTCAAAAGGGAAGAACAGTATTGCTTTCTAGGTAGGGAAAGTTCACTGACTGCTGGGTGACCTTGAATCCAGTCTCAATCTCAGATTTAATGAGACAAACACATCAAGGAGTTTGGAATTAAATCTGTGACAGCATTACAAATAGCTTAGTGTCCAAGCACTGCTTCATTTTAAATTGATCTAGAATTGAGCAAGAGCCTATGAATAAATGGAAAATTGATTTAAAATTCCCTCAGAAGAATCAGAGAAACTAAGAGACACTTGTTAGCTCAAAGCAGAATTTTCCCTAATTTCCAAAGATTATGTGATAATCCCTGAAATTAGGAATTCTTAAGCGTTTTCACCAAAGTTATTCTACCCAATACTAAAGTTATCCCATCCAGTATTAAAGTTATTCTATCTAGTACTAAAGTTTGGGGGTTTTGCTTCATAATTCTAAACACTGAATCTAATTCCTGAAAGCACATTTTCAGTCAAGCTTTCTCCACTGTAAGTTTTTTAGATTTTATTAGCTCAGTGCCCATGTTATATTTCTAAAAAATATCTAAACTTTACTGAAACTGAAGATCCTCAGTTCCAGCAAAGCCTGCAACTCTGGGCTCAAGGCATGAGCATATATGAAGTTATCTAAACTTTAAAGAGATTTCACAGATGACATAAATTAAAGACAGGCTTAGTGGACTTTAGCCTACAGGATTCATTAGGCTAATGAGAGTCCTGCTCTTCAGCACGATGGTGACACTGTGCTAACTGAGCTCTATAAAAGCTGATGTGGGTGTGGAGAGGTTTTATTAGGATTCCAATCCTTCAAGTCATCGAGCAGAAGTGTTTGGCAATCAAACAAGGAAATGTAACACAGAAAATGGTCAATCACCACAAGCAAACATTTGCATGGAGATGGTGCATATACTTGACTGTATCTCCATAAAATGCATGACAAGGCATTACACAAGCAGACATCTGCTTAAAACTAAACTAAATTAGGTTTCAATCATAAGGGGAAGATGATAATTTTATTGATTATTAATACTGGACAAGAAAAATGAATTAATTTTAGGCTGCTGAAAGTCATTACAAGTCAATGGATGGGTGAAAAATCTATTTTTCAGTGTCCATTCAGTCATGGTTTAACAACTAGATTAGATGAAAGAGCCAGGAGAATTACACTTGTTCTAATACGTGCAAATGGATAGAAGAGAAACATCAAAAATCTGAACAATGGAAATAGAAAAAGATGTTTGAACACCTTAAGGTGGTTGGATGGAGGGAGTGGAAACCAGTTATATAAGGCAGATCGCTTCCTAAAGCCAGAAGTATTTCTTTTAAAAAAATTAAGAAGTAGATAAAATCACACCCTGTATACATTTGGTACTCACTGAGTATTCTGTAAAATGGTGTGAACGAATGCTGGGTTTGTTTCCATGGAAGCTGTCACCAGAGAGGTCAGCAGGGACCAATACCAGATGGCCGAGGCGTCGCACACAGACACTCCCACCTTCTTCACTCTCTGGTAGCCCACAGCCCTGAGCCCGTGGATCCTGGTGTCACACCCATCGCTAAGGCAACGCTTGATGTTGATCTGGACATCTGTCAGAACACAAAACAGAAATTTTTTTGCCCATTTCTTCTGCTAGAAGAATCTGGATGTTCCAACTATTAAATGACTGCAGGTCCTCTTGGAAAAGTAATGGCAGATATGGAATAGCATTCTCAGATATGGACAGCCACACACACTGTGCACCCTCTGAGCTGGAAAATTTAGCCTCTGAATAAATAGCCTGTGGATCCATTACAGATGCTAGAATTCATTACTAGAAACTAGGAAAATCTGTAGTAAAATATCCTTAAAGTGGAAAATAGATTGTAGATTATTTCACCAGTACCTTCCTACCTACATACATAGGAAGTGTCTTCCAAGCAAGTGGTTGTGGAGATAATAGGGAAAAGGAGCAAAGCCTAAAAGCAAAGTTTTAAGTTACATAAAAATTTTCATACAAGTTCTTGACCATTTTGCACAGATGGCATTGTCCTGATTACTTTTGAGGAACAACATCTTTGCTGCCCACTTCTGTGGTAGTGAAAGCTCCTTCCAGAGAAGAGCATCTCTTGGAACTGAAGGGACAATATTTCTGAAGCTGCAGAAACCATCTTAGGAAGGAGCTGCTTTTCTTGATTGATTCCAATATAGCACCCACAGAGCTACCAGACTCAAAAATAACACTTTAAAAACACTGAGCATAAAACCTGCCTTACATCACACCAACTGCAAGAGATTCAGTACCAAAAAAAGCAGATTTTTTTGCTAGATACTATCAGCCAACATATGCTTTCATTCTGCATGCAAGTATATTTTAAAATTGCCCTGTGTCTTCACATTGAGAGGCTAAAACTGCACCTTTAGTCATTGCTCTCTTGAACCCTTAGCCCCCATTACAGAGGCCATGAGAAAGTCTCAGAAGACTCTCTTACAGGCTAGAAATTAAACTAGAATTAAAACCATTTCTCCGACCCAAGGACAAGGTCCAAAGTGTCACCCCTGGTGACTGACACTTCAACACATCTCTCCATCATCTACCCAACCTTTCACCTTCCAAAAAGCACCAAACCAGTATCCCAATGGTATCTTTATTGACTCACACATCTGACTAATGTTAGCGTTTTCCAACAGTGTTACGTAGCCAGTGATATTGCTTGGAATGTGAACATCTCGGACCTCCTGGAGACTGCTGGCATTCCTTCCCACTGCCACTGTGACTTGCTGTGGCATGTAACTCTGGTCGTTAGCTGCCACTGCAATGGACAGGTGTCTCAAAACCACGTCTGGTTTCATCTTTAAACTGCAAAGCAAAGAGGATAAAACAGTTCTTGCAAAGAGAAGGTAAGTCAAGCACTGCGCTTTTATTATAATATATTATAATATTATACATATTTATGTATAATATGTGTTATATTATTATTCACTCATTTTCCACCTCTACAAACACAAATCAATCATCTGAAATTTACCTAATGCTTCACAGCTGTTCTTAACCCCATACCATGGTGAACAAGTTAAATAATTCTGGCTAAGAAAACAATTGCCTCTGAGAGACTGTAAAATTTTCTATTTATATTTTCAACTGAGGATTTATTCCTCAGGACTAAAAATGTAGTGTCAATAACGACCAAAATGAGATTTTTTTTTAAAGCATACATTCTTAGATCTGCCACACTAAACATTTCTGTTTCATTGAGCATTTCTGTTTCATGGAACTTTCTAGACAGTGGCAAAGTGTTTCTATTCAAGTACCATCCACTGTATTACAGCTTGGAAAGCTTCACCTCACAATGAGGCTGTGTGTCACCACAGCAGATACAGGCATTTTACATGTGACCTTTTATTTGGCAGTCAGGCTTTTAAATTTATGCAGAGACTAATGACTTCTGCTTTTACCTGTATTCATCTGTCACTCTTTAATTCCAGTTGTTTTCAATTACACCTGCACTGGGTTTGTGTGACAAGATTTTGGCAGTGGGGGGCTGCAAGTTGCTGGAGGCTGGACTTGTGTCCCCATGAGGAGAGCAGCCTGCAGTGCAGGTTTGCTGGCAGAATTTGTGATCCCATGGGTGACCCAGGCTGGAGCAGCACCTTCCTGAAGGACTGATCCTCATAGAGGCCATTGACTTAAGATCTGGACTTGATGATCCTTGTGGGTCCCTAATAACTCAGGATATTCTGTAACTGCACCCCGTGGGAAGGACACAGATTGGAGCTCTCTGAGAGGGAGTGTCTCACATGGAAGGGACCTCATGCTGGTGCAGGGGAAGGGTGTGAGGAGTTCTGCCCCTGAGGAGGAGGGAGCAGCAGAGCCAGCATGTGATGAACTGCCTGCAGCCCACACTCCCCACCCCCTGCGCCTCTGCAGGGGAGGAGATAACTTCTCTTCTGCTTTTCTCTAAGCCTGGGAAGTAGGGAGGGGAAGATTTGGTTCTGTTCCTCCTTACCCCACTCTGATATAATAAATGGCACCGAATTCCCCGAGCTAAGTCTGTTTGGCCCGTGATGGCAGTTGGTGACAGCTCTCCTGCCCAGCTGAGGATGGGAGTCATGGAGCAGCCTTGGGGGCTGCTGGCATCCAGCCAGGATCAATCCACCACACACCCCAGTGGCTGCCAGCCTAAGGACTCTCCCTCCCAGCCCTCAGCTCACCGTATCCAGTGGGATCGAGCACTGCCATCCGACTGCCAGAAGGAGGAAGTTTCTCCGTTTGTCATCTTGTCGATATCGGCGGAGTTGGAGGAGGTCTCGATGTGGGTGTAGCACTTTGTGACAGACTTCAGCTTGTCTGACTCCTGATTACCATTCAGGTCACTGGGGTATTCTGCAAAGAAATCACTCAGAACATTCTTCTTTGGCCTGCTTTGAGGATTGTTATACTTTTGTAAGGACTCTCTCACACAAATTAACTTGTTGGCACAGAATGTAGCCCCTGAAGGACTGTTTCTGACAGGAACTGGGAGACAGCAAAGCTTCATTGCAGATGAAATTGCAATAATCTCCATCTACCACTGCCAGTATGAAAACACCTCCATTGCCTGGAGTCCAATAGCCTTTATCTCCCCCTTTCATTACTGGCCTCACCAGTGTTTTATTATTTTTGTGCCCAAATACAAACAGATGAAAGGGAAAAGTAAATTATGATGGAGAAAACTTCAATTCAGGTATTCTACAAAAGGGACAAAGCAGGCTTGTTCCCAAGTAACTTGATCTATTTCAACAGAAGTGCAGAAATCTGAAAATGTCTGGTCAGGCTGTGAAGAAAAGGAGCCATCACTGTAGGGACCAGGCCAGTCCCATCAGAGACACAGTAAAAGATTCACCACCTCCACTCCAAAATGATAAAGTGTCTATTAATACTAAACAGCCAACTTCAGAAAACATTCACCTTCACATGGAAACTAAGTTTCTAGCAACTAGTAGAGATATTTTACTGAATGAAGAGTATCACAAATGAGGAATTACGGATTTTGAAACACGCCAGGAGAGAGATAAGAACATTCCAGAGTGTTACTCAGATTGCTAGGTAGTTCAGAAACTAATTTTTGTGCTTCAAAAAACCAACAAAAATCCACAGAAGCATGCAGATCAACTCCATAAAAAGTCAAGCCCATTAGAGGTGACATAGCAAAGAAAGCTTTTTATTTTATCTGTAATCTTTTTCTCAAAGCCAAGGTTACACTACCATCCTGAAACAAAAAGGAAGATACTGCATACCTCTCTCTTTGAGGAGGAGTCGATCCAAAGAATCCTTCAGCACGGAGGAGCGCATGGTGCAGATGTTGTTGAAGTATTCCAGCACTGGGTAAGGGATGGCAGTGCTGGAAATACGGTTCCTGTGCAAGAATCTCAGGATCATTGAGGCATGAAGGCCCAGGCGCTCCTTCGATTCAGAAAAGATATCAATAAACCCTAGAAAGAGATATTATTTCCTCAGGCATCACAGGGTAAGAAGGATATAAAACTATTCAAGAGTGTAGCTCAAGTCTGCAACTTCTACAGCAGGGAAAGGTGCAGGCAAATATTTTTGTGAGTGACTTGAAATGCCTGAAGGAGCTCAGAAAAATTACCAAAAATGTTAAGTTTATTTTGCTGCCCCAAACCCTTACCTTCAAAATCTTAGCCTCTGTTTGGTTAACAAGCTCAGCTACTTGCATCATTCACCCTGAGCTACATTGAGCATCTCCCTTTGCCACTGTGAATTATTCCCAAAGAGGTGCCTAATGCTTTGCACCAACCTGGTAAGAAATGTCAGCTCCTGAACAGTGCTACTCTGACTCCCAGTGCATTCACATGCATAGAACAGAACTCTCAACTCCTCTCCTCTGACTCACCTATAGTCAATTCTAGTGTTTCTTGTCTGATCCTTTAAGGCAAATCCCCTTTAGCCACTTATCATCAAAAGCTTGGAAGGAAAGCCAGTAACTGATACTTATCCCAGAAATCAAATTCTGGAAACTTACACTTTCTGAACTATAAACTATAAAACTTGAATTATGCTTTATCAGGATTACAAATGCTGAATAACAATATAATAATAAAAATAAAGTCTGTGACTCATCCCCTGGAACAGACTCCATGGAGGATTTATTCCTCCAGTTACCACAGACAAGATTGCATTAGCTGGGCACTCACCAATATTCTGCAAGGAATATTTTTCTGTCTGTGAGATAACCCAAAGAGGGATGAGACACTCCCCAGTCACACAAAGAAGGAAAGAGTGGTTATTTGTGAAAGGAAGTTCTGCATGCAATTCTGGGAAATGTTTAATTTACAGCAACTCCTCTTGCTTGACACTAGAGAAGCAAGAACCTTCTGGAGAATGGTTTTGATAAGATTAGGACAAGCAATGCTATTAAAGCAATTTATGGAAGCAGCAGCCCTTCTATGGGGCAGGACTTGGGAAACCCTTTTTCCCAACACTCTGCTCTCATACCTGGCACCAGTGAACAAGCTTGCAGCTGCCTGATTACATGGCTCAGCTCCCCCTGAAGATTTGCTCCACTAGAATTCTTGAGAGCCTCCAGCATATTCTCCACATCTACAGTGCCATCTCCTTCAGCATCAAATTGTGCAAAGGCCTGAAGAGTAGCAAAGAAGAAAATTTATTTCAGCATATTTCCTTCAAGCAGAAATTCAAGGTATTTCATAGAAAACCATAGCAATAAATGTTGTAACACTATTAAAACAAAATCAAAAGAATACATCTTCCAAAGTACTGAATTCATGATAACAGGAAACAGCCTGGCTGGAAATCTGCAGTGTTTAGCAAGTTTGCAAGTATTTGCAGTGCCCTCCTATAAAAGTCAACTGGAGTCATGCTTAGGTGGAGACAACCCATTATCTACATCAGTGAATCAGCAGGATCCATCCACAGACAGCTGGGACTGTCAGGAAGGTCCTCACAAAACACCAAAATGCTCCTCAGTTAAGGGTGGTTTGGTTCCAGAAGCCACGCCTTCCATTACTCACTACTGCTGCATCCCTCTCTCACTGCATCCACTCAAATTCCTTCAGGGGTTAAATATTTTCTTTATTTAAGAAATTGTCCTAAGAACAGTAATATTTTATCAATTGATTTTTCCTTCTATAAGCTGTCCTCCTACACAAAATACCAGTTTAATATAGTTTGTCTAAGTATTTTTGAAAACAGTGGAGAGAGTTAGAGAAGGGTTGGGATTTTTTTTTATTGCAGAGAACCGCTGGCAGCTTTATTAGCTTTGACCTTAATAAAATTTTTAATATAAAATGTTGTATTGAGCACACACAGAAAGTAACACAGCATTTCACAACTTTGAACTAACAGAAGTACAAGGTATCTTTATTCAGCTGAGCTTATAGAACAGAACTAAGCTTGTAAATGTAATTTACTTTAACTAGTCATTTCAGAGAACTCATGATCCAGTGACACACTACTGTTAAAAATCTGGCTCTGTTTTCACAATCAGATTTAATTTTGAAACCAACTTCTGTGTAATTGCTAAAAAAATGGAACTTGTTCCAAAAGAGAAATGCAGTATTTCAGGAGCATCCACCTTTTTCATATAAATTGGAAATGCACTTTCAAAAGACTATTTCTTCACAAGACTTGAAGTCTCACAACCCTGAACTTTGTGTTTCAAGTTCAGCCACACAAGCCAAGTAAATTTGGTCTCTAAGAACAGATGATCTCACAAGTGTCTGAGTCAAGGGATCACTGGTGCTCAGGAGGAAGCTCCTGCTTCACTCTCTTGGTTTGTTACCTGATTATTCAACTTGATGTACCATTGAAAGTGCTATCCTAGAGAGCAGTAACCCGAAATGATTAGCTCAAAATAACCTGCCAATTAACCATGACATAATTACACCAGTAAAATGAGAGCAAAGTCCTCAGAAGACAACAGAATCGAAACGCAGTGTTTTAGCTGACTAAAGCTCTGAGGACACTCCTGTGGCACAGAGCTGAATTTTAGCTTGGAAACTTTATAAAGTCTAACTAAACACACAGCTGAACCCAAGCTAATAATGATCCCCTTTAAAATACATTCTGAGCAGCAAGGTTGGTGCTGAGCATCCAGCAGGCACCATGGCCAGCCCAGCCCAAACACTGGGCAGATCCCAAAACAAAAAACCAACACCTTCGCTTGAGGACAAGAAGCCAGAGGGAATTAATTCTGACATAACTCAGTTGCCAAAACAATTCAATGTATAGTTTCACACCCCACCATTCTCACCATTTTTTCATCACATCTGAAGTCAAACTGTGCAATTACTGAACTATAAAGTGAACAAGTTTTGTGATGTTACCGGTGACAATAAAACACACACAAGGCAACAAGGTTGGATCTGCTGACACCTACTTTAAACCAATTTCTTATACTGTCATGTAAGGAGGGATTACCACATATATGCTTTTCTTCCCATCTTAATGCAGTGTTTTGTTATTCTATTTTTAAACTCTTCCTATGATCTCAGGAGACTGCACCAAACCTAGAACTCTAAAATTATTTTTTGACTGTTCAGTATAACTTAAACTCTGTATTTGACAAACAAGATACACAATTTCTGTGTATGTGACCTGTGTAATAGGGGAAAAGAAAATAAGGGGAAAAAAATATCTGTGTGTCAATCTGTACTCAGAGAGTATTTCAGTTGTGTGCAGGACTGGGACATGATACAAATTCAGCAGCAGCTTTACCACAGCTCAGCTCATCCCATCCTACTCCTAAATAAAAGCACTAACTCCACACAGTTCAACCCTACACTTGAACAAGCATATAAGAAACATCCTTCTTGGGAAATGATGGGTGAGAGGATTGCTTGGAAATATGGAACATGGAAAAATCAGCCCCTCAATTCACAGCTCAGGAGCTGGATGGCACAAGAGGGTATCTGACGTGGGAGAACTTCATGTATCACCCTCTGCTCTCAGTAAAACTGCAGCATTAATGTTGCCAGCCAAAGCTGGATACACGACATGACAAAGGCTGAAGCAGTACTAAGAAGGATTCAGTTTATCTAAAAAACAGACTTTGCATTTAAACATTTGAAGTCTGTGCTCACAGCCCTGCACTGGGAACAGAGAAACTGAAAGGGCAGATCAAAACCTGGGCTGTGCCAGACAGGACTCTATAAACATTAAAAAGTGAAACATATTAACCTGCCACCCCCGAACTGACTTCTTGTCAGCGTAAAACACACCCAGGAAATCTCAAATGCCACAGCTCATGAGTTAGTGCCTTCTACAGAAACGATGACACCAAGGTTTTCCACAGAGCTCTCAACATCTCGACTTCACGGGACAGACCAGATGTGACCAAATATCCGCACCATGGCAAACCCTGTGACAAGCTTTTTCCCCACTCCCTGGAGCAGGAAATGAAACCAAAACAAACAGATGCTTCGTGCAGAGGAGGATGTGCAATACAGACAATCCTCAAAATATTTCTGCAGCCCACGAGGCTCAGCTGTTTGTGCCAACAGAAAGAACCCCAATGGACTAATTTCACCCTTGCCGTTGTTACAAATGAAGATGTGCTTGCTACTGGCTCTTCTTGTAAAGGAACTGGACGTGGAGGCAGCATTTTACCAAGCTACTTAAACCAGTCTGGTATAAACACACCTCTCTGTACAGCAAAATGAATCTCCTCCCAGGTTGCAGGAGCCTTGCTCACCTGTCAGCACTGATTCGAGGCCCGTGTGTGTGATTTAACAGTTTACACAGTTATTCTGCTGCTCGGGAGCAAAACAAAGACAGCAGGAAGTGACTGCTGAGCCTCAGGAACTGCTTGCACTAAGGAATTCAGACACAGCCACTTTCCCAACTGAGTGTGGAATTCCCAGCAGGGTATTCTGCTGCTTTTTGGATTGCTACAGAGTAAAGCTAAAGCTTATGTGTTCTAGATATTAAATTATCTGTATCCTTTCCCACAGAAGGGGAAAAGTGGAAATCCCAGCAGAAACTACTCTTCTACCATTAAAACCTAACTGTAACACCTCCCGGCTGTGTGTGGGGGGTCTCTGTCACACTACTTTATTGCAAGTTTTCCAAAACTCCTACTTTACAATAAAAGAGATACTTGACAATTTCACTGCTGGTTTAACAAAGCTACAATAAAATTAAGCGTGGTAAACTTTGACTTGCTGATAAGGCTAGGAAGTACCAAGAGGAATTACTCTGGCAGGATTTCCTACTTGTGTTCTCACCACACCTGTGCTCTCAGCTGCACCAGGAGTAGCAACAGCAGAAATATTGCTGTAAACACCCATTTTATTCATAAGTGGCTGCTGAGCATGATCACTGATAACTGACATACATTAAAAAAAAAAAAAAAAAAAAAAGTAATATCTGGGAGCTGACAGGCTGCATATCAACAGCAGCACCTGCTTT
Source organism: Entomyzon cyanotis (assembly GCA_024500445.1). Taxonomy (NCBI): domain Eukaryota; kingdom Metazoa; phylum Chordata; class Aves; order Passeriformes; family Meliphagidae; genus Entomyzon; species Entomyzon cyanotis. The sequence goes on from JAKEPQ010000746.1 coordinate 1,226,717, forward strand.
TCCAACCTTGTGCAGAACCCTCCGGCCTGGCCTCGCCCCTGCTACCAGAACGGGTGTCCGGCGTCTCCAGGCTCGTGTCGATGGCCACGGACCCGCTTGCCAGCGCCCACGCCGAGGGCTCGGGGAGACTGACCCCAGCAGCACCTCGGGGCTCTCCCGCCTCCCTTCCCCGGTCCCCAACACCTCCCGGGGCTCCGCAGGGGAGCCCCATCCCTGCAAGTGTCCCAGGCCAGGCTGGCCGGCGCTTGAGCAGCCCGGTCTAGTGGAAGGTGCCCTGCCTGTGGCAGGGGGTGGAACGAGACGGTCCTCCAGGTCCCTCCCTGCCCGAGCCGTTCCCCGCGGACCGCGCTTCCTGCCGCTCTCACCTCCTCGCTCTCGCCGCGGGAGCCGGCCGCCAGCCGGGACACGCTCTCCAGCACCTCGCAGAACTGCTCCAGGCTCACGGCCTCGTCGCCGCGGCTCAGCCGCTCCTCCAGCCATCGCACCAGCGCGCTGTGGTGCCGCGACACGAGCGGCTCGGGCAGGGCCGTCTCCCGCAGCCGCGCCGTGGCCTCCCGCAGCCGGGCCTGCTCCAGCAGCACCTCGGCCGGCGGCAGCGCCGGAGCGGCCGCGCCGGGCTGGGGCGCGCCGGCCGCCCCTTCCATGCCCTCTTCGGCGCCCTCCTCCTCCTCCTCGCTGCTGTGGCTCGCCGCCGTCCCCATGAGCCGCCCGGGAGCCCCTCGCAGCCGCCGCCGGTGCCGCCGCTCCCGCCGGTCCCCGCCCGGCCCGGCCCGCCTTAGTCAGCAACTTCCCGCCCGCCGCACCTGTCAGCGCGGGGCCGCCACACCGCCGTAAGGCGACACCCGCGCCACACCGCCGCAAAGCGCCACACCGCCGCAAAGCGGCGCCCGCTGCCGCAAAGGCTCGATGAGGGAGCTGCTGGAGAGGAGCCAGCGGAGGAGCAGAGGCGCTGGAGGGGTTTGGGAGCTCCCTGGGGAGCAGAACTGCGGGAGCCGGGCTGGGGAGTGCGGAGAGCAGTAGAAATAGCTCCGACGTCGCTATTTCTATGAGGGCCAAGCGGGCGGTGCTAGACTCCCTTCGGCGTGCCCAGTGACGGGATAAAGACTGATGGCTGTGCACTAAAACACGACACACTTCACCTCGAGGGAAAGCTTTCTACGTGAGTGTAACAGAGCGCTGGGACAGGGAGGGCGTGGAGAGTCCTTCTCTGGAGAAATCCCAAACCTACAGGGACCTTCCTGTGTCACCTGCTGCAGGTGACACTGCCATGGCAGGGCTGGACTGGGTGAGCTCCAGAGGGCTCTAACAGCCTTAAAGATTCCGTGATGCTGTGAACAGCATCATCTGTGATGAACAACATCATTTAGAAGAAATCCTTCCCTGTGAGGGGGTGAGGCCCTGGCACAGGCTGCCCAGAGAAAGCTGCCCCATCCCTGGAGGTGTTGGAGGCCAGGTTCGACAGGGCTTGGAGCACTCTGGGACAGTGGAAGGTGTCCCTGCAGGGGTGGCACTGGAGGAGCTTCACTGTCCCTTCCACCCCAAACATCCCATGGCATTGCTGTGCTCCGCTGCCACGCTGCCGTAAAGCGCGCCGCCCGGATAGCCGTACGGCGCACAGGCGCTGGCCGTGGTTGGCCGCCACTCTGCCGCGCGGCGCGGAAACTGCCGTGCAAGCGGCGTAGTGTCGCCGCGCGATGTGGCGGGGCGCGGCCGCGGCGCTGCTGTTCCTGGCCACCGCCTGCCTGCTGCACCGCGGGTTCGAGCCCCGCGCCCGCCTGCTCAGCGCCGCCGAGCTGCGCCGGTACCGGGGGGCGCCGGGCGAGCCCGGGCTCTACCTCGCCCTGCTGGGACGGGTCTTCGATGTGGAGCGGGGCCGCAAGCACTATGGGCCCGGCGGCGCGTACAGCGGGCTCGCAGGTACCTGGGGTGAGGGAGCGGCGGTGGGTATGGGTCTGGCACGGCCTGGCTGCGGAGGGGATCCTCCCGGGGTGGGGAACTCACCCTCTGGCTGGGGAGGTCATAGGGGCATTCACTCCATGGCTGAGGGTCTGGGGGATAAGGGTAACCCCTGGCTGGGGGATTCACTCCCTGCCCGGGGGTCTCATCCCTGCTGGGCTCTCACCCCTCCCTGCCCCGCAGGCAGAGATGCCACCAGAGCGTTTGCCAGCGGCGACTTCACCCCCTGCGGGGCTGGTGGACGACGTGTCCGGGCTGTCACCGCCGGAGCTGCTCTCCATCCACAGCTGGCTGAGCTTCTACAGCGACAACTACGAGCGGCCGGGTGGGTGGGTGAGCGCCAGGGTGGGTGGGTGGGTGTCACAGGGTGGGTTCACAGAAGGGACACGCAGGTGGGTGGTGGCAGGTCGGGGACACAGTGTTAGGTGTCACCTGCAGGCTGTCACCATGTGAAGGTCTCCCAGCTGTGCTGGAGCACAAGGTGCTGAGCCCTGCGAGGGACCAGCTGGAGCTGCAGCCAAGCCAGACCTTGGAGCTCTGCTTCCCTCCAAGGGAAAGTTTAATAGTTTTCCCACCCAGCCCTGCCCTGCTTTGGTTGTCTCTGCTGAGCAAAAAGTGTGGAGCCAGCCTGAAATCAGCAGGACTCAGGAGACTGTAGGAGCAGCAGTGCAGGGAAACTATTTTGGGAAATGAGGCGCATGGGTGGGAAAGGCTTCTGGGTTGTGCAGCTGAAACTGGCTTTGGTTTTCAGATCTTTAATGAGTCTGTGTCTAAGCTTGTCCTGTGTGGATTTATTAAGATGGGTAAATTGCTGTGTGATCCAAGGGTTGAAGAGATGTAAGCTCAGTTTGGTTTTAAATTTGGGCCATGGTGATGGTTTTTTTCCCTTTAAATAAACTAAAAATAAACCCCCACCAGAACTGTGCATTTTCCTTGCCTGGAAAAACTTAATTTCTCTCCTCTCCCAGGGAAGCTGGTGGGCAGATTCTACGATGAAAATGGGGCACCAACCAAAGCCCTGAGGGAGGCTGAGGCTGCCATTGAGGAAGCTCTCAAATTCCAAGCAGAAAGTGAGCAGAGGCAGCAGCAGTTCCCACCCTGCAACTCTGAATGGAGCTCTGCTAAAGGCACCCGGTTCTGGTGCTCCAGACAGAGGTAAACTTGTACCCTCTGAGGCAGAGCATTTCTGCCCTGTTTTTGGGTGCCCTGTGCTTTGTTGCCTCTCCTGGCAGGAGGAGCATGGGAAGATGTTGTGGCTCCTGCAAGCACCAAACTCCACAGCTGCTGGGGAGGTCTGTGACCTGGCACAGGCTGGGTGTGCAGTGGTGCTGCCAGGGCTGGAACAGGCCAGGCATGATCCCTGTCTGCATTCACAACGTTGTTCAGGTGGGAAAAGCTCTCTGAGACCACCAAGTCCAGCCTTCCCCCCAGCACTGCCAAGGCCAGCACTAACTAAGTGCCACATCCACACGGCTTTTAAATCCCCACAGCAGTTGGGGTCTCCACCACTGCCCTGGGCAGCTGTGCCAGTGCCTGACCATCCTTTCTGCAAAGAAATTTTCCCCAATATCCAGCCTTAACCTCCTCTGGCACAACCTGAGGCTGTTTCCTCTTGTCCTGTCCCTTGTTCCCTGGGAGCAGAGCCTGACCTCCACTTGGCTCCAAACTCCTGCCAGGGAGTTGTAGAGAGTGAGAAGGTCCCCTTCTTTTCTACAGGCTGAACCTCTTCCATCTCACTGGAATCAAAGAATTTGCCACATGTGCATGTGATCCTCCTGTTCTCAGCAAAACAGGACAGAAATCCCAGTAGGACTGGGATTCAAACAGGTTCTGTCACCTGTCAGGAACACAAGCATTAACTTGTGTTTTTCAGACAGTTTCACAGCCTGTCTCACAGGCTGAAGCCACGACATTTTCACTTAAACCACATAGAAATGAGGTTAAGCTTTGAATAGTTTGAATAATTGAATAGTTTGAATAATTTCCTACTTACTTTCCTGTTAGTAGTTAGCTCTCAGCTTGGGGACTGTTTTGTGATGAAATCATTTCACAGACCACACTGCAAAATGCTTGGGCTTCATATCAGTCCACCAAGAGCACTGTGTACTCCAGGGATCTGCTTCTCTGTGTGACTGAGCTTGGGGAGAGCCTTGGGACTGGCTGTCATGGGGCAGTGACTTGTGTAAGAGGCTTAAAAGCTGCAGTGGTTGGGGAACAGGCAGGATTTGGCCCATAGAGAGACACTTAGACATGAAGAGACACAATGAATTAGTTGGGGAAGTACTTCATCTTTTGCCCCAGTTTTTAAAATCACTGTGTTCAGTCAAGGCACAGAAGGCCTAGAACAGCCTGGTTTAGTGGAAGGTGTCCCTGCCCATGGCAGGGGGTGGACTGGATGATCTTTAAGGTCCCTTCCAACCCAAGCCAGTGTGATTCTGTGAAGACATGTGGTCACCTGTGAAATTGGGTACCTGCAGAAAAGGCATTTTGCTGTGCTACAGAAGGCTGTGATTCCTTTTCCAGCAATGGAAACATGGAATGCAGAAGTTGGTCACTCCCCAAAGGGTAGAGCTTGTAGCAGCAGTGATGAAACCAGGTTCAGGCCACAGGTTTCTGAAGCACAGCCAATAAACAGGTATCAGCTGTGGGATGGTGACTGCTGGGAGCAAAGTCTACCTCAGTGAGTGTATTGTTAGTTCTAGTTTTCCCAGATCACCTTAGGTTTTTTCCTAAGGATTCTCTGTTGACTGGAAGCATTTCCATGGGCTTGAATTGTAATTTTTTTTTGTTTTCCATTCCTAGTGGGGGAGTGAGCAGAGACTGGGCTGGAGTCCCTCGGAAGCTGTACCGCCCTGGCTCGCAGGGGAGTCACTGTGTGTGTGTGAGGAGCACAGGTCCGCCCTGGGGCCAGCCAGGCTCCTCCCAGCACAGCGACAGAGGGGACCTGGATAACCCTCACCTGGAGCAGTACGACGGCTGCCATCCCCTGGCCGAGCAGTGTGTCCTCACGGGCTGACTGGGCTGCTGCATTCCAGGGCAGGGAGAGCCCTGCAGTGAAACCTTGCACTTTGGTGGGCAGCTCCAGCTCCATCCTTTCTGCCTGTCCATGCAAAGGGAGAAATAACAATCTCATATTATTTGTGATGCTTTTTGACACGTGGAGAGGGAGTTGAGAGAAGGGGGGAACACTTCAGCCAGGTTAGTGGCTAAAAAAAAAAAAAATCAAGTAACGGGATGCTTGCTTTATTTCTGTGGTATTTTTACACCTGGCAACAAACTGTAAGTATCACAACCTGAATTCTAATTTAAAACTGCTTTCTTGTGCAGTCAGGAAATGGATGTTTGCATGCACAGTGGTGGGACAATGTGCTGTGGTTTGAGGCAGCAAGGTCAGTGAGCACAGAACTGCTGCAGCATCACTGCCCACAGTTCATGCAGTCCTCAGGTCCTGCTGCAGGGCAGTGCTGATGCTCCTTCCCAGGCACCTGACTCACTCCAGAGAGTTTAAAGGTAGCAGGGAGAACCCTGAATTTCTTCTAGAATTAATGTATCCAGTATCTAGGAACTTGAGCAGTTCAGTTACACACAAGCTTTATCAAATCCTTGGAAAAGGCAAAGGCCAGAGCTATATTTCCTCATTCGGTGTTTGCATTAGATACTGTGCCAAGACAGTGAAGCCACCCATGAGAATGATTGTTTGATATTAACCTCACCCTCCTGGTCTGTGATTCACCACTTTCAAACTGTTAAGATCAGGAATGAATAGTTTTAAATAGCTTTTTTTTGTTGCCTGGGTGGCAACACAACCATCCTACAGTAATCTGCCTCCTGTTGCCATTCTAGTATGACTTCCTCCCATCTGGACTGTGCCTATCAGACTATAACCTGAGCTGGATGTGTCCTCACAGGACCCAACTCCCTTAAAATCCATACTTACTGTATCACAGCTGGCAGCATTCAGCACTGTGAGTGACTCCCAGAAACACAGGGCAGGTTATTACCATTTCTGGGTGGGGCTAAAAGGGATGAGGGAATACCTGCATTACAGACCTCAGGCTGCAGGGGAGCAGTTGCTCATGTTAATGGAATCTGCTGTTAAAGTCAGTTCTGGTGTAGCTGAGCCTTGAGAGAGACACCCAGATCAGGGTGCAGTGGTGGCACAGGTCCCTGCTGAGCTGTGATCAGTTCTTCTTAAGGCAGCTGCCACCTATTTATAAGCAGCTGGAAGGTTTATAAGCTGATTTTTAGCTACTGTCACCTCTGAAGAGAGGCCAAAAATCTAAGTGATCAGTTAATTAGGAAGTTTACAGAAGGCAGCATTCACTCACTTCATTACAGTATTTCTCACTGACAAAATTTAGAGGAGGCTACAGCTGCCAGGGATGGAGCCATACAGCAATTTAAACGTGTACATGCTTGTAACATTTGGGGGGGGTTGTGTTTTTGCTTTTTGTGTTTTACATAACTGTGTTGTGTTTGTTTTCCACCATCATCCTGAAGAGAAGCTCTCCAAGGCACTGCCCTGCTGTGCCAGGGGAAGTGGGATGTGTGGCAAAACTGAACCTCAGCCTGGGGCTTGAGCCATCTGTGGGGGTGGAGCAACTCATTTCACACAATAATACCGAAGATAAAGCTGTGTAAAAGGTGCAGAAAAGAGCTGCAGAGCAGGACTGCCTCCACAACTTGGGGGGACAGTGGAAGTGCCCACACTGGTCTTTGCCATGTCTGAAAAGACACCGCCTCTCTAAATGTAATTTCTTGTTAAATTACATTTAACAAGAAATCTCCCCAAATCATTGGCAAGTGCCTTTAAAAGAGGTTTTTAAAGCTATTTAAAAGTTGCAGCAAATTCAAGACTGTTAAATGCTGTAAGAAGTAGTTTGTGAGGGCAAACCAGTCCTAGTGAAAGTGGACCAGCTTGACCGAAGCAAGTTTCATCTTGCTGTAACACTTAATCGCTATGCAAATAGTGCTGAAGGGATGGTTTTGATTGCAAGAGCTACACAAAAATCAAATAAACTGCTGCAAAAAGGCAGGGCAAAAAGTTGGTTCAAAACCAGTTTACAGCTTATGCCTCAGTTTAGTGTTTGGAAATACTGGGGGGAAGAGTTGGTCTTGCACTAGGAATGAGTCATGTATTAAAGCAAACAAGGAGACACCCTCACTGACCTGAAGTGCTCCAAGACTATCATGCTTGCACTCCAATTCAGCAGCTCAGGTGGATTCTCCATGGTGGAAAAGAGTGGGAAGAAAACAGTGATGGTTACAGAGGGCTCAAGTCACCACAGACAGTGCTCTAATAAATTCACCATTCATCTGTACTTTAGTAAGTTTTATTAATAAAAGACTAATGCATCACAATCTCACCCAGAAGTCTTGGCTGGGTTTGCTATTGCACTAAAGCTTTCCTTTTCCTGAAGTGAAGCTGCAGCAGCTCTGTGCTCTCCCAGGGGGCTGAGCTGCCTCCACTACTAAACTGAGTGCACCAAGTGTAAGTAACTTGAACTGATGAACTCCATGAACCAGCTCTGGCCCGTGGGGAGCTCAGGTTTGTTTCACAAGACTGATTATAGATAAGTCTAGTATAAGGCATTGGAGATGACTACATGGTACAAACTAGAACACCAGACCCTGACAGCCAAAAGAACAGTTGTAGCAGTTCCACAACACGAAAATGAGTACCTGGAATAATTTCAGAACAAAGAATAAAGTTGTCATGCCCAATTGGGTGCTGTATCCCTGGTTTTTTATCATGGTTTGTAAGGATAGCTTGCAGAGGGGCAGCTGTCTCTACAGGAGCAGATACTTCCTTAGCAAGGTTTCACCTCACGATGCATCATCTAGTTCTGCATTTTATTACAAGTAGAATCATTACACAACAAAGTAATGCATATTGGAAAAATACATTTTTACAATGACTCCAGACAAACATTGCAGATAAAATGCCATTGCTCTAAGACTTCCTTTTCTATTTCACAGAGGGTATTAGAAGGTTCAGTTATTTCTGTCACTCATACAAGCTTTGATTTTTCTAGAGATGAGTTTGCTGCAGTCACCACCTCTGCTGGTTACAGAAAAAAGAGGACTTGCCTATTAACATTTGATCTACAAAACAATCCAGCCTTGGCCTCCCATACTGTTACATGTTAGTTTATAAGCACTACATGGGCAGTTGGACAAGCTGTTATCTCCAGCACGGGAAGTCATTAAGGCATCTGTCAGCTTTTAGCCAGCAACTTACTCTGCTCTGTTAGTACCTTCAACAGCAACATTCTCACTCCACTCAGTGGTGTGAACGGTGACTGCACCTTTTACAGACACAAAATTTCATCCAGACCACAGATTGTGCTTGTGTAAAGAGTGCTAGATGACTGCAGTCCAAAGGAATCCTCAGAACAAAAAGCTACAGCATGAACCACACAACTTCCCATGCAGCCCTGCTGAAGTGCCTGAAGCCTCGTGTGACAGCAGCACTTCCAGGGACAAGAGCTGATTTTCCATCTACCCTTTTGTTCAATGCTTGGCAGGCTTGAGTCTCGAGTTGATAGATACCACTAAAAGACAGTAGGGGTAAAAGGGGTAGGGGGTTTGGTCACAACTGTATTATGCTACAGAAAGGGAAGAACAGTTGTTTAGAGTTAGAAATGTGTTGACCACCACTACATTACCAAGTGCCTCATTCACATTTGTACCCTGTAGTGGAGCATTGCCAGCAAAACTCCCAAAAAATCCCAGTGGTCTGAGAGATCAGACCAACCTAGGCATAGCGTGTGAGGGATTGAGTCCCACCAGTTCTCTGGCAGGGTCAATTCCTCAGCTGAACTAGAAAAGAAGTAACTTGGATTTTGGTTCAAGTTGTGAGCTTTTCCCCTTTAGCTCTGGCAGAAAGCTATTTAGAGTTGGCTGGAAGGAAACTATCTCAAAGGCACTTTAAAATGATCAAATTTAGTTGCTTTAAATTTAATGAACACCTCAGGCTGTACATTTAACAACAACCTTAACTTTCCTTTCAGACTTCAGTAAGAAAGCTGGGACAGTACTGGCTGTAAACAGCAAACCAGGAGCACTACAGATGATTCCCCAGAGCCTTCCCAGAGTTTTACAGTTATAATCAATATCCTATTTTTTGGAAGAGCAACTACCCAGCCTTTAACTTACCATGTGAACATGTTGTGCAGTTTTCCAATCAGGCTGAAGCCCATAGGCTGTGGCCTTGGAAAACCTCTCCTCTACACTGTCTTTCAGCATTCTGAGGACACTCTTACCCCTCCGCATCACTGCAGCTCCAAACCAAGGATAACAACATATTATCATGGGACTACAGCCCAGACTTCTTTCACCAAATGCACTTTCTCTCCATCATTATCTTCCACTGCTAGACTTGCAACCAGTGACATCCTGAAATATCAGAAAACAATGGACCAGAAGTACAATGTTTTCCATCATCTATTTCACTCAAAACCCCCCAAACTGTAGCTTGCAGTTAACTGACACCATTAATTACTGTAGCTAACATTAACTGACACCACTATTTCCCGCATTCACCTACAATGTTATGCCAGAGATGCAACATTTGCATTAGCAACTGTGTTAGAGACCAGCTGTGTTACCCAGGGCATTCTGTTGGAACATGACAGCAGCAGACATCAAACAGTGAGGCAAGTTTGTATTGTCATCCATCGTTCTTCCCTAGTGGTACAGGGGTGATTCCAGTTACAATATATGCATATAGGAAGATCAAAGTGCAGATCAAGTGAGACTTGATGTGAAATTAATCATGCAAATGTCAGCAATTATACTCTCTCCTATCCTCTCCTTGTTTGAGAAAAATCTTGAGCAAGTCTCCCATAACAGCAGCAGTCTGGTTTATCATCTCACCTTACTCTGTAAGACTAACAAGTCACTGCTCCAAACAGGGCAACATGTCACCAGCTGTCCACACTGTTCACTGGAAATAACAGTCATTAAAAAATGCACACCATTTCATGGAGTAGAGATGAGGAATGCTCAATTGAGTTTAAACTAGCTTTACCTCTTGGGATAAAAACAGCCTTAATGTGGCATGTAGTTTTGCTTAAGTACCCATTTCTTCTAACTGAAGTCTTTCCCCACCAAATCACAACCTGGTCTACCAGCCAAGTACCTTCCTGTTTACCTAGACAATGCGGTTTCTACAGATTCAGCATGTTTAAGACAGCACAACCAGCCTAGATTAAAATACTGCAGCTTACTCCTAATAGGAAGCCTCCACATACACTCCCTGTCACCAGCAATCCTGCTGAAAATGGACCCAAATTTAGTGTCTAGAGGTGCAGCACATTCTACACTGGTAGGGTTACTGACTCTCCCACAGCAGTTATCAGGCCCCTTAAACCCAAGGAAAGTGCTACTCTCCCTCCTGTGATTCCTAAAGCACTTCAGCATTTATTGCTGTACTGTGAGTTAGACTTCACCAGTTTTAGTGTTTCTCCTTTAGCACATGCTCAGGGCTTTCAGCAAACTCATGGTCATTTATACAAGTTCCATGAACTGGAAGGACCAGCAATGTAAATATGAAAGTGCAATGAAGACTGACAGTTCCAGCAGGTACGAGCAAGAGCATTTCCTAAAACAATCTTGCACTTCTCTTGGACATGCTAAAGCTAATGAGTCATTTGCTGAGGAGGTATCGAGATGTGGATCTGCAATTCTGACTGCTTCACATCAGATGTTGTAAAGCTTTCTGTTGTAAGGCCACAATTCTTGAACTACTTTTGAACTACTGCTTAGAACTACCCCCGGGTCTGAAGAGTTTCTTCAAATGAACAGTGGTTGCAACAGCTCAGTTCAGCTTCACAAGAAGTCTTCTCTAGGGAAGGGGAACGTTTAAGACAAAGCAAAGAAAGATACCTGGTTACCCTGAAACTTAATGCCACCTCTACTAAGCAGCCTGAAAGCCACAGGACTTAATAGAGTTGCTCAGTGCAAAGCACCATGTCGTGGACAGACCTGTTTTACACCGATTCAATCTGTAAAAATTTCAGCTTCCATACCCCACTGCAACTAGAAGAGGGTCTAAATTCATTTGTCACTTGGTTCCAACAATCCACTCTGAATCCTAGTGAAGTCTATCGCAGCCCGATACATTTACAGTCATACAAAATCATTTATACCAGAGTATATCATAACAGGGTCCTTAATTAGTTCAGTCTATTGCAGAAGACATGTATAGGCCTCCTCTTCCCTATCCAGAGGGCTTGTAAGCAGAGCTGCTGTCAGGAGCACTGACTGGGAATCCCTTTACTTCCACAGCATACTAGGAGACTCCTCCCAGAGTCAGGACATCAAAGCAGATGTTGCAGACTCGAACTGGCTTGTTCAGATCAAATTTTATGATAGGAATCTCCTTTGTTGAGCACTTATGGCAGAGCAGGCGTCCACAGTGTCGGCTGTTGACAGAAGAGGGGTGGAAGAAAAGTGAATTCTCTCCTAGTGAACACCAGGATGTTACTGTTTGACATTCTTTATCAATGGTAGCATCATTAAATACACACTAGTGATTGAAATGCTATGTTTGTGTTGTATCTTCTGATATTTGTTATGGAATAGTTTACTAATGCCAACAGCACATGCTGGGTCTGTACTAGTGAGTCACCTGGTACTACTTCAGCTGATGCATGTGTAGTTTCTCTGGCACACTGAGCTAAGAAAAATCTTAGCTTAACACCACTCCAACCCAGCATGTTCAGTACAAGTTCAGACTAGTTAAAAAAGGCAACTCCTATCTAAACAAGAGGAGCTCACGTTCATCTTCAGCCATTTCTACACTACAAAAAAAAATCCCAAATCTGAGCTGCCAACACCTGCCCAAATCTGCCACCTGTTTTGGAGCAGGTCATCCCACTATTGGGGTGATGGTGTGCTCCCTCCTGCCTTTCCTGTGTAAGCCACAGCCCTGGTGGCTGTCCCTCTTTGAACCTCATGCCTCCACAGAAGGCTCTCCCAGACCCCATCCTCTATGCAGGAAATAATCAAGTGCATGTTTGCCAACAAGTCCTGATAAAACACTGCCACATTTACCACTGAACTTCTGTTAACTCACTGTTTTATATCAATAAAATATATTGTTGCTCCCCTGTTGTGAGTGAAGTGCATTGCTCTCTTTCTATGACAACTGGGTATTTAAATCCTGTTTCACTACTGGAACTTGGATACGATTTCTCATTTACAACCAATCAGAATATTAAATGCACAGACTGTTTCAGATATTAATTCAGTCAGACCACAAGTTTCTGATCTAAAACAGGATGGAATGTTTCAGCTGCATTAGTGGTTATACACCTACGTTAACATGTAGGTTTCCTAAACTACTGGAAGGAACAAGCCTAGCTAGCTACATTTGAGGAGGAATCCATTTCCTTGAAAGCACAGAAAAATGGCTCATATTACCAGTGATGCTTTCTTGTCGTGACTCCGAATTTGGCAGCGCATTCATAGCAGTTGGAGCCATCACACCAAGGAGGTTCTTTTGTCAGCATATCTGTTAAAGGTAAAAATGTGAAGGCAAAATGGGCTCAGACACCTCTTGACCACACTAAACATGAAGGCTTTTTCCAGTTCTAGGTTGCATCCAGTATAATGGATTAATATACTCTTGCAGGAACTGGAGTCCTGTTTGTAGACAATGTATAGTTGTTTTCCATCACATTATCCACAGCAACTGTACAGCACCAGTTAAAAAGCAGCATCTGGGTTTTAAGCTACGTAAGACTACACAACCAGCCAAGAGTTTCCATGTCTATCCCTCCAGAAAAAGTAGTATTTGACAGTCTGCATTGTACAACTTTTCAGCTGATGATGAGAAAAAACTAGATGGGGGTATTTCTAACGCCCACTGACAGCAATTTATAACAGCAATATAAAATTCACAAGTTACACCTCTCTGGAATTACTGTCACTAAGTCAGATATCCAGAGTTCTTTCTTCCAAAGTACCCTGCAAGCGTAAGCCAGAAACACTTTCCCACTGTAGCAAGTGGTACTTACCCAGCAGTCTAAAGAGAAGCTGTTTTGTAGCAACTTGATAGTTGAAGATATTGACTCCCTGATTATTGTTAACTCCCAGGCGAGCCCCAGCTCTCACTATTGCACGACACAAGTTAGCGTTTCCCTTCATGTAAGCCAAGAGGAGCACTGAAAAATAAAAGCCAGACAGTTCCTTGCTAACAGAGTAGCAGATTCTGTTATACTCAGTCCATGTAATGTTTGCATCCTACTATATTTAACATACTACTGCCAATTATTCCAGCTTTGGAAGTGACATACCACGAATAGAACTTGAGTGACTTTCAAGTTTAAATTGTTGAGTCTCTCCTACCTGTGTTTCCTTCAGCATCAGGTTTGTCCAGAGGGTATTCTGGCATACACTCCAAGAAGAGGTCACAGATGGCTGCTGCATTATCTTTCCCATATTGTCCCAAAATATGCATTGGTGACTGGCCTCTGGAGAAAAGAGTTTGTTACCCTGATCAAAGTCTGCTTGCTACTGCAGTTATTCATCCAACTCTCCTTGCTTTCAAGTTTGGTTCAGGCTTGAATAATGCTACATCTCAGTAACTCAGTACATCACACACAACTGCCTACTTTAACTTTCCTTTCTTGGTGTATTCATTTAATTTGCACAGAATTTAGACACAGCATTATCTGCACACTTCCAAATTCGTGTATAAATAATATAATACAAGCCAAATATATATTTTTAAGCAGTATTCAGCACATATTTTAAAATACAAAGTGATTCTTACAGTCCGTTAAGACTATAAATAATTACCTGATATTAAAGGCTTCTGCATCTACGTTGCACTCTGTGAGGAGAACCCGGATGTTGTTCAAACGGCCATGCATCACTGCCAGATGCAAAGCTGAAAAGTGAAAAAAAAAACCAAACAAACAAACCAAGGTTCAAGATTCTGAATATCAGCAATAATTACAGCCAAACAACATGAAACACCCTCCCTTCCACTTCCCCAATCTTCCCTCTCATACAACTCCTTCCACACACTTTGATTTCCTGGACTTTCATCTTTGCAGAGCAAGCCATTCACAGTGAGCTCTCTACCACTAGGAGACACCATTAACAGACCTACTGCAGTGTTTTGCATTTACTTGTGTAACTTGAAGTTTACCATTATTTCCATTTTCATCTACAGCTGCAAAGTCTACTCCATTCTCCAGAAGGACTGAACAAATGGTGGGCAAGTCTTGCTGGGCTGCTAAGTGAAGAGCAGTCTGACGGTGCTTGGTCAGTTCATTCACCTGGGCACCTGCAAGCAGCTGTCAGGATGCAAGAAGGAGAATGTTCAATGATGGTTCAAGGCTATTTTAGCCAACAGTTTATTTCTGTGAATGAAGCACACAAGACTGTACCATACAGAGATATTTCTAGGCCTCCAGCATGCATAAAACGGTATCATTACCGAGCTGCTACAACTTGTGTTTGTGTTCAAATGTGCAGAAAGGGCAAGGAAAGATTCTTTAAATTGAGCCACACTACCTAGCAATTGCTGCAAACCAACCATGCTCACGAGAAGGCTACTGAGGCAGCTCAGTTAACAGCACAAGCTAAGGGAACTTTCTGTTTCAGAAAAACTGGTGTCACTTTTACGCGATGATCATCCTGCAGGCGCTGTGCAGTAAGGCAGAATGCCCATTTTGAAGCAGAAGAGCAGTGACACTCCAGCACACACCAGATTGCGCACGATGATCTCGGAGCCAGCCTGCACTGCCAGGTGCAGAGGGGTCAGCTTGGAGGCATCCTGCACCCGGGAGTTGACATTGGCCTGCACACTGATCAGGAACAGCACGCTCTCGATGTCCGAGTTCTGAACAGCCACGTGGAGGAAATTCCGGCCTTTATTATCAACCTGGGGCAGAAAGGGCACATGAAATGAAGCCATTATTCCTGTGGAATAAGGTGTTTTATGTAGTAGGATATGTTTTCACTACAAGACACTTGCTCCCTCTACTTAAACTGTAGAATCTCATTCCTTTCATTGGTTGACATTAGAGACTCAGCTGATAGATGTGACTATCAAATAACTGAACTAAGAAATTCTCTGCTGCAACTGTTTGGTCCAGCCTGCCTCACACTACTTTATTTCTATTTTATAACCTTGTCATTTCTTGACCACACACTGGAGAGTATTGTTAGACAGAAAAAAGGTTAACAGCTCTTGTAGTTAAGTACTGAGCAGCAGTTAATGATAAACTCAGTTAAATGAAACAAGCTTGAGTCAATCTGGCAAATAATCCAGGAGAAGGAAACCACATGCAATCCTGCCACACTAATGAAAGGTCTGGGTTGGAAGAGACCTTCCAAGGTGATCCAGTCCACACCCTGCCATGGCAGGGACACCTTCCACTATCCCAGCTTGCTCCAAGCTCTGTCCAACATGACCTTGGACACTTCCAGGGAAGGGGCAGCCACAGCTTCTCTGGGCAGCCTGAGAATTCTTTTTTTTTGGCTTAAGACCCAGTACATGTTCAACTTTGCCTTGCAGCTAATGTTAAAGCATATTAAAACTGGCTGTATTTGTAACCATGTTTTAGATGTATTACAAGAGTCACTAAGCATTCAAATATTCTACTAGTAATTAAACTTACACAGGATAGGAAGAATCTCCTGAACAGCTGCCTGAAGTGTCACACCAGAAGCCTGAAGATACAGCTGGAGGTTTTATAGTTCAGCAGGGCAGCATAAGATCTATTATTCAGTTATTTTATGTCAGGTTTTCTGTTTTGGATAGCTTTAGGAGAGCTGGTAATAATTTCTGTACTAGTCCAGCACAAGACAAGAGCACAGTTAGAATTTTCTCCTTATACGCACACATGCCTGTTCCTCAGTTTAGTATTGTCAAGATAAGATTTGACAAGACACTTAACTCTTAATGTTCTTACACATCACATACACACCTACAGCTTCCTAATAAATCCTGCTACAGAGAATTGGCATATGGCAAATGGATTGCATGTAAAGCCACAAAAGGATAAAACAGAACTGGCTTGTGGAACAACTGTTCCTACAAATTAGTGCAGTAACAAGACCAGCATGGTTTGAACACTCCCAGCTTACCTGTTCTGCAGCTCCTGGTTCTCTCTTCAAAATTGCTTCAGCTGCTTTATTATTTTTATACGTCATAGCACAAGCAAAGGGAGTCATTCCTTGCCTGTCACGTACATTCAGCTTAATATCTGGATGTGAAATCATCAGCTGAATGATAACATTGTGTTGGTTGCTAATAGCAACATGGATTGGAGTTCTTCCTTCAGCATCCTAGAAGGAAACCAGGAAGTTTGTTACATATAGATTCAGTAATACACAAATCCTTCCCTAATTCTGAAGGGTCAAGGAAACTTAGTAGTAGTTTAGTCCTGTGACCTACCCAGCTTCCTTTGGCACAAACAGCTGCAGTGGAACTCAAACCCACATTGTAAGAAAAGCAAACTGAGATTCATTTCTCCAAACATACTGACCTCAATCCTGTCCTATACAGCCTTTTAAATAGCTCACCATAACATTTCCCATGTAGTCAGTCATTTTAGGAGCAGAGATTAACATTCAAATTTAATAGCAAAGTCAGCTAAGGTGTTTAATCATTTGTCTGCATCAAGCAGCAGTTTACAGCCAAGGCTGCTTTGTGACTGTGTTCTGTAATTGTTTTTACGTCACTTTCAACAGCATCAGGACCTAGAAATGTTATCCATTCATTTCTTTTGTTGCTACTTGCAAAGCTTCTGTTGAAGGATTACTGTAATCAAAAGCAAAGTGTAACTCATACATACATCGCCTCAGTTTACTCAACAACAGAAGACACTTCCCAAACATACTAACAAAGTAGAGTATTCTGGAGTTTTACACTGTAGCTGATTTAATGATTAATTGCAGCACAATACAGCCCTGCTCCTGCCTTTAATTCACACTAGGGACAGAAGAACTGAATTCCCATTGTTACATGAGAGAAGTAACACTGTAAGAAGTTTTCTGTATCATTATTTTCCTCCAGCATAGCTTCCTGAATTAACTACCATACGGGCAGTTAAGCACTAGGTCTGGTGTAAAGGGACAGGAGAGAAAGCAGAGCTGCAGTCAGTCATTGCACTGGCTCAGCTCTAAAAGCAGGATTTTCTTTTCTTTACCAAGCAAAATACATAGCTGAGAGGAAAGTTTGTTTTCACTATGTTAGAGGCAAAGAATCTACTTCCAAAAAATTGTTTATGATTTCTCCACATACCTGAGCATTGACATTGGCACCAAACTCCAGAAGGCACTGGATCACCTCCTCTAGTCCCCAGCAGGCTGCCAAGTGTAGGGGTGTCTGTCCATCATGGGCTTCCTCTTCTCCTTCTCCATTCGGGCCTGGCTTTCTGGGACTATTCACATCACACCCACTAAAACAAATGCAGTGCAGTCAATTTGACTGCGCAGTGCAGTCAATGCTTGATCCAGATTTAAACTGCTTCAAAAAGGGTCACAAAAAAGATTACAAGAGCTGATCCAGCAATTGCTTACACATTCTACAAAAGCACAAGCTCCTGGTTTTAGTTTGACTCTAGTCATCTAGAACATGATTCTGTTATAGATAACAGTGTGTGTCTTCAGGATTGGTCAGAATTGGTCAGATTGGTCACCAGTGTCACCCACCCAGCAAAAAGCCTAAGGAAGCACACAGTTGTTACAGACTCAAGATAGCACTCAATTAATTTCTGCCAGGACATCCATCCATGCATGTTGGAAGGCTTGTATTTTGGAAGGGCTCTGACCTGCGGATAAGGAAGCAAGCGATCTGCTCACTGTTCTCATCAATAGCTCTGTGGAGAAGGGTTTGTGAGCAGCCACTTGGTCCTGAGCCCCAACATGTTGCATCACAGCCATGCCTAACCTGGAAGGAGAAACACAATGACATAGCGAAACTTTTTTTCAACAGGCTCCTACTATAATCCCTGACACTAATGCTTCTGAACATTATCCCCTAGAGGTAAAACTTGAGGTGTGCTGTCTATTCTTGTCACAATCATTGAATGTCAGGAAGCTGCTTTAAGGTCTTCCAGACCAATACTTCATTGGTTTACTGTGTAATCCTTAATTAGGTGTTATTAACTAACAATTCAAATATTCATCCATATACTTTGATAGACAGATCTCAAGCAGGTTGGACTAGTTGCCTCACTTTCAGCAATTACAAGCACCTACAGAAAATCAAGCAGCATCAGCAGGCATTGCCTTTGAAGGTCTGGCCCATTTACCAGCTTTCTTATACATTCAGCTGAGCAGAGTTTTTTCCAGGAATTGTATTGCTAACATTTGTATTCTTCTATTAGAGAACTACATACTTGAGCAATGTGGCACTTACGACTTGTTCCACTGCACTTTACAAACTATTTACAAGGTTTAAACATGAATAGTTAGGAGTGCTGACTCCATAAAGGTTCTTATCCAGTACTAGCACAGTCAAGAACAGTTACAAGATATATTTCTCAGGTCACTAACAGAGTTATTAAATAGTTGTCTCTAGCAGACAACTGGAAAAAGCTTTCAAATAACTTCCTTATGAAAAGGACACAAAGAGGTCTACTTGTGTCCCCCAAGGAAATCTCCTGCTGGATCACCCATGCCTGAAAGTAAATAGTCTTTAAAGTAAATAAAAGCCTTTAAAGGCCTTCTTGGTTCAACTTCATGATGCAATAAAAAGCAGCTCATACACTAAAGCATAAAATAACTATTCAGTGTTATTCAGAAATCTGATCATTACACAAGTCATGTATACTACAGACTGATGTAAGCAGATCCTTACCTCTTCCAGATCAACAATCTAGACAGCATAGTCTATATTTTTATTACAGTGGCTGCAAGATACTTGGTTATGCAGACTACAGTATTTATAAGATTCCTGCAGTAAAGAGGAATAGCTGGTGAAGAAAAAGACCTCCAGAAGTTAGTAATACTGGACTACTCTGCTTTCTTTGTGCATTGAGTTTGTTTTTGCTGATGAGGCCTTTTGCTACTAGCAAGGTGAACAAAAGTGAGACTAAAGCCAGCGGAGAGCCTTACCAGAGTTGATGCAATGTCTTCTAGGCTGTTTTCTAAGGCAAGCCATAAGGGAGGATTTCCTTTCTCATCTGGCACAGACATGTCTGCTCCCCTGGTACAAATGGCATCCACCACGAGTGGGAGCTGGTTTTGGATGGCCAGCTGTAGGGCTGTCTCTCCATCCTGTGTCCTGCAGCAGGGACAATTCCAAGTGTTACGGCTGCATTACAAAGTTCAGCTACAGCAGTTAATTGACAAAGCCAAGAATTATCTCTTCTTGTATGTATCTTTGCTGTGGTAAGACCATCACAAACACACCATGTATTTCATCACAGCTTTGTAGTCTACCTTGTTTCCTCCCTTCACTTTAGCAGCAAGTGATTGATTTCTAAAGTTGGAAAAACAAGCTAGTGTTCTTAGCTCAGAGACACTCAATTCCTTCAGTACAGCCGCTATTTGAACAGTTCCTTCCAAGCCAGCCTGCTGCCACAGAAGCAAACAGCTTTGTCTACAACATGGCAACACTTCAAGCAACAGTCAAATACCAACTGTTACAAAGCTGAAGTTAGCACAGCAGCATTAGGCAGTTTGTACCCATGACATACATTACAGTACAGCTTGCCAATTTTAACAGACAGCCTGTCAGTCATGTAAGCAGACAAATGTTCTGTTAAGTCTAATATCAAGTTGTCTAGGAGATACTGAGGAGGCAAGTTTATCAGACTCCTGTTGCTGGATCAATATCTAATTATTTTAGATGGTAGCAAACATGCAGCTCTAACAAGCTGGCAAATGGATGAGACCATAGAAGCTCAGGGCCTCTAGGCCCATCTCTAGGACTTGAGTCTGCTGCAGAGGCTGCTGTTTTACCTAGAATGAAATATCACCTCCTTCTGCAGCCTCAAGGGAATGGACTGCCCAGTGGAGCCATATGTAGGTCCAAGTTATCATATGTAATCCCTCAGCCGTAACTAGTGCCACAAAACAGTGCCAAACTAAGTGTAAGTCATGATTTGAAACAAATCTCACGCTATTATACAAAGGCAGCCACCACCTGCTCCTAGATACATATGCAGGCATGTGCTGCATCAGTTAGGATCTTACCTGACATTTATATCTGCCTGATGTTCCAGCAGGAAGAGAGCACTCTTGCTGTCCTGCCTCTGGATTGCCATGTGTAGCAGAGTCTGTCCATCTGACATGGTGTCATTGATAGATGCCCCAGATCCAAGCAGCTGAGCTGCTATTGTGTGCATACCTGAACAGTTCAAGCTCATTAGTATTTTTATCTTCACTGCTATGGAACAGACACACTCAGATTAATAGCACAAAGCTAACATGCACAGACAATGAAGTGATCTGATAAGAAAACTACCAGGGAGTTCACAGAGGAAGAATTCCATAGAACTGCAAGTACAGTTCTGGGCAGAGGCTGCAGGACTAGAAATCTTTGACCAAGTCATATGTGAAGACTAATTTTAAAAGATAAAGAACCACCTAAAGCTCTCCATGACAAATCCTCCCCAGCAGCACAAGCCAGAACATGAACACACACCTGCTGTTTTATCTTTAAGAAAATCTTGTTCACATCATAGCTTCCATACCACTGTAAATTCTCATCTTGAAGGCACATACCTGTCCAAAGAGCTAACCCCAGCACAGTCTGGTCTCTCGAGTCCTTCAGACTGAAGTCAGGAATAATTTGCAAGTTGTTGGTAGCATGAAGAGCATTAGCTACAAGAAAGCATAAGGAATTAGGGCATCCTTGTACTTGACCTACAGTTGCACACTGAAAGCTGAAGCAATGTCACATTTTGTAGCAGGCTGTTCCCTTAGTCAGTTTGCAAGATCTGAGAAAAGTACCTTCAGCTTCCCTGATGTGACACTGCTTAGGATTCAGACAACATTGCCACTACTGCCTAATCTTAACATATATACTAAGAAAAATTCAATTTTCTAGCTAAGAGGCTTAACCTGTCCCTTTCTACCTGCAACTCCAAATAGAGTGGCATGTACAAGGCTCTGAGAATGAAGAGTGGAGGCTCCACAATATGGGGGCAGCATCCCTCCTTCTCCATTCCCTGGGATGGACAATACCTACTCCAGTTCACCTGCTTCATTCTAAATCCCTTTTGTGGTAGGAGACAAAACCGGCCCTACTTCAGCTGTCAAACTCCCTTCCTGCTGCTAGAAAGAAGCTGAACTAGTAGCATTTAATGAACTCATCTGCTGGTATTTGAGAATTCAAGTCTCAACTCTACTACAACATCAGCATTGCTCTGCATGAAATCTTCTTACTAAGAGGTGAGGGAGGCAGAAATCTCACCACAGAAAGATGCCTTTATCCAAAATTGATTCCAGCCTTCACCTGAAGCAAATGCTTTGAAGGGATCTCAGCTGTACAGCTAGAATAGAACCAATGACTAACTGTTCAAGTCCATTATCTACAGTGGAGGATTTAGAAACACTCACAAAGTAAGTTTTCTCTTTTAACAAGCAGATGATTTTGACTTTAAGACTAGTTGGCCAGTCTTATTAATTGCTATACTTAAACACTGTTTACAGGAAGACATGCTTTCTTAGTAGTTTATCAAAACACAGCTTGGATGCCATCCTGATGCACCAATTCACTGCAGCATCAACAGTCTGGACCAGCAAACAGCTACCTTTTTGTTCTAGGATGACTGACACCACATCTGGATGGTTGTAAGCAATAGCCATGTGAAGGGGGGTTTGCAGATGAACATTCTCTGCTGATGGAGGAGCAGATGCATCCTTCTGCCCAAGCACTGCTTCTGCCGTCTGGATGTTGGGATTGGCTCCTTGCTGCAGGAGTTCTGCTGTCAGGTTTGCCAGGCCATGCCTGCAGGCTGTGTGCAGTGGGGTTTCTCCCTTTAATAAACAGAGTGCTGGGTTAACAGCTTGAGACATGAAGAGAAGCAGCTCTAAAAGTACTATTAAAACTACAAGAATTGGTGTGAAGAGATTCAATCCTAGTCGGTGAAGCCCCTTTAAGACTTCCAAACTACACGTGTTAGCTTTTACTAAGGGTTTTATTACACCAGGCACTGAGGTAAGTGCTAAAAGCATGTTAGCAGCTGGTGATTCTGCATGAACAGTGCCACAAGAATGCAAGTGGTCACTAGTAAACACCTGAAAATATGCTAAGGTTCACAAAGTGCTCCAACTTGCTTTAAGCTATGGTTTAGCTATAAGAGCTGCTATCTTATTTCTGAAGAGAAGTAAAGAAACTTTCAGACTTAGTTTCTGCTTTTACCCATTTGTTTTGATGGTTGACTTTTGCTCCATGAGTTGCTAGGAAGAGCGAAGCTGCCTCATTTCCTGCACCAGCTGCTCTCTGAAGCAAGCAGTTTCCTAAAGAAAAACCATGAACACTGTTAGAGCACTATTCAAACCACACTTTGCTATGAACAAGTGTTCTAACACCTTCCCCACTACCTTACAACATTACACTTTGAAGTCAACAAGCAAAACCCTAGGTATTAGTAACCCTCTTCCAACACTGGATTGTCACATGCACTTCCATTTACATTTTGAAACTGTAAAGAGGATATTTGAGCCTGGCAATGAGTCCAGATTTTCTGTCACTTCCTGCAAGTCCAGCTCAGCTTGGGACTGTCAGTGCTCCAGCTCTGGGTAAAACAACTACCACCTATTATGGAGCAAATGCTGCTGAAACCTCATCCTACTCCTCCAAGTGCAGTCAGCAGTAAGCAATTAATTTAAAAGCCTTCCACCTACAAAGAAATACAAACCTCTGGTTTACCTGTTACTGTGTCTGGAGCATCTGTATTGCTGCCTCGCTGGATCAACCTTGCTGCAAAACTGTTCTCATCAAATGAGGTTCCATTCACAACAGGAGCATCCTCAAAAGGGTTCACAGACTGATCAGACGATACAGTGATATACTGAACTGCAAGCCACAGAGCTGTGCTTCCTTCATGATCCTTCAGCTCCAAGTCTAGTCTAAAAATAAGAGTTAATGTCCCCCAGTTTATACTTTAAAAAGTGGTTCCCCAACACAGCTTAAGTTTCAAGTGTCCAAACAGCTGTACTAGCTCATCTCATACCTCTCTGACAACTTTTGCTTGCCAAAAAGCCTACTGTAGCTCCAGTTACTTCAGAGAATTTGTGAATAGTGTGACGCAAGCACAGCACCTTTTAGTGACTACTAGATTCAAGCTCACTGCTCCTAGGGAACTGTAGAATCCCTGGCAGATTTGGGCTCCCATTAAGTGTAACAAAGAGGCAAATCCCCTTCAGTAAGCTGAGTACAAGAACTGCAAATGCAGCTGCAATGAAACTGAGTCAAATGAAGTGTGCTGCTTCACCACCCTAAGAAGTCACCTCTTAGCTTTAAGCAGAACCCAAGTTGATCTCAAGAACATACTGAGACATTTCAAGAGTGTTATTACTCCTTTTAGCTCCACTACAAATCAAGCTTCCTACATTACTTCAACTTTGAAATTATTTCAGCTTCTTTGAAAAACACAGAGATGCAGTTTGCTGCTTCTTTACAGTGGGGCAAAAACCTACATGGCTTCTGATATTGTTCTAGCATCTTCACTTATGCAAATCCTTTACACTTTTGCATCTCAAGTTATTATTAGTCTTACTATAAACCAAAAGGCTCAGAAGAGTTGTTAAACCCGTTTTCATATCTTCACTGTACAAGGTAACCTCAGTGTATTTTACATTCAAGTGAGACTTACTGCTTGCACTGCAGGAGCTGACTGAACACAGGCTCGTTCCTGACCACAATGGACACATGCAATGGGGTCCTGTAATTGGAGCAAAGAACAGTTACAGCAGGAATAAGTGAGATATTGCAGGTTTTGGCCCTCATCACCAATATGCCCCTAGAGAACTACTGGCTTAACTTCCATCTCTGCTTAAAGAAGAAGGGCAAAAGCACTTCTTAAAAGAAAGAGAAATTTAAACTTTTAGTGAACATGATTCCAATTAATTTGGTAGTAAGCAGCTCATTAAGGTAATAACTTTAAAGGAAGAAGCACAATAGTTTCACCTATCAGAACTGTGTAGCTGATATAGTCCAACTCTTCTATATTATTTTATAAACTTGCTTGCCAGCCTAACCTAACCTGTGAAAAAGCTTACAGGCCCTACACTTCAGCTAAATACACTGCAAAAACTGCCATTTTTTGAGATAATTTTCGTTTCCCTGACAGCTTCAAAGGGAAGTACCTTTCAGGAATGCTATTTGTCCTCTTAGTTAGCTTTTACCATTCAGTGATTCAATAAAGGCAATTTAACTGTGTGCCATGTGTTCCAACACTATCAATTCACTCCAGCTTTCTGTAGCTGGGTATGTTTAATTGGCCATAACAGGGCACCATTCAGCCTGCACAACTTTCTGCTTTGAGTGCTACCCACAGGTCTCAAAACAGGTAAATGAATTCCTGCTTCCAGTATCAGCTGCGCTTTGCTGGCAGACCTGAGTGGGCTCTTAACAGGCTGCATCTGATCACCACAGCACTGTTTGTTACACTGACAGCAGACTTTACCTCCCCCAGTATTTACCTGCCTTTGCTGTCTTGCATGTTTGGATTGGCTCCTGCCTGCAGGAGGGACTGTGCAATCTGTGCCATCTCTGCCATGACATCCAGCGAGTGCTTCTTGGGGCTGTATGATGCCACAAGGTGCAGAGGAGTCTCCTGGTCCCCCAGTGTAGCAGCATTCACACGGGCACCATTTTTAATGAGAAAGTTTGCAGCAAATTTGTCTCCTTTTGTGAAACAATACAAGGTTATTAATGGATATATGTACCTTGTACTCCAGAAAATGGATACACTTGATTCCACTCCACAACATATATTCATTCCAGTACAAGTGTCTGCTCCTAGAATGTCTTAGCAACAGGCAACTTCAACAGTATTTCACTGCAAAGTCAGGATTAAAGTATTTCACAACAAACTCTTGGAAAAAGTGTTTTGCCCACAGGTTACCTGTGACCCAAGTTCTCACATCAGCTTATTGTTATGGTGATACCAACTTTGCAGGTTCCTCTATCAAGCTATAAATCCACTGTTGCTTTAGTAAATCATTGGACAGAGATACAAAACATACAAGTGTTTTTTTTAAACAAAAGGCACTGTTTGAAAGCATCAGTCAAAAGTTTCCAGTTCAAGTTAGTCTGTTCAGTTTTACTACATAAACAAGGAGTAACACAGCCTTTGCTCTTGGAAATCCAGGCCCTCATATATATATAGATACACACAGGGTAAGGCCTTCAGCAGTTCAGGCCCACCATGCACAGCATTCCCAAGAATTCCTTCTTCAGAGCTTCTCAGGAGTCAGAACTTTCACCCACTTCGACACATGAAACCTTGAACTTGAAACACCAATATGCAAAGAATAACTTCAGGAAAATACTAGCTGCCCTTGCTTCAAAGGCTACTTTGCGTAGAGATATTCACATTTCTCTTGGCCTGAATGCAAGACTGGAGAACAAAGAACAGCATTTCAATCTATATTGCTGGATTATCTCTGCCAACAAAAACAAAAATAATTTCCTGATTTCCATATCTGACATTCCCCCACTCTCTGGTGATCATAAGTAGTAAGAATCATGCGGCAAGTGCAGACAATTTGCTTTAGCTCCATTTCCAGAACATGTGATTGTTAACTGTGATTAATTCACTGAAGCTGTGGTTACTGAAAAGCAAGCATTCATTCTCAGAGCTCTTGCTCAGACTGCAAGCAGACATTAGAACTAGGGACAAATGCCAGTATTAAGAATGAAGAGGAGCCTGCTGCAATTTTTCCAGTGTTTTATAGGGCTGCAGCCATCACAACACTGACCTATGCCTAGAACATCTCCTAGTCCTGCTGCTGAAGTCTCACTCACAGGATCAGACACCAGCATTACCCTGTTTAGACATGCAGGAGATTAATTTAAATTTTGTGAGCTTAAAATACAGCTCCTATCTTCTTCCTTTACTTCTGGGGGTCCAAGACAGTTTGCTGCTAGAAATAAACTTATGCTTGGCTTTCTGGAACAGAGCTGCCAAAAACATTGCAGGAATAACAAGCAGCACAAGGTGTTCACTGCAGAATTTTACACTTTGACCACAGGCCAAGATGCTGCTGATCCAAAGCCTTCAGAGGACTGTGGCCATGGCAACCAGGACCTGCTATGCTCCAATTCTCATAAGATGCATTTTCCCCTCCAAGGTGGAGAACAGCTCAATATAATCATGTAGTTGTACTCAGACTCCACTATGGTAACTGGACTGGACAGAGGTACCTCCAGTTGCTCCTCATGATCCTTCAGCCAGATTTTCCTCTTCTGAAACTGCTGAGCAGTAGCAAGGATCCTTACTGTTAACCATATCTCAAAGAAGCATATGCTGCATTCAACCCAAGTCTAGAAAAAGACTTAATCTTTGTGACCCTTATGTTGTGAAGCTCAATTCAACTATTTGTCAGAAAGAAAATTGCCAAATTAGAATATTCCCAGTGTCTCCTCTAGCAAGCAATGTTCTACTAGATTGGCACCTGGATGGCACACAGCATAAGTTTGCCCAGCCAGCAGACTGGCTCTCAGATCCCAAATAATAGTCTGTTTGCTTTTATGTTTAAAACAAACCAGGACAAAGTTCATCCTTCACTGCAATTTTCTAACTGCAGTGTCAGCTACAACGTGACACAGGAACAGGTTTTGAAACATGCATTCCACACTGGGAATAAGTGGAAGTTAACAAAGCTTCATATCCTATCTACTCACCTCTCTGGATGGCCTTATGGAGCAGACTCCAGCCTTTGTTGTCTGCCCTATCTACATCAGCCTTGTGGCTGACCAGTGTAGTTGCAATACTCTCCAGTCGTTGGGCCAGGGCTAGATCCAAAGCAAGGTCTCCATTGTGATCCAATTCATTGAGCTTCCCAGGAAGCTACAACACAAATACAGTCAACTGACTTCAGAGGTACTTGAATAATTCTTCCTTGCCCCTTGCTGGGGGACAACTTATTTGCTAGCTGTTTAGAGTTTTCATCCAAGCAGAATACCTGCTACTTCAGCTTTCAATAGAAAAGTTGTTCAAGCAAATGATTCTTCCTGAACTGCCATGAAGCAGCAAAGTTGACTATTGTAACCATTTGGCTTTTAATGTGCATAACAATATCAGGTAATGGATTTTATTAGAAATATTCTGTTGCATGCAAGATGTTTTAAGTGTTATGAATCACTTCTAAATTATGTCTTCATGGAGCTACTGCTAAACAGACCTCCATCACGTACACAGAAGTAGCTGTGGCAATGCTGAACATGCAAATAAGGATTAGCAACAAAAATCACTAACAAGGTTCAGACTGGTACTTAGGAACTAGTTATTAGAAACACCAAATTCCATAAGAGAGGTAAGTCAGGCTCACTATACCTGTGAATCCATTTCAATAAGATACAAAAAGACCACATCTTCTCTCTCAACTTTAATGGCCTTATGCAAAGGATATTCTGTTTTTGATTTGAACATTTTATACAGTAGCTGAGCACTCATGCTGCTGAAGTCTTCTTTACGTAAGTCATCCTAAGAGCAATAAAAAAAGAGAAGGGTAAGCAATACTCCTGTTTTATTTATAGACAAGGTATTGCACAATGTAATTCTGAAGTTCACAAAACAAATTCAGTTAAAAGTTCCATTTTAACAACGTTTTGGCAGGAACAATCCCAGATAGTCTTTTAAGATTAGGAAGAACAATCAGGAAGTTTTAAATTTTACATTTTAGCTTCAATATCAGTTACCAAAATTTTTCTTCCTTTTCTGTCTACAGACATAGAAAATTAGCATTTTACCAGACACTACAGTGGATTAACACCTAGTCTTTAAAATAATCCTCTACTGACTTATTCTTAACTCTGATTAAAAGGCCCACAACTATTGAAGATTTATTCATAATTTTATGAATCAAAGTAAACAGAAACCTAGGAATAAAAAGGCCAAAGGTCTGAGTTAGTGCTTATTTGACTAAACAGAAATAACCTCATTTCCAGGTAGAGCTAAGCATCAAAAAACAGGAGTCAAAAAGAAAGTCAATAGTTAAAACTACTGACCCAGAGGTTCAGACATAATATTTTTTTGTGTATTAACGTATCAAAACACTTCCCTCTACCTTAGCATTAGCCAGAGAAAGAAACATCCACATCTAGAGTACGCATTTTAGATTTAGAATAATTTAAAGCCCACCCCCCAGATCCACTGTTTTATTTTAAAGTCTCATTGTAAAGGCTAATTCATTACTCAGTTTACCAAACTTTCTTCAAAATAAGAGATCAGAGCAAGTGAAACTTCCAAGCTGGCTGTGAGACTGGCTGCCTCTCCCTCCATACAGAAGATAAATTTCCCTGGCTTCCATGGATTATTTTTAGAAGTAAAAGCAGGCCTGGGATTTGTGATCTGTATAGACAGAGACCAGCTATGGATGAACTTCTAAACACTTTGGAGTCCAGATTTGATAAACAATCCTCTTGCTTATTAGCACACTGTCCCTATTTGGTTCGTATGCTAAGACACTTTGTACAGTGCAGTACTTCCAATGAACAGAACAAGTCTTCAGGTATAAGTTACTCCCCCAGCCCCCAATGCATTCTCAATACAAGGGACCAACTAACTGAGGTTGGACAGTGTGGTAAGTTAAGCAGAACTCTACTATTAAGTTTCTGTAATGTGCAGGCATTATTCCTCTTGCTTCCTTGTGCCAGGACTCACCCAGTGGCTAGCAATGATCTCAGCACAGTAGTTGAGGAGTGTGCTGGCACTGAGCTCCTCAGCAGTCTGATAGAAACGAATGCAGTTCCTGACATTAACGAGTGACATAACTCCTTTTTCACATCTGCCAAAACAGCAAAGCCAGTGGTCAGTAATCAAAAAACTTTACTTAATCACTCTCCCGTGCTGTAAAAGGGGATAATAATACTCCTTTTCCTAGATGCCAGTAGGAAATGGCATGGACTTGCTTTACTATAAGGCTGAACGGCACAAACACACTTTAGTAAGAAGCCCTAAAAAGCAGCTTCCTTAAGAGCACAGTTCTATCAGAATCCATCGAGCCAAGGTCCCATGATAACACCACACTGCAGGAGTCTGCAAGTGCAGACACATCCCAGCTCTCCCAAGGGCATGAAGTGCAGTTCATTCACCTTTTGAAATAGGGAAGATGTGTATCTCAACAAGTACTACAGTGATCACAAGCAGGTGTTGTTTAGGTTGGATATTAGGAAAAATGTCTTCACTGAAAGGATGGTCAGGCACTAGCACAACTGCCCAGGGCAGTGGCAGAGTCTCCATCCCTGCAGGGATTTAACAGATGTATAGATGTGGCACCTGGGGACACAGTTACTGATGGGCTTGGCAGTGCCAGGCTGCTGACCACTCTATCTCAGTGGTCTTCTCCAGCCTAAACAATTCCATTATTCATTGTTTCTATACCTACAAAAACATCTCTGAAGTACAAGTGGCATCCTACACATGGACCTGTCACTGGACTACTATGACCAGACAACTGCTAAGTTCACAATACAACGTGAGGGCAGCTTTTAGGCTAGTACAAGGCTTGAAGCAGTTTTAGCATTGGCCTTACAGGTATCAACTTCTCTGGTCAGAAGACTTGCCAGCAATTTAGGTGCTTCATGATGAAGGCACACAAATCATGGATTATGAATGTCATGTACTGCTACATGTCCTTGGGCAAAGGATTATGCTATCAAAGAGCACTTTGACTAAATTCAAGGCTTTGAAGTTGTACAAAACTTGAAAAGGTTTCAATTTGTACGTTCAGGCTTCTCACTCTAAATGGTTTGGAACACTCTGGAATTCAAGATAACAACCTAGCCCCTAGTGCCACAGTGTAATCATAGTCTCAGAATGGGAAAGCATTGTACCGTTGTTACATTAACATTTTTTTCTGAAGAAAGGTTGCAAAAGTTACAAAACACAGAAGTTACAAAAATTTCACCTGTGCCACTTTAATACTGCAAGTTAGTTGCCATTGACTCTTCCCAGCACTCTCTAACAATTCCATTCTTAAACTCTCCAGAACCTGATGCTATTCTACTGATCTCCTCTCAACACCAAATTAGGGTTATTAGTTTGACTGCGAGGAGAATTGGAGAGTAAACGTAAAACCTATGAGAAGTCTACTACCGTTTAGCTGCAGTGCAATGCTTCATTTCCCCTGATAAACTGAATATCATGCTGTATTATTAAAAACTCAAGACTTTGAAAAAGCATCATTTTATCCAATTGCCAGCAGCTATCATCTTATTTCTGTTCAAACAAGGTTTAACAGTTCAAGTAAATTCACTGTATTTACTAAGACTCACCTTTCCCTAAGCAGCTGGAGCTGAAATTTATTAGCTAATTTCATGAGCTCTGTCAAGAAGATATCATCTTCTCTTAGCTCAAGTTCATCTGTGTAGATCCACTGCAGCATTGCCATGGTGACCTCTGGGTCAGCATCTGGTACAGGGAGCAACAGGATTAATAAAATACCTAACAACAATCACCTAGCCAAGTTGTTGCTCTTCTTTTGACTTCTAAAAGTCATAGCTACCATAAAAAGATAGTCTTGTTTTGAAACTGTACTTAGTTCAAAATGTCGAAACAGGCAAAATTCATCAGAAGTTGAAACTAATAACAATGCTGGCACCAAGCAGGAAAACCTTTTTACACTGGGACACTGTGCAGAGTGCAGGGAGCCCTATAACATCTCCTACCTGCTACACCTATGTTGCATATTTAGGGACAGTAAAACCCCTTATAAAATCCTTGGTCCCTCACATATGGCCAAAAGCACATCCACATCTGACAAGAACAAAGCCCCTTTTTGATTTAGCAGCCACATGTTATGAACTGCTGCATTCCAACAAAGGTACTTACACCTTGTTACACTTTGGTAATGACTACAAAGCACTTCAAACAGTTAGTTAGCCATTTCCAGGAAATGTATAAAAGAGCCAGTTTAAGGAGCTGGTTATATTTCAGCTGTTTACAAGACTGATCACAAACTGACGTTTTTACATAGTGGGAAAAGTGGGAAATCATACCACAGGACACCACACAAGCCCAGTGGCCAAGGACCTTTATCACCTACTCATAATTAAAATGACAATCCATCTTACAAGGATGTAGATAAGAATAACTTCAGAAGATCAGATCAACTACAAGAAAAATACCATTCGTTTAAAAAACTAACCTTAGTCCTTTGAGCTGTTTTGTTTCTAAAAAAAAATTAAAATGAAAAACCATAAAGACACTGAAATACCCATCCCAAAACATTTCCTTTAGATGGAGGGTTGGCCCAGATTATCTGCAGAGTAGCAGCAGGTTTTGGCATGCAGCCTGCCTCCCAGGAATCACAAGGTTTTAGTAAGACAAGTATTTTTTGCCAACTTAAAGCAATCAGAAAACCTACTTGAGATGTACTATCAGCTCTGCCTTGGCAGAGGTAGGAGTGCATTTTCTCCCTCTCAATAAGAACATGTGTTCATCTCTTTCTACTCTTTTAAAGATTAGAAAATTCTACAGATTACATGAACTCTAAAACCACTCAATCTCAAATGCTGCCTGCATTCTGAA
Source organism: Entomyzon cyanotis (assembly GCA_024500445.1). Taxonomy (NCBI): domain Eukaryota; kingdom Metazoa; phylum Chordata; class Aves; order Passeriformes; family Meliphagidae; genus Entomyzon; species Entomyzon cyanotis. Next base: position 1,258,354 of record JAKEPQ010000746.1, read on the forward strand.
GATAAGATTCAGACAATCTTAGCTTGCAAGTTCTTAAGAGAACCCCTTAAGAAAACCATGACGATTTCAAGGGAACAGCTTGTTGCTTGCTCCAGCTATTTCATAAGCTAATCCTTGTGGAATTGATCAAATTTATAAAAAAATCAATACTTCGATTTTACAATGGAAAGTATCATTTACAAGCAAGTATTTAAGCAGTGTTTGCATTGTTAAACATCTAAGACTGCAGTTACATTTGAGATTCTCACACTAGCTTAGATGTGGAGCTAACATCTTAACAGCACTACAATTAACATAAGAGCTTTTTAGTAATCATTTTTGTTAGCATAGCACTCAGTTTCAAAACTCCTTGGCATCTGTTTTCTTGTGGCTGCAGAAAGACCCACAAATCATGTTGCAAGGAAGCCCATGCTGCCTCTTAAAACCAGCTTGCTGTGACTTGCTACTTTCCAGTTTGTCTGCACTTAGAATTTATGATAAGATTAAGTGCAGAAAAGTGAAGCCAATGCTTAATATTCAACATGCCAGTCAGCAAGCTGCTTAACTTCATACCTGGTTTTATTGCTCACAAATTAATTGTACAAGGCTCTCCTACACTGTAAAGTACAGAAAAGCCTGCTGAGGGGTTCCATCTGCAGAAACACTGCCCAATGTAAGTACATGCAAGAAACAGCTACAGCAGAACAAAATGCTCATGTAGAAGATGGTATTTTAGAAAACGTCTCTTCCTCACCTGTTTTACAAAGGTATCAAAGTGCCAAAGCAAACAACTTCAATAACACATCAGTACTTGTATTCACTTCCCACACACACTATGTTAACAAGCAGCAAGGTATTTCCATGACACACTTCAGAGAAATTATGCACACTACCTCAAAAAGCCCTGTCCTTAGAAAGGAAGAAGTCAAGCTCCTCCATATAGATTTTTCATTATGTTTAGTTGACTCTAGAAAAGACAAACAGGCCACCAATCTCAACCCCTGTTTGTTAAAGAGAAAGAAGGCAGGTTATTGATTTAACTACCACTAGCATCCAGTTCACAAGCTCACTACCACTTTTCAGAGAAAAGAGCTCTGCAGTTAACGGATTAAGCACCACTTGTAGTGGACAGCACTAGACTGAAGGGCATATAAGTAACCTTTTCCCAAAAGGCCCTTTCACAAGTCACCCTAAAGACAATCAAGGCATCACAGTACTCAGCAGTGACTGACCTGACAGATCCAGCTCCTCTGTTGAGGCAAGGTTGGCAAGACTCCATGTGTCACTGCGTGCCGCCAAGACAAATTTGTGAGCGCTGATGTGCTTGTCCCCAACCTTTATCTTCAGATCACTGAGGGGAGAGAAAAAGCACAAATGTGTATAATGAAGACTTCCCCTGCACTTAGGTATGTATGGATTCAGCATCTCCACAGTATCTATGTCCTGGTATCCACACTTGGGTTCAAGTTGCTTGAGACATTAATACGTACTTGGTTAAGTAGAACATGCTGTCAAATGACAATTTGTATTTTTCTAGGGAGAAATGCAATGAGTCAATATTTCAAGTGCTTGGTTGGGTTTGGTTTTTTAACCATTTCAGAATAAACAGCAAAAGAATTATTGTACAAGTTAGGAAAAGGCAACAATCTTGAAGTTAAATATTTATGTCACAGTGTCCATACTAATACTGTCAGCTAAGCACCAATGCTTTCAGGCAAGACCAGCAAGAGAACAATGCTGTTTGACAGTAGTCTGAGTGCAAGGCAGAATCCCCAGTTCCCAGGAGCCCAGCTGTCAAGAACTCCCATTTCATCCTGATCCTTTAAACCAGGTTATCCACTGCAGTTGGAAAATACCTGCCCTGCTCATTTGAAGTCCCATGGCTTGCAACTGTTCTGACTGCATAGGTGTGCTTTCCAGACTGTTTCCAAAATCAAAGCACTGCTGTAAACTACAGCACAACACAGAGATATTACTTAACAAAACCTGCACTGGGACTTGCTACTTTTCTCATTCTGTGATATATAGGCCCTGTTAGACAACTATTCTATGCCTTTAAGAAGCTGAACAGAAATAAAGTGATCCAACTCTTCTGACATATGCTATCCATCAAATCCTTTATCCAGCAGACTACAGTAAATTCTTGAAGGCACAGAGTCTTTTCTCAGGGAGAGTCATGAAGAGATGCTAGGGCAAAGAAATTTTAACTAAAATAGATTTTCCCCTTACATGACTAAATTCCTTTACTATGTTGGCATTGCTTTCAGTAACAGCAAATTCATAAATATCTTAGTAGTCTCAGAATTAAATCTTTTCAGGAATCTGGAGTAGGGAAGGGATCCTCAATGTGGAGGATTGAGGATCCACAATATGGACAAGAATTAACCCTAATTTTGTGTTAAGATTTGAAAATACAGTATCATTTATATCATTAAGGCACATACATCACTAATACAACCAGACAAGATAATTTAATCAGGCTTCTTCACACACAGCAGGGGTACAGAATTGGTTTCAAGGACAGAATCTTTCAAGAAAGCAGGGTTTTCCAGACACATTGTGTAATTAATCCACTAAGTAAGTGTGGACCAGTCCAAAACTCCTGTTCAGAGGGACATTTGCTATTGACAGTGATCATGGTCAGTTTTCTCTGAACTTGTCTGAGAGAAAAACTTCTGCTTAGAGCTCTTGATTCAAGAACTGGATTCAATATGACACCTGATCTTAGCATGCTCTTCCATCTACAGCTGCAAGGAACCCATTCACACCAGGCAGCAAAGAATTTTCCTTGTCTAGCACCAGGACCCAGTGCAATCAATAAAATCAAAGGTTTCCTAAGTGGGGGATTCCTTACCTGTACTGCTCCTGCTGATAGAGTTCAGCTACAATGGCAAGAAGCCGACTGATGAAGGTGTCACTGGCATTGTCCTGGTTGGCCTCCACAGCCAGAAGATTGCACCTCCTTTCTGTATCAACCAGTTTCTTCTGCAGCTTCACGTACTCCTGGCGGAGGAGCATCAGGTGCTTTTCCAGCTTGGCCACCTCCTCTGCAAGGCACACACTGTTACTACAAGGCTGAGACATGCATATTTTTGGCATCTGAGGGTAACTTAACCTTCAGATTACACATCTAGTTTAACCACACAATACTCCAAGGAGAGTTTCTCCTCTTTCACGTACTTGAGCATCTCACCTCTGGTAATAAACCTTCTATTTTATATCGCTTGCATAAACACACCGAAAAATCATCGTAACACAGTGAGAGAAGCCACTTACAAATAAAGTTGTGAATTCTGTTTGGTCAGGAATGTCACAGGTTCCTAAAGCCATGGGAGTCCATTTCTGTGGGAATTATGGTGGGGTAGAGGACTAAATCTTTGGTTCTTACCCATTTTTTCAGCCTAGTTAAGCTCCTGATTGACTTTACAGCTGATACTTAAACCACAAGTGAGAATCATAACAGTTGCTGATGTACCATATCTACCTCAGAGTACTTAACTCACCTGCTTAGAACTCCTCAAACTACCAGCTAGGAAACTCCCCAGAAAAATGGCCAGAGTGGAAAACAGATTGTCCTCAGAATCTATGTGCTAAAGGCCAGTCAAAAATATACAAAACACACACACACTCCTCCATTGGAGGCACTGCACTGACAAGGCAAAACATATGGAGTCAAGACCATGGTGGCTATCTCAGCTCAGGAGCAGCAAAGCAACAGCACCTGGGAATCTCATCCTTGAACAGGTACTTCCATCCCATTGCAGAAATCACTCTTCCACCACACTTAACTGGTCACTCCACAACATGCTGAGATAAGTTGTTCACTGAACTCAATTCAGGCCACCTTTATGAAAAACCTCTACACTTCACTGCTGGAAGGAAACATCTGTAGAGGTATTTAAAACCAATCCAACTTATGAGTGTTTATTTATGGATTAGTTGCAAAAACTATATGTTTGCTGTTAATCACAGTGCTTAATTATTTCCCCATCATTAAATTAATTTTTCAAATATGGCCAAATCCCAAACCAGTCCTAAAATAAAAGGGGGCAGGGAGGATAAATTTGGAAGCTAACCAATAATTTTAGGTGGGAAAGTTCCAACAAGATTACTCCCTACTAGCCAGGAATTTATACTTCAATGACATTGCTCAAATATTTACTGAACATCACTAATAAAAACAATGAGAAACTGAGCTCTGTTGATCAGTGTTTTCTTCTTGCTTCTGCAGAAAAGTTCAACAGCACAGCTGACCTTGGCCTTGCTCTGACACAGGTCCCCAGGGCAGAGCATCCATCTCTGGCTCTGCTGCAGACAGAACACCTTGTTTAGCCTCTCCTCTGTGGACACTGCAGCAAATGCTCCCTCATAAATCTTTAAACTTAACAACTACTGTAATGGATAAACAAAAAGAAATTTTATTTTTCAGTTAATACTACTCAAGCAGGTTTAGCAGGTACTTCCTTCAACAGCCTTTATCTTTAGCTTCATCCTTTAAAATGTCACAGATACCATCTCCTTTGGGATACCTTCCCTTTTCTACTGAAATATACTGTGATTTCACAATTGTGCCATCAGCACCACACCAAGCCTCAAAGAGAGTTTGAAATCCTGCTGTGGTCAGTCTTTCTATCTGAAGATGAATGCAGTTTTGGTATTCCCAGAACTAGAAAGATATGTCCCCTGAGCAACTACTCCTTCCCTATTTCTGCATAAGGAAGGTGTTGGGGGGCACAAAGCAAGTCCTACTGCTGCAGCAGGGAGAGCAGGAGTATGACAGGAGCCCAGAGTGAAAGACACAGAACTGCACCAAAAATTAGTGTCAAACAGCACCACTGTTCATACAGTGAGATTTTTAGATACCATACAAATTCAAATGCTAGGAATACCAAGCTGCCTACTGAAGCTCATTGCATATACCACCTTACAGAAATAATGTATCTTCCAGTCAAACCAAGGAGAGTGAAGGTAGGAATAAAGAATCAGTACCAGAGGTAACATCATAAATACTGTCTTTTACCAAAGTCACCTCACTGGCTCCAAATTAGCCTGAAATCACTAGGATACAATGCAGAATTACCTTAAACCCCCAAACAGCAGTAGCTGAAGCTCTGTGACCAACAATCCAGCTTGTCACTGCTGGATTCAGGGCAATCCCAGACAATCCTTACTAGCAGTGAAAGTACGTTGAAGAACTGAAGCTTTGAGAACTCTTCTTTTCAGATTGACACCATATGCTTCCTGCAACCTCAGTGAGAAGGTCTGACGGGTATTTGCTCAACTGTATCAATTGCAAGAATTGTAAAATAAGAGTTTATCTTACTCTACATGACAACCTGCACACCTGTTGTGTAGCAGCTACACTAGAGGACAGAATTTGATCTTACAGCACATTTCAAATGCACATTCAAGAGAGTTCTCAATCTCCAGTTAATCAACATTCACTGCACCACAGCAAATCCTCAGTTATTCCTGTAAATTGCTCACTTAAAGAGTGAGCAAGTAAACTGCACAATTCCTGCAGGCACATACACACACACACTTAATGCAGGTCCTTGCCTCAAGACACTGAAAGGACAGGCTCAATAAGATACCAGTAAGTGTCTGGCTAAACATCAGTCCAAATGCCTCAGTGAAGAGAATGCCTGGGTTCAGCAGAGAGGAGAACACCAAATGTCTCTTCTTTTGAGCCACAGTCCAGGTAAATAAGAGCAGTGTTAGTTTAACAGCTTTCTGGCAGACTGATCAGCATCTCACAAACTGGCAGTTTATATCCCATGTCAAAGACTTCGAAGAGGATTTCAGGAAAGGCTACTGTCATTTTCTTACAGGAGAAGGCACAAAAGTGCTTGAGAGCAACTAGACAGCTGAATGCAAAGAGATAAGTAGGGAGGCAACAGGGAGACAGATAGCACTTCTCAAAAGCTACAGGGAAGGTCTACTGAAACCCATTACACTACCCATCACACTGATCAAAAGCAGTCCCAGAAGCCATACAGACAAACTGTTTAATTATGAAGTGGATCTGAGTGAAACATTTCAGAGAACCAAATTATTTCCTTAATGCCTCCACTGCTCCACACTCTGACCCTCATCTCCCCAAGGCTGCACAAGTCACTGCTTTCCTGTTCTGCCTCACTTTTGATCTTTACCCTGCTACCACCCCGAAGTTCTACAGCTGCTGCTTCTTTACACTCAAGCATTAACCCAACAATTCTTACCCATGCCTGCATGTAAACCTCTGATATTAGTGGTACAGAACCCAGAAATTACAAATGCAAACTTGGCTCTTGTCTTTCTAATCTGTTCAGTCAATTTGCAATAGCAATGGCAATAAATCTGATTCAGGATTTCTGTAGAGAGAGGCAACACTTACAAGAAAAAGCACTTGGCTTCTGAGCAAATAACGACAATTTGACAAGCTCCCTTCCTTATTAAGCCTTTGCTTTTCAGCTGACTCAAACTGTAGCTCTTAACTAGAAAAGTGTGGCTGCAGGTAGGTACCTTGTTGGAAGGAACACAATAAGCTCCTATTCCAAGACATCCTAAAGAACTGAAAAAGATGACAACTCCAGCTTATTATTCCTGTTCACAGAGGATCATTCATTGGTCACATGCTTTCTTCAGCCAAAAGAATCGGATAACTACTTGAGTCAGGGAAGAATCTCTGAGAAATACAGATTGTCTGAAACAGGACCTGCATCAGCTGCAGGTTAATTCTGCAGAGGAGGACCCTGAGCCAGAGCCTCACGTGCTTGAGGGTCTCAGTAAGGAAAGTTTCACTACCTGAAGCCAACTTGGACATCTAAAGCCCTCCAGAACCAGGTCACCAGGGCTTAAAAGCAAGTATAAAAGGCTGGCCAGTTAAATATAAAGCAGAGGAATTTCAGCACACAAAATATTAGGCATTGCTCTAAGGACTTATCAAAACAGCTTGACTGCAGCATCCTCTCAGCTGATGCATGCCAGTCCATCCTATCTGCTCCATCTTAGTCAATATTCTACAAGTGGTCCTAAAATTTCACCACTGCCCAAGAGCTGCACTTCAAGAGTTGAAGACTGTGCTTTCCCGACTCTATCTTCATTTCCTTTGTAACTTGGAGCATTTTAGCTCAGTTTGCCAACTCAGCTTCCTCAGGGAAGAAAAAGAGGAAGCTTGTCTTGCAGAAACGAGCATTACTGTAAAAATCCTAGCGTATTTTCAAATCCCGTTAGGCTAAATTAGTTTGAATGGTGCAACTGACAGCCTTCAAGCGAAAGAGCAGCACTCCAGGAGCTCTGCAGATCTCAGCGGAGCCTGACAAAAGGACTCCGGCACAAGTGACCGGGAGGCTGCAGCACAGCCTGCCCGCCCTGCTCCAGGGAAAGCCACCGCCCGCGGCGACTGGGGCCGGGCACGGCGGGACGGGCTCCGGGACAGCCCCGGGACGAGCTCCCGCTGCACCCTGCCCTGCCCCAGCGCCTGCAGGGAGGGCTCGGCGGGATGTCCCGGCAGGCTCCCACCGCCCGCGGCACCGCCGAGCCTCCCCTGAGGGACAAAGCCGCCCGCGCCCAGCCGCCCAGCCCGGGGGTGTCCGCCCGCGGCCCCCGCCATCGCCCGCTCACCTCGGGGCGGCCTGCCCCACCCGCCGCGGGCAGGGCCGAGCCCGTTCCGCTCGGAGCAGCGGCAGAAGCCGCAGCCCGCGGTGCCCCCGGAGCGGCAGAGGCCCCTGTCCCCATGGCCCCTGCCCTGCCCCGCCCGGCCCCTCACCCGGGCTCCCCCCTCACCTTCCGCCATGTTGGCTCCGGCGCCGCGCCTCTCGCGAGACCTGCCGCGCTGTGGCGCTCGGGCGGGCGGCGGCTCTCGCGAGAGCGGGGCGGCAGCGCTCGCACCGCCGGGACAGAGCCGCTCGCTCCGCGCTATCCCGCCTTAGCCCGCCTTATCCATCCCGCCCTGTCAATCCCGCCTTGTCAATCCCGCCTTGTTCCGCCTCGTCCCGCCGCTCCTCCCCGCCCCTCCGCCGCCACCGACAGCCGGCCGGCGGCACGGCCCCGCCCCGCTCCCCCGCCAGCCGGATGTAGCCCTGCCGGGCTGCGCTTCCCGCGGGAAGGAGGTGCTCGCTGATCCCGGCCGCATCGCCGGGCCGGCGGTGAGCAGCAAGGCGCCGACCGGCACGATGGGAACGCTGGAAAAACCCACCCGGCACCGGGGGAAACACCTGGGCATCGCCTCCGGGATGGCGGAGGTGCCCCGGGAGCGCTGAGCGCGGACAGCACCCTGTGCCCAGCCAAGGCTGCTCGGGCCATGGGAGCTCTCGGAGCATCGTCACTTCAACTCCTGCTTTTGTTCCTGAGCCAACAGTGCTGGACACTGCATAGGTGCCTCCTGGACACTGGGTTGGTGCCCGATGGGTGGAAAGTGGTTGCGAGTGACAGGCAATGACCAAGTAGCAGTGACAGGATCGTTTTCCCAGCCATGTGTACAACACAGCTGCCCCTCTGCTGTTGTCGTTGCTCATCATCGCTACAGAAATGCTAAAACTCGATGCTGCTCCGACAGCAAATTTTTTGCTTGATTTAAGGAGCAACTTTTGATTAAATGTTTGAAGACTTTAAGCACAGTATTTTTTTATGGACATAATTTTTGCTTGACTCCACCATGAAGTGACCTTTGTAAAGTTGCTCTGCATCATAAGATGCAGAGCTGGGCCCAGGAGAGCCACAGACTATTTTCTAGACATACCATGAAAACAACCTGTCTCATCTTGCACAGCTTGATGACAGCTGTGTATGACTGCTGCTCAGTAAATTAACCCCACTGCTCATGGTGCTATTATTGATCCTCCTGAGGAACTGTGAGAAAAGAATTCTTGTTCCCTGATCAGATTTAGTTTAATTTTTCAGTAACAACAGAAATCAGACTTCAAACTACTGCTGTTTTGTATCAAGGGAATTGTAATCTCTTCAGAGGCTTTGCCTGGGCAGGAAGCTGTTGTATGACAGTCTGTCTTTAAACCCCAAACACTTTGTGATTTGATTTGGAATCACTGGTGTTGCTGCTCTGTGTGCAGAGATGGCACTGCACCAAGAGCAGTGCACAGATGGTACAGACACAGTGGAGTCCACCCCCCACCAGCCTACCAAAGCCCAAAATACACTTCTAATCACTTCAGAATTCATGTGCTCTGCTTATCGATCACCCAGTTCCAATCAGTGTTTGCAGGCATTGCAGCAGAAGGGATTTTAGAGTGACAGTTGACAGCCCTGCTGAGTTTTAGGGATCCTCTCTGGTGCAGCATGAAGAAATAGAAAAAAGGAATTAAGATGGCCACACTAGATAGACATTTATTAATATTTTATGCTTTTTCTTTTCCCCCAGTGATGCAGCGATATCCACAATGCAGGTCACTATGTTGGGACAAAAATCAGCTCAAACCCTCAGCCAGAATAACTAACTCCTGGAGAACCTGAATTGTTAACTGAGCATCCAGGATGCCAGCAGCCTGCACAAACCAAACCAGATACAAGGTCTGGCTAAAAGGAAAACTGAGTAATGCTGGCTTTTTCCTTGTTCACCAAGAATCCTCAAACTATTTGTCCACACTGCAGCTCCTCAGTGGTGTTCCCATCTGGCTGTATCAGTAAGAGTCACAGCTTTCCACCAGTGCTCCTTTCAGTGTGGGGGAGGAACTGTGATCCAGGAAAAAAAAAAAAAAAGCCAACTGTGATCACAGAAAAGTGAAATAGGCCATTTCCTTGCCTGCCAGAGGCTTCCTACAACCTGGACAGGTGGCACCAGACCCTGAGCTGCCTCTTTCGTTCAGTCACTGGGCATTAGCCATACCTGCAGCTTGCACATCTTAGCAGTATCCCACAGTAATGCTCCTTCCTGGGGAATTTCTGGGTAAGCCAGATATATATTTGAATTTACAAAGAGGGGGAATGAGCAGTGCTGTGGAATTCCCAGTTGTTCCACAGCACTTGAGGCAAGACAAAGATTTCCAGGCCTGCCCCCTAAAGAACAAACAAGCAGCAATTTGGGAGAGCAGAGAAATAAAGCTTTAAACTATTTTGTGAAGTTACAGGTGAGTCCATGGTGAACTGTGTGTGTTACTCTGGAAGACAAAACAGACCACTGTTGAACTTGCTGAAAGCGGCAAGTCCCTTGAATTGCCTCAGCTCTAGATATGCTGTGGAAATGGAAAAGGAAGGGGAGCCTGTGGGGGAGTAAGTCCATTGCTAGGTTGAAGATCAGCTTTTTTCCAGTGTTTCTTTTAATGGAAAGAATGACAACATGCCACTAAAATTTCACTGGAGTCCCAACTCTAAGTGGAAAAGGGCAGTCAGCAGGTGGGAAAGAAACTTGCTCTGAAGACCTTTTGGACAAGTGCTCCAACAGGAACTCAAATCAGCTCTGGTGTCTGGGCACTGAAGTACTGCACACACCTGCCTGGCTGCAGGAGCACCTAGCCAATTAAAAGCAAATTTGACTAATGATTTCACAAAATAATTCATTTCCAAATATGTAAATGTGGATATTAAACATAGCTGTTTATGTAAAGCATCTGTAGGAGGAAGTAGCACCTTTCCTTGTACATCCTCTTTCACTAAATGGCTTTTTGTCCCTAAGGGCTACCTTGCCTCTAACAACTGTCACCTCTTTCCACCCCAGCACCCCCCACCCCCAAACCTGCAGTGTGTGCCTTCCAGCATATACACATTGCACAGCAACATGAAATGAATTCCAGCCAGCAAATTTGGACTGAAGACTTCTTAAAAGCTGACTCATTGACACTGGAACTCTTGCTTTATTACTGGGTTATCCTGTGCTGTTAAAAGAAAAGAATCAAGCAGTTTCAAGTTCCTCTACAAAGTTTCTTTTGTCAAAGGCTTGAAAACTCTTGTGAGCAGATACTCTGAGATTAGTATTTGCTCACTAGAGGACCAAAGATTGTTACAACAGCCAGAAAGGTGTGTGTTTTGTTTGCTCTTTCATTATTCAAGATGAAGCACAGCATATCCAGCTCCTCAAGTGTTTGCTGGGGTTGTGTTGTTGAAGATGTTCAGGTAAGCTGTACTCCAACTACAGGTACCCTTCCTATTGTGATACTCAAGACAGCAAGTTTGACACATTATTATTGGAAAAAATTATATTTTGGAAGAACTCACTACAGAAGGTGACAGAATTCCAAAAATCAAATTACATGAAAATATACATCGCGATTTTCTTTGTACATTAGGTGAGGAAAACTCTGAAGTAGAAGGCAAAGCAGATGAAGGGCCACAGAATAGAGTAAAGGAGAGAAACTATTTTTGATACCAAACCCAGAAGTTACTCATTTGAAAGCCTACAGATGTGCATGCTTGAACTCAACCTTGCAAAAAACAAGCCTCCCCCACACACACCCCACCCCACAAACAGGCAATGAAAAACGCAAAACAGAAATTTCACCCATAAAAAGCAGCTCATTCCTATCTTGGACTAACTTAGTCAACCAAACTTCCAAATGAAAGCACTCAAGTCCTTGGAAGTTAAAAATCAATCAAGCTGCTCAAGGGTGCTCCATGGCGAGTTTTATTGCTATACCAAATTCAAGAAAGATGAGTAATTGGGTTAAAAAATGGGTGGGAAGGAAAAAAGCACCTTTGAGACTACAACGGTCATCATAAAAGAAGACACGAGTAATTGATAGCAAATCCTTTCAGGGTTTAATTAGGAAGATTTTAAGTTCTGATGGGGGAAAGAAAAGGGAGAACATTTCCAAAAACCAAAAAAAGAGATACTAAACTTTAATAAGCAAGAAATTTTAATTAAGCCTCAGTGGGTCAAAGGCAAATTAAAGTGGGAGGAAAAAACCAAAACAAACAAAAAAAACCTTTATCCTAATTGGTTTTGACATGCTTCACAAGTTGTTGTTTGTTTTTTTTAAACTCAGGAAACAATGAATAGGGAGAGAAAAAACCTGCTAAAATCTTTAGAATTTACACAATTCTATCCCTAACTACAGACAGCATTATTTGGTACAATGTGTATTTGTGGATGTACATGAACAGTATATATATTATCCGGATCATGTTGTGCTATGTACACATCTTTACAATTCTTCCTGAAGGTTAAAGCAGTTCATTAGATTTCAAAATGCGTAATCATCTTGTGTTGGCACTTGTTAGGCTCTTGTCAGCATTGATAACTGGCATGTTTTATTGCAGCCCAGTTCCAGCCAGTGTTTGCCAACTTGTAACAACAGAAGTCCAGCAATAGGTGGGTAGAGTGCAGGAAAAAAAACAGTGCCATGTTTCTCAATTGGAGACCTGCAAAGAAATCACAGGTATTAAAATAAAACCCCTCATCAGCCTCACTTGTTTTCAAGATGTTAGTTTTTCAAGCTCAAGAAGGTAACTATTACTTTTTCAAGAACTTCACATACCTCTGAACAGAAGATGAATAAATCCAAACTCATCACCTGAGAAAGACTGGAGTTAGCTCAGCACACTGTGTATCCAAGCTCAATTATCAGACTTTCAGGCTCCTGTTATTCATGTTGCTTGTCGAGTGCACAGTGTGTAAAGCCTTGATTATTCACACATAGAGCTAAACACTGCAGATTTATCACTGAAAAGCCTGTGCATTACTTACTGTGAATGGTAGGTACAAATGGCACAGCAGTGCTCAGCAAGCACTGCCACCACAGCCCCAGTCACACTGGGCTGGTCTGAAACCAGCTGTGGTCCCTCCTCATGCAACTCCCTGCCCATCGCTCACTTGGGAGGAGTCACCAGGACTTAGAAAAGCTTTCGCCTTCCAAAAAAGCAACACAGCCAATTACTTCAAATATTTGTCACGAGCATTGTTTCACTATGGCCAAGTTCAACATGGCAACAGAGCTGAGGTTAGTTAAGGATACTCTGGAGGGTTACTCACAGTTACTCCCTTTCTCCAAGACAGGAAAAAAAATGTCAGCTGCATTAACAATTCTTGCACTCCAGTTATAGGCAGTCATACAAGACTTTCTGTTCCTTTGCTTAGTCTTTTGATCAATATTAAGCATTTTTCATGCTTAATCTGTACTGGAGAAAGTTCCTTTCAATCAAAGCATTTCTGCAAAGAGACACTGCACAATGAGTTTGTCACAGATGGAGTCTTCCCCCAACCCCCCCCAGTGCTCATAGAAGGGTAAGAAAGGAACTCTCTCCTGTACAACTGTGATGAAAAAAGCTACCTAGCAGAGGAATGTTATAAGCTGCTCTGGTTCAGTCACTAGAGCCCCTCTGAACTATATACAGTGCTATATTTCTGTCCCTGTGAGTTATGCACGCTGTAGATAACAAGTAAATACAGATCTGGGTTTTTCCAGCCAAATGGGTCAGAGCAGTTTATTTGCTAAACCAACCATTAAGAAAAGGCAGCTTCAACATGAAGCTCTGTTTTGCTTTGAAAAGCAAGAGTGGGAAATTATTAGCTCATGGAGGAAGTTTTTCCTTGGCATACCCAAGATAAAGTGACCAAAGGCCAGGGATTTAAGGGCCATGCCTTAATACAGAGCTTTCTATGAGAGGTTATTTAAAAAAAACCCTCCCATTAAAACTGAGATGGGATTGTGTAAATTAGAGTAAGTATCTTGAGTCAGAAGCTCTTTAACAGGGTGGCATAAAACACAAATATCACGTCAGATGTTCTCAGGTCAAAACTTGTCCAAGCTCTCAATTATGCCACAGTTCAGTTTCCAAGCAGAACACAGCTGTTTTTATGAAGCTACTCCCAAGCCTTCTTCCCTAAAAATGCTATTTGGGCTGCTGAAGAGACCACCACCTTTCTTGGTATTATTGATGGGCAATATCTCAACTTGATCCTTTCTGCTGTGCCAGGAGACTTTCTATCAAAACTCCCATAGATACCTGAAGCAAACCCTTCTCAGTGGCTCCTGACAACATCACTGAAGTCTCATTTAAAACCTGTGTGCAACATGCCACCGACTTCTGCAAGATAGTCTGCAACTCCTGAGATAACAAGACTTTCAAGATGCTTTTAAGACTCTAACAAGTGTTCTTCACAATAATGAGTATCAAAGAATTATCACCCCCTTCTGTTACAGCTCCAGTAACCTCTAAGCGCAATTAATAAAGCAGGATGAATTCTGATAAAGAGAAGGTCAACTGCTGAACAGCATAAAATGCAAGAACACAAGAGAAGTTCCCCAATTTTGGCAGAAGGGGCTGTCAAGTGCACTTAATTCTTTTAGTTATTATTACTGCATACAGCCAAAGAGCTCCACTGAGATCATGCAGCTGAGAAGAAAGGTTTGGGGGTTCCTTTTGCTGTTGAGGGGGGAAAAAATAGTTCAGCAACACTTAAGCAGGAAATCCTCAACTCAGAGGTAACTGACTTGTCTTGAGAAAGATACTTACCCTGAAAAAAGTGAAGCTACTAGCTGCTGAATAAGTGTCACTCAAAAGCAGTTTCTTGGCTTTTTCTTACACAGCGGGCAACTTTTCTTTTAAATTCTCCATTTCTGTCTTCTCTCCATTCTTTCTGTAATTGAATAGACAGCTTTCAGATGTCAGTCCTATAACAGTGTACAAGCTCTTGGAAGACTCTTGGTGTTTATGTTTTCAGACATTAGCCATCTAGTCAACACCTAAATTTGCTTACAATCATTGAGCTACTCACTGAAAACCTGCGATAGTCAGGATTTTGAAAGCTTGCTCTGTGTTTCTGTGCCAGCTGCTCACAAGACAAGTGAGGATGTCATTTTCCCTTGGATTTTAGGCACACTCCAAGACTAACCTGGTGGCTTCCCAGTATTTCACACTGTCTGTCCTAGAATCTATTTGCTTCAGCCTGCAAAGCAGCAGCAAACTCAACCTGTAGACCAAAAGCTATTGTTATGGGTTAGAGATAATGTCTTTAATTGCAGTGATGAAAATGGTACATAGGTACTGTGGAGCCAGCAGTTATCCTGAGATTTTTTTTAGGATAGTTTCTAGCCAGGACACTCCAGGACAGAAATACGGAAGTCAGAGTATCCATAAGAGGCACAGCAGTGTCCTTCAAAAGCAAACACCTCCTCATTAGATATGGCTGCAAGATATTGGCTCTGTGAGAAAGACCTCAGCAGAATACTCAGCTCACCAACAGGGCTGGTCTCTGTGACAGGGATCTGATTTCAGAACTGCAGAGATGAAGAGCAAAGATAAAGATAAGCAGGAAGATGGGTAAGAGGGAAGTCTGAACCCAGAGATGCACACATCAAGGTATCACAAAAACCTACAGGAAAAAGTGCAGCCAGGTTGGTTTTGTGCCAGGCTCATGATGAAAGCACAGGAGCATCTGGTGGGGTTAAGATTGATGTGCTGAGTTGTGGGGAGAATATAAAGAACCCCTTATTTCATGAAGTTCTACAGTTCTTAGTTTCTGATATAAGCAATATATTCTTAGTGCAGGGGTGAGGGAAGGGGTCAAAAAGCCCCACATTGTTTTACCTGATGCAATCTAGCACACTACACCTTTTCACCCCCACTTGGAGTGAAGGTTGTAGTACATTTGAGTGATGAATGGCATATCCTAACATTGATCACCTCCAAGCTCACTTGAACAATCAGCACGTTGGAGAGCCCAGCATGTCTTAACTCTCCTATGAAAGCACAAGTAAGGCTACTAATTAATTTGTTCTTTTTTCAGCAATTCATGCAGCAAACATTTGGTTCCTTGGATTGGGACACAGGACAGCTTACACAAGGTGGCTTAAGGCCAAGAAAAGCATTGAATTTGTGCCCTCCGAGCTTCAGAGTCTTAGGTTTTGTTTCTAGTTTTTATATTTGTAGTTCTGTGAATTGTTCAGATTTGAATAGCAAGCAAAGCTTCCAATTTGACAGCTGAATCTCCAAAACCGTGATTTTAGGTCATGAACTGTTCTATTTGCTTTTCAAAATATCTGATCCTCCTTTTTCTCCCACTCACAGAGACAGTAGTCCAATACACATAGCTCACTTTTCCAGAAAGCAGGTATATCCCCTACTCCTGTAATGCTGTGAACTGCCTGTAACACGTAGACTCACTTTAAAGCAGAAATTGATGACAGCAAAGTGTCTTAGAGTAACTGCCAAATTTTATTGCTGCAGTAAACACAGGAGCTGCTGATTGTTCATTACCCTGATGAGTATGTTTTTGCTAATATGAAGAGATCTACAATCCAGCTGGAGAAGCCAACTCCTCAAGCAGCACTTTAAGTTTACAAGTTCCTTCAAACATCTAATACCACAGTCAGAAGAATAGTTTCTAGCATCTGAAGTGATGCCTCACTATCTTCACAGTCAGATTTGCATTTAAGTTTTGTTCTTTCATGCTGGGCTAGAAAAAGCAGTTTTCATTTTCAACCTTTACCCTAAGGTAAACTCATTTTGTGTCTAACTTTTCTAAGGAAAAACAAAAGAATAAAACTCCCACTTCTTAAGTAATTGTCAGAGTGGGGCACAACACAAAAAGCCTGATGTCAGGAAGGCGACAAGCACAGCAAGAAGTATGTGCTTTCTCCAGGGTTAGGCCAGCTACATTCAACATACATGTGTTTGTGAACTGAGGAATTCTAATTGCACTTTTAGCATTTCATTAATAACTTGCTCCTCCCAGTGCTCTCAGGTTTACCAGCAGGAAATGTCCATGTTTCCTGGGTGTGTGTTTTCACCAGTTACATGACATAAAAGGGAAGGTCCAACACTCAAAAAGGTTAAATGAGGTAATTGTTCAATACAACGTTTTGTTTGTTTTCTGTTTTCTTCCCATTAAATTTGTTCCACATGAGTCTGTTCCCATGATTTTTCAGCAGAGCTCAACCACCTTTGAAAATACCACACAGCAGATCAAAGGCTCCAGGAAACTACTAAACTCCTACCCACTTTGGGAAGGTATAGTTAGGCTGACAGAGCATGTTAGCATTCCTCTGGAAAACTCTGCATCTTAGAATTCCCATCTCCTTTTTTCTCACTCTCACAGTTAAAAGATCTAGAACTTCTGTTCTGTGAGAGGACAACACTCAGTCACTGCTGAACTGCAGTTCAAGAGCATGTCAGGTGAGTGGTGACTGAAGTCTGTCCCCCTATGCTCTTCCAGAATTGAGACTTTTTCCCTTCTCCACCACAAACAGTTGTCAGCTTAACTGTTATTCTGCTCTAAACACAGCTCTTCTAAAGAGCTGAGGGCTGTGTTTATACATACACAGCACAGGCCACACTCCAGAACACTGTGCTGCATCTAACACTTGCATCTCACTTACAGCTGCAGATTCACAGTCTTTGACTGTAAATCAGAACATTTTTCCTCACTCCTTAGCCAGTCAGCCTAGTGTGGGACAACCCTTCCTGTTGAGTTGAAGGCCAGATGCCCAGTGAAGCTTTTGAGTATCTTCTCAGAGAACAGAACTATACAGTCAAACCTACTGCTCTAATCCACGGGACAGGAAGACTTCTAGAGAGGTGGAAGAAACTCCCCAGGGCTAATTAGTAGCTCTGTTTGACAACATCACAGCTTTTCCCAACAAAAAGGTAGCCTTAGCCTGTGACAGAAAAGGTTCTTCCCAAAGTCACTGCTTCCTAAACTAGAAACAGAACTCCATTGCAAGGTTTCTACATTGAAGACAATTGGCAGACTAAAGCAAGTCTTACCGCTGCGTCAACATTAGCAGGAGAATCACCATTGGGATCTGCCAGCATAGAAATAACACTAATCATTATAGTTTCCACTGTGTGAATGGGAAGCCAGCGTTCTTCAGGTTTTTCATAGCCATATTTGTCTTCTCCAGGCTCATGAAGAATTGAAATGCAGACATCGCCATTCTTGTCAACTACAAAATAGAACAAGGCATATTTCAGTCATGAACAACACGCTGGCATTTCTTCAGCACACTCATGGAACTGTTCATCTTCATTCCAGCTAGTCTGAAACACGTTAGTGAAGGCATTTTATAAAGAAGGAAAGTAATTAACTATTGCAGAACTTAAACTGTAATAAACAGGGCTTGGTGGAAGTGTGAATGTGCCTGGACTCCTGGCAGAGAGGGCACACTGGGGAGGAAGGATTCAGTCTGTCACCAGCTCTCAAGACTATTTAGACAGGCTTCCACTACAGCTTTTTCTGTTAAGTTCAGCAAACTAGAGAGCTACTTTCTTCCACAGCAACAGCATCAGCCGGATATTACTGGAACATACTGAAATATGATTTAAACTGCTGGAATTAGAAAGTGCCTGACAAGTACTCTGATATTTCCAGAGCTGAAACTGACACAGCATTAAAATATTCCCTGTCCTTTTGATGGGAGCACTGTCTCCTCCCACCTTTCAGCATCTACAGTTTCTGAATTTGAAAAGCATTTCTTCTTTCCAGTAAAACCATCTTCCATTTTATTTTACCTTCCCATCTATCTCCAAAAGTCCACAGGTAAATGAGACATTAAAGATCTCCTTTGGAGGGACTAAACGATTTATTTTCATGCTTCACTAGATGAGGACAACCTTGGGCCTTCTATACTGAACTGCCAAGTCAGTAATAGCAAGATGAAATATTTGAAAGTATAACAAATAGCAGCTATAGAAGTCAAGTTTCTCCTCAGACTAGAATTTTGCACTTAGGAATGAGAAAAAAAATCCCTGAACAGTTACCAAGAATGCAAGAACCTACTCTGAATAGTTTCTAAAATACTTTAATAGTATTTTATGCTCTCAGAGCAGCACTGTTAAAAACGCTGCCATTGTTATTACTTCTCTATTCAGTGAGGATGGCAAAGTAAAAAAAGCAGAGTTTCATATTTTTAACATGAACAGAAATGTATCTATTTGTCTTCACTGCATTTTAGCTCTGAACTGCAAAAAGAAATTGAAACTTTGACATTTCTTACCATTTGGATGCCAGATTTCTGTGATGAATTTCATTTTTGGCGGCCTCAGTGGGTAGTCTTTTGGAAAAGTAAGATGAGCCTTGAAAACACCACCTTCACTGGGGAATCAAAAATATCTTAGTAGAGTTTCTTGTAAGCTTAAGCTGAAGACTGGTACTTACTGATGTATCAAAAGCTCTAAGTTTACACCTCACACAACTTAACATCGTGTTGGTAATTAACAGTACCAACACCTCCATATGCAATGTAAAGAGTTTCTAGATTGAGAAGATCCTTTCACAAGATACTGCCAGTTCCCCAACAATCTTTTTTAGAACTAGGATGATGTTCCAGAGGGGAAAAACCACGGGGAAAAAAAAAAATTTAAAAACTGCCAAGGAATTTACCATCTGGAATCACAACTTGCATTTTTTTCCTCCCAGTACATTTATTAACAGGAAAAAAAGGTATTGCCAATAACTGCCTTTCTCAAATCCAGCCCAACAGACACCCATATTCCTCTGTTAGAGACCTCAGTCCTAATTTTGTGGTTTCAGTTTGCAGCAGTGAGCCCCAGGGAAAAACTGCAGAAAGCTTTGGCTGTGTCTCCAGGATTAAATGTAAAAAGACTTCCAATGCCACCTTTTTAACACTAAACTGAAGGGACCCAGGCATGTCAGTGAGGTGTTCTGCATTAGTTACCCAATCAACTGGAAAACAGTAATAAACAAGACACATCCAGTTTTTATGTGGAGTAACAGGCCAGGAATAGTCCCTTTTGAAAAATGTGAAGCTGTATTAGATGGAAAGGTTTACAGATGGAATACTTTGCTAATGTCAATACTATAACATTTGCCCTGCTACTGTAATTTCTTTTAACTGAAGGTTGTAACAAAATTTGGAATTGCAAAGGCAGAGCTTACAAAGACAAGAACATAAACCTCCAAAGAAGATGGCATGAGATTGCCATCTCACTCCTCAGCAGCCACACAGACAAAAGTATTGGTGTGGAAAGTGCAATTTTTCCCCTGTATTTGTAAAGAAGTAAGAGCCAGTCTCCAAAGCCCACAAGCTACTGAGAAAATAATGTTTTACCACCACTAACCCAAAGGTGTGCAGTTCTACCAAGTGTCTCAAAAAAAAAAAAACCACCCCAAAAAACCAACCAAACAAACAGCCTCAAAAAGCACTACCTTTAAGTTACTTGTCTCTTTGAAGCAGCTGAGGGGATCTGAACCCAGAGCATTCATTTTTCACAAGTTTAAGAAAAGGCAGGCAGTTTCCAAAGAATCCTTCATATCAGGAAAGGTAAGAATTCCAGAAACACTGTTTTAACATCCATAATGTCAATACAAAGGAGAGTTAGATTGCATTTGCTGACAGCACCAAACCAATCAAATCCTTTCTTTCAAACTGAAAAAGTCCTTCTTTCCCTTTTTAAAGCGGCAGATCCTAACCTACTAGGCTGTAGGGCATCCCTGGTCACCCCAATCAACTGCATATAAATACAGCTTTTAAATTGGATATACATTAGAAATCAGGTAATGAAATACAACTGTCAGTTAAGGGAGATCAATGACGCTTTTAGCAATATTACTGATAAAAGGGTTTCTGTCAGAGTAATACACTAAGTCTAAAGTCTTTTCAAGTAAACACAATAAATAAAGTGGGACCAGGAATGAGACTGAAGTTTGAAAATTGGTTAAGTTAAACTATTATGTAAGACTGTCCTTATCAAACAGCCCAGGAAAGAAGGATTCAGTGCAACACTACCCTGAAAAACAGCAACTGGGGACTGAAACAGAAGAGTTTCTTATTTAAAAAGCCTCAAAAAAGCTCAGGGCCTTATCAAAGTGGAGGGAAAAAAACCACAACTGCAACTTTTAACACCTAAAATGATGATCAATTAGAAACACCATTTCTTTACTGACAATGTTTATAAAATGGCCACAAGAATTTAACAGAACTGCTACAAGACTGCTCAGAAAAGGTCAACAGAAACTGGAGAAAACATCTCATGCAAGACATGAGAAGCACAGTGCAGTGAGCTTGAGGGAAAGCCAAGCAATTTGATTACTGGATTTATGTACTTACTCAAAGTCTGCCGACAGATGTACACAACTTCATGCTGCAACTAAAACTGACCTCAAGTAAATGTCACTAGGCTTTTTGTATCAGTAATTTCCCACTGCAATGGCTTAATGAAGAGAACAGAGTTCATCTTCAAGAGTACACTTTAAACTGATCTCTCCTGGGCATAGAACCTTTTCCCTGCAGTAGATGATCACCCTGAAGTACTCCAGGTCACACTTCCATCTCAAACTGAAGCTAATTCTATAGAGTGCTGCAGTTCCCTCCAACTACACCTGGCTTTAATTGAATATTTTCCTACAATCACCAGCATGAAGTTGTAATGGTTTTAACACAGCGCTATCAGCTGAACTACAGCCTCCCAGCAGCAACAGCAAATAGTGGATTTTATCTGCCTTACTTACATGTGAAAGAAACCAGAAGCTGCCTCTAAGTGCACCTATTCTCTCTCTTTTCCATACAAGTACAAAGAGATCAGTGTTGCCTTTTCCCAGGGGAGCAAAGCAGCTTAGAACTTCTACATAGCAAATCCAGCTATTTACAGGTATTTTGCTAGCAACAGAAGAGCATTACCTAATTTAGCACAAGGATTTTGGTTAGCTTTTATTCACTACAAGCAAAGCAGAACTAGTAAATCCGAGTTCACTTAAGTTTCTGCAGAAGTATCAGTACTTACTATAGTGTATCTGGAGGACCAATAATAAGGACTTCCCATCGATAAAGATCATTGTCATCTATTAAGCCCGCTGAAAAGCCTTCCACTGGATTTTTGTTGAGCTCTGTGTGGGGAAAAAGAATTTAAGAGTAACTTTAGGTGTCTACAATATGCATTTGCTGGTTTTGCTCATGTCTCTACACAACCAAAAAACCCTGTGACACTTGGCACTTGTTAATGGACTATGGGCTGGCTGAGTACCCTCAGCTCCCCACCACAAACATTTCTGCCAGAGCTGGGATCGTGTCTGACCCTCAAACTACCCGAGTACACCATGAGCAGAAGGGCCAGAACAATGCCTAGCACTGGGACATGCACAGCTGTGGGACATGCTCTCCTCAACTAGATACCAAGGAGTGTTTAAGTCATTAACAGGCTTTCTAATAATAAAAAAGCTTTACAAGAACTCGAAGGAGACAGCTTAAACTACAGTCTGTTTTTACTTCTAGAAAATGCTAACAGAAGACCAAAGTCATGCTATGTTTTTATTTAAAAGTAACATTCTATTTTGCTGAAATGATTTTTTTTTTTCCCAGAATCTGAAAGCATTTGAGACCTGTGCCAGTGAGTTCTGGAGATAATGATTTACTACATTTTGAACTAGTAGAAGAGAACATAGAAAATAAGCTGCTATGCTGTTCTGGTATGGGGTTGTGTTTTTTTATTTCTTCCTTTTGCTTCATGGTTTTTTCCATCAATACAGCATCCTAAGTGTATAGGCTACTTCATACAGTTACCGCCAGAGAGGGGCTTCTCTGGAAATAGCTACACACAAGACACAGCTAGGTCTAGACTCCACTGAACTTGCTTTCAGCCTGCTCCAGGAAAAAAAAACCTGTAAGATCTGGAATTAAACACTTTGAATGAGTTTTGCCTAAAATCCAGTGGTGAGGGTAGGAAGGGAAGAACATCTACTAACTGACAGCTTCAGGTCAGAAGTTACATTAAATGCCATATTTATGCCAAATTCAAATTCTTCATCCACCATTTTCAACAGTAGTTGCAAAGTCCTGATAGATCTTGGGTACTTAGCATAGGAGAAGGGGGAAAAAAGTTATTCCTTCAACTGGTTACTAATTTCCAGATTAAATTAAGAATGGTAGTTACTGTGAAAAAAACCCTACTTATTTTACAACCTGTCAGACATTATGCAGCCCTCATTGTTCTGTACCACAGCACAGTTTGTCTACACATTCCCATTTTATAAACCAAAAAGCTGTATTTTGTGTTGGTTTCTCAGCATTACACAGACCTAAGTTCAGAGTGCCTTATAATACCCTCATATAGGTACAGAGGAACTTCAAGTGAGAACCTTGTACTTTTCTGGAGAAAAGGCTGCCAGTAAGTCCAAACTGATTTGCCCATAAGTTTGCAATCAGTTGTTGCCAATTAAGTTCTGAACTATTTAAAGCATGCTTGAAAAAGGCAAGAGGAATCAATTCCAGCCCTACACAGGGGATTCTAAGTCCACAGCTCCCATGCTCAGCTCCCATGCTCAGCTCCCATGAAGGACCAAGGTCCTGTAGAGGTAGATAGCAGGAACATCAACTTTGGTCATTGGTAATTTAGTCAGACTTATCCACAAGGATGACTCAATGCTAAAATCCCAAGGAACACATAGGAAGGGGATTTCCTAAGAGCTGTTCAGAGAGGTGTAATCAGGAGGGTGGTCAACCATCCAATCCCCAAGGTGCAGGATAAAGACTTGGCATTGAGTATTGAGCCCAACCATGTTTTTTCCAGACAATGCCTAAAAGAAAAGGCAATGTCACAGGCTCTCTAACCAAGATGCAAACTTCAAACCTAAAAATTACAGCATGGCCACATCTCCTTTAAGAAAATCAGTTTTCTCACTCTGGCATCTGTGAAACCTTATGGAAACAGCTGCACAAGCCTGAGTAACTATTTAATTTTAGCTGAAAGGGCAGACAGTCTAGGTGAGCATCTCACAGTGAGAGAGCTTCACCAATCCCTTACTACCTCCTTAATGCAAACATTCCTTCAGCATGGTATAAGTTCCACCATATTAGTAGTTGAACATAACCTGCTTTTTTCATGCCGGATTGCATTTTAAAAAAATTGCCTATTGCTTGTGAAAAAAGCCATCTCTGCTCAGGACTCTTACATCATCCTTTCAGGTGTTATTAATAATGTAATAAAGAATACCCACCATAGTAACCACAGAAGTCAGAATGCAAATACTAGGTTTGAGTATCTCACCTAAGACTTTCAAACCTTAAGTCTGTGAAACACAAGTCCCATCATTTCTGATTTTCCAGAGAAAAAATGATTTGTGCTGAGTCCTGTGTGAACTGCTGTAACTCAAACTGCTCACATTTACTTTCTTTCTTGTTTCCACATTACTACTGCTCACTGACAAGACTTAAAAGAATACCACCAGAAGTTAAGACTGAAAAAATTCAAAATGTTTCTTTCTACTTAAATATGCCACACTATTTCCAAGGCAAATATACATATTTTCTTCTCTATTTATTAATGTGTGCTATTTCAATTTCTTCCTACATCTCTCTCAGCCTCAAACAACATTATCCCTAAGTAGTTCAAAACATTTTTGTGCATTTATTCCCAAAGAAAGACAGCTCTTACACTCTGGACTCACACCTAGGACTGTGTAGCACCATATTGCAAGAGATCTTGTGATGATTTAAATTGCTGCATGCCAGCTCCTTTAGTGCAGAACATCTGTAAACTGTATGAAAGGGACAATCATTAATGAAAATCTTCGGTTAAAGCAGTTAAAGAAGTTTGCTTAGTGGATGTTGCCTATAAAGCAAATGAGCACATTACTTCTTTTACAGGAGGTGGCATCAGTCTTGGCTTGTGAAAAGGTTATTTTCCTTCCATGACAGCAATACTGAAGCACAGCTCAAACAGCTGCTGATTGCAGAAACACTCTGAGGAAAAACAATTAATATAAGCTTGTACACCTTCTTCACAAGAGGTATGCAAAATTACCAACAGCAATTTAAAAATGAGCTTTTCCATCCAGATTATTTATGCTAAACTAAACAACATGGCTGGTAGGCAGACAAAAAAGGGAGTCTTGGCAAAGTTCTGCACTGAGACATGAAAAGCATCATCCTTGGCTGCTTTACCATGGATAGCCAAGAGCTGCTACTCATTAAAACTTGTCAACACCGAGACCCAAGGTTTGTTTGGCGTTGTTTTTTTCCCTGGATATAGTCAGTGCTGTGCATCAGGATAGTTAACCAGTAGTACCACCTGTCTCTTGCCTCTCTCCCTGCTAGCTGAGCCTCACTCAGTAGTGAAATCCATGTACCAAAATCCCAGAGGAGCAGCAATGGAGGCAGGGCACGAAAGGAACACACACAGAGCGGCTCAGGCGCACAGGGCTGGTGCCAGGACAGTGTCACTGCCCACTGACCAAGTGACACTGACACTGCACCCAGAGCAGGGGACACCTGCTCCCTGTGCCTGTCAGTCCCCACCAACCACAGCACTTAACTGCTTGCAGCCTGAACAGGAGCTTCCCTAGACAAACATGTGGATAAAGCAAAGGATTCAGTTCCCTTCTCCAGGCAGGGACAGGGGAACAAGCTCTTTGTGCAGGTCGTCTGCAAATCCCTGCTGAAGAACTGCCCTACAAGTACTGGAAGAGCAGAGAAGCCAGACACCTATGGAGAACTGGATCCTTCCACATTATTTTTCCAACAGCTTTACTCTGAGATTTCTTGTTTAGCTAAAGATATGCTGTACTTTTTAAACATAAATGAGTACATTAACACATTTCCATCATGTCCATGCCTAACTAAATGCCATTTTCTTGCTACTACTGTATATTACACTCTGTGGTTTAGTATTTCTGACAATATTTTTTGCATTTCTGATTACTTAATATAATAGGAATTTTTCTACCCAGTTAAAAAAACCAACAAAACATTCTTACACTTAGTCTAAAAGCAGTTTCAGGTAGAGTCCTTTGCAGACCAAGCAGCAGCTGACAACCAAAGCAGCACACAGCTGGACAGCTGCCAAGCAGCAACATACTTGGAACAGAATCCAGTGTCTGCTTATAAATTAGACATTCAATTCCTTTAATCCCAGTCCTGAACCTGGGATTAAATCCAATACCTGATTTGGGAGGTGAGGAAGACTAAAGGTCCATAATCCAACAGAGTTGTTTAAATCCAGAACAGACTTTAAAGCCCCATGGCTCCCTTTCCACATGATCTGCCACACAACATACTGCCTGTCCCTTCAGCTCTTACTAAAGCAGAAGAGCTAAGCTACCATTGCCTTAAGCTTGAGCCAACACAGTACCACGGGCTGCGCTTCCAGTTTCAGTGTTTAGTTTACATCAAGCTACTGATGTTCCCACACTCACTGAAACTGCCTTTATATTAGCCAAGAGACTTCACCAATCCCAGAGCAAAACAGCACCAACAAAAATGACTAAGCAGAACAAGCCCCATGGCTCCATGGAGCAGCTATGTACGGCATCCAAACTTTTCAGCCTGACGTCTCACCCAGCCAGCCACTGTGTATGAACACTTTGCAGTATTTTAAGCTACACTGCAGTACAAAGCTTTCAAAAATATGAGCTCCTATATTTTTTTAACAGCAGCCCGTTTATTTAGTTACACAGTGTTTGAGGTTTGTGCAGCCAGTGAATAGAGTACAACACAAAAACAGGACTAAGGAGCCCAAGTCCTGGCTAAGGCTTCTGGATAAACCACACAGGTGGCTTACACAGCTCTCAGAACAAGCAGGCCATATCAGCTGCACCTCAGGCCTGTGTTGTCCTGGTTGCTTTTTGTGAGGCTCAGCACTAGTCCAGAAGCTTCTAACAACCGTTCAGACTGAAAATCCTCATTCTAAACTCTTCTTCTCTGTACCCCACATGGTGACTTCCATATAGTCCTATTACTTCACTGAGGTCAGTTACGATTCCCAAAACTTTGTTGCCTGCAGATCCAGCTGTACATCTCAGATCCTAGAGGACTAGAGCTGAGATTACAATAAAGTAATATGATCTCCCTGTAGAGATGTATTCCCCAAGCTCTCCATATTATCTGCTCTCATCATGTTCTGTCTTGCTCCACAAGCTCATCCAAGAAGTTCAGACAAAACGTGGCACAAAATATGCACACACTCCTGATAGCCACTGTGGGAGTGACAAATAGACAACATTTAAAACGGAACGGATTTAGCCTCTGAAGGACACAAATTACCTTGAAGGGAGACTAAAGTGGTAAAGACAAACCTGTCTTAAGCAGAGATTCTACCAACCATTTCAGTAGCAGCTTTAGACTCTTAACTTTAGCCTGGCAACTAATTTCTGGTGCTCCACACATCACGCCCTCTCATTAAGGGCAGCATTTCAGTCTTCTACAAATCAAATTCTCTAACCTCCGAATTTGTGAAAAGGGTTGCACAAGTAGCATTAACAGGCAAGCTGCATCTCAGTGCAGTGCTCCACACTTTTGTGTACTGCTTCAGTTGCCATCTCCTCAGCTATACCTGTGAGGTCTTTAACGGATTTGTACAGTGAAGCAGACTTTAAAAGGACAGAAGACAAGGTTGGAGATTTCTTGTTTGATTTTTTGTTTCACTCCCAGTCAAATTCCTAGCCATGGCCACAGCTTCGCTTTGCAAACAAGTGGAGAGCAGTGCTATCCCAAAGTTCCTAAAACTGCCAGTACAGGTTTGAGGATTAAAGTACCAGAGAAATTTGAGTAGATAGAAATTGGAATTCTTTTAAGAATAAGGTGTCACATTAATCCCAAAAATTAGGTTCAAAACTGAGTTTCTTGATTCTGTGTATTTTGTAGCTCCATGTTCATAGGGGTCATGGCATACCTGAAGACAGACAATTGGGAGTTCAGGTTAGTTATTTAATGGAAAACTGAGTCTTAACACACCAACCAGGAGCTTGTGGGTCTTTGGTATTGCCTTGGTTCTTACAGAACTCCTCATAATCCCTTAAGCACATGGAGGTAGACACTGTCACCAGCAGACACTGTCAGTATTGTTTTAGATATCTCTCTCAAAGGTCCCAAAACCAGCTCTTTGACAGTCTCAACTAGAGCACAGATACACAGAAACTGATCAAACCTGGTAACCCAGTTTACCCAGCCCATGATCTTTTCCCATGCACCATTTTACCTGAAATCATGACCTATTTTGAGGCATTTCCTTTCTGCAGCACTCTTCATACATGGACTCCTCTGTGCACACACACTCAAACCATTCCTCTTCCAACATCCCATGCTACAGGAGGAAGGTCTATTTCCCTCTCAATGCATTTGCCATTAAGCAAATATCTAAACTCAGTAACTTCAGTAACTGTGGAGCACATTGTGCCTACTAAGCCCACAAACATTCCCTTTCAAAACAAACGTGGTGTTTCAATTACTTTCCTGTCTGAATCACTGGAAATACAGAACATACTCATCTGATGAAAACTTTTGAATTTCACAGTATTGTTTGAAGTTTTGAAACTTATGCTTCCAGAATTAAGGTTCTCAGCACTAAGTTCAGAACATATATTCAAATTAGTATCAGTCATGTAATTTTGAAGAAATCAGTATGAAATGTTTCCTGAAGAGCCCTCTTTGACTAGACTGCTAGAAGCATGTTCTGTATTCCATCAGACCAGAATCCAGCACAGTTACACCACCTGGGTTAAAACGGAGGTTGAGTAAGGTCTGTTAAAAATCACAACAAAACCATTCCCAGGAAGGTCTGAATCTTGAGGGGAAGTGTTATGAGGAAAGGAAGAACAAGGATAGTAAAAAAGAAATTGAATTCTTTTTTCAATTCTGAACCCCACATGTAAAAGGAAGCAATTATGTCACTAGGGAATATTCAGTACTTTGCCCATAGTCAACTGCAGCACAGGGCCATGTTCATCCCTCACACTCAGTGTAACAAATGCCACCTCCACTTTGTCCTCAGTGTTTGATGCCTGCTTCCACTCTTAGGAGTTAAGACAGTATTCAATGGATATTTGCAGCTGTCTGTATTTGAGATGGTCACCCTCAGCAGCAGTCAAGAGATCTTATCAGGATAAGTAGTTTCTGAGACTCCATAATTATCTCAGCCCGAGGCAGGTGTCAGAAACAGGTCAGATGAATCACACTCTGCATGCACTTATTTCTCTCATCTACAAAGGCAACTACAAGTTTCAGATACCTACTGCACACAACTGCTGAAATTTGGCAAGTGAAATTTGGGTGCCATTAAGGTAGCTGAGTTTAGTATGGACAGGAGAACTTAATTAACTTCTTAAAAGCTATTTGCAACTTACCAGCAGGTTAACGCTAAGAAAAAAAACTTCCATCCAAGCATCTTCTGAGCAGTCATACACACATTGATCATGAAACAGCACTGCTGCACAGAGCCAAGAGTTCTAGGATGTGTATGGTTCACAGGCAAGAACAGACACCACTAGAAATCCACTGGAAAGTGGCATGCCTATGCGACAGGGACATGTTAACCTCTGAGGAGCTCATCAGGAGCTTTCCTTGTCATATGCATAAGTTGTTGTGCAAGTCAAGGACAATCTTCCAGCTTGTTTTCTCTCCTGTTTATAATATGAATTACAGGTTTGCATATCCTAACTTGAGCCAAATTATCATTCAGAATCGTTTTAAGACATTCCTTTAAATGACTCCTGACAGCACCATCTTCTAGATCAGCACCAAGTGCCAGCCAGCTAAAAAAACAGCCAGCTTGACCTATGAGGTGTGTGAGGACAGCAGGGAAATAGGTTTCCCTTAACAATCCACACACATAGAGACTGTATGTGAAAATTTTTACAGACGGTTTCTATCAAAAAGTCTTTACTATTATTCCAAACCAGCACAAAAACTGCTAATATTTCTCTCCAGGAGAGCACTTGTTTTTATGGAACGCTATTTCAATTAGATTGCTGTACTTAGTGTTCTTAAAAAGGTCTGGATATCTGATCTCTGCTCCAGCTGATATGCCTTGGACCTGAGACTAGAAAAGAAAAGCAAATATGAATGCTTACACTTGTAGGGTGGCCTAAAGCTCAAGCCTACTAGAGACTGTAAGTGAAAGATCTCACCAGGAGCAGACACTGACAGATATGCACACAGCACAGAAAACTGAAGCACAGAGCAGGTGCAGCTCGGTGATAGCACAGGGCTGCATGAGAAGTGCTGCCCTGATTCCGTTCCCATACACTGCAACAAAAACTGGACAGGAGACCTTCAGGAGTCACAAACCCTTCCTCACCCAAGCCACCTGCTCTCCTTTTTCCAGGCACCCAACTCTGCACACTCATTTTAGTACTTGGTTAGTTCTTGCCTTCAGAACAGCAACCACCTTTCAGTTCAGTTCCACTTCATAAGAACCCCATCTCTATGCTGGGAACAAACTTGTATTTTAGATCAAAACAGAAGTTGATTAAATACACGACAGGAAGAAAATTTAGCAGAATGCCAATTTGAGGCAAAAAAGTTTCATCTACAAAGGTCACTTATTTTCAAACTATTTAGCATAGGGCTTTGTGGGAACTAAAAACCAACTTGTACCAACCACAAAAGGGACTAAGTAATCCTATATTAGTTGAATATACACGCATTGTTCCAAGTCTGTCTTGCATTAAAATGAAATCTCAAAGATAAAAAGGAAAGTCAAGGCAGAATCAGTTATAATTACAACACGTGGTTTCATCTGAAGACCATTCACTCAACTTGATTTATCCCTATCAGTTTCTCTTAAAAAAATGCAAATCAACAAATCCTTAGTTTGCAGTTCTGTGGCAAATAACTACAGTACTGAAGTTGGAATCAGTATCAATCACACAAGGCAAAACACTGTAGTTGGTTTTGGATGATTTAACATCTCCAAATGAAGCTCTTATCAACAAAGCAGGAATTATAATGAAAGTCTTTTCTCAGATGGTATTCATTTTGCTCCTTACTTCAGTGGATCTCCAGCAACATTCTGCCATTCTACTGTTCTCAAACAAAACAGGAATAAATCACTCTACTCCCAGGTTCAGATATGCCCATTCTTTGGTGTAACTTACAATGCCTTGTTTGGGGAGAGAAGAAAAGGAAAGAACTCAGAGTTCATGGTAAATTTGGTTCTTTCCCTGAAAGATTAGTAAGCTGAGATAGGTGGAGCCAAGGCTGTGACTCCTTCATGAGGCAGCTACAGTAAGTTTATGAAGCAGGTTATTGCTTCATCCTGTTCAAGCAATGGGTTGAGTCATCAAGCCCTTCCATTCTGAGATTTAGCTAAACCTCACTTTCCAAAACTGCCAGCACCCTGAAATTTTGCTAGTGGCTGCTGCTATAAATACTCTTTTCTTTGAAGATGCAGAGTTCAGATTATTTCTGCAAGAGGAACACTTGGAAAACTAACATGTAGCAGGCAAAGTTAGCCATTAGACCCATTTATCATGTTATTTACAGTGGCAACAGAAATTCAGGCTGCTTGTGCTGTTGTAGTGACTAGAGTCTCAGCAAGGCCTGTGTTTCAGCAATTATATTGCCCATAAAGTCAGCTTGAACAAGATAGCTTTTATAATTCTGTCAGCACAACCTCACAAGAAACAGGATTATCTCACCTGCTGTAAGAGGGCCCTACACTGCCAGGGGGATTGAGTGCTACACACATGCTGTACCTAAGCACCCCAAAAAGCAACAGACAAGAAAGACTGATGGTTATCTAAAAACATGAAAGAGTTTTTTTAAAAAAATATGCTGGGAGGTTTATAATTTCAGGACAACTTAACACGCTACTAAGTCTGACACGTGCAGGACCTTGGAGTCTTAATTATTTGGGAGAATAAAGAATATTACTGTCCATATGAACGCACCTTCCCAATGGAGATAACATGCAATCTAGCACCAAATTAATACTTCACATCAGTGCCACTCAAATGACTATTTTATAGACAAACTTACTGTAAGCCAGTACTCAACTGTAAACAAAGGTTTCTTATACACCAGCCACCCCAGAGCTATGCATCAGCTTTGATGTATAAAGTCATCTTCACTCGACAATTCCCTCTCCATTCACTGCTCAAACAGATTTTTTAAAAAGTCCTGTCTAATTGCCAAACATTCAACCAGCTCAACATTATATGAAAAGATTCTTCCACAGAAGAAAGTAAAAACCGTTGAAGTGTCACATTAAGTATTTAATACAGTTTTCCTACTTGTTAATTTGCAGTTAGACATTTCTGCTTTGTAATAGAAGCTGTATACACTTTAAACTGAAATAATGCCATGTTTCTCAAGTTTAAGCAAAGCGTTAGTGTGTTTTTTTCTGTATCCTAAGTTGGAGATTATTTACAGCCCAGCACAACTTCAGCCAACAAAGGTATGGTTATTCCCATTTCCAGTGCTCCATGTTTATGTTAAAGAGAACTCGCACTTCTAGTTCCACTGTGCACTACTGATTTAACTGCGTCCTCCCTTCGTGATTTTGCTGGTTGAACTAGACAAGTCTGTCTACTCTAAAGTCTTTGTGTCAGCAAGAATTTGGCAGAAAGATGAAATAAAAGTATTCAGAGAAATACCTCAGTCTGTAAAACCCTTGGGCTTGACAGCTCTGGAGACTGGAAGAGAAGCTTTACACCCTCTTGTCTCCATCTCTTTTTAAAGAGCATGAAGTTTTAGGGTTGTAAAAAGAACAGCTTATCCTCCCCCCAGTTCCCCTGGGGGTTGAACTCTGCTAACCCAGTGCTACACCTATCTACAAACTTGCTGTAGACTTTTTTTTTGGCATTCAGAGGCACTTTTTTTCCTTTTAGTTTTTCCTGCACATTGCCTGCAAGAAATGGAGAGGTCATGGCTTCTATTTCACATTATTCACTAACCCACAAAATGCCCCTCTCCTTACAAAAAAAGAAAAAAACCAAAAATGTTTGAATTTTAAGGTATTTCCAGAAGCTGCTTCAGCTTACAACTAAGTTGATTTGAGAGGGAACAGCATTTAGTTTTACAGATATCCATAGATACCTGGTCCTCCAGCTCTAGTTAGACTACCCTTTTAAAATGGCTTTGATATTAAGGAGATCCCCACTCAGCACTTCCTTAAAAGTTAAAATAAAAAAAGCCCAAACAAACCAAAAACCCAAAACCATTAAAACTACCCCAAAGTTCTTACTACCTTGAATTGTTCTTGTGCCTAAAAGGGGCAAGCACATGTCAAAATAAAAACAGCTACTACACACTAAGACCCTGAGGATCCAGGTCAGTATTTCATTAACAAAGGCACTGTGAAGCCACAGAATTTTGGAGATTAAAAAAACAACCCACATCTAACTTGAAGTTATATTTTGTGACTGTCATTGAACGTCCCTTCTCTCACAGCATTATCAGTATCCAGAACATGCCACTGAAGTGCACAAGCATGTTGTACATATGGTGCTGCAGCACCAGCTCCCTGCTCAAGTTACAAGCCAGCTTGCTCTAGAAAAAAAAAAAAAAAAAAGAGTCTGTCTTCATACGCTTACTGGAGCAACTTCAGGTTATGTTCTCAAGTTTTGCTCTGTTTGATAAGACCCATTGTTTTACATCTTACTGACAACCAGCAGCCTCACCACTTGACCTATACTTTGACAAAGTACTCAGGAATTAAAACAGCTCGTTAAAGTACTCCATGCCAGACACCTCCTTTCCCCATAATTAAGAACCAAAGCATACAGGGGACCAAAGAGGTAGCCACTCTGAGAACCATTGTTCTACAGTCCTCCTGCCATTGTTTTTTCTTCTTGGCATTGAAGAGATATCCAGGGTCCCACCATTAAAGAATTTTTATACTCCTCAACTGCTCCACCATTACACAGGTTTCAGATTCTTGCTTCAGCCTCCCTCTATTTCTGGATGTCTTGCTCAAAGTCTCACAGCTTCAACTTCAGATCTCTTGTGATTATTGAAGCACACTGAATGATCTAAAGCACTTTAAACTAGTTTAGATACATAACATATCAACTGTTTACTGTCCTCCAAAACCCAACCACCAGGTACAGCCCCACGACTCACCACACTTAAGACAGCCAAAAACTGCACGGAGCAGAGCGACTGAATATCAGACCCACCAGGGCAAATACCACCACCGTGTTGATTTTTAGTTTGAGGTAGAAAAAGCAGTGTGGGTATAAACAAAGGGACACACTGGAGCAGCTGAGACTTGGAAGAAGACAGCAGTAGGGAAGGACGATAATGAAGCTCAATCTCTGCACTGCAACTTGAAGCAGCCTGACACCAGAAAAACCAGTGTCAGTCCAGTGCCAGCTCAGTTCAGATGTCACTTAAAAAATAGTTTCTTCCAAACACGATAACTTTCCCAGGTCAGTTATGCCAGACAGGACTTTTGAAGAGTTCAAGACTATTCTTCAATGCTCAACACACTTCATGCACACTCCAAGACACTTTTAATATTATTTCAATTTCTTTTAGTTCATGTAAAGGGATACCAAAGGTGTTGATTTTACTTAAATCACAAAATCCCCACAAGCAATGGTTGCAGTTCAATCAGTTATAGGGGCAGCTGGACAAGCTCACCAGTTTTTACCAGTACACCTGAAGCCTTCAGAAAATAGTGAGCAGAAAGTTAAACAGAAGTTAAGCCCTCGATCTAGTAAGTCTACAACTCTACTTACATATCCAACCAATCTGTGCTTACACAAGGTCTTATGACCTCACAAGGCAACAAAAAACACACCACAGAAGCTGAATACTTATTATCAGGAGACTTCAGCTTTATGTCCAACTTTCTTTCGCGAAGCACAACTAGCAGATTAAAAGAGAAATTCCAGACAGCTGAACAACTTTTCTAGGTTACCAAACGCTTGTTTTTATCAAGTTAGGTAGCAAGTTATTGTTTTCCCTTAAGGGATCATACACAGGAGAGAGCTTTGCGTCACATCCAGTCTGGAGCTCCTGCAGTAAGCCCACACCGAGGCGTTACTAGCTTATCTGACCGTGCAGACACCTCCCTGAGTGTCACGAATAACTTCAGCGGTTACCAGGGCATTAACAGGTGCATGTCGATGGTCGATGGTAAGGCCACAGTATGAGATTTTTAGCCACGGTTATGAATTTTTTTTTTTTTTAAAGAGCGTCACCTTAAAGGAGTAAAACATTCTGTGCTAGTAGTTAACGATACTGAAGTTTCTCAAACCGATCATCAACGAAAACCCGAAAACAGTGCTGGAGATGC
Source organism: Entomyzon cyanotis (assembly GCA_024500445.1). NCBI lineage: Eukaryota > Metazoa > Chordata > Aves > Passeriformes > Meliphagidae > Entomyzon > Entomyzon cyanotis. The sequence goes on from JAKEPQ010000746.1 coordinate 1,293,175, forward strand.
ACAAATACACCATCCGGCTCGCTATACCCGGTTATGCAACCTCATCTCCTCACTGCTAACAATGCCGCTTTCCACCCTTAGGCTTTCAACGACATTAAGTGAAGTCTCGGGCCAAAATCCTGCTCCGGGAATTCCCGTGCCACTCAGTGACCCTGTCCCTTTTGTACGGCTACTCGGCCAACTCCAGCCAGCGCTGGAATTGCCCGAGTTTAGGTACACCTAGCACACATTTCCTTATCTGGCTACGGAGCGATTTTTACGTAAGGCACAAAAAAGGCGACCCGATTCTCCCAAGGTGCCGAGCGGAGCCGTGCGCTTCCTCGAGCGGATCGCCGTATCCCGGCCCAGCAGGCAGAGGATGCGGCGAACATGTGCGAGTGGGGGAGGGAGAAGGGAGCGCAGCCGGCTCGTTTCCCTTTAAGTGTGGCCGCGCACACATGGAGCCGCATTGTGCGGCCCCGCGCATGCGGGTCCCCTCGGCGGGGCCGGGCCGGGCCAGCTCGGCCGCCCGCCCGCCCGGGGACAAAGGGAGGGGGCGCGGCGACACCGAGCCGGGCTGACACCCCGCTCCCCTCCGCCGCCGGCCCGAGCCCGGCGCCCCGGCCCTCTCCGTCCCCCCGGCCCGGTGCCCAACTCCTCCTCCCCCGCAGCCGTCCCGCCCTCTCGCCCCCGGCGGACCCCGCCGCCCCTCCCCGCGGGTCTCCCCGCAGCGCTCCCACCCGCCCCCCGTACTGCCCGGTCCGCTCCCCCCGCCGGTGCCTGCGGAGCCCCCGGCGCTTCTCCCGACAACAAAGGGGGCAGCGGCCTCCCCCTCCCGGGCACGGGAGGTGAGGGGGAGCCGCGGAGGGGAGGCGGGACGAAGGCACCGCAGGTCCCCGCGGGAAGGGGTGCTAGTGCGGGGAGTCAGCCTGGGCCCGGAGTGCCTCGGCCGGGGCTGTGGGAACAATCCTCCTTCCTCCACATCTTCTCGGCGCCTCGCAGACACCCCCAGCTATCACCCCACACGCATCCCCCGCGCTGCGGGACGAGCTCCGGCTCGCTTCTCCTCCCCGCCCCAGGGAGACGGGGCCGCTAAGGAAAGGGACGAAGAGTCCTCCAGGCCGGGCACAGGGCCGGGGGGGCCCGACGAGCGCGGCCAGTGCCACCCCATGCTCCCCCGGCGGGACGGGGGCAGCCGAGGAGACGCTCCCCCGCCGTGCCGGCCCCGGTCCCCTCCCCCCGGCTCCCCTGGCAGCGATCGCCGGCCGGGCTCCCCCTCCCCCGCTCGGCCTAGTTCCCTCGGCTCCCGGCTGGGCACAGCGCGGCGAGGGGGGGGCCGTAATCTCCCCTTCCCCCTCACACACACACGCACTCCCGCCCGCCCCCTCCCCGAGCCGGCGCCCCTTCCTTCCCCCGCCGTGGGCCGCGGCCCCTCCGAGGCCGCCCGGCCGCTGCTCCCCCGCGGCGGATCGCCCGCCGCCCTCCCTGCCTCCCTCCGCCGCCGGCCCGGGTACCTGCTAGTTGTCTCCGCAGTAGCAAGGCGGACTGGAGCTCCGTCATTCTCCCCCGCTCTGCCCGGGGAGGGAGTCCCAGCGGCGGCGGGGACGGCGCGGCTCCTGGCTCTGCGAGAGGCGGCGGCGAGCGTCCCTCAGCCCGTCCGCTCCGCGCCCGCCGGGGGTCTGGCTCGGCGCCGGCCGCCACAGCACGCAGGGTCCCGGGCAGGGCAGAGCGGCCGTGGCTCCGAGCCGCCCTCCGCCTCCTGCTCCGAGCCCTCAGCGCCGCCACCTCCCGCTCCCCCCGCCAGGAATTTCACCGCACTCGGGGCCGCGCAGGCGCACCCGGGCCGGTCGCCGGCCCTTCCGCGCCGCCATCTTGAGAGCGGCTGAGGGGCGGGGAGGCGGGAGCAGTGCTGTCCGCCATGTTGGGAAGGTCTCTGCCTCCCCTCCGAGTCAAGCCCGAGTTAGCGGGGAGGAAGGGAGAGGATTCCCCTTCGTGAGGGGAATCTCCTCACCCAGGGCATTTAGGGCCATTAATAAAGCAAAGGTTTTCCCTCAGCTGGAGGTAACTTTACGTGAACGTGGCAGAGCATTGGGACAGACTTGTGCAGGGAGGGCGCGGAGTGTCCCTCTGAGGAGAAATCCCAAACCTGCCTGGGCCTCCCTGTGTCACCTGCTGCAGTGACCGTGCTGTGGCAGGGCGAGACACCGGGTGATCTCCAGAGAGCCCTTCCAACTCCAACCATCCTGGGATCTGCAAATGCCCTCATGAAGGACATCATTAGGAAGAAATTCTTCTCTGTGAGGGCGGTGATGCTCTGGCACAGGGTGCCCAGAGAAGCTGTGGCTGCCCCATCCCTGGCAGTGTCCGAGGCCAGGCTGGACAGGGCTTGGAGCAACCTGGGACAGTGGAAGGTGTCCCTGCCAGGGCAGGGGGGAACGACGTTCTGCTGAGGGACAGCAGCCTCTGGGACACACCTGCCCTCATCGCCAGGCTGTGCAGCACTGTGGATGCAGGGAGTAAGTAACAACAGTACAGATTGTCTGTGTGCTCATGTGTTGACTGAAAAATATACTGTGATAAATAGGTGTGTGCAACTCTACAATAAAACATAGGCGCTGCTCTGCTCCTCTGTCATAGGCTTTAATCATTTCATTGGGTTCCCTAATTTTACATTTCAGTTCTCAGGTAAATGCAGTTTCTGGCTAATTGGATGAACCATTATGACCAGTGACAGAAAGCAGGAAACTCCCTGCTCTATTGCAGAAAGAAATTACTACAAAGGGATTTATCCTGTGTCAGTTTGCCAAAATGTCCAAATGCTTTATAAAAAGAAAAATTTTACATTTATTTTTTCTACTACAAGGGCTTTATTTTGTGAATACCAAACTTGGCTTGCAACAAAAAGGAAAGAGAATGAGCAATGGTAACATCATTTCCTGTGCTCCAATTTGGAAGGCCCAGTATAGTCTGAGAGTTTCATTACTGTACTAGTACAATTAATCAGAATACTATTCCCAGATATTCTTGCAGTTCTGATTAAATCTGTATCCTTTTCAATGATTAAACGGGGATGACAGAAGACATCTCATAGTGTGTGATACCATTACTGAAATTCATCTCATAAGGGTGTTCTTAGCCAAAGAAAGGCTTTGTGGAAGCTTTTCTCTTTTGTAGGTTGACTCTAATTCCTAAATGTATTTTTTATTTGTATTTTGTATTGCTCCAGTCAGGTTCACTCAATCCTAAAAAACAATCTATTCATTTAAACATAGGAGGCTATCATGTGCAAGTGCATTTTGTAAACTTATTATGCTAAGAGACAGTCACCCAGATTGGAATTCAGGCGTGTTGATGGGAAGTGACACTATTGTGGATGGTATTTCTCTTTCAGGAATAAAAAGTAGGCTTTGTTCACAATGTCAGTTAAGCCAGCACTAAATTCACTCACTCAACTTTCTGTACCTGATGTCAGTTCAGGCATGAGTACACTTTCTGACAGGTCTATTAATAGAGGACCTAACTACAGCACTGAAGACTGAAAGGTTATATGAAACAACTGTATTTCTATTACATTCTGTTAATCAAAATCATTCTGAACTGTTCACCATTAGGTCACTCTGTGGCAATTATCTGACTTAAGAAAGGAAGTTTTTTGTGGTCTCCTATACTTTGTGTATGATTTGCCTTGTAAGGAACATAGGAGACCGTAGGTTGGGAAAGAAAGGATTCCGTTTATGCTGGCACGAATGACCTAGGTTCCTTTATTCTGGCAATAGATTCAACCCTAGTTTATAAAGGTAGTATGTTTCATTATGGGAAACATTGGCAGGTTGCAGTCCTCTAACCCTGCTCTGTGAAATCACCTTGTGTGCAGCTGCAAAATGTCCAACATGGCCACGGTGCTGAGGGCACGTGTGTGACTCAGGCATAAACTAGTTTAGTGTTTCCTTGCAGCAGTAAAGACTCCATGGAATCCCATCATGAAAATGGAGCTGTCATGCCACAGCAGAGGGGAGCTCTGTTGGCTCACATCTCATGTTGCCTGTCCTTAAACACACCAGGCTGTCTGAAAAGAGGGAGAAGCCTTTCCCTGCTAGATGGAGTGATCTTTTGTTCTGTTAATATCTACTTTCTGTATTGCCTATGCACCTTGTCCTAGTGTTTGCTGAGACAACGTGCACCACATTTGAGGAAAAGATCTCAGGACAGGAGAGATTGGTTTTTTGAATTTGTTTTACTGTCCCTGGCATGCAGCCTCTCTGCAGCCTTCTCTCCCATCTCTGCATTGAGTGGAAGGGCAATAAGAATTTAGATTAGTTTCCCTTTTCTGAGACCATTTCTGGTATAATGGCCGTTCAAAACCAACACTCTGACAGCCATTTGCTGTGGTCCTTACTGCATTAATCTTTCCCTTGGCAAGCGTATATTACCATAATAATTCATCTCATGATTAGAATAGGAAATCCTGGCACTTTTTCTGTCACCTTAAAACGGATCAAAGTTTCACATCCAGCATCTTATTTTTCTTGAATATGATGTCTTTCGTTTGACATTCTCCCCAATTCCTCCTTCACGACACAAATCATAGATTACAGTAGTAGATAGTTTCTGTTCTGTAGAGTCTTCCAGCTGGATTCACACTGTTAACATCATCTGCTCCTCTACTTCAGCTCCTTGGCAAACTCAAAAAGCTGGTGGTAAGATAGACACAGCTCACTGTAACATGTTCTGCAAGGTTCCTCTAATTTTACAAGTTAGAGCCAGTGAAGAGACATTTTAAATGGTAGCATTGTGAAGGATCAGTTTTAAGGCTTAAAAACAGTTCCTGTTAGGCAAAAAGGGACCATTTACATGTCTTTTATAGCATTCTCAGGCTTGGGTTTCTTGCAGTTTATGTCTAGCAAACAGTAAAGGCTAAGTGTTTTAAGGGTTTATGTTCTGGATTCAAGTTGTCACCAGGAAATAATATCAGTTTGCTGAGCAGTTCTGTGTTCCTGTCTACCCCCTTGCACTTGGTTTTGCTGTGCTTTTATTGATAACGTAAATAGTTTGGTCTAAGAAATCTTTTTTTTGAATAAGCCTTGACTGACTTTACTTGTGAGCAGTAAAATCTAAATTACTTCTTCATATATTGTATGTAGAGGTAACAGTTGGCCATTACCATGGATATGCATCATAAAGAAAAATGCTCTGAAAATACTGTTTCTAGAAGAAGAAGAGAGAAATTGGGAAAAAGGAGATAGCAATTCACTGTATTTTGTGTTTGATTCATGGCTCCTTGCTGGCTTGAATAAGAGCATAACAAGGACTAAAAGCTGTTTTGTTCCCAATGCAGTGTGACCTATAAATAAAGCAGGGACTAAACCTGGGCTGAACACATCAGTCTGGCCTCAAGTATTTGTGCTGAGTTCAAGGCTACTCCTACAGAACAGGTTCAAAAGTTTAACTGTTACTCAAATTTTGTCAGGCTCACGTTTCACTGGAAGTGGGTGTGTGTGTGAAGAAGTGTGATTTCCTGGAAGAATTTGGACCAGTGAATCAGTAGCATGGCAAACAGAGAGAAGCCTGGTACAGGAATTGCTGCAGCTGCTACAACACATCTCTTCAGAACCTTCCTCTGTGCAGGGCATGATGAAAATAACCACATTGACTTGTGTTGTAGCACTGCTCAGCTTCTCCAGCTCAGATAAGGGTCCTGCTGGGTTGACACTAATCCCTGATGATCTCCTGTAGAGGTAAGAATCTCCATTCTTCTCTACCAGTCCAAATAGTCAGGGTGGACATGCTTGGCAGTCCACGGTGCTAAATTGTCTTGCCCAAGATACCAGAGCAAGCCCTGGAGCCAGAAATAGGAGCTAGTCCTGACTTACATTCCCTGATAAATGAAACCACAATGACCCTAATGTTCAAACCTCACCATGTGTCTGTCTGTCACTCCTTAATAAATCCAGCAGTATTCCCCCTAGGTCACTGACCACAGATAAAGGCTTTAGTTGTGTCATGAAGTGAGGACAATGACTGCTTGAGCCAGGGAGAGCAGATGTAGATGTAGACTAAGTTGTTCACTGAAGGGTGACACCTAAACAAAGTGTTTTGACCTGACTTTTGGGTAAGATTTCTGGTATGAATCAAGCTTGACAGGAATGGTTGTGGTAAAACAGTCTCTGAAACTGCAGGAAATCTTTATGGATTCTTACGGTGGTATTGATTCAGGCGTTTGGCAGAAAGTTGCTGTTTAAGACCTGGGTAAACCAGAATGACCTTGTTCCAAGCTTTATTTGTATAAGCTTAAACTATTACTTCAACTGATAGCGTTCTCAGCTGGGAAACAGAGACATGCCTAGTCATTAGTGGTAGGAGAGGGTAAAATAACCCCTGAGAGGTGTTCACTTTACACAACACGGGCATAATTTCTTCAGAATTGGATTTCTTCCCTCATTATTAGTAAAAAACCACATCAAAATAAATCTGCAAACAAAAGCAGCAGAAATTAATGATGAAAGACTGTCTTAAATCCAAAGCAGTTATGAGGAGGATTAAACTAAAATGAACATTGCAATTTTCTAACTCATATTTCTAAAGAACTGAGTGTGAGAAATCATTGCTCTGCAACCTGAAAGCCTGATCTAATTGACAATCAGTTTAATATACCTGATGGAAAGCAGTCATGAGATCCACTGCTGTGTCAGTGTTCAATCCTTGGAACAAACACAAGGATGTGAGATATGAGGCAGGTCATAATTTATTTGCCTTTTCTGAAATGCTGGCATGTTACTGGAGGAAAATAAGCATCAGAATTCTTCCTTGAAGAAACAAGGACATGTACTCAAGAATGGTTATTTGTATGTAAATTTGATACCAGGAGTTAAAATAGTGTTTTCACTACTTCCTTTTGCTATTATTGGTTTAAACAAGAGATTTAAATAATTGATTTGTGATTTAAAATGGCAAGCTGGAAATACTAATTTACATAGTTTATTTTACATTTATAAATTTTAATTATTTTCTTAAATAGCAGATTCCATGTGCTTGGCACAATGTTATTTTTTGTCAGTCAGTAGGACTGGAATAGTCATTGATTTAAGATATGTGAACATCTATTCAAACTTCTGATTTTGTTCTTTAATCCATCAAGTGCTATTTTGTGTATTAGATGTTGTGAGTTTTTAACGGATTCTTTCTGTTTAACTACATTTCATGGGATTCAGTTAAAATGCACAAAGGAATCATTAAAAATGAGAGAGGAAAATTTGGTTTTAGCTCCCCCCACTTCCAAGATATTCATACTAGCAGATCTCATCCTCCCACAAGTTAGAGCTAAGCATCCCACACCTCGATTTTGTGCATAGTTTGGAAAAGGGAAAATCAAACTGGCTTCCTTTTTCAGATCCTTGTTTGGTTCCCATCTCTTAATGAACCAAGCATCAAAATGAACTTGTTGAATAAACTCAGATGAAGAAATCACTTTCTTTCTGCACCTGCAGATGAAGCTCTGCTGTAAGGAGCTGCTTCAGCGCTCCATATGCTATTTCCAGCCACTTACTCAGTAACACCCACCAGTTCAGTGTTTTGACTTTCTCTGAAATTTCTGCAGCAAGCCTGAACTACTGGTATATTCTGTACTTTGTGATGCTGGATTTCATGGCGTGTGGGCTGCCCTTATTTCACATTTTATTTTAGATAGGGCTGTTTTTAAAAGTACAGACATACTTGCTTTAAAATAAAGAATTACACTTTAAAAATTGTTTTGCCTTTTAGCTTGGTAAATTCTTTACTTTTGCTCACATTTTATAAAATGTATCCCAAAAATGCACTTTGCAAATTCCCAGTAGATACCACTTACCTCAAATTGTGGCCGGAAATTGTTGATTATGAGGTGTATAAAGTGCTTGGCAGCAAAGTTAATTTTTTCCTGGAACGGTAAACTTGCAGTTCTTTGAGATATGCTCATATTTGTACCTGACACATTCTGGTGTCTTTGCGAGTACAAAATTAGTGCAATGCACAAAAGGGAAGGAAATATGTCTGCAGCCAGGGAGGTATTGGATAGAAATTGCCCAGAAATGAAGGGAGCAGTGGATATAAATGCCAAATCCCTTCATGTGGATGCACTTACAGATGGTATGTGAGGATTAGTCCCCTCAAGGAAGCAAAATAGGTTAAAATAGTGTAAGTCCAGCCATCAATGGGCTATAGTGTTATCATATAATACAATATTTGCCTCTACTGGAAAATTATATAACCACAATTCTTATATTATATGCAGGTAGTGTATTATATGGAACTGAATTTAATTTCAGCAGAAGCCCAAGGAAAAGCTGAGCTGTGGAGCACCAAGCAGGCCTGTCGTGGACAAAAGGGATGAATGGCTCAGAGCTGTGGAGTCTGGTGATCTCAGAGCCATGCTGTGTAGGACTGCTTTGGTTTTCTGTCAGGACTAAGAACTTGTTGGAGGAGGAGAAAAGGGGGAGGGCAAATGGAGGCAGTGAAAACACAGGTGGCTTCAGTTATATTTGGCTTTTTGAACAGATTAATCACTTTGCTGATTTACACTGTCCTTGTTTTGTATGTTTAAATCATTTCTTAAGGAAGCATTTTAATGAACTAAGTCAGAAGATATTCTATTGACATAAGCCTTGTTGGAAGGTAAAGAAAATATTTATTTTTTAATAGTTTGGAAAATTGAGTGATTGCAGTTCTTCCATGACTGCCAGTTAAACTCCTGCAACCATTCTGGACTTTGAAACACAGCTTCTTCTTAGCTTCATTTAACTTCAGGATTTACAATAATAAATGTCATAATGCTTTTTTTTCAAGCAAATGTACCAGCTGAAGTTGATATTAATGCTCTATTATGAAAAGCACCTAAAAAGCTACTTTGAAGTATGGAAAAGAGACTTTGCTGGTTGCTGGCTCATAAGAACAAAGGGATAATAGTTCTTCCACTGGTACTGAACTTGTCTAAAGCAAAAGCAGCATCTAAAATCATGAGAATAAAATTCTTTTATTAGCAGCCTGAGATTCAGTATTCTCATACTTTATCAGAAGTGTGTAAAGTGAGCAAATGCCAGCATGAGTCCAAGCAGAAAAGAAAGAAAAGCTAGAGTTTATTCATATACCTTTTCATTTTATATGGAAGACATTTCAGAACAGGTAAAATTTCTGGTATAAAGAGTGAATGGAAGGACATTGGGAATGAAATTAATAGAAGTTTAATTTTTATCTTTTACATTAATATTGCAAAGTAATTAATAAATTATTCATCTAGTAATTTTATTACTGTGGTTGGAAATTTTGTAAAGAATATTTTATGCAAACCAGAGCTTTAAGAACCAAGTGCTGAAGCCTGTAAACATCTTGTACGTTAGTTAACAAGAATTCTGTTAAGCAGAACTGCATGTTTCAAAATTTTAATGTTTATTGTTTTCTTTCTCCCTTTAAATTATCAATGGTACCATTTGCTTTAGGACTGCAGGCCTGAGGTCCCTTTGCTTTAGCAAAGGAAGTTGGTAGCAGAGCAAGGAGCTCTTCCCAACTCTTTTCTCCCAGGTTACCAACTTCACAATTTTTTGCTCCATGTTCATGAATTATTTTTTAAAATTTTGTTTCATTGAAAGTAGACATTTGACTGGCCAAGATTTTTACATACTTCTTTATCTCTAGTGGATTAAAATCAAACAGAAGATGCCCAGGAAAAGAGTGACTCTGGCCATTTTCTCCATTTATTCTGCTGTTGTTGGACTGGGAGCTGCCCTCTGTCTAAGGTGGGTACTTATCAGTGATAGTATAGATATATTTTAATCCCAATTCCCTATCTAGATTGCATTAGAACTTTAGGAACTTCCAAATACTTGCATAATAACTGTCATAAAAGTCAACATCCTGAGCTTAGTGCTTAAAAATGACCAAGCTTTTCTTTTGTGGCTGGCAGAATTTGCTTCCCAGTGCTATCAATTAAGCATGGCTATAGTGAGCTCATGTACTTAACCTTCCCAAAAGGGTGAATACAGCCTCACTTTGTCTTACTGGAAGCATTGAGAGTGACAGTAAATCTCTTTGTGCAGGACTCTTCTGGGAAGTAAAGACATTCTCAAGACTTAATTAGACTACTTTTAATTTAAATCAATGTTTATTTAAATTTTTAGTTAATGCTAACCTTAACATTCTCTGTAGTGATTTACAACATTGTGTTCTCTCGCAGAATAGTCTTCCCTTTCAGTCTGGAGGTAGTGAGGCTGGAAAGAGAGACCTCATAGGGAAAGGCCTCCATTTTTGTTCTGTTGCTTGTCTGTTTGTCATTACTCATAATAAATTACTCTTACCTGCTTTGCTGTCGCCTTAATTAGGAGGACTCTGGTGCATCAAAGTGAAGACTGCAGTGGTCAAGTAATGGTTCCTGTGGGGATGAATGTTTCACTGTGGTAAAAAGCTCAAAACATAGGTTAAATAGACATTTAATCCCACAGTTTTCTTCCAATATCCAAGCAGATGTCACAGCCTTTTTCTGTTATAATTGTGTCAGAAGCATCCAGAACCCCAAAATGCAAGAAATTCACTTATCAGCTACACCAGTAAAAATAAGCTTGAGCTAAAGAAATGGTAAAGGCCAAAGCAGATAAACTGTTTAGTGAAATAGTATCTTTGGTGCACAGTAACTATAATTCCTCACTTCTCTTGACCTCCACGAGCTGCTCTGTGCTTGAATAAATCTCAGCTAGAAGAGGAAACTCTGTTCCACCAATGTGCAGCTTCCTCCTTTGTCTGATGTTAATGCAAAATGTTCTCATTTGCAAATAAAGTTTTTTTCTTTTCCTTTTGTTTTCTCAGAGAAGAAGAAGGGAGTAGTTAATAGAATTGGAGTGTGTTCATCTTTTGCTGCTCTGTGATTATGTGCTAGAACTGTAATTTCTTCTGCTATACTTTTAGGGACAGAATTATATGGATCCAACCAAAGAGAATGTTACCTGTGAGATGAGTTATCTAGGTAAGCACCCCAAGAAATTTTCTGGAAAGCTGCAGTTTGTTTCCTAATTTAAAAGATGCAGGAGAAGATTCTGAATTAGCTTCTCTGCCCAACCAAAAGCATGATCTACATTCCAGGAAGTGGGAAGTTATATAGAGCTGATTTGTCACTAATAATGAAAAAGTAGATTTTATAGTTTAGTTTGTTTAAATTTTATTTTCTGCTATCACAATGCTAGATTATGTTCCAGTGAATCCACACTGAGTTTTGTGCTATTAGTCAGGCAACAAGAAAGAAAGAAAGAAAGTGTTTTACATGGAAATTCAGTGTAAGTAGGTAAAAAGGATGTGGTGACTAAAAATGTAGCATTTATTGAAACTCACAGAATGAGAATCTTGCAAGCAGATATTTTCCAATTAAGTATATAGTGGATGAGGTGCTTCAGCTGGTTTTCTTAAAGTTTTTGGCAGTAGTGGATTCATAAAGATTGTTAGTCTGCATGGTTTAGGCCATTGCAACATCTTTGTTCTCCAGGATGGATGCAAAAGACAGAGACTCAAATTAAATAATAGCTCATACATATAGTTCTGACTGCTAAGGTGAAGAAAAGCTGTTGGCAATCTAGTTTTGATTATTCAGGTACTAAATTTCATGCTAAAATATGAAATATTTCCTAACAGCTTTTGAAGTGATTAGAGGTTGCTAGCTGAGTGTTAATCATGCCTAATGTAGCTACAAGCACTACCCAGAGATAGAGCAGATTCAACAAAGTACAGGTGCAGAATTTCTCAAACTTCCCTCAGAAGGAGAGTGCTCAGGCTGCCTCCCTCTCAGCTGGCATGGGCTGTGTATTCCAAGGCAGTAACAGCTTGGCAAATGTGCATCAGTCTGCAGGGCTGAAAGGCAAGAAAAATATACATGTTGGTACATGAGTCATCTCTGGAGTTTTGTAATATGGTCTTCTATGAGAACAGGATCAAGTGTTGGTTCTGTAATAGATCTGGAATTGGAAATCATGCTGCTCTTACACAATTACATTTCTTGAGTTGCCTGCCCTCCTGTCAGGCTGGTCACTGCTTGGTTTAAGCTGTCAAACTGCTGCCCCTGCAGCCCAGGTGTTCAGGTCTCAGTCCAAGTCTATCTTTATGTTTTAGCACTGCAGACTGGGTTCAAACCCAAAGTGAGTTTTTGTGCAGCCTTGGTACGAGACAAACCTTAAACCCCCACAGCCTCTTACCTGAGTCTCTGTCACTCTGCAGCTCTTCTGCAGTCATTATAATTGTCTTTGTATCTCCTTTGGGTGAAATATTTCAAGTAGGTCTGGACATGCATTTATTGAGCTGTCTACCCAAATGATGTTAACTTTCACTTCTCTGATCTTGTCAGACACTAAAATTACTAAGTTTTGCAGAATCCATATTTCAATTATTTGCAGAATCTCATGATTTATGAATTTGCTTCCATCACAACAGGCTTAAAATACATACACCTCAAAATGCAGACCAGTCTTATATGTTCTGCGTTAAATACATGCTTGTCGGTTCTAACCACATTGCAGCAATTAAATATATACTTGCAAATACACACAAGTTTGTATTTTCTTTTGGTCACATTATTTCTTTCTACCTAAAATCAGTATTGTTAGACCTAGTCAAGAATGAATATTATTTTCATATTTAGTTTTTCACAGATTTTTTTGCTGTTTGCTATTGAGTGGCTTAATAAGCTTCTTCTTGTTACATGTATGGAAACGGTTTGGAGTTAATCAGGGTAATAAAATATTTTCAATTTATGTTTTTCTGACATCTTGGTTCACTATTATGTCCCTTCTGATGTAGCTTTCTGGGAAAGCTCTGGCAAACCTCCAAAGCTGTTCACAGATGCAGCAGCATCCACCATTAGAGGAAATTTGGATAAATAAATACATTCAAAGGCGTTTTGTAGTAAATGCTTGGAAATCCTTTCAGGGAACGCTGGAAGCTCTCATATCTCATATAAGCAGTCCTGTCAGGATTCAGGCATGGCACATTTGCTGGCCTGCTGAGGATCAGCCAGCCAGTTTAAGTACTACCAAAAATGTGTGTTCATATGGAAGGTCTCAGTTGCCTCTGTCAGGCTGAGCCATCAAAACAACTTTTGGTACCACAGCCAGATTCTGAATGGTGTAAGAAAATATGTTGCTCTATGTGTGGACTAGAGCCAAACATGAGAATAAAGAGGTTCTGACTTGCTGCTCTCATGAGAGGGTTTAACTGCATGGCACAGCTATGAGATCTCGTGCTGAAATGAACCACCAAGAGAATGGAGCTTCTGAAGGAGCATGACAGGGATAAAAAGCTGCTTTTTATATTGCATGGGCACCTGGCACCCCCAGGGTAAGCTGTGGAGGCAAACTTTGTTCCAAGAAAGGAACTGCCTGACTGGCAGAACAAATACGGAAAAAATTTAATTGGCTATAAAGAAATGAGCTGTGATCTTGCCTAACAAAAGTTGACTTGTATTGTACAGTGGCATTCTGTATGCTCATAATGCAAAACTGGATTGTCACAAAGTTTTGCAGGAAGTTTTTGGTGCAGTGTGGTCTGGATGAACATGAAAATTGTGTTTGGAGAACAGGAGAAGCAGGCAGTTAAGGCAGGGTGGTTATCAAGGAATGATGGCTATAGGAGCTGACAGAAGAAGGCAAAGTCACAGGAGGCCTTTTAAAAACCACTGCAGACTTGTACCCAGCAGTGAAACCCAGAATGGGTGGAAGGAGGTGGCTTGTGACACTGAGGGGAGGGAGAAGGGGAATGTGGAGACAGAGCTGATGGCACCAGTGGCCAGGTAGTACAGCAACAAAAAGCATGGGGTGGAAGTGACATCTGGGAACTTTAATGAAGGGCAAAAAGAGAATCATAAGAAGTGTTTAGAACTGGTGGTTTGATGTTTGTGAGGAACATTTTGTTTAATCTGACTCTGTCCTTGGAAAATTTGGAACTTGGAAATTCTGCCTTATAAAAGTAGAACTGAGTTCTTGCCACAGCAGTTATAGTTAGAAACCTGCTTTTGGCATCTCCAAACATCAGGTCTAGCAGAAAATGTCAGGAGGTGAGAGCAATGTAGGGTGTGCCCGGGAAACTCCGAGGACGCCTGGATCAAGAGACATTAAAACTATCCAAAGTGAGAGTTAAACCCTGATGAGGTTTAACTCCTGCCCCGCGAGGCCTTCCTTACAAGGTCTGCGCTGTGCTGGGCAGCGAGAAAGGAAAATATTCCTGCGAAGTACAGGGAGGGCAGGCGGGAGCGCGCCGGGCTTGGAGCGCCTCCCAGCGGTGTGCCGCGGCACCGCACCGCCCGCCCGAGCTCCGCAAAGGCATTTCAATTAGTGATCTTAATTGCTCTTTCTGATTTTCCTTTGTCTGCGGTTGGGCGCGGAGATAAAACTTGTAATTTCTACAGAATTATGCTGATTCGTTATTGCTTCCAAGCGCTTCCAAAGAACTTTTCGCTGGTTTAATTAAGCACTGGGATGTACGGATAAAGTGACATTCCTCAGAGAACATTCTGTGGTGTATAGCAGGGAAAAAGGGAGATAGAAGAAACAGAAGATAGAATGAAATACTCGTGTTGACCACGTGGAAGCAAAGGAGTCTTTTAGAAAAGGGCCAAGAATAGTAGGGGCTATTTTGTTTCTCAGTTAGTCTACAAGTGTGAAATACAGTTCTTAAGAAAAGCCCAACCGCAGACCCTTGTCTTCATGCATGAGTCATAAACCATAAGCAGTACTCATTCCAGTTAGCTGCCTCACTCTTAAACTCTTAGAGTTTGCTGGTAATTTTCACTTGAAATTTTTTTAAGAGGGTGCAAAAAATAAATTATGTTCTGAAGTTGGTAATCCACAAAATGGCTCAAAAGACGTGACTGAATACTTCTAAAAATGTGAGTGGACAGAAGAATGAAGGTAAATAAAGGTGTCTACATCCACCAAAAGAACAAGAACGCCTTCCTGTGCCCTCTGCTCTTCCCCTTTTGGACCTGTGTTTTGAGGGAGAAAGGGGAAGAAATCCCTTTGCACAATTCAAAACTGTGGGATGTGCACAGTTCCAGCAGCAGGGAGGAAGAGTGTTTTTATTTCCATCTCCTTTTCTCGCTGTAGCATGCTGGGTTGTTGGTTGGTTGGTTTTGTTTCATATTCTCCCCCCACAAAGAACACCAAGCAAACCCCAGCATGTAGTCTGGAGTACTGATTTGACCTAAAAACTCAGGAACTTACTGGGAAGGACTTTGTTCTGGGAGTAGATCTGGCCAGTGCAAAGCAGGTGGATGATAGCAGGGAGCAGGGAATGGTCAGGTGGCAGGACAAGGCCACACAGCCCTGTTTTCAAGGCCAGGGATTGTGTGTGGTGAGAACCTGAGGTGCAGAAAAAGCGAATGACTTGTCTAAAGTTGCACAAAAGGAGGTAAAGGAGGGCTCAAGTAAAAAAAATAGGTACTGGTCTAGCAAATGAGGTTCTTTTTATTTCTTTCCCTTTCTTCTGTAGAAGACTATTTTTAGCTTTAGCAACTCACTGAGAAATTAACAAATATTATTGTTACTCTAGCATTTGTAGTTTCTGTGAGATCACAACTAAAAGTTGTTCACTTTGATTTCTTGGGTGCCCAATGGGTTACTTTGCTTTTGTTTACATTCACTTTTCCTTATCTTCAAGGCCACAGTCTTCAGCACTTTTGCAAAAACACAGCATTGCAGCTTCTTTCTTTTTTAGCTCTTCTGACTGCAAGGGACATTTCATTTCAGTTCTCAGTGGCTGTGCTTCAGTGCCGGAAATGACCAAAGTGATTGAAGTTCCTCCTAGCCCCAGCACATCAATTTGGTGTGAGGAAATGCTTCATCATCCCTGCTGAGTGTCTGCACTGGCAACATGCAACCCCCTTGTGAACATGAAGACACAGGTTTGCTGCTCCAGCCACTGCTTGAGGGACAGAATTACGGAGCTGCTGCAGCAGATGGGACACAGTGTTCATCAGTGTCTGTGTCAAGGAGCAGTCCAGCAAAGAGGGATTGCCTGGTAGTCGCTGTGCTGTGCTTTGGCAATTTAATAAATTTCATGGACTGGTTCATTGTGCCAGGTGAGAGCCTATTTTCCTCTTCTGAAGAAAAAGAAATGTAAGTTCTTAACAGCTCTGCTTACTCTACAAATGTTTCTAAAGTAAGGATATACTTGATGTCTTTTTACTTTTTCTCATTTATCTGCTTTAGCCTTTTTATATTCGTAATGAAACTTCCAGTTATAAATCTGGAAAGACCTAGGAATGATTTATTAGATATTAATAGTTAGTAGAATGCTTATAAATATAATATTCTAAAACGTAAGCAGAATTTAGCATACAGAGCAACTGTGTGCTCTATTTTTGTGTCTGGATTCTACAGAGATTTGACTAAGGAGTTTCTCTCTACTGTCCACAGCAGTTTACAAGACCTTCTTGGCATCTAGTAGATTCTACATGGTTTTCCTTTATTTGAAGAATACTGATGCCATTCCCTCCATTAGAAGTTCAACAACTATGTTATCTTTGTGATAACTTTGTTATCTATGTTAGTTTGCTTAGAGGCTTAAATTCTGTGTGAGCTGCTGGCAATTGTGTGATTTCTGCAATGGAAAGTGGAACATGATTGTGGAAAAAGAGAGACCCACTTCTTTAAGCATCCCCTATGCTAGTTATGACTTGTTGTCTAATTAATAATATCCTTCCTAAAAAGTGATTTTTAAACTATTTTTTTCCCTAGCTGAAAACAATAAGGAGTTGCTTATAGTAAACTGGAGGGAAACCTAAGTGTTTTTTCTTCCATGTAAATTGTGGTCTGTATAAATTCTTCTATTTAGCATCACTCCTAAACATCTACCATGCTTCCAAGGATCTGATTTAGAAAACAGGAGGAAACACTTGTAGTGGGCTTGCTATATTTTGCTTCTGAGTGGCCTGGGAAACAGAAATGTCTTAAAACCTTGAAAAAACTGAAAGGATGGATTATTACATTTGGAATCAATACCTATTACAGTACACAAAGTAATTGTTTTCCTACTTAGATCATTCAGAAATTTGAGACATTCAGTCAGTATCTTTAAAAATGGAGAGTGCTTAGGAGTTTGAGATTTTTTTTTAGTACATTTTAACCACACAAATAAGAGGGAAGGAAGCAAGTAGGAGTGCAGTAGGAGTGCATGCTGAATGACACTGCAAGGCTGTTAGTGAAAAACTTCTGTGTATGAGTTCTGTTGTCAAGTAACTTCCCTTGGAGAAGGGCAGGGGACAGAAGGGGATGAAAATATCTTCAGGGAAGAACTTGGGTGCTGGAAGGGTATCCCCTGGGAAGGGTTAAGTGCAAGAAGCCATTTGGCTCATTCCAGGCTTTGAACTATTCGTGGGCTCCTGTACCTGCTAAGAGCTTAAAATTTTCCCAACGTGCTCTTGTGAGTGAGGTACCTTCAGGGACATGTAAGAATGAAGAGCAGAGGTGGAGATAGTGCCCAGGCCTTTGAAACATCTCCTTTAATTACATTATATGACTAAACCACTTTTCACTTAGTTCTATTACTCCTGGGCCATGGGGGATGACAGTAAGCTGCAGTTTGTATACCACAGCAATGTACTCCTAGAATTCAGTGCCACTGCAGAATTCTTGCAACAGTGCTTTTGAGTTTGGCTGTCCAAATGTATGACCATGTTGTCGATATCAGCCAACAGGAAGGAGAGGAAGGGGAGGTGTGATTATGTGTTTAGAAGTGAACTGGCAGCAGTTACAAAGTTGTGGTTTCCGGGTAGTTTTGCTCACAGGCTTTGACAGAGTTTGCATCACAGAAAACAAGCTCTTCCCCTTAACTGTCTGCTAACTTCAGTTTGATAAAACTAATGATCATGCAGATCTTTCCCCTCTGATCTGTCACCAAGCTGTTCAAATCAATGCTTTGTAATTTGCCAGCAACTGGCAGGTTCAGTTATTTTAGTTATGTGGAGGGGATGACATTTTAATGGTGCTCAGGGTGAATGTTAGCTTGAGATGAAGTTGTGGTTCTGTTCAAGTCTTGTTAGCTGTGATTTGTTCTAAATACTCCATGAGTCCAAACCTGAATTCCTGTAATACAGTATTTCTGTGTTGATTACTGACTGCCAGAAAGTACAGATACAGTTGATTGTCCTGTTTTAATGATGCAAAATGTTTTAATTAAATCACTTGTTTAAACTTTTGAAACCATTAGGAAACCCTAAAATGTAAAATATGTTCAAGTGTCATTGAAAAACAGCTGTAAACCTCTGGAGCTGCTGTTAGGCTGGACCTTGATCTATACTAACTTGAAGTAACATCAGTAAATAGTGAGTGGACTGATGCTGCAGCCATGGGGACTGTAGGAGAACATGGATTTAGCTTTATATTAGCTGAGCACACAATGCTTTTAAGTGGCTGGAGCAGTGTAGGTCATGGCACAACATGTAAAACACTCTGGGGGAGAAGGGGTGCCTCTTGCTGACCTCACCCAGCTCCCTTCTGCTGCAGATAAGCTCCTGTGAGCACAACAGAGAAAATACACAGTTTGTTCTCTTAAGTGGTGGTGATTTCATCCTCTTAACGATGTTATGATTTTATCTATTTTCACAAAACTAAAGTGGCATGAGAAGAAATGCCTTTTTTAATTGATATCTTTCAATACTGGAGTACAGTTAGGCCTTTTCAAAGCAGTATCTTCTCTTTTTAATTGTTGTTCAGCAATGTAAATCAGAAATACAAGATAGGTGAGACGTAAGATCTGCAACCTTGGTATGCTGTAGAGATGAAAATTACCTTTTTGTCTTAACATCCATGAGGTGCCAAAGGTTGTCACTGTTTTGTTCTGCATTGTGTCCATTAAACTTTGAACTCTAAATTGTTCATGTACTTAGGTGCTAATGGTGCAAAAGAAACAGAACAGGTATGGTTGAAACAGAGACTCTTCATAAGACTCTTACAGTGGAAGATCATTAATTTTATCTATAGTGATAAGAATTTTTAATTCTCTGTGCATCTTATTCTTGTGGTAGTGTAATGGCTTACATCTAAACTAGAAATTAAATGTGCTGGAGTTCTTGGCCAGCCCTGGTTTTGAGTTGGCAGTTACAAGAATGAGCAGGGTACTTTGCTGTCACTCAGTGTCTGCCTCTGTTGCAGGGATCCTGTTGGATATACAGAAATACTTTGAGCTTAGTGATGGGAAGACAGGTCTACTGCAAACAGGTAATAAAATCTCCTCAATTCAGACAGTTGACTTTGCCTTTCTCCTCTGAGCTCCTAAAACACAGTCCAGTTACTTACCTCTTCTAGTTCCTCCTTTTATGTGGTATTGCTCACTTCCACTTGTGGGCAAGCTGAATATCATGCAAAACTGAGAGTCAGACTGGAATAGAGTCCTTCAAAGATCCCACAGACAAAATAAAGAAATTCTCTTCATTCAAGAAATACAGAGCTTCAGTAATTTACATGCATCTTGTTTTTGTATAGGTGTTTTGATTCTTTGTTTTTGTATAGGTGTTTTGATTCTGCATTTGTGTTTTTCCAAATATCAATCCCACCCTTAATCCTACAAACTCAGCCTGCTTTTAACCCTGCCCTAAACATAACTTGAGTTTATCTGAGGGGTGAGCAGTACATATGATAAAAATAATTGGACCAATATTGTCTTTGCTCATTGTTGGATTTCCAGTCTTCACCTTGTGTTACATGCTGGCTGCCCCCACCTTTGGGTACCTTGGAGATCGCTACAGCAGGAAAATCATCCTTGGAGCTGGGATTTTCTTCTGGTCTGGTGTCACCTTAGGGAGCTCATTCATCACTGAGTCGGTATGTTGCTTTTTTAGAGGATGCTATGAAAATGACCTGCATACATGTTGAAGGACTTGATAGAGTCCTTCTTAACCACATTTGGAAAAGCATCAGTAACCCCTCATTTCCTGAGCCTCAAGCCTGGACTAAATGTACTCCAAGTGGGGATGCCTTATAGGATGCTGGAATCCAGCCTAGGCAATAGAGAACCCACACATTGTTGTTGCATTTGATAGGATTTTATCTTTGTCCTAAATATTTGTTGTTTATGACCTTACAGTGTGGCAGACTGTTGGGCTAGCATGTGCTCTATGCACCCTATCCTGAGATTCCCTCTGGTTGTCACTCTGAGAAGTCACTGCTGTGCAGAAAGAGAAAGCCCAGCAGTGAAATATGTGGGGAGCAGGTGTCAGTGAAGGGAATACAGACACAGCCAAAAGACAGTTTGATTCTGGTAGATTTGATCCACTAAAATGCCCCTCTTTAACAGTAAGCTTTCTGTCTTGCATGGACTTTTTTTTTTTACTATAATGTGTCTTTTCCCCACAGCATTACAGTATATTTGTTCTTTCACGAGGACTGGTTGGCATTGGCTCTGCCAGTTACTCCACTATAGCACCTACCATCATTGCAGACCTGTTTGAGGAAGGAAAAAGGACCACAGTGTTATCTATCTTCTACATCTTCATTCCAGTGGGAAGGTTAGTTTTCTTGCTAGTGGCCTTTTGAAATTCTGTCTGACCACACCTGCAATTCAATATACCCTAAGCCCCAATCAGATTAATTTTGATGTATATCTGCCCTGGCTTTTGCAAAGGGATTTGTCACTTCCTTAGCAAGTTTGAATAGAGCTGATTAGGTGTATTTCTCTACTTACCTTGAAAAAGTTTGCTTTTTCCCCCCCAACATTTTTAGGGACAATCTAAACTCTGGAAACTCTGGCTTTAAATAAAATACTGAATCAATTCTAAAAGAAATGTGTGCATGAGAGTATGTAATTTATTTCTGTGTTTTGGGAGACAAAAGCTTTTAGATATTTGTTTATTTGACAAATTTTTCAAGAACCCTCCATTCTTTTTTTTTCAAGAAGGTTCTTTTCAAGAACCTCCAGTTCTTCTTCTTTCAAGGAAGAACTGGTACTTCCCTCTCCTCTTTTAGTTAAATTGACATTGTGTCTGAAGAAAAGGAGGAGAAGGGCTTTTCAAGTAGTTTAGAGGCATACTCTGTATAAGAGCAGGCAGCCAAAGCTGGGCCCAGAAGGCAGATTAAAACTAAAGAAATTCCTGCAGGGCATAATTCCTGTGGCTAGCACAGAAAGGAGTAGGTAATAAACTGTTTTATGGGCTGTTTGATCCAGGTTTGCAGTGTCATTCTACAGAATATGTATTCCAGGGGGAACCTGGGACATTACTGTCACTGTCTCAAGTCTGCTCTGAGGAGCTTAGTCTCTCTTTTTAATACTGGCTGGCAAGTAGACCAGCACAGACCATGAGGGTTGTCTTTATCCCTTTGGAAAACTATGACAGAACCTTCAGCGTGCACTGCTTAGCTGGCAAGACATGTCATTTCAGCCATCCAGAATTCATTGGTGCTTACTGAACATTCCTTTCTGTTGCTTGCAGTGGCTGTGGTTATATGCTGGCAGCTAGCATGGCAAAAATCACAGGTGACTGGCATTGGGCATTCAGGGTGAGTCACTCACTTCCATTCAGTGTAACATCAAAATCATCACTGGGGTTTGGATTCTTTGTGTTCATTGCATTAAAGGTGAGCAGTGGAAGGACATTCTACACTCTGACAGGTCAGGAATGTGGTGTTTAGAAGTTTTCCTGCAGGACAAGTGGCAGATTTTTGCCTAGCTCTGTTAGGTGTAGGTGAAATTGCACCACAGCCAGGGCAGGTGCTGATGTTCCTCTTACCTGAGGACACATTTGGAATGGTAGTCACTGTGTCAAGGCATCATCAAACAGAGGAATTTGAAGGTAAAGTGATCATTATTCTGGTAGCACCCATTTTCTGGAATGCTGTTGGGAACAACTTCTATTATTTGAGGGTTGAATACTACAGTACCATTTTCTTTCTTCACATGCATTTCTCTAAAATCAGAGGGAGAAGCAATCCTGTGTATGTGTGATGGGGAGGGAGGATCTGTTCTCTTTCCTCCAAAGTCACCAAAGTCACTATTTTTTTTTACAAAGATGACATAAACCAGCAGACATCTATTTCTGAACATATCTGCAATTTTCTAATATGTGGTTCTAACACAATTTGAATTGCTGTGGAGTTCTCACTATGAGAAAACAGATATCCTTGATCTAACCAACCTCATGTCCACAGGTAACTCCTTGCATGGGAGGTCTGGCACTGCTTCTCCTGATTCTGCTGGTCCCTCACAGGATCCAGAGAAAGACAGCAGCACACAGAGCACTGAGCATCTCTGGCACGATACAAAGAGCACCTGAGAAGCCAGAAGTACACAGAACTGCCAAGACTACTTGGTGTCAAGATGTGGGGTCACTTGCCAAGAAGTAAGTGGTTTGAGCTACAAAGGTTGCCTCTTTTGAGGAGTGACCATTCCGTTATAAGAAATACATCCACTAAATCCCATTCTGCTCCTTTGTGCCACATGCTGTAGGCAAGAGGATGGAAACATCATTAGTAAAAATCTTTCTTCTACTTTTCTACAGGAATGCTATGCAAGAGATCAAAAATGTCTTTGTTTCTTCTATCCTCCCATTTTGAGGAGGGGGCAGAGGGCAAAGTTATGATGGCAGTTTGCTCCTATTTAAATCCAGCTCTACTTTCTACTACTTTTTCCCTTCCCTCTTGCTTTAGCCCGTAGATTAAGCTTGATTGGTAAAAGTGCATAATTTTCAGGTGTAAATTTATCTGTAATTCTTAGTGCCTGAGGCAGTCTTAGTGCCTGAGCCTGTCTTTGGCAGTCTGTGGTATTTGGGAGCCTGCTGTGCACGAGGTCAGAGTTTGTAGTGCCCCAATATGGTTTATAAAGTAATTGTCCATATGTTTTGATGAACTGAGCTGCGGCTGGCAGATGACATCTCCCTTTTAACCACACAAAAATTAAAGACACCACCATCTGACCTGCAGGACGATGTAAAATCCGGACTGGAGCAGGTTCCTCGCTCCTGTGACTCCACAGTCAGCCGGATCAGCCTGGCTGGGGCAGAGGGGAGCTGCAGCCGCTCTGGGAACAGCAGGTGCCGCTGTGCAGCTGCGCCAGACAGACAGCTCCGCGCTGCCCGCAGGCTGTTTGCCCGAGCAGAGCTTTCCGTTTAAAGGCTTGCTGTCCTGGGACCTTGTCTGCCTTTGGAGTGTTCTTCCACAGGATCCAGCGTTTTCTAACTGCCCATTAAATCTGCATCCTCTTTACATCCTGAACAGCAAGTACACTAGAGATCAGTTTAGTTGGATCACGGTTTGTAGGCACTACATCATGAAGTGAATAAAGAAAAAAACTTTCCTGAATCAAAAATGAACCCTTCTGACATTTCAACAACTAGATTATCTACAAAGTTGCTTTCCTACAGAGGTGTTCCAACGTTGTAAATATATATTTTAATTTTCTTTTCCTTTAGCAATTTATTTCCATTTTCTTTTCTTTGGGCAAATGATTTCCAAAGCATAAAGACATACTGTCAAAAAAACATGTGGTTCCACTTTTAATCAAGTCCAAGAGCACTTTGTCTTTAGGAGATGAAGAATTGGGTTAATTTCTTAATAAATTCTCTAGTCTGGTGGTCACCTGATCATTTGCAGCAGTCTTAAGATTTCATATGTCCCTATTGACCTCAAAGGGACTTTTCTCCTGAACTATTAATGACAAAGAGTCCAGCAAAAATTTAATTTTCTCCTAGAATACAGCAGAAAGGAGACAATACAGCTTTCAAAAATGCTTCTCCTTTTGTCTGAAACTTGCTGTGGAGATTGAGAGTCTATTTTTACTCAATCAGGTAGAATTAAGGAGTGCTTCAGCCATTGCAGTTTCACATTTTGGGAGACCCAGACATTACTCTCATTTATACTGGTTACAGAAACAACTTAAAACCTGAGACACTTAGAATTGCCCATAGAACCCTTTCCTTTAGCTCCTAAGCCATTAAGTTCTTGCTCATTCTCTATTGTTGTACTTCTGCTATCAAAATATTCACAGCAATTGTTTTGGCAGAAGTTGGTGAGGAAATTTGCAAGAGACCAGGATTTAACATGAAATCAGTAGGTCATGCCCTTTGCTCTAATTAGTACTTTATTGTTGAATTTCATAATAAAAGCTGATCAGAGTTCAGATATTCAAGGGAGTGGATTTTGATTATAAGATGTCTGAATGCATTGTTTTGCTTGAAATTCTGGGTGTTGCAGGTATGTTTTCTCTTCCTCCTCACGCAACATTCTTTCTAATATCTATAATTTGTTTTCTTTTGCCTTTCAGCTGTAGTTTTGTCTGTTCCACACTGGGTCTGACTGCCATGGCATTTGTCACAGGAGCCCTGGGAATGTGGGTGCCACTGTTTCTGTACAGGGCTCAGGTTGTCCAGGGCATTGTCCCACCGTGCCTCCAAGAATCTTGTAATTCATCTAACAGGTGAGCTGAGACTGTGGCAGCACATCTGGAAACTCTGCACAGTGCTCAGTCACAGCTTCTTTCCAAAGGCAAAGGGAGGATGTGACTGAGCACTTTCTGTGAAGGCAGTGGGGTGTGAATGTTAGACTAAATTGCTTCCAGGTATCTGAGACACTCCCCTTTGTTTGTTTATAATCACTCAGTTAACTGGAAAGATGCTGCCAGCCCTATTTATGTAAAGTGGGAAGAAGCAGTAACGGGAACACTTATGGGGAAAAAGGAGCAGCTTTAGCAAGGAGATTTCAGTTGACAAATGACTGTGCATCCAAAGCTACTTAAATACTCATTTAAGTATATTAAAATCCTATGTTTCAGTAACTTTCTATTACCTTCTTGTTAATCTGGTTTTATAATCCCTGCCATGTTGGCGAGTTCATTGTGGCTCCCAGCTTGAAAAAGCTTGATGATTTTTGATGTAGTTATCATCACATCAAACCAGGATCTTATGGATAGCTGCTAGCAGAGCTCTGCTTACAGAGCATGTCCAGACCAATGAAGATTCATTAGTAGTGTCAAATATTGTATGAGAAGGAGGATTTACACTAGTAGAAGACTTTGAAGCAGTCATAACAGAACTTTTTGTAGATCACTTTCCCCCCCACCTGGGATGAGAAGTTTTTCTTCACAATGTGTTGTCCAGAATACAAATATGTATTCAGTGTTCCTCCTGAGTCTTCATGGCTCCCAGTGAGCATTGGGACTGACTCCCTACCAGGGGCCTCCATACAAGTGTCCCTTTCTGGTTTCAGTCTCTGCTTTTGTAATAGATTTCCAACAACTAAGTGCTCACTACAACATGGCCTTTCCAGGTAAAGACGATTAAAGGGAAAAGCAGCAATCACACCTTGAATGTATCCTCTGCTAATGGGATTCTTCTGTTTTTCTGCAGTGGAATAACCGAGTAAACTCACAAGTGATTTCTGAGTTGTAGCTTAACCAGATGGATTGAAGAGTCATGCCAAAATCCTTCAATGGGAAATGAATTGTCCTTCCATGGATGCCACCAGTGGCACATTACTTATCAATGAACAGTATTGGGAAGGGAGTGAACCCAGGAGTCTGGCTCAGGGTAGGCAGATGAGGGAAACTGAACAGTTTAAGCTGTTTGGCTCTATCTGTTCACACGTGCAGTTTAAATACTTCCTTTGTTAAGCTGAAGGTGTTGGCCTCTAGTTTGTTTTCTAACCCACTTCTGAATTATTATTCCACAGTAGTGTTGTTAGAGCAGACATGGTCTTCAGGGAAGTGAAACAGAGCATCTGATAGTTTAACCTCATGTACTGCTTCTTATAGGATGCTTCAAATATAACCTTGGCAGAAGCTCATTCCAGAAGCAGCATAAGGATGGTTTTGGACTCTTATTCCAAGGGGATGTAAAGAAGCAGAA
This sequence comes from Entomyzon cyanotis, assembly GCA_024500445.1. Taxonomy (NCBI): domain Eukaryota; kingdom Metazoa; phylum Chordata; class Aves; order Passeriformes; family Meliphagidae; genus Entomyzon; species Entomyzon cyanotis. Next base: position 1,318,979 of record JAKEPQ010000746.1, read on the forward strand.
TATAAACTACTATGTCAGACCTGAGGGTGCTGGAGGAACTGAGCTGCACATTACCAGACCTGCCCAGGGATACTTTAAAGCTGTTTTCCCCTCGGGCTGTTTCAGCAGTTTCAGACTTTATTTAAGGATCAGGTCTGTGTCACTTAGACTGCTTGGAAACACAAACTTCCATTTGAGGCACCACAACTGACTCAAGTCTCAACCCTTTCAAGGTAGAAAAATAGGCAGTGTGAAGTTTTTGTTCAGGTCTTTGTGCAGACACTTTCAAACAGATCAGACAGATAAGTGAGCATTCTCAGACCCTAAAAGATCCCATAGGAGCCTTTCCCCAGGACTAGGCTTCTGTACTTTCACACACACCCTGTCAACTGAACTGTGTTTGGATTTAGTTTTGGCCGTTCTCTTTTATTCCAGCTGCAGGTTTATTTCAACTACAGTTTACAATACATGAATATTCTAAACACAATTCCATGAATGCTTCGATCAACTAATGTCACCTTGGAACTTGCCTCTCCTGAGCAAATCTCTGAGATAGTTATCCTGCCTATTGACAATCTATAATGTCACTATCAAGCTATAGTCAGTGATGGATCAGAATCCTGAAGAACTTGCAGGGAGAGAACAAATTTGCTTAAAGTTTATTGTCTTTATAGCAATACCTTTTTTTTCTTGTAGAATTATTGAGGTCTTCTTAACCAGCCAGAAAGAAATGAAGAAGTGGATGTGCTGTAGTTTAAAGGAACAGATCACATCCCAGCTGGTTACTTTGCTTTGCAGTTAGAGAAAGCTCAGGAAAATGTACAGAACTTACCATGTAGCACTCTAAAATATTCAGAAGCACCTGTGCTCAGAATACATTGGTCCTGTCCCTGTTTGCCTTCAGAGAATTACAATGCATTAAATAATCAGTGGCACCAGTGATCTTGTGCAAGAGACTTGCTTTGTCATTGGAGGTTCTCATCTGGGACAGAGACAAAAGCACGTATGGAAGTCCCTTTGGAAGCTGAATCTTCTCAACTATTCAGACATGTTCCTTTAAAACATGAACTTGTGGTTCTGGAAGAACACATTTGCGTTTGCAGACACACAAAGCTGAGTGTTATTGGAAATTCTGCATTCAGAAAATGCTGTGTAGACCTGACAGTATTTACCTATTCAGTATTTGAATTCTTCTGGGAAGTGGTAGGTGTTTCCCATAGTCAGAGAAGTGACTTAGCTGTGCTAACCAGAGGGCTATAATTTAGATGTATATCACTCCACGTGCTAGGATCTCTTCCAAGGCAGCAGATTGTGATACAGAGTTACTCCATCTGTGTTTCAGGGATGACTGAGTAGATTGGTTCACAGGGTAACCAGCATGACTGTGTCCCCTCTAAATCACAGCATGTCCAAGCCAGGTCACACTGAGCAGAGCCCTCCTTGAGGCTGGGTGCATAACACCTGCTCTGTAAATGGGAAAATACCTTCTCCACGGGATACAAAACCACAGCTTCAGCTGAGGCTTGGGATTACATCCATTTAGAAGGAGTGGAAGGCTTACATCAAGTGGAATAAAATTCAACTTCTCCATTAAAGATTCCTCTGAAACTATGGGTACAAGATAACACCATTTATTTCTCCACAGTACAGTCTTACAATGGTGAACTGAATCCTTTGCTTTGTCACCAGCCTAATATTTGGAGGCATCACCATTGGGACAGGAATCTTGGGTGTTATTGCTGGAGCAGAAGCTGCAAGACGATTAAGGAAGATAAACAACAAAGCTGATCCTCTGATCTGTGCCACAAGCATGTTCATTTCTGCCCTGTGCCTCTACATAGCTCTAATGGTGGCCCAGACAAACATCCTTTCCACTTTTGTAAGTGACAATTAGAAAAATGTCTTTTGGCACCCTAGGGAGAACGGGAAGAGGGAGGAGGAGGTGAGGGGTGGCTTTTGCAGAATTCTCTGCAGTCTTCTAGACCATTAAGAGGTTTCAGTGACTTGTGACAAGTTATCCAGGTAAGCTCTGGGCTCTGATGTTCCCCTAGCTGAGGTCCTTGGTCCAATATAAAGGGTAGACAGAGCCCAAAAATTCGGCCTCAGGACCTGCAGAGTGCCCACACTGAAGGACAGAATAGTAAATATGCATTTAGCTGCATGAAACTTGTCCCTTATGCAAATTGTAGTTAAAGCAAGTCTCAATCTGATGTTAATTTTTAATGCTTTGTGGCTAATTTAGTATTCTTATTTATTTTTGCTCTCTGAATACTTAGATTGGTGTAGTTGAGACTGCACAATACACACAGTTCTTGCTAAGAATAATTTAGCCCTCACCTTCAAAGTCTGAGATCACTAGTTGATCTTCAAAGTCAAGCTTTTGGCAATGCAAACTGAAGTATAAATCACTTAAATTCTGTTCTCAATAAAGAGAAAAACAGAAACTTACTAGGAATGATGAAAAATCCCTGTAAGAGGGAATTGAATATAAACCTTATTTCAACTATAATCTGGTAGCAGCTGAGGAAAGATTCCTGTGCTTTTTTCCTGTGACTGAACAGCCAAAATCACCATGATTAACATAAATAAAAGGATCCAAGTAAAGTTAATTACAGTAATCAACAGTTCTCTGCAAAAGGGCACTTTTGCTGGTTTTTTGCTTCTAAGAATAACACTTGCTCAAAGAGGTTTCCTTCTGACTCCTCAGGAATGTGCATTCCTGTGGAAAAACACCTTTACACCAAGAGAAAACACAAGTGGATTTGTCTGAGTGTGTATAAACAAAGCAAAATATGAAATTGAAGATTATTTTTGGATCCAAGAGTGGGGATCCAAGTGCCCAGGAGAATTAGCCACTTTCTTTTTCTGCTTCTCAGATTCCCACATAGCTCCACTCTGAGTGTGTTCCTCTGGGGGTTTTTTGTCATTAAAGGCAGAGAACAACAGTTTAATTTGCCACTCTGTGTTAGATGAGGGAATCAATATATTGGGTTGGAACTACCAAAATACCTTTTATTAGAATCACAGAATCATCAAATCAGAGGTTTGGGCTGGAAGGGACCTAAAAGCTCATCCAGTTCCACCCCTCTGCCGTGGGTAAGGACACATTTTACTATCCCAGGTTGCTCCTGTCCACCCTGGCCTTGAACACATCAGATCGCGGGGGGGGGGGACCCAAAAAAAGAAAAAGAGAAGAGGAGGATTTTTTTTTGCCCCCCCCCCAATAAAAACAAAAAATTTTTTTTTTTTAATATAAAAAAATCCGACCAGGACTGGGGCAGCCACAGCTTCTCTGGGCAACCTGTGCCAACCACCCTCACAGGGAAGAACTTCTTCCTAATATCTAATCTAAAGTGTTGTGAAGGAAAAGATATCTGGATAATGGTCTATACTAAGTATCTCAGTGCTTCAAGGAACTTTTTCTCCAAACTGGTTTGGAGAAGAAAACAAGTGAACAGAACAGACAAGAACCACAGAGAAAGGATGGATATCCTAGGTCTATTATCTATGTGTATTACCTATAGGATATCTATAGATATTCTAGGTATACTAGGTCTAGTTCTCCTTAGGAGAATGTAAGCCACCCTCTGAAAACATCTGACAGTTTGTCACTGTGCCTTTCCTAGACTCTGTTTTCACCAAGCAGGGACAACATCTTGACCTGACTGCTTTCTTCTGTTTTTCAGATTTTTATTGCATTTGGAGAACTGTTTTTGTCTGTAAATTGGGCTGTGGTGACAGACATACTGCTGGTAAGTGCTTGTGAAGCTGTTTCCTTATTTCAAGTTTTTTCTCTACATAATTTTGTTCCTAAGTCTGCATCTTGGTGGCTTCCTGGGGAGGGATGAATGAACTCCTACTAAGAATCCTCTTGTTGGTATCACTGCCACAAGGTACTGCTGGGCAAGGACGCCAGTGTCAATAAGGTGGTGCAGTAGTGCAAGTTATTATAATCCCAGGAAGACGTCCTGATTTGGATGGAACTCATGCATGTGGGACTCTCTAGTCCCATAGATATTCTATGGAAAATGAAAGCTTTTGGGAAAGCTGCTACAATGCTGCCTGTAGCCAGAGTAGTTTGGGTTTGTGTACAGCTCTGTGTTGTTATCAGATGGCTGCCAGAAAATAGCCTGCACCAGAAACAGGTCTATAATCAGGTTTTCTACCTGCATTCCAGAGGTTTGAAAGGATGATCCAAATGAGGCAGAGTCGACAGTCCATGAACTGTTAGCAAGTTCCCTTAGTGCTTGCTGCATACAGTGCAGATGAATTCCAGCACTTGCAAGTCCAATTCATAAGTGGGGCTGCACTGCCAAAGCATCAGGCCAGCAGGGATGCTTAAGGGGCTCTTGGGGATTCCAGGACTGACACCACAAGCCTGGGGAATAGCAGTGCATGATTAAATTTGGATTCTGTCATCAGTAATTTCTCTAGAAAGGAGGGGTGTGAAAAGCACACATCTTGTCACACAGTTTGTCTAGGCTCCAATGAGCAGTTCCTTCTTTTTATCATTTCAAAGGATTTTGGAGTTAGTAATTTTACTTGAGTTTTTACTCTGAAGAAAAATTTGGCAACCTTTCATTTATGTTGTAGTTGCACAATCATTAATAGATGTCTCTGTAAACCCTGGGACTAATACTGTGATCAGTAATATGAGGGACCCAAACTCTCTTCTTTGGGATCCCTGTGCTGAAAAACTGTGGATGTGATGGTAACCCAAATATTTCAAGGAGGAAGCTCCGTGAGAGACAGGAACTGTTCAGATAAGTGAGGTACAGGCACAATGCTGCTGCAGTTGGCACTGAAAGTGGGGAAATCATGTAAAGCCATCAGGACAGGTGAGAGAAGGCACAAAGTTAAAGGACAGCAGGACAGAGATCTTTGACTGTTTATTCCCAAGCAAGAGTCAGGTGAGCATTTCCCATTTTATGTAACAGTGTTTCATTCTAAGGGAACTGAAACCTATTTGCAGATTGCTCCTGCAAACTCTGTGGTCATAATAAATCTTTCATTTAAGAAGCACAGTGAGTGCATTCATGTGTAGTGCAACATGCAGTGATGCACAATACAAGTTCACAAGAGGGACAGTAAAAAACTTGCAGCCTGTGGCTCCAGTGGAACACAGGTCACCCTCCCTTGCTACCACAGGAACTGGAAGCTACCCCTGAGGTCGCTGCCACTGTAGCCTGAGTTGCTCAGATATACAACTTGCTTGGTGTCTCTACCAGCTAACTAAACCCAAGCAGTGGACAAGCTGAGCACAGATAAAAGTATCCCTATTACAGTGTAGTGTGTAAAAGGATGAGAAAGTGTATTGCCAAAGGCTGAGCACTGTCAAGTGACTGAAGGGCCCAGCTGTGAAGCACTACAGAGCTTTCCTCCCACTGCCTGACCTTGCCTCGACATGAATCTGTTTATCTTTGTATTTCGTAGCTGAAGAGCCTTTTTTTACATTCAGATTGAGATGAAGGAATGGAACTACTTACATTTCATGGGTCTTCAGCAAAGTCCTGCTGACACTGACTGTGCATTATGTTCTCTTTCACGGTGCTGCTCTCTACATGTCAGTTTTCTGCAGTCTGGAATTTAAATAAAATAGTAAATAATGTAGTCAGCATTAGTGAATTTGCTGTTTGCTTAAAATCTCAGCCAGCAGCCAAGAGGATTTTGATTCTTATTTGACTCTCACAGAATGCTCAGAAACACTTATTCTAGGAGAAAAGAGCTGAAGCCTTGCAGCAGTGAACAGGTGCAGAAGAACTATCACTGGTCTAGACTGACATTTTTAATTAGCTCCAATTTCAGTTTGATATAATTGGGGTTTTTTGCACCAGAACCGAGTATTAATACCATTGCCATTCTTTTTACATCAGTTGAGGCACCAGCTTTTTAAAATTTCTCAATTTACTTTTCTTTGAACTCCTACATCTGCATTTTAACTCTGTCCTCTGTCTCTGTTAAAGAGGAAGGTAACATCACTGAGTTAGGTAGGGGTGATACACAGTGAGGAGAGTGAGGCACATGGTTACTGTCAGCTCTTCCCTTCAATTCCTTCCTGAACCCAAACTGCAAAGCCTGCGAGGAGCAGGGCTTTTGTTCAGTTCCATCACTCCATCTCAGCTTCCTTAGGGAATGCTGCATCACATTCCAGCCTGCAGGGAATCTGTGGGGAGGGTCAGTGCCATATCCTGGATCCATGGAAATCCAGAAGAGAAGGAAGTTCTTGTCTGCCAGGTGACCAACACCCCTAATTTCCATTTCTTTTAGAATATTGTGGGATTAGCTACCAGCAATATTGTATCAATTGGCAACAAATGAGGAGGTGAGAAGTTTGGCATAGCAGAGTTCTCTGGTGCTGTATTCCCCTGGGAGCAGACATCCAGTTCAGTACCACAAATGTGCTTTGGGTTGGATCTCTTGAGTTCTAAATGATACTAATTGTTTTATCAGAAAAATTATGGAATTGAGCTGAATTTGTAGATGTCTGCTCATCCAGTGGCAATCTTATTTGGTAGTTGTGTTTTATCCTGTTGAAACCCCACGAGTTCAGTGTATTACTGCTGTTATATTGACTGAAGGGTGCCACAGACAACAGGAGTAATTTCTCTTTTTGCCTCATTTCCCATATGATCTGGTAGGATTTCTGATAATGTAGCTGAATTTGCTAATGCATGTTCTTATTTTGCCATGAAAATTACTTTCCTTTCTTCCCACATGGCACTACTAGCCAGACAGTGTAGCTAGGAATTCATTTATCCTGCAACCTGTGGAGCTGAAGACAAAGGCAGATGCTGACTGAATGATAAGGACTTCCTCCCTTTGTGGCTGGTGCATCAGGATGCATTGCATGTAGCCACCTTTGTGCCTCCTGTTCAGTGTAAACACGAAGGTATCTGCTGTACAGCTACAGTCCTAATGTGCAAGTGAAGTGCTGTAGCTGCCTTGCTGGTTTACTGGGAGGCTGTGCTTGGAGTGCTCCTTATGAAACAGGTTTGCCATCTGTGAGGTTATGGAACTCTGTCTTTTAGGGTTTTGGCAGCTAGTAGTGTAGGAGATGCTGGAGCTGGTGTGTGAAGCAGGACAAAAACTCTAAATTAAATGTGAGAGCAGAATCTTTTTTTTTGTTTAAAACCCAGCTTATCATGCATGTTAATGTTTCCTTGAAGGCAGTGATAGAGCCAGTATAGGTGTCTTATTAGTGTGTGAGACATGCTTAGTGATGTTTAGGTCAGTTTCTAGAAAACCTCCCAAATTGTGGAATAGAGGACTGAGGAAAATATTAAGCATTTTGTTTTTGATATGAGCAGGTGGTTGGAAAACAAAGGCATAAAGGTTTGAAATTGCTTTTGGCTCATTCTGACTGTGAATGCTTTTTGCGTAAATGTGTTATTGAAAGAGACACAAATTATATAGAATCATGCTGTACTTCTTCAGGCACAGTTGATCTTCAGTAGCACAGGCATAGAGCTCTTATTACCCCCAAATTACTAAATTCCATTTGACAAAATAGTTCTAACCTGCGTCATGCTTTGCTGTGTTCTGGATGTGCACCACATCTTCAACTTGTTATTTAAACAGTGTGCACTCAAAAACAAAATCGGTGTGAGGTGTTGTTTCTACAGTAGCTGTGTCTGTGGTACTTCCCAGTTACAGGCAGTGCCATCAAAGCATCACCAGCCACCTTCTGGTCTGGCAGGTTGGGTCCTCACCCTCAGTCTTCAAGGGGTCTGCAAGGCCTTGGCTGGCACCCTTTCAGCTCTTCCAGGTTCCAGGTACCCCACTTTCCCCCAGCAGTCTAGACCAGGCCTGCTGACACAGTCACAAGAGATTTTTCTGAGAGGCTGTCAGTGCTGAAGCCCTATTAGCAAATCATTATGACTGCAAGGGATACTGGCTGGAGGCTTCTGTTGGTTGCATGGCCAAATGAATCTGTACAAGCTGCTCTGAGTCTGTGCATGGAAGCAGGGAAGTCATGGTTTAGCTACTTTATTGTTATTCCCTCCTGTGCCTTCCTTTCTTTAATGTTTTTCCCTCAACAAAACATGCAATGTAGTCTTTTTCTCAGAATAACTTCTCTGTATCCAAAGTTGCAAACAGTGTTTGAATATGAAATACATAGAAGTTGCTGTATTGATGTCTCTGGGATATTCTAGAAGCAGCAGGTCACTCCTGAAGTTCTCTGTGTTGACACTCTCCTGTGGGCTGTGCTCTGTTTCAGTATGTGGTGACGCCAAGGCGACAGTCCACAGCCATTGCCCTGCAGATTTTGGTGAGCCATTTGCTGGGAGATGCAGGCAGCCCATACCTCATCGGGGTTGTAAGTGAATTTTCTCCTTATTGAGCTTTCCTTAGGGTAAAACTTCTAGAAACTGAAAGACAGACACTCACAGAATCATAGGCTCTACCTGGTCCAAAACCAGAAATCACTCAAATTGCTGGCCCTGAGTTTGGAACACAGACATTTTTCTAAACATTTTCACTTGCATGAAGTACCTGGTCCTGTGACACTGGAGGTGTGTAGAATGTTGTTGCTGTTGAACCGCTAGTGGAGTGAAAGAACCAGGCCAGATCAAATGTGGCACAAATCTGATTTTATTATTTAATTCTAAAACTTATATAGACTTCCAAAGGTCGTCCAGATTGGGTCAATTCAAAACCTCCCCCTAGGCCGATTGGCCAGGCTTTAACCGCCAATCTTTCCAGAGACGGTTTCAGTAACATCCAAACTTTATCTTTATTTATAAAAAACACAGAAAGAAGAAGAAAATTCCCATGAGAAAGAGTCTGTGTTACCACAGCTTGTAATCTAGGGAATGGGCTAGGAAATGGTAAACTGTATTTCCTGCTCTTGTGACTGGAGGCACTGAAGGTGTGAAACAACATGAGATTCCTTGACCAGTTGGAAGCTGGAAAGCAGTGCAGTACAGCTGTGCTGAGTACTGGGTTTGACAAACTTTGGAAGCAAACTCATCCCTGTCTGCCTCTTTTATTCTTTTCATGGCCCACACTGTAAACAGTCTGTTTAAATCAGGAGAGGTTGGAGGTGTTATCCCTGATTAATGCAGCCTTGTTCACTCCTTAGATCTCCAACGCCATCCAGGCCAAGAACATCCCATCATTGCAGTGGAGCTTCCGGAGCATGCAGTACAGCTTTGTCATCTGTGCTTTTGTTGGGGTCTTTGGAGGAGGATTTTTCCTCCTGACCTCCTTCTATGTCGAGGAAGATCGGAAAGAAGCGCAAAGGCTCTGAGGTGTCTGTGTGTCTTTATAACTTTTAAACCTGTGAGCTGTTTGGACACCAGCCATGGTATTGTCTCTGTAACGTTAGACAATGTTAATGTCTGCCTTATGGTAATACCATGTCAGTCTCTAGAAAAAAGGTAAGGGCAAAATCACAGCGAAGTCTCGGATTAAACAAACCTCCCACATTGAGTAAAACAGACCACAGAACCCACAAGCAAAATTGCTGTTAGTGCAAAATGTTGCAGTAGATGGAAATAACATCCTTTACTGTCATGGACCCCTGCAGACTTCATGGAACATGAGGTTGTTTTTCTACTCTGGTCTTTCTTAGCCATGTAGAACCAGTCTTGGCTCTCTGTAGCACTTCTCTCCCTTCCCTGAAAGAAATCATGTTCAAAATGTAAAAGACTTTAAAAAAACCTGTTGAATTGGACAGAGTCCTGTGCTCAAGCACGTGGATTCTTATAGCCTTTCTGCTCTGAATTGGTTATCCAGATACCAGCAACAAATTGTCCCTCAAAGGAAGATGAACTCTGGGGCAAGATTTGCACAAAAGAAAAGAACGTCCTCCCTTTTTTCTTTCCTTTTTGCTTAATGAGATACAGCTGGGGAAAAGGCCAAATCACAATTCCTCCATATGGCAGAAAATCCTGCATACTGACTTTTTTGGATGCTTTTGACTGCAAGTCAAAAATTGCTCATGCACTGGCATATGGCAACTCTCCTCCCCCATCTGCAAGCAGGCCCTCGTGTGGGGCTGGGGAGCTCCAGAGGGTGTTTTACAGAGCTGTCACCAGCACTTCTGACCTCAACGAGGCAGGAACTTCTGAGGCACATCTCCTGGAGATCAGGGAGGCTTATGAGGCCTCAGCAGGATGAGATTTGCCTGTAGAATTTGGAAAATGTAGATTGTACAGAGAGTGTTTTCAGTTGTCTGACATGATCAAGAGAAGCAGAAACTATCAAAGTCATGTCAGATTCAAGACTGAAGGGTTGTCATCATTTTATATGTAACATGTTTATGGCCTCTTTCTAATCCTTTGAGGCTCTTCAGTGTATCCTCTGGCCTTTGGTAAGTATCTGCTCTTGTGAGTGAGCAGCAGTACCTGTGAAACCACTTAAATATAACTGTCCGTTTGAACTCTTCTCTCCAGAGTGAAGGGGATTTGGGATGTGGTATCTGTTGTCACAATATCATGCCAGGTACCAAACAGGACATGACCAGTGTGGCCAACTTCCATTGTTTGTCATGATGTAGTTCCCAGCAGCACCTTAAAGCCAAAGCCTGAGGAAGATACTGGCAAGTGAATTGTAAAGTGTTATGAATCTTGCTTGAATCTCCCAGCAATTCATAAGGATCATAAAGCACAATATTCCTGTAATGACTGTGAATGTCTGATGTCGCTGCAAATAGCATAATTCAGCTACTGCAGGTTTTTGTTTTTCCCTCTGTCTACCTCATTTTTAAAAATATGTTCTGTGACTTAAACCTAGGTAGTGAAATGTGACCATTGTGGGAAATAATAGAGAAACTTTGTGATACTCAGTAAGAGTGTAAGAATTTTCTTTAAAATAAAAGTTGGTATTTTGAAAGACTGAGCAACTTTTTCTGGTTTTAAAAACTAGTCATGGGCATTATACCACTGACCTTTTGGAAATTCCTGTGGTGCCAGAGAGCCCATATCCAAGAAGGGATTGTTGCTATTGGATATGAATGCATCAGCTTGCAGAGGTCCTAAGTGCTTCAGCCATGGCAGGATTTCAGCAGCTCCACGTGCTTTTCTATCAGTACATGCAGGGTTTGCCCTGCGAACAGCTGAGTAATTTATCACTTTTGTTAGGTCAGCATTAAATTATTCTTTTAAAAATTTGTCAGAAGCTGTATGCGACACACTGTGCAGGCACGGATTTGACATATGAGCAAGAGATGCCAAATGCTGCTCCATAAATGGTACATGCAATCCATGACAAACTCCTTCCTACTCCTACTCCAATCTCCTCTGTGAAAGTCAGAGCCTAGAAATGAGCAGGATCACACTGACTAGTCATTCCATCTTTTCAAATGCCTCTCTCTTTTCGTGACAATTTATGGGCAAAGGATGGTGAATTTTTGTCATTTTTTCCTGCATTTAGCAGGACTAATACTCCCACCAAGCAACTGGATACTCTGAGCCATTCCTGAGCCTCGTGGAGCTGCCCTGTCCTGTCTCACAGAGCTGCTGACACAGGCCATGGAGAGGTGCAGCACCTGCATGGAACAGCCTGGGGAGCCTCTGCCTCCACAGCAGAGAAGCTGTTTCCATCAGCTGCTTGGTCCTGTCTCTTAAATATGGAACTTCCTCACTAGGATTTGTAAAAGGAGTAGAATTTCTTAACACTGTCTGCATGTCTTGATTTTGCTTCTTACTGGGTGTCACTGAATTCTGCATGGAGGGGTTCACTTGATGCTGGAGGGGGCTGTGCTGCACTGCAGCTATTTCAGACATTACACTCTTCTCATGCCACCAATAACCTGCATTAGGGAAAGTCACTGGCACACAGCCAGTAAAAGAACTAAGGTTTTCAGGCCTCAACTGAAATACCTGTTGTTTTCTATGGTTCCAGCTAAGTACAAATACAAGTAAGAGAAAATTTGAGGGCTTTAAGAGGTTATTAAATCAGCTGCTCTGTCTACATTGGAAAGAGCTGCTGCTGGAAGCTGCTGGTTATTGAGATCGTTTGTTTTGCAGCATTCCTGCTGCAGGGAATCTGTGTCCCTTGAAGCAACTGAATGATAATCAAACAAGTTGTCAAAACATGTATTTTCTGTAACTGTTTGTGCATTATCGTCCTACCCTTAACATTTGTTCTTTCCAACCAAAATAGTGAGTAACAGGCACTTTGAAACAGCTCCAAAAGGTGGGATTTTATAAGTCCATTCAGGTAATCCTTTTGATCTTTTCCTCCCCTTCCCTCATTCCCAAAGCAGGGACAGGTGACCTTTATAGCTGTTTATGTGGATTTTTAAAAAACACGTTTTAGAGCTCTGCTTTGCATAAAAATTGCCTTCAGAGTTGTGATTATTTGTAGGTTCTGCCAAATGCCTGTAAAGGCGCCAAGTGGGCAGGACATGTCTAAGACACAACAATAGCAGGGTGTGTAACCACTTCTCCAGAGGGATTCCTTCCACCGCTGATGTGGTGTGACATTGCTGTCACAGCAGAATTTTGATCGCCAAAGATGTTTCATGTAACTTTTTCTCTCCTTCCCAAAGCAGCAGCCCTGTCCTCTGCTCTGGAAAGGGATTTCACAGCACCTCAGGAACTCCCTGTGCCATGGCTGAAGGTGCAGATGGCAGAGCTTGGCCTCCCGAGCGACAGATTTAGATTCTGTCTGGGCTGCTCTCTCTAAGAACATCCTGTGTTCTAGTCCTCTTTGCCCTCATTACTTGTGCAGCCGAAATGTCTTTTGCAAACTGTTTTGCAGAACAGCTGTGACCTATATAATGCTGCTGATGTAGCCATGGGTGTCAAAAGCTGGGAAAAAAGGCTCAGGGGTGCTTTCGAGGGGTCTTTGCTGAGCCTGGGTTGTTGCTGTTGAGGGGCTGGCTGGGGACTGACCCAATCTCAAAAAAGGAAAGAGAGGAGAAAAGGAATTTTGTTTTTCCATATATATTTTACAGGGGGCCCCATGGGGCCCCCCCCCCCCCCCCCCACTTGCCCACCTACTCAACCGGAGAAATTTAAAAAAACAAAATTTTTTTTTTTTTTTTTATAAAAAAATGCTGGGTCACTTGTGACAACTCAGAGTTGTACCAACCCTGCTGGCTGGTTTTTTACTAACTCATTCCTAACTTCCACAGAAGAATTCAGCACATGAAGAGGTGCCCTGTGTCAGTACTCCAGCAAGCAAAATTGGTGTTTTCCATCATAGTCTATTGGCTGAATAGTTGGCTGAATTCTGTCTTGTTCCTCTCCCCTGCACTTGTCTTTCCTTGTAGCCCTGCACTGCCCAGTGACTGGAGCTCACCTGGTGAGCCATTACCATTAGGTACTTGTGTCCTCTTGGCTTAAAATCCATAGAATAATTACCTGATTGCTGTATGGAAAGAAAGCTAAAGGAGGTAGACACTCTCCACCTGAGAATAGCATCATATGAGTACAGAAAGGCCCAATCAGCCAAATTTATGCTGTAGCTGACTTTAGTTTTTTCTTAGCAGTAGATCCATCACCTCTGCTTTTTTCTTCCCCTCCCCACATTACAATGCATGTGCAGTGTCTATTGAAATAAATTCTGAAATAACTAAGAAACCTAAAAGTCCTGCATTATCCTCAAACTTTTATGGCAAAAGTTTTCCTGAGAGATCCTTCTGCTGGTTTGCAAACACTGTTCACTCCGCAGGCCTCCTTTGAGCACTGGGTTCTCCCACCCTGCCTGTGAGGCTGCCTGGGACAGGGGAGCAGTCACCTCATCCCTTGGAATAGGTAAAAAAGCCATGACAGAACAGTGTCTGTGGGGCCCTGACAAGTCATGCTGGCATTCAAGTAGCTGGAACTGGCTGTATTCCATTACAAGAGAGCCACTGGATTCTTCTCAGTGCTATAATTATCCTCATTGTAATCCAATAAAGCCTTGGAAAGGTTCTTAGAAAGCTTTTGGCTTACAAGGGAAACAAAGGTTGATATGAGGAGGCTCTTGATCCTCATGCTGTGTGGCTGATCAAAATAGCATGGGTCTGACTTTATGTAATTTAATGTTTCCTAACAGTTTTGTTATTAGTATGTAAATTGCCTGCATACCCGGCAAGAGTCAAATGGCTGTAATGCAAGAGATTAATGTAACTGCTGTCAAATTCCATTGTAGGAAGGTGCTTTGTTAGAAGTGCCCAGATTTGGAATGTGACTGTATCCCAGGAGGCCTGACCCTGCCAAGGGAGGTGGAACAGGCTGGAGAAACACACCCCATCTCCCTAAAATACAATGTAGTAGATCCAAATGCATTCTCCTGCTCCTCCTCCTCACCTCTGGACCCTATTTCTAATGGCCATGGAAAGCCAGTGTTAAAACTGATTTGTTCTGAGGCAGCATCTGTCAGAGGCTGTGATACCTGAGCTCCAGCAAGTGCCTGTGTGTGACAGACATGCACATGCTGAAGGCAGTGGAGGTTGCCAGAGGGACAGGCTGAGCTGTTTGCATTTGCTTCCCAGTCAGGCTTTGCTCCATCCTATTCTCCACTAGCCAAAGGCTGAGGCCAGGGATAAAGAGGGATAATTTAATTCTGTATCTTCAGGCTTCTTTCCAGTCAGAGCTGCCTCACTCTTGTGGTGTCAGCTAGGGACAGGACAAGGTGTTTGACAGGAGCACCCAGGGCCCTCAGCGTGCTGTAAGGATGGGCCTTTGCTGCTGCTGTCCCTTCTCTCCTGGAGTCCTGGCCATGGGGAATGTCACAGTGGCCAGGGAGAGCTGAGAGCCCCAGCACTGGACAGGAATGGGCAGTGCAGGGAGCCAGAGGGGAGAGGGCTGGCAGGTGTGCCCAGCACATGGGGAAAGGGGAAAGGGGAAAGGAGAGCAGCTGGAAGTGCAGCGAGAAGTGAGCAGTAATGGGAACAACCAGGAGGAGCAATGGGGAATGAGAAATGTCCTTGTTCAGGCACTGACATCCAGTATCCCATTCAGCAACAATGACATTAGGATTTCAAACAAATGTCTAAATAAATTTGTTCCTTTAAGGGATTTGTTTTAATTCTTTGTTAAAATAGGAACTATGTGTGCATTTCCCCCTCATGTTTTAATGTTAAAGGTAATCCTGTTTTAATAGGATTACCTTTAGCATCACCCCATGGGCTCTTTTATTCTTCATTTCAGCACTTCTATGTGCGGCCATCTCAGCAGATCCAATCAGGTGCATTTCATTGCTCAACAGTACAGAGGAAATGAATTTTTCTAGTGAGGGGAAAGCACAGTGAATAGCTGGATTCCCCTCCCCAAGACCATCTGCAATCAGTTTTGTGCTGCAAATGAAGTCAATGTTTTCCTGGGTCAGAGGTGCCTGATTATTCATAGCACTTTCATTTCCAGCAGCAGAGTCATCCCATCCCTGCCAATCATCATTCTGTTTCGTGTTTGGCTTATTCCACAGTGCTCTGAGGTTTGCAAGTCTAGCTGCTCTCCAAACTCCTCCTGTTCTTTGTCGCTTTTTCTGGGCTGGTGCCAGCAGTTCTCAGCTTCTGAAGAGACCAACAGGAGGACTTTGGCACCAGTATTGCAGTTTTCTCCCATCTTTCATAATTGTGTCTCTTGAAAAAAGAATGAAATGGGAAGGAGGGAAGAGTGTAATACTCAATTCACTTTTATGTAGCCAAAAAACCCCAACCAAGCAGTATTTTACTGAGAGGGAACAGTGTCATCTACAGGGTTGATTTTAATGGCAGTAAAGCCCGGAGGTATCTTGGTTAGGCAGAGCTGGGATTTGAACCTGACTGACTGAACTCTCAGGCTGTTTGTTCCCTGCTCAGTGCTTTCCTCTGAGGAGTGTCCCAAGCTCAGAGTGTGGCAGCAGCCACAGACAGGTTCACAGTGTCCCTTATGCTTGTTCCTGGCAGTGGTGCCCTTGGATTTATGTAACTTAGGGGAGCAATGGAGTGTTAGTGGCATTCAGCAAAGTGCCTGTGCCCTGGTAGGGAGGGGAACTCATGGAACTGTGATCCAGCCTTGCATCATCATGTATTTGTAAAGTGCTCTGCACAGACCTGTTTAGAAAGGTTTTAAGAGGGCTCCAGAGTAGATGCTGATAATTAAAATGCTAATTAAAAATATTCCCAGTGGTATTCACTGATAGTATTGCCAGAACAGGTGAGATTTCGATTCTCTTGCTATTCCTTTTAGAACTAGAGGAGTATCCTGCAGTGAGTTGAGATGAATTACCTGAGCCATGACTATTTCATGGCATTTAACTGCTGACTTTTCTCCAGATTTCTTCAGTTTCTCTTTTTCATCTTCTCAAGACTGTTCTGAAAGGCCTTGAGGTGACAGCCACCAGTGCAGAGGTGAGTCAGTGCAGGGCCCTCAGCCAGTGCCATCTCCAAGGTCAGACCATCATGGACACCAAAGTCAAGATTTCGAATGCTCAGCTCTTGCAGCCTAAAGGAGCAGAAGACAGGTGAGTGTCCTGCAGGTTTGACTGGCAGGAATTCAACATGCTTAGTGCCATAACCTGAAAGCAGGAAATGGCACAGGAAGTTGGGCCTGTAATGAGAAGAAAGCTGAAGATGGGAAAATCAAAGGAGAGGAATTTGGATTCAAGGGATCCAAAGAAAGGAGAAAAGGGGCTGAATAAAAGGTCTGAGTAAAAGGTGCTCTAGTGAGGTGGGCAGCTGCTGCCTTTCACACAGGAATGCCAGGACAAATGTTTGATGGCCTCTGTCCCTGGAGTGTGTGATCTCTGGGACTGCGGAATGTGGAGGTTTCACCAGTTTTCCTTAACTAGATCCTATATCATGAGGGATGTGGGAGAGAACTCTCTCCAGCATGGCAAGTAAATTTAAACTTAAGAAAAATTAATTTTCTGTAGCCAAGAGGAATGCTGCTCTCAGCCTTCCCTTGGAAGGCTGTAGTGCCAGCTGAAGTATTTCCAGAATCAGCATGTTTTACCAGAGCAGTGTCCAACAGTGGTGGTGGAAGCTACTGCTGGTGTATGGCAAAGCACTCAGGAACCATCTGACATTGGAGGAAGGAGTGCAAAAGTGGAAGAAAGTGAACATATGCTAAACCAGAGTGTCTGAAGGTAATGAGATGTAAAACAATTCAGGCTAACGAAGCTTTTCATAAAATAAATTTCTGCTAAACTCTACCTGGAATCCTGCACTGCCTCTTCCTTAGATCAAAGCACTTTGTATTCCTCTGATGCTTACAGTGAGGAATGTTATAATTGCTGCCCAAACATTGCATTATTTCACACCTTGTGATAACCACGGGCTGGGTTTGGCTGTAAAAAGTGATGTCTGTGACACTGCTTTTCAAAGTGGGGTAGGAAGTTTGAAGACAATTTAGGTCTGTTTGTAAAATCAGGATGTTGTTCAATAAGTGTCTGTTGCTGGCTGCATTATAATTTTATGGGTACATAAAACATTGCAGTCTAATGTTTAACATGTACACACACAAAATACAGTTCTGAGGAGATACTGGGACTCCAGCTTTACTGGAGCCAGTGGAGCAGCTGTAAAATACATCTGTACCTGCTGTACCCACAGGACACCTTCCTACAGCCCAGCAGCACTGAGTTCACTGCAAATAAACATTTCCAAAGGTTTTTGGTGTGCAACATGAAAAACATCCCTGAGATGAATGAAAGTTATTTTAAAGATCCCTAGTGAAGTGTTTTATTCTAATAATAGGCAGTAGCTTTAAACCCTGTACAGTTTCTGTCACTTTTTCCTGAAGTAACCCCGGCTGTTCCCTGATTGAGGTAAGAGACTGCTTTTTCTCTGATCTGATAAAACAGCTCCTTCATCTCCCCTAATTGAAGATGCTGCAAAATTTCAGTGAAAACAGGATTTTTTGTTAATATCTGCAAAATCTGCTGATACACAGCAATGATGTACAGTTTGAGACTAACATTGAGTTGTTTTATATTGTCATGGTCTGGTCAAACAAGGTGCAGGATCTCCCTTAAAATGACTCTGACACATATAAGAAGAATATGGATTTAACCACTGGAAAATTCATTCCACAATTCCCATGAGCTACCCAAAGACATCCTGAGTGTTCCAGAACATTTAGTCTCTTCAGCTGGGGAAGGGAAGGCCAGCATTCCTCCAGGATGGATGTACTGTGCAGAGGAGTTGGGAAAATCTGATCACATTAATTGGGAGGAGGTAGATGGAACTGACTCTTGACTGTTGCTTCCCAACAGTTGGAGCTGTAGGGAAGCAAACTCTTACTTGAATTCTTGGTGGTGCTCAGATGGGCCATCTGTCCCTCTGTGACAGCAGCAGGGACACAGGGAACACAGAGAGGGGTCTACTGGCCAGGCACAGCTCCTGTTCCTGAAAGGTCTCATCTGGTGAAAATCAGCTTTGGAAGTGTTTTGTGGGCCTCCAGTGGCAACAAGCCCATTTTCTGACTTACAGGATAAAACACACAATAAAGGATGTGTGTTGATTAATTTTAAAAAGACATGTAATGGTCTGAAGAAGAAAATGAATTACTTAAGTGGAAAGATGAAACAGGAATGAAAAGCCTTTTCCACAAGTGCTGGAGTGAGTCTCAGCCTGTCAAGAGTAAACAACCCTCCTGTCTGCTGGGAGAAGTGGCCAAGCCCAGTGTCACTTAGCACCCTGCTTTAAAAAATAAAGAGTCTTGCTTTGCTCTGTGGTGAAAAGGCTTGAAATTATACAAGGCAAAGGGCAAATCCATCCACCTGCTTTGAAAGACACTGACCTGCCTGTAAGAGAGGGAAAGAGCTGCACGTTCCCAGCAAGCCAAGGGGAGTGGTATTTTAACATCTCTGGGTGAGTCTGTCTGTCTGTCTCCTCCAGGGTCAGAATTCCTCACCTGTGTGACAAAGTCCTGGTTGAACTCCTGGCCTAGCCCTGCTGGAGTGGCAGCTCTGGATTCTCTGTGTCACTGAGAAGCTTCCACTGAGAGACTCACTGTGTTTATTACAGTGTATGTAGTTCAGGGCATTCTCCTTAAGACAGAGTGCTGCCAGACAGGGACATTAAATGTGTCATTTAGTTGCATTTGACCCCAAAAAGTTCCACAATAATAATGTTACATTATGTTTGTACAGCAGAAACCAGAAGTGGGATGTTAAACTCCTGTCACCAACATCCACACCCCAATCATTGCAGCACCCCAATCTCCTTGGTTTAGCAGGGATGAAGCAGGAATATTCAAGGTATTCAGCATTGAATTTGCAGAAAAACTGCTGAAACCAGAAGTGCTGCTTTTTAATACATATATTACATATTTTGCATACTTGTATACTTGGACAATGTACTTTGCCTGTATTTAGTACATCAATCATTTTATGTTGCAATTGCATTACTCCTATTTTAAAATTTTATCAAACACACCATCTTGTCAAACCTTAATTCTGGAATGGGTTATAAAGGCACAGGTGCTCACACAGCCTTATTTGCTACTTTACAAATGCTCTACATGCTACAGGTGCCTAATGATGCTGATGATGCCTTTAATAACAACCAGGTGTTCTCTCTCATTTTAAATTAGATCACTGCCACTTTATTTTTGTCTTAAGTACAGGCAGTTCTATAAGTCTTGTAAGAGCTCACACTGTTTTAGGTGGGCTTTTTGTTATTTTCTGTGTGCATGTCTGCCTTAGCAGTAGGAGGGATTTATTGTAAATCACAAATACTCTACTGCAGCTGATCCACTCAGGAAATTTCTGGTTGGGCACACTCAGGATCTCACAAACTTAAGCCTCCAGCAGTAGATGCACGTTGGGATGCTCAGGGCTGGTTTTAGATATACAAAACCCCCTGAAGCATTAAGACATTTCAGTATCCATAAAGTAGGAAGTTGAAGGACTTTGACCTCTTGGCCTTCTAAAGGTGTAAGAAGTGTCATGGAACAAAGAACAGTCCTGGGAGGGAAGAAGAATAAAGCCTCTGTCAGGAAATGCATCTCTCCAGCTACAAGAAGATGCTGAAGGGACTCAGTGGTGCTGCTGGTAAGTTTTTTGCTCTTAACTGTGCTTTAAAAGTTGTTGGTCTGCATGTGCTTCATCTGGAATACAAAACATGTGGAGGAAATGTACAGCTGTCTGTCATGCTGGGGATCACCTTACTGGTTCTTAGGTTTCTTTTTAACCTCCATAGCTCCAGGAGCATTACTGGTGTCTGTCCCAATCCCCCTGGATGTTTATTTGTCCCTGCTTGCAGGAGGCTCAGACGAGCTTCCCTGTAGAGGGGGGCTGGGAGTCAGACATGGTTGGCACTCAGTTCTGTTCTCTGTGTACAGTAAAAGTGATCCCCAAGGAGCAGGACAATGAAGAGGACAATTGATATGCCCCCAGACTGGTACCGAGTCAGTTTGTCATTTGCCAGCTGAAAGAGTAAACCCTGGGGGGCATTTTTTTGTCATCTATGTGCTGTGACAGCATCCCCCCTGTGACTGGGCTGTCTGGATGTGCCATGGCACCTCTGGGGCTTTTGCAGAGCACCCTGAGTGTCCCTGGGCCATTCCCCTGCACCAGGTATCAAACCAGAGCTGCTGTGCTGGGCAGGGGCTGCCTGCACAGGCACTGTGGTACCTGGGCTGTGCCCTGAGACACACCCTGTGAGGTAGGGGTTACCTGGCTCTCAGGATGGCTGCTCCAGGCCTCTTCCTGCTGGAACATGTGGAAATTGGAATATGCATTCCTGTAGGACAGAACTAAATGTGACTCTGAGGAGACAAGTCCTAATAGCCCATGAGAAATTACAATGTCAGTACTGAACTGGGAGACCCAAAAATGTAGAACCCAAGTCACTGTGGGGGTGGCAAGGCAATACTGAGTGTGTGTGTGTTATATCTGTGGTTTGTGGTGCATCCTTTGTGAGACTTACTCATGAAATCTATATCAGACCAATTTATTCCTTGCTGCTGCCACACTGCTTCCTATAATCTTTTTTCCTTCAATGTTATGTCAGCTTATGGCTTTTAATTATCTTAGTTAAGTGTATCAGTAGCATTAGTAAATAGCCTTGTGGATTTCCCCCATAAGTTTTTGTCTGATAACTCATCCTTCTTAATGTTGTCATACAAATCCTATGTGTTAGCCTAAATATTTCCACATATACCTTTCAAACCCTTCTCGTTCTCCCTTCCTAACCAATCCCTCCAGTCCTTTTAATTACATTTGCAGTTTGCATATTTAGTTTGTCTCTGCTCTATAGAACTGTTGGAGCATTCAGTGGCAATCTTCCTTGGACTGCAGCTATTCAAACAGCCTGCCAGCTTCCATCTGCTTGGGAGCCTTCCTGTCACATGTAAATCACTGTCAATAAACTGTTCTTTGGGAATTAAGATATTGCCTGAAAACCCTGTTTGGCTGACAGGCCCATTTTCTGTAACATGTTGTTTAACTTGTGCTATGAGAGCACTGCATGTGCTCCCACCTTTGTTTAGCTCCATTTTCTCCACAAAGTAGCTGTTGAACAATTCCAGGGTTGGCTGGGGTACTTTGGGAATCTCTTCCCCTGCAGTTAATTTTTTTCCATATGGTTTATCAGAGACTTGCTCTGAGCATAATTTTCTGTAACCGATTGCAACACACATCAAAATGCTTTCATTTCTGAGTGATAGCAAGGTCCTTGAAGGGTGGGCAGGACATAAACAGGGTAACATGAAAAGAAAATAGGACTTTTCCCAGTCCCATAAGCTCTGGGTCTCCTGTGCAGCTGGACAAGGAGCTGGGATGTGCTTTCCCATTGTGGAGCATAATGAAGGGACTGGCGCATGTGCTGTGCTCTGCTGACTGCATTGAGAGTCAACCCTTTCAGTTCTGTTACTCTCACTGTGTTAGTGATCTTCTTTATTAGAGAAAGAGGTTCTTCTTTCTCTAATAAGGAATGATAACAGATAACTGGAGATTACACTGTGTTCTGCTTCAGCTTGAAACTGCCCTTGAAGCAGCTTTTCCCCAATAATTCCCCCATGCACTGGCTGATGGACACTACTCTGTGTGTGCTGTCACTGAACAGCAGGAGGGTAGATGCTGCTGGCTGGGGAAATGTGTCAGAATCTAGTATTCCTGGATTAAAGACAAGCTGCCAAGTTTATTGTGTTTTCCTTGCTTAGTGAAGATAGACAATGCTCCCTGTTGGAATCATTGCACTTGTCTAGAGTTTGCAAAGAGGTCTGATACTGCTTTGGTAGGGCTCCAGCTGTGGAGTCTCTTATGGTTTGTGTGAGGCAGGTCCTCTCCAGATACAATTATCAGGAATGGATTTCCAGTTTTTGTTCTGTTGTGGACAACCTATGTGAATATTCTTACTATTGCTCAGGCTGTTGAAGGGAAGGATCATTCTGAGCCCAACAGGAGCCCAGAGCACACCAGGGCTCTGACTCTGCAGCTTTAATCAGATGTGGGTGCAACAACCCCAAACTTCTCCTAAAACTTACGTCAGGTAATTGCTGAAAAAATAATTTTAACGACTGTGTAGATTGAAACAGAAGACTGAAAGCTGCTGCTGTTATCAGGCAGTGGATAGGCAGCAGGGCTGTTCCGAGCAGGCAGGTGACGTAAAGGCATCAGAACAGATTACAAACTCTGTCACTGCACCCATGCTCACCTCATTTGCGTTCCCAGAGATAATCTCTGCAGTGAATGCCATCAGGATGAACCAAAAGATTCCCTTTGGCATTCACGTAGCTTTTGCAACTTCAAAGTCTCTAATCATGCGCTGCTGAGGAGGGTCGCTCGTCCTCTGAATCCCGCAGGGAGGACGCTGACGTGTTTCTGCGGCAGATTAAGGTGCCTGAGGCAGATGCTAGTCGGACCATTCCCCAGTCGTGTTTTTAATTACTTTGCCCTGGATCCAGCTTAATTTTGAGTCTTATCATAGTGCTCCAAATTAAATATTGAAGGTTTGACAGCTCCCAACTGGTCGCATTCGCATTGGTTTCAAAAATGGGGCAAACCAGGAGCTGATGGCTCCCGGAATGAGCTGGGTATCCTTCCCCGCCGGCAGGCTGCAGTGGTACTGTCATCTTCCAGGCTGGGGTGAAGGGCTGCTACCGACCTTGCAAGGGTTTATGTCTTCACACACATTGAAAGAACAAAGTTAGGTGGAAATACTCCTGTTTCCTTCTGGAAGGTGCTTATCTGAGCCTGTCTCTGCTCTCCTCTCTGCGGAAAAGGCTGCGCTCCAGGATTGCACTACACTGATGGGAACTTCATTAAATCACCATTAAATCCTGCTGATGTGGTGTGTGCTGGATGCCTCTATCACACACCTGGCCATGCAAACAGGGGAAAGCTGTGGCCTGGTACAAGTTCAGCCCACCCTCATCTCCCCTGTCATACAGTATCTGCCTCAAGTGTTAAACCACAGAGAGCAAATTTAGTGCTTCATTCATCATTAACCACACTGGGGGGGTTAGGGGGTGTTTTGGCAATGGAATGGTGTACTGTCACATACAGGATGTAGTGTTAGATCCAGGCTGGATTGCAGGGCAGATTCAGTTGTGTTAGACTTGGGAAATAAAGCTGCTGTTGTTATAGAAGAGAGAAGCAACTACCTGGAGAGTGTAAATCCTTCTGGTACCTGGCAGTGTTCAACACCTGGCAGTGGCTGGCATGCTAAGTCAGCAGCTGCCATGGAGTCCAAAGGGTGAGAAGGTCATGGAAAATGCAAAGCAGTCATTTTGTATGGCCAGGCCTGCACCCAAAACTGTCCTGCTTCAGCCTGCTCCCCTGCTGCAGTGTGTGAGCAACATGGATCCTCCAATTCACATATCTGATGCCCTTTGCCAGTATCAAATCTATTGGATTGAATGCTGTGCTGAATGTGAGGCTGTTTGCCTCAGCCTTGGCCACCAGTGGGTCCATCTTGGAGCCAGTTGGCATTGGTTTCATCAGACACAGCAACTCCCTGGCAGCTTCTCACAGAAGTAGACCCTGCTATCAAAACCTTGCCACACAAACCCCGTACATTAAGTTGGGCAAAATGAAACCTTTTCCTGTTTCTATGAAGGAAATATGTGTTGGTGTTGAATCCTTAATGGTGAGCGGATTTTAAAAAAAATGGTTTAAATTACTTCATTTCACCTCTCTTCTGCTGATTTATAGTTTTTTAGCCACAACAATCTGGCGAGGTTGTGCCTTCCCTGTCACAGCAAAGGGTCGCAGACAAAATGTGCCAGACAAGCTTGCTCATGCTAATGGCAGCAGTTCGTCTTTGCTTACCAGCAAAGTACTCTCTTTGCACAGTTTTAATTTAAATCCGTGAAAAAGCTTTTCTCTCCTGAAGAATGTCAAAGGCCTCTCTCTCTCTCTGGTTTTCTGTCTTTGTCCTCATCCTTCACTCTCTGCTAGCACAGGTGCATCTCTCTCCTTTTTGCTGGAGACTTTTGATGGCTTTGACCTATGAATGACAAGGGTAATGGAAACTTGATCTTCCATTGCAAAACACATTCTATTGCTCATCCTTTTTCCTTTTCAGAGAGCAAAGTGTATTTCTTGTACCTGTGGCCTCATCTGCCTGTTTGCTAGAACAGCTTTGTGCTTTATAGGACTTCTTCAGTTTCTGTTTTTTTCCAATTTCATCATTTAGATTGATTAGTTTGGTTAAGATTTAAAGCCTTGGCAAGTCTTGCTTGAAAAGTAGGTTCTGATGACAATGAAGAAAGCAGTTTAGAAATCTAAGCTCCAGACTCATTTTTGCTCTGATTTATCTGAGTGCGTGACAGTCAAATTGACTGTCTGCCTTTGCTTCCCTCGGGCTTCCCAGATGGGGACTGGATGGTGGATGCTTGGAGAGGCAGATCCTCTGCAGCACTGGAACAGCATGGAAGCTTGGAAGTGTCTGACTTGTGCAGGGTGTTGCTGGTTGCCTCCTGCCTGTTGCACTGTGTGGTTCCCCAGTCGTTAAGTGTAACACAAAACCAATTCTTCTCAGAGGGAGACACAGCAGACTTCTGCTGAGATTGCACTGAAGGGGAAGATTTTTTTCCTTTTGCTTCTATCAGCATTCCCGAATGCTTCTTGATAGGCAGATGAGAGGAAAACTTGGTATTTCTGAAGGTGGGTGTGATTGTGATTCTGACGAGCTGCTCCTCAGGCACAGCTGCAGTGGCACCACAGGGTTGGGTGTTGGCAGCAGCAGAGAGGCACCCATGGCTGATGAGGTGTCCAACGAGGGCTACAGGGGCTGCCTGAGCAGCTGCTTGCAGCCATGGCCTCTGTGCATTTCACAGTCTGCCAATGACTTCTCACAAGTCTCTCCTCTGCCCTGAAAGGTGCATTTTTCCATACAGTTCATGGGGAAATTGATCTCGGGGTGGTGCTGAGGGGAAAGCTGTGGTAGTGCCTGAGCTGTGCACAGATGAGTGAACACAGGGCTCTAGAAGGTGCAGGAACTCAGTGGCTCACTCCCAGTCTTATCTTCTGGATAAGTGCAAAGCTGCTCTTGGCTGGGCACAGCAGCACAAAAAAGTGAAGGCTCTGCTGTCTTGTCACTGTGCATTTCTTGGAAATAACCAATCCTTTGGTGTCTTCTCTCCTCGTGAGCAGAAGTTGGGCTTTCACTCCTCAGTGAGGTGTTTGCATACAGCACCTGAGGGAAGACAACCCAGTGGCCTGTGATGCAATAGCTTTAGTTTAATTTCCCCTGCAGTGATCAGAGAGAGCTCTTCAGGTTCTTCTTTGCCCCTTACCAGCTCAATTATATCCAGATAAAGACTGTGCTGGAAGGACAGTTGTTGTGGAAAATCCTGGACAGTAAAGACACAATGGGATGCATTCAAATACGGGGGTCTTTAGCCATTCTCTGTCATTCTTCTTAAATTCAGGCTTCTTAAGCCTGTTGTGCTGATCAGAAGTTTTAAGATAGACCAAACCAGTAATTGCATGGGTGTCCTCAGGTATTGAGTGTTCAAAGTCCTCGATAGCTTAAAAAATGTTATCAGACATGAGTATAAAGGGTGTCCATTCTACATTGTGCCTTAATCCCAAATGACTGGGACTGCAATAAGAAACACCGTGGCTGTGCTCACCACTGGCCAGCTATGCTGCCCTTTGAAGCAGTTTGCAAATAATTTTAAGTCAAAAGGATAATGGACATCACTTTAAAAATACCGAAGCATTTTGCCCTAAGACTGCCAGTTGAAAAACTGACTTTTACTTAGGAAATATAAAGTTTGAAATGGGGTGAAAAAATTAAGAATTGCTTAAGTCTTGCATATTACAAAGGCAAAATAAAATACATAATTGGGGCTGGAGGGCTTGTCAGTCAAAAGCTACAGGCTCTTTCTATGCACCTGAAAAACCTCATTTATCCCAAAGCAAATCTGTCTTTCCACCTCCGCATGCTGAAAATTTCTCTCTCCCACCCCCAAGTTTCTCATATGTATGTGCAATTTCACTATTGGACTAAAAGGTAAATCCTTTATTTGCTCGTCTCTGGGTCTGTAGAACCTGAAGAAGTTCATCAGTTTTCATGTCATGCTGATGGTTGGAACTGATCCCATTGCCAGGGCAAAGTTGTGAGAGGTTTTGTGGGTGATTTGCCAAGTCCCTTCTCTGTCTGGTCCCACTTTCATTTTGAGAAGTACCAAGTCAGTGATGCTTAAACCTCTGGCAGCCAAAACAACCCCACTTCACTCTTGTCCTTTGTTTTTTTCTGATCTTGTGTAGAGAGGCAGAGCTGGAAGGTTCCCTTTCGTTTGTTGTTGCCCAGTGTGAGGATGCTATCACATATCTGAACACTGCTGCCCTATGGAACCTTCAGTGGTGGAATTACAGAGCTTGTTATTTACTGAGATCTCAACAGTCCTGCATTTTTTCACCTTAAGGTGATTTTATTAATCATCGTTGTCCTGGATTGTTGCCATGGTTTAGGTGGATTTGCTTTTCTCTTGTAACTTCTGCACTTACTTGGAGGAGGAAATGTTGCCAAGAGAGTCAGGCTAACCCTGATTTGAACCCTGAAACACTTATTTCACAGGTTGCTGTGTTTGGAAGGTGCTGTCATGCTGAATTACAACAAAGCTCTTTGAGTTCTGGGAAATATATGCTGAGTGCTCAACCCTGATCCCAGAGTCCCTGTGGCCTTGTCTAGACTGGCTGAAGGGACAGTGGCTGTGCTGAGCCACTGAAGTGCAGTGCAGAGCAGAGGCAGAGCAGACTTTAATTCTTATGTTCAAATGCACTTTTCTTTTCCTATGCTAACATCAATAGCCCAGCTACCACCAGAACATCCCTGTCTAGACAAGCTAATAGCCACAGATTTGTGTGCCAGAGGCAGTGGGGGAACCTGGAAAGGCTGGTGTATCCAACTGTTCCCTCTGCTCTAAAAGGAGAATTTGAATGTTCCAAGTGAAGGCAAAACCCTTAGCAAACTCAACAACAGCACCCACCAGTGAGAGGAGGAGTGGGAGCTTAGGCTTGGCTTTAACTCTGATTACCCTGAGCTCTGATCAGCCTCTGCCTTTTCTCCAACACCAATTGGCACAGACACACAGAAGATCCCTCCTTGCTCTGATGACAATGCTAAGGAGTTGTCTAGACTACCCTAAAAGATGTATTTAAAGCCCATTAGCTAAAATGACTGAATTACCATATTAAACAGGTGAAGCAGGCAGGATGATCTGTGGCTGTAGTTGGAGAAGGCTGGAGTGAGTCCTGGCACTCGGGAATCTTGAGGCTTTGCCTCTGTGTCTGATCCCAACAGTTCTGTGCTGAGGCTGAAGGAGGTGAGGATCTGAGCTTCATCCAAATCTCAGAGAAACCAAAGGATAAAGGATCAGTGTGTGTAGCTCTCACTTCAGATCATCAGCTAATGACATAAATAGCTCTGCTCACTCCCTACTGTTGCAGGTTGTTAGGTCCACTGGTATTTTATGGCCCTAATGGCTTGTGAGCTTGCTTAATATGTCAGAATTGGTGGAACAGACTGTGTTTAAAATTCAAATAATCCATTTTCCTATGAAATCTGGGTGGGATTTGAGCAGTGGCCAAATTAATGCATGGCACATTTGAATACTGACTAATTAGACTTAACAAATCAGTAAGAATTGAGCACTGGTGAGAACTAAAGCTATTAAAGACACAGAACATCAGTTTATTAAAAAAGAAGAAAAAAACAAGAGAGGAAAAAGCCCTGACACTTGATGTAGTGTTTTCCATTCACAGAGACTTTAAAATGCTGATTAAAACAATGACCTCTGGGATAAACCTTGGCTGTGATATGCAGAGCAGCAAGGTAAAGTCTGAGGGAGAAAACAGCAGAATTAAAGTCCTGACTGATACAGCACAAAGCTCAGGTCCATCCTTGCTGAAGGATTTGTTTTCCAGACAGTAGCAAGAGATGAAGTAATTGCTTAAATGACAGAGAGACTGTACTATTGATGTTTTAGAGTGGCACCATCCATCCTGCCAGGGCATAGTGAATATTGGATTCCAAGCTAAACTAAGCTGCTTTAAACATCTGAAAGATGTGGTCCAAGGAGTTCCTGCTGGGTTTTCTCAGTGATTTTTACAGCGCTTATAATGGTCATCTAGTAGGAAATGCCTTGGGACACAGGAGAAAGTCTCTGAGGGAGAGACCAATGGAAAAAGACTTCAATAAAGCCTCATTTTCTGTCATTAACAATGTGGGTTTTAGCGCTTCTGTCAGAATATGTCTTGTACCCTGGACAGGATGTGTCTGAGGCTGATTCACTCAAGGTTTCTTGGCAGCAGTTGTGTAGGAGGAGTTCTTTCTTTGGAATTGGGCTGCTCCAAACTGTGAAAAGGAAATTAATTATCTAGGTATCCTCGTTTTGTACCACTGCCCTGACTTGCAAAGCTTGTGAGTAGCCAAGTTCTTCCCTTTCAGCTGCTTCTTATCTGCCATATGTAGATACTTTGCCATGATGAGCAATCCCAAGCATTTGAGAATACCTGCACTGTGTGTGGAACTGCAATTTGAGGTGATATTTTCATGCTGCAGAAATTAACTCCCATTGTGCCTATTTGTAAGTTAGTCCTTGTTGCCTCCTAAGAGTTTCAGAGAATTAAATGTATCATTAATCTGACAGGCTAAATGTTGGACACAGAACCACTTCAGACTTTCACTGACAGCATTAGTGCTCTGGGAACCACATGTGAGGAGCTGTTATCAGAGTCCTGAGCAAGGCCTTTGTCTTCCCTGTGATAGGGAAATTCTGTGACTTCCAACAAAGCATCAGAATGGCATGAGAGTAAAACACCTGTGATATCACAGGGGCATGTCTTTGGATCAGGCTCTGTTGCTTTAAATTTTAGCATCTCTGGAGGATCCCCATTGGCAGAGGCAAGGCAGGAGGCTGTTTGGTGTATCACATTTAAAGCAAAACAATCTCAAAGGAGACACAGGGGAGTTCTGCCAGAGGCTCTCTGGGACTTCCCTGTATGTAAATCAGCAATGTTCATGTTCATCACTACTCTTGGGAGGTGCAGCCCTGTGTGTGTAATGGTGTTTGCATCACCACAGCTCATTGCAGGCTGGCAGGGAATAAGGTCCATCTGGAACTTTACCTAAAGGAGGGTTTCTCCAAGACGCTGTTAAGCCCTAGTGACAGATGTGGATGCTCCCTGCTGCAGCCCTGATGAAGCTAAGAGCAGATGCAACTGCTGGGATCCAAACAATGCTCCATCTGTAAGGGAACCCTCAGTGTGAATGGACTTGCTCAGTTCTTCTACAAAAGAATCTAATTTTGCCCTAGTGAAAAGGAAAACTGTGGTGGGTTTGTCTGGCCTAGACACTGATCTGGTTACTCAAGAAAGATTTATTTTTGCCTATATAGATCTAGTGTTTTTCCTCAATGCCTGTTAAGTTTTTTGCCACTCAAATTTCCCTTGGTGAGTTAGTTGATGTAAAAAAGCATTTTATGTCACCCTGAAGCAGACTACTTTTCAGCTTCGGTAAGAAGACAAAATTTCAACTAGTTTTCTGTTCTTGACTATTTCCCTGAAGGCTAAACACAAAATATTACCAATCTGAGCTGTAATCATAGTCAGTAATTGCATTTAAGGGGTCAGCACACATAAGCAGCAGTTGCAGTGAGCATTTTCACAAACACAATCACATTACAAATCAGGTGTCTTTTCACCTCCACTCTCACTACCCATACACAGAGCATTGCTCCTCCATCCAGCTAAGGATGTTCATCCCAGAGGTACTTTCCTTTGCTCTAAATACAACTGAGCTTATTTCCAGAGGATAATTGTGCAGGGTTTGCTCGCTGCCTTGCATGTGCAATTGGAGCAGTGAGTGCAGTGAGGTTTGGAATACAGACTTGGAAAAGCAATGTCTCTGTTGTATTTAACTTTGTTATGTAGTTGGCACTGCAGATGAGATTCTACATGATGTGCAGATCGAAATTTTTGATTTTACCTCGGGTAAATTTGTTTCAATGCACATGTCAACTACTTGTTGGACCCCAGATGCATTAGTGCTTTAGGATTAGGCAGGGAAAAACAGTTGAAGGATGAAAAATATTGCTGTACAAATTCAAATTCTCTAAGAGAAGCAGGACAGATAACAATCAAGGTCGTGAAGATGCAATTGAGGAATTTCATGTATTATGTATGTAAATAGCTTGTAATGGGTTTGCTTTTAATGGTTTGTATGCAAATTATATTGTAATAGCAACAGCGAGAACTAGCCCACTTAAAGAATTTGGCTTTAGAAATGCAAAGACACTGGGGAAAAAAATCTGTGCCCTAAAGCAGGTGCAATACCACCTCATCCCTCAGTGGGCATCTCCACAAATCCACTGGGAGCTCTGGGGCCCTTTTTGGGACCTCTGTGACTGTCACACACAGCTGCTATGGTCTTGGCTCATGCCTTTCCCTGCTTTGAAGCTGCATCTTCCCATGGAGAGAGCCTTCATCCCTGATGGCAGAACATGAGTTTGAATGAAGAGGCTCTGTGTGTTCTTGCTTGCCTTCCCTGGCCCTGGGGGCTCTCCCATCTGATAGGGGCACAGTAGGTTTGCCCAGCTCCCAGTTTTCCTTTATAAAAAGAGACATTTGGGCCTCATTTTGCCTTGTACCAAGAAGTCAAGGGATTATGCCTTTGCACTGAGGCACTTTGGTTCCATGCTCCTGGGGTTTAGTCAGTCTGCTTTGACCAGGAGGGTATTTTTTTCATAGATGAAGCTCCCAAAATTTGGATGTTATACAGTAAAGAGACTTGGTTTTGGGGTTGATTCTAGACAAGCAGATATAAGTGCTGCTGGCTCTCCTGCCAGTGCAGGGTATGCCTAGATCTGCACCAGTTTAGGAATCACAAGTGAGTTCTGTGAGGTGGAAAAGGAAAGCAACAGTCAGACTTCCCTTCCATGCCTGGGCTGAGAGCAGCAGCTCCCCAAAGCAGTGTCACAGTACAGGTGCTCCTGCTGCTTTCTCCCACAGGCAGGGATCTCCACCTGAATGTTACTCAAGGATGCTGATGGCACTACAGGAAGGATAAAGAGCTCTTGGCAGTATTTCACTGTATTTGCTCAGCCATGTAATGCAATCTTCAGTGCACAATGCTGTACATGCTTGATATTGTTCCCTTTTTATATTCATTTTATTTTGACTGCTACACTACAGCTTGTGGGTGTCTCTTAATCTTTCCGCCCCCTCTCCACTTCTCTTTTTTTCCTGCAGGTTTTTGCTCCAGAGGTTTGTCACCCAGACCTCTCACTTCACTGAGTTTTCAACACACATGAGTATTTAGCATCATGTCCTCCTGACACTGTAGGACTGTGATCCACACATGGTGATGTTTATGTGTGTATTCTAGACTTAGTAATGTTTCACAGTAGTAAAAACCTACAAACAACAGCACATAAATATTTTGATAGAGAATTGTTCACTTAGAGGATTGTACTTTTCTATATCTGCACAATATCAGTTGCAAATGCATTTATATTTCTATCCATGTATATAGTGTGTTAAAGCCTATTTGTTGTATACCCATAGGACTAGGGTAAAAATTTGGATAAAATAACAGTTCTTAATATTAAACAGGAAAATGAGTGAGAGACATGCACACCTTCCTGGAGGCATTCTGGCTTAGTTTTCACTCAGTTTTGCTTTCTGTTATAAGGAACTTACTCAGGCTACACCTGGGACTACTCAATTTCCCACTCTGTTCAGTTGCACTGTAAATCTGAGTCATTTCCTTGCGAGTTGTTGTTCCATGATAATGTACCTCCTGCTGTACAATGGCTAATAGACCCTGGATAAAATCCTCTCAGTGGTTTCAGAAATTAGCCTCAGAGCTCAGAAGAGGACTCAGCTGGGTAGCTGGTGGTAGGCTAATATCTAAATCTCCCCGAAAAGCCAACTTGAGCCAGTTCTGATGAACACGAGGCATGTTTTACATTCATATAATGCAGGTTGTGGCTCTGGGTTCAGATGTTTAGGAACAAAAGTGCAAAGAAATAAAATACCCTTCCAACTGGTCTAAATGGGGTGGGAGAGTGTGACAGTTCAAAGCACTTGGCATCAGCATCCATGGAAGTCATTGGTGCCATTGATTCCAGTGGTAGCAGGATTTCCTAAGCTGAAGTGAAATTCTGCTCTCCATGCCCAGGTGCTGCTCAGCAATGACCAGCTGACACCAGTCAGGCCAGTTTGGGGCACAAGGCCTCCAATGGGTCCTACAGGCTGAATGTACCATTTCTGTCTACTCCAGTCATAAAGCTGTAGCAGTAGGACAGTAATAGTGCCCCTGCTGTTTGCACAGCATCAGCCAGGATCTTGTTCTGACACTGAAACTGCAGGTTTGTACACTGAGCTCAGAGGTGTTTTGGGGGAATTCTGCAGTGCCTTCCACCTCTTGCAGTCTCTCTGGCAGCCCAGCATCAATGAGTGTGGCTGTGGGTTTGGCAGAGTCCTAGAAGCTGAGCCAAGGTGTCCCTCTGGGTGGGTGCTTCTCCCTAACTTTGATGTAGCCAGAAGCAGTAACAGCTGAGATGAAGTGATTCAGAAGTAAAGTCAGTACAGGTTTGTCTTCATGCTTTAAAGCATGACAGCCACTTTGCAGGGCTCTAGAATTTAGTTACAATAATGAAAAGAGTTTCTGCAGAGAAATCAAAGTGAGAGATTCTTCCCTTTGCACTTTATTTAGCAGGAAAGGTGAACAAAGTGAGGAGGCATCACAGTCTAGAAAAGATATTCGGGTATTGCTGCTGCAGCAAGTGCCAGCTGTGCTGTGAAGGGCAATGATCTGCTTTGGAGACAGATGTGCTTCATGCAAATGTAATACACTTAGGCCCAGCCTGAGTGTATAGAGCTGTGCAAAGCTGATTTACTGCAAACTGGAGTTATTTCACAGGAATCTTTGAGATGTCAAATGTTCTTGCAACTTTCTTTTCTCTGAGTTACTGAGGTGTGAGTACAGCCAGAGGTATTTGTTCTTCACACGCTCTGGGGCTGGGTAACCTACACAGTGTCCAGCACTGGGCTGCATTTTTGTAATACAGCCCTAGTTTGGGGTTTGGTTTTTTTGTTTTTTAGTTTTGTAAATGGTCACATCCAGGAGATTTTGCCTGGCATCTTGTAGGACTTGCTTTTGCCTTCATCTAATCAGTATGTCAAACTGCATGGGCACCATGCAACAAAATCAATTCCTGACTATTTAAGCACCTTTTTCTTGTTTTTCCAATCTGAAACTTGCAGTTTAGATAGAGCCTCGAGTCAATTTGCAGCTTACCCTGCATCATGTTTCTGCCTTGGAGAAGTCAGATGACAGTGCATCAAAGTGAATCAAAGCAGCCACTTCTCCTGGTGAATGACATTTCTGCAGATATTTAAGAGCTAGGACTGTATTGTCCAAACTAACAAGGTGGAGTTACAGAAAAATAATGTATTATCTTGAAAGTGATGTTCTTTCTACCAGCTGTACTAGTAGTCCTACAAACACCGACCCATTTCAGTGGGGTTTTTATCTCCATATATTATTGATCTTATGGGCTTAAATTCTTCATACAGTAAAACTGACACAGTTTATAAATCATAAATGGGCTCTGACAGCAATTTCTAGCAAGAAAGAGCTGAGTCATCTTAATCTGAACTCAGCTCCTTCCCCCTCCTCCTGCAAGGACAGGCACTTTGGGATGTCCTTGCAGGAGGAAGTGCTTCACAGGGATGGAGTTTATGTGAAAATGATCCAAAGCTGCCATTCTGCCCCAATAAATTTATGAAAACATGCCTAAGCGTCACTCTGTGTGGATAGAAGTCTGTTGGTCCTAAAGGATAGATGGTGCCAGGGCTAGAACATCATGTCAGAGATTTCTGGACTTTGCTGGAATCTCAAGTGGCCAAAGAAGGCACAGCATCAGAGACAGAGGACAGTGTGTGCTAAGGGTGCAGTTCTGCCCAGATCTTTCCAGACACCATAAATGAAACTAAACAATAATTGGCTTCAAACCCTAAAATAACCTGTGTTTGAAAAATTCTAAAGGATCCTGGTGGAAGTGAACTGTTAATTCACCATGCCTTCCATCCTTGGGAAAGGGCAAGAGAGCTTTCTGCAGAGAGGATGTATTAGCACTTGTCTCCTGCCTGGCAAGAGAGAGCCCCCAGGCAGGGCACAGAAAGTGCTCAAAGAGGCTGGAGAAGGGGGAAGGATGTAAAAGGCTGGCCATGTGGCAGCTATCCCAAGAGGGCCCTGTAAGAGCTGATTTAGCCTTGCTTTGGCCCCTCTTTACAAGAGGGGACTGCAAAAAGAACTGATGGGATGTGTCAGTAGCTGTGGCTCCTTGGCAGGCTGCACAGGACAGGTGAATCCCACCTGTGTGTCAGGGACTGTGATGGCACAAGCCCTGGAACAGAGGTGAATGGAGCAGCTGTACATTTGCACCTGTTGTTATTTAATGTGTATTGACCTTCAGCTGGTAAGAGACACAACTAAACCCCCTGCAGAGCTGTCATGGTGCTTTGGTAAGCCCACTGCATGGAAACCAGAGAACTGAAGGGATTTTTACAGCTAGAGTCTGCACGTTTGGCTCATAATGGTAAATTTAAAAGCAAAGAGCTACAAAATAGTATAAACTCAGAAGCAATCCTAGGACTTTACATGTGCAAAGAAACACCAAAATGTGATTGATGTCTGACATGTGGCTGTCAGGAGTCAAAGAGCCGTCAGTGCCATGCAGAAAAAAGCCCTTGTGAAGGTGTATAGACTGTGGTGCTTTCCTGACAGGGCAGAATGAATTGGGACAGTGATGTATTTATACCACTTGATATTTTATTTAGTGCACATACATATTTTAGCAAACCCCTGATTAGCTCCCACAGCATGTCTTCTGTAAACCTTTGCATTGTGCCTGGGTGAGGAACTCTTGCTAGTCCTGTGCTCCTTGTGTAGCAGAAGAGGACCATTTCTGCCTCAGCCTTCAGAGGAAACTATGACTTCCCTTTCTACTTTTGTCCTAATTCACTTCTCCTCTGAAGGGCAGAGTCCTTCTGACCAGGGAATCACACATAACCCCACCACAACCTCTAGAGCTTTTATTTTCCAGGCAGTTCCTCTTTGCTGACCTTTTTCCCTATTGCCCATTCCCCTTTCCATTTGAATGGCAAAAAGACAACAACTGTCCTCATACTGTTCTTATTTCCTGTCCCATGTAGGAATTCTCTGTTCTCTTCTCCCAGTGCAGACTACTACTTCTGCCTTCCCTCTGCCCATCTAATTAAATGTCATTTCTTAGACTTGCAGGATTTTTAAAAGAATGATCAGTATTTCTTGCTGTGTAAATTGTGCTTTTCACTTTATAGCAAAACTGCATTGATGTCAGTCCTTAATGTTAAAAGAACCCTATTGCTGAGCAGTGGTGAGGGATTTGGAAGTCTGGAATGCTGTGACTCTTGAGGGTAAGGAATCATTGTCACCCATACAAGATGCATCCTCTCTGTGACTTCCCACAGAAGAATTAAGAGCCTTGCAATACTAACCGTGCTTTTTGGAGTTAAATGCATGGACTTTACAGCTTAAAATTGCCTTTGTTAAGTAGCTTCTTATTGTAAGCAGAAAGAAAACCAAACAAAAAACCCCCAAACAGAAATCTGTAACAAACAGTAAATTTTACTCCTGCCTTTCTGCATTGTTATGTGCAAACTTCTTGAGGAAGAGCTGTCAGATCTGTCACTAAATACACAGAAACTATCAAAACAAAATGCCAGGAGAAATCTGCTGTCATACCAGCAGCTCTCTGCACACTTTCTTTCAGAGTAAAGCTCTGTGATGGCAGTGTTTCAGTTTAGTGGGGTCTTGTAGACTTCCAGTGAAGAGAAGCTGGAATTGAATTGCTGCATGGGCTGTCTTCACCACATAAATGTAACCATACCTTTTCCTTTTATTTGTTTCTTTTTACTTTTATTTTTTTGCTAAATGTGACAGCTCCACTGGCTGTCTGCACACTAGTTTTACTGAAAGATGAAGATGTCTGTTGTGGCATCAGCAGCAGCTTCTGCAGAACCTAAAATATTGCAGTGAGCTCAAAGTCTTCCTGAAGTTCCATCAGATCTGAATCCCAGAGGCACTTCTTGCTCTGGCTTGGAGTGTTCCTTCTCTCTGTGAGCAGATGGAGAGGTTTGGTGCATGGGCTGCCAGCTCAAGCCCAGACACTCAGTGGGCCAGCTCTGCTCTGTGCTCTGGCAGTAAGGTTACATATAGGAAGAAGCTTTTAATGTATTTAATTTGCATTTATTTTTCTAAGTTCATCCCTGGTACCCTGACTGGCCCCTGCTTTACTGGGCCCTCTTTCTTCCAGCCAGCACAAGGATATGAACAGCTCTGTAGATTCCTTCCTAAGTGTTAAAACAAAGCTGCACTGCCTATGAGGTCACCCCCAGTGGCTGATGTTCCATCTGTGAGTGGGATATCCCAGCCTTTTCTCAGCACTTGTGTGGACCCAGTAGCCTTGTTGCCTTGTTTCACATCACCTCTCTTTTTCGTATTATATTTTTCTGTTGGGCTAATAATTCTCTGTAACTATCCTTTCATAGTACAGAAAATCATACCATGGTTTTGAGATTTCTGTCTCAAAGATATCCTGGCTTGAGTACTGTGAAAAAGAAAGATTTCTGTAGGTCTTCTCTGTGTTGATAATGATGATTCCACTTTATGCATCACCCTGTAAATGCAAAGAAGCTCCCGTGTTGTGGGAAGGTTGTAGACTATGACTATGAGCAACAAAATTGAGGGGCAATCAAAAATACTTCATGAATAGATAAACTTGTTGGAATACAACTACTGCATTAATAACTGCTGCTATAGTACATCAGGATGTGTTGATGCAGATTCTATTAAGTAAGTGATGGTAAATCAAGGCTTCCTGTGGATAACAGCATCATTCTTCTCTCTTTCCACTATTGCTTGCTCAGGATGAAAGGAAAGGGGAGAATAGGCAGGGAAAGGCTCGCAGATAGTCCCATTAATGCTTGGTAATAAAAATCCAAAGTGTCTGGAACACACAAAATTTACCAGAAACAGATGGTAAAAGAGAAATGAACGGGAATTGGCAGCATACCTGGAGTAACCCCAGTCTCATCAAAACAGGGAAAGAGAAAGAAAAATAATCACTGTGTACCACTTCAAAGTGACCACAGGGAATCTCTTCACTTGCTGGAAGATGTCCCAAATCCAGTCTTAGGAAGCCTGGAATGTAAATTAACACTACTGAGGATGCAATCTAGTCCAGGGCCTTCTGGTATAGAATGAGCACCTCTCTGGAGCATGAATTATCAACACCAGTGTATGCATGGCGCTTCCTTCACTGGTTTCCTTTATGGGAAGGTGCAGTAAAAAAGATTGTTCCTTTCAAATTATTTACATGTATCCATTATGATTTCAGAGGGAGTATCAAGATTGCAATTAAATTTTTTCTTACTAGCATTAAACTCCAAACAATCATGTCAAAATGGATCTAAACAAGAATCCCCCAGGAGAAAAACAAATGAGGAGAAAATTATTTCTACATTCCTAATTCTAGGTGTTTGCTTTGGTCTTCTGTGTTTCTGTGCTGGAGAGCTGTACATGTGTAAGGACAGCAGTATCCCCACAATGGCATCCAAGCTGACAGCAATGTCCTCCTGGAAGACTCCTCAATGGACTCAGCAGGCTCTCCTCTGAGATTTTTTTTTTTTTTTTTTTAAGGAATTATGACAGAAAGATAATGAAGGCAGTCATTTGTATAGGATTTGGAGAATCCCTATCTGCCACACCCTTCCTGTGGGATAATGCTGAGTCCCTTAAAGCCAGTTCCAAGTTACCAAGGCACCTCAGTCCCTCCCCAGTACAGCAGAGATGTGCCCAACATGGCTTGGGCCTCACTGCCACAATGGGGCACACCAGTGGCACTGGGCGCTTGTGAGGGGAAGTACATTCAAAAGTGTGACTGGACAGCTGTTAGGGGAGAATCACCAAATATTCTGAGTCAGAAGGGACTCACAAAACTCAGCAAAGCCCTGCTCCTGGCCCTGCAAAGGACAGCCTCAAGAATCACAGCATGGGCCATGGCAAAGGTAATGAACCCTGAGTAAGTAACAATAAGAAAATTAGGCCGAGGTTTAGAAGGAAAATGCAATGGTGCATGGTGAGAAGTGGTATTTTCTAAAGCATTAATGGCTGAGATCCATGCTCCCACTAGGAGCACTTAGGAAAATCCCTAGCTTAAGTCTCAGAGAACCTCTCTGATCTTAAAGAATGAGACCAGTGGGAGTCTTTTTGTAGATGTGATGATTGGATCAGACTCTGGGTCTCTAAGGTGATTTGCAGTGGTGAAATCCATTAACTGCTCTAATTCTGTAGATCCTCTTTGTGAAATCAAGGTATCTTCTGCTCGTTAAATGAGTACAGACCCACCCTAAATCTCCTGCAAAGGCCACTGCTGTGAGTGATGCTAAACTCTTGTAGGTGTGGGTAATGTATCCTGAATATTTAGGGTTAAACTGATTATCAGTTTCAGGCTAGAAACAAATTTTGATGTTCCCATTAACTGGTACCACTAGCACAAAATGTCCTTGGACTGTCCTAGGACTGCTTGTTCAGCAGTGACCCTCAGGGACCAAAGGCCCCTGCACTGACCTGACTTTTCCTGTGTTCTTAGGGACACATGACAGTTGTGGCTTTGTGGTCAAATTTTGGACCTGCCTTGGAGGGTTGTGTGATGTGAGTATTGTGGATCCTTCTGGATCTGCAA
Source organism: Entomyzon cyanotis (assembly GCA_024500445.1). Classification (NCBI taxonomy): domain Eukaryota; kingdom Metazoa; phylum Chordata; class Aves; order Passeriformes; family Meliphagidae; genus Entomyzon; species Entomyzon cyanotis. The sequence goes on from JAKEPQ010000746.1 coordinate 1,358,068, forward strand.
TGGATCTGGCAGTTGGGCCATATGTCAGCAAGTGGCCCTTAGAATGGTGACTTTTCTACCCATGCCTCACTAGAGTCACAGATATCTAAAAAGAAATATAATTAACTGATATTACTTTTAACCCAAATGAATAATTTTAGTTGCTTCAAAGCAGTGTCTTGAGGAAAAAAAATAGAAGAAAACTGGACACATGTCAAAATCTCATTTGATCTTAAATATGAGTCTTTCCCTTTCAAAAGGCACATATAGCCAAACCAGCACTGCAACAACAAACCAGGGCAGGATAAGTTTTAGGAACAGGCAAGTGAATCTCAGAATTTCTGTATATGATACAGGGCAGTTCTGAGAGGGAATGGGGACTGATGGGCAGTTGCCAGTTTCTGTAGATCTGAATCCAAGAGCTAGGGAAAGTTCCAGGATTGTCACAGCATAAAGACAGATCTGAACAATGTCAGCTGGAAATGCCTGGGTGTCTCTGGCTCTGCTTCCACTCTGCAAAGCTGGGCTGAGGATCAATTTGTGATGAAGGGACTTTAGCTTTCAGGAGAATATGGTTGCTCTTACCCATCTCAGTGGTTTGGGTAGAAGAAAGTTGAAAATAACAATCTCTTCTGGGAATGTTCATGCATGAAGGCCGACTAATAAAATGCATTGCTGTAAAACGAACAGTTTTAACCAACACTTCTATTTTTGTAATTTCTGTAGAAAAGCTGGAATACTTTGTACCCCTACGTGTACCCTCTGCCTGTAGCTTGGATGATTTATTTTTTACATACGTGATGTTCAATTGTACCAGCCAAGTCCTGTGTGACACCTGGATGTTCTGCAGGTGTGTGACTAATATGCAGCTCAAAGCAAACTGAATGCCTGTTGCATCAGCTTCCACCCATATCTCTTTTATTCTGACATCAGAAAATGTATTTTATAGTGGAAGATAATTTCTACTTAATTCAAGGACCCCTGCATGATGCCAGGAAGAGGGAGAGTTTGAAAAACTGATTGCAAAGAAATTTAGGAGAACGTTTTTATTCTCTTTCCGTTCACAAGCGGATCTTTATCCTCCAAAAGGTTTTATTCTTAGCATTACTGATACATGCATGCAGGGACTCCTGCTGATATCCTAATGCTTTAGACATCACCTGGAAGGGCTCTGAAGGTAGACTGGGATCTGGTTTTTGGCTGAAATTCCAGACTTGAAGCTGGGAAGGAGAGCAGGTCCTTGGAGTTAAAAATAAGAGGGAAGACCTGCTTTGTCTTCTACTGAGCAATAACACATATTTTCTAGATTATTTTTCCCACTCTTCTCTTGCTATTTACTAGATGCTCTGTACAAGGAGATTATGGGAAATCCATTTTGAAGTCAATAGCAAATTATGTGCCATTGAGCACCTGGAATTATTCCTGTTTAGAAAACGCAGAGGGTCAATTTCTTCCACAATCTTTCCCACACATCGGCATGTCTGTGTTTGTGCCACATAGTTCTGATTGCTAAGGCATAATTATCTTGTATTTATAAGCAGTGCATTAATTCAGCAAAGAAATATTTGGATATTGGGCATGTTCTGGTTCAAGTCTTAGTACTTCATAAAGTGTCCCACACACTCCTGCAGAACCCAACAGGACTTAGTGTGTCGATGGCACCCTCCATCCAAAGCCCAAAATTAAAGCATGCTGTGTTTTCACCCATTTACCTGTGCAAGAATATTTCATAGGCAACCACGTCTGGGTTACAGGAAATGAATGTTTTAAATGGCCATTGCTGAACTGGTGCATGTCTGGGGAGACTGTCCTGTGTTCTCCTGTCCCTGTGCTACCTGGGTTTGTAAGGCACTGTCTCTATTCTTCCCCTCCCATGTTTAGTCTGCAGGAGGAACAGACCAATCCCTTAGAAATCTGCACATGCTTGAGTTTAGGATGGGCTAAGCCAAGGTTAATACTTCCTCTGAAAAGCTTTCTTTGCTTTCTGCAGGAGCAGGCTTACAAATAGTAAAAACAAAACAGGCTTGTCTTATTCTCTGTAGAGGAGGACTGCATTTTACTGTGCCAGTAGTAGCAGTCATTTGTCACTTTGGCTTAGTCACTCTTCTCTTTGGACAGAGCCTAAGCCACAAGAGGTCAGGGGAGGAATGGATGGGGAGAGGGTCTGAAAAATGGAGGTAAGGATAGAATTTGCCAGGGAATGTATTTTTATCCATGCCTGTATCACCTACGTGAGTTTTTATAGCCTTGATTTTAAGACAGTCCCCTGAGGAAAGCACAGGAGTATCACTGGTATTTGATGTCTTTATTCAGTCCGTGGCTGTGCTACAGACATACGGTGACACCTTTAATATGTCATCTAATTGCTCTGTGCCACAGCCTCCATCTGCCATGTGAGGATTCCTACTGCACCTTGTGTTTTCTCAATTCACACAGAGCCACATGTGGCAGTGATAATTTTCCACTGTGTGTGTGTGTGTGTGTGTGTGAAGGATGGGGCTCTACCATCCAAAAGGGCTGATTGAAATGCAGATAACTCATCACCTCTTTTATCTCCAAGCATTTCCTTCACCTAGAAAGAATATTTGTTAACTAACCTGGCCTGGTTGAACTGCAGGGTGAGGGCTATCTGGTTTTGACGAAAGATTTACTACAAGCTGTCTTCTAATTCCTTCCTATTTTTGCTTTTCATCTGGAACTTGTTGGTTACATGAAGAGAAGTAAGTCTGTGCTTCTCAGATGAGCTCCCATGGGATTGGGAAACTTAGTCCTAATGGAAGTGTATCCATAGGTGAGCTGGAGATGCAGGTCGCCCTTCACCAGGAGAGGGGGCTGCCTGCCCTCGGAAGGAGCAGGCACGGTGGTGTGGTTAGATGAGAATGCAGACCTGGCAGTGCCCTGTCCCTGCTGAAGGACAGTTTGTCATCTGTGCCTTCAAAGGCTGGAAGGAGGCAGACAGAGAAGGGAAGCAGAGAATATGAACAGGTCTTGCATTGGCCTTTCTCAAGGCCAGAAAGGTGTTTGTTCCCACCATTGCCCCTAGAGACAACGAGGCTCAGATGGAGGTGACTGGTATTCTCTTTGTCTGCCTGGTTGGGATGGCCACAACAAAATCAGTGGGTCCAGAATTAGCAGGGTGTTAGCTTTGGGAACCCAGTACATGGGAAAGGAATGCAGCATTCATCAGGATATGCATTTAAACTGCTGTGACTGAGCTGGTATAAGAGTCTTCACTATACAAATACTTTCGAATTGCTTTGTGTATTTTACCCCTTGTGTTTGTTCTGACACTTTATACAAGCAATTTGGGCTGATCCAGGAAAGCCTTCCTTGTGTTCCCAGCTGAACACAGCCATGAGGGCAGTGCATGGTTACACCCAGTGGAACATTCCCCGTGAAGGTGTGCTCTGCACTGCTGCTACCCTCCTAGCCTGAGCCCACCACTCCTGGATCGTGTACAGGGCATGTGCTCTCAGCCTCCAGGGAGCTGGGAAATAAAACGTGAGGAAGCATGGCAGGGGATCCCTTATGCTGAGATTTGTGACTTCTAATGCATCTGCTTGCTCACGCTGTTCTGCAAGAAACAGAGCATTTCCTTGTTCCTATAAGGTAGTTTGATTACAATAGTCAAAGCCTTTTTCCCCCCTTTTCTCTTGCTTCATGCTAATAGGACTGTGACCTGTCCCCTGGGGGGTGCAGGAAAATACTTCACATATTTTTCCTCATCACTGCTCCTGTGTTGTAACTCAGCCCTGGTCTCTCTGAGCTCGTGGCAGCAAGGAGCCCCTTCCAAGTGCCTAGGGAGCACTTGTGAACAGTGTTTTCTGGGCTGCTGAGCAAGGGAAGGGCTCTGACTCTTGTAGTAGTGATGGTAAGCACACTCTTCTGTGCTGAAACTAGTGATTGTTACTCAGAGGAGTATTAGGCATGTGTGAATGATTGCACCCACAGCTCAGCATTAGTGCTGCTCATTCTCCATCTGCTCTGTGGAAGATCTAGGAAAGATGCCAGGAAAATATAGTGGTAAATAATGTTTCTATTGCACCTGCTACTGGAAACATGCAAAGTGTTTTGCAAGCGATGCCGAAGTCCGGCTGCCGCTAGGAAACAGGAGCATGTTCTTGTGCTTTCTGGTAATGTGCTTAATGGGAGGTGTGAGGAGAAGACTTAACCCCAGGCAGCACGGACCTGGTGGAGTCTAGCTCTGTTTCTAGGCTTGCAGAATGAACTCGGTTAGGAGAGGAGCATAGAACATTAGGTGGATGCCTCACGGCAATTTGAAGAATCTGGAAGTGCTACCAGACTGCTCAGTGAGGTAAAAATGCTGCAATGACAGAAATGTTTGTGCTCCTGGGCTTGTTCTACCTCCAACACCCATGGGGCAGGACCCCGCCCCTTCCTCTGCATGCCAGGACAATGGCATTCCTCCCCTGGGACCCCAAAACAGCTCTCATGGATCATTCCCTGACTTCATCCAAAACATTATGTGACTCTCCCACAATTCCTTTTATGAAACATTTAAATATTTTAACTAAAACTCCTGTCTGCTTCTCTGCTCCTGTATATAAATCTGTAGCTAGAAAATGTGTTGTCCTTGCTACAGTCCCATGGATGTAGCTTGCTTTGACTTGTTCCCAGTGTTTTGCCTCCCCACAGAGCAGACCCTGTCATTGTAGCTGTATCTGTTTGAGGCCCAACACCTGATGGGGAGATATGTTTCCACTGCAGAACACCTGAGCTGAAGCGCTTTCCCACTCTCAAGGACCAGAAGGATAAGTCAGGTTGCTGGTATGCCCTTTCTGAAGAGATCCCTTCTTTCTGCATCTACAAACCTAGGGGATGATTCTGGGAGAAATAGTCCTCTAGCCTTGGATTTCCTATGTAAGGAATTAAAATGCCATTGGGATGTCTCCATAGCCATTATATAGTATCTGGGGAATTCCTGTTATGCCAATTGGTGGTGGCAGCTTTCCTAGTCACTTGCTTTCCAGCTGCTCAGACTCATTGGAGCCCAGCAGAGTAACTCACTGCCCACCTAGAATCATATTGGGACTGACTGGATCCTTGAGTATTTCTGCATCACTTTAAAGATGATTACAGACCCTGAGTTCCCCTTGGAAATGCTCATAGATAAACTGGAGATTGTCAGCATGCGAGGGTTGTACAGGTATAACCTACAGATGTTTGACTGGACCTTGAAAGGGGCAATACTGATTTATTTTTTAAGTGTCTGTGAACAAGTGCACCTTCCAGTGGGTTTATCTGTGCAAAGCCTTGCACTCATTTGGCCTCGTTTTTTGCCTCATTTCCCCCAAAAAGGTCAGTCTAATCTCTTTGGGGATGCTTTGGCTGGGTGCCCATTGAATGGAGGGGCAGGAATGGAATCTGTCAGAACTGCATTTATTTATCTGGTATAATTTTTCCCCATGCTGTGCCAAAACCACACCTCTCCGGTGAGCTGGTTAGATGGAGCAGAGCATTCTTATGGCCTGGAGTCAGCTCGGGTTTTGCCTCCTATAAAACTAGTTTTTCTCACCCTCTTGCTGATAACTGACAAAAGTAAATCAGCTCCTAACTGTGAGATCCAAACAAGCTGTAAATCAGCTCTACCATGTTTGTGTGGGAGGAGGATGTTTCCAAGTGCTTGGGAGAAAAGCTGCAATTGAAGTCAGTTACTTAGCAATGTTGTTTTTATGGCACACTTCTCCATGGGCTGGATGCAAAGGGCAGGGCTATTCCCATGGTGCTCAGATGTGAGAAAGTTCATTTCATTCCACCATCTATTCCTCAGGGAGTTCAGTCCACCAGAAATCAGGGAAAACACAAATGCTAAAAATATTTGTATGGAAAAGAAAACCCACAGCACATTCATGTGGTATTGAGGGCCAGCTGCTTTGTGGTGATAAAAGTGCTGTGGCTTGTGTGTTGTGAAGGACTTCACAGTTCAACAAGTTGTGGCTTCTTCAGAGAGAAAGATGTGGCAGCTTTTGTCAACAGCAGTATTTCCAAGGCCTTGGTTCTGCTTTTATAAGCAAAAGCTTATAGAGAGATTCAGACTCAAGGGTATCACTCAGCCTATTTTCATAATGGTAGAAAGTGTTTTGTGAATGGATAATGAAATCAGCTTTCCCAGCTATTCGCTTCTGGCTGGCGTCTGGCTGGGACAGAGTCTAACACTTGTGCAAACACAACTGATGGCAGGCACCCTGTTACTTGTTTGTTGCAGCATAAAAGATTGACTCTGTGGTGTGGTTCCAAACTTCTTAATCTTCCTTGTAACCCAGATTTTGTCTAATTTACTTCTCTGAAATCCATCTGTATTATCCAGAAGATTCCAAGCATGACAACTGATTTCCTTTCTGACTTTTGGTCAGGTCAAGGCAGGTGGTAAGGAGCCATGAAGGGCTGCATGGATAAAATGTTCTGCCTGTTGGTGCTAGAAGGCTTTTCTCTTATCAGAATTATACCTGTGTAAAATCTTTGTGGTGTTATTAAAGAGCCATATATTACTGGGGGCTATCACACAAAGACAAATCTCCCAGATAATAGACTGGAGAGCAAATGCTCATCAATGCAAGGTCAGATAGCCCTGGATATAGTATCTAATAGATTTTCCTCATCAAAATATGCCTGAATCAACAAGGGATGATATGACTTCAAATATGATCCTTCCAAGTGTTAATGATATGATAAAGAGGTTGCTGAAAAACATTATGCTAGCTGGGGTGATCATAGATTGATTCTATTTAAATTAACTGTAAGGATAAACAAAAGTAGGTTTGCGATTCAGATTTTCTGTTTCAAAGGGAGAACTGATTAGGGAAACTAACATACTTGAATATGGATAAAGGTCTGGAATTTCTTCGTCAGCTGTTGTACAATTACTACCAGGACTTTTCACTCCAATATTCCAAAAGAACTGCAATATAGCAGCAAAAAGTGTTTGAACAGACCTGTCCTCTGAGAATAGAACCATAGAGGTGGAAAAGAGGGGACAAACCAGGCAGCATGGAAATGAGATGAGGGTAGAGAGTAATGATGTCCCTAACAATACATGTGATATTATTCAATATTTGTATTGGTTTACATTCATGGAGAATTTTAAAATGTAATGGAATTGAAATGGATACAATTCAGCAGGACAAAACGTGATTGTGAGCCCACAGATCATGAGAGATTTTTGCTGTACACAGCATGGAAATGTAATCAGATGGGGGAGAGGGGTAGGAGGGCCAGTCAAGGCTGGATCTGACCTGCCAGGTGGGAAAAATGCAATTGCAGTCCTGGTAATTGGGGAAGGATGAGGGGTTATTAATGCATTGTACAAAGCAGGAATGAAGTCTTACCTACCTTTACAGGTAGTTAGTTCTGAAACAAGTGCAGAAAAAGGTTATTAATTTCCCAGTAACCCTAGAAACCCCTTTGATGAGAGAAGGAAAGAGTCTATCATCTATAAATACACTGCAGGAATGAACAACAGGAAGAGAAACATATTTAAATAAGAGGATAGCATTAGTCAAAGAGCAAAAGGGTATGACTGGGCATGGCATGAACTTGGTTTTGAAACAAACCAAATATCTACAGCCCTCAGAACAAGGAGACTTTTAAAGAGTCTCCAAACTGGTGCTGTGGAATGAAGAAACTTATTTTAAAAAATGGAGGTCTGGAAAGCCTTTCCATCCTCATGTTTTATGGAAAGAGTAATAAAGATACAGCTGAAAAAATTTACATTTAAAGCACCAGGTGCCATCAGGAGATAATAGTTCTGTTTCCTGGCACCTAGAACAAAATTATTTTTTTAGAAGTGGCATTGAGGTGGAGTCTTGTTATCTCCACCAATGTTTGCCAAAAGGCCACCCACCTCCGGTTTTAGAGACAACAGGGCAACATTTTGCTACAATGCTTTCAGACCTGCCTGGGAACCAATGTTTAACATATGCAGTCTGAAAGAATATGTGCCTACATCGTCATCCCATTGGAGTAGAGATCATGTTTCCTGATTCTACTACCTGGCTCTAATTCAATTAAAGGAACTGCTGATGGCAGTTTGTGCAGCTTATGAATGGCAGGAAAACCTGAGTTACAGTTGCATTGAACCAGATCCTCCATTGCAAGACATGGACCTTGCTTGCAAAGGTTTTATTTTTCATGTTCTTTACAATTATACTGATGAATGTGTGGAATTTGTAAAATAAGCCATAGGATACATCTGTGTGAATATTGGGTCACACAGATGCTTGAGTCATTTTAGGAAATGATGCAGGTTGGAAACCTTACAATATTCTTCCTGTTGGAGTGGGTATTTCCATCATACAGCCCAGCCCTCTTTACAGTGAAGTTGTCTGCCAGTGAACACCCAGTAGTAAACTGGGATGTGCCAAGAATTTCTCTGTCAGAGGCTGCGTTACCTTAACTGTGTCTGCGATCTGGTGCTTTGAAGGGAAGTAGGGCTCTTGCAGGTGGTCAGGCAGATGTCCCTGAGCAACAGGACAGTGACAGTTTGCAGTGCTACACGAGCACATATAGTTTACCTTGTTCCTTTTACCCTGGCTTGCATGGTTGTGTGACTGATCCTGCTGCAGGTTACATTCCAGGATGAGTTTCAGCTGCTCCAGCAGCTCAAATGAGCAGTTGCTACACTGATATATATCTTAGAATAATTAGCTGCTAAAAAGAGCTAGTTGGAAACAGCAATCCTGAGAGGTTTGTTCTATTCTTGAGAATTAAGCGCTTAAGCAATGCCCTCTAGCTTTGTTCTGACTTTGTAATTCACTGTTATTTAGCAAAGCTTACAAACCTTGCCCTCTTGCCACATATCAATTGTGGTTCATTATGTTTTGCAGCAATGAGCATAGAAATAGACAAGTGATAAGAACAGTTGGCATTTATGCTCTTCTGCAGCACCACTTGCCACTGCAGCTAAAGCCTTTCTTTCTGTCTTTGCATTTCCTCAGAAAGAAAAAAGCATTTGAACAAACAGAAATGCTTGCCCTAAGATTTATTATATATATATATGTGTGTATGTGTATGTGCATACAAACATATATGCATACAAACATATATGCATACATGCATATGTATTTGAATTTTACTCTATTTAAAAAGAGATTATCAGAGCAGATGAGACCATTTCTGCCGATTTAATCTGATAACCTGTATGTTTTAGCTGTGGTTTAAATTCTGTAAATTTAGTTCCTGTTTGAACTACACAGCTTTTAGAAAAACATCTTATTTTTACTTGAATAATTTTTGGTAAAGTAAAACTGCTACAATTGCCAGTGAATTGCTCCAGCTAATTATCCTCCTTACTAATAAACATGTGCCTTGTTTGCTGTTTGTATCCAGCTGGTCAGGGCTTTTTTACAGTTTTGTCACAGACAACAGTAACAACTGAATTAGTCTTCCTACGTACATGCACAAAAACCTGTGCAAATCAGCCGTTGGCCAAAAAATCCAAACCCACATGTGCCTCTTGAATCTGTTATCAAACATCACTCCCAGCCCCTTCATCTTTCTTGCAGCTGTTTCCTGAGTGCTCTTCTGTTTATCAACAGCCTTCCTGAGTGGCAGTCAACAAAGCTGCACTTGGTGTGTCTGGAGTAGATGTGACATTGCAATTGAGCAGTGACAGCACTCGCTGCCTGTTTCAGTTCCAGTGCTGAGAGCCCATTTCCCTACAGCTCTGTGCTGGGAACTCCTGGGGTTTGGGCTTCTCACTATCAGCCTAGTCACCTTTCCAAAGGGACTGCTTTCCAAAGCAGAATACTTCGGCTGTAAGACTCAGATCTGTGTTCTTAGACACTAAAACATATTATTCCAACTTGCCAAGCAACCCACATGATTCCAGCAGTGAGCTCTGCTGCCCTTATTTACTAAAAGCTATAGCATTAGGATATGGCTGTTAATTGTGTCTTCCTTTGTTGATAACAATGAAATTCCAGAGCTGAAATTCCTGAGGAACTCCTTCAGAATTATGCTTAGTAAAATATCCCCACTTCTACTGTGTGACTTGTTGTACAGCCAGGTTTATCTCATTTAATGTATCCTGATAAGTCTGGGCTGCCATAGTTCCCTGATCAGCATGTTATGTAATATCAAGTGAAGTGTGCAAGAGTCCAGTCCAGTGACACTGATACCTTTCAGCAGGCAAGGAAACTTTTGATCCCGTTAAAATAAAAATCAAATTTATTTGGCAAGTTCTGCCTTTAAATAAGTTTCTTGGTACTAATTATAGGATCCCCCTGTTTTTCTAATAATCAAGTCAGCCCTTATGCTATTTTACTCAGGGCTGCTGCCTGGCTGGCAGGCCTGTATTTCTGTTTAAAATATTGGCACAACATGAGCATCCTTCCAGGTTCCTGAAGGATGTTCTCTCTGTGAACAGTTATCAGCAAGTCTCATGTCAGCAGGTCAGAGGACCCTCACCCAGCTTTTTTACAACCTGTGAGGCTCTGTCTAGGCCTCAGTAGCTTCAGCCTGCAGTCAAGTCTGCTGCTGACAACTCTAACCCATTAGCTAATGAGGAGGTAGCATGCTGTCAGCACTGCTCTTATGTTAAAATAGACTGGATAATGAAAATATTGGTTACAGAATATTCTGTGTCCTTTTGCTTTGTTATCAACTTGTTTTATTTTTATATTCCAACTCATCAAAATTTGTCCTTTCTATGGTAATAGTATGTTTTTTGTAGCCTCTTTCTCAGTAAGTGAGTGGCTTTCTAGACTGTTACCATTCTCTAACCATTCTCTTGACTAATGGGACTCAAGATTGTTTCAGCTTTGTGAAACAATCCCTGTTAAAATACCAAGCACTCACTGGCTATATTCTGTTTGCACACAAGAAAGATGACCCAGGTATAAGCACACCTACACGAATCATAACCAACATTTAGTTATGTGGTCAGCTCCCTTTGGTGTCTAAAGTGAAGGCTAATTTAAAGCTTCTCTTACTAGGATACAGGATTATTTGCACTAAGAAACAGTAATTGCTAATAATGTCGAGAGTTGTAGGTAACTCTGTAACTGTCAGCACCTGCCCCTTAACTTAGCATCTATCTAATTTTTTTATTTCCCTTCTCTCTTTATTTTATAAGAGGTAAATTGAAATCTACCTATCCCTTACCCTATGCTACTTTACCTAGGCAGTGGATCGAGAACCTTCTTCTTTCCCTTCCTCTTAAGACATGAATGATCAGAGAATAGTTTGGATGTTCTTTCTCAAATTGCTCTTAAATTCCCTGATCCTGACTACATTCAAACTGTGATCCTTCCAAAGCATCTCACTAGTACCTGCAACCAGTGCTACCTTGGGTAGAAACGTAGCTCAGCAAGTCTCATGTCAGCAGATCAGAGCAACCTCACCCAGCTTTCTAAATTTGGAGCAGCACTATGGCTGTGAAGAAGGACTGCCGTTCTTTTTCTTTCTTATTTTAATGCTCATGGTATAGAATTTGCAGTGATACACAAAGAGCTCTTTCACAGATGTTCTTGGTCTCTTTACAAGCTGGGCAGGGCAACCCCCTAGTGAAGCAACCCCTGTGTGTTCTTTTCTATTTGATCAACTGAATCAATCACCAGTGTAGACTTTAGAGCTTGAAACTGTTGAACTAAGTGTTGAACCACTAAAAATAACTGCTGGTTCCTTCATCCTATCTACCTGGTTGTCAAATCCTGTCCCATAGAACTGCAGGCAACTATTCAGTCCCAGGATGTAACTGCTGCTAGTCTAGAAGGCTGCATTCCCAATATCCTATTATAAACCAAATGGCTTCACTGTAAATACTGAAAAGGCATAAAAATTACTAATTGTGAAATAAAATAACCCCCTCTTCAGAAAGCCCAGATTGACCCCTTGGGTGATGAGGCTACAGATGCATTTTGTTTAACTGAAAATGCTTCAGTCCACTTAGAGCCCGATAAATTCCAGTGACCCTGATGATGTTCTAACATAAATCATGTGATGTTATGAGACTGGGCTTGTAATTTTGGGGACAATGTCTGGGGCAATGAATGCTCAGCCCTAATTACAGCTGCTAGTATAAATCCAGAATTTTCGAAGTTGCTCGAGGAAATTTGGTCTTGAAATGAGTTAAGTCAACTCAATTAAGAAAACCACACAGTTAGAGATGTACAGTTCCAGCCTGTTCCACTTTGTGTGACTTCATCTTTTATCTGCCCTCATGTGGGCAAAGCAGAGCAGTGGAACCATTTCTGTTAAGGTTGTTTTTGCAAGGATCCCCTTCTCATGGCTTGAGCCCTTTTGTAAGATGCCAGGAAGCTGTTTATGAATTGGTAACTGCTGGGTCTGTCCTTATTGTTTTGGGATTCCTCTGCTCCCACATGGATTTGGCAGTCCCTTCCTAAAATGCTGGGGTAGTGCAAGAATGCTATTTCTGTAGCTATCCATTCCACACTGGGTTCTTAAATGCTAGTTAATCAGACCTCAAGTATTTGGCTGTTCTGAGAAGTGGGACTAACAGAAAAGTTGCATCTTATCATCTGCAGAATCTGACTCCTCCAGTGGGCGGAGGCAGAAGTTCAGAGTCTACATCCTTCCTTCAAACAGGGGACAAAACTTGCCAAAAATGTGGCATACTAGTAATTGTAGTCCCTGCTGGGACCTGAGGTGAGACCACAAACTCTGTTTATTTGAAGCATTGAGATTCCTCTAAGTATAATGAAGGCCAGAACTTCCAGAGATGGATCACGGCATCCAACAAACCTGAACATCAAAGGACATTTGCTAAGAAATCCCAAAGGACAGCAGCAGTGTTCACCTCCTGTACCAACTCCACTCTAGGAGTGGAGAGTACAGGGTTGTTTGGAATGTTTGGGTTTTTTTGGTGTGGGGTTTTTTTGTTTTGTTCCTTTAATTTCATTTTGGTTGGCATGAGCTCTTCTATGCTAGGCAGCCTGGAACACTATACAAATGTTGTAACAGAAAAATTCACAAATATTCTGGCATTTATGTAGGGTTGTAGTGGAGGGCAAGAGCAGCTGCTTGTATGGTTGCAAAAGCTAAATGTTTTCATGGAAATACAGGTCAGAAAATAACTGGGCCTGGGGATGCCTGTTTCTGTTCATGGATTTTTCTTTTGAGTCACTGTCTTTACCTCCATCAGGTTTCTGTTGAATTCAAGGACTTAAAACACCACTTCACTTTCAATATAAGTATAATTTGGCTTCTGAGAGATTTTAAAACTTCGGCACATCTTGGGGCACTGTTCGTATCTTCTTTGCTTTAGGAAGTTGTTCTGGAGGTGCCATGGTCAGTGTTCAGAGGTTTCCTCAGCAAGAGGTGTCATATGTGAGTCTGGAGGGAAATGGATGATGACCAGAAGGTTATTCACATCAGTGAGCATTGAATGCATTAAATAGTAAGATCCAGAGGGTGGTCTCCAGAGATAGGTTAGAGCAGAGAGCCTGTCTGAGAGAGTGACTGCTGGAAAATATGGAGATGCGTGCTAATGTGTATCCCCCTTCACTGCTCTGGGAGAGCTGCTTGGTCCTTGTCACATCTCCCTGGAACAGCATCTCTCACAAGAAACCTCTGAGCTAAATGAGCTTGTAAATGCTACTGTGTAATATCAAGTGTCAGTAACACGGGTTAATGCAGCTGAGAAATTTGTGAAGAAAATAGAAGCCAAGAGATAACCATGGGCATAATGGGAATGTAGGTGTGTAATTGCAGGGTTATGATTCTTGTTCTGCAGAGCTGCAATCTGTTTGAAGCCCAAGAATTGCACTGCGCTAGAGACAGTTGTGTCATTGTCCTGTGTTTTGCTCTCACAGCCTTGATGACCACCTGATGATATGACCTTTCATGGAATTTGGTCAGTGTAAGGCTTATATCTGGATAACCCAAAATCTGGGGTTTGTGATCCCGTAGTGTGGTGTTCTGTGTAGCTCTATTTTTCTGAAGTGAGAAGCTGTGTATCTGTGTGTGTCTGTGTTTGAGTCCTGATTTTGAATCAGATAAAGCAAAACATAGGAAAAGGACAATAGTAGCGTTGAGTCATAATTATTTACAATTGAACATGTTAGACTGTTGCAGGCAGTTACTGCTCCTGATAAGCAGTAGTGGCTACACTGCTGTACATTTTGGCAAAGCATTACTTCAGGGAGACTCCGGTGCTTTGACAGTTATAGTTTAGAGATTGTTGTGACTTTCTCAAGACAAAAAAGTGGGTTTTTTCCCCAAGATTTTTATTAACTGAAGAAGAAATCTGAATTTTAAACAAGCTAGGTTAGAGATAATGTCTGTTATTTCCAAAAGGGCGATGTGATGTTCTCTTGATGGTCCATCCAGTTCCTCAGCCTGCAGTAACTGCTTAAACTAGGTAAGGTCCAACCTGGTTATCAACAGAGATCACATCTGGATTTTGCCTTCCACAGGTGGTTCAACCCTCCATTCTCTTCTACAAACAGCCATGTGCCCTTGGGATAGAAGGTGGAAGTCTGGTCATAAGCTTCCTGCAGGTCTGGCACAACCCCTGGGCCAGCTACTGGACTGGGTCACTGAAGTTTATATTGGTGCACTGGCAAATGGGGGTTTGTTTTCTCAAAGATAAGCTATAGCTGTTGTCAAACAGAAGCACTTCTGCTCATACTGACCCCCTCTAGAACTCTGGAGATGAGGAAAAATCAATAAGTGCAGACGAGGATAAACTAAAATAAACATTTTCAAGCTTTTAAGGAACTAACAAAATACTGAAAGGAAGAAAATAATCCCTGAAGGGATAAGCTTTGTTGACTGCACTGGGAGAGTGCAGGGCTACTAAAAAGTGAGTCTATTCTTTCCTCATTGAATGTGCAGCCAGATGCCTGCAAGTTCTCTCAGCACAGCATAGTTCAGTACCGATGCCTGGTTTGCTTTGGTCTCACCCAGACAGTGTTGTGTTTGTGGCCACTGGGACCAGATAGCAATGGGTTGTGGGTTGAGGGGCTCTCAGAGACATGCCTAAGGCTACCTCACTTCTCTGCAGGAAGGCTGCTCATTCTCTCAGTCCTACTAATGCCTGTCAGCTCAGTTCTGCCAGAACTGGCCAGAGCTCATTTTGGAGCAGAGATGACATGCACATCCTGGAAAAAGCAGAAGGATGAGTTACCTGAATTCAGATTTGCTTTTCAGTGTATCCACACACCTCCTGGTAGTGATCCAAGTGTGAGGGAGATTCCTAGCTTTTAGAAAGAACATAGTATTGCCAGTACCTAGGAAGACGCTGTCTATCTTTACCACCTGGGCTATGGGGACACTCCTGTTTTGTAATCACCATTTCAAGACTAGGTTGGTCTTCCTAGGGGCTGTTTTCAGATCAGTCTAACAACTGACATAGTGCAGAAAAGGTGTGCTTGGTAAGAAGATTAAGAACTCATATCTTCAGGACTGGGACTTTAACCCACATGGCCTGACCTCCTGTATCATCTAATTACACCCTGTTTTCTCTGCAGGGAGCGCAATAGCTCACGTAGAATTCAATAATGCACTTTCTAGAAAGGCAATCAAATGTGGATCGAAGGACATAAAGGGATAGAGAATACATTCCTTCTTTAGCATTTTGTTCCAGAGGATAATCACTCTGTAACAAATGTGAACCAGATGATTCATTAGAATTTTTCTAACTCCAGCTCTCAGCATTGTTCTGTTTCTTGCTATGCCTTTCCCCCTTGATTAAAGCTCTTAAAACTGGCATTTTTCTCCCCATGCTAGAACTTGCACTCTGTAATCAAATTGCCTTTCAACAACCTGTAACAGCCAAGCCCAGCAATGTTTCTGAGCTAGAATCTGTGCTGTTCCTCTTAAGAGCAGTTCAGTTATATGATTCATTCTGCCAGTAAAGACAATTCTATCACATTTTTTCCAGTTCCCTCTGCTTTCCCTTTACATAAATCTCATGGCATGGATGCACTGGCATCTGCTGTGTTTGTGAGTTTTCCATGTACAGTTGAAGGTGTTAGGGTTGGCTGCAAGACCCTGTGTGTCCACATAACACACTGCCTAGCCAATGTGTCTGTGGTTGTCTCTGAGCTGAAACTTCCCTCTGCATCAGAAGTAAATGGGTGCTCTTGCATATATGAACTTCGGTACATATATGTTGACCTAGAATAGTAAGTTGGTGTTTGGGATGGTTTTTCTTTTCTTGGGGATTTGCTGCATTGAGGAGATTTGAAGAAGTCACTCCCCAGTTTTGTCAGGCAGTTATTCTAATGTGCATTAAGCCACCTTAGCTTCAGCGATAGCTGTGTTTGTGTGCTTGATACTGGTTAACTGAAAAGAAAAAATGAAATTAAACATCAGTTCCTTAAGAAAACTGTGATTTCTTAGCTGTTTTCATGAGAACCATATGAGCCAAAATACTAAGGTCTTTAATTTTACCTTACCTTTTAATCTCATTAACATCTTCTGAACATTGTTTTCTGTGTGCAGAGCCTGGGGTAGACCAAGCAGTGAAAAAAATAGAGTAGAATAGACTGTGGAGCAGACTATTTGTATCTGAGGGCTCCTGGACACTTTGCTGCTCTCTGTGGAAGTCCCTGAACCTGCAGTTCAGCTGTGTTTAGTGCCTTATATGTCTGATATGTTAAAAAACCCATGAGTTTTACCTGCACTGTTGGGCAGGATGGGTGGTCCTTGTGAAACCATTTCACTCCTTTTTTGCTGATTTTTTTTTTTTCTTATTTTTTTCCTTTCCTTTTTTCTTTCTTTTCCTTCTTTTCAGTTCTACCATTTTCTGTTGGATTTGGTTGGTTTGGTTTTTGTTTGTTCATTTGGTTTGGTTTTTTTTGTTTCCTTTTGGGTTATATAATGTGTGAGCACTGTCACTTAACCAAATTAAGTACACCACTATAATTCTGGAATTAGTGGGGACATGAATAAGTACTTTTGTCAGTGTAACTGTTCCCATATAGTCACATCTGAACTGCAGATGCTGCTATGGAGCAAAAAATTATTCCCTAGACTTCAACAAGTCAACATGAACATTATCATTAGACCAGATATGTTGTCTCTGTTACTGAAATGAACTCTGGAACATCTGTGCAGACCCATTCCCACCATTAAAATGTCACTTACCACTATTTGGGAGTGCCACGTGTCACCGGAAAAGGTGTTTGCTCCTTTCCTCAGCGGTGTTGCACAAACAGCCCTGAATCGCAGCTGACTCACCAAAAAGTGTCCTTTTCTCTGGAAGCATCCTGGGGGTTACGTTGGTGCTATCTCACCAGATTTCTGGCATAGTCTGTCCCTGGTGTCATCGGTGGCCAGGGTGTGACACAGCCAGGTATGCTGAGCAGCAAGGAGCTATGCTGCAAGCAGCTCCACGTTCGTCACAGGAAGGCGATGGGGATTTGTTTAAATATCCCAGAGACAAAGGCTTTAATCATGACACATTTTCTTGGGAAAGATCAACAAACTGAGAGAAATCTGAAATTGTAACATGCTGTTCTTGGACAAGCACAGCGTTGGCTCTCCAACAGTTGTTTCATTTCTCTGGTTTTAGTTACCTTTTGTAGTTTTACGACAGGTATGACAGGCTGGAGCCACTCTGGTTGTGAACACTTTTATCTCTTTGAAGATTCTCCTTTTGAAATGAAATGTCTCTTGGCCGTTCTTAGCTCAAAGGTGGAACTTTATAGGGAGCGGGATGGAACTGTTTGCAGTGGGGGGGAACTCCAGAGCAATTTTACTTCCTTTGAAGATGTGTGTTGTTCCTGAAGCTACTCCTGTGCAGTAGGAAAATCATCTGGGGCCCAGCAGGAAGCTCAGAGCTCGGTGGCACATTCTATCAAGCCCTCACCCTGCCTCACACCGTCCCTTCCTCGCCTCGTGTGACTGGAGACACCTCTGGGAGCTCAGGAGAGGCAAGGAGAGCTTTTGTACAGATTTTTTCTTCAAAACCACATCTGAGGGTGAACATGGAGTTCACTGTTGGTACAAGCTGGTAGTGCTGGAGACATTGGTTTTGTTTGGTGGGTTTGTTTTCTTTTGAGCTGCCTCCACAGTTCTGCCCACCCGTGTGTTTGAAGCCCATTGTGCAGTGCTGTAGAATAATAAAGGTAGACAAAGGGAATTTATTACTTGGTCCCACTGCGCTGGTGACGCTGGGTAGGTAAGACCCGGGCTGAGGGCGGGGCTGAGGTGAGCTGAGGGGAAACCCTTTAATGGCGGGGCGAGGTGAGCTGAGGGCAAAACCCCCGTCATGGCGGGGCTGAGGTGGGCTGAGGTGAGCTGAGGGGAAACCTTTTAATGGCGGGGCGAGGTGAGCTGAGGGGGAACCCCTCATGGCGGGGCGGAGGGGAGCACCTGAGGGCCAAGCTGAGGCGGGAAGAGGGAATCTCCTCATGCTCGGGATGGGCTGTGCTGAAGGGGGATCCCCTCAGGGCTGAGCTGAGGATTCTGTGGAACCGCCCTCACGGCAGGTCTGAGGGGGCTGAGGGAGGACGCGCTCCTGGCTGGGCTCAGGGATCCCCTCAGGGCATTTGGGGCGGGCTGAAGGGACACCCTCAGGACCATACTGAAGGCAGATGAGGTGCCGACCTGAGGCGGCTGACGGAGCTATCGGGGCCGGTCTGAGGAGGGATGAGGAGCCGGGCTGAGGGGACACCCCTACGGGCCGGTCTGGGGATGGCTGGCAGGGCACCGTTCAGGCCGGTTCGAGGTTGGCTGAGGGGCCGTGCCAAGAGGCTGCCCGGGCCGGGCTCAGAGCCCTCGGGGCCGCTGGGGCGGGGCGCGCTCGGCCGCCGGGGCGGGGCGGGGCGCGGGGGGCAAAGGCGGAGCTGCTCTCGGGCTCCGCCCCGCCGGCCGCGGCCCCGCCCGGGCTGTCAGAGCCGGCCGGTCCCGGGCAGGCTCGGGGCGGCCGCGGGATGCGGCGCTGAGCGCGCTCCGCTCGCTCTCTCCGTCCGTCCGTCTGTCCGTCGGTCACCCCGCCTGGGCTCCGGCACGCCGAGATTCCCTCCCGCAGCTCATGATGTGCCTGGAAAGCGACGGCTCCTCCGGCAGCAGCCCGGGCTGCGGCGGGCGGCTCCGAGCCGGCGACGAGGAGGAGGAGGAGGACGGCGAGCGGGGCTGCTGCGGCCGGGGCGCCGAGGGCGAGGTGCAGACCCTGTCCGGCAGGATGAACCCGCCGGCGGCTGGCAAGCACCTGGACCGCCCCGCCGCCCTCCGCAAGGCGCCGAGCCTCGGCCGGGCCCGCGTAGCGGCCGCTGGTATCCTCAGCGTGGGCAACGTGCTCAACTACCTGGACCGGTACACGGTGGCAGGTGAGCGCACCCCGCGGCTCTGAGGGCATCCCCCGTCGCCTGGGGACAGCCCTGCCCGGGCGCGGTGCAGCCGTTGCCGTCCCCAGGGTTGTCCCGGGCCGGGGTCAGCGCGGCTCGCCCGCCGTGCCGGGGCTGGAGGAGGGATGGCGTGAGGGATGCGGTGTGGCCGGTGCCCATTGTGCGGCCCCTCCGGTATTGTTCTCTAGTTTGTCTGAATTTTGCCGAAAATAAGAGGAGCGCCCTTTGTTTGTGTGGGCTCGATGGCGGAATCGGCTCGGTGGGATTCGGGAGGGAGCGGTGGCTGCAGCGCGGGCAGAGCAGAGGGCGCTCGGCGAGGTTCGGGGGCGATGGCAGACGCGGTATCGATCCCGGCACGGGGAAACGCTGCGGGCGACAGGTGCAGCTGCGGCCGGAGAGACACAGCCTGCTGCCGAACGGGGGGACAGGGATGCGAGCGCGGGGTGTCCTTGGGTGAAAATCGCGGCGAAGCAAATCCCCCTTGCTTTGTTTCTGCGGAGTGCGTCCAGCCTGGAACACGCGGCTGTCCTTCAGCCCTGTGCCAAGGAGGGTCCCTTCCCTGCAGAACTCCCGAGCAGGTGACAGCAGAGCTGGCAGGAGCGGGCGCGGGAGGAGCAGCCAGGCAGCTGCAGTGTACTTTGCAAAGCTCGGTTTTCTTGAGGTAAACACTTCAAAATGTTGTGCTGGTGGATGCATGACCAGCCATACTGCGTGAACCACTATATTCCTCAGTGCTTACTACTACTGCGAAGCTCAGTTCCAAAACAAATGTCTGTTTGGATGTTTACTGTGACATCCCTAGAGAGGACTCCTTGTTTATTCTTGTCAGGCAATAACAGCAGGGAAGAAGATCATCACTGAACTTTTTCTAATTAGAAATGAAGTAGGCTTGTTGGTAATCAACTGTCTCATGTCATTAGAATATAATACATATTCTCTGTTTGGCAATACTGATAATTTTATCTTCAGAGCTTACAAAGGGGTTTGTGCATGTATAAATTTTTCCCTATGCATATATATGTTTTAATCACTAGGACTCAATGTGGTGTTAAGCAAATCTTATATTTGTTTATACTACATTAAAATAATATATGTTTGTAGGGCAGTGATAGAGCACGAGGGACATAAATCTAAGTCACTGTTGTCAGAATAAGTTGGCCAGGTTGTATTTATTTTGTCTGGAGTGGGGAGATGGGGAGGATTAGAAGGAACATTAAGCTGGCACCATTGTGGCTTTTTTGTTATGCTTTTTAGATGTGGCTTGTTCCTTTGGGAATTCTAAAGGCCAGTATTGGGAGTTATTGAGTACTCTGATGGTAGTCTGTCTGTTATAGGAGGAAGCTTGAAGATACAAGATAAATCTGTTGTTATTAAAGGAAACTGTAGTTTGCTCCCTTGCCCTCAGATAGGGACCTCTCTAGTAGGGAGTTTTACTATGAAGCACCTTTAATGCATGAAGAGTTTCCTTTTTAGGAATCTATTCCCCCACTTGTGCATTCTTAAAAAAAAAAAAATCACATCTAGTTCACGTATTTGCTCTAGCACTTCCACCGAGACCTTTGTCATCTGATTTTTCTGCTCAAGACATGAAAGCATCTTCTTTTCTGGAAAGGCTGGAAGGTGCCTGACCAAGCAGAAGATAAAAATCCTTGCCTACTGCAGTGTGGCATTGCCAGTCCCAGTGCTGTGATTGCTGGTATTTCTAGGATAAGCTCTGGTTTTACAGTGCTCAATAACTGCCCTGTGGAACTTATCTATTAACATTCAGCTTGATATCAAAGGTTTAAGATCTCAGACATCAGACTTGCCTTTGGGGACAGAATCAAACTTTGCATGGGCTTTTTGTCTTCTGTCAATTGGTATTTACTTTTCAAACTGGTGTTCTATAAAGTGCTAATCTAAAACATGGAATAATTTAAATCCAGTGTAATAGAAGAGTTGTGGTAATAAAAATTACATGTTTTGAGTTCAAAACTGACTTGATTATAAAGTCTTCTCTAAAAGTAATCTTTACTTTTGTATTTTGAGTCTTAGTGCATGCCACATGCTTATGTGATGTGCACTTTCAGATGAATCAAGCTAGCACTTTGAATATTCAGCTCATGTCTCAAGAAAGGTAATAATTAGTAAATACAACTCTCCCGACCTTCAAAGTAAATTTCAAATATGAATTGTTGCAGCAGCGTAATAAGGGATTTTAACACCAGCCACATTATGGCAGGGGAAGTAGCATCAGAAGTTATGATTTACCTAAGGCCAGTGGACTGTTGTGAGAACTGGAATTAATTTCTGGTTCCATCTCTGTTTGAAACAAGTGTTAGAAGAGCAGCAGTAGCAATGGAAACGGGTTCCTGAGGATTTGTCTTTAGAGTGATCCCTGCTGTGGATTCTCTGACGTCAAATAATAGTTGACCTCTGTCATTAACCTTTCTCTTGTTACCTTGTAAGAGTCTTGCCTCTACTCAGCCTTTTTTTTTTTTTTAATGAAAGTGTTGGGAGCTTTGGGACTTCTTCCTGCTGTCAGATTTAGTCAAAAGCAGGTCAATGGCCTCAAAAGCAATTAGCAAGCAGCTGACAGACAGACATAAGCAAACAGTATCCAGTTGTATGGGCATGATACTCCAAGTACATCTTCTGTCTTACTTGAGAACTTGGCTGCAATCATTTTGGTCTTCCAAAAAGTATAGGAAAAAGCAAGTATATATTTAATGTGTGCATATATACCTATATAAAAAACAAGTATATACCAGTATATATTTATTTACTGGGGAGAAAAGATCATGTAGAGTGTTATTTCAGATGTAATTTCCTGAGTATCTTCCGCTGTTTTCTAACATATCCTCACAGAAGCTGGATAGTGTGTATCCAGTCAATGCAAGAGCATCTTATGTAATAGAAAGAACTAGGCTGACCTCTCCTATAGCACATCTTGCCCTTAAAAGTAAAAGCTTTTGTGTTGCTACAAAATAAATATGGTATTTCTCGGCATCTACACTCTGGACGCATAAACATTGTGTATAATGAGTTGTTCTTGGGTAATATTTTTTTTCAAGTGCAGCACACAAGGAAGTAGCTGCTTGTTTTCCTGGTTTTGGTTTAATGACTTCCAGCATGGACTAAATGAGTTTACAGTGGGATGTCCCTTTTTGGTATCTGGGACAGAGCTTAACTGCAGTTTCTGAGATACACGGCATACACAGCTTCACACCTGACACTGAGTTGCAACTTTTTTTGGGAATACATTGTTAAAATGGGCCTCCACTGTTTCTTAGGGTTTAAGAGTAAGTTTCTTCCAGTACTTAAAAATAAAGAGCCTGCACAAGAGAAGTGGGTATTTCAATAAGGTCCTTATGTTTACAAAGAGTTGGAAATTTCCAGTGCATATAGAGCATGTTGAAATATACTGATATTTGGGAGAAGCTGTCCCAGACAAAAAGTGCAAGTGCCTCTACTGTGGCTCTTATAAAGAAAAGATTGAAAACTCAATCAGTGCTGAACATTACCAAGTTGGAGGGAAATGATCCTCTGCAATTTTCTTAATAGGTCTTTGATCATACTGAAAACAGTTGCCGGTAGAAAAAGCATTCTTTGAAAAGCTGTGATATTTTGCTTCTGTTAGGACAGCAAAGAGTAAGGACAAGGGGAAAACAAACGTAATGGCACCATTGTAGATTGTGTGTGAAACTGCAGCATTTCAGCCATCCGATGAGGCTGGGGCATATCTTCTTCCTTAATGAAATTTTGGGAGAAGTCATCTTGCCTTCAGAAGCTTGGAATGTGGTTTCACAATTATACCATGGGTGACCTTTTACTGTGCTGCTGTTGACGATGAAAACAGTCTTGCTTCATTAGGGTGTCACCTCCACCTTCTAATTCAGATGCTACTTCCTGGCATTTCTGTAGTGCTTTAATTTAAAGGTAACGATTTAATTAAGCTGGAGAACTACCCAGCAAAGTAAATGAGTCTCACTATCCCACTACAGAAGGGGAAACAGAGTTGCAGAGTGTCGGTGATTTGCCTGTGGTAATGGAGTTAGTGGCAGAGCTTTGGCTGGGATCAGTTCATCCTTGAGGTTCTCCATCCCTGTCACGCAGTATGTCACAGACTTTGCTCTGCTAGTTTTGTCCTGTAAGTGTCTGCAACTTGCTAATTACCATATTTGTGTTAATTAGCCTCTCATTACAACACATAGTTGCAAATCAAATGCCATTCTTTGAAGATACATACATGCAAATGATCACTGAAAGTTGAAAGTCAAGTTTACAACTATGCAGTACAGACTCCAGCTGAAGGGTTAGGAAAGGTTCAGCACTAACTCTCAAGTGCAAAGATATTCAAGAGGTGCTTCTTTTGGCTTGTGAGCTCACATTTCTGGTAGGAACATACTGCCCCATTGAGTGTTTCTTAGTGAATGTAGTCAGGGAACTCACATGGGTTGGGATAGAAAGAGCCCCTTCTCCCCTTGTAACAAGACTAAGCTCAGTGCTTGTAGCTTCAGGGAGAAAACTATTAAGTGGCAGTTCAGGCTCTTTTTTTTCTTTTTTTCCCTCTGTCTCTTTGAGCTAATCTCAGTGCAGGAAATGCAGGACACGGCTCTGGAAGGACTTCAGTGCTGGAAAATATTAGAAAATAATACTGACAGAATGCACTTGAGCCAGTAGTGCCACCACCTCACACATGTGAGAGTTTGTGAAAGGATGACTGTGTTTCACTTGGGCAGCAGGGACCTGCTACTGACTCAGAATTCAACAAGTCCTGCACGGGGAACAGAACTTAGACTTGAACCTCATGCACTTCAAAAGCAGGAGACAGAAGGTGCTCTGCAGCACAATGACAGGGACTGTGCAGTGGCATCTTGTTCTCTAGTGTTGTTTTCCCTGTGTGATGGGCGTTATAGCAAAGGCTGCAGCTTCCTGTTTGCTGGTTCTTAAGCAAGTTGGCAGGATTTGTTCCAGAGTATTTTACATTTCATGTGAAGTCTTATTATGTTTAATCATAGTATTCTTTTCTTCCTCGTGCTGTAGGTTTGCCAGATAGTTACTATCTTTGTTATTATGTGCAGATTTTCCTGTTGACTCTGAGATCCTCTTTCATGCGTGTTGATTAATTTTATCCACAAAGCATCCAAGTCATCTCAGCCAGAGAATGTGGCCTTTATTACATGGAGTTAATATACTCATAAATATTGAGTGTATTCTTAAGAATAATGTGATGATCTTATCAGTTCCTTGATCTCTGTGACTGTCAATATCAGAAGCTTTGTGGAAGAGCTTCTCTGGTCAAAAGTGAGGGAATCATGTGTGGAAATCATTCCTTCAGACTTTTCAAATACCATACCAAGCTGCAATAGGGTTAAATTCTATCAGTCATCTTGTGTAATAAATGGAAATAACTGAGAACATTTACTCTTCATTTTTTCTGGTACACTGTGCATGAGAAGCAAATAAGCTGCTGATGACGTAGCATAGTGGGTTATAAATTTGAACAGATGTTGTTAAAAACTGGTGACTTTCTCTGTAATCCAAAATCCCATAGCTCTTCTTTGGTCTTTCCATTGCTGAGGAACTTGTGGTTGAAAGGTGTTATAATGTATCACCTAAATCAAATAAGGTATTGGTCAGTGTGATTGGCCCTGGAAGAGGAGCAGATGTAGCTTTTTGGTAGGCAGCATAGCCAAGGGGGGTGAGGAGGGATTTGAGGGGAGAACAGGGCAGCTTTCAGCAAGAGTTTGCAAACAGCATTCACCTAACATGTTGAGTGTCGCAGGAGAAAGAATGAAGGTGTCTGCTGGAAATGGATAAAGAAGGATGATGCCCTTCTGGCTGATAGAGTTTTGTGGAAATTGGCACTATGGATTTAGGGTGATGAGTGTTACAGAAAAAATAATGTGTGCTCAAAATGAGTTCTGCAAAGGACCTGTCAAATGCCTAAGGGGCCACGGAAGTTAATGGGAGTTGAACAAAATGGGCTTGGGCTCAGAGCCCAGAGAGGTGTAAATGAGGTGATCAGCACCTCCTGGTTTCCAGAGAAGTTTGGGTACAGATCTTGGCATGGACCTCTCCTGTAAATTGCATTTTTGGTGAACTGTACTGAAATTCTTGGTCTGAAAATCAAGAGACAAATCCAAGGCAGGCAGAAGCAAAAGAAGAGAAAAGAAACCCCAAACAACAAGCCCCCAAGTCATTACTACTGAGTTCTTAACTACTAGATGCTCCTTTTTGAATTTGGTGCTGTAAAACAGTTCACCCTGCAATTCATCAACTGGACGAATACCCTACCTAGAACTGCTGAGCACAGCAGGCATCTCATGCATGGCTTTTCTTTTCTTGACACAGGTGCTCTCATTGTTATTTTGTGTGTATTTCTGTCTGATGTAACCCAGCTATTTATGTAGGGTTGCAGGGAAAGGAAGTGAAAGGGAGGGAGCACTAATTTCCATGCTCCTGGTTTTACAACAGGATATAAATAATCAGGAGAGTGAGAATGAAAGGGGTCCTGGGTGACCGAAGGGATGTAAAATCCTTCCCGCTTGTGGTCATGACTTCAGACCTGTCACCAGTCAGGAGTGGCTGAAGGTTTCTTTTGGAATGAGCTGTTCAGGATGCTCTGGTGGATCGTCCCACTTTTCGTGGTGCTGTGTGTTTCATGGAAGCCTCTGCACAAGGCATGACTGGAAACACCATGTTATTTCTCACTATAAAATGACAGAGTAGGGAATGGCTTTCTTCTATTAGGCTGGTCCTTCTAGACAGCAATGGAGCATGTACTGAGAACAACATAGTTGCTCCCACCTATCCTGTACTTCTTGTTTTGAGGGAATAAGTATCAATTATCCTTCTCCAGAACAAACTGAAATAATAAAGCAATTTTAGCTTAAGAGAAAGGAGGGAAATACAGAAGAAAAACTAGGCTTTATGCCTTGCCTGTCCTAAGTTCAGGCTTGAGCAATATGAACATAACAGGGTTATGTTGTTGGTGAACAATATTATCTCCTAGAGAGATTTTTTGTTTGTTTCTTTGTTTTGGGTTTTTTAAAAATACTTTTCTTATGCTTCTGCTGGTGGCCAGCAACTGTAGTAGCTGAACAGAAGGGCAAAGGGAAAAGATCAGGGTTTATCTAGAGAATAGCTGCAGTAGCAGCTTGGAGCTTGGCTGGCAGAGTGAGAGAACTCCATGCTGGAATGAAAAGCCTTTCAGCCTTGGCATGTGATGATTTTTTTGTTTTGGTTTTTTGGTGGGGTTTTTCAATTGGTTTTTTTGTTTGGTTGGTTTTTGGGGGTTGGTTGTTTGGGTTTTTGTTTGTTTTGGGTTTTTGTTGTTGTTGTTTTGGGTTTGCTATTTTTATTTTAAGGCTGCATTGAACCAAAACTGCAGTAATCCATCTTACTCCTTGTTCAGGCTTCTGCCAATAATTATGTAAATAACAGATCACAGTTAATTATTTGTTTCATAGCTTCCTATTTTCTGTATTTGTACTAGAAACATCATAATTGTCTTAAAATACAGCTCTGGGTTCTTGGCAACATGGAAAACAACAATAATGGGTGAACTGACAGTGGCAACAGGACTCATGTCTGTGTGAAGTCTGCAGGGCTTGAATTAAACCTGCCTGAAGGTTGACTCTGATTCCCATGGCTGTCTAGGGATTTGCTGATCTGTGCTCTCTGCATATTCTCATTTCAGAGAAGTGATCCTTCAGGAGGGTTTGCAAACAAAGCAGTATGGATCTGAAAGGGGGGGGTCTTGCCCTGTTGTTGATTTGCAATTTTCAATTCTCTCTGCCTGTCACGTTTGCATTTCATGACTTGTGCCTGTGTGGTGGCGATGACCTTGGAAGTTTAGCTTTTATCCTGGCTTAGGCAGTTGATTTAGTACAGCTTTCCTACCAGGTGGGCAGTTTGGGAAGTTCACAAACCACTGTGTGCCCTTGCTCTGTTCCTCTTCAGTGAGACTTTTCATTTGAAAATGTGAGACTATGACAGGATTTCTTTTCTAATAATTTTAAATAAGATACTGGGTTCTCATTTTCACATTGCCTTTAGTGTTGGGTGTTTTTTTCCAACAGACTGGTGCTTGTAAACTTTGCCCCAGCCAGAGCCACTGGGGCTTGGCTGTCCCAGGCTGTAAGATGTAAATAATTTGATGTGACATCAGCTGACCAAGTGCCACTGCTGTCCAGCCTTTAGTCCCTGAGCAGGTTGGTGGATGAAACATTGGTTATGGGGTGCTGAATCAGAGCTGCTTAAGCACTTTGGGCCAGGCACTAATTTTGTGCAGTTTCAGGCATGCTGTCAGTGCTAAATAATAATTAATATAGAATTGCAACACTATTAATAAATACCAACTGTGCAAACTATGCAATAAGGAGAAATTATTTCTATTGCACCAGTGTGGCTCATAAAGAGGGGTCATTGCCTGTTTTGGTGTGCTGGGCTATTAGAACTCAAATACTGCTGCAGTTATACCAGCGTTAAAACATTTCTAATAGTCTTGTTATTTCCGTCTAGCAGCCAGAAATGCTGACTAACTTTCAGGATAACAATCTTTTATATATTCAGGAAACAAAATACCCAAGGGCCACTGGTGACTGACAGCTACAGTGCTCTGATTAAAACTGACAGTTCCTGATCAGCTCCGTCTTGGATGTGTTAGTTCTTTTTCTCATGGGGAAGAGAAGAAGTAGGACAAAAAAATATTTAATGTAATAGTATTAGGATATGAGACTGTTGTTTTTTTGCTTTGCAATTTTTCAGAAATTTGTAACTCAGAAGTCCCAAACAAAGTGCCTGAGTAATAGTGCTTGGAAGAACAAACATTAATCTCTCCATGATGACTGTCCTATAACTAGGTACTGAAAATACCAAGTGCTGGCTTCTAGTCATTGATTTTTGACTGTAAGGACAATGTGCTGAGGTTCCCGAGCTTCTGATGATCAATTAAGATGTGGTGTTTGTGTGTTTTATTCCCAGTTGGTATTAAGACAAGGAAGATATTTTTTTCCCTCCAAGTGGGAGGAACTGTGGTGGTTTTGCCCATCTGGGCTTACATACAGACTGCACAAGCAATTACTCAATCCCTAATGAGAATGTCGAGTCACTGGTCAGAACATGAGGTTGTTGGGAGCCACTTGGCTGGTGCCCCACACAGTATATCTCCTGCTCTCCTCCCTGCCCTTCTCTGCAACAGCATTTCTTAGTCATTGATGGAATAACCAACTTTATTTCATTTACCTCTGTGTTTATTTAATCTCTTTTTTACATGTATTGAGATGCTGGATGCTCAGGAGCAGTTAACAACACCTCCCCAGCATGTGTTGCTGTGTGCTTTTCGGCTCTGGGGTATACCTTGAACTTTTTTGCAACTTTCAGCTCTGAGGTGTACCTTGAACTTGAATTTTATTGCAAAAGCAATAAAATTATTGAGTTCTCTTGCCTACTTCATTATAGCAGGGTCTTGGCAGATCTGCTAAAGTTTAGGGTCACTTGCTATTTCCTTACTTTTAAGTAGTCGAAATTTTCACCTCTTACATGTTGGCAATTGCAGCTGGGCATAAATAGAAGTTGCTCACAGTTGTTTTGTAAGCTGGGACCAGTTTTGGAAGGTAGTCCACTGTTTTATGTGTGCTTTAATTCCCATGAAGTTAGGCACACCTTCCATGACTTAAGTTTTGGGCTGTGCTCTTAAGCTGCTGGATTTGGGGGCCCTGGAGAAGTGGGGCTATTAGAAGCTAAAACACTTTTTCAAGTAGAGTTAAAACTGCATTTGTCTTTAAAGTGTACTGAGATGCACATGGTGTTAAGGGACTTTTTTGTCAGCTATTTAAGGTGCAGTGGGCATACTTTATGTTACTACAAAGCAACCAAAATTTTCAAGTTTTTGGACTGTGAATCAAGGGAGTTGCAACAGTTGCTGGAGAAAAGAGAGGTAAATCACTTTTGTTCTGCATTTCATCCTCCTTCTTAAACTTCTCTCTGGAAGTGGCTCAGAATTAGTAATGCTTCTGTAGTCATATTATGTTCAAAAATATGTAATGGTTTAAATGTCAAACTGCACCTCATTACAAGCTTACATTTGCCTCTCAAGTGTGCATTTAAATCACTTGCATTGCTGAAAGCCACTTAACAAGAATAAATTAGAAGTGGAGCTGATGTTTGAATAAAACCAGAAGTTATGTGAGTGGCTGGAGAAAGGTCTCTGTCTGTAAGCACACGCAATAAAATCCAAATCAGGATTTACCATTCTTGATTTAAATATTTAGTCAAGCTCTATCATACCATCCCTTCTCATTTTCTACGTGAATGGGAAATATGTTCATCACCATTTAGGAATTACTGGGCTTTGTAACCTGATGATGTTTGGTTTTATTCACTCAGACTTGTGCAACTGAAGCACAAACCACTTCAGTCCTGAGTGGGAGAGGTTTCCTGGGCCGTTGCTACCTGCAGAAGAGGTTTGTGAGCCCAGCAGTGGGAGAGCTCGGATTGTCCAGGCAGTTAGAGATGTTCAGCCTGTGGTGTCTGTCCAGAAACTGCCAGAAAGCAACAGGCAGGCTCAGTTGTGGTGTGGACACCACTAATTAGTAGATTTATATCACTGATCTGATAATTAAGATGTTTGTAGATTCCATTAATCACCCTTTTGACTGGCAAGACCACTATTCTTGAGTGCTTCAGTTATCTTTGTAGATTAAAACAAATATGTAAGAAGTTTTTACTTTAATGAAGGAAGCTGGTAAGAATAAAATGTATTATTATTAATATTATTATTATTTACTTTTTCCACTGTTTGACGGGTTTCTTTTATTCTGCAGGAGCAGGGTTTTGGTGATTTTTTTCGTCAATGCCTTTGACATAATAGAGACTATCCCTGTTTGCAGCTTCCATTCAAACATGTGGACTCCAGTTGCCTCTGCTAGTATTAAGTCATAAAGACAGGAGACCTAAAATACAGATCTTGCAGTTATGCAGGAAGTTTCTATTTTAAAAAAGTAGGTTTATAAGTATGATGTTTCTAAAATATATTGGCTCCCTTGTAATTATACACGTTAGATATTAATACATATAATTATGAAAGTATAATTAGACTCTGGTAGGTAGTGTCATGACAATTTTAAGGTAGATTTAAAAATATATTGTATCTAAATATCTCAACAAGAGCAAGTTTTCTTCTTTAGTGATATTCCTGGGCTTAGTCTGGAGGACCTGATCCTAGACTCTGGGTTTTTTGCTTTGGATTTTTTTTTTCTTTGAAACCAAAATTCAGTAGAGACTGAATTGTTCTGTCTTTTGAAGGAACAGTCCCAGGGTTCTTCTACAAGATTTCAGGACTAGAGGGAAGCAAGAGTACACTTTGGAAAATAGGTTAGAGATTCTGATTACAAAAGGGTCTTTTGGCAGTTCTTAAGAAGCCAAGTAGTAAAAGACTTGGTTGGTGGAAAGCTGAAAGAATGTAGCACCTACAAGTGTTATGGATGAGGTGTCACAGGGTGTGTGAGCGATGTTCACACAGCGACTCCAGACCCTCCTGCTCTGGGATCTGTTTCCTTTAACGGATTAGTTTCCCTTTAAATCCAGAATAGCATCTTTCCAGTCCAAATTGCTGTGCGGCATGTGGTTTGCTGAGGGGAAAGCAAGTCATTTTTTGTCTCCCAGAGGCTCGTGCCATGTCAGCTGTCTGGTGCCCCTGTAATTTCACGGGGACCCTGCTCAGTGCCCTGGGCTGAGACTGCAGCTGCGGGTGCCCAATCCCTTCCACATGGGTGCCCAGAGGGTCCTCACTGCTGCCTTTGCTTTCCTTCCCTCCCTCCCCCAACCCTCACTCGTGTGTAATCAAATTAAGCAGCGGCAGCAGCCCCGGTGGAGAAGAGCAGCTCTGTTTGAAGCTGTCCCTCCAGAATGTGCACACAGACTTCACTGCTTGCACCTGCCGTGTCTGGCTGCTGCTGTGACCTCGGGTGCCAGCCGCTTGTGCTGATAAGCATTCCCTGTTCCTTCCATCCCAATTAGTCGTTTTAAGGACACTTAATTCCTTGCCAGTCTTTTAAAGCTTGTCTTTGTCCATAAACACTCTGTATTATATTTGTGAAGAGTGCTTTCAGAGCATGTAATGAAAGCTAGAGCAGGCAGTGTTAGGAGGTTTCTGTTGAACACATAAAGGCAGCACTTGCTGGGCAGTGATAGCTGTGTGAGGATGCTGTGTCATTCGAGCTGGGGCAGTCACTCATGCAACACTGCAGACTTCTCTTTGAAACCCCTTGTAGGTCAGTAAAGCCTTTCTTGCTGTTTCTATTGAGATCCTTGGGCATCGTGCCTTCCCTGGGGTACAAGACTGCTGCCCTTTCCCTGTGCAGGACCCTGTGCCAGCCACAGCAGCTGCTGTCTGGGCAGGGTGGAGGTGCAGCAGGGCGTGAGTGTGGAACAGGCTTTGGGCTGTGGGACTTGCCAGGGCTGCCAGTGCTGCAAAAGTCCTTCCTCCATGATCATCATCACTGCCTGATGAGCCCCTCAGAGTCAGACTGGCTCTGAAACCACCGCCATCATCACTACCTGCAGGGTATTTCCTTATGTCATGAAGCCATCTCATTGAAATATTTTACATTTCAAAATATTGACTTGTTTCAGACCAGAATTCTTTGGTTCCATACAGACTTGTAACCACTTCCTTTCTACCACTGAAGACCGCTGAGACTGAATAAGTGCAGGGGAACTTTATAAGAGCCCTGCTTAGACTGAGCAGTAAATGGTGGTGTTTGCCTTCCTTTGGGGGTCATTGCTGCAGCCCCCTCACTGAGGATAACTTTTCATGTGATAGATAATTTTCATTTGTGCAGCAGATGATGCACATCCCACTGGTGAGTGTTACAGGTAACAGTACCCATGGAAGGGTGGCTCTCTGCTGGATCTGGAGAAGATTAGTGGAACTGAACAGGGTGCAGCCTCCCTCATTGATTCTGCTGTTGCATTGTTAAAAACCTGATAATCTTTTTAGCTGCTCAGTCTCTCCCATTGGTGATTGCAACATGTAGTTACTTATGTACAAGCAAGCTCAAACAATGGAAAATATATGAAATATGAACCCTTTCTTTGTGCTGGGGTGGGAACATTCATCTTGCTGTGGTGAGGAATGTTCACCTCACATTTCCGAACATTGTGTTCAGCAGATGAGCTGTTTCCTCCTTCTTCAGGTTTTGGTCTCTCCACTGGGGACAGAGGCTGGGAGGCCATACTTAGATGGGCTGTTAGAGTAATTATCCAAATGAACAGGCATGGCTTTAAAGATGCTGTTTTGTGATTTTATTGTTATTGAGTGGAGCGGGTGGAAGTTGGCTTGGTTCTTGTTTTGTTTTTCCATAGTTCAGTCTATTGACATGTAGATGAGTGAGAGGCACATTGGGGAAGAGGTGCCTTTTGACTCTAGCAGTGTCCCCAGTGGGGAGAAGACTGAAGAATGCAAAGGAACCTGAAAAAAAAAAAAAATCCCAGGCCTCAGATCAAGCAGCATGTTTGCAAAGTTTATGGAAATTTTCATATGGCTACTGAATTTTATCTCTGCTGGGTGACTCTGTCACTCTGTTAAATGGCTGAGAGAAACTTCTTTGTAAAGACATGGATATGATTTTACACATCGTAAGGTAAAGAGAATAAATTATGGGGAAATGTCATTCTTAAACAGTTGCTCTCAGCCCAATTTCATGGAAACTTTAAAAACAAAACAAATACAAACCCTTTTTTTAAAAAAAAAAAAAACCCAAACTCTTAAAATAGAGATGAGGTTAAAAGGAGACTGTGTCTAATTTTGTTAGTGTTGTGGTCTTAATTTGTCGCTTCTGGTGACTTGAATTCCTCACAAATTGCTGGTTTGTCTGCAGATCTGTAATTCCCGCATGCTGTAATTTTGCCTTTGGAAACATTGGCTACGGGCAGCTCTCTCTTTCTGAGCTGGAATTTTGAATGCTTTAAACCCTTCAGCATGGTTTTCTCTGTTTGGTGGATGTGGAGGCTCCTGCCTTGCAGGGGGATGAGCAGTTCTGGGTTTGCTGGGACAGAAAGCCCTGGGAAGGCAGCGGGGATGAGCAGAGGGTGCAGGAGGTGCCTGCTGTGAGTGGCTGTAAAGTTTGTACCATTTGGAAAGCAGTGTAGCCATCCAGCAGAAGGATGTGCTGGAGAAGCAGGCTGGAATACTGGAATATGTATCTGGGATACTTCAAAATGTGAGCTCGAGCTACTGTGGGAACAATTCTGAGGTGTTTGCTATGCAAAATCCAAGAATCTTCCAAATAATGTGCCCTGCACTTTAATTCCTATCAGCTCCTGGAAGGGTCAGCTATTGCTATGAGCCTTTGGCTAGTTTGAAATCACCAGCTACATGCTTTGAGGTTCAGCTAGAACCCACTCTCTTCATGTTAGGCCATATGTTTAACTCTTATGTCATAAACTGAAAGAATATATAATTTTTTATCAAATCTCAGAACTTGAAATGCTGACATGAAAGGAGAGATGGATATGAGTTGCACTTTCATCTGGTTTTCATCATTTCAGTTGGGTTTCATCTTTGTTTTGTTGTTTTTGTTGTTGGGTTTGGGGTTTTTTTAGGAGTCCAAAGAAATTTAACCTCTTAGTTGTTTGCCTCTTACATCAGTTTTATCCTCTTGGATAAACAACATCTGCTGTTGTTATGACTTTTACTACTCTCATAGCCTTAGTATGGATCTGTCAAGTAAGAGAACATAACAAGCAAATGCAATTAGCCAACTTCAGATCTTCAAGGGCTTATGGGGTAACTGAATATGGATGGAGGATGTGGATGGAGGTCAGTCTTGAAGTACAAAGACACTTTAAGCTCCAGATATTTTTACTTTTCTAAAATTTACTGAAGTCTTGATGCTTACTAAAGTAGTCATGGATGCATCTTCAGTCTGAAACGCCTGGGGAAGGCTTTTTGGTTATAGACTAATTATGTCCTATTTCCACTTCCAGTTAGGAATTGCAGTTAAGGGCACTGCTGTGCTGGTTATGTCAGGAGACTGGAGCTCTGCTTAGCACGTGGATCACCTGTGCCACACCTGTAGGCATGAATTCCTCCACTGGCTTTTCCTTACCTCAGTCTCCCTGCTCTTGGCAGCCCTCAGTGATAAGGCTGACCATCTTTATCTGCTTCTCAACCAACTAATGGGGTTTTATGTTGTTTAAGATGAAGCAGACTATGGGCTTGCAGTGTTCTCCTCTGCAGGCCTGGGTATGGAGGGCAGGCAAAACCACACGCTGGAATTTTATGAAAGAGTGTGTAATTTAAGCAAAATGCTTTACTTGATAGGCTGCAACCGTTTATTTTTCAAATGTGCTGTGAAATGTTAGTAGTGGGTTTCTGTAAAGACGTTTGATTGTGAAGGAGGAATGTTTATTTTGGGCTGAAAAGTTTCAGAAAGGAAAGGATATGCATATCTTGATCAAAGTTGAGTAATGTCAAGTTTGGAAGGAAAATAGCTGGGCTCAAGTCTCTTCATGTTAGTGTGAATACAGGGCACTTACAGAGTGTTTATACTGTACAACTGAGATCTAGATTTTACTACTTTATTTTGCTGTGTTAGGATAAATGGAAGAAGGGACAGAGAGCTCAGGCTTGATTTTGAGCGCTGCCACAAAATGTTACTGTTTGTATTACCACAGAGCCCACAGGTCCACAGGAGGAGATCCTTTTGCAGAAATCCCTGTGCTCTTCAGCTGCTAGAAAAGCACTGCTGCTCCCCTCCTGTTGTTTGGCAGGGCCTTCCAGTGCTCCTGCAAATGAATAGGCAGTTAATTTGTGAATGACTTGACTTGCATCAACTGGGTGAAAGGGGTGAAAGAAGAGGGTGGAAGAAAAAATGCCTAATTTCCTTTCACCCTCTTGTTTGCAGCTGAATGTTCATTAAAACATGAGGCTTTCCCTGCTTATTCTGAGTGTGTGTGTGTGAAAGGGAAAAAGTGGGCAAGGGCTGTAAGTAAAAATATGTTGATGGAGAGCTTTTAGATACCTGTACTGTGATAGAAATTGATGTGTGTCAGAACATACCAGTTGGTATAAAGGACTTGAAGAGGAAATGATGCAACTCAGAGCACTTAAGGAGGCTCTGGAATCAGCCTGTATCTAGCTGGAGCAATGGAGGCAAGGATTAGGACATGCTTCAGCTGGAAGAAAGTGTTTGGTCTTTTCTGAAGGCTTACCTGCATATTTGTAGGCAGTGGCATTGCTAATTTTGTCTTGTAAGGCAAATTAGTCTCCTCCCTGTTTTCTGCAGGGAGGAGAAAGTAATGCAAAAACACACATTCTCCTTTCTCTTCCCTTGCCCTTCCCAGTGATTTTGCTCCCTCTCTACTGTGGGCATGGCCACACAAGTAGTTGCTTTGGCAGGTGACTTGGGGAGCAGCGTAAGAGGATCAGGGCAGGGCAGGTTTCTGGGAATAAGCAGCTGATAGGCAAAGTACTGGGACACTGATCGGATAAGAAAGAAAGATTAGGCAATTAAATTTTTGTCGGGGTAAAACCCCAGACAATGTCCTTAAGCCATGGTAGTATTTTGTTAGCAAAGCAAAAGGCAGAGGATTTTATTTACTTGTAGTTCTACAGATACAAGGTTTGTTTTGCAGCAGTTACATAATAAAAAAAGGCATTGAGTTGATCACCATAGAATCATAGACTGGTTTAGGTTAGGAAAGACCTCCGAGATCAAGTCCAACCATTCCCCCAGCACTGCCAAGGCCACCACTGACCCATGTCCCCAGGTGCCACATCCTCACATCTGTTAAATCCCTCCAGGGATGGTGCCTCCACCAGTGCCCTGGGTAGCTGCGCCAGGGCTGGACAACTCTTTTGGTGAAGACATTTTTCCTAATATCCAACCTAAACCTCCAGATACCTGCAAGAGGGACAGAAATGATGCATTGTTTTCTTGCATTCTCCTTTCCTTTGTGTCTCTATTAACCTTGTTTTCTCATGTCTGAGCACAATTTTTGTGTCAGGAATCAACATTTTTCTGTTTACAGAAAAATAGAAATGTGGTGCTGATGTCTGGCGGAAATTTATACCCTACAGATAGTAATTGCCACAACTGTGGCCACAATAATAAATAGACCTTTCAAGTTTGCCATGAAACTTAGAGATAAATAGGTTTTGGATGTGACTGAGTTGTATTCTGGATTTGGAGCCTGGTTTTTCCCTGTTTGGGGGATTTTCTGTACAACCATGTGGGTTTGTAGAGCTTAGTCTTAAAGCATTCGGTAACAGCTGTTTTAAGGAGAATGCCAAATCTTACAGGAGATGGCATTTCTTGAATCCTACTTCTTCAAAAATTAGGCTGATTCTGTAAGTGTTTCCTTGGAAAGCCATGGCATGAGGCAGACTGTGTGCTGCTGTCAGATGGAAACTAAAACACGACAAATGTTTGCTGGTGACTCAGGAAAGATTTGCCTTATGTGAATCTTCTGTGGAGCTTCTGCTTTCCTTTCTGAAGTGGGGAGGTTTCTAACCTAATCAGAATCGTTTAGGTTGGAAAATATCTTTCAGATCACTGAGTCCAACTGTTCCCCCAGCACTGCCGAGGTCACCATGTCCCCAAGTGCCACATCTACAAATGACTCCATCTACCTTTATTAACCTTGTTCCTTCAGTTCTACTTTCAAACTCATCTTAGCCTGAATTGGCCCATTTTCCTAAAACTTGCTGCAAAAAGAAGTACTTTAAAATTATATAAGCATGAAGTTTACTAGAAAGTGTGTATCAGGGAATCAAGAAATCCTTTGCATATGTTTAAATGGTGCTTGTAGTGTGACTGCCATTAGGCTTAGACTTTTTTGTTGATGCTGTTGCTCTACCACATCAGAAATCTCATTCCAGCTGCATATGTGAAGGGTGTAAATATCAGAACTAGCAATTTCCTTCAAGCATTTTCTTTGCATTTGAATGGAGCATAGGAAAAAATGCATCTGATCTGACAAGCAAACCTGATGATAGCTCCAGGAAAGCAGTTTTTTGTTTCTGTTTTCAAAGCAATTTCTGCAGTTTTTCTCCACTTCTGTATTGTACCATTTAGCTGAATGGAGATATATTCTGCCTCCAGCACGCAGCAGGAACTTTATGTCGATAGATGTTTTAGGCAGTCTTTTCTTTTTGCAGTATCCTAGGGTGGTGTGCCTGAGGTGAATATCTTTTCCTTCTCTCTCCCCGAAAATGGCATTAATAACAATATAAAAAGGAGGAAATTATACAAAAAGAAGGTAGAGTAGGATGGAGTGTGTCTGCATGTGATAAATGTCTTTGTCATTTCTAACACCTGCATTTTTAACATCTAATGTCCATTGTGCCTCAGTATCTCCAGTCCTCTTCTGGGCACTTAGAGCATCAGAAGAGGGGGAACAGCAGCTTGTGTGTGAGGAGATGAATTAATGGTGTTCTCTGAAATTACAGGACATTTAAAATGCATTAATTGCAAGAGATTTTTCAGTCCCTGCCACTGAAGATATCAAGCTGTATTTTCTTACCTGTAGCAGACACTGATATGGACACAGCTAAGACAAGAAAGAAATTGAAAGTGAGTTCCAGGTTGGAAAAGGCTGTGTGTGTGTTTTTAAAATCAAATTGCTGATCATGTTTCTGAAAACAGAAGGAAAACCTGCTCTATTTGTTTTCAGTTTCAGTGTGCAAGGAGCATTTTGGTTTCCTCTGTGTCAGTTCCATCACAAAGTAGGAGCAAAATGAGAAGTAGACAAAACAAAAATAAAATCTATTGTACCAGAATTTGAATTTACATGAAAAGCAAGTTTCTTCACTTTGGGAGGAGCAGCCCAGATTCCTAGCAGCATTAAAAAAAAAAGTTAAACTGATTTAGGGAACAATTTTTCTGAATATATAATATATATCCTGCAGTCCTAGTAAATATAGGATTTGGGGATTTGATTATACTTAGATGTAGAAATTTCTCATGGCTAAAATAGTGCCTCAAGGAAAGATGGATGGTAACTCCTTCCCAGCCCAACCTCTGTACTGAATAAATAGGTGACTGTGATCTTCCTGGCTGCTAGCAGTGATATATATTAGGAGGCTGATAATTTTCCATTTGCTATGTCTTGGATTTCATGCAACAAGTGCAGCACTGTGATAAGTATTTAAAAGCAGTAGATACATGATAGGCATTTTTCCAACCATTTTTGTTCTCTGTCCAGCTATTCCAGAACAACCAGCTATATGACAATTCTTCAAAATTGCATCAATTTCCTTGAGGATCACCAGGTGCCCTCCAAGCATGCCAGGGGTATTTCAAGCAATGTGTTAATAAGAACCATTTCCTAGGCAGATTTCTGTTCCAGCTTTATATATGCATTAGCACAAATTATTTTTCCCTTGGTAACTTCTAGTTTTCTATACATATTTTTTAATCCTTATGAAATTTAAGTCTGTGGTTGGGGATTGCAGGAGTCTGAAGAAGTATGAACAAGACTTTCAAGGTGATCTACTTGCAAGTTTGTGTTCCTTATTACCATTGCTGTAATGAACAGGTGCCTCGTAGTGTGAGCAGAAGTAGCACAAAGAGCAGCTTTTCATTTTTCTAAGATTGTGTGGCAGATAAAGAAAGCTTATTGGTTTGTTTCCTTTCCCAAACCACTTGCATTTGGTTCTTCCTCACTTCCACTTTCTCTTCCCTGCCAAACCAGGTGGAACACAGGGAGAGTGCAGCTTCTCGGTTATGCACAAAGCACTTCAAGCTTGCCAAAGAGAGGAAGAAATTGGATGACATAGATGGAATTCTCTTTTGTTTGATTTCCTTCCTTTCGATGCTGCTGTCATGAACATGTGAAAATTACCTCTAGCAAAATACTTAAGCTGAGATATAATCTGCCAAGGGAATTTGGGCATACAGTACCTGCTTAAAATAACAATAAATTAGACTGTTGGATGCCTTATTCTCAATGCAGCTTTGAAAGTCTCTGGCTTTAAATATAATTACAAATAAGATTTAAACAATGTCATTATTTATACAAGCCTTCTATGAGTCATGAATTACATCTTTCTAAATTAATGAAAAGATTAATTTTCTCTTGTTTCCATTTCCATCATCCCCAATACCTTGCGGGGGAGAGCTTTTGGAATAAACGGCTTCTGGGGCCCCAGCTGAAAACCATTCCAGTGTGGAGGCTGGTGAGGAATGCTGCAGTGCATCCCTCCTGGGAGCTCCTGGCTGCCTGTTCAGACCTGCACAGGTATCTCCTGGCTTTGGGTGGCACTCACAGCGGGAGGTTGGACTGACTTGAAAGCACCCTGGCTGGCTTGGCTTTGGTCTGTTTAAAAACAAAGCTGGCTGTGCTGGGGCAGCTCACCTGTGGATCTTGTCAGGTCCTCATGGATTTACCTGCCACCCATATGTGCTCAAACATGTTCAGTGGGAGTTATATCTGCACCGTGGTGTGTTCTGCATTTCTCTCCAGAGCAAACTCCTGGTTCAGCATGGAGGGACTGATGTGAGCAGTGGTCAGCAGGTCCTCTACAGCCCAGCAAACCCCTCGTGCACCATGAGGGTACCTGGAGCCAAGTGTGGTTCTGGCCAGTGTCATGAGCAGGATAAAGCCTGTAGACACAGCACACTTAGGCAAGACCTTAAACCAACTCTCTACCTCCAACGTGCATCCCCCATGGAGGAATGCTTGACATGGAGTTTCTTATATCCAACAGTCACTTTATCTGATGGTATCAATTTCAGTGCTCAGAGCTCACAGTACTTCCTAAATCCTCATTTACTGTCCACACAGGCATTTTGCAATACTTCTATGCATTGCCTTCAATACCCAAGCATCACTGAGGCTGGTTTTCCCTTTTGCTTCAGACTGGCACTGGTTATGTTTTATCCCCTCTGTATTATGCAGCATTCTAATGGGCATACAACTCAGGTGCTTTATTTTCTGTTTAATATCTAGCTTAAGAATAAATTAACAAAAGGATTGACATGTTTTTTGGAAGAAGTACCTTTGATACCAGTGACTGAAGTGCAGGACCAGCGTGTGGATGACTGACTGTCCTGATCTAGGACTGAGTTGTCTTTTAATTTTGAAATGGATCTTTGCTTTTTCTTCTCTCAGTGAGAAACAAGTTCCCAGGACACCAACAGGCTTCTTCATCGAAGCTCTGTCTTTTGTGTTCCATTTGGTGCCTAAGCATGTTCTTCCTGACCCCATCTCTTCAGCTGTTTAGGTATTTCTATGCAAAGGAAGGGTGTGAATAGGCAGGGAAAGATTCTGTTTGCTTTATTTCAGT
This sequence comes from Entomyzon cyanotis, assembly GCA_024500445.1. Lineage (NCBI taxonomy): Eukaryota > Metazoa > Chordata > Aves > Passeriformes > Meliphagidae > Entomyzon > Entomyzon cyanotis. The sequence continues at coordinate 1,398,601 of JAKEPQ010000746.1, forward strand.
GTTAGTCCCTTGTGTGCAGCACCTGTGACTGATCTTGTTTATCTCTGCAGATTTAACAGATTTCCACTTCCATACAATAATCATCCTGAGATAAGAATGGGAGTTAGGGACTACCCCAAAAGCCACGTTTTAATGGCCAACTGGGAACCTTCAGGTTATGAAACATCATTGCAGAAATTCTGTCAGGTCTGTTTTTCACCAAGGTTGTGTGGTGTTTTATCTTACTAAAAGGCTGACGATGTTGTTTAATGGAAGAGAGAGTTGTAAGAGATGAGGGATAATGCACACATTTCCAAGTTTATAGATGCAGTGGAATAATACTGCTGGTTTGCTTGTGTATGGAGAGGAGGAGCTGCTATGGCTGACTCTGGATCTATAGTGCAGATGGCTGTTCTGAAACAGCAAAGTCACTATGGAAGAGAATGTGGAATAGAAAATAAAAGAACCTCAGCAATTCCAGTAAATAAAGACATGAATTGCAATTGAAGCAGTTTCTTTTAAACAGAGGGTATTTTGTGAGTAGGTCACTCTCTGGATTATTCATTTTTCCTCTCCTCTCTAACTGTTTTAATCCATTGGTAATTTTGGCCACACTTGAAGGAAGACTTCTCTGCGATACAACACTGCTGGAGGTTTCATAGACATTTGGAGCCAGGGAAATGAGGGAGTCCCTGTAACACGAGCTTAATGTTTATGAGATGTGAAAGAAGCCATGAAGGCGAAAGATTTTGAATATCCACCACCTCTGAAAAAGCTTGGAGATGGCTGTCTCAAGCATAAAGCCACAGAAAAACAGGGATCATTAGTTCTACTTCTAGGAAATAACCTTTTGCTATAAACTTGCTGTGAACTGGCTTGTGGGACCTTGCCAAGGCTTTCTTTGAAAAAGATGTGTGCTTCTCTGAGCCTGTGCTGTGGTTAACTCCTGATCTAGTGATTAGCTGTCCTAACTCCGAGGTGCACCTGTCATTAAGGAATTAATGCACATTTCATGAGCAGAAGCTGAACAAATTAGAGCCTTTTGCTGTTTATAGTTCAGGGGCGAAACTCCTTCTTTAGCTGTATTGCAGTGTCTCCAGAAACAAGTGGAGACTATGTCCTTTATTTCTTCTACTGCGTTGTTAATTATCACAAATTAAGGTGTAGGTGACTTGCTGACAGCAATTTTTAAAAATCTGACTCTTCAGAAATGAAGGGTTCAATACCACCCTACTTTTTTAAAACCTGAAAACTTTCTGTGCAAGGTGAAAGCAAGGGGTTTGTGTGTCCTGGAAGGAACATGCAATTATGATTTTTTTTTTCCCCAGGTCCTGTACTCATCTATTTTTTAAGAAATTCATTACTGAATACCCCAAGGGATATTTCATGAAATTTGGTATCACAATGAAGTTAGAGTTAGAACTGTATTTGTCACTGGATGATGTTGAATTTAAGTTTGGTATTCATTGAAGGCTGCAGTATGTCCAGAGAAGTGCAATGGAGCTGGGGAATGGTCTGGAGAATTAGTCATATGAGGAATGGCTGAGGGAGCTGGGAAAGGAGCTCAGCCTGGAGCAAAGGAGGCTCAGGGGGACCTTGTGGCTCAGCACAACTGCTGACAGGAGAGATGGCCAGGGGGCTGTTGGGCTCAGCTCCCAGTGAAAGGGACAAGGGGACAGGACAAGGGGAAACAGCCTCTAGTAGCACCAGGGGAGACTCAGATTGGACATCAGGAGGAATTTCTTAAGGGTCGTGAGGCCTTGGAACTGCCCAGGGAGGTGGTGGAGTCCCCATCCCAGAAGGTGTCCAAGGAAGGACTGGAGGTGGCATTCCAGATACTGACCTAAATGACAAATGCTGGGCTCTTCCTAAGACAAAATCACTCTAGAAAAGATGTTTCCATTTGGACAAGTTGTTAAACACCCAAGTGCTGGTTAGTACAATTTCAATGCATTGTTTCCCATTATGACTATGCTCACCATGGTGTGTTTAGCCATAGGAAATTTCCTTGTCTTCAGTCCTGGTCTTTCCTTCAGAGTGGCAGTAAACTTTTGGTTCCTTGTTTTGCCTCACAACAGTAAAAACACAGGCAGGCCTGTCATATCACAGACAGTGGTTACTGTGAAATCAGACCTTTGATCAAAGGCCTTTATGTCTGCAGTATCAGAAGCTCAGTAGCGTTTATCACCTACCCACCATCTACAAATAAAATTTGAACGTGGAAAGTGGTTCAAATGGGTCTGATTTACCAACAGAGAAATAAAAGCTGGCCTAAATCAGACAGACTCTCTCCTAATAACAGCAACAACAAAAATGTTCCTGTCTGGTTTTTATTTGGGATGCACATCTTATAATTAATCTTCCTTCTCCTAATTTCCCTTTCATCTGGGGCTCTTCCAAGCACTTCACAAGAACATAATAACCAAGCCCAACTGTATCTGTGACACACATGATTATTGTTATTATCTTCATTCGGCTAATGCAGGCTGAAATTCTGCATGATCAAATAACATACCCAAGGTTAAAGAGTGATGTAGTGTCAGGATTGGGAACAGAGCAGCCCTGTTTCCTAATTCAGGGCTGAATTCAGGTTTTGCTGTGTCATTTGGGAGTGTGCATCACTGTCCTGTTACCACAGCCTTTCTCATGGAGGTCCTGTGGCAATGCAGCTTGGCAAAATCAAAAACCTTACTGTGAAGGGTGTTTTAGCTCCAGAAACTGCTGCAACTTGCACTGAATAAAACACTCTATGAATAAAACAGGACAAGCCTTTTTTGTGCTGTGAGGATTTCCTGGTCTCGCTGTAGCCACATGCCCACAGCAATGCCTCTTCACAGTTCTGGAGGAGCCCTCACTGTCATGCTTATTTTAGAGCTTCCTATTCTCATCTGAGTACACATTCTCATACAGGTATAAGGTTTTATGCACAGGTTTTTGCTCTATCAGCTACGGACCTGTTATAGAACATAGTCAATTCTTTACTAGATTATTTTAAGAAGCTAGACCGATGCATTTAAATATGTCCTGTGATAACGCCAACACTGGTTTCTTTTCTCTAGTAGTGCTGTGGGTAAGCTGTGGGTTCCTTAGCAGGCTTTTGTGCCCATCACAGATCTTTAAATACCTCTGTGCTCTTACTAATTACATTTACAAAGCCACTTGCTTTGTCAGTGAGATGAATTTAAAGACACTTGGATTAGAATAACTAATGGACAGTTGGGTACCATACTTGAACACATGCTGGCACAGCTTGACCAGGACCCAGAATGAAATAAAAACACTCAATGTGTTTCCATGGGAGATAAATGCATGTGAGGAGGAGTGTCACATTGCTTTATGCTCAGGGAAAGGTGTTTCAATCCGTGGGAGATGTTGGAGTGACAGTAGGGCATTTCCACTCATACATAAATTAAAAAATGTCCATGGTTAGGGCTCTGTGGTGGCTGCTGTGAACACTTGTGGCAGAAAGCTCAAGGGAGTTCCAGGAACCAACACTGGCAGTGTGTAGGAATTTACCTCCAAACCTCAGGTGTGGGAAAAGCATCTCACTCAGAGCATGTGTGAACAAAATAGGACCTTTTGATTTATTTACATTATGCATGTAATAGGATTCTTGCAGGTCAGTGCACTTGTGATGGGAAAGCTCCCCAGCTGAATACCAAAGTGGGGAGAAGGAATAGGAGGAAGGGAATGTGTGTTGGATTTAAGAAATGGCTGTAGGGATCATAGTGCCCTCCAGATAAGGGTGGGTGAAGAGACCCTGAAAGTCCTAATTATGGTGCTCCAGAAAGAACAGGGGAAAAGAGGTGAATGGAAAGGAACATTGTGTTACTGTGGCCTTGGAGCAACTTTGTTCTCTCTTATCCTTTCTTTTATCCTCCCTCTTATGAACACAGACTGAGAGAGTTGGGGTTATTCAGCTTGGAGAAGGCACAAGGGAGACCTTAGAGCTCCTTCCAGTGCCTAAAGGCAAGTCTCTCTCCAAGAGAGCTGGAGAGGGACTTGGACAAGGGCCTGGAGTACCAGGACAAGGGGGAAGGGCTTCCCACTGCCAGAGGACAGGGTTAGATAGGATATTGGGAAGGAATTCTGGGTTGTGAGGGTGGTGAGGCCCTGGCACAGGTTGCCCAGAGAAACTGTAGCTGCCCCATCCCTGGAAATATTCAAGGCCAGCTTGGACAGGGCTTGGAGCAACCTGGGCTTGTGGAAGGTGTCCCTGCCCATGGCAGGGGTGTGGAACAAGATGACCTTTAACATCCCTTCCAACCCAAACCATTCCATGATTCTTTATGCAGGGTGACAGATTCATGAACCTACATGCCATGTTCAGCAGCAGAGTCTCAGGGGTATTTAAAGCATATGTCTAAGAGTAAAGGCTATTCTGGAATTACTAGAGTTAGAGTAGATATTTTTATCTGTGTTCAAAAGCTTTTTCATAATTTTAAACAAGGTTTAGGTAGCTACTTGAAATAGTAGGGCTTTGGGTTTTTTTAGAGATTTCCTGTCACCCTAGAAGTGGGTGGCAGCACCAAGTTTGCATCACAGTTTTATTCAGGTTTAAATCTGTGGAGGACATGCTACAGACAATTCCAGCTTTTCCACTTGTGCACTTAAAGCCTCACGAGCCTGTCCAGATCTCGGTCCCAGCGGGAGGTTTCTGTAGTGGATATTAACATTGCACAACCACTTGTGAAACTCAGTGTGCAGCAGCACTGGAGATGTGCTCTTACACCCCTGTGCTGCCGTGAAGTTGATGACCAGAGCTCTTTGTTAGCCCAGGACCATGACAGTGGATGTTTCATTCTCTGACTGAGAGATCTGACAGTTGTGGAGAGCAGAAACCTGCCTGGCATGTGCCTGACATTCCCTGATAGGTTGCTTTTCTCCTGGCTGCTGCTCTTCTGCAGACCACTCTGTGCAGGGTACCTCTGCATCTGGCATCTCCCTTGCATTTTGTAAAACATTCTTTGCGGTAAAAAATAATAGGAGGCTCCTTACAATTACATACAATATACCAATGTGCCCTGGACAGCTTGTGATGTTCCAAAATAGCTCCGAGGCATTGCCAAGCAGAAGCAAAATGTAAATGAGAGATGAAATGCAGTCACTTGGAAGTATGTCCAATCTGAGTGCACATTTCTACGGAAATCTTCCTAACTGGAGAAATTAGCTGTCATCTGCTGTAAGTCATCAGTCACTAATTACCCCAGTTGTTCACTCAGGCTCCTACATCACAGAAATCTGCGTGTAGGAGAGAAGGAAGTGGGAAAAAAACCCTCACTTGCTAGATTGTGGAACTAGAGAACATCGAGGCTTTCTTCCTTTTGCCTTTACAACCTTGAAATCTGCATTTTTTGTCTCTAATTTTTTTAGTTTAACATTTTGAATTGAATTTTATTATTGTCAAATAATGCTGATGAGCTCCAGAGACAAAGTGCTTGTACATAGAAGTGCACACAATAGCCCAGGCTTTTTGGTGGGATTTATGTTCCCAACCTGCCTGAAAACCTCAAATCCAGCAGGTGTTGTGTCAAAAGGTGTAACAGTGCAAGTTCTCATGGTCTGTGTCAGTGAAATGGCAGCAAAGTGACCAGCTTGAGGTTATGTTTGCACAGAATTAGGTTGAGAACTATTATCCTCATGCCGTTCACACCATTAGTTCTCAGTTTAGTGCTGTTAAAATATTTGCATGTGCTTTGACTGGTTCCACGTGATTTATTAAAAGTGATTAATACCCACCTATTTACTTGATAAGGTGGTATCAAGCATTCAGTTGAATGTGGTGATATGCTTCAAAAGTATCTGTTTAAAATATATACTTTTATAAAAGTAAAAGTATAAAATTGATCCTGAGAATGAGAGTTTAATCATTATATACTGTCTCTAGAACTCATAAATGCCTCTTTCCTTTCTTGATTTTATCTAGTCAGAAAACCATGAGATTAGAACTGTGAAGTCCATAACCACATCCGTACCAAGCCAGGAAAAATCTCCAAAATCTCCCTAAAAAGAGATTTTGCAGATACTTATTTTAATTTCCTTGCAATTTGTGGCTCATGCCAGTTTCCTGACTCATCATCACCCCAGTATGGTGATACGCCAAGTTTTCCAATAAGGAAAACAAGGGAGCAGTGAGTCACTGACTGAATTCATATGCACTTGATGTGCTCTATCATTATCCATACTGGTTTTATTTATTTTAATTAGTTCATATACAAAGTCTCTGAGATATGTTTCACTGCATGAATTAGCTCAACTTGTTAGTCTTGTCTAAAGATTAGAAAGGCAGAAGACAAGTAGAGCTTTTGGTGGCAGGCCCAAGTTTTTCTGCTACATAATCTATGAGGAGAATGTGAATTGGGGGAGTCTCTGAATAATTGAAACAATAATGTCAATTTTTGAGGCTCTCCTCTTTGATGTGAAAATCTGGTGAGGATGCTGCTTAGATCTAAAATGTCCTGAGAGTAGCTTTTTCCATTGGTAATGATTGTGTTTCATTCTGTGTTCGAGCAGAGGTGCTTGCATGAGATAAAAACCTCAGAAACTGGGTCTAAACTGAGTCCTGAGCTAGAGATTCTGGGTGTAGGAGAAAGGTCTGGCCAGCATTGTCTGAAAGCTGTTAATGATTCCTGTCCTTTCAGATGACTAATATAAACCTCAGTTACTACATCAGTTTCTGTTGATTTTTCAGAGTTGTAAGAGTGTCTGATTTTTCCCATCCTACATAAAGGAACTGTTCCGAGTCTCAATGAATAAGCTGGGTTTTAAGTTCAGGTCTAGGTGCCAATTCATTTTAGTCTGTCCTTTGAGCCAAATGCTGTCACTTATCTCTAATTGAAGTCTTCCCTTGGCTTGAGGGAACTGCCAGGCTGATTAAGATAGGCTAAGCAGGAGTCTGCAAGTGAGATGAAGCAGGGGTGAAATTAGGGATCTCCTTGTAGGGAGCTGTGTCCCAGGTGGAGGGGAGAGTGAAGGGACACTGTGAGCTTCTCCTCAGATTTGGCCCATGTCATTTTTCAGTTTTACTGCTGAGAGCTGTTGTTGCAGTTGGTCATAAATGGAAAATCTTCCCTGTTTTGGAATTTAAGCTCTTTGGTTCATGCTTCATTATGTTCCCTATTTGACAAGGACATCCTTCCCAGACATAGTCCTGGGAACAGACCTACACTGTAATTAAAGAGATGAAGTGTTTGATTAGGGTGTGAGTTTACCAGTGAGGCACCCAGCATTTGGCAACCATGGTTGCATTCAAATTCCTATTTGTTTTGTTTTGATTCTTCTTTTTTAATCCCGAGAGGACTGGCTGTCCTGTGCTGCCTTCCCTAGACGCCCTGACCCTGTGTTAATGATGCCTTCTGCTAATCGATTCTACACCTGACAAACTTTTTATCTCCTCCCAGTCTTGCAGGCAATTTAGTGCTCAGCCTTTGCATACCACATTACAGTGGAGTTTGAGCTGTGTTAGAGAAACCATAATTTATTACTGCCAGAGTAAGAAGTTGCTTTTTTAATGTATTTCTTCTTCATGCTCTTGATTAATTGCATTCCTTATTTTTTTTTCCCCCTGATGCTTAATTACTTGTTACATGCCATGCAGGTAAGCTAGTAGCCTTTGGGAATGAATGAATGAATAGCTCAGATACTTCCCTACTGATACTATAATAATGACAAAAACATTGAATGGAAAAAATGGGTGTGACAAGTGGTGCAAGTCTCCAAGGATAACATTGGTTTTGATTCAGAAGAGGAATGTCACCTCAGACAGGCATTTTATTCCATTTCCCAAGCAGTAGCATGTGCTTTGCAGAGCTCACAGCAACCTGTCCTTCCAAAAACCCACTGCAAATGCTGCTTGGAGTGAACAGCAATTCCTCTGCTGTGTCCTGACAGTGCAACACCACCATCTGAGACAAGCCTTCACCTCATCACCTTCTGCAGTTAGTGGGAGGCTCTCAGTGCATGTGAAGGTCTTGAATTCTCACATTTCTCTGGGGTTTTGTTAGGAAATGGAAGGAGCTGTGTCAGGGAAGGTTTATGCTGGATATCAGGAGAAGGGTTGTTCCCCCAGAGGGTGCTGGGCACTGCCCAGGCTCCCCAGGGAATGGGCACAACCTGAGGCTGCCAGAGCTCCAGGAGCACTGGGACAACACTCTCAGGGATGCACAGGATGGAATTGTTGGGGTGTCTGTTCAGGGCCAGGAGCTGGACTCAATGATTCCTTTGGGTTCCTTCCAGCTCAGGATATTCTGTGATTCTATGCTATGATTTTTAAGCAGCTGTTTGATGTCCTGTGAATGACATCACAACCGTGGCTCACTCTGATGTTCAGCTTGAGCTGCTGTGATTGTCTCTTCCCAGCACTCTGTATTACTCAGGGAAACCCCTTCCTAAGCATGCTGCTGTGGGTGTTGGCAGTTGCTTTTCAGTGCTTTCTAGGTCACAAGTTTCATGCATTCCAGTGTGAGCAGATCTTAGGAAACCCTTGTTTTGATTTGTCTAATTGCTGGGTTTGTTTTGTTTGTTTCTTTTTAATCCTGCAGCATTATTTCAAAACCAAAGACTGTTTCACCAGTGCATATTGTCATGTCATGCAACAGTGGAAACTAGTTTTGCAGAAGGAAAGTCAGTGTTTATGTCCTAAGGAAGCTCCTGTCAATGTTTTCAAACCAAATGTCACCAGGCTTTTATCAGTACTTAAAGAGCAGGCAGGGAATGCTTTCATGGCAATCCAAAGAAGGTGGTACTGCATTTATATTCTAGACTTGCTAGTTCTGGCAGCAGTGGGAATTTATCTTGAGGTACAAATATCAGCAGGGCTACCATGGTGGTTTTCTGCAGCTGAATATTTAAATAGGGCCCAAATTGTGATGCTGGTGTGTAATAGCTGGTGGGTGGCTGAGCTGAAGCAGCTCGTTTGAAGCTCAGGGATCTGTGTGTGAACTGCTGTCACACCTTGGGGTTGCAGTGCAGATATAATCACAGAGACCTCAGAATAAACTTCTCTCCACCTAATCTTTTCACATGTCTCTGAAGAGACAGGTGTGTGCACCACTCCTCTGCCTCCTTAATGCTTTATTTGAAGGAGGTTGGATATGGCTGCAGGCATGAGGAAGAGCCTGATGGGAGGAAGGTGGTTTGTGCCTTAAAATGGATAGAAGGCCAGGGCTTGACTATCCCTGCTTAGCTACCTCCTCCTGAAGAAGCTGGTCCTGGAAGTACCAGGGAGCACAGTCCGGGAAAAAAATGCCTTTATAAGGAAGGGAGATAGGTAGCAAGAGGTAATAGAAGAAACAGTATTGTCAGTACAGTCTGCTCTGGCTCACAGGAAGTTTGGAGTGGGAATCTGGGTTCCCCAAAGAGAGGTCCAGACCTGCAGTGGGGCAGGAGGTAGGGTGCTGGGAGCACACATCCTGCATCCTGTAGAAAACTGTCTGGTGGTTCCTTCAAGCACCATCATTTTTCCCCATCAAAAAATACCTTTAAAAATGCACATGCTTTCTAAGTAAGTAATTATGTTGGTCCCTGGTGTTGCAGCAGTGTTTAAAGAATGTGAGCCGCAAACCTGTGCTTTGCTTGTTTAACTCTGCACTCTGTGCACAGGCCAAGTCCCCATCTTGCATCTGCCTTGGAAGCAGTTTGAAAGCAAATCGTGATGTTCTGTTTTGGTGACAGGAAAATGGGGCTCTCCCAGGGAAGCTCTAATATCTTTTTGCTTTGAAATTGTGATTTCATTGTGGTTTAGCTTATGGACACTGTTTCTTATTATGGCAATGTGTACAGGCAGCAGTAGTTCAGTGAAGAGCCCATGTTGAATCCTGCAGCTTTTGATTTGTTGTAGCTCAGGTGAGGAACACAAAACCTATTTAGGCAAGCTGCTTGCCTCATCTGTACCACCTACCTCCCTGTTTGAAGTGTGAACCACACACTTCCAGGAAAATCTGCCTTTCCCAAAGTATTTCCCCTAAATCAGAGATAACCTAGGCCATTAAATGTGGATTTGCATTCCAAAAGCGTCAGAATCGGGTCTTTTTCAATCACTGTTTGTGAAATGATCATTAAAAATGTCAGCAGTACCCTAGAAACCCTCTGACCCTGAGAGTGGGTGAGGTCAGGCATGTCGCTCCCTATCTCTAACACTCCATGACCTTTTATCCTCCAAAATGCTTTTAAAAGTCCTCTTCATGCCCAGTGCCCACAAAAGTCTGATAACTGCCTTGGTATCTGTCAGGTGCTTAGACATTAGACCAGGTAAAAGTCCCCTAGAAAGGGCTGCACTAACCAGTCTTTGCTCTTCTGTCTGGGTTTCCCAGTTAGTCCTGTCACTGTGCCCATCTTGATCAGCACTCCTGGCTGGGTGCTGCCTGGGTTTCATCTCATTGAGTTCCAAGCTCTGCATCAGCATTAACAGTGTCTGGTTCAGCTGCTGAGATACTTTGGGAGGTTGGCACCGTGTTTCCTCAGTCCTGAAAATACAGAACATGCTTAAGAAATAATAGGTGGGAGCACACCAGGTGCTGTGTAATCATACAGACATCCCAAATGGCCAGCAGCCCTCCAGAGAGCTTCTCAGGAAGACTGGTGCCTGCTGGCTGCTCTTGGCTATTTTGAGATCCTCCTGGGTCTTAGGTATGAGCTTTAATCCAAGAAAGGCCTTGCCAGCCACATGTGGTGGCTTCACTTTTTGGATTGCATCAGATGCTGTGAGGCACCTGGCAGCACATCTCTGCAAGCAATGTGGTTATTGTCTGGAGCCTGGCTCCAGCTCTCTCCCTCCCCATTGTCTAAAAGCAGAAGGGAAAGTCAAAAGCTCTATCATTTTGCTGTATTCTCCCCTGGTCTATCATTGCTTAATTGTATCCCTAAATCTTATTAAAGTCTGGGGTGAGTCATTGCCACAGTGAGGTGGAAACAGAGCTGAATGAATTTAAGAGGAGTGTCTTCCCAGGTGAGTGGCTGAGCAGGAAAACTCCCACAGCAGAGGAACTACTATCACTTCATAGGTGTGTTGCATCATCTGCCTTCTGCTGCCTCTAATTTAATGCTCTAAACCCAAATCAAAACACCTGTAGTCCAAAGAGAATATAAAATAACTTGGAGTAGGAAATCCTTGCCAATTAGACATGCACATCTCTCTTAATCATCTGAGACCTCTGTCTAAGTTCCCACAGGACTTATAATTGTGGTTCTACACTGTCCTGTTGCATTGACTCTTCACAGAACCCACTTTCCTCTTCACCACCAGGATAAAATTGTAGGATTAATCCAAGGTGTCTGCATGTCTGTATCCTGTGTTTCATTTGTGGCTACAGGAGTCCAAACTTATAAAACTCATTATGGTCTGTAGGACTGTGAAGCCATTGTCACTGGACAAATAACTTGTCGTGAACTGGAAACTCTCCTCTGCTTTGCTCTGTAGGCACCACTACATCCCCTTGTACTTTCTGTGCTGGTTTCTGATGCAAATCCATAAAAATCTGTTTTCCGTCACATCCCAGGCTCCTGCTTCTGATAACTTTTCATAGTTTAATGTGCCTCTTTGGCATTCTGGCATGGCTGGGAATATGTTGCTGAAGGCAGGACTGGCACCTTTCAGGGTGCTGGAGGGAGCTCTAGACATGAGTGTGTATTCCCTCATGAAATATATTCCATCTAGTCCAACCCACTGCTCAGCTGCAGGCAGTGAGTAGGAGATTTCATTTCTGTGCAGCACAACTGAATGATGATAGGAAAGCATGAGAAAATACTGCACTCAGTACTTCCTCCCTTCTTCCACATTGTTCCTGAGAATGCTGATGAGTTTATTGTCCCTAAAATTGGGATTATTGTGCCCACAAGTTCTTTTGACTTGCTGAGCTTCACCTGATGTGAGCAGTCTGGGTGCAAGCAGTAACAAAGTGCTCAGAGCCTTCTCTCCATCTTCTTCAGTGAGGTTTGTAAGTTGGGTTGCATGTCAAAAATTTATTTTTTTGTGGAAGACTAGAACACCAAGGGGAGCAGGTAAATCAGCTAAGGCACGGAGGGGTTCGCTAGGGAAATGCAAATTTATTTTTGTTCATAAGTTGCTGCCTGGATAATGGTATCTCAGTTATTAATGGAGAAAACTAGGGAAGCACAGTCAAGAAATGCCTGGGCATTTTGTAAAGTGAGTTAAATCTGCCATCCATCAAGAGGAAGCAAAGAAATTCCTGTTTGAATTGTAGTAGACAGCAATGCTCCAAAGGAAAAGAAAGGCCAGTGGAGCATTGTGTCAGGCTGGATGTAATCAGGCACTCCAGGAACTTGCAGAATCACAGAATAATTGAGATCAGAAGTGACCTCTGGAGATCATCTAGTCCAAGCCCCCTGCTAAAAGCAGGGTCAACTAGAGGAGGTTGCTCAGGACTGTGTCCTGCAGGGTTTTGAATATCTCCAGGGATGGGGAACCCACAATCTCTCTGAACATCATGCTTGACCTCCCTCACAGTAAAAAGTTATTTTCTTTTGTTTAAATGGAGTTTTCCAAATTTCAGTTGGTGCCCTTTGCCTCTTTAACTGGGCACCAGTGTGAAGAGCCTGGCTCTACCTCTACCCCTCTGGTATCAGTAATGATAACCTAATCATGGCTTAAGTTCACACCTTCCCCACCTTCAGCCTTCTTGTTTGGGGCTAAACAGTCTGATGAGAGAGTCGGGAAATGGGAATTGTTGCAGGAGGTTGAACTAATGTATCTGGGCAGATATTGAGGCCTAAAGCCTACCTGAATGCTGTCCTGAGTAAATGGTGATGTACAAGTAGTACACAATAGCTGAAATGAGCTTTTTTGCTTTTTTCCTTCCTTCTCTCCATCTTCTTCTTTTCCTTCTTTTTTACTTCTTCTTTAGTATCTTTAATTTATGACTGTTCCCTTGGCATTGTCCCAAATGTCTTCTGGGAATAGTTATCTCTGCGTCTTTTATCTCTATGTTTGTCATTTAGTGTGATCTTGGCAGTCCCAAAAGCTAAGATATTTAGGGTAAGTGAATTCAGATTGGTGCTCAGTTGATTTCTGTAACCTGCAGTGATGAGCAGAATCAATTTGGATAAAGCCTTGGATCAGAATTTGAGCTGGAGGTGAACTTTTCTGGATGTTCAGTGTAGTTAAAAAATGGTATCATATAATATATATAAATATATCTATATTTAATAGATTTTTATTTGGTCACTTACCCACCTTTACTAAGCTATTTTAAATATATTTGTTATATTTGTTTTGAAAGCAAGAACTCTTCAGAACTAGTTAAATATGAAAACTTCCATCATTGCTCCCATCAATGCGTCAGATCTCCTTCCAGCAGAGATTTGTTAAAACTTGTCTTGGATTCAATCTGTCTGTCTTGTCAAACCATTTGAAGCACCTTAAGTGCAGAATCAGTTTCCCTGTATTTCTGTAAAATAACAGAACTAAGGGGTCTGGATTATGCAGAAAACACAGAAGAAAATACTGTTCTTATTTAAGCAGAAAGAAAAGACCAGTTTTCATTCATGAGAATTTCATTCCCGGGCTCATTGCATGATGTTATATTTGCCCACCTCTGCTTTTCCTGTATTAGCCTGAAATTACTGAGTGTGCATGTACAGCGGAAAAAAAGTGCAACCTTTAGAAGTTACGTGTTTAAATTGGAATGGGAAGGTTTGCTGATGCTTCACAGAAGGTTTGGGTTGAATGCTTTTCAAAGGCTGAAGGCACTGAGCATATTCTCTGTTTTCCTTGTAGGTGTGTTACTAGACATCCAGCAGCACTTTGGAGTCAAAGACAGCGGAGCTGGCTTGTTACAGACAGGTAAGAAAGAGTGTTTCTTCTCTTTGTCACTTCTCCAGTGGGTGCCTACAGATTTCTTCATTAAGGTGCTTGGTTGTGAAATCTACTCTTAGAAAGGTGAATAAATGCGCTCTTACTGGGAAACTAAATGAACATGAGGGTTTTTTTGGCTTTGATTGCAGCTGGACAGGAGATTGCATCTCAGAATGGCTTGAGTGTAGAACAGACCAAAAGAAAACAAACCTAAGGATATTATTTACGAGAACTAAATTCATGTGGGAGATGGTTACTTCCCCTAGATCAGAAAACTCATGATAAACCAACACCAGGATCCTGTTCACTTCTTTATGTTGGTAATAAGGGTGATGTATTTTGCCCTTCATGTGCTCAACAGAGAATCTGCTGAATGGACAATCCCTGGGAGCATGGTGTGGCATGAAGATGTAAAACTCACCAGGGTGAGAGCCTGGGGAGGAAAGCTGCAGGCAAGGCTAACAACCATTGCATCCATGAGAACTCATGGATTAACAACAGCCCTAGGGTTTTGATGCTGTTAGCTGCTGACATTTCTCTTGTTGTGTAAGGAAGGACTGTTGCAATTCTGATGACCTTTTAATGGAACAAGCGTTTTCATGTCTCACACATCTTCAGGCAGAGCTGAACAACCCCGGGACAAACCCAGCTTCTCTGGCCTCTAGTCCTGAGGTGGCTTAGAGGAGAGCCTTTGTCAGTGGGCTGCACATTGAGTATGAGTCTCAGGTAGCCATGACAGCACATTTGATCCTCATGGAGAGTTGAAAGGAGTAGCAGTATTTTTAAGAAATGCAGTATTTTAAGAAAACAGTCTGGTTTGGAAACCTCTTACAGAGCTATTAGTTAGAGTCAAGGATTTGTGGTGCTGTGGTTGGCTTGTCACTGTCATCTGTCTGAGGGAACCACACTGGAACAATTATAGCTCTGAAAAAGTGAGAATTCAGTTAGGTTTTGAAATAGCATGCCTGCCAGACATGTTTTCCCATGCTGTCACTGTGGATACCAAACACCTGTCAGGAGCTTGTCTGTGAAACTGTGGGCAACACTGACTTGTATAAAATCATTCATTCTTTATGATCACACTGAACGTGAGAATGTTCTGGAGCTCCATCAATTGGTCTTTGATTTCAAACTATGTGAACCACTGCAGTATCACCTCCTTTTTTATTTCCTGCAGCCCACAGCACAGCAGGGTCCTCATCTGTGGTTGCAGCTTCTTGGTAGTGTTGTAATACAAACAATTCATAACAACTTGTATTAAATGTTTAAAAAATGCTGCTCTTGTGTGACAGCAGAGCTCAGCTCAGCTGATGTGAGCAGCATGTGTCCAGAACAGAAGGCTGCAGCTTTACAAGTGTCACTGATTATAAGTAGCATCAATCAGTTATGCCCAAAATGGCACTGGTTGTCTGTCAGACTCTTTTCTACAGCAATTATTTGTATTTATTTATTGTACTCAGAGGAACAGGTCCTCAATGTATCATCAGACACAAAGTGCCTTCAAGAAAATACTCTGGTGGAAAAGGACACTTGCCAAAGCATGTATTTAATCTTCATTCCCCTCAGTGGATGAAATTCTTCTGAAGATTATTTATTGACAGCAAGTAAAAGCTAACTTCAACAGGATATTCATTTGTTAATTGCAAGAAATGTTATTTATTTCTCTAGCAAACACGTAGGGCATCTGAAAACAGCATCACTGAGATATTGCAGGATTGCTCTTGAGTGTGTCAAGTTTTCTGATAGATAATTGTGGCTTTAAGAAGAGCAGTTTTTTCTCTTGGGTTTTTTTTCCTGTTCTGAAAACTGAGGGCTTGATTTTGCTCCTGCAATGTAGATAATAATGTACTAATCACAGTGCTATCAGAGGAAAAGAGTACTCACAAAATAAAACACCATTTCACATAAATAAGGGTAGAGGCATGTAAGTGAAACCTTATTAAATCCATTACTCCAGCTTAACAAGTTTCTGAGTTGGCAGCTAGCCCATGGCCCAGGCATCCTCAACCTGGTGAAATAAAAGATGCTGCTCTAAACCACCACAAACATTGCTTTTAATCTTTTGTCTTTTCTCTAAATCTGACTTCTCAATGTTAAAATCAGGGTAAATGGTGCAGAGTGTCAAAGCACTTGCCCAGGGTTGCAGAAGCCTGGAGCAAAGTTGGGGTCAGGCCTGGTGTCTTCCACTCCTCTGCCTTAACCTTGAACAGTTCCTTTGCCAGCAAAGACACAGATATTGTTTGCTTCCCATGAGATGGTCCTGCTAACTAATTGAGTGATGTGAGATGAAAGACTGCTCATCCTGATTATGTCCTCTGAATAAAGAGTGGATTAGTCCTCAGGTTGTTAATCCTGCATCTAAATCAGTCCGAAATTAATTTACAATGTTAATGAGGGGGAGTGAAACATAGTATTTGCTGGCAGTTCATATCACTCATCAAAAAGGCAATAAAATAAATTAAAAATTTTAAAAAGCCTTTTAACTGAGAGGCAAATTTGCACAAATTTTTAGGAGGAAATGGTTCTGAAAATCCAACCAGAAAGGGGGAAAAGAAATCCACCAAAGGTAATGTTTGACCCTGTGTTGATCCCACACCCCACTCTTTGCAGGCACAGCTGGTCTGGTGTCTCTCTCCCTCTGATCACTTGAACACCCATCCATACACTCTCAGCTTCTGATGCTGTGTCAAAAGCAAAGGTGACTTGGTTCCTTAGGAAGTACAAAGACACAAATAGAATTTCTGTCTTCTTTTATATTAATCGTGACATACAAGCTGCTCTTTGCCCAAGAGATAATGAAAACTGGTTAGAGGGATGCTGTAACTCCTTGTACAGAAAAATCACAGGACACTCCAGGCTCATCCATAATGGAAAAGAGCAGAACATGGTAGTCTCTGCAGCAAGGATCCTGTGACAGCAGAGGACAAGCTGACAGAGCACAACTGCTGCCTGCTCAGTAGCACTGTAGAGTAACACACATAAAACTGGTGAATTGAGCCTGACTTATCTCTGGACAATGCTGTAATTCTGTGCTGATCTTCCTTTTTAAAGCACTACATATGCAGTTACATAAATACTGGTTTAGTTCACCATCCCACAGGTCTGCATCCAAGCTTTCTTGTGCTTTTCAGTTCTTACTGGCTGCTTTTCCCAACTGGAAAAAGGATAAACCTGGCTGAACTCAGAAGGTGGTAGAGCATCTCTGTGCCTATTTGAGATGTACAGCTGTAGTCAGTCAATACATTTTTAAACCAAACCATGCAAAAGTCTTATCTAAGTGTGGAGTTAGGTAGGAGCAGCTGCAGAACTACAGGGCTCTAGGAACACAAAGACTGAGAAAGCAGACAAATGGATTTGTAGAACTGCTTCAAAATAATGTTATCCTTCCATATACACTATACTGCGGGAGTAATGCCCAGTGTCTTGCTCTGGTTTTCACTAGATTTTTTCCCCTTCTTTCTTCAATTTTTGTGCTTTATTGCTCTGTCTACTCTCCATGCCCTTGGATTTATTTTTGCTTTTGTGTTTCTTGCCAGTGTCTCTGTAGCACACCAGAGCTCTAATAATAGAAGTGCCTGGCTCACAATACAGTTTGTCTTCCAAAGATCTCAAGATGTTTTATATAGGGAGGGATAATGAAGCTGGCCATCTACAGATAGGGAAACAAAGAAAGCCAGATGGGAAAAATTACCTGCCCAAAGTGGTACAGCAGCTCTGAGGCAGGGCTGGGATGAGAACCACAGTCCAGTTCCTGAACACACAGCATTGGTGTTATGAATTAATTAATTAACAAGGTTAATGCTTAGACCCAGAGATTTGGTCCTTGTTACTGGGTACCTCAATCCTCCAGCCCAGACAGCTCCAGCTCAGGGACTTCTGCAAGTGGAAACTGAGAGGCATCAAATGCAGGGTATTACAAGGATTCCTGGAAATGCAGACACGGACAATGTCTGTCTTCAGGAAGAGCACAGAAATGTCATTAGAGGAAACCCTGGTAAGCAAAAGTGTACAGTGTAAGGTCACAAGCCAGGAAATGTAAGGAGGTGAGAGATCTGCAAGGACTCATTAAAGGTGAATAACCATAGATAACTGGGGCTCTGAAGGAACTTGTGCAGAGAGATGGGCATTCCCCCAGATGCCTTTGAGGCCCTGGTTTCCCAGAAAGCCAAGCACTGCCAGGTACTTTTTCTTAAGCCTTCTTGTGAGCTCACTTTTCCTGTAAAGGTCAATTCCAACTAAAACCTCTGTTGTTTTGAAAAGTGGCACTTTTATCTACCTGTGTTGTCTTACCTCTTGAGCTGACTGGGTGTAACCTTGCAGCAGGTTGCAACCTTGCAAATACACAATCAGCTCTGGTGTGATTGTTCCCACCAAGCTATAAACACATTCACAGAGAAGGGGACCCCAAGCCCTTTACAAATTCCAACAGTCCTTTTTTCCTCTATGCTAGAACAGTGTCTGATATGCTGAGACACAGCAGTCACATAGTCTGAGGGTCTGATTCATGAAAGCAGTTAAACCTATTTGGAAATGCCTCTGCAATCAAGAATGAAAGTATTGTCTTGAATCAGTGAGCAGGTTAGTGGAAAACTTGTTTGTGTCCTGGCCCAGTCCCCACACACCAAGGACTGAACTATAAAAATGCCATTTACAGCCTGTGTTCTCACTGGGCAGCCCTGGATTGTAAAGTAAATAATCTTTGGTGTGGGTAAAGTGGTCAGGGAGGAGAGGGAAGGTGTCCTTGCTTCCGGCTGAGAGGAGGGAAATGCTTCAGCCAGTGTTGTGTTTTGTCTTTCTGTTGTTCATGTCAGCAAGTGAGTGCAGGATACTAGAACAGGGAAACTCTCCAGACTGCCTTGTCTTCATCAATATCTTCATTTTATGATGCTGCATGGCCAATAACACAAGGTAACAACTCATTTCCCCATCCTGTCTTTCTGCTTTGCACAAGGAAAGTTTGTCCTCACTGTTGGCCTTTCAGGTACTTGGGCTGGGTGTTGTGAGTGAAACTTGTGCTGCCTGTGGCACATCTGTTCTATCAGTAGAGATTGGCCTGTTTTCCCTCAGGCTGTAGTTCAGGCACCTCTTGCCAAGGTTGTCTTCACTTCTGTAAATTATTTTAACAAGGGGAAAGATTTCCCATAGATTTTAGAGAAGTAGTTATCATTCCACCCAAAGTCCCAACAGCTTTTAGCACACCCTGTCCATCCCCACCATGTATTCCTCAGACCTCAGAATTTCATTCAAGTGCAGTAGAGAGGATTTTTGTTGGTATTGTGTAATACTTTTAAACAACATCTTCCTCTTACTGCTAGCAGTGCAGTCTCATGTAACTGGTATCTGCACTGTTTCATGCACAAATAGTTCAGAAGGGCTGGTCTGGCTCCCTTGGCTTTTTTCATTACCACCTTAGCTGGAATTTTGAAAGAGGGAGATGAACACTGGAGTTGCATTATCAGTTATTACATGTTTAATCACTACCCGTTGCTGGAAGGGAAGTGTGGACTTACATTCAAAAACCTTACAAGTAGGTTACTTTCCTTCCTCCCCCTCTTCAGTGGCACTAAAATCTTTTGGTAGTAAGTGGAAAACCTGCTTATCTTTAATTCTTGCTTTTCACTGTGCCTGTAAGTTTAATGTTCAAGTATGGTGACCAGGGGAGTGTTTCTGTATGGTCTAAATCAGGAGGAGCCCTGTATTTCTACTCCCTACCCTGATCTAGGTCTGTGCAGTTGCTGTTGATACATCTTGGGCCCAATTTAAAGGTAAGTGTTAGCTCAGAAGGGAAGGAGGGTTTTTTTTGCCTTGACCTTAAGTGAAGTTGGATCAGGGTCTTCTGCGAACTGGGGTTGAGAAAATAGAATCAATTTTTATTAAATGGTACATTTAATGTATTTAACATGCTTCATCCCTGGGGAGCATCAAGTGTTCTCTCTTATGAGATTTATTTTAAGGTTGTTTGCATTTTGTCTTGTCTCCCACACCTGGAGAACTCTCATTTTCTCAGAGCACAGACCTGCAGTTCTGCAGGGCAGCCTGCAGTGTAGTGAGAAATGTGAGCAGCAGGGTGAGATCAGGTGATAAAGATGTCAGGCTTGGTCTGTGTCTCTTGGGAGATCCCAGTGCAGATCCAGAGATAATACAGTACTGTTGGAAGCATTGCTGTTGGAGGTGGTGTCGGATTTGAGAGAGATCACTTGGCTAACCCAAATGGCCTTGACAGAGTGTGAAGGATTCTGGAGCACTGAAGGTGCTGTCTGGGAATGAAGTGAAGAGCACTGAGGTTGGTTGCTGTAACACAGCAGGCATCCAGAAGACTCTGCAAGGGCAGGGGTGTGTTTGCAGTAGTGGGAATGTTGGGGTCCTGGACCAGTCCCTGCAATGGTTTTGCTTCTCTGATGTCCTGTCTGGAGTTCCAAGTGACTTTTCTTCCAAACCAGTGCTCCTCAAACCTTCTGGGCTGTGTACCAGACTGCCCTGCATCCTTACAATCAAATTTGTGTAGTGATTTAGTATCAGACCACAAAAAAGTAGCATTGCTACATGTCAGGCTGGAAAGAACTAGATGTTACCTTGTGGACCACAATTTTGGGAGCCATAGCCTTGGCAGAAGCAAGAGCAGGGCTGCAGTGATTCCCATGGACAAACCCACATGCACCTGAGGAGGAGTGAGTCATTCACAGACATTTGTACCTGGCTTTGAAAATGAATTCCAGGGCATCACTTACATAAAAAGTGAACATTCCTCATGGTATTGGGTAGTGTTAGCAGCCTGCAGAACTAGATTCCAATTAACACAAGTAAGCCTGACTTGCATGAATGGTGTATTGTTGTACCAATCTTGCAATGCTCTCCCCTTGTCCCCAGTACATGCACATATTTGGGGATGTTTCCTGTGTGCTGATGTAAGAGCAAAGACCCATTTTCTGCTTAAGTTACGTGGGGAGCCTAGTTTGGGGGAGGAAATGTTACTGACCATGATCCATTACTTACCCTAATTCAATGTACATTTACAGTTATTTAAATGTATATAAACATTTTCTGCTAAAACTCTCTTCAGTTCTTTTCAAGGTTTAGTCAACTGACTGAGGACAGCTCAGGTTTTTAAATCACAGAGGGAAAACAAACAGTTCTTTGATGGGATGAATAGTAGGAGGAGGGGTTCACACATATTCTTGTGTTCCTTGCTGCTGCAAGCAGGGAAGTGCTTTGGTTTTCAGTGGAAGGGATATTTCTAGGGAAAGTTCACTTCTGTTGTCTTTTATTCCCCCACTCAGTTATACATTAGTTATACATTATTCCTAATTAAACATTTGGACAGTTTTAACCATTTGCTCCTTCCAAACTTTTCATCTACTAATGTTTACAGAAGCAAGACTTATTTTACATATTCTCCTACTGCATCATTCTCCGTGTAGTTTGTAGATGAGCTGGAATTGGAGATGTGGTAACTCTAATTTATTCCCTTGTGGGGCAGTGGTGTTAAAGTGAGGACATTAATGGTAATACACCTCCCCTGCAAAGAGCTGCCTTAAAGAACTAAGGAGTTACAATAACTTGTTTCTTTGGAGCTGCACTAACTTTAAATGGATGGTTACAATAAATACTCTTGTGGTGGATGTGGAAGTGAATTAGGGAGGCAGTACATGTAAAGCAGTTTGAGCTTTGATTTCTTTTTACAATTCATAGAATCATAGGCAGTTCTGAGTTGGAAAGGACCCACAAGGATCATGGAGTCTCACTCCTGGCCCTGCACAGGACACCCCAACAGTCCCACCTTGTGTCTGAGATCATTCCACAGACAGTGGTGGCCAAGGTGCTCTCTTCTCTGGGTTCTTCCCTGTTCCCTTCCTTCTCTGGATCATCAGTTTGTGGAGGCAAGGTGATCACCTGCCCTGTCAGCCTCTGATGAATGCCTGTTAAAACCGACCTTGCTAAGAGTTACAAAGCAAAATTTTCAGCAGAGGATTTGTCTGTCTGGGGTTGGGTTGGATTTGTTTTGTGTTCCTTGAAGGATGTTTGAAATACACTCTGAATGTTTTGGTTTTTTAATTCTGCATTATTCACAGTTATTTGATTTGTCCTTGGTTCTGCCCACCCTACAATTTGAGTGGTCACCTCAGCAGTTGATGGTATCAGTTGTCAGCACTGTGTTTGTGTCTTCAGCATCCTGTGGTTTTGTCCAACTTACCTGGCAATATAAATAACAATAAAATTCTGAGTGCCCTTTGCCACACCTCTTGAGCACTAGAAATCAGTGACAGAGTCTCACAAAGAAAGGCACTGCTTCATGAGAGCCTTTGTGATAGAATGAGTCATGTTAAGAAAGATGGGTGAGTTAAGAAATAACTTCACCAATTAAAAAAAAAAAAGAAAAAGAGAAAAAAAAAAAAAAGAAAAAGTAAGGTTTTACTGAGTTGCATTCAATTTAAGCATATTGGCTGTCTTGAAAAGCAACTTTCCATTTTACAGGTACAGTTTAGGATATATAAATGCTTAACTCACTAATTGTGCCTGCAAATCAAAGTAGTTAGGTGGCACTAATTCCACCAGAAAAATTGCTCCTAGGGTAAATTGCAATCTCAAAATTAGTGATTGAGCTAAGAATCTTTTAAAAACCTCTTACTAAAAATAGGTATTAGTTCAGAAGAGCTGATGTAAACAGTTATTATGGTGAGAACCATGCAATGTTTCACTAGATAAATCCATCTCCTTTATCTGTGTTCTTGAAGGTAAAATTACAGAACAGGAGCATGAAAATCTCTCATATTTTTTGCTGGTTTAGTTCTCACCATTCCCTGTTTTATATTTAAATTGACATCTCCCACCATCACACTGCTGCCCACCATGTCCCTGGGCAGGGGTTCACAGCAGCACTGCTGGGATGTGTAAATCTGGAATATCACTGTTGTTATAGCTCAGGGAGCTGAAACTGCCTCAGCTCTGTGGCTTAGTCATGTGGGCCTGGAAAGCAGGTCTATCTCTAAGGGTTATTGAGTTGCTTTTTTTATAAAATTTTTACATTCTTATAAAAGTGTAGGTGGCTTCATTCCTGCTTTACCCACCCAGAGCTTTCAGCTACTTCCAGATTTTTGGCTGATGTAGCAGTCATGCTGCCTGCCAGCTGCTTTGAAACCCATGGATGGGATAATAGGGAAAATTATTAGCAAGTGTGACACCGAATACGTCATATTGAGGAGGAGGGTGGCAAGACAAAGAGAAAATATTAAAAGAAAACATTTCTGGGTAAAAAAAATGTGAAGAGAGCAAATATTTTCCTGAAAAGCCAATTGCCCAAAGTTGTTCTCACAGAAGATGTTTTATGGCAAGAAGAGGGATAATACAGGATATTATACAATGGATATTGAGTTTTTACTAAAAGCTCCCCAGTGAGATATTCCTACCAGCTGCTAATGTTACACCTTCCAGGGACTTGGATGGTATATGACTCACTGAGTAAAGAAAATACTTGCATTGTATATAAAAGATGTGTTAATTTTCCTTTTTTGTACTTACTGAACTTATTCTTTTTGGATCCATAATCCAGAAACTGGTCTCTTGTCTAGTCAGCAGACAAATAAACTTCTGGCAGCACCATTCAAAATTTTTCCCCAAGCTTCAGTTCCAGCTGAACAGACTCTGATAGTGGAGCTCAGCTGGCACCTCAGGGCATTTCTGGTCTCCTGGGAGGGGAGTGGAACAGGCACTGAACACAAACCAACACCAGATGGGCAACTGGTCACTCATCAGGCTCACCTTCTGCATATTTAGACCTAATTGAAATGGGCTTCTTTAATACCTTGACAATCCCTGGATTTACCAAATATTGCCTTTCCTTTTTTCCATTAATGTAATTGATGATGCATGAAGGAATTGCATTTGCAAACCTTGCGCATTGCAGTATTTATTTCAGGATGTTGTTTTCCAGTGGTACTTGTTCTCCCAGGAAGATCCTGGTCCAAAGAAATTTAAACTGAGGGATTATTTAAATTAGGGTGCAGTCACACTCCATGGCTATTGACACCGTGATCAACCCTGAGGTCTTTTACAGATGTGTTGTTTTATCCATGGGATCAAGTTCAGATGCAAAGCTCACTCTTGGAACTGCAGCTCAGCTTGGCTTTAGAGTGTTTTTCCAAGTCAGGAATGACACATGGGTGATAATCTTAGAAATAACAACTGTAAAACAGACAGAGATTGTGTGAGGCACACAGAGATTCATTCTCCAGTGTAGCTGTGATCCTTTTCCAAGCCATGGCAAGAAACACTGGGATATGTCAATATTTCAACAATTTCCTTAAATGAATTTGTCCCTTTTTGAAGGCCATCCAGCCACTGTGAAACACTTGCTCTTTGTCAAAATTGCTGTTTATAACAGCAAGAGGCAGGAGCATTTCTAAATACCACCAGCAACACTGAATTGGCAAATAATTCTGTTATATGGTGCTTACAATGCTGTGAGAGGCTTCCCTGTGATGCCTCTTCACTGTGGGATGAAGGCTGCTCGTCACTGTAGGTGTTTATTTGTGGCCTGCTGGTTGTTCAGCTCTTGTCCTTGTGTTCAATACACAATTGCAAATTGCAGGCAATAGAAATGTTTCTTTGCATTTACTTATGGTAGAAAAGCCTATTAAAATGTTACTGACATCTGGAAAAATGGATCAGCCCATGGCTTTATACCCTGGGAGAGAGTTATTCAAGTGCTAATGGGCATCATGTAGCATTGGATAGGAAGTAGGAAGTACTTACAGTCCCTGAGCTGTGCTCAGACCACTGGTGCTTGAATGATTGTGAGACTCCCTGTAAAGCTTGCTGAACACCCAAAACTGTGGGAAATGAAGGTATTCTGGATGCCCTAAGGTTATCTTCCAAATGCTTCTGGCTCACTCGTGGATCTTGGTTTGGTGGTTGTCTGGGAAGCCTGTTGTATTTTAAAATAAATATATGTCTTTATTTATATATCTGTATCTAGATAGACAGATAGTTTTTTTAATCTATACCTTTGTTGTAGTTCAGGTGCCAGACCCTCAGAGAGAATAGGTGGAGTTACCTGGTGTGCTTTAACACAGGAGGAAGCAGCTTGACAAATGCTGAGGAATTGGAGCCTTACTTTCTGCCAAAGGTAGATCTTGCTGTCTGGTGGCTCCAGACTCCTCCCTGACCCTCCCGATGCTGTTAATCAGACTAGGATAGTGGTTCTGCATTTTATTCCCTGTCTCTGGCAGCTAGTGATTGTTTGTGTCCCTTATACTCACACGGGTTCTGTGGCTGTGTGAGTATAATGACAGGTAATAAATGAGAATCAGCTCAGGGTTCAAGGCAGCAAATGATTCCTTCCTTGCCTTTGAGAGGATTTGTGATTCATAATGAAACCAGACAGCAAGTGCATTTATACACAAACCACACTTTGGGCCACCATGTCTGGTCCAGACCAGCCAGCCCTGGCCCCTGTCACATTCACACACACCCTCCACTTCCTTCTCACAGGAGAAGTTTCAAAAAGCACTATTTTTAATTTGCTTGTCCTCAAAAATGTGAGGGAGGTAATGTAAAATCACATAATTAATGTCCTGAAAAGGTAGGGTGTGGGGTGGGTGCGTTTTTCTGATATTTTTTTCCCCCTCACAATGCAGAAACAATCAGTAGGGGTCAGTTTACTGGAAAGTGTTTCAAAAAATTATCAGGGAAGAGTGGAAAGCTTGTGGAAATTAATGTCCCTCGGAGCACTGTCAGGACCAGAGCTTAAAAGACCAGATCTTTATGGGAATAACACATTATAATTCTTGGGAGGGCTGAAGCCAGCCTCTGAGTAATTCAGCTGGCTGTGTAGGAATTCTGTGTACTTTCCTCGGAAGGATCTGATTGCTGTCCCTGTCACAGACAGGATGCAAGACTACATGGTTTTCTGATCTGTTGTCATTGTTCTCGTGTTCTTATGAAGTGGTCTCCTGAGGTTACATGAAAGATATTTTACTGGGGGACTTACTGGCAATGCCTTAGGCAGAAGGATGGACATGGAAGTTAAGGAGAAACTGAGATTCCACAGAGAGATGATTTTTTTCTCTATGTTACTGCTTTGAATTGAAACCCAGCCAGCACTACATAAATTTCCTCTGTAAAGTCAGCATGGTTTTGGGCAAGTCTCTGATGGATGGTAGCTTATACAAAGAGCTGTCATGGCACAAGACACTATTGCATTTTACAGGCAACTCAGAAAAAGGTAGGTAATTGAGCAGGACAAAATACTGAAATTCCCTCTGTGACCAGCAAACAGCTTTTTAGAAGTAAGGATTGGCTGGGCAGTGTTATGAAATTTGTGTGTTTCCTCCACAAATAAAGGTGAAGCTATCAAAAGCACTAACAGCCCTGGGAGGGGGGAAATCTTTGAGGAAAATAAGACAATTCTGGGTTGTTGGATTAGCATCAAACAAAAGCAGTTACCCACAATTGCTTTTGCATCCATATATTCTGTGAATTTTAGCATCGTTCCATTCCACAGTGATTTCTATTCCTAAAAAAGTGAATTAGCATAAGGCTGCAGATGGCAGGATTTTGAGAGCAGTACCCCTTGCTGCCTACATCTTAGAGCAAGTGAAAAAAAATGTTTCAGATGTCCTCTTGAAGTTTTGTGATGAGAAATAATATATTTTCATCCTTTAGAATTCAGTTTAATTTGACAAATGTTTGGTGCTCTCCAGATATCTAAAGGCAGGCAGTGTGAGACCAGCGTGAAGCCAGTGTGTTTAGAAATTCAGAAAGATCTGACCTAACCCCTGTGAAGGAATTTAGCTATAATACAAAGATGAATCTGTATTTTTTTTCCCTTCAGATTGATAATTTCCTTAGTTACTGAGTTCTGTTGATTTTAAAAGATGGCATTTTACTGATCTGCTAAAAGCACTCTTGAAGATGTATGGCTTGAGTTGAAAAGGGAACAATTTTGCAAAGAATGGTGTGGAAGGAGTTTGCTGCCAAACCCTTATACACTTTTATCTGCACATGCACAAACACACAGTGTGAATAGGATTCCTTGTCCTTCCCTGTTTGGACATCAGTGCTTTGCTGCTGTGCCTTGGTGATAACACTGAAACAAGATCTGGGGTGCCCTGGGTGTCCCTCATTCACCCCAGAGCATCTCCTGTCCATTTGCCTGTATTTACATGCTTTCCTGAGCAGTTTCTTGAGCATGTAATCTGCAGAAATGTCTTCAGTTTTAACTCTCAGTAGGACAACTTTCATGAGTGCCAATGATAGACATTAAAATTGAGAGCAACGTCTCATTTCATCCCTGTGTCCTGCCAGATTAGATGCTGTCCCAAGGCTCTTGGTGCTGTGGTAGTTGACAGCCAATTCCATCATTAAAATGCAAGTATGGCCATTTTCCCTTCCAAAGAGGGAGCATGTGTTTTGCCACGCCCACTATAGACGGTAAAACAGCCCCCTAAAGAACTGTAAAAATAATTAAAAAGAAATCAATCAGTCTCACTGCCAGCCTAGGGAGAATGTCAGCAAGGACCATCCCCATTCCCCAAGCAGAGCCGTGTGGATTTGCAAGGCTTTGATGTAGCTTTTCCTCACCACTCTCAGCCTTCCCTTGGCTCCCACCAGTGTAGCCATCAGGACAGGTAGCTTAAAATCCCCCTGGGCTTGTGGCCCTGGTGGAAGGCAATGGCTGAGGGTCTCTTTGTGGCCAAGACTGCTGGCAAAACCTGCATCTCTGCAAAACCTGCAGCCTTCTTTAATCCCTGGCTCTGTGATGGATCTATGAGCAAGCAGTCCTGTGCCCCAGCTGCATGTGTGGCGTGTTTGGGAAGCTAATGTTTGATTACTGCAGTTTCTCCTGCTTTGTAAATGCAACCAGCAGCATTGAGAGCTGTGTGGAGAGGTCAGCAAGGCGTTCCTGCTGTGGAATAGTCATTTATTTAGGAATTTCATTTTAAAAACAAACCCAAACAAACCTGAAGTCTGAAAGCTCTCGGATAAGAATATGTCAGATGTTCTCCTTCAGTAAGTTGCCGTGAATACATGAGGAGCTCTTGATTCCACTCTGAAGAGAAAGGGAAGCACTTCCTATTGCCTTGTTTTTCTTAGGAAACTGCTGCTGTTGGTAAATAACATGTAGCAAAGAATTTATTAGTAATACCCGGCACAAGCGTCTCCTCTCTATCCTGTTCTCTGTTGCTGCAGGAAGTAGGTTTTAAGATTGATTGCTCTTTGAGACAGAATAACTCCTATTGCACCCTAGTTAATTATTTGAAATTAAAATGTTTGTTGAGGAAGGATGCAGGATTAGTGGTGCTGTTGTACAGAAGGATGGCAAAGCACATTTTAAGATGAAAACAGTCTTCCTTCTCTATCTCAAATTAGAAACCAGGAATATTATTTCTCTTTATACCAGATAGAAATGAAGCATCATTCTGTTATGAGTATAACAGATTTAAAGTATTTTATTGCTAGTTAAATCTAATTCATGGTACTCTATGCAGATTTCAAGGATCAAGGGATTTAGATTATTCTGCATTACCAGCTTTAGGCTGTCATTTCTTGGTGTGTGTAAGTGCTTGCTGTGGTTGAAAAGGGTTTTTGGGCGAAGGTGCACATCCCTGTCCCTGTCCCTGCCCCGAGGGACCCATTGTAGTTCTGTCCACCAGCTCATGCTGCTTCTCTTGGCTCAGGGAACTTGCCAGGAAAGATACAAGATTAGTTTTCAGCCCTCTGCAGTCCTTAGATTTTGCTCTCCAGATGGTCACACAAGCTCTGTTCTGGCACAAGGGAAAGTCTGACCAGTTCCTTGAGGAGATCTCACCTTCACTTCCAAAGGCTCCTGCAGATGCAGCTGTGTGTGTGCCTGGTGTCATAATTGCAATGCAAAAAACAAAGAGCTCCTCAAGTAGAGGAAGGGAATAGAGCAAAATAAAGCTCCTTTGGGGTTTGTGGTTATTTAAATGCTTTTTAAAGACACCTTTCTCGGGCTGTGAGCACTGAGTATAGGTTTTCATCTTCCTAACAAATGGGAGCAGCCTTCTCCCAGCTGGAGGGTTATTTGTGACTGTGGCTCTCAGAGGGATGGCAAGTGGGCAGAACATCCTGAAAAACTGCACAGAAAGGGAAAAGCAGAACTGCTATTTGTTCAGATGCTAGGAGTGCTAGGTGTGATTGCTGCCTGTGTCTCTAACAGCAGCCAAGATTGGTTTAGGTATATTTTAGTCATGTCAAGGCAAACCCAATCTTGCAGCTGTGTCACTCACGATGCTGCAGTGCTGCACAGCTATTGACCACTCTCTGCACCTCTGGGATCTCATGTCTAATTCAGGATTGACCAGAATGGATACAAATCCATCCTAATTGGCTAACTAAGTTAATGAACTTTCCCTGCAACTGATTGCACAATGGCAAACTGACCCTGTCACGCACTGTGGGAGCACTGCAGCTGCTCCAATGTGGAACCAGAAAGTTCTCCAGCACTCAGAGCTGGTTAAGTCAAATGGAGAAGAAACTGCAAGAGGACAAAGCTTTGACTGGGAACTTCATGACTTTACTGTGTGTATGTACAAGGTGAAAGTCACTTGTGGTTTTAGAAATGTAACTGTGAACCACATTTCAGCTTTTAGAAATAATTCAGGTGCAGCTCAGGAACATGTTAATAAGTTATTACCTGACCAAGCTGGTGGAAATGATGCAAATGCAATTTTGTCTTCCTTCTTTAGCTGTGGGAATAGTCGTAATTTCCAGCCCACAGGTCCTTTTGGTCTATTAGCCAGTCTTTGGTTGTGATCCCATCTAGGTGGAGGAAAAAGATGAACAGAACTAGATTATGGTGATGGTTCCTTGGTATACCAAATCCATTGGCTAGCTGAGGACTTTCTGAACAAGAAGTGCTACCTTTAGCAGCCTGAGTATACTCAGTTAGTATTCCTACAGGTTTTTGTCCAATCCTGTTTTGTAATAACATAAAATCTTGGCTCCTGGGGCCTCCTGTCATAAAATCCCAGTGTTTAGTGAAAGTTTGTGAATGAAACGTCTCCTTTGATTTACATTTTTCAGCTGCCAATCGTGCTTGATGCCACCTTGTCAGTTTTCTAAGACAGGAGGTGATTCAGTTTTCCCCTTTTCCTTGCTAGATGTGTTAGATCTCCTCCATATCCCACACTGGTTGTTCCTTTTCCAGCATGTTTAATGTTTTACTGTAGAAGGACTTGTTTTGTCCTTTTGGCAATTCTTTTTTATGCCCTCTGTGCTTTTTCCAGTAATAACCTTTAATATTACAGGGATGCTGTAAACTTAAAAGTACAGCAGTGTCTTTATTGGTAAAGAGGTTCTGATCTCTGCTGCCATTTTAAGTCATAAGCAGGTCTATCTAAACAACACTTTCAGCTCTAATGCTCACTGAATCAAGGAGTCCTGCTATCAGCTTTGGTCAGGAGTCTAAATCAAACCACACTGAAAGCATTTTGCAGGAAAGCAACTCAAAGTGGAAGTGGCTGTAAAACAGAAGTTGCCTTGGCCTATTTATTCCATCACTTCTGAACAGTAAGAAATGCAAAAACAGAGTTTAAACACTGCCAGAAAAGCACATTTTCTGGGCTCTGCTGCCAAGTGCCAGCAGTCTACTGCTGTCTTGAGCAATAATCTTCATGGTTTTGTATGGCACTGCCATGGAAATCCAACTGTGCCACAGCCTCCTCTTCCCTCTTCATGGAGTGAACCAAATG
This sequence comes from Entomyzon cyanotis, assembly GCA_024500445.1. NCBI lineage: Eukaryota > Metazoa > Chordata > Aves > Passeriformes > Meliphagidae > Entomyzon > Entomyzon cyanotis. The sequence goes on from JAKEPQ010000746.1 coordinate 1,429,102, forward strand.
TGGAATTGACCCAGATGTGAAGATTATTTTTTTCAGTTGATGAGGAGAGGTGGCATCTGCTCCTCCTCAAGTGTTCTCATAGCCACAGAAGACATTCTGCTATAAACACACTATTATTTCCTTGGAAGAGCTGGTCCTTGGGGTTGGATGGCTACTGCTGTCCCAGAGCCAGCTCACTGCAGGGTCAGGCAAGCACCAGGTGAGGTGCAAGGAAAGTGATGGACTGGGAGCTGGACACTGGAACTGTTCCTTTGGATTGCTGTGTTGTGTTACAACATCTCTAGGAATTGCTGTGTTGTGAGAGCACATCTCTAGGAACACAGCAACTGGTTTATTGATGTTCAGGTTGCCCAAATCCCACCAAAACAGTGGTAAAGTGATCTCTGTAATTCCCAAAATGAAAAGCAGAAGTAGGGGGTTTCCTCTTTTCTATTTAAATTATGTCTGTGTACAGCTGTTCAAAATTTAATCTTGTAGCAAGTTAGCTCCTACTCCAAGTAAACTTGCTGGACATCCAGGAGATGGAATAGCACAGTAGAATTCTAGTTTTTCCACTGTACACTTAGGTAAAAAATTTTGAAGTACAGCAAGGCAGAATTGAACTCAAGATGTGTAAAATGGTTCTGAATTGATGACTGTGAGTATCTATTTATGACTTCAGCACTAAGGAAGATACGAATGGCTGAATCTTTAAGTGCACCTTCAATGGACATAATATTTAATTAACAAAATAACATAAATAAATAACAAAATAACATAAATAACATAAAATTAACAAAAAATAAGTGGAAAATTTGGGTGCTGGGTTTCTGGATATTCTTATCTCACTTTCTGTTTCCAAGGAGTGGATTTCCCACCAATTCCCACTTAAGCAATTATTCTTATTAGCTAAGGTGAACAAAGCAAGCTCCAGGATATCCTTTGCTGGGAATAGAAAAGCTAACCCTTGGAAGAAGCTGGTTTCTGCAGTGAGGAAAAGGAGTGGAATTATTAGTACTGAATTCTTCCAAGCACCACATCATGTGTATTGTTAAGTGAATTTGAACTTGCCAGGCAAGCTGTATTCAGGCCCTGTCTGGCTTCATAAGTGGTGTTTTTGTAACCAGGTTCTGACCCTGTCACAGCAAATGGAACTGAGTGGTATCGTGCAGCAGCTTCCTTCTCAGTGTAAATGTGTGTGTCAGCTGTGTGTGTACATTCTCATCCTAAACATGTTGTTTACGTTTTGTATCAGTTTGTGCTAAGGAAAAACTGGCACCTCATGGTGCATCATGATCCCTGTGGAGAAGACAAGATTGGGGCTTGAATACTGATGAATGGCAGTGGGGGAAACATGACCTAGAGTGTCCTGTGAAACAGAGAGACACTGGAAAACACAGACTGTGTGAGTAGTTAGGGCCACACCTTTAAAACACTTCTTCTCCTCTCTTTCCAACTTTTGACCCATTCCTACCTTGTCAAGTAGCCCAGAGCACTGAGTGCCATGTCCAGTTGATCCTTGAATACCTCCAGGGATGGGGACTCCTCCACCTCCCATGGCAGCCTGACAGCCCTTTCAATGAAGAAATTCTCCCTGATGTCCAGCCTGAGTCTTCCTTGGCACAGCTTGGGGCTGTTTCTTCTTGTCTTGTCCCTTGTTCCCTGGGAGCAGAGCCTGACCCACCCTGGCTGTACCCTCCAGTCAGGGAGTTGTGGGGAGTGAGAAGGTCCCCCCTGAGCCTCCTTTTTTCCAGGCAGAGCCCCTCCAGCTCCCTCAGCTGCTCCTCATCAGACTCGTGCTCCAGACCCTTCCCAGCTCTGCTGCCCTTCACTGGACACCCTCCACCCTCAGTGTTGCTCTTGAAGTGAGGCCCCAGAACTGGATGCAGCACTCAGGCTGTGGCCTCACTCGTGCCCAGTGCAGGGGGACAATGTCCTGCTGGCCACACATTTCCTGACACAAGCCAGGATGCCACTGGCCTCTTGGCCACCTGGGCACACCTGGGTTCATGTTGAGCCCCTGTTGACCAGCAACCCCAAATCCTTTCCCACTGTCCCACTGGGCAGCTTTGTAACCACTCTGTCCCCAGCCTGTGGCACTGCCTTGGTTTGTTGTGACCGAAGTGCAGGACTTGTCACTTTGCCTTACTGAACCTCAGTTTGCTGAGGACACAAGCACACAATGAGGCATTCATGAAATTCTCTATTTTGTCTTGTGGTCTGTTTTGGGAGAACATATCAGAGCACGTCCAACCCAAACCTTTGTATACCTTACTCCAGTTGAGTTGGTGCATTCTCAAGGTTTTTTTTTTTTTTTTAATGCTCCTGTGCTTGATGTTGTCAGTGTGTGACAGCTTTGCATGACATATGGAACTGATGGTGTGTTTCAAAGCTCCTCACACTTGTCAGAAACTTCTCGTCTGCATGAGAGTCTGGAACCTGGTGCTCTCATGCTTTGCACCCAGCAAAGCACAGTAACATAATCCATCTGTTGGCTGTTGAATTAGCGATGAACTAAACCAAAGTCCATGTGCAGGGTGATGTAACAAGGTACCTATAGTAAAGTTGGTGACAGGGATGATTTTCAGGGTGATATTTTGTAAAATCAATTGTATTGTATTAATTCATCCTTCTTCAAAGGATGAATGTTTTAAATCACCTTGCTGAGAGTCCCAAAGCCTTGGACTGCCCCACTAGGGTATCAATTTTACCTTGGTCTCATCATACAATCAGTAAGGTTGAAGACCTCTAAGATCATTAGGTCCAACCATTAACCCAGCATGCCGACTCCACCACTAATCCATGTCCCTGAATGCCACAACTACACAGTTTTTGAAGACTTCTAGGGATGGTGATTCCACCACTGCCCTGGGCAACTTGTTGCAGTGCTTGACCATCAGCACATTGTGCCTGAATTGTCAGGTTCAGTGGTTAAGCAGCATGATAAGGATCTTTGTTCTTTCTTGACTTGAATCGTGCCATAAGAAAAATAATCACTTTAAATTGTGCTTGTAGACCTTCAGAAATCCCTTCAGCATAGAGATGATCCTATAAACAGGACACTGCTGAAGCTGGAAGACCTGTGTGGGTTCCAGATGTCTGTAGTTCATCATGGGTAGGTCACTTTCCTGTGTCTTAATTTCCTTAGCCCTGAAGTAGAAATTAATGTTTAACTTCCTTTTTAAATTTTCCCATGGCTCACTGTGATTAAATGTGCTGTGGTTTATGTGCTGAGTAGTATTATTATAGAGTAAAACTATAGAGAAAATGAAAATTAAAAGATAGAAGCATTGCAAAAACATGTGTTTGGAACAGAGGAGGTAGTTGGGCTGTTGGAGAGTCTCTATTCACCACTGCAGGTAGATGGTAAGTGGCACCACAGGCAGCTTGAGAAACACATGCACTCATGACTGAAAGTCCTTGGGGTAGAAGTGGTTTGACCAAATCCCAGAGTTGTGCTTGTACACACCTGTAAATTATCCCATCCAGGGCGAGCTGCCTGTTTAGGTGTTCTCATTGTTTGGAAATTTGTTGTTGGGAGGATGTTACCAAGCTCCCAGCACAGTTCTCAGCTGTGTCTCAGTGGATGCCAGTCCCTTGAGGCACAGGCTGTCTGCATTTGCCTTCCATGAAGCCAAGCTCACTGTCAGCACTCAATTAGATGTGTAAACATGGTTTGTGCTGACTCAGAGCTCAAAGATACCCACTAGGTTTTTCTGTTGAGCATCCTTGTGTAGAGAAAGCTATTTTTACCTGAACCTTTCTAGTGTAATTTCTGATGGGAAAAAATAAGCCCTGTATCCTTGAAGTCAAAACCAAAAGGGACCTTTTTTTGGAGGTGCCTGTGATCCTCTCAGCCTTCCAGGAACTGAGGAATGGCAGCCTCTGTCACTGCCTCTCTTTCTTCCTGATGCCACTCTGTGGATGACCTGCTGGCAGGAGAAGCCCCTGAGGTACATAAGAGAGGGTTATCTCTGGGTTGGTAAGTCCACTAATGTAAAGTCCACTAAAGAAAAGAATGAGTGAGATAGAGGCAACAGTGTCTTTAGAACACAGGGTGGAGATCTAGTGGGTCAGAGCCTTTTCAGGGAACAGCTGTAGAGTCAGGCCAGTAAATTTTTATTTGGAGAGAAAGAAGAGAAAAATAGGAATGTTGGCATCTAGTTCCAGTAGGCAGGAGCTTTTTATGACTGTTAAATATAAAGTCTACAGTTCTTTCCTCTCCTATAATCTCTTTTGCTTCCACTGCTGGGGGATTTACTTTTCCTATGGGTACACAGGCAGCTCATGAGAGGGGAAAGCGTGGTCTGAATAGCAGCTCCCTGACCATAATCCTGAAATAGGACTGAAGCTGTAGCACCTGCAGCAGCAATAGAGGCTGGGGTGGATGATTTCCTTCTCTGGTGGGTGTTTGGGAGGGACATGTAAGACTTTATTTTTATGCTGCACATTGTTGCAATTCCAGCCAGGCACAGAAAAAGCAGGGAAGGTGCTCTTGCACCTGTACAGGGTGGGACAGGAATCCAGAGGCAGAAATAGACACCGAGCCATCCTGTTTGGGCAATTACACTCTTCCTGCCTTCTCACCACAGTTGGCTAAGCCACAAAGGGAGGAATAAAGACAACTGGATTCTCCTTTTGAAAATACCTGTATTTAAAAGAACCTCCCTCCTCGATTGCATTCATTATGTGTCTGTTTATTCTTCCTTCACTCACATGATAATTTGCTCCTGCAGAAATGTGTCTCAGCTCCACCCCGGGATGGGACTGAGCCACTTTTGCTGGCACTGCTGGAGATCATTTACCAGGAGAAATTAGCTGTACACATCCATAATGGGACTGCTAGAGCTATACCTGCCCACAGCTGCTCTGGATGCCATCACTGCCTTCACAGTAGCTCATCTGAAATCCCAGTGGGTTTCTAACTCTGCCCTGGCTTGCACTCTACATCTCTTCAAGAGCTAGTAATATTCTGAGATGTCTCTAAGTAAAAATGGGAAGAGGTTGTCTCTAAGTAAAAATGGTTGATTGGGAAGAGGAAAGTGCAATGCCAGCCTCTGTCCCACTGCTGCCCTAATAGAAAAGATTTATGGCCGTGGTTGAGCTGGAGCAACAGCTGCTGTGGTGTCACTTCAGTTTTATTAATTTGGGAGTGGGTGAGAGTAAGGAACAGAAAATGCTGTGGAAGAGGGAAAGAGAAGCCAGAGAGGAAGAGGCTGGCATTGGTGCCAGGCTCCTTTACTGGAATGCAACCCTTTGCCTTATACTCAGCCCTCTTTCCTACAAATTACCATGTTTCTGCTGCCCCTCTCTCCAAGTGAATGTGCTGCAGTTTTGTGTCTTCTGGAGGTCCCTCTTTCGTGGTGTTTAGATGTTACAGAACCTCAGCTCCTGGTCTAGAGTAGCTCAGGTTTCCATCCCAGCTGGCAATGTGCCCTACTTTTATTCACCTCTGTTCTGTCAGCCCAGGCTGGGGTTCAGAAGTGTTGGCTGTCACTGGCAGGAGTAATTGCAAAAATTGATTCATGGGAAATGCCTGTAACAGGCAAATCCTTTTGACAGACCACACAGCCATCGTACTCTGCATTTATTTGAGTCAGTCAATGCTCTGATGCATATTTGGGTCATAAATACTCTGATATAAATTGCATTTATTCTTGTGACAGCTGTGTTCCGTTACCTGTTATTTATTTGGCTCTGTTGTCCTTTCGTTTTACACCTTGTGGAGCTGTCAAGTCAGCTGCTTACCACTGACAAAGCTCACAGCTCAGAGTCTTCCAAAAATAAATCCTCCAAAGGGATTTGAGTAGCAGCAGGATGTATGTTGTTGGAAAGTCATTGGACAATCTTTTTTTTAGCTTGTTTTATTTGAAAGAGGAGCTCTGTGCATTTTGCCCAGATTCCAGAATTAGACTTTTCATTTATGATCTAGAGGTCATTGAAGCTAATAATCCCACTGATTAATGTGAATTTTGGATCACACCCTGCATGTCTCCAAGTTGAATCAACCATGTTATTTGATATTTGAAATGGTGGGATGCTGACTTGGATGTTTCTAATTTTCCCTTGGAACCTTTTTCAGTTTCGTGACTTTTTACATCATAAAAATGGCAGAATGTGGGATTCTGAGATGAATAAATTGCAGTGCCCTTCCAAGGAAAAGATCAAACTGCAGAGGGCACACTGCTCTGGACGAGTCACAGTCATTTTCTGCTTCTCATTCCCAATGAACAGCCACATATCCTTCGTGCCAGGTTGCTGCACCAGCTTTGCAATGTGCCGAGCCCTTGGTGTTAATTCAGGAAAGCACTTAATCATGGAATTGATGACTCTAAAGTGCCTAATATAAGCATGTGCTTAAGTGCCTTCTTGGAGTGGGGCCAGTGCAGATGTGCCCTTGCCCAGCAGAGATTTGTGAGCCACTCCTGGATTAGTTTCTCTGTAAAACAGAGATGAAAACACTGCTCACAGTTTTATTCAACAGGTTTTGTTTGCACAAGGATTTTGGGATGGATGCAGGGATTGTGTTCTATCAATAAGGGTTTATGTGTGAGCTAAACAGCAAAACTGTCCATAGCATTGCTGTTGAAGTATGTTGATGTGATGTTGCATGTGCTGCTTTTCAGCCCTTAACATTTCTCTATTATCTCCAATCATTTTACTCTAAATGTAAAATGAGTAAATCTGTAACTTAGATCAAATATTACAGTGCAAAATACATACACATTCCCATGGCTCACAAAACATAGATGCAAATGGATATGTATTATTTATAAAGCAGCTTTGACATCTTAACACACTAAAAAAGGAGAGACATTTAGTCACAGTTCAGCATTCTGCACATTTTTGAACTATCATATATCATCAGCCATGAAAAATTCATGATTTGGGTCTTAACCATTTAAATTTTATATGCACATTCCAACCAAAGGGGGATCGTGTCCTCTGCTCTTTTTTTTTACCTGTTCTATCCCCCCACCCCATTTATACAATTAAAGTAGACAGCTGGGATTAGACTATGCCAAAACCCCACAGTTCCCTCCAAGACCTACCTGATAACAAATCAGAACTGTGTGACTAAAGAGAGATCTCCATGTATTCTGGTGTTCCACCCAAATCCTTCTGGATTTGCTGAATACAAGACAGCCAGTCTAAGCCAGAGTTAGTGCTACACATCAATAAAATCCATGCAATTGCCCTTATCCAAATCTCTAATGTGGACAGACAAAAGACAGGTATAAATCAGCTTTAAACCTGGCAATTTCTGCAGCTATCCAAATTAGTCAGGAATATGGTGTGATTGCCCTATTTCAGGTATCCTCAGGGGTGTGGCCAGCCAGATTTGGTCACAAATGGCTGGAGGAGTGAACTCTGAATCGAGGTGATTTTGCAGAGGTTACTCTGTCAAGAGCCTTATTCCTACATGACAGGAGTTGGCTAATGCTTTGGGGGTTTTGGAGGGAACAAACTGTGAACTTTCAGATGAGGATAATCCTGGCCTGTTTGGACATTGTAGGTTAAAGCTCTCTGTTCTAGTGAAGCTGTTGCTCAGTGATGGTTTGAAATAGAAGTTCAGTGATGGTGAAAGGACCTAGTGAGGAGACAGGGCTGGTGTCCAAAGGATGATAGTGGGGTTTACTGGTTTTCCTCACTGTTTCATAATTTCTTTAAAATAGGAAAGGATGCTAGGAATGAAATGCTACGATGAAAGAACCTCAGCTTCTGTGGCCCATTTCTCTCAGGTGTCAGCTGCAAGAGCCAACAAGGAGCTCTTGCCTTGTTTTCTGTTTGCTTGAAACTCCTTCCAACCTCCACTTCACCTTCTCAGTAACATTTAAGCAGAAGCTCTCAATTCTGTCCTGGTTTTGCCCATCCCCAGATCTGAGCTCAGCTCACTGTGAGGGGCTGTTGTGATAAAGTAACATGAGCTCACTGGTCTGAACTTTCTCTGGAAATGAAAAATCTGTTTGATTAAGGAAACACTGACTTCAGAAAGCCTGTCAGCCTGCACCACTCTCTAAGGCAGGGCTGCAGAATGTCTAATTAAATGGAACTGCTCTCTAGAGGATTTGGCTTGCAGAAAATTAGTTTTCATGTTCTTGGTCTGATGTTTATTAAACGTTTCTTTCCTTTTTCTCTCCTTTGCAGTTTTCATATGTAGTTTCATGGTTGCAGCACCTATCTTTGGTTACCTTGGTGATCGGTTCAACAGAAAGATCATTCTCAGCTGTGGGATCTTCTTTTGGTCAGCTGTCACCTTTTCAAGCTCCTTCATCACTGAACAGGTAAGATCTTTGCAAAGGCACTTTGCAGGGTGTCCTAAAAGTATGGACAATATATTCTTAAATTACTCCCCATCGCAGTGTGCTCAAGGGGAACATATCCCTCTCGTGTGTATTTAATATTTAATGTGTTGTATTATCTGGCCTTTTGTGGGAGAAGTGTGCTCTGTGTAACTGTGTTTGCTTAACTGTGAAAGCTGTCACCCTTTGATCTTGCATATTCATAAATAGTAACAGATGAAGCATATCTAAGCAAGAGTTTCTGTTGATGTCAGGGCTTTGTTTTGAGGGAGATCCTAAAGAAGCTTTAAAAGGCTTTACAAAAGTCTTGGGGAAAGGAATCCATGGCTACACAGTGGTTCTCTTGTGTTCTGATATGTAACTGAAGCCATTGGATTTTATTGAGAAGTCTGCTTGTGGTATGTGGAATAAGAAAATGCATCCAGCAGTGGCTTTACAGATGGACTTTGGTTCCTGTCCACCAAGGCAGAGAAGGAGGATGATAACATGGAGGTCAGACACAGTTTCAGCTCCTTTAACACTTGTCAATGGATTTGTCTGGGGAACTGGTGATGGAGTTGCCAGGCTCACTTAATTTTGCCAAGCTTTGCATCCCTCTCCTGCTCCCAGGACAGCTGCAGTACCCCATTCTGAGGACTCCTCACTGCAGTCATTTTCTTGTCTGTCAGAGGCATTTTGAGGAAACAATGATCTGGCAGTTTCTGGGGGGAAATATCCTCTTGTTTAAATCACATTATAGAGGAGATTTAATTACTGCAGGTGGCAACATTCCTGGAGAGACAAATCACAGCTCCTGGCATCATCAGACTGATTTCCCCAAGGGAGGCAGGGTTATTCCTTATCCTTTCTGTCCAGCTGCGTTCCAGAGATTGCAGCATTGTGGTCATGCCTAAAGAATGGCAACCAAGGACTAAACCTCTCCACCCTGCTCCCTCCTGCCCACCCACATGCTCTGCAGTTTCTAATAAAAGAGAGTTTCCACCTAAAGCAGGCAGTGGCACTCACATGTTATTCTGGCTTTCACCAGCATTGGTTGTTGGCTGCATTTCTTGAGCAAAATGCATTTGGCCAAATGTGGAAGGCTTTAACTCAGTAAATTGTTCTATGGTTTACCCTTGGCCAGGAAACACTCTTTCCAGAGAAAGAACACCTCTCATCTAAAATAAAGGGCCTTTTCTTGGTTTTCTCTTTATTCCTTTTCTTTATATGTCTCTTATAACATTCGGCAAAAGCAGCTGTGATCAGAGCCCAAAGAGAAAAGCATTTTAGAGAGAACCAGTGACCTTATAAACACTTCTTATGTTATGGACATATGTTCAGGTTCTCATTGATCTCCCTGCAATGGATGGGATTCCAGAGCTGAAAGTAGGGGAACTGTTGAACTGGACTGATGTTTTCAGAGTTGAATTTCAGTCTAAGGATTTGGGGCTTATTAGCTGAAGTAGTTAAGGGATTAGTATATATGGTCATTTGTACACAGTGTTCATTTGTTCATTCTTATTTGTCCTACTGTCTTCCCAAAACTTCATTTGCTGAGCATGATGCCCTGGGATATCCTGTTGGAGTCAGCTGTGTCCCTCCAATTTCTCGTGTCCCCAGCCCTTCACTGGGGGGTGAGGAGCAGAAAAGACCTTGACTCTGTAAGCACTTGCTCAGCAGAAATGAAAACATCCCTGTGTTATTAACTCTGTTCTCAGCACAAATCCAAAACACGGTCCAATACCAGGTACTGGGAAGAAAATTAACTCAATCCCAGATGAAACCAGCACAAAAGGATTGGAACACAGTAAACATCTAAGATACTGTCTAAATGCTATTTCGTTCTGCTTGGGTTAAAAAGAGTGACTGAAAATCAGCAGATAAATCAGGAATTGGATACACGTGCCTTCAGGAAAATGATTATCCACTCTGGACTCTCTTAGAAGATCAGGTGAATGCTAGTGCCCTCTGTGCCAGCAGTGTCAGCTCCCAAATCACTCCCAGCTGCAGTTCTGGCCCTTTGTGCTGCTGGTGCCCCTCTGCATCTTGAGGTACCTGCAGCCTCCTCCAGCTCTGCCTCTGCTCTCTTAAGTGAGGTTTGGCAATCTGTGCTTCTCCTCTTCTTCCAGCTATCAGAGCTCCCTCCTCCCACAGTGGAGCTGCTGTGCCAGGGGCACTGGGGTCAGCAGGTGAAGGAAGTGCAGTGCTGGGCTTAGGTGGCTTGGAAATCCCAGAAGAGAGGGAAAGGATAAGGGCTCCTCAGCTCTGCTTTACATGGGAAGTGGAATTCTTTATAGACTGATTCTGCCTCACTGTCCCTCTCTTGTACGTCTGAAAGGAGGTAGTTTGAAGAAAGATAATTCCCACAGCTCCTTTTAGAATTATAGAATTGCTCAGGCTGGAAAAGACCTCTGAGATCATCAAGTCCAGCCATCAAGCCAGCATCTCCAGCATGTGGATATTAAAAGGCACCATTTCTTTGACCCTTCTCCAGCAAGTAGGCACCTGCTGTTCCTTCCCACTGCTGTGTCCAGTGCTCTTGTGAATTTTACTATCTCACACCTTTTCATATGGGTTATATGAGGTGTACTGTAGGAAATATTACACTATTGCTTATTCCTTTAATAATGGAGCACTGACTGAGCTGGTCTTAAGGTATTCAGGGCATCTGTCAAGTCTGCTATCATCTTCAGCACAGCAGATTCCAAATACTGTGTGGGAAACTGTTTTGCTGTAAGAACAACATCTTCTCTTGCACTGACAAATGTAATGATTTGAGCTCTTGAATCTGGGGTCCTCACTGTTCCCTCAAATTTTGCTGACCTAGGACAGAAGCAATGGGAAAACATTTCTATAAATGAAATAGTTGTAGAGTGCAGAATTACTGTCAAGTGTTTGTTTCCTGGCCATTTTATATTCCTACCTTGTCCCCTTGTACCTGTCACTCTTCCAAGGGAAACTATAAATGAGAACCAGATTAAGGTGTTCTCAGAGCATCAGTCCCAAAAAAGCCAATCTATGACAGGAGGCAGCTTTTTGTAGGTGTTATCAGAAATTGAAGTGTTGTATTTTCTGCTCAGTGTTGGTTTTTTTTCCATCCAGTATCTGTGTCTCTGTATCTGTGAAGCATTTGGGAAGAGTTCTTGAAAACACAGCTGGTGGTGGCTGCCAGGAGAGAGACACAGCATAGTTCCAAAGCTTACTTGGAAAGCTTATTCCTGTGATGAGAAAAATTAACTTCAAGTAACTATCATAAGGAATATCTCCACCACACATTGCATTTCCCATCTGCAGAGTGTCTGTAACAGAAATGGTTTTGCTCTCCCTTCTGGGACCTGAGAGTAATCGAGATGGACCCCCCATGTCCCACCTTCCCCAGGTGGGGTCAGTCTGGCATCATGTCCTATCCAAATTTCTCTAATCACCCCAGCTATGTGCTGCTGTGTCCATAAATGTGCCTCCTGCCCCTTCCTTTCAGGTCATTAATTGGTCTGAAATCATGCAATATCTGAATCAAATGCTGTGGGTGCTGAAAGAAGCAGAGATGTTTCCATTGCTGAGTGTCAGAGCTCACCTGCACTCCTGTGTGCTGCTGCAGAGGCTGCAATTCAGTTCAGTGGAATGAAGGCAGTGACTTGCACTGAAATGTCAGACCTGCCCCTCAGAGCTCAGGCATTTTCTAGAGCAGGTGGACAGAGGTTTGTGCTGGGAGAGCATCAAGAAACAGGCTCAAAGCTCAGTGCTAATTTGCACAGGGTCTCAGCAAGGACCCCTGTAATTGCCTGTCCTGTTTCAGAGAGCTGTTTATCTGGGTTACTGGGAAATGTTGAAATCATTATCACAGGGTCTGTGATTGTGGTTCTGATTCAGCTCCTTCTTTGCAAGTCTGTGGGAGCCTTTTGTGTGTCTTTGTGGGAATTGAGTCAGACCCTACATAACAGCATGGTGCATGGAAGATCTTTGCAGGCCAAAGACCTTTACAGGTTTGTCCCATTTTTATGCAGAAACCTGATTTTATAGTCTCTAGGTTGAAAACCAGGAAAGTTAAGCTGCTGTGTCATTTAATGGATGGTGTGCAAGCAATGCCTGCCTGTGACATCCCACCTGTCCTGCTTTTGTTGTACCCGAGCAGGAAATCTCATCTGGGCCAGTTATTTGCTGAGGAGGCAGAGGGAAAGAGGCATGGTTGTTTTATTTTCAGGCTGTGTGTGTCTTGGAAGCATTCCTTCTTCTTGTGTTGTCTATTAAAATGTATATTCTGCTTGTCATGCTGCAGCAGAGGCCTAACCCCAGGGTATGCTGAAGGAACACAAAAAATGTCATATTGCTTCAACCCTGGCTAAGTGGAAGTCTCTATAAGGCTTTAGCATTATGTTTTGTAAATAATTATTACAGTATCTTAAGCTCAGCCTTGTTCAAAATATTGAAGGAATGGAAGAAAGGGAAAATGTTCCTTAAATAGACTGGGATTTAATCAGTTGGTGTGAAAAGAATAAAGAAAAAAAAAAGTAGTATGGCTGCATGTAAGTTTCCAAGCAAATGTTAAAATATAAAATAATAGGAAAAGTCTATCAGTCTAACAGGACCCTTGCAAAAGTGGTTGTGGCCTGAGGAACACAAGTCACTCCTGATGTGGTTCATGCTGTGCTTCCATAGTGGGATGTCTGGTTGGTCAAACAAGTTCAGAAGGCAGAGCAAGTCATAACTGCAGTGCCTGGGTGGTCCTGTCCCTTTGGGGATTAGCTTCCCAAATAGCTATGTGTTGAGGGTACAGGGAGAGTGCCAAGCTGGTGGTGTAGAATGAGTCCCTTCATGATCCACTGGGATGTTCAGATATGAGTCTGAAGAAATGTTCCCATTTTTGTAGGCTGTAAACTGATGTGTTTAGCGTGGATATAAATGAGGCAGCTTATGGATGGTGTTCTTGAAGCTTATGCCTTGGGAGGAAGCACAGTGCTTCAGGAGAATTTGGTTAATGATGCCTCAGAGACAAAGAAAACAATCCATTCATCCCAGGTTTAGGCTCATTAGGAGGCCTGGAAACAAATCTAAATTTTCTGTTGGCAGGATGGTTCTTGAAGGTTGTGCATATTACCCTGAAAAACAGGATGCAGGGGAGAGGGATGTGATATTCAGGCTCTGCCTTGTGTTCAGATGCAAAAGTATGGATTTGAGCCTTTCTTTGGTTGAGCTCCTGGTTGCCTGCTGATCCAAAAGCATCAGTCACTCCTTGGGAAGAGTAGTGCATCCTCAGTGGCCACACAGTCTGTGGCCTCCTGGGCTGTGTATCAAGGCTGGGAAAAGAACCATTGTGTTCTGTCATGTGCAAGTAGTGGAAAGATGGGAAATGTCTTACAGTACCAGGTGCTAAATTAGTCTTTTGAAGTGTTGACATTTCTTTTAAATGCATGAAGTTCCCAGTCTACACAAAACACTGCATTTGCAATTCAGATAAGTCGAATTAGAGTACTAATCTCAACCCTATGTGTAATAGATTTTGAGCTGGAAATCCCTGGGTGTGGTGCTGATCATTGAGTCTGAAAACATGATTGACGAAGTCTCATGAGGAGATAGTCATAAAACATGCAAATGTGTTTAGTGGGGTTTAATAGGGTTGTCATTTTGTCAAATAGGCTGGATTTAGAAAATGAAATTAAGCTACAGCATGACAAAACCTTGTCAATTAATAACACTTCAAAAAAGGAACATGACAACTGCTCAAGGAAGATCATGAATAAGAAGCAACTCCTAAGTAGAAGGAATTGGTAGATGCACCAGTTTCTCACTAGAAATCTGATGCTAAAAGTGAGGCATCTCTCAGATATGGGCCAAACATACTGCAAAGTCAGCCTTCTGCACAGTTCTTGGAGGCTTCTGGATCTTGATTGAGTCAGCAAGCCAGGGAAGCGTGAAAACAGAAAGCAGGAACAAACAAAAATCAAACCTTGGAATGATTTAAATGGTTCTTCAGCAAAGTTGCCTGCAAGAGCTGACCTGTTGGTGTACTTGAATTTTTAGCATATGCAAAGCAAAATAGGCCAAGAATCAGCAGAACCAACAATATGGGGAAAGTTGCAGGGACTGTAACTTTGTGCTAATTTAATTTAAACCTTGAGGGATTCAATTGAAATGTGTCCTTCATGGACTCTCAAAATTTGCTCTACACTTAAAAATGTATCTAGTGCGGGCAAAGCGTTCACACCTGGGTATCTCAGTCAGTTGGCTGATGCTTTTTTCCAAGGGTGCTGAGAAATTGCAGTTACTGCAATGGTTTCAGGGAGAGGGACATGGGGTTGTGCTCTCTGAGAACTTCCAATCCAACCTGTCTGATGGATTTGACTAAATTTTGGCTTCAGAATTGGTCCAAATCAAAGAGTGTGAGCCAGGATGGCCCACTGGGTTAATGGGGTTGGATCTCAGATGTTTCTGTAGACATCACTGAAGGTGCAGATGTTGTTAGTGCTGGGTATCAATGCCTGTTGGTTTGCCAGATGACAAATCTGGCATCTGTTTGCTCCTTGCATTCAGGCTTTCTTGTGGCTCATCTGTGGCTGGGACACAATAGCCTGTTGCTACCTGTGACTATCCTTTGGTTCTGTGAATGCCACCCCATATTCCAGCTGCATTTGGGAACCTGTGTGTGTCAAGAACCTTGCAGTGTTTCCACAGTTGCAAAAATACATTGTATTTCTTCCAATCCCTGTTTTTTACTGATTGTGGCTATGTTTGCACGTCTCAGGAAGGAAACTCTGATAGTGCCTAATGCCAGAGATATTTGAGGCAAGTGCTGGTAAGTGTGTCCCACCTGACAGATCTGGAACAAAAAGCAACTGTTTGCTTCTGACCCAGAACTATTAAGGTTCTCAGGGGAACAGTTTTGGAAGATACATGCTGGCCGAGCTGTGTGTAATGGTTTTGTAACAGGGATAAATGACCACTATTTCAGCCATGTGAAGGGCCATGGACTCCTCTGGGCCTCACACCAGAACCAAGGATGAATGAAGTGTTGTAACTCAGTGTTCTACCAGGCACTGGGAACATGGGGCTCTTTATGATCCCTGTGATTTATTGGAACATCAGCCTTTTTCTTTAAGGTCTGTATTCCAGCAGCAATGCATCTGCCAGGTGGGGTTTGATAAGTGAGCAATCTGGTACCTTCTTCCCAAGTGTATCCCAGATCCCTGGCATTAATCTGGCATTAATGACCAAGAAACTAAATTGAGAATGTAAAGCCTACCATTTGCATGTCATGTAATATTTTTACCATCAAATGAAAAGCTGTTCAATTATGAAGATGAAATGCTGCTTTGTCTTAGCTAAGGTTATTGTCAGGACCTGGTGATGCTGCTTCATCACCCAGTATCTTGTAAATACACTACCTAATGGATGGAGAATGGAAATTGGGCTCACTCTTCTTTTTTGTGCTGCTCAAAAATGACTGAAAAGCAACAGGGGATTCCCTCAGGATTGCCACAGCTTTGCAGGGAGGAGAGTGTTGGGAATTTGGATTTTAGACGCTGCAAATTTAGTGTTGAAAGGGAATTTCACATTCAACATTTGCAAGTAGCTCAGAAAATCTTGCCCCTGATTTTTGTCCCTGTGAAGCACAAAGCAGCTCTGTGGAAGTGCTGTGGGAATCTTGCTACTTCCAGGGTGGTTTGGGTTTGTTTTTTATCTCCAGAGCACTTAATTAGGTGCTTCACTTTAGAGCCTCTCTGTAGGCATGCAGTTGTTAAACACTTTAGTTGCTGATTGAAGGGTATGATGAGTGAAAAAGAAGTATCTTACCATCTTTATTGGTTATTTTTATATACTAAATAATAATTCGAATCTCATAAAATAAGGATGCTTTAATCAGCCAGAATCTTAAGTGCATTTCCAAATAAAACTTTCCACATTCAATTAAGTGTGCCTGAACAGGCCACCTGGGAGAACTAAAGCCATTAACAAATACTAGAAACAATCAAAGGAAAGGCGAGTGGACTTTGCTTCACCTCCCTTGCTCATTTCTATATTTAAATATGTATTTTGTTCTCTTTCTGCTTGCTGTAGTCTCTCTTCTCCTTTCAGGGCTCTAAGTACCAGCTGAATTTTCCCAAAAGAGAATTGTTCAAAGGTGAGGTGTTTGGAGCTGAGAATCAGTGGGACACTTAATGCATCCAAATGAGCTGAAGTTTGGAAGTGTTTGACAAAGTGTAAATGGATGCTGCAGAGGAATCAGACCTGCTTTAGAAGCTGTTGTGTAAGTCCATCCTAAATGCAAAGGGTTTCAGTACTGACCCTTGAGCAAATGATTGATCAAATGTACTAAGGTTTCAGCAACTCAGTAGCTTGCTGTTAAATCTTGGTGTGATGTGGTGCTCTCTTCTGTAACATGGTTATAACCTCCAGCCAGCATAAGTAGAATAAGTACATGTGAATGAAACAAATGTGAATCATGTGTGAATAAAATCTTTGAACACTTGGAGGAAGACCTGGGGCATTTGCACTTGAATTCTGACCCTACTTGTCAGAGCTGAGGGTAGGAGAAGCATCCTTTGCCAGACACAAATATTTGATATTTGTATACTTTCCATGCCAAGCAGGCTTAAGGGAAAAGGAGTGAAGAAAAACCTGGTTAGTGTGAATGCAAGCAGAGACACAGTAAATGTGAGATGCTGGTTGCCATATGGATTTAACTGAATTTAAATAGCTTAACTTTGCCGAAGTGGCATCCTCACTCTAGAACTGCTTCTGTTCCCAGAGAGCCCACAGTGCTTCTTTGGTGTATAATGAGAGGTGTAAAGATAGAGCAAGACTCTTTCTAAAAGGTCCCCAGTGAAAAGATGAGGCAATGGACACAAGCTAAAATACTGGAAATTCCACTTAATAAGAAACAGTTTTACTCTGAGGATGGTCAAACACAGCAACAGGTTGTCTGGCATGATTGTGACTCCTCCATCTTTGCAGATACTCAAAACTCAGTTGGACGTTATCCTGATCAATCTGTTGTAGTTGATCCTGCTGTGACCAGGGGACATGGACCAGACTATCTCCAAAACTCCTTCCAGTCTCAGCTATTCTCTCATTCTGTGAGTGCTTGCAGAGGAGAAGAGCAGTTTGAAAATGGTGATGGAAGATGGACTTAGCGTCAATAGTTCAGTTCAAAGGGAGGAAACTGTAGAATTTAAATAGAATCCAGTAGTGATGGAAGTTCCAGGAAATGTTATGAGCAGTAGTGACTTACAAGGTAGTTGTGACTGTAGAGAGATGGGGAGTGAAAATTGGCTATGGGTGAGTGACAACACACACAATGAGGGGAGAAAAGAGGAATCAAACCCAATCACTTCCCTGCAGTGGGACAAGTGGCAGAAGAAGCAGCAGCTGCAGTGAGTGCCCAGGGCTGCCCTGCCTGTGGGACTCAGGACTGATAAGCAGAGAACTCTTGATGGAGGTGAGAAGGGTGGTTCATAGTTACATTTATCTGATAGGTAACTCTAGCATGAACTTCTAAGTGCACTTGTATCTCTACAGAAAACAGATAAACACTGATAACTCTCAGCATTGACTCAGAGCTGATAACTCATCAGTCTGTCTCCAACCAGACTCCACCCCAGCATGTGCCATGCTGGTCCCTTTGTACCACCCAGAGACTGAGCATAACCCACTCCTTTGGTTGTAGGAAATCATGAAACCAGTGCTTAGCCAACCTCTGAACAGGGGAGAAAAGTACTGACCAACAAAACATCTCAGTGCACAGTTCTGCCCCCGTGTTGGATTGTATTTTGGTCTCTTGCCTGGCAATCCCCATGAGGGATTAGATAAGATTACTTGTCAATAAAGATATCCATCTTCCTTTGTTCCTGCTCAAAGATCTTCCAGATGGTAAGATACCAAATGGCCAAAATTTGGAATGAATATTCAGTTACTTAAAAGTCTGGGTTGGATTTGACAGGAAGACGTGTTCTTCAGGATTGGCATGGAAAAATTCATCAGTACTTTGTAGCTCCTCTCTGGCTCTTTACAATATTTACTCTGCTTTTATTAGAGAGGAGTTAGAACCATTGATGTTTGAAAAGGTGAGGCATTTGTCTTTGAGGTTCATATCTAGATTTGACACAGCATTCCCATCCCAGGACTTGTATCCACCAATGGAAGCCAAGCACCTTGGTTATATATATGCAAAATTCATAAAGTTTTAGGGGTGCAGAGAGATGGAAGATGTACTTAGGCTTATCTGTTCTGCTGTGGCCTTTGTCATCCATCCAGACACAGAATGGAATTTGAAACATCAACATCATTGTTTAATGTCAGCTTGTCTCTCGTGTTATGTCAGTGTCATTGTTTGACTTGGAAACTTTCAGATTTTTCAAGGTGACCCCTCATTCCTGGGAGGGCTGAGAGACCTCATTTAGTGTTTAAGCAAGTACGTAATGTCATTCCAGTGCCCAGCTCTTCCAGTGACTCTGAGCCAATGAACTGGAATTTGCACTGTGAGTGTGCAGGAGCCAGAGTTCTTAGTCACCACCCCGATACTCAGAGCAGGTTCCTGGCTTGGCTTACCTCATGGTTAATGGTGCATCTTTTGGCAAAAGATGTGATGTGTCATCTTTAACCATGTAAATCCTGCAGAGTGCTGGGAAAACTTACTGGAGTGGAGGAGGAAGTGGCCTGAAAATGTAAGCTCTGCTCTAGGAGGGCAAATTCTTGCATGTGAGTGTAGCTGTCAGAGGGAACCACTGTTGTGCAGCCCTCGAATGGATGTTTGAGCCCTGTGGGGTTTGCTTTGCTCTGCTGGCTCCTGAGGTATCTCAGATTTATCCAACTGATCACTTGTGACTGCTGTGCTACCCTGGATGCCCAGTGCAAGGCTCAGCCAGCTGGAGAAATACAGGAGTGTAACTCAGGGGAATTAAATCAATCCCAATGCTTTCTCTTTAGTTTATTGTCATTTCACTTAATTTTGTGGCAATCCCAGCTGCCTATGGTAGGAATGGCTTCGTGCACATCTTCTTTCAATGGATGCAAACCCTGATTCTGTATTCTTGATTTTTGCGTAATGTTTATATAATAAAAGAGGGAAAAGATGAGAAAACTCAGCTCAAAGAGGAATTTCATGCTACTGACTCCTCTTTTACAGAAGCTAAATGCAAAATCCACCGGAGTTTGAATCAATATCCTCACACAGGGAAGGGTACAGGTGCAGGTGCTGTAGCAGCATTAAAGATTCCTCTTTTAGACTAGCAATTCCAGTTCTAAACATGGTTTGAATTGGTGCTGTGCACACACAGGAATTTGTTCTGGAGTAACTCTGTCTGTGGGATCTCAGTCCATGTGTGCCTCATCTGAAAGCAGCATGTGTTCAGCTTCTTTTGAGACCATTACAAGCTATTCCACATTCAAATGCAAATACTTAATAACCAAAGCTTAAGGATCATATGATTCTTTAGACAGTAAATCTGGTGATTCAGAGTTGTACACATATTTGGCAGATTATAGGTTTACCACTGGCAGCTAATCTTTTAAAGAACTGTGGCTTTACTCCTTTTGTTAACTAATTAAAAAAAGGAGAAAGAACTTCAAGCTGTAATTAGACCTCTTAAAACTCGTATTACTCCCTGAATGGTCTAACTAGGATAAATGTGTAATTAGGAAGTTTCACCAAACAGGATTAAAGCCAGTCATGTGTCCTAGGCCACCAAACATTTACGTGTGCAGGAGATTGAGAGCAAAGTCAGTATGAAGGTGTGAATAGAAACAATTTCATGCATTTTATATGTTGGACTTGATGTTCTTAGAGAGCTTTTCCAGCCTAAACGATTCAGTGGTTCTGTATTATAAATATTTACCTCCAACCATGAAAACTCTTTTTCAGATGTAAATTCTGGAAGGATTGTGTCACATCCATAGCTTCTAGTGTGTGGTGACACTGGTGACAGTAATGAGACCAAGTCCCTTGGACCCTGTAATCTGTCACTGTTGTTGCCTATGGTTTGCTGACAGTTTAAGAAATGTAGAAGTTGGTAGAGTTTTCTATTCGCTATCAGCACATCCCCAGGTCATAAGGATTTGTAACCCTTCTGAAACTCATTTCTATTTTGAGGAATTTGGTTTCTTTTTCACTTGGGTTGTTACCCTTCAAATGACAAAGTAAATTCTTCAGCTTCATGGCTAGAGGGTGTTTTTCCTTCCATATATTTAGGAGATGGGAGGATGAGAGCAGGTGCAGTGACTTTTCCTACCTCAGATTCACAGGTAGGAGTGCTTTCTCCATGCATAAATTTCTGATGATGTCATCTCTTGAAGGGAAATTCCCAGAAAGGCTGTGGCAGTTCTGGGTCTCTTCAGCCACCATTCTTTCCATATGTCGATGGTTTATTGTGTACTGGAATTTTTCCCTGGCTTGTGTCTCACCAGCCACACAGGATGGAGAGGGAGAAAGGGACTGGGAGCCCTTTTGCACCCTGAATCGCCCCTGGAGCTCGTAGCAGTCACACTGTGTGGCTCAGGTGTCCCTTTGCAGTGGCACAGCCAGGCTGGTGCCTTGGAGCAGTGCTGCTCTGTGGCTGTGCCTGCAGAATCTCAGCAGCACTTCAGGCTGACACAGGGGCAGGGAGGGGGATTGATGCCATGCACAAAAAACCCATTGCATCTCTTCAAACCAGGAGATGCTGGCAGCTCTCATGGAGGTGCAGACAGTCTCTGACATGATTGCTTTCCAGAATTAAAAACACAAATAAATTGTTTGCTGTAATAGCACTTTGTTTCAAAAAAACCTTCTGTTTCAATCGCTTCATTTTAGAAAAATGCTAGTGAGGTGATAAGTGTTGAGGTTGCTGGGCTTAACCTGTGGGGAAGGGATTAGCTCAGGTCCTTAAAGCTGACTCAGATATTTTCAATTTTCTTGCCAGAGACCTATTTGCACAGGTGAACAAATTACAGAAGAGTTCCCAAGTCATATAGAAAGGAATAAGCTTCTTCAATATATATCAATTTCTGCTTGGGGAACAGTGAAATTCAGTTAAAGTCTGAGCTGCCTGTTCTGCTTTTGAGCACAGACAGAATTGGGCTGGTGTCAGCCCCTTTGTCTCACTAAAATGCTTAAAATGCTGAGAGCCTTGAGGTAGGACAGAAATGGAAAAGCAGTGGGGGGAAAATCCAGTGCAGAGGAAATGGCAGAGGTGTCCTGCTACAGCTGTGGAGGAGAACAGAGTTTCCTCTGCGTGAGGAATATTTGACTTTGCCATGTGTTTGTGTAGGTTGTCATGTCCACATCCACTTGGAGAGGAAAAGGGATGTTCCTATGGGTGTACGTGTATAAATGTACACAAAAAATAGCACTTGTCTGTATTGCATACAGAATGGTTTCCAGACCAGTTTGAGTGTTTCATGGAATGCCTGTGGTCCAAATGAGCAGCAGCATAAGAATTTTAAAGTTGCTTTGTTGCTTGTATTTTTTTCTTCTCCTATGAAAAACAAAACGACAAGGCTCCTCATGGAAAGGACCACATTTTGTCTTGGGGAGGTCCCCAGCTGTTCCTCTTCAGAGACAGCTAAAACATATGTTTTGAGTGACTGATTGGAGATGGAAGATGGAGGGGTCCCAGTTCATGATAACAAATTATTTTATCATATGGGTTCCAACAGGGTGCTTGCTAGCCAAAGATCCCGAAGAACTGGTTAAAAGAGGTATTAGCTCTTTAATCCTAGATAAAAAGCTCCAATACCAGGCACAGTATAGAGCCAACTATACTATAAATAATTTCCTACATTGTTTTAGATTTTTGTATGTTTAGCCTTGTTGTCACAACTTAATGGCTGCATGGTCCATAGTCTTGAATATCTGATCACAGAAGGGCAATACTATTTAGCTCTTTATGTGGATTATGCTTTTTAAGACTGCTTTTATTCCCAGATGAAGTCAAAATCTCATTACTTAAGTTTGAATACCACTGCTTCAAAGACCACAGTTTAAATATTAAACAGATATTTGGAGTGTGTAAGCATGGGATAAGCCAGGGAGGAGGACTGGAGGAGGAACTGAGAAAGGAGTGAATGTGTTATTCGTTGCAGATGATTGCATTGTGTTGGGCATCTGATGCCATGGTATTGATGAAACTGAGTCACTCTACCACAAAACAAATAGTTGGTAGAGTTTTCCTGCTTTACACAAGGATTGTGAGAGGAACCTTCTAACAACATTGTTTGGAGGAAATTCCTGTCCAGTGCATTCACTGGGAGCAATACTGGCTGGTGAGCACAAAATTGTGTCATTTTTCTGTAGGTATTTCATATTTGAGGAACAACCAGTGCATTTACAAACTTGTGTAAGTAGCACTTACTCCAGGTGTAAGTAGCACTGTCCACGCTCATCCCAGGCCTGGCAGGTGACTCCTTTGCCTGTCACCCTCTCTGTGATCCACATCTGAGCCTCCTCAGAAACCACAGCCAGCCTCCAGTTCCTCCTTTCTAATTCTGCATGACTAAGCCTTTCAGCACGTTACAAATACTGTTGCTCATTCCAAATACATTGGTTACCTGTGCACCAATGACTGCCAGCATATTTCTGCAGTGGAGTAGTTGAGCGTTGGGTAATTGCCATAAATTAAATCACTTGAGTCACAGTATTGCCCTTTCTGCTCACACCCACATGTGTGAGTTAGGGATGTGCAGTTTTGGGAGATGTATGAATGAGGGCAGCACTGCACACGCCCTGCCAGCAAACAAGGAACCTGTATTCCCTCAGAAAATGGTTATTGCTGCAGAATTCACACCAAAATATGAGGAAGTGAGGAGTACACAAAAGTATTTGTTTTGTGTGACTATAGGAATCCTCAAAAATTCTTTTCAACCAGGGGATTACAGTGAGGAAAACAATACAAGCATGTTATTGGTAGATTTTTGTCTGCTGGTAAATTTATTTATGATGAAGGCATGTGGCTTGGTGTTTGCATGGCATTTTCCATGTTTGTGAACGAGAATTGTACTGTGGATTGATTTTGCAAAGTCAGGTACTTCCCTTAACTTCTTCCCTTCTGAAGAAGGAGAATTAGTAATTGCTCGTTATACTCAGAGCACTTCCATGTTTAAGGATATATCATAAACTGTGAATCACAGGATGTTTTGGGTTGAAAGGGACCTTAAAAGCCCATCCAGTTCCAATCCCAGGCCCTGGATACACTTTCCACTATCCAAGGTTGCTCCAAGCCCTGTTCAACCTGACCTTGGACACTTCCAGGGCAGCCACAGCTTCTCTGGGCAGCCTTTGCCAGGGCCTCACCACCCTCACAGGGTAGAATTTCTTCCTTATGTCTCATTAAAACCTTCCCTCTTTCACTTTAAATCCCTGCTGTTCTCACAAATGATCTGCAGAATAATAACAACAGTAAATTGAGGATTTTTAGATGTTACATTTGTAGAAACAGATTTCCCTGGGCTTACAACTTTCTGCATTGACTGTTTCATTTCTGCCCCTGCAATTACTTCTGGGTGTAGCTCAAGCTGCTTAGATGGCTGAGAACTCATTTGTGCTCATGTATCAGGTATTCAGGCATCAAAGCATCGTGTCTTAGCCTACACTCAGCAGCACCCAGAAAACTGCAGGGGCAGTGAAAGAGCTTAGGTGGAAAATCAGGTCCTTGCAGTTCACAAAAGTGTTGCTTGAAATGGGTCTTGAAGAAAATTCTGTTAGGTGAACAATTCCTTTTTGTCCATTTTGGACTGTGTTGTGCTGAATGTGAAGTATATCCTTGTTCTGTGGGATTGCCCTTTACCCAGAAAGGCAGGTAATTCCCTGGGCAACTGAATGCCTGTGTGGCTCCAAGTCATTCCCTGCAGGTCCTGCTTACAGAGCACATGGATGTTCCTGGGGTTTATTTCCCTGTTTTCACAGACCTCACTTTTGTTCATCCTGAATTTAAAAAGCCAGGGGGGGACCTGCTAATGTTTTTCTTTCTTTTCTCAGTATTTCTGGCTCCTTGTGCTCTCACGGGGTTTGGTTGGCATTGGTGAGGCGAGTTACTCCACCATTGCACCAACCATCATCGGAGACCTTTTCACCAAAAACACAAGGACCCTAATGCTGTCTGTTTTCTACTTTGCAATTCCTCTGGGCAGGTAAGTGACACGAAGGTTCTTTAATTTGGCTTTTCTCTTAAGTCAACTCACACAGATTTGAAATTGCTAATGATGGTAGTTCTTGACATTGGTTGGAATGGTTTAGACAGGAAAATATTGCGAGCAGTGACTAACTAGTTGCAGGAATTAGATTCTTTTTCTGGCCCTGTTACTGGTTCATGTGTGTGACTTTTGGGAACTAATGGGAAGTTTGTTGTTGGTTTTGGTTTTTGTTTTTTTTTTTTACTCTTTTACAGCAATGGAAATGGAATAAAAATATTTTAGCTGATTTTTTTTTTTTTTCAGTGGAGTTTCCTTATCAGCCCAACACATTATCTGATTGTTGGGACAGGAGGGAATCTGTCATTATTTTATTTTTTTTAAATAATGGCTGACCCTCTATTGTGAGGTTGTAGGCAGGGTGGCTTTGCATAGTTTGCATACCAATTCCCATAGGTAGACAACATCCTGTGCAAAAGGATGTTGGGCATGGGCAACATGCTCCAAACTCAGAGGAAAACTTCTGGTGGTGCATTTTACAAGCTGGAACACTTACCCGTGAGATAACACTCACAAACATCCTTTTGCTCTTGAGGAACAAGAGACAAGGAGGTCCTTAACTGGTAAAAAGAGTATTTTGCCAAGAGGACCAAGGATTCCAAGGATTTGCCTAGAGAATTCAGTGAACTATAAAGAAATTACAAATATTCATCCTGTTGAGCCTGACTCTGGGACTTCATTATTTCAATACCCAACAGCAGCAGGGATTACAAGGCCATGGAGGATAGGACAAGGGCTGTAAATTACGCAAGAGGTTTAGATGGGATGTTAGGAAGACATTCTTCCCTGTGAGGGTGGGGGACGCCCTGGCACAGGGTGCCCAGAGAAACTGTGGCTGCCCCTGGATCCCTGGAAATGTTCAAGGCCAGGTTGGACATTGGGGCTTGGAGCAACCTTGGATAGTGGAAGGTGTCCCTGCCCATGGCAGGGGGTGGCACTGGATGGGATTTCAAGGTCCCTTCCAACCCAAATCAGTCTGTGATGATTCACAGTTTGATTTTGGGGCTTGTCTGGGTAAGATGTTCATTTTTGGGGAGGTTATAGGTGGCAACTTCCAAAGCTTAGCAAACTTTTCAATCAGGGGGTGGGAAGAGGCAGCCACAGTTGCCTCACTGCAATCTTGGCAACTTTTAGCCAAGGTAACCTCAGCAAGAAATGCAGCAGTTTTGAAAAGGGATATTCACATTCAGCTCATGTTCAGAGAAACGTGGCTACATTCACCTTAAGTCTTTTGTGACACACCTTATGTCTTAAATCAGGCTGAAGGTCTCCCATCAAACTTCTTGCATGTTCTCCTTGGTTTTTCGTCCAAGCTAATAGAAAATGGTCTCTTCCAGCATAATTAGAACCAAGTACTATTAAGTGACAAGAAAAAAATCTAATGATGGAATATGGTCTGTCCTTGAAGGGCATTTTTTAACTGAAAGCTTGAACATAAAATTCTTTAATATTCATATTAGCACAGAGAGAAAGGCCTGACGTAGAAATGAAATTGGGAAATAAATTCTTTTTGAGTCTTTGTTTCCATCCACTTTACATTGAAAGGTCAGCTATAAACTTCCACATTTCCATCAGATCTGAGCATTTTTAGATCAGCAGTGCTGGGTAGAGTCACATATTAGCCACCATCTGCTTCTATCCCCATGTTTCTTCCTGTAGGACAAGGGAGCTGAGGACACAGAGTTGGTTGTGCCTCTCTTTGCCTTTGTGAGCAGCTGTGACTGTGACACTCTTGGAGCTCTGACTAACTCTCATCTTGGCCTCTCTTGCAGTGGCTTGGGGTACATCACTGGCTCGAGTGTGAAGCAGGTTGCTGGAGATTGGCACTGGGCACTGCGGGTAAGTCCCTGTTAATGACACATCTTAATGATGGTTGATTGATTGGTGTTAGGAAGAGTTCCATCACACGGTGCCTCAACCTGTTATTATATCTGGAAGGTAAACGATTGGAAATTACCTCTGTGGATGTTACATGCATGACAGATGCACTTTCTGAGGAAAGGGGAAAGGTATGCAGGCTTGGCTTGTGGGACTTGGTGTTTTCCCTGCTTGGGAGCAAGAATTTTCCTATTGCTTTGTTATCAATCAATCAATCATGACTTCTTGATGGGAATGGGAAGACGAGGCATTGGCCTTAAATCAACTCCACAGTCTTTCAGTCCCTGCTGTCAAGAAACTCTGAGAATGGCTTCCTGCTTTGAGGAAAAAACACTTTGTTCCAGTTTCCGCTTGTTTTTCTGCCCTGAGACAGTTGGTTTCCTCCTTTTTTAACCTCTTGGGACCCTGATAAATGTGCTGAAAAGATAATCCACTCCAACCACATACTCACAAACAGCTCTTGCACACAAAGATGTCTTGAAAGAGCTGAGAGGAAGTGGCCCAGCAGAACTGGTTTCTGACCTTTGGTGCTGTGGGTGGCACAGGAGGTGCATTCTCTGGCTCTGGCACTTCATGGAGGCAATGAATCTCATGAAGCTCAGGCCAACACTGTTTACAACAGCAGGTGATGAAATACAGGGGTTCCCATCTGAAGCAAACATGCCCTCTGTGACACAGGCCATGCCCAGGGTAGGCAAAGCCAGGAACATCACCATGAACAGTTCATCTGCAGCTGGGAGAGTGGAGGGCAATTTCCAGCTGTGCACCTGGAGTGGAAAGTGGAGTGGCCTACAGCTTCCCACCAAAAGGATGCTGCCTCCTTAGACAGTAGAAATATTTAAGGGTGACATGAACTTTTGAGCAGAGGCCAACAAGAAGTGAGAACCCCAAAGCCCCTGCTCTGGCCAGTGGGCTTTAATTGGAGCAGTCTTGAAAATTCCAAATCTGTCTGTAAAGCCCAAATAGTTAATTTGTGCAAAGAGATGATCTCTAGCTCTTTACAGGTGTTGTCTTCACAGTTATCCTGAGAAATCCAGACCCTTACAGGTCATTATAAATGACACATTCATGTAGGATTCCCTGACTGTACAAAATTGGTGGAATCTGATGAGCTGCACATATCTGTGGTGGTTGCTTTGGACACCATTGCTCACATGCACAGCACACACAGAGAGCCTCCAGAAATCAGTGTAAAGCAGCTTCCATCCCTGTGGCAATTACTGTGCTCTTGCAAGATGGGAATGATTCCCCAAGATGATGCTTCCCTCTGTAATCTCCTGTGGGCTCCAAATCCAGAAGAGGTCAGGAATAATCCGTACTTCAGTGGGCTGGAAAAGACAGAAGGGCATGTGGGTAAGCAGCAGCTTTGTCTCTGGATCTAACAATAAAGGGAGTGTTTCACTGGAGCATTACTGACTGTCCATGGATATTGTCCTGGTGGGTACTTAAGCTTTTAGGTAAAAATCAAAGAGACTCAGAATTACCTGGCTGTAGAAAATACAGCATTTCCAATATTTTTTACCAGTGCTGTGTCTTGTGTTCAGCTGTCATAAGGATACTGTATCAGGCTTCAGTGTATCCCTGGATGAGGGATTTTCCTGACGTTCCAGTTCTGAAATATTTTTGTCTTCCCTAGAAGGACTGTGGGTTTGTCTTCTTTGGACATGAAACACTGTAATGTGTAAAGGCCATTCTCAGGTTAATAATGGAAACTTTTTTTTTTTTTTTTTTTGGAACAGGAATTCATTTTTTAAATAGCCTGTCTAGATGAGATGATAGCTCAGTAAAATCCATGTTCCTATTTTCCTAATGGAGCTATTTTCAATAATGGAATAATGGACAATAATGGAATTTCAGTGTCAAAACAAGAATAGTTTTTGTAGCTTGAAAAACACTGTGGGATCTTTGTATTTTTGCCTAGTGCTTGGGAGAAAGGATTGGATACTGGGAAACCAAACCCTTGAATGTGTTGTTTTTCTGTCTTCCAGCTTGAATTTTCATTGTTTCTTGGTCTGTTGTACTGAGGTACCCTGAGGAAGATGCCTGAAAATGGGAAGCCAATGTGGGTTAGCTGGCAGAGGGGTGCATGTCAAGCAAGGGTTTTCAAAGCCAGCATGTTCTCTACATCCAGAAATCTTTCAGCTGATCTCATTGCCTTTAAAAGGCTTCTGCACTCACCCAGAAACCAGCTGGAAGCAGGTTTACAAAGAGTTAAACATCACTGAAGAACCATGTTTAGATGAATCTTGGTACTTACTAACACAATGGATTGCCTGAATCAGAGTGCGTTCAATGCTGCATGTTTCCAGAGTGAGATAAGAGAGTCCAGAGAATGACATGGAGGAAGGAAAGGAGCAGATACCTCGATGCTCCCAGGTTCTGACTGGCTGTGAGCATCAGTCATGGAAACCAAACTGATCTATTCTTCTTCCTGACCAGTCAAAGCAAAGCCTTCTGACTCCTGTACTAATTCCCTGCTCTTTTCTTGCAGGTATCTCCACTCCTAGGAATGATAACAGGGACACTCATCTTGATATTTGTGCCTGCTGCTAAAAGAGGAAATGCTGAACAGCTTGGGGGGCAGCTGAAGGCTCGGACTTCATGGCTGAGAGACATGAAAGCATTGATTAGAAAGTAAGAGCACTAGTAAAAAACATGTTTTGCCTCTAATGCTTAATTGGAACATCCAGTGGTCTGGATTTAGCATGGTGAGACTGGAAAGTGATGACAAGCAGGGAGTTGCAGGAAGTTTAGTCTGTGGATCTAGGAAAGAAAATCACAGTTATATGAGGTATGGACTGCAGTGACAATGATGGATTCCAAGTTTTGCTCTAACCTTTGCAAGACTGACATCTAAGAAAGGGTCTGCTTTGTTTGGCTCATACTTCATACAAATCAGGGCTTTTGAAGTGTAGAAATTGCTGTTTTCCTGTATTAATTGTTGTGCCACTGTTGTTCAGGTGCTTGGATCCTTTTTTTCTCTTGAAATTGCTACTCTGCTGAGGGGCAAAAGAGAGTTTTAGCAATCTAAGAGAAAAAAAAACCCCACACACAGAAGCTTGTACTACAGCAAGTTTAAATATCTGTGTTTATAAACCACATGTGACTGAATCCATGAGCACTGAATGTGCTTGTGTGCTTGTATGTGTGCACAAAGGTTCACAGGCTCACAAGTGTTTAAGCAGCTGCACTTCCTTCCAGAAAGCTGGCCTGTGAATGTGCAAATACTTTCATTTGTGAATTCAGGGTTACCTTGGAATTCTGATGGGAAACTTGTGATGTCCTTCATTTTTAGAACTACTGGCTAGAATACCTCCCTGGTCTTGTTGTCCAGTTTCAAAGGACTATGAAAAGTGATGATGGATAATTTATCAATATTTCTGTGTTACTGCTTTTGGTAGTTTATATTAGTAGTAACCATATGGTGGCATGGGTGGGGAAGGAAAAGTGAAACTGCTCATCCAGGTAAACAGTTGACATTAGGGTGAAAGCCCTGTAATTCACATATCATGTCTTAGTGACCAAGTACTGATTGTCTTCTCAAACAGTCCTGTGGAACATCTCTGATGAGTTCAGTATATTATTATCAATGGAGTATCACATGTGAATATTCCCATGCTTCTGATTCTACATTCCTTTCTACCTCACATCACCCCTGCCCCTTGGCAAAGGGAGGTGGCAAGTGTGGGGAAGCACTGTGATTTGTCACTGAAGCCCTGACTCCTGTGTGGGGCTCCTGCTTTTCCACTTTCTCCACTAAACCTTCTCTTGGTTTTGTCTCCACAGCCGCAGCTATGTGTTCTCATCCTTGGCCACCTCGGCTGTCTCCTTTGCCACAGGGGCACTTGGCATGTGGATCCCTCTGTACCTTCACAGAGCACAGGTCGTGCAGAAGACAGCAGAGACCTGCAGCTCCCAGCCCTGTGGCACCAAAGATAGGTGAGAGTCAGAGTCAGCTGCTTTACAGAGGGGGATGGGGCGTGGGGGCTTATTTACCAGAGGAAACAGGCAAGTCCCCCAGAGACAAGGTACTAGAATGTCTGTAATTTCCTCTAAGTCCTTGCAACAATGATAGGAAATGCTGGAATTGTAAACTAGGTTTTATTTCTCTTCTTCATTGCATGAAGTCAAACCAAAGGAGAAGCAATGACCTCAGCTCTTTCTTCATTCCCAGGCTGCAGGACAGAGTAGAAAAGAGAAATCCTGTAAGGAGGATGTTTGGAGAGCTGAGAATTTGGTTTCTTAAGACCCATCTGTGATAGCAGCAGAATAAGCTGGCAGGTTGGGAAGCCCCAGTGGTGACTGTAAATCAGAGGTTGGAATGGTTCCCCTAAAGCTTCAGGGACTAATCCTGTAGGCTTTTTTTTCTGTGTGAGACAGGACTTCCCTGTATCATTGCTCTGTAAACTGCTGTGTGTGCTAAGTTTTGTTGAAGAAATGGGACACTTTGGGCTGGAGGACTTGATATTATACAGTGGTTGGGGTTTTCAGTCCTGGTTATGGAATATCACTTGCAACACATAAGGTATGAAAAGTAATTAGTAATTTTTGGATTTACCATGGTGGCACAAACCAGAAAATGCTATAAAAGCATTCCTCCAGGAAAATAAAATATATTAAAAAATGCCTTTTGTCAGCTCTTTTGCTTATTGGTTCATGAGAGAAAATAAAATTAGGAAAACCTTCTTGCCATAGCAGACATAATACCAACTCAAGTAAAGTACTTAGTGGTGTGGAGTCCCATCAACCAGACTGTCCAGCAGGCAATTTCAGGCTATTCTGCAAAAAATGCAGTGAGCAAAACACACAGCTCCAGCCTGAGTGCCTGTCTGCTGTTTACAAAGAGAAATCTCCCCTCCTTGATGACAGCTCAGTTCTGAGCTGCCCTCAAGTTACTCTAAAGTAGTTGTCCAAGACTCTGTAATCCAAGTCCTGCACATATAATATGGAGAATCCTTCTGGCTCTTTAAATTTAAATTAACACATTCAAATGTGTAACCTTACAGCAAAAAGCTTCTTTGAAGTGGCATGAAAGGAGTTATAAAGTTGAAGTATGTTGGAAATCATTGGTATTTAAGAATCTTATTAGGTTTGCATCCCCTGAGGCTTCCTGGTGCCTGTCCATGATTTCCCCTTCCACGATCACTGTACAGGTTATTAATTAGTCTTGTCCATACATAATTAGCTGTTCAGGGCACTTTGTAGGAATCCCAGTTCCACCCAAGGAAGCAGTGTGAGCCCTTTGCACCCCATCACCCATGGATCAAAGCCTGTCTATAAGGATAAATTTCATATGCTGTGTTGTTCTTAATTGCAGGGCAAGAAGGCTAAAACCATGTGCATTTGTTTCATTTAAAATTTGCAAAGCCAATGTGCAAATTTCCATTAATCAGTTTACCCTAATAATTTGTCCAAAGACCATGCCCATTCTGGGGAAAAACTCCAAAAAAACCCCAACTTTCTCTTCTCTTTTTTTTTTTTTTTTTAATAGTTTGATCTTCGGAGCAATCACTTGCTTCACTGGCTTCCTGGGTGTGATCACAGGGGCAGGAGCAACCAAGTGGTGCAGGTCAAAGACACAGCGAGCTGATCCTCTTGTCTGTGCCGTTGGAATGCTGGGATCAGCCATCTTCATCTGTCTGATCTTCGTGGCTGCCAAGAGCAGCATCGTGGGAGCCTATGTGAGTATAATCCTTTCCATATGCCAGCCCTACCAAACTCCTTACAAGACTGTGTGCTTTGTCCCCTGAAGAAAGCCTGGGAGGTTTTCTTGCCTTTGCCTTTCTGAATGTCCTTCTTTTTTGCTTCTCAGCATCTTGGCACTATCTAAATGCATCTGATATCTCAACAGTTTATCCCTGCTGCCATCAGAATTCAGAGCTCCATGGAAACCCACAGGTCTCTCTGCCTTTGGGCTGTTCTTTCTGCACCTCAATCCACACCTTTAATGCTCTTGCCTAATGTTTGGTACAGGAAAATTGAGCACTTCCCTTGCAATGAGGGTATTGTAACTGCAGTGGTACCAGATGACAATTACAGTGTAATTTGTCTGTGGGCAAGCTTTTGGCTCCCTTTCAGTACCATTTATTTCCATAACTAGGTGGATTGCAGCAGACTAATATTAATTACCCAGTAATTTCAATTTGTTATCTCTATTACCATAGCCCCATCGTAGCCCAGGAACCCACAGTACTTAAAATATGGCTCCTCCCTGAGTGCTTACAGTTGAATGATATAAAAAGGTATCAAATAGATCCAGATAAATGGAATGGTCTGGGTTGGGAGAGACCTTTGAAGGTCATTTAATCCAACCCCCATGCACTGTGCAGGAACACCTTCCATCAGACCTTGTTGCTGAGAGCCCCCTCCAATCTGCCTTGAATGTTTCCAGGAATGAGGCATCCACCACCTCCTGGCCACCCTGTGCCAATGCTCTACCACCTTTGAGAAAAACTCCTTTCTTACACCTTATCTAACCCAACCCTCTTTTAGTTAGACTGAAGGGAAAAGGAAAAGCTCAACTATAATAATCCAGCCTCAGGCTAGAATCTTGCTTTCAGCAGGGAGTAGAAATCCAGTCACTGAACAAATCCCTGGTTCCCTTTTAATGTCAGAATGAGAGAAGCCTGGGACCTGGGAGAAGTTTTTGAAGGGAAAGCATGAGATGTCTGGGAGCCCTTTGGAAAGCCCACCCTTCACTTCTACACAGCAGCACATACTCACCAGCAAGGAGAATTTATTTACAGCTAACCAGCCAACTGCTGTTCCTCATTCTCTGTATTTCGAGCAGTGGTCTGACCATGGCTATTTGCTGAGTCTTTCAGCAGCTGTCACAGTTATGGGGAAGCACAACCAGAAAGGGTGGAAGTTCAAAATCATTAAGGCAGAGCCAAGAATGCCTCCTCTGGCTATTAAGATTCAGGTCTCTGGTTTGTGTCCATGAACTACCATTGAATTGGCAGAAGAATGATCACCCCAGACAACCTGTGAGAGGGTGTTACTGGTTGGTGAATCATTAACTTTCCTTTCATTGGTCTATCACACCCCTCACCTGCACACTCTACCTCTTTGTGCAGACAGAGCTGTGATTTTTCTCCTTTCTCACACCCAGTGACAGACATGTTCATTTGTGGTGTTCAGTCTCTTTAGACAGAAACCTCTCCCTTTCTAGGCTGGAGGTACTGTTTATAAAAATTGTGCAGCAGGAGGTAGCTATTACTCTCATTTTTGTATTTTTTCTTTTTCTTTTTTAATAGCCATACTATTCTGCATTATATAAGTATATAAATGTAGATGGTATTATTTAAACAACCCTAGAAACAATTTATTTTATTATGGATGAGCAGTAAATCTAATAAAGAGTCAATGATTTGCAAAGGAAGTTATAGCTGCATATGGAGGGGGTATAAGGAATATGAGATTGTTTGTGATGCTCTTAGGCTGAAGCAGGAATCTCTGCCTCTCCATAGCCCTAAATAGGCTCTGCTGCTGGAAACCTGATGCCCAGAAAGAGAGAACAGGTCTGTGTTGGAGCTTCCACTGTCTCATAACACAAGTTGTTATTGTGGCAGTGTCACACTGAATTCGCTTTCCAAGGCAAGTTTCTAACACAAACTCTTGTTTTTCCATGCCATTCAAAGAGCCATTGCAATCTTGCAGACTTTCAGAGTGTTTAATTCCCTGCATTACAGTAGACCTGCCTTGCAAGGTTGCATGGTGTAGCAATTTCTCATTGCTCTCTGTTTTAAGTCTCACTGGTCCATGATGAAGGAGAGAGCATTCTGTGACTGGTGGACAGAATGATGGGCTAGGTTACCTTCCTTATTTCAAAGTCCATCATGATAAAATCTCCTTCTGGAAACAATGTAGTGAAAGTGATGGGTTGATTTTCTTGTCTCTGATATCTTCCTTGACAGCTTGTCCTGGCTCCCATCCTTGAGTTCTGTGTCTGTGAAAGGCAAGGCAATGCTCTGGTCTGTCCCCCAGCATGGTAGTATTTGCCAGCCTTCTGTACTGTGACTGGCTTTAGGCTTCTGTCATGGATCACACCATGCAAAAATTGACACTGAATGTTTTTGGAACCCTCATTGGCTCAGAGCCTTAAATTTCTCACTTCCAAGCAATTAGGTGGGTTTCCATGAGATGATGTTCTCTCCTGCTGAGCTGTGTTGGCCACCAGAACACCATCTCCCTCCCTGCTTTAGTTAACAGTTGGGAGCTTTAATGCTGACTGATACAGGCATCAGCTTCAGTGAAGTGTTCACACGCCAGCAAGAACCTGCAGAGCCCTGGCTTTTTAATTTCTTGGCATCATAGGTTTTATTTTTTTCGGAAAAGATCTGCATTTCCATTAACATGATCACCCTGTCCCTTACATGCTGTGTACTGTCTGCCCTCTTCCTCCCCTGAACACATGTGCTAATTCTCTCCTGCTCAGTCCTTTCCTGCAGGTGGTTTTGGTCCCTGGGGCAGTTGAAATTTCCATTCTGTAGCAGACACTCCCACCTGAGGCAGGTAGACAGATTACTTTTTTCCAGATAATCTTTTCATACTGATCCTGTAAATTATTGGCAGTGGTAAAGTGGTTGGCAAGGTGGACTAAAACAACAATTCTGTATCACTTAGCTGCCCAGACACTTGTATTTCTCTCTTTTATTTCTCTATCTTGCTTGGCTGTATAGTCCAATTAGTTCGTATTCAGTTTTCCTTGCAGCATGTGGATTTGTGTGTTATAAGCCAGCTCCGTAGAGCACCATTTTGCATATCTGTAAGTCCCACCCTTCTGAAATATGAACTCTTTGAAACTTGGTTTTCAAACCTGTCTCTGGAAACCCATTATCTGTGTGGCACCATCATCTCACACTGCTCAGACATTTCAGCTGTAGATTTTACACTTGCTTAAATCTCCAAGTGACTGGAGAGGGATGCTTTGCTTCACCTTCCTTTTGACACTGTTCCAAATTCCTCAGTTGCAATATCTATTTCAATTCCTCAAAGACATTTTATGGTCTTGCAGAAATAGCAAATCCCAGGGTAAAACCTTGCCAGAGAGCTTTTACAGCATCTCAGTGTCAACCCCAGGGACTTTCTGTTGACATGGTGTTGGTGACCTGCCTACTTCTGAGGCATCAGTATTGCCCAGCACTGAGCTGGAGTTAGAATTGCTCCACATTCAGAAATTCATGAGGGTGTCCTACCCACAATTTCAGAGAGAAATACAAATAATGAAGATATCAACAGATATGCCCTTTGCAAACAGTCACAGAAGGAGTTTGTAACCGGCTTAGAGCTTGCTGTGAGAGCTGCTGGTGTGACCACTCTGAAACCTACTTTATTTATCATTTTGGGGAGTCAGAATTTGCTAACTGATCACTTAAACAGAAAAGCACAGATGAGGAACTGGACACCAAATGGACCTGGTGAGATGTTACACAGCACAGCTGTAGTCAGAAACAGATGTAGATGTACATCTCACTGTAAAATGAGATTCAAAAAGTGTGTGAGGAGTCAAAACCGTGAGCATTTCAGGAGCTATTATCTGTTCCGGAGCTGCCCTATTTGCTGTAAGCACCCCTAGAGTCTCTCTTCTGCAGAAATGCCACATATCCTCACATGCCCTTTGCAGTGGGTGAACTCATTTTTATAAACCTCTATCAGCAGCTGAAGGACAGATATTTTTGAATGTCAGTATGTTCTATCCTACTTTTTGATCTTCCTCTTGTTCCTCTTTTCATTTTACCAGTACCCACCTATTAATCACACGTTTCATGGAGTGGTTGAAATACACATTCAGCAGCTCAGAACTGGTGTGTTCTGAAGTTTGTAGCATTTCAGTGATTTATTTAAAGAACTTGTGCTGAATTCCTGCACAAGGGACTAGTTCTGCTTGCTGCCTGTAACAATTCAAATGTGTGCAGTTTCTATCAGCTCAAGGCAAGCAGTTACCTGTTTACAGTGCTGGAAGTAGGCAGGGCATGTCAATGCTGCATGCAGAATTGTGATTCCATCCTTCCCAAGCTCAATTTAGTCTCTCCATGAATTTAGTCTCATCATTTCCAGTGAAAGCCAAGCTCAAGGTAGACCAGTGGGCAGTGGGAAAATGGAAGTGGAGATTTCCTAACCAGCTGTAACAACTGGCTTGAACACCATCACAGAGGAAACAGATCCAGTCACAGAAAAAGGGGATAGGGAGGGAAAATATGTGGGAAACAAAGGCAATTTCAGAAACAAATAGAGGAAGCTCCTGTAGGGCAGTGCGTAAGGCTGGCTAAATAAAGCAAATTATTCTTGGCAGTGACATGAGGGTCTGAGAGGTTTAGGTAACCCCAACTGGTGTGTGGGAAGGACAGTGGCAGTGGTCACATCATGTCACAGCTGCCACTCTTGCAGTTCTGTGGCTTTTAATGTCTCGACCATCCCTACAGAGCCAAGGATTGTATTTCACCACAAGACACTGATGTTGCAAAGCCCATACTTAATTGCAGTCTCAACTGGACAGATATTACCCATACAATGCTGTTGGGGAGGGAAGGAATCCTCCACAGAGTGGGTAGAGAACCTCAGCTGGTTTGCTGTGCAGCTGAACACACAGCTTGGTTCCCAGGGATGGAAGTGGCTGTGCTTTGGGGAGCTGTGGCCTTCTTGCCTTTTCTTACTGGCTTTTTGGAACAGAATGGTGCAAGCTGGACTTGATCTTAAAGGTCTTTTCCAACCTCAACAATTTTATGATTCTAAGTATGCAAGCCTGGGGCTGTCTCTTCATGCTGGTTTTGCATGTTCTTCTAAAATCAAATGTGTTAGCCTTTAATTTAGCTACTCTGTAGATCATAAACTTAGTTTACAGTAACAAAGTTTCAGGCCAACCCTCTAGAGCTCTGATAAAAGTCTGTGGTTTGCTAATACTCAAAATAAACCACAACAGCAACAAGGAGTGTACTGTGTAGGTATGAGACAAATAAACAACAAAGGAAAGTTTGTGGCAGGTCATTTTTTCTTTGAATGTCAAGTGAATAAATCTTCTTCTTTTTGTGTCTTTTGTTACAACAGATTTGCATTTTTATCGGAGAAACTCTTCTGTTTTCAAACTGGGCTATCACAGCAGACATACTAATGGTGAGTGCACTTTGGAACAGCATCTTTCCCTGTTCAGAGCAGTTTGTCAACTTGAAAAAACAACCTGAAGTTCACAATTTCTTCCAAATCCTAGTCCCTACTTCAGTTCTGGTTTTTATTATTTTTATTTTTACTTACTGAAAAGAAAAGTGACATAGGGGGAAAGAAAGAAAAAATATTCTTCTTGTTCTTTGTTCTGAGCATCAGGGAGAGATGTCCAGAAAGGACAACATTTCTGAATTAAAATAATTTCCCAAAATTTTAAGTATTTGCACAAAATCCACATGCACAGAATTCAGCTAGCATTTCCTAACATTCAGCACATTTGTGGATTTTGTTATCAATAACTCAGCTTTGTTCTGCAATAGGAAATCCCTCCCTCCCTCCCTACAATGATGATGACAAAGGCATCCCACCTACCTACCATTCAACACATACACAATAGAAACCCACCTCTGGGAGTGCAGAGAGGAAAAGAAAGTATAAAGAATTTTTGGACTCTGTTCACCTTGTCTAAGAGGAAACTGTCAGGGACTTTTCACCTCATGTCCTTCATTTTCCATTCTTTCTCCACCACAGAGCTTTTTAAGTCTTTCAAATCAGCAAGCTGACCTCAGCAGCCCCATTTTCACACGAAGTAGTCTGGACATTTGTTCAAGAGCTTTGCATGTTTTGTAGAGGTTTCCATCAGACCCCATCAAACATAATATATGTTGAAACCCTGTTGTGAAGGAGGTGTTGCTTATTGTATGAAAAGAAAAGCACTAAGGCACAGAACCATTACAGGACTTGCCCGAGGTTTTTTGTCAGCTTGTTGACAGAACTAAAAATATAATCAGCTTGGCATCAATAGAAAACTCCCTTGACTTGTATTTGTTGGTTATGCAAACATCAGCAAGGAAACAATTGGGCTCAGTATTCTTAGATGTAAAGATAATGGTGTTGATATATTGATTCAGCAAAGAACTTCAAGCCTCTGCTAAAGTTCTGTTTATGTTGAAGTTCAAGGTTGTGTTTATATTTTAAAGTAGCTCTGCAGGTGCCATCACTGCGTTGCCTGATGAACTTCCCATCTTTCACTCAGAGAAAGCTCTGAGAGGTGGGGTGGGGTGGTTAAATCCACTTCTCTCAGTGTGGGTAAAGCACAGAGAAACAAAGGTTGTCAGTGTACTCTGGATGGCTTTTGATTCTCGAGGTTCCTCCTGCCAGCTCAGCTGTGGTGGGACAGAGCTCTGTGGGGCTTCCCCAGGACTTCCATGGGCTTTTGCAGCTTGTGCTGAGTTCAAGGCTGCTGAGGCCATTCATAATGTGGTATCTGAACACTTGCACAGATGTGCAGCCTGGAGACAGCTGTGCTGAGGAAGAATTTACAGTACAATATGTGCAGTTGCTCATTCCTGCCTCCTGCCAGAGCTTCCTCTAGCATCCTGCCTCTGGCTGTGGTGTTCCCAGGAGCAATCCCAGCTCTCTCTGCTCAGAATTAGTGCAAAGGTTTAAATAGCAGCTGGTTTATACCCTCCCTAGCAGTGGCTGGCACAGGTAAGGGCTCAGCTGAGGTGGTCCCTGCTGCTATGAGGGAGGATCCTGTTAGACATGTTCAAGGTCATCCAAAAAATCTGTGCCAGAGACAGACCTGAAATTTGACCTGTGTTGTCTCAAGGTAACCCCAAAAGATATTTTTCAACCAACTGCTCTGTTATATCAAGGTTATTACTGCCACCATTGTCCCATTTTAATTACAGAGGTTTTGTGTTGATTTCAATGTGACTTCAATATCCCGTAGCTTTTTAACAGCTTTTATAGGATTTGCCATCTGTCTTAGCAGCATCCTATAAGTCAGTTGCATTTTATAGGGATGCATTTGCAGTTATTTATGTTGCTTTAGTGCAAAAGTAAGAAATTATTGGAAATAATAATTCCATTTTCCAAAACGTGGGAAAGAAACTAAAGCCATGTTAAAAATTGGATTTTGGTAATTGCTGCCAGCTCCTCAGCTCACTGTTTTCTCATCTGTTTAGGAAAATGAACTGAGCATCATATATAATGCCCAGCTTGATGCATTAACAGCACAAATGGACCTGTGAAAGTTTTAAAGAAATAAATGTAAATACCACTTAGCTGAGGGCAGAGCTGGAAGCAGATGGGCTGAAGTGCAGTCAGATCACACAGGGCTGAGAGGAAGCTTAGGCTATCAATAGGTGAGAGCCAATTTTGACAGACAGCTTGGTGGGAAGTCCTTGCCAGAGAAAGGTGCAGATATGCTTTAGTAGATGCACTTTAAATGTTTGGCAAATTAATTTCTACTGATTACTATTTATTTGGTGTAATCAGAAGTGTGTCTGTTCTTGCCTGAGGCTGGGAAGGAGTTTAAAAGCATTATTAGCGTAAGCTTAACAACACTTTCATCCTATACATAAATATTACCCTGTTTTCATGGATAAAAGCTCTCAATACTGGCTGAACACTGTTCCTGCTGATTGCATTATGCCAGGAGTAAAACTATTTGGAAACTGCATCCCAGATGATTTCCCACAGCTCTCCCAAGATTTACAGATCCCATGACTGCTTAAGAACCCTATTGGGCAGGTTGTTAAGCACCTCCAGAGGTTTTGCAAGTTTAATTTCCGTGGCAAAACAAGGATGTTTGCTTATTATCTTCCAATTTAATTGCTGGCTCTTCCTAGCTCCGTGCTTGCAGTGCATCCTCTGCTCCTCCTGAGGAAGGGTCGGAGCACAGCTCCTCAACTTGTCTCCAGCCCAAGGTGCCAAGTGCTGCCTCTGATAAACTGCCAGTGCTGCAGAGTTCTGCACTGCCTGAGATTCTGAAAGGCTGATATTTGTTCCAAATGCAAATCTGTACAAAGCAGGCCTTACTCTCCTGAGCACAACTCTCCATATAACTCCTCCCAGGCACATGCTTGGGGAAAGGAGGGATGTTTTGTATGGAGCGTGCTAATTATGAAACAGATTTCATCAGCCATCTTTGCAAATTGGCCTTAAAATTACCAGAAGCCCAAAGTAACATTAAAACTGCCTCATAATAGCAATAATGGATGAGCTTCAGTGCAGCAGGCAAGTGGGTAACATGTGGAGTGTGTGGGACAAGGTGGAATCTGGTCCTAATAGAGGGGGTTTCCTCCACAGCACATCTCAAAAATAAAGATGATTGACAGGGGCTTATTGGCATTTTTGTGTAAGAGCCAGGAGGCAATTTAAAGTGCCTCTATTTCAATCACAGTCCCTTTAGGTCTTTGCTGAGAAGAGCCATCCTCCAGTTTATGCATAGTTCTGACATTCATGCAAAAAAAAAATTCTCTGTGTTTCCGTTTTGTTTAAAACATTAGTTCTTTCTAAATGGTCATGACCTGCCATGGAGGAGCTGCTTTGATGTTTTATTCTAGAGTCAAAGTCTTCCTTTAGGCTTGAAACAGGCATAGACTGGTGCTCAGCTGTGCATAGGCATGGAGGAATGTTGCTTTTATACTGATTACCTTCCCTAAAAATAAAACCCAGTTATTTATTTAGTACAAAATGCTGCCCTATTTTTATAGCCAAAGATAAATTGCATTTCCAGAGGTTCTTGCTGCTGCTTCTCTGAGTGCCTCCACACAGCAATACTCCAAGTGCTGCAGGTTAGGTTTGAAGGCAGGGTGAGGAATGCCTGGGAATGAGGGAGCACAGCCCACTCCAAAGCATCCAAGGGCAGCTGGGCTAAGGGCTGCAGGTGGAGATGCTCTGCTCCATGGTGTGCTGCGAGCTGGAGACCACAGCAGTCTCCTTTTACTTCATTATAGAGCTTTTTTTTTCAGACAGTATCTGCCTAGCTGTTGTGGAGGGTCTCTCTGGATCCCAGCCTTTCACTTTTCTGAACAGCAGGGACACCTGGGCTATTTCCAGGCTCTGTCAGTGGCTGGAACAGGGTTAGTTCATGAGTTTTTTTACCTTTGGTGCTGAAAGAGGCCACTATGAATTGTCCTGACCCAGAAAGGGCAGCAGAGTGCTTTAGAGAGTAGAGTTTCTATTAAAGCTTAGACATAAACATCAAACCTTACCTCTTTGGCACGTGGCCTTTTGCTGGGAGAAGGGTGATCTCTCCTTTGCATTCCCCATTTCCCTCTTTCCTACCAGCTCCTGCTGGTTTCATCACAGGAAGGAGATGTCAGCAGTAATCCCTGGCCTTTCTGAAGCTCTATTTAAAGAGCAGAGGTTTCCAAAGCTGCTTGGTCAGCCTCCCTGCCCATCCTCTGTGCTCTCTGCCTCTGAACCTGGGATCAGGGATGAGCCAGGACAATCCCACAGCCTTCCGCCTTGGCTGCTGCAGCTCTCCCACCTCCAGATTCTGTGGGATGTCCAAACCAGGCCATGTATGGTTTGAATTTAGGTCTATTTTAGTATTGAAATGCCCATTTAGAGCTGTAATTTACTGCTGTCTTCCTAGAACAGTAGATGTTTACTACCAACTGCTTCCTGTCCATCAGAACAAAATGCTTTCTAAGTAGGCATGGGGTGGAGTATTTTTTTTTGTGTTTTGGAGATGTTGGTTTAGGTTGTTTTTTTCTTTCCAATATCTTTTTCAAGGAGGTCATGTTCATTTCCTTGCTACATGTTGGGATTTTGCTTTGAGGGGGGCGTTTGTCTCTTGAATTGCAGGCCAAATATACCAAATTTTGGCACTTTATGGTGTTTCAACCATCAATAACTTCTTAAGTTAAGCACTCTGAAAGCTTGCTGGAAACTATATTCCTACTTGCAAAACTATGTCGGCATTATACAGCTACACATGCAAAATTATGTCTAATGTATGTGTGTATTTATGTGTATAAATATTTATATATGCATGCACACATATGATAAAAGTATCATTCAAATTTCTTCCTCTAATTGGCATCAATTCACTGTCACTCCCTGAAAGTGGTAAACTTTTAATAAATGTGTCATTTCCTTTGTCCTTTTGCTACAAAAATTGATAGAACACAGAACCAGGTAGGCTTTCTTCTGCAGATTTGTTAACATAAACTTTACAGAAAGAAAAAATACTTTAATTTTCAAACTCCATTTTGCATTTATGCACAACTCTCGAATTAGGTAGAGTTTCACTTTATCTCTTCAGATGCCCATTCCCAAAGAGCTCTTGCAGAACATTTCTCCACTGTCCATGTGTGAACTGGGGCCAGGAGGGAAGAACAAAAATAACTCACTCTTAATTTTTCTTTTCTTCTGTCTCATCTATCCAGGTTGCACCCATTTTCTGCTGCTTTGGGGAGTGGGAATGAATTGTGGGGCTCTCCTACTGTTCACAGCCTGACCTTCAGCACATTTCTGTGTCTCTAATGAAGACATTAGGGCTACTTTTCCTCTTGGGATTTCTTTCTTCAAGTCATGTTCTGAGTTTCTAGATGCAAAAGGAGGACAGGGCCTGACATCCACAGGCTGCTCTGGATCTGAACATTTCTTGCTCTTCTACTGCACAACAGGAGTTGAACAGGGTGCCTGCTTAATACGTGGCATCAAAGTGCATTAGCAGTGTGCATTTGCAGCTTTGTCAAAGCAGGGATGAAAGAACTGGCAGGTCATTCTGAAAGCACATGGTAAAACCCTAAGGAAAAGCATTTAATCTAATTTTACCCATCGCTCGGAATTGTCTGTGCTTGGAATGAAATGATGATTTTAAGTAGATAGGCATTAGTTCTCTTCTGGCATGGATTTTCTCAATGCTCTTTCTTTTGTTTCTGGTTTTTATGGTCATTCTTTCCACTGCAGACAGGGCAATTCCCCCTCTCTGGGAGGAATTGTTCAAGCACTGCAATGTGCTTCAGTCCTGTGCCCTGAGTGAGTCCTCCCTGCCAGTCAGCTCAGGTAAAAGATTTCTGTAGCTCTGGCTGGGGATGGGCCAGTCCTGAAATGTCACATTTAATTAATAAATTTCCTCAGGAAAGGATTATAAGAATGAGTTGAAGCCTGGCAAGGCAGGACTTCTAAAGAAAGACTGAAGCCCATCAGAGAGAAAGTGGACAAATAAAAGGGATCATGGTCTCCAAAGAACTGAACAAGAGTCACTCCTGGCAGGGCACACAGCTTGTCAGAGCCACAGGAAAAGGCACAACAAGATTCAGTGCTTACAGGCAGAAACACAGCTCACTTGGATTTAGAGACCTATTGAATTCTTCATTACTTCCAGCCTTTAAATCAAGACAGGATCAATTTATAAACTGGGTTATGTG
The DNA here is from genome assembly GCA_024500445.1 of Entomyzon cyanotis. NCBI lineage: Eukaryota > Metazoa > Chordata > Aves > Passeriformes > Meliphagidae > Entomyzon > Entomyzon cyanotis. The sequence continues at coordinate 1,472,729 of JAKEPQ010000746.1, forward strand.
GACTCGAGGCAGATGTCCTTAGCCAGCATCTTTCACAATCTATGCAAGAGACAATTACTTTCTTCTGCTTCCAAAAGTGTGTTATAAAATTAGGATCATTCCATAGGACAGGGGGTTGCTGGGCTTTTTTCTTTTTTAATTTTTCATCCCTTTCCATGGTTAGGACTCTGTTATCTGTGAGCTCTGGTCCCTTCATGGGGAAGTAATTTGTGTTTTCCACTGCTCCTGTGTAGTCTGACTGATTCTGCATGACCTGGCTGAGGGTGTCATGTCCTATTAGAGGAGTGGAGACCAAAATACAGTATCTTGGCTATGGAAAATTTTCCTAACGTGACTTTGTCACTTTTCACAAGTGGAATCACAAATTTTTGAGAAAAATATAAAGTGGCTAGAGATGGAGTGGAAGGGGAGGATGCAAGCCTGTGACCTTTCATACTGATGTGGATTGTTGATGGTTTAGGAAAGAAAATAACTTTTATGATGGAAAAACCCAATATGCCAGGTTACAGCAGTCCTTGATTGGAAGTCTGGTGGTGCTGAGCAACCTTAAACTTCATTCTCCCCACCAGCAAAGCAAAATACAGTCTGAGCAGCAACAGCAAAGTGTCTTGTGGGCAAAGCTGATAGTCCAAGTGCTGCTGAGAGGGGAGCAGAGTGGGCAGAGCTTCCTTCCCTCAGCACCTGCCAACAGAACTCCAGAGCAGGAGGGTTATCTGAGGCTCTCAGTTGCCTGAGCCAGCCATGGCCAGTGGCTCTGTCTGGGGTGGGTGCTTTGTTTTGTGCTGCCCTGGGCATAAGCTGAGCAGTACAAGACAGATGGGCAGCTTTTTACTTCAGCTTCCTTATCTATTTTTGTTTCTTTCCCCTTCTTTGCAGTATGTGGTCATTCCAACTCGCCGTGCAACTGCAGTGGCCTTGCAGAGTTTCACTTCACACCTCCTGGGAGATGCTGGCAGTCCTTATCTCATTGGATTTGTAAGTGCTCACAGCAGGCTCTGGCAGGGTTTGCTTTTGTTTCCAAACTGGTCATCTGAAATGCCAGGTTAGATCCTGCTGGGAAGGAAGGCCTGTGTTTGTCAGCAGAATGGGAAGTGCTGCAGAGCAGTGCTACTTTTTTTACCTGGTTGGGTTGTGAGCTGCAGTTTAAACTGGGGAAGGACCACTTGGGTGTGGGAAATGAGCTTCCACATCTTTTTAGGCCAAGGTGTTTATAAAGCTCACAGACAGCTCTGTAAAGGGAGATGTTCTTGCTGTGCTGTGGGCATGGGGCTGATGAAAGTTATGTTGGAAGAGAGTCATGTTTCTGTTCAGCTGTTAATTGACCTCAGAAACCAAATACCTGTTCAGGGGCAGCAACACACAGCTGTACCTGGTTTGTGTGATAATAAATCAGAACCACAGAATGTCTTGGGCTGGAAGGGATTCACAAGGATCATCCAGTCCAACTCCTGGCCCTACACAGACACCCCAACAATCCCACCCTGTACTTGAGAGCATTGCCCAAACACTCCTGGAGCTCTGGCAGCCTTGGGGCTGTGCCCATTCCCTGGGGAGCCTGGGCAGTGCCCAGCCAGGGGTTTTTATTAGTGTCCTTCCTGGGGTGTTCACTTTGGGTTCCTTTCTGTGACTGTTTCTGTGGTTGGCCTTGGTCTGACTGAGGATCTCCCTTCCTATGCCACCATTATCCTACTGCAGAACAGAACAAGAGAGCCAGCTCCAAAATCTAGCAGTCAGAGAACGTTCACAGTTGAAAATAAAAGGCCTGGGAAATTTAATAAGGAAAAGAAGTCTAGATATACTGGGGAAATGTCTTTTTCCTTCTCTGGAGTTTGATGCATGGAGTTTCAGAGATCACAGATCATCATTTATAAAGTAGAGTAGCTTCCACAGAAATCCCTGAGTGGCCTTCATGGTGTGTTGAAGGTGCTGCTGCCCAGTGATGTAACTGGGATGCTCATTGGTCCCATCAATTTGAGGAACAGGACTTTGATGTGCTCCTCCAGCTCAGACACAGCTGCTGGGTGCTGCTGGGCTTTTTTGTTTTTTACAGCCATCATTGCTCACCTGTTCATCCTGTAGACACTAGTGTGTGTAGCTACACATATTTATTTATTTATGTTTAATTTTGTGAGTATATCTGTTTAAATATGCATAAACGTAACTCTTGAATGGCAGTGCTATGGCTGCTCTGTAGCCCTCTGTAGCACACAGGAAAAGGCAGATAGAGACAAAACTGAGAAGACCAAAGAAATGAGAAATCTCTCAAGAGAATAAAAATGGACAATTTAGCTTTCTCTTTATTTACTTCAGTGTTCTGGGTACCCGGGGAGAAATGATCTTATTTTAGAAGTTATTTGAAGGTGGCAAGAACAAAGGAATTGCAGGAGAGGCTGCTTCATGCAGGGCAGGTGATGGGGGGAATGTTGGGGAGGAGGAGGAGGCAGGCAGGCCAGGGAGCTCTGAAGGGTGAGATGAGGGCAGGGTGGGGCAGGCCAGGCTGCCTCAGGTGACTCTGCTGCATGTTCATCCTTTTCCTTACATAAGAGGGATGTCCAGGAGGAATACCTAGGACCCTGAATGATTGCAATTATTCTTGAAAGTTGCCTGGGGCTCTTTAATGTCATAGATTGAAAAAAAAAAGGTCTTTAGTTGTAGAAGTAATGTGCCTTGCCCTCCTGGTATTCAGAGATCAAGCAAGTTGTGTGTTACTTAAGGATTCCTGGTTGAAATATTCATAGCCTGAATTTAATAGCTGCATTAGGCTTTCTTAAGACTGGGAAGATATTGGTTACTATATTCAATTATCCTTTTACAATGCTGTAATTGTTGAGCAGCTGTGGTTTGGGAGAAGGCAATGCAGGTCCAAGACTGTGCAGAAGAGTAGAGAGGAGGAGATTTTCTGTGACTTCCCCCCACCCCTTCCAAATCTTTCACTGCAGCTCTTTAACTCACCCAAAGCACCAAGTACACATTAGTGCTTAAAAGCTAAGTGTCAGGGAGACATGTGTGTGGCTATTTTTCATGTCTCTTTAAATATTGATTACTTTTATTATGGTAAAAAGGCTTAAGATTGACTTACAAAGGAGGTATGCAAATGCAGCTTTAGGGTGGCAGCTGTGATTTGCATAAGGCTTTACTACCTGCCAAGCTCTGAGATCAATTACTATAAATCAGCACTGCCTGTTCATTTACAAATATAAATAGACATTGCTGTGGTATTTCAGTAGATGAGGCAGTTTTTATTCCTAGAGAGCTGTAACTTTTTTCAGGACCCAAACCAACCTGCAGAGTTTAAATAACTCCGTTTTAACAACTCCAGTGTCACTCCATGCTTTATTCTTGAGGCAGTCAGTGAGAAATCTCACCTGTTCAGTGTATTACACCCAAATATCTCTAGTACTTTTCTGTCTTTGACTGCTCCTACTATGCAGACATGACTGCTGGAGCACAGAAGAGTTAAGAGAAATGCCCCAAATCCCACCACTCATGTAGAGTCTCAGATAAAGGTCTTCAACTGCTGCCCTAGACAGCATTTCAGACTCAGAACAGCTAGTGGAGGGAGATGGCAGCAGCATGTGGAAAGCAGTTCTCTCTTCTCAGGCTGCATCACAGCTCCAGCTTGTTGTATCACTAATTCTGGTTAGATCTTGGTTGCCCTTTAAAATAAAGCAATGCAAGATGTGCCAGGGAGTCCATGCTGCTGTGTCCACCTGTGCACATGCATGAACCTTGGCTTCCCTACTCAGGGTTTACATCATCCTTCTTCTTGTGTCTCCTTCCACTTCCTGACTACTCTTCTGCTTCTGGAAATCTGAGTACAGGCAGAGGGGTTTTTTATTTCAAGGCTGTGGCTTGGGACTCTTTCTTTCCTTCCTCCAAGTTTGTAATTTGCTTCCTACCTGAGTGCATTCCTTTTCCACCCTTGCCTTGCCTGTGGCTGTGATGCCAACAGGAGCTGCTGCAGGCATTGCCCTTGCTACATGTGCCAGGGCAGGTGCTGCTGTGGGCACACACTGTCCTCACTACCCTGGTGCTGTTTGCTCTCCTGTTTCCTTAAATTCTCACTCATTTTCTCTGTGCAGCTGTTCATGAGGTCTGGGCATGGAAACCAGTCTGGATCTGCTTGTCACCTGGCAACATCAGCCTGTGAGGAGGATGTTTAAAGTGCCAGAGATCAGCTTTGCTCCACCAGCACCTTTTGATGGGCTGAAAGCTACTCCCTGGACCCCTCTGACTGTGGTTCCCACCTTTCCTGCCCTCCTTGGCTCCTGCTCTTTCAGTTTTACTGGGGGAACACCACCTGCAGCCACTCCAGCCCAGTGGGGCTGTGGGAGCCTTGGCACCCTTCACTTTTCTCCCTTCCCCAGCTTTCCTGTGAGCAGGTTGATGAACTAGTTCTAATAAGCTATTTAAGCAGCAAGAATACTGATGACCTTCCTTTAGCAAGTAGTTAGCAGAGAAGTGTTAATTATCCCTGGTGCAGACTATCAGGGCAGGCAGATCAACATTTCATTAGGGGCAAGGCAAGAAAAACTGTAGTAAATGCAGCAATTAAGATACTTTTTAATGAAAGTTACAACTGGAGGTGCAGATTCCACAGCGTCTTGGCCCAGTTTGAAACAACCTTTTTATTGATTCAGTTTGAAGATGTTTACCTAACCAAGTATATATGTATAGAAGGTAGTTCTATGTATAAAGACTAGCCTGCCTGAGAAAGCAGAATTCGTGTCTTACAGTTTAAAATTCATATTTTATAGTTTAAAATGCTATGGCTGCTTCAGAATAGGACATGCTTACTCTGAAGGAACGTTTTTTCCAGTTTAGTTTGCTAGATTAAAACAGGCCACAACCCACTGGGACTCAAATCCACTGCTGATGGAGCTGGTAGATGAACTGTGATGTGCATTTATGGTTTTTGTTGTTCCTTCTTTACCAAGTCCCAGCTGCTTACAGGATTGGTGTAACCCCGATGGCATCACTGGTCCTGTAGAGATCTCCCCCCACATTCATGCTTGTGTGTGACCCACAGTGTGGTGGGTAAAATGGGACTTGGCCTTGCAAATCTGAACATCTGCTGTGCTTGTCAGGGAAATAGTGTGATGATGAGAACCTCCTGCCCCTCATCCTTATTACCTGTTTCTTCAAGCAGTAACTTTGAGGATTTCTCTGGTCCTGACTGAGCTGAGTAATTAAAAGCCTTTTTCATAGTGCACTGAAAGGCCAAATCTTTGACATAGCTGTCAGCTGCAGAATAGGAGGAGAATTAACCACCTGGAGACCAGTCCTCCTGGGATTTACCTCCTCCTTGCAACAAGCTAACAAGCTTCCCACTTCTGATGACTCAGCAACAGACAGGATTTAAATCTGCCCTAAAATACCAAGTGGCTTCCCATCTATAAAATGTTCCGTGCCAAGGGTTCACAGCCTGCTTTGGTGTTTTTCCAGAGCTCTGTGCATCTGTTATGTCCATGACTTTGTTAGATGTGCAGGTTCTTAGTATTTTTGATAAATGTTTAATGTATGGGAAAGTATCTCATTAGAGAAAGCCCAGAAATACAGGGCAGGTTGCTGTTGCACTCAAGTATTTCAAGCTCTGTCCCATCTGCTCTGTCACTCCTCTGTGCACAGAAAACCTCCTTAAATCAGTGGTTTCTTCCTCTGAGCTGCCAAGGATCTTGCAGGCTCCCAGGATGGGCAATTTTCATGGTGCTGAGCACCTTTCAGAATGAGGTGTCCAGCTTGTTCAACACAAGGAATCACTTCATTTTCTTGGGATATACAGGCAGGGAAGGAGCCCATCCTGCCAGGAGACATGGGGACAGGCATGCTGCTAAAGCTCCTGTGCAGCATGTCCTTTCCAATTGGGAATGGGCACCACCATCCCTATGTGTTCACTTACCTGTGCCCTGTCAGGGGAGTTCTTCCACATTCCCCATAGAGTGAGGCATCTCCCTCTGGGGCCAGAGAAAGTCCAGTTGACTTAGAAAATCCCTGGGCAAGAGCAGACCAGAGAGAAAGGCAGTTAATGACTTGAATAAAAGAGACTTTCAACACTCTCCAGGGCAAATGAGGCACATGTTGCTCTGACCATCAGACATTCCAAGTCCATGTCCTGGCATTGCAAGCAGAACCCCTATGGAGCATCTTAATTTACTGCAGCCTTTTTCTATGCAGCACCATATATTAAATGCAGCCTGGTCATCTTGGGGTGGGGGAAACATCATTAAAAAAACAGCTTTGCTTCCTCTTATTATAAAGTGTTCCTCATGCCATTTAGCACAGTGTAAATGCTTCTGCTCCCCCAGAGGCACAGCAAATTGTTTGCTTTATAAAATCCCTTGTTTTTGCTTTCTCATCTTCATTTGCATTCTTACTCAATTTTTTTAGAAAATCAAAGAAACCTTTCACATTCACTCTGGCTTCAGAGTGGGTGGACCCCAAACCACTGTGGGTTACAGGGAATACTGTGTTAAGGAACTGTACTGAAGTGATCAGCCAGGGAGAACCTGCTTTGTATCAAACTGGTAATCGTGAAAATCAGGTTTTTGTGCCAGAAATATCCTTTCATGTAGCACGATCTGTGCTCAAGTGGCAACATCAGAAATTTAGAAAAACCAGTTGCAGAGGAATTGAGATATTGTCTCGGCAATAAGAGAGAGGAAATGAAACAGTGATTTCAGAGATGTTATTACCAATACTGTGTAATTAATAAATCAGTTAATTTACCCACCCAGCCTGTCAGAACAGATACAGAACATGGAACCTAAACGCCTTCTTTGGGCTTCAGCCCACCTCAGCTTCTACTGCATCCATGGCCTGTCCCCTGTTCCAAAGCACACACCACATGCTTCTCAAGAAAGTAATGAAGTTTCCCTTTGTTCCTTCATTGTCCCCTGCACTCAGATGGAGACACAGCTGGGAATTTGGGCTTGGGATTGTGCCCATTGCAGCTGCACTGCTGGTTCTCCAGAAAGCAGCAGCTGTCTCCAGCTGGACTCCATCCAAGTGGCTGCCACCAGCTAAGCACATGCCATCCATGTTCTGCTGTAAAAATGCCACGAGCTGAGGTTTGTTTAGCAAAGTCATTCCTCTTGGTCTGAGCTCTGTGCTACACAGCAATGGAGGAGATACGAACTTTCATAGCTAGGCTGGTATCAAAGACTTGTGATTAGACTGCAGAGCAGCAGCGGGACTCCCTCCTTGATTTTCCACCCCCACATTCTGCGTAAATGTTTTGAAGCTTTTTGCCACCTCCCAGCTGGAGGAACAAAGGAAGGAATCCCACACATGACTCCGTGCTGCAGAACTGGCACCATCCCCAGTTTGTTACTCATGTTAGAGAGAAGACACCAAAAATGATGCTTGATTGGCTCTTGCCAAATCACAGTTGGCCAGCTCAGGAGGCTGTCATTGCAAGGAGTCTGGAAAGCCCAAAACTGGCAATGCAGAGCAGACCATTTGGCAAACGGTGTGTCATTCTGTCACCTGGAGCCCAGGTCTGTAATTATGTCCTGTGTCCTCTTGAGAGGAGATGCCAAAGTTCCAGCCTTAGCAGGTGGTTTGTAACTGAGTGGAACAAAACAAGAGAACGGTGACTGTTAACAGCAAAAACATATATGTGGGCCCTGATAAAATTCTAGAGTTAAGAGATGCAGACACTGGGGAGGGAATTATTTGGGACCTAGATGAGGAAGCCCAGCTGACTTGGTGGAAAGAATTGTATCTTGGAAGGGAGGAAAGACATTTTTTTCTAAACTGTGCACTTAGAGAATGTGTTGGGTTAAAAATGAAAAATACAGCAGTTTTAATAATAACATGATTTGTTGGTATAAAAGGTCAACACAATGCGTTAGAAGGGAAGGTGTGAGACAAGCTGCATTGGGAGATTTATTTATTGGAGGCCTTATGCTTTCAAAGCTGGTTTTTAGGCTAGAATGTTGTGTCATCCATGGAGAAAGCAATCAGGAGCACATGCCTGGCTTTTCATCCTCTGCTGCTGATTTATCATGTCAATTTGTCAAGTGATTTATTGTCTGGTCCTTTTGGAGAATAATTGTATCCATTCACAAAAATGAAAAGTGGTTTAGAATGTCTAGATATCTTTTTTAGAATAGCCTCAATTCTGGCTATTGCAGCCTCACAGAGAGGTTGACTCAATGCCAAATTCTGGTTCATAATAAAGAGTTAGGGAAATGTTAGGAATTAAGGTGTCTGGGTACAAAGGGAATTAATGACCAGCTGATGTCCCTGTCTCCTGGGTGCAGAGCACATTCTGCTGCTTTCCTATAGGTGCATTCTTTTCACATTCAAGCCTTGTTGCTATTTTTTAATAAGTCTCAGACTAATGGTCACTGTTATTTGTCTTCAGTCTCACATGAGAATTGTTTATAACACACTTGTTTTTCTTTGTATGTTTTACACTGTGCATAAAGTTCTTTTTGAGAGGACTGGAACTCTTCTGTATCCCAAGCACTAAAATTTTCTCCTCATCCTTTCTAGGGCAGGTAATGAAACAGAAAAGTCAGGCTAAAACCCTTCAATCTTTCTGTAGTTACACTCTTCCAGTGTTTATTCATTCCCCCTTACTTGATAGGGCTCCATCCTGTAGGACAGGGCAGTGGTGTCACCTCCAGCAGCTGGCTGGCAGCTCCTCCCTTCTGTCCCTCCATGGGAGCCAGGCTGAGCTGTGAGAGGAGTGTAAACACACTGAGACCCCCAGTGCTCCAGAGTCTCCCTGCTAAAACACACCCAGTGACCTCCTTTTGAGTGCCCATGAGCATCATCCTTCTGGGACCTTCTGTTGTGCTTGACTCTGCTGAGGCATCTCCTCACACACATTTACCTTCCAGGCCTCTGCAGAGTGTGAATTGGTGATTTCTCCTGCATGTGACAGTTCCTCTCTTCATTGTCAAGATTTAAGCCTTGAGTGTCAGAACTTGCTTTTAATGTTGACTTGTGTTTGACTCCAACTTTTCCATTACAGTAATGTGGCAGCTTAGAAGTTGCTGCACAAGCTTTGACTATTTCTAGAGCTGATTTGCGTGTGTGCACAGCAGTAGGATTTTATGTTGCAAATTCCCTGCAGTCTTTTGGTATAAACTAGTCTTTCTCCCTCAACAAAATGTCATGGATGAAAACATGACCATCAGATTTAAATACCCAATGCCTTGAGACCCATCCCAACTGCTGCTACCTCTTTGTTGGATTTATGGAGAGTAAAGTTGTTTGCTGGACAGTAAATACTAAAATATGGTAGTTGTAGCTACAGACGTGCATTAAATTTTACTGAGTTCTAGCAGAAGCTTTTCATAATGAACTAGATAATGCTGTTGCATGTCTCTGCTCCTTCATGTAGGTGCAAATTTGTGTTCACTTTCATGTAATGATGCTTTTTGGCTGTTGGAAGGTGCAATGTTAGCCCATAAATTTGGTGGTGTGCAGTGTGAGCACAGCCCTGTGTCTGAGCCTGGGACGGAGCCACAACTTGCACACAATTACTCTTCAGGCTTGGGAGATTGGAAGAGGGATTGAGTCCCACACCTCAGACATGGACATAAACCCCCCATGCTTGAGTTCTGTTTCCCCAAATCAGATGGGATCTCTGGTTTTTTTGTTCTGTGGAAAACATTTCCCCCCTTCCCACTCAGTACACAGAAATGGAATTTAATAAGAACTCCCTTTGCCAAAAGGCAGGTCAGATGTGGGAGTAGGCAGGACTTGATAGGAATTGCAGAAGATTGATCACTGCCTCACCCACCGAGCAGCACTGGTGTGGCCCTGCCAGCTCCCCAGGGAGCCTGAGCAGCACAGCAAGGTCACACACCCACAGATGCTGTCACTGCTGCAGCCTGGGAGAACATGGAAAGGGCTGTGGGAAGAATATTAGATCAGGCCAGAAGAGCGACAGGGAGAGGAGAACCCCTGCCAAGCTGCTCACAGCATAAATTGCCCAAGCTCCAGCGGGGAAGGCTGAAGGGTGTGAGGGACATGCAGCTTCTACTGAACACACTTCCATTTTAAACCTCACATATGTTTGGTGGGTGGTTGTTTAGAGAATCATGTTCCCATCACTGTTACCGTGTCTCTTTTTCATCTGAGTGACTCACTTTTTTGTCCCTCTCTCCTAGATCTCAGACCTGATACGACAAAGCACAAAGGAGTCCCCAGTCTGGGAGTTCCTCAGCCTGGGTTATGCTCTCATGCTCTGCCCATTTGTCATTGTCCTGGGAGGGATGTTCTTCCTGGCCACAGCCCTCTTCTTCCTCAGTGACCGAGCCAAAGCTGAACAACAGTGAGTAGCCTGGCCATTGCGAACGGGGAGGCACCACAGCCTGTTTGCTCTCTTGAACCTTGTGCTTGTACTCTTTCCCTGGCCTTGGCCCTTCCAGGTAAAGGATGTTGGGTTGTGCATTAAGAACCTGGGCTCAGCAGAGTGCATGAGGCTGCACGAAGCACAGGGGCTTGGGTCGTGCTGGCTGGGCATCCTTTACACGCTTCTGCTCTGGTGGATCTCAGTTGTTGGCCATGTGGCTCAGAGGGGAGCACAGGCCCCTTTCACCTTTGCCTGAGCATGTCACAGCCCAGGTTGTCCATGGTGAGGAGCTGCTGTGTGCTGGAGTTGGTGGAGTGCGAGGTGAGCAGCAGGAGGTGCTTTCAGAGCTTGGTGGTTGAGGCTGCACCCACTCACCTCCACCCCACAGCCCTGCTCACCACCTCTGGCAGTCAGGAACGTGAGGCAAGGAGGAAGGAATCTGTGTGTGGGGACATCTGCTCAAGGATTGCTGTGATAAAGAGTCTTTCCCCATCCCTTCTTGCAGCTTTGTGAAAAAAAAGCTACTGTTTTTCAGTAAAGAAACCGATTCGGATCATCTCACGGTTGGCAACCACAGTAATTCTGAAGACGCTTCCACATGACATACAAACTTCTGGGGTTAGTCTCTTTCTCATAATTGTTGAAAAATAAGAGTTACTATGTGTAATGTCATGCTGAATATGTGGGTAGGTGACTGTAAGTTGCCTTTGCCTTTCCCCCACTGGAGAATGGGAGCCTTGGTTTACCTTAAGGAGAAGGACTGTGGAATATCACTCGAGGCATAGTGTAGCTAGAAGGAGAATTAGGTGTTTGGAGGTTGACATAAATGTGTGAACAGTCTGGGTGATACTTTCTGGCTCACACTTTTGTATCAGATGGATGCAAGAGATTTGGAAGCAGTGTTACAGATGGTGCTGTGGCCCTGTAAGAGCAGTTCCACCTTCCTTTTACTAACACATATAAATACTAAAGAAAGGAGAATTTCTCCTATAATGAGATGTTTAAACATTGTGGAAAAACAAGACCTCATATCAAAAGGATGGAAAGTCCTACAGAGTTGAACTCCAGTGTGGTGTTGGGGATGTGACATGTGTGCCTGGTTTGTTATCTGCATAGAAGGGCCTCAAATGGCAGGAAGGGAAGTTGGAGATTAGATGTTAGGAAGGACTTCCTAAGTGAAAAAAGAGGTAAATGCTACAGCAGATTATTTGGGGAAGACATGAAAGCTGTCCCTTGTTTCTGATGGCCTCCCTGGCATGACTAGAGGCAGGAAGGTGGGATGTGCTCTCCAGCTGCATCCCAGCTCTGTTCCTGTGCTTGTGCACATAAGCTGTACATGCCAGTCCTGGCAGTGACTACCTGGGGACGTGGCAAGATGAACATAAGTTTCTGGGTGCTCAGGGTGGCTTTTTGCTGCAGGAAGCCAAAAGTCCTATTTGGTGTCAGTGCAGCAGATGAAACCCCTCTGGAGTGTTCACCTTTGCTCAGGGCCCTCACCTGATCCTAGGAGAGGTTCAGGGTTTGTCTTCCCTATATTCAGACAGGAGAGTTCCACTTCTAACTGTGGTAGAGATCTGTGTCCCTTTGTATCACATGTGCTGCCAGTGTGGTGTGACAGCACCTCAGGTGGTGAAGGAGTGGCTCAGGATTCACGTACTCATGAATTCCAGGTCACTCCCATTTTTTCACCATGTCAAGCCCACCTGGACCCTTATGCTGGGCAGGCCACTGTGGTATCCAGCTGTTCTCAGCTCCAGGGGAGATCTCAAGGAAGAGGGTTTTGCTCTGTTCAGGAGGCACTGCAGGTCACAGGCTGGTCATAGCTGGGTGACTCTGCTTGGCTGCCAGCACTGGTGTGTCTTCACAGTTGTTTTGCCAAAACTCCAGCTTTGCAGCAGTGTTCATGTGGGAGGGAGATCACATCCACACCTCTGCTTGCTCCTGCACAAAAGGGATTATTCCTCTGTTGCTGTCTACCTTGAGCAGTTTTGGTTGTACTCCATCCATGTCCAGAGCAGCCAGCCTCCCAGACAGCCACTGCTCCACTCTTGGAAGAAAAACACTCAGGTGTCAAACCTGGTTTTGTTTCTCTTTCTCTTTTAGCATCTTTCTCTTTCCTGACTCACATTTTTTAATGAACTTTGTATTAGTCAGTCACGGATCTTTTGTGTTGCAAACTGGGGAGAACAATTAACATAAATAATGGTTAAGAAAATAATTTCTCTCAGATGACTCCTAGGGAAGCTACTCTTTCTGGGATGTGCCCACTCCTATGTTAAAAATACCCTGGCATCCTGCAGTGAGATTCCTGGAGTGCAGCTTCATTCTCATTACTGAGAAGTGAGAGTGAAGTAAGAGAGAAGGAAGGCTGGAGACTATGGATACCCACAGTGGGGTCTGTGCTGTTGACTGGGCACAGACCCCACAGAATCCTGCTCCTCAGAATCTGTGGGGCAGGATTTATTTGTTATTAGCTCCATGCTTGCCTGTTAGAGGAAGGGTAACAGAGCATTTTGCTATTAGCAGCTAAAAACTCCATGCTGGACCCCAGATCTGCCATCCAGCCCCCACCTCCTGTCAGGCCATCTGCACTTGGCATCACACACCTTTGGCAGAGGCTGTTATCTGCCCAGCCAGTTCTCCCCTCCATCCTACCTATTACTTGCTGGGTACAGAGGAATTTCTATTTCAGGATGCCTTGTTTTCCTTCTGCAGTCAGTCCTGCTGCTCAGACAACGGGAGTTGGAAACAGGCTTTGCCAAAAGAAATCAATTAACCTGCAGGAATCATGAGCACAGGAGTCACACGCCAGAGATTAAAATCATCCATCACCCCCAGGGTCAGGGCACAGGGCAGGTGTCACCCACCCCTCTCATGGACTAATACAGGAGCAGAGAAGTGGAACACTGCTCTCACAGCCTATGGAAACTGAGCTGTCCCTGCTTTAATTCCCACACTTCTGTGAAATGTAGTTCAGGGATTTATTGCTGGGATTTCTGTGTTTGTTTGTTCCTTTGTGTAACCGTCTCTGGGCATTTGCTTAGAGATAATTTCTTCTTTCAGGCAGGGCAGATACCTCTCTTTCCTGTAAAGCTTCCTCCAGTTTCCACCACACTTCCTTTCAAAAACAGAATTTCCAGGCTTTCACACTACTTTTGTCATTGCCACAATTCCTGGCATATTTTGTACTTTTTTAGCACAGGAATTCCAGTCAACAAGGCTGCCCCTCTCACAAAACACTCATGAAAAAAAAATTCTTTCTGTAGCAATTCTTTTTTTTCTTAAACACAATTCTTTTATAACCATTTTCATGCTGCTTCAGAAGTCTTGACAGCTTGAAGAGGCTTTTAGTAAATTTAGTACTAGCAGAGAACACGATAGAGTACATCACTCTGTGCTATAATCCAATCATTTCGGGGGCAATTTTTATAACACAAATTTAATCCCACCCTTCCAAAGTGATAAGAGAGAGAAAACAGTTAAGAATGGGTTCTGTAAGAGGTCTTAGCCACTAGCAGTGATAAATACTTCAATTCTTTTTTAAGCCACTCAGCTACAATTCCTTCTGTGATTTCACATGACTCTGTTGTTGTTCCTTTCCTGATCTGCACCTCTGCAGAGGAGGGTTAAACCAGTTGTATTTTATTTCCAAACATCAGCACTCTTAACTGTACTTATCTTACCTGCTTGAGGAATATTGGTGAGACCCAAGCTAGATTTTAGACCCTCTGGAAAACATGTCCTGCCATGGCAGAGCCCTCAGAAATGGATCAGAAATCTGATAATTACACTTTTATCCTCAAGCTCCATCACAGGTACCTGTGCAGCCCTGGCAGAGAGCCATTTCTGAGGTTGGGAGCACTCCAGGTGCTTCACTCGATGGAAGTAAAAGCTCAGCACTGCTGAGAATTTTGTCTGTGGTTTGTGTTCCTCTCCTTCCCCACTCACAGTGCAGAGAATTGGGACAAACAAAGCTTCACCCTGGAGAGCTGCAGAAGAAAAGCCTACATTTGGTACTTGCTAGAAGCTCCATCAATAATTAGGAAAAATGTGCTCTTTTTATTATGAAAAGGGCTTTAAAAAAAGTCCTTTTCCCAAGCTGTGACAACTTTAAGGTGACAGGGACATAAATCACTATAATTAGTGTGTATCAGGATCCTTTCCTGGGCAGTGAATGCAGTTCTGTCCCCAGCCAGGGCCACTCCCAGCTGCTGCTGAGGGAAAATCAAATTCACCAGGATTCCTCCTGGAAAACCACCCTGTGCAGGTGTGAGATACTCCACTCCTCAAAGAATTTCATTGTTTTAATTTTTTTAAAATGTAATCCCTGGTTTTACACCTGTAAACATGAGATTTTCTGTTTTTTTCCAGAGGTATGAAAAGATGATTAGGATGGGTGTCCAAGTTTTATAATGGCTCAGTCTATTGCATATCTGCATGACAGAGGTTGATATTTTGCCAAGGATACAGCAATGCAGATCAGGCAGCAGGATGCAACTGCAGTGTGGATCCCTAGTGCAGCCTGAGCAGGAATAAATATCTGCACCAATGCAGCTGGTCAGAACAAAAGAATTTAAGTCTTTAACCAGTGACCACTCAGCACTTGAGAGCCCTGCAAGCCTGAAATGTTCACCCCTTTGTTTGACAAGAATCAGGTTATTTAAACAACTCGAGCAGGCATTTCTTTGCTCCTAAAATTAAAATTAAACATTTAATAAGAAAAAAATTGTTAATACCTTTAATCAGGTGTGGAAGCTCTTGCTGAGCATAAGTGCTGGTGAACATTTAATTTTAAAAGTGGTGGATACAAACACTAGAAAGAAAATACTCTTTACAGAGGAGATAGCAAAATCCACAAACAGCACCAAAACCAGAGGTGTCTAGTCCAGACATCTCCTGTGCTGTCTTAAACATGGTACATCTGCAAATTGCATTACAGGAAAAATGAGAATAATCCATTTTCAGGCTCTTTTTCTGCCTCACATCAGGCTTATTTTTAGCCTTTTGCAGAACTGGATATAAAATGATCTCCCAGTTCTCCTATTGCAGCAATTTGAAAGTGTCTGACCTTATTTTTGCTTTGCAGATTCTATTATGTGGGGCAGGGGAAGGACTTGCAGAGTTGTCAACCCTCCCTTTCTGTGATTTTTCTGAGGCAGCAGCTGGGGACAGAAAGGACCCACCAGGTGACCTGATGTTGTTGCCAGCAAAGCCCAGAGTTCCCTCCATTAACAGTTTCCCAGGTATTAAAGTGGCCACTGACTGACACTGAGTGTGCTCCATTCTGGCAGTTTGCATTGCCAAAAAGAACATTTCTTCTCTGAAGTAGCTGGGGTTTTAAGAGGCTGGACACTTATTTTAGAGAGATGTCTCATTGCTGCATTGAGGGAGAGTTTGGATTTGAGGATTTTAGGAGCTGCAAGTGGATTTTAACAACTCCCAGAAAGGGATATTTGAGAACAGTTTGCTCTTTGCTGATGTTCAGCTGCTTAGGGGGAGGAATATCATTGCTTTGTTTGTTTTGACTTTACCAAAGAACAATAATTAAACATTTCCTATAGTGGTAGAAACTCATTATGCTGTTTTAGCCCAGATAAGATGTCCTTGGCCTTTGAAGCCATGTGAATTTACAGCAAAAAGCCTGGATTGGGATGCAGAGGATCTGTGGTGATGGAAGGACAGAGGCAAGGAATGTATTTTGAGTATCTGAGAGTGGCATGATAAAAACTCACAGACTGCAGATGGAACAAGATTAGACTGTTAGATGGTTTATATGGAATCCGTGTTGAGAATATGAACGGGAGAGGTGATGAAAATGTAAGTAGCTCTATTACTGGTTGAAAAAGCTGCTTGTAGAGCTGTTGGCTTTCTCCCCTGTTTACTGGCCGTGTTTGTAACTCCATAAACACAGTTCGCAAAACCAAGAATGGAACAGCTTGGGACTTAAATTTTAAATGCTGGTTTACTGCTGCAGTTGAGAGCTGCTGGTGTCATGCAGATGGGAAATAGTCACATATAGGACAATTGCTGATTCGTTGTGTCACTTCAGTCAGCCTGTGGATTTCCTGCAGGTCGGGCAGGGAGGTGGCAGAGGTCAGTGTGGATGTTCACAGGCACTTTGAGCTCAGCTGTGGTCCTTACATGGTGTTTGAAACGTGCTGTTGGAGTTAAGTGTTGCCAGCAGGAGCTTTGCTTTAGCCCAGGCAGAAGGATAGGGGCAGCTGGTGCTGCACAGCTCTGGCAACCAGGATGCAGGAGGGGCTGCAGGCAGAGCTCTGGCTTTTCCAAAACCACCCCTTCTCCACCAGACTGACCTTCCCAGGTTCATCCCCTGCACCCCAGAGAAAGGAGAGCAATATTCCTACACTATTCCTAGCTACTTAGTTCTCTCCCACAGCCAGAATGGAACTTCTCCATGTGCCTTGTGTTATAGGAAGGCCAAAGCTCACTTCTCCAAGAGCTCCAGCTCAAGAACTACTTGAGAGTCCTCCTGCTGTCTTGGCTACTGGCTCTCTGCCATGAGCTCCAAGATGTCAGATGCTGTCCCTAAAATGCTCATCAGCTGTAAAACAGGACTGAAGACACTTTCCCACAACGTACAAGGGACACTGAAATCATATGCTACCAATGGACTCAGCATGTAAATTGGCATTGGCATTGCAAAGAAGAGTTCTTGGCATGGAGGGACTTTGCCATGCAGGAGGAGATTTTAAATTCTCCCTGAGACAGATTCTTTGCTAAGGCTGCCCTGGCACAGAGACAAAATCTGATCAGATCCCACGCAGGTGACTGGAGCACTGAGCAGAAGGCAGCAGCCTTCCAAGTGAGAAGCAATCTCTGACACAAGGAAATGGAAGAAATCATGAAAAATTCAGCCTTGCTGTTTCCTGAAGCCTGTCACGATGTCAGAGCATTTTGCAAAGGTACTGGCTTTTACCAGCAGCAGTGACCTCTCCTTGTGCAGCAACCAGCAAGGCAAATACTGTGACTGTGGGTGTGTTAGTGCAATTTACTTGTGGTTGGGTCCTTGGCCTGGGCGAGGCTTTAACCCCAGCAAGTCCCTCACAGCCACTCCCTCCCTGCCCCACCAGCAGGCTGGAGGGAATAGGAAAGGTAAGAGCTGGAGAGCTTGTGGGATGAGATACAGACAGTTTAATAGGGAAAGCAAAAGCTGCACCACAAGCAAAGCAAAACAAACCAAGGAATTAATTCCCAGCTTCCCATGGCAGGTGGGTGCTCAGCCCAGGCTACTGGAAGGTGTCCCTGCCCATGGCAAGGGGTTGGAATGAGATGGTCTTCAAGGTCCCTTCCAACCCAACCCAACCCCTTCCACAGTTCTCTGATTCCTCTCACGTGGAGCTCACAGGTTGGTGAAAAGAGCTATATCATGAGGCAGTTATTTTGGAGGATAAGAAGTGTTTTTAATCAAGTGCCATCAGGAGGTTCTACAGGATTTTCTATTTTAAGATTTAATTAGTTCATATCTTGTTCATATTAGTTCATGTCATGTTTCCTCCCCTTTGCCATCCAATCATTCAATCAAAAAGTGAGGCACTCCACTTCCTCTTTTGTTATTTCAGTGGACATAAGTGTATGATGTTACACACATCTTCCATGGCACTAAAGATCCCTCCACCTCAGTTCTGAGCCCATCAATATCTGGCAGAATTATACTTCCAGAGACAGACTCAGGCACAAAATTTCGAGACCCCTATCTTCACAGACTTCAGGAGTTCCCCCACAGAGTGGTGAGCTCTGGAGCTCATTTCCATCCAGGTCCTTGGGACTCTGATTGATGCTGTTAGCTGCTCCTCTTCACATCTGTTCTGCTGCAGCTGCCTGGGAAAATAGCAGGAAAGGTTATTGATTTTTCCTTTCTGCCAGTTTTCTCCTCAGTCGAGATCTGTGAAAGAGGAAAAAGTGAAGCTGACCCATGTTTCTGCCTTTGGAGACAAATCAGCACCTGGATTAAATGAACAGATGGAAAATACTCACAGTCTGTGCAGCTTTAAGGGGCTGAACCAAATAGAGAGGCAAATATATTTGCTGTACATGATTATCATATTTTGTTTGCTAAACCCACTGACATGCAGGAAGAAGAGGGGATTTGAGCCAATTCATTTCTTCAGTGCAGCTGGAGGAGCTCCTGTCCCCACTGGAGAGCTGTCACTCCACACAGACTGAGCACTGGCACAGGATGCAGAGGGAAGGGCAGCTCTGCCCGTGGCTGCAGGAGTGCTGTGCACAAGCAGCTCCTGTGGGAGCCTTGGGATGGAGCTGCAGGGGCACAAAGCCCCAGGCCCTTCCCAGCCAGGGAATGAGAGCACAGGCAGGCAGCAGCCACGGTGAGCACTGTTCCTGCTCCAACACAAACTCCTCCTGTGCTGGATTATTGGTTGGATTTTGTTAGAGTTCTCTTAGCATCCTTCTCCTTCAGCAGACTGACCTCAGCTCCATCAGAAGCCTGTTCCTGGAGGCTGGATAACCTGTCAGATGCATCAGGAAGTTCAGTGCTTGGACTATTTTTATCTGTGCCATCCTGCCCCTGTGCCACTCACTGGGAGCTCTCTAGGCTAATGTGTCACTGTTGCTCTTCTTCCCTTTCTGTCACTGTTTCCAGCTACATCCTGCTTGGAGTCTGAGGTTCTGCAGGAATTCATGTTGTCAATCACAAGTCTTGTCCCAGAATTACTGACTTCAGCATCCAAACAGCTTGAGGTCAGTCAGAGCAGGAGCTGCTCTCTGGGAGCAATCCTCGATTCTGCTGTTCCTACTGAAGGTTGTAGTGAGGGTTAATGTTCTGCAGCCTTGTTTTGGGAGGAGTTGGAGGCTGTGGCAGCTTGTTCAGCATCTCAGGAGAACTGCTGTGGAGCAGGGAACCAAAGCCATCTCCTTCCAGCTGCAGGTGAAAATGGGAATTATGCTTAGCTTCTGCAGGGCAGCAATGGCTAACATAGTTACCTCTGCATTGTTGGTCAAAATCTGTATAATGAAGGGCATAAAAGGTACAAGCTTGAACTGGAGTCTCCAGTCTGCTGGGTTTGTGCCTCCTAAAATGTCTGGTGAAAAGGTGGTGCAGGACTGGGACCAGGGTTTCACTCAGGGTGTGGCAGAGACCAGCTGGGAGATCTCTGATTTGTTCTGTCTTCTGCAATTAGGAAAATAGTGAGAGAAAGCAGAACAGCTGTGGCTTTGATTTGTTACAGAGGCAAAAATCTCTGCATGAACTCAGCCCCCACAGCATGGCCCTGTTGGCACTGGGCAGTACTGGATGAAACTCGATGCATTTAGTGGAGTTTGACTGATTGAAAGACATCAGGAGAAATGTGACAAAATCCCAGTGAGATGCAGCTCTAAATCCCTCCGTGGTGAAGTACCAGTGAGACAAAGCAGGAGGGTCTGTGGAGAGGTGTGATAACGTCTCAGGGGTGGCTGCTCGTGTTTTTAAGGTGTTTCCTGGTCCTGTCTTACCTGTTTATTGCTGGCAGGTCACTGCAATAAGCTTTCTGTGCCCCTGAGGCTGACAGTGTTTATGAGGGTGCTGACAGTGATGGAAAATAGGCCTGGGATGGGCTGTTAAGCTTGGGTCCTTTCCCTCCCTTGTGTACTAAAATGTTTGTGTGTTTTGGCAATTGGCTGCAGCAGGATTTATTTGAAGCAATTGATCTCTGCAATAACAAGGGGGTGGATGAAGACAGCCTGGTGTGTGACACAAACTTCCTGACACATCTCCCTGTCCGAAGCACAGCTGGAAGTCCGAGGTGGTTGTGGTGCAGAGAGGACTCTGCCTCTGCCTAAACCCACTTGATGCTTGATCCACCTGTCCATGGACTTTTCATCACCTAAAATTTCAGGTTTCAGTGTGTTCACAAGACCTTTTGGAGATGTTTTTAACTCCTCAACAACATCTGGGGAGGTTCAGAGAGGAGGAATCTGCTGGGGGCTGCCATGAGTGACTGGTTTCTCTGTGCCCCTTCCTAAAGCACTCTTCAGACAGGCACTTGATGGCACAGTGCAGCAGAAACACAGAATTCTCTCAATTGAAATGAAGGGGAAGGATCTTTAATCACAGGCAGGAGTTGCTGCTAAGTCCAGTGATCCAGCTGCCCCTGTAGCCCCAGTACTTCTGTCTGCTGAATGAGCTCCTGCTCAGAAACTCAATACTAAAAAACTCCCGTTCAGTAACTCAAAAATTGAGTTATTTTCAGGCTAGAAGGACCTAAGTGATGTTAAGTACAGCAAGCTGTAAAAACCAGGACATCATTTCCTAATATGCTTCTCAGTTACAAAAGCCAGAGTCTGGCTTGTTTAGATAGGAAGAAAACAGGGCTTTGGGAAAGCTGCAGGATACTGAAATACAGGTGGTGTTTAACTTAGGCATGAAACTTGACATTAACCGGGCTGGCAGCATTCCCAAAAGCTTTCTGCAAGCACAGCCTCTCCTGGAGCCTTGGGCACAGTGGTGCTGCACACTGAGGTGTGTCCTCCTTCCTGCTCCTGGCTGGAGCTCAGGCACAGAGGTGACACATCCCTGGTGCTCAGTGTGACACTCAGTGGGACACACATGTCACCAGTGCTCCTCACAGCTGGAGCAGGCAGAGCTGCAGGGGAGAAGGGAGATCTGTGTTCTCCCCTTGCTGGCCCAGGGTGGAGCAGAACATTCTTGCACTGGATGTGGGCAGCAGAAATTCTTTCAAATCCCTGGCACTGCCCAGCAGTGCTGGCTGCTTTACAACCTGTAATCTCCACTAGCTGCTGGCTTGGGGACCAGCAAGGCTGGAAGGGACAGAGCATTTGGAGAATAATCCTGCCCAGTTCCTGAAATAAGCATAGCTGACCTGTAAAAGATCCTGGCCAGTCATCTGTTATCTTAAATTGGCTGTCTTGTCCTCATGCAGGTCTCTAACTGGCCAAGGTGCAGTGAAATTAGATCCATTTTACATAACATAAATATTTAACAGCTCTAGAGCATGTAGTTTAATATTAAACAGACAGTCTTATAAATACTTCAGAATTATAGATGCTGTCACAGTACATGGAAATGGCTTGATAGGATCTAGGAGAAATATTTAGGTTTGACAGGAGAGGAAGTGATGTGGTTAGAGAGAATCAGCCCCATTTATAACTGCTGGAGGAGCCTGTAAAAAAACCAAAAAAGTTGTACAGCTTCTGTTCTTGAAAGGCAATTTGGGTGAGTTTCCTTCTCCTCAGGAAACAACAGACTGGTTCCCACCCTACTCTCTTCAAGGAATGAAAACATTCACAATCTTAAGAAAACACTGCAGAGAAAACAAAACAATTTAGGAGCCAAAGTTCAGTGATCCATTCAATGTGGGATTATCATTATTAGAAAGGCAAATGGGATTTAATCAGGGATTTAGATGCTCATGAGCCTTGTTAGTTTAAGCCCATGTACTACATTTTGCCACCTAATTGAGTTTAAAATTTATTATTTGTGGGTTTGCTTTTAAAAAAATAAACAAAATCCCACCTGACCTGTTAAGATGAACCCCACTGCCATCAGTTGTGGCAGTGACCACTGCAGCACAGGGCTTCAGAGGGACTGAGGAGGCACTGTCCCAAATTTGGAGACTATTTCAGTTCTCCCTTCTGCCCACCAGCTTCCTGTGTGATCCCTGAAAGTCAGTTCTGTCCCCAGCAGGTTCTCAAGTCATGTGCAGTCTAATTTTCCATGAAATCTTCCGAACGCATTTCAGGATTAGCCCCTCCAGGCTTCTGTTCCCATCTATGAAACAGAGATAAAGCAGAACTTGAGAGAAATAAAAAAATAAAAGGGAGGTACATTTTATCCCATGGGAGGCTGAACTGTGATACAAGCAGGAACGTTGTGTCTGTGGTTGTGTCAGCAATGCAGGTGGGTTCTCTGTGCTAAAGTCATGGCAAAATGAACTTTTTCTGTATAGATTCTGTATTCTCCAAGTACATGGAATGATGTGGCAAGGGACATGACTTTCAAACGTTATGACTCACTCAAAGCTCTGGAGTTTAAGTGTTCTCGTGATAGTTTCATGACATTCAGTAGCTCTCTTCCTACTTCTGAAGTTGGCTGTAGCATTCCCAGGTAATTTTCTCTGATGTATTTCTGCTACTAAAGCACAATTCCAATGTTCAGTACAATGTGATGTCCAGTGCAGTGGGGTTACCAAGAATGGGGCTTGTACAAAGAAACTTGGGTCAGCTCTTCCATCAGAAGTCTTTCAGTTTATAGCCTGGAAAGGCAGAAAAAGCCCAGAGACTTCTATACACCTTGGAGGCCTGTGGGGTTGGTGTGAAGCTAAGAGCTGTGGGCTGAACTGGGCCAATTCCTGATGCAGGGATTTCTTGGAAGGTGTCTCCTGAACATTGGTCAGTTTTTATCCTGGAATATGTTTGAATCCTGTTCAGCCAAAAAAAGTGCTCTGGGTCAGGTACAAAGTGTGGTGAAGACCCACAGCTGAGTTTTAATGTGTCCAGAGGGGAATGATGTTTCCTGAGAAGTTCTCACCTGGCAGGGCCTTGAGCAGTGGCAGTTCTGTGCTGTCCCCTGTCTGAGGGTTTCACTGATGCAGAGAGAAGATGGTAAAAACCACTGCTGGGGCAGTTCAGTTCTTAGTTGAAATCAGCACAGCTGACCTCCACTGGTAGGAGGAGATTCTCCCTTTATAACTCAGAATTATTGATGCTGCTACTGCGCAAGAACAGCCAGAGAGCCCTTGGGTAAAACACTCTGACAGCCATGTCAGGGCAGGTCCACAGGGCTTCAAGAGCTGGAAACTGAAAGACAACTTGTTTTTTCTTAATTTAATTTTCATCAGTGATGACTGTTTACATTTGTAAACAGCTGTCAGGCTGAAGGACACCAACAGCCACTGTACAATTTTGTACTGGCTTAGGAAATGGTTGCTACGTCTGGATGCCTTTGGGACCTTCCCAAATCCTTGTCACTTGGTGCTAGCAATGTTACTTGGCATGTTCCAGCCATTGTCAGCATTGCTATCAGGCACCCCTGTGTGACAGGGCAGTTATTAATGTCCCACTTCTTTAGACACTGTTAAGCAACCAAAACCTGGATTTACCAGGTTGGTGGGTTATTAGGAATCCATTTCTTTGCAAATTGCAGCTCTCACACACTTTTGTTTTCCCTTCACCAGGGTGAATCAACTTGTGATGCCACCAGCCTCTGTGAAAGTCTGAGATGGTGAGTGACCCAAACCAGCAGTAGGTTTCAAGCCACCCCTCTGCTCCAAACTCCTGTCAACCCATTTCTTTCCTTATGAATTGCAGAGAAGTTTCCCTAGCCAGCCCTCTTTTGCACCTTTGCCACCCTCAGCCCAAAGCAGAGCAGATCAAGAACAGGGAAATTCAAGTGTCCTTTGTGATATCAAGTTGCTTCCAGAACCTGATGCTCCCTTCTTTAAGCACAAAAGCCCAGGTTATCCCTCTCCCCTTGACCACCAGCAGTGTGACTTTCCCAAGTCAGAACTTAAAACCTTCTGATGTTCACAGAACCTCCTGCTGTCCTGCTCTGGGTCATACATGGGCTGCTATCAAACCACCATTCCTGGCACAGTCCAGATTTTCTGCAGAAAGTGTTTTCTGGCAGCACCTGACCCTGCAGGTTGTTGGTGGACTGTCCCCTCTGCAACCCTCAATCCAGGGTGACAGTGCTGAGCCTGAGGGACCTTCCTGCTGCCCAGCCTGCCCCTTGTGCCCATGCTGTCCTTATCACTCCCCCACAGCCACAGCACGGCTGCTTGGAGCCACCACAAGTGACAAACACTTCCCAGCATTTTACTGGAGACAAAATTAATTAAAGCAAGTTTTTGAAGAGGAGATTTCTTTCCCATAAATTAAATGCATTGAAAGACTAATCAGAAAATCAGAACTCAGTAAGACACTTCAGAATGGCCTTTTGAGGGAAAAGATTTAATACAATCTCTAGCACAGCAGCTGTGTTGTTTCCACAGAGGGGAGTGGATTTGGGCATAGGGCTGCTTGGAGCTTGCAGGCTCTGGGCTGGATGTGTACTCTCACACAGTATTATTTAGCAGTAGCTTTTAGATAAAGTTGGGTTGTTTTTTTTTAAAAAAGCCATCAACAAAACTGGGAGGAAATGCTTGGTGCTGTTGCTGCAACTTGCCTTACAAGGCAAGAACCCAGTGACTACCTGGGAACTGGGCATACCAAGGTTTTTCACTGCACTTTCTTCTTTTTTGCTCCAGTTTTATACAGGTTGAAAGAAACCAGGGCACCATCATAGGGAAATTTTTCTGTAATGCAGCAGTCACTGAATTTTAAGGTCGGGGCAATTCCCTGCGTAACAGGGAGCACAGGCCCTCTCACAGGAAATCCTGCACTGAGAGAACTGATTATACTTGCCCTGTTATCTAGGAAAGCTGTTGGCTGCTAGAGAGGCCACCCCAGTGGTACCTCAGCAGTGAGGAGAGGTGCTGAAAAGCTCCTTAAAGGCAGCATGGAGCACCAGCAGTGCCTGCTCTGCCTTGTCAGCAGCACACTGAGCTGGGCTGTGCTGGGCTGACACCTGTGCTGGGCTCTCCAAGGGACAGCAGTTTCAAAAATGACAATTTAAGGCACAAGGCAGCACCTGTTTGCTTTAGTGAACTGAGGGGGCCAAAAGCAGTCTACAGAAATGGAGCCTGTAATGTGCTGAGCTGCTTCAGCCCACACCAGGAGCAGTTTTACCCACCCACCTGCCCTTAAGTACCACACAGGAGCAACACCTCCTGCTGATCTCCTGGAGCAGACTGGGCCTGGATCACAATGTGTTTGTTTCCATTCCAAATGGCTACAGCACATCCCAAGGTGCTGCCTCCACACTGGGCAGGCTTTGCCAACCAACCAAGAGAGCAGAGGTCACTTAGCTGACCCCCACCACAAAGCTGGGCACCATCACCATCCATCCCTGGGACTTCCCCAGTAACCTCCTCCTTCTGTTCCCTGTTTGCAGCTGCCAGTGAAGGAAATGACACGTGGACTGCTGCTCCCACCACACCAATCTCCCGTACTGGATACCAGTGGATCCTTCAGCTCCACATCCCAGAGGGGTTCTCCAGCACCAAATCCATCCCCCACTTCTCCAGCCTGCAGGGTCAGGCACCAGGAGACGAGCAGGGCAGCCAGGAACACGGGAACTGCTGGAGCACAAGGACATTCACAGGGTCCCCTGAGCATGGAAACCAACTGGCCACTGGACCCAGAAAGTGCTGCTCAAGTGAGTGACTGTAGATTGTGTAAATGGTTTTAGTTGTAGCCAATGAAGTCCACACTGTTTGTAGGGCAGCTGGTGTCCTATGGAATGCTGCTGCTCTGCCAGCACTCCCACTCCCACAGACTGCACTAGTTGGGGACCTGTTCTGTACATCACTTTTTCTTTGACACTGAAGGCTCAAATCAGATTATTATTTTTTATTTAAGTATGTTATAAGATGCTTTATCTCTGCTGAAGACATTAGATGAGATATATATATATATATTTAGATAAACAGTTTTTATTTAAACATTTGAAATCTGGAGCTGCCTGTGCAACCATAGCAGACATGAATAACGTCCACAGCTCTCCTCCTCTCAGTGCCCTGGTGCCAGGGCCTCCAAGGGCACCACAGGAAAACTTCCAGTGGGTGACCTACCTGTCACTGAGACAGCAGTGGGACAGAGGAGGGAGTTTCACTGCACTGGGTATGCTGGTGGTTGTCACAGAAAGGCCCAGAAGGACGTTGGACAGAAATCCCTACAGGCTCTAGAGTTTTCTATATGCTAAATTCAGCCTTGCCTAGGAGGTTCACAGGCTTTTAAAATACCAAAATCCACCTGGCTGAATGGCTGTACCTCGGGCCTGGGAGTGCAATACTGCTGTGCCAGTGACCTCGTGCTTTGTTTACATGATACCATATCACTCAGACTGTCAATGCTAATTCTCCCTGTCAATATTCCAAAGCAGGTGGTTGACACTCTGCCTTCGGAGCAGTGCTTGGGCTCCTGCACACCCAACCCTGACCTGTCCCAGAGCACTGTCACTGGGGTGTCACTTAAGAGAGCTTTCAGACAAGGCCAGTGCCTGAGCTGGGTTAGACTCAAATGCAGAAGCATGTCGTGATGCCATTCCACTGAAGTCTTGTTTCTTGTACTTGATCCACAAGCCAAATGTATGCTGTGTCAGCTGGATGGGGGAGGAAGGGGAGCACAGACCCTGCAGAGGGCCAGGCTGTCACAGGGAGGGCACTGTCACACACAGGGAGCCCCCACTTCCTCTGTTCTGAGCCCTCTCTCACAGTTCAGATCCCCCCTCCAGTTCAGCACAACTCAGGCAGGGGAAAGCACCTCACTCCTGTGCTCATGGCTCACAGGTAGCTATGCTTGGGCTCCAAGGAGGACTAAATGAGCTCAGGAAATGCCAAATGGGGACTAGAGGTGAGTTTAGGCTGGGAGCTGCTGTGCTGGTTGTGCCATAAGGTAACTCAGGCACAGGCAGGTAGTGTTAGTAAATCTGGGTTTATCTCCCATTCCCTGCCAGGATGTGCCATGACCTCCAGCCCAGCATTGCAGCAGAGATGGTTGTAATTCCAGATGCTCACCCCACAGCCAGTCCCTGCCCAGGCTGGTGACTCCTATAAGCCCATGAGCCTTTCCTCCTCCCCAGACCCCACAGGACTCTTCTGCAAGAGTTCTGTCACCTGAAATACCTTAACAATGGCCCTAAGACTTGGCTAAAGAACCAAGAAGTGTTCCTCGAGTGCCTGGGCAAGCAGGAGCTAGAAATAACAAAGCAAAGCAAATCCCAAACAATGCTTCACTTCCCACCTCGTGCCACTATTTACACTCGGAGGGGAAACACAGCCTCTGCAGTGTGGGAGCCAAACACTTGGCTTTAAAGGCACATGAATTTCTGATTCCCATTAAGAAATTCCTTTTTAAGCTGTTTAAAAAGAAACAAAAAGCAACCCAACAATCAGTCATTTCATCTCAGAGACCAAAGAAGATTACCCACATTTCCTAAATTGCTTTTCTGATAGGCTCTCTCTGTTGTAGCATTTGCTGTCAACAAACTGGAACATTTCTGCTAAGGTTCAGAGATTAGAAATTCTCCTTAAACTTAATTCTCAGGAGTCAACAATGAAAAGGGAACTGTTCTGTAATGTCACTGGCAGTCCTTGCTTGTGCAGATCCCAGTCCCTGTCAGAGCTCATGCTGGTTTTACTCTCTGTGCATATGAAGGAAATGCTGTGGGTTTTGTTTACACAAGGACAGAGGGAGGAGAGCAAGCAAAGGAGTGAGAAGTGAGTCCTACCTGCACCCAGGGATCCCTGAATCCCTGCTCCTACATGTTCCAGGCTAAAAGAGGGAGGCTTAGGCTCCTTCCAGCTCCTTGCTGCATTCACCAGGGTCTGTGCAGGTGTTGTGAGGCACCAGGGAGGCTCCAGCTGCCCCTCAGTTAATCACAAGAGTTTTCTTCTACTCCACTTCATAAAGGGGATTTTTTAAAGCATTAGCTCCCCCCAGCTGATCTGCACTGGCAATGAGGTGGTTTGTACACAGTGTGGGAAACTGAGGCAATGGGACCTGCCCAAGAGGCAAGAAAATGACCCAAAAAAAGGCAGCAAGCTGCCAGCCCAAATGGCTCCTGCTGCCATCACTCCCAGAGCAGGTCTGGGTGAGCCCAGGAGCCTCTCCACTAACAGTCAGGGTGACTAAACCCCATAAATGCCTGGCTGTGCTCTGGGAAGCAGAGTTCTCCCAGCACCCTCCATTCCAACTGCTTGTTTTCTTCTCCATTTGCTTTATTGTTTGGTAAACCAGCACTTACAATCACTTTTTCTATGTGATGTATGGGAGTATTAGTGTATTTTCTTGTTATACAAGGGAGGAGTATAAAATAGTTTTCTGATTTCTTTCAGAAGCAAATGACTATTTTATTTTTAAGAGCAATTGATTGTAAATCTCAGAGTATAAAAAAAAATATAAGCCAAATATATCCCTTTATGTAAATTAAGAAATAAAAGTATTTAAAATGTACCTCCTGGCTCCTTTTCTTGTGTCACCTCTTGGCTTTGCACTCCTGTGGTTGCTGCCTGTAGGGCTGGTCTGTGGGATAAAGCTGCTGCAAGCTCCAGCAGCCACAGAAGCTGCCAAGGACTTACCTGGACACCAGCCTGCCTGGAGTTGGTTGAGAAATAACACCAGGAGCAGGGAAGGTGGTGGATTACAGCCTCCTTTTCCCTGTGAGCTGAGTCCAGCCAGGATCAGAGCTGGGGGTGTCTCAGTTTGAAATACAGGTGTCTGCCAAGGAAGGAAGGGACCTCCCTTGGAATGGAGAGTATGACCCCCTTCCTCTGCATTATTATAACTTTGAAACCAAAGTGCTTTCAGGCAAAGATCTGGGGAAAGGAACAGCAGTTCTTTACTAGCACTGATAACGAAGCAAACAAGCAGCAACACCAACGCAACCCTAAACCAGAACAGCTCCGCGCTGTGCGGCTCCCTCCCCTGTGCAGTGCCAGTCACGGCCGGCAGGGGCGCTGTTGGCTCCCGGCCGGGCAGGGCAGGTGCGCTGATTCCCCGCGCCGGCAGGGGGCGCTGTGGCGCGAGGGTAGCCGCGTCTCTCCCTCACGCGATAATGGCGGGAAGGGTTGGGTGGCAGAATGGCCATGGCTTGAACGGCAAAGGCAGGCACAGCCCTGGAGTGGCCAACAAGGTGTAACAGGAAGCTCTGCAGCTTTAGCAGGGGCTGCAGGAGTCGGATGGACACGGGGTGTTGGGCTAGAGTGCAGCGATAAAGCCCAGAGCAGTGGCAGCTTCGGGAGGCAGCCGGGGGGACACACACTCTGGGAGGGCGAAGAGGGTCAGGGTCCCAGGTTTTTCCCTGAGGCACCCGAGTGGATGGTGAAAGTCCTTCCTAGTCAGATTGGGTGTTAATAAAGTCCCAGTTCACCAGCTGCTCTTACAAGCAAAGGCTCACCCACAGTAAGGAAGGAGCAGTACAGGGCTGGGCTCTGGAAATGGCAGTGAACTCCCCAGTGTCCACCTTCCACTATCCCTCGTTGGTCCAAGACCTGTCCAGCCTGGCTTTGGACACTTCCAGGCATGGGAAGCCACAGCCTCTCTGGGCAGCCTGTGCCTCACCACCCTCTCAACACTCCATCTGTCCCATGGCTTTGGCCAGTCTACAGCACTGCATCCTTCCTGAGCTTAGTGCCCAGTGCCTGGGGCTGTTTTCTTGCATCCAGAACAACTTCTGAGCTCTCTGCCAAAGAGCTTTTAGCCCAGCTAAGAAAAGGCTTCCATTAAATCAGAGCATGCTCGGTCTTCTAAAGCCCTAAAGGTCGAGCAACAGGACATGAATCAAGTAAAATGAAACCTTTGTGATTGTTAAAAGGCCCAAATAAGTGCCAGTGAAACACAGTTTGATTTGGTGGATTACTGACTGCATTCTATAAGCTGTGCATCAAAGCCAGCCTACAGTCAGGTACTTTAATTGGCTAAAGAGTTGTTAGGGAAGCACAGCTTGCACTGTGCCCTGCAGCTCTCCTGTACCTTTTCCCCTTGACCACTCTGCAAGTGCTGGAGATTAAACACACCCATGAACACAGAAGGCAGAGGTCAGTCTGTTGGAAAATATACCGGTTTAAAAATTGTTTTAGTCAGTGGTTTTGTTCGCCTTTGCCCCAGGAAAAGAAATTTCAAGTTTCTTTCCAGGGCATAGTTCCACCTGGTGGGGTCTGATGAACCCAACATCTCAACAGACTGGGAGAAGCACAAAAGATAAAGGGCTATCTGCAGCCATTAATGCAACATCAGCTCCAAACAACACCTCTGGCTGCTCAGAGACACCTGGTCTGGGAAAAGAGAGATCAGAATGAGGACCTAATTAGTATCAGAAATACAGATCCAATAGGAAACTAAATACTAAGAACTATGCAACTTTGGACCAATGAACGTTGAACCAATGAAGTTCTATGGGTTTTGCCCGTGTAAAATTTGGGGGAAATCTTGTAAAATTCACGTGTCATGGAATGATTTTCTCTGCCCACCCGGGCTACATGTGGATAAAATTATTTCTGTTGCACACCCTGGCCAGAAATACAGTAATGTCTTGACTCTCTAACATTAAAATGTTACTTGGAGGGTTTTTGTTTTTCCCACAGTTTTGGTGACAAGTCAACCTCTCCAGCCTGACAGCTGACATCTGGCATTACCCAGTGGCCATTTCTCTGTCAGAAACAAGAGCTGGCACAGTTTTGGCCTTCTGCTTTGCCCTTCCAGAAATGATGGTGACAAGCTGATCCACATGAACTTTTGACTGCAGTGTTCCTGGCAGGTATCCCAGAGCAGCTCAGCCAGGCTGTGTCCTCATGTGGGCAAGGACTTACCCACCATGGTGGCTCTGGGTGCCACAGATGTTCTCTCTGCAGGCAGCTGCAGGTTCCCTCCCTAATCTGCCTGGAGAGAACCCTCTCATCCAGCTCACTCCTTGCTCTGCACCCACCACACCTGCCTGCTGTTTCTCCTCTAGTTCCACACAGCAGTGGCACAAAATCCCAGGATCTCCTAGTTAGAGGCACAGAGAGAAAGAAATCATTAGTGAGACACTTCAGATCTGAGCCCCTGGTTCCCTTTTGAGCCCCTCTGGATCATTAAACACGGACAGCCCTGACCTGCCGGCCTCCTGTGTGCTGCATTTGCATAATACATGAAAAGTCATCACTCAGGGGACAGCTGGAGGGGCTTAGCTGGGATTGAGGTTTTAATGAGGCAATGAACCAGCTTTCAGCAGTAAATGGCAGAGGCAGGGCAGCATCCCCAGTGCCAACAGGCCCCTTGGGAGTAGAGGTGCCCTTTTTCCTGGAGACAGGACAGGCAAGAATTGCCTACACCTTCCACCTGGGAATAGAAATTTGCAGCTCTTCTGCAGGCTGCAACAGCAGCTATTCCAGTCAAGAGCCTACAGCCACCTCCAGGTAAGTGCTTTGGGAAAAAAAAGTCTAGCAGTGTGAATCCAGCCCTGAATTGCACCACAGAGAGCAGGAACCAGACACCTCCTGAAGATGTAATCTGTACTGTCCTGGCCACACACCTTGCAGCCCAAGTCTCCATCCTGCATGGGACCTCTGCAAACCCTACTGAGGGTGGAGGCCAACAGTCAACAAGGGTGGCCACAAGGAAAGCTGCTCAATCTGTGCCAATATCTGAAAGGGTCTTGACTTGCAGAATCTAGAGCATGCCAAATCCTCCTCATCCAGCATGCACAAGGGCTGTGTCCTCCAAGGCAACACCACAGTGCCTGAGGCAGCCAGCTATGGAGGCAAGAAGTGAAAAGCAGGCAGAGGAAGGACACTCTCTGCTGAACTATGGGCACAGAAACTCCAGCCCTCACCTGCTGCTCACAGGAGCCAGAGCACACCTTGGATGTGCAGCTCAGCTTGTGGGATCACTGCTGGGACAGGGAAAGGGGAAGCTGCATCTACCAGGGGTCTGCAGTGGGATGTGTCTGTGCTGCTGCCAGCTGCTGTCTCCCAGGAGTTCTGTGTCATTTGAGCACAGAATTGCAAAGGCACATAAATAGCCATGGGCAAACACAGCCCTTTGCAGCTCTTCTCTCACTCCCTCCAAAAGCAATATGACATTTCCAGTGCCCTTATCTCTGCCTGGTGGTACAGATCCACCTGCAGGATGAGAGCCCAAGGCACAGGCAGGCACAGCCCTGCTCCAGGCCCTTCCCTCTGCCAGCAGCAGCTTCTGCCAGGAGCCAGCACCACACTCCTCTGCAAGAGGGAGGAGAGCACTGAGGCCTTCAGAGAAGCACAGAATCACTAAGGTTGGAAAAGACCTTTAAGATCATCGAGTCCAACCATTAACCCAGCACTGCTCCCTCAGATGCTGGGAGAGGAGTCAGGGCCAAGCATCAACACCCATTTCTGGCATCCAGGAGCAGGGTGCTCAGCAGGCAGGGAGTATCAGGGGAGGAAGGCTTTAGTGGCAAATACAACATGAGTAGCATTTCAAACACTTTGAGCCTCAGCTCTCAACAAGAACCTGTACCCAACACATGGGAGAACTTGTCCCTGGCACTCTCCAAAGGGATGATGGCATTCCAGCATTCAGGAGCCCGAGGATAAATAAGCAGATGCAATTCCAGGCAGTTAGCTATCCAGACTGTTTGCTGCAGGCCTGCTGTTCCAGGTGCCTTGCATGGTTGCACACAGGCTGCTGGCCTGGCAGACTGGCCAATCAATCAGCCATTTCAATTGTTTCACTGATTTATTGATGTCCCTGCACTACCATGGGGGCCATGACCCCTCCTGCACCCAGCAGCAAAAAGCCAAGAAAACCAGATCACGGTAGTTACTGACAATACCACAGTGGCCAAATTGGAAATCGCTGACCCCAGAGTTTGCATGTGCAAACCCATTTAACCCGAGGCGTTTCAGAGGCTGCATGTCCCACACTGGAAAAGCTGTGAGGACTGCTGGACCTGGGCAGGACAGGAATGAGCCTTTAGGAGCTACTTTAGAATCTCCCACAGGGCTTGACCACATAACTCAGCAGTGCCAGTACATCTACCCCAACTCCCCAGGGAACCCAAACCTGCCTCTAACTTCTGCCTTGGAAAATCATGGAGACAGGATTCTTTGGCACTGCCAGTAAAGAGAGAGTGGGCATCTCCCAGAGTCTGGAAGATATAAAATCTCTTGAAGCTCTCTGTGCTCTAGGCTGAACCTTCCACACAACCCAGATCCACAGCTTTAGAGCTCAGCATGATGGAAGGTTTATTTAAAAGTCATGGAGAGCATAGAAACTATAGATATAAAAGGTATTTCAACAGTCTACTGAGCCATGCTAGCCATGCCAGGCCTGGGTGAGTCCATGGAGTTTACTCCTGCAGCACTGCAGCTTTTTTCTCCTTTCTTTTCTTCTTGGCTTTGTCCTGCTTCTGCTGGGTGGCTCTGCCCTCTTTCTGCTGCGTCTCCTGGACAACACTGCCCTTGCTTTTCTTTGCAGCTGGAACCTGCTCAGCTTCATCGCTTGCAGCACCTTTTCTTTTTCTGTTTTTCCTCTTCTTCTTCTTCTTCTTGTCAGCCACAGCATCTCCTCCATTAGCAGTGGGGAGGTCCCCACCACCCACCTTTGCCACTCCATTCATCCTGACCCCCTTGTTTGGATTCTTTTTGCTGCCACCAGGCACGAGGCCTTTCTTCTGCTTAGGGGCTTCTGTTCCCAGGGGCTGCTCCTCCAGGACTGCTGGTTCTCCATCTTCCCCTGGTGCCACACCATTCTCCTGGATGCCTTTCTTGCGATTCTTGCGTTTCTTGGTCTCTGGCAAGAAACCTTTTTTTTCCGCTTAAGCGACTCTGCTCCCTGTGTTGGCTTACTGGCTGTCTTCTCTTTCTTGGGCTTCCTGCAGAGAGAATGCCAAAAATCAAGGGCAACTTCATTTACAGCCAGGAAACAGTGTGGTCCATGAGACAGGCAGTCCAGCAACAGGCAGAAGCACCAGAAAGGTGCAGGTAGCACAGGTAGCACAGAATGAGGATGAATGCTGTGAGGATGAGCATTATCCATGGAGGTGGGATAACGTCTGTCTGAGGCCCTGGCTGTCTCACTCTACTGGCAACACATGATCAGGTATCAGACATGTCAGTCGTGTGTTACAGCCCTTTCCCATCAAGGACCAATCCCAAGATGTAGACATACAGAGCAATGAACCTGCTATTATTCCAAACAGGCATTAATGAGTGTCTCAACCCCACCAACCAAAGAGCTCCATTTAGCTTTAACTCCACCCTGAGCTCACTGCCTTGACCTCCTTTCTCTTCCCACCTCTCCACATCATTGCACACAAGCAGGACAGGCAGGCAGACCCCCAGACAAGGCAAAATGCCAGGATGCCAAGCACACATACATATGCCAAGCACACATACGTGTAATTCAGCCAGCGCATGACATTCCAGTAGAGAGAGTCGAGCCGTGGAGAATTCCCAATGTCTTCCAGCTGGTTCAGAGCGAGCAGCACTTTCTCCACCTCCGCCAGCTTCACGTTCAGCTTCTGCAAAGGGCAAGCAGAGGCAATGTGCAGAGTGAACTCAGGAGGGGCACTCTCAGCAGCAGGGCACAGGCCATCCTTAGTGGAAGGCTATGGCAGGAATTACCAGTCCTGCCTGGCTTCTCCAAGCCACTGCCTTGAGTCCACTTGCAACACCACTTCAGTTTCAGCAAAAACTATTGAGTCACACCACACCATCAGCTACGGGGTTTGCTTGAAAATTTGAATTTCTGTCATGAGAGGCATGAGTCTAACAGAACTGTAGTGGCATAAAAAGGATTGGGGGGTCCTTAAATCCTTTTTCCTTTCCAGTCCATGGCTGGGAGCAGAGAAAAGAAGACACATGACTATGTACTGATCCAGGAGAAAAGCAGCAGCATTTTCAGTCTGTTTTCTAAACATCTGGCACCCTCTTCTGTAACCCACTGGATAATCTCAGTCAAACCAGGCAGAAAGAGGTGTTTCAAATGCTGTTTGTTCCTACAAGAGCCTTGGAAATAATCTCTCTTCTCCACCCACTTTCCTATTAGGTCTTCACAAAGAAACAGGCCGTGGTCTGAGCTCAGGGCTTATCCAGTAGGAAACAGGACTTCAGCAATTCTGCTGCTTGTGGTGTTTTCCTCCAGTAAATAAGACCACATTAGAGACATATTTTGTCACCCATAGAAAATTTTCTCATGCTCAAAAAAGTAATTTTTCATTAAGGAAAACAAAGCCCTACAACAAAGCTTCACTCCTGCTCTTAAAACTACTAAGTCTGTTTTTGGGAATCATGGTCTCTGGGGTTCAGTGGAGAGGAAAGAGCAATCACTGGGGACAAAACCAACCCTCACTCCACCCCCAGGTTTATTCACCAGGCATTCCCTCTAGGAGGGCTTTTGGTAGGAAATAAGTTGGGATGTAGAAATCACATGGCAAAATCCAAGTGTGACATTCAAAAAATACTCAGAAAACAGCCATTTGCCACATACTGAGTCACACACTCACCTGCTCTGTCACAGTTTTAAGGAGAAAGTTCAACAGCTCCAAGTTCTTGGCAATTTTGTCTTTCTCAGCCTTCATGATGGGTTTTCCAAGTGTTTTCAAACACTGCAAATTAAATGGGAAGATTGAGAAGAAACACGTATTAGATGGGGAAACAAATCACGCTCCACAGGAGAAAGCAGCAAACAAGTAATGAATGTCAGGATTCACCTGACAGCAAAGTAATTCTGGAACACAAACCCCACCAAACTCTGGAAAAGCTCAGGAAGGCGCTTGGTGAAAGCTTCTGATGCACAGGTCAATTAAGAAACAACTGGACTAAGTAAGAGCAAGCAATACCACAGAGGTACAACCTTGCTGCTGTCCCTAGTTCCTAAGATAAAGCACAATTGGAGATGTTTTCCTGGAGAAAAAGAGGTACAATAATCCCTGACCCCACCCTGGAAAGGCCAGGAAGCTGCCAGACACAGACTCACCTGAGGGACCACAGCTACTCAGCTT
Organism: Entomyzon cyanotis; assembly: GCA_024500445.1. Taxonomy (NCBI): domain Eukaryota; kingdom Metazoa; phylum Chordata; class Aves; order Passeriformes; family Meliphagidae; genus Entomyzon; species Entomyzon cyanotis. The sequence continues at coordinate 1,508,581 of JAKEPQ010000746.1, forward strand.
CAGGAACTGGGACTTACACAAAAAGCATTACTGCAAAAATCCATTAAGACTTATGCCCAGGAAATCCCAGGTGCCAGCCTAGAACAGGGCTTGTCAAGTTTAAATTCACTGAAATAACTGAGGGGAAAATCTCCCCTGTGTTCTCTCTATGTGCTGCAGGGTTTACAAGACACTGAAAGGTCTGGCTTAGAGGAAAATCACTCCAAAGATAGGTCAAATGAAAGCCAGTTATTTACAAAAAGGGCAGAAAATAGCCATAAAAGGCAGCTGGATCAAAGAGGTGGCTCAGGGGCACTGATCCTCTGCCTGCAGCTGGTCCTTCATCCCTGTTTACATGGTTCTTTTCCTCCCCATTCTGTTTCTGTGTGGACACACTCACCACAGCAAAGCCCACATGGATCACCTAATATGAAACAGGATTTGCAGGGACAGTGGCATGGCCCATCAAAGCCTGTTCCTCTAGAGAAGGCTGCACTTGTGGCCAAGCCCTCCTTTCCTTGGAATTTGGGCATTTCAACCCAGCCAAGGGGCAAAGCCCACTCCAGGCCCAGCATTCTCAGTTCCTCAGGCTGAAAAGTCCCTGCCCCAAACCTGTACCCAGCAGTGGAAGGTTACTGTTCTCTCCCAGATCCATCTACCAATCAGATTGGAAGCAATTTAAGCGCTCAGCAAACTATTCTCCATATGCATGAGCATAAAGTTGGCAAATAAAATAAAAAATCCTTGCAGACACTGGGAGAAGTAAGAAATCTATTCCCCAAAGCAAGTTCTTTCAGTAATGACACTCACAATCATGATGCCCAGCAAGAGTGTAGGGAACATTTTCAGCATAAAAATTGGGGAGACAAGACAACATGTCTGCAAAAACAGCAGCCTTCAAGTAGAATTATTCACTATATGTACAGGCTCCACACCCTGGGAGTATCTTTTTTTAATAATAAAGATACAGTTATTTCCTGTTCAGGATGGTCCAACTCAAACCCTGTACTAGAAAGCCGTTCTGCTGGCTGGAATTCAAACTGCAACTTCATCTGACTATCAATAACTTGCTAATTACTCTCTCTTGATACAGACAGATGCACTGCAACTCGATTCCAGAGCTGTCATTAACCTACAAGGTCACACAGTTCCACAGCTCTAAAGTCTCCCAGGTAAAAAGAGAAACAAATACAGGGTGTGTGATTGGAAAAAAAAAATCTTCACATGTAGGATATAACAATGCATGGGTCAGGCATGTTCCATTTATTTGGCTTACCCCTAATAATAAAAATAATAATAAAAGAGGCTGATTTACATAAACATTTTCTTTGCAATTTGAAGAACAAAGTATTGCCAGGCTAACAGTCATTCCTTGTGGTTAAGACAGCTTTCTGGGAGGCTATTAGGTTGAGATCCTTATTTTGCTAAGTTGTGCACAAGTTCACAGTAAGAGAAAATCAGCATGGATTGTCAGCTCCTCGGGACAAGAAGAATCAGGGCAGTGCTGTGAGATGGAGCCAGACTGAAGTCAACTGTCATTTCATCTTTTCAATTTACAAACACTTTAGAATTAAAAAGGTGTTAAAAATAAATTGCATTTTCTCTTCGCCATACATGAGTGATGTAGACAACTGCATTTAAAACACACTGGCTTGACTCTGCCTGTTCTTGCTGCCCTGATGCTTTGAAGCATTTGAAATAAATCCTACTGAAGTCAACAGAAAAGTCCTGTAGCTCTGAAACAACACCTGAGGGGCTGGTTTTCAGCAGAACACAAGTTTTCAGGTGCTGGGGAAACTGGGACATACATCTAGTGTGGAGTACACAACCAAATTCATACAGACCCGTGGAACAGAAGAAGTTGCTGTCCCAGCTGGAGATGGAAAACATCACTGGTCTAGTGACTAAACATCTATATTAAAAGCAGTGCTTTGCATGAGGTCTGCAAACACAAGCACTGTTCCACCAGTATAAATAGCCAGAAGCAAACTGGTACAATTTAGATGCTCTGCAAACAAAGAGCTCCCTACTGAAATGGATCACTTTAAAACAGCTCTCAAAGACCAGGAAGGAACAAGGAGGGTGAGTGAAGAAGCCAAAGGAGCAGGAAAGAAGCAGCAGATAATTCATTCCTACAGACTGTACAATTTTCTCTAGCCCAGAAACAGAAGGATTGGCTTTAAGGAAGCTGGATTCAGATAAAGTTTACTGTTTCTCAAAATATGCCTTCTCCCTTTCCCTTCTGCTACAAAGGGTATAAAACAAATTTGCTACTGAAGCACAAAGCCACCACCACCTCTGTATGTGGTAGGTTGAGACAGTCAAGCCTCCTTAAAGACTTGAGCCCAATTCCTGCTCAGCCCAGAGTCACTTATTATCCTGATCTCACCACTCAGAGCACTTGCCATTAGCATTCCAGGAGATGGTACCTCTGATAGGGCACTGCTTCATTCTCTTCCTCCCACAGCAGGGAGTACACACAGTGGAGCATTTGCTTCCATGGGATTTGTGTTATTTGCTTCCATGGGATTTGTGTTATTTGTGTTAGCATGAGACACCAACACAAACACACTCACTCTGGTTATGTAAAAGAAGCTGACTTTGGGCTGGGACTGCCGGCAAGCCTGGGGAAATCCCAAGGCTCTTCTATGGGAACTGGGTCCAGAAGCCAAAAGCAGCTTTCCCAAGTATTTCTATAACTTAATCTCAAGTAATTATTAAACATCCTGCAACATATGGTATCAACCATTGGCTGCACCTTGTGTTCTGTTCCCTCACTCAGCTTCCCGAGAGATGCAATCAGCTCTGCCACCCCAGTTGCACAGGTCAATCATTTTACAGGCCTACCCTGATTTTATTTGGGAAATGTACACAATCCAAACATAAAATCAAAGCAAAAGCTATTATGTAACAGATGGCAAACTGCAACACATGGCGAACATGCCTTAAAAAGAGAAGCAGTATTTCAGTCCTCTGCAGCACCCCTGGGAGAGCCTCAAACACTGATCAGATCACAAACACTTGCACAAGGCTGGTAAGGATCTGTTTTACATGGCAAGACTGAGGCACAAAGCACAGGTGTGTTTCCAGCTATGCTACAGGACAGTGGTAGAGGGTTAAATGAAAACCCAGAAGAACTTGTCTAACCAGCTGTTCTGTGATTCTCTGCCATGTGCTGTTCCAGAGGTATACAACTCCCTCTTTCTCTGCCCTCTGAAAGCATTACCAACCCAAGGGTCACACAACCCAATGACGCAATACTAAAAGCAGAGAGACCACAAGATTTATACCCAACAGCTACACAGGCATCACTTGCTGATTTATGTTGCTTTTCTCCCATTTTCTGCTTTTCTTACTGTGCTGCTTCAGGAGCAGGCAGTCCCATTTTCACAGGATATCTCAGTTCCAGTTCCAGCTCAGCAATACCTGTGATGGTTAATCATGCCTGTACATCTGAGCTGTCAGCAGATCTGGGCAGGTCATTTTCCAAAAGGAAAAACTGTGGAGGCAGTTTTCACAGCTGGAACTCCCATCTCATCTCAAGCCAATACAGCAATACAGCTCCTGCCTCACCCTGCATGGATTCAGCTGGCAGAGACGGTTTTGTCTTGTTACGTCAGACACGCTGCTTCCAAAAGCCTATGGCTGTTTCTGGAGGAGGGCACTCCTGGATCCAAAGTTCTCTGCTTCTCAGATTTCTACAAGAACTGCACGCTGCCAGCATCTTTACAATCAGTGGTTTTTGTTAAATCCTTCATTCCTGTATCACACATGAATATATCCAAACTACTGCAGGACACAGCCTTCGTTCCATGTTGCATTACACTTCACAGCATTCTTCCATCTCCATAAAGTGTGAAATAAGTTAGTCAGAGCACAGGAAGTAATCTGCAGTAATTCAGTCACACAGGTAGGACAGAGGGCTGCCAGGTAGTTACAACCACACAGCTCAGTTTTAAGTCCAAAACTCCCCTAAACCTGTCACACAGCAAAAGTGGTGTATGTACACCTAGAGCCAAAGCCAGTGTCCCAGCCAGTGCCCAACTTCCCCTGCAGGGGAGATGGCAATATGCTGTTCATGGAGCCAGGCAATGTTTCTGGAAGTCTCCACATCCACACCTGCCTGCACCTCTGCCCCTTTCACAGGAACCACTGGGGGACATGCTCAGCCGAGACTCACAAGACACAGCAGCAATTCCAGTGCCGCAGAGTGCTCTGCCACCAGAGACAAGCTCAGTTCCCAGCTGGAAGTCTGAATACCATTTAATATTTATGCATTCCCAGCATGTCCTTCAGCCTAGCCCATTGTTTAAAACAAACAGCCCTTCCCCTCCATGGTATCAGTCTGACAGATCCATCACTGAGAGCTGGAGAAACCTGGCCAACCTGCATTCTTTCTGCATGCTGTGCTACCTCCATCCCTCCCCTCCTCCCACAGAGCACACCAGACGCTGATGGATGAATATGCAGATTCATGGCTGGACACAGTGCCAAGTCCTTCTGCAGACACACACCTTACACCACTGGACAGCCCAGGGTTCTGCAGGCAAAGCCTCTTCTCCAGCAACAGAGCTCAGCAAAGGTTCCACCCCACAGATTGTCCCCAGCCACAATGAGGAAGTGCCAGAGGTCTGAGCTCCGAATGCTGAGATCCAAGCTGTGCCTCATCCCTCATGCCTCATCCTGCTGCATGCAGGATGCCAGAGCAGTGGCACAGCCTGGGATTTTGCTGTGGTGTGGCTCTGGTCCCTGTGGTGGAATCACACCCAGAGGGACCCAGCAAGTGCATTTGGGGTCCTACAAGCTATGTCCAGTATGTGAGCTGAAGCACAAGATTTCCCATGTCACCATACAGGAGAGGCTTGGAAAGGGCAGAGCCTTCCAGTGTTTTTTGAGAGGTTAAGGACAATCTGACAACCAACTGAAGGACTGGGTATTCTGTATGCTCACAGCTCTTGTTATTATCCCATGTGAGCACCCTTGTCTTGCCTGTAATTCTGCTTGTGCTCCTCCTGAGAGGAAGGAGGTAAGCCAGCATCATTCCCTCTGTCTCACAAGAGGCCAAGTAACATGACAGAGCCACACCAACCAGGAATCAACTCTGAGCTTCCGAAAACCCAGGCAAGCCAGTCCCAAATACTTCCTTTCATGATAATATATACCATGCGATAGAATCCAAACCAGAACTTAGGGCTAAATCAAGGAAGACAAAGGGAGGAGGGAAGAGGAGTTATGTCTCTTCACTCCAGTTTCCATCTATCCACAGAGCCACATCCATTTCCAACTCCATGTACACCAGGCACACAGGAGAGCTTCTCACATCACCCACCTGACCTGCTGAGAGCACTTAAAGGCAGAAAAGAAGCACTGACAGTCTCTCCTCCATCCATTCTCTCTCACTAAGTTTCTGAAGACTGGAAGTATAAATGTTCAAAACTTACTTCCTTGCACCTCTAACACGAACAAGTCATCAAGAAATGCTCCCAAAATGAGGGAAACACCAAGTCTCTGTTTGCCCCTGACTGAGAGAAAGGGAAGGCAGGGGACTAAGCAGACCCACATGCTGAAGGGTGTAAATAAAGGACATTTTTGGTGATGTTTATTTTGGCTGTTATTAGGGGGAGGAGACAAAAAATCCAGAAGCCATTCTCACAGAAAATGTCAAGGCTTTCCCAAGTTTAAAGATCTGATTTTTTTTTTCCCCAAAGGCCATATGAAAATGCAGCAGAGCAAAACCACACAGAACAGCTGAGGGAACAGAGGAGAAGGAAGACTCCACAGAGACATCCAGTATTCTGAAAGCACGTAGAAGATATCAGTTAAATCACTACTGGCCTCATTTTACAAGCTAAGAGGTTGAGAAAGGGCAATGAATTAAGAATTTATAAAGATGGACAGATAAAAGTTCAGGCAATCTTCAAGGTAAAAAAAATGAAGAATGGCTTTTTTAGAGATTTGATGAAGTCACTTTAATAATTTATCTCTGTACAAATTAAGACATCAATAATCAAATGTGATGCCCTTCAGAAATTAGGGGCATGTCTACAGGGGAAGGCCAGATAGTCCATCTCTCTCTCCTCCACACATTCTCAGTAGCTCCACATAGTTATTTTAAAACCCTCACCGAACACCACAATAGTAACAAAACCCTGGAATGCCATACAACAGAAGTCTTCAGGGAGCACAAAGTAACTTTCACATGATATGGAAAACAGGTCTTGGGTTATCTACGCCATCCCTTCCCAGGCCATGTAATTCCCCACCTGCCTACGTTCATGCCTGCCCAGTCCAAGCCAAAGCAACCACCTAAGTGTATGAGGCATCAAATGCATCTCATTGGGGTTATGTGTAATTATCTGACAGTCCCAGAACTGGTGACTGGGAGAGCTTTGGTCTTCCACTGAACTGAGGTATATCAAATTCTATCAGCACTTTTACAGCACAGGATGCCTTGATCCCATTTGGGTTTATAATAGCCAACCAGAACACTGTCTGCTCTGCCCATCCCTTATGACACTGACAAAACAAAGGGAAAAACAAGAGTAAAGTTTGTCTCTTCTTATGATGTACTTAACTGCAGAAGAAAGACAAAGGAAAACCTCAGGAAACCACTGTGTTCAAGCCAGAGAAAGCAGTTTTAACAACAGTTTTCTGAGGGCTGTTCTGTTTTGAAGTTCACAGCCATCGAAATACGTACTTTCTGGACTATTCCCACTCCCTTTGACTTTCACATATTAACTGGGAGCTTCAGCATAATTTGGGTGTTATACAGAGCACCTCAGTTCAGGAGGGCAAGCTGGTCCCTAAGGAATGGATGACAAAAAAAGGTAATGAAATTATGTATTCAGAACCTGGAACTTCCTGCCCCAAATCTGTCAGTGAGTTACTAAAAAATTGGCACAGGTTCAAGCTCTTTCCAAAGCCAAGACAGCCATTTCATAACATATCAAAAAGAATGCAGAAATACATCTAACAAGGGAAGCAAACACCAAAACGTGCCTACAGTGACAAACAGGAGAGCTGAAAGATGAAATTGAGAGGTACTGGATAGAGTCAGAAAGAGTGTGTGAGCCCTAGCAGCAAACCCAGAGATGCCTCACCAAAACTGGGTGAGAGCTTCCTGCATGGAATGGGGAATTGGACCTCTCAGACTCTGCAGCTACCTCACTGTGTGACTCGGGGCAGCCTGAACTCCCAACAGCCAGCAGAGATGACTGTGGGACAGAGATGACTGCCCAACACACACAGCTGTGCTGAAGACAGTCAGATTGTCCATGCACAAAAAGGGTCTCTGGGATGTCTCAGGAGGCCTGAGTTTGGTTCTTGGCTCAGCTCCCAGCCAAGCAGTGTCATCTGTAAAATGGGGTGAATGACTTTAGCAAACCAAATCCATTTATGTCTTGGGTTTCTGCAAAATACTTTCTCCATTACATCAACAACTCTCTGGTTTGAATTTCCTTTGTAAAGCACTTTGAGGCCTACTGATAAAGATCAAAGCTCTCCAAGAGGACGATGTTTCTGTCAAATGTTCCAGCATCCCAGGTGAGCTCTGTCACTTACAACATGAAGCAACTCTATTTCTTTATACCATGAACACAACAGCCATCCAGACCCCCAGCGTTAGAACAGACTTGAACAATTGTAGCTAAGGTTCTGCTTTGTGTAAAGAAACAATTTAGGACTTGGGAGGCCAAAAGCATGCCAGAGCTATTTTTCTGCTTCCTCACCTTTGCAGTGCAGAGCTGTGGATGAGACTTTCTGCCCAGGTGACCCAGCAGCATAAGCCAAGAGCATCAACAGCAAGCAGGGCTCTCACACAAACAAGTCAACTCCAAAGTACCCAATGGAATATCAAGACCTGCCTCACTGGCAGTAAGGAGAGGGCAAACATGGATCCCTCATGGCTGTGATGTATGTTTTAAAAGCAAGCTTAAGCCATTTGGGAACAAATAAGGTCAAGTTAGTTTATGTAAGCACAAGAGCCATTGCCTCGCAGCAGCCAGAGCTGCTATTTTGGGACCCTGTCTCTTCACTTAACGTTCCTGGCCGTTGATTTTCCCTCATCTGCCTCTTAGCCTTGCCTGCATAATTCAATGATATCCAAGACTGCACTTGTCTCACATTGGTTCTTCCCCAGTTCCAGCTCATATCACTGCCTAAGCCATCCCTTGATGCTCCTCACCAAGGGATCTCAGCAGGTGTGCAATGCAATCCCTGAGGCAAGACAGGATAAGCAGGCAGACACCAGGAGATAATATCTTGTACTGACAGCCTTAAGCCTGCCATGGCAACCCTGCAGCTGGAGAGCTACAGCCTGTGAGCTGCAAATGTGACCCAGGACACAGAGCGTGGCAAAGCCTTCAGGTGACCTTCTCCTTGTGAGCAACAGCTCTGCTTGAACTACAAGTGCACATCAGTTAGAGCTGCAAACCTCCCCCTGGGTCAAAGAAAGGTATAGAATTCTAGATTATAATTTTTTTCTCTTTAAACAGCTATTTGTGAGGGATAGTGGCAGGAATGGCCAATGCTTGACATTTCGAGGCAGGGCAGTATTTTCCACAGCATCCCACAGCTCTCAGTCCAGGTTCTCACAGGTAAGCACCCACAAGCCAACATCTTACCCACTCACATACCACCTCTGAAATCACAGCTGACCTGGAATGGCCCATGGAAACAAGTCTCAGAAGAAAAGGGATGAGACTGAGCTGCAGGAGCAACACAGAGTTGTGCAAATGTCCTCCCAATCCTGCAGCTAAGCAGGAGCATGTGAGGCCAGCAGCGACAGAAAGGGCTCTTGTTTAGTCCAAGCTCTTCCCAAACAAACTCCCCCCATAACTTCAACATCAGGCCTGGAACTTCTACCCAAACTGCAGTTTCTCTCTCAGCCAAGCACACTACAGCCTGGAGATTCAGAGCTAATAAACTCTTCAGCAAGTTACTTTAATGGTGGAATACTCTCTTTGGCAAATACTTACTTTCTACAGATTCTAAATGTGTTCAGTTTCCAGCCTCTGACTTCTGCTACAAGAGATTTTTTACCATCTTCAAAAGAGATCAGTCACACTATGAATACTGTCCTACTACACCACAGAGCCACTACATGTTTTTACAGCTCTGACTCAGAGAAGTAAGCATTTCTGCACAACCAAAAAGACACAGAATTCCTTTTGCAGCTTTAGAAAGTCTTGCAGCACAAGTGCCAGCCTTTGGCTATGAACCAAAACTGTTATGTGGAATAAAAAGCCCTTGACCCCTTCTCACTACAGCAACATTTAACATGCAGCTGTCCCAGCACCACACCAGCTGGGTTAAGTACGTGGCAGGAGCAGAAGGAAGCTGTAAAACCCATACATGTATGAAGACCACCAGCAGTCTGTAAAAATGGTATCTCAGGGCTTTTTTGGGTCAAAAAGAGAACCAGCACCTATATGCCACTGCCATTAAACAGTATGGGATGCCTCCTGCCCACAGGGTAAACCTTGGACAACCCAAACAAACTGACAGTGCTTCTCAGGAATTTGTCTTTAAACATGCATGACCACAGAAATGAGACGCACTGAGGAAACTCTGGTAGCAAAGCTCATTAGAATCTTGGATGGGTTGCAAGATGCTAAACCCTCCCTGACAAGAACAACATAAAGGCATTGTAAATGTTTGTGGTTTCCCAGTTAATCACTGAGTACTGCATGCATTCAGCTGCTAGAGAGAAACCTGGAGATGACCAGGTTGGGAGGAGTGGCATGTTTTATGTAGCTGAGAAACAAAATCATACCGAACTCCACCCACTGGATTCCTGAAGTAATCTTTAAATAAAAAGTGTTTAATGAAACCAAGGATTACCTGCTTTCTCTAGTATAAACAACATCTTTAAATTCCTTGTTTTAAACTTGCTTAGATTTTGTCCCTCCTTGACAGAAAGAAACAGATCTAATTGCTCTGTTTCAACACAGCAAATTAGAGAATAGCCTAAATTACCATGTAACCTGCATCTGAAGAAGTAAAGAATGAAAGCTACCCTTAGAGAAAGAGGTCATTATTACAGTTATGTAGGAACTCCAAGATTGGAATCTCCCATGTCATCAAGTTTAGTCACCACATCACAACATTAATTTGGCTGCTTGGTTCCCCCCACGTCAATCCACAAGAATACAAATCAATGGCATTTGCTTCTTACACCTCCTGTCCCACAGATCATCTCCCACATAACAGCTGCACCCAAAAACTGTCCTCAGGTACAATTTTCACTTGCCACTGACTCAGGAGCCCTGCAATTTCTTTCACTGTTTCTTCTGTAGAAATTATTTTCCAATGTATTTTAAGGTTTCCCTGACATATAATATTAGCAAGGGAGTCTGGTCCAGAAGGCCTGCAACACACCAGGAGCCAAAAGGCCATTGTACCTCAGCTCTGCCTGTGTGGCCCTGAAGTTCAATCCCATGCAGAACTTCCATAACATGTCCTGCAACTAATGTTCACTATACCGTTTTGTTGTCGTTGTTGGTTTTTTTGCTGTTTGTTTTTTTTTGCTTAAACCACCTTAAATTGATCTGTATGAGTGTATTCCCCAAAATTTGAGCTCTGTCTCTTGGATCTATACACAGCCTCACTGGGCTGCAGCAGGCACATCACAGTGGTTTTACAAGAATTCTGCCAGCCTGGTGGGCACTGCTCAGACCTGGTGGCAGCAGGCACAAGGTCTCTAAGAGCACTGAGCACAGACCCAGACTGCAGCTCTGAAATGAGCCAGACTAATGAAAGCAGTACCCATTAGGTGTCATGTGTACATTAAATGTCTTGGAGCTTGTTACCTCTGTCACTTGGCTGATGCTTCTGCTGATCAGTTCCTCCCACTCCTCCTCTGTAATGAAGAGCTTCAGTTCATGAAGTAGCAGAACCTTGTGGAGAAGCAAACAGGCCATGGCCTGAAAGAGAAACAGGAGAGAAGAACATGAAACTCTCCAGGGAAGCTGTTAGGTATGTAATTACCCTACTAAAGGAAGCAGCTACACACACCATCCAGGGGAGGCCAGGTTACAAAGGCTGCATATTCTCACCAACATGTGTGTCAGATTGGTTTGGGTTGAAACAGACCCTAGAGATCATCTTATTCCAACCCTCTGCCAGGGACCAGAACAGGGACAGGAACACCTTCTACTATCCCAGGTTGCTCCAAGCCCTGTCCAGCCTGGCCTTGAACACTTCCAGGGATGGGGCAGCCACAGCTTCTCTGGGCAGCCTGTGCCAGAGCATCACCACCCTCACAGGGAAGAATTTCCACCTAATATCCAACCTAAACCTGCCCTCCTTCAGTGACAGGCTCTGTTAGAAAACATTCTGGAGTCACCCCTCAGGAGACAGGGTAGTGGGTTTTGGTTCAATGCACACATATAAAAGAGAAAGTCAAAGGGGAGCAGAGGGATCATTACAGCTCTAGATTTAGGCACAAATATCCAAAACATGCTTTAGCAGCTGCTCTGAGGGCATCACTACCAATCTCCCCAAGTTTTCAGGCAGCAGCTTTGAGTGACTGCACCCTTTACTGTGCCCTGACAAATGCAATAGGCGCAAATAATAAAAAATAAAAGACGGCAGGATAGCAAATACTTCATTTCAAAGGAATCCTAGATAGGAACTGCTGTTCAGAGCAGCACTTGGCCTTGCCCTGGAGTCAAACTTGCTCATTAAGCCTCTACATTAACACAGCAATGAAAAGAGTGGCCACTAGAAAACTAACAGGAATCTGCAATCTTCTTACACATCCTTTTCTATTCCAGAATTCCTATTTTGAGGCTTTCTTAGGTACAAGAGAAAAATGCAGCATTAGGCAAAATATAGAAATGCACAAAATACAGTAATGAGGATTAGTGCAAATAGCTTAGAGGATTTAAAGGGGAATTTTTTGTAGCAGCATGGAGTTAGTGAGCAAATTCTACTCATATATAAAGAAAAAAATGTTATCTCTAGCTGCCATCACACAGACCAAAATTGAATGCAGTTACAAATATCAAAAATCATAAGGAATTACAAGAGCTAATCTCATCCAAAGAAAGCAACGGCTGCTGTTCTTTAACCACATATCACAGAAAACAAATGAGCAAAATTTGTAAAGCTCCTTATCAAAGACATCACTGAGATCAAAATTCTGAGACCTCAAGGATAAAAGCAACCTGGTGATACCTAACCTGGCCTCCAGGTACCCCTTGGGTCCAAGAGAAGCAACCTGAAAAACATGGAGCAGGAGACTAAAAACTGACCCAGATGTCTATTGGAGCATTTCTAGGGAACTATTTACTGAATAATTCAAGGTGAGCAAAGAGAAGAAATCCCTGGATCTCCTGAGAGCAGAATGACCAGCCAGAGTGGTAGGCAGTCAAACTGAACACCTCTCAAGCTCAAGGAGGTCTGTGTTTCCCATACAACACAGCAGAGGCTTCTGGGCCAGATGGGATACTGAACACAGGTTGCTCCCTGGAGAATACCAGAACTCGGAGCTGTGTCACAACAGATAATGTCACACATCCTTGCAAGCTTAACTCCAGTTTGCACCAATATGGCCAGTGAAGAGAATTATCCAGCAAGAGAGAGCTTGCATTACACACAGAAATTCTGTTCTTTACTGGAAGGTGAAAATGCAACAGGGAACCAACGAGACCACATCAGAAGATTTGTGCTCCTTTAATGAGCGAGAACACCCTAATGCCATCTTCAAGGCAGGCAGGCTTACTCCTTGTAATTTTGGGGAGGCTGTGTCTTACAGAACAAATGATGGCACGTCTGCATGCATGTACTAAATGTAGTGGAAAGTCACTTCAGTGCAATTACAAAGAGAATGTGACCCTCGGAGTAGATGAAAGACTGTAATTAATTCTGAAACGCCCAGAAGGGTCACAAACCTCCAGGCACCAGCTCTTCTCTGACAATTACAACCACATTCACACTGCAAGTGGGTGCAAAACAGAGAAAAGGGTCATGTTAAGATATCCTGAGACATCTCAGAACTAGAAGTTTTCTTCAGAGTACCAGTGACAAGGGCCTGCTCAGGAATTGCTCCAGTCAGCAGCGGGTAGGAGCACTGCAAGTTAATGACAAAAAGAACTGGAAGGAAATCAAAGCCATCCAAAGGAATGGGAGCTCTGGAGACCTGAGACTTATATGGTGCACTGAGAACAGTCCCTGAATGGTGCCTTGTCTTCAGTAAGCACTAAGCTTGAAAAATATTTTAAAAGAACGGGGAAAAAACCAAAACCCAAACCACAGAGCATTCCCTTCTGTATGACATAAATGAGGGAGTCAGAACACCCAGTAATCTAAGGATCCTGGCTGGTGCTATTACTCTTTAGTAATTCTGTCACACTCAGAGCTTTCACACCTCCAGCCTGTGTATTAGATTCCAGCAAAGTGAAAATATCTTTTGAGCTTCACATAATTAAAACACTGCTATTGCTCTACTCAACGTTATCCTTTTTCCTGATTGTTTTTTAAGTCAATGATAATTTAGTAATAAGCATGAACAACTTTTCTCATTTGAAACAACAAAACTATTTACTTGTTGGTTGAAATAAAATTTGGTTTAAGAACATCTCAGTCAGAGAGTAAATATGACACTAATGACTACAGGGTCATCAGTACCATGCTATGCTGTAGTTTAAGGTTATCATATTCATCCCAGAGTCAATGACTTCTCTGTTCCTAGAGCTGTTATTAGCACACATCCCTTGTACAGCCTATTTTTCCACAGCAAACTGAACAGCTCAACAGCAAAAGTTAAACTACAGGGAGAGGGACTGACGTCAGTGGACTCAGCCAAAAACATCAGAGGTATCACCAGGCAACATCAGGAGCAGAACCAAAACTAAAATCCAGTTCATCAATCCTGGTCCAAGGGTAAACCCAGTAAGAAACAACACTTCTCACTCCTGCTGCTGATGCCATCCCACCTCAGCAAGTTTGAACCAAACCAGGAGGAGCACCAAGTTTTCTTAAGAAGGTGGTCATCACACATCACTCACAGCATCCACAAGCACATGAAGAAGGATCCTGGATGCCATCAGAAGATTGCTTAACAAGCAAATGAACCCAGAGAAAACAATCTAGCAACCAGGAGCACAAAGCTGCCACATCTCTTTGGAAAGCAACAGACCTTGGCAATGGCTATTCAGCCACAATTCATCTGTCAGGGCTGAGAAACATCAAACCACAGGCTGTGAGGGCATGGAATAGCTCCCTGTAGAATAGTCCCTGGCAAGATTTGCAAAAAGGATCTTGAACACTCAAAGAGCAATCACTTTCATGGCCTTCAGGAGCTTCACAAGGTAACAAAAGCTTTGCTTTATCACCTAATATAAGGAGGGACTGAGAGTATGAGCACTTTGCAGAAGTAAGGAAAGACCTAAAGTCCGTCAGAACTTCAGGAACCATTTCCTTGAGGTGGCAGAGAAACAGCTCTGTCTTTGCATTTCATTTCCCTTGTTTTACCTTCTCAAATGTATGGACACAATGCACCTGAAAGGCAAACATGTTAGAGATGTGATATCCATGCAAATGGGACTGCACATTGACCCCACACCTGCTTTAGAGGGCTAGTCAGAGATACTGCAAGCCACTTTCTTACCCATCTCAATACATCCCACTTTTTGTGAATGCAAACACTCCATGTTTTTAATGAAAGTAGCCTAAAAAGAAAATGAGGCTGCTCAGAGGATTTTTCAAGCCATCTCCTGGAATGAGGATCTTCCCATCCCCAGCCACTTCCACAAACATGTCACTGATGCCCCACCAAACAGCAGTAGTAATACTAGTATTTAAAAAAGATCTCAGAAATGAAGAGTAGTCACAAAATCTACCTATGTTCTGTTCTGTGAAGCAGAGGTTTCACTGGGACTTTTGAAACACAAGACCACACAGAGAGCTCCTAAGGAAGAGCCAAGCCACCCCAGCTAGCTCAAATCTTTCACATCAGTACTTCCAACCCTTGTAATTCTTCACAGTTCATCATTTACCCTTAACATTGTTCACAATGTGTCTTTTATACATGATACAGGGACCAACTGCATGTTTTACCATCACATTGCAGACCAGCAACAAATTGAAGTTTGGAGAGTACTCCCACAAAATCCAGCACAGACCTGGAGCTCAACCACTACCAAGTTGTCTCTCTCCCTCCTGCCCTCCCTAGTAACACTGGTTATTTTGGAATGTCTTACAAGCATTTGGCAATTTTGGAAGCTGGCAGAACAATACTGTCCCCAAGAATATCACAGAAGATTCTCTGCATTTTCTCAGTGCCAAATCAAGCCTGCTGTGTTCCTGACAGCCCTATGAGAGAGCCAAGTATTATCAACACTTCACAAATGGACACAAATATCAGAACACTCAAGAGTCCCAGCTACCAAACTCCAGTCCAGTTCAGAAAAGAAGGTTGTCATCCCCCCATATGCACAGTCTCTGAAATGAGAATGTGTGAGAATAGTTACAAGCAGCTGACAGCCAGATTAGAGCTTTTTCTAAAGGCAGCTGAATGCTGCAGTGCATCCTGTGCACTAGAAGCCACCCAGTTGCCTAATCAAAACATTTTCTCCTTAATGTCAGCTTTTTAAAAGACCATAAAATAGTAAAAATAGTAAATTTTTTAAAAAAACCAAATACAAGGGAAGTCTATTCAAGCAGGGACAGTAGATACACATATATACTCCCACATATATCCATCAAGCATATGACTAAATGAGGCAGAAATGCTCATTATCAGTCCACGTGGGAGCAGAGAACAAACAATAACTAAGGGCAGTGCTGACTCTAAAACTGTCTGTGGCTTTGTTAATATCTCTCTTATCTACAATGATTACACAAAATGTCATTCAGTGCAAATAGCTGTGATTTCTTTATGAAAGAGGCAACAAGCTCACTGCAGTAACCAAGGTGTGCTGGTAATTCCCAGGTGTGCTCACCCACCTTAGATACTAAAAAGGAGTGTGTGAGTGGAGGTTGCTGGGTTATACAAACCATCTTTACCCTGCTCAGGGAAAGACAAGACATCTGGCCTGACCATTAAATATAGTAATGGATTAAATCCCTACCAATCCAGCCACTGCTTTCCTATTGTAAGGAGGTATTTAGCACAGGTAGGTCAGAAGTTGCTCTCCCCAGTCAACATCCAGGTGAGCTTTCCATACTCAAATACATTTTTAGAAGTGAAGAAGCATCAGTTTTAGTGCTATCAAGATTGCACTGCTCTTGGAAGTCCAGGAGACAAAAATACAGAGGTGGTGTCACACCACAGAGGCCACTGGTACTTCAGAGCACTGATGTCTCCCTTCTGGCACAGAGCCTGCCCTGCCAGCACATCTGACTCAGTGCCAACACACAGAATAAAACAGCAGAGCTCTCAGTGTGTAATTCTCAGCTTTAAGACTATTCTACAGCCAGAGGGATATGGCAAAAAATAATTGCACTTCTAGAAATTCTCTCCTCCCAAGCCCTTTGAGGCTGCAATCGCATGAATCACATGCTGCATTTGTGACAAATGCTACCAGGAAAGCTGGGTAAAAGAACAGAGGCCAAGAATATGGGAAATTTAAAATAAGCCTTCTTTGAATTTTATTTGAAAAAATCAAATAAATTTCTCAGCTGTCTGTAATTTATTACATGTTTAAAATCAACCAACCAACCCACTCCAAAACCCAAAAGCTCCACCTTAGAGGACTATTAGTTACAAGAGAACAACCTGTCATTTACTACTACAGGGCAGGAGATCCAGAGCACCACTGCAAAAGTCTCTTACAATTACTGTCAAAGTTTTTTTCAAAAAGAAAACAAAGAGCATCCAAGCCCATGAAGCAAGGGCCAATCTACCCTCATTTCTGCTCAGATAGTCAAACAATTTTATTTTAACACTCACATTGGATGTGGGATGGAGACAAAGGCTCCAACAGAGCAGTCTTGAGTTTCAGGGCTTTTCATTTCTCTGCTACATTTGGTTCATCCATTTGAGCATATCTGAGCCCATGAGCTACAAGTCTGTTTGATGTTGGTTTGGCAGCTCCATTTGGGTTAGAAACAGCCTTGAAGGTTATTCAAAAGGACAAATGATGAGAGGGATGGGACAATAAGACCCGCAACAATGGATCTGATCCACACAGCAAATTCCCAGCAGGCTGTTTGGGGGCAGTGGCAGTTCAGTGTATGCTGTATATACCATACAGTCATGGAATGGTTTGGCCTGGATGGGACAACTTAAAGACCATCCTGTTCCACCCCTGCCATGGGCTTCCACTAGACCAGGTTGCTCCAAGCCCTGTCCAGTCTGGCCTGGAACACTTCCAGGGATCCAGGGGCAGCCAAAGCTTCTCTGGGCAGCCTGTGCCAGGGCCTCACCACCCACACAGGGAAGAATTTCTTCCCAATATCCCACCTAACCCTGCCCTCTGGCAGTGGGAAGCCCTTTCCCCTTGTCTTGTCACTCCAGGCCTTTGTGCAAAGTCCCTCTCCAGCTCTCCTGGAGCCCCTTTAGGCACTGGCAGGGGCTCTGAGGTCTGTCTCAGGTGTCTCTGAGGTGAACACCCCCACTCTCCCAGCCTGGCTCCAGAGCAGAGGGGCTCCAGCCCTTGGAGTATCTCCATGGCCTCGTCGAGGGGAGGCAAGAAGAGGGACAGAACAGGATTCTTTCCAAATTTAAGGACAAACAAGAAATTATGCTTCAAGATCCTTAACATGTATCTTCACTGAACAAGCATCAAATGCCTATTATTTACTTAAAACATTTAAAACTTATTTGAAGGCTTTAGATATAAAAAGTGAAAGCCAGAGGTAATTAAGGAACGTTTGCCAAATCACTTTTCCTCATTCCCCAAGATGTAATGCAGTATCTCACACACAGCATGTGCACATAGACATGATTCATATATATTTCAAATCCAACAGGAAAGCAGGATAAGACAAAGCCATGGCTGTGGCTTAAGAAAATTATTTTTGATAATAAAAACTAATTTTCCTTTCTCACCACCATTGAAACAAGACACACATGAGCAGTAGAGCCAAGATTGTCATTTAGCAGCTGTCCAGAAGGTTTCAGTGTGGAAGTGCTCACACCTTCTGGGATAAGTGGATTGCTAGGAGCATGTGGCTGGCATGTTCAGCTGTGCAGAACTGCCCATGCCAGGACACCTGAGCAACAACACAACTATTTCTTTGTTTAAAAATTAGATATCAGCTTTTATCCTAAATTTACCTTGTTATCCCTCTGACTAAGGGACCCCAGGAGAGCCTTTCCTGCACCCTGTTCCTGGCTGGCACAAGGCCATTTTCAGTCACCAGACAGACTCCTGGTGCCTGAAAGCACAGCCAGAGAGAACTCACACTGCCCATCAAGCCCATGAAAATATCTTCTGTATCATCACCTGGCTTGGGAGCTGAATTCAGTAATTCCTGCTACACCCCAGAGCCCTCAGACTAATGAAATGGGTTTTTCAAGATGTTCCCTCAGCCAGCCCTGACAAGGTGTGATATTGCTGTCTGAGTTGGCAGAGCACAAGCAGGACACTACTTGGCCAGCACAGCAGCTGTCAGACGGTCAGATGACAGTTCCCAGGTCTGTCCTGGGAGAGACATAGAGATGGTAGAAGAATGCAGGAGAAGTAAACACTGAGCAGAAACCCCCAGCCATCATCTACCATCCCCTGCTCCCACACCTTCCCAGTGCTCCAAATATCACCCTCTGGGCCAAGAAAGCAAGTTCCTCCCTCAGTCTGGCCTTGCCAAAAAAAAAAAGAGGAGATTTACAAGCTCAGGAATAAAATTCTCCTTGCCAAAAAGTGATGAAAACAAATGATATTTTACAGCTCAAATTAAGTTCCTGCGACAAATGGATAAGAAAAATTTTGCAAGGCTGGTTAATTACAACATGTAAAGCATTTAAGCGACACCTAAATCACATTTTACAACCTTGGATGAGAAAGGCAACCTCACTCAGTGTACTCCCACCAAACATGCTATGTCATCAAGCTCTTGCAATCTCCAGTGGTTTAGGAAAAGCCACGTGCATTGCAGTCCATCTTCAGGCACCTTTACCTGTTCTTCCTTCCCAGTAAAAACCCAGATTTTCCACAGACTTGGCAGGAACCTTTAAACCACTCACAACTGCTTATGTGTTATTAGCACATTGAAAATAATTGCCATACAAGACATGTTTTGCTCATTTGACCATCACCATCGTGTAGATGATCTGTTTAGGCCTTCCCGAGCACAAAAATGATGAATGAAGTCTGAGTTTTTGTTAACTTTTCTTTCTAAACCTCTCCCTCTCTCTGGATGCTTTAAACATGCAGAACAGCAGTTTGCAAACACAAACTGTGTTGTGTGTCTTCCTGGGACTGTTTGAACATTCATCCCATCAATTCCCAGTGCAGCCCAACTTTGCAGTCACTATCTCAGCAATGGGAAAAATGGAAAAGCAATCACCTGCTCATCACCTGCTAAGGTAGCTGGTGAACTGAATCCCTCAACTCCATGAGGGAGGCTCAAGACCAAGACTCAAGCATGGTGAAAATCTCTGGCTAAAATGCCTCCAAGTAGAGGAAAACCACAGGATGTGGAGTTAGATCAGACCTTAGTCCCCACTTTGGAAACTCTACTTCTGAGTTTCAGGTTTTGCTACCTTTCTTCTGAAAAAGAAAAAAGCTCCCTAGAAGGAGAGACAAAACTGGCTGTGAAGAAATCACCATCTTCCTACCCCTCCTGCTAACACCCCTCTCCTCTCTATTTTTATTATCCTTCGTAAATCTCTTCACCCATGGCTCAGATGTCCTGCTCTAGGCAGCAGCAAGGGAAAGCTAAGCAACTTGTATGATTCCTTTACTATTCCCAGGGCTCTGAAGAGCAGTGGTGATTGATCAGATGAGCTGCTCACTTCATTCTGCTGCGACTGAGGACTTGCCAGACCACAGAAAGTTTATCCCATCAGTTACACTGGCACATCCTCCTCCTCCACAACTTGAAAATGGCTATAGCATGACAAGCACTTTAACCACTGCTGCTCAATCTGGCTGAAAACATGGACTGAGCTACACCCCACACAAACCACCTTTATATAATGCAGCTGCACCTACATGAGTTCTGTCAGCCTAGACCCTACTGGTGAAGTTACTCATTGATTTCACTGACACAGTCACACCAGATGGGTTTTAAATGTACTTGGGCCAGCAGAAATCCCAGGACTAGCAGTGAGCCTGCCTGCAGACCATATACCCAGCATTCACTCACACACAGCTTTCTTCATGCCCTAAACCTTCAGCACTTTGTTTAGCCAGGGACTCTGCAAATCACATTCTCTGCACTGCTGCTGAGGAATGGACTTTTTCCATGTTTGGTTCCCCTGCAAACAGTGCTCTGGAGGATGTTCTTGCCAGAGGAAAAGCCTCACCTTGCACTTGCCTAACCAGAGGGGCCCATTTGAGAGAGTCTGCTCACTGCAACAGGACATTTGTGCCCAATACAAGTGTGCACAGCTACAGCTGCTGCCTTCAGCATTGTTCTGCCGGCAGCTGGGAGAGGCAAAAAAAAAATTTAAAAAAATAATTAAAGCTTTCTCCTATGGTCACCACAGTCTAACAAGAAGTAGTGATACAACTAAGAAGTTGGTATATTTTAAAGGCAGTAGAGAGGAGGCAGTACACACAGAGAGATCTGACAGCACAGTTTTTCAGAGGATACCTGCACATTAAATACCAGGGAGCACTGACAGGTTTTCTGCCTCAGATGAAGGGTCTGCAGGACATTTGTGCAGTCACAACAATGAACACATAAAATAACACACAGGACCCCCAGGCAAAGCCTGGCTGATGGTATTACATACCAGCTCTGAGTATTTCATTTGCATACAACAAAGATACAGCTGGTGAGCATTCAGGGATGGGGAAAACCTTGTGTTCTTCTTTCACCAGAGGCCAACAGGCAGACCCTTGGGACACAGCAATCCATACAGCACAATCCATATATTGGTCTGCTGCTTTGGTCAACACAGAGAATCATTTCTCCCTGGGGTAACCACTTACCATATAAGAAAGGCCAATCAGTCTTAATTTTTTGCTCTAAAAAAAAAGTCAATATCTTATTATACTAAATTCTTGGAAAATGAAAAGATGCCATAATTAAGTGAGCCATGAGGACCCAAGATAAATCAGCAACAGAACACAGATTAGCATCCATGAGCTCTGATGTTTTCTAGCTCTTCCTGTGATGCCCAATTACAGAAGTGAAACACTGAAGGAGAATATTGGTACCAAGGGACAAATGAACAAGAATGGACTCTGTGCAATGCAGTCAAGCCTCACTTTCCCACATTAAAAAAATAATAATCAGAAAATAAGCCCATTTTCCTTCTCTCCCAAGTTAAGGACACAGTCAAAATTTATAAAAATTATCCAAAACAGTTTGGTTTCTTAATATGACCTTGTTTATTCTGGAGCATTTCTACTTTGTTTTTACAAGTTTCTCACTCTAAAAATCAGAGCAAGGAATGTTCTTTTGTTAAAAAATCAAAGCAAAGACTCTTGCAGAACATCCCAGTATCTGAGGCTCAAAGAAACATGACCAAGAAACCTCTCAGGAAATCATCTGTGACGCTTTCTCTCAACTCTGACTTTCCTCTTAAGAAAACCCAAACCAACCTATCCCCAAAGCTTTAGTTTTGCCAGTTTTTATTTAACTTTATTTATTTATTATTTGTATTTGTATTATCAATCACCAAGAGGCTCCACTGACACCTCAAATTACTCACACACACTGGTAAGACCAAGACCAAGACTATCCCTGCAAATCCTCACCCTCACTGCTCCTCCCAATACTTTCCAAGCCAGATGTCTCCTCTGCACAACAAAGCTCATTTTCCTCAATTCAGGAGAGACTCGCAATAGGATTTTCTTGAGGTAATTCAGAAGGCAGCTACAGCATAATGCAGCCTATTTAAGGAGACTTTGCTGAAGTCAAATTTAATAATTTAGGAGATTTAAGAGCAGCACACATTAAAAAAAGCCCATGTTGCCTAGGCACTGTGTGCTTTTAGTTGCTGCCCCTGATACACCAGACCAGGCTTGATGTTGCAAGGACAAAGGTATAATCTTCTGAGAACATTTATCAGCAGATAATGAGAAATTAGAATTCCAATTCACTCAAACATCAACCATTGAAGTTTAGCTTACAAGCAGTATAAAAAAAAAGAAAAGTACTTGCATGCCAGTAAAATTGTTAGTTTGAAATATTGAAATAAAAAGCATTGCTAAGCAAAAAAAAAAAAAAGGTGGAAATTGTACTGGGTTGAACTTTGAAGATCCACTGTTTTGGATGCTCACCAGCAGACCTCTTTTGATTTTGCAGAATCCACTGAGAGAGGCACAATGACAAGAGAGAGGGCACAGTGCCCTTGGGAAGAGGGACAGGCTGGAGACCCTGTTCTGTGTGGAGGTTGCTGAGAAATCCTGTAGAGTAACCTGAACTCCTTTCTTGTGCTTTAACTCTTGCAGAGTGGCATTTTAATATGTGCCAAGGGAAAACAGAACGAGAAGCAGCCAAACCCCACTACTCCCACACCCCATACTACAGCAAAAATGGATTGCCACTTAGTGCACAAACACTTGGGGACATCCTTGTCAGTGAGCAGAGCCCAGATTGGCATTTTATTTTATACTGTACAAGCCCTGATCTTTCTTCACTTGCCAACAAAACACCCTTCCAACACACCTGCTAGTACTCCCACATCAAGATCCCATAGCTCACTGTAAATAGAACATAAATCATTCCCCAGAACTTCAACAGCATTCTATCTCAATGTTTTTTTATATTCTGTAACATTAATATATCTTGAGTCCATATGACTGAGAGTCACTAATTTTATCACACCACAGCCACTTCTTCCCCTCCTGTTTTTGTTATACCATTATTAAACACATGGCAATGACCTTATCTCCAAAACTTTTCCCATTTGCTCTACACAAACATCTACTCCTCAAACTGTTGAAGGGGCTGTGTTTGGCAGGCTGAGCACAACACACTTGGGTGGTTCACTCTCTTTTTAAAAACTATCAACTCACTTTTTAAAAACTATCAGCTCCCCATGTGTCAGATGGCAAGTTTAATTTAGTAGGCTAGGATTTTATGCAGAGTTAGAAAATCACTGCAATATGGTATAGATCTAACTCAGCAAGTCCATCCTACACGCAGGGCTGTTACTGCTCTGGAGCACTTCCCTCCTTGGACAGCTCTCACCAGCAGCTGTGTCTACAGCAAGAACTAAAGTTTATGTGACCTTTTGCTTATTTCTTCCCAGCAACAGGCTAGAATGTTTCCTCTGTTAGTGAGGATTTGCTACATGATCATCAACACAATCAGCTGAGCAGTAGCGAGCAATAAATACAGCCTATACCTCCAGAATCACAGTAAAGAGGCAAACAGAAACTTTTTCATGTTCTGCTTGTGCTGCACTGAGTATGGTGGAATACAAAGACTGGGGCTGATAGCAGGGCAGTGTCTCTGTGCCAGTCAATTAATGCCTGGTATCACTATGGATTTGTTTGTGGGCAATGCAGGCATCTGTCTGCTAGACGTTTACATTTCTGACAAAAGGCACAGAGGCCATTAATAGGCACCAAGAAAGCACAACACAAAAAAACCTTTATGAAGGAAAAATAAGCATAAACAGCTCACAACATGCATGATGCTCCCAAGAGACCCTGCAGGTTCAGTGACAGTGTGGAGTCCCACATTCAACTGAAATACACCCTGAGCACACAAAGTTCTCAATGCAAACACAAGTGAAAACTCATGCCATGGGATTTTGAGCATGCAGCTTAAATGCAGTTAGGAGTACCTGAAAAATTTAAACAGACCTTTTTAAATTTTCAACCATCTCACACAAGTAAGAGAGAAACACAGCTTAGAAAGCAGTTCCCTCAGGGAGACATATTTGCTGTGGCACCAGACACTTTTCCAAAGAACATCAGAGACTATTTATGGATGCTGTCAATGTCCTCCAGCTCACCAAAGGAAAATGGTTTCTTTGAGCAATCCCAGTGCAAGAGACACTCTCAAAAATGAAATGCTGGGATGCAATAATCCACATGCACAACCACCCTAAAGGTCTGGGAATTAAAAATCTCCACACAAAAACGTAGAGCACTCTGGCCCTGACCCAGCAAAGCAATTAGGCATTGAACTGCTTCCCCTTCAACTTCAGTGATCAGTTTACATACCTAGAGCTAGCTCATGTCACAGGGCTTTGCTGGCTCATGATGAAATAGATCAAAAATGCCCCCAAGAACCCACCCATAGTTCAGCTTCACCTTACAAAACACAGATTCTCCTTGACCATCACCTTACACAAACAAAAACAGGAACAGGACACTGACTGGAGCCAAGGCATGTCAGTTTGACATAGATTTTCCAGCTGCAAATGATTTCTTTTCACTGAGGATAGGGCACATTCTGAACCAAGGAAGATGAAAAGGATGGATTCTACAGGCAACTGCTGGATGAATTCTACAGCCTCTCTAGCACTGCATCACTTGGATCTCACTGCCTGTAGACAACTCACCCTCTGAAGGTCTGTCCACCAGTGACACCTCTGCAGAGGACACACACAGGGTGTCTGACCTGTGTCAAGGGACAGAGGATGCTCTGAAGGAACAGAGCCTTTCACTCACAACCTACTGCTCAACTCCCACCAGCTGCCCACTGCTCATTCCTGATGCAAAGGAGGTAGAGCTGAACTGGTGCTTGTTCTTATCTGGGAAGGTTTATTTTGCTTCATTTTTAGTAACAGCTTATGCAAAATGTTCCTTAACAAGTTCTTCCTCTACCCCCTGCTGGAAGCTATCTGTGAGCACACAAGCAGGGCATGGTGCATTAATGTCGAGATCCATTCATCTCACCCAGCATGAGGTGAAATACTCCCAAACACACACGCAGAGGGGTGCTGGCTTCTGAGGCTTTGCAGCACTTTTACTGCTCTTGCTGTATATTAAGTTTAATTACTTTTCAACTTAGATATTTACATAGAACATAAACTGTTCAGAAGGATAACTGTCAACCAGCCAAGACCCCTTTGGCAGGACTTTGGGATCATATTTTATTCTTCTGGTGAGGGCAGCTCTGGCACAGACCTGCTTCAGTTCTCTAAACTTATGTCTATATATGTTTGATCCCTTTGGGGAGACTGCCAAAGCACCAAGATTAATTAGCAACTTACCTAAATTATACTCTCTGCTAGATAGATCTTAGAGGGTTCCTTGTCACAGACAGCTTTATAAAAACATTTTGTGAAATAACAATGAATCTATATGACATAAGATGACATTTTGAACTCTGTCTCAGTGCCCATTCTCATTTCCACACTAAGTAAAATGACTTTTATTAGTTTCATGACAGCTCTGCACTTACATCAGCTCTGCAGAGTTCCAGCCAAATCACACAAAATAAACTCACTTGATGGACAAATATAGCCTCATTATGCTTCCAGCTACTGCAACATCCTCAATCAATATAGCTTTGAATGTAAATAAGAAGGCAGGAATGTATTCAAATTGATGTGTGACCACAGTGCAAAAGTAATTGCAGAGGCTCTCAGCAATTGTGTTGATGTGTACACCTCCAGTGCCTTTCCTGAAGGAAAAGAACAAGGGATGGATATCAAATAATTTCTGTAAATCCTAGGGAAAAGGTACAGGCTAGAAGAGGTTTTAAGAGTCTGCCACAAGCGAGATGGAGACACCTCACTCCTGGCAGTAGTGATGTTTCATTTATTAGTGCTCCCTTCCAAACTGGTTCCAATACTGCTGGCCAACAAGCTGGACTTCTCAGGGCAAAGCATGGCTGTTCCAGGCCAGGCTTGCAGAGAGGCTGTGCTTCAAGCCTGTTTCCAGCTGGGGGCTGGCAGGTGCCCTTCCTGCAGGAGCCTGCATCAGCAGCACAACCAGGTACTGCAATACAACCAGTCACACATCTTCCCTCTTCACCTGATCCTCAGGCTCAGAGGGAGCTTTTAGGGTAGAAACATTAGTTCATGGATTCATCCAGTCCTGATATATGAGAATGGAGGGATACTGCAGTGAGAACCTCACCACAATTACCAGTGCAGCACTGAGGAGTTTGTGCTGCAACAGCAGCAGCCCAGGGACAGCCCAGGACTGCGCAATTACAGAATTAGATGTTACTGTAGCTCTGCTCATCAGACCGATACAGCTAAAAATAAACCAGGAAGACATTCCTCACCTAAGGCTCAGGAGGGTTCTGGTATGTAGCTGAGTCATGCAATAATCATTAAATTAAACACATCTTGATCCCTGGTTTATGCTCCATCAGCACAAACCAAAAAACCAAGCTTTCGTGCATATTGAAAAAGCAACACTGCACCTACTGAAATCAGGCACAAGGAAGTAATTTGAAGGTCAAGGTCTCCTGGAAAGCAGTTGCAGCAGTAAGAACAAACTGCACTAAGAAAGGAGGAAGTGAGGACTAGCTCACACATGTCTTTTTCAAAACAGAATTTGAGAGAATATGTTTAGTGCTTGCTGAAGACATCAGGCTGACAGGAACATCCTTTGTCCATGAAACAGCTCAAGCCTCCCCTACCCTGGTCAGTACCACACACATTCTGCTGGCTAACTGCACTGCCTGGACCATCTGTGCCAGACACTTACTACAATTCACTAGCACCAGTACAACTCAAAGGGGTAATGCAAGCTCCACTTGTGATGGCTTGTCATTTGCCCATACCAGTTACCACTGGGGTCTCTTTCCCCAGCTGCCAGTTGTACCTGAGACCCTCGGAGCAGATCTGTGCCTGCCTACTGCACTCCAGAAATGTGCACCTTGTCTGTAAGGGAAAGCTCTCAGATCTGCCTGCATGTACCAAAGATTGGGATGTGGGCACTGCCCCGTTCTCCTACCACAGAAGACATTTCTGCAAGGAGAAGGTCACAGTGTGACTGATTCTTAGGACCTCAGTCTGAAGAGCTGCATTCAACAACCTGGATTAGACTGCACTACAGTGTCATTCTTTACCTCTTTCTTCCTTTTTTTACTTTAACTTGGAGCACTTCTCTGACACTAAAGGTCCTCTTGAAAAGCTTCACAGTAGCTGCTTGCAATCAAGTGATTTTGTATCATTTCTAGTCACTTCTTTCTACAACTGACAACACTGCAAGGACACATAGCAGGGATGAAGCAGGCCATATTCTGAGAAGACAGTACAGCCTTACATTATATGTTGGTTTAACATACATATGGGATGGCTAGGATCAACAAAAGATTATCAAAGAGAGCCCAACTGCTACTGTAGAAAAAAAATGAGGAAAAAAAAGACAAACAAACAAGCAAAAAAAAAAAAAAAACACCAAAAAAACACCAAAACCCAAACCATCACAAACCCCACCAGATTTCTCAGTTCAATAAATGAGTGACAACCAAACACTAGTATGCTGATCTTTTTAAAGCCTGAAGCATTTTAACTTTCACACAGGCATGTTTGGGACTTTAACTTCCCACTTGAAGAAAGGCAGAGTTTGAGAACAGACCAGCCAGTATCACTGAGCATTCAGAGGAGCAGCTGCCACAGGCACAATATATTTGAACTTGCAGAGTGGGAATCACAGAGTCCTGCAGCCAGTGTGGTATCACAACAGGTTAGAATTCCAGCTGAGAAGTGTGAACTGCCTGAAATAAGGTGGTTTTGCAGATCCACTGTCACACACATCCTCATCTTGTGTCTTTCTGGTGTAGAGGTTTAAACAGGTACTAAATGAATCCAGAGTGGGATGACAACTCCTCTTCCCTGGTAAAACATCTCTTGTCTTTGTTCCCCCACTCATAAATGACACCAATCTCTCAATCTCTTTCATTTTCCAGGGAAACTGCTGCATTACTGTCTCCTGCAGCCATCTGTGCCCCAGTAGTAACATCAGAGGAGCAGAACTTGGCCACTGGTAGGTACAAGCTTCAGGATCCAGTCTCAGTAAGACTATTGCAAATTCACCTTTCCAGTTTAAAACTTGTTATACAGGTTGAGCTTACTGCTAAGAAAATCTACCAACCCAACCACTGTGAGCCACACTTAAAACTGCCTTAAGAGCTTCTCAGCCCCCTTAAAGTGTTGTTTGTTTTATCTCACAAATTAGTTCAACATGGAGCTGAACAACCTCACTGCTCCTTTAGACACGTAGGAACAGTGTCAGAGGAAAAGGGCTGACAATGTCAGTCACACTGTCTAAAGGTTTTGTTTTAAAGCTTCCTTTTCTTCTGCTAAGTTCTGCATCAAAATGCAACCTTTGGATACCTCCAAAACACCCTTCTCTACAGCAATCAGCCAGGCCAAAGAAAATTATCTACCAGAAAGACATGTAACACCCATCCAATAGCTACAAACACCTCTGTCTGTAATGCCACAACACTGCGTCTGAGGGTTTGCTGTTCTCCAGGCTTTAGAGGTGATCAGCTGAGGGAGACAGGATGCACAGACAGGCTGCAGCAGTGCAAGACTCAGTTTGCCTGGGTCTTGCACTGCCTGGGTCATCAGCTACACCCAACAGTCCACAGTCAGTCTCTGCTTTCCAATATTCTTGTACTGACTTCACAGAAGCCATAATTTCATGTTAATGAGCACTGCCTCTGATGAAATAAATCACAGCTTTCACCCAGACACTCCTGTCCCTGAATAGACTGTTCCCATGCCCTGAACAAGACCAAGTGAATTGACTGAAGTTAACTTTAACATGGCAAAAGGGGATAAAAAAGCATGTGTGCAAGGGCAAAACAAGTTTTCAGCCAAATCATCCTCATGTCCCATTTTGTGACGTAAATGCACAAACACCTGGGCAGCAGGCGGACAGTGAGGTCCCCAGGGTCAGGACAAATGGCTGGGGCTGGAGAGGCCAGACTGTTCTTCTCCAAGCCAGTGCCAGCTGAGCAGCCTCTGAATGGGTCCTGCATTTCCTACAGGATCTTCTCTGTTACCACAGCCCAGAAACTGAGTTTGACAGAGCTGCAGCAGCCCACAACAGCAGGCAGAGTGTCAGGGTTTCACCCCCTGCTTTATTCACATCAGTTCACCATATACATCCACCTAGCTCGACTTCTACCCTACCCACCAGGATACCACCAAAGCACATTTGCATTGAGAATCAGTGGGAAAACTTAATAGAAGACCTGACAAACTAGACATTTGATGTTGGAAAGCCAGAATTCCTGAAAAGGAAGCGCTGTGTAAAAAATGTAAAGCTACAATTCCAAGCTCCACAGTCTTTCCAGAGCTCACTCTCCATGTGCCTTTGTTTGAACAGCAGTGTATCCATGTTCTGTACACAGCTCCCACACACTCCACACATCCTCCCCTACTCCTCCCACCCACAGGCAAACAGGCTCTGCAAACAAAGCTCGAGCAGATAAGTGTGGAAGCCCTAGGAGAAGGACAGTGCTATTCCCTGTGGAGATGCAAAGATACCCACATAATGGAGATGCCTGCTTGGGATGCTGTTCTGGTCTCTTGAGGATGGGACCAAGTATGTGCCTTACAATATTTGTGTAACACATCGTTATTACCATCTGCTGACATTAACAGCCTAATTCCCACTTTTTTTGTTGTAATTCTTTAAATCAAAGCCACTCCTGTTGGGTAAAATAGTCTGAACTGCAACTTACAGTGACAATGTAAAGCAGCCCTACTGTAAACACATACCTATCCCTTCACATTCCCTCCAATGATCAGAAACAATAAAACAGCTATTTATGAAACAGAAAGATCAATCAAGGATGCACTTCTGCAGGGGACAGACACAGGGTAGAGCTGGGGGGTGGGAAAGTTTGAGACAGTGCTACTGGCCTAGAGGGGTTTTGGTTATTAACTGTGTGAAAGGCCCCCCCAGTGCAGTGAAAATCCAGACAGGCCTCATTCTCTGCTCCAGCAACACTGAGCTGTGCAATCACCCTGCAATGTTTTATTGATAAGGCTCCACTAATTGTGTTAGTCAGGCACAGGCAATCAACCATCAAAAATCAGATCTGTGGTACAGGTGGTTTTTAACTAAATACAGCAGCACATGGCCTAGAAAATGCAGGACAGCTAGCAAGGCACAGAACAGACTCAAAAACGTGACCCCGAGGCAGCATGAGGAGGCAGGGATTACAACATGCTCCATTAATACTGAGGAACATCTTACCAAGAAGGAAGTAATCAAGGAATAAGTGACTGGAGTCAACCCCTACCACAATCAGCCCTCAACCCTGAAAGCTGCAGGCAGTTTTTAAAGGAGATGCTACTAAAGAATCCCCATGATTGTGGATATACTGTGTGACACTTCCACAACTTCAGTTACAGACCCAAAGCAGCAAAGCAGTACTTGCAAAAGCTCTGCCCCCCCAGAAGCTACTTCCAAGATTGGGCAGCCCTAAAGGCATATTATAAACATATTAAAAATAATCTGAGCTGCCACGACTTCTCTGACTGACTGTTTAATACAGCTTTGTTTGTTCACTTTCATTCTTACCTGCTGATGTTGCCTGGCTGCTGCTGTGATAAACTCAACAAGAGTACCTACTAATGGTTTACACATGATCTGTAAAAAAGAAAGACAGTCTCTTATTAGCGGTTTGCTGACAGACAGGTTTGTTTTTCAAGCAAAACAGCCTATATTTTACACAGCCTCTTGAGTAAGAAGAAAATGCCACAAGAAAGAAAAGTGCCCAGAAATCAGCAAGAGCTTATTTGAAAATTAACAGCTTTGCTCACACCAGCTCTGAGTGAAATCTTGATCACAACAAAAAGCAGCAGCAAAACTCTTCACTTCTATTCACTTGGAAAAATCAGGCAAGTATTTTTCACCCCCAGTGTTCTGCCTACTGATGACTAAAGTCTGCATCTGGCTGACACTTTATGTACTGTAGGTTTACTTTGTGCAGAGCCCCAGTCCCAGGCAAAGAAGAACATGTTGGGTTGGGCTCTTCTCCCAGGGAGCAAATGACAGGACAAAAAGAAAGGGCCTAAAGTTGCACCAGGGGAGGTTTACATTAGGTATTAGGAAAAACTTCTTCACTGAAAGGGTTGTTAGGCACTGGCACAGGCTTCTCAGGGAAGAGGTTGAGTCACCATCCCTGGAGGAATTAAGAGGGCATGTGGATGTAGTGATTTTAAAAGACATTTCTGCAAGGAACATTCACATGGAATCCACAGGCTCTAGAAATCTGTAGATGGGATCTTAAGTTTGCCATCCATGTGGGCAACACACAACCCTGCTCTCCCTCCATTTCTCAAACTCAAGTAGGAGGCATCGTGGGTTGGTGTCCTAAGAAACCTGGCAAGCAGAGGAACTCTCTCCTGGATGGATTCCCTCAGAGTCTGAAAGCATCCTCCCCCAGTTACACAAGCCTACATCTCCTCCCACCCTCACATCAGACATCAATTCTAAAAGGTTTTGAGAAAGGGCTTCTGGCAGCTGTCTCTAGCTTGCTCTGACCTAAAAATCCCTGCAGAATTATATGACATGCAGGCCCAAGGCCTGTTTCTTAAAAACTGGCTGTCCTCATAGTGGAGACCAGCCCCAGGCATAGGTCAAGCTTGCAGAAAATACCTCAAACATTTCAGACACTTGCACTGTTTGAGTATCAGGCTTGGAGATTAGATTCCAATTAGACTTTACACTCCTCATCCTTCTTGGAAGAAAACTGAGAAACTGAGCATGCAGTTGGAGCAGAGCTAGACAGGAGCTGCACTGGCTATTTAAACAAGGTGATCTGTTTTGCCTTTGTGCAAACCTTGCTCATCTGTGTTGTCTTGAATACTGGTAAAAAATTAGAGCTTCTCAGGCCATGCTTTAAAGAGCAGCCTTCTGTTCACCTGCTTTCTCCATGCAGTATCCCAATCCAAACCATAAATAAGATCCTGGCCTCCTGCAGTGTTGCTATAAAAACATGCAGTATTAAGAGTCTAAGCAGGTAAAGATCCAAGAAGGCCTCACAACAGTTTTAAAAGTCTGCAATAAAGCAGAGAAGTTTCTCTCCCTACTTTCCCCAGAATTGTAACCATACTTTGGAGCCAGCAGAAGACAACATAGCACACAGTCAGCAGCACTTACTGGGAAGCGTTTGAAGAGATCATGGAACATGGAGCATGTAAGGGGACTGTTCCTTTTACTCAGGAACTGGGTCAATGCCTGCTGATAGATATCAGCCACCTTCTCCACATCCAAACAACCTGGGTTCAAAAGCTGTAGGGGAAAAACAGAACAAAAGCATTTCTGGTGAAACACAAGAATGAACCACTAACAACGAATAAATTATTTTTCATCAGTTCTGACAGATTTTTTCCAACAACTAAATATACCTGAGATACAACAAGAACCATGAAGAAACAACCAAGTGGGCCCCAAATATACTCTCCCAGGCACTGACAACTATATGACCTTGTCACTGAAGGGCAGCACAGGTTCATAGTAAAACTACACACATTGCAAGTAGTGTGGGGGCTCTGCTCTAGGTTTGTGGTGGGCATGTCTAACACACAAGCCTCACTCCAAGCCCATCCTGCAGCAGCCAGGCTGTGCACATGGTGTTTTCAGCTGTAGAGCTATTTGAATCTGTAGATGTTAGTGTATGTGCATATCTGTATCTATATATATACTTAGCAGCTATGTCCTGGACTTAGTAGGTACACAGTAGACAAGCCCTAGCACTGATCAGGTACCCAGCAATCCCAGAACTCTGTCCATGCTCCAATATCCCCCTCTGGTGGGGAACAAGAATCCCAGACACACAGCAACCAGTTGAGACCTGCACAGGCTATGTGGATCTAAATAGCAGTCATTGAAGAGCCAAGTATGGAGCACTGCATCCCAACGTTCCTGACTGTTCTCATACTGCCAGAGAAGTCCTGCTCTTTGGGAAGAATGAAAAATTAGGGCCCAGGAGGAAAAATCTGTAATCATCACAATAGTGAACCTCTGCCCAAGGAATTTTTCCATGGCCCCACGGAAAGCTAAAGCCATGTTAAGGTGGTGTTCTGTTCTCAGGTCAAACTCCCAGTGCTACTGTAGCTAAACACAAGCTAAAGTGGAACAAGGCAGATGGGTCTTGAAATATGTGACCTCAGTTTTGCTAGTTGAGTGTCTCTGCTTAGGACTTAATTGACACATGTGGCTGCTGGGGAAAACAAGTTATTCCTCCTTCCATGCATATATTTACTGTAAGAAATTTCTTCTATAGTTTTTCCATAAACTTGGCCCAATCAGCAAAATCAGGTAATGCAGCTTTACTGACAAAAAAACACATCCTCAGGAGCAACTTTGTGTCTTACCTGACACGCCTGCTTCGCTCTGCTGTCACTCTGTTTCTTTGGCTCAGGGGGAGGAAGAGTTGATGATGTGTTTCCTTTCAACACTTTGAGCAGGTATAATGAGGCACTATAAAAGAAAAGGGGAGAACACAGCACTTACACAGTGCCCCAGTGCCACTACAAAGCCACCTAAGCGCAGAGGCTAAGTGGTACAAGCAGCTTATTCTGTAAAAAGATGGTTACAGAATCTGAGAGGAGCAGAGATGCTCCTTATGAACACTCACCTAAAGTAATAGAGAGCCACTGCAGAGTCAGTGTGCTTGCAGGCTTTCTTGACAAGTCTCTGCACTAAAGAGTGCACATCTTCTTGCAGGGAGGCCACTCTCTTGCAGTACTGCTTATTGCGGCACAGCGAGTTCCTACACAGCATTAAAACAAACCCAAAATCATTACCTACAGAGAGAGCTCTGGGGAACAGATGGACAGGAACACTTATCACCTTATCAGGGTGAGTGAGAACAAAACCAGAACACACAGAGTGATAACAAACAATGCTAGCTGTGGGCAGCACATTGCTGTGGCAAGAACAGTGAGGACACTTACCACTCTTCACCTTCAAGCACCTATTTAGGCATCAGAGAGGACTTTTCCTTCAGAGTTCCCACAAAGGGAACTCAAACCTTGTTACTTCACAACTGCTTCTCAACTGGGGTGAGAGAACAGCACTGAAAATGCTATAGAGTGCTGAGAATGTCAAGAAGTGGTGCACAGAGGGCACATGCGACACACCATGCATTTTGTCTGTCTAGCTGCTATCATCCTTCACTTCTGGCCCTGAACAGAGAATTTGGCCTCTGCCTGTCTCAGAAATAACTTGTTAAGAGTTTATTCCAGCCACAGCAGCAACTCTGTAAGCCTTGGGAGTTGTTGTATGGTCTGACTCAGAGGTCAGAGGCCCATGGAGGCATGCAGTGACATGGCTCCATACCTGCAATACCTATGTTTGCTCTTGAGGTTTCCACCTGCCAACAGGCTTGACACTTGAAGTCCTTTAGCCTAGAAAACCCAGATCGTAATTCCTTTCCTGCAGGTTATGACTAAACACTGTATGTGTGTGGTGCTGGTAATCTAACCCTACACAATCTATAAGCATAGCAATTGCCTTCAGAAACCTCAGAAACATCAGATGCAGGCATTCAACCAATACCACAGCTGGTTATCAAAAGCCATTGTCTATCATCTGGAGGTCTAAGGACACTTACTTGAAGATACTGGCTGTTTTCTGGAGGAAGTCAACCTCCTGCTTGTCAGAGCCTGAGCTCATGCATTGTTCAATCAATTGAAGCAGGGGCTCAATGATATCAAACACCAAGGGGTTCTCTGCTTGCTTAACCAGGAACACATCAATCAGATCCAACACCTGCAAACACAGAGTTACTGATGTGAGAACTACAGCAGATAGGGAAATAAGATGGATCTACCCAGAGCAGCTACCAGTAGGCTACAGAGCAGCTGGAGGGGGCTGAAGAAGATTATTTGCAGCTGAGATCTGAACACATTCTGGTATCATTTGTACTGTTAGGGCACGGGAAACTGCAAATTAAAATTTAAAACTGAACGCTAAGAGTTGTCTGCTGGTTTCAACTATTTCATGCAGTGACACTATTTATAAAGAACAATTACAAGAATCAATGTCACCTGGCCAGACCTGCAGACTCTAACCTGGCACAGGTCCCTCTTAGCACCACTGACTGACAGCTCTCACCCCTCCAGGCCCCCCTTGAATTCCAGACAGTGCATTAGCATAAAATCAGCCTTTCTATAGAAGAGAAATGCAGTAAAGCCACTGGCTGACTTCAGTGTTCAGCCTTCACCTTGGCTAACCTGATTCCTGACTCCCATTTCTGTCTGGGAGTGGCTGGAGCTGTCCCTGGATGCTGAAATGTCCCAGAAGGTCCATGCTGACACCAGGCGGCCTGAACTCAGCATTACAGTCACAACCACCCAGGGGGTTCATCACAATGCCCCCTGATTTACTAGCACAAGCCAAAAAAAAGCTTACATTGCAAAATGACCTGAGGCAACTTACGCTTGTCTCACTAAAGAGCACCAAGCTTGTCCAATTTACAAAAACTGACAGGCATCTTTGGGTAGCAAGGAAGGATCTTATAAATTTAAGCCATTCAGATCAGCAGATGAAAACCACAGTGCACTTCTTGACAGCACAGTCCTGGTTTTCAAACAGGCCTGTGAAGCCCCAGTCACTGACCCCCACAGTGCTGTGCTGGATAAAGCCAGAACAATCCAGTCCCAGCTTCCAGGAGCTCATGACATATGTGAATGTCCAAGCTGATCAGTGTTAGGTAGCTCATGGCATGCATAGGTTTTGACTAACATGCTACTAAGGCAGAGGTCTTCACACCAAACACTTCTCTCCCACCTTAGTCTTGAAATCCCTCCGTAGGATCTTCTCTTTCCGCATTCTGTCCTTCTCATCTTTCTTCGCCTGGATCCGTTTCTGCTGCTCAGCAAAAAGGGCTGAGATGTTCTTGTCAAGAGCCATCATAGCATCATCATCCAGTTCTTCATCACTCTTATCTCCTTCCTTTTGTTTTTAGGACACAAAACCCAACACATCAACTCATACACTTCAAAAAGACACCAGGGAGGGAACCAGAGCCAAGATCAGATTTAAGTAGGGATGTAGCTACCCCAGAATTACACTGTAGGGAGGGAACACAAAAGCTCAGGCCCATGAGAAATCTCACTTATATTTCCCATCAGGTAACCCTGGCTGCACAGTACTATCACGTAGAGAAGATCAGGAGAGGAAAGAGGCTGAGGTTTTGACCTGACTCCCCCTGTGCTGCTCCTCTTTGAGTAAAGAGGTTCATATGTTGCTATGTCTTTATTGGAATCTTTAAACCAAACTCTATCACTGATACAGTAAGTCTCCAGAGTGGCCTTTTGGGAACAGTCCCCCACACAGGCAGCCAACACATTTATCAGTATTTGAGTGCTTTAGTTCACATCAATCTCATTTATTACAGGCAGGAGCACAAGCTGTGTCAGGCTAGACTGGAAAAGCTAAAGTGTTCAAAACATACTAACAATAAATAAAAGGAGTGATTTATTCCTACAACTCACCTAAGATCCTGAGCTGTTTCAAGTGCCATACAAAGATGGCTGTCAGGGCTGTGACTGTGTGAGTTCAGGCAGGATGTGGGTTACTAGATCATCTCTCACCACCACAACCTCCTGGTATCTGTATCAAGGTAGGAAATGAAAACATACCAAAGTATTCCCTGCTTGGAGAACTTTCATCAGCTGACTGCGAAAATTATCATCAACTTCTTCATTCTCCTCATCTCCACTGTCAGTGCTGTCTTCATCTGAGGAGTCCTCGCTTCCTTCCTCATCCTGAGGAAGAAAAGCACCATACAAGCCCAACTCAATTCTCACATGTGTCACTGTTCAGAAATAAAACCTCAAGCCTCCCCTCCCCTACTGCCCTCCTTGCAGCCCTCAGATCCAAGTACAGACACCTCAAATAACAGGATACCAGGTCTCCACAAGAGCTAAAAGTGGAACTTAATACAGACTTCTCAGTCATATTTAATAAGTATCAAAGAGAAGCTTCCAAGGAACAGCTCCCATCTGACTCTCCTCTCTGCTGATGCCTGTAATGCTTTGTGCCTTGAATCTCCTCAGTCCTTAAAAATGTGAGACCTGGAATCCAGCTGGCTGTGCATCACAGCCACAATTCTGTCTGTGGCTGCAAAAAGGAGAGGCCTGTGCTCCTTTCAGGATGCAGCTATTTCTTCTCAGAAAGGCATCTATTCAACCTGCCACACCTACAACAGCAGGCCAAGAGTCTCAGGCATGTACTTCCAACAAGCCATTTGTGTGCTGCACCTTTAAAATAGACCTTAATAGAGTGGCAGCCATTTTCCTCAAGTAGAGAAATTATGTTAATCTATTACCACAGTTTAGAAGAAACATTAAACATTGATGATATGAAGAGTGTTTGTCACTGGCA
This sequence comes from Entomyzon cyanotis, assembly GCA_024500445.1. NCBI lineage: Eukaryota > Metazoa > Chordata > Aves > Passeriformes > Meliphagidae > Entomyzon > Entomyzon cyanotis. The sequence goes on from JAKEPQ010000746.1 coordinate 1,545,900, forward strand.
ATGGCACAATTACCGTGTCCTGTGCAGATTTTGTCTTTTTGTTCGATTCTTCCATCACAACGACTGCACTTTCTTCATTTTCCTCTTGGTTAGGGTCAAAAACCTACCAAAACCAAAAGGGATTTGTGTTTTTTCAGTGTTTTGTTTAGAGGCATTTCTTGTGTACAACAGACAGAAATTTCAGCACAGCAAACCAGCTGAATAAGGAAATTTTAACTGAGGGCATTAAACTTCTGCTTGTTAACATACCAGGTTCTTCCTATAAGTAACAAAAAAGGTGGAGAAAACCAAAGAGCTGGTGGCATCGCTCATCTTGGTTTGTTACAAATTAACTATTAGGCTCATCACAAAGTACCTGACAGCCCATCTTTGCAATCCACACATTATTTTCTCAGTAGACACTACCCTTCTTTAGTGGTTTGACCAATTCAGATTTTTGGTGTCACTTATTTTTAGCACCCCTATGAAAAAAAGCACCTTTCCAGAAAAAAGAAGTGTTACCATTTATACTCACATATAAAATCTACGAGTTATATAAACTGACCCAGGAATTTTTCAGCCTAAAACTACCAAATAATACAGCTTAAAGTTAGCACATCTCAGGCTCCTGTAAAAAAACCAACCAAACAAAAAAACCCCAACAAACAAACTCCCCCCAACCAAAAAAAAAGCCCCAACCCTCTCTAAACTACAGTTCAAATTCAGTAGCACACATCATCAGACATCTCCTAAATCAAGTAGACTTTACATTAGACCCAAAATCGAGACATGCTTGTATATACATCTGTTAGGGATGAGACAGGCAAATAATACAAGGTCCCCTACTACTGCCTCACTTACATCCAGGATCAGCTGCAAGCCCCTCTTGGTCAGGTTAGGGCAGATCCATACAAACACACTCTTGGAAATCCGACGTAAGAGGAGGCTGGGCTGGGCAAGAAGGGAGAGAAGGATTTCCACCATGACCTCAACCCATCCTGGCTCTGTGTTGTCTGCACAGGAACAAACAAACAATGACAGGAAGAGGCATTGGTACATCAGTACAAAACTACAGAAAAATTCACCAAGGAATAAAAATAAAGTCCTTCTAGATGACTCTTAAAAGTAACCACTCAGCAACACAGACCAGAAGGCTACAAACCACAGGGAGAAAGATGATTGAAATGGTCTTTTGATCACTGCAAAGCCTTACCAGGTAACAAAAGCTACTATTTATTAAATCATTACTTAGATTAACAGTTCTGCAAGTCCCCTAACACCTACTTGACCACATTAAAGCAATCAACAGGTGGTCAGCAAAAGTATGTGCATTTTATAGTATTTCCAATGAAATCAGAAGTCACGGCAGCCCATGAAACGTGATGGCATTTGAAATTTGTCCTTTAGTCCAAAGGTTTGGGAATCCTGATCTACAACCAACCAAACCACAAAAGAATTACAGCTTTTATTTTCACAGTGCCCTCAAATTGATTTACACTGATTTCAGAACAAGACCACAGTTGGAGAGGAAATAAAAGACCAAGCCAAGTTTATTCCTGGTCAAGTCCACAGGCCCTAAACAAAGACCAGCCTTCATCTCCAAACATTCTGTGTATACACACAGGACACATTCACTTTGCTCAGAACTCAAGCTGTGAAGAAAACATGTTTCTTGCCTGCTGGGTATTCAAGCCTACAGCTTTGCCTGGCAGACACCACCAGTTCAGCCAAGCTCATGGCCCACACAGAACAAGGACTCAAGAATAGTGAACTCCCTTGGAGTGCTCAGCCAAACAAGAGCAGCTATGGAGCTCAGCTCTCCTTTCTGAGGAACAAAACTCACTGAGGGGCCAGAGAGCTGGAGCAGGAGACTTAGAAATGCACGGAAATAAAATGAAGAAGGGATTCTCCTGGGGGTATGTGCATCAAGCCAGAACCAATGCAGAGTGCTTCACTAATGCAGAACTGCCATCTGTCTTTGACAGACCACTAACAATCCCATTCCCCTTCTTTCTGTAGGAGGGACTCACCAGTCTTTTTCTTCTTGCCTTCTTTACTGAAAGCCCTCTCTGTGCAGCTCAGAAGGTCGCTCAAAACATCCACTGTTTCGGACTGATTCTGTTTGATCACAAGCAGACAAGTAAACAGGTTCAGAACTCCCCACTACCAACAGCAACAGAAGGAATCTGCTTCAAATCTAAGGACTACTAAACAGGTACAAATGTTACAATCACCTACTGCAATTCTTTTGCAGAAAAAAACCCATGAAATTAAGTAAAAATTGGTCCAATCAGCAGCAAATGCTGATTGCAGAACTAATGCTCAGGCCAAGCTTTGCCCCCTACATGTCTACAGGCAGTGTAACAATCACAGTTTATTAGCTGCCAGTTGCTCATTTTCAGAAGCCAGAGGTTCTGAAATGCTGGATCTCTGAACAGAGAGAAACTCCCCATCTTGGTGTTCAGAAAACCCAGCTATCAGCCTATTTTATACTACAGAAATATTCTTCAGAGGTCTTACCTTGAAAAGATGAATGGCCATTGAAAGCAGAAGTTGTTGGAAAGCACCAACTTTGGCACTATCTGATTTGTTTTCCTTCTTCTGCAGATTCTTCACAGACTGAAGTGTTCTGAAGAAAGAAACCTGTCTAAGTTTTTCACAATTACAACAGCAAATCTTCTTGTATGGTCAGACTGAAAAAATGAGCAAAACTATAGTACTGTTTTGTGTACTTGACATTTAATTTATTGGCATTATACACTTAATAGTACACATTCTTAACCCATTAGTAGAACCTCGTTGACTGCGAGTTATAAAAAAAAACTGCACTTATGCACAGACTACATTCCCAATACCACAGCCAAGGCTAGACCTTTATGGAAAATCAAACTCAGAAAAGAGTCACTGAGAAGTTTGTACAGGCATTATTAGGAGAAAAGATGAGCAGAGCTACTATCCTGTTTGGGAGAGGGACTATGACCAAAAATAGAAGAGGACATGGCTATCACATAGTTAACATGTGGAAGGAAGAGGAAGAAAGGAATAGGGTGAAAAGAAACAGAAAGACACTCTGAAACACAGCCATGGGTGCAGGACACCCAAAGGGAAGAAAAAGAATGGTCACTGCCTGTGAAATGGCTATGCTATAGCAGCCAGAACAGCAGTACCTTCCTCACTTCACCAACCCAGCACCCAGTTTCCCAAGCTTCTCACCTCTCCCAGATATCCCGCTGTTCCTTGCTAAAAGGTTTCACAGCTTTGACATGCTCACTGGAGAGCAGCTTGTTGGCATACTCAACAAGGAGAAAGATCCACAGCTTCCCATCTGCAGTCACACCATGGATGTGCTTCTCTCTCAAGGCTGCAGCCTTTGCTGTATCCCCCAAAACAGGCAGGGTGTTTAATGTCTGAAGTAACCTGCAAAGAAAGACAGCCAGCATGTTAATGTCAGAGGAACCAAACAGCCTGCTCCCACTTTCTCAAATAACACCCACCAGGAGAGCATTCTCATCCCAGAGCTCTGGGCACTCAATGCAGCCTAGAGTGACAGTGCCAACTTTCAGCCCACATATATGTACCCAAGATAGTAGTGTAGAGTTCATTGTCTTGGTGGCCCCAAGCACATCTGGTGCCCTCAAGGACACTATTAATCTCTGTTGTTTCTCATTCTGCGTCCTCTGCTTTCCCTCTACTGAGGTCTGGCAATCATCTAAGAAAATCTATTACCAACTCTTACTTCCCTTAGTATAGGGAGGGTTGTGGAGTCACCAGCACCTCGCATACAGAGTGGACAGAAAGCCAACAGCCACCAGCATAAGCCCAGCACTTCCCTCTTGGGTCCTTCCCCTTCCAGCTTACAACAGAGGCAGTGGAAATATTATCAGAAAAAGCAGTATGAGCTCAACTCCACACCTGCCATATCATCTCACATATACTCATCAGATTTGCCACGGACAAAACATAGATCTTTGAAAATTTAATCCAGGATCTCCTTAAAAAAAGCCATTCCCTGGTGCTGGAGTCAAAGAAATGCTCCAATAGCAGCATACTATTCCAAATTTCTTGCCCTGCAGGTCACAAACTAATCTTATCCTCAAGAAAGAAGAGAAATTTCCAAGCTTGAAGCATGCAAGCAAATCCTTACCCAAAGAAGTAGTTTTCTGTCTCCGTATGATCCCGTTCAGTTAGGGGCTCTGATGGAAGGACACTCGCTTCAGCTATATTGGAATTCTTTTTCTTAGCAACAAAGAAAGCATGGAAAAAGCAAAACCTACAATAGACAGAAACAGAAACAAAATGAAAACCCACATTGGTCATAACAAAGCAAAATCAACCCATGTGTGCAAACCAAACAACACCACGTTCAAGAAAGTCCAAGCACTGAAAAAAGGCACTATTTACAACAAGACTCTTTCCTCCAGATACACACGGTAAAGAAGAGAAAAAGATGCTCAAGACTTCACAAAAGTGGAGCACCAGCACTTAGGGCCATGAAACACAATACCCAGACTGTCAGATGTGGGTCATATTCTCCAAGACACTTTTACAGACAAATACTTATTAAGATCTGATGTTACTAGTAATATCTTCAAGTAGTTTAGGCAAGTAGGAATGGAAAATTTATTGAAAACAAATGGGACTAATGTGATTTCAAATGCCAACTACTTATGACACAGGTTAGTCCAATTATGCAGAAGGTATTTTGAAATCAAAATTTAGTCTCCTAAATTACTTATTAGGGAGCATTTCTACTACTGGATTTGCCTAGTGTCATGAGGACAGCTTATCTGGAATACTGCTGTTGAGCCAAACAGACTTATCCCAGGCACATGTGTCTTAACATCAGTCTCACCTCACAATGTCCATCACAAGGCTCTCTCCTTTCTTTGCTGCACTTTCAGTGATGTTAACCAGTCGGTGGATGATCCATCTTCTCAATCGAATAATCTTCTGTTGTGCTCTGTGAATAAGAAGGTGGCCACGCTCAGCACTTTGAACACTAACCCAGCATAACTACACACTGCACAATCCACTGCATCAAGAGGTGACTTTCAGATTTTAGGGGCTTTACACTAAAATTGGCAGTTATGTAGTAATAAAGCAACAGGTACAAAAAAAGAGATATAATCTTCTCAAGTTTGGTTTTTACTATGCAAAAGGCAACCTATTTATCCCACAGAGAGTCTGCAGGTGAGCAAAAAGCACTTCAAAAACTGCAACAGTCAGCAGAGCAAGGTTTACAGGTGCACAGGTAACACAAAACCTGTCCTGAGTAACGGTGTGTCAAATACACAGATAAAAGAGAGGAACAATTCCTACAAAGACCTGAGAAGCTGTAGTGAAAGAGGAAACTGCATGTGTTCTCCAAAGCAATTGTCAGAGCTAGAAAAACAAAAGGCTCTTTCGGTGATCCAGTCCGCTTTGGGTGGGCTGGCTGGTTCTCACTATGCTTGTACAATTTGCAGAATTGAGTTTTATTCCAAAGAGTCAGATGCTGGGGCTAAACTTTCCAAGACAGAGGAAACAAACAATTGCCAACTCATGGCAAGGGAACCAGCAAACCTTGAGGGGAAGGTGCAATACCCATGTACTCACGTGTCTGCATTTTCCCATTTCTGTTTTTGCCGGTTACTTGAGAAGTCTAAACAACAGTCCAAGTCTGGCCTGAGGAACATGTCTTTGAGCCAGCTGATGTATTTTTGCAAGGCTTCTGTCTGCAGGTGTCTGACTACCCTGGAAGCACTCAACAACGCTGGCCTCCCTTGGTTGGTAAGGGTAGAGAAGCCCATGATCACCGCCAGCTGCCTCTCTGGGTCATCGCAGCCACTCAGGAATGTATCTATATATCCCTCCATCTCTGCAGCAAACTTAAATCCCTGTGGAAGCTGAAAAACACGGTCAAAGAAGCAGGTTAAGAACTTCACACCCAGTCTGAGTGGCTCTGTAAGTACAAATCATAGAATCATAGAATGGCCTGGGCTGGAAGGGACCTCAAAGCTCATCTCATTCCAACCCCCTGCCATGGGCCTGAAGGGACAACTTCCACTAGATCAGGCTGCTCCAAGCCCTGTCCAACCTGGCCTTGAACTTCAAGTGTAAACCACATGAAAGAATTTGGCTGCAGTAAGAAAATTAAAGTCATGTGCCTGAATATTTGTCCTAAGGCTTACAGTCATTGATTTCACGTCATGGTATTCCTCTCACAGGAGCAGCCACTCTAAGCAACCACCAAATCCTGCCATGTACTAACATCAACCCTGTAATCTGCACCTTCCGGAACAGGGAGGCTTCAGCAGGCTGGACCCACGTGCTGGCCAGTGCAACTAAGCTCCCAGGCTGGTCAACTCTTATTTTGGGTGAAAGTTCCAGTGTTTCTCACATCATCTGCCTTAGGGTTTCCCCAGATTTGGAAATTCCCTACCATCGATTCCAGTCTCATCTAGCAGCCCTGGAGCCAGCTGACCTATGGGGGCTACAACAAATGCTCCTCTCCCTGGTGTGTCAAAGTATTGAGGCATTCTGAAAGGAGGGGGAGTTGACATGTTTAACCTAAAACTTGTATCCTGAGGTGTGGCTGTTTTGTGGTAAGTCCTATCTTTGGTCCTGCCACAGCCCCACAAGGCATACAGCTGTCAGGCTGCTAGCCTTGGACACTGTCCAGCAACACAGAGACCACCAGGATATGACCCATTTCACCACACATCCCATTCATTCCCTTGCATCCCATAGTCCACAGTGTTCAATGTCACTCAACTTGTTCTGGAAAAGAAATATATGCTTAACTGGAGAGACCTCGAAGAGGTGGTTTCATTCCAAAAGTCCAACATATTTTTTTTTTAAATTAATACAACAACTTGTTTGGCCTACTGTCACATTCAATACAGTGATCTGGCAGGAGCAGAAACAGTAATGAAAGGCTAGGGAACACTGACCTTTTAAATAAAGGAGCTATAAACTTGTAATTAACTACAAATCCATCCAATTATAACATAAATACCCCTGAAAAAAATGTCGTAGAAAACACAACTTAGTAAGCTCCTGCTTTCGCTGCTGGAGAACTCAATACTTGTGCATCAGTATGAAAACTGGGAGAAAAACTCCAGGAAAGACACTGTTAACAGGCTAATAGCTCACAACAGGGGGTTCATCAATCACCTCTGAAGAAAAGCAAATCAGGTTTATTTGCTCCCTTGTTGATAAAAAAGTGGAATCACGAGGATAACTGCCAGTAAATATCAGACTCCAGTTTTGTCTAGTTCCATCTCCAACAATCACCAGAATTCCATAAGGAAGTACAAGGTAACAGCATTTATTTCCCAAAAGAAACAGTGTATGTCAAGAAACAAAAGAAAACAAACCCCAAAACAAGAATAAAATTCAAACTAAGATATTTTCTATTCTCTCATCATCAGCAATATTAGGAACTTCTCCTTCTTTTAGTGTATCATTGTCTTCACAGGATTTTTACTTTTGAGACATGAACCAAATTAACAATTTTTTTATATACAGGGAAGAACACAGCCTAATTCACTGTACAACAAGCCCAAAAAGTAAGGAATAGGAAAACTAAGCCAGTGGATAAATCCTGGAGAAAGCTGGTCCATTTAAGGAGGCACCATGGTAAGCAGTATTTACAGAGCAAATCCACACATCTATTGCTGCTTTTATAACAGAACAAAAGGATCACACAGATCTATTTCTCCCAAGAGACAGCAACTGTTTTTGGGCCTACATGAGGAGGTTTGGGATTGTGTTACCACCAAAAGCCAAGCTAAAACCCATTTTTATCAGTATTCCCCTTTTACTTTTCCTCTGTTTATTGCAGGGTTGTGTTGTTTGCTGGCTTCCCAGGAGGGAAGGAGGAAAAAGAGTTCCAAAATCCAATTCCAAATAAATTTTGTGCTTAAACCTCAGATGTGCTTATTGAAACAAACACTAACAAACAAAAGCACGAGTTGTCCCTTTTTGTCTTTGCCTTCCAATGTTCATGCAACACCCAGCACAATGATAAACAAAAAGGAGCTTCTGGACACATAAAATCAAAGGGACTGTTAAAGGACCACACATGACACTGTTAATTTGCTGAGGGCTGCCCTTCCTCTGCTTCCCCCATCATTAGAGCTTTCTCAGCAGCAGCAATGAAAGCAGGTGGGACAGTGGTGAACACTTTCCACACTCTTAAAACAGGCAATCACAACGAAACTCAACTTAGACTCAGTCCACTGCAACCAGTGATCATACAATAACCTGCTTTTAGTAAGAGTTCAAGGTCCAAAATTACATAAACTGTTTTATACAAGATGATTTGAAACTAGAAGCAAGGAAGAGATGACCTGTGCTCACAACATGACCTTTAGCTTGTTCAAAGACCTACCTGAGTTGCTAACACGTGTTCTCCATAGCGCAGCATCACCTTCCCTTTGAGAACCACTTGCAGCTGCTCCACAGAGAGCAAGGGGAGAGCACTGCCCAGCAACCGGTAGCACATGTAACTGAGTGGGAACAAAGAATATACCCTCAGGCTAAGGCACAGCAGTAAATCCACACAGAGGAGTAAGACAGAGAAGAAGTGCTGGGGGAGCTCCAGGAGCATGCAGGGAGATGGAAGTCAAAAACTTGGGATTGATAAACAGAAGGATAACATGGGAAACAACAAACAGGATATGTTAAAACAAACCTCACAGGTCCTGATTTCTCCTTCAATAGCCCATTCTCCACAACTTCATTCCAGAACAGTTCAAAGGCACCTTCCTTCAGTGCAACTTGTAGCAAATCAAACACTACACTGGGCAATTTCTTGTCTTCCTTCTCAGACTTGGCAGCACTTTTCAGAAGTTCTACAAGTCTAGAAGAAATAAAATAATGTGAGAGAGCTGACCTGGAAGAGACTTGAAGGCCAAACCATCCTGCTGAAGGACAAAGAACATTTCCCGAGAACTGCAGGCTATGCCTCCTGGGAGAAATCACACAGCTGTAATTTGGGAACCTGCATAACAATTAACACCTAACTCTTACCACCTGCAGTGGCAACTACAAGCAGGCATCAGAATCACAGCCACATTTCCCTCACTGCTAACCAAGGGGAAAAAAATGTTCATTTAAACCTCCTAATTTATGAACGCACCTGGAAATATTTTCCTTATTTACCACAGTAGGTGAGCCAAACAGCTTCTTCAGCTTTTTAGGTTTCAGAACACCAGGGAATTTCTGCATGCCCACAAGCAAAAGGTGCAGGTTCTCTGGAGATGTGAAGGCTGAAGAGAGGTCACCTTGCAAGATGTCAAACAGGACCTCCTCAAACACAGTTTCAGGAACCTAAACAGGAACGAGGGTGAGAGCATATAAGAATATCTGAGGGCATTTTACTAACTTGCAGTGAAGTACATTAAAGTATCTGCATTGGAGGGCATTTTACTAAAAGCCTGCAGTGTTCTGGAAGCTCTAGAAATAGTCTTCATGGTGACACAACCAAAAATAAATAATGGATGTGTCCATGACTGCCAGACAGTCCCAGGTGCTTAACCATGGGGAGTAGGACAGTATGTTGTCATCAGACAGCAATTCTGGTCAACTGACTCCAGCTGCAATTGTTCTCTTGCTGTCTGACTGCTCTGCCTGTACAGCCAGGCAACCCAGGGACAAGGAAACTCTCTATTTTTATCTAACACTGCTAGTCTGCACATTTACAAACAATACCCACCTTAAAAAAAGGAAATAAACTTTTTTTTTACTACATATCAGAGTTCTTTACTCCTTGTCCCTACATTATTTCATTCCCAACAGCCCAAAATTCAACCTTAGACCCAGGCTTGGTGCATAAAAAAAGGTGGTTTTGCTGTTCAGAGTTTTCAGCATACATCTATTCAAAAGAGCAGATGGTCTAACATATCATCCAAGCGAGTGAACTGGGAAACAACAGACTATGGGATTGTCCATGATCAAGTCAAGCTAAGCTAAAGCAGAGCATCCTTTCCAGAATACAAGCATCTGCCCACAGGCAATATAGGGACAGCTCCCACAGTTTACACTCACTCTTCCACACCCCCTAGAACTTCCAGCTGTGAGCAAACTAAAGGAAAAGCTGATCCCAAAGCCAAGCCCTCTCTTCCCCCCACCCACCCCACCAGTACCTCAGAGGTGATGTCAATAAGAGTTTTGCGTGGGAGATCTCTGAGGTGTGTTTGGTGATTTGTCAGCTGCTGGAGAAGCTGGATGCTCTCCAGCAGAGCTTTCCGGTCCTAGAAAGGAAAGATAAGCCAAAATCAGAGGACATATATCAGAAATTAACCTGAAGGCTCAAGTAATAATCCAGACTTTAGATGTTTATGCCTACTTGCAATAAGAAACACGCAATTGTTTCTTGACAGGCCACTCAGCTTTCCCCAAAATGGTATTTTCCAGCTGGCTATGACAACAGACCCCTTTCTTCCAGGGGAGGTAGCAACCTCCTGTACTATTTGACACAGTTCCTACATTCTGCTCAGGAACAGACATTTAAAAGGCACAAAGAGTCCATGGATTACACAATAGAAATGAACTGAACTTGATGCTTCGAGTGCCATTGCATCAATTACCAAGTGACCCAGCTTTTCTGTCAATCCTCTTTCCACATCAGAAGCCCCAGAACCAGAACTGACACACCTGACAGCAGTGTTACCTTCACAAGCCGCCCAGACTGAAACAGAGCCATAACTCCAAAAAAGTTCCCAAAAGCAGCATTTCTCACAAGTTTCTGAAAGGGAAAAAAAAAAAGAAAATAGGTAAAACTCTACTTCCCTGAGAGGTTAGATTTCACATGCAGCTACATGATCAGTGGAACAAGATGGCAGAAGATCCAGCCTTGAACACCCTTCCATGGGAAGAGAACAGATGAAAAGCAATCCCCTGCACAATGTTTTAAGAACTGTCCTAGAGTACCTCTTCATCATACCAACAAATCTCAGCTAAAACAGGGACAGATAACAATGTCATCAGCTTCCAGTTTTCAGAAATATTTGTTATTTCATTACAGTAATTTCCTTTAACAAGAACCCCAAAACTACAATATACACCAAGACTTCAAGGAATAGAGAACAATTCATTTGAAGTAATAGCTGGCAAATGCTGCCATGAGCTGACTTACTTTTTTCACTTTTTCCAGATTGTGTTTTTCTTTTATCTGTTCCAGAATGCTGCACAGTGGAATTTCCTCAAAAGCCTGTAAAACCTGAGGAGAGAGATGGAATGGCTGTTTGCAGTTCTTCCATTTCATGAAATTGCATTGGGTTAAGCTAAAATAGAGCGGAACAGCTGTTCAGCACAGCAGCAGGTGTGCTGCTTTATCAGGCCAGAATAAAGAGAACCAGTTCGGTAAAGATGTACAGAACAGGAACTAGACTGGGAGAGCTGGGGTTGTGCATCATGGAGAAGGCTCCAGGGAGATCTTAGAGCTTCTCCCAGTGCCTAAAGAGGCTCCAAGAGAGCTGCAGAGGGACTTTGGAGTCCCAGAGTGCCAGGACGAGGAGGAATGACTTCACATTGACAGAAGGTCAATTTAGGTTAGATACTAGGAAGAAATCCTTCCCTGTGAGGGTGGTGAGGCCCTGGCACAGGTTGCCCAGAGAAGCTGTGGCTGGCCCATCCCTGGAAGTGCTCAAGGCCAGGCTGGATGGGACTTGGAGCACCCTGGTCGAGTGGAAGGTGTCTTTGCCCACGGCAGATGGGGGAAAGAGATGATTTTTAAGGTTCCATCCAATCCAAACCATTCTAGGATTCTATGCAAATACAAATACACCTGATATTCCAGGGGTTTTTTTCCCTGTACATGACAGATTAATAATAAGAACATTTCGCTGAAGCTGTGTGACCCCAGAACAGAAGCAGTGAGACTTTTCAGCATGGGCAAGGCCCTGATCAAAGCGGGAAACACACAGTCTCTTCTGCTTTATCAAATTCTCAGGTGAGATGAGGTCAGACAGCACTGCTGATCCCAAATCCTGGGACTCTGCTATGTTACTGACTCAACCATTGTGGAAGAAAAAAACTCTGAAGTGTTTAACTGTTAAAGGGCTGCTTTTTCAGACATCCCACATCAACGGACCAAGACCAGGAGCAAGACAGTTTTAAGAAGTAGTAATAGTACTAAATGCACAGTAAAATTGAAAACCTGGTCAAAGTTTGTAATTTCAGGACGGTTCTTGAAGCAGGAGTGAATTCAGTAGCGTGAATGTGATATTGGTATAGTTTATAACTTTATAAGGGTTTGTAAAGCAGAGTAGCACCATTTAAAACCATTATGTCTATCGTGAGAGCCTTCCCTCCCACGTGCACGCAGGAGCAGTCAGAAGGGAGCCTTCCAGCAGTGCACAGACAGCAAAAGGGACCCCAGACATGCACAGGGGCTGGAGACGGCTGTGATCCGCGCTGGGAAATACCGACCTGCGCCAAGGCCAAGCTGAAGCCAGGGCGGGCAGCCTCGCGGGTGGCTCCCAGTCCCTCCACCAGCCGCTTCAGGGTGTACTTGAGCTCATCGTCCTGTAAGAGAGACCGAGCTGAGCAGTGCCCGGGCTGCTCCGAGAGCGGCCCTGCCGCCGGACCCCGGCGCCCGGCCCGTGCCCCGTCCGCACTGCCGCGTTCCCAGGCGGGAGCGGAGGGATGGACCGTGTGACCCACTGCCCGCCCGCACCCACCGCCCCTCCGGCCCCCGCCTCACCTTCTTGCCCTCCCGCAGGTGCCGCAGGAGGTTCTCAGTGGCCGCCAGCCGCACCTCCTGCTCCGGCTTGGCGATGTCCCAGAAGAAGTCGAGGAAGGCGCGGCCCTGCCGCAGCACCCCGCGGGGGTCAGTCACCGCCGCGCCGCCGCCCCGCTGCTCCATCTGCTCCATCTCCTCCATCACCGCCATGCCGCCACCGCTGCCGCACGTGGGGCCGCCGCCCGCTCCGCCTCTTCCGGGTCAGCGGGGCCGCCGTGGGACGGGCTGGGCGGCCGTGTGAGCCGCGGCTTGCCGGTCCCTGACCACCGCTCCGCTCAGCCGCCCGGAACCTCAGCCCCGCTCTCCTCATGGCTGCCCCTCAGCGCCTCTCGGCCCTTCAGCCCCGCTCCCCTCATGGCTGCCCCTCAGCACCCCCCGCTCCCCTCAGCCCCGCTCCCCTCACGGCTGCACCTCAGCGCTCCCCGTCCCCTCTGCCCCGCTCCCCTCAGCGCCCCCGGTCCTCTCAGCCCCACCCGTGTCCCCTCAGCCCCGTTCCCCTCACAGCTGTCCCCCAGCGCTCCCCGCTCCCCTCAGCGCCTCCTGGTCCTCTCAGCCCCACCCTTGTTCCCTCACAGCCCGCTCCCCTCATGGCTGCTCCTCATGGCTGTCACTCCCGGCCCTTCAGCCCCGCTCCCCTCGCGGCTGCCCCTCAGCTCCTCCTGTCCCTTCAGCCCCGCTCCCCTCAGCGCCCCTGCTCCTCTCAGCCCCACCCCTGTCCCCTCACACCCTGCTCCCCTCATGGCCGCTCTTCACACCCCGCTGCCTCAGCCCCTCATCCCACAAAATCATATCGCTTACCCGGTGTGCCACAAGCTCGAGGGACACATCAAACAATTATTTCAGAGTTGCGCGGTGCTCGATGGTGTTCGACAAATCCAGCACACCCCACCGGGTTTTTCACACCATTATTTATACTCAGGAGGTCAGAGTTAGTAGCTTTCCTAGTACTGCCCATCTATTGGGGTTGTTCAGTAATTTGCAAGTTGTGTAATCTCAGCTAACTTCTACAGATTCTCAGGGAAGGGTCTTCACAGGGTCTTTTTAGAATTATAATGAACATAGATCGGCTATATACATGACCTTGAGTCTATTGCCTTGTTAGCAATGCATACACAGACATACATCAACATCCGAGTTCACTACATCCAGGATGTCTCTGAGTAAGGGATGCTGGCTGCTGCCTGCCCCACAGGTTATGTCTTTTTTCTTGCTTAAAATATGCAAAAATCTTAAATCAAAGAACATCCCTACTTAATAGTGACATATTCCACATTTTTCAACAGCCGCGCTCCCCTCAGCGCCACGTTCCCTCCCTGACCCCCAGCCCTGCTCCGCCGCAGGACTCATTGGTCCTTCCCTGCCCCAAGGGCTGCCCGGGCTTCCCTCCCGCGGTTCGCAGCTCCGGAGGGAGGGATGGATCCAGGCTGGGTTCTGTCCCGCGGGGCTCGGCGGGGACAGAGGGACAGAGCCTGCGGGTGAGCCGCGATCGGCACTGCGGGGTCAGCGACAGGAGCTGTAGACACAGTTGGGTATCGTATGACAAACTGACGTGGTTTTAGTAGAAAACATTAAATTATGGCGTGGCAAAAGGAGACGAACAAGTTGGTGCAAATGGTGTTTTTTAAGGACACTGTGAAGCTCTCGGGTACAGCCCGTTGTGTTAATTTCCAATGAAATCCAGCACTATCCTCCAGCTGCCCTGTGAACTCTGCGCTTCGCGGCTACCCTGCCAGACTCCGGTGCCACCCGCGGGAGAGCAGGGAATGACCCCGGAGCAAGATCCATCCCTGTGATCACTGTGATCCCTGGAGGATGACTGTGACACTTGGAGCAGGATCGATTTCCATGATCTCTGTGATCCCTGCCCGCAGCGACAGCGGGATGCTTGGGGAATCAGAGCCGCGGGCTGGGCTTGGATCAGCGCTGGAGTGTCCAACGCTCACCGGACGCGTTACCACAGCCCAGCCCGGGCGGATCCCGGACAGATCCGGAGCAGATCCCCAGGCAGATTCCCGGGCAGATCCCGTCCCAGAGCCGACGGGAGCGAGCCGCGCGGCGAGCCTCCCGACAGGCAGCAGCGCGGACAGCCCCGTCGGGGCGGGGAGCTAGAATCAGGCACGGCGCGGGGCAGCCCAGGCCCGCTCGCCGCCGTATATAAGCGTTGCGGGGTCCTCGGGCGCGGTCCTGTCACGCTCGCACGGGGACGAGGCCGCGGCGGCGATGGCGGATTTCGATCCCTACGACGACCGGGCCTACAGCAGCTTCGGCGGCGGCCGCGGGTGAGCGGGCCCCGGGGCAGCACTCGCGGCTTCCCCCGCAGCTGGGACGGGAGAGGGGAGCGGCGCCCCTGGCCGGGCGAGGCGGGGGCGCGGCCGCAGGGCCCGGCCTGCCCCGCTGCATGGGGATGGCGGGCGGGGGGAGCGGACCGCGGGCGCTGCCCCTGGGAACTGTTTAAGCTCGTTCTGCCCCCCGCCCGCACTCCCCCAGGGTGCGGGGGTGCCCTTCCGCTGGCCGTGGCGGAGCCGCTTTGTGCGGCGGGGTGGGGGATGCGGGTCCCGGGGGTCCTGGCCGTTCTCCGGCCAACGCCGCAGGATTCAGGGCCGGGCGGCTCGGGAGCGCCGGGAAGGGGCGGGAGGAGGAGGGTGTCGCTGTTCCCGCCGTCCCGGAGGCGAGTGGAGGGGGGATTTAGGGAGGTGCTGGGCCCGAGCCAAGGAAGGCCCTGAGGAGCTCGTGCGGGGCCGGAGCGGGATGGGTGGAGGGAACGTTCCCGCAGGGCTGGAGCAGGGCAGGCGGCAGGCTGCTGTGCTGGCGGGACGAGCCGCCCCCGGCAGCGGGCAGCGTTGTGGTGCCTGCGGGGAGGAAATGGGAGGGCTTTTTGGTGCCTCTGCCTGGGGAGCTCTGGCAGCCGCTGTCCTGCGTTATCTGGGGCTCCAGGTGCTCACTCCAAATCCGTGATCCTTAGGAATCGGGCTTGTTTCTGTCTCTTTGTTAAAGAGTGTGTTTAGGGGACGAGCTACAGAGAGAATAACCACTCATTGGAAGTTTGTCTGCAGTCAGGTTAGGAAGGTGCAATCAAACAATTGACTTTTTTGGACGTTGGTGCAATACGAGTTTCTATATGCACGTGAAATAAAACACGAAATAGGCATGAATCTGTGGAATAAACTTCTTGTGAGCAAATCTTCACAAGTATATTACTGTGTAATCTAATCTTTCAAGGTGTGTTTCCTGATCAACAGTGTTCATGCCCTTTTCTGCTCTTAGATGAATAACTTGGTTTCATTTCAGACTCTTTAGGCAGGAGGGAGATGCTGCTGGAGTTAGAACAGCAGTAAGTTTTTCTTGTCTTTGGTAATACTCTGACATTTTAAGATTTCAAGCTCATTTTCATGCACTGATACCCTTTGTGTCTAATTCAGAGATGTCCCAGAGCAGATGATGTAGTGACTTACATTTCTGTTATTTTTTTTTAAATTCTGTAACAAAATAACCTTTCCAGCAGTCTAAAGTAGCACTTGATTCACAATAAACTCAGATACTGCTGCACAGTGTATCCTAGTCAATGTAGGCACATTCTGTGAAGTTATAAAATGCCAGTTAATTTTTTTTTTATATTCAGATTCCTGTAAGAGAACTTAAACTTGCTCTCAGGCAAGATGTGGATCTTTGTTTGGAGAACTAAAAGCATCCTGCAATTTAGTAGATGTCTTTACAGATGAGAAAATGTACTTATTCTGATTTACCTGCAGTTCTAAATATCAGATACTACTAATACTAGAGTCCAATGTATACTTCTAATTTATCATTATCACTATTAAGTTACTAATAGCTAATTCACAATTTAACAGGTCTCTGTGTGTATCGTATGAAGTTCTGTAATATATGAAGTGTAATGAAAACATGACTGTTCTTGTTGAAGGTTCTGATTAAAGAATCCCATGTTAATTTACAGTGGCTTCTGCTCATTTTTAGGCACTCTAGGATTGTAGGAATAGTGTAAACCTAGCTGAGATATAGAAGTTGCATTTCACACAACCTTTGGTGTGCACAGCGAGTAACCACAGGATTTCAGTGTGACAGATGGGAAACCAGTGCCCAACAGATTCTAACATATGTAAATTACCTGCCTCTTTCTCATAATCTTCAAAATTATGGAGAAAGAGCATCAGGATATGACTGGTGTGATGAGATGGGAGTTTGCTACACCTGAGATGTCTAGTGATGCACTGACTAAAAGCTGAATCATAATATTAGGGGATGCAAACGTCACTTTATTCGTGGTGAAGAATGTGGTGCTGACATTAATGACAAAAGGCTTACTATAAGCTTTTCAGAAAGTGTTTTGGAGCCCAAAATTTGACAGGAAAACCTGTAGTTAAGCATACTGAGGCCTAGTTGTAACTGAACATCTGTAGAGCTTCTCAGAGTTGAAAGAAAGGGAGTGTTTACCACCCCTGACTCGCTGCTAGGCTGTTTATTTAGGTGTGTCTTGAGGTGCTGGGCACCTTACTAAAGGTTAAGATTCACCTGCTGAAGTGCTGCACAGGTCAGTGAAAATGGGGAGTTAGTCCTTATGCTTCTGGCAGTCTGGATACCATGTCTTACCCATCTAACATTAAAAGATAGCTCCTAATTTTTAGACTTGGGTAAGCTTTTTGCTGAAGACACCTGATACTTACTCTAGACATGTTCTGGGTTGCTTGAATAAGTTGGATAGGAATTTAGTGTTGTGGTCTTGGAGGGTTGACTGACATCCTGCAGATCCTTATGCTGCCCCAGTGAAGTTCTAATGTCAGAACCCACATAGGCTGTTGGCTTTGTGCAGTGCAAAAGGTAAATCCTGAGCTTTGATCTCTAGTGAAAGGCTATTTAACTCGAATACTGGCTTTCAAAATACCCTTCATTTTGAACTTATGGCAGATCTTATTTTCTGCAGAAGTAACTAAACTTTGCAAAAGAGTAGCTTCAAAATGTGAGTTTAGTTGTTTTCTCCCCAGTATGGCCAAAGTGATTAACTCAGCCCACCAAAGTTTCATTTTGAGGGTGTTGCTAGAAGCAAGCTTTCCTCTTCAGCTTCCTGCTTTGGTTTTCTGAGAAGGAAATCATATCATGTCTTTCAGATTCCCACAGTAAGATGAAACAATTATTACCTAATTGCATCTCAGCAGAAGTTTAGAGTGAGAAACACAGATATTCATTCAACACTCTGGTTCACTTAGTTCGATGTGTTTTCAATTATTTTTTTACTTTTGTCCTACTTGGTTGGACAGAATGAGAGAATCTTCTTCCAATCTCATTGTTTGGTTACTGAAGTCAGGCCTTTTATTTATTTCACTGTTTCAGTGTTGGAAAAAAAAGTAGGGAAATACAGAAACAGTTTCTTTTTGTGTTGCTACACCTAAGTTCCATAAGAAACTTGGTTTGGAACTTAGTTATTGACCATTCTTGTCCTTCAAATGAAAACTAAAATATCAAAGGTATAGTTATACATTTGATAACCAAGGCCTTAATATCATACTGGAGAAGAGTATTTAATTTTCTGACTTTAAAATCAGTTTGGATTGCACAATAGGGCATGGATTTCCACACATGCACCCTGTGAAGTTCTGGTGCAATGTGGTAGAAAGGAGGTTTGTCTGTTGCACAGAAAATCCTTTTGGGGATTGAGGGTGTGGTTTTAGAAGTGGCTCAAATGGAGCTGAATGGAGGTTGCTGATGAAGTTTGTAGTTCCAGTCCTTGCTCTCTTCTTCCTTCCCATCTTGGCAAAGTGCTCTTTGCAGCTGTCCAGATCACCTTGTTGATCTCACTGAGGATTCAGCTCCAGGGTGGGTTTTTCGGTGTATCAGCTCCCAGTGAGGTGACTGGCAGCTCAGGGCATGTCCTGAGAATATGTACGTGGAGGCTGCTTTGAAACTCAGCTGGGGAGATTCTGATGTTCCTGTAGAACATAAAGGTCTTCTTTTTCTGGATGCAAGTTAAATGTATGGTATTTTAATAGCTGTTTCTAACACTGTACATGAGAATTAAGTTCAAAGGCATGGAATTGATTCTGCATGTTATAGCATTATTTAGAACAGCAACTCAGCTTTCTTGAAGTTCCTCCTTAAAACTCAGTCTTATGGCTAAAGTCAATTCACAACTATTACAGCTTTAGTTCTCCAGTATGTTTTTGACTTGTTAATGAGACAAAGGCAGATGAGGAATATTGTCAAAAGTGCAAAAATACAAACCTGGGTGGACACTAATTAAAGATATGTAGGTTGTGATTCAAGTAGATTTAGCAGCATGTTGATAGTGTTGGTGACAAATGATTCTTGCATGGAGCTGCTAAATAAGGTACAAATGACAGGCTCACCTAGGAAGAGTTAAGGAATCTTATTCAAGCTTAATGCATTATCTGATTCATTGGTAATAAAATATTTATTCTTGAATGAAAAAAATACTGTCAAGTACCTTGCTTGCCCAATGGATTTTTTGGCTGCATGCAGCCAGCCAGAATAAAAGGAAATGATAAAATTATTTGACCTTCTGGGTTTTAGGAAGGACTCTGCAGCAATCTTATTGGTCCATGTCACATTGGCAAATCCTGCTTTGGTACAGCTTGTGTTGCACTGTGGTTTTAAGTGCAGGGGGAGCCTCAGGGAAATGGAACAGACACAAGCAAAGCCCAGTAGAAGGAAGGTGATAAAGAGAAGATGGACAGAGTAGTTAGTAGATACTTCGGATAAAGGTCAGAGGTTGCTTATGTGCAACAAATGGTGTTGGGACCAGTGGCATCCTGTAGTCCGCAAGTCCAGGCGCTTTACCTTCAGGTTGCCTTGTACATACCTTGCTGTCTATACAAAAATTCCAAGTTGGCTTTTGAAGATTAGGCTCTGCAGGAAGTTCGCACTGTGAACTTGTGTGTATTATATTAGTACAGTAAAGAATTTAGCTGGGACAATTTAGTTCCTCAGCACCCAGTGCCAAGAGTTTAACTGGTACTGAGGGACAATACAGGAAAAAACCACCCAGTTTACCTCTTTAATTCACAAAATGAAAGAAGAAGTTAACATCCAGATAGCATGGATTTTTTTTTCTGCCTCAGAACCCCTTGTTCAACCAAATTTATTTTGTGTTCAGTTCAAAGCATTCTAGTCCATATACCTAACAATTATGGCAACAGCTTCAGACTTAGGGGAAGGGTTTTTGTTAAGATAACCATTGCTGAGATAATTTGGATGATTGTGGAGTGGGTGTTGGTAATATACTGTTTAGTTAAAAGCACTGGATCCAGCTTAATTTCAGGATAAGCTGACAAACCTGTGCCATACAAGTATTTCTTCATTGCTATAAATTATTCCTAAAATCTATTCTGTTAGTTTTTTAGAGGTAATGTTTTTGAGCAGGGGACAGTAGAGATAACCTTACATTGCTTTCCTTAATTAATTGTGCTTTGAGAAGTTCATTCATCACTTCGCTAATGAGTACACCTCTTAATGTGTTCAGTTTCCCACTGAAGTACTGCATCAGGTAATACTGGAAAGGAGCTGACCAACAGTTTAGGTGGCAGGTAAAGGCAAAAGGATAGAAAAAGTAGCCAAAGTTGTGAGAAAATCCACTTACAGCCAGACGTAGCACCTGAGCAGTGCTATGGACTGTGCTGTGGCTGTGCTGGGAGGCAGTTCCAGAGGCACTGTGCTTTTTCCAACAGGTCTCGTGGTGGTGGCCTTGGTTCCCGCCGAAATAAAGAGCTGCCAACAGAACCCCCTTTCACAGCATATGTGGGGAATCTGCCCTTCAACACTGTCCAAGGAGACATAGATGCCATCTTCAAGGATCTCAGCATAAGGAGCGTACGACTAGTCAGAGACAAGGAAACAGACAAATTTAAAGGTGAGTGTTCAGAGTTCTTTGGTGGTAGATGAATAATTGGTAGGAGAAAAAGTCACTTTAATAGCAAATTTCAGTCTAAAGCACAGTTGTTCTCTGCTTTTATGTTGACTTATGCAGGTTTTGTTATTCACTAATATGTAAATGTATCATTTGAATGAGAGTCACTGTTCCATCATCTTGAGATACAGAGTAACCTGAGTGACAAATCAATATTTTCCCTGACATAAAAGAACTTTCTTAAACCTTGTCTGGTATGAATTCTACCAGAGCTGACCCACTTAAGACCCATGACCTTAAGCATTGAGTAATTCCTTTACTTCAGAAGACTTCCATTGCTTCAGCTCTGTTTTTTAGTAGAAAGGGAGCAAAAGCAAGTAGATAACTCATTCAGGCAGTTGTTTTAGAGGATGCAAATTCAATTCCTATGGGAATTGTCTGGTGGAAATGGACTATATTTGTAAGTTATTTAAGGGGTGGAAAAGGCTTACCTTGAATTAAAGGGCCTTGAAAAAGAGTAAATCCACTAAATGATGTGATAACCCAAAAATCACACTGCTGGCCATATAGGTATTTCTTGTTTAAAAACACTAGGAACCAAGTCAATACTCAGCTGAATAACTGTCTGAAGGCACAGATCACATCCAATCTGTAGTGAGAACTCTGTGGAAAAGAGAGTTAGGCTCTTGGCATTCACGGAGTGCCCAGAGTTCTGTTTCAGGATTTGCCCCATCATTAGTAGGTGCAGGTAACTGTGTTCATTGTTGATGATGATTGGTTTCTGAGCCATGTGCATTGTGCATCTTGTGTTTGCACATCATGACTTGTGTTTAAAAGAGAAGGAAGCTATTAGCAGACGTGCAGGAGGAGTATCTTCTTACAAAGGCCTGTTAAAGTGTTATTAACTTGAGATCTGTTTCTTACAGGATTTTGTTATGTAGAGTTCGATGAGGTGGAGTCACTCAAGGAAGCTCTTACATATGATGGTGCAGTAAGTACACTTGCAATTAATTTGTGAAATCAAAGACAAGTATAAGTCTTAAACTCTTTGGCAGCTCTCATGATGCACCCTGAACAGATTCTCCCCTTGATTTAACAGCTTTTGGGTGACCGATCACTCCGAGTGGACATAGCAGAAGGCAGGAAACAGGATAAAGGTGGCTTTGGCTTCAGAAA
The DNA here is from genome assembly GCA_024500445.1 of Entomyzon cyanotis. NCBI lineage: Eukaryota > Metazoa > Chordata > Aves > Passeriformes > Meliphagidae > Entomyzon > Entomyzon cyanotis. The sequence continues at coordinate 1,567,658 of JAKEPQ010000746.1, forward strand.
AGGTGGCGGGCCTGATGACAGAGGTGACTTCCATTTTTCTAAGTAGCTTCTTAAATATAATGGTTGTAGTTATGGCTTCTGGTGCTGACTAATGCTAAGACAAGGCATGCAAGTGAACACGAAGATTATGCTGGAAGGAGAAATTTTGTTTGTGTATATATATGTGTTTCTAACCAGCTGCTGCTGCTGCTCCTGAGGTGCCTGGAATTTAGCTGTGCTTTGTGTGCAAAGGCTGTGGATGTATTGTCACTCCTAGCCCAGGAAGTGAGACCAATACCCTTAAATAACGTGTTGTGTCTTGCAGGGGACAATCATAAGCCCAACAGTCTGATCTGCTACTATTTTATGATGATGTATGAAAAGTGAGTAAGCACAAGTAGACATGTGCTTATTTTGGACTATGTCTCTTGTTTCAGTGTAAAAATGTTCTTGGTTATAGTGGAAGGTTGGTTGAACCAGACTCACCAAAGGTTTCCATTGAATGTGTATTATAGAAACTTTTCTGACCACTTATTCTTGGTTAACTTAAACAGACTGTTTGTTCCTGTGCAATGGAACTTGGTAGTACCAAAAGGAAAGGATGTTCCAGCAGCATAACTTAGGATATTGAAGGACTGAAACATTGGTTTGGTATTCCCTTGCTCAGTCTTTCCCACAGCTTCAGACCTGAACACAATTGTGGCTTTTTTCCTAGGAATGGGAGGAGGTTCCCGAGAATCCAGAGGAGGTGGATGGGATTCCAGAGATGACTTCAATTCTGGTATCAGTATTAACACTTATACAGATAGGAGGCCTAAAAGGCACTGAAATGTTCTCATTTTCATTTGTCCCCATTACTGGTTTGATTGAATCTCCTGTATGTGCCAACTTTGGACATCCTGCAGCTGTGGTGGGATTCCTCATGGGGAATCTCCTGTTGCTGTGTGACAGAGGAAAGAGTCTTGATACAAAATTCTATTAAGTGACCCTAAATGACAGAATTCTTGTTCAGATGTAGCCTATGGTGACTGCTTTAAGCATTTCTCAAACATACAACGAAGTAAATTTCTGAATAGTAGCAGAAACAGACAGATCAGGTAGGAAAGCTAATATTCTGTCAGAGCAGAAGTTTTCATCTTCTCAAGAAGATGTGATATCATTGTATGTGTATCCCTGAAGTAACTGACTACTCTAAAGTCAGATTAGTGTTCCAAAGCACTTGTAAATGCAAAATACTCTTGAATTTTTAGACCTATTTTGGTAATGCAGCTGCAGCAAGTGACTGAGCTTGCTGAGTGGAAGGTAGTGACGGAGCCACTGGGTTTGCTTTTAACTTCCAGTCAGTTCCAGCTATTAGAACCCAGGGTGGCATTAACACAATTGCTTTTGTCCTCTGAACTCATGGGTTTGGTCCATTTTCTGATGGGGAGATGTTGGCAAGTGCAACTTTGCAATGTCTGTTCTCTACGTGAGTGGAATGGACAATGTAGGAGAAGCAAAGTGTGCCCTTGTGCCCAGCATGGATTGGAGCCTGATGCTGGAGAGAGGAGCTTGCTGCAGCGCTGTGCTTAACCTGCCTTCGGAGCTAAACATTCTGTGTCACAGCTTCATACCTTCTTTGGCAGCTTCTCCAAATGTGGATGCCTGTTAAATGCTGGATGAGTGATTCGTGAGCCAAAAGTTTAGCATTTCAGTCTTAGCTGCTACGGAAGTTTTTCTTCTCAGGTTGTACAGCCTTGCTCTGGATCAAGTCTTTAAAGATGGCTTGTTTGGCACTGAAGTAAGTAAGGGACAGCTCTGCAACTCTGCCAAATACTGAAGAGGAAAGGAAAATCCCAATTGGGAACCAAACAACTTCTTCTTCCAGGCAGCTTCTGAAAAAACAGAGTGTATTCCCTTTCCATATGCTGTTAGCATGAAGTATCCTCCCACTGAATGCAGGCAGTGGGGGCTTGGAGAGATACTCAACAATAGTCACTGGTATAGACTGGAACTCTGGTCAGTGACAGACAGTTCTTTTGGAGGTTTTTTTGGTTTTGTTGTATTTTGGTGGGGTTTTTGGTTGTTTAGTTTTGGGTTTTTTTGGTTTGGGTTTTTGTGTATTTTTTGTTTGTTTGGATTTTTGTTTATTGGGTTTTTGTGGGTTTTGGGGGTTTTTTGTGATACATAATTTGAAGAAATGCAATCAGTTTTAAAGTCTGATTTTTTAAAAAATTTTTTCCCCAGCCCTTTAATTAGTCTAGTAAATGCCTGGTCAGTTTATAGTACAGCTAAACAGCCCTGGGGTCTTACTCTGTTTTATAAGGACTGTATATTTCACTACTCCCCAGCTGTTTTCCCATTTGCTCTGCTCCTGCAGATTTCATGCTAAGGCTATAGCCAGTGTGATGATCTGGCTACAGTATGGAAGTACTCTGAGTACTTGTGTTGTTTCTCAAGTCAGCTAATGGTGTTAACAAACTGAAGTTGCAGCTGAGGTTCATATTTTAAAGTCACTTGACCCACTCTCCAACACTCCAATAAGCCTCTAAGTGGATAAAGCACTTTCTGAACTTGGCATAGTATACCTGGTTTCAGATGGAACCCGAATGACTCCTCCAGAAGGTGCTAGAGCTCTGTGAAACAGTATGTCTGCAGACAAAGGCTCTCAGTGCATCACCTTGGACCGACTGCAGTGACTGGCAAGGTTTTCCAGTCATCCAGATAAAAGTCTAGATTAAAAACATTGCAAAATATGCTCTTTAAATTCACTGTCTTCCATCTTCAGGATTCAAAGATGATGACTTCTTGGGAGGCCGGGGTAGAGGAACCCGCCCTGGAGACCGGCGACCACCAGGTGCCTCCATGGGAAGTGGTGGCACTGGTCGCTTCAGAGATGGGCCTCCCCTTCGTGGGTCTTCCATGGACTTCAGAGAGCCAACAGAAGGTAAACTCCTACCTTGTGTGATTCGGTCTTCCTTCACAAAGGAGACTCCTGGTGGTGTTGTCAGGTTAAAGCTCCTGCCCTTGACAGGCAGATCTCACAAGGAATGTTTTTCCTTTCAGAGGAAAGAGCACAGCGACCTCGGCTCCAGCTCAAACCTCGAACAGTCGATACTCCCCTCAATCAAGTAGCCAACCCAAACTCTGCGATCTTTGGAGGAGCCAAGCCCCGGGAGGAAGTAGTAAAAGAGCACGACTGAGTTTGGGGTTGAGAGGGAATGGGGAGGCGGGAGAAAAAGCAAGACAGTACAGAGTGACTAGCTCTGCTGGAATGTCAACCCTGCAGTTTACCATTCCTGCCATCTGGTATTTGTCCTCTTTGAAACTGAAAACACAGAGCTTGTGAATGCATGTCAGCTGTTAACAAGTGGTTTTTAGTACGTTCTTGGCTTTGCTGTATCTAGTGCCTGCTTTGTGCTGAGTTTCCCTCTTCTGTTTCCTTCCAAGCAGCACAGTTGCCAGTAGATAAGGCGGTGTGGCTGCTTCCACAAGTGTGGAGGTCTCTGGACAAAGGTGCTGCTTCACTTCTTCCTTTCTGGGTTTGTTTTACTTTAGAAGCACAGGTTAGACTTAGTTATTTCCCTGTATCGTTTCCTTTTGCTTCCTCAGTGTTCCTCTTCTGACCTGCATGTCTTGTTCTGTATTGCTGTGGCTCTGAAGAGGAAAACTGAAGAGTCCAGATGAGTTGAACAGAAACTTACAGTTCTAACCGAGTAGTGAAATACCATTTATGACAATTGGTGATAGTCACTGTTCACAGCAGAACTAAGGGGGGCAGCTGCCCTTTCACATGGGTTGCCAGGAAGGATCAATTCAATGGATGCCTTGCCTGACAAGCCTGGTGACTAGCTGGTGGGATCAGTACTGATAAAGCCTCTGCCAGCAACCTCTTCCTGCTGGCTCTTCCAAATGGTATGATGCTACTATACCTCTGAGCTCAAGGTTAGTGCTGCAAAGCCGTGCCTGTTTGAGCACCACTGCTCACTGGCTCTTTCTGCTTACTTTTTGGGTTTTACATGTTTGGTAAATTTTTAAATGAAGTTTCTACAAATAAAATTGACTTTTTTATTTTTGTTGAAGGAGCGTATACTTTGCCATGCAGTATTTGATCGTCACTATCCCCTGTATTTCTTGGCCCAGTGGGGTACAGTTTTAGGACTTCAGCTTTCAGAATACCTTGAAAATGGGCAGATTAGAAATCTTTCTGCTATAGATTCTCATGTAGAAGTTTGGGTAAAAAGCATCTCTTGTTGCTGCACCTCTCTTCACTTGAAATGTTTCTTGCCAGTGTTGTGTAGGAGGAGGGAGGGGAGGCTGAAGCAAAAGGAGGAATCATTAATTTAAAACCAAAACCTGGTTCTACCACACTGAAGTGTGGACATGTCCAGTGCATGGGAAAAGCTTGGGCCCCTATTGCCAGTGCTGAGAGCCTTCAGATAAACCAGCCAGCACCCCAGAGCACTTGCAAGAGGAGGTTGGAAGCATGGCTGCCCCACTACCAGCACCACTACTAGTGGTGAATTTCTTCCCTAAGGTTCCTATTGTAAGTCAGAGTCCCAGCAATTTACAGAACTACTCTTTCCTTCTTTCTGCCTTTCACTTAATCTGCTTCTGAGATAAGAACCATTTGTCTAACACTAATACTTAATTTAAGACAGACATGCATTTGTGTGGTTGTATTCCAAACCAATAATTGATCTATTTACATCTTCAATGTGGAAAAGATTTTAAGAACAAATTCCCATATAAAAACTCACTTCTAGTCAAGACAGTTGACTTTTAAATGTAAAAACAAAGGAAAAAAAAAGAAAAGAATTCCAAACACTTAACACATTCTGCTTCATAACAAAATAAATTTATGGATATGGTATTTTGTGAATGATCTTTTAAATAAAAGAAAACATTAAGTAATATTTAATATTGGTCTTTATTTGAGTCTACCATGTTTCCCCCCCCTCAGTTTTCAAATACTGTGTTAATTTGTCCCAGAGTCATTCTGATACAAAATAAGGGGGGGAAGAGGAAAAGATAAAGGGGAGGAATCTAATCTAAAGAGTAGCTGAAGTAACAGTAAAGTAAGAATTGTTTATGGGTGGAAATGAGCCCAGCTTCTTTGTCCTGTGGCTTCAGTGTCACTTGAGTGCATTGCTAAGGCTGCCAGGTGGGATTTGCAGGTCTTGCAGCTGATCAGGCTGTGTTCCTCCAGTTGGGTGCTGCTGCCCTGTGCCCAGCACCAGGCAGGGTGTGCACTTGCAGTGTGAGTACTAAGCAGTGTTGTGTGCTTTGTGCTGAGACAGTAAATGGATCAGCTACTGCTGTCTTGCCCACTTCCACCAAGCTTTTCCAACTGACCTGTTTCCCACTAGGCAGAAATGGTTAAGGAGGCTGTTGCCCTGTGGCTTTGAAGTATGTGCTTACTGCAGGGTAAGTTGAAAGAAGCAGAGCCATGTTTTTATTGAGGAAATGAGCTCTGACCTCCCTGCTGGTTTTACTGCTTTCCATAGCCTGAAATGATGGGAAATGTTCCTGCTTCCAGCTATTCAGTCCACCCTCTCTTTAGACCTCTTACCACAGCTTGACAGAGTCCCAGAGCTGCTTTGAAGCCATTGCCAGAGCTGTGTGACAGCACCTGGCTGTCCTGCCTGCCAGCCTGAGGTGTGTGGAAGAGCAGGGCTGGCTGGGAGTTGGTCCCCTGCAGCTCTTGCCACAGCTTATCCACAGCTGCTCTGCCAAACTGGCGCTGCTGGAAGCAGGAATTTCATCACTGCATGGAGAAAAGGAACCCTGATGAGTGAGAGAGGTGGCAAATGGCTCATCCTAGTTCTAGATGCCTTTTTCTGTATCTGCTAATACTGGTTTGGTCAAGGGCTTCCCACTAGTGAATGCAGCCTGATCCCAAAATCATTGTGTTACTATTTTTTTAGTTATTTTTCCTATGCAAGCATCCATTGCCTGGTTTCTTTGGAGCATTCCACACTGTGCTTCCCAAGTGGCTCAGGGTCAGACTCCTCCAGTCCTTTTTCTTTCCCTCCTTCAAAAATTTAGTGGGTGAACATTTTCCTATACAGAAGCTTATCAAACCAGTTTGTGATAACACTTGACACAACTGTATTTAATGTATGGATGTGGCATTTAAGTTTAGTAGGAGGAAGCAAGATTATTTTCTTCCCATCCCACCAGCAAAAGCAGTTGAGGTTTAACCTGTTATGCTTCACCTGCAGCTTAAGGCTAAGACTGGCATGGCAAAGCCCAAACTGAGGAGGTACCTCAGTCAAATGGATCATTCACTTTGTGAATTCATGTTCTCACTCAGTTATTTCTAGCAGCTGTGTAAAGCTTTCTTCCAGCTTAAACATAGAAAAATAAACAAAACTGAAGGCAGGAAGGCACCAGGCAGGTTTTGGAACTGAAACTGAGTTTGCTTTGCTACTGTAGGAAGTGCTTTGCTGTGTTTCTCCAGTTTGGTTGCAGGTGGGGAAGGTGGGAGTCTGGAAGAGCTGTTGGACACTGCAGCAGTGAACACTAGCATTTAACGTGCTGCAAAACTCTGCTGTCAACCACCAGAAAATAATCCCCACTGAGCTCCTGAGTCCAGGAATGCCCCTGGGAGAGCTCATCCCAGTCCCCAGGGCAGCACCCAGTGCTGGCACGGGTGTGTTGCCGACTTGACAGGCTGTGCAAGCCTGGAGCAACTTTTGAGAGGGGCTCTTTGTGCTTGTGGCCATCAAGGTTATTCTGATGGCTGAAGAAAGAGGTGGAGGAGGAGTGTTCGCACACTCAAATTACAGGCTGGTGATGGTAGAGTCACGTTAAATTCATGCCCTTGAGTGTGGCTTACTGGCTTTCCTAAAGCATCAACAACTTGTTCAGCTGCTTCTGAGATGTGCTGCCACTACTCAAGAGTCTCCAGTGCTGACCATGAATTTCTAAAGTTTTGCACGTGTCTCAGGGCTGATGGTGATTGTGGCCAAGCTTGCTGTCCCAGGGCAGTTTTGGATGATACTGATATTTTTAACTTGTGTTATGAATACTGTTATAGTTTCAATCCTGACTTTAGCATGTAGTCTAGTAGGAGCATTTGCTACCTTTAGCACTGGCTGCTGACTTGTCTTCAGAAAAGACGATAAAATTGTGAGAATTTTAGAGCAAATCCTGTAATATTGCAACCCTTCCTCTTTGTAGGAAAAGATTTAATGCTAAAGCCAGCAAATTCTGGAATGCATATGCAACCCCTTCAACCAGAGCGCTGGTGTGTTGCAGCTTGCAGAGCAGCCCTTGTCCTGCTGCCTGCTTTGGACAAATCTGCTTGGAGTGACTTTGCTGCAATCCCCCTGTTCCCCTGGGTGTGTTTTGGACACAGGCTCTGTGTGTCAGGTTGGCTCCAAGGCGTAGTCACAGGTTGTCTGTACTGACCTCGTTCCCTCTCCGTCCACAGAAGCCTTTGTTGTTATTCACACTCATAGCAAGAGTGCAGGCGAGGAGCTGCTAACATTGAGTATCTTGAAATCTGTGTTAAGTTCCTGTTTTACATTCTGATGATTTCTGTGTTTCACTACCAGTTGAGTGCAAAGGCTCTGAAGGAATGGGGCTGCTCACCTATTCCAGCATATTCTAGTGTAGAATCAGTTACCTTTGTAGTTCTCAAGGGCTTCTCTGAGATAGCTTCTTGCGATGCAATTTAGTTGGTGTTGCTTGTCTTAAATTTTTAGAAAGGGGAGTTTCTGTGACTGAAAAGGAATTTGATTTCCAGCTGAGACTGGAATTTTCTCATCTGGTTGTTGACTCACTCCTCTTAAATGCCATTTATCCACTGCAGGAACAAAATATATTAAAAGTGGCAGGGAGACATCTTTTATTTGGTGCATACATTTATTCTGTTGTTCATTATGGCACTTGCTATAGCCGTATTAAACCAAACCTAATAGAAGCATTTAGGATGCATACTTTTGACCCTGCTTGCTGAAAGGCTTTAATCCTTCAGTGCCAGACACTTGACTCTCAAGCCTGATGCACATTAGTAATAGCAATACCTTGATGACATTATATGTTCAGCCCCTCTCCTGTGCATTAGGGCCTGCAGGGAAGCTCTGCTGTTCTCCCTTGTCACAGGAACCCAGGATGGACACAAGACATGAGCCATCAGGTTCTGGTGTCATACTGTGTGTAGCGTCAGCGTTATTAGGTCTGAGATCGTGTTCCTCATCTTACTGTACCTGTTTGAGTGACTAAATCTAAAGCATTTTCTGGTTTCCTTTTCCATCGTGGCAGTGACTCTGTTCCATGACATCATCTGCTCAACAGCAGGTCCAGTGTGACATCAGCTTCCCTCATTTCTGTCCCTGCTGCAGCAAAGTACATCTAAGGGCTTTGAGGACTTTCAGCGCTGTTACAGGAACAACCCTCTTACTGTGTGCTCACCAATTCCTGTGTAAAGCTCTGGAGTGTCCCAGGGTTGATGTTTTTGGGATGTTATTGCTGCGAATGCTGCCACCACCTTTCTGCCCAGTAGGTTTCAGCCAGGTTAGTGTTCCCTGTGGTTAGGATTTGCTTCCTACCACGAGATGGTTTTGTTCATGTCACCGTGCTCCCGAGATCTGCCTCTTTCTTTTAAATAAACCAAAAACTCACAAAGTACCTCTATAAACCCCTGCAAAATCTGTACTGTAACGAATCTGTATAATTTGTATTGCTGTATAAAAATTCAAATAAAAGCGTACAAACCTTCTAGGTTTTTGTCTTCAAGTTTAAGAATTATTGTGTCTACAAGGATGAACTGAGCAGAATAAGAACAGGAAGCTTTGTGGCTCCAGAGGGATGTTCGGGATTAGTCTTTGCAAAGTTTACTTGGCCAAAGTTTTGTGAAGCACCCAGAGATCCTGGTTGTGAGCTGACTTTCCACTGGGTGGTAGCAGCATTTATTTTCCTTCAGCAGGAACAGAGCCACTTTCAGTTTCAGCTCGGAGAGATCCGACAAGCAGCTGGGGCAGGGGAGGAGACAGCTCTTCCCCTTTGCCTGGGGAAAGGCTCATTCCACTACAGCAGACAGAAAAGCCATTTCTAGGTGTTTACAAAACTATCCAGCACTACTTCAGCACATCAGAAAATCTCCTCCAAGATGTGGCTTGCATTAAAGCTGCTGTGAAAATTTTGCCAAAAAAGTGGAATGCACTGTAATCCTAATTAGTGGTTGAGATGAGACATGTGCTTATTCTGTCCCAAAGCATGAGGGGCTTGATGCTGGTGCACAGCAATGCTTGACTCACAAAGCTGGTGAGCTTGGAGCCTGTTGGAACTCAGAAAACATGGAGCTTTCTCAAACCTTCCAGCATGGGGTGTGTTTGTGCAGAAGGTGAGGTTTAGATGATGCCGTGGTGAACCTGCCTGAAGGAGTAAGAACTATGTGTTTGTTATGGGGGAAAACAAACCCAAGCTGAAATGGGTGAGCTTTGAAAAGAACATGAAAGGTCAAATTATAATGTGGTGTTTCTGTATCTTACTACACCAGATAAAAACCTGTTTGCTCCTGTGTCTTTGACCTTTTGTCAAATCAGAAATGGTTTCTAGCAGCAAGTCTCAGTGAGGCAGAGGGGTTAGAGAAGGGTTAGACAAGGGTAGAGCCTGGTTTCCCAAGCTGTGTTTGGTGCCTGAGGGGCTGTTTTGTGTGTGTTGGAGGGGGCTTGGTCTGGCCTCACAAAGAGCAGAACCTGTGGCTGTGCTGGAAAGTGCTTGGAGTGAGGACTCAACCTAAACCTTTACATCCAGCCCTTCTTGGGAGAAATATGAAGAAGGGAGATAAGATCCACCCAGAGACATGTGCTGCTGCAGTAATTATCCTCTAATCAAGGTGGTTGTCCTCTCCAGAGGACTGATGCCTTCAAAGGGCATCAATCTCCCCAAGAGTTGTTACATCACACTGGGGTGACTCTGCTGCATTGCTCCTTGGGCATCAGGAGCAGCTTCTGCCTGCTCTGGAGAGGCTGAGTGGTCCATCAGGGGACAGTTTGGGGACTGACACAAGGTACAGCCCAAGCCAACCAGGGTAAAGTCCACACTGTGGCACTGAGTCATCCCTGAAGCTGTGAGACTCACCAGAGAACCTGTAGTAAACAAACACGTGGCACCTTTTTAGCAGTGGCTGTTCCTGAAGAAATTGATTTCGGGTACAAAAGATGAATTTTAAATGTCTCCAGCATATTTAGAGGATCAGCTCTGCTATAAAGAACTCTTTTGCAAAACTGCTGTTTGAACACATAAAAACCCTGCTAGAAAGCTGTTAATAAACTACTTAATCATTAAGACCTCTGCTAAAAATGCCAATTTTGTAGCAACTCTTCTGGCAGTGCAAGAAACATTTCACATTTTGCAATCTCCTTTACACAGAGACCACCCAGAAACCATGTGAGTAATTCAAACCTGAGTCTGCCTCTTCTTATCTTTGGTTCACATACTGAAGACACTTGGTTCAAGATAGGTTTCAGCACCCAGATTTTATCTGGGAATGGCTCTGGAAGGTGCATTATTTTTGCATCTCAGGTTAGAATTGGAAGAGAGAAAGTCTATTTGCACATACAGTGGTTAGTTATCTTATTGAAGCAATGTTTCCTCTGAAAGCTTGATAACCAGATTTCATCCCAGAGTTGCAAAAATTCTAACTAGTTGACTCCTTAATAATTTTTGTGCTAGAAGAGTCACCTCCTCGCACAGAGAGCTGGGTGTAGGTGGCTGGTTGTGGCCGCTTCAAAGCACCCTAATTTAAATATAACGAAATTTCCCTTGACTGAATAATTTACATGTCAGAGAGGCTTTGTAGAGCCTTAGTGAGAGCAGCGTGAAACGTTTTGTTTGCGGTTGTAACTCCTGTGCACACTGATGAGTGTGTGCTGATTTCCCTGGTGCTGGAGCAGAACCCCTCTTTCACGGACTGTGACAGGGCTCCAAGCCAGCACATAAATTCCCCATTAATCATGATATTCTCCTTCCTCTTTTGAATAGATCCTCGTTCTATTCAAGCACCAAAAGAGTTGAGGAATTACTTTATTTAAGAGAGCAGCGACATTGTGCCTGCTGCCTGCAAACTGCCAATGCTGAAACATAAAGAACTGATTTTATCCTTACACTGCTGGGCAGGAGCCCAGGGTTTGACCATCAGCAATAGTCACCTCGGGCTGTTTGCTGCCTTTGACACTTGATATAATATTTTCCGTAAAAACGAATAGAGGGCTCGCAGTTTGCTGGGCCTGCTTTGGGATTTCCCAGGCAGCACCTGCCGCTTCCAATGCGCAGCGTTATTCCTGCAAAGGCTCTTTGCTAGAAGGAGAACACTGACCTTTCTTGGGGGCACCAGCCCCATCTGAACCCCCAGGGAGGTGACCTCGCTGCCGTTTGTGGTTCCACGCTGTCCGAGCCTCTTCCTGTGCCCGCGGAGAGTGACCCGGGCGGGTTTGTGCAGCGCCGTCCCTCAGGGGCCGTGAGGGGTGCCCGGCCGGGCGGCGGATGTTGGGGTTAGTGATTCACAGGGGACAGGAAACCGAGAAACTGCCAGAGAGCCCTGAGGAGGAACCGGCTCCAGCCCAGGCTCCAGCCCCAGCCCCGGCTCTGAGCTGAGGCTCAGACCCCGCTCCAGCCCCGGCTCCAGCTCCAGCTCCAACCCCGGCCTCAGCTGCAACCCCGTCTCCAGCTCCAGCCCCGGCTCCAACCTGCGGCCCTCAGGCTCAGGAGGCGATGTGCCACATCGGGAGGAGCAGCTGAGGCTGTGAGGTAAGGTGTGTGAGGGAGGGAGAGATGGGCAGAGGGAAGCGCCTTGCCCGGAGGTGCTCGGGGCTGCTGTGGGGACAGCGGGGTGTCCCACTGAGCTCAGAGATCCCTCGGTGACTCTTTAAAGAAGTTCCAGGTCATCCTTGTCAAACTTCTCTGAAAGTAAAGCGGTGGATGTTCCCTGCTCTCCTGGCCTTCACAGCCCCAAGGTAGGAATTACTAACTCTTCCCAGGGGCATTTAGACCCCTCAGGCCCTGAGGTGAGTCCATCCCACACAACCTGGGTTGCCTGTTTTACAGCACTGTTCTTTATATCATTTCCTCGTCCATCTGCTGATGGAAGCGTGGGTTTAACTGCATTATTTCTGCATTCACATCTTCTAAAATACACTGGAGGATTCAGTCTGTGTTGAGCTTCCCTCATCCCTGCATGGTCCTTCTGTATTTTCTTCTGCAGCCCACGCTGCTCCCCTCCAAAGCCCTTAAAAATCCTTTAAAATAGCTGATTCCAATGACACTTCCTGGGTTTTCCATGGATTTCAAGGCTGACTGGCCTCATGGAGATGTATTTATTTTACTGCATGTAAGTGCTTGGAGATTGCTAATTTGAGATGGAAGGAGATTTGTCTTTGCATCAGTTTTCTCTTGTGTGATCAATGTTCAGTGTGGGCCATGAGGCAGATAATTCAGCAGAAGAGGATGATTTTGGGATAATCTTTTGGGAGATTGGCTCATTTTCGTGGTTCTGGAGTATATAGTATTGTTAACTTGGCATCCCCTGGGCTCCCAGTGGAAGTGAATGATGTTGTGATTAGGGTTTTGCACTGTATTTTCCACCCAAGGTTTTATTAAAGTGTTTTCCAAAGTTAGAATCAATGTAAAAGTTGGTTTATCAATTCTAATTTTCCCCTCTTATCATATTTTCTACTGAAATGCATCTATTGGCATAAAAGCCTGATCTGCCTGAATAGCTGTAAAAACCCCAGACTTCAACTCTATGGCAGCAGCTTTCCTAAGAAGCCTTTCAGATAAATCTGGTAGGAAATGGAATGTGCAGACCTCTGGAAAGGAGCTTTTCTGGAGGCTCAGTGCTGGTCATTGAAGTGATTCCAGCCTCAGGAGCTTCCTTAGTCTGAGACTTTAATTTCTGAATTGATGGGACTTTCTGTGGCAGTCTGTGCCACACAGGCAAACAGAAAGTGGAGTTGCTTTTCTTAGATATGTTAGAGACATTGAGTCAAGATGAATATTGCATCTGTTCAACAAGTCAGTGTGCTGAATTTCATATGGTGAGTCTTTAAATACACTCTCCACTTCATATTTCATTCCAGTGACTCATCCTACCAGCCTGAATTAGAATTAATTTACTGCAAACTGGTGCAGAACACAACACTTTCCAGAGGGGAGAGAAGGTGATTGGTTTATATTTGCCTTTTGTGGATTTTTTGATAAATAGATAGAATACATAATACAAATACATTATTTTAGTCTTTATATTGCAATGTGAAACTCAGGGGTGGGCTTAATGTCTGTAAAAGGGCTAAAATGTCTTCATCAGAAATTATCTCATGGAAAACCAGGCATTGCTGAGGCCACATCAACACATTTCTCACTCTCCTGTTTTCTCAGCAAAAAGTTAAAGTTCACTTTAAGTGCTCTTGCAGGTTTTTTTTAGTGAGCTTCATGCCTCTTCTGCTGCTTTTGGAAAGTTCTTCCAGACTTTCCATCCTTTAGAAATTTTATTTCTAGCCTGTGCATATCCAGCTTATATCCATTCATTTTATAAGCCAGAATTGTCTTACTTCAATTCAGAAGTTTTTTTGACTTTGCTGTGCTGCTCTTGGACAGATGGACAGTGAGTGTCCATGTGCTCTTACTGTGCATTTCAGTGGAATTAAAAGCAGGAGGTCTTTTAGTCTTCCTGGATCAAACCACCTCTCTTTCCCTTGGATCTTTATAGTGAGCCTTGTTACTGCGGTGAATCCTTAAATTAGGACTGACAAGACCTGGCACTGAGTGGAAAAGCTTTTGCAAGTTCGTTAATTCTTCCGATTTTTTTTTAGTCAGAAAAAGCTTATCTCCTTGATTGCTAAAAATATCTGAGGCCAGAGAAGACGATCTTCCCCCTCTGAAGGAGACCACAGCTGTATCCAGACTCCAGTGTGTTGCTCTCCTGGGAATTGCCTGTCCAAAGCAGCTGCTCCTTTATGGGGGATTTATGGGCTCATGGTGCTCGGGGTGTGCCCTGTGTTTTCCTCGGCACAAAAAGGGGAAAAACAGGCAAAAGGAGAAGAGAGAAGTGTATGAACAGAACAGGGCATTGTGACACTAGCCAAGTGTCACTCCTAAACTAGATGGGAACCTGTTTTCTCCTGGAGTTTGAGTTTAGCATTTTGAAAGCAGGGCTGGCCATCCTTGAACTCCTCATGTCCTTCTGCGCAGAGACCTCTGTGGATGAATCTACTTCTTCTCCTTTCTGACTCCCCAAGGCAGAGCGCAGGGAAGCACGTTCAGCCTTCCAAATATTTTATTTATATCCTGCCAGCCGTAAGTAAGTGCTTCCAGCCTTCTGCTTGTCATAAATCTATTCATCACCTCCTTCTGTCAGCTCCTCACCAGAGTAGGGCTTGTACCAAAGAAAAGGATTTTCTGTGGACTTGGGTGTTTGGGGAGCACAAATGATCTCCAGGCTGATGGTGTGAGTTGGGGGCTTTCTTGGAGGATAAAGCTGTGACTGGGGTGGGACACACCATGTCCTGTTCTTCAGCCCCACAAATAGCCACCTTTTGTGTCCCTGGTGAGTGCAGGCTGGGGAGCAGCCGAGTTTTGCTGCCTCACTGCCTGTGACTGAAATAAAACTGGCTCTGGAAGGGAGAAGGTGACCTGCCATGCAGTGGGACAAACTAGGTCAGTGTAGTAAGGTGCCTTCAGCTCTTCCTTGCCTTCACTTTAAAGAAAAAAAAGAGAGGAAAAGAAAAGAAAAGAAAAAGAACCCAGAAAACCCACCAAAAAAAGCAGCAGCATTGCAGCCCTTTGTATTTTGTTCACCAGCATTGGGCTAACTTCCTTCAGCTGCCTCTTGGAGATACTTTAGAGATGATCCACAGCTCATCATTTCCATGGGGGATGCTGAGCAAAGGAAAAATGATGGGAGAAACCACATGGTTTTGACCAGCCTCTGTTGGTTTCTGGTCCTGCACCTCTGGGGTGGGTCTGTGGAGGTCTGGGCAAGTAAATTCAGAACAACTCATCTCATCTTTTTCAGAAAGTGCTGCAAAAAACTGTGCAGGGAAAGAGAAGCCCCTGGGGGTCTATAAAGGGCAAAGCCATGCTGGAGAGTGTTGGGAACTGCCCAGTCCTGGAGAGCCCAGGGAACCAGTAACAGAGGAGGAATAAATCCAGTTTGTTCCCAAGCACAGAGTGGTCTCAAAGCCTCATTGAGGTCACTGCTGGGCAGCCAGACTGTGTTTGGGAACCACTGAGAGGATGGTTCCCAAACCCCTTCAGCCATTGCTCCCTGCTTTGCTCAAGGTTCTGTCTGAGTGGAAATAAGGGACTTTCTTTCCTCTCCTTTCCCTGCCCCATGCTGATTTACACCATGATTATTTTCACCATGCTCTGATAATTAGGACCCTCGCACCGGACTGAGACTTCAATGACAAACTGGACCACAAACCTCCCACCAACATGCTCAACTGCTGTGCCAAGTGCCTGGCAGGGACAGGAGGATGTTGCTCAGCACCCACAAGGCTCATCTGTCACAGGAGGCTTTGGGTTTTCTCTGACATGAACAGGCTGTCAGAGCAACTTTCAAACTTCTGCAGAGTTTTGGCAGGGAAATGTTGTTTATTCCACTTGAATCAAGCAGAGGCAGAAGGTGCTGAGCAGGGCAGAATCAAGCTTCTGCTTTCTGTTTTCTGCTACTGACGTTCGTTTCATTATTTTGAATTATTTTAATTATTAATTTTTATAATATATGTTTCCACCTCCATTCACCAATACAAGCCAGGCTTAAGTTGTAATAAGTGAGATTGAAGATAGGCAGCAGGAAAGCTTCCTGCCAGCCAGAGTGATGACATACTGGCCTTTGGCAAGTTGAAGCATCTCCATTCCTAGGGAGAAAAGAAAGTTTATTAAAAACAAAAATAAATTAAAATAATCTGTAACTAAGAAAAATCTGGCCCTGGGGAATAGGAATGGGCTAAATGATCCATCTCAATGCCAGTGGGCTGCTTTCTGTGGCATTTATAGGATGTTTCGTATTTTAAAGGAGGAAGTTGAAGCCAAATCATGCTGATTGTTAAAAAATGTTAGCTGCTGTTTGTGGAAAAGCCTGTCATGGAAAGGAGGGGAAGAGCTGGTGGCTGAGCCAGCTTAATACCGAAAAAGGCATGGGGAATTTAACAGTGGAAGTCACTCTGAGCTGCAGCAAAGAGCCAGAGCACATTGTGCAAAGGTCTTGATTGTTTGAATATTGCCGAGTGCCTCCCTTTTGCCCTCTCTTCTAGATATTAAAAAATTACCATCTGATGACAGCGTTTGATGGCAGCAGTGTGGGTTTGGGGATTGGGAATGAGTAATTCGGAGCAGCAAGGGAAAAGGCATTGCCTCTGCTGCCACACCATACAGCCCAAAAGTCCCTCCTGCATCCCCAGCAGCCTCCCAGCTCCGTGGCAGTGTGAGGGCAAACAGCACGAGGTTCTTTGGAGGTAAAAGGAGAGCAAGGAGGCTGGTGAAGGGCTTGGAATGCAAGCCCTATGAGGAACGAGTGAGGGAGCTGGGGTTGTTTAGCCTGGAGAGAAGAAGACTCAGAGGAGACCTTATCACTCTCTACAACTACCTGAGGGGTGGCTGTAGTCACGTGGAGGTTGGTCTCTTCTCCCAGGCAGCAACTGACAGAACAAGAGGACACAGTCTCAGGCTATGCCAAGGGAAATTTAAGTTGGATGTTAGGAAAAAGTTTTTTAGTGAAAGAGTGATAAAGTTTTGGAATTGTCTGCCCAGGGAGGTGATGAAGTCACCATCCCTGGATGTGTTTAAAAAAAGATTGGGTGTGGCACTCAGTGCCATGGTTTAGTTGAGGTGGTGTTAGGGCATGGGTTGGACTCAGTGATCGTGGAGGTCTCTTCCAGCCCGGTGATTCTGTGATTTTGTAGAAGCTCTCTGAGGGATGGCCTCACCACCCCCGTGTGCCCCCACAGCTCACAGTGTCCCTCGCCCTGTTTCAGGCTGGATTTGGCCATGGTGCAGCCAGAGCTCTGGGCAGCTGCGGCGCTGATGCTGCTTGGGGCAGCTGTCAGCTTCTGCATCAAGTGCCAGCAATCTGGTAAGTCCTGCCTGTGGGATCTGGGGTCCTGCCTGCCGCCCTGGCTGGGCTTTCCTCTTGGAATGTCACCTCTGTGTGGATTTGGTTCTGCTCAGCCATGTGCCCTTGCTGGGATGCTCCCACAGCTTGAGCGGGGAAGGAGCTCTGCCAGAGAGCTGGGGGAGAAGGAGCACCCAAAGCTGCAGCAGCCCTTCCTGGGTGGGTGAAACACTGTGGGCTGCAGACTGCTCTTCATGGTCATCGTGGGTGGCTTTGGGACTCCACCTAGGAGATCAGCTCCAGCTACACAAATCCTGCAGAGGGTCTGGGACAGGAGAAGAGCAGGCCTGGAAGGGGAGTCTGGAGGATAAATTCATATAGAGACTAGGGTGAGCACCCAGTGGGGTTTGAGCCCCTCTACGAGCACTGGGTGGGTTTCAGTGGGGGAGAGGCTGCAGTTTGGGGTTTGGGGACAGGACTGGCTGCTTTGCTTTGCAGGGTTTGAGACAAAAACCACAATTTAAACATGGTTTCAAAAAACTTCATCAAAACCCTGCTGCAACGGCTGCTTGCTGCCTCTGCTGTCCTTAAGTGCTGAAGAAGTTTTGTGAATTTTTTTATTGGCCTTTCTGATCTCTAACTCCCTAATCATCCTTTCTAAGAGCTTTCTGTTCCCTTGTCTTCCAGCTACCAAACGGGAGGCACAGCTGAATGAGCAGAGGAGTCAGTAAGTTGCCTTTCCCAATCTTGTTTCTTCCCCAAACAACTCACCCAGGGTGAGCCCCAGAGCCAGACCCAAGCTGAAATCTGGGTTTCTATAAAATAAAGTAATGCCAGGATGGGGTGCTCAAGGCAGTGTGCCCCAGCCCAAGGTGCTGCTGAAGGGGCAATGCCTTTACAAAGAATAATCCAAAATGAAATTGAGGCTCTGACAATGTTGTCAGTGAGTCATTAACTAGTTGGAAAAAGGTCTGGGAGAGAAGGGCAAGTTCTTATCCTGTCCTGTTGTGCCCTGAGATGAGCTAGGAAGGTTGGTTACTTCATAAAGAAGCAAATTGCCCTTGCCTAGTGCTGGTGGGACTCTGCACCAGAGCAACCACCACAAGAAATGAAGGAAATGTAGTGTACACACACGCACACACCCCCTTATTTCCTTCAGCAACAGACAAACCGCAATAAATGGTATTAAAAAAAGAAAATTTGGGTTGTAAGCTTTGCTACAGGAGCAAACAAGGTGCAATGGGGCTCTGCAAAGGCCTTCGAGGGCTTGGGGTTCTTGTTTCTGAGGGGAAAAGCTCCAGAGTGATTCATTGCAGACTGGTGGAGCAGCCACTGAAGGCTCTGTCCCCTGCAGGCTCCATCCCTCATGGACTCCTGCTGAATTGTCCAAACTTCTTGAAATTTATACCTGGATTAGATGGTTTGACTTCAGGTTCATGGTGGTGTGTGCTCTTTTTAGGGGTGTGGTTTGGGTGTCTTGCAAGCAAACGGGTTTTGACTCCATGTTTGGGTCCTTTGACACCTCTCCCACCAGCCCTGTGCCATGAATCCTGGCTGGGGATGGTGAAAAGGGGGAAAGGGTTCTCAAAATTGGAATTAATAAGTGCCTGTGTAGAAACAGCTGCAGTAGAAAAGGAGTTGAATCCTCTCATGCTCTGAAAAGCAGCTTTTCTATTAACTAAAAAGTAAAGAGGTTACTGGGCATGGGTGGATTTTTATCATTGATAACGTTATTTTATTCATGTTGATGTTCAGGGATGCTGGGAGGGTCAGAGGCAGCAGTAGTGGAGGTGAGGCAGTGGGGTTTGAAGCCATTTCATGCATGAACATTTGGGGGTTTTTTTGTGGGTAAAAAGGCTCTTCTGACCTTTGGTTGCTGAAGCATCAGAATGGGAATTATCTGAATAATGTTTTCCTCATCCCTGGATCCTTCCCTTAGCTCATGTTGGCTGCTCTACCAGTGGTACAAAAACACATCTTGCCTTTAAAGGATCAAAGAGTGCAGGAAGATGCTCCCAGCTCAAACGGGCCCTGCATGACATGCTGAGCAATGCAGCTTGGCATGTCACAAAGCCCAGCATGGTGCTCTCTGCCATCCACTCACCAAACTGTGAGGTCTCTTGTATCTCTTTTCCTTGTCATAAATCCCAAAATTCAGCTGAGGTTGTACTGCTATTTTTTCCAGGCTCGACAGCCAGCAAAGATTTGAGGTGATTCGATCCCATAGCAGTGAGTATGAGTATTTCATGTGGCTCCTGCCTTGTGGTGTGGGGGCCCTGCATGCATAGAACAGGGGGAAAGTAAACTTGAGAGGGTCACCTTGAAGCCAAGCCATGAAATGGTGAAGCCTGGATTGGCATAGCCACCTTAAATGCTTTTAGGGATGGGAATTGTGAGCTCTAGGAAAAAAATGCCCTTAGCATTGAAAATAATTCACTAAAGTGATGATAGTCAAAAGTGACACCTCAACTACTGGAGGTTCTTGGAACCATGCTGTGCACCCTGTGAAAATGAAGGTGTGGGTGATAGGAGTGACTCATTCATCAATCCCCCTCACTGTTTCCTGCAGCAGGTTGGGTTCAGCACTGACCTTTTGAGTTTTATATCACAACAAGCAGCTGCCAGGTCCTTGTGAAATGTGTCTGTCTGCAGATGGCTCTGCCCTGCCCCAGGACCTTAACCCTTTTACAAATCTCTGTTTCATCCCAGCCCAGCCAAAGCTCTTGACTGCACCTTGCAGTGTGGAGGGAGGGGAATGGCTCCCAAACTGAGCTGGTTTGGGGGACAGCAGGTGACAAGGCAGCAGCTGGGATTGTAGTTTCCTCCAGCAAGTGTCTGCAAGCTCTGTGGTCTGCACAGACACCAGCTTTTCCTCTGGTTGTTTCCTGTTTTGACCATTTTTGAACATTCAAGGAACAATTTGGAAGCTATTTTAGGATGCATTAGGAAAATGCTTGCCAGTCTCGGGGATTCCACTCTGGTGGATGTTCTGTGCTCTTTGAAGTATCTGCCACTGCCATAATAATTAACACGATAATTTTGTTGTTGCCAGCTGCAACCCGAAGGCTGGAAAAAAACAAGGAACTTGAAAACTTATCAATAGCAAGGTAGGTAAAAAACTGAAATAACATCTAGCTCCAGAGCCAAGGCTAGGGGAAATTCACCCAACATACATGAACATTTGGGATTGCATTCTGGGCCCTACAGATGTGGCTTGGGCTGTATTTAGAATCAAAGAATAGTTTGGGTTGCAAGGGACCTCTCAAGGTCATCTAGTCCAACCCTCCTGCGAGGAGCAGGAATATCTTTAACTCAATCAGATTGCTTCATTTATTGATGGTCAACAGTATGTTTAGACCTTTTCTGGATTTTCTTCAGTCTGACTGCATTCTTCTGGCAACTGATTAAATCAAACCCAAGGAAATGAGCTGTGGCTGTACATAATAAATATATCATGGAAAAGAAATGGCTATTATTTGCTTATAAGCAGTTTGATGTGATAAATCCCCTTCTCCCCATCACCAAAACCCCCAGGAACTACACAGCCACAATAACTACTGCAATATTCAAGCACAGTTATTCCCATCTTGGGATTTTACCCCAAATTCTTGCTCCATGTGTATGGTTGATAACCTCACAGGGAGGCTTCATGAATGGTCCTTCTGATGATGTGTAACTGCTGGTAGGGTTTGCTCAGACCTGGGATTTTAGGTCTCTTTTCTCTCTTTCAGGAAATCCACCGAGGAGCTCAGTGCTTCCTATCACTCTGGATATGGTGAGCAGCTCTCTGGGATAGACACAGATTCAGTGAATCACAGAGTCACAGAATGGTTCGGGTTGGTAGGGACTTTAAAGATCCCATCACTTGGCTTGAGTTCATGTGTAATGTGTCCCTCTTTTGTCCCCAGGGAGCAGGGACAAGTGCAGATACGAGAATTTCCTAGCAGGTAAATGCTGCAGCCACACGTCTAGGGGTTTGGGAAGGAAAGCTGCTTTGGGGATGGGAGGTCCCAGGGGATGGGAGCTGGCAGAGAGGGCACAGGCAGCTGGCACTGCAGCTGGCAGAGCTCTGGCTTGGTCAATTTAGAGATTGCTCTGTAAGACACACACTGATCTGATTAACAGGCAGAGTGGAGGGGATGGATGCTCCCAAGCCCCCCGCTCCCTCCCAGGGCAGTGTGACCTGGCGCTTGCCCTAAGAGGATTATTGGTGTGTGGGGCTGTGCTCTCCTTTCCCAGGCTGGGGAGGATGTTCCCCATCTCCCTGCCAGCTGGCAGGATGTGTCCATGAGAAGTGGTGAGCTGGGGTTTTCTCAGGACCTGGGGTGGATCAGGGCTGCCTCCCCCTGCTGCAGCCACCTGGCTCTGCTGTGCACAGGCTTTGTGGCTGCTGGGGATGTGGGCTGTGTCTGTGCTGCGGGGTTTGTCTGGCTGTGCCCAGGGATGGCTCTTTGGGTTGATGCCATGGTGGGGTGCTGACAGCAAACCCTTTTTCTTGCAGAGGATTACCTGCAAGAAGATGCTGCCTATGTGTAAGTACCCAGTGCTGCTGCCAGCATGGCTGAGTGGAGCCACGCTGGTCCCAGTGCTGTCCTGGTGCTCCCATAGCTCAGCTCCTCCTGTGCTGGGCAGGAGGAGCTAACAGTGCTTCTCTTCTCACAGGGAGCCCATATCTCTGGGTTACTACAAGAGCTGCACGAGGCTCTTCACTCCCCCCCACAATAGGACTCCAGGCAAGCAAGGTGGGTTCCTTCTCCAGCCTGGCTGTCCCATGGCTTCAGGGAGCTCATGAGACTGTTCTTGCTCAGGTCTGTGCATCACTGTGTATGGCCTGAAGCAAGTGTGGCTCCAGGAGACACATTGATTAAAAGGGTGTAGCAGAGCTGTGGGATTGAGGGATATCCAGGCCCCCATCAGTCTACCTGTTGCCTATAAACAGGACAGCCCAAAGCCATTGGTGATGGTGCTCTTGTGGCAGTGACCACCTGATTCCACTGCAATGGGATACCCCATCCCTGGGTCAGCAAAGGCCGTCACAAAGACTAAAAATTTTTTAGCTAATGTAGATTTCATTGTGGGAAACAGCCCCCTCCTGCAGGTGCTGAGGGACTTCCCAGGTCATTTACACTTCCTTAGGTCCTCTGTCACTCCTCTTTCTTCTCTCCATCAGAGAAAGATGAGGACTCCTATTCCTATGAAAATGTCATTATTGGAGCATCTCAGGGCTCTGATCCAGGTAAGTGTGTTGCTGTCATGATTTGTGTGTGTGTCACACAAAGTGCAGAGAGGGATGGTGACCTGCTTAGCTGAGAGAAATCTGCTTGTTCACAGCTCAGCTCTTCCTACCAGCTCTGTGCCATGGAGCTGGAGCACAGGGGCTGCTGCATGCACAGAACAGGCCTGGAGCATTTCCTCTTTCCCAGGAAAATGCATGTGGTGATACCTCCCCCCTGCTCCCTTTGACTTGCTGGTTTCTGCAGCAGTTCAGGAGCTTTAGGGTCTGTATCTCTAGGTTTTTGGTGTTGCTACAGCCAAGCTGCTCATGGTTCTACCCCCTAGCTCAGGTTTCTCACCATATCCAGCACAAGAAGGCTACAGCCAGGAAGTTTCTGGAGGATGACGCTGGACCACAGTGTCCCTTCAAGGCTTCCAGTGTCAGTCCTGGGATGTTGCAATCAAAATAGAAGTTGGTTTGGTTTCCTTCTGTGAGTCAACACACGCTTTCTGCACTGCTAAAGCCTGCCCTGCTCCTGCCTGGCTTTGTGCAGAGTGATTAGAGGAGGCAGGAGCAGCAGGGACCCGTCTGATCCCCATCCGTGCCTGCAGATATCCAGGCATGTGGCCAGGGCTGGAAAAGTGATGAGGCAGCATCAGCAGATCTGTGCTGGCTGGAAACTCAGCCACGTGCCTGGTGCAGTCAGGGTGCAGTGGCAGGAGGGGGGTTTCACAAAAGCCCATTTTTAGTCCCATTTGCTGTTCAGCATCGTCCTGTCCAAACTCTTCTTGTCACAGATGACGCTGTAGACTACGAGAACAGCATGGTGATACACACATGGAAACTCCAGCAAGGGCAAGGTATGTTCTCAGCTGTTATTTGCTGTGTGGGCATGGGGCTCATGGGCAGGGTGCCTGGTGCACCACACAAGTATAGACCATGCCACACAGCCATCACCCTTGTCTTAATTTTTTCCCCAATTGCCTATGATAAATATCCAAGGCAATGTGCAAATTGCTACACATTCCTGTAACTGAATGCTTCTCTGTCGGGATGTGGTGTTTCTCGTACTCAAAAGGCCACCATTTGGGTGGCTGTGCCTAAACCCTGACCACGGATGCTAAGACCACAGAGCTCTTATATCCTCTTACATCTGAGGCTGCCCCAGTGCAAGTGCAGCCATGTAATCCCCTGTGACACAGAACTGTGTGCATACACCCATACTGGGTCAGCCCTTGACTCTCCTGATGTAGTCAGGGGGCCTATTTCTCACATTGACCTTTTAACAGCTGTTTAATCAAATGTGTGGCTTCCTGTGAGACATGGGGGGAGCTCTGGCCTGGGAGATAGTGGGGAGTGTACATATATATATTTAAGAGCTTTGTGTCTCTGTTGTGCAAGTTGCCTAAGCAAACTGATTCCTGTTTGCACACTCTCTCGATTAAATCTCTTTTGGCTCTGAAGAGCTGCCCAGGCTCGATGCTTCCAGAGTGTTTGCAAATTTGCTGTGACCATTTTGAAGCCTCTTCAAGGAGACCTTGACACTGATCTTAGCCCAGAGGTTTCTTAGCCCAGGCACAAAACCATGTCAGCACCAAAGGCTAAACATTGGCAGGACACATAGTGTGTTGGTGGTCTGTGTTTTTACTTCAACCCACTCACTGATGAGTGCTTCCCATCCTCAGCCACAGCCCTGCTGACAGAGAGCCCAGATGATGAGCCAGACTACATCAATGCAGGTCCTGTGTCAGGCCCTGCCCTGCTGTCAGAGCAAAGGTAGGAACAGAGTAAATGGTTGATATGTTTCCGTAGGGGTGGGAGGATTTGGTTTATGGTGTTTATTTTGGGGTGGGAGGATTTGGTTTATGGTGTTTATTTTGGGGTGGGAGGATTTGGTTTATGCCCAAGAGAGCTTGGCTGGAGCTCTGCCCTTGCTGGCTTTATCCTGCCCCTGTATCAGCACCAACCTGATGCTGCTGATAAAGAATTACTCAAGGCAGATAAAGTAAAAAAACCTGCAAAAGGTTGCATGACACTGAGGGTCTACTACATGCTGGTTAGTGGTGGTCACCCTGCTCCAGGCTGGACTATAACTCCCACTGGAAGATGGACTGGGACCAGTATCACTCTCCTTGTTGGGTTTTTACTCCCTGAGACCCAGTGGGATTGTCCTTATGCCATGTAAGCAGAGATTAAAAGTCAGTGGACTGACTGTTTTTTCTCCTCTTATTTCAAGTATTCTGTATAAAGTCTGAAGAAATCTTTGGCTGAGCTAAAAGAGTGCACCCAGTGAACATGCACACAGGGAGAGGGGAGATTTTCATCCCTCACTGAAATCTCTCCTCCAAACTGTGCCTGCAATCACATAGAAGAGGTGTCACTGAAAGGAAGAAATGCTCTGCTTGAAGCCCCACAGAAGTCCAACTGCAAACCTGCAACTGGAGAAAGCATTGCCCCCAGTGACCACGGGCAAGTTCCAAGCTCCTCATCCCATCTCATTTCCCTGCACGTCCACTCAATGGAGGATGGCATCTGGGCAATGTTTTCTTCTGTCAAGCATGAAATGAATCCTTAACTTGCTGAGCAGTAATGCAGCCAGCTACTTAATTTGTCAGGGTGACTCATGCACGATGGTATTAAGCCATAGGGATTACATTCTGATTTAATTCCTGTTCTCTCCTATAGAAGCCGTTTCCTACATGAGAGGAACTGGCAAGGCAGAGGTTGTGTTTATAACAGCAGTGGTTGTCTGGAGCTGAATGAGATTCCAACCTGTTTGCAAAAGCTAAAGAGGATTAAATGCCTGCCTTTTCCATGGCTTGTAATTCACAGTGTTGGTCTATGGCAGTTTTTCTCATGTTTCAGTATCTTTTATAATGATACAAAGAACCAGCAACAACTGGGAGGGGCAGATGCACAGCCATCAGCCTCAGAAACTGTACCAGTCCCTCAATATGGCTGTAGGAACATCATCCCAGAAACAGAATCCCTGTCTCCTGAGCCCTGATGCACTTTTGGAACACTTATTTATTAAAATTGAAAAGCTTCCAAAGAAAATGGGGTGTTTTGTTATGGTTTGCAATGATACAGATACAGATGTCTGCACGATCAGGTGACAGAAATGGGAGGACATGAGGTGACATGGAGTGATCTTATGGGAAGAAAATGCCTTAAAATGCCTTCCTCAAAATAACATCAGAAAACCGTGTTTCAGGAAAGAACATAATCCAAACTCACGGTGAGTGAGCAGAGAAGGGGAGCTAAGGGTTAAAGAGGCGTGGAGTGGGAGAAGGGATGTCAGGTGCTTCCTGCTGCAAATAACTTGTGTCCATTTTTAGCAGAACCATCAAGAGAGACCACAGGTGTAGCTGAAACAGTTTGAGTTTGAGTTTGACTCCACAGGACTTTTACAACAGAAAATCTAGTGCACTTTGGGGATGCACACAGGCAGGGAGCTACAGCCTGGTTTTCTGCTCACCCCAGCCCAGCTTCTCCTCACACCCTCAGGTTTCTTGATGGTGAAATACTCTGCAAAAAGTCTGCACAGGTGGGTGCACAAGGTCCCCATGAGCCAGAAGCACACACAGTGACAGTCTGTCCTGGCTCTCTACAGGCTCCCAGGCTGGCAAGGTATGCCTTTGTCACTGAAACTATGCCTGGCTGTCACAAGGCTATGAGACTGTTGGGATTCATCCTCAGCACCTGAAGAAACTCCTGCTTTCCATGAAGTGCTGCAGACTGTGGATTGTTCACTGCAAGGGTGACTCGTTCTGAATGGTGTCTGATGTTACCCACTGGTGATTCATCTCCCAAATGACCGAGCCATTCATAAATAGGAGATTAGCAGCAGTGACAGATCCTTGGCACACAGCAACACATCCAGCTGGAGACCTCCCAGAAAGTTCTAGGTATTAGGTCAGTGCATAGTCAAAACACAAAATTACAAGATTTACTGCTCTCCTCACTAAGCAGGGAGGCAGATTACAGCAATTAGATTTTCTTGGTACAAGGTTCCTTCATTGCCAAAGTCTGAGTTTGAAAGTTGTGGTGCCAAAGCAGGCAGGGCAGGAGCTGGATGTGGAAAATCTTCTCTTCACTCACTGTGGATCTGAGCAAATGCTGCCTTGCAGCTCTCCAGAGCAGTCAGCTGTAGTGAGAGATAAATCCATCCTTAGCTTTGCAAAGCTCCTGGAGCACTTCTCAGCCAGTCATCTCATTACACTGGAAGGTTTCCAGGAACTGTTTCGGGAACTCTCATCAATATTTGTTATTAGTCTTGCTCTGAACCACCTCATGGTTTTTCTTTGCAATGAGTGAATACTGTGCTGTCCTTTCAGGACAACCTTTAGGTGTGCAAGGATTTCTGGTGTTCAGTCAGAATTGCTAGACACTGTGTTGTTTGAACCTAATGCAAGGAGACTTACATCTCCCCTGGGTCCACCTCTCTCCTCACATTAGGTAGGAAGCAAAGTGAGCAATTCACATCCTGTTTTCAATTTAAGATGCTTTAGAAAAGTAGCTTCGGCACTGCTGGTGCAGCTCTGAAATGGAGCTGGGGAGCCTGTGCTAAATGCTGGAAAGCAGCCTCTGCACTCAGAGGGAGAACAAACACCTTTGGAGAGCAGGAGGTATTGGTGGCCTCTGGGATCAATACTAGTCCTCTTAGGAAAAGTGAGTGTGATTATGTCCCTGCAGAGCTGGAAAGGATTAGTCCAGAGGAGAGTCTGCTCCAAACTGGAGCTGTGAAATGCAGCTACTGAATAAAGCTGAGAAGAAACCCTCTGAAACCAGGTAGGAACCATGAACCTCCATGTTCCTTATCCTTCCACTGGCACCACCACTGCAGGCAGACACATCCCAGGGGGAAGGACTGGTCTTGAGTCATCCAAATACGGTGTTTGCTGGTTTAATGAAACATTCTTGGTAACACCTCTTCCTTCCCCATTCAGCAGTGAACACATTTAATGAGAAAGCAAAGACATTGTAGGCTGGCTGTGATGTGCAGTCAAAGGAAAATTACCCTTATTTAAGCTTTTGGGGACAAAAGCTGGGATGCTGTGTCTGTAGAGAACTCAGCAGCTCAAACCCCAGTATGAAACCATTAGCTGTGTATTTAATAGAGTTTGTGCTGATAGTGACAACTTACTGGATGGGAACCAAAGCCTAAGTTCAATACATATCTAGTGAAGGAAGAATGTACTTTGAGCATTACATCCGTTATTCCAAGAGCTGTTTGCTGCATTCCCTGCACTTTAGCTGCCAATTCCCTCTCTCTCCTGCACCCTGAATCACAAAGGTTTGTCTGGAGGCTCTGCCAGAGGAGCTGCAGGAAGACTTGAGGGGAAGGTCACAATGCCACCAACTCTTGCTGTGGCTTGTCAGAGAAGGGCAGGGTGTGCCCAGCCCCTGCCTCAGTGCAGGACCAGCCCACCAGCTGAAGCCAACTGGTGCTGCCCGGAAAAATCCATTTGGCGCTGAGACGGCTGCTGTGGGGAACTGAACACCTGGGGTGGAAATCATCAACAGAATGGGCAGAGTGAAGTGTAAACACCAGCAAATTGTGCCTCTGCACTTTCTGCATGACTGCTGTAACCAGACCAGGCTTAATTATATTAAGATGTATCTGCTTGGAGACAAGTCTCACATCTCATATCAAGTGGTCAAATTCAATTTATATTTACTTTTTTTCTGCATTTCACACTTAGTTGCCTATCTACACTGGCAAGGTGTTTCCAAAACTGGAAAGGAGAACAAGATTCTGTAGCTTTTTTGGCAGGCTGAAACTAAGACATTACCTAATCTGTACAAACAGGGACAGGACAGGGAGCTCAAATGCAGAGCATCCCAGAATTTGGTAAAGTTTTTTAAAGACTACAAAAGGAATATCCAAAATACAGTGGCACCATTAGGAAATGTGTAATATTTCTCTTGTATGGTTGGTGAAAATACCTTCCCTGCCCACTAGACAAAGTGGCACATGCTCAATGTGTCTCAATTATAACTACAGTAAATGCTGTATTTTGTGAAAAAAAATTTCCTTCTTGGTCTTGGTAAGATCACTTACGAACAGGTCTAAGCATAATCCCTAACAACAGGATTCCTTTTTTATTGCTCTGGACTGTGACAGTCCTCTCTTCTATCCTGGTTACACAACATGTACAAGTTTGTGGGTTAAAATAAATTTTAAAGCTTTATTGGTCTAAATAGAAAAGTACAAAACATTTTTGCAACAAAACCTGGTTTCCTCCCAGCAGGAGGTGCCTAACTGGCTGCAGGGGCTGCAGTCTTCTGGCACAGCCGGGCCAGCAGCCCAGCCATTTGTAAAAGGGAGTTCACACCTTCTGCTATCTTCATGTGAGTGTACCCGATTTCCTGGTGACAGAGACATTGTCAAGTCTTCTGTTTCCCCCCTAGCCTGTGTATATTTCATTCATGACTAAATAGAACATATCCCTTACTGCTAAAAGATCATCTCCAAGTCACTCAAACTTCAGAGAATTTATCTACTCCTGTAAACCAACTAAAATGCCTTTTATTTTTAAAATCAAAGCCAGTATTTCCCCACTTCCTTTATAAGCAGGTGCATGTACATGAGGACAGGTTTCAAATATAAAGAGTGATTCCATATCACCAGCTTACCATTTGTCAACTCTGTTAATAGAATTTAGTATATTACTATCTATTAGACTAGAATCAAGTAAGCATTTGAAGAGCATTTTCAAGGAGTTGAGGCTTTGATATAAATAATAAATTCGGCATTACATCTGCTATTAATTTTAGTTGATCACTAAAGTGACTTCTGGCACTTCTGTGAGTGTTCAGATGCTAAACTTCAAGTGACTTCTTATTGACAAACTGATGATGCAGTGGAAAAGAAAGCAGTAATGAGTCAAGAAACACTTTTTTGTGCTAATATACAGCAAATGTTTAACAGAAACCCCTGAGGCTGCCCCTAATCACATAATCTTCTTTAAAAAGCCTAAAAGGCCCCATCAGGAGTGGGTTAGTACTAACCTTGATAAATTCCAGTTTCAGATATTCTGGCATTTGAAAGGTTTTACACACACGGAAGATATTGCCAATGACATCTTCTGGAGAATATCCAAGTCGCCACAGGTGGGCAAGAATCTGTGCAGGCAAGAATAATCCCCCATTTATCTGCCAGGTGAGCCAAGGATATTCACTTTTGGAACAGCTGTATGTAACTACTGGAACTGCACGTGCTATTTATCAGCTGATTTAAGGTCAAACATTTAGCAGGTAATTTCACTACAACTTCCTTTTTTGCTTGCTGGCTTATTTATCTGAACAAACTCTCGCACAAAAGGGATTTAGTTCATCAACTCATCTACATGGTATTGCCCATGGTATCGCAACACATATTGTGAATTCCTCCAAGCATACAAGAATTTTGTAGAGAAATAATGCCTATCTGTGCTGACACAAGACATGAAAACCAACCTTGTATGCTTCATCAATATTTGCATTTACGCAGTGTTGTATCATTTCCTTCACAAGCAGAGGATGAGGCTCGTCACATACCTGTATCCAAGAGAAATATTACACTAAAATATTAGAAGACTTTGCCTTAAACCTCTGGTATTCTCACCAAGCTTCTACGGAGCTGAAGTACTGAATCAGAAACACAGAGTAAATTTTAAGTAATCTGACTTTTCAGATGTCTGTCATGGCAGACTCAAGAGCATGAAATGAGAACACCCGAGCAATAGATTCCCAAATTATCGCTGAAATTTCACAGCAGTTATGTGATTCGTGTGGTTTTAGAGAGCTGCAAAGCCACAGGGTCTCAGATGTGCCATTAGGGATGTCTTTTCAAAAGAAA
This sequence comes from Entomyzon cyanotis, assembly GCA_024500445.1. NCBI lineage: Eukaryota > Metazoa > Chordata > Aves > Passeriformes > Meliphagidae > Entomyzon > Entomyzon cyanotis. The sequence goes on from JAKEPQ010000746.1 coordinate 1,597,736, forward strand.
AGAAAAGTCTAATACTGTAACTGCTACATACACAGGGCTGTCTACAAACTGGCAAAGCCTTTTCAAAGGCTTATGTATCCAATGGAATCTCACACAGCCATAAAGCTAAACTTCTGGCAAAACTGTTTTCTGAATTACTGACCTTAAAGACATTTTCACTGTTTATAAAGCCAAATCCAGAGTGTGTTGACTGTAAGTTGTTTAATGCCTGTGAAAGAAAAAATAAGACTTTATTTCTTTTCTGAAGTGCTCTACTTCTCACTCCCCTGCTCAGGATGAAATACTCTTCAGGAAATGATGCCAAATAAGCAGTTTGCAATTAAACAACAGAAAAAATCACAAATTTATGCTGACTTTATTTCCTCCCACAAATTTGGTATCTACTTCCCACCAACCCACTTTTAAGGAGCATTTTAAACCCTCACAAAACCAAACAGTTTAGTTACTCTTGGGCCACAAGCCACATCCCTTTTGCTTTATCTCCCCAGAGAGAATTCCTTGAGAGCTGCAATTCAAAGGTTTTTTTGCTTTAAGTAGAAGCCTTTGTTTCACTGTCTTTCTCCTTTTACCTGTCTCATATCACCTTGGGCTGTGAAGATAATGGCCTCCAGTCCATCATCTGTATATGGTACATCCTCTTTCTCAACAATTTTCAGTAGCCTGGCAAGGATTTGTGCATCTGTCAGCTTGGTGTAACGCAACACTGCACATCGAGACTGGATAGGTTCTGAGGACAGAGATGTGTAATTAGCTTCTCCCTCTTCTTCTCAAAAAACCCCACAACCAAACATGTCTTCATCTCAGGTTCCAACAGTTCTTACGTCTTTTAAATAAAAAGTACAGGCAAACTCTAAGCTGAACACAGTCTCTCCTTAAGCACATACAATTGTTACGATCCTTCCTTCAAGCCCAAATGTGCTGCTGGAGTTTTCCCAGATATGTGGAAACATACACGAAATCTCAGCTTCCTCTCTTCTTCTGAATTTCTGAATATAGATGTTTATCATGTTATTTTATAAAGAGAAGTCTAAAGGTCTGCAATGTGTTCACCTGTAGGCAAATTTAGGATTATAATTCAGAAAGGATAACAAAAGGGTTGGACACCCAGTAAACAATACATCAAACATCTTAAACTGTAGCAGAGTTGGATGGAGATTAAGCCCAAAGCATGTGAAATCTGCTTCTGCAGTCACATATGGCACTATCCATCAAAAACAGCTGCTCAGAGGGTTCCTAGCTAAACAAATAAACTCTTTTATCAGCTGAAGTACAGGTGGCTTGATTTTTCAGAAGTACCATGCTTTCTTGCAACAAGGTGGTTCTTCAGAAATATCAACAAGGTATTTCTGGAAGCTGCCTTGGAAGTTAGCCAACAGTATGGAGAACACATAACAAGAACACCCAGGAACCAGCAGCACTTACCTATGATTTTGTCAGAGGCATTGCACGCAAGTGCGAAGCGCGTTGTTTTGGAATAAATTTCCATTGTTCTTCTCAATGCTTGCTGTGCTCCGTCTGTCATGCTGAGGGGAGACAAGGAGTTAGGACAGATTTTGCCCTTCACTCACTCAGGTGCAGCTTAAGAACTATTTTCATACAAGCTTCAGAGTTTACTGATATGAAGCTGTGCTTTATAAATGACTTGATATTCTGGTTTGATAAACTAAGCAGCTTTTTCTAGTCATGTGAACAAACCACCCTGCAATGCAGAGACCTCCTTAACACTGACATGCAAAATGAGATCATTAATGCTCTGAAGGACACTACTAAGAATATTAATACACCACCTGCATAGGGTGGAGAATGTCCCATTTTCATCTAGTGATATTCTCTACATGAGCCAAACTCTTTTCAAGGAGAAGGAATCACAAAATCACAAAATGGTTAGCATTGGAAGAGACCTTAAAGCTCATCCAGTTCCAACCCCCTGCCACAGACAGGGACAACTTCCACTAGACCAGGTTGCTCCAAGCCCTGTTCAACCTGGCCTTGAACACTTCCAGGGATGGAGCATCTTTCCACTAAATTCAAAGATGCTGTTTCATATCCAGAGCATTCCATGTCAATATTCAATCTCTTCTGAAGCAATGATCTCTGCTTGCTGTGAGTACTCCCATAAGATCCCTGTTCAATCCATATTCATTTCCTAAAAAATTATTTTGAACAGCTTGATAGAAACACTCAATACTGTCCCAGCCTGGAGCTCTACAGACAGGAGAGATGCAGCATATTTCACACAGTAGCTGAGCTCAGGAAAAAACATACCTGTCTGCTTCATCAAGGATGATTATTTTATGCCGACCTTTTGGAAGTGTGACCTTTTGCTGGGCAAACATTTTGATTTTGTTTCTTACAACATCAATGCCTCTGGAACAAGAATTCAATTGATTAATGATAAGTTGGGTGAAAAACAGAATAGGTTTTTTTCAGCAGCCACAGCAGCTGAAATGCTCCTGATTCTCCCACTGTTTGTTCCTGCCCCTTCAGCTGTGTCAGTACAACCGCTGTGGAACCATGCTGTAAGCCAGACTGTCCAACTGATTTGGATTCAAACACCAACAACCCTCAGTTTTGGGGGTTTTCAAGGAAATAATTTAACAGTAGCAAGAGAAATATACACAAAATCAGTAACCTTACTTGCACTACCACCACAAAATGACTTATGTTTGGCACAAGGAAAGGGTAATAAATAAACAAAGGCCAGAAGCATTTAAGATTGCTTGCCAGTTCTTCCCACAGCTCCATCCACAACCCCAGCTGTAGCTCAGAAGAGTTTAAGAAAAACAGCTGGATAGACTGAATCATATCAGCACAACATGGACACTTTGCTAGACAGAGTCCCTGCAAAGACCTACTTTTATTAAGACAGGATATTACTTTTTTTTTCTGTTTAGAAAAAGAATGTTGTGATTCTGCAGTTCTTACTATAACTGATACTAACAGAGTAGCATTGTGCTCAGAAAGACCCTCAGCAAATGTCAGAATACTTCAGGATGGGTCTGAACAGAATGTGGGAAATATAATCAACCCTTAGTGCCTGATCCTTGGAGTACAGTCAGTGTCCTCTACACACCTAACACCCTGATCCTACATTTTAATCCTCAATTGCCCTTATAGCCCTAATTTCTCTCACTCTAAGCACTGAAGAGTTTCAGTATAAACAACCTGTTCCCTTTTCTTTCTTAGTACTCTCATGAATGCAATAGGAAGCTTAACTCTTTCAAATAAATTTAAGAAAACAGAACCACTATGGATTCTGCACTCCACCTATTTATATCTTCATTTATGAAAGTGTCTATTAAGTTTATAAAACATCGAGAAATAATACCTGTGTTGATGGGCGAACACCAAAGACTGCCTAACTTTTAGTTGGAAAGACTGCACTAAAATCAATCTTAAAGGCCTTACTATAGCATTAAGCCTATCAAACTGGCCTAGGTTTATAAACAGAAATGGAAATTTGCTTCTTTATTAAAAGTTTGGTAAGGTTGATTCATGCCCACCTGTCATTTGAGGCATTCAGCTCCAGAACAGCATCCTTTAATGCAGGACCAAGCAGAGCACGAGCCAAGCAGAGGATACTGGTGGTTTTACCTGTTCCTGGAGGGCCCTAAAAATGTGACAATGCAGCAATTTCTGGTAAGTTTAATGTAATTTTCTAAGCTGTGCTCTCTACAAATCTTCTCAGTCATGAAAAAAGGCTGCAACAGAGGAACTGCAGAGAAAACATCAGCCTGGAAGCTGTGCCTGAGCTCAGGATCCTGCTTCTAACAGAGGAGATATGCCACAGGGAGAAGCACAGGATGTGTTTCAGCAGGCACCTGAGGTAGATTTAAATCTGTTTCCCTGTGTATTCTGCCAAGAATTTTGCTCCAAGAGCACACAACCAACATCTCCCTCACCAGTACACTCAGGCTCAAAGCCAGTCTGTACTGGGAGGCCATCCTGGCTAGATTTCAAATCCAGGACCAACACTGAAATACAGCAAAACACAACAATACTCACAGCAATTATAATATTTGGTACATTCCCCTCTTTTGCAAAGACCTAGGAAAGAATGATAGTAAGAAATTATGTAAGAAAATAACATGAACAAATAGTTTCAATTGTGTTCTATTTTAAGCATCAGAAACATGCTTCTCTTTCCCCCTTCCTGTTTTCATTTTTTGAACCTTGCTGCTTTTATATGTTTGGGGTTTTTTTAATTGAACTGTAAGAAATCAGGCCCTAGAATAATATGGAAATATTTAAAAGCACTTAAATGCCACAGGTCTTTAGTACTCTTGCCTTTCCATCTGTTTTAATGATATACTTGCTAGTATAATCTTTCTGTTAACATCAATACTGTGTTCACAGATTATTTTGTCATAGAATTATAGAATCCTGGAATGGTTGGAATTGAAAGGCATCTTAAAGCCCATCTCATTCTAAACCCCTGCCATGGGCAGGGATACCTTCCACTAGAGCAGGTTGCTCCAAGCCCCATCCAACCTGGCCTTGGACACCTCCAGGGAAGAATTGATATGGAAAACATTTCCAAAAAAAATATTATGTTTCTTTCTGTTGTTATACAAATTATATTTATTCATTGAAACATATTATTATAACAGCTACAAATTTTCTAAGCTGTATTTAAACATCCAAATTGAAGGTGTATTTTCTTACACACCACTCAAATATGATGTAAAACTTGTGATTTTTTAAGTAAATCAGGAAACTTTGGTCCACATACTCAAGTATGGATGTAAAAATACAATAGTGTTTTTACTGGCCTGTGGATCTATGCAGAAATATGTTTTTTTGAGATAACCTGTAAAAAGATACAGGGATAGCTACACACCTCCAATCTGCTCACAGTATCTTCATTTCCAACTATTTCAGACAGTTTCATGGGTCTGTATTTTTCCACCCTGTAAAAGTAAAATGCCACACAGTTCAGCACATCTAATAATGCTTTAATAGTGCTTTAGAGTGACGGACAAAGACGATTATGTTAAGAGAGCATGGGACAAAGATGAGTGGACATGTTGTCTTCAGTGCAAGTGCTGCAGGGTCCCCCTCATTGCTATGAACAGCATTCCACAACACTAACTGACTTGGAGAATCCCAGAATGGTTTGGCTTGGAATGGACCTTAAAGCCATCTCATCCCACCCCCTGCCATGGACAAGGACACCTTCCACTGGACCAGGTTGCTCCAGGTCCAGCCTGGCCTTGGACACTTCCAGGGATCCAGGGGCAGCCACAGCTTCTCTGGGCAACCTGTGCCAGGGCTGTACCACCCTGAAAGGTTTTGCTTCCACTGGTATAAAAAAGCAAAAGGAGGGAAAAAATGCTCAACTCAAACAGGAATTTGGTGCCTCAGCCTGAGGGGAGAAGCCACCCTCAGTGTTCTCCCACGGCCAACACAGTGCAGGGCTGACTTTCTCTGGTTACAAAGGAAAACAATGGGATTTTCTTCACTATTGATTTCTGGAAGTGTTAAAGGCCAGGCTGGATGGGGCTTGGAGCAACCTGGGATAGTGAGAGGTGTTCCTGCCCATGGCAGATTGGAACGAGATGGCCTTTAAGGTCCCTTCTAACCCGAACCAGTCTGTGATTCTGTGATTCCTGCCTTCCCAGTCCCGGCCACACACCGGGCAGGTCACAGGGCGCTGGCACAGTCCCCAGTTCCGAGCCAGACTGAGCTCCCGCACCCCGGCGGGCAGGGGGGGAACAGCCTTGAACTCGTGGGTCTGGCCGCGGCTCCCCCCCCCCCCCCCCCCCCCCCGGGTCCCGACCGCCGCATTCCCCTCGGCCGCCACGGCTCCCCTCGGCCGCCACGGCTCCCCTCGGCCGCCACGGCTCCCCTCGGCCTCTCCTTCCCGCCACCAGCGCGCCCCTCCCTCCCCTCATTGGCTAGGCCGCTTTCAGTCCCGCCTCCCTCCCCGCTCTGCACCAATCACCGCCCGCCCCTCGTCCCCCGCCCGCTCCCTCATGGCGGCTCAAGGCGGCTGCCCTCCCTCGCTCGCTGTCTCTCCTCACCACGGCAGCTCGTAGTGGCTCGTCGCGGCCCCCGCGGTCTCGGCGGCTCCCCGCTTCTCGCCTGCCGACGGCCCGGCCTTCTCGTCGTCCCCCACATCCACCTCCATGGCGGCGCAGCTGGCGCTTCCGGCCCGTCCTCCCGCTGCCGCCGTGAGGGGAGGGAGGGCGGCTTGCCGGGCCCGCCTCCGGGGTGGGCCGGCGGAGGCTGGCGGGCTGGGCGCTCTCCAGCCTGTCGCCGACTGCCGTGGCTGTTCAGTGAGGCGGGCAGGTGGCAGCCCAGGGCCGTGCCGTGCCGTGCCGTGCCGTGCCGTGCCGTCCCGTGCCGTGCCCTCCCCTCCCCACCCAACCCACCCCACCGCCAAGCCAAGGACTGTCGGTGAGGGGAGGCCACTCGTAGCTCCGCTGGGTGGGCTTGTGCTCGACTATTTGGACTCGCTGCGCTTCCTACCCTACTGCGTGTTAGGATAGTAACAATAACATGTTTGCGTGTCAGGGATGTAAACCTTTGTTTCTTCTCTCTACCTCTGTTCCCCCCCGTAAAATGAAAACAATGGAAGATGCATTGCAAAATACTGCAAGCAGTTACGTTATAGTGGGCGGATGGTTCTGGCGCTATTTATTGAACACACATAATGTATACAGGTTGCCCGGGGAAGCTCTGGCTGCTCTGTCACTAGAACGGTTCAAGGAGAGGTTGGATGGGCTTGAAGCAATCTTGTGCAGTAGGTGTGCCCATGGCAGAGGGTGGAATTAAAAGAGCTTTAAGGTCCTTTCCAACCCAAACCATTCTGAGACTGTATGATTCTAAATGTTCTTTTCCAGCTTATGTAAAGGTGGCTCATCCACCTAAGTCAAGACCCTTTTTTTTCTTAATTGATAATTTTGATGAAGTGTTACTGTACCAAGCTCATTGGTGCCCCTACATGCTACCAGCTCCTGACAGAGAGCTGTGTTGTTGTATCCATAGCATTTGAATTTGGAAATCAGTACTCATTTTCAACCTCAGTAGTTACTGAGGCCTTGGTATATCTTTCAGTTCTGTTTATGCTCCACATAATTAATGGCATTTGTGTTAGCTCAGTGAGCAGAGCATCTGTCCTTCAGTCTGGGCCCTGATTCCTTGGGAAGTGTTTCTAATATAAGATTGGTGTGAGGCAGGAACTCAGAACTGACCATATTTGCAGCTCAGTGTGAGCAGTGATGCTCCTCTGAAGGAGTAACTTCCTCTCACTTGTCACAACATTTGTATTCCAGTGTTACTGTCAGTGTCTGTTATTGGTATTTTGAGGCTGACATGAGCATTTGTCTTCAGCCTGTAAAACTGGTTCTGCCTATTACCTGACAGTGATGGTGTTTGCTGAGTTTCTCCTAAGGCTCTAAAACTCTGGAGGGTGAAGTTTCTGTTTTGCAAAGTGCAGTCTCATGTCTGAGTTTTTATGTAGGTGGTAAGTGCTTTAATCTTGTTTTGCACATTGTTTTTATTAATAGCTGTAGTGGTTCCCAGTGGTTGTATGATAAATGTTATGTAAAGGTAAAATTGGAAGTGTTCTGCAGCTTTCATTTTCCTGGCTGCATTAACAGTGGATTAACTGCCTCCACTGGAGGTAAAGTAGATAAATAACACCACAATTATATGAGGGTGAGAGTTGGCTCTTTTTTTTTCATATGCAGACTGTTTGTTCTTGTAATACTCAAACTCACTCTGTTACTCTTGTCTTTAGATTTAATTTTCTGCAGTGGTCAGCAGAACCCAACATAAGACAGTGAAATACTGCAGCACTGCTCATCATAACAGCCTGTCAGTGCAGCACCCTGGATATGCTCTGGTTTCTTGCCAAATTAAACAGTAATTCTGCTCTTAGGAAGTACCAGCTTCTAGATAAGATATCATTTTCCTGGCTAGCATTAATTCTCCCACTCTATGTAGGATTGCTGCTGATAAGCACTCAAAGGACAATAAGAAAGGCTAATGATAAGAATTGTTGCAGAGAGCCTGGTGACAGATTTTGTGATATGTTTCTGCTAACAGTTAAAATAAATGTGGTTTTGAGCATGGTCTCCTAAAGCACTGCAGCCCCAGCATAGGCAGGAGCTTCTCACAGTGGTTTATCAAACACAGAGTAAGTATTTATTGAAGGCACAACAATATTCTTTGGGATGTGTAGCAGGTGGACAGGCAGATATGAGCTGAAAGTTGTAACACCCATGATGTCCCAAAATCCAAACTGTTCTTATTGTGGTCCGACAGGTGAGACCACAGGATACATCCAGGGTTAAATGAATTCCAAATTCAATGCTGAAGTAGCAGAACTTTTGATGTGTCATCAGCAATAACAAAATACACATGTATGCAGATGTAGTGTATTCTCCTGAAAGGAGAATAATCCTGAATTTAAGATTATTCTTTCAGACCTTTCTCCTTTATACCCCAAAAGATATATAGCAAAGCTTACTAAGTACTTGTAATCACTATAGAGTACAGAGAAAGGCTCTTTGCTAATGGTTTATTCAACAAGGGTAATGTTCCTCTTCAGTGTATTCAAGCAGCATCTACTACTAATAGTGAGGATCCCCATCAGAGAAATAAATCATGATCTTGTGGTTGTCTCAGCAACAATGAAGTGTCAGCTATAGGTTCTTAAGGTGTAGTGAACAGGTCTTCTAAATATCATATAGAAGCTCTTCCCAGACTAGCTCTAGTCAAGGGCTCAAGCTCTAGTGCTCAACAGGGAAACTAAAGCCCAGCGCAACAGGTTTCATCGGAGAATTGGGTAAATGCAGAAGTTGTGGCAAAAGAATTGCTGCTTTGCATACTATGGTAGGTGAAAGTGAGGGTGGCTTGTTTGGAATTTGAACAACAAACTGAAATTAGTGAAGACACTAAATGTGAGGCAGTAGTTGAAGATAGTGAAAAGCAACAGCAACAGTGATGTGAGATGTAAAACTCAGTAATAGAAATAAAGTATGAGAGGAAACTAACTTCAGGCAACTGTTAGCAAAAAGTATGGATCTGTATATTCAGTAATAAAAATTTCTGATATGTGGTGGTTTGGGGAGGGAGGGGAGAACCATTTAGTATTCAAGTTTGTTTTGCTTTTGGGTTAAATCTGTGAGTTCATCTCAGTGTTATTGTTAGGGCTAACACTCATGCATGTTATCCTGCAGGTCTAGAAGGCCAGGGGGCTGAGATCTGAAACTGCAGTATTAAGAGAAGTGCAGAGTTTGTTGGGCTGTCCAGTGCTGGCACTGCTGCCACAGTTAAAGCTTTGGCTCCGACTGCAGCCTGCTGCTGTTTTGCAGCCACAAGTAGGTCACAGAGCACAGATGGCCTCAGTGCCAGGGATGTGTGGAGTCTGCAGTCCCCGTGCAGGCTATTCCCTCTCTGTGCTCTCTGTGTTTCACACAGCTAGGCTGGAGACAGTGGAATGAATTCTCATGCTAGCAACCATTTTATCTTGTGCTCACTGAGGCTGAAAGCAGAGCTGGAACAAATAGTGGGAGTGAAAGTAATGATGGAGCTCTTAGAAGGGAGGCTGGGCTGGTGCTTCATGAAATAGGGCATCACCGTATTAGGAGGTTTCCTGGGCCTGACGTGTCTGCACCCAGACTGACAAGAGCCCTGATTCCTGCAGAACTGCTGTGCTTGAGCTCTAGAGCAAAATGGGATGATGCTGTCAGTATATGCAGGTATTAATTTGTCCTTGTTCTTGTAGCATCACAAGCCCTGTCCATACTTCATGTATTTATCCATAGAATGGCCCTGGGGGTACAGCTGTGCTGAGCTAATGTTATGGGTACCCTGTAAAATGTCTTGCAAAGTGTAATGGCCTGAGGTCCCACATTTCCTCTCCACTGGCTCATGGCCATCTCCCTGTTTATTTCCCCATCCACTGCCTCATCCTTACTCTTTTCTGAGCATCTCCAGGAGCTGCAGTGCAACAGCAGCTCACCAGAATGCTCTGGATAAATACAGTGTGACACCTGCCCACACTGTTACCTGAGCACTTTTATTGGCAGCATCTTGTTTTCATTTTTACATTTTTACATTTTCATTAAGTACCTTTAAATCTTTCTTTAATGCTGCCACATGAAGTTTTAAGCCACCAACATTTGCAGTTAGGAAATTCATAGTGCTGGAAGTGAGGCAAGGCACAGGTCATGGTGACAGAGCAGCTGGAAAGATCAAGTTCAGCTTATTGCTACTGGGACACTCTACAGCTGCACAAGTATTTTCTATGAGCATCTGAAAATACTTAAAAGAATGGATTTTACATGCCATTTTAAGCCAGAGAAGCTTTATTATGATTTTTCTGCGTGTGTTGAGGCATTTGTCCAGAGCTCTACACTAGGTTACAAGAGAAGGGTGCAACAGCAGTGACTAGCCATCCTACCCTGCTGCCCTTTGGATGCTTGAGACTGAAAATGTGATTGAAATTTCCTTTCTTTTTCTTCTTTAAGCACATAATAGAGAGCAACGTGTGTCCAGCCCAAGCCCAACCGCATGGTTACAGCTTTAGTCAGCAGAGGGAGTATGGATACCTGGGTTAAAGCCACACAGGTCACCCATGACAGCCAAGAGAATTGACTTTTTCCTAGAAACCCTCTTTTGTGTGCAAAGCCAGGTAAATTCTCTACACATATATTTTTCCTAGATGCCAAAATGCAGCTGTTGGCTCCTAACACTGTTGATGAAGCTGAAAGTGTAAGAGAGGGGAATGATCCTTTGTACTTGCCATGCTTTTCCTCTTTTGCAGCCTCCCTGGGAGCCCTTGTCTACTTGCACCTGCAGCTGGGGCTGGTATGGAACATCACATTTTCTCCTCTGTGTCAGGATCTTACGTCACCATTAGTGACTGTAGCAGGGTTCTGTTTGCCTCCAGGGAGGACACAGCCTCCACCTTTTCACTGAGGAAGCTGAGAAAGTGACTCTGTGCATGACTTACCGCCAAACACGGATGTTGCAAAGAGCGTCTTGCAGAACAAGTGCTTGCTGGGGCTCCCTTGTGTAAGGGGAAGGATCTTGATGAAGAAGAAGGAACCTAATGGCTCTGTGAGCTTTCTGTTGAAGACTCAGCCCCAAGCTGGTGCAGAACTAGAGGAGTAATTTAGGGGCTCTGATGAATGGTACAATCCAAGAGTTTGAAATGGAAGTAGTCAATCTGGGTTCATCTGGTTCTTTTACCAGTGTGCCACTCTCTTTGTGTTTTCAGATGCAACACTTGGTCTCTGTTTCACATAAAAATGGCCATGTGGACTGGCTTGATTTATGTTTATCAGAAACTTCAAAAGAAGTTTGCAACAAATTTGGTATAAAGTGGATTGCACTTTTTAATGTTACAGTATTGCTTGACTTTTGGTCAGACACCATGCAGCCACGATACAGCACCATACTGCCAGAGTGCATGCAGCATTTTTACTTTCTTGTGCTCATTCCTTGCATCAGCAGTCTGGCAACATTCTCCACTGACTGCTCCTAATTGGTACTGCATGACATTATGTAACCCATTTCAGCTGTATCTAGTCTCTGAAGTGCTGGGCAAAACTTGATCAGAGACCTTCTTCGGCTAAATTTAGCAGAATAAATCTTAACATTCATCTGCATTCATTTTGTACATGCCACTGATGGAAATGCAATAATGTTGTTGGTTATCAACAGTCCAGGACTTACCAGGCCATGGAACTCTGGATTCATTCAAGTCTGCAGAGCATGGATTTAGAAGTATCAGAAGGAAGAGCTGCTGTATTCCAAGCCATCAAGTTCATAAAGCATAAAGGAGGAATTTAGCAAAAGGTTAAGGTAAGGATCAAGTCTGGTTTGACTTAGAGTGCTTGTGATAGAAGAAGTGAGAAAAATCTGACAAAAATAAAAAAGGTGTTATTATCTTCAGATCTCTGTGTCCACAGGGGATTTTTTTACTCCAAATGTTTGGTGTGGTTTTGCCTAGATAAGGATTGAAAAACAGGACTTATACTCTTAAGGTCTGTTTTAGTGGCTGCATATTGATTTGGGATTGAAATGATGACTTGGTCTAGTAAGTCTAGAGCCAAATACCAAAACATGCTGAGGATTATCTGAGGAGAAAATGGCTTGTGAACCTTTCCTCAGTCAGGGAGAACATGCAAGGACACAGTCCTATGTAAGTGGGTGAAGGTGTATTCTGGTTTATGGGGTTAAAGTCCAGCAAAACCCAGGTGCTGCATGAGCTGGCACTGCACAGGTAGAGTTGGCCCCAGGGCTCCAGGCAGCCTCTTTCCAAGCAGCTGTGACAGAACATTCCTGTGCAGGTAACCCTTTGTTTATTAGCCCTGCAATCCAATCTCCCCTCCACCTGCACTAACTCCCTAAATTTAAGGCTGCTTCCGTAAATTAAAGCTTAATTAGTTTCACGATATCCTTTGATTTAAGACTTTTGTTGTTTGTTGTTTCCAGTTTTCACAGAAGTCTGAGAAATGGAGGAGAGAAGTTTCTCTTTCTTGCATTAGTCACCTGGGCTGTGCCACTTCCAAGTGAACAAATCCTGTCAGAGCATGCCTTACAGTGTAAGTGGGACTCACCTGCAGGTTTGAATACAGTCATGTTGGAGAACCTCTTGGTGTTTAGTCACTTGCCTGAAAATGCCTGATTTCCCTGCAGCCTGGTTGCTCTTTCTGCTGACCTGTAAAGTGGTGGTTTCCTCCAATGCACAAACACACCAGGAAAGGGCACTAAATTCTAATATTGGGAGAGTTCCATTGAAGCAGCAGAGTCATTTGTCATTTCATTGTTGTATTTAACCACTATGTAATAACCCAATGAGACATGTTGCCTATCTAGTATCAATAAATCTTGCTTTAATGGTAACAGAGTTAACCTGATCAATTAAACATTAGCTTATATGTATCTTCTTTTGTATTTTTAAACCTGTACTTCCTCAAAGCAGCTTTAACTGTAGCAGGAGGGGAAATCCTTGTATCACTCTCCTTTGTTCCATGCACCCAGACCACTTGGGTTGCATAGAAGCTGCACTGATTTGGCATCCTTTGGTTGTTTGCAGAGCTTTGATGCTGGAAGTCACAGGGTAAAAAGATTCTGTTGCAATTGGCTTGGAGAAGTCTGAAACCATTTCGTACATATGGGTTGTTGATTTAATTTAGAGGCAGGTTCTTTGGGGTTTTTTGTTGTTTTTAAAATTTCTATCTGCAACAGTAAGCTTAGGTGATGCTTGCACTGATAGAGAATTATTTCTTCCTCCCCTTTACCCCCATACCATAAAGAGCAATTAAATATAAATTTACTTTTTTTCTAATCATACCACATGTCATTATTAATCCATATATTTTGCTGCCACCCAGGAAAGCCTTGCATATAAAATGTTGACATTGTTAAATGAATGGTGGCTGCTACATCCCAGGGTGCATTTTTCTGCCTCTCCTCATGTGTGTGGGTTTTTATTGTGTTGGTTTTTCCCCTTCCTTTCATTCTGACTGTCCTGCTATGACTTGTTTCTCATTTGCTCAGCCCTACAGGGGAGGTATTCTGAGGGCTAATATTGATTAGGCAGTAATTAAAGCAATGAAACAGGGATGTTAATGTAAAATACTACATTTCTTCTGTAATTTTCAAGAGATGCCTCTTCTGCATGTGTCCCCTTTTAGGAAGTCTGTCAGAAAGTAACAGGTAGCATCTTTCTTTCTTTGAAGATTCCAGAATTCAGGAGGAGTTCAGGCTTCTGAGAAAGTTCTTGTTACAGTGTCCTGTGCAAAGTAATTAAAGTTCAGAACTAGTCATTGCTGATGGAAAGGCTCCTGAGGCGAGGCACAGCCAGTGCTGGGTGCTGGGTTTGAGCTGTGAGGGACTGATGGTTGTTCCTCTGCACCCAACTAGAGATGACAAATGACATCTGCACCTTCACGTTGTCTTCTCAGGAAAGCAAAGGATTGCAGAGGATTGTTTTCTCTACTGATACTAAGGGTGGGCTGTTGGGGGCACAAGGAAATGGAAGAGGTCTGTCTGGCTGTCTGGGAAGAGATTTTTTTCTCAGGAAGGTGCTTATTCTGGGCTCAAGTGTGGTCCTATTCTGAAGGCACTTGCAAAACAATCTTTAGAGTGATATAATTTTAGGACATGAGAGGAGTGTGGCAAAGTGGGGAGAGGAATTATCCAGAGAACTCTGGGAACATAAACAAGAACTTAGGCAAGTGGCTAGGGGTAAATATTAAGCTCTCCCAACCAAACCTTGGAGGGATCCCAGCCTGTGGTGCATCTGTGCTGACTGCACAGCATGGATTCTCCCCTCTTAAGACAGTGACTCCCTGCAGGAGACAGAATTTGCTGCCTCATGCTCTGGGTCACCAAACAGAACATTCCAGGTACAGTTTGCCCTTTGTGATCCTCCTTTCTACCATGGCAGGAAGGCTGGAAGGAAAGGAGCTTTCATGCTTCCATCCTGCACCCCTGCCCCTCCTTCTTGATGTCCTGGACACTTGCCAGCCTGTGACCAACTGTCCCCAAGAAATATTTGCTTCCTGTTTTTTTTGCTTAGACCTCCAGAGGCCTTGTTTTTCATGAATAAAATATGAGCTGTTCTCTTGGAGCCATGAAGGGAGGAAACCACTGCCAGTGCTTTTTATTGCTGTGGTTGCTGATGCCTCCACCCTCACTGGCAAGGAGAACAGAGGAGAGAGGAAAGGCCTTGAGGGTTTAGTCCAGTGACTGTTGGCAGTGTGAGCTGTGCTGTCAGGAGCCAATACTGAGGACCAGCTGACTTTGTAATATCTAATTTCAAGCAGCTTGTAACTGAGGAATTAAAATGTTCAAGTTTTAACTGAAATTTTTGATTCTCTTTTTCTCAGAGCATGGCTAATGCTTGGTTTTCAGTCTCTTCCCAACCCTTTTTGTTCCTCTTCTTCTTATTTTATTATTTGTGCAGATAAATGTAGAGTTGTATAATCCCTTGTCATAACTGAATCACACCTTGATTTTTCCATTTCCAGAGTTTATCAAGATTCTCTTACATTTGCTTCATATTTCTTGAAGCTCCTCTTGTCTTGGCACTTAGTTCAGATTTAATAGACAGGATAAGGAAACAATAATATTAAATAATAGCGTTTACCCTGTTGGTTACTGTGCTCATGCTCCTACTTTGAAGCCTTAATGGATGACGTCAAATACTACTTTCTTACCCATATAAGTAAATACCAAAAGTATTTACTATGGGGTTTTTGTCTGGACTTTGGGAACTATCATCCCCTAATCATAATTTGTCCTGTTGGTCAAGACAGTTGCTCAGTATTTCAGTTGTCACTAATGTAAAATACGGTTTATTGCTGCACTAGAGGAGGATTTTTAATCAGGCAAGGTGCTTCCCAAGCAGTAGGGCTGTATAAATTGCGTGTAAGTCCTCTGTGACTATACTGTTCTTCAGAGACATACCTTTTTGTCAGACCAGTGAATTTTTATTTTAAAACCACCTGAAATGCACATGACAGAAGGTGATAAAGGTGCTGAAAGGTCACAAAATGTTACATACTGTCATGAGGCTGAACGTGAGCTGGGCTTGAGCTGTTGCTTTCTCTGCCTTCTGGAGATTCATCTCCTGTCAATGGGTGATAGAGCAACACAAATGCCACCTGCACTGAGTTCCTTCACTGTAGGAGACTTCTTGGAGTGGAATAGAGAAATGCAGAGCTGCACACACAGTCTTTGTTGTAAAATGGATCTATAGCAGCTTTAAAAATGGGATTGATTGTACAGATTATCGACCAGAAGCTTCACTGATCTCAACTGTGAGTGGTTTGACCTAATAACAACCAGAATACAGCAAAATGCCCTTTATGAACTTCCCTTCTGTCAGTGCATTGTAATAATCACAACTATGCTTAGTAAACCTCATCTCAGAATGGAAATATTATTACTTATAGGAAATAACCTCAGGATGCAGTTCTACAGCATGTTTTATGCACACATATGCACATCAAGTGAAAGGTGTACAGAGGAACCTGATACACCTCACCTGCTCAATTGTAGGTTATAAATCAGTTTGTTAGAACTGGAATTTTATGGAAATGAATTGTTGAAAAGGTATCTCAGCTGCCAGTAGTAGACTTTATTTCCCCAATACATCAGTCAGTGTAAGTGAGGCATTTGACTTCTTTATGCAGCTGGAAAACAGAGTAGAAGGGAGGAATATAATTAGAAAATCCTGTGCTGCAGTAAAGTGGATATTTTTTGAAGAAATGAAGGATTTAGAAACTAAAAGCTTATGCTGTGTCTTAATGACATCCCACTGCACCTCAAAAAATATAACACATGGAAAGGCTTGATCCTGATTAGGGAACTGTGCACCTGTAAGCCACAGCACAGCAGTGCACACTTGCTGTGGAGCTGACTTTCCTGGTGTGATTAATCTAATTAATTTCCCGGAGATTGCTCCTGTATGTGGAGTTAAACCTGCCCTTGTGACTTTTGCTAAATTTGGGCTGTGATTCTCTGTTGAAATCAGCAGGCTGGGAGCCCAGTGTGCTTCCCAGCACTGGGTGCTTGGATGAAGTTTCATGGCAATGGGTGACAAAATCATCTTTCTCACTGAGATAAGCCCACAGCTAGCTGTGGGATGTAGGTTGTGGAGCTGGAAAGTGATTGCAAACTCTCTGCTGCTGCAGAGATCAGGGAATGTCTTCCAGGAGAGCGGGGTGGCAGCACATCCTTGCTGAGCCTTGGCTCTGGCAGTCTCCAGGCACAGTTCCTGTGAAAACAAATGGCAGAATTGTTGTGGGACAGATCTTGATTTGTGTAGAGAATGACACCTGCCTCCTGCAAGCCCACACTGGTACAGGAGAAGTATTTCACCCTTCTGTCTGCTTCTGGGATATAGGCTTACAAGATTTCTCATACACGTGACATCTCTCAAAACAGCACAGTCCCAAGGCAGCAATGATGGAGTGAATCCAACAAGGTTCTACTTTCTTTTCATCTGCTGCCCAGATTGACCTGCTTATGTACTTCTAGATCTACCAGGGACACAAGCTGGTCTTTAAATACAGTGATATGTCTTTTTTGCGAGTGTGGGGATACGGAGAGTGAAACTGCCCTGCAAGTTTGAAGTGCTGTTTACAGAGTTTGACTCTAATGTCCTCTTTATGTTCCATGGAAACAACTTTAGGGCTTCAGGTGCATCAGCCCTGTGAAGGAGGATCTGCATGAGCTGGGGATTCTAAGTGGGGAAATTGTTAGACTTCAACTCTGTGGCTATTGGGACCTGAAAGTCACTGCAGTATGTCATTTGCAAGGCAATTTTCTCTGGAAGTGGGATATGGCTTTGTTTTACAACCCTGATGTCACAAAGTAGTAATAATTTCTTAAATCTACCCCACTTGCAAACAAAAAAACTCCAATAAGGTACAATCATTTGTTTGGATTTTGGGTTGGTATTTATAGTCTGATTAAAAATCACAGCTTTTGGTGTGATACATAGGTGTAGATGCAGTGCGTTTCTCTGCCAAACTTGCCTGGATACAACAAATAAATTAATTTCAGTCTGTTGGAAGGACAGCTGTTTCCATGACATTTTAAGCCCAGTTTGTAAATATCTTCATCTCTTTTCTTAGCATGCTAAATGGCCATGATGTGGGTTAATTCATATTTGTAGATGTTTTGCATACAGAAAGAAAAAAAGCCCTATTAATTTCTTATTTCCTGTCTTCAATAAACATCTCAGATAGTATGCTATTTCTGTTCTGTTGCCACAAACATTCTTAGAAGTAGTGAAAAGGATGTGAAATTAAAGGTACAAGTGAATTACTGACTGGAACACACCAGAGGCCTGTTCGGGTGAACACACCCATTGAGAAGCTCACTGTTACTACAGGCTCAAAGAAAAGAGAAACAAACCTTAATTGTAATATCAAACAATCATAGAATCTGTTCAGAGAAGCTTACTTTTCTTCAAGAGTTAAGAGTTGTCTCATACTTTTAAATACTAATTAGAATTAATATAGCTACTGATGCAATATGACTATCTTAATTACCTTTAATATAGTCTGGCGTTGAATTCCACAGGATAATTTACCTTAATTGTATTTTCCCACTTGTTAACTTTATATGTGGGGGTTTTTTTATGTGTGGGTTTTTTAAACTTATTAACTTTATATTTGTTGTATATCGTATTGAGTTTGTCTGTCAGGACTGGAACAGAGAAGGCAGCATGAGCTATTTTAATGTTTGCCTTCCACATTCATTCTGATGAGCTCAAAGCACTTTACAGATCAGGTTGTTATCATTGTTCCTCTTTTGCTGTTGTGAAAGCAGTTGTTGAGATGGAGGGAGTTTCCATTCTACACCAGCAGTAAAACCAAAAACTAGATTAGAATCCAATTCTAGTGTCCCTGTACAGTGCTCTGTAGAAAACTACACTGGCAACATTCTCACAGTGATTCTTTCTTACTGGAACATATAACACAATTTATGTAGTGCAATTAATACACCTAAATTGACAGGAAACCAAAGATGTATGTGCAAGTTCCTGGATCTGGGTTATATCACAGCATTTGACAACCAAAATCCATGTTATAAAGGATTTTCTGTAATAAACATTCTAAAATGAACACTTGGCAAAGGATCAAGCTTTCTCAACCTTTCTACATCAGTTTTAGTAAGGCTGGCTTTTCTGGGAGTCAAGGCTGCCCTTTGCTCCTGGCAATCACTGCAGCAATATCCAGTGAGGTCATTTGGGGCATCTTGCTACTCCCCTGAACATAGTATTTCTGCATAAAGAAATAATCTTCTTTTTATAAATCCTTTCTTTAAACCTTTTACCATCTTACTGAGAATTTACATCAGGGAGCAGTTCTCCAGTGCTCTCCTGGTGACAGGGTAACAGCCTATTCCATCACTACTGAAACATGATGTGCTGTGGGTTTGAGCTGTGTATTTATGCTCTGCCCATTGCTGTGGTATTTAAGTTAGGTCAGACATGGTCTTTGGTTGAAGCCTCTCCTTAATTAAAAATGTACATTTTTGGCAGGAAGCAAAGGGCAGATAGTTGTACTGTTAATAGACTCCTACCTTTTCCAGACTCCTTCTGCCTTTCACAGGAACATTGCTAATGTTCCATACCTCACATACAACTCTGACAGAGCTCATTAACGTGGGACTTACATCACACCCACTACACAAACTATTTGAGACCATAGGCTGCTTTAGTGACTGGAAATCTGTGGACTGTAGGTGATCCTGTGTGGGACTGTGGGCCTTCATGCTCCAATTTTTTCATCTGCAAATTGTTATAAAGACAGTTTCTTGTATGCCTTGGGATCTTCTGGAAAAATGTTCCCTATGTTTAATTACAGTGTCAGAGCCTTTTAAAGGATAGTTTTGCATTTCTGGAGAATTAAAGGCTGAGAAACTGAACTGAAACTGCTGTTTCAGTGGTCAGCGCCTGCAGCCACATCAGCAGTCCAAATCATGTCCGAGCACTGCCTGCTGAAGATATTTTAAAAGCCTGTCTTTTAAGTGTCAAAATTGAAGCCTTTTTTCCCTTCTCCATTAAACATAGCTTTGGTTGTAGGTACTGAAATATTTTTTGAAGTCCTGGTCAGATATAGGAAACTTTTTCATGCTGGCTCCTGTCCCTCAGCTTTGATCTTCTACCATGCTCCACTTCATGAAAAGGAAATGGGACTCTCCTGCCTCTCACAGTACATTCTGTAGCCCTGCTAGAAAACATCTGGTGCTTCTGTTGGGTCTGAAATAGTCTTTGTGGCAAGGCCCAAACAACAGGGAAATAAACAGCTTTTTTCTTTTTTTCTCACAAAGTAGAGGCTGGCTCCAATTTGTTACAGAACCTATTTGACCAGGTCAGAGAACACAATAAATCTTGACACCCCTGGTGACAAGAAGAAAGGGCTGGTGGCTTGTACTTGGAGCAGCAGCAGAAGGGAATAATTTTTGACATCCAAGGAAAAACATTGATCCAGAGGGAATTTTGATTTGCAATGCACAGAGACTGAGCTTGAAGGGTTTGCAGGAATGTCTATGATGCTTTGATAACTGAAAAAATGCAGATTTGCCCCATTATGGGGGATCATTGTCTCCCTGTTTTTTGGAGGATACACAGAACTATACAGAGAATTATCAGAGGCTTTATAAAACAGGCTCTGTTTCACCTAATCAACAGAGTGTAGGACACCACACTGGGAGCTCAAAGGCTGGCTTTCTTCTCTGGATTGAATGTGTATAAAGAGAAGTGCAAGAACTGGATGAAGAACATGATAATGCCCGGGGTCTGGTCACCTGGATTCTGTGTGTTAGAGGGGCTTTTGGACAATAAACTTATCCCTCTCAAATTTAATTCCAAATCTACAAAACATAGGTGCTTTTTGCTCACCTTTGAGGTCAGGAGGTTTACAAGTCTCTTTTATCTCTATGCCAGCCTGGGTAAGTGCAACTGGCAGTTGCCCTGATTTTTGAAAATGAACTAAGCAAAGGACAGTCTGATCTTCAGTCTTGATTTAGACAAGGAAAAAGGTTTAGGGCAATAACAGTGAAAGTAAATATGTGGTACTGTGCTGGAATGGTTTATTCACTACTTAACCTCTGGTTTTTTTGCTGTGTTGTTCCCCACCACCCATGAATAAGATGTTGTGCTCATTACTGCCAAATCTCCCTCCAGCCTCTCCACGCTCTGATCCTTCTGTATTACATTTTCTGTCGTGCTTATTTGTAGATGTTTGACTCTGAAATACAGGTGTCAGCCAGCATATTTCTGTTTCAGCTGGATGATCACAGATATGTTATTTCTTCTCTTTATGACTCATTTACTTCATCTGTAAAGAGGAGCTTCATCTTCAGACGAAAGGCTGGCAATAATCTACTGACTTAATGAAAGAGCTATTCCAAGTTCTCCACTGCCATTGTGAACTTGCATAGGTCATTTGGACAAATGTGGTATCAGAGGACAGAATTTCAGAAGGCCTTCACTTAATGGATGCTGAATTTCTCTGAACATCCACTTGCCTTTGGGCTCATGGACAGGAAACAGCCTTTGTGATGAAAATGGCACTATTTCTTCAATCATGCAGCGTGGTCTATTTTACTGTTTTGTGGTTGTGTGGAGTGCTGTCCCACATTCCTTAGAATCATTGCTGCTGCAGCAAGGTAGTTTACTTTTAAAATGTAGAACAACAGGAACCAGACTGTGCTAATGATTAAATTATACTGATGGTTGAAGTTTAAATAACAGTTAATGCACTAATTTTGGTATAGGAAATACACTAAAAAAGCAGTAAGAGTTCCTCTTGATCTTCATAATTAATGAGAACTGCCACGATCCTTCAACATATTTCCACCCACACTTTCTTTTATGTTAAGAAGTATACAGGAACTCACAGCAGTCAGCTGGTAGAAAGCCTTTCACAAAGCACTTTCCAGCACACTGCACAAGCCACGTGTGCTCCCCTGAAGGGTCCTGGAGCCAGATCTTGCCTGTGTTGAATCCTGGCCAACAGTCTCCTTTCTTTCAGTGAAACAGAACAAAGTAAGGCCTTCAGACAAGAGTGTACCAAACACACACATCTGAGCTATTTGTACCCAGATAAGCACCATCAGCTGTGCTGAGTGTTTCTGGAAGGGATATGAGTTGGATGCTCATCACTTAACTTTAAACATCTCATTTGGCTCATTCTTGAATATTTCCTTAATTCATGGAGAGAAGAGAGCATAGTTAGAGAGCAGTTAATCCATTCTAGGTGTCTGCAGTACCATGAGGGGAATTCCACCCCAGGGCCTGTTCCTCTGCACTCATTATATAGGAAGTCTAGACAGTTGGCTCACATATAAATGTCTGTAGATGAGAAGTTTCTCTCACCTATCTAGACACAACAGAATCTGCTGGATATTAGAGGCTTTGTGGTGGCTCTGGGTCAGATAACAAATGCCTGAAAACATGTTGCCACTTGGCTGAATCGTTGCAACTATACAGTATCTTAATTTTAATTTAAAGACTGTTTACAGGACATTTTTGAACTTTAGTCTTGGCCTAGAATGAGTAAGGCCTAAAGCAGCCACTGATCCTCAAGATAAGAAGATCTTTCAGCAGCTCTGTAATCAAAGGAAAAAACCAGCTTTTCTGTAGATCACTGCTTTAATCTTGTTCCTCCCACCAATGCTGGAATTTCATTTTCTGCCCCCAAATGCAGCTAGCTATTTATAGTGTCCGCCTGAATGAACAGTAGGAGCACATGCTGTCATTACAGCTGTACCTTTGAGGCATCGGAAATCACATAACTGAAAGTTGAGAGTAATGAAGTTGCACAATATTTTCAAATGTAGTTTCTGCCACCATCAGTTCTCATGGTACATAGGCAGGGATTCCTAAGCATGTGGTAGGGAAAAGAATGAAGGGATTCAACTCTGAAGCCATTGTTGGCATGTGGGGTCTTGATGTCACCCCTTCACGTGGCCTATATGTCAACTGTCACCTTTAAAAGGTTCCTGCCTTTGGGGAACAAGTGCAGGATTAGGGTGTTAGGGTGGGTAACTTAATGTGATGAGTGTCTCATCAGCTCTTTGTGGAGAGGTGCTTCATCTCCTGCTGCTGGTGAATAAAATGGAAAGGTACTTGAACATTTACATTACTTGAACATTTGAACAATATAGATAACAGCAAAACACAAAATGTTTGCTCTTTTGGTTTCCCTAGATGCAGGTGTGAGTATTCCCTTGGTTTTTAAATTACATTGTCTGTGTAATGCTAGAGTTTGTCAGAATAATTTAAAAGAAAATGGCAATGAAGTTTTTTAGAGATCCCAACAGCTAATGCAAATACTCATCAAATCACAATAATGGATCAGTCAAGTGGAGACAGTTTTGACTATCTGTGAGAAGCCACTTTTCAAAACAAGGTATCACAGAAAACAAGAGGATAATAGTATTATCAGGCAAATAGGATAGCCCAGAGATGTCAGAGATCACATACCAGCTCTCTACATGCTTTAAATAAAGTCATGACTCTGCTCACCTATGTAAAATGAACAAGTCTTCACATCTTCATAGGCTGAAACTTAAGTGTCTCCTGTGCTCTCCCATGTCTGGGACATCAGTGCAGGGTTGTTTGCCTGCACACAAGCCCCTGTGAATAAATAAATGGTTATTGGGAAATAGTAGCATCTGTGGGATGATGGAATTTCAACATTTATAGTCATCCTGAAGCTTTGTGATAAACAGGTACAACAAAAGCTGAGGGACAGCTTTGTGGGAGAGCACTTGATAGAAAAGACACAAATTCAAGTCTATGGGCACTTCAGCCACATCACTGCCAGAGCTCTGTCCCTGGATGATCTTTCTTGCTCTCCCTGGAAATTCCCCTGAGAAAGTTTAGTCAGAGAGGCAGATTTGTCAAAATGATTCAAGGAAATTACTTAAGAGCTGTGAAATTTTTTCTAGCTTCATCGTATTGAAGCCAGTGGGCTTGATTCTCCTCCCAGAGCTGCTATGTGTACCACAGACTATTGGCAAACAAAATACAACCCCAGACTTGCTGACCTTCTTTGTCGTCACGTAGACACAGGGCTGTAATTTAAACATTTATGTGGAAATTATTTGTACTAAGAACAAATCAGTGTATATAAGATTAAGCATAAAAATGTACAATTGATCAAAAATGAGGTTTAACTTCTAAGCAATTCCTGATTTGAAATCCTACCCTGAAGCACCTGAAAATATTAAAGCGGATTTTTTTTTCCAGAACTGCTTTAAATTTACACTCCTCCTTACCAAATGCATGTCTGCATGTAAAGCTGCTTGTTCATCTCACAAAGGGAGCTCACCATCATTACTCTGCCACCATTTGGATAAGGAAAGAGACCTAAGGATAGGGACTGACTGAGCTGGCAAATCAGGGGTGGAGCTGGATGGAGAAGTGAGAGGTCCTGTTGGAGTCCAAGCTTTATTCAACAGGCACCTTCTCATCTAGCTCTTCTCCTGGCGACACACTGTCTCCCTAGGCAACTACAGATTAGAGAGGAGACAAAAATTCTTGTATCCAGAACCACAAAGCAATGACTTGAGCTTGGATGTAGGAAAATGTCAGGGAAATACAGTGAACTAGCAGTTGAAGCAGAGGCGTTGAAGTCAGGTGGTTCAGGTTCTATTTTTGGCTTGGATCAGCCATTTCACTTCTCCTTACTTTGGCTTCCCCTCTGCAAGATGGAAAATGAGGATGCCAATGGCTGCCTCCAGGGGCTGGATCATCTTGCTAAGGCCAGGACTGTAAATCTCATATTCTGGATGATGCTTTGTTGACCTCAGCTCCATGCTTCTGTGCTTTGGTGCCTGCACCTCCTTCACTTCTATCTCCCCTCTGCTTTTTTGGGTCCCCGCAAGCAAAACAGAGCAGAGTCCCAGCAACAAATCTTGGGACTGCTGCCGGGGGGGGAACCATTACCTCTGTTTCTGCATTCCCTGGGGCCTTCCACCATAGCATCTAACATGTGAAATCTCCTGGGCTGCCCCTTGGGTGATGTGGGGTGTCTGTGGAGGTAGTAAAGTACACTTAGTAGAGTTATGGCCCTTGTGCAAAGCACTTCCACTGCTGTCTAAATTAGGGATGCAGTTTCAGGGCACAGGCACTAGACAGGTGCTGGAACATGTTCAGAGAAAGGCAGCAGAGGTGAAAAGGGTCTGGTGCACAAGTCTGATGAGGAGTGGCTGAGGGAGCTGGGGGGGCTCCTTTTCCAGGAGAAAAGGAGGCTCAGGGGGGAACCTTCTCACTCCCCACAACTCCCCGACAGTGCAGCCAGATGGGGGTCAGGCTCTGCTCCCAGGCAACAAGGGACAGAACAAGAGAAAACGGCCTCTAGTAGCACCAGGGGAGGTTTGGATTGGATATTGTGGAAAATTTCCTCATCCAAAGGGCTGTGAAGCCCTGGCACAGGCTGCCTAGGGCAGTGGTGGAAGCACCATCCCTGGAGGGATTTTACAGATGTGTACAATTGGCATTTGGGAACATGGGTTAGTGATGGCCTTCTCAGTGCTGGGGGAATGGTTGGACTCGATGATTCTAAAGGGGTTTTCCAACCTGAGTGATTCTATAGCCCTGCTCCGCTGTATCTCCGTGCAATGTCAGCCCAGGCACGGCTCTGCGAGCGAACAGCAGGAGGTGGTGAGGGCCAAGTGATGATCACCACCTCAGCCCGGCCATCCTGGCTTTGAATGAACGAGCTTCCAAAGCTGCAGGTGCGTTCCCTTGCTGCATTCTCCGTTAAATCCCGGCTAATTAGGGCTCTCTCCTTTTCTCCAGGAAGCACCACCAGCTCCTCTCGCCCTTCTTGTATCAATTAAAACCAGCTAAATTCAGGTGTGTTTGGAGAGCTCCTCCTTCCCAGTGCCGCGGGGAGGGAGGCGGCGGCTGCAGCTAGCAAAAGGTGAGCTTACAATTATTTCGGGTTTTAAGACAGGAGCGCTCGGGGCTACGGGCAGCCACGAGGAGCCTCCGTTCTGCCGTTCCACCCTCTCCCCCGGTTTCGGGCGGCGCCGGGCCCCGGCGACCAGGAGGATTTGGGCGCGGGGCGGCCCCGGACCGGCCCCTTTGTTCGTGCGGGCCCGGCCGTGCGGCGGGAGGGACGGAGGGAGCGGCGGTGCCGGCCCCACATCCTCCCCCCGGGCCCGCATCCTCCTCCGCCTCCGCCGCTCCGAGCCGCCGCCCAGATCCCTCCTCCCGGCTCCCCGCTCCCTCCTCCCGGCTCTCGGCTCGGCCGCGCAGGGAGTGGCAGGGCGGCCGCCGGCCGGGGTCGCATCCTGCGGCGGCACCGAACCTCCTGCTCCGCTCCGGCGGGCAGCCCGAGGGTAAGGGGGACGGCGGGAGGGACGGCAGTGCCCGGCCAGCCCGCGCCGCAACAAAGGAGGGATGAATGGAGAAGGTGCGGGAGGAGCCCGGGCAGCGGGGATGCGCCGCTCGGTACCGATGGGAGGCTCGGCCGCCGCGCATTGTCCTTGGGCTCTAAAGGCACCGAGCATCCTCCGCGGGCCGGCATCCCGGCTGCGATCCTCGGCTGGGCAGCACCGGTGGCGGGAGGGGCTTCGGGGTGCGGGGCTGCCGGGGGTGCACACCCACCTACACCCCCAGGGTGGGCGCTTGCACTACTCCTGGGTCACGGCAAACGCGCGGTTGGAGCGGCCAGGGAGGTAGCGGCCTGATGCCGTGGAGATGGAGGTGAGAGTGGGTGTCAGCATCCGCGGCTCAGTGCCGAGCAAGTTTTGGGTTTGAAATGGGAGGAAAATTGTCTTTTGTCTTTGAGAAGCTTGACTGCTTGCTGGGCTCGGTCTCCTCGCTCGGTTTTTCTTGTTTAACGATACAGATATCGACATTAAGCACATCCTGCAGGATCTGATGTGGGGTTTTTGTCTGTTCCAAGGAGATGTACTTCTGAGGAAGGCCCAGGTTGAGGTGCTGGCATTGCTACAGTGCTCAGGTTATGAGCAGCCAGGCAGATGGAGCAGGGCTCTGCCCCTTGCATCTCCTGACATGAAACAGCAAAGGATGTTTGGGGCAGCATCCAGGGATGGACGTAGAGGCATGAGTTGTTATCTCCACAGTATCCAGGCAGCCTGCAGCAGCGTTTTGGAAGTGCTGGGAGACAAAGCACTGTGTCAGCACCGAGTGTTATTTGCTGCTCTGTTGAGCATCAGTCTCACAGGCCTAAAAACCTTGTCTCAGAAACTCATCCTGCTGGAATGGATGTCAAGTTTCACCAGTCCATCCTTTCTGCTGGCTAGAAGTGTTTCCTTGAGAGGGTGACTTGCAACTCAAGAATTGGTCTGCATGTGGACAGAGATATATTTGGGGTGCCAGGCCAGGTTTGTTTGCCTTAGCCTCTGCCCAGCTGCCTGCTAACAGCATTCCTCTCCCCATCAGTGCTCCAAGAGAGCCCCATTAATCAGCACAGGCCTGTCATTGCTGGGGTGATGCTTTTGAACATAGTGCAGCTCCTGATATTAAAGTTGGGTCTGAGATATGGCATTTTAAGAAATTACCTGCCTGCTGTTAGAGCCTGCCAGGGATTAGGAAGGAGGGAGTGTGCATCAAACAGCTATGTTCGCACAAAAGTTGTCATTGCCTGCCAGAAATCCCTGGGAGTATGGGACTTCAAAGGCTCAGCTCTGAGACACAGCACAAGTGACAGCATTATCACTAGCCACTGCAGCACGGCAGGGAGAAGCTGTGCTGGAGCCTGTCTAGCATCTCGGGAACACTTGTGTGGGGCTTCCTTCAATTGAGGAAAACCTCATGTGTTTCAAGAGATGCTCTTAGGAGCTGTATGGATGGGATTATCTACTGAGGCCGAGGGTTGGCATGTGCTCCTCTAGCCTTGGAGGCTGCCATAATCTACTCCAGCAAGGAGTAGTTCCTGGTGTGTTTTCTCTTTCTCCCCACTTGTGCTTTTTGGTTTGGCAGAAGAAGTGAGGAAGAACCCAAAGGAGAGTTTTCTGGTTCCAAGGGATGTGGCTCTGTAAGGACATCCAGGCCAATTCTTCCCTTTTGTTACTAGGTGGTTAAAATGGGTCAAGGCTTGGATTCCACCTCCTGACTGAGGTTGTTGGTTTATTTATCAAAATTCTGTCTCTGTCCATGAAATTCACAGAAATTTTGTTCCTTTTTTGAGAGGGTGTTGTAATCAATATATAAAGCAAGTTCCATACCGCAGGTACATGGTGTTGATACCACTTTGCAGAGAGTACACAATGCATGGCAAGGTCTAAACCTTTTAAAATACCTTTAAGGCTCTGGGAAAGCCCAGATATGGGTACCTAGACCTGAAAGTGACTTGTAACTAGTCTATATTAGACACTGGTGTGCACTTGTATATAGAGATACCTATAGATATTTATAGAGATCTAGTTTTTCATGGATGCCTTTTATAAATACCTTGTGATTCTTTTCCTCTCCATCTGCAAGGGCTTTGAGCACAAGAATGACCAAGGAAGTTGCTGACATGC
The DNA here is from genome assembly GCA_024500445.1 of Entomyzon cyanotis. Taxonomy (NCBI): domain Eukaryota; kingdom Metazoa; phylum Chordata; class Aves; order Passeriformes; family Meliphagidae; genus Entomyzon; species Entomyzon cyanotis. Next base: position 1,625,729 of record JAKEPQ010000746.1, read on the forward strand.
ATTGAGAGCATCAATTTTTCCTCTGTTGCTGAGTTAAATGCCCCCAGTAATCAGTCTCTGGCTGTTGCTCTTCTATTACTGTTCTTGTGATATTTATCATAGAATTTCAGGTCTTGTTAGCCAGGGAGAGCCCCTTGGCTTATAGTACTGGTGATGTCAGACTCCAGCAAGACTTGAGCTTTGTTTTACTGGTCAGTGTTCTAAAACAACCACATGAAGTTGCTGAATGAAGATGAACTGTCCATGCTCATTCCAGAGGCCCAGATTAGAGTAAGGAATTTGGCTTGGTCTTTCTTGTGTCCTCTATTCCTGTCTTCTCCGTGTGGGTCCTTCCCATCCCACGTGGAAGCTCTTGTCTCCGTGGCTGACACTGACAGAGACACACAGTCTCAGTGCATCATTGTACAAAGTCTCTTTCTGCATTACCCCCGTGCTCTTGGAGCCTTTCCCTGCTCTGCTGAGAGCAGCCTGTGTGCTCTGTTGAGTGTTGATGCTAAACAGGACAAAGCAAATTCACTTCCCTTGTAGCTGGATTTAATTTCTTGCTCGTATATGATTGTGCAGTAGCTCTTGTTATGGAAAAATTACTTCATTGCATGTGACTGATACTTTCTGCTATTCCCAAAAAAAAGATCCTGTTGAAATCCCTTTAAAATAAAACCTACAAAAAACTCACAATGCTTCTGCATCAGAGTTTTGGAAATCATTCCCATACAGCAGTACAGTTTTTATTGTCCAATTCTAAGTAATGAAACTGTCTATAAAACAGCCGTGGTTGGTTCAGATGCAGCATAAGCAAAGAAAGATGTGTGAAGAAATGAAGCCAAGCTTTGTCTTATTTTTGTTGCTTTTTTTTTTTTCTTCAGAATGATGGAATAAAATATGATGCTGACTTGAATTGGCTCTGAAATTAAGTGATACTTTCCTTTCATTGATTTATTTTTATTGAGCTAATGTTTACTCACCTGCATAATTGCAGAGGAGTGTGGCACAGACTGGCAAAATTCCATGTTGCAGGTTCTGATCCAGTCATGGGGTCTCCATCTCCTCATCCCAGTCTGCTGAAGCACAAAGGGAATCTAAACTTTGTTTGGTTTATTTTGAGAGTTTATGCTCTGAACTGTGCTGTTGACTCCCTTGATAATTCCATTTGTGTCTGGGAAAGCCAAATGATTATTTTTGAAAATATTTATACTCTCTATCTATAAAATAAACACTTCAGATAGACTTCCCAAGTCCTTTGATGGGTTGGATATTGAGAGAGATAGTGATGCCATCTCTGATTACTGTTTCTTCAGTAATCTTGAGAAAAATACTTTCTTTCTGTCTCTTTCTCCCAGGTACAAAATGGGTGTTGCAATTCTGACCTCCTTTGAGGTTTGTGAATGAAATGCTCTGGGGATATTTGGTATGTGGATCTTGGAACTTTTAAATCCCTTTTTGGTCCTTATAAATCCCTTTTCTGTGCTTTGAAAAGGTAATGCAAGTGAAATTGTATTGCCTGTGCCAGAGCTCTTGGTTGAAATTAATTATATTTTATTTTACTGAATAACTTGCATAGTGTAGTAAAGACCATGTGGATATTAGTTACACTGGAAAGGCTTCACAGGAACTTCAAGAAATCATCTGATCCATCTGTCTGTTCCAGGTTGGATCTGGCTTCAGCTGTCATTCAAGACAGAGTTTTGAAGATTTTTATTTTTCAATGAATAATGTAGCAGTGAAGGAGTTGGTACAGCCTCTCTGGGCAGTCTGGCTCAGTTTGAACTCTTTCTGTAGTGCATGTCTTGCCCTTTGTTTTGTTGTTGTCATTGTCCCTTAGTCTATCTGCCTGTTTCTGTGCAAAGGACAAAGGTGTTTCACTGACAAAAACCAACACAATTTCTTTTGCAGCATGGCCTTCTTTTGCAGCACATCCTCTGGTGGGGCAAGGAAGGCTTCCAGCCTGAGGCACCAGCTTCTGGCATAGTTACTGACAAAGGATTTCTCTGGCTGATCTGGTCTGTTTCTTCCTCTGGCATATTCCTCCCCTCTTTATCTGTTGTATCATGCTCGGACAACTTCTGTGTCCTCTAATTAGCGCTGGAAACTTTTCAGGAGCCTGACAGGCACAAAAAGCAGCTGCCTGTTGAAACAAACTTTCCCATCCTTTGCAAACACTCCCCATTCATGACCTGCAAGTGCTTCCCCTGGATGCAGGGACTGTCCTGGCTGCAGAACAAACCTCCCTGGAAAAGTAGGCCTCTCTGCTTGTGTTTAATGGGCTTTTTAGCCTCAAATTTGGCTGTTGTATATAATGTATTGTGCTACCTCAGTGGCTTCTGTCAGCATGAAGTTGGCCCTGGTGATTAAAGCCTCCTCCTTGGCTATATTTAGCATTCAGCTATTTGTTTTATAACTGAAATCCTTACTATGCAAATTGGAGCAGGTCAGTCTGCAACCTTGGATAAGTGCCTTTTTCTTTTTTCGTCTGGATTTTTGTTTCCCAGCTGGTGAGTCTGGCATGTTTAGCTGATGACCAATCCACCAGCCATCCCTAATGGAGATTTAATGATGGACAATATGGCACAAAAAGGCAGGCTTGTGTGGAATATGCTGGTGAGACAGAGGAAGCGGATGTTTTGCCTTTTACTGTTCATCTTTTATGCGTATTTATGTGGACTTTTACTGGGGTCTGTGAAGTAGCTTTTTGAACTTGCTGAGTCTCATCCATAGGAAAACTTTGTTTATATGTGTACATGTATTTATGTGTATTTCTAGTAAACAATACTGGCAATATCAGTGCCTCCTGCAAGCTTAATGTTGATGTCTCGGAAGCATCTGCAAGCACTTTTCCCCTTTTTATCTCTGAATCGCTCCAAAGGACATTGGCTAGGTGCCAGGAAGGTGTGGGAGCACTTCTAGCACACTTACATGGAAATGTCAAAGTCAAATAGCACTTTTGGGTGATCATATGATTCAGGTTTATGGAGTGCTATGATACATTCTGCCTTAGGGTGCCAGCAACTTTGATTGCCATTGTTAGAGGCGACAACTCACTTTTTGCTCTTCCTTTTTTGGTTGAAACAGGACTAGTTTGTGTTAGAGATGTTTTGCCAGTGCTCTGCATTGTGATGCAGGGAGGCTGCTTCTTTTAACTTGCCGGGTAGATGAGATTATACCTTTATCTCTGTACAAAATCATGATTGTGGCTTTGCCTGCATTAGTGGTATAGAAGCAGCCTGTTTCTGTGAGAAGTGAAGGAGCAGCCAGGGACACGTGGTGACTCTAGAGCTCCAGCTGGAACATGCAGTGCTGTGGTACTCCAGGAGTATGGTGGGCTGATCCATCTGTCCTGCCTACCTGCTTGCAGACTGAGTTCATCACTCTTATCTCCAGAGATATGAACCATTAAATTCTGGGTTTAGCACTGATCTGTCTAATCAAAACCTTTCCTTTTGGCTGCTGGCATCTACACATCATGGACTGCTGTGTGTGCTTCCCAGTGGCATGGCAGTGCATGCATAGAGATGCTGATTGAAATCAGGCTATGGAGCAGCCCAGCTCAGCAGGCTCTCTGCTGCTGTGGGAGGAGGCTGGGATTGACAACCTGGCCCAGATGTGACAGCTTCTCCTGCTCATGCCAGCCCAACAGGTCCTGCTGGAGTGGGTGTGTTCAGTCTCCACACATGCTGTGCAATCTGACTGCATCTTCTCACTGCCTAGATACTGCAGTCCCCAACCTCTGCATGTATTACAGCCATCCTCAGGTGCTGGTGTGGCTTAGTGCCCAGAGGTTTTGAGCTGGGATCTTGCCCCTCTCCATGAGGTGCAATCCAAAGTAAACATTGGCTTTTGCAAGGCAGGGTGTGAGGGAAGAGGATCTATGTGGCAGGAGGGAATAGCATATCAAATTGGATCCTACCTGTCAACATTATAACTTGACAAAATTATGATTTTGGTCCTTGATAGGGATGTAATTTGAATATGATAGAGTTGTAATTTGAATAAGACATGTTCCTTCTTGTACTTTAAGATCCATGAGCTATCCAAACTCCTGGCTATGAGTGAGATTATGGGTGATAAATTAAGAAACTTCATGATTAACACATACTGGCTGAAAGCAAACTCTCCAGATTACTGTTCTCCTTGTCAGCACCACTGGTTGTGGTGGGAGCTGTGTGGATATGTCAGTGAGAGTGAGAGCTGGCAGTGTTTGTAAAGAGGCCCAGAAGAAAGCAGCAATTAGTGCACATAGTCCAGAGGTCGTCTGCTTAAGTGGGAGGCTGAGTTGGGACTGGTGAATCAGCAGGGAGGAGGAGGAGGGTGCTCCAGGGAGCAACTGTGTCCAGAGTTGCTCTGTTGCCATCAGTGCAGCAACAGGAAGCAGGATGCTTGTGTGGGTAGAGGGAATGGGGTTTGCATTTGGTGTCCCAGAGGGAGAGTGGGTTTGCTCCTCCTGAGTGTCTTTGGTTTGGTGACCTCAAATCTTTCAAGAGGTACCAGTGGTATAACCTCCTGGTGTGCCACCCCTCAGTTCAGATTGGTACTTTTACCATCCCTCTCTATGTTGCAAGGACATTAGTGAGCACTGGAAGAAGGAAGCAGGAGTCCTGGCTGTCAGTCCTGTATCTTAGCTATGAGGTGATTAGAGGTTGGATTAGATATCTTTAAAGGTCCCTTCCAACCCAATTGCTTCTACCATAGTCTGCATTTACTTTTTAGCTTCCCTCCTGCTGTATCTTAACACCCAGAGTGTGAAGGTGGATTAGTTATTCTTTAAACTTTCGGGAACAGATGCTTTGTTTGAAGGAGTGAGAAGATGTTAGCTCATAATATTTTGCATAAAGTTTGTCCCTGGCCTGGTGAGACATGGCCTGGGTTGCAGCATGCACTTCGGGTTGTCCATGTCTACAGCAGACTGAACTCAAGTGAGGAGGTTTGGAGAAGGTCAGCTGAGATGACCCAGGAACTGGTGAGTCTCATATCTCAGGACCTCTCAAAGGAGAGCACTGCTTGCTCAGAATGGCACAGAGAGGGCAGACAAAGGGCAAAGCTGTCTCCTGGGAGTTGGGCACAATGGGAGGGTGTCAGAGTTGTGCAAAGGGCACAGGAGGTATGTGGGCAGAAGGCTGGCTTGGATAAATCTGGACTGGCAACTAGGGGGTTTCCTGGAGAACAGAGGCTGAAACTGCTGGGAATGAAATGTCTTGTACAGTGATTTCATAACTAATGGAAAGGGGCTGCAGCAGGGACAGGGTTGGGTGTTTCTATCCTGCATCCCTGCCTGAGGTTTTGGCAGCTTGTGGAGAGGCAGGGTCAGGTTTCCCTTGGTGTGACACTGTTTGCACTGGGGTTGTTCTGAGAATGTTGTGTAGTAGATGTTACACCTGCAGTGGCAGTGGCTCAGGTGTAAAGGTAAATCACAGGATGTTTAGTCTATCACAGAGGTTAGAATTAGTTTTAAAAGGTTTCTGTCTGGTTCCTGCTGGGATGAGCAGGTCTCCATCACAAAAGGGATTGCATTAATCAGGTGACTTTTCCTAGTGCACTTCAGGGTGTGTGTAGACGCTGGACAGCATTTGTGGAGCACAGTGAGGACTTTAGGGTCAAGCCCAGTGTGTCCTGAGGTACACCAGAAACTTGTTGCATCCTACTCTTATTTTCTTTGCTTTTAACCAAATCATCTGCAAGTTGAAAGTGGTACAACTGCAGTACCATCAGACAGGCTCGTCTGCAGAACCTATGTTGTAAAAAGGGTGGAAAAATCAGGGCAAAAAGGACCCAGGTCCTGGTTTTGTTTCATAATCGAAGTCCAGGACAGAAGTTAGATTATAGAAGTGCACAAATTAATATATATATATTAATCTGAGCTCTAGATAGTAACAGATTAAGTGCCGGGGTGAAGTTTAGTGCTCAGTCAGCAGTCAAAAGCTAGGAAATTCCAAAAGTTCAGATCCTTTGCAGCTCTGCACAGCATGCATAGCATGGCTGGGTTATTGTATAGCTCATATTTAATTAAAGCAATCATTTCTCCAGTAGAAAAATACCAAACCACTATAATGGAATATATGTGTCATGTATCATTGTGTTTCCTGCACTCTGCCTGCTCTCTTCGTTGTTCTCTTCCAGATGCTGTTTTTGACAAATAAGACTTTCTGTGAACAGGGAACTTGGATTTTTTCAAAGCCTCATGAATTGTAGAGAAATCTTTAATGGAATAGAGTGACCATGAATCAAGTCTGAACTGACCTGCAGGACAGCAGTTGAGAAACCTCTGTGTACATCCTGTTCCCTTCCTGTGTGAGCCTCCAACTTTGGTGTCACACCCTATAAATCTCTGCAGGGACACTGTCCCCTGCCCCCAGGGCTGAACGCCAGGAAGCAGAAACTCAAGCAGAACCAAGACAATCCCCAGGATTTTTCCCACAAATTAGAGATAGTTTTGCTCTGCAATTAATACAAAATTGTTGCTATCTACTATGTCAGTCCTCAGTCAGCGTTTTGGCAGCGTGGGGAGCACGAGCTCATCAACCAGCCTGTAATTACTCCCCAGGGTATGTGATGAGTTCCTTGAATGTACTTTGGCTTTTTCTCTCTGCACTTTGCCTCAGGATTTGCACTGTGGTTTTTTAGAGTGCAATAAGAGGGCTTTGCACATTCTTCCTTTAAAAAAATCTTGTTTTAGAAGTAAATCACAGGATGTTTAGTCTGTCATAGAGATTATAATTAGTTTAAAAAATACCTGAGCCTTTAAATAAAAGGCCTCTAGCCTTTCTCTTGGCATTCTGTGCTAATTATTACAAAACTTGAGTGAGCAAGAAGACTAAACATGGGCTTCTCTGGAAGTTAACAACACTTCACACTTGTCAGGGAAGCTATGTAGTAACAATAGAGCTTTATGGCTGAAAACCTGTTTGAATTCTCCTGACTGCAAGAGAGGAAAAACCTGATGGCTGACAGAAGGCACCAGGATTCCCTGGTTTTCCCTACCTCTAACTGGAAGCAGTATGCTCCTTTCATTCCTGCAGTACTCTCTATTCCCTCTATGGGAGAAGGAAAGGTTTTCTTGGAAGTGGAGTCTGACCTTAATTAAAAATGAGCGTCTCTCATTTCCACTGTACTTCAATTAAGTGCAAGGATTTACTCCTAATCTGCCATGTGCTTCAGAAATGGGTTTCTGGTGGCTTATCAGAAGGAGTAACTAATCAGAGAAGTGAGAAGGCGATGGCACAATTACCTTGGATCGGATGGGGCATCTTAAGGAATTAAAAGATAAAATTGCCTTTTCTTCTCAGCATAATCTCTGTCTCTATTAGCAAAGCTGCAGTTTGGCATTATCAGATCCTGTCTCTGACTGGATTCATTTCCTGTCCCTTTCACACAAGACTGAGAGCTTCAAGTCTGGCCCTTGGATTAGGATTTCAAGGCAAAATTCTATTCTTGAAATCCCTAACCCATCTTTGCATCATGGTCAGTGTTGTGAGGTTGTGAGCCTGGGGCACCAAATCTTGACTTGCCCTTGTCCCTGGCATGGGACACTTGGCAGCAATATATCCAGGATTAAGAACTCCAGGAGATAGGACTCTGCTGCCTGGAAATCTCATTTTCCTGGGAGTGAGGAAAGTGCAGAAAAGCTTGGAAATATGGAATGGGTGCAACCAAACGCTTAGAAACAAGAAATTAAATAACTCTGCCTAACTTAAAAAAACGTGGGTCCGCTCTCATAGTGAAATCCCTGTGCCTTGCCCAGGGTGTCGTGTTGGGTAAACACTTCTTACATCCAGATCCAGCCAAAAGGGGACCAGGCACAGGATGGGATTCAGGCTAACTCAGTCTGGTGTCTGCAAACCTGTTCCTGTTGCAGTTGTTGCACTCAGTATGTCGAGGTGCAGAGATCCTTATTTTGTGTATACCCATAAGGACTTTCCTCTGGGGAGTGTGCTGGGTCCAGGAGTATGCTTTGTTACTTATGCCCATCCTGAATAGGTGTTATTCATATTCATATTCCTATTCACAAGTGTGTGGAGTACTCGTGTGCCTTCTTTGAGGGTGAGAGGGATGGATGAGTTAGAGAAGCTGTGGATAAGCTGTATCGCCAAAGACATTTTCATCCAGTCCTTGGTTTGTGTTATTTCTCTATCACATTTATGAAATAATTGACTCTAAGCACCTCCAATTGTTTGTTTTTAATGTGTGCTGCTATGATGCAGTTATCCATGATGCTGGCCAGGCATATCAAGATATTTTGCTCCTGATGAAAGGTGGTTTTTGGCTGTACATCTGTACTTATTTGAGAACAGTTCCCATTTTTGAATCTGAGCCTGTGTGACTCACATTCAGCTGTCCCCTTTTCTGATGGAAAGATGGAGAAAAGAATATTTTGGTCATTTGAAGCAGGCTTTCATATTGTGCATTCCTGGGATGCTTTTCTTGGTTGTGGGAACAGACAGAACCATTCATCCCAGTGTGGAAAGATTGCAGGAAGAATCTAGTGGAGATCTAGAAAATGCTTGTCATCTGTCATATCTTGGAAAGGAAATAAAAACAAAATAATCAGAGCTGGTGGCACTGGAGTATCCACAGGAGTAGATGGGTTTTCTTTACAGTGCATCTGGAGAAAGTCACATTTCCATCAAGTTTTGCAGGAAGGCAAAGCTTACAGCTTGTGCAGGTAATATGGGGAGTAGGAATGATAAATAACATAGAGAATAGAAATTTTCAGTTCCCCTGAAGTTGCTGGATAGAGCTTAAAGACTATTTTGGCTGATTTCAGTATCAGGGAAGAGAAATGGCTCGTGTGTTTTTACACCACATTTTTGCCTGTGTTCAGCCTCTCCTGCTGGAAGCAGATTCTTCAGAAGAGCTAGAAACAGGTTTTCCAGGAGGACTGCTAATAGAGCCTGTTGGGAAGCTGAGGGTTCTGTACAGGAGCTCAGAGCATGTTGTTATCTCTAATGGAGAAGGGCAGTGCCCTGTGGAGATACTGGCCTGTGTCCCAGGCCAAGGATATTCCTGCAGCACAAAAGCTGCATCACTCGGCTGGGAGCTAATGTGGGACTTGGATGGCTCAGGCAGCGTTGCTCTGGGTGGTGAAGATGACCTAATGGTGTCATTTGGAAGAGCTCTGTGCTCAGTGTTCAGAGCTTCCCAAAAACCTGCTCATATATATTTGTGTTGAAGTGGGAGAGAAACTGGTGACAGAGAAGGAGTATCTATCCCTAGCACCAGGCACAGACTTCTTTAAAAATGTCCCAGACGTTTATTTTTATCTGTGTATCACTGACAAACTGCATTTCTAGTAAAATTTACTCCAGTGCATCGTAATTTCCCTGTGTGCTGATGAATGTGCAGGGGTGTGCTGAGGCAGCTGTCCCTGGCTCTGGTCAGCCTGCAGCTTGTGACAGTGGCACTTCAGATGGATGAGTCTGCCCTGTCAGACCCACCCTGCAAGCTGGCATGCAATGGGCACAGCCAAGCAAGGGATCTGCTGTGATTCCTGGTGGCACTTGAAGTTTCTGAATCTGTTGTGTGTGACCCCAGTGAGTGTGGCCATGAACTGATTGTGGTGGTTGTATTTCAGGATAAAAGCAGCTCTCTGTTCCAAGGGGAGCCTGATTAGCAGCCTGTGGAGTTCATTTGTTTTTACTATTAGTGTGTTGAAAGCAAATGTGTTTGTATAAGGGTTTCTGGCAGAAATCTTTATGTGGTGGGAATGCACTTCCTCTTGTTTCTCTCCCCAGTGTAAAAATATCCAGTTGTCCTGAGAAGCAGAAAATCACAATATCCTGTGACAGGAGTAGGCAGCTGATCTTCAGGGATAATGAGATGTGGAGAGAGAATGAGCTGAAGTTCCTGTCTCCTCAAAGATGAGCAGCAAAATAGAGGAACACACTAAATTCACTGTTCCCTGAAGTTTATGTAGTTCTGGCTGCATAGTTAAGGATCCAGAGACTTTCTCTAACAGAAGACTGAAAAACTGTAAAATCATCCTATTCTTCTTAAATTCTGCTGCTTAAATTCTCCTGCTTAAATTCTTCTCTACTACTGTTTTTTCCTTCCCTGTGTCTTTTTATCTTCCCATCCACATTCTGGTTAATTCAACCAGCTGGCATAGAAGCACCAGCATCCCCAGTTTGCTTAATCCTGAGTGCATCAAACCTTGTAACCAAAATATAGGAACAAATAGAGAGTAAATTCAGGAATAAGGGCATGTTGTGAATAGGGCAGACTTTCAGGCTGAAGGTGATGGATTGAGATCTCTAGGTAGAGCACATCACCTTTAGCAGAAGTGCTGGAAATCAAGTTGCTCTGTAAAATCAAAGCTAGCCTGAGCAAAATGTGTCATATGAGATGGAGTGGGTGGCAGATGCTTCATCTGATGGCTTGACAAATAAAAGGAACCTGGCTGATCAATGTTTCTCACCTCCAGATTCAGCTCCTTGTCCTCCCTATTTTAAGCTAAACAGAGCTGGAAGCTGCAGCCTCCTGTCCAGCTCTGACAGCATCTGTTCCTCACTGGCTCTGTTGCAGGGAGACTGTTTTCTCTCTTCCTTAGCAAGAGTTGGTTGCTCTTGTCTGTTATTTCTGCTGTGGGTGATGTGATTGGAGCATCCTGCCTCTTGCAACCAGCCCTGAATTCTGTGTGAGGTGAATGTCTGCAGGAGTCTGAGTCCACCCCAGGTATTGAACACCTTTGTGGGCACAGGGAGAAAAGGCTTTGATCCCTCAGTTTTTTGCTCAGGTTCCTTCCCCAGCACATCCCTGCTGATCCCTCCTTTCTTTGTCTCTTTAAGCTGATGTGGGATGACTGACTCTTACTGCTCTTTGGTGTTTTAGATATTTGTGAGTCCTGAGGAAGACAGTTTTGGAATTCTCCTTGCGGTTTTCCCTCCTCTGTGTCTCCTTGCAGCTTTTCCTGGAGCCCTGCCAGCCCTCTGCTCGCTCTGACCCAGCCTGTGTCGAAGTCCTTACTCATGCCTTAATCACTTCCCGTCCCGTTATTGCAATTCCCTCCTTGCAGCATCTGTAAATCTTTGCTGCGCTGACTCTCAGGGGTGCTGCCTCCTTCCTTGGCCCAGGAAGCAGTTCTATGTGTCCCCATTTTCTGGCTGGTCCTTGGATTGCTCTCCTTGGAATTCCCTCTGCTGTTAGGCTGGCATTTTTCCTGGCTTGCTCTGCTGCCACCTTTTTTTCCTCTACATCCTAGCATCCTGAGGCTGCTTGCTCCTAGCCTCAGCTTCCTTTTGGCTGAGAGATTCAAATTTTTTTTTATTATTTTTCTTTATCCATTAGGAATGTTTTTGCTTTTTTTTTAAGCAACATAGTAATTTCCTTTATTTTTCCTTTCTTGTAATGAAACTGTGCTTGCTGATGCAACATCCATGCAAGGAATTTGGAGGTTTTATTCCATTTGCCTGCTGTTAAGGGAGGGTTGTAACTAGTGAATAGCTGGTAGAGTTATGCTTAAGTTTCAGGAAATTTGGGGGTTTTTTTTCAAATTTTCTTATAAATCCATGGGGCCAAATGCCCTTTTTTCTGTGGTAAGTTTTTGAATTTGTATTTATCTTTAAGGAAAGGAGCTGAAAGCCCCATCTGAGACATTGGCCTCATCCTTCCTTCCTTCCCCTGCCAGTTTTGAGAGGCTGCCCTGAAGGCTGGTGAAACTCTGGGCTGTGCATTGAAGGTGGTGCCTTTGGTCAGGGTTCTGACTTTACAACTGGGGCTTGGCAGGTGCTGAACTGAGGCTTTAGAACTTAAAACCAGCCAAAACCATTTCATTTACTCAAATCCCAAACTGTATTTAAATTCTTGTTTAATCGCTCTGGGAAGTTTCAGCTTTGGCCCAGGACTCTGAGATGGAGAGGAAAAAAATGTAACATGAAGATGGGAGATGAGAGAAATGATCACCCTCGTATTATAGGAGAAGAAATGAAAGATTCTGACTCTTCTAGGGCTGGGCATTGCTTTCTGGGAGCCTGGTTCATGTTCTCCCATTCATTCTCTATCGAATTTCTTTGTGCTCTTCTCTCCCAGGTGTGTGACAATGGAAGAAGAGGTGCACCATTGAGAAGCCTGAACAGTGACACCAGGACAGCTCTGGAGACACTGGCAAGAGACGCCTGAGATACAGGAGACAGGAAACATGCTGAAACCAAGTGGACTTAAAATCCCGGGCAGGGCTGGGAAGCACTCCAGCCCAGTGGGCAGAGCATCAGGGACGACTGCAGCTGCTGTCACCACTGGCTCAAAAGAAGGTAAGGGCTCCATGCAGGGGCAGGAGCTGACCCAGGTGATTGCCTGGCTTGGAGGCAGTGGACTAGTGGAGCCAGTGTTCTGTGGGATGTGAAATTCCCCATCTGTATGTAGGTTGATGGATCAAAACAAGTCTAATGGGTGAATAGATGGGCTCCCTCTCCTACATAATGCACAGATAGATCCCCTGAAGTTTAGGGATGACAGAGGTACCTATCTAGACATTGACATGGGAAGGGCTGGTAATTAGACAGATGAGAACCTCCCCCATGACCTTAAACACTGCCCTGGAGCCATTGCTCCTGGCCTGGGAGAATGTAGGAGTAGGAACTGAGCACTTAAGGAGGTTGGCCTGTGCTGATTACCTCCCATTAGTGCCTTTGTTTAAACAGAAACATTTGAAGCCCTAGCATTTGAATAATGACTTACCTTCACATACCTACACATGCCTTGCTGTTATTAGTTTATATCCAGTTAATATATAAGCTATGCAGACTGCCATTATCAGTACAATTAACACTTCAAAAGCAGTTGAGGGTGGGTTTTGCTTAGGATTCATTTTTCTGGCTTAGTGGCTGATGGGATGTTTTTTTGTTGTATAAAATTTAGTAAATATTCAAGATGGGAGTTGCGTATGTCATGTTTTTCACTTCACTTTTTTTGTTAAAAAGGGTTTCTTCTTGCTTCTGAGGAAACACATCAGGATGATGTATATCCTATCAAAACGTGTACTTTGATTGTATTACACTTGCATTTGAGAAAGTCACTGGTTGCTTCTTTAGACCTGTCAACCTCTTGTCCTTATAATTCAGGCCGCTTCCTACATGCCTGGTTACTTTGCTATGTGTTTCAGTCCCAAAAATAGGTAACATGTAGCAGAATCAGGAAAGCCTTTTACCTCTCAGACAGCGTTTTTATTTAAGGGGATAATATTGGTCAAAACTTACTTTAGCATGCAAGGTCTTGTTTGTGGAGCTGCTTGAGGTCATAGGCAGAGTTGCAGATGCTTTGGAGTGATCCCACTGTAGGGACTGGAGAGGCACTGCTCTTCCCTGGCTGAGGACTTTGGCCCTATGTGTGGAGATCAGAAAGTGTTTGGATTGCAGTTTTGTGTGAGTGGGTTTTAATATTAGAAAGCCTGATTTCTTAATTTTGTGCCCAAATCTAAGATACTGAAGTATCCTTTTCTTTGTTTGCTAGAGGGAAGTATAAATTGACAAAGGAGAAGTTTAATAGGTTTGGCTGTGTATTTTAAAGTTATTCCTCTGACCCTGTATTTCTGAATTTCTCCATTGTTTCTCCATGCCCTCAGTTCTGATTAAGAAATGAACCTGAACTCCAGTGATGTGCCTGTTTAGCTCCTAATTGTGACTCTCTCAAGGTGCTTTGGTCTGGATTTGTAATTGCAGTGTGGAGTTGCTTTCAGTTGATTTTAATCACATGAAAAACACCAAAATGAGGGAAAAGACCTGAGGCCTGTCTTCCCTCCAGAGGCTTTGCAGCAGCATCTTAGCAGGCACAGTTGTGCATTTGCTGTGGTCTGAAAGGCTCAGTCAGTGGCAGCATCGAGGCAACCTCTGGGCTGAATGCAGCGCCTGTTCGCTGGAGTTCCTTTGTGCCTTGTTCAGCTCCAGCCATCTGTCACCAAGGGATGTGCAGCAAAGTACCCTGTGTGGGCTCCAAATGGAGTCTGACCTTTGCTTGAGATGTTCTAAGTTTTATTCCTGGAAAAAAGTGGGCATGGAGAAAGGTAGAAGTCTTGTGATGGTGGGTTGGTACTGTGTGACAGCTGTGCTGCTGCTCCTCTGCCTCTCAGGATGGTGCAGGAGGCTTTTGGGAATCATGGAGCTGCTGGAGCAATCAGAGCACTGAGCCACTTCTACCTGGAAGGTAGAGCAGAGCACAGTGGGGCTACTTAAATGACATAGGCTGGGTGACTAGCAGTGGTTGGGCTTGTAGTGTCATCTCTTGACACCTTCTTGCTCAGTGTCCTGCTAAAGAGCTGCTGCTGTGTCCCTGCAGGGCTTCTACCTGCTCTTCCTCCTGCAAATCTCTCCAAAAGTCTGACCAGCTGCTTCTTGCTCCTCTGCTTTCCAAAGATGATCCCAAAATCCTGCTGACTTGCCCATGTGCCCTTCTCTGGGAGCAGCAGCATCTGTGCAGGCTGTGGGGCCCAGCCATAGCACAGTCATGGAATTCAGCCTTTGGGAAGGGAAAACTACAAGAGAAAATACTCCTTTTTTTGTCAAAGTGGTTTAATTCTATTCCAGAGCCAAGTGTCCACATCACTGAAACCCTACCCACAGCAGGCACTGACGTGAATTTTGGGGATGCCTGCAGCCAAAGAACCTTGTGGTAGATGGCTGTGGAAGCTGTATTTAATTACATTTCCTGGGATTAATCAGATCTGGGCCGCTAGACTTTATATGAGGTCTTAAAGTTGTGTGAAGGAGTCTCTGTGTGAGGTGTTTGAGAAGCCTTGCAGAAACCATGAACTCTGTGACTTGTGTCTGTGCATTGAAAGTGCTTCCTGGGAGGCTGACAAAGCTTTCCTGACTCCACAAAACTTCAGTACATGCCCCTTGTAGCTACACTTACCTGCCTCTTGCCAGAAAAGCCAAAGGAGACTTCTCCATTTTCTGGAGCTTGATGGGAGAAAGCCAGAGTGGCTTGGGTTACAAAATACAGAGCTGCAACACTGATCTATATGAATTTGCTACCTTGGGGGAGGATAGAAATCTCAAAATAGAGTTGCAAAAGAGAACCATAAATCTAACAAAGCACAGAATTAAGCTGCAGCATTGTTCAGTCTGTTGCCTCTGAGATGTTCCTTGCCTCTGGGAGCTTGGGGTTGGCTCAGAAAGACCCAAAATCAGGATTATATCTCCCAGATTGCATGTGAAGAGAAGGTGCCTGTTCTCCAGTTGTACTTGAGATATGTCAGAGGCATTAGATGCAAATGAATTTTTAAGAGCTTCATACTTTGGTCTTCTTCCCCTCCCATAAGCTGATCAATCTTGTCTGCACAAGTGCAAGTAGAGGTACTTTCCTTTATTCTTACCCTGGAATACACAAAGTTGCTTTGATTTCTCCTTTCTCTTTTCCCCAGTGTTCTGTTCATATTCTTTTGTAGAAAGTCAAATGTCTCTTACCTCTCATTTCTCTCTTCCTTTCCCAGATGTGGAGATATATCCTCTTCAACATTTCTATGTACTCTTGACAGCTCACATCTTTTGTACCAGAAAGAGGGTCGATTCAGATGGGAGATGCTGTGTATGCATGTCTATAGAATTTCCCAATTCATGGCTGTAGGTTACTGTAGAGAACAAATGTGCTGTAGTCACACTGAGCCAGCTTGTCTCACATGCTGATCCCACAGAGTTCTTTTTCCTGAAAACATATTCAGAGTCAATTGTGCTCATGGAATTTCCTATGTCCTCTTTGAGCTTTCCTTGAGTGGAGAGTTGTTTTGTCTCCTTACCCGAGCTGGTGCTTTCATAGAGCTGTCGTGGTGGTGATCTGGGTTAGATCCATTGGCTTGCTGTGGCTGGGGGCTTTTTTTAGAAACTGACATTGCCATTTCCACTGAAAGTCAGTGGGAAACTGGCAGCTGGCATGGACTCCTGTAAGAAATTAGCCTTGAGTGGTGTCCATGCTGGCTATCCCACTCCCTTCTCTCCCACAAAGCTGGAACAATGGGAAAAATAAGTTCTGCCACTTTACAGTAACTATTTTCCTTAACCAGACTGCAAATTCATCTCTAGCTGCCTTAGGAAGGATTTCCCACAAATGTGTTGGCTTATTTCCCATGTTTCAAGCAAAAACAGTCACTGCTTTTGACGCCACATACAGGAGAGGTTTCTGTGCTAAAGGTGTGGGTCACTGGTAAAAGGCTCAATGTAATATTTGCATTTCTTGTTACAAAGCTCACATCTCAGTTTCTTTCCCACCTTCCTTCTGGAAAAGCCTTCTTTTGCAAGATGGCAAGAGAATGGAAGCTGTGATGAATGGGCCCACAGAGCCCTCCCAGCTGGTGGAACAGGTGAAAGCTGCTGGGAAGGGGAGCGTTCACATTTCAGAGTGAGATTTGTCTGCTCAGAGCAGTGTTAGGGTAATGTGGTTGGAGGAGAAGTTTGCTTTTCATACTTCATTTGGCTGTCAGCTGGCTCTAGCATTTGTTTATGGTTCTTAAATCTCTTGTTCAATTAAAAAATTCTAGCAAAAGCCAGAGGAAAAAAGAAATATTTGTATTTGCAGATGGAGCTGGGCAGCACTGAGAGTTCAGTGCTGGAGGCAAAAAGTCCAAACTTGTTAAGTTTTCTGTGAGACTTAAGTGCATCCAGTCAGAATCCAGCCTAGACCTTGGATTTTACAGATGGATCTTGTCTTTCTGAATGGACAAATGCAAGTATCTGTGACATGAATTTCATCTTTAGACATGGCTAACAATATCAAAACTGTTTCTCATCATTTACCTAGTTTTATTGCCAAAAATTAGGCTTTGATAGCTAAACCATACAGCACTGCTGGGAGCCTGGGAATACCTTCTTGTTTTCATGTAAGTGTAAAATAATGCATACTTTATGATGAAGAATAAATGCACAGAGCTAATAATGCTGGCAATAATGTCTGCCTCTGCAAACAATGTATTGCTTTTGTTCACTAAAAATAAGAATGAAGCAGATTGGAACATTCCCATGGCCATTAAAGAGAATGGGATGACTGGCTCCATAGGATAATTAAACTAAAATATGCTGTAATGAGGGTTTGATAAGCCTGAGCTGGGTATCAGGTCCTAGTTAGTTGCATTTGGTTTTTGGGTACTGGTGGGCTGAGGCTGGTCCCTCCTGGGGACAGTTACTGCTGTGCCCAGGGCATGAGTTTGCATGAGAGGGTTAACTATTTTTTAAAAAAATTCTTTCCTGGAATTTCTTTAGAAATTCTTTTCTAAATTTCTAGTGATTGTGTTCTGAGAGCTGCTTCTAGTTTGAGACTCAGCAATTCTATGACCAAGTCTCTCTTGAGCTGTGACTGTCTCAATTCTGCTGGAAGACCCTAAAATTTCACCACCACCTTAGCTCTCTTGTACATTTAGTGCCTTCCTCTTGCCTTTCACAGTGGGAAATCTTCATTCCTTTTTATTTATCTGCCACAGTGTTAACAGCAACATCTCGGTGAATTAACTTGGAAATCAGTTGTTTGCCCCTTGAGTTTCCCAGGATGTTAAGTAAATTTGCTGAATGCATAGCAGTAAAAAGCAATTTCTGTTGCTTCTAGAATTTTTTTCAGTAAAAACCAGAGGGACGGGTGGTGTCCTTAATGAGGAATTTATGCCTCAGTAATAAGAGAGAACTTGGGGAGGTTATTCTCAGGTAATTATTGATGGTTTGGTGGTGTCTTAACACAGCCTTCTGTTATAAAGCTGCAATAAATTGTTGAGGCTCTCTGGTTTTGTATCTATCTATTAATTCTAATTCCCAAATCAATATGAAAGACACTGAACCACTGTTTTGCCTGAAACAAAAGAAATAGGATTGTAGTGTCCGAGCAGTGATTGACTGGCACAGACATAGGGACCTAATTCTTATCTATTCAAAGGCTTTGTGCCTCTTGATTAATATTAACTTGGGGTGTTCTGTGCTGATGAATTGAAACAGAAGACCCCACATCACAGGGCCAGAGGCTGCTATTATTTCTAGCAAACATTTGTTTTTGCTGTTTTGCATCAGGCCTCATGGAGTGATCAGTATTGTCAGCTCCCATCTGAGTGCTGTCCTCCATGAAATCCATGCTGCAACCCTGAATGGATATTCCTGGGGTCAGATTAGTGATCCTGCTGGAAACACGTAATCAGTGTCAGTGAAGTTTGATTAGGTGTTGCTTTATGCTAATGGATCTTCAGTTCCTTAGGGAACTGGGAGGTTGAGGTGCCAGCAAGATGTTTGAGGATCAAATGCCTCTATTGTACTATCAGCAGATTAGCACTCCATTAGTAGCCAGAGCTGCAGTATCCAGGTATGCACAGGCAGTCTCCTGCTCAAGGAGTTATCAGGTATCTGAAAGAAAACAAGATTGTTTGCAATGGGTGAAGAGGAAAAACTGCAAATGAGAGTTGCTGTTTTGGTGATCCTGGGCTGATTCAGAGCTGAGGGGTGGCAACTGCAACAGCCATGGGAGCAGCTCTGCTGAGGGATCATTAGAGCCTGAGCGTGTCCCCTCATTGCTGCTGTGGGGTGACTGAAGTGCCCTGTGTGTAGGTCATGTCCCTCTGTACAAATCCAGTTGCTCATGGACACAGATGCTGTCATTAGACCCTGAATATTTGTTCTCATCCTTAGGATGTATCCTGTGCCAAAAGTTTTCTGGCTTGATTGTGGACTAACTGCTTGACAACTTGCATAGAGCTTGTGTTCAGCTCACACGTGCCTTTCATGAGCCACTCTGCCTGCCCTCCTGTGCTCTGAAATACCTTTTGTACCGGGGTTTTTCAAGGTGGTGGTTCCCTCACCCCTTCTGGTCCCCTTCCTGAAGGGAAGAAATACCTTTGGTGGCATTCCTTTCCCAAGAAGTGATTCAGTGCCTTCCAAGCAATATAAAAGAGTATTGAATCAATCTTAATTTAATCAGCTTTACAGGTGACATACAGAGATAACTGTGAGTCTGATTTTAATTGTCTTAATGATTAGATACTCTTAGAAGGACTTGATATAGTTAATCCTTAGTATTCAGCTCGTTCACTGTGGAATGAGGCATGAGCACACACCAAAGGCATATGGAGGTCAGACACCCTCCTGCTCTCTCTGTCTGTAGCTCTTCATAGAACAGCAGGGAAAGAAAATCTGCCTCCACAGATGTTCATCTTATGGAGGTTGGAATACAATGAACCAAATCCTATTCAGCTGGGCTGGTTGTCTTGGTTTGAAAGACAGGTGTCTGTTAAGGAAGGTGGGAACCTCCCTTAGAATAGAGAATATGACCTCCCTTTCCCTCCAAATTATTTTAACTTTGAAATCATGGGGCTTTCAGGCAAAATATACGGGAAAAGAAATAACAGTTCTTTACTAGCATTAATAACAGGGCCATAATACAGAAACAACAGTTTGAACAGACAAACTCAGAATACAACCTGCCACCCTGTTAGTCAGGCTGGTGGTAGCAGTCCAGGTAAATGGTGGCTGCAGTCCTGTTGGAATGATGGATATTTTCTTGTGGAAATGGTGATCCTGCAGAAAGATCTGGTCGGTCTCTGGAGGTCCAGTGGTGACTCTCAAGCTCTTTTCCTCTGGGAATCCAGTGGAAGTCGTAGTCCAGTGTTCCAGAGTCTCAGCTTACATGCAGGTAGGAATGTCCAGTTCTTCCCCTCTGGTCAGGGCATCTCACAATGGGATGATGTAACCTTTTGAGTCATTCTCGGACCTTGATGGCCCCTTAGCAGAGATAGCCCCTGGATGGTGTTATCAGGGCTGAGTTATGCTGAAGATAAAGAACACTGCCCCACCTGTTCTTCACAGCTTATGGAGATGGTAATAAAATACACACTTTGGTTACACCTTCCCTGTAACCTAGGACACTGGTGCAAGTCTGCAGTAGCATCAGTGTGGTTGTGTTGATGCCCATCAGAGTAGGGATGCAGCTCCAGGGCAGGATCTGCTCCTGCATGTTCTGCTTCCAACAATTGCACTAATCCAGCAAGAGCAGATTAATCGTTAAAGGCCTGAGCCAATATTCATTGAAATTAAAGGAAAGATTCGCTTTGGCATACATGGATTTGGGGTGAGAGTCCACAGGATTAAAGGGGAATCAGACTGTTGGTATATAATACTGGCTATATGTTGGAATGAACCTTCACACTCTGACTTTGCACGTGAGCATCTTCCTTGTAAGCAGTCAAGTAGGTGACTTGATCTCCACAAAAGCCTTAAAATATTAAGAATACAGATATTATTCTCTATTTATTTTAAGTTCTGTAGGATATTTACTTTTTAATGAAGATGCTAGAAAGTAAATAAATATCCTGTTCCCATAAAAGAGAGAAACTGGTTTTTATGCAAGAGTGAGGTCTGTAAGAAATCACTGTTTATCACAACACGCACTCTGAAATAGTTATAGAGTTGTCAAAATTGAGCTGTCTGTGACTTGAGCAGCTCTATTCAAAATACAGTTGATGGTCTCTCTGGTACAAAATATGCTTGGCAATGTGTTTTCCAGCACAGTAAATGTGTGTCCTGTGTGCTGCATCTGGATTGTGGACTGGAGAGCACAGCAGAGCACTTCACTCCATGGCTGTGTTCTCTGAATTCTTTGTGAGAAAGGAAATGTTTGTGAATGGGGATTTTTAAAGGGTCTCAGAGGAAGGCAGTGATGAACTTAGCCATGAGTACCTCTTAAAAGCTGAGCCTGAGCCAAGGTTTGGGAATTAATTTGTGTAACGTAGTGCACTGTCAGTGCTCCAGTTGCAGGACAATGTGACACAAGAGTTAACTCTGCTACAGGAGTGTTCCCAAGCTGCAGGAAGAATTCCTACCAAGCAGGAGCTGTAAGTAATTCTCACTTTCTGTAATTATAAACCTCCTATGCACACATGAAACCTCTGTTAGATACTGTGAATGCCTCACAACCTCCTGTGAAGCCTAAAGGCTGTGAGGAAGGTCAGTATTGCCCATGTTTTACACACAAGACAAAGTAGGTCTTGCCCATGTCATCTTGTAAGTCAGAGATGAAAGTGGAACAGTTATCTTGGCCAGCAGGTCTTTCTGTCCTCTCAGTCCTGGCACAGGAGCAGCAGCTTCCCTCTCTGATGCCACTTCCCCTCTTCCTTTCCACTGAGGTGTTGTGCCTGTAAACATGCCTGCTTTTGGGATTTGGCTGAGGGTATGCAGTCATTGCAGAACCATAGGGTTAAGGTTCTGTCCTGCTCATGCCTGTCTTATTTCACTCTTAAACCTGCACAGTCGTTTAGGATTCATGTCCCTGAAGATGACAGGAGCCTTTTGTATTGCTGTATAATTTATTTCACAGAAATACTCTCTGCAGAATATTTTGTTTGGAGATATTTGCTCAAAATATCCAGAAATTAGAAGGGTTTGATGGAGATTTGCACCGAAGAATTTCCAGTAAGGATGGTATGAGGTTGAGAAAATTCTGAACTCTAAAAAGGGCTTGGGGGAATCATCCTCAGTGACTGACTCTGTCCTGGCTGGGTGTTCAGAAGATAAAAGCCTAAAACTGATAATATGATAAAATGCTGAGGAACTGGCATCAGGGAGAGGCACAGTCCACATTCACACCGGTAAGGTGTACTGGGAATGGGAGCACAGTGTGTGCTCAGGGTGCCTGGTGGGGCACATGCTCAGTCTTAAGTGCAGCTCAACTTGTCACCTCCCAAGCTATATCTGTGATCTCTCACTTCACATCATGGATTTCCCCACCAGCACTGCTGCTCACTTTGTTCACTGTCACTCCTGGAATGGTGTGAGGTGTCATTTGTGTTGGTCACTGGGACTTAGAGCTGTTGGGTTTGAGAACACTTGCTGTGCGGGTCAATGTTTATATCATAACTCATGTTTTAGGGTCAGATCTGGATCATGGTCATGTTTACCTTCCAAAAAAAAAAAAATTACACATCCACTGCAAATAGTCTAATTTGGCTCTTCTGCAAATGATGCCTGTTTATGTACTGCTCGTTGCCTTTTGAATTGGATACTTAGCTGTTTAAGCCAGGTATTTGGAATAAAGTAGATGACTCAGTGTTAATCTGCTCTCAAATATCCTTTTTATTAGATTAGGCAGAACAAAGCCAGCCAAACAAACTCTGCATTCTGTGTAGCATGGGGCTGTGTACAATCAGTCCATTGTGTGCTGTGTAGCCTGCTCTGTGTGGATGGAGGTATGGCTGCAGGAATAAATGGCTGATGGGGTGATGAGTCAAAGCTGTGTTTAGTACAGTGCAGCCCCAGGATTGTGCCCAAGTTTGCTTGGCAGTTAGGAGGTCTTTACCTCTCCTGCAGTTCCTCTGGGCTCCTGGGATGTTGCAGAGGGTGCCTAGAATATCCCACTTTCAGGTGGATGACTCAAAGGGATGGTGCAATTGTATTGATGTCATGTTTCTACTGAGGAAGGGGAAATACTACATACAAGGCAGAAAGCCTGGTGTTTGTCTGTCTGCTGGTACCATCCCAGTGGTTCAAACTGTTGTTTCCCAGCACAGCTGGTTACACTGAAAACCAGCCTCTCAGCATGCAGATAAGGAGCTAACAAATCATCCTCATTTATTATTACATGCCAGGTGTTAAATTTTTATACTTCTCCCCTCAAGAGCAGCTGCAGACAGGGCAAGAGGAAATACCTTTTGTGGCTGCAGGCTGGCAGCCCTTGTAAAGAGCAATTGCTGTGAAGATTATCCCAAGTCCTGCCGGGGGAAGCAGAGCAAAGTAAAATTAGAAAGTCAGAGAAAAGCTTGTGGTTGTACCAAAGAAATATTTCTGAGATTCAGCAGGTTCTGAGATTCTGAGACTTCAGAAATGAGAAGTGGTTATCTGCCAAGAGGAGGAGTAGAGAAGATCTTACTGCTGTGCTCTATTTCCACATGTCTAGCCCACATCATGGGGAGACTCTCCAGGTGCCAGCAGAACACTCCATTCCTGAGTTTACAGCTTCCAGTTGCACATATGTACCTCTGGTTTGAATAAAGGATGCTTTAAGCCTGAGCTGGGGGCATGTGGGCCTCTGCAGTGCTCAGAGTGCAGTGGGAGCACAGGTATGAGTGGCACAGCTCATCACCTGTCACACCAGGGAAAGTACTGCACTGCACTTGAGCTAATCTGACCTGACTGGGGTAACTAGATCACTGAGCACTTTACAAGAGGTTATAATGCTTGCTCCATAGCTGGAGTAAATACTGTGCCCACAGGCAGTCTGTGCCAAAGTTAGAGTCAAACTAGACTCTCTACTGTCATTTAACTTTTCTTTCCCATGGATTGTTAGAGGTACAGTCAATCTGCTTGTGCATGGCTGCTCAGGTTATGCCCTGTGAGTAAATACCCTGAGCTATGCACACACAGCAACTTCTCCTGCTTCTTATTCCCAGTACAGGGAGCTGCTGGGTTCCCCTGAACTGACTCCAGTCTGATCAGAAAGTAGTAATTGCTCTCTGGACGAAGCCAGGCTCTTTTTTTGGTACCTTCTATTCTACATTTGATTGGGACTGAGCTAATGCTATAATTTCTGAATGAATAATTCAGTGGCCTTGCTGTGTGCACCTGCTTGAGCAATGTACTGCTTGGCTGTTCATGTCTTTCAGTTGGTGCTGTAGGAACAGTCCCAAAGTCCATCCAAGTGGGTTTTGTGTGGGAATGATGCCTGAGCAAAATTCCTACATGTAAAAAGCTGTGACATTTCAAAAACTTGCTGTTCAATTACTTTTCCTGGTGGAGAGAAAGCACTTTGCTTTGCTTGGCTGCTCTTTACAATGTTTGGTGCTCAAGATAAATTTCTCCAGTTCAGAAGGTGTCCCAAGACTGCTCCTCTCTCTATGCTACTGCCAGTGTTCTGCCTGGGAAATCATTTATAAATGTCTCATTAAAGACCTGTGTCTGCCTCCTTTTCTTTCTTTTTGTCATTGGATCAGCTCACTGAGAGCAGCTGTCCTCACTTCCATCACAGCAGCCCCCAAACCACACTTGTGCCTTACAGATTCCCACAGCCGAAGAAACTGCGGACAACTGTTCCTGTGTGTGTGTACTGGGCTTTGTGGGAATGGCGGGTTTAGGCTGAGCTCCTTCCTGAGCTTCTCCATGCTTCTTTGAAAAGAAAAGGCTCCAAGAAGGCAGCTTTGTGGTAGATTTATAGAGAGCTGAACATATGGTGTGGCTGCAGCTCTGTGAGTGTGTGCTGGGCATTCTCGGGTAGTTGTGTGGCACTCGGGCTGCTGGAAGGAAGCTCCCCGTGCCGGGCTGGAGCCTTCCCTGTAAGTACTTCCCACCCCAGTTGGTGTTTTTTATCTCGGGGCCATTTCATAGGTTACCCTGGGCTGCTTTCTAATGCTCCTTTCTGCCCCTAAGTCTTTACTTGCAGTAGTCTTTACACTGCAGACTTGCAGTGGTCTGGGCGAGGTAACCCAGTTTGGTTTTGGGGCTAATGGGACAAAACTTAGTGAGTCTTTACAGCTAAGGGCTTGCTTGAATGGAAATCTGTATTTTCTAGTCAGAATAAGTTATGGTGAAGAAGGTGAGTAATGCTTCTAGTGGAATATTCTCTAGTTGAAGTGATTTTATTATTTATTTAAGGAAGAACAGAGCCTGTGTTATTTTTTTAATACACCCTGGGTTACTTTAACATAGTAACCTGGGGTTTATTAAATTCTAGTTTTGCAAATGTGTCTGTAAGCTATTTCTAGAGATGAGGGGTGGGCAAGAAGATATGGGAGCTCCAATCTTTGTTAAACTTGCAATGCTGTTAAAATTGTGGGATTTTTGTTTTCATTATTTTCTGTGAAAACAGAGTGCTGCTCCAGAGGTGTGATGTATAGGATCTGTTTTAAGGCTGAAAATTGTCAAATAGAGTATTGAAAAGTGAATGTTGAAAGAATATACTTACAGTTTTAAAAATAATAATTACATAAAAATTAAGACTGTAATCTTGAGATGAATAGATCCATCCCTGTGCTGCAAGGTAATTATCCCTCAGTGAAAGAAACCTTGTGCATTTTCTACTCATCACTCGCCTCTCTTGTGCCCTGTGCTGCCAAAACAAATCTGCTTTGCATATTTCATCGAATACTATTGTTTATTTGAAAAAATAACTTTAAATCCTCACACATAAATTTATAGCTTTGCTGTTTATTTCTTTTGAGAGTGATGCTGGATTTGATCTAGCATAGCTGGTAACCCCCCAGCTCCTCCATCCCTCCCATCTCTAGTGGGCACCAAGAATAAGCACCTTGCCTGTGGCAGAGCAGATTTTGTACCAATCAGCATCTTGAATGAGACTTTTATAAGAAAACCTTTGTTTGGCATGTCTGTTTGAGGTTCACTGCCCTTCCCAGCTGCCCCTCTGAAGGCAAATACTTGTCTCAATTGACATCTCCTTGCATTCAGTGCAAGACATCTTTGCAATAGTCCTTACTTGGTTTTGCTTCTCATTCATAATTCTTATTCTTATTGTCTTCCTCCTCATTGTAGTTTTATTTCTGGGTATGTCTCTTGTCCTCAAAGGAGCTAAAGCCAGGGATGCTGCAGTCATATCAGATCTTAATATCCATGCCATTGGGTTATTCCAGGGAGCAGCAGGGGCAATAGATTTCCAGGGTGCCAGATGCAGAGCTTGCCTCTGTGCCAGATCAGAGCCCCAGCCTTTCAGCTGTGAACTTGCAGAGCTTTCAGTCGTTGTTTCTAAGTCAGCCATAAATCTCTGGGGCTCCTTACTCCCACAGTGTCTCGGATTAGAGACAAGTCTAGGAGGAAAGCTCTCTGAATAAATACCTCCCCCAAAGCAAAGGGCTTCCAGCACCCCCTTCCCCCACCACAACAGCATTTCTTGTATAAAATTGAAGAAACCCACTTATTAAACAAAACATGGAAAATGCCCTGCAAGGCACAGGCAAAGGGGAAAAGGACTTATTAAACCTGAGTAAACAGCTGATGAACTTTAGTGTCCTTTTCCCTTGGGCATAGCTTCCCCTCTCCTGGGGGCCCGAGGGGCTGAGCAGAGTTGCTCCGGTGGCTCCCTAGAGGATTCTTGCCTACTGTCCTCCTGGGTCTCCTCTGATTCTTGGGATAGAAAGCAAGTCGAAAAAAAAGTCCAGAAAGGAGACGAAAAAGAACCAGTTCCAGGAAAAAAAAAGCTTCTTGCTAGCTAAGAAACCAAGCAGTGAGCCGAAGCAAGCAACCTAGCTAGCTAGCAGCTGGAAGCAGGATCTAGGCATGCTGCTCCCCCCTGCAAGAGTCCTTGAATGGAGGAAAAAACCTAAAAACTCTTGCCAGAGCAGCCTCGGCTCCAGTTACATGAGGGTTTTTTTTTGGTTTTTTGTTTTTGTTTGGTCCCCCCCACCCCGGGCATAAAGCAGACTATAGGGGAATACACCATTATTTACAGCCAGCCCAGAACAGTGTGCTGCCAGGCAGTTGACTACTGACTGCAAAGTATTGCTTTTTCTTGCAGGCAACTCTTCCCTCTCTTTCTGCCTCATCCTGCAGCTTGAAAAGGCCATGATAAATCTTGCAGAAAACAGCTGCTTTGTTGCTACGCTCGGTAATTTGAATTTGGACGTGGCAATGGGCTGGCTTTCACTTGACTGCCAACAGCGTCATGTTTATGTAATCCAAGCTGCTTTGAGCAGCTCAGATCTCTGTGTGGGAACCTAGAAATTCCATGTGGTGAGGCCTCACCATCACTGAGTGCTGTGGAGGCAGCAGCAGCCCTTCTCCCATGGGAGTCTGTGCCGGTGTGGCTGCTGCTGATGCTGCCAAGGGAAGAATCCCTGTCTCCCTGCACAGCTGGCAGCTCCTGGAGTGCAGCAGGTTGTGCCTCCTTGTCTCTTGCCCAGTAGACTAATTGCTGTAGGTGGTAAGGAGCAGATGCTCTGGACTGTCCTCCTCTGAGGGGAAGCTCTGATGAGCTCTGTCCTCCATCAGTGAAGTTCTGCAGTGTTATGCTTGGAGATGAAATGGCATTGCAGACCCAGAGAAAGTTATAGTAACTGCAGTGTAAATAGATGAGTAAAAACCACTGCACGAGGAGCTGACAGTCATGTGCCTGTAAGGACAACACCTTGCTGTCCTCTGGCTCACAGTGGAGGATGGTGGGCTGTTGGATGGGGTAGTGTTTGGTGCCCTGAGCACAGGCTGCTTCCTGAACAGAGATAGTGTCTGTCATCCCTGTCCTGAAGCCCTGCCTGAGCTGGGAGGAGCAGAGCTGGTACCAAAAGCTTTTTGAACACACTGGTTGCAAGGCTGCACTTTGAGATGCTCACAGACTGCACTGCTTGCTGCCCTGTCACAGGTTAGTGGCACCTACAGCACAGGCCAGTGACATGAGGGTGAAGTGTCTTCAGTCTTGTGACAGTGCTGGTGCCAGGCTGGTGCACCTTTTGCTGCTGGGTAGTGTATGAAAAGCTTATTGATTACCATGGAGAGGAAGTGTAGCTGGGAATGGATGGGCAGCTCTGTGCTGCATGTCATGCTGTCTTGCGATGTGGTGATGTTTGAGAGTAAAAACCTCTGGAAATTAAAATAAAAAAGGAAAAAGACCTCTTTTAGGGGCACTGTAAAGCTCTTCTGTAAATATTGTGTTTGTGCTTATTTCACCCTCCTACCTGACACAAGATGCTATTCTGGATTCCCCCCCCGCCCCCCTCTTTTTTTGTGGTTTTTGTTTGGGTTTTGGGATTTTTGGGGGGTTTTGTTTGGGTTTTCTTTTCCCTTCCCTCTTTCTTTTAAATCTAATGTGCCTCCATTTTATCAATGAACTGCCTGTCTCCTGATTCCCATGGCAACACAACAGGCTGTTGCATTTCTGAGTCCTTTGGCAGTTGGGGTGCCTGGCATGTGTCTTGGGAGCAGCCAGACTACAAAAGAGTTCTGCAGGGAGTAGGAAATACATGGGCAACACTCACTGTTTCACTGCTTCTCATCATAAACTGCTCTTCTCTTCCTCTCCCTCCTCCCCTTTAGAATCAAGTTTCCTTTTGCCTTTGTTTTAATTGCCTGGTGATAAGAAATGAGCAACTGGAGTGCTGTGGGAGGTCAAAAGATGGGGAGGGAGTGAGGGGATGGATGGATGGATTCAGTGGATGTGAATGGAACTTAAGCACAGCAAAAGGCTGAGCTTCTTGTCAGGGATCCTGCAGAGAAAGCTAGTCCTGCAGAGCAAGTGCTCTCTTCTTCCCGCTTCAGTTTCCAGAGCTTTCTTAGGGGGTGTTTCTTGCTCCTGTAGTGCACAAAGCTTCTCTTCACTCCTTCCTACAGCACTTTCTGAGAGCTGGAAGAGTCCATGCCCTTTTTGCAGAAGCCCTTGTGCTTCCAGGGATTTTGGACACATGGCTTTCATTGACACGGTAACAAAAGCCATGTGACCAGGCTGAAAATTCAGTTCAACCTTTAACCTCTCCAGCTCTTGGCTGGTAGGAATTTTGCTTCTGAAGTACTGGTGCCCTGTCACTCTGGGCCCCTAAAACTGATGGAATGGGTTTGCAGAAAGAGCCCTAAGCACCAGGTTTGCTGTAGTGGTGGTTAATGTGTAGGCTTTGAGAAAGCCAAAGGGAAAATAGAGATTTGGAGCTGGATAAGATGCTCATTTAGTGGATGCTCTGTGTGACTTTCATTTTCAAGCTGTTGTTCAGCCCTGGAAGCTGTGACCTACAGGAAGCCCATTTAATCCAAAAAGAATGATCCAGCTAACAAACACAATGGGGTTGTAAAGTTAAACTGGGTGGAAGAGATCCTGCTCACTACTTGTTGTGTCTGGGAGCCTTGGTCCCAGCGAGAGGAGGAAGACAGGAGCTACTGTTGCAGTCCTGACTAGCAAGTGAAGTCTGTGCTGGACAGAGCAGCACAGGGACATCCTCTTGGATCAAGCAGGAAGAGCTTTCCTCATCGCTGGCTTCCAGGTGAGCTGCTGAGTTAAATGCCTAGTAGTGACATTCAGAGAGTTCCTGTGGCTTCCTGATTGGCATCAGCAGGTACTGGCAGGGTTGGAGTAGAAAATACCCAGTTTGTTTTGTCAAGTGTGTTTCTGTTGTGTAACTCTTCTCTATTTCAGACCTGAGATCTGTACTGTTGTTTTGCTGTTTCTTGGAACTTGTTGACATTTATCTGGGGAGTCTAGCTAGAACAAGGAGAATTTTCTTCTTCAAAAGAGCAAATCCAAGCGACACAGACATAGACCAACTCCTTAGGTGCCTGCATGCTGGAAAAGCTCAGGAATTTTTCATGGCAATCCTCTTGGGTGGCTTTCCCTTCAGCTGTAAGAGGCACTTGGAGAGTGACAACTCCAGTGTCAGGCCTCTGGGAGCAGTGCCATCAGCTGATCTCAGTTTTGGGCTATCCTAAGATACTCATGGGATTGAAGTCAAGTTACTCTTTGCTACCATTTACCTTCTGAAAGGCTGGTGAGCAGATACCTACCTGGGAGGATCAGAGCTTAGTCTCTGGACTACTCTGGATGCTGTCTGACTATCTAGTTTATGGGTCCATCAGATGCAAAGCCAAGAGAAAGGAGTTCAACTTGATCATGGTGATTCTTGGCTTCTCTGAAAAACCTGCTGCACAGGTTAGCTGCACTATAGTTATTATTTTATATGTGGGTAATGAAAGCTGTGTAAAGTACAAGTTTCTACATTGTGGCCATAATAAAGAAGGTGAATCTTCAGGCAGTTCCTTACTTACACCCTGCACTTTTGAATAATTGACCTCATGCTCAAGAATAATGATGCTTTCTGCCTGCACTGCTCAGAAGCCTGGAATGAGATTGTTTTCCTGAGATATTGTAATTACTGTAGTTGAGCATACCTGCCTATCAGACAGGCACCTGAAATGAACAAGAGTGTCTAAATTTCCACTAAAATTTTGACTTTTGGGGGAAGACAATGTTGCACCAAGAATCCAAGGAACTGTTCTTAATTTTTTTTCTGCTCCAAGTTGGTTTTTAAGGTGTGTGCTCTTGCAGTGAAATACAGTGAGTCTAAATGTAGTTTTAAATCCTGCTGCATTGTTTACTCAGCCTTGGGCAGCCTTCCTGCCTTTCTTTGCTTGAGCTTTGCTGCTGAAGGGTTTTATCCTAGCCACGTTGCAGAGGTGCCTGTGAGAGTTAATGTGACCTCTACCTTGACAGTTAACTAACACCCAAAATCAAGAACTATGCTGAAATTCAGGCTCTAGAAATACTAGAAAAAGAGTTTTGATCTCCTTGCAGTATAGGTGCAGAGCCCCCCAAATTTTATGTGCTTGTAGGTCCCTGTACAGTAGGTTGAGTTTGGCTGTCCTTGACAGGGTGCACACATGTGCACAAACATGTCAGTGGCACAAGCTCGGTGTGTTAGGGTGCTCTGCCAAGCACAAAACGAAGGTGTAAGTTGTGTTTCTAATTTAGTTTATGCTCCTACCTATCACAGACCTTGTTGGTGATAAACCCCTCTAGCCAGCTTTGGTTACTTAACTTAGAGTCTTCTTAAAATGTACCTTCCTAATCTGGCTGCCTTATTGTCTTGTGCTATTAAGCATCAAAATGACAATAGTGGTCTTATTTTCTGGCTGTGGTTGTTTTATAATTCAGATGGATAGCGCCCTGTTTCCTTCACACTTCTTTTTATTCAAAGTCTTTTGTAAAGATCAAAAGCTCTAAGCATCCTAATAGTCTTTGGGTTTAATTTTTTTAAGGTGAAACTGGTTCTTGGATGTAATGCTGTCCCTCATCTTGGTGTACTGTCTTACAAAATTGAGAGTGACACAAGCTTGAATGCCAGAAATTTGCCCAAAGCCCCCAAAACTTAATGAAGAACATGTGAGGTTGAGGAAACTTCCAATGCAGGGTCCAGAAGCCAGGAGGAGGTTCTCCCTGGGAGCTGGCTGAGCTCTGCTGGGAACTCCATGGTCTCGGTTGCCATCAACATTTTCAGTTGGGAACAGCATTCACACAGCTGGGGACAGTATTTACTGCCTTTCCTTTGCCCCTCGTGGATTTTCCTGAACATTCCCTGTGTGTTGTGCTGTGCATTGTCCCCTTTGGCTGTTCTTCTCAAGAGTTGTTCCAGCTCCAGCCCACTGAGCCCAGTGAGCTAGTTGGAGATACTTCTGTTCGTGAGAGGAGTTTGTACAATCACACTTTAACTGCTGCTCTCTTCTTGTTCAGATGAGGTTCAGACTAGGCAGAGGTACTGCTGACTTCCAGAGGCCCCAAACTGGTGGCCATAGAAATTTGTTGAGTGTTGACTCTGGAGTCTAATGAGAACCAAAGTGTCAAAATTGATCCCTCTTAACACATATAATTTAGCAGAAACTAAGTTCTTCATGCTATTGCCCTGGTGCTCTTTTCTTTCCTCTTTGCTGGACCTGTAGCAAAGCTTTGAAGTATCTTGCTTTGAGAACTTTTATGTTTTTCAGGCTTTCTAGGAGTTGAGCCTGATCTGTCAGGCCCATTACTTGTCAAAGAGCTGCAGAGGTGTTGTGGACTGAGCCACAGTGATGGCTGAGGCTGAACAAGTTTCACAGTTCGTTACACATGAGCACTCGAGTTTGGCTTGTCTCTGCAGCTGCTCAGGGTGTCCTCTGTCAGCCTTCTCTGGTAGCAAATAAAAATTTCTTCCTGGGTATGCTTTAGACTTTTATGGTTGGTAGCACCCAGAAACTTCAGCTGAAAGTTTGGGTGAAGAGTCCAGGGAGCTTTCACTGAGCACAGAATATGTGGGACCAAGTCTCGTGCACACACCCTCTATACCAGCTGTGTGGGAGAGCCACACTTGGGACCTCAGGGCTACTGAGAGCTCAGGATGGCTGAAGGTCCATGGTATGTGACTTGCTAGATCTTATTTTGCAAGCTTATTTCCTCAGTTTCTGTTGTGGTTTCTTTTGGGGCTTTACTCAACTTCCCCCTTTAACCTTCAGAGGGTCTTAATGAAGTTCACATGTCCTTGTCATTTGTTGCCCTGGGGCCCAGGCCAAAAGCCCAAAGTTTGTGACAGGAGGGTTTGACAATAGGGTCAGCAAGAGTTGGGTCACTTCTGTCTCATTTGCTTGGGTTGGCTCTGTTCCCATTCAGGCACCTGTCACATATTTAAGGGTCCCCTTGTGTATTATGGAGAGTTTGGCCTATCAAGACTCTGCTGGAGAGAGTGAGCAGGTTAGTGAATTCCAGCATCACCAGCAGTTTTCCTTCCCCAGGCAGGAGAGCATTGCTGGAAGGCTGCTGCTGGAATAAGGGTGCTCTTTATTGCTGGTTATGTTGAGTTCCATGTTCATTGTGTGGCCCTGGAAGGCTATGCATGAAGGTTTGTAGATGCTTCCTGTTTAGAGATGCTGTTTATATTGAACATACTCCAGGTGTCTGCTTGCTGCTGTGTTTGCTCCAACAAAGGGCACAGCAGCAGCTGGAAAAACTTAGGAATTTGTGGAGGCAGCTGTGTGGTCCCTTAGAAACTGTTAGTGCCTTTGGTGGGACACTCAATGGGGTTCTCATAGTGCCAAGTACTAGAACATCAGTGCCTCACTTCCTTTTTTTTTTTTTTTTCTTAATATATATATATTTAAAAATTTATATTTTGGGTAAAAGGATGGCTGTGGCAAGTTTCTGCAAACCAGCAGTTCATTGGGCTCCTTTTGGTCCTTAAGCAGTTACCACCACCCCTGTGCTTTTGAGTTTATCCACACCAGTGCAGCCTCTCTGGGTCTGTGAGGGGCCTGGGGCAGGTTGGCATTGTAAAGGGGGATGAAGACATGTGGTAATTTCTTTATGCTCTGTGTGAGACCTGCAGGAACTGGGAGCAGATGAAGATTCTGTGCAGACTGCTTTTTTGTTGAGGAAGGTGTGTAAGTATTGGGCTCACTCAGGTTTAATCTTCACAGGGTGTAAACCTGCAGTCTAAATTGTTGTCCCAGATATTTCCTTCCAGCGAATGCCTTTTTCTGATGTTTTGTTCTGTTTGGCTTCCTTCTAGGACATCTCCTCATACCAAAACCTCTTTTTCCTTGGTTCACAGGCTCACCTTTACACAAGCAGGGTACCACGTCCACCGCCAGCGCCGAGAAGTCGGGTTCAAAGGTTGCCGAGGTGGGCGATGATTTCCTGGGAGACTTTGTGGTGGGAGAACGTGTCTGGGTCAATGGAGTGAAGCCAGGTGTGATCCAGTACCTTGGGGAGACTCAGTTTGCCCCGGGCCAGTGGGCAGGGGTTGTTCTGGATGACCCAGTGGGTAAGAATGACGGCTCTGTCGGAGGAGTGCGGTACTTCGAGTGCCAGCCGCTGCAGGGGATTTTTACGCGACCTTCCAAGCTGACACGGCAGCCGGTGGCTGAGGGCTCAGGGAGTGATGCCCCCTCCGTGGACTCCCTGACGGCTCAAAACTTGTCACTGCACTCGGGGACAGCCACGCCACCTCTGTCCACTCGTGTGATCCCACTGCGGGAGAGCGTCCTGAACAGCGCCATGAAGACGGGCAATGAGTCTGGATCAAACCTCTCGGACAGTGGGTCTGTGAAAAAAGGGGAGAAGGACTTACGGCTTGGAGATCGTGTGCTGGTGAGTTGATTGTGGGGTTCCCCTGGAAGGGTGAAGGACGAGGATTTTTCCCCCTGCAGAGTGTTCCTGGTCAGGTTCCGGATGAGACAAAAGGAGGACAGGCTTGGTGGTGAGGTGTGGGATGGAGTGTGGTCTTGGGAGATGCCTGGGCCAAGTAGGTGTCAAACTTCTATGTTATTTGGGATGCTATGTCTTCTGGATGTGTCTCTCTTTCACATTGGTGCAGGAGAATGTATTCCAGAGTACTTCTTGTATTGAACAAGTCCTGAACTGTAGAAGGATGTCAGAGAGAGAGCAACTGAAACATGAGGGAAATAGAAGCAAAATCATTTATTATGTTCTAATCTAGCGACTCCATAATGGAGTGTATTATTGGGGCTTTCAAGGAATTTGCAGCAATGTCTTGTTGCTCGTGGCTGTACATACTTGGAAAGGACTTGAAAGAATCTCACCTGCTGATTTGCTCTTTTGGTTCAGTTTTCTTATGTCAGATATGGCACAAACTCCTTTCCTGTACAGCAAGGAACTTCCAGTAATTTTTAGAAGATGTCAGGACTTCAGGAGAGATCACTGTTCTGATGGATGAGTCCTCCACATCTGATTTCTGTTGTTACTTTCATTATTTGGAATGGACTACCTTATGACTTCAAGCCAAAATGCCATACGTGCACTAGGAATGGGTTACTGGAAGTGTGCCCCCTAGTTTGTCATCATTTGTGTCCTAGCAAAGGAGATGGAGAAGGAAAAGAAGGGTCTCAAAGACAGGAAGTCCAAGTTCTGTCCTGCAGCTCTGTAAGAGAGTTTAGTTTTGTTAGTGTGTGTGATCCATAATGTTATATCAAATATTGGAAGAGCCAAGCATTTTAGCACAGACCTCTTGTGATTGTATCCCCAGTAATATCCCTGGATCTAAAAGGTAAGGGTGACTCTGCCCAACAGCCACGACAGGTTGCAGAGGGGTCAGTGTCTGCACATCCTGGGTAATCTGAATTCCATTTAAAGTTATCCATGTAGTGTTCCCTTTTTTGGGATACCTGGTTCCAGTACCAGCAGTGGTTGTGGGGGAGGGCATACAGGCTGGACATCTGTTTAATGACAGTCATCTGGTAGAACTGCCTCCACAGTCCATGTGAATCAGGAGCATGTGCAGGGACTGTCAGAGCCAGTCTCAAATGTCATTTTGGCACAGGTGTTGGGTTGTCCAATAGTTTTTTTTTTAGTTTATATAAAATATAAACAATTTAAAGTTGGTTGTTTTCAGAGGAGGGAAAGTGAAGATTGGTTCTGCTTGTGCTCACTGGATGATGCTTAGTAAACCTAGTGTGAATATGTAGGTCTGTAAGGTGAGAGAGTTTTATTTTCTCAGATTTTCCCCAAAATGTGCACAGGAGCTGACACTTGCTCAAGGGTCTGTCTGCTTCTTGATTTCACCAGTCAGTCTCTCTTCCCTCCCCATTCCCTGCTGGCAGCAAAGCTGCTGCTGTCCCTGCAGTCCCAGGACAGGGTGGGCAGGGAAAGGTGGCAAAACTCTTCTGTTTGCCCAAACATTGATGCTTCATGTTGGTGTGTTACAGCAGCTACCTGTGGGGAAAAATGAACCTGGGGATCTGTCCTCTTTTGATCAGTTTGTTTGGTCCTATTTTCTCCTTTACCTGTTGCAGGGAGTGAGGGGAGTGTTCAGGTGAGAACTTCTGATTTTAGAAGCAACAGTCTTAGAAGGCAAACTGCAAAATATAAAATCTATAGTAAACCTGACTCTGTTCTTTTGGAACCAAGCAAGCAATGGAGTGATGTTCTCCAGACTTGTTTTACCCCTTTCTTCTCCTGACCATAAGCTCTCTGAGACAGGACCTGTTCCCTGAACACTTGCTCACCTCAGCAGGGCCCACACAGAGTATATAGTCACAGAATACAGCCTGGGAGCATCTCTCCCCTGGGCTTCTGTTGAGTTGTGTTTTGGGGATGGTTTGGGTTTTTTATTTGTTTTTAATGAGGGTGCATCCCTAAAAGCCTGCCCTCCCTGCCTGCTAATTTATCCACCTCAGATGTTCTTAGATAAAGTTTGTGCTGTGACTTGCTAGTGTAATAAATAGCTCCAAAAGAGTGACCCTGGAATGAGCTTAGCCTCTCACTGGTTCTAGCAGGAATACTCAGCTTACAGAAACATCAGGAATTGTTTGCACACAATCATAGAGGTCCAGGAAAAGAACAGATAATAACAAGAAGAAATAATTTGCTGTTATGGTTCATTCACATGTGCTTGGCTTGGCAGCTGGCTTTTATTTTACTAATGGGAGATGTCAGTTCATCATGTTTGGGGTTGGAATACATAAACAATAATTCTGAATTAACCCGAGTTGCCTCAAATTCCCTGAGCAAATCTTTGCTAAGATTTGCTAAAAGCTAAATTTTGCTGAAAACTAAAATTACAGTTTTAGTTGTCTTTATTACTCTTAGTGTTTCCTTTTCTGAAAGAGTATATTTTTATTTTTAGAGTGGCTTTTAGGAGTATGGGATCCACCAAAGGCTTTTCAAATGAGGGGGAGGACATGTGTTTTCAGTGATTGCTTATAATGGAGCACAAGGTTGCAGGGGACCTTTCCAGGTCAGCCAGATGGACACCTGGCTCTCTGCAGTCTGGCCATTTCCTGATGCTGCCTTTCTTTAACTTCATTAAAGTCTGTTATAGCTTTAAGACATTTTTGCTTTTCAGTGACTTTGTTCCAAGATCCTTTCTGACTCTCCAGCAGTTGCAGAAAGTGACTTTCAGCTTTCCATTAGAAGCTTTCCATTAGAAGAGTTAGATAATATTTGCCTTTGGCTCTCTAACTCAGACTTTCTCCCAGAGATGTAAAAATTGCATTAAAGAGATGAAAAATCCACCCTAATATTGCAGAAATCATCTCTTGAAGTCTGGCAAATAAATGTGGGCCAATTAACATTTGCTTTAGTGACAGTGGAGCTTCCCAAAATGGGATAAGTACTGGAGTTCTGTTAATGTGAGGCTGGCTTGTTGCCTTTCTGCAGGGAAAGAAGGGATGGAAACAGAGCAGTGGAGCATTTTCTGCCTGGGAGGAATTTCTGCTGGGTTTTTTGTCTGAGAAAATATATTTTGCATTCTTTGTTGAGAGGCTTTCTTAGCAGCTGAACTCATTCCCCCGTAAATGCCATTGCTTTCTGAAGAAGCAGGGGAAGAAGGTGGTTTTATTACATGTCAGCCTAAATAAAAAATAATTTAAACCAAAAAAAATTCCTCCTAGAATAGGTATTCTGCTCTTCAGCCATTCTTGTGTCTCCAAACTGGGATTGTGTGTTTCAGCATTGAAATGTAGTAACAAATAGGACTGTTTAAGGGCCAGGTTATATTCCAGTGGCTGGCTCAGTTGCTGAGGGGTATTGCCCCAGATACCTTTTGGATGGATTTTTGTACTTTTTGTATGGATTCCAGGTTTGTGGTTTTGCTGGAACTTGCAGGTGTTCAAAGGCAGTGCAAATGCTGAAACAGCAGCACTCACAGGGAGAGTCAATGAAGCAGCACCTCAGCTGATGCTGGGCAGGACTGTGTGGAGCCTGCCTGGGCTGCTGGAGATGGATCCTGGGCATCCCCCGAGCCTGTGATTTCAATCATCTCTGTCTGCTGTGAACTGTTCTTGCCTGTGGTGTGTTGCAGCCCCTAGCAAATGATGGAAAGTGCTCATGAATAAACTGTAGTTCTTTCTTCAGCATCCCCCCCTGCATGTCCCTGCCACAGCCCTGCTCGGCCAGCCTGGAGCTGCAGAAAGCATTGAACCACCTGACTGAGAAATCATTTCCTGAGAAGCTCCCTGGACAGGAGAATTGCAGCCTAAGCCCTTCTCCTTGGGCAGAGACAGCTCACTGCTCTGCTGCCACCAGGTCCCTGAGCTATTTCAGTGCCTGAGACTGAAGCCTCACTGCTGGAAAGGCATGCAAGGTGTCACAAAGGAAGGATTGCTGCTCTTTATTTTCCTGGTTAACCACTGGAGCTCTCCCAGTTTGTGGGGTCCTAGAGGTGCAGCAGTGCTCCTGTGTGGCCTTTTTCAGACAGGCAAGCACCAGGCATATTCCCTTATTGCTAACCAGGCAGAAAAGAAGGAAGGATCCTATTCCATAGTTCAAGGCAGGATTCTTAGTATTCCATTGCCTGCTTACAGCTCCATCCATAAGAAGACCAGCAATTGCTGTGTCATGACTGGAGAGTGTAGCAGAATAGCAGTGTGGGAAGGATGGATCTCTATCCCTGTGGCAGTTTGTGACAGGCAGTGGGAAGTGCAAAGTTCCAGCTGTTTGCAGGATTCAAGAGACAAGAAAACATCTAGGACTCCTAGTCAGAGCTCTTTCCTCACTATATAAGATTGCTGATGGAAAGGGGCTTTTTGCAGGAGTATGCAGTGTCAGGATGATGCCTTAAGGATTTTTAGCTTCTATATTTCATGTATCTCTAGCATTTGGGCTGAGACACTGCCTGGCCCTTGTCTGCTGGTGCAGTATCTGTCATTTAACAGGAGTTACAAGTTGCCTGTGGTGGAGCAAATTGTGTTATTTACATGGGCGGGCTTAGCATCGATACAGCCCCAGGAGGGGATGCTGTAATTCCAGGCTTTCCTCTTACACCACCTCCCTAGGACATTATTTTCTCACTGGTGCCTGACAGATAAATGCACAGAAATGTCTTGCATCAGCAGTGCTGTCAGACTCATCACTGTGCAATGCTGACTAGTGCTGTGGGGATGGGTAGGCACAAAGATAAGTGGTTGGATGAAAAGAAACTATAAAAATTCCTGTAGCTTCACATATGGAAGGCTGGCCTTTAATTCCTGGCTGTCTGTCTCTCCCCTTACCCTAAAAGCCAGTTCTGACATTCATGGCATTAAGATTAATTACACTTATATCCAGTTCAACTTGCAGCTAAAGAAATGTATTAGAATGGCATTAAATCATTGCATTAATATTAAGAAACTAAATTTATATAAACTCAAATCAATCCAAATAGGGACTGGCATTTAACTGTGAGTGATAGGTAAAGAATTCACTGCAATTAGTCAAATCAGTAACTTGCCAAGTACCTAATACAGAAATTGAATCAGCTTTTTGCTGCTGGGCACACTGTTGGACCAGAAAGCTTTCTTGTGATCCTTTTCCTGCTGGCAAATGTTTTACTCTATCCTGTAGCAAAGAGAACAACATATAAAAATATTTTGTTCCATAAACAACAGTGTTTTGAATCCCTAGTGAGAGAAATTCCAGAGGACTAACTCAAGCTGTATGCTGCAGCCTCCCAGGAGTTGAGGTAGGACCCAGACTTCAGAGTTGTGCTGTTTAGTCCATAAAGGTGCAGTTATTTTTAGTCTGGAAAAACTCTGTTTTTCTTTGCATAAGCAATTTTTTAGGGATTTAGGATTGGTGAATCTAGCATTCCTGCCCTGGAATACACAAACCCAGAGATTTCTGCATTTGGTTCTCACTGTGTTCTGTAGGAAAATATTACTCTGTTGATACCTTTTTACGTTCAATTTAATATTAAGAAAACTTACAACTGCAAGTCATTCAGGATGAAGCTGCAAATTTAATTTTAAACTAATTTTTAAGCTTTATTCCTTGAATTTGGCTGTTAGCAGAGCAAGGCTAAAAAAGGCTTAGATCATATGCTGATTTACTTGAAGTATGAACCCTTTAGAACCACCCTCCTCCTTTTCTATCTTCCTTTTCTCAGCTCAAGTGTCTAAGTGGGAGTGTTGAGCACAGAGGCAGCTGCTGCTTAGTGCCACATGCTCTCAGAGTAATGATCAAAACACAGCTCCAAAGGTTCCTGACTTTTGCCCTCCTTGAGTCTCCTCAGTAAGCTAGAAACTTTAAAAACTTAAAGTGTAAAGCCAGGAGAAAAAGGTGTGATTTATTCTTATTTCTCCATGGAGGGGGAAGAAACCTGTGCTGGAGGATGCCTGGCAGTGAGCTGAGCCCCACTCCCATGAAGTT
This sequence comes from Entomyzon cyanotis, assembly GCA_024500445.1. Lineage (NCBI taxonomy): Eukaryota > Metazoa > Chordata > Aves > Passeriformes > Meliphagidae > Entomyzon > Entomyzon cyanotis. The sequence continues at coordinate 1,665,182 of JAKEPQ010000746.1, forward strand.
TGCCAGCACTGGGAATTGCTGTAGGAAGTGTAGGTAAAAGTGGAGGCTTTTTCCTGTACAAAACACCTCTATTTTGAGCAGTTTCTACATCCTTAGCAAACCCTGCTTGGGAGCAAGCTGAGGAGCAATGAATGCTTTCCTGGTTCAGCTGTCCCCTTGCTGTCCTCTCCCAGTATTGCCCAGAACTTCTGGCTGAAAGAGCACAGGGCTGCAAACCTGTCAGTGCAGGTCATGGTTCTTCAGGCAAGGCAGGGATGAGCTGTGCCTGCAGGGCTTAAACTCCTTTGTGGCCTCACAAGTAACCTGGTGCAATTAGTTGACACTTTGAAATATGTTTTCATTATGTTTGCTCTGACATCTTCCAGGCAGGCAGTCCCAAAAGTGGGAGTGCATTGATTCACTTGTAGTTATTGGAGAGACAATTTCAGTGCTGGGAGAACTATCTGCTGATCTCATTAGAGCTGAAACAGAAAATACAGATATCTTGTCCCCCTCTCTAAATACTTATCCCAGCTTCAGACCCCCTGTTTCAGTGCCAGTGCTGCCATCTCTAATCCTCAACATCTTATCTCTGACAGGTTGGTGGGACAAAGACAGGAGTCGTGCGCTACGTGGGAGAGACGGATTTTGCCAAAGGAGAGTGGTGTGGTGTGGAGCTGGATGAACCCCTGGGGAAGAATGATGGGGCAGTTGCTGGTACAAGGTACTGTGTGCTCTGAACCCCAGCCCAGGTTCTACACACCTCCTGGGGTGGCTGGGGGTAAAATGCCATCGGACCTAGGAGGAGAGTTAGGGATGTGTTTGGTTGGACATTGTGGGCTGGGAGGAAGAGTCTAATTTTGAGGCTTTTAGGTTTTGAGGTAGCTGTGCAGGGAGATCAATACAAACCTCATCACTGGGGCATTTTAAAGCAGGATCAGATAACTTCTGTGAAGGAAGAACCTGAATGGCTTCAGGAAACAGGAGAAAGTAGGGAGAGAAGATAACTTACACTGCAATATATTTTTTGCTAGAAATTGATTCTGTTGATTATATTAGCTCTGCTTTCTACTACACATTCCCTTAATAAACTTTCTTCTTGTGCTGTAAGTCGTCCTCTCAGAACTACAGAAGACAAAGATTTGACTTTTTCTCCTCAGCTTAATGTTTTATTCTCATCTTGCTGGGAACAAATTTCCAGGGATCTGAAATGACAGTTGGTGGTTGCTTTCTGTCCTTGTACTAATTCTGTAGTGCAACAGGTGTCTGCTGGTTGATCTTACCACCTCTGACTCCATGGGCACCTCTCTTTTATTTTCCAAAAAAGCCCTTGTTAGTACCTATAAAACTAGGCAGGGACATCTCGCAGGCTTGCTGGGAAGCTCTTTCTGTTCATGTGGAATTTAGAGAAGGGAATGACCCAGGCTTTGGATCTTGAGCTTGGGGGTATTCAAATCTGAATTATACAGCAGGTCTTTGACCCTGCTTCAAATACAGGTGCAGCTGATTCTTTGTCCTACATAAGTTTCTTAACTGGGAAATACTGTTGGTTTCTTGGAGCCTCTGAAGGCAATCTGGCTTTAGAGGTGAAATCTATCTTTCACAGAATTAACTAGGTTGGAAAAGACCTTAGAGATCATCAAGTCCAGCCTATGACTTTGAGACTGAGGATCTGAGAGTTCCTGCCTTGTTAGATTTCAGGTTCTGTAATAATGGTTTCTTGTGTTGGGTCAGTATTGTTTTGTCCAGCAGCCATGTGCTTTCATTTAAATTAAGAGAAAAGCTTCCTTGTTCAATGTCAGGGCAAGAAAACAGTAAATGATTGGCGGCAGATGGCTGAGTTTCAGCCTGTTCTCAAAATAAAAGAATCAGGATGTTAGAGAATAAATCATGAAGTGAATGCAAGTCCCTGCCTTCTTTATCATACAGTTCAAACTATCTGGAAGATTAATGTTCAGGATGCTTGGAAATGATTTATTGTCTCTGTGCATATGGAAGGTGTGAAAGGCAGATGTGAGTGTACTGCTCTGTCTGCCTCTCAGCCTTATCTCTGTTACTGTGTTTTGAAAATCCAGCTTTTGGAACTCATCTGTCTTCTGAAACTGCTGCATCTTGGCTGAGGCTGTTCTGGTGTGTGCCCTGTCTGCAAAGGCTTCTCCTTTGTTTCACACTGTTTAGAGCAAGGCTGCAGCATTGTCTGTGTCTCTCCTTTTTAGCCTTCATCCAACATTTTGATTTCCCTGTAGCATCTTCCCATTTCAACTTTGTAGAAGCTAACATAGTAAAACCAACTCCTTTGGTGCATGTAGGCACCCCTCTTAAGCATCCCTGTTTGCTGTGGCAGCATGGAATTCCTGAGGCTGCCCTGATCTTCTCCTGCCAGGATCAGCCTGGGCAGAGCTGTCCAGGACTCTGGAGTCTGTGCTTTGGTGTTGGTTGCCATCTAGTGAGCATCCCTGGCCTGGCCAGTGAGCCCAGTACTGCCTGCTGCAGCTGCAAAAGGAGAGAAAGGAGAGTGAAGCCAAAACTGCAGCTCGAGACACTGGAGGCTGGTGGGAGCAGGAGAGGCAGCATGGAGGAAAGGACCTTATCACCACCTTTGCTGTCATAGGCAGCTCCAGCTGAGTTGGTGAATAGGCTGAGATTTGTGGTGAGTCACTGATTTTCCTGCAGGTTCAGGTGTGGATGTGCATCAAGAGAAGGCTGAAGGGCTGCTTTCCCAGCAGCTGTGGCTCTTCAGTGGAGGCTGCCTGCAGGCCCTGGATCAGTAGCAGTGGCCCAGGGGACAGGGTGTCACTGTGGGGAGCCCCCTGTACATCAGATGGTGCTGATTTGCACTGAGGTTTGCTGCAGCTCTTTCCTGTCTGCACAGCAGACTACAGAGGTGCTGGTGTGGTTTGGTTTGGTGTCAGCTCCACAAAGCCAAGCAAGTTCCAGGTACTCATCTCTAGCAATTTAAACATTACCTGCTTATTTTAATGTTCTCCCTTTTCTGCCTCTGCTCCAGTGGGAGTCCTTGCCCACTAAACTGCCCAGACCTTTTACTTTTGCATAGTTTGTGACATGTCAGCCTTGGACACTGAAAGTTTTTCATCTATTTCAACATTTCCTGGGCTGTTTCCCACCTGCAGTTTGCATTGCCATCACACCACCACTTTTCTTCCCTGTTTCCTCTCTGTAATGTGAGTATGGAGCTCCTCCACACTCAGTGAGAGCAGCTCTTGTTTTTCAAGTAGATTTTTTTACTGCCAAGTGTTTTGGACCCAGTTCCTGCTTCTGAACTATGAAAGTTAATTGCAACCACTTTCAATCTGGACTGAAAGAAAATGGGCAGACATAGTGATGCAAGTTTGGGCTTGCTAAGAGCTGTCAGAGGCTTTAAAGGGAATTAACCTTTGGGATTGTTGTGCAGCCACGAGTACCAGTCTGTGCTTACACCAGGCAGAACTGTGGAAGGGGCTGTTGGCCTGCCTGTGGCTACTGAAATTTGGGGAAATGATGCTGAGCAGGGCTTTGGCAGGTTTGCAACATGTCAGCCTGTGGTATGGCTGGTTTTCCAAACCCAAGGGCCTGTGCTGGCAGCAAGCAGAGGAGGCTGAGAGGTTTGGGGTTGTAGGGGGGTTGTTTAAAGTTTGTTAGAGAAAAAAAAAATTTGAGCAGATGTTTGAAAATTAATTTTATTCTCATCTGGCTGGAGATCAGGCTGTTCCCTGGCCTTCCAAGCACACAAGGGTCTGCCTGTGACACAGCTTTATGGCTGCCAGCACTTAAAAATAAAAGGGAATTGGGGAAACAGCTGCTCACATCTGGAGAGAGAGAGAGAGAGAGAACTTGTGCTAGTAAAACTGGATTTGTGTAATTTAGTAATTAGAACCTGTTTATTTTTATGTTAACATAGGACAGATTGTTTTATGTCCCAGTATTTAGTCCCATTCTTGCTATGAAGCCTGTGAGAAAGCTTTTACCAGGAGCTTTTTGTGTTGGCTGCTCCCCTGAAACAAGGGATACAATGCTGGAGGTGATCTGGCTTTTCTTGCTGCAGTGCAGCTGGCCAGCAGCAAATGAACCCTGGTTTATGCTGGTCAGCCCAGGCCCTGAAGGAGTTTCCAGGGTTTTACACTGTGTTTTGGCTCATTTTTATTCTGGAAGAAGGCTCTGGAGAGGCACAATCATTAGGCTAACTGCAGTTGTGGAAGAGAGCTTGCACTGTAATTATCTGATCCTCCCTTTTCCATGCTTGCATCTTTCCAAATTTGTTTGCATAGAAAACAGTTTCTCTGCCACCCCAAGGAGGTGGCACACACTGGAGTTTGCTGTAATGGTATTTTTAGCCTCAAAGGTTTGAGCTATCATTTTTCTCCTGTTTTGGTAGGAAAGATTTTTACCCTGTTGAACATACATACAGCACTGTGTGATTCAGATCTTTTTAACTGACACAGAGTCACAGGGTGGGTCAGGTTGGAACGGACCACAGTGGGTCATCTGCTCCAACCTCCCTGCTCAGGAAGAGTTGTCCCAGAGCACATGGCATAGTGTTGTGTCAAGATGGTTCTGGAATATCCCCAGTGAGGGAGACTCCACACCTTCTCTGAGCAGCCTGTCCAGTGCTTGGTCACTGCACAGGGGAGAAGTTCTTCCTCATGTTTAGGTGGAACTTCCTGCCTGTGGCCTCTGGTCTCTTTGCTGAGCCCCATGGAGCAGAGCTTGTCCATCTTCTGACATCTGCAGACACACTTTACTACATCACTATCTTCAACACAGGGTAAAGAGCACACCCAAATTTTTAGGAGGTTGGTTTGTTGGAAAGGTTGTTGGTAAGGAAGGAGTGCCTGTGCTCTTGGTTGTGTTGGTTGTGTTAATAGTTCTGGGATAAGTGCACTCCAGGCTACCAGCTGTGTCTTTCCTGACATCTTATCAAAGTGCACAGCAGCTAGTGCCTGGCAATTACTTCAGGTCTTCCTGCTAAAGCACCACAAATGCAAACATGGAAATTGCCAGTACTACAGGTAGGGAAGGAGAATAATCCAACTACTTGTCCATAGGAAACAATGTCACAGCAAAGCACCCAGAGATGAGCTGTGGGCTGGGGTTTTGCTTGGCAGTGCCATTCTGCAAGGCTTGGGTGAGATGGATGCTCTGCCATTTCTCACTTGGTGCATCTCCTGTGTTCCAGGTATTTTCAGTGCCCACCCAAGTTTGGCCTCTTTGCTCCCATCCACAAGGTGATCCGGATTGGGTTCCCATCCACCAGCCCTGCCAAGGCAAAGAAGAGCAAGAGGATGGCCATGGGGGTGTCAGCCCTGACCCACAGCCCCAGCAGCTCCTCCATCAGCTCTGTCAGCTCGGTGGCCTCATCAGTGGGGGGCAGGCCCAGCCGCAGTGGGCTGGTAAGTAACTCCTGCATGGAGCTCTGCAGCCTCAATCCACCTCTGTGACCCAACTCCACAAAGTGGGAGGATTGGGGTTTTCTTCCAGTGCAGCTGCTCCTTCACCATCGATGAGATGAGGGGAATGGAGTGTGGGGTGGTGTTAACCACCTCACAAATAATTTCCCTCCATGGACACCAAGCAACTGTGACCATTGAAGAGCCTGAACTGCGATTTGCAGTGGGATGAATCCCAGTTCTGCTGTCAAGAGCAGGTTTATGAGGGATCCCTGCAGAGAAAGGACACTGTTTCCAGTCCCATAGGATCATGCTGCTGCACTGACCAGCTGTGCAAAGCTCCTGCTGTGACTGTCTTACTGTGGAGAGTGACAATATCCTGGGTCACCTGCCTGGAGTTTTGGCAGGTGCTCAAGCAGGGAGAAAGCAGAGCAGGGAGTGATATTATTAAAAGCTTTTCGTGTTGGCTGCTCCCCTGAAACAAGGGGATACAATGCTGGAGGTGATCTGCTTTTTCTTGCTGCAGTGTAAGTAGTGCAACACCATCTTTGCTGTGGTATTGCTGCAGAACAGCTGCAGCCCTCTTGGCTGGGGATGAGGGTGCAGTGTCATTCCTGGGAGTGGATCAAATAACCCCATTCTGGTCTCCACTTGAGATCAGTCTGCCCAGCTGAACTCACTGTTTGGGATTTCATCAGTGCAGGTCATCAATAAAATACATGTAAGAAGGCAGATGACACAATACATGACAATTTTTCCTGACTCAGTTCTCACCCCATGTTCTGTCCTTTGGGTCATATTTGGTCCTTTCATTGCAGTGCAGAAGAGCAACTGAGCTTGTGAGCATTGTCCAGATGTTTTTCAGATTTAACCTCCCCTGTAGGGCCCAGAGCTGGAACTGCAGCTCTGTTCAGCTCAATAAATGATCATTAGGTGGGCAGCACTCCAGATTTAACAGGGGACTTCAGCTATTCTAGACTGGAAAGGACACAGCTTTACCCCATCTCTTTTTAACTCTTTTCCCAGCTGACAGAGACCTCTTCTCGATATGCCCGGAAAATCTCTGGCACCACAGCTCTCCAGGAGGCACTGAAGGAGAAGCAGCAGCACATTGAACAGCTGCTGGCAGAGCGTGACCTGGAGAGGGCAGAGGTTGCCAAAGCTACCAGCCACATCTGTGAGGTGGAGAAGGAGATTGCCATCATGAAGGCACAACACGAGCAGGTAGGAGGTGATAGGGCTTTTTATCACTAGCTCTCAAATATCTGAGTATTTTATATCCCCTGAAAGTTTCAGATCATAATGCTACCCCTGTGTGTGAAACTTGGGCTCTGAATTTCTGCCTTTGATGTGGTAAGTTAAGCTGAGGCTCTTTCTCTACTCTGCCAATGTCACATATACTACCTCTGCCCCGAGCCAGGAGTAGGAAAACAGCTGTGCTAGATAAGAGGCAGATAGGCTAGATAGTTTGTGTCTGGTGGATCAATACATTTCAATGCTGAAATGCAAGTGGAAGGCAAATTTGTTCCCCTAAGCCAATAAATCTGGCTCTGGCTGTGACTGCATTGCAGTGATTTTGTGGTGCTGAGAGCATCAGCTCAGTTCATATGCCACTGCTTTCCCACCAGAGAGGATGCTTTTGTCACATTAATAAAGTCAGGAAATCTGGAAGGAAAACAGGCTGATCATATTAGGTTGGTTTTTGTTTGTTTGTTTGTTTTGTGCACAAGCATTTGTACAGAAGATATTTTATGTATTCAAATGCTTAAAGAGAGTTGTGTTTGTGCTGTTTGTCAGTATGTGAAGCTTTTCAATGTCTGCTGTTGTCCTAAGTTCCTTACTCATGCTTATAAACCCGAGTGAGCTACCTGGGAGCAGGGATGGCACTGTATGTTTGTGTGGTGGGTCACACCTGCCTGTCAGGAATGCAGGAGGAATTGGGAAATCCACTGCAAGCTGGCATTCTTCTTGTGTATTGTATTTTCCAGTAATTACCAGTAACAAATGAATTAACAGAAGTCTGAAATGTCTTTCTTGCTTCATGAGTGGGGCTGAGATGCACTGGTAACCTCTGACCAGATTTTCAAAACTTTTCAGGCTTCAAGTTCTTGACTGTAATCAGAGCTGTATTCTCCAAAAGGTTCAGGTCAGAGAGGCACTGAAGCATGGATCCAACTTACAGCTGCTGCAGACTGAGCAGTTTTTGTTGTCTTGATCCTTACATCCTAAACTCTTTGAAAAATGTACTTCTACCACAGCATCCTCTGAAACAGATCATCAGAACTTTCTGTTCCCTAGTTCTGACCCTTTCTTAAACAGCTTTGAACTACTTCAGACATGGCTAACTTTTTTGTCTCTGGCTCGTTTTTTGTTCCAGTATGTCACAGAGGCAGAAGGAAACCTCCAGCGAGCACGAGCCTTGGTGGATGGGATGCAGAAGGAGAAGATTGAGCTCTTGAACCAGCTGGAAGAGGAGAAGAGGTAAAGCAGGAGTGGATGGGTGTGAGGGAAGTGAAGTCATGTGTGGACAGTGATAAAGCCTTCAGGTGGTTTTGGCTAAAGGATACAGTATGGAATAAGAATTGGATCATAAACAGGCATGTGCATGTTGGGCTATCCCAGACCCTCCTGTACAGCCTGGATTTGCTAAAGACCCCTTCTTCCCCTCCAGTTGTGATGTGCTGATCTTGAGGATGTTCTTTGTGAGGAAGGGAAGGCAAACTGAAGTACAACCTTACTGTAGTGTGTGGCTAGCACACACTAGGTTCTTCCTGTGGGAACATTTTGCTATATTTCATAAACAAGATAAAGTTTGGATGTTTTGCAAACAACTTCTCCGGATTGGGTCAGTTCGGGCTTGGCCAGTTGGGCCTAGGGGGAGGTCTCGGGCTGACCAATCTGGGGCACCTCTGTAAACTCTATATATATGGAAATCAAAATAATAAAGCTCTCTTCTCCTCTCTTTCCTTGTCTGAGAACTTGGGTCATTCCTCAGCTAGCCGCTCAACAGCGACAGTAGTGCTGTTCACCATCTCCCCACATCCCAGAGGCCCCATGCATGCATATATCATGGTGCATACATTTCCTCTCTGGATAAGAGTAAAGATCTGCCTGTCATTCTTGGAGTTCAGTTGCTCCATGTATATAATTAAACTCTTCAGTGGGAATAGAAAAACATTTCTGTGTATTAAATTGTAATGACTGAAAACAGTGTTGATTTCAATTGACTGATGCCCCTCCTGAGAATGAAATGTTCTTTCATGCCTAAGTCTCCCCTTACTCCTGGTAGGCAGCTCACTTTCCCAGTTCCAGGAGGCCTTTTAACCCAAGACAGCTGAGTTTTCCCCTAAATATCAACAGATGCCTCCCTCATCTAATTAGAGGAGGTTTAGACAAGGAAGCTTGTTTATGAAGTTAGGTATGTACACTGACAGCTATTTTTATCTGTAACAGAATCAGAGTCCTTACATCTGAGCTAGACATCCTCAGTAATTTTCTTTAATTTTAATCAGTAAAAAGAGAGGAGCTGAGTATAGCAGAAAATTGAATTATTTTCCACTGTTACTGGCTTCTCTCTTCCAAAAGAGAAGAGTTTCCTTGGCATGTCTGTGTTAATGTGTGTGGTTTTATGTGCATTTCTCCATGACTAGCCTGTACAATCTGTGGGGAAGGCCAGTCATGTCAGGGTAGCTCACAGTTTCCACACTGTGGAAACATCATTAAACATTGCCCACCCTCTGCCAAGGAAGCAGAGGATCCAATTCCTTTAGTATATTTCATATGGACCCTGTGCATTTGGCACAGGAATTGCCCAGTGCTTGGCTGCAGGATAATAAGGTTTAAATAAACCAGTGAAACCAGGTTGTGGTTTGCTTATTTTCAGGATCCTGGTGTCAGAGAGCAGTAGTTGTGTGTCTGGGAGGATGTAGCTTGCAAAAAGGCCACATTTATGTGTGGAAAGCTGCTTATAACTGTCCTGCTCTGTGGGCCTTGCTGCTCAGTTTCTGCTGAGCTGTTTGTACCCAAAGGTGGTCTGTATCCCTCCCTTCTCAGACTTTGGTTCTGCAGGCCATGACATATTTTTTTTTAATATTAGGTAGGTGGTTTTAGAGCACAAAAAGCTTATCAGTAATTTTTGGGCAGCTTTTCCATTTGTTGGTAATTTTCTCTCCATTGATGGTGTTGCAGTAATCCATAAAACTTGATGAATACTGAAAAGACTCATGTGCAATGGTTGCTTAGACAGAGGGTGCTGAGCTGAGTGTTCCTGATTGCTCTTTGTGTCCATTTCATTCCCCAGGAAAGTGGAAGATTTGCAGTTCCGTGTGGAGGAAGAATCCATTACAAAAGGGGATCTGGAGGTAATTCCTTATGATCTTGCCAAAATGTGGGGTCCAAACCTCAACCTGCATGTGGAGCCCCACTTGAGTAACTTCTGCCACCTTTTGCTCCCCTCTAACAATACTTTATTGATGGCTTTGGACCTGCTGTGTTCACCATGGTGTAAACTGTGAGTTTTGTCTTGTCAAATTGTTCTTTGGTGTGGTGCCCAATGACACTTGGGGCTGCCTGGAGTTAATCTGTCATTCTGAGTTGCCAAGCCATGTTAAAATCTGTATCTGAATGTGTTGGAACATATGTTTTTCCACTCTAGAAATGAATTGACTGTTCAATTCCTGTGCCTGTGGTGTCCTGCTCTCAGCATCTAATGGGCACACAATCTCCTGGTTGGATGCTATTTAATTCCAGCCAAAATACTGTGTATGCTGAAGTATCCTCATGTGGAGTTCCCTTCCCCTGAGAGTGGGTTTGACACTAGGATTGACACCCTGTCACTGGGAAGGGCTGTTGCTCAGAGTGATGCTGTCACAGTGAACATAGTGCAAACTGTATGATATTGGGAGCTTCACCCTTGAGTGGGAGGCTTTTCCAGGGGGAAAAAAGGAAAAGAAAATCTGTCTGTGAAAGCAAGGCTCTGCCCTCCACATGTAAATCAAGGGAGTTGTCCTTCTCTTCAGCCACAGTGCCATGTTAGTAACAGCCAGAAGTGTCAAGGTGTCCTGTGCTTCACTGTAACTCATAGCTATAAAAGCCCAGGGAAATGGGAAAACTAGGAAATGGATATGTTGCTATGGCTGTGATCCTGTTGAAATAAATGTCTTAATCCAGTAGCTGAAGGAGATGTTTGATAGGGTATAAATTAGCAGTGCTAATACTGATAGCAGACCTTCGCTGAAGTACAGCAAGTGCAGTTTCTGCCTGTTCTGTGGGTTCAAAATCAAATTTCTGTTCATCCCTGAGCTGACAGCTTTCCCCCAGTGCTTTAGAGAAGGGTGATTGATCCATCCATCCCCTTTGAGAGCAGTGAATTGTCCCTTTGTAAGCTCCAAATGTTTAAGCCTGGCTGTGTAATGATGGCAATGGGACCAGGGTTGGCCACATGGTATATCTGGATATATTTTTTTTAAAAAGCCAACATGCTTAGCATGATTATAAGCTTCTAAGCTAAGGGCTCCCATTCTCAGTTTGGCACTTGTAGTCTTAGATTTAATTTTCCTTTGGGCTGGGAAGGAATTGTTTTGCAGTGGGAATGTGGCCAAGCTTTCAGCAGGCCTTTATGGTCCTGTCCTCACTTCCATGCTTGTCTGTACAAAAGAACAAATAATTTAGAAAAGTTTGATTTCCTCTGATTGAGGGAACTGGCATGCTCTCCATGAGTCCAAGATCAGTACCAGCACAGGCATTGGCAGAGGGCTTGTGGCCAATTTTTACATCCTGTCTGGCATGTTTGCATGCTCAGACTGAATTACTGACCCACTGGAGTTAATTCTCACCTTCCAGCTTTGTTGGGGAGACAGTTAAGATTTCCAGAAGCAAGTAATTGACTTAGAGAAAAAATCCCTGAAACTTCTTATTGGAAATCAGGAGAATGAGTGCTCCTTCATCTTGCAGTGTGTTTCCTGGGAAATGGTTGTTGTTAATATTCTTTGTGTAAAATCACAACAAAGTGGCTGCAAGCACAGCCCTTGACATCCCTCTCTGGAGCTGAGTTAGCCAAAAGGAAAGTCCAATGACAGTTGTCTGCTTTCCTCTGATCTTTTTAGTCCTCTCACACCAGCAGCTCTTCCAAGTATTCAAAGGGGAGGGTTTATTTTGAGTTAACAGCCAGTAACAGACATGATGACAATGGTAAGAACAGATTCTCTGCTCTGTGGTCCCTGGCTCTGGGCTTTCTGCTGAAGGCTTGGCTAAATCCCCTGCTATTTGTCCCAATAGTATGTGTGTTTTGAGCAAATCCAGGCTCTTGGGTATTGAGCATGGCAGGCAGCGTCCTTGGAAGCAATTTGGCCAAAGAAATCCATGTGTTGGTGGCCTGAAGGTATAAATCAAGGTTGTGGACCTCTGATAGAGGGGCTTGGGATTTAACCTTGAAATGTAGTTGTGAATTCAACCCACCTTTAATCCTGGCTGGCAGCTGATGCTGTAGTGCTTTGGAAGATGAAAAACAAATGCAGGAAAGGCTTTTTTTGTGGAAGACCATGGTTTATAGGAAATATCAACCTCATCAAGGAACTCTGTCATGCTCATCTCCTGGATCCTGCAATGTGCCTTGAATGCCAGTGGGCAGTCAGTTTATAATTTGTGAACAGTAATTTAAGACTAATGGCTACAAGTAAATCTGAAATTCATATCTGTGCTTCCTTAAAGGACAGGAAAACTTTGGATTTGAGGCTCTGACTCATACTGGCTAGTCCTAGCAAACCATTTTACATAAAATAATACCGGATTTGATGTAAATAAGATTTAAGGACTGTGAAAGAGTTGATCTAATTTTTTTCCTTTTTTTGCTCTCTTTTCATTTTTTTTTCCAGAGTTGGAAAATAGGATTAGTAGATACTGAGCACGAATATCAGGAGGGACTGAGAGCTTGACTGGGCACTTGTGTTAACCTCAGAGTCTGGAGAGAATCTCTTTGAGAAGTCCAGAGATGAGTTTTGTAATAGGTCAGCATCTTCAGGTTGCAAATATCTGATGTGCAGCCACTAGTTAATTAATTGGTATCAATGGAATATTTATTCCTGTAAGTAAAACCAAGCCTGGAGCTCCATCTTGAGATGTGGATCTTTGGGCTTCATAGGGAGTAGAATTAATTTTATTTAATTAATTAAATGCCTTTTTTTTTTTTTTTTAATTAGGATGCAACCAGCCAACTTTTGCACTTAAGTTATATAATTTGGGGCTTTGATAATATTTGGGCTCTTCAATCCACATTTTTTTCCTCTTCCTCCAGGGGTCAAATAAGGCACATAAAATACAGAGGCATCTGAATATAACTGGCAGTTACATCAGCATCTGTGAATACATGTACAATGACATTTGCTAGCATAAAGCATGGATTTTCTTTAAATTTCATTTTATCACATTTGTACACAACTAGCCAAGCCCTGCTTTATTGTAGAGAAGGGCAGAGAATCCTGAAAACTGGTTCCAGTAGAAAGAGGAGGGAAGGAAATAATTATATGGAAAATGAAGGGCAAAAAATTGGGGTAAAAATGGTTCTGAGCAGGTTTGTTTGCTTTTTGCTAGATTCATTTTTTTAAATTTGGTAGATTAAGTTTAATTCAAAGGAATATGTGGGATTTGGAAGCTAAAAAAAAGTGAAGCCCAGAGTGTGCATGCACTTTCCCATGTCTCCTCTCCTCTTTTATTTATAGGGAATTTTACATGATATTACAGTCGTGCTTGTGGAGTGCTGAGCTTTGCCACCAAGTGCAGCTTTGTGGTATTTCAGCTTTGAAAGTGAAGAGCACTGAAGCAATGCAGTGCTCCTGGATTTCAGCAGATCACATGAACTTCTTGTGCTTACTTTAATCATTTGTCAAAAAACCCCAAAAAACCTAAAAACAAACCACCAAATAAACAAACAAACAAAAATCCCAAAACCAACCAACCAAAAAAGTTCTGTTTTCTTGTGCCAAAATTAGTAGAGTCTTATCATACAAAAATCACTTTGAAATTCATGTCAGGCCTATTCAAACTCAGAGCACTGATTTACAGAACAGTTTGGTATCTCAATTCTCGGATTGCTTCAGTGCAGTGTATTTTTGGTTTTACAAAATGCCATGTACAGTATGACCTGCTTTTTTCCCCCCCACTTAGTGCAGGATTCACGCTGTCTCCAGAGCAAAAAGAGGATGGGAACTTCCAGCTCTTTTCAGTCTACCTTGTGATTCTTCTTGAGGACAGATGTGGAGAATCATTGCAACGTCTTTGCATTCTCTGTGTTAACAAGGGCCTTGTACTGGTGGGAGCTTTGCTTTTTAGGAAGTATCTTCAGCTGATGCAGGAAAACACTGAAGGAGGCTTCTAATGCAGAATGATGTTTCCCCATCACAGATTCAATTTTCTTATGAAGAGCCACTACGACTACCATGTAAAATCCCATAGGGACAATTTTCTGTTTGGTTGGATTTTTCCTCCTTGTTTAGATCTTTATTCTCTTCCTGTTGTGAACTGCCTTTCCTTGTCTTGTACACTGGAGATGATGTTGCAGCCTTCTCTTTCCCTCCCTTTCTCTCTCTCTCTCTCCCTCCCTTCCCCTCCTCCCATCTCCACTGTTCTTTTCTCCCTCTCTGTGAGCAGACTCAGACGCAGTTGGAGCATGCCCGAATACGGGAGCTCGAGCAGAGCCTGCTGTTTGAGAAGGCACAGGCTGAAAAACTCCTCAGAGAATTAGAGGACACCAGGGTAATGGATCCCCACTTGCCCTGCCTGCAGACAGCGCTTGCCCTGCCTTGGTGCTCATGACGCCTTGCTTTGGGTTTCTTTCTGTTGGTTTTTGTGGGGTTGATTGATTTTTGGCTTGAACTTAAGCTTCCCTGAGTTTTTTTGTTTGGTTTTTATTTGCTCTCTCTCTCTCCCAGAAATGGTAGTATGGTATGATTTCTAGCTTTGCTTCTCGTTAGGGGAACTTGTTTCTCAGACTGAGTTTGCTCAGTGCTCTGCCCCATGCCACCGTCTGACACATGAGCTCTTCACAATTCATTTTCCAATTAACATATTCCAATAATACCACACCCTGCACAATTCATCCTGTCTCAAGGCCCCCCCAGGCTGTAAGAGGAACTAGCATTGCAATCAGCATTCCAGTCTCCCCTGCCAGTTGCCATCTGAAATGGAAAGCACTGGTGAATGCTCTGATCCTTGGCTGTGCCTGCAATGGGACAGCTTGCCCAGAGGAATCCTAAAAGCAGCCAGATGTGGAAGGGGCTTTTTCATGCACATGTGGTGTGGGAAGCAGCAAACTTGCTGCAGTGAGCTTGTATCTCACGAATGGGTTTGAGAGCTGTAGAAAACACAAATGTGAGGGTCTCCAAAAGGTCTGGATGGTTTGAAGCCCCCTGTGCCCATTTAAAATAATGACCACCAGCCTCCTGGGCTGGTGGCTGCTGGGGAAATGGCAATTGAAATTGAGTGGAATTGATCTCTTGTGTTTGGCTCAGTTTCCTTCTTTCCTTGGCCTTTTTTCTAGTATTTCATCCTCTTCTCCATCCATAGCTGCAGCACCCTGAACTCCCTGTGACTCGCAGGGAGTTCAGCCCTGCCAGGTTACATGCAGATTGCAAGACATGGATCCATAGCCCTTAAGCTCAGTGTGTACCATGGCCAGATTTATTGTCTTGCATCCTCTAGCCTCCTTTGTTATTTTGACTTTGCTAATAAACTCTAACAAGTACTCGTGTAAAAATCCCTTTTCCTTTTTACACCAGGGTAAATAAATACTGTTACAGAAGTGAGGTCTGCAGGCTGAGGATTGCTGAGCAATAAAGGAAACATGATATGCTTAATGCTGGTTTTGATGCTTGTGAAATTCCTGCATGTGCAGTCACATCTCCTCTGTGCATCATCTGGCAAGATGCCTGGTCTGGAAACATAATGCCCTTCCAGGACATTATTTTTCATAAACCACTGTTGCTCCCTAGTGAATTTCAAGGGTTATTTCCAAGATGATTTTCTGTGGAAAACGAGAGGTTTGTATTAGGAAAAATAAATTGCAATTGGCACAGACATAATGGTGCTGGTTACCCTGGTGCAAAACTGTGCTCAGGTTGGAGGGTGCCAGGTGTTCTTTCCCTGTTTATTTAAACCTTGACTAATGCACTTTGGATTTACTTCCACGCTTACTAAAGGGGAAGCACGCAGCAATGAGAGCTGGGCACTGACTTTGTGTTCTCTGTCGTGTTGCAGTTAACCACAGTGGCAGAGAAATCCAGAATCCTGCAGCTGGAGGAGGAGCTGAGCCTCAGGCGCAGCGAGGTGGATGAGCTGCGGCAGTGCCTGAGGAGTTCCCACCAAGCAGACACCCCTGAGCACAACCTGGGCTTGCAGTCAGAGGCTCTTCGGCTGCGGGATCAGCTGCTCTCTGCCAACAAGGAGCATCAGAAGGAGAGCAGCCAGCTGAAGGAGAAGTACGAGAAGACGCTAAAGAAGTACCAGCAGGAGATTGAGAAGCTGAAATCTGTCAATGAGAAGTATTCGCAGGAGATTGTTGACCTCAAGCATAAAGTTCAGCAGGCCACTAATGAGAACATGGGGCTCATGGACAACTGGAAGTCCAAGTTGGACACGTTAGCTTCTGACCACCAGAAGTCTCTAGAGGACCTGAAAGCCACACTCAACTCAGGCCCTGACACCCAGCACAAGGAGATAGTGGAGCTGAAGGCAGTGGTGGAGAGTATAAAGTTGGAGCATCAGCTTGAGTTGGAGAACCTGAAAGCAAAGCATGACATTGAGACAGCTGTCCATATAAAGGAGAAAGAGAGTCTCAAACTGAAGTTGCAGGAGGCTTTGGATGAAGTGGAAAAAAGCAACAGCGACTGGAAAATGCAACTGGAAACCAAAAGCAGTCAGCACCTTCTTGAGCTCCAAGATGTGAAGGACAAGTGTCGAGATGCTGAGCTGAGGGTGCATGAACTGGAGAAACTTCATGGTGAATACACAGATCAGACAGAAGCAATAGCTTTCTTGAAAGAGCAGATATCTTTGGCTGAAAAGAAGATGTTGGACTATGAAACGTTACAGAAAACAGAAGCCCAGAGCAAACAGGAGATCCAAAGATTGCAGGAGAAAGTTCTTGTCTTAGAGAACAAGCTGCAGTCCATGGAGGCCCTCCATCCTTCTCAGCATGCAAATGTATGACTTCAGGGTGATTTTGCTTGTTTATTATCACTGTTGGTAACACCTCAGCTGCTGTCTTGTGCAGTTTTCTGAGGCCTCAAATATCTGGATGTTTTTTCCTTCTACTGACAGTGCTCTTTCTGCACTGCATCTCCATGCTGAAGGTGTCTTTCCACTCTAGGAAGCCAATGCAGTGGGACAATTAGGAAAAACAAGCAAGTGGGACCACATCTGGGCTTGGAGGCTGCTGTGGCAGCAGAGTAGGGCTGTTGTGGTTGCTCAGCTCTCATCCTGAGCAAGCTTTCATCCATCTCATTCTGAGCTGGAAAACCATCATTCCTACAACACAGTTGTGTTTCTCCAACTTCCAATAGCCTTGGTGTGCTATTGGGCAAGACTCTTCAGGGGTGGTAGGAGTGTAGGGTGGAAGAAGAGCCAACCTTGCTCAGCATGTGGAGCAGAGTTTGAGAGGTGCAGTGAGTGGCTGAGCTGTGAAATGGGGTTGGGGTGTGCAGGGCAGAGGCTTCACAGCACATATGGGAGCCAGGGGAGTGCTGATGTTGAGGATTGTAGTGGAAAAGCTTCCAGCAAGGGTCAGAATGGCACCAGACTGGGGAAGTAAAATGCCTGATTGAGTATGAGACCAGGCAAGGCTGGAATAAGAGCAGTAATAATATGATGGGGTCAATTTTCTGTGGCCTTTTGTGTCTCTTAGTCATCTTTTTTTTTTTTTTTTTTTTTTAACTATTTGCCACAAGATGCATCATCCCACCTTTGTGCATGGCACAGGGAATCATGGCTGGTTCTGCACTGTAGTGAGTGGGGATTGCTGCTCATGGCTCTGGGCTGAGCCCTATTTGTGTTTGGAGTTTGCATAAGAAATGAGGAAAAACCCAATTTACATCCTGTGGGGATGCAGAAAATTAAAGTAAGCTGTAAAATGTGCACATTTTAAGAACACTGTGTTGAAATTTCACTAGTGACGTAGTTTCTGTTCCAGACAGAGATGCCAGTGAAATGAATTCCAATGCTTGTGCTTAATTTCCCAACATGAATAGCCCCACTGAAACCAGTTGCACCTCCAGGCAGTAAAGTCAAGCCCATCAATTCCATGTTGTCTAAGTCAGAACTTCACACCTTGGAAATAGGCACACTGAGGACAATAGAGTCAAAGGCCATAGAGGAATCTCCAACATTAATACAGTGTTTGAAGGGTTGCTCCAGCATGTTTCATCTAGTAAAGACAGTTGGAAACAATAAATACAGCCAGGACCCTGGGAAAAGGGAGTTGTTATTATAGCATGTAACACATTATAGCCAATATTGAAACAGGAATGAATAGAAAAGAAGAAGCTGGAGGCTTTTTCCAAAGCCCTTTGGATAAATGAAAGAGCTCTGGGGGATATTGATACTGGATTAGAACCAGGGAAGTCTTGAAGTAATTATTTCAACTATGTGTCAATTAAAATCAGGAGAATATGGGAAGAAATGCATGGGTGAAAGCCTTTGAGTATCATGGGGCAAGTTCTATTTAAAATTATCTTTGTTAATTTAAAGTGACCGCAGTATTAACTGCCCAAGTATTTTAAACAAACAAAGGCATCTTGTGACAGTCTTTCCTAGACCTTCAACAGCTATGCTTCCCAGGAGTAGTTAAATAGTTTTTTCCATACCAAAAGTACGTCAGGAAAGATATTTCTCCTCTGGGGGTGCTCATGCGTCTGTTTGACTTGTCCCACAGTTTAGGGAGCTCACCTTGGGGCTCCTGACTGTGGTGGCCACAGTCACTGCTGGGTCTGGGCTGTGCTGAGCTCCCAACACAGGCTGCTGGATGGGAAGAGGTGTAAAAAGCTCAGCTGTGGCCTCTGCCATTGAAAGCTCTGCAGTCTCTGGCTTTTCATTGCAATATAGAAAAGAGGGTGGGAAAAATGTATGGGCCCAGTATTTGCTTGTTATTATTCTTATTAATGCATTAGTTCTCTAATAAATTATTATTTCATCAATGTTTTTATAACTTTGGGCACAGCTAGGTTCTACAGAAGTTGAGGAACTCGTTGACTGGTAGGTCTCAAGCTGCATGCTGGAGAGCATTTGTACTTGGATATTTGCTGTGATTGACCCAGAGGTGTCTAGTCTGAGGGACAGCAGCTCTTCCATCCCTCTGCACATTCCTGAGTGTGCAGAGCTGGAACCAGAACTTGGGAAAAACTTGAGCTCTGTTCCCTCCCAGGTGAATCCTGCTGTTGTGCTCAGTGCTGGTTGTGTGTGGGCACTCTGGTCAGCCTCAGTAGTACCCAGCTGGACAAGTGGCTCCTCAAAAATGCCATTATTTGCCCCTTTGGAAGGATGTAAAACATCCTAGCTTGGGCATTGGATACCTTCTGCTTTGGATGGGGTTTGTGGTTGTTAACTTTGCTTTGAATCTTTGGGTAAAGGGTTGGTTTATATGTCATATTTCACATTTATTTCAGATGATTGAGACTAATGATATTTCAGAAGAAAAGATAAAGATGAAGCAGACTATGGAAGGTATGAAGCTATTGTTTTTACTTGGAACACCCTGTTCTAGTGACCTATGTGCTTTCTTTTCCTCCAACTTTCTGCTCTTGCAGGGATGGCTGCATGGAAGGGGTTTAGGAAGTCATTTCATCTGTCAAAATCTGCTGGATGACATTTGTTGTCTGGCTTTGTTTTTCCCTTCCAATCAAGCTGAGCATATGCAGGGTGGATGTTTTTGTCTATGTTAGACACTCTCCATGCAGATGGGGCAGGTTGGAGGCAAATCTGGGGAAATGGGTGCATTTCCATCCCATTGCTGATTTTTACAGCAGGTAAAATTCAGGCATTAAATGTTATTTGTTCACAGGAGAGGAGTGATAATGGTAGATATTAATGTCACTGGCTTCAAATAATGAGGGTTACTTTTTATTAAGCTTACTATAAATCAAATCCGTCCTTTTAATAAAATGTGAAACTTATGCACTCAGAAAACTTGTATAAAGTGTATTTCAACTTGAACTGCACTCAGCAACCTGGTCTAGTGGAAGGTGTCCCTGCCCACAGCAGTGGGCTGGAACAAGATGATCTTTAAGTTCCCTTCCAACTCAAACTATTCTATGTTTCCCCACCAAATTGTTTGCTGGTTGACAGGTAATTCCTGCCCAGTGATGGCTGAGCTTAACTAGATCCAGCAGCCACTGCTCTAAATGGCCACTCAGTCCATGTGTGCATTGTTTCCACAATGAATAAACCCTGCAAAGAGGTACTGAAAACAACCAGGTCAGATTTGAGCCACAATAGCATCAGACTTCAGATCTACAGCTCTGAGCATGGAAATATTTGCACAAAGCGTTTTCCAGCCCTCTAATTTTTGTCTTTTCATTCCCCCACAGACCTCCAAGACAAGCTGAGTAAAAGAGACAAAGAGGTGTCATCCCTGGTGACCCAGACTGAAACTCTAAGGGCCCAAGTAAGTGGTAAGTTTCCCTAATCCAGTGTTGGTGGGAATGAGATGTTTCCCTGCTCATCCTATGCACTGGTGATGAACAAGAGCCCAGAGCTGAAATAGGCTGATGTAAAACATGATGCTACTGGCTTTTTAGTGGCTATTGCTGGTAAAAATTAATTCAGGAGTTGAACACAAACTGCAGAAGACATTTGTGTCCTGTGAGGGAGGGTTTGAGCTCGTTTATGTGTAAAGTTAATGAGGCAGAAGTCAGTGGAGCTGTTTGTGTTGTTTCCAAGATCTCCCCTTAATTACAGCCAGACCAAGAGCTAACCAGGTCTGTGCTTTTAGGAGCAGGAATTGGGAAAAAGCAAAAAGCAGGAAAAAAGAGGAATAAGTGACCTTTCTTCCCCTGAATCCTCTGCTTCTCATAGCTTTGGAAAATAAATGCAAAACAGCAGAAAAGAAGGCTGATACGGTGCTCAAAGAAAAGAAGAGGCTGGAAGGGGAACTGGAAGCCTTGACCAAGAAAACACACGATGCCTCAGGGCAACTGGTCCTGATTAGCCAGGAGCTGCTCAAGAAGGAAAGGTAGGTGTGCACGTCTGGAGGACAGAGCTGGAGACAGAGAGGCTCTGTGTGTATTCATGTTCCTTCTGGGTGCTGTAATCAACCACCAGAAGAAATGTAGGGCTGTATTGTTGAAATCCAGCCCACAACTTCCCCATTCTTTAGAGATGCTGATGTGTGAATTTGGTTAGAATTAGAGGCTGTGAATTCTCAAAGGCACTGCCCTTTCACTGCTTGCCAGGAGCTGTGAAAGTTCAATGCCCATGAAGATGCTGAATGAAGTAATCTGCAAGCCAGCCAAGCTGGCTGCTGCCTGCTCCCAAGCAGTGCCCTGGGCAGGTCCCAGCGTCAGAGCTGGCAAAGTGGGACAAGAAGAGAGTGGTGGGAGTTGG
The DNA here is from genome assembly GCA_024500445.1 of Entomyzon cyanotis. Lineage (NCBI taxonomy): Eukaryota > Metazoa > Chordata > Aves > Passeriformes > Meliphagidae > Entomyzon > Entomyzon cyanotis. The sequence goes on from JAKEPQ010000746.1 coordinate 1,686,130, forward strand.
GTCAGATTTGCTCACTGGCCTTTCTTTGGATCTGTTGCAAAGGTGGGAGGGAGCACAGCAGGACTCCGGTGGTGGTGTGTAGGCTGGAAATGTCTTCATCTCTTCCTGCTGCTGCTTCCAGGAGCCTGAATGAGCTGAGAGCGTTGCTACTGGAGGCAAACCGGCACTCACCAGGGCCGGAGAGAGACCTCAGCCGGGAGGTGCACAAAGCTGAGTGGCGGCTGAAGGAGCAGAAGCTCAAAGATGACATCAAGGGGCTTCGAGAGAAACTGGTTGTGCTGGTGAGGGCACTAAACCACCTCCTGGGCATGGCCTGGAGGCTGAGGGGTGGGGGAGAGGGTCTGCACCCTTCACTCTTGCTCCAGGTCTTTGTGTTTTCCTTCATGCTGCTGAGCATCTGATGGGAATTCCCTTGACAATGACTGTGAGCTGTGGCCTGGCTTAGCAGCACCTCATTAAGCAGCAAAGATGTCATATGTCACATAATCACAGAATATCCCAAGCTGGAAGGGCCACAGGGTTCACCAGGTCCAACTTCTAGCCCTGCACAGGACACCCCAACAATCAAGTGTGCCTGAGAGCATTGTCCAAATGTTCCTGTAGTTCTGGCAGCCTTGGGGCTGTGACCATTCCCTGGGGAGCCTGGACACTGCCCCACCACCCTCTGGGGGAAGAACTTTTTCCTGATACCCAACCTAACTCTCCCTGGCACAGCTCCAGCCATTCCCTCGTCCTGTCCCTGGTCACAGAGAGCAGAGATCAGCATGTGTCTCTCTGATTCCACTTGTGAGGAAGTTGTAGGCTGCAATGTCCTTCTCCACGGTTTTCTGTCCCCACAGGTTTTAGATCCATGGCTAAATAGGGTTAAAGTTTGTGGGAGAAACTGAAGGTCGTTCAGCTACCCCAGTGTTTTACACATTCTCTGATCCAAGAATTAGCAGTGTTCTTTAATTCCTGTGGACTTCAGCGTCCTCCAGTGGTTGAAATGTGAATGATTGATTTTAACTGCTGGGAGCAAACTGGAGCTGCTGCTGGTCACTCTTGATGCGAGCTGTGCTCTGCCCCAGTCTGCTGCTGAATCACAGCGTGCTTCTAGGAGTTATATGGATTTGTACCCCGAGTTTCTGCAGTATTGGTTTTGATATAACATGCTCCTGTTTTCCGTTTGCTGCCTTCAGGACAAGGAAAAGTCAGTGACAGACCAGCGGCGCTACTCGCTGATCGACCCCTCGTCAGAGTCAGAAGTGATCAGGCTGCAGCACCGCCTCGTCAGCACGGAGGATGTGCTGCGCAACGCCCTGGAGCAGGGACACCAGATGGAGAAACTCATGGAAGCAATGAGACTCTCCTCTGAGAAAACACAGGTAGAGCATCAGCAAACAGGGTTGCTCAGCCCTCATCAATCCCCTGGAGTCTTGCCCTATGCTCTGGGGGTGATGCCATCAGTTGGGTTCTCTCTTTGCTGGGAACAACCTGACAAGGCATTGTTCTGTCAGATGTAGCCTAATGCTATAAAACCCCTGCTAGCTGGTAATCACAGATCTCTTTGTGCTCCTGAGAATGGTTGTGAAATGTGGGGTTTTGGGCAATTTGTGCTGAGTGACTGTTCTTTACATGTACAGTATTGTCTGGCTGTGTTCATAACATGGAAGTTGAGATTTTTCTGACATCCCTCTTCTTTGAGAGGTCTATCTGTACAGTCCATAAGCAGAAACTTTGCAGGTGACTCTGGGAAAATGTTATCCATTTCTCTTATCAGCTCTCTTACCACCTTGGTGCCTAATGTGAGTTTGCTGATGGACTGTGAATGTTCCCATTCCAGTTTCTGTCTTCTCTCCTCAACTTCCTCTGATCTCCCTTTGGTTTTTTTATTTTTACTAAAAAAAAAAGCTGCTTCTGTTACCTGTCTTACATACTTCTTTATGAAACTGAATAGCTTGACTCTCAATATTTGGCTTTTCTCTCTCATACCTGTGGAGTCTCAGCCCTGACTGATTCCTCCTGCCCCTTGTGCTTACTACTCCACTAAAGAAACATTCTAAATATTTAAAAGTTCTTGTGCTTTTTAAAGATAGAACAGCCTGTCCTGGTTGCCAGACTTGTCCCTGGAGATGGGAAATGGAGAATGGCAAATATCCTTTTCAGTGCTGCACGTTCAGTGTGTCGTGTTTTGCAGCTAACACTGCCTTTGATTGAGGGTTTGTTTTTTGGAATTTCAGAGTTAGAATGAATAGTGGGTGTGTGCCCATAAGGAACTTGGGGGATGTTTGGTAGCTGGGAGGGATGCAATCTGCCACGTGGGGATTGAGCCAGGGTGCAGAGGGCAGGAAGCTTCTTGCCAGCAGTGGGGTGGCATTTTTGCATCCTCATTTCCTTGTGTGGAGTGGGCAGGTAACGAAGGACATGGCAGTCTTGCCAGATTTCAGTGCTTGTAAGCAAAACCATCAGGATCTGTGTCCTTCTTTGGTAAGTTCTCTCTGTTTTCCATTGCAGACTGTTGGAAATTCTGGTTCTGCTAATGGGATTCACCAGCAGGATAAATCCCACAAGCAAGAGGTAAGTTATGAGCAGAATGTTGTTTAAAGCAGTAACCACTCTGTGTGGTTTCTTGCCTGCTGTGCTGGGGACAGCACTTGGATGAGGGTAGTTCTGCCAGCAAAGCTTGACTGTGTCATTCCCACAGCAAAAGCAGAAGGCTTTGCACAACGCCAGCTCCCAAGTGTGGTGGGAACCTCACTAGAAAGCCCCTGAAGCCATGGGGAAGGCCATGGTGAGGATAACACTGAGGTGCTGTGTGAAGGGAGTTTCCCCACCATCTCCTGGGTCGGTGCTGTGTGACCCTTCTCCTGGCAGCCCCTGCTAGAACCTGCTCAGTTTCAGATCTCTGCTGTCCCCTTTACATGGGTGGCATTTGTGAGACATGCTGTCCTGGTCTCCCACAGTTTCCATGATGTAGGTCAAGACCTGTAGCCTGAGACTTCATCTACCCATACTGGGCAAAGCACACAGTGGGCATCCCACTCCGTGCCTCTTCCAAAAAAAGCCTCTGTGCTTGTCCTCATTTTGTCTAACAAGATCTTTTTTCTTTTAGGAGAAGCTCTGATAGAGAAGAGGTGAAGAGGATCATTTCACGCCAGTATCAGCTCCTCTGCACAGTCAGGAAAAACAACACCACATCTGGCTTTAGCACCTCCAAAAGACCACACACAGTATTTTCACTTTAAAGAAGGACAATGTTTATAATGTACTAACTGATGTAATCAGGACAATCCCAGAGTCCATTTTTCCAAGACAGCCATTGTTCCAGGAGGGAGCAGAAAGATCTCTCTGGGTTTGGTTTCTTACTTGTATTGGTTTTGACTGTGGAATTTGTATTGTTTGAGCTGCCCTTGTCCCACCAGCTGACGTGGTCTGGATGACAGCTGCCCTGACCTGTGGCTGAAGTGTCAGCAGGTCCCAGGAACCCCACAGGAGCTGCAAAGGGACTTGTCTGTGGTGTTCAAAGCATGTGCCCAGAGGCTGCACCCTTCCCATGGGGTCTGTCTGTTCCCTCCCACCCACCCCGGTGTCCTGAGGACCTGCACAAGTGAGTGAAAGCTGCTGGGCTGATGATGGGAGGTGTGGGGATGTGTTCCCCTCCTCCCTTGGTGGAAGACGTCGCTGTTTTAGAACAGAGGCTGCACTTAGTTCTTGTATTGTAGCATGTCATGGGAAATAATCCAGTTTCAGAGGGATATTTATTGTGCTGCTTCTCCCCTGCTGTTTGGGGAAGAAGCTATGGTGGCTCTGAGTTTGGGGTCAGGCCCACCTCGCTTGGGTGTGGTTGGCCTTTCTTCCTGCAGTGAGATCTCTGAGCAGGCCTGCTGGTGTCCTGTGCCATAGCCAGCTGTCCAGCCTGGTCCCCCTCACTCCTGGGGGGCTCACTGGGTCTGTTTTGAACCCAGGACTCCACAGATGCTGCATCTCAGCATCACTGGCCTTGGAGCTCCATGCTGGGGGCAGTCAGTGTGGGACAGATGCCTCGAGCAAAAGGTTCCCTCCTTGCCTGTTGAATTTAACAGCTAACTGTGGATTGCCTGACACTTTCCAGAGCTGTCCTTGGCTCTTCTGGTGGTGCCCATCCTCTGCTACCAGGGATGGATGGAGGTGAAGGTGCTGCTGTGAGCCCGACTGTGCAGGCTTCAGCAATGCTCTGTGCATGACCTGAGTGTGAGTACTTGGAGCAGAGGCAATCCAAGCCTGGAGCCCACACAGCTCTTGTTTCTGTACCAGCAGAGGATCTTGTTCCTTCTTCCCAAGGCTTTACTCTAACTTTGCACCACAGCTCTCAAGGGATATTAGGGCAGAGGAAGGGGACAATATGCTCTTAAAGGTGTGAAAGAGCCCAGCTCAGGTTCACTGTTCAGTACCACAGGGAACAGTCACAGCAATATTTTTCCAGGCTTCTCCCAGTGCCCAACTCCTCCAGTCTTCATGAGCTCCTGTGCTATGATGGGGCATCTGTGAAAGCGACAAGATGGGAGAGGAGATCTGAGCCAGGCCTGAACTTGATGGTGCATCAGCTCTGTTGCTTTTTGCCCTGATTTCCCACAAAGTTACGTCACTCTTTCTTAGTGGGTTGCCAGACTCCTGCTTCCTTGAAGGATGGGCAGCCAGAAGCAGCCTGGGAATGACTTGAGCTTCATGGCTGCAATTTTGCCATGAGGAGGATGATGCTGAATACTTGACCCTTCTCACTTGGTGCAGGATTGGTGATCTCCTGTCCTTCAGAGGAGGATGGGAGAAGAAGGAGACTTCAGTCAGAAGTAAAGCAGATCAGAAATCTGGCTCGTGGTAGCAGGAGGCAGAGCCTGGGATTGAACTGGGTGGAAATAATTCACGTAGGATTCCATCCTGCCTTGTAGAAGTGTTTCTTCAACTCTTACTAATCACCAGGAAGATTGCCACATCTCTGCCTGGCTCTGGGAGTTTCCCAAGGGATTGTAGGAGTGGTCTCCAAAACCCTCCTGGTTGAGTACTCATCTTCTAAGTGATTTTAGAAAGTCCCAGAGGGAGTGTTTGTTTGTTACAGCCCTCGCTGATGTTTTTAGGAATTTAGGGTTGATGTTTCCCAAAATGCTCCTGTTGGCTGGATGGTCTCTGAAGTCGTGTCTGCAGATCTTGTGGGCTTCCCAGAGCTTCCTGGGTACCTGCAGGAGGGGAGGCCCCAGTTTGGTTTGTAACTTATTTTCCCTTATGTGTCTTCTAGTGACATGTGACCAGCTGCCTCCAGCTACAGAGCAGAGATAGCTGCATTTTCCACCTCCCTTTGGCTCTGTATGGAGTGGGATCCTCTTGGAGTGGTTACAGGGACCATGTATTTGGTTCTGTTAATCAGATCCAAAGTTGTCAGGCTGGAAGAGTCTCTGGCTCCTTCCTCTTCCCAGGGACTATGCTCTGAGAGCAGCTCAGACCTGTGGCTTTCCCTGTTCAGCTTGGGAGACAATGCAGAACAGGAGCAGCTGGGTCAGAGCAGGTTCAGAGTTAGCAGTGATGGTCTTCTCTGGCTGTAAATGGTTGTGCTGCTCCCTGAGGATCAGCCAGGAGCTGATGGCACTGCTTGGCTTTCTGTGCAGGCTGTGTGGTCACTGTTGCAGGACTGAGGGGTGAAGCCCCCCAGCCCTTGGGGTGCAGCTTCATGGGAGCTGCTCCCAAATAGGAGCAATCACAGTGCCAACAGGATATGCTGTCATATGCTCATCTGGGCTTCAGCTCAACCCTGTGTAAGGGGCCAGGAGGGGTTGGACTCACTCACCTCCTCCCTCTTCAAAATTAGCACAGGCTTCCCCAGGCACCAGCCTCTGGCTGCCCTTCTGAGGTGGGCAGAGACCACACTAGGGACAGACTTGGAAAGGACAAGGAGAAGATTCCCCAGCCCTTCTATTTATTCGTAAGTTTAAGTGCTATTTTTGCCTATGTGGTGTGTATAAAGTACTTCATGATTCCTGGTCTTACTGTCTTGGTTCTTTGGGAGAGATTTCCAGGGGCACTGGAGCGCTGATTGCACCCTTGTCCTGTTGTCGATCCGGGCTGGTTCCTGTTTGTGCCTTCACTCCCCCTCCGGCTTCAGCCTTGCTCTTCTCTCGATCCCTGAGAGCTGGTAAGGGAGGGCTGTGCTCTCCCCAGCCTTTCTCCCAGCCTAGGAATGCCATGCTGGTTTTCCATCTGGAGCTGGGTCCTGAGCATCGTGCCCCAGAGCAGGGTGGGGAGGAGGAGGTGACATGCTGCTGGAGCCCTGGGCTCTGAGGAAGGAGCAGCACCCCCAGCCAGTGGCATTACCCTAACAGTTAGTGACGCTTTTCTGCTGAGAGCTGAGCCCTTATCCAGTGGGGGAAAAAAAAAAAAAAAAAGTCTTTGGAATGGAGACTACTCAGTACTGAGTGATTTCTTCTCTAACTTCAAGACCAAAGGGAAAAGAATCAGTCTTGCTTGGGAATGTCAGCTTTATCCCTCCTGCAGCATCCAGAGAGCTGGAGCAAGGGGCAGCACCGTGCTGATGGAATGATGGTACCAAGCTGCTTGGCTGTTACAGCTCTTGGAAAGATGGGTGCCAAGCTGCCAGCCAAGGCCTTACAGCTCCTGTCTCCCCCCAGCCACCAGCAGCTCCTCTGGCTTGCAGTAGAGATGCATGAGGGCTTCATTAAAGAAAATTATGCAAATGACACTGTAAAAGTCTTAACAAAAATTCCGGTACTCTGTTATTTGGCAGCTTTAGCAGCTCTGCACTATCTGTAGGGAGTTATTAATACACTAAGATCCTATAGGCATCATGTAAGTTACCAGAAAAAAAGATTATACTAGATGTATAAATGGATGATAACCTTTTACCCATTCAGTATGTATTACAATTTTGTAGCTTAGTCATTTTTTGGCTATCAGATTTTGTTAGTATGATATAAAAAAAGACCAAAAAAAAAAAAAAAAAGGTTTGACTGCTAATGTCTATTTTGTTATTTGATTCGTTTTCTTCCTCTGTACAAAAGCTGTACAAATCTGTCTGTGTAACTCCTCCACATGTATTCATGTACCATCCCCCTGTCCTGGCTTGCTGGTGTGGTGAGCTCCTACTAAACAATAAACTGTGTGGCTGAAGTTGGGCATCCTGGGGCTGCTGGGGAGTGTTCAGGGTGTTCTGCAGTGCATGAACTGTCAGCAGCTGGAAGGGGCTGGGGGCACAGGGCTGTGGCACTGTTCCCCCTGCCCTGAGCCCCAGCAGTGACCTCCAGCCATCTGTGTTTGGGCTCTGCAAGTGGCTGGGAGGCTGCAGAGCTGTCCTGGGGATGAGCTGAGCTGGAGCACAGCAGCATTTGCTCTTCTGCACCCCATGCCAGAGGTGGAGACAGCCAGGCCCAGCACCATCTCCTGCCTGGGGCAGCTCCTGCTGTCAGGTATCTCCCAAGCCTTAGAGTGACTGTGTTTGTTATTTATTAATTCATGATTATTTTCCCTTCAATTGTCTCTGATATATCCACAATGCCCTGAGGTGAGAAGTGTTGCAGGGTGCTGCACCAGACCCTCCTACCTGCACCTCTGCACTGAGCCATACATGTTTGAGCAGTGCCACCTTCATTTTGCATGGACTGTGATTGGGTCATCCTCATTCCTTCCAGCTCATCCACCACAGACCTTCAGAGCAATGGGGATGGCAGTGGATCAGTCCAGGAGGAGCTGCCACCCCCCAGCCCCCTGCCCTTCTCCCTGTGTTCCCACATGTCCATATGGATGCTCTGAGCATCATCGGGTTATGCTGTCACCCATGAGGCACAACTGGAGGGATTTATGCCAGGGAAAGGTGCAATTGGAATTTTGCAGGGGCTGTCTGTGTCCCCTCTCCCTGCTGCAGCCCCAATTCCAGGGACCTAGCTTGCTGGAGCAATGTGCTGCCTCCCTGTCAAGGCTGTTTCCTCCCCATCCCTTTGCTGCTGAACCGAAGTCCTCATCAAAATTGCTAATTTCCTTCTCAAAAACCACCACACTCCAGCACATGGTGCCTTCAGGCCTGCCCCTCCCCAGGAACAGTGAGAGGGAGCAGGAATTTGGGAGCTGCTGGACAGTCTTCACCTCCATCCCACAGAAAGATGAGGAGTAGCTGAGCCTGGAGCTGTTTCCAGTGGGGCTGAAGAACAAGAGTGGCTCAGGGAGTCTGTGTGCATGTGGAATGTTTAGATGGTCCTTTTGGGAAGAGCTCTGGGGATTCCATGATTCCACAGCTCCACACCACGAGCTCACAATGCAGTGGGTGAGTGCCCAGTGCTCAGCACTCTGTCACTGCTGGTGGCAGCTGCTGTGGGTTTGTCCCTGATCCCCTTGGGCAGCACACTGAGGCAGAGGTGTCTGTCTGAGTCACCCCAGCCAGCTCAGTCTGGCAGCCAGAGTGTGCCAAGGGAGCTCAGGCTGAGCTGGGAGTGCAGGGCCATGTCAGGTGTGCACTACAAGTTCTCCTCCAAGCTGAGCTACAACGTGGTCACATTCCATGGCCACAGCATCTCCCTGGGTGACCTCAAGCACCAGATCATGGCCCGAGAGAGGCTGAAGGCTGCCAACTGCGACCTGCAGATCCTCAAAGCTGAGACCAGTGAAGGTGAGTTGGCTCCTGGCCCTGGGGCTGCCCGGGGCAGCAGTGCAGAGCAGCTGCAGTGCCACAGGCTGTGGGAGCTGTGCTCTGCCCTGGGGACAACAGCCGGGGTGGGAAAGCATAATGATACCTATAAAACTGGCTTTTACAGCTCCAAAGGGATTCTCTGATGTGCCATGTAATTCCATGTCAATAGCCATTCTTCCCAACTGACTGATGCCTTTTCTGCATTTGTGTTGTTCTCAGAATACTCCAGTGATGCTCAAATCCCAAGGAATGTCTCAGTGATCGTGAAGAGAGTCCCAGCTCAAGCTATGTGAGTATCCATGAAGCACTGGGTTCCCTGTGAGGGATGTCAGAGTGTGAACTTCTTTTATGGATTTGGGTTTACAGAGGCACTTGGACTGCATCTGCTCAAAGCTGCTTAACTTCTGTTTTCATGGGGTAGATTTGAATGTATCTGCTCCAAAGCAGACTCTCATTGTTAGGTTTGTGAGGACATGGGGTTCAAACTCCAGCACTGGTAAATCCTGAGATGATTCTCTTGGTTTTGTTCTTGGGGTGACTGGGCTGAGAGCCAAGTTCCAGATCCTGTTTCCTCCACATGAGGAGATTCCAGATTGCATGTGTTTGCTTTTATTGGCTTTATAGTAATGACAGGTACACACTGTAACAATTGCATATTATTAGAAATAAACTTGTAATGTGTTCCCATCTGAGAAGAGTCTGGTTGTCAGTATTTGACTTTCTTGCACGGGGGGAGGTGGGTTTGGGGACTGTGGGGTATCTGGCAGGTAACTTGCACCCCAAATTTGGGGCTTTTGCACCCTGTGTCTAGAAGAGAGATGAAGAATTCTGGATGCCTCAATGTTGTGCTTCTAAACATGCCTTTGGTTTGGGGTTAATGGAAATATGGATGCTTTGTGCTGCCCTGTCACAGCATCCTCCCTTTTGGGCTGGATGGCACCTCACCATCAGTTCCTGTGAGTGACAATCACGGGACAATGGCTCTGCACTTGCAGCAATGGCAATTGCCCAGGCAGAGGAGCTTTCTGTCCCTCCAGCTGGAAACAGCAGAAATATCTGGCAGAGAGGCTGATGAAGGATGAGGGTCTGCTGTCACAGGGGTTGTGTGACTGATTCCTGAGCACTTGAGTCACACACAGATCACCCAGTATGAGGAATCTCAGCAAGTTTGCAAATGTAATAAATAGCCCCCAAAATACTGTAGCATTCTCAAGAACACCTGAAAGGAGATCCTGCCAATTAAGACTCTCTTTTTTCCCCACAGGGCTCCTAAATTGCACCAATCCCTAGGAAAGGCTTCCAGGTGACCTTTCTACTACTATTTGTAGCCACTGTAGCACCTGTGACACACTGGCTACTTTGGCCCTGTCATGGCTAAGGTTGGCAGAGATCTGAACACAGGGCTTGAGCTCCCAGAAAGAAACAGCACTGTGGAGACAGAGCTGCTGACAGTTCTGGGATTGCTTTGCACTGAAAGAAACCTGCACTCCTGAGCATCAGCACTGTCACTGTTCTGGCTTAGAAACTACTCTCCTGTGTAACTGGTGACACTGTAGAAATGAGATTTTGGGACCTTGTTTTAGTTACATTGAATGTACCAAGAGACAAGAGTTTGTGTAGACAAATCAATTTCCACATTCACTGAACTACCAGAACATAACTGTTTGATGTTCAGGTGTTCCTGTCTGTTTTCACTGCTTGATGCTGGGTCCAAGTGTTCATTTTGTGTTCTGATCACCTCTATTTCTTCTGCCAGGAGCCCAAATGAGCCAGTGAGGGGAACATCCAAGGCAGTATGTAAAACCCCAGCCTCACTCTTCTTCCTACACACTGCACTTCATTCTAAACAGTGCAGCCTTGTATTCATTTGCTGGACTTTGAACTTGAATATGGTTTAATTCTTTTGTGAACAGATTGCTGACTCTTCTGCCCCTCTTACTCTGGCCCAGCTCATCAAGGTACAGAGATATTCTCTGTCAACTACTTTTAAAAAATCATTTGCTTTGTCCTTTTAAAACTTATCCTGTGATCTACAGCTGGATAATTGTGGCAATATGATCAAAACTGGGGTTTTTTAGTAATTTAAGGATTTTATTGTAAGTTTACAATGCATGTATGATGTGATGCTATCCTGGAAAGAGAAGTTCCCAGGTTGGGAAGAGAGAAGGGGAGCACCTTATCTCAGCCCCAACGTAATGTTGCAGCATTACTCCTCTTCAAGACCCAAAGCAGCAGCACCTCAGCAGCTGTTTCCCATTTTGTATCATCAGTTTTGCACTGGAAACTAACAGTTTGTTTTGTACTAATGTGTACAGAAGAGCTGAACTGCCTGTAAGTTATGGACATTTCAGGGAAGTTTGCAGCAGCCAAAACAAGTGTTTCTGGAACAAGGTCACTTGCGAGGCTTGAATTTTGAATTTCTGGCCATGACAGATAGAGATCCACTCCTTGGCTGCTGCACTTGTTCCCAAACTGGGCTCTGGGAACAGTGGACAACACAGTCTGTCCTTTATTTGATTGCAGATGGTGTAAATGTTTTTGGTATTGTGGTTACCTTGTTAAAAAATGCCATATTTGAACTTGGGTCTATTCCTAGGCATGTTTTGGTGCTACTTTGTTGTGTTTTGTAAACCATTTGGGTTCAAACCCATTGGTCAAGTGTCTGTAAATGTTGATGGAGATGATTCCACAAGGGTGGATCTGGATCATGTTCCTGTACAGAAAAACACTGTGTCAATGAAACACTCATTTATTAAATCTCTGAGAACAGTTGGTTGCTTTTGTGAAGGAATATCTATGAAAGCAAAACCTCAAGAGGCTGATCACTCCTGGGCTGCTGTTGTCTTTGATGTGGGGCTCAAACATGCTTGAAATGAAACATACTGTTTCATGTGTTTGTCCAAACGTCCCCTGTCACACAGACTGCCAATCTGGCTGAAGCCAATGCTGCAGAAGAGGACAAGATCAAAGCCATGATGATCCAGTCCTGCCGTTACTATGAGCCACTCAAGTATGTACTGGGGAGGTCAAATCTGCTCTGGGAAGAATATGGAAAAATCACAAGTTTGTCTCTTGTTTGAACAAGGGACACACATTCCTGCCTTCTTCTTTGTTTACCCCAAAAACTTGCAGTGACCTGAAGACACCCTTGGGTCCTGCTCCACCATCACCTACCAGCTCTGTTCCCAGGCTAAAAAGGAGCTCAGGAATTCCCATGAGTTTTATGGTGGAGGTGAAGGACCCCAACACAAAGGGAGCAATGCTTACGCCCAACGGGAAATATGCCATCCCAATTATTAATTTGTAAGTATGGAGTTAATTGCACTGACCCAAAAGGGACTGAGAGAAAACGTGTGGAAATGGCTGGGTGGCAAAGCCACCCCGTTGGCCATCACCTGTCCTTGTGGGGCAGGGAGTGTTGTCTCTGTAGCTGATCCACCCCAGAGGTCATCTGAAAATCCAAATTCTGTAAGCAAGGAAATAACAACTGCAGGACAAGAACAGGAGAAATCCATTGTCCTGAGGCAGCAATGCAGGGAGTCCAAAATTCATCCCTAGCTCTGGAATGCTGTTCATGGGGCACAGCAGTGTGGAGAGAGATGGATCCTCCTGGATGCTTTCACACTCACACAGCAGCTGTTCTCCTGCCTTGGCAGCAGGAACTTTTCCATGGAACCAAACCCTTCCATGGGCAGCAGCATTATGGCAGCAGCTGAGACCTGCTTTGGCATGAGCATATGGAGAGGAAAGAAAACACCCAAACCAAATCTGGGAGGAAATCCAGCGCGGGAGGGACTGTTTTGAATAAACTTCACCATGTTCTTCTTTCACCCCATGCAGAAGACAACATTCTCAGCCAAGGTCTCCAGCCAGAAGGGAACCTCCAAGGAAAAAAGTGAAGAAGTCAAAGAAGCCACGTTAACTCATGTTCCTGATTCTTCATTCATGTTCTTTATTATTTGTTCTTCTTTCTTGTTCTGCCTTCCTAATTTTATTTCATTGTTCTTTATTCACTGTTCTTAATGCTTGTTCATATTTAATTGGTCACTTCTTAATTCTTCTTTATTGTCCTTGTTTTGTCTTCCTGCTATCTCTTGCAAAACAGATTTGGACAATAAAGAACACAGCATTGAAAGGAACCTACCATGCTCTACTTTTCCCTAGATGTGCTGCATATTACAAGCCTTGTAAGGTCACTGGAAATTAACTTGATTGGTCACTACTGCAGAAAACTGCCTTTGACACTGGTTTTCTTTCTCAAACTGTATGCAACAACAAGCTCAAGAAGTTAGGGATAAGAAAAAAATCTTATGAAATGTGAAAAAAGCAAACCGAGGCAACAGCGATTAAAGACTTTAAAGCTCAGATGTGCCACAGAGGAGTTGCAGGACTCTCCCATTTTCACGTGTGTGACAGAGAAAGAGCAGAAGATGGCCAACAAGGTCAGGATGCAGGAAATATATTCCCTTTCCATATTTTCAGGTTTCCCAATCCTTGAAAGGGGATTTGAGAGTCCTCTATGGTTTATTTCCTTCTCTGGCTCCTAAGTCAGCTCTGTATCCCTTCATGGGAACATCGCTGCTCTGGTGAATAGAGTGTGTTTTGGAAGGGGGAGGCTGAGGGGTGGACGGTGGGTGTTGAAGGGAAGAACTTTGTTTTTCTTGCCTCACAGTCTTGGGGACATTGGCAGGAGAAATTTCATTGGCTTCTTTCTGGACTGTCACGCTGACATCAAACCTAACTTGGAGGAAGTTGTACAAAGGCTTCACCCAGGGAGACTCTTTGCTCTGAACTCCAGAGGAGAAAGGAGTTTATGCCTCAACAACCCTACAGCTCAGCCAAGTGCTCACGGGGGTCCTCCTGCACCTCCAGCATGAGGAACAGCACCCCACTGCTTCAGTGGCAAAGGTTGATTCCCATGGATGCTCCAAACCAGGCCTTGGGTTTGCAGCAGTGGAGGAACTGGATAAGGTGTAACTCACATCTTAAACTGATTAAAAGAAAAATAATGTGGCTCTACCTTCCTGGGAGACCCTTGAGTACTTTTCAGCAAATAAAGGGCTACAAAAGGGCTGGAGGTGGACTTTGCACAAAGGCCTGGCATAGGAATGGCTTCACACTGAGAGAGGGGAGGGATAGATGGGATATTCTTCCCTGTGAGGGTGGTGATGCCCTGGCACAGGCTGCCCAGAGAAGCTGTGTCTGCCCCATTCCTGGAAGTGTCCAAGGCCAGCTTAGATGGGGCTTGGACAACCTGGTCTGGTGGAAGGTGTTCCTTTCCCTGTCCCTGACTGAGGGTGGAACAAGATGATCTTTGAAGTCCCTTCCAGCTCAAGCCATTCCATGACTCCATGACTCCATGAGTCTGTGACATGCTGGCTCCTGGGGATGGAGTGGGTTGAGTTGCTTGGCAACGGGAATTATGATGAAGAGGGGCATCAGCAGCACAGGCCCCACTTCTGCAATGGATGAGAAAGAAGGAAGGAGCCTGTTGGCTACTCATCCTTTTTATTATTGCTTTTGCCCATTGTTTTTATCATCCCTTTTGTTCATCCCTTTTATCATCCATTTTGCTCATCCCTAGAAAACCCAACTGGGCAGGAAGGCTTGTGTCCCACCAGGGACAGAGTGTGTGCAGACATGGCAACATCCCTGGACACACTCAGCCTCTCCCAGCTGCTGGATCTCGCCATTGGGATGCCCGAGAAGGGGGCTGTCCATTTTGCAGCCATGCGAAAACTGCTGCAGGCCATGCTGGGGCACCTGGATGTGCAGTACCTGACTACTGAGGAGCCCTGGACAGGCCAGCTGAGTGGCCCCTCACTTGCTGACTTGGCCATTGCCATGGAACAAATGAAAAATGAGATTGAGAACAACAAAAAAGAGATGACTGAGGTAGAGGCTCTTTCCAGCCCCCTGGGCACTGCCCCACCAGCCCCTCCCCACTTCCTCAGTCAGCAGTGCTGGGCACTGCCCTCACTGCCCAGGCAGAGGTTGAGTCACTGGCAGCAGCTCTTTGCCATCTGGATGAGCTTCAGTGCTCTGGCCCTGAGCCAGGCTGGGGCAGGTGGCACAGGGGCTCTCCCTGCTGACCTGGCAGTGCCATGGGCTGCCTGCTGCAGGCTGCTGCTCTCTGGGGTGTTGCTGCCCTGGGCATCACCTCTGACATCCCTTTCTCTTGGACTGTTTCTCAGGCTCTTCAGGAGGAGATTGATGCGCTAAAGGCAGAACATTCCCACATGTCAGAGGAGATCAAGAAAATCCAGGAGGAACAGGTCTGTGCAGATCACTGTGGTGGTGGAGGTTGTTTTCCCCACAGATAGTCTTTAGAGACTTTCCTTTCTGACAACCCTTTCTCCTAGGCCATGACTGTTTCCAAGGCTATCGAGGAGATTGAAACTTTAAAGGATGCCCAGTTCCATATGACAGATGACATGAACAAGATCCAGACATCACGGGATGAGGTGAACTGCTGCTGGCAGCAAGCCCTGGGTCTGAGACAGCAGCCAATGCCCTCGGCTCTGCTGGCTGGAGGCTCAGCAACCCTGGCCCTGCTGGATGCATGGAGATTGCTGCCCTCAGGGCACTGCCAGCCTGGCTGAGCCGGGCCCTGCACTGTCCCCCAGTGTGCTGCACACCACAGCAGGGGTCAAGGCTGTGCAGGGTCCCCATGGACCCTCCCCAGATGCTCACTGCCACCACTCCTCTCTCCTAGGATATGGCTGTCACCGAGGATCTCCGTGCGGAGATTGAAAGGATGAAGGCAACACACTCCCGCATGGAAGGCGAAATAGAGAATGCGAAGAGGACCCTTGGCTTTGTGAGCTGCTGGGTGGTCATTTTTGGGCTCTCATGGGGAACTTCAGAGTGGCTCTGTGAGCCCAGGGTTTGGAGTGAGGTGCTGGGTCCTGGTGGAGGACCTGGGCCTGCCCATGCAGCTGAAGGGCCCCCATGCTGGGACAACATGAGGTCTGTTCCCTGACTCTTCCACCACTGCCCTTCCCAGATGAAGAAGCTGGAGGAGGACATTAAAAAGCTGAGGGAGGATCTAGCCAAGTGGAAAGAAGAGAGCAGCAAGGAGATGTCTCAGCAACTCGAGTAAGAGGACAGGAGTGTGTTTCATACCCTGTGGGGCTGCAAGGGAGCCTGGAGGGTCTGGGAGCACCCTGTTTTGGGAGGCACAAGGACACTGCCTGAGCAACACAGCAGAGGCTAAGCCTGCCCTTGCCCCCATCTTGCTGGCCAGAGCTTTGCTGCAGGAGATGAAGCAAGAGCTGCGGAAGTTGAAAGAGCAGCAAGAGGTGCGGAATGCCATGCTGCAGCAGCTGATTACTGAGACAGCCGACCAGCTGAACGAGCAGGTGAGGTCCTGGGAAAGCACTCTCACCACAGACTGGCTCAGTGACATGGTCCTGTCAGAGCTCCACATCAAATCCTCATGCTGTGCTGTGCTATGCTATAACATGGGGAAGTCCAAAACTGCCCCAGATTGGCCTGGACCAGTCAACGGCATGGACAGAAATTGAAGCCTTGGTGCAAATATCCTGTTGACACTGAGGGCTCGTGGCCATTGGCTGAGTAACACGGGTCTGTCCCAGCCACAGCCCCTTGCTCAGCACCAAATGTTCTTCCATCCCTGGAGCAGGACGAGGAGCTGAGGCGGCTAATGGAAGAGAAATTTTCAGAGATACAGAGGGACTGTGAGAAACTCAGCTTTGTTACAGGGAGCCTCCAGAAGGACTCTCAACAAAAGCAGAAAGCAATTCAGGTGTGTGGCTGAATCCTGTGGGGTCAGAGAAACCCCCAGGCAGAATCCAGGCAGGGGACCAAAAGGAACCTTTCCCCTTGCCGACCTGCTCTCAGCCCTGTGCTGCTTCCAAGTGCCTTTCCTCAAGGTTTTGGGGTAGGGGGAGCAGGATGTGCTCCCCGCTCCTGGGGAGTGCCCCAGGAGATAGCCCCAACCCTGCTGTGGTGTCATTGGTTCCTTTCTGTGCTGAAAGATGCTGTTCCAGTCCCTGGAGAAGCTGCAGAAAGAGAAAGCAGATGAGCAGGATATGTTGGCAGCAATGGATGGGGTAAAGTCTCAAGGGGCCTCTGTGCCAGCCCATGGGGTCCCGGGCAGGGTGACAAGTGCCCCTTGTCCCTTAGGGGACTGGGTGGCAGCACTGGCCCAGGGGAGGGAGGATTTCCAGACCACGTGGTGTTCCCTCACCCTTCAGATGGTGGGATCGACCTCACTGGGGTGATGGGGCAAACGGGGCCACAGCATTCTGGAAGGGGCACGATGGCCAGGAGGGAGCACTGCTCCCTTCATCCCTGACACACGCTGGCCCTGTGTTCCTCGACCCTTTGTCCACATCTCTCCTGCCTTTCCCCTCTGCTAGAAGGCAGACAAAGCTGCCTTGGGCAGCAAACTCGATTGCAGTGACTTTGAAGAGCACATGGAACAGCTGGATGGGAGGTTTCAGGAGCTGCAGAGCCAGATTTCAGGCCAGAAACAGCACTGGAACAAAGTGCAGCAGCAGTTCAGTGATGCGATGGAAGAGAAGGTGAGGTGTTACCTCATCCCCACTGTGACAAACTGGCACCTTTGGGACTTGACATCCTGAGGCAGCATCCCTCTGAGGATCCCTCTCCTGGCTCTTCCCTGGAGACATCCATGTGCCATCCTGGGGCAGCTGGCTGAGGCTGTGCACCTATTCACAGCTGGATCGCCTGGAGCTGAAGGTTTTCCGTAAGAAGCTGGAGGCCTCCTGGAGCAGAAGCATGGAGGAGCTTGAGAAGAAGATGACAGAAGACACTGCTGCCGGTACTAAGAAGTGAGTGCAATGGAGATGCTGATGGCATTGGGGACAGCGATGGTCCCATTCCCTCCAGCTGTCCCCAGCAGTGCCCATGTGGTCCCCTGCCATGGGACCAATTTAGCTGCCAAACCAACCATGGGGATAATGATGAAGCAGCTACACCTTCCCCTTCCACCAGCAGCAGGTTCCACACCAGAGAGGAGGCACAAGGAGGGCACAACTGCAGGATGGAGCCCTCCCAAAAGGAAATGGGGGTGTGGGTGCAAAGGCTGCCAGAAGCCAGGGCAGGAGATGGCAACCCATCCTGCCAGGCATGGGTGTGACACACAGTGTCCCTGAGCTGGGTCCTGCCCTGTGCTCCTGGCCAGGGGCACGGAGGGCATTAGTGCTGGAGAAGGGCTGAAAGCAGTGCAAGGGCAGGTTGGGTTGATGGCGTGGACACCTGTGTCCTTCACCTGGCATCAGCCAGCGGGCTGGGAATGAGGAGAAACAGGCTGGACAGCCCACAGTTTGCCTTGCAAATGCTGTGACTTCCCACAGTGATATTCCTGGCACCTCATGGCTTCTGCCAGCGAGCTGCCTGTGTGCACAGGGCTGTGGCCCCAGGAGCTCAGCCAGCCCTCGTCTCTCACCCTCCTTAGGCAGCTGCCAGTCCCTTTCACCTGCCTGTCCTGTGACCGCATGCTCAACATGCAGGTTCCTGGCCAGTGAGTAGCACCAGTGCATTGGGGGACAGCAGAGGGGCGTGGATGGGGGGAGATGGGTGCCAGCAGTGACCTGCTGTGTGGGCACAGGGCTGACAGCGTCTGCTTGGGAGGGTGTGATGTGTAGAGCCCCCTCTGCAGTCCTGCCCATCAGCAGGGGGTGTGGGGATTCATCACAAGGGCTGCAGGCAGCAGGATGCCATGGGGTGCAATCTTGTGAGTTTTGGGGTGCTGCTTCAAGCAGGAACAGGTTGTTTGTTCCCTGTCACCCACCTGTGACTCTGCCCTCCCCAGGTACCCCGAGACACTCCCATACTTGCAGCCACTGACCCCCAGCAAGGAGCCACAGCACAGGCAAAGGTAGGGGCCCTGGACATCCCCAGCTCCCAGCATTCCGGGTAGCCTGGCCACAGCAAGGAGGGCTCTTCCTTGGGTGGGGCAGAGGAGACTGGGGGGATGTTGTGCTGTGTAGGGGAGGTGAGGTCAGCTGCAGAGAGCCAGTGCTTGCTCAAGGCCTGAGGTGTTTTGCAGCCCCTTGCACCCCCCTTGCACTGACTTGTCTGGCTCACATCTCTGTCCCAAGGCTGCTGAAAGCACATATGATGAGTTGTGTCTCTTTTCAGTCTGAGCTCAGGCTTGGTGGGGAGCTCTGTGCCTCCTGTGAAAGGAGTTCCCAAAACCAAGCCCTGCAGCTGGGATAGCCCAGCTCCTTCTCGCTGGTGTCCTGCATGCAGGGACCTGCCATGGCCATGGGCAGTGCACCTGGCCGTGGGGAAAGAGCCAGCTGATCCAACCCGGTGGGATGGGCTTGGGTCTCCTGCAGCAGGTGGAGAGGAGCCAGGAGGGACACACTCCTGCAGGCAGCACCACCTGTCCCCTCCCTGGCACAGCAGGGTGAAACCTGGGATGCCACAGTGCTGGGCACTGTATCCTCTGCCCCATCCCACAGGAGAACAGAGGCCCATGGAAGCATCCCCCGTGTGCCACAGAGCTGTGGGGACCATCAGAGCAGCAGATCCATGATGCAGCACATCCAGGCTTCACCACAGACAACTGCACGGATGCAGCGTTTCCTGGCACTCCACAAGGTACACATGGTGAAGCTGGGGAAACAGAAAGGTGACTGAGGCTTGAGGGCACTGCTAAATATCCAGCAGGAATCTGTGCCTTCAAATTCCCTGGGGAGAGCTGGGTTGGGAGGATTACTCGGGGATGCTGAATTGGGCCCCACATTGCAGCCAGCTGTTCTCTCCTTCCCAGCCCAGAGTG
This sequence comes from Entomyzon cyanotis, assembly GCA_024500445.1. NCBI lineage: Eukaryota > Metazoa > Chordata > Aves > Passeriformes > Meliphagidae > Entomyzon > Entomyzon cyanotis. The sequence goes on from JAKEPQ010000746.1 coordinate 1,705,548, forward strand.
ACCCAGCTGCTGGGCAGTGGTGGACACATCTCCAGTGGCCGTGATGACCAACGTCCTGTGGTGATCTGGACACGGGATGAGCCAGGTGTGGCCCTGTCTGGGTAGGGGGATCAGGGGGAAGAAGAGACCAGTTGTCTGCTGGGTCTACATCTGGTTCTCTGGCCAGGCAGCTGCTGCTAGAGCTTCCCCAGATGGGGTTGCTCCTTGGAAGTGGGGGTTCACCTGTGCTCCTCACCCCCAGGCCTTGCCTCCTCATGGGACCACCAGCCAGGCACAGCATCCCAATACGTCTCCTGGGCAGCAAGGCTCCCCCATCCGCTTCAGCCCCACCAGACATCAACAGCCCCCAAGTAGCTGCACAGGACTGGGAACTCGGTGCTCCACCAGGGACGTCTTCTCAGCAGAGAGAAAAGTGTGACAATGGCCATCAGAGAAATAACTTCTTCATTGTACTAAGTTAATAAAAAACCTGAAAAATACAGGCCTTCTCCCACTGTCAGTGAAAACATTGGGATAAATCAAACTGTCTAACAATATTTTTAGTTTTAGGAATTAGGCATTACTTTATGCCCAGCAAATCTTACCATATTTTAAATCTAGGGCTATTCAGTTTTGCCAGCTTTTTATCTTGAGTTTGGTATTCTGGGGTTTTATTTGAAAAGTCACACATTTTCATGCAGCAACTATTAGGATGCTTTTCTCTGCCAGTCAGTTTCCTACATTAATTGATGTATTTTCAAATGGATGAGCTTTAAAATGCATAAGAGCCACTTTGGCAGGTAAGTGAACACTTTCTAGTAGTTGTCTGATAATGCCTCCACCTTTGACAGGAGATCCTTGTGCTGAAAGGAGCCCTCATTCATTCCAGAGAGCTCCACAGGCATGTACTGCTCTGAATGTATATTTAGAATTAGCCCATATTTTCCCTTCTTCCCTTGAGACAATTCCAGGGCACCATAGAGAGAGGAGCTCTGCCTTTTGTGCAGAGATGGTATAAGGCAACGGGATGGCTTTGATTACCTTGGTATGGGTGTTGGGGAAGATGAAATAGGAAAGCCTTTTGCTTTCCTTTGCACTCAAAACTGCTCCCATTTGTGAACAACTGCCAGTCCAAATCTTCTGCTGGAGTATCCCTTACATCTTGTCTGCTGGAGTAAAGCTGCTCAGTAGTTAGAAGACAGCCGTGTTGTGAGGCTTCTTGACTTCATGGTACAGATTCCAGGAACATGGCTGGGTGCAAGGCAAAGTAGTTGTTTTTAGTTCCACTTCATCCTGATCCAACAGGACAAGTTGATACTTAAGCATTTGACTTGGGGATAACCAATGGCCTCCTTTTAGTCCTTGAACAGAGAGGACCACGTGTGGAACATAAACAGTTATTTTCTGGCCCATGCTCCATTCTGGGCTTCTTGTACTGAAAGGACAGTTGCTGCTACAAGTCAAAGGCAGCCAGGACATCCCTTAACTTACATTGTCCAGTTGTTTGGAAAAATATCCTGTGGCCCTTTTCCATGTCCCCAGCCTCTGAGCTAACACAACTATGGCAAGATGTCAGCGTTCATGAACAAACAGCTCAAAAGGTTTGCTCAAGTCAGGTAATCTCAACACAGGGCTGACATTTGAGCTCTCTTGGAGTCTCTGAAAGCCTCTGGCATTCTGGAGTCAACTGGAGTAGCACCTCCTCAGTGTAGCACCTCCTCAGGTTTTCTCAGGGCCTCATAGAAAGATCTTACCCATAAGCCAGAATTAGGAATCCAGAGCGCACACCAACTACCCATTCCTAAAAATGTTCTTAACTTGCAAAGAGACCTTGGCTCCAGAGCTTGGCAAATTGCCTCCATCCTTTTGGTTCCAAGGCTTTGCTGTCCCTGGGAAATGGTGAACCCCAGACACAAAACCTGCTCTTTGGCAATCTGGGCCTTCTTATTGGGTATCCTGTAACTGGCTTGTGCCAAAAGTTCAGTAAACTCAGTCATTTCCAAGCACCCATGAGTTTCTGTAGCAATGAAAATATCATCTACATAATGTAGCAAAGTGATATCTTCATTCTCCTTTTCCCATACCTACAGTTCTTTTGCCAGTTGGTCCTGAAACAATGTGGGGCAATTTTTGAACCCTGGAGGAAGAGCAGTCCACTTCAATTGGGTTTCATGGCCCACCAAGGCACTTTCCATTCAAAGGCAAACAAGAGTTTACTTTCAGTTTCAAAGGTGATGCAGAAAAAAGCATCCTTAACATCCACAACAATGAACCACTCATCAGATTCCTGAATTGGGCTTAAAGGCATATAAGGACTTGCTGCCACTGGGTCTAAGTCTCATATTATTTCATTGATAGCTCTGAGATCTTGTATGTGGTTCCTTTACTGGCAGGAGAGGAGTCATATTGTCACCGATATTACCTTAGGGATCCATGGTGCAAAATTTAGCAATTCATTCTTCTAACCCTCTCCCAGCTTCTAATTTCAGAGGATATTGTTTCTGCCTAACCGGTCTTGTGTCAGGCTCCAGCTGGATCCTCACTGGTTCCGCTACTTTTGATTTCCCTGGAATTCTGTTGGTCCACACCACTACTTTTGATTTCCCTGGAATTCTGTTGGTCCACACCAACAGAGTGATAGTGTTTTCCACCTTGTCTGGGATTCCCTCTATTGCATTTGGTTGCATTTTAATGACATAAAAACCTGAGCATCCAGGACTTTATTTTCAGAAACACATAGTTGTGTTTGCCCATTTTCAAATATTACTTATGGATTTAATCTACTTAAAATATCTCTTCCTAACAAAGGCATTGGGCATTCAGGCATATATAGAAACTGATGTGTTAACCACTGCCTACCTATCTTGAATTTTAAGGGTTGGAAAAATGGCAGATTTTCGGTTTTCCCAGTGGCACCAATGACTTTTACAGAAAAAGTGAGTGCAATGGAAGTGTTGATGGCATTGGGGACAGTGATGGTCCCATTCCCTCCAGCTGTCCCCAGCAGTGCCCATGTGGTCACCTGCCATGGGACCAATTTAGCAGCCAAACGAACAAAGAGAGTTCAGCTTTTGTACTGAAAACTCTATCTGGGAAAAAATAAAAATAACATAAAGACTGAAAATGTGGACGAATTAGCATTGTTATCAAAAAACAGTAAGAAAAAACTAAAATTTTAATTTTAGTATTAGGGATTAGGCATTCTTTATTGCAATTGCAGATGTACAGGGGATTGCTGCACATGGTGTACATGCTGAGTACAGGAAAAGCTCCTGTTTAAATACTATATTTTACATCATATTCATAACTTTTCTCAGAAGAAACATCCATATGATAATCATTACCCAAAAGTAATGAACATACATTCCCTCCCCTTAACACATGTATTCTTCTGCCCTGGGAGTGTCTTTGGTGGTCTGTGATGGTCAGTGAACCCATAGTCATATCTGACCACCTGGTGAACTGGTACTTCTTTGCAAGTGAGGAGAAAAGTTGGCACAGCTGGCCTAGTTATTTAATTTGTGAGTCCTTAGATCAATGGACTGTAGATTTTTTACTCCCTTGCTTGGTAAATGTTTATCCTACTTTTGCTGGTGTGGTTCCACACACCAGTGACTTTGCAAAATGAGCATAGTATTACCACACTAGGAGCAAACAATCCTTCATCTGGCAATAGCATGAGAATCAAGAAATCAATAATCAGTGGGAGATAGCACATTAATTAATGAAGAGAATGATGTAATTTATAGGCAACGAGCATTAATTTCATTGCTAAAAATACATCATGAAAAGTTTAGAAAGTGTGTGTGCATGATGAGTGGAGCTGTTCTCCTGCACCCCAGTGCTGGGAATAATGTAATGCCAGATTGCTAATACTAAAAATATTGTTAGGCAGTTTGATTTATCCCAATGTTTTCAGTGACAGAGGGAAAAGGCCTGTATTCTTCAGGTTTTTTATTAACTTAATACAATGAGAAAGTTATTTCTCTGACAGCCATTGTCACACTTTTCTCTCTGCTGAGGAGAAGTCCCTGGTGGAGCACCAAGTTCCCAGTCCTGTGCAGCTACTTGGGGGCTGTTGATATCTGGCGGGGCTGAAGTGGCTTTGGTGCCCAGGAGATGTGTCGGGGGGCTGTGGCTGGCCGGTGCTCCTGTGAGGAGGCAGGGCCTGGGGGTGAGGGGCAAGAGTGAACCCCCACTTCCAATGGGCAACCCCCATCTGGGGCAGCTCTGCCAGACCAGAACGGCAGCAGCAGCGGCACCTGCCTGGCCAGAGAACCCCAGGGACCAGGTGTAGACCGAGCAGACAACCAGTGTCTCCTGCCCCCTGATCCCCATGTCCTGACAGGGCCACACCTGGCTCATTCCGTGTCCAGATCACCATAGGATGTTGGTCATCACGGTCCCTGGAGTTGTGTCCACCACTGCCAAGCAGCTGGGTCACTCTGGGCTGGGAAGGAGAGAGCAGCTGACTGCAATGTGGGGCCCAATTCAGCATCCCCGAGTAATCCACCCAGCCCAGCTCTCCCCAGGGAATCTGAAGGCACAGATTCATACAGGATACTCAGCATCATCCTGCCACTACAGATTACACATGCTGTATCCCTGTCTTCACCATCCTACCTTGTTGGGGAGGGTCATGAATCCCTGTGGAAATGCCTTGGTCCGTGGAGAATCCTGAATGGGCGGCAGTGTGGAACTGCTGCTCTGATTGTCCCCATAGCTCTGCAGCAAACGGGGGATGCTTCCATGGGCCACTGGCCTCCTGTGGGGTGAGGCAGAGGATACTCAGTGCCCAGCCCTGTGGCATCATGCGCTTCACCCTGCTGTGCCAGGGAGGGGATGAGATGGTGCTGCCTGAGGAGCCATGTCCCTCCCAGAACCCCTCCCCTTGTGGCAGGAGACCCAAGCGCATCCTACACAGGGAGAAGCTGTCCTTGCAGCTATGGCCAGACTACCCTGAACGCTGGGAGCTGGGGATGTGTCCTCAGGGCCCGTACCTTTGCCTGTATTGTGGCTCCTTGCTGGGGGACAGCGGCTGCAAGTATGGGAGTGTCTCGGGGTACCTGGGGAGGGCAGTGTCACAGGTGGGTGACAGGGAACAAACAACCTGTTCCTGCTTGAGGCAGCACCTCAAAACCCACAAGACTGCACCCCATGGCATCCTGCTGCCTGCAGCCCTTGTGATGAATCCCCACACCCCCTGCTGATGGGCAGGGCTGCAGAGGGGGCTCTGCACATGACACCCTCCCAAGCACACACTCTCAGCCCTGTGCCCACACAGCAGGTCACTGCTGGCACCCATCTCCCCCCATCCACGCCCCTCTGCTGTCCCCCGATGCACTGGTGCTACTCACTGGCCAGGAACCTGCATGTTGAGCATGCGGTCACAGGACAGGCAGGTGAAAGGGACTGGCAGCTGCCTAAGGTGGGTGAAAGAAGAGGGCTGGGTGAGCTCCTGGGGCCACAGCCCTGTGCACACAGGCAGCTCGCTGGCAGAAGCCATGAGGTGCCAGGAACATCACTGTGGGGAGTCACAGCGTTTGCAAGGCAAACTGTGGGCTGTCCAGCCTGTTTCTCCTCATCCCCAGCCCGCTGGCTGATGCCAGGTGAAGGACACAGGTGTCCACGCCATCATCCCAACCTGCCCTTGCACTGCTTTCAGCCCTTCTCCAGCACTAATGCCCTCTGTGCCCCTGGCCAGGAGCACAGGGCAGGACCCAGCTCAGGGACACTGTGTGTCACACCCATGCCTGGCAGGATGGGTTGCCATCTCCCGCCCTGGCTTCTGGCAGCCTTTGCACCCACACCCCCATTTCCTTTTGGGAGGGCTCCATCCTGCAGTTGTGCCCTCCTTGTGCCTCCTCTCTGGTTTGGAACCTGCTGCTGGTGGAAGGGGAAGGTGCAGCTGCTTCATCATTATCCCCATGGTTGGTTTGGCAGCTAAATTGGTCCCATGGCAGGGGACCACATGGGCACTGCTGGGGACAGCTGGAGGGAATGGGACCATCGCTGTCCCCAATGCCATCAGCATCTCCATTGCACTCACTTCTTAATCCCAGCACCACTGTCACCCCCCATCATCTTCTTCTCGAGCTCCTCCATGCTTCTCTTCAACATCTCCTCCATCTGGTTAGTGAAGGCCTCCAGCGCCAGGCGATCCAGCTGTGAATAGGTGCACAGCCTCAGCCAGCTGCCCCAGGATGGCACATGGATGTCTCCAAGGAAGAGCCAGGAGAGGGATCCTCAGAGGGATGCTGCCTCAGGATGTCAAGTCCCAAAGGTGCCAGTTTCTCACAGTGGGGATGAGGTAACCCCTCACCTTCTCTTCCACCACAATGCTGAGCTGCTGCTGCACCTCATTCCAGTGCTGCTTCTGGCTTGAAATCTGGCTCTGCAGCTCCTGCATCCTCCCATGCATCCGTTCCATGTTCTCTTCAAATTGGTTGCAGTTCACTTTGTTGCCCAAGGCAGCTTTGTCTGCCTTCTAGCAGAGGGGAAATGCAGGAGAGATGTGGACAAAGGGTTGAGGAATGACAGGCTGGGCCAGCACATATCAGGGATGGAGAGAGCAGTGCTCACTCCTGGCCATCGTGCCCCTTCCAGAATGCTGTGACCCCGTTTGCCCCATCACCCCAGTGAGGTCGATCCCACCATCTGAAGGGTGAGGGAACACCACGTGGTCTGGAAATCCTCCCTCCCCTGGGCCAGTGCTGCCACCCAGTCCCCAGGGGACAAGGGGAACTTGTCACCCTGCCCGGGACCCCATGGGCTGGCACAGAGGCCCCTTGAGACTTTACCCCATCCATTGCTGCCAACATATCCTGCTCATCTGCTTTCTCTTTCTGCAGCTTCTCCAGGGACTGGAACAGCATCTTTCAGCACAGAAAGGAACCAATGACACCACAGCAGGGTTGGGGCTATCTCCTGGGGCACTCCCCAGGAGCGGGGAGCACACCCTGCTCCCCCTACCCCAAAACCTTGAGGAAAGGCACTTGGAAGCAGCACAGGGCTGTGAGCAGGTCGGCAAGGGGAAAGGTTCCTTGTGATCCCCTGTCTGGATTCAGCCTGGGGGTTTCTCTGACCCCACAGGATTCAACCACACACCTCAATTGATTTCTGGTTGTGTTGTGAGTCCTTCTGGAGACTCCCTGAGATGAAGCTGAGTTTCTCACCATCCCATTGACTCTGTACAACTGTGGCATCCATGTGATGCCTCAGCTCCTTGTCCTGCTCAAAGGAAGAAGAACATTTGGTGCTCCACAGGGACAGACCTGTGTTACCCAGCCAATGGCCACAAGCCTTCTTTGTCAACAGGACATTTGCAACAAGGCTTCAATTTCTGTCCATACCGTTGCATGGTCCAGGCCAATCTGGGACAGTTTCAGGCTCCCCCACATTACAGCACAGCACATCCAGCTGTGGGATCCCATCAGCCTCCTCCCCAGTCCCCCATGCTGCCAACTGCCTACCTGGCCCCACTCCCTCATCATCTTCTCCAGCTTGCCCACAGCCATCTGCCATGACTCCAGGGAGTCCACCTGCTCCTGGAGTTTCTCACAGCGCTGGAGGAGCTCCCCCAAATGCACGTTGATGTCAAAGGTGCATTTGGTGCAGTCTGCCTTTTTCTTCTCCTGCTCCTCTTGTATGTTTCCTACTAACTTCGCTGTCTGAATCAGCTGCAGGAAGTCCAGAATGAATCAGCTCAGAGATGGGATGCATGGAATGAACAGTCCTGGGTGCTGAGGGGCTCGATGGTCCCAGCGAGTAAGGGAATATGGCCAGGAGCCCCACCAGGGCTACTGAACCGAGCCAGCGGGTGGTTGCAGTGCTCCTCCAGGACATCACCTGCTCGTTCAGCTGGTTTGCTGTCTCAGTCACCAGCTGCTCCAGCATGGCATTCCTCATCTCCTGCTGCTCTTCCATCTTCTGCAGCTCTTGCTTTGTCTCCTGCAGCAAAGCTCTGGCCAGCAAGATGGGGGCAAGGGCAGGCTTAGCCTCCACAGTGTTGCTCAGGCAGTGTCCTTATGCCTCCCAAACCAGGATGCTCCCAGACCCTCCGGGCTCCCTTGCAGCCCCGCAGAGTATGAAACACACTCCTGTCCTCTTACTCGAGTCGCTGAGTGATTTCCTCGCTGCTCTCCTCTTTCCATTCAGCTATATCCTCCCTCAGCTTTTGAATTTCCTCCTCCAGATTCTTCACCTGGGTAAGGCAGTGACAGTACAGTGAGGGCACAGACCCTGTGTTGTCCCAGCTTGGGGGCCCTTCAGCTCCATGGAACACCCCAGGGCCCCCATTCTTTCCCCAGTTCCGCACTCCAAACCTTGGGCTCACAGAGCCACACAGAAGTTCCCCATGAGAGCCCAAAGGTGACACCACCCCATAGCTCACCAAGGCAGACAACTCCCTGATCTTCTCTGACTGATGGGACTGTGTCATCTTTATCTTGTCAATCTCCTCGCGGAAATCCTGGGAGAGAGACATGGCCTAGTAGGTACAGGTGGTGTGGCTCTGCCATTGGGGCAAATCTGTGGGGACCCACAGGGCCTTGACCCCTGCTATGGTATGTTCAGCATGGGGGGACAGTGCAGGGCCTGGCACAGTCAGGCTGGCCAGTCCTGCAGGCAGCTCTCTCCATGCACCCAGCAGGGCCAGAGGCAAGGGCACTGGCTGCTGTCTCAGGCCCACGGCTTGCTGCCAGCAGCAGTTTGCCTCATGCCACTCCTCCTGGAAGTTCTTCACGTTTTGTGCCATGGGGGATTATAGGAGAAAGTGGTGTCAGAGACAAATCCCTGAAGAATGTCTGTGGGGAACACAACCTTCCCACCACAGACCTGTGACTCCTGGCTGTTCATGATGTTCTCTGATGCACTTGTGATTCCATCAAGATCCTCATGAAGAGAGAAACAGTCCAAGAAAAAGGGATGTCAGAGGGGATGCCCAGGGCAGCACCCTGCAGCAGGCAGCCCATGGCACTGCCAGGTCAGCAGGGAGAGCCCCTGTGCCACCTGCCCCAGCCTGGCTCAGGGCCAGAGCACTGAAGCTCATCCAGATGGCAAAGAGCTGCTGCCAGTGGCTCAACCTCTGCCTGGGCAGTGAGGGCAGTGCCCAGCACTGCTGAGGAAGAGCGTAGGGGCTGGTGGGGCAGTGCCCAGGAGGCTGGGAAGAGCCTCTACCTTGCGCATGTGTTTCTTGTAGACTTCCATCTCCTTCTTAATTATTTTCACTTCAGCGGCCACATCAGCAAGTGAGAGGCCACTCAGCTGGCCTGTCCAGGGCTTCTCAGTAGTCAGGTACTGCACATCCAGGTGCCCCAGCATGGCCTGCAGCAGTTTTCGCATGGCTGCAAAATGGACAGCCCCCTTCTGGGGCATCCCAATGGCAAGATCCAGCAGCTGGGAGAGGCTGAGTGTGTCCAGGGATGTTGCCATGTCTGCACACACTCTGTCCCTGGTGGGACACAAGCTTTCATGCCCAGCTGTGTCTGCCCAGGGATGAGCAAGAGGATTATGAATAGGGAAGAGAAAAAGTGAGAAGAAAAGGAAGAAGGGAAAAGGGTGATAAAATGGATGACTACAAGGGATGATAAAAGGGATGGGCAAAAGGAATGGGCAAAAGGGATGATAAATTGGATAAGTAGGCAGAAGGGTCCTTCTTCCTTTCCTGTCTGGGAAAGGACTGGAGCCTGTGCTTTTCACAGCCCCCTTCATCACAATTCCCGTTGCCAGGCAATGCACCCCACTCCACCCCCAGGAGCCAGTGCATCACAGACTCATGAAGTCATGGAGTCATGGAATGGCTTGGGCTGGAAGAGACCTCAAACATCATCTCTTTCCATTCCCCTGCCATAGGCAGGAGCACCTTCCACTAGACCAGGTTGCTCCATGTTCCCATTCAGCCTGGCCCTGGACTCTTTCAGGAATGGGGCAGACGCAATTTCTTTGTGCAACCTGTGCCTAGGCATCACCACCCTTGCAGGGAAGAATTGCTTCCCAAGACCCAATCTAACCCTGCCGTCTCTCTGTCTGAAGCCATTCATTCCCCCTCATCCTGTTGTTCTAGGCCCTTGTGGAAAGTCCCTCTCCAGCCCTTTTGGAGCCCCTTGAGTTACTGAAAAGGGCTTGAAAGTCTCACAGGACAGGAGAGGCCTCTCTATTTTGCTTCTAATCACTTTAAGACTTGAGTTGCAGCCAAGCTAGTTCTTGATGTGCTGAGGCAGTGTCCTGTTCTGTGGCATCTCATGTTCTTGCTTTCTTCTTGCATCATGGAGTAGGCAATAAGCCTGGCTTTGCTGTGCAGGTGAACTGTCAGTGTGAGTCGCCATGGGCCGGGCACAGGAACAACCACAAAGCCCCAGATGAAGTCCAAAGGGTACATCTGTGTTTGTTTCCTCACCAAACGAGGGTTCCCCAAAGCAGCTCCTGGGCAGAGGCCACGGGCAGGGCCACTGGCCCCACAGAGCTCAGTCCCTGTGAGAGAATTGCCAAACCTGGATTTCAGACATTGGCCACAAAACTCTGTGGTTTTGGCACAGCAAACCCAAGGCCTGGTTTGGAGCATCCATGGGAATCAACCTTTGCCACTGAAGCAGTGGGGTGCTGTTCCTCATGCTGGAGGTGCAGGAGGACCCCCGTGAGCACTTGGCTGAGCTATAGGGTTGTTGAGGCATAAACTCCTTTCTCCTCTGGAGTTCAGAGCAAAGAGTCTCCCTGGGTGAAGCCTTTGTACAACTTCCTCCAAGTTAGGTTTGATGTCAGCGTGACAGTCCAGAAAGAAGCCAATGAAATTTCTCCTACCAATGTCCCCAAGACTGTGAGGGAAGAAAAACAAAGTTCTTCCCTTCAACACCCACCATCCACCCCTCAGCTGCCCCCTTCTGAAACACGCTCTGTCCACCCCTAGTCCTTCCTGCTTCAAAGCTCCACTGCAGTGATGTTCCCATGAAGGGATACAGAGCTGACTTAGGAGCCAGAGAAGGAAATAAACCATAGAGGACTCTCAAATCTCCTTTCAAGGATTGGGAAACCTGAAAATATGGAAAGGGAATATATTTCCTGCATCCTGACCTTGTTGGCCATCTTCTGCTCTTTCTTTGTCACACACGTGAATATGGGAGAGTCCTGCAACTCCTCTGTGGCACATCTGAGCTTTAAAGTCTTTAATCGCTGTTGCCTCGGTTTGCTTTTTTCACCATTCATAAGATTTTTTCCTTATCCCTAACTTCTTGAGCTTGTTATTGCATACAGTTTGAGAAAGAAAACCAGTGTCAAAGGCAGTTTTCTGCAGTAGTGACCAATCAAGTTAATTTCCAGTGACCTTACAAGGCTTGTAATATGCAGCACATCTAGGGAAAAGTAGAGCATGGTAGGTTCCTTTCAATGCTGTGTTCTTTATTGTCCAAATATGTTTTGCAAGAGATAGCAGGAAGACAAAACAAGGACAATAAAGAAGAATAAAGAAGTGACCAATTAAATATGAACAAGCATTAAGAACAATGCATAAAGAACAATGAAATAAAATTAGGAAGGCAGAACAAGAAAGAAGAACAAATAATAAAGAACATGAATGAAGAATCAGGAACATGAGTTAACGTGGCTTCTTTGACTTCTTCACTTTTTTCCTTGGAGGTTCCCTTCTGGCTGGAGACCTTGGCTGAGAATGTTGTCTTCTGCATGGGGTGAAAGAAGAACATGGTGAAGTTTATTCAAAACAGTCCCTCCCGCACTGGATTTCCTCCCAGATTTGGTTTGGGTGTTTTCTTTCCTCTCCATATGCTCATGCCAAAGCAGGTCTCAGCTGCTGCCATAATGCTGCTGCCCATGGAAGAGTTTGGTTCCATGGAAAAGTTCCTGCTGCCAAGGCAGGAGAACAGCTGCTGTGTGAGTGTGAAAGCATCCAGGAGGATCCATCTCTCTCCACACTGCTGTGCCCCATGAACAGCATTCCAGAGCTAGGGATGAATTTTGGACTCCCTGCATTGCTGCCTCAGGACAATGGATTTCTCCTGTTCTTGTCCTGCAGTTGTTATTTCCTTGCTTACAGAATTTGGATTTTCAGATGACCTCTGGGGTGGATCAGCTACAGAGACAACACTCCCTGCCCCACAAGGACAGGTGATGGCCAACGGGGTGGCTTTGCCACCCAGCCATTTCCACACGTCTTCTCTCAGTCCCTTTTGGGTCAGTGCAATTAACTCCATACTTACAAATTAATAATTGGGATGGCATATTTCCCGTTGGGCGTAAGCATTGCTCCCTTTGTGTTGGGGTCCTTCACCTCCACCATAAAACTCATGGGAATTCCTGAGCTCCTTTTTAGCCTGGGAACAGGGCTGGTAGGTGATGGTGGAGCAGGACCCAAGGGTGTCTTCAGGTCACTGCAAGTTTTTGGGGTAAACAAAGAAGAAGGCAGGAATGTGTGTCCCTTGTTCAAACAAGAGACAAACTTGTGATTTTTCCATATTCTTCCCAGAGCAGATTTGACCTCCCCAATACATACTTGAGTGGCTCATAGTAACGGCAGGACTGGATCATCATGGCTTTGATCTTGTCCTCTTCTGCAGCATTGGCTTCAGCCAGATTGGCAGTCTGTGTGACAGGGGACGTTTGGACAAACACATGAAAAGTATGTTTCATTCGCATGTTTGAGCCCCCCAAAGACAACAGCAGCCCAGGAGTGATCAGCCTCTTGAGGTTTTGCTTTCATAGATATTCCTTCACAAAAGCAACCAACTGTTCTCAGAGATTTAATAAATGAGTGTTTCATTGACACAGTGTTTTTCTGTACAGGAACATGATCCAGATCCACCCTTGTGGAATCATCTCCATCAACATTTACAGACACTTGACCAATGGGTTTGAACCCAAATGGTTTACAAAACACAACAAAGTAGCACCAAAACATGCCTAGGAATAGACCCAAGTTCAAATATGGCATTTTTTAACAAGGTAACCACAATACCAAAAGCATTTACACCATCTGCAATCAAATAAAGGAGATTGTGCTGTCTGCTATCCCCAGAGCCCAGTTTGGGAACAAGTGCAGCAGCCAAGGAGTGGATCTCTATCTGTCATGGCCAGAAATTCAAAATTCAAGCCTCGCAAGTGACCTTGTTCCAGAAACACTTGTTTTGGCTGCTGCAAACTTCCCTGAAATGTCCATAACTTACAGGCAGTTCAGCTCTTCTGTACACATTAGTACAAAACAAACTGTTAGTTTCCAGGGCAAAACTGATGATACAAAATGAGAAACAGCTGCTGAGGTGCTGCTGCTTTGGGTCTTGAAGAGGAGTAATGCTGCAACATTACGTTGGGGCTGAGATAAGGTGCTCCCCTTCTCTCTTCCCAACCTGGGAACTTCTCTTTCCAGGATAGCATCACATCATACATGCATTGTAAACTTACAATAAAATCCTTAAATTACTAAAAAACCCCAGTTTTGATCATATTGCCACAATTATCCAGCTGTAGATCACAGGATAAGTTTTAAAAGGACAAAGCAAATGATTTTTTAAAAGTAGTTGACAGAGAATATCTCTGTACCTTGATGAGCTGGGCCAGAGTAAGAGGGGCAGAAGAGTCAGCAATCTGTTCACAAAAGAATTAAACCATATTCAAGTTCAATGTCCAGCAAATGAATACAAGGCTGCACTGTTTAGAATGAAGTGCAGTGTGTAGGAAGAAGAGTGAGGCTGGGGTTTTACATACTGCCTTGGATGTTCCCCTCACTGGCTCATTTGGGCTCCTGGCAGAAGAAATAGAGGTGATCAGAACACAAAATGAACACTTGGACCCAGCATCAAGCAGTGAAAACAGACAGGAACACCTGAACATCAAACAGTTATGTTCTGGTAGTTCAGTGAATGTGGAAATTGATTTGTCTACATAAACTCTTCTCTCTTGGTACATTCAATGCAACTAAAACAAGGTCCCAAAATCTCATTTCTACAGTGTCACCAGTTACACAGGAGAGTAGTTTCTAAGCCAGAACAGTGACAGTGCTGATGCTCAGGAGTGCAGGTTTCTTTGAGTGCAAAGCAATCCCAGAACTGTCAGCAGCTCTGTCTCCACAGTGATGTTTCTTTCTGGGAGCTCAAGCCCTGTGTTCAGATCTCTGCCATCCTTAGCCATGACAGGGCCAAAGTACCCAGTGTGTCACAGGTGCTACAGTGGCTACAAATAGTAGTAGAAAGGTCACCTGGAAGCCTTTCCTAGGGATTGGTGCAATTTAGGAGCCCTGTGGGGAAAAAAGAGAGTCTTAATTGGCAGGATCTCCTTTCAGGTGTTCTTGAGAATGCTACAGTATTTTGGGGGCTATTTATTACATTTGCAAACTTGCTGAGATTCCTCATACTGGGTGATCTGTGTGTGACTCAAGTGCTCAGGAATCAGTCACACAACCCCTGTGTCAGCAGACCCTCATCCTTCATCAGCCTCTCTGCCAGATATTTCTGCTGTTTCCAGCTGGAGGGACAGAAAGCTCCTCTGCATGGGTAATTGCCATTGCTGCAAGTGCAGAGCCATTGTCCCGTGATTGTCACTCACAGGAACTGATGGTGAGGTGCCATCCAGCCCAAAAGGGAGGATGCTGTGACAGGGCAGCACAAAGCATCCATATTTCCATTAACCCCAAACCAAAGGCATGTTTAGAAGCACAACACTGAGGCATCCAGAATTCTTCATCTCTCTTCTAGACACAGGGTGCAAAAGCCCCCAATTTGGGGTGCAAGTTACCTGCCAGATACCCCACAGTCCCCAAACCCACCTCCCCCCGTGCAAGAAAGTCAAATACTGACAACCAGACTCTTCTCAGATGGGAACACATTACAAGTTTATTTCTAATTATGTGCAATTGTTACAGTGTGTACCTGTCATTACTATAAGGCCAATAAAAGCAAACACATGCAATCTGGAATCTCCTCATGTGGAGGAAACAGGATCTGCAACTTGGCTCTCAGCCCAGTCACCCCAAGAACAAAACCAAGAGAATCATCTTAGGATTTACCAGTGCTGGAGTTTGAACCCCATGTCCTCACAAACCTAACAATGAGAGTCTGCTTTGGAGCAGATACATTCAAATCTACCCCATGAAAACAGAAGTTAACAGCAGCTTTGAGCAGATGCAGTCCAAGTGCCTCTGTAAACCCAAATCCATAAAAGAAGTTCACACTCTGACATCCCTCACAGGGAACCCAGTGCTTCATGGATACTCACATAGCTTGAGCTGGGACTCTCTTCACGATCACTGAGACATTCTTTGGGATTTGAGCATCACTGGAGTATTCTGAGAACAACACAAATGCAGAAAAGGCATCAGTCAGTTGGGAAGAATGGCTATTGACATGGAATTATATGGCACATCAGAGAATCCCTTTGGAGCTGTAAAAGCCAGTTTTATAGGTATCATTATGCTTTCCCACCCCGGCTGTTGTCCCCAGGGCAGAGCACAGCTCCCACAGCCTGTGGCACTGCAGCTGCTCTGCACTGCTGCCCCGGGCAGCCCCAGGGCCAGGAGCCAACTCACCTTCACTGGTCTCAGCTTTGAGGATCTGCAGGTCGCAGTTGGCAGCCTTCAGCCTCTCTCGGGCCATGATCTGGTGCTTGAGGTCACCCAGGGAGATGCTGTGGCCATGGAATGTGACCACGTTGTAGCTCAGCTTGGAGGAGAACTTGTAGTGCACACCTGACATGGCCCTGCACTCCCAGCTCAGCCTGAGCTCCCTTGGCACACTCTGGCTGCCAGACTGAGCTGGCTGGGGTGACTCAGACAGACACCTCTGCCTCAGTGTGCTGCCCAAGGGGATCAGGGACAAACCCACAGCAGCTGCCACCAGCAGTGACAGAGTGCTGAGCACTGGGCACTCACCCACTGCATTGTGAGCTCGTGGTGTGGAGCTGTGGAATCATGGAATCCCCAGAGCTCTTCCCAAAAGGACCATCTAAACATTCCACATGCACCTGCCAAGAGAGGCTACACTGGGACTGTTTGACAGAGAAGGAGCTCAAACAGTGCTCCAGGCAAACACCTGGGAGATGGAGCCAACCGCAGCTCTGGAAGTCAAAAATACCTGTTTCTGCCTACTCTGTGAATAGTATGCATGGTACAGAGTATTCCTTCTTGTCCAGATCACAAACCACTGGATTAAGACCAGTTCAGAGTCCCATTTTGGGGAGTTGGGTGTTTTTCTTTGAGTTTTTTATTGGGTTGGTTGGTTGGTTTTCCCCCACTAAACAGACTAGCTCATTGTCCAAGAGTCAGAATGTTACAGGGAAAGCAAAAGCACTCAAGTAAGCTGAGTTCTGGAGTTTGCAGTTCTTCCATAATGTTGTGAGAACATCTACTGTAACAGACATGTCAAATAAAAGCATGCAAGTTTCAATTCTTAACTAGTGGATTTTTGAAGGCAATTCTTCCTGTTTTACTAGAAAGTGCCTCTCTAGTAAGCACAGAAGAGGACCCTCCTTCCCCTGTTTTAGGATACATCCCAACCATCCATTTTGCCTTCCCAGCATCCTAAAAAAATACCATTACATCATTTTTTCCCTCTGATAGTTAAAATCACAGCCTAAAATACTTTAGGGCAGTATAGACAGTGCTGCCTGCTTTGTGTCAGCAGTCCATGGTGTGTTTCTGCCTGGAGTTTAACAGCCTCACTCCTCCTTTGGGCTCTGGTGCTGATGGCTCAGAGCTATTGAGCAGGGTTGGTTTTCCATCTGCTGCTTTGCTCAGCAGTGCTGCACTGCTGCATGCTGGGGCAGCCAGGAAGGGCAGAGGCTTTGGGAAATCCCTTCCCAAGTGCAGCTGAAGCTCAGGAAGTTTTCTGCCAGTGGAGGTGCTGTGGCATCTACATCATCTGAATTTCCTGCATTCACCTTAGTTTCTGCTCTGCAGGAGTGAGTTGGCAAGCCTTGGATTCAAATAGCCTGGGCTGTTGGACCACCTTGTCACTTTTGTCTTGGCTGGGCTCTGCCCACACCTTTGGCTGGTGTGAGGTCAGTGTGGCTGGCTGGAGTGTGGACTCTCACCTTATCTGGTTCCCTGGCGACACAGGCGCCCCGGCTCCACCTTGGAACCCTGCCTTTGTCAGGGGAACTCAGCATTTGGGTGCTGTTTGGTGTCTTTGGGTGGTGGTCAGTGGCCCTGATGTTAGTCCCCTGGCACCCTCGAAACCCTGGCTTGTGGCTGTGGGTCCTGATGTCCTGCATCCCAGAGGTGCAGCCCTGCCTGCTCTGCTTTGGGCCTCCCATTCAGCGGGCACGGCTTTGCCATGACATTACTGGGGCCTCTGTCGATGAGCCCAAACACAAAAAATGCCTTGAGGCGCTTGTTGAGGCTGCTAAACCGCTTGCCTCCGTCACTGTCGGTACGTCATGGGACCTTAGGGACATCAAACTCACCAGGGATCCTGCCCAAGGACTTCTGTCCTGACCGGTCCCTCCTTTCTGCCTGAGACATCCATCCCAAAGGGGATCCCCACCCTGGACAGTTCTCCAGAGCTCTCTGGGGTTTCCTATTTCAACAAAGGCCCTCACACTGATGCTGAGCAGGATCCCAGGAAGTTGGGGACCCACCCTGGACCAGCATCCTTGGAACTCATAACCATGCCGAGGTCTTCTCAGTCCTGATTTGGCCCCTGCAGAACTTTGGGAATCCCAAACCTGACTGGAACCCTGAGAATCACCCAACTCTGACCAAGGACACACTGGGGACTCCTTGGCCCTACCAAGGACCTTAGGAATCCACAGGGATACCTGACCTTTCCCAGTATCCCTAAACCCTGATCAGGACTCCAGGAACCCCTGAAACCCCCAGACCTTCCTGGACCTTCCCATCCCTGAAACTCCAACCCTAACCCTGTACTGATTCCCAAGTCCCTTTACTGGTTCCAGGGTCAGGACAGCGTGAGGAACTTCGGGAGATTGTCATGGATGCTATGCATTATATAGAGGACCAAAAGGATTGGAGTGAGTGAGCAGAGTGAGGGACATGGGACATGGAACATGGGATATGAGACATGGGGCAAGGGAGATGGGATGTGCAGGCCTTGAAGAGGGGTGGGGTGGAAGTGAAATATCGGAGCTGTAAAGGGGTATTTGGGGAATCCTGAGCATATATGGGTTTCAAGGTGTACAGCTTCTTGGGGAGTTTGAGGGGATATTTGGGGATATATCTGATTCCAGGAGAGATATATGGAGTCAAAGTGAGTTGTACAAGGAATTTGTGGGGTCTGGGAAAGGTTTATGGGGACCAGGGGGAGGATACATTGTCTTACCTGGACATTTGGGACACCACAGAGTCCCTGAACAAGTCTCTGCAGGAAGCTGTCAACACAATCTGGGAGAAGCTGGGCCAGCTGGGGAAAGGTATGGGGCCACCCTGGGAACCCCTGTCCCAGAGAAACTCCCAGGGACCCCATCTGGGCTGGACAAGGGCTGAATCCTGACAGCTCATTACAAGGATGTGGGTCCCCAGTGATGCCCAGTCTAACCCTGCTTCCTCCCCACCAGCTCCAGCCTGCATCCCACCCTGTGGTGAGTGCCTGTCCCTCTGTCTTGCCCTCCCCTGTCTCCTAGTACATCTCCCACTTCCCTGGGATGACCAAATCTCTCTTTCCCAGGATTCCAGCCAGCTGCCCGTGTCTTCCAGTGTGCTACCTGCCGCTTTGTGGACTGTCAGTTTGCCCTGGACTGCCCAGGTATGGGGCCATGAGAGAGTGTTGTGTTAAGAGTAAGGAAATTTTCCTCAACTTTTCCCCATTCTTAGATTATTTTTGTACTGTTTTTTATGTTTTGGTGACATTTGCGTGATTCCAGTCACAGTTTTGGTATTGATTGAGGTCAAATGGTCTCACTTGGCTTTTAAAGGTCTAGGCTAGAAAGACACAGAGTGTGTGCTCAGCAAGGGGTGGTCATACAGTGGGGGAGGGTAGCTTTTGAGATAGAGGTGTGTTCAGTATTATAATGAGATTACAGTGAGCAAAGTTCATCCAAAAGGCAGGATTTCATCACAAAAATCTCTGGGGACACCACGCATTTCTCACCTATGGTCCCATGCTGAGCACACCTGCCCAAGTGTTCACCTGCCCATCCCTGCAGCCAGCACAGGAGCACCATCCCCTCTGTCAGTGCATGTGCAGATGTGAGCTCATGAGCCTGTCAATGCTCCCAGTGCAGGACATGTGGACTTACACAGATGAAACCATCGTGCTGCACTGCACTGTGCCCTTCCCCATCGACACCGGCGTGCCTGTCACCTGGATGTTTGTCCCCAATGTGAGTTGCACCTGGGCTTGCAAGGTGTGAGTAGAAATTCTGAGCAGGACTGTCACAGTAGCAGCTGAGTAAGCAGGCACAGGATGCTCAGGTGAATGGTGCTCACGAGTAGCAGGCACATCACTTGTGTGTTTGCAGATCCACACGTGGAATCATAAAATCACACGAGAGTTTGGGTTGAAAAGGGCCTTAAAGCTCATGTCATTCTAATCCCCTGGAAGGTGTGCAGGGACACCTTCCACTAGACCAGGCTGCTCCAAGCCCCAGCCAACCTGGCCTTGGGCACTTCCAGGGATGGGGTATCTACATCTTCCCTGGGTAACCTGTGCCAGGGTGTCATGGGGACAGTGGAAGCTTCAGACAAAGTTTACTAAAGAAGCCCTGCTGCTGAGTCTGAGGGTCAGAAAGGATTCCTTTCTGTATTTAAACTCTTTCAGAGAGATGGGTTCAGGTGAAGGTAAATTCTTCCTTAGCCTCAGAATTTGGCAACAGTTTAAATTTTAGGAATCATTCTGGCCCACAAGTCCTAATGATGGCAAATCAGATCTGTTTATAAAAATGAACTATTTAATTAACAAATTAACAGGCAAAATATTACAGATGAAAGATCTTAATCAGAATTACTTATTACACAGTATAAAACTAAAAGAACTACTAGTAGATTACCACATTACATAATGCACTATATCAAGGTATCTATATTAAAGCTAGCAAAAGAAATAGTATTGAATAGGACCCAAAGGTAGCTTACCACCAAAATGACAATAATGTACACAGATCCCTTCATTCAGCCCCTGGGGGATTAAATGGGAAATAGGTGTCCCTATTCATGGGAGAAAATCCACACATTTCCAGGAAAATGTATGGAAGCTTTCTACTTTGCCTAAGTTTCCTGTGGCTTTTATTGTTGTAAAGTGACTTGCTGTCAGTCAGAAATCCAGCTTACCTTCCACATCTCCCTTCCACGGTAAGATGTTTACTGGCAGTTGAGAGATGCCAGACCAGTGCTAACCCCGTGGTGCAAAAATAACTCATTACAAGACAGATTGTCCCGTTTGAGTTCTCTGACTAGCTAACAAACAACAGATTAGCTCTTGTGGGGGGTGAGATGCTTTGCTCCACAGGGCCTCACCACACTCACAGGGAAGAACACGTGCAGGAAGTGACTTGTTGTGCCTCCATGGGTGCACACACGTGTGGGGTGGGAGGTGTGTGCAACTGCACCAGCAAGGGGCACAAGAAGCATGAAGTGGACATGTCAAGCATGTGCAGGACACGTGTGCCTTTGTGTGCACATATGTGCTGTTCCGTGTGCCTGCTGGTCCAGCAGTGCTGATGTGTCCCCCACGCCCCAGCTGCGCACACAGGACATGACACTGTTCAAGGAGCTGAAGGGGAACCCTGAGAAGCCCTTCAGCCTGACCATTGAGGAACCAGCTCCAGGAACCGTTGTCTGTCAGCTGGGGGAACTTTCCAAGCCCATTATCCGCAAGTTCTTCTACCTCAACGGTGAGCCCAGATGGTGACACCTGAGAGCCATGGGGGCACAGAGCAGAGTGGGGCAGAGTGGGACAGGGGACACCTGGGTCCATGGGAAGGGGGTGAGCAGGGTGCCAGGACGCCTGGCTTCATGGTGGACAGGTGGATTACAGCATGTGTTCCCTAGTGCCTGTCTCCTCTGGGACTCCCAGATGCCTGGGTTGCTGGGGACAGTGATGTCTGTGGCTGGAGCCAAAGCTGCAGGGACAGCTGGTCCCTGGCTGCAGGGCCCCATGACCTGAGTGGCCTCTGTCCCCACAGTGTCAGAGGGAAGCGTGGAGGAAGAGAAAGGACTCCAGGCTGTGTTCAGCACTGTGCTGCACTGGCGTGACAACGAGACACCCCCGCCCTACATACCAACCATGGGGCTCATTTTGGCCTTCAGCTCCATGGCATTCATTATGCTGCTGGTGTGAGTACTCCTGACCTGGTGAACTACTCTAAAAATCCCCATTCTTCTGGGGCTCTTCACAGACCACCATGGGACTCCCAACCCTCTCTGGATTCTCAGTCCCTTGGGGTTCCCTAAACTCCTAAACTCACAAGACCCTCCATGTCTCCTGGGACTCTCTTTGTCCTCTGGCCCATTCCAGGATCTCCCCATTGCATCCAGTAGCACTCCACTTCTCCCAGATTCCTTTACTTCTTTACTTCTCCCAGATTCCCTAATTGCCCCTGATACCCTGCAACTTTCTCCTGTTTTCCCTAGAACCCTCATTGCCTCTTCAGGGGCACCAGTTACAGTCAGTTACCCCAGCTGTCCCAGGATCCCATATATCAGTTGCTCCAAGGACCTCCCAGTTGCCCCTGGAGCCCTCCAAATGCCCCATGTGTCCCTGTCCCCCCACATACACCCTAATGGGAATATAGGGTGTCCTCCCTGCTTCCCCTCTTTCTCCATTCCTCCTTCTGTCTCCCAGGGCCACCTGGCAATGCCTCTCTGTCCGCCAGACATCCCACAGGTCTGGACATCACAGTACCTCAGAGGATTCCAAACCCCTGGATTCACCATAGGGGACTTTAGCACATGGATCCACCCCAGAGGACCAACATTTCTGCAGTTGCTTTTCTTGTGCTGGGTGTTTGAATGGGAATAGTCTGAAAACAGAAATACAGAGTTCTGAAAACCTGGATTATGCTTGTGATAGAAATATTGGGTTCTTGGGCTTGCAGACATTAAAACCGAGTAGTGAGCAGCATTTCCTTTCGCTGGGTGGACATTTCAGCTGCAGTTGGAGCTGCAGAAGTTGTCAGTGATGGTGATGGCACAGGGTGGAGAGAAGGGGAGTAACTTGCCAGACTTGCTTTAGAGCTGGAGCAAAGCTGGCCAAAAATTATGGTATCAAAGTGGGATTTCAGGGCAAAAAGAGGAGGGGAAAGCATTTCTGCTTGCTCAGGATCAGCAGATGAACAGCATCTCTCCTTCTCCCCTGAAAGGATGACACCTCCAATTGCATTGGAGCAGACCTGGGAATAGTTATATGTATATATATATAACTGGGTCAATATTTTTATACATATATATATCACTGTTACTATCCCTTCTGTCACAACACATATCAACACTCTGTAGTTAGTGTATTTATCACCAGCAGTCCTGAATCTGCTTTCCTGCTCCTTCCCTAAACCACACTATTTGTGAACTTGGATTGTGTAAATTCTTATTGAACTGGACCAGACCATGTTGGTGAATTGCACTGCAGGGAGTCTGTGATCTCACAAGTTCCCACTGAACACAGCCAGACTTATCATGCCAAATACTGTATCAGATCTCCTTTTGTGCACTGCCTGTCCCTGCCATCCTTTCTGAGTGCCTCACAACCAAACTATTCTACTTTTGCATGCTTCCAAATTCCCTCTGTTCCCTCTGAGTGCTTCTCTGAATCCCCTCTGACTCATTCTCTTCACTTCCAACCACTCTCAGATGAATTCCATTCCTATCCAGCTGCTTTCATATCCTCTTCATCCCCCTTGTGGTGCTCTCTTAGAATCCCTCTGTTGTTCTCCTTGCAAAACCAGATTATCTCTGTTCTCCCCCTGGTACACTCATGTGTCCTTCATTTCCCTCTGTGTGCACCCAGATCTCATCTCTTCCCCTCCTCGAGTACTCAGACCTCCTCTGGTCCTTCCAGCATCTCTTTGGTGCTGACTTCTCTCCCCTGGGCAAGCTCTCATCCCTCTTTTTCACAACAGATGCCCTCAGATTCCCTCTGCGGAGCTCCATAAATGCTCAGATCCCACCATCCCTTCTGTGGGTGCTCAGTTCCTATGGATTCCACCACGATATCCCTCACCACCCATCTGTGCACACTCAATCCCCTCCATTCTTCCTCCCTGCATGCTTAGATCCGCTCTGTACATGCTCAGATCCCCATTGCTGCCCTCCATCCACCTGCTTTCACTCCATTCCTGGGCAGACACTTGCTTTTCTCTCATCCTGCATGGCCACTCTCCCAAGCCCAGTGCCCAGAGGCCACAGCTGTCTCATCTGCCTTACAGAAATCTTTCATCAAGCCCTTCAGCTGCCTCCTTTCAGGTCAGGACCGTGGCCCACAGGGGAGTTGAGATTTCTTCTGCTTCCCCCAGACACAAACCACTCCACACAACCCTCTGCCTGTGTCATGCACCCCAGAAGGGACCAGCTGCTTCAAACACTGTCCCACAGCAGTTCACCTCCCTGAGGATCTCCCAGAGCCAGGCTGGGCTGGAGTGTAGCAGATTAAACAAGAGCCCCTTGACCAGCTGCAGTGGTGGCAGGCAGGGACAGACCCATGTTTGCTCTCCATCTGGTTGGTGGCTGTGGCATTCAAGTGTTGACTGAGCAATACTCTTCAAAGTTCCCAAATATGCTGTTCCCAGGGGAAATTCCATCCAAGTTGTTAAGCACTCACAGAAGAGACCATTCCAAGGATTCTTGCTGGCACAGGGATTGTTTTCTCTGCAATCCAGGGAGCTGTGTACTCAGAACCACAGGCACCTCCACCTCAGCTGGTGGTTTCTGCGGGCACAAAGGAAACCAACCTGATCTCCTCTTCCAGCAGAAAAGGAGGGTAGGACTCACTCAGCCTGCCCAGTGCAGAAGGCACTACAATTCCCTCTGTGTGACCATCAACTGCAGAGCTCTGTGCTCCAGAGGGCATTCCTGCAGGGAGAAATGGGTGAGTACAGGGCTGGGAAGTGGGGGCTCCTTGCCTGCAACAGGGAGAGCACAGGTAGGGCAGCTCAGCAAGAGGGAGAGGCTCCAGGCACTGGTCCTTGTGCACTGATGGGGAGCAGTGGTACCTGTGCCCTTTGGGGCCACTTGCCACCTCTTTGAGCACCAGCAGCTCATCCCCTGTCTTCTGGTTCACCCCACCCAGGCCCCTGCTGCAGGGACCAGCAGTGAAACTTGGCTCAGGCAGTTGTTGAGTGCATTGCTCTGCCCAAAACTACCCCATGCTTGACTTGTCAGCAGCAGATCAAGGGGGAAAAGATCAAGTTGTCTACCGCTTTGGCAAGCTTTGCAGCTTGCAGGGAGCAGCCTGATGCTGCCCAGCATGCACGGTGCCCTCCTGCACCTCACAGGCTCGTGTTAACTGCGGTGCTGGCACCATGGGAGGGACAGTGCCATTTCTTGTTTTCTCCATCTTGTCCTTTCTACCAGCTCAGTGCCTTCTGCTCCTTGCTTCCCTGCTCATCTCAGCTGCTCCAGGCCACTCTGTGCATACACAAACCCTAAACACCTTCAAGAAGTCTCCCTCCAACACTTCATCGAGTGCTCTGAAGAAAACCAGTAGGTAGCACCCCATTGACATCTAATGTTGTGTGCCTGTGTACAGCCAGCTCTGAGTAGGGCAGGACCCTGCACTGTCCCTAGCCCTAGCACTGCTCTGGGATGGAGGGTGGTAAGAGTTGTGTGTGTGTGTGTGTGTGTGTGTGTGTGTGTGTGTGCGTACTGTGCAGGTTGGGGAGGGTGGCTTTGTGCTTGAATGGGTCATTTTGCCCATTCCCTTAGTCACAGGCAGGGGCTAGGTCCTCTCCCCTTCCCTTTCTCCCAGCATGACCCTGTTGTAGTGGCACAACCCCTTTTTCAGGAGACCCAAAGGAGCCCACTGGTGCCCCCATTTTCAGTCTCTTGGACTGATACCAGCATAGCTCAGTGAGTCTGGGGTCTTTCACTGGGTCTGACTCCTGTTGGTGTTCCTTACAGAAAAGGAGCAGAGGGTTGAGGCCAACCCACTTTCACCTCTAGACCTCTCTGGGATGTGGGAGCTGATTATCCCCCAGGTGCTCTGGCTAGATGAACCTCTACTGCCCCAGGGAAAGACAAGGTCTTGTCCTGATGCCCAGGCTTTTGTTCTATCCCCCTCTGTCATGCTGCAGCTTGGCCCAGGGACTGCAGCGAGGTCCCTGCTGGCAGCCCCAGTGGTGTCTACATCATCCAGCCCACGGGACTGCACCCCATCATGGTGTACTGCGAGATGAATGGGGCAGCCGGGAGCTGGACCGTTATCCAGAGGAACCGGCAGGACACGGAGATCAGCTGGGCTGAGTCCTGGAGCACCTACAAGCATGGCTTTGGGAACCTGCACACTGAGTTCTGGCTGGGCACCGAGTACATCCACCAGATCACCAAGCAGAAGGTCTACCAGGTCAGGTTTGTCATCTGGGATGCTGAAAACAACAAGAGGTTTGCAGACTACAACCTGTTCAGCCTGGACGATGAGTCCCAGGGCTACCGGCTCAGGCTGGGAGCACACTCAGGGACAGCAGAGGATGCCATGGATTCTGATAATCCCAGGAAAGTGCACAACAACATGAAGTTCTCCACAAAGGATCGGGATCAGGACACTTACAGAGGGAACTGTGCCTCCCGCTATGGGGGTGGGTGGTGGTACTCGGCGTGTTACTCTGTGCGCCTGAACGTCAAGGGAGGTCTGACATGGGGCAAGCTGTGCAAGGGGAACTGCAGAGCCTCGGCCATCCTCATCAAACCAGCTCCATACCACTAGAACTCCTTCTCTCTTCTGTTCACACTGGGCACGTGGCCAGGCCAGTGCCCTGCTGGGGCTGGTTTGGTGATGGGGCCTGGGGGTGAATAGGGTTATTCCTCTACAGCAAGAACTGCTTTGTTTTCCTCCTGTCCTGAAAAGTAGCAAAGCTCCTGGCTCTGCCTCTGGCCAGTCACCTGTGGTGGGTTTATTACTAGAATGCATCTTTATAAATGCTGTGGTATCCAATGATGTTCCTTCTGTGGAGAACTCTGTGCTCAGAAACCTAAACCCCTCCTGGTCAGCACAGTCTTATTCTCTGCTTTGTGGGTACTACCCATTATCACCAGCTACTCTGACCTAAGCTGTACTGAGACCAGGCAGGCCATGTCCACAACACATCCCTGATGTAGTCTGTGTTCATCCTGCAGAATAAAATCACTTTCAGACTTGCATAGGTGTCCTTCATTTCTTCAGGAACTCCTTGCAACTGCTGCCCATTTCCTGCCAGCATGCCTGAGGCTTCTGGTGCAGCAAGAAAAAGTTTTCAAAGGAAAATTTTCTCATACAACTCAAGTGAGGAATTAAAGACAAAAGTTTCACTTAAAGAAGAGGGTTGCATTCCAAGGTGGGGATTTTCCAAAAAGGGAATGTAGCATCACACAGCCAACAGCAAGCAGAGGGTGCAAGGGAAGCATCAAGTCAGTTCAACCCTTGCCAGCCATGACCTGGAAAGCCAAGGTTAACCATGTTAACCTTGTGAGCACTGGGAGGGAACTGGGACAGTGGACAAGCAAGAAAGGAACAACAGCACTGCAAGGCCACACAGCACCACCTGGTTGGTCTGTCTGGGCTGGTGTGAGAGCTGAGATAGCCTGACATGGCAGGGATCCCAGAATTTCAAAATTCAGCTGGGGTCTGTATGGACTTGCTCCAGTGTGGTGATATCTTTGTGCAGGGGACAGCTCAGCAGTGGACATGCTATCTGTGATATGATCTCCCAATGCTGAGCAGAGGGAGGATGTTGGTCTTCTGGGGCTGAGCAGAGCAGGAAATGTCTCAGTGGCTGCACTCATAGATTCACAGAACATTCAGAGTTGGAAGGGACCCACAAGGCTTATCAAATGCAACTAATCTCTTTCCAACACAGACCCAGGAATGCAGTTCAGCATTACTCAGGGCTGGCTGCTGGGTGGAATGCTGTTTACCAGGAACCCCAAGCCTTTGTCCAGTCTCTCCCCTCCTGTTAGGTTGTACACCCAGGCTGGAGCACCAATGCCTTTTTAAACCAACACACATATCTCTTAGTCCAGAAGTGCTGCTCTCAAGTCAGCCCTGACTGGGAGGCCTTTCTCAACCAGCAGCACCCTCATATCTCCATCTCCCCATGCAGCAGTGCTGCCCACCTGCAGGTGCCTGCAGAGCTGCCAAGGAATGCTCCTTGAGAACTCCTTAGCTCCTCAGGAACAATGCACTGCTGCAGCTCTGCAGGGTGCCCTGGGACCTTGGTCACAGACCTTGGCTCCAGAGTCCCATGTTTTCAGCATTCCCAGTCACAAACCTTCCTTGAGCTCAGCTTTCCTCCCAAAGACTGAGGAGAGGAACTGTGGGCTCTTTTAAGCCTCAAGTTCAAACTCACTCCCTCAGGGAGCCCCACTGCCCTCTCCACACTCCAGGTTGTGGTAGTTTCTTCCCTTTCCCAGCACAGAGCAACCACCCAGCCATGGGCAGGGGCAAACTACGAGTGAGGGTTTTGCATGATCAGGGTTTTGATGGCCCTGTTGGCTAGTTGTAGCCTTACAGCCACAGCCCAGTGTGCAGTGGCTGGAACAAGCCATTGGAAGGAATCTTGCCTAACACAAGTTCTTTCCCCCCAAGTCTGCCACCCTGAAGACTGGAGAGATCCCCCCACACCAGTGTGCAGGTAGACACAAGGCAGCACAGTCTGGCTCCAGGTTTTATTGCAGCTGATTCCTCCTCAGTGGGTAGCAGAGCTGTGGGGTGTGCAGGGCCTGGGGAGGGAGCAGGGCCTGAGCAAAGCAGGGTTCACTGACTGCAGGGGAAGGGAACTGGCACCATGTCCCCCTCCCCAGGGCAGGAGCGGGTGCACCCACCCCAAACCAGTGCCCCAGTGCCTGGCAGAACCATGGCACTGTTCAAAGCTGCCCCAGTGCCTGGTGCTCCAGGCAATGGCTCCTGAGCCCCAGAGCTGCTGTGTTTCAGCTGGTGAGGGAACA
This sequence comes from Entomyzon cyanotis, assembly GCA_024500445.1. Lineage (NCBI taxonomy): Eukaryota > Metazoa > Chordata > Aves > Passeriformes > Meliphagidae > Entomyzon > Entomyzon cyanotis. Next base: position 1,733,545 of record JAKEPQ010000746.1, read on the forward strand.
GGAGCTGCGGGCAGAGCAGGATGTGCACTGGGACTGGCATGGGAATGGGGCACTGAGCTGGGGATGGTGGCAGCCCCTCACTCCTGGGGGCTGGGCACGGTCAGCACACGTCTGTGGGTTTGACCAGGATGAGGGAGGACGCGCAGTCACCATTATCACAGAATCCTGGCCAAACGATGTAGTTTTTGGCATTGAGCAGGACGTTCTGGCACCTGTTGTACCACCACCCCCCGTAGCTCTTGGCACAGTTCCCGCTGTACTGGTCCTGGTCCTTGTCGACTGTGCTGAACTTCATGTTGTCATGAATGCCCCCCTTCTTGGGGTGGTAGAGGGTCAGGTAGTCGTCCCCATCACCAGAATGCCGGCCCAGCCTCAGAGGATACCCGCTGGCCTCGTCCTCCACTCTGAAGATGTCATACTCAGCATAGTGGGTGACATTGGTTTTGTCCCTCACGACGAAGCGCACCTTGTAGGTGCCCTGCTGGGTCAGCAGGTGCAGATACTCAGTGCCCAGCCAGTAGTCGCTGTGCACATTCCCGAAGCCGTACTTGTAGGTTGTCCAGGATTGCTTCCACGTGAGCTCAGTGTCGTGAGAGTTTCTCTGGACGACAGTCCAGCCCTTGCCTTCGGTGTCCATGTCACACCAGACCACGCGCGGAGGGGACCTGGCTGGCTGGATGACGTACACACCGCTGGGGCTGCTCTTGCGGAGGTGGCTGCAGTCTGGGGGGAACCCTGCAGCTGCAGCAGCAAACACCAGGTGGGGGGAGAGAGAAGGTCCATGAGTCTATCAGGACAACAAGGAGTTTCTGAAGAGCAGTGAGGACTCAGGACAAAAAGGGGTGGTTCTGTCGGTGGGTTTTTCACTGGCTCATCCTTAAGGGAACCTGAAGGTCTCTGAGCCAGTGGTCTCTGTAAGAGCTCTGCAACCTATTTCTCATTTTTTGCTGTGTCATGATTTGGAGCTTTCTAATGCATCTTGCCAAGGAAAGAAGGCGGGGGATATCTCCAAGATGCCAGTGATGTCCTCCAAGTATATCTGGCCCATATACCCTTAATATACTAGCTGCATCTCTTGAGAGGACCAGAAGTATCCAAAATGCTCCACTGGATGAGGACATGTAGTGAAAATTTATGTTTTCCCTGGGGCTCATGGCATTGGATAAGAAGGCTTAGTTCTGCCTTGGTTTCATAGGGACCTCTTCCCCCAGCTTGGTATAACTTATCTGATCTCTCATGACTTACTAGCCAAACTAATTTGCCGTCTAATTTGTTTTTCTTGGTTTGTGTCAGATGGGAGACAATTTGCTGTGGGTATTTCTAATTCAACCCACGAAACTCTGGGGTCTTGCAGATACTGTAATCCTCTCTTGCAGGGAGGAAGGGAATGCTTTTAATCCAATAAGAGCTAAACAAAAATCCAAATATCTGGGAGGATCTCTCCTAGAACTGAGCCTCACAAACCTGGCACAGCAATCCTTCCAAGCTGTGGTGTTTTGGCAGAAACCCATTGCTTTCAGCACGGACCCACCAAGGGCATGAAGGTGGCTTGGCAGGAGTCAGGCTGTAAAAGCCATGGCCCAGGGGTTGTATGTGTGAGGAGTTCCTGTGCTGCGCACCCCTTTGGGTGTTTGGTGGCCTTCCCTAGCACAGAGCAGACTTGAGAGTGCTGCTGTGCCCCACAGTGCCCAGCCTGTGCCCCCCATGCACCCCCTACTCACCACTCCGGGGGCTGGCAGTGGGCTTGGCTGGGCCAGCGCTGGCGCTGAGGAGAAGCATTGCCACCACCGTGGGCAGGAGGACAAGGTCCCGGTGCAGCCAGGGTGTCCCAGCCTGGAGCCCTGGGAAGGAAAATGCCAATCACCACCAGGATCTCTGGGCAACCTCTATCCATCACCATCAAGATTCCTGAGCAGCCCCCTGCCCATCACTGCCAGCATCCCTGGGCAGCCCCTGGGATGCTGGGAGCAGGTAAGGCAGAGTCAGGATGCAGTCAGGAGCAGAAGCTGCAGCTTTGGGACAGGCTCTGCCCTTCAAGGCTGAAGCAAGGTGAGAAATGACTGTCACCTCCTGATCAGCCCCTTCCCTACACCATGCAGCGACATGCAGTTTGTTCTCAGAACCTGCAGCCCAAGAGAGCAAAGAGATGGATGTGACACAGCTGGATATGGGAACAGTAGTTTGCTGAGGGGGAATCACAAGAAACAGCTCTTTTTGGAGTAATCACATCAAAGTCTTTCATGTAAACCTCTCCAGCCTAACAACAGCTAGAAGGAAACTATCCCAGAGGATGGGTCCTGCTGCACTGCTCCCCAGCAGACAGAAGGAAATCTCCTGGCCCATGCAGGGATACAAACCCAAAGCCTCTGTGCTAACCAACAGCATCCCCCTACACCCTGCACTCACTCAGCTCCTGGGGGAGATGCCACCCTGTCTGGGGCAGGATCCCTGAGCAACCACACATGCCATATGCATTGGTCAAGTAGGGAAAGGACCAAGGTGAAGCTTAGGTCTCCACATTAACCTCCCTTGACAGGATGTTGGAACACATGGCAGAGGCAGCCTGGGGCAGGCACAGACTGGCACCAAGCGTGTGTGTTGTTTGGTGCTTTGCTCTGGCACCCCTCCTGCTCCCAGGGAAACTCACAGCTGCTGTCCTGCTCATCATTCTCTGTGCCTTTGCATACTCACCCCGTGAGGTCTCATTTGAGCCCAGCACCACACTGCAGTGAGGTGTGCCTGAGCAGGAAACTCACCCATCATGACAGCACAGCTGCGCAGAGAGCAGGAACCCAGAGGTGCAGCCTCCCATGCCGAGCTGTCCACCTGACTTTATAGGCACTGCACACACCCACCTGTGTTCACACTCATCATCTCTATAGGCACAAGGAGCCACTTGCAGATTGTGACTCGAGCAGTTTCCAGATCCCATGACAGCACAGCTGAGGGGAGGGAGGCATGTCCTTCCAGCCAGAGAGGTACAGAATAACCCCCTCCATGCTGAGGGATTTCAATTATTGACTGTCCCTATACAAACACTACATAGGCATTGCGCACTTGGAGGAAATTCTGGAGAGCTGTGATCAAAGTGAAGTGGAAAGACCTGGCTTTTTAAGGATATGGAGAAACTAGCAAAGGAGGAGAGGTCTATGAGACCAGTCCCAAGCATGACCTTGGAAAGTTGAGGACAGGTCCTCGAGAGAGGTGGCTGCTCACTAACTCTCCACTGGCAGGTTTTGGGATCAGTCACTGGGCTGGAGTCAGTGTCCAGCAGCCAGAGCCGCAGTGTCCCCTGGCTCCCCAGTCTGCTTGCTCTGAGCAAAGGCTCCAGGTGACAAACAGGTGTCTGTGGATCCTTTTGCCACTCTCCTTCCCAATCCCCATCTTTGGCCTTCAGCCCCAGGAGTGTTGACCAGGAGTTTCTCTGTCTACTGGATCAAAATGCTCTCAGGACAAATGCTTTGGGAGGGCTGTTCTTCCTGCCAGAAGGTCTAGGAAGTTCCATCACATTTTCAAGTCAGATTTAAGAGGATAAAGATGTGGCCTTTCTATCTTCTTCTTCTGTGTTGGTTTCTGATGAAACTATTTTTCATGGCAGAACTTCACACCTGCTGTTCACAGCAGTCCAGTGAGGTTCCTACCAAACTTTCCATACTGTGGGAATTGAGCAGTGCCACTTGCAGGCTTTGAGGGACAGTGGTATCCAGACCTCTCCATGATAATGGATCCCTGGTAAGGAATTCCTGGATTGACAGGACAAGAGAAAATAGCCTCGAGTTGCACCAGGGGAGTTTTAGATTAGATATTAGGAAAAATTTCTTCATGGAAAAGGTTGTCAAGCACTGGAACAGGCTGCTGAGGGCAGTGGTAGAGTCACCATCCCTGGAAACATTCCAAAAACATGGATGTGACACTTGAGGACATGGTTTGTTGGTGAACACAGTGATGCTGTGCTGGCTCTTGGACTTACTGATCGTAGAGATCTTTTCCAACCTTAACAATTCCAAGATTCCATGATCAAGTTCCATCTGAACCCTTCTGTGTCACCCCTGCTAGCTTGGTGAGAGGCTGGGAGCCAAGGGTTAGCTGAGGAGGTGATGTCTGTCCTGCCAGGTCCAAGCATGATGGACAGGGCTGAGTATTGGCTCCAGGTGAGGCAGACAGTCCTGGATCCAGGCTCATGGATGAAGGGACACAGGGCAGAGGGCAGGGCTGGAAATATGCTACTGCAAGGATGTGAGCAGGAAATAAACCATCAACAGAATAAGTCTGAGATCCATCCAGAGAAAGTGGACAGAGAGGGGACTGGAGCCCAAGACTTGTGCTGTGTGGCTAAGATGGGGACTGGAGGTCTAGGGCTGAATTCAAACTGACCTCATGGGCCAGGGGAAGGTCCTGGGTGGGACAGGCCACCAGCCACGAGGGACTCAACTGTTAACCCTGAAAGGGCAAATCTCCCCAGCTGGGCTGGCTGTGTGGGGCCCAGTATAAAGATGTGAGGGCTGGGGAGGGCTGCAGAAAATTGGAGACACACAGGGCATCCAAGACCAGGAGGACCTCTGGGTGCCTCTGGTGGTTTGGCCTCAGTGCCAAAACAGTGACAACTTGAATGGGCTGTTTTGGATCACAACTGGGTCAGTTGTGAATGTCAAGGAATGAAGGTCCCGCAACTTCTTCTATTTTTTTTTATTTTCGGTCTTTGAACACACTCAGGCTGAATTTTTTAAAATCTAATTTCCCTTCCTTCCCCTTGTGTCTGTTGGCTCTCATGCTTCCCTGTGCACCCCAAGGAGAGTCACAGAATGACAAGGTGACAGTATAATTTAGGTTGGGAGTGACTTCTTGAGGCCACCTGGTCCAAACCATGCTCAAGCAGATTCTTGTCCAGTCAAGTCGTGAACACCTCTAAGAAGAGAAATCCCACAGCCTCTCTCTGGACACTAGTTCCAGTAAATTGACCAAGCTCATGTGAAAGAAAAGCTCTATTTCTAACTTGAATTTCCATGTTCCAGCTTAGATCCTGCTACTCCTGCCTGAACTGCCCTGGTGTTCTTACCTGGATCCTTCTGGAGCTGAAGCTGCTGCTCTGCACAGGGAATCCCCACACAAGACACAGCCCTCCAGCTGCTCTCTCACCTGTGGAAGTGAATAATCCCATCATTCACCCTCCTGGCTGCATTTTTCCAGATGCAGCCTGGGATGCAGCAACAAACAGATCTGTGCTTCTTTCAGCGTCAAACACTGATCAAGGCCATGTTGGACAGTGCTTGGAGCAACATGGTCTAGTGGAAGGTGTCCCTGCCCGTGGCAGGGGGATGGAGCAAGATGATCTTTGAAGAAACCTTCCAACACAAGCCTTTCCAGGATTCTGTGTTTCTGTGAAATACACTGAACAGGAGCTGGACCCCAGGATAGAGCTGGGAGTTAGGAGAAATCCCCTCTGTGAACCTTCTCCTGCCTGCTTTGCTCGTCTTAATCTTCAAATGGATTTCCAGCCTCCTGGAAAAGCTGGCTGGAAGCTGTTGGAGAAGCCCTGCTGAGGGTCACTGCCTGCCCTTGCACAGGCACAGCAGGACTGGCACAGGAGTGTTCATGACCAGGTGACCACACTGCAAGGACACAGCCTGTGACAAAAAGCCCAGCCTGTCCAGCCCAGGGTGGGTTCTGGGCTACAGAAGCCCTCACAACTCAGAACACTGCAGGCATCCCTCCCTGGGAAAAGGGAGGCCTGGCATTTTCTGCAAGACATACATGGTGTAAGCACTCCTAGAGCAGAGAGGGCTTGAAGTGGAACCATTTTACATCAGTGGCACTCCACAATGCCCAAAGCTCCCTTGTGATTGTTGCAAGGGCCACCACGGTGCTGGGGGACCATGGTGCACGTTGCACAAGGGGCAGCATGGTGGTGGCAGGGCAGGGGTGTCAGGAGCCCCTGGAGTGGCACTTTCTGAAGTTGGGCGCACAGTTTCCCAGGAACACTGGAGTACCTCTTCCCTGAAAGGTCTGTGGTGTCCCCAGGGGCTGTTGAGCTCAATGTCGACTCTGGAGAGAGTGATTTACGCTTGGTGTTTGATTTCCATCCAGGAGGTGAGAGTCATCTGGGTATTTACTCACCAGTTGAGCTGTGTGGAGATACCCCAAGCACGTCATTCCCTGGGGAAACCCTGCTCTGTAAATTGTGGTTATTTCAAGGCATTTGCTTATTGGCACCAAATTGTTTGCTTTGCCTCTGAAGAAAGCTCTTCACCTGGGTGACACACAGACTTCATTGTCTGAGGACTGATCACTTGATAGTGAAGAGCAAATAAGCCCTAAGCCAGTGGTCCTGCTGCCAACCAGAGGACAAGTGCTGAGGTTTGGGTCTCATGCCTCCACCCCTTCACCTGCTCAGCCCTATAACTTTCAGGCTGGACAGCCCTCCAGCCAGGCAAAAACCACCCAGCTTTGTGCTCTGCAGGGTCACAGCAGAGACGGCATGGGTGAGTGTAGGGTGGGATGGAGGGGGATGGGATGGGATGGGATGGGATGGGATGGGATGGGATGGGATGGGATGGGATGGGATGGGATGGGAGGAGGAACCTCTGCGTGTGAGTGCTGATCAAAGGGTACCCCAGCACTTTGTCTGTCCTCCCCACACTCTGGATATCCTTGTGTTGAGTCCATTGCCTTGTCTGTGCTGCCCTGCCATGGGCTAGGAGCTGGAGCAGCAGCCTGCATGCTCTGCTGTTTCCAGGTTGTACCAGTGTAGCCCTGGAGTGCCACACAGAGCATTTTACAAGCTTCTTATTTACCATTCTTTGCAATTTTCAGTTCTCAAAGAAACATGTTAAATACTCTAGGCTAGAAAAGGGAATTTGGGAATTTTTAGATTTTTTCCTGCTGAATAAGTGATACTGAACAGGTACCCAGGGATTTATAGGGATTTCTGATTACAAACACTTTGGGTTTGAATAAGGTTTTGGCACTTCTTCTGTCTCAAAAACCACTACAGCAGGTGCCACCACTAATGACTCCTGCTAATGAATATATGACAGCTCACCTAAATGAGCTTGTCTACATGGGGCTCATGGCTCCAAGAGGGAGATCTACACAGAGTTTTATTTTCCTTTTGTACTCTAAATGGGATTAGTGGCTTTCTAATAGAAGAGTTATTATCTCTTTCTTCCAATCTCTTCCCATTTCAGCTACCCAGTGCCTTTGTCTCCTGCTTTTTACCTCCCTGCTGGCCCTGGCAGCATCTTTTCCTGACATTGACATAAGAAACTTGTACCTCCTCAATGGCACAATGGATGACATTATGAATGCTCCCCCAGAGTCCTCCGAGCCCAGTAAGTATGACCCTGCAACAGGGAGAGGCAAACAAGGTCCTAATCAGTCAGATCCTACATGGCAAACATCCTCACCAACCTGCCCACACCCCTGTCACACACTAAATACTGCTCTGAGAGTGTCTTATTGGAACAAGAGTAACCTCAGGGACCCCCTCTGCTTGCTGTCTGTCTCATCTCCAGAGAGATTAATATCATCTGGAGAAGATTGACCTCTCCTAGCAGGCATTTGAGATGTCTGCTCTCCACACTCACTCCTGTCTCCTCTGTTCATTCAGATGATGGTGATGGGCACGTCCGACTGGCCAGAGACATCGCCCACCACCCGCCGGCGACCCATGGTGAGTCTCTGCATCCCCCTGGGAGGTTTCATCTTCACTGGGCTCACCAAGGACTCTCAGACAACTTATCCATGTCTTAGACATGCACTGGCTCCTCCCAGGAATGTGTTGATTCTCTAATGGGCTGCAGAGGTGCCACAGCTCATAACCTCGGGGGGACTCTGCTACCAGCTGTGTCCTCAGCACTTGATGAAGTGCTTTTGCATGGGGGATTTTCCAGATAAAGGTCCACACTGGAAAGTGATGCTTCATTACTGGGAAGTGGTCATTTTCCTGTTTTCACTGCACAGTTGATGAGAAGACTGGGTCTGACAGAGTTGCTGAACAGGCTGGATCAACATTAGCCCCTAAGACCACAGAGAGGTTATACCTGGGTGGGGACAACTGGTGACAGAGGTACTGAGAGTGAAGCCCCTTCCCAGTAGTGTGTAGGTGCATTCAGCTGTTTGTTTATGAGGTGCAGACACTCTGGAGCATGGAAAGGCCATAATCAAATCAAACAACTCAGGGAGTCTCTAAAGAGCTACTTAGGCAGGCTCAGAAGACAACAATGGCTTTGCCCTGCTGTGATCCCAAGTGTTGATTTAATTGTTAGAGATATGGATGTCATATCTCTAACATCCTCTCATCACCCTCTCTCTAGGGGTTTCTGAGTTTACTCAGTTTACTGAGTTTAGCAAAGTGCTAAACTTCTGTGCTGTATCAGCAAGTGACTTTGTCCCCCAAATATACATTTGTCGGTGGTGATACATCAGCTGCATGACACAGGCAAGTCACTGAGACTGAGCCCACCCTGGGTGAGGGTGCTTGGGTGACAGTGATGCCTGGTTTGTTCTCACCAGACATTTTGGCAGTGTGCCCCCATCAGTTTGAATCCTGTCTCAGGAAGATGTGAAACTCAACTCTTACATTGATCATGTCAAGATTTTGATTTACTCCTGTGAGCTCATGGCAGGAATGCAACCTAGGAATGTATGTGCAAAAGGATGTAGACAAAGGAAATCTACCACTTTTAGTAAGATTTAATAACCCTCTCTTGTTTCCAGCCTCAGGCTGGCCCAAGGACTGCAGTGAGATTCCCCGTGGAAGCCACAGCGGCGTCTACATCATCCAACCCAAAGGGCTCCACCACCTCGTGGTGTACTGCGAGATGAACGTGACCCACGGCGGCTGGACCGTCATCCAGAGGAACCAGAGGGACACCCCAGTCACCTGGGCTGAGTCCTGGAGCACCTACAAGTTTGGCTTCGGGAACGTGCGCACCGAGTACTGGCTGGGCACCGAGTACATCCACCAGATTGCCAAGCAGAAGGTCTACCAGGTCAGGTTTGTCATCCAGGATTCTGCAGACACCTTCAGCTTCGCAGACTACAACCTGTTCAGCGTGGAAGATGAGTCCCAGGGCTACAGGCTGAGGCTGGGTGCTTACAACGGAACAGCTGGGGATGCCATGACCTCAGACAACCCCAACAACATGCATGACAACATGAAATTCTCCACAAAGGATCGGGATCAGGACACTTACAGTAAGAACTGTGCCTACAGCTATGAGGGTGGGTGGTGGTACTCATCGTGTTATTCTGTGCGGCTGAATTACAAGGGAGGCCTGTCATGGGGCAGCCTGTGCAAGGGGAACTGCAAATCCTCTCTTATCCTCATCAAACCAGCTTCATATTGTTAGTGCTTCTTCCTCCTCCTGTCCACAGTGGACACTCTGCAAAGGCTCTGCATGGCCAAAGAGTGTGAGCCTCTCTGGAGCAGAGCAAGGAGTCCAAGGGTAGCAGGGCTTTAATGAAATCCCTCTTTACAATCCCCTGCTCCAATTGCAGGCTCCCCTCTGCTCAGCTCCATTCCCCTGTGCTTGCCAGTGATTCCCTGTAACTGTGTTCATAATCAAGAACTAAAAAATCACTCATTAAATTTGTGGATTCCACATGTACCCTCCCTGTGGAATGAAGACACTCAACCCTGGAGTTACATCACAATTTCCTTGCTGTCTCCAGAACTCACAGAAAGCAAAAAAGCTGCATGCCCCAAATTTCCATATACTCTGAGCCTCTCTGCAGTGTCTGTAAAACATCCAATAAACATGCTTGCTTGAGCTCATTCTTCAGTAATGACATCTATTCTGTATCTCTGATGTTCTCCTGTGAGACCCAAGAAATCTCATGTCTGGTGCCAGGGCTGGAGTCTTGAGGCTAATCACAGAATTGCAGGCAGGTTTGGGTTGGAAGGGACCTTAAAGCCCATCTCATTCCAAGCCCCCTGCCATGGGCAGGGACACCTTCCACTAAACCAGGTTCCTCAGCCTGGAGAGAGGAAGCCTTGAGTGTTTCTCATGAATGTAAGGAAATGAAACCCAGTTACTCTGCAATAAATGCCCTGTGATCTGCACGGGGGTGTTCAGAAAGGACCTGGCACGTGGGACAACTGATCCTACACCATCACCACACTTCCAGTCATGAGTCATGAGCTGTGGAAATGTCCTGGTGCCAAGGTACTCCTCCTGCTAGGAGGCTGCACCTGTCAGGATGTATTCTGTGCTGCCTGGCTGTCTGCACTGCCCTGCTTTGATCCTGCAGAAACAGGATTTCAAAGCCATCGGTAGATCTGTTTGCTGTGATTGTGAAGCAATGAACTTAAATGGAAGCAAAGGAGAAGTAGGCTAGGTGTTAGAAATGAGGAATTCTCCACTTGAGTTAAGAGACACTAATGAGGACAGACCCAATTACAGGAATGGGACCATTATATCCAAGTGTCTGATGGATTAGATTTAGATGAACCTTTGCCAGGAAAAGTCCAGAGTGACCTAATGCTGTGAGGCTGCAGGACAAAGTCCCTAACAACTCCTTTGTCCCATAATCATTTCAGTACTGCTAGGACAGACTGTCAGAGAAACACTTTGATATTGATAATCCCTGTCTGGTTTTATCCTGGAGTAGCACAGTAACAACGATGAATTTCACTTCCAGGACCAACAGCTCAGGGAAAATCCATCCCTAGCCCACCAGCTGCAGAGTCCAGTAGGTGCTGGGAGCCATCCAGAGAGGTTCGAGAAATTAGAAAATGCAGAGAGAAATGAGCAGGGAGGATGTCCAAGACAGAAAGGGCCTGACACTGCTGCAGGGCAGCTACTCCATCAGGCACTGAGCCCCCCAGAACAGAGCATGAAGGACTGGTGGGGCCTCCACATGCAGCCTGTGCCTGCCTTGGAACGTGCATCACAGCATAGGGAGGGGATGGGCAGGGCAGCTCCAGGATGGATTTGCATTGGCTGGAAGAGCAGCTCTTCTGTGCCAGGAGCAGGAGCTGGTAGAGTCAGGAGACATGGCTGTTAGGGAGGTCCCAGAATTTTTCTTCCAGGTTTCTGAATCCATGCAAACATTTAGTGATCCTGTGGCAGCAGCTTGTGGTCCCACTGGGGTAGCATTTCTGCCTTCCTCAGGGGATGAAGAGGGCTGCCCAGAGGTGCTGTGAGAGGGTGTCTCAGTGAGAGGGTGCCCCAGTGAGAGGGTGCCCCAGTGACAGGGTGCCCCACGGCTTTCACCTGTCCTGAGCCAATGGGTAACAGGGCACCAGGCTGTCACAGGGCGGTGACGGGTGAAACCGCGGTGACGGCAGGCGGGACTCACACGGCGGGGTGCAGGGTGTGCACAGAGGGTGCAGGATGCACCGAGTGGGACGCAGGGCGGGCACAGCAGGCGCAGGGTGCATGCAGTGGGGAGCAGGCTGCGCACAGCGGGTGCAGGGTGCGCACAACAGGTGCGGGATGCACAAGGGCGGGATGCAGGATGCACAGGGCAGGGCGCAGGGTGCGCGCAGTGGGACGCAGGTTGCGCACGGCGGGGAGCGAGGTGCTCACAGAGGGCTCAGGGTGCGCGCAGCGGGTTCAGGGCGCGCAGAGTGCGCGCAGCGGGAGCGGCGCCGGTGTCCCCCAGCCAGGGGCGGCGCGGTGCGGAACCAGAGCGCTCCGTGCTCCGCCGCGGCTCCTTTAAGACCGGCGGGGGCGGCGGGAGCGAGGCGGCGCGCACGGCTCCCGGCGGCGGGGGCGGGGGGTCCCGGTGCCGATCCCGATCCCGATCCCGGCCCCGGCCCATGTCCCGGCCCGCCGCGCCACCCGGCTCCCCGCGCCGCCTCGGGGCTCTCAGCACGGCGCAGCTCCGGGCTCTGCTGCAGGACGAGTCGCGGCTGCAGCGCGCCGCCCGCCTCAGCAGGAAGGTACGGCCGGGCCGGGGGGCCGGGAGGGCCGGGAGGGACGGTGTCCCGCAGCCGGCAGGGTCGAGCCGTGCGGCACTCGCTCCCGTGGGGCTGTCCCGGTGCGCAAGGTGCAGCTGCCCGCGGCCGGGGCGCTGGCGCTGCGGGGCCGGGGATCCCCTGCTCGCCTCGGGTATCCCCCGCCGGCCCCGGCTCTGTCGCCTGCTGCCCTTATCTCGACACCCGTAATCCCGAGGGCTCTGGAGGAGCCACAGAATCCACCGGCGGGGCGGGGGAACCTCCGCTCGGGCGTCCCGACCGCGGCTGCGCGGGGCTGCCGGTGCTGAAGCCTCGGGCCCCCAAACCCGGAGCCACAAAAGCCCATCCGCTGCCCCCGCATGCCCGAGATCTGGTGAGGCCCCGGCCCTTCTCCCGCCCTCCAGCCTGGTCTCGTTTTCCGCAGCCAAGATGAGCTCCGCGCTCTCCTGGCTCCGCTGCGGAAATCGGTGCAGGTTATTCTGGAATCGCTCTCGGCCCCATTTCAGCGTCTTCCCGGGGTCCTCCCGAGTGCAGGTGGTGTGTGCTCAGCTCGGGGAAGGTGTGTGTCCCTTCTGTGACATCCATGTCCTCTGGCGAGCCTTCTCCCTGCAGAGGGGCTGGGCAGCCGGTCTGAGGTTTGCCACGGTCAGGTTGAGCCACCCTGCCTAGCCCGGCTCCAGCCATTGCATTCCCCCGGGATGCATCCCCTTTCCAGGCAAAGCAGCGGGATAGAGACAGTGCAGAAAAAGAGCACTGTTCACCCCCGGATGGACACGGACCCCCACCCAGCATGGTGCTGGATCTGACTGGTTCTGCCCATTTCTATCATTGCTGACACACACGGCCCCAATCCCATTCCCACAGTTCCAGAGTCTACAGCTGGAGCGGGAAATGTGTTTGGCTTCAAACTGCACCCAAGCCAGGGTGAATCTGTCCCTGCGTCCACGGCTGGAGGATGGGAAGGCTTCCCTGGCCATCAAGTACCAGGAGCTGCAGGAGATCCGAGAGGCATGTTGGGACAAGCAGCAGCGCCTGGGTGAGTGGGGTGCAGCCTATGGGCTGGGGCAGAGCCTGGCACACGCTGTTAATAGCCCCTGTTAATAGTCCAGGTGGGCTCAGCATCCTTGAACCTATCCCAGGGAAATGGTCCAGCCATGATCAGAAGTGGTGGGAGATGATGCTCCCTGTGACATAGCAAATCCTTAGCTGGGACCAGTCATAGAATCCCAGAATCATTTGGCTGCCGGTTGAAAGGCTCATTAAAGATCATCTCATTCCTCTCATCAACAGGATGAGAGGCCTGGCTCTCACCCTGTTTCATCCTCTGCTGTGGGTAGGGACACTTTCCACTGGACCAGGTTGCTCTAAACCCAGTCCAACCTGGCCCTGAACAATTGCAAGGTTGAGGCATCCACAGCTTCTCTGAGCAACCTGTGCCAGGGTGGGATGGAAGCCATGGTGTGCAGGTGGCTCCAGGGATGTGTTTGGGAGTGTTTCAGTGCTAGGAAGGGGGAGCTGATGCTTCAGGATGGGAAAGACAGCAACCCCAGCAGTGGGGGCATCCAGGGGAAGGTTGGCAGCCTCATCCCCTTCCAACACACAGAGGCTTATCTGGAGAAGTGGAGCCCACAGAGCGCCCTGGGCCAGCTCGAAGCCAAGCTCAATGCCTCAGAAGCAGAGTCAGAGGTGAGTTAGTTGAAACCCTTGCGCTGTTGTCCCTTCCTCCCCAGGCCATAGACGGCTCTCCATGCCCTCCCGCATGCCAGGGCCTGTGGAAGGGTCCAGGGGCTGCTCCTTCTTGTCCCAGAGCTGTCTTGGCTTGATGCTGTCCCACTGCCCATCCCACAGGCACAGATAAAGCAGTTCCTGTCCCAGGACCTGCCCCTCGAGTCCTTTCTGGAGTCCTTCTGCCAGAGCCGCACACGCTCCCACGTCTGCCGGACGCAGCTGGAGAAACTGCAGGAGCTGCTGCAGAAGGACCAGGTGCAGAAGGACCAGGTGGGCAGGGACCCTGTGGGCCCTGCGGGGTGCTCAGGTGCTCCAGCTAGCCTGGCATCAGCCCGCCTTGCCCCCTTGCAGAGTGGAGTAGCCCCCAAAGCCTTTGATCTCTCCTACGGCTTTGTGCCTGCCTTCCTCATCCCCTCGGAGGCTGTTGTGCCCTTTCCCGTGCCGGCTGCGCCGCCCAAGCACCACCTCCCAGCCCTGGAACAGCAGCCAGCATCTCCCTGCTCCGATATCCCCAGCCCGGGCTCTCCGCTGCGCCTCGTTGGACACATCCCCCTGCTCAGCCCCCAGCCCGGCCACGGGCAGCAACACCAGAAGCAGGAGCCTCCGCACCGGTAGCAGGGCAGGGATGGGGATGTCCCTGCTCCTGTGCCTCCCCGGGGGCTGTGCAGGAACGCCGCGGGCAGGGAGCATGAGGGGTGGGGGGTGGTGTAGGCACAGCTCCAAAGGGCTGCAGGGTGTGTGGGGTGGGTGCTCACAGAGGGATGGAGGTGCCATGGCCGGGCAGGGGGTCCTGCATTTGGGGAGCTGCTGGGGGGAGGTCTCTGCAACCACAGCAAGAGGAACAGTGACAGGAGGTGGGGGGGTGGCTCGTAGGGATGTCAGTGGGCTTAGCTGGGAGGGATTGCAGGGAAAAGGGCATGGGAGCAATGGGTGCCACATGCTTCCTAAATAAAGGCTCTTTCCATGCTCTGTGTGTGCTCTTTCCATGCTCCGCCCCTTGGCTCTGGCTGTGGACAGCAGGATGGGACAGGCAGGGAGGAAAGGGTTACAAGAGGGTACTTGCCAGGTTTGGAGGTGACTGGCAGCCAAGGAGAGCCCTCCAGCCTGAGGAGCCCCCAGACCTTTCATTTGCACTTGGCAGAGGCCATCACTTCCCTGGGGAAGTTGAGAGCTCCTGCAAGGGAGGCAGAGCCTACTATCAGTGTGTTTCCCTCAAGAGAGGTGCCAGGGACCAGTTTGGCCCTGCACATGGGGAAGGCTTTCGGTGCCCAGGGCTACCTTGTGCCAGCAGCAAAGCCCTCACCCCATGGAGGGTTATACCCCGTGGCCAGCTAGGCTTGCTGATGGCTTGGCAGCCACTGGTCACATCAGCCTGTACTTGTGCCCACCTTTCTCATCCCCTCAGGGGCCATTGTGCCCTTTGTCATTCCTTCTCCACCTTCCCCATTCCACCAGCCCTCACTGGAAAAAGGGACAAGAGGCCTGAGCTCTCACCCTGTTTCATCCCAGGCTCTGCTGTTCCTTCCCTTAATATCACACAATGGATGATGTGTGCAGGGAGTGGTGTTCCCCATCCCCCAGGGGACAGCCTGGTTCCTCCAGCTGCAGCCTCCTGGGCATCCTGGGGTGCTTGTACCCTGCTGTGGTGTATCCATTGTGCTGGTTTTAGCTTTTGGGTTGGTTTCAGACTCTTCTTGTGCTCTTAGACCCTGTCTAGTATTCTTTTCCTCTTTCCCAGTTGCCTGCCCAACCTGCATCTTACCACTGGTACACAGACTGCTTGGAAATCATCCCAAGCAGCAAAAGGCCCTGCTTCAGGCTAAAAAACACCCTAAAATGCAGTGTCTGATCACCCTCCCCCACTGAGGCTACCTGGCCTTATGCCAAACTTCAGCTCTCATTTATGGCTAATATTCCAGTATTACCAGTTAAAGCAGGTTTAAAGCTAGGATAAATAGGGGACCACTGTGGCTTTATTGGCATGTGAGGAGATGGTAGCCACTGGAATATCTGGAGTTTCACAAAGCACCTGCTTTTCTAAGTCCCACTTTGGGCTCAGCCTGTCAATGAAAGGTCTGATTGCCAGTCAGGCTCTGTGCTCATCATGTGTGGCAAAGCCAGCAGCCAGAGGCAAGGCTGGTGGGCTGTCACTGCGCTGCCCAGGGGACCAGGCACAGCACTGAGGCATGGGACAGTGCACGAGGAGCCAAGCCACCCAAGAAACTAGCCAGGTCCTACCACTGTGTCTCCCCTGGCAGTGCCTGCCTTGCACAGCTCCCCAGCGCTGGGCAGCCCCAGGTTGTGTAGGTCTGTCACCAGCTCCAGGACAAATTCTCTGACCCCAAGCACAAACTGAGTCACCCCAGTGGCCCCATGAGTGTGGACCCTCCGGGTAAGCAGCTGCCTCTGCAGCCTGGGGAAGGTGAGTGCGTCCCATGAGAGCTGCAGCAGTAAAAGTGACAGTCTAAGCACCAACATAAGCTGTGCTGCCATGGCCCTGTCTGTCTGTCAGTTCATAGGAGCCCTGCAGCACCCCAGGCACCCAGCCCATTCAGGGAGCACTGGGCAGGCCCTAGCAGCCCCATGGTTCTGCTGGGCTGACCACCACCCCACTTCAGGGTGGAGAACCTTGGGAAGCTGCCAAACCAGGTGAGCCCCTGCCATGGGGTGGTTCCTCCCACCCTGCAGCTGCTCCTGGTCCAGTTTGGAGCATACACTAGCTGCTCCCAGGTGGGTGGCTGGACTTTCCAAATGTGGTGATCCTGGCAGGGGGTGTCTCTGCACCCTGGTGCACCCTGTATCCCTGGGGATTGTGGGGTAGCTGCCTGCCTACTGCCACTGGCTGCTCCAGGCTCTTCATAGGCCAGCTGGGACTGGGGACAAGGTTCTGCACAGGGCTGACAGGGACATTGGCCCACAGGCAGAACAGGGTGACACCCTCTGCCCCTCCTCCCTGCACAGTGGCTCTCCCTGCCTGTCCCTGCCCTGCAGAATGAAGTCAAGGAGGGTAAAGGTGCTCCTGCTCACCCCGGGGAGGAGGAGGAGGGGTTGCCACAGGATGTGCACCTGCATTCATTTCTGCTGGGGCAGGCAGCAGCCTGGGCCCAGCCCAGCCCCTCTGCCAGCTGGTGTGCAGCCAAAGGTGGGCAGGGAGCTGGGGGTGCCCCCAGCCCTGGTTCTGTGAAAGCCAGCCTGGATAGGCAGCAGGCCCCAGCCCAGGAGAGCCAGAAGAGCTGGGAGAAGAGGGGTTCTCCCCACCTCCCCGGAAAACCCCCTGAGCCACAACCCCCAGGCAGTGGGGGGCAAAGGGGTACAAATCCGGACTGGAGCCAGCCAGGAAGGGAGTACCAAGGTGCCCCAGCTGGGGCCACGGGGACAGGCAGCAAGGCTGTTGAGGGAGGTTATTAACAATTAACTCTATTAACCAAGGAGTGGCCGCAGGGGATGCTGCTGAAGGGAGGGGGAGCTGCCGCCCATCCTTGGGTGCAGCCAGCTGTAGCAGCCTTTCCCTGGGAGGGCAGAGGCACCAGCAGCAGCACTGGGGAGCAGAGTTGTGCCCACACCGGTGAGGCTGGGGCTGCTCCAGGGGCTGCCCCCTCAGTCCCATCTCTGCCACACCAGCCCCTTTTGGGCACAGAGGCTGATGGTCACCCCTGACTGCTGCTCAGGACTCTGCTCCCCCTGCCTGCAGCTCCCTGTTCCTGTCCCTCATGTCCTCATGTTCCTGCCCCTCATGTCCCCAGCCCAGCTGGCACCAAGATCTGCCAGCAGCCAGGTTTAACCCCTTCCTTGCCAAAGAGTAGACCAGCTACTCCAGGAGGAGGGAGGCCCTGGTGAGGCACTGAGACCCCACACCCCCAGGGTACAGCACCCACCAGGTGAGGGGAACAGCTCAGCACCCCAAACCTGCAGTTATGGGGACATCAGCCCACGAGAAGGGGCTTGGATTGGAGTGGGGTCAGTACTGAGCTTGTAAGGCCTCAGCACTGGGGCTCTCAGGCTTCATCCAGCTTGTCTAAGCTTCCCTGGAGCCTTAGATTTCCTTAGTTTGTCACAGCATCGAATTACCAAGTGGATGTTAACTACTCAGATTTAGGTGCTTCCCTTTGATGTCTGTTGTCAGGGATTCAAGAGTGGGAATGAGCAACACCAAAGAACCCAGAATCACCTGTGGGATGAAAGTGTAGGGTAGAGCAGTCCTGGATGAGTCAGCATGCGGTGATAGCTGAGGTCCACCAGCAACTCACCCTCAGACAGTTCCTTTTGGTGACACAGAGGTGGCAAAACCCAGTGCTGGGGGTAAGAGAGCAAAGGACAAGCATCCAGCATGGATACATCACATCACTTGCAGGCAGGTGAAATGTGGAGCTGCAGAGCGAGGAAGTGAGGGGTAGGATGTACTAGAAAATGTGTAAAATGGCCCCTGTGGGCTTGAGATTGAGGAGGAAGAAATCCCTACTGTGAACATCACAGTCCTCCCAGCAAAGGCCTCAGGATGCTCACGGTGATGTCCCCAGCTGAAACTGCCACCTCACCTCCCATGCAAGGGCACAGGCAGGAGGGGCTGTGGACAGCTGCTACTGCAGTCTGTCAGTGAGCTGTTGTAGGGACTGGAAACATCCTGAGAGGAGGAAAAGCCTGCAGGACTTGGGAGTGGAAGCTGTTCCCTGCCGTGCCCCCTGCCGATGGCTGCCTTGCCCCAGCTGCAGGAAGGTGGGCTCCAGTTCTCACAGGAACAACCCTCTGTGTGTCAGTATTCCCAAGGAACATCCTGGTTCCCGAGGTGTAACACAGTCAAGGCCTCAGGGAATTACTGAGCTTCACCCTCTGCTGATCTTCCAACCCTCACAGCCTCTGCCACCTCACACTCCTGTCACCATCAGCCCCTGGCATCTGCACAGGCTGTGCTCACCTGGCTAAAGGAAAGCAGCATGAAAACCAGATGCTCCTGGCACCTCTCCATCAGGGAAACAACTGGGGAACGACAAGAATGCAATGCCACTGTTGACACAAGGAGAAAAAGATGCAGAACCATGGCATGCTAGGAGCTGGCAGGCAGTCTGGACCAGCTCCAGCCTCTTTCTGCCCAAGCTCCTGAAATCCTTCCCAGAGCAGAGGAGCAGTCAGGCCTGACTAGGGCAAAAGTGACACTGGAGAGTTTTAGGGCACTCTCCTCTGACCATGCAGCAGGGCACAGGGATGTCACCAGGGCACAGCCACCCCCAGGTGTCAGGCAGCACAGAACAGGACATCCAGCAGCAGCAGGGAAGGCCATGGTGGTCCAGAGAGGCCACCTTGCTCTGCTGACAGCAGGCTGCATGCCCACCTTTCCCAGTAAGGGAAACAGAAACCCTCTCCCCACCCTCTTCTTCACTGGCTGAAGCCAAGATGCAAAATGCCTGCCTGTCCCCCACCCCAGTTTTCCAGCAAGTGCAAGGAATATATACCATCCAGGCCCACCAAAAGCAAGATGTGCCATTTTGTCACCAATTTATGGCTGGATGTCTTTAATCTTCAAGATACATCATGGAGACCTGAGGAGGAAGAGGAAGAACGAGTAGCAGGAACTGCCCAAACCACCTGTTTGGGGAGGAGCTAGAGAGGCACTCCCTAGTGCCCACTGCTTCCCATGGACATCACCAGTTTTTCCAGCCTGGAAAGTAATGTTTCCTGCCAAATTCTGCCCAAAAAGCTACCTCAGATCTTTCAAGTGATTTGGTTTACAGAGTGAAAATGAGCATGAAAATGCATCACCAAATGCCAGAGCCACAACTCCAGAGACTTTCCCTCTGCAACCAGTGAACACCAGGCTCTTGCTTCTCCCACAATGACATTTCAGCACTGTAATCCCAGGTAAAGGGATAAACTGGCAGCCAGCGAGGATCCTGGAAAGCTCACTCTCTGCCCCTGGGCTGAATTTACTCCAAGCATGGAGCAGCCTCTAGTGTGCAGCTGGAAGTGGCACAAGGCTTTCGAGAGCAGCCAGAGGGCAATCCTGCACAAGCAGCAGACTCAGTGGTCCCTGCCTTGCCACTGCCTCAGGCTCTGATCAGGATCACAGAACTCCACAGTGGAAAACACAGGACATTCATTTTTAAGATTCTTGTGCTGAGACAAAACACAACCCAGGGTCTGGGTTATGAGGTAACAAGGGTTGGGCTCCTGCACCCTCCACTGACAACAAACCCAGTGACACACAGAGTCTTTGGCACACTTTTCCATGAAGCTTCTCTCCCTCCAGGTAGCAGCAGCATAGCACAGGTGAACCTTCAGCCAAGGAGAGAGAGGAGCTTCTGAGAAACACAGTCTTTAGCTCTTAAAACACTTCAGTATTTAAATAGGCAAATACACTTGTGCAAATTATGCTCAGATATATGTAAAACACAGGGAATAGCACTCAGTGCTCAAAGGTGCACCATGGCCAAAACCCTCAGAGTGTAAAGGTCCTGGCAGGCCCTAGACAGGACAGAGGACTTCAGACACCAAGGTGTTTTGTCTGCACCTCCAGGCAATGTCACACACTGACCAGGACATGAGCCACTATGGGCTTGGGTTTCACTTTTCAGGTATGAAGCTAAGACTTCCATACTTGCCACCCTGAGCAGGGTGATGCAGTTTGGACATTCTGAACATTCTGAAAGCTCCCCAGAGATGTAGGACCAGCAGGTGTGATAGCACAGAGGTGGCAGGTCTGGGATCAGCAGAAACCAGAGCCACACCTGAGCATGAGTGAGCACAGCCCTGAACACACACAGCACACACACCTCCGACAGCCTTTAATCTCTGCTGCGGCTCACAACAGGCACCTGGGCACACCAAGGTCACACAGCTGTGCCAAAAGAGGGGACACATCCCAGTCCAGTGTCCAGGAACTGTGTTCACTTGTCAGGCACTGTGTCTGCAGGTGGTATTGGCGGAGGGGGCACATCAGAGCCTGCAGAGTTTCAGCACCACCTCTGCAAGGTCGTGCTGGTGGCACAGCACAGCCTGGCCTGTGGGCCAGAGAGCACAGAGAGTATCCAGAGGTCACATCCCGTGCCAGCCAGGGGCACTCTGTGTCTGAAGGTCCTGCTGACAGAGGGGCCAGGCCACAGCCCATGGAGCCTGCTGGTCATACACCGTCCCTGAAGGTCACAGCGGCAGAGTGAAGTGTCACAGCCCGAGCAGCAGATACAGGCTGTCGGCCAAAGGTGGGTGCAGGGCGCACTGCCAGCCCGCTGCCAAGCCCCGCCGTGACACTGTGGAGCTGGGCGGGCGCCCCGGGGCCTGTCACTTAAGGCTGTAGAGGATGGCAATGCCCAGGACGAAGAAGAGCCCGATCGAGAGATCGGAAAGGGCCCTGAGGCGTCCCTGTGCCGCAGCCTCCTCCCGCCGGAGGCGCAGCTGCTCCCGCCGCGCCCGCAGGAGCTGCTCCCGCTGCAGCTGCTCCCCGTAGTGCGCCCGGTAGAAGGCGTCGAAGTCGAAGGGCGGCGGGACGGGCCCGGGGCGGTGGGAGGGGGCGCGGGGCGGCGGCGGGGCAGCGGCTGCCGGGCGGCCGGCGGGCCGGGGAGCGTCGCGCAGCTCCTCGGCGCTCAGCAGCCCGCGGTCGTACTTGCGGCGCAGCGCGGCGCTGCCCAGCACCCGGTAGGCCTCGCTGACGGCGGCGAAGCGAGCGGCGGCGGCCGCGCTGCCGGCGTTGCGGTCGGGGTGGTACCGGAACGACTGCTCGTAGTACGCCGTCTTGATCTGCGCCGCCGTCGCCGTGGACGGGACGCCCAGCACCTCGTAGAGGTCGCGGCGCGGCCGCGGGGCTCCGGCGCCACCCGTCTGCGCGGCCCGGGACGGCGGCGGGGCGCAGCCGGGCCGCGGGGCGGCGGGGAGGAGGCGCCGCAGCCGGCCGAGCGCCGCCGGCTCCATGGGGCCTCACAGTCCGCCCGCCGCCATCCCGAGCGCGGCCAGCGACGCCCGCAGCACCGGGTGCGGCGCGGCAAAATGACGTGTGCAGATCCATGGCCGAGCGGGCGGTGACGTCACGCGGCGGCACGGTGGGCGGGCGGTGACGTCACGCGGCGGCAGCATGGCGGGCAGCGGCCGCCGGCCGGAGCACCGCGGGCCGCCCGAGCTGGTGAGCGGGAGGGAGGGGAACGAAACTCCTCCGGGTGATCCCTGCTGGGCGTCCCGCGCCTCACCGCCCCCGCTGCTCTCTCCTTACAGTTCTACGATGAGACCGAGGCGCGGAAATACACGCAGAAGTACGGCGGGCCGAGCGCTGCAGGGCGGAGAGGGGTCTCGTCATGGGGCTGCATCGGGAGGACACACCGGGGACGGGGGGGTCGGTCCTGGATCCTGCGAGAGTGGCGGGGCCCTGTCGTGAGGCCGGCGGGGTTCGGCCCCGGCATGTGGTAGCGGCGGGCTGGGGCGGGGAGTGCAGGGGAGAGCTCGGTCAGATCCACCGAGAGGGGAAGGGATGGTCAGTCCCTGCCGTGAGGGGAAGGGATGGCCAGATCCACCGAGAGGGGAAGGGATGGTCAGTCCCTGCCGTGAGGGGAAAGGATGGTCTGATCCACCGTGAGGGGAAGGGATGGTCAGATCCTGCCGTGAGGGGAAGGGATGGTCAGATCCACCGTGAGGGGAAGGGCTGGTCAGGCCCTGCCGTGAGGGGAAGGGCTGGTCAGGCCCTGCCGTGAGGCGCTGTGGGTTCACATCTAGCAGGGATGTCGCGGTGGGGTTGCTGCCCGTCACCCACGCTCTGCCTGTGCCTCAGCTCCCGTGTGGTGGAGATCCAGTCGCAGATGTCGGAGCGTGCTGTGGAGCTGCTGGGGCTGCCCGAGGACCGTCCGTGCCTCCTCCTGGACGTGGGGTGAGTGCGGCTCTGCCCGGTTCTGTGGCAAATGGAGCATCTGGGGCTGGAGGGTTGCACAGGGCAAGGGGGCAGCCTGGTCCCACAGCACCGGTGTCCCTTGTGGGCTGAAGAAGAGGGACAGGCTGCTGTAACGTTGGTTGTGTCTGGCCAGCAGTACCCTCAGACCAGCCCTGTGATCCCAGTGCTTTCCCCCTTCCTCCCCTCCAGCTGTGGCTCAGGGCTGAGTGGGGATTACATATCAGAGGAGGGTCACTACTGGATTGGCATGGACATCAGCCGTGCTATGCTGGGTGAGCACAACCTCCCCTGAGACCCCCCAGGTTGCCTTAGAGGCCCCAAATGTGGGAGCTGTTTGCCTGAGCTGTGCTCTGTTCTGTGCAGATGTGGCCGTGGAGAGGGAGGTGGAAGGAGACCTTCTCCTTGCAGATGTGGGTCATGGCATTCCCTTCAGGCCTGGCACATTTGATGGCTGTATCAGGTGAGTCTGTGTGTGTAACTGAGCTCTTCTGATGCCCCACAGATCTGCAAGTACACATGGTGCACACCTGGTAAATCACAGGTGAGGGGGACTAGCTGTGTCAGCCACTCTCTCTGCTCTGTGCAACTTGGCTCCATCACTCCAGGACAAACCTCCAAAATTCTGCATGGTAGAAGCAGCTTGTGAAAGCTGTTTCCCAAGTGATGCTTGTCCTTTTATGCTGGGGAGCTAGGAATTTTGTTGAAGAAAATAAAATAAAATGGGGATGTTGTCAGGATAGCTGAGACCTGCACAAAGGAGAACAAAATGTGTAGCATTGCTTAGAAAGGTCAGTGCCTGGATCAAGGATTTGATGGTTGATTGTGGGATGAAGGGGACAGAAGGACTTTTCTGCTTAGAGAACAGCTCAGGAAGGTGCTGGGAAGAAGCAGGAACTGTCCATTGCTGAGCCAAAAGCTGGTTTAGATTGCTCATTGGAAAAACCTGTTTGGCCAGGCAAGGGACACAGCTGAGCTCTTGAATTCTCATCAGGAACTGTCATAGTTGGACTAGGAGTAATGTGTTCAAGCTGAAAGGGGGGAAATTTAGGTGAGATATACAGAAGAAATTCTTCCCTGTGAGGATGGTGATGCTCTGGCACTGGTTGCCCAGAGCAGCTGTGGCTGCCCCATCCCTGGAAGTGTCCCTGCCCATGGCAGGGGTTGGAACAAGCTGAGCATTAAAGTCCCTTCCAACCCAAACCATTCTGTCATTTTATGATTTGAGCACTTGGATTCAAGGGGATGCTTGGCAGTGCTTTTGTCCTTTAACTTATGCACCTTGACGAGTTTTGGCATAGTGAATCTCTAGAGGAGTTTGTGTAACTGCGAAACAGAAGGCAAAGCTACACAGAGGAAATTAAATCATTTCCCTGAGGCCCAGCACATGCTTAGTGGTGGAATTAATCTCAAAGGGAGGTGGCAGGCTCTGTAAAGGAACCAATGACTCAGTGTCCTATGGATCTTATTTTCCTCCTTAGTATTTCCGCAGTGCAGTGGCTCTGTAATGCTGACAAGAAATCCCACAGTCCCCCAAAACGCCTCTACAGATTTTTCTCCACACTTTACACTGCTCTGGTAAGTGCCACCCTTTCCCAGCCAGGCTCTGTTGCTCTTATGTCTTTGCTGGTGCTTTTTAGCAAGATACGTCAAGGCAGGTTGTTTAAAATAAGTGCTGCTCTGAAGCAGGACTGGCAGGAGCACCCACTGCCTACTGTTCTGCCTGGTGCTGCTTCTCATCAAGGTTGGACTTGATGGTCTTGGTGGTCTTTTCCAAACTTTTCCATGATTCTGTGATCCCTGGTGTTCCCCCTGTGCCTCACTGGCTCCGTGAGCTGAGCAACTCTTCTGGGAGCCTTGTCCCAGAGGTTTTGGGGAGGAGGGAGCTCGTGTCTGGGCCTGGGATGGGGTGACCAGAGGGATTACCTGCACTGAGACAGGGGTGTGACCAGCTTTATTTCCCACAGGCCCGAGGATCCCGAGCTGTGCTGCAGCTGTACCCTGAGAACTCGGAGCAGGTACAGCCTGTCAGTCAGTTGGGAAGGGGTACAAGCAGAGAAACCATGTACTGGTTGAGGCTCTGAATGCATTGTGTTCTTACACATTAAGTCTGTGTCTCTGTCCTGCCTGCCAGCTGTAAAGCTCTTCAAGAGCAAAAAAAATTAACCTGTAAGGAGAATACCCTGTTGTAGAAGGTTAACCCTGGCTGGGTGCTGGGTGCCCACTAAGTTGTTCTATTACTCCCTTTCCCTCTGAGACAGGGGAGAGAGTAAGATGGAGAACAGCCAGCAGGGTGAGATAAACCAGCTTTATTACAGCAAAAGAAAAGGAATAAGCAGAGATTTGCATGTGCAAAAGCTAAAGGAAAAAAAAAGTCAATCTCTACTTCCCATTAGCAGCGATGTTCGGGCACTTCCTGGGAAGCAGAGCTTGTAATGGTTGCTCCAGAAGGCAAACACTGAAAGCTCATGAATGCCCCCACTTCCTTCTCTCTCTCCTAGCCTATATATCTGAGCTGACATCATATGGTATGGAATATCCCTTTGGTAGGTTTGGGTCAGCTGGCCTGGCTGTGTCCTCTCCCAGGATCTTGCCCACTGCCATCCTCTGATGGGAGAAGGAATGTCAGAGGGACAATGCTGCTCAGCAGTAGCCAAAACACTGCTCTGTTATCAACACTCTCCCAGCTACTAATACAAAGCACAGCGCTGGAAGGGCTGTGAGCTTTACCTCAGTCAGACCCAATGCACCTGTGCAATTCCTGTTGTTTCATAGATTGTCTCAGACTGAGCATTAAAATTAAAGTGGTGGGACGTGGTGTGAATCTGGGTTTGAAGACTGGCTGTAGTCATCAGCACTGCACTGTAACTCGTGAGGTCTGGAAAATCCAGCCCAGTATCCCTCTCCTAGAGTCTGCTGTGCCAGCTAACCCAGGCTAGACTGAGGAGCAGGGAGAACCAACAAAGGCAGGGAATTGGGGTCTGGATGGTACTGCAGAACGAGGAGATAGGTGCAGAGCTGAGCAGGAGGAGGAATTCCCAGTCTATCTTGGGAATGCCCAGTCAGCTGTGGTCCTCCCAGAGGTCTCTTGGGCCTTCCTGGGGGATGACTGCTAATTAACTTTTGTGCTTGCTGCTTTTCCCAGCTCGAGCTCATCACAGCCCAAGCCATGAGAGCTGGATTTACAGGGGGAATGGTGGTTGATTACCCCAACAGCGCCAAAGCCAAGAAGTGAGTGATGGATCTCTGTGTGTGTTTGGGGTGAGGCCTGGGTTTAGCAATGATTTTTTTTTTTTTTTCTGACTCTGAGCTGTTCTTTCTCCCATTATAAAATCCTGGACAGAGGTTATAGCTTAGATCTGACTCTATTATAAACCATCTCAGTCTTGCCCCGGGACTGAGACTCACATGCTGAATCCCAGCTTCATGCTCCTTATTCTTGTTCTTTCAGGTTCTTCCTCTGTCTCTTTGTTGGGACATCTGGCACGTTACCAAAGGTGAGGACCTCCCTGAGGCAGCAGAGCTGCTGTCCTGGCTGCTGGGTGATGTGAAAGAGCTGTGGGCAATGTGGGAGCCGAACAGCTCTGTGTGTGCAGATGTGACTTTATTTATACATTTTCTGCCAGTCACCAAGCCCTGCTCTCATAGAATCACAGACTGGTTTGGGTTGGAAGGGACCTTAAAGCTCAGCTTGTTCCAACCCCCTGCCATGGGCAGGGACACCTCCCATCTTGGTTGCTCCAAGCCCTGTCCAACCTGGCCTTGAAAACTTCAAGGGATGGGGCAGCCACAGCTTCTCTGGGCAGCCTGTGCCAACCACCCTCCAAGGGAAGAATTTCTTCCAATATCCAGTCTAACCCTGCCCTCTTTCATTTTAAAATCATTCCTCTGACATCTGCTTTTTTGTCATGATTTCTGGAAGATCAGTTTGCTCGTCTCTGGTCCTTCCCCTTGCATATCCCTGCATTCCCCTTAGTTTTGATGGGCTGACTAATAGCTGTGCCTGGTCCAGAGGAGAACACAACTTCCCAATTTTGCTTTCCAGGGCCTTGGTACTGAGTGTGCCAATGAAGAGCAGCACCAGGCAAAGTTCACCAATGAGAGGTATCATGTGGGGGTGAAGCTGCAGGTTCTCCCCAAGAAGGAGTGGCAGGCTTTGTGGGCTGGGTTTTACTGGGGACCACAGTGGTGCTGTGTGAAAAGCAATTGGAGGGGAAGGACAGGGAGGACCCTTAGCAGCCCGGGAGAGAACTACTTTACCTTCCCAAGAGCCTGGGCACAGGGAACAAAACTGGTTAGTTCCCAAGGCTCTTCCATGGAGCTGTAGGTGTTTACCGTAGAGCTGTACCTGAGCAGTCAATCAGCTGTGCTTTCTGTCCTGCACTGGGCTCTCCAGCTGGGGCCAGCAGTGTGGGAGTGGGAATGTTTACAGGGCTCATGATGGAGGCAGGCTGCTGTGCCTGAGTCTTGGTGTTCCATTTTTCCTCCTGACCAGGTCTCTTCCCACAGCAGTGGTGCAGGGAGGAGCCCCTCTTGCAGCCAGTGGGAGAGACAGAAAACAAAAGCCAGAGGAAAGTTGTCATGGCTGCCAGGAGCTTGTGGCTGCCATGTTTTCCGGCCTCTTACATTGCTGTTCTCTGCTCACTTAGTCTAAAGGGTACCTGGTCTTGGGGGTCAATAGCAGAGCTGGGAACTTTTTAGGAAGCCTGACTTTGTCTGCCTCATTTGGAGTAGAGCAGACGAGGGGAAGGTGGTTGTACCTGAGCCTGTACCCAAGATCCCAGAGCATGGCATGCTGCTGGTGTGACATGGGCTATGGCATGGGGGTGTGCTGGGCTGCTGGAGTTCATATGTCAGGATCCCTTGGCTCCAAGCCAGAGCTGGAATGAACCTTCTTCTCCAGTGTGTCTGGAGTTTGGCCACCTGCTGCAGTCCTGGCTGAACCTCTTGTCCAGGGGTGGTAGGAGGAAAATGTGCTACTTCTGTGACCCTGTTGTAGGTGGCAATCCTCCGGGGCAGAGAAATGTGCCTCACACCTCAGTTCCTCCCCAGCTGCTGTTCACTTTCCCCACAGGACACGGTTCAGAAATGTCAAGGGCAAGTCGGTGAAGAAAAGCCGGGACTGGATCCTGGAGAAGAAGGAGCGCAGACGCCGCCAGGGCAAGTGAGTTCAGCTGAGTCCTGCCTCAGAGGCTGCTCTGGCCTGCTGTCACCTGTCCAAACTCCTGCCACAAACCTGCTCCCTTCCCGTCCCAGTGTGATCTGTGGGTGGTGCTGAGCTGTTCTCTGCTTTTCCCACAGGGAGGTGCGAGCAGACACGAAATACACAGGTCGGAAGCGCCGTCCTCACTTCTGAATTGCTCTGGACACTGCTGGCATGGAAGGTGGCATGTGGTGCCTCCAGCGAGCCTCCTGTGGATGGCACAGGTGGAACTCCATGCCTGAGGACTTGCTTGGGGACTGGCCATTGTGGCTCTTGAAGGTGCAAACTGGCTCAGGTGCTGCCAAACAGCAAAATTTCCAGCCCTCTTTCCCTGGTGAAGGTGCAGACAGTGCTCTGGCCACTTGGGTGTCTGCAGTGCCATCACTTACCTTCCCAAGTGCAGTGAGCCAGCTGAGCTCTGGGTAAGCCAGGATGTGATACTCAGCTCCTCACTAAAGAGTCAAAGAGTTGGAAGTGTTTGCTGGTCTCCTGCATCCTTGGTGCTGAGGTGGGAATATGGAACCTCATTTCCTGCCAGCTTCCTCTCTGCCTGCAGAGGATCCACACTGTCAAGGACAGTGATTCTTGATCACTGAGATCCATGAGGACAAAGTTCCTCCTGGCACAAGTGTTATTCCAGTAGCCATTTGCTCCTGTGGCTGCTTGGCACCAAGCCTACCCTGTTTTCCCTTCCCTTGAAACAAGGAGAGGTGCCACACAGAGCTTTACAGTTACAAATGTTTATTCTACATAAAAATTCCACAAAATGGGAAGCTGTTTTGCACCCAAAGCCTTGGGAGAAGAAAGGGATGCTAGCAGGAAGGGAAAGAGGGAAGGAGAAGAGAGGCAACATATAGTGTCATCCAGCCCAGTGAGACAGAGCAAGCCAGGGTCAAGATCCACATAGAAAACAAGGACACTTAGCTCACAGTACAGCAACAGTAGAACTCCACGGGGGGCTCGGAAAGCCTTCAAGTACATTAATTACAAAAAAACCAATCCCCAGTTCGAGTGCAAGCTGTGCGTGCCCCACACTGCTCGTGGAATACTGCATCGACACGCTCCCGGCATGGGGAGGGCGGGTGGCACTTGGAACAGAGGTGGTGGAACCCAAAGGACAAGCAGGTGGAGGTTGGGGGCTGGAAAGAAAAGGCAAAATGTCTTCCCAAAGCACAACCACACTTGGTGATTTGGTCTGTACATGCAACGACAGGTAGGTAAAAAGGAACTCAATGGGGCTTCCTGTAGTGCAGGGGTAATTATTGCACCAAAATACCCTCCCCTCACAGCGAGGACAGTGTGAGCCTGCCTGTGGGGCAGCAGTGGCAGCCTGGAGACGTCTTTCTTGCCTCAGAGCCCAGCATCGCTGCTGCCCACAGGATTTCAGCAAAGTGCCAGCAGCCCTGGCTGGCCCCATCCAACTCCTGCTGCTGGGTGGCTGCTGGCAGTGGTGGTGCCAACAAGGAGCAAGGGCCAAGAATCCCCCCGGTGCTGTTCCTGGCCTTGGGCCACAGGGATGCCACAGCCCTGATGTCAGGTGAGCTTGTGCCACTAAAGCAGCTGCTTGGAAGAAAAAAAAAGTCACCTTGTGCTAGCAGTAGGCATGGCTGCAGGGCAGGAGCCTGGGAGGAAGGTTTTCCTGCCTGCCCAGTGTTATTGCTTCCTGGAGGGGCCCCAGGGCTCTTGCTGGCCTGGCAGAGCGAGCATGGATGGCAGAGGCAGGGAGCTGCTGAGGGACAGGATCATGGCCACTCCCTTTTGCTGCAGCCAGACATGTCCCCCTGAAGCAGAGGCCCTGTCCTTGCCTGCCTCCTGCCCCTGCCTGCATGGTCCTGGTGCCCCAAGCCCTTCAGTGCACACAGGCTGCAGTGCTGGAGCTCACACTGGTTGGAGGACTGTGAAAGAAGGGGGCTCTGGTCTGGGATGTTCCCATGGCCACACCCTGAGGGGCTTGGACTGTGCAGTGTGGGGAACCAGGCTGGACCCACTTCCCAAGGGCAGCTGCATGCAACAAAGGGCTAACTGGGGGTCCTTGGGTGACAGTGGTAGAGAAGGAGCAGTGTCAGCTGCTGCTGGGCAGGGCTGGCCCTGGGGGAGGCAGCATTCTGTGGCTGCAGCCATTGCCTTTCCCCTGCACCCAGGGGCACCACACACCACACAGCCAGCGCCTGTGCCACAGCACCCTGCCAGCTTGTGGAGCAGCACTGCCCTGGTGCTGGTGGGAACTGGGAGGTGACGCTGCCCGAGGCTGGAATACTGGCTGCCATCAAGTGTCCCTTTGCTACCCTTTGCTACCAGCACCTGGGCTGACAGCCAACCCCTGTCCCAGTGTGGCAGTGAGCCTGGCCTACCTTGGGACTTCTCTGTGGCGCTTTGGCATGTGCACAGGCCAGTCAGAGACCTGGGGTCTCCAGAGGAAGGTGAGGGCAGAACCCTGTCCCCAGCCTGAAGGAAACAGGCAGAGGCAGCCTGACACCCCTGAGCTGCCAGCAGGCTTGGACCCCACAGCAGCTGCATCCATGTCATGGGCGCAGCAGAGAGCACAGGGCACCCAGGTTGTCCCACAGCACCACACTGAGAGCAGGTGCCTCACTGGATGGCTGGGCAGAAGGGCACTGTGCCAGGAGCAGCAGGGTGCCAGGAGGTGGCAAACAGGCAGTCAGGCACTGGCCTGTTCAGGAGCAGGTTGGATACAGGAGGAGGAAGGCTGCTACTCCTCTCTTGCAGGGGGCTGGATGCAGCAAGGCTGCTCCTGGGACCACAACAGGAAAAGCCCAACTGCTTCCAATCCCCAGCCGTGGGTATGGAAAAGCATGGCTGGAGCAGCCCTGCTTGCAGGAGACTGCTGCCATGGGCTGTGGACATCAGCAACAGCCCCAAACTCCAGCAGGCAGAGTCTAGGCCTGTGGGCAACAGGAGCCAAGACCACCGTGTGCCAGGGCTGAGAGCACAGCGATGACGCTGTGGTGCAGGGTGAGCAGCCAATGAAATTCACTGGCCTTATACTACCCATGCCATCCTGCCCTGTCAGGCCAGCATCCAGGAACAGCAGTGGCCTGTTCCTGATCTCCAGGCAACTGTCATGGCCCCAAGCAGCAGCTCCTTATTCCACGCTATTCCATCAAGCACCCACCACCTCCAGTGGCACATCCAGCCCTTGGCACCCTACTGAGGTGAGGGCTCATGTGGGGAGGGGACAGCCCTGCCACTGGAGGAGTGACAGGGATGGAGCCCCACCAGCAAGGCAGGGCTGGGCAGAGCACACCCCTGGGGAAGGGCTCTGGAGAGAAGCAGCCCAGGGAAAGGTGTTTGCAAGCACAGATGCGGCTGACAGACATGAGAGTTCAAGGTGATGGGCAAGCTGGGGAGGTTGACTGGGTACCACACTCCCAAGGACCCCTAACACCCATCATCAGTCCCTCCTCCTCCTCAGCTCTCACTAACACACACTGCCCATTACTGGAGGAGCAGCAGTGCCCAAGGGCACTTCTCTCCCCCACCTGGTCCTAGCCAGCCACCCAGCCTAGAGCAGTGATGAAAGCTCGGGTTCCCCCTCGGGTCCCCCTTGCGCCCATCACCATCCCCTGCCCCCTGCCTGTGCCCCGGGGCCGGAGCTCCCTCCACACAGACGCACCGCACCGCACACACAGCGTCACAAACAACCATGCATTAGAAACTGAAATGCTGCTGGGAGGCTCCGGGGCTGCGTGGGTTGCTCCGGTGTGGCTGCAGCCCCATGGCACGCGTGGCTCCATCCATCGCACACAAACAGTCCTGTGGGGTGAGTCTAGCCGAAAATACCGCCGAAGGTGGAGGCAATGACGATGCCCAGGATCACACAGCAGATTATGATCATGATCTTCTTCTGCTCAGGTGTCCCAGCAGCAGTAGGGAGAGAGGGGAGAGGGCAGGGTGAGTGTTAAGGCAGGATGGACCCAGGAGCTCAGAGCAGCAGTCTGTCCATTTCCCCTTTGCCCATGGTGGGCTCTGAGCAGCACCTCGGGAGCCAGGAAGGCTCTGGCAGTCCTGGGCAGGGATGGGCACCCTTGCTCCTGCTTCAGCCCTTGGTTGGTAGAGCTGAGCTGGTGGCCCTCGGGTCCCCAAGCTGATGCACGACCAGGTGTTGGGAGTGGGACAGGCAGTTGGCACTGTGCTCAGGGTCTAAGCTGCACCATGACCTTTCCCTACTTTTTTTTTGTAAGGGACATGGCTCTCACAGCATGCCTGGTCCAGGGGATCCATCTTGTCCCTTTTCCTGCCCACAAGCAGCACTCCTGCCCTATGGCTCATTGTCAGCTTTCACAGTGTGTGCTGGGAGCTTTACATCAGCTGTGCAACCCTCAGGACCTGGGCTGCTCTGAGTGGTGCGTGGTAATGTGGTCCCCAGGCACCTGCAAAGCTGTGCCAGGCTGCCTGGGGCAGGTAGAGGGGCAGGCAGGGTGCCAGCAAGGCCCTAGCCCTGGGATGGAGGTGTCAGCAGTGCAGGAAGGGGCAAATGGGCCCCAGCCAGAGTCGTGACTCACCCGTCTGGCTTTGCTCTGGTACTTCACGGCTTTTTTGGTGTCAGACACAGCCCGCTCCACATAGTCCACCGAGTGCTCCACGTTGTACTCGATGCGGTCAATCATTTCTCCCTGCAGAGGGAGGACACAGCCCCCGCGCCCCCGCGCATGCAGATGTGAGCTCCTTCCTGCTCTGCTGCTCCCTGGCTCCGGGGGGATGCTGCCCTGCCCAGCAGCCCTGCATGGAGAGAGGCACCATCAGCTGCCTGTGGGCACTGGGTGTTCCCTGGGGTGTGAGCTCTGCACTGCACACCCCATCCCAGAGGATCTCTGTGCACATCCCAGCAGGGAGACAAGCAACGGTGAGGGACAAGGAAGTTCCCAGCCCAGTCCTGGCACTGACCTATCCAATATCTCAGGTGACATCAAAGCCACAACAGGATCTACAAGAGCACCACACCACGTGCTGCTGAAACTGGGGGCATGGCAGGGAGCGAAGACAGCACCACGTGGGATGCTCACGAAATCATGTACATGCAGGGAACACTGCTCCAATCCACACAAGCACCATGCTGAAGGCAGGAGGGTCCAGTTGGGATTGCAGGGCCCTGCAGGAACCCCTGCCCTGCTCTGCCCCTGCTTCAGGTACAGGCTGGGGGTGGGGGCTCCTGTGGGTGTCGGGACACAGGCTGGGGTGAGCTTCTCCAGCCTTGTTCACCTCCTCTGGCCCCATCCTGACCTGGTAGGGCAACAGCTAAATCCTGCAGCAGCTGGACAGGGCTGGCAGGAATGGGGGTTTGAAGCTCTGTGTTGTCCTGCATGGCAGGGAGGGAATTGGGGCCACAGAGCCATGGGCTCATAGCTGGCAGCTCTACAATGCCCATTTCTCAAGCTAGTGCTGGAGAGCAGAGGGAGGACAAGCCTTGAGGCCCAGGGGTGCTGAGCACTGAGCCCCACCAGCTGCTCCCTTTCTTGCCTAAAGCTGCTGCTTCTTCCTGCCTGTGCCATGTCTGGGGCAGAGCAGAGCTGCCAGCCCTGCTGCCTGCCGGGCACCCCTCTGCTCCCAGTACCAGCAGCTCCGAGCTTCTCACCCCCAGGACAAGGGTGCTGGCACTATCCAGCCCTTAGAACGAGGCAGGGAATCAATATTTCCCCACATATGTCCCCCACAGCAGACAGGACAGGGCACCAACACCTCTGTGCCCCAGTGACCCTTGCCATCCTGCCACTGGCCATCCCAGCACCACACCAGCAGCAGCCATGCAAGAGCCATCATGCAGGAGCAGCCATGCAGTGCAGAGCATGCAGCACCACGGGCCTTTACCTGCGGGCCTTTACCTGCCACCGACGTCTCCTCGGGCCATGGCAGCATGGCGGGCAAGAAGGGGGGTGAGCAAAGACACAGGAGCACGCGCCTGGCTGGAGGGACTGGCGCCATGGGGTGGCAGCACAGCCCAGAGGGCACCCCGAGCTCACCCACCTGGGCCTGGTGCTCCAGGGAAGATGAAGAAATCTCCCCCTGCATGGCAGCCACCCACTGCCCTCCTTCAGAGCCCCTCGCTGAACTTCCCACTGCATGCATGCAGCACCCTGGCTCTGGGGTGCCGGGTGGGTGGCTCCAGCCCTGTGAAGCCCAGCTCAGCCCCACTGGGAGCCATACTGGTTCTAGATGTGGTTTTTCCTCTCAGCACTCACCCAGGCAGGGGAGTACTGCTCTCCAGCCTCCCCACCCATGGCAGGGAGCCCCATTACCCTCCAACCCCCCCCAGGTGAGCCCCTGGGCTGCACCATTTCCCCACCTGGCTCTCCACCAGCATGGCCATGTCCATGAACATGTCGTGCAGCTCTCGGATGCTGTTCTCCAGTTTGATGATCTCACTGTGCCGTGTCTCAATCTCATTCAATGCCTGCTTGGTGATGTTTGAATCCATGATGATCTGCAAAGAAAATAAGGCCACTGAGCACCATGCTCAGCACCAGCTCCAGTTCTGGGACTGGGGGCACCAACAGAGGGATGAGCAGGAGCTACAGAGCCCCTCCAAGCACCCCAAGCCAGGCAGTTAGCAGCACGATGCTGGGATGCAGGCTCTGCTCCAGCAGCATCCTCAGGCCAGACCTGAGCCCCTAGGCTCCTACATGGGCCGTGTTCATCATTCCCATACTGAGGTTACTGTGGCAGCACATCCACCAGCCCATCCCCTGGGCTGGCTCAGCTGCACCTTGTGCCAGTGCTTACCCCAGAGGAGAAGATGGCTGGGTTGCCGCTCTCCAGCATGTCCTCCAGCTCCTCGCTGGTGGTGGTCCTGCCAGCTGCAATGACACAACACAGGTCAGCCAGGAGGCCCCGGTGTCCCCATGTTTTAGGGTGACACATCACCACTCCCACTAAGGATAACCCATGATACACCCTTGCCAGCCTTTATTGCCTGTTGGCTCCTCACCCTGGGCTGACACTGCCCTGCTCCCAGGAAGGGAGAACAAGGGACCAAGCAGCACAAATTTACAAACTCTCCTGTTGATGTGCCCATCTCTGAGCAGTCACTGGCCCAGTGACAGAATTTAAGCAGACCAGCAGAGCCCTCCCAAAATCCAGCAGGAAAACAAGAGGAAGACTTCTTTCAGGTGTGCATCCAGTCAAAGACATGGCTGAGTCCTTCCAAATCTCCTCTCTCAGAGGGAGGCACAGGGATACCTTAAATTCCTGCTCACATGACAAGCCACTCCTCGGCTGTCAACTGCAGGGTGATGCTGGCTGATGGATGAGTCAGGCAGCTGGAGCAGTGACACATCCTGCTTTACAGCAAACTGGCAAGATCTTGTTGGACCTCGTGTCAGTCAGCCTTCCCATCCAGCCTTGTTAGTATTAGACACCAGAAAGACTGATCTGAACAAAGATTAAGGCTTGCACAGCTATGTCTCCTTCCAGCCCTTCACAGAAATTCCCACATCCCTCAGCACCCAAATTCCCACATCCATGAAGCACATTCCCACAGGTGACCACCAAGGACATCACTCTGACTCACAGATCTCCTGTCATTATTCACGATGAGTTGTTGGAGGAAAGAAAAACATTCATTTGGTTGTTAGGAAAATAAAAGGACCAAGTTCATATCCTTCCATTCTGAGCACAAACCCTACGACATGTCTGACAGTGAAATTATTTACAGAAATCTCTTTTAATCTCTACCATGCCCTGACTTCCCCCTTGCTTATTCCCCTAATTACATGGTTCTTTGCTGGGAGATGACCTTATTGCTCTAAACTATCCAGGTATCACTCACTGCCCAGAAGAACCAAAAAGAGAGTATTTTGTGGACAGGCAGAACCAGACTTCTCCTAAGTGATGGGCTCTGGATGACTCTGAGATCTTAGTGCCACAGTAGTGTCACCTGGGTGAGGTGTCACCAGCCTCAGAGGTGTCACCTGGGGTCCAACCTTGGCCAGACAACATTACTGCTGCTAAGAGCCATGAGGTGCTGGGCCCAGGGAGGTGCCTGGGGCAGCACTGAGGCTCTTTCTGTGCAAGGGAGACCATCAGGAGCAGGAAGTGCTCCCATCTCAAGAATTCCCTTCTCTGTTTTCATGTTTGGCTTAGTTAATCCATGAAAACAGAGAACCCAGAGGAAGGATAAGGCACACACAGGAACCAGGAATTCCCATGAGCTTCTTTGAATTAAAAACTAGCTGCAAACATAGAAGAAATTCCTCTCCCTGTGATTCCTGTGCTCTCTCTGCAGCATTTTTGGAGGTACTTTGCCACTGAAACTCCAGGTACCATCCCATGTCCATCTCCCACAGAAGCCTTGTCCCAGACATTCTCATAGGCTCCAGTGCATCCCAGGTTTTCCCACGAAGCTCTGCCCAGCTGCAGGAGCAGCTCTGATCCATCAGAGCCCCATGGCACCCACACTCCAGCTGTGTTCCCACTCCAGGTTTACTCACTGATCTCCAGCTGCCTCTGGATCCTGCCCTTGCAGCGCTCCCGGTAGTCGGTCTGCGTGGCGTTGTACTCAGACATCACCTCCACGAACTTGCGGGACAGCGTGGAGTGCTGAGAGGGAAGAGAAGGAGAGAGGGAGCCCAGAGCCCCATGGGAGAGAGAGCCCTGCTATCCCCACAGCTCAGCCCCGAGCACCTCTTGCACCTCCAGCCACCCCAAAAGCATTTTCAGCCCAAATGCTGCTCCAGACAGTGTGACAGAGCACAAGGGAGGCAGGTGGCAGCACATGACATGTCCCCAGGGGAGTGGGCCAGAGGCACCCCTCATCCAGCCTTACCTAAGCAAAGCCTCCAGCCCTGAGAGCACCCTCTTTGCACCCCTCGTGCCCAGAAAGCCTTGAGGTGAGGCCATGGCAATGCCCTGGGTT
This sequence comes from Entomyzon cyanotis, assembly GCA_024500445.1. Taxonomy (NCBI): domain Eukaryota; kingdom Metazoa; phylum Chordata; class Aves; order Passeriformes; family Meliphagidae; genus Entomyzon; species Entomyzon cyanotis. The sequence continues at coordinate 1,770,104 of JAKEPQ010000746.1, forward strand.
GAGCCCTGCCTGCCATTGCCGTGCTGCTGGGACATGCCAGGCACTGCACGGGTAAAGGATGGACCTGTGGGGATCACTCTGCAATGCTGGGGCAAGTGTAGCCAGCCCTGCTCAAGGTCACAATCACAGAATCATTAAGGCTGGAAAAAACCTCCCAGATCATCAAGCCCAACCTGTGACCAATCCCTGCCTTGTCAACCAGACCAGAGCACTGAGTGCAATGTCCAACTGTACCTTCAACACCTCCAGGGATGGAGACTCCACCACTGCCCTGGGCTGCCCCTTCCAATGCCTGACCACCCTTCCAGTGAAGAAATTCCTCCTGATGCCCAACCTGAATCCCCACTGGCATAGCTTGAGGTTATTTACTCTTGTCCTGTCCCTTGTTTCCTGGGAGCAGAGTCTGACCCCCACCTGGCTGCACCCTCCTGCCAGGGAATCACAGAGAGGGAGAAGATACCCCCTGAGCCTCCTCTTCTCCAGGCAGAGCCCCCCAGCTCCCTCAGCTGCTCCTCATCAGACTTGTGCTCCAGACCCTTCTCCAGCTCCATTCCCATCTCTGGACAGTCTCTGCACAATGAGGGAACAGGGAATGTCACATGTGCCTGGTGCCACCAGCACTCAGATGTGTTGGTACAAGTGTTCATACACCTGGAGCAGCCCCAGCCAGCACAGCCCTGCCTCCAGGAGACACTGGAGACATCTCCAGGGTACACTTGCACTGCCTCTGCAGCCATTCTAACCCAGCAGCAGCACAGTATTTATGGAGAACCTCAGCTCCTCTTCTCCCTCCTCCACCACAAACCTCACACGAACGCCCCTGGCAGCTCCAGCTCCATCCTCTCCTTGACAGGAGCTGGCCCAGAGCAAGGTCAGAAGAGTTCCCAAGAATCTCAGCTCAAAATCCAGCAATGATGTGACATGCCACCCAAGTGACTCTTCTGCTGTTCCAAAATTGTTTTTCCTAAAATCCACTTCATTCTCATTCAGCTGAAAACTATCAACATATGTTGATCTGCAGCCAAATATAGCCTGGGTGCTGAGTGACACCCTTCCTGCTCACTAGCACCACGCTACACCTCTTTTGCTTAAGAAGTTATTTAACTCAATGTTTATTTTCTCAGATTATTTTATGTTCCCATGGGCATCCCACAGGTCTACAAAATGCATTTGGTTTTTGAAGGAACACACACTTTAATGCAAAACTGGCTGGAAAAAAGCATTTTAAATGGCTTTCAGACATTCAATAAACCTACCTGAATATTACAGCAAATAAAAAGCATAACAAAATGTGCCTTGTGTTTGAAAGAAACTCATTAAACAGAAAGTATTAACTCAAGTTGGGAAAAGGATTTGTTTCACTCAGGTCTAGCAACTCTTCACTTCCCCAACATGGGGAAAGAAACCCAAACCGGATTTCCAAAGAGCTGATAAAAGCTCTGGGTATTCACAGTGGGCTCTGAAAGCCCCCAAAAGCACACACTGAAACTGGGGTCCTTGTCTTTCATGTGATTTAGAGAGAGATATTTTTAAAGCATTTATCCCATAGGGTAATACACAAAATTTCTATTTCTATTTCTATTGCTATTTCTATTTCTATTTCTACATGGAAAATACTGTCAAGACTTCTGGGAAGTTGCATCACTGGCCTAGTTTCTGGACTGGGGATGCCCTTAGAAACTGCCCTTAGGGCACCTATGAGGGTGGTGAGGCCCTGGCCCAGGTTGCCCAGAGAAGCTGTGGCTGCCCCATCCCTGGAAGTGTTCAAGACCAGATTGGATGGGGCTTGGAGTAACCTGGGATAGTGGAAGGTGTCCCTGCCTTTGACAGCAGGTTGGACTGGATCACCTTTGAAGGTCCCTTCCAACTCAAACCATTCCATGGTGGAACAGAGCCATCAATCCCACTCTCCCACATACCAGGATGACGTCTGAAGCACAGAGTTCAACAGAGACCAAATCTAAACCCTGCTCAAATCCACAGCCCTGGGTTATGCAGCTCCCATTTGTGGCCACCTCTAGTTTCCCCAGACACTGTCAAGGAAAGCCTTTTCCTGAGAAAGAAAGGCTCACCACAGCCAATACCAGAGGCCACCACCACTGACTGCCATCTCCCCTTCCTGGCACTGGCACCTGCATCTGGGATGGCATCAGCTCTTGAGGGGCTCAACACAGAGCATGGAGCACACAGAAGTGTCTCTGGAGTGGGGAGGTTTTTCTGGGAAGTGATCTGCTGACAGCCTGCACTGCCCAGCTTCAGCAGAGCTCTGTCCACATCGGATCCTTCCAGAAGGAACAGAAGAGCTGCTGCTCTTCTGCAGAACCTGCTGCTCTCCTGCTGCTGCACCAGCCTTTGGCTCTGCCGTGCCCCATCAATTCCCTGTCCTGGAGACAGGTGGGCCTTTCCCTTGGCCCAGCTTTGCAGAGGACAGTTCTCCCATGGCCTCAGGCAGAGCTGGGATGGCCTCTCCCTGCTGGTGTGGGGCTGGAAGGCACTGGGGTTCCAGATGGGAGCTGCATCTGCAGAGCTGATCCATTACCATCACTGCCATATTGATCTGGCATCAACTGTGGATGGGACAGCAGGCTCCATGGGCTTCCCAGGCTGAGGAGGAGATAAACTACAAAAGCCAAAACTCCTCCAGCACCACAGCAGAGCATGAAGAAATCAGGACTTTTACTTTTTGTGTGTGCAGAACCCCCTGAGAGAGCCACAGATCTACATCTGGATCCCACTCCAGGTGATGAAGAGCAGCACTGGCAGCTCCTGTTGCCTGTATCCCTTTGTTTGCTAAAACACACTCTTGGTTGCAGAACAAGGCTCTGAGATGCCTTGTCTTCACCAACATCCCCCAGCAGAGACGACACAGCTCTGCATTGATGCAATGACAGATTCCAGGCTGGAGCAATAGCTGCATCCTACTGGGTGTTCTCTCATCAAGACATCACCAGAAGGTAAAAACTACACACCAGCCCTGCATGGTTGGGCAGGAGGACAGAGCTTCACCCAGAGAAATCCACTCCATAGCCAAGCCTCCTTTCCCAGCACCTCCTGGGATGCCTCAGCTGCCACTTCCCACCTATCCCTCCTTGGTGCCACAGGGCTCACCTGAGTTTTCCTTATCCGCAGGTCAGCCGATGACCTGTTCAGTCCTTCCTCTTGTTCGATACTCTGCTCAATGCCTGGTCGGGGTAGAAGGACACATTATTTCATGCTGTTTGGAGAACAACCACAGAATCATTCAGGTTGGAAAAGACCTCCAAGATCATCAAATCCAATCTTCAACCCATTACCTCAAGCCCATTAAACCACACTGCCAAATGCCACATCTACTCATTTTTTTTAACACTTCCAGGGATGATGACTTTACCACTTTCCCAGAGAGCTTGTTCCAGTGCTTAACCAGAGGAAAAGGATTGTTTAGCAAAGGGACTGTGAAGGACTGGATCAAGGAGCAGCTGGTACTGGGCAGTTCCCAAATCCTGACTCCACCATTCAGCCTGGCAGGAAAGCCCTATTTCATGACTGCAAAACACCTGGTGCCTCAATTCCATTCTGGGAATGGGTCACAGGGGGCAAATTCCTGAAGGGCAAATAAAAGCACCTGGAGGGTGCAGCAGAGAGGGAAGGTGATGCCCATCCCTGGGAGCATTCCCAGCCTGGGACAGGAGTGCTCCAGGCAGAGCCCCACAGCTCTATCACAGACCAACACTCACTCTTTAGTTTGGAGCGCACTTTGTTCGCCGTCTTCTTTATGTCAGACATCAGCTCTTCCAGCTCCTCCTTTGTTTCTGGGGAAAGAGGAAAGAGCAAACATGGATGTGCTGCAGACACCACTAAAATCTGCTGCCTGGCCCTGCAGAGTGTAGAGACCAGAGCTGTGAGTACTTCAACCCCCTCACTGGAAGAATTTCCAACCCCTGACAGGAAGCACTCCCATCCCCAGACTCAGAGCACTTCCACCCCCAGACTAGGAACACTTCCAGCTCCAGACTGGGAGCTCTCCCACCTCCACACTGGAAGCACTCCTATTTCCAGACTGGGAGAGCTCCCATCCATAGACTGGGAGCACTCCCACATCCAGGCTGGGCACACTCCACCCCCAGACTGGGAATGCTTCTACCCCCAGACTGAGAGCACTCCCACCTCCAGACTGGGATAGCTCCCACCTCCAGACTGGGAGCATTCCCATATCCCGAATGGAAGAATGCCCATCTCCAGACTGGGAAAGCTCCCACTCATAGACTGGAAGCACTTCCACCTCATGGTCTGTGCTGGACTCTCCTCACACCCCTGAGACCTCCAGCTGTCTCCAGCTCTGGGGCCCCAAAACAAGCGTTAAACTGAATGAGGGTGAGGTCAGGTTGAACATGGGGAAGAAATGTAAGACCATGACGCTGGGGAGGCCCTGGCACAGGTTGCCCAGAGAAGCTGTGGCTGCCCTGTCCCTGGAAGTGTCCAAGGCCAGGTTGGATGGGGTTTGGAGCAACCTGGTCTAGTGGAAAGTGTCCCTGCCCATGGCAGGGAGGTGGAACCGGATGACCTTTCAAGGTCCCTTCAAACCCAAACCTTCCCTTGAATCTGTGACCACATACAGGTTCCTCTCCCAGAAAACAGTGTGTCCTCCAAGAAGCCAGGATTTGCAGATGTGCCCCTCACCAATCTGTGCTTCAGGAACTGCCAGACCCCCTGTACACTACAGGGCTGGAGAAGAGGCACAACCCCATGCCCAGAACAATGGGACCCAACTGTGGTCTGCCAGTGCAGCTCTCCCTGCTGCCACCCCAACACTCCCTCTTGATTTTGATGAGATCAAGACTTAATTAAATAAAACTTTGTTTAATAGAGCTGAGGTATATAGACTGAGTCATGTCAATGGCTCTGATGCCAGCTGCCAGTCACAGGCATAATTAGAAAATCCTGATGATGGGAATGTGTTCGGGGAAGGTCCTACAGTACTGGTGGCTGTACACATTCCCATCCCCGAGCTACAAGCTTCATTCAGCACTACTGGGAAAAGGAGAGAAGGAACACATCTCTGAAGTCCTTCACCTCAGGGTATTTTCTGGAGAACAGGCACAAATGCAGGAATAAGATATTTGCACTGTGAGTTCTCATTTAAGTGACTAATTTCCCCCCCCCCCATTCATAAAATAACCTGCAATAATAAGAAATAAAGAAATAATAAGAAATTGTAATACTAATAAGTTTCTTGAAAGAATTTGCAATAATAGGAAAATAATAAATAATAAGAAAGTTTAATAAGAAGAAATTAATAACTGTAATAAAAAGGAATTAATAATTATTTCTTAATAAAGAAATAAACCAGCCTGGGCTGAGTAACTCCCTGCAGCTATCCAGGCTGGACAAGCAGACAAGGACCAGGAGAGCTGGAGACAACAGGCTACCATGGACACAGGAATGGGCTGGGAGTTGGGACTGTCCACCCGTAAAGAGGAAAGCCAAGGGGGCTCCTACTGCTGTCTGAGACTGCCCCGTGGGAGGGTGGAGAGAAGCTGGGGCCAAGTGTCCTGCTGGTCCTTGGAGGTGACATTCAGCTTCCTGCTGAAGCTTGGAAGTGCACAGGGAGAGGACAAGCAGTGCTGGACCAAGCTGGGACAAGCAAAACGCAAATTAGATATTAAGAAAAAAAAATAGTCATGACTGCAGTCAAATAGCGGATGCAGAGCAGCTGGGGGATGTCTGTCCTTGTGGATATTCAGCACCAGGCTGGGTGAAAGGCTGAGCATTGGACCTGCTGGAGGGGACTGGCCAGGGGCCTCTAAGGTCCCTTGCCACCCATATCCACCTTCAATTCTGTTAAACAATTTCACATAACTCACTGCCATGTACTTTCCCTTCTCCCTGTCAATTTGAATTGAGAGATCTCCCCCTCTACTTTGCACTTGTGAGATCTCACCTGCAGACCAGCTTCCCGCTCTGCAGTCCCCAACCTAGGAAGGATGTGCAGCTACTGGAGCAAGTGCAGAGGAGGCCACAGAGATGCTCCAAGGGCTGGAGCCTCTCTGCTCTGGAGCCAGGCTGGGAGAGCTGGGGGTGTTCATCTGGGGAAGAGAAGGCTCTGAGGAGACTGCAGAGCCCCTTCCTCTGCCTAAAGGGCTCCCAGAGAGCTGGAGAGGGACTTTGGACGAGGGCCTGCAGTGACAGCACAAGGGAGAATGGCTCCCACTGCCAGAAGGCAGGGTCAAATGGGATACTGGGAAGATTTTTCCTGCGAGGGGGGTGAGGCCCTGGCACAGGGTGCCCAGAGCAGCTGTGGTTGCCCCATCCCTGGAAATGTCCAAGGCCAGGTTGGACAGGGCTTGGAGCACCCTAGTGAAGCCAAAGGTGCTCATGGCAGGGGGATGAGATGGTCTTTAAGGTCCTTTATGATTCTGTGATGCACTCCTGTGAAGCTGCCACTGAGGACACACAGGACAAGCGGTGAGCACAGTCCTTGCTGGCCACTCAGGGAGGGGACAAGAGCACAGGGACAGAAGGAGGGGGCAGCAAACAGGGCTGGGTGCCTTCCCTCAAAATATTTCCAACTGAGCAGCATGGAGAACACTCCTTCTGGCTTGCTTTGAGTCACAGGCCGTGTGAGGATTACTTGGCGGCCTGGCAGGCACAGGCTGCCCAGACAATTATTTTCACATCCACACTGTCTGTTTAAGTGACTCACTCCGATCTATTTAACCATTCACAGCGAGTGACATGCAGCCAGGGGAAGCTAAAGTACCACAACATTGCCGTGCCACGGCCGGGATGGCTTCACGACAAAGTGGCACTGAGGGGGCAGATGGGATGTTTCAGAGGATGAGTCAAGCTCCCCACATCCCACAGTCCTTCCAGGATGTCTGCTCTATTCCTACTGGCACTGAGCACAGCAGAGATGTCCCCATGGCCATGTGTCCCCAGTCCCTGCTGGGAGGGAAGGAGGAAGAGGCTTTGGTCCAAGGTCGAGTTTTATACCCCTGAGAAGCCCCAGGTCCTGCTGTAACCTGCCTGGGAGGAAGCCCAGGCAGTGCAGGGAGCAGGCAGGGGGTGCAAGCAAGGCAGGGGTGAGAGCTCTTTCTCCTCCCTCTGCCAAGAGCTAATGAGGCACTTGTCTGACAGAGGGCAGACACCCAGCCCAGGCTGGTAACACTGCAGGCAGGCAGGAGATGGCAGGCTGGCAGGAACAGGTAGGCAAAAGCAGAAAGGAACAGCCAGAAGCAGGCAGGAGCAGGCAGGAGCAAGCAGGAACAGGCAGGAGTAGGCAGGAGTAGGCAGGAGTAGGCAGGAGTAGGCAGAAGCAGATGGGAGGAACAGGCATGCAGGAAGGATCACGCAGGAGCAGGCAGGGAGGCAGGAGCATGCAGGAACAGGCAGAAGCAAGCAGAAGAGCAGGCAGGAGAGCAGGCAGATGCTCTCCACAGCTCTCTGCACAGCCCTCCATCCTTCACAGTGGTGAAGCCACTGTCATTGTAGCTCTCTGGACATCATGACGACAATGACTGAGCTTAGAAGGTGCTCAGCCCTTGAAGTGCCTAGCTCACCCTTTGCTGGGACTAAGAAATTTCACCTCAGCAACCTGCAAGTCTTTACTGACAATAACCAACCAATATCCAAAATCATCGAGGAACGTGCAATTCCAAGCGAATTCCCAGCTGAGTTACCTGGCAAAGCTGGAAGGATCTTTTGGCAAAGACTTAGCTCTTTCAATAAAAAATTAATGAAGATCCTGAGAACAGTTCCTTGAAGGAACTTTTAAAAAAATAAACTGTTCTTATGTACCTTGGCACTTTCATTTACGAAATGTTGGGTATTTTTTAAAGGTGAATGCAAAGAGGAAGCACAGACCTTAACACCCCACAAGGATCTGCTCTCTGGGAGCAAATCATAAGGAATCCTTCCTAGGAACTCTAGGGAGCTGGAAGAAACATTTTCCATAGTGTTTCATGGCCTTAAAGCAATACAAATTAAATCTGTTTCAAAAGCCACTAGGAAGGAGACTGGCTAGAAAGGTCCTGCACGTGGGTCAGGACAATCCCCAGTACCAGCACAGACTGGGGAATAGATGGATGGATGGATGGATGGTGAGCAGTTCTGTGGAAAAGGACTTTCCAGTTGAAGTCCTATTTGCCAAAAGAGACTAGGGACATCAGTGACCTCTGTGTAGTCCTTCAGTTCCCAAAGGCTGATGTTTATTCTTGGAAACAGCGGTTGGAGTCTGACATTGCAACTTATTTATTCAAGATAAAGAAAACAAGAAGAAAAATATCCGATGCTGACTCAACCCTTGCCTAATTTTCCAGAATTCTTTCCAACTCTGACCAACACAACCATTTGCAGCAGGTATGACAGAATGGGGAGCAGGCAGAGGGGGACAGGAGAGAACTCAGCCCCTTCCCCAAGCAGAGCCAGGCCTGTCCCTTCCATGCAGGAGTGACACAAGGAGCTCCAGCTGCCTGCCAAGTTGTGGCAACAGGAAATGGCAAGGCCATCCATCTGCCTTTGCCAGGAGCAAGGGCATGGGAGATGACTGGTACTGTTGGGAAGGACCAGCAGCCCTCTGGCATGCCAGGAGGGACAAATCCTGTTCAAGGTGCAGCAAGGAAAGACACTGCCAGGGTTCAAGGTCAGCGCAAAATGTCCAGGCTTTTACATGGGAACAGAACAGAAATGATGCACTAAAGGGTCTGAAAAGCTTACAGGAAAGGGTCTGTAAAGCTCACCTGTGATGAAGGTAGACCCTGAAACACCTTGTCAGTCCACCTGACTGTGTTTTGGGGTGATCCAGAACAGATTAAATTGTAGTTTTTTTACATCATTAAAAAGGATGCAGGTCCTTTTCTGCATCCTAGGATTTTCACAGAATCCTAGAATCACGGAGTGGTTTGGGTTGGAAGGCATCTTAAAGATCATTCCAACCCCTGCCATGGACAACCTTCAACTAGACCAGGTTGCTCCAAACCCTGTCCAACCTGGCCTTTAACTGAGTTAAAGGCCTTTAACTGAGTTCCTATAACATATTCATAGGTAATTAAAAGCTAGTACCATCAGCGGAATTGCATTTATATAATACCATTTGATACCAGTGGTGATGGACCCTGTTTGAGCTTGAACCCAACTCCTGTAACAACACAGCTCCCAAAATTGGCTGCCCATCCTGCCTGCAGTGGGCTCATGGAGCCTCCTGCCTCACATTTAACAGCAAACCCAGACCCACAGCTCATCTCCAGCATCCTCAGCCCAACACATCCCACGCTGCTTTTCCAGCTTACAGTTCCACCAGAGCGGCTGTTGGGAAAGCAGGAGGTCACTGAGCTGGCAGGAAACAGCAAGGATCAACAGCTCAAAGCAGGGGGAGGTTAGGAGATCTTTTAATTAAAAGGAGGCAACGGGTCTGACGGAAGCCCTGATGGAAGCACAGGATCCAGAGAGTGCTGTGGGGGCGAGGGCAGGTGGCTGCACCCCCGGGGACTCATCCCACCTCCTCAGGGGGCACCCAATTAAGACAGCAAAAATTCATGCAAGTGAACGGTTGTGGATGGCTGCTCCCACCTTCTGCAAACGTGCCCATCTGTCAGAGCTTCTCAGCCTTGCAGCATGATCCCCAAAGTTGCTCTCCTGGAGCAATGAGCTGGCTGATGAGCAAACGCTTATTCCGTTTCCATGACCTTCTTCTGTCTTGCCTATGGCTCTCCTCCAAGCCCTTCCATTCATCCTGTTAGCTCCAGGGCGGCACTAGAGAACTCAGTTCCTCCACTGCCTGCTCCCATTCTGCTTGGAGCCACACACAAACCCCTGGCAGCTCCAGGATGGACACAGGGCACTTGAGATGCAGAGCTGGAGCTCACAGGGACCAAAGCCATCCCAGTCCTCCTGTGGACACTGAGGGCACAGGAACCAACTAAAGCTCCTCATCTCTATTTTTACAACACTGACTGCACTAATTGTCTTACCTTCTTTAGTTCTCCTGATCGAATTCCACTTCAAATACTCCATTATTCTACTCAGAAGCAAGGTTGGTTTAATCAGGCAATAATTACCCAGCTCATTCCCTCTCTCTTTAAAATCAATGCTCTTCTACCTCCCAAGCTCCCAGTGCCCAGCAGGTGTGCCAGAAATTATTGGAAATCAACACTAATGGCAAAGGCACCGTCTTACTCAGCTCCTGGAAAACTTCCTGATCAATACCTTCAGGTAGCCTGAATACAACAGTGCCTATTTTTGGTACTGGCTGTTTAGCAACAAACTGATTTACTGCTGGAACGCTGAAATTTAATCAGTATAAGATACATCATGTGTTTCCCAAAAAAAAAGAGAAGCATTTAGCTTGTATTTGTGTCCTTTCTTAATTATTTTCCTGTTTTCCTTTACTAATGGTTGAGAGGTTTCTGCTCTTCTTTAAGCACCTCAAGAAAACTTCAGCTTGTCCTTCAGGCCACTGCTGGGTGGCTTTTCTGGCTCTTTGTGACTCCCAGCTCCAGTTTCTGTGACACTGGGAGAGGGTGGGAAAATATTTTCCTTCTCACCACATATGGGAAAACAGAGATGAATGAAAATCCATGGCAAGTAAAACTCCAAGGGCAGGAGGTACAGAGAAGTGGTAAGAAACAGTGAAGTGTGCAGGGAGGATAAAGTGCTTTAAATTTATTCTGTGAGCACTTGATATCAAGGAGCAAGACAGGACCATCCAGATGACTGAGTGTCCCTGGTAGTGAGACCTGCCCTTGAGCAGTGGGGCTGCACAAGTGTCCTTCTCCCAGGCTGTGACAAAGATAGTTCACATTCCATCCAAACAAATCTTTCTTCCAGGTCTGAGGAACACAAACTAGGCTGAATTTGGGATCACAGACAAGCAATTGCAATTCTCTAGGGCTTTAACTGGTCTTGTAACAGAGATGTCTGAAACAATTAAATAATTTCTTTTTGTCCCAAGCTTTAATCACAGGATCAAGGACTCACAGGCTGGTGTGGGTTGGAAGGGACCTTCAGATATCATCCATTCCAACCCCCTGCTGTGGGCAGGGACACCTTCCACTAGACCAGGTTGCTCCAATCCCCATCCAACCCGGCCTTAAACACCTCCAGGGATGGGGCAGCCACCACTTCTCTGTGGTGGCAATCTGTGCCAGGGCCTCATGGTCTGACATTTCTTCCCCATCTCCAGCCTGACTCCACCCTCAGTTCAACACCATTGTCCTGTGCTGGGACCCCAGAGCTGGAGGCAGCTCCAGGGTGTCTCAGGAGAGCAGAGCAGAGGGAGAACATCCCCTTCCTCCCCTGCTGCCCACACTGCTGAGGAGACACTTGTATTTCTGTGCTGCCAGTGCCCATGGCCAAGTCATGTCCCATTTGTCACTCCCCAGAACCCCCCAGTTCTTCTCTGCATCCATCCATCCATCCATCCATCCATTCATCCCCCAGTCTGTGCTGGTGCTGAGGTTGCCCCAACCCTGGTGCAGGACCTTGCTTTTGGCCTAGCTGAACGCCATGAGGCTCTCATGCTTTTGGCAGCTGTATTCCTGGTACTTCAGTATCCTGAGGCACTTTACCCATCCTCCCCAAGTCCCAGGACACATCACAGCTCTTTCAAAAAACAGATACACCCCAAATGCTCTATTTAAATTGTTCAGGATGAGAGAGTGAGTCTGTGCCCATGAGGGGCCGTATGATTAAGCATCCCGAAGGATGGGGAGGAAGGAGGGCCTGATGGAGGGATTGGGTCCAGCACAGGAGGGAGGGAAGTCCTTCACTCCTGCACAAGGTGATGCAGATCACAGAGTGAACCCATTTGGACAGAGAGACTTTGGACAGGGCTTTGTGCGCAAAAGAAGCCAGCTGGGGAATTGTGGAAAGGTTATTTTTAGAGTTGCACATTTCCATGATAAAGAGCAAGTATTACCTCTGGCTGAACAGAAAACTTTTTATAGCACTGGCAGAAACAACTGACCAGAAGCAGTCCTACCCCCCAGAGCTTCAGCTGGGAGCACACTCGAGATGCTGCTGTTGGTACCCAAAGCAGCATGTGTGAAATTAAGTCTCAAAATGCACCCAACAAAGAGTTCAGAAACCTGAACCTGCCCAATCCAGATTTTTTCCCTTTAAAAAAAAAGCGTGATTTATATTTTTAAACATTGAATAAAGTGCAGGGAACTGTGTGATTTCACTCAAACTGTCAGGCCCCAGCAAGGACAACAGACAACACACAGGCAGGTCACAGTAACTAGGAAGGGCTTAGGGGACATCCTGCAGCCACTGTCAGCTGCAGCCACTCTGAGCTGCAGCCACCATCCCTGCACAGTGGTTGTCTGGCAGCTTCTTCAGACTCCACTAACTCATGGAAACGGGATAGCCCAAACTTTCAAGCTGGAAGGAAGGTATAACCCACTGGCTGCCCTGTAAATTTGAGAGGTCCAAGTGGCGCATTCTCAGGGAAAGGTCATAATCTCCACCTCACATTGCTGGGGTACTTGCTCAAGGGTATTTTCATATAGCCATGGACTTGCAGGGTAGTTGGGTTGGAAGGGACCTTAAAGCTCATCTTGTTCCAATACCCTATCATGGGCAGGGACACCTTCCACTAGGCCACATTGCTCTAAGCCCTGTCCAACCTGGCCTTGAGCATTTCCAACAACAGGGCAGCCACAGCTGCTCTGGGCAACCTCAGCCAAGGCCTCACCACCCTCATGGTACAACATTTCTTCCTTATGTCCAGCCCAAAATTTTTTGCAGATGATGGCAGCAGCAAGGCAAGGTTGGTCCATCCATCCCCACCTGCACACACATCTCCAAACAGGAGTGAGCCAGCTCCATGCCTGCATGTGAGATACATGTGCTAGGCCCTCTTCCATGACTCCTGTCCCAAGGCTGACTCACTGCCTCTATCTTTTGCTTGTTAATTTACCAAAATCAGAAACAACCTGTTCCTGATGCAGCTCTGGAGCAGGAGAACACACCTGCCACCAGCTGGGGACCTCCCTCCCTTGGCAAGGTGAACAACCGGCAGCCTCTGACCAGTCCCCCCAGCATACAGCTCTCCCCAGTGCCTTCCCATCCATTGACCCTGCACTCTCCAGGCGCTGCACAGAAGCTGTGTGCTGTGGGAATCATGTGCCATGTGAGCTTGTGTTCTGTGGGAGATGTGTGCTGTGGGAGCTGCAGGAGCTGTGTAGGAGAGGAGCCGTGTGCTGTGGGAGCTGCACGTTTTGGGAGCTGTGGGGGAGGTTTATGCCACAGGAGCCATGTGCCATGGGAACTGCACATTGTGGGAGCTGTGTGGGAGCCATGTGCTGTGGGAACTGCACGTTGTGGGAGCTGTGTGGTGTGGGAGACATGTGCTGTGTAAGCTGTGTGGCAGCTATGTGCCACGGGAGATGGAGGAGATGTGTGGTGTATGAGCTGTGAAGCGTGGGAGCTGCACATTTTGGGAGCTGTGGGAGCTGTGTGGGAACTGCATGCCATGGCAGTCATGTGCTGTGGGAGGTCTGTACCAAGAGAACTGTCTGCCAAGGGAGCTGTGCACCAAGGGGAGCCATGTGCCATGGGAGCTGTGTGCCATGTGGGAGCTGTGTGCCAAGGGAGCTGTGTGCTTGGGAGCTGTGTGCTTGGGAGCTGTGTGCCTGGGATCTGTGCACCATGGGAGCTGTGTGCCACAGGAGCTGTGTGCCAAGGGAGTTGTGTGCCATGGGAGCTGTGTGGGAGCTGTGTGCCATGGGAGCCGTGTGCCATAGGAGTTGTGTGCCATGGGAGCTGTGTGGGAGCTGTGTGCTTGGGAGCTGTGTGCCATGGGTGCCATGTGACATAGGAGTTGTGTGGGAGCTGTGTGCCATGGGAGCTGTGTGTCAAGGGAGCTGTGTGCTTGGGAGCTGTGTGCCTGGGATCTGTGTGCCACGGGAGCTGTGTGCCATGGGAGCTGTGTGCCACTGGATCTGTGTGGGAGCCATGTGCTATAGCAGCCATGTGCCATGGGAGCTGTGTTTCATAGAAGCTGTGTTTCATAGGAGTGTGTATGGAGTATGGGAGATGGGATTGAGGATGGAGGGATTTCCATAAGAGCTGTGTGCCATGGGATCTGTGTGCCATGGGATCTGTGCACCATAGGAGCTGTGCACCATAAGAGCTGTGCGCCATAGATCTGTGTGCCATGGGATCTGTGTGCCATAGGATCTGTGTGCCATGGGAGCTGGCTGTGTGCTGCTGGAGGTGTGTGGGAGCTCTGAACTCTCCGAACCACACGCATCAGTAGCCACGGTGTGACCGGCAGTGCCGACGTGCTGCTCGGCACGCTCGCTCAGCCTCCCACTCCTCCCTAGCACAAGCGTCAGCCGCCAGCGTCACTGTCGTGTCACCAGCTGCCTTTTCCACAGAGCTCATTAATTCATTGGAGGGGAAATATCCCCTCCCATGGAGGAGGGAACAGGGAATCCCAAAAGCAAGGGGACCACCAAACATTGCTTTCTTCCCGCTTCACTGCCCCAGTTTTCCCACATTGTCCTTGCTCCGTGCTCTCTCAGCAGGACAGGTGACCTCTGACTGCTCCAAACAAATTAAGACAAATGGAGAATGGTGGGAGGAAGGGAGAAAACCCAAACATGTCTTTAACAAGAAAGATGAAATCCCATAACTGGAATGAACAGAAAATAACAGAGACATGACAAATTCCAGCAAAACAATGCAAGGATGCACTTGGGCTGGATAGGAAGAGGTGAAACAGGATGGACTCAGATCTGGCGTTGCACAGAACAACTGCCAAGGACTCACTCGCCCTGCCCAGCTCTTTCACAGGCAATATTTTTGTGTACTGTCTTCTGGTGGTCCCCATGCCTCCCCCCTTGGCACCTACTCTCCCACGCCCTCCTGGCCCCACATCCCTGCAGCCTTTTCCCAAGCCCTCCTCCCTCCGGTTATATTGGACTCCTCTTGCTGTCAGTCTCCCGTAATTACAGCTTCCCCAGCCTGCTCCCTCTTCACACTATGGAATTTACTCTCCTCTGCCACTTCACTCTCCAGATTCCTTCCTTTGCCAGGATTGCCTTCCCCACTCCTTCCAATCCTGGGTTCAGTTTTAGGCTCCTCATGACAAGAAGGACATTAGAGCTGGGGAAGCATCTGGAGCCCCAGGAGCAGCTGAGGGAGTTGGGGGGGCTCAGCCTGGAGAAAAGGAGGCTCAGGGGGGACCTTCTCACTCTTCACAACTCCTGACAGGAGGGTGGAGCTGGGTGAGGGTTGGGCTCTGCTCCCAGGGAACAAGGGGAAGGACAAGGGGCAGCTGTGCCAGGGGAGGTTTAGGTTTGCTATTGGGGACCAATGCATCAGACCAGACAAAAGATGCTGCCATGCTATGTTTTGGGGTGTCACAGGAAGTCACATGGCTGCAGAATGTCACGCCCTGTATGGGACACGCAGCACTGCAAATAACACAGAGTTATTCTGGTCTCTGCCAAGGGCTGGAGTAAGGGGGGGTAAGGGGCACAGCCTGCACCTTTGCTGGACAAACACAAAGGGAAATTCCTCATCTGGACACTGGCTGAAGCAGCTGGGAGGAGATCCAGTAAAGCAAGAAGATGGCATTAACAGTAAAGATTGTTCAAGAACAAGAGAAAATACCTTACAGACAAAGATCCCACAGACATGACTGTTACAATCTGCTCTCACCTCACAGGCAGGAAATGCTGGAAACTGAAGAGCCGGTCAGTCTCCATCATGTCCTTCCATCAAAACCTTGATCTCCTGGTTCCCCTCCTTTGTCACACTCAACGTACCAAGTCCAGTGGTAGGGAGAACTAGGACACACACCCAGCTCAAGGCACAGGGGTGCCAGGCAGCACTGTGGTCCTGCATCACCTGCACCATCTGCTTGGGAAGCCCAGCCACATCTGATGACACCAACCAGTTGGCTTTCTCTCTACATTGCCTGTCTGTCCATGCTCTGCAATACAGGATGCTCTTAATCTCCTCCCCCAGACCCACTGTAAGGACTAAGGAACAACCAGGAATAAACAGCAGCATCACATTCAACAGGAATGCAAAATCCAACACTGGAGCAGTGCTGCTGCTGCGGCCAGATGGCTCCGAAGAGGTGAATCTCCATCAAGTTTTTGTGAAGAAAATCCCAGCCTTTCACACTGAAGACACCACATGAAGCAGTAATGGTTCAGGCTGGTGCTGCCTTTTAGCAGGATTGCACACACACATACTGGCCACAGAGCTGTTCCCCTCTGGCACACCCAGCATCCCACTGGGGACAAGTCCATTTCCTCTTACCATTAATTATTACATATTAGGAACCTGCAAGGATTCAACAGCTCATTCCAAACCTAGTTGTTTCAGTATCTCCCTCCTGCCAAGGTAAGGTGGGACCTTCTGTCCTCACACTGTGAAAGATGCCATGTGACAGACAAAGCCCCCAAAAACCCCGACAACACAAAGAGAGAGAGGTCAAGACCCTTCCCCAGCACCTGTGCTTTCCCATGGTTGACCCAAATGAGAGGCTGGTCAGCATGGCAAGCAAGGGTGACAGCTCTGCAGCAGATTTTGCTTGCTCTTGTCTTGCTCTGATGACACTTAACGAGGGGCCACATCTCTGTGCCACAGCACAGGGCACTGGCCCTGACTGCACACGCAGCAGTAGTTTGTCAACACTGTGGCCCAGCTCTGCCTGCTCCATGCTGACATTTCAATAGCTCTGTGGGAGTTATTTTGGTCTCTGCCAAGGGCAGAGCTCTGACACAGGCGGCCAGAGGAAGGGGGAGGCAAGGGGGATGCAGGAGGAGAAGCCCCCTGGATGATGCACAGATCAGCATCACCACCCATGTCCTGGAGCCCACTGCCCCACGCTGGCCACACGGGATGCTCAAGCGGAGGGTGGATTTGCTTCCAACCTGCCCCAGGCTGGGGAGTTGGGAATCTCCACAGAGATGTCCTGGAGGAGGACATGGAACCACCCCATACAGGGAAATGACCTGCCAACCCCCTTCCACCACCTCAAGAAGCAGCAAGATCTGCACATCCTAGCTTGGACAGGCACAGGCTGAGCCTGTGCCAGAGCAGGAGCAGCTCAGCAGAGCACCAGGAGCCTCCACAGCACTTCAGAGAATAACAGAATCATGGATTGGTTTGGGTTGGAAGGGACCTTAAAGACCATCTCGTTCCATCCCCCTGACATGGCTGGGGACACGTTCCACTGGACCAGCTAATTCCAATCCCTATCCAACCTGACCTTGAACACTTCCAGGCATGGGGCAGCCACAGCTTCTCTGGGCAACCTGGGCCAGGGCCTCATCTCCCTCAAAGGGAAGAATTTCTTTTTAATATCTAATCTAAACCGCCCCTCTTTTAGATTAAAACTGTTCCCCCTTGTTCTGTCACTATCTGCATGTAAAAAGTCACTCTCCCTCTTCTTCATAAGCCCCCTCTAGGCTGGAAGGGGCTCTAGGTTCTCCCCAGAGCCTTCTCTTCTCTAGGCTGAACACCCTCAGCTCTCTCAGCCTGTCTCCAGAGCAGAGGGGCTCCAGCCCTTGGACCGTCCACATTTCCCTGTGGAAGGTCAGATCAGAGAGCACATCTCCCCAGCAGGAACTGAGCCTGGAGGAACAGCTCAGGGCAGAGTGGGCAGCCAGCACAGGGCTGTCCTGCTTCAGCCCTGCTGGGTACAATTTTGCCTGTACACAAAGCAGGAAGATATTTTGCATTAACATTCACCCAGCAATGTTAATTAGGAGCCACAGGCACACATAAGGAAGGAGAGTTTTCCAAGTCCCATGTCCCACCAAGCAACAATTGCAGCCTAAAACTCCAGGTCGTGCTTTAAACAAACTTGGACAGCTCAGAACCTGGTGCCTCCAGGTAACTCAAGTTGGTCTCTTACTGTATTCGAAATTGGAAATAGGAATACCAACCCCAGGGATCATGGGATTATGGTCCTCCTGCTAGAGATGGAGCAAGGCAGCAGTAACATTCCCCAGAGCTGAGGTGCCAAAGCAGCTGACTGCAAGAAGATCCTACCAGGGACTCACAAAAGCCTGTTTACATCACAAGAATTTGGATTTTTCACATGACAAATTACTTCAGCCATAAAAATACGGATTTTTTTCCATTCCTTCTGCTGCTCACAGATGATGGGATGTCATTCCCAGCTGCTCCTTCCATATCAATGGCCACCTTCTCACCAATGGTGGGTTCAGAGGCTGATGTCAAGAGGAAGCCCTTCACCAGCAAAGTTAATGACTAGTTTCTTCACTTCAGACTGCAGGAAAAAGCAGCTCAGAGCTTCTCTAGTGAGACAGCAGGAGCTCCCCAGGGCCTCAGTGCTGTGTCCAGCACCCTGCTCACCCCTGGTACACCCTGGAAAAGGAGCTACAATGGCAAACACTGACAAGTCCTTTTATCAGCTTTTTTTTCCATGTAAAACTGAACAACAGGACAAACAAAAAAAGAACAAGATTGAGGGTTTAAACATCACTTCATTATCTTTTCAATTAAGAGCAATAATTACACATTCTTCCCCAGCTAAATCTTGAGAGCAGCTCTGTTTGATGTGGCTGCACCACTGCAGAAATGGAACAGCAGGAACTAAGCAGGCTTTTCTTAAAACTCAGAAGAAAATAAGGTGGGTGATGTTCTGCCTACATTCTCCAACTTGCTTTCCCACCACGCTGCTTTCCTGTAGCACCAGAAGCTATTAAAAGCCCTCGCAGTAGTCTCAAGAGCACAGAATTATCTTCCAGATTGGGAGCTCCAGATTCCTTTTGGTCATGGTGAGATATATAATCCACACATGGTGCCATTACCCACTCTAAGCACTGTCTCTGCAAGAACCCAGATGGATGCCAAGAATAAGGCACTTCTTATAGCTGAGGCATTTTTAAGAGATGTTAACATGCCTTGCATAAACGTGTCCTACTTTTTGACTTGGGCTGAACACACATGAGTCACTCAGCTGCATCCTCCTAAAAGCCCACACCTGTACAGAAAAATCCCACCTCCTCTCTCACACACCCAACCTGATCAGGAAGTGGTGACAAAGGCATGAACATGGTGGTTTTATCATCATGATTCAAAACTTTTAAGCCCTTATTGGAAAAAAAATGTTACTCCACATCATTGCCCAATGCTCTGCGGAGTCACTTTCCACCATCACCACAGGAGGATGCTTTTACAGGTGACTCTTTGCTCAGGACAGACCTGGTCCTAAAAAACAAGGTATCAGCAGAAGGTTCAAATTGCCTTTCATCATAAAACAGTAAGTCAGGTGACAAGAAGTGACAGAGAGACTTTGTGCTCCTTCCAAGTGGAGGTACAATGGGGACGACATTCTCCACCACACAAGGACAGGGCCTGCCTGCCTTCAGAGAGCAAATGTAGCATCTGACTGGCTCTGCTGTTCCTCCCACAGAAAGAGGAGCCTTTCAAGTCTCAACATTGCCACCTCTCCTCAAAACCTTCTCACTATGCTAAAAAGGACAAGAAAGGAAAGGACTGGCAGAGGTCACAGCAGCCATGGTTCCTCACCAGTGACTTTGGCCAGCAGAGAACTTTGGAACTTCAGCCTTGTTTCTCCAATGAAAAGCTTCAAAGACAACACCTGGCAGTCTGAGAACAGCAGCTCCCTGGGAAGGGCTGGGAAGAGCAGGCAGCATCACACTCGTTCAACAATCCAAATGCAAAGGGAGCACAGAAAAACTCTTCCAGCCAGTCTGCCCCTGCTCTGCTTTCGACCCAGAAACGTTTTGGAAAAAACCTGTGGGTTTCTATCTGCTGACTAAATGAAGTAACCACAGATACAAACTGCATTGTCTTCCCATCGCTGATTTTTTTCTCTAGATAAATGCTAATGCACCTAAGCTGCCTCAACTGCCCTCAGGGCTCCAGAGACTCCTCAGGGTCAGTTCCTTCTTGAATCTAGGGGCTTTTTACCTGAGGTGAAGGAACTCCTTCTCCTGAGCCTTTGTATGATCAATCTTTTAAAGCAACCCTTAATTTAAGAGATTAAAGACCAATAATTGTTTGTGCTGGAAACCCTTTGACACAACCTGTCCAGCTGTGATAGCCAATTCATTATTGCAAGTTTTGAAATATTCATGCAACTCTAAAACTTTTCACATTGCAATAAAATGTCAAACAGTATTCAAAGGATAACCCAGAGGCACAAAATGAGGGATGGCATCGTGTCATGGCAGTAGAGGAAGGCTGGAACTGACACAAGCTCACTCTTGTATGTGGGCATGTCAGGAATTGATTATTTTCCATCAAAACTTTCCCCAGAAGGTGTTCCCTTCATGGCTGTGGTTTGAATGACAGAGGAAAAAGTTTCAACACTGGTACCAGGTCAGATGGAGCTTGGAGCAACCTGGGATGGTGGAAGGTGTCCCTGCCCATGGCAGGGGGTGGAACGAGATGAGCTTTAAGGTTCCGTCCAACCCAAACCACTCTGTGATATAATGATTCTATGATTCCCACCACTTTTTACCAGACCCAAGAGGAAAAGGCTTCCAACCAGGCTCAGACTGGGACCACGGAGGTGACAGCTACAGGAACACCAAAGAAGAAGCCTTTGGGTTATGGGAAATGGCACAAATGTCCTCTTGTGCACACACACACTCAATGGCTGACTTGGAGATGGTGTCCATCAAAACAGACTAAACAACATCAAGGACATTTCACAGACTAATAGAATCATGGAGTGGTTTGGATTGGAAGCAACCATAAAAGCTCAGCTCATCCCATGGGCAGGGACACCTTCCACTATCCCAAGTTGCTTCAAGCCCTGTCCAACCTGGACTTGGACACTTCCAGGAATGGGGCAGCCACAGCTTCTCTGGGCAACCTGTGCCACGGCATCACCACCTTCACAGGGAAGAATATCTCTCCAATATCTAAAGTGTTGCTACTTAAGCACCACTTCCAGCCCTGACCATCCCTGGCAGTTCCCAGAACAATGACGGATCGCTCTCCTCACTAAAGGTGCACAGGGAAGTGGTTCACAGGAGGCTGGTAATAAAGAATAGCTGCACAAGATGGTCTTTGGCTGCACACACATCAGTATTTACAGATCAGAAGCCAATTCCTGACCTGTTGGATTTTACACCACTTGATTAATTATTTACCTCAAAGCTAATTAATCATCCATTAACTCTTGGTGAGTTCTTCTACCAGTAGGGCATATTCACAGAGTGACTCAATAAATGCTTCCACCATTTCCAGCTTCATACGATTAAGAAGAAAAATCTTCTGTGAGAGAGCCCCAGGGTAGGCATCTGAGAGGCCACGTCCCAGTTGCATTTTATCTTCTTTCCCTGACAATTCTTTGGCCTTGCCTGATCCTCTGTTATCCGCCCTGTGATGCTCAGTGCTTCTCCAGACAGCACTTTTTTTTAGTTGCATCCAAAGCAACTCTTTTATTTGTGTTTTTGCTAAGAAACTGAAAACTTGATTAGGAAAATACAGTTCTGCACCACCTCTGTGGGGCCTGGAAACTCATAAACAGTGCTGAGAGATAAGATTCTTAAACCTATTAAGCAGGCTCTGCTGGAATTAAAAACAAGCTCAAGATTTGTTGCCTGATCTCAAAAAACATTTCTCTCCAACAGACCCCAGGGACTGAGGCAAGATCAGCAGAAAAGGGCTGCAGGGACACTGAGGAGATGTGTCACCACGAGGGAAGTGACAGGGCCATGAACAAGCCATGCTCTCCTTTGAGAGTGTTTGGCCCCAGTGCTGCCCAGCCAGAGCCTTCATAGCCATTATGCCCAAAATGTCAATAATTCATCCCATTTCCCCAACTACAGAATCACAGAATCAATTAGGCTGGAAAAGCCCTCTAAGATACTGAAGTCCAACCATTCCCCCAGCACTGCCAAGGCCACTACTACTAACCAACGTCCAGAAGTGCTACTTCCACGTGTCTTTTAAATCCATCCAGGAATGGGGACTCCACCACTGCCCTGGGCAGCCTGTGCCAGGGCTGGACAACCCTTTCCATGACAGCCAATCTAAATCTCCCCTGGTGCAACTTGTGGCTGTTTCCTCGTGTCCTGTCACTTGCTCCCAACCCCCACCTGGCTCCACCTTCCTGTCAGGGAGTTGTGAAGAGTGAGAAGGTGCCCCCTGCACCATGGCCTGTCACTGTCACCAACACAGTGCAAGCATTGCTACTGAAGTGACAGATTAATTCCTTTGTCCCTATCAGCCAGCATCTGCAAACATCTCATATTCAGGCTTGCTGTGTCTGGAATATCAAACCAAGCCCCACCCTCTCATGTCTCAGTCACAAGCCAGGATTTATGGTAACACCTCCCCAGCCCACGTGTCCTCATGTCACCGTCTCCAGAGGAGACTGGTCCAAACACAGCACACCATCACCAACTGGAGAGGAACTGGAGCGTGTTAACAACATGACACGTCCCTGAAAGGACAGCCCAGCATTCCACTGAGGCAGGAATTGCATCCGTGAGCCAGCCACGTTAGGTGGAAGGTCTTAGGTGTGAGAAAAATCATTCAGCATCACCATATCCCACGAATCCACCCCCATCCCCAGGCCAGGATATCCCTTTTGGGGCAATCTCAGCAGGCTGGGTGCCCCCCATGGAGCAAGGGGTTATCCAGGGTGTGGGCAGCCCTAGGGTGCAGGCTTCTGGCTCCATTCCACCCTGCACATGTGGAGCTGTGGAGCATCTGCAACACACACCAGTGAGCACCCACAGATTACAGGCAGGGGATCCCAGCACTGATAATTCAGCAGCAAATTACCAGGGAAGAAGTCAAGTGACATATCTGGGGGAGTTCTTTCTCCTTCTGAATGATCTCCAGCCCATAAGCAGCAAAATTGGAATGGCAGCACTTTTCCATGGTCTTACACTTTCCAGTTGCTTCCCTTATTTATGATTTAAACCTGCCTGCTGAATTCACTTGGAAATACCTCAGGGCCCTTGCCCACAGCTCTGCTCTAGCTGAAGGATCAAAACCCAGGACTGGTACCCACAGAATCACCACCCAAGGAGGAGAGGCTGCCAGGCTGGTGCTGTGGTAAGCAGCCCAGCCACAGTGGCCACACACAGCTGTGGGTCCCTTCCCTCCAGCCAGCACCCATCCAAGTGGCTCCCAGTACAGCAGGGATGCAGGAGCCACAGCCCAGCTGTGCAGCTGGCAGTTTTGTCCTGGGACTGGCTATCTGACAGGCTAAATCTTCCCCAGGACAACTGGGAAGCACTCTGCTCTCAGTGGGAATGGCTCCTCTCCTGTGCTCCTTGTCTGCTGAAAGCTTGGCCATGACCTTGGAGGCTCAAACCAAGTACAGAAATGAGACAGACACTGGTGGATGCACAACAGCTTCCAGCGTGGTTGCTGAATCACAGCTGCACTAAGCTGGCACTGGAGAGGAGCTCTGGCCAGAGGGGAAGCTGGGGGGACTTGTGGAAACTGGAATTGCAAAGAGAGGGGTTTGATGAAGGGACTGTGGATGAATAGGGAATCAGTGGGATGGCTGGTTTCAAATTGTTACAGTCAATAGCTCAATGTGCAAGAAGAAACCAGTAACAAGAGGCATCCCCCAAGGGTCAGTACTGGGACAAGAACTAGATCATACCTCCGTCAGGACACCGGCAGTGGATCAAGAAAACCACAAGCAAGTTTGTGGATGGGACTGACCCGAGTGGTGCCACTGATGGGCTGGAGGGAAGGGAGGGCATCCAGAGGGACCTGGACAGGCTGGAGCAGTGGGTCCATGGGAACCTCATGAGGTTCAACCAGGCCTGGCAAGGTAATGGACCAGGATCAGGACAATCCCTGGTGCCAGCAAAGACTAGGGGATGGATAGGGATGAATGGATGGGTGGATGGGTGGATGGGTGGATGGGTGGATGGGTGGATGGATAGATGGATGGATGGATGGATGGATGGAGAGCAGCTCTGTGGAGAGTGACTTTGCATTTGCCAAAAGAGATTTGGGATATCAGTGACCTCTATGCAGTCCTTCAGTTCCCAAACACTGACATTTATTCTTGGAAACAGAGCTCAGAGTTTCACATTGCAACTTACATATTCAAGCTGTGGAAAACAAGAAGAAAAACATCAGACGCTGACTCAACCCTTTCCTAATTTTCTAAAATTTTTTTCAACTCTGACCAATAAAACCCTTTGCAGCAGGTATGATAGAACAGGAGAAGATGCAGGAGGGATGAACAGAGGGATGAAGGGCATCCTGTAGTCTCTAAAAGAGGAGAAATTTAGATTACATATTAGGAAGAAATTCTTCCTTGTGAGCATGGTGATGCCCGGGCACAAGTTGCCTGGAGAAGCTTTGGCTGCCTCATCCCTGACAGTGTCCAAGGCCAGGTTGGATGGGGCTTGGAACAACCTGGTCTAGTGGAAGGTGTCCTTGCCCATGGCAGGGGGTGGAACATGTGAGCCCTTAAGCCCCTTCCAACCCAAACCACTCGCGAATCCATCATTTCATGAACTTCCAAACCTAGCACTATAGGAGCTGATGGCACTTGCAGCAGGGGAACTGCAGAGGTGTTCTCTGTGAGAAGACCCTCTCCAGGAGCTGCCCCTCTGCTGGGCACAGCCAGTGCCAGACAGCTGTAAAACAGACACTGCTGGTCAAAGCTGAGACCATCAGTGACAGTGATGGTGCTTCAGATATAGGCCACAAAACAATATCCAACAGCAGCTGTGAGTGAGGAATGAGAACATGTGAGAGAAAAAGCCCTGCAGACCCTGCAGCCAGTGCAGAAGGAGGGGTTGGAGGTGCTCCAGGCACCAGAGCAGAGCATTTCCCTGCAGCACATGATGAAAACCATGGTGAGGCAGGATGTCCTCCTGCGGACATGGAGGACCCCACGCTAGAGCAGGTGAATGTGTCCATAGGGAAGCTGTGACTTCACGCAGAGCCTAAACTGCAGCAGGCTCTCTCCTGTCTGCAGACTGAAGCTCTAATTGTGGCTCTGACACCCAGAGCCATCACCCACCCACCCACCCCAGCCCCAGCCTTTGCCATCCAAGAACTTCAAAATACCCACACAAGCTGCTATTCACCTCAAACTCTCTGAACAAACGGCCTCAGCCTCACCAGGACCTGAGATAAGCTAGAGAGAGTTCACATCCATGGCAGGGAAGAAGCCAGGAGACACACACTGGTCTGGGCTGTGCAACATGCATGAAGTTAACCTCTAAGTCCTCCCACTGTCATCCTGTGTGCCAACAGCTCAAGCTGGGCAGAGGGGATGGGGACAACCCAGCAGACAGCAAAGGAGCCTGACAATGGGAAACAAAAATAAATCCCAAGTCCTGACTGAGCTTTTGGGCAGCTCATGACACCAAATACTGCCCAGCTCAGGAAACAGGACATCCAAGTGGTACTCAAGAATGTTCCACAGACATCCAGGCCATGTGCTTGTGCATGGGTGGCCCGGCTGGTGAACACCAGTGTGCCAGCTCTGCCAGTGGGATTCCAAGCCCTTGGATGGCAGGCAGGCACCTGTGGGCAGGCAGCAGGGATCTGCCTGCAAGGGTTGAGGCTAGCAGCTGCCAGAGCAGCAGCCACTCCAAATCAGCAGTTTCCAGGCACTTCCAGGAGGCAAAGCCCTTCCACCCAGCTCTCTGCAGGGCTCCCAGTAACAGCAAATGGGCAGCAGTGCCCCCGCGGTGATTAATCATCTTCCTGGGATGCAGGGAATCGTTATTTCCCACCCCTCTGTGCAGCTGGTGCTGCACCCACACGCCACGGCAGCCTCACAGCCGGCAGCACCCTCGGATCGACCACGGGTGCAGGAGGAGGGCAGTGGGCAGAGACCCCGGAGACAGAGGGCTGGCACGGCGTGTCAGGAGAGTGGGCTGGAGCCTCATGCAGAACGTGGGTGGTGCTGTGAGGCTATAAAACACAGGAATTTTGGGGAGAGATCAAGGGGAAATGGGAGATATTTGCTGTCTGAATGTTTTCTCCTAAAGCAAGTGCTGAAAAGATTTAGAGTGACAGTCAAACACTTGATTACTGCAGCGACTTTGTCTAACGTACAGCAGCACCGTGTGAACTGTCTCTAAAAAGGAACAGGATTATCATGGAATCATTTAGGTTGGAACAGCCCTCTAAGATCATTGAGTTCAGCTGTTAACCCAGCACTGTCACCACTAACCATATCCCTAAGAGCCACATCCACACATCTGTTAAATCCCTCCAGGGATGGTGACTCCACCACGGCCCTTCACAGCCTATTCCATTGCCTGAATACACCTTCCATGAATAAATTTTCCCCCACCTTGCTACATCCTTTCAGGGAGTTGTAGAGGGCAAAGTTCCTCCTGAGCCTCTTTTTCTTCAGGCTGTGTGCTGGTTTTAGCACTGGGTAGAACGCTGGATGCAGAAACACATGGTGCACAACCCCACAGCCACACCATGGGCCAGCACCACTGGACTGGACATCCTGTTCCAGGTGTCTTTTGTTTTGTCACTTTTCAGAAGGAAAAAGGTCCCATGTATCTCAGAACACCCCAGAAGCACTATTGGTTTGGCCTGAGCTCCAGGCAGCTCCAGCCCCATTCCTGAAGGAATGCAGTCAGCTTTGCAGAGTGGACAGTGCAGTGGAAGTATGGCAGTGGACAGTGGACAGCATGGCAGGGCAGATGTGCCCAGTGCCAGGTTTGCCCCGGGCTGAGGTAGAACAGCTCATTTCACCAGTTCCTGCCAATACCCAGCCTGACCCCCTAAGGTCACTCATCCCTGAGCTGGTTTTGTGAGGAGTTCTGCTCTGCACTGATCAGTCAGGGATGGGACAGGCCCCCCTTTCCACCCTGATGTCAGACCCACTCTCTGGCTGGGCTCACCTGGGTGGTGCTCCCCAGGACTGTCAGGGCTTCACTCCCTGCAGGAGTGTCTTGGAACTGACTTGACTTCTCCTCCCTCTCGTCCCACCCAAAGCACACAAACCACCTTGCCACATGCAGCACAACCACACACCTCCCTGGACATGTGAGTACAGTCACCCAGGGACACCCAGAGCCTCCACCTTCCCAGATGCCCCAAACCCAATGGGTCTTCACCAAAAATTCCTCCTCAAGCTATTCCCAGTTTTCCACTCACTATTCCTGACTTTTTTCCCCTCTCAGTAATTTAGTTGTAGCCTTGTAGAGTCAGTTCTTGATATGTACCCATAGCAGAAGCTCTGGGTGTGCCCACAGTGGGATCCCCATGGGTGATGCTGGAGGTCCCAGAGATCCCAGGACTTCTGGCCACCCTCATCCTCCTGCCTGTGCTACTGCCCAGTTCTACTGACCAGATCCTGCTGCTCCTGTTCTCAGTATGCCTAGAAAGCACCAGCCTTCCACACGTCAGAATAATCTCAGGAAAGAGTAAAAGGATTTAAGGCTTGCTCATCTCAGCCCTCCTAAACCCATTTCTGCAGATAAAGGATTATCCCCAGCATCAGCACCAAGACAATGGAGATTCAGCAAGAGAAGGCAGAGCTCCAGCTGCAAAGGAAATGCTGCTGGGGCTGGATGGGGTCTGCTGCAAAGTACCCTCCCCACCCTGGGGTCCCTGCCCCTCTCTGCCTGCACAGGCAGCACCCCAGGAAGCCACACTGCCGGGTGACACAGCCCTTCCAGTGGAAATGTGGCTCCAAGGGACATCAGTGCTGTGCCAGCTGTGGTGACAGAGCTGTGGTGACAGAGCTATGCAGGGCAGGGCTGGCCTCCTCGCTGCGCAGACTCCAGGCTGATCCTGCCGTTTCCTTCTCCCAGCATTTTCCAGAGCAGCCTCCCATTTCTGTTCTTCACCCTCTGGTCCTCACACTCCCCTTATCCACCTCCCCCTGCCCTGACAACACCAAACCTGAGAGCCAAAAGCATGAGGAATCCCAGTCATGCTCATGTCATGAGGAGAACTGAAGGGGTGAGGAGGGGATGGGAGTATCCTGGCTGCTGGAAGAGAAACTCAACCACAGATCAGTGTCTGTGATACCCCAGGAGATGGCCTCGTGTCCCCTCACCTCCAGGGCTCCTTGCCTCCCACTCTATCCCAAGCCACCCAGCACACAGAACAACAGGGAC
Organism: Entomyzon cyanotis; assembly: GCA_024500445.1. NCBI lineage: Eukaryota > Metazoa > Chordata > Aves > Passeriformes > Meliphagidae > Entomyzon > Entomyzon cyanotis. The sequence goes on from JAKEPQ010000746.1 coordinate 1,798,135, forward strand.
TGCGGTTCTGTCCTGGGTCACACTGCTGCCAGTCACACAAAGCTAAGGAGCCATGGGTCCCTCCTGCACTGAGATGGGAACAGCAGCACCTCTGGCAGCAAAGACTGGCTCCTGCTCCACAGTCACCTCCTCACTGCCTATCACAACAGGCTCTGGGGTGCAACAGGGAGTGCAGCCCAAAGGAGATAGTTTTCCAGGAGCAGCAATAACACATGTTCCAGGAGTGCCACTAATCCCTTGGGCTAAATTAAGCCCAAAATAATTACAGAGCAGCTGATTTTGATTCCTTTTTTTCATGTTGCCATGAATCAGACTCCAGTTAATTGATATTTACTCAGCACTCAGTGTGGTGGATCACCCAGAGCTGCTCAGAGTGATGGGGCAGACAATGGATGCTGGTGATCATGGAGCTGGGGTGCGCAGAACTGCACAGGAAAAGGGAATCTCACCTGGGATAACACATTGAGGAGACACAAAAGAAAGCCACCAGGCACAGGAAGAGAGGACAGAAATGTCCCAGGTACCCTCACTGCAGCATTGGAATGATGCACAGAAAGTCCATGTGTCCTATTCCTGCGGGCAGCACCTAAGGGCTGGCAGTGGGTGCCACCGTGCTGGGCACAACCCAGCTGTGGGAGCCTCCTACAGGTGGTGGCAAAGGGAAGATGAGGACCAATATGAGCGTTCCTGCTTCCATGGCCTGAGCATCCCTAGCACCCACGGCATGAGCATCCCCACACCCATGGCCTGTGCATCCCTAAACTCGCAGCCTAGGCATCCCTGGCACACATGGCCAGAGCATACCCACAACCATGCTCACCCCTGTTCTGCCTGCACCCCATGGCACCCGCTGGACCAGTGCCAGGAGCCACTGGGCTGGTTTAGAGCTGAAGGGTGGCATTTTGCCAGCTTGTTCCCAGAGACCACGGGGAGGACTGGACTGACCACTCCCTGGACAGCTGTGTCCACAAGGTGACATATGGCTGAGTCCCTTGCTCACACTCAGAGAAGTCACCACGACCTGCCAGCCCTCGCTCTGTCCATGTCATTCAAACACACATTAACTGTGGCTACCTAAGCGCAGCACCCAACACCTAAACACAGGAAACCCCACCCCATCCCACACACACAGATTCCAACTTCCATAGGGGAAGTGAAGGGCAGCCCAGTTTGAAAAGCTCAAGAAACACTGACCAGCAGCCACATCAAAAGTCCTGGAGATCTTATACCCTGGGGTAAAACAAAAGCTGGGGCAGGTGCTGGGGCCTGAGAAGGCTGGGATTGTGCAGAGCCCACACAAAACATCTGAGCTGCTGCGGTGACCTGCCAGGATGCAGCCAGAAGGACAAACAGCTCTTTGAACTAAATATATTTGTTCTTGGGCTGATGTCGGTATGTAAATCGATCGTAAACAGACTCAGGCTGGAAATGAGAAGACCATTGGAGGATATGTCCTAGAGTGGCCCTTCAACAAGGATTACTGGCAGAAGAAACAAAACTCCTCCAAGACAGAGCTGGAATAGTATGTGCAAGGGTGACAAAAGTATCTGAGCAACACAGGGACAGGATGAAGCCACCTGAAGCAGCATGAGTACAGTGTGGCACTGCCATAAGGGCCATGGGTAGCATTAGCACTGCGCTGCTAGGGATAGCCAGGCCAAGTGAGGCGTTGGAGACAGCCTGGGAAGTCCTGGACCCTCCCAGTAGGCAGAGAAAGCCCCATCCCTGCACCAAACACCCCTCCAGTCTCTACATCACACACCAGGTTTGGTATAAGGGGCAGCCACAGCTGCACCAACCATGGGTGAAAAGACAGACTGAGAACACATTCCTTTAGGGACCTGCCTGGAGGAGGGAGAAGCAGGAAGCAAGGACACTGGATGCTGAGAGCCACGGGGGCAGATGGCACCTGCTCCCTCTGTCCCCATGAGTGTCTGCTCTGCTGTGGCTCTGCTGCCCTTCCTGCCCCACTGAGGCTGCTGGTGGGGACCATGACATCCACCAGCTGCACTGCTGTGTCCCCCAGCCTCAGTCTTACCCCAAGAGCTGCTCCTCCCAAAGGACCATCAAACAGTCCTGAGCCTGCAGCCTCCAACACAGCACTACCTGCAACTCCTGATCTTCAAGGAAACCTCCTCCCTGCCCTGGTGGGACCAGGCATGAGGTGGAAAGCAGCCTCAGAAAATCACTGCACGGTGGGAAGTGGAGCTGAGAAGGCACAGAAAGCCATGTCTCAGGGGGGCAGCTCTAGCAGGAACCAGCCCCAGGCTCATTCCTCCAGCAGCACTCAAGCAGCAGCTCCCTGGAGCACACTGGGCTTCCCACTGGCACACACACCCAAAGGACTTGCTGAGAGGTGAGGTTGTGCTTACAGAAGAGCACGGAGCCAGCTCAGAGGGGTCCAGACAGCACCTTGGCACCCAGACAGCTCCAAATTGTCTTTTTGGCATGGACCAGTGCTACCTCAGCAGCATCAGACAGAGATGAGTAGCTACAGCTTGTCTCCCTACCAACCTCACACATCTCTCCACCAGAAACTGGTCTGCTAGGAATAATAGAGGCCACTCTCCAAGGAACTCCCAGCAGCCAGAGAGACTGAACAAAGTCACCCAGGCCCTGCACCCTGGTGTTCAGTGCCACCACCCTGAGCCTGCACAGCTAAAATTATGAAGCTGGAGGTCAAGTGTCTGTGGAAGTGAACCTCCCCTTCTGTCTTGGTGCAGCTGTAATAGACCTGCTTCCAGGTCTGAAATATTTATTGGGTCTCCCGAAGCCTGCAGAGATAGGCTGAGCTGACAGGCTGAGAGACACGACTTGGGATTTGAAGATTTACATTCCCAGAGGCAATTCATTGAGCAAACAGCCTTTGTTACATAACACAGTGCTGGAGAGCCATGGAGCATGGCCGCTGGAGGGATGTGATGCTCAGAGAAGAGGAATGGCAGAGAAGCCCTTCTGACCACTCCAGGAAAAAAACAACCATTATTTCACTCCTTGCTGGCTGGAATGCCACCCAAAGCCACCTCCTTTGAGATGTGGCCTGGACCAAGGACCAAGCAGGAGCACCTGCTTCCAGCGCCAGGAGCAACAACAGTCACAGCACTCACTGGGAAGGATTTTGGGAATGGATTTACCAGGAGCTGTGACTCGAATCTGGAGCAGAACAGTGATGGCCCCAACCCAAGGAGGAACACAGCCCCTCAGCTTCTCCAAGCCCACCCCAGTCCCACCATGACGCTGCTCAGCTGGGTGGGGAGACCTTCCCGGTGCCCCCGCAGCCGGATGAGAGCCTGCTGGAGCCACGGGCTGTCACCTCACTGGCTCAGTGACAAAGCCAGCCAGCTGCCCACCCACTGGGCTCCAAAATAAGCCCAGGCAGCAGCGGCGAGGCAGATCCAAGAACAGTGTGTGCAGCCAGAAGAGGGATCAGCAGGAAGAGAGGGATGAGCCCTTCCATGAGATGTGGATCCTGCACAGCCAGGCAGGTGGGTAAATCCAGGTCTCACACAGCCCCCTGGACCTCACCTTCTCCTGCAAACAAAGAGCACCAAAGGCTTGCCTCTGCCTAAGCATAGCCATTTAAGAAACAGATTCCAGCGGGATTGTAGCCATGGAGTCCCTCTCTTCTGTTACTGACCCTGAGAAAGCAGCTATTCACCAGCAACCACTACACATCTCTCCATCCATCCTTTCACTCAGTGCTCCAACAATAATGCCAATTACTGCCCATCCACTTCCCAGACTACCAGCCCACCTCTGTTCCAGTCTAAAGCCCCACTCCAAAGTCCTCCAGCTCCAGGAGGGACTTGCTGGTGGTGTTTAAGGAGTTTGTATCTCTGATGGGGAAGCTACATACACATCAAACCAAGCTGCACAGCACATGAGCCTCCAGACAATTATGAGAAGTCTGTGACTTTCTCTTGTTTCCTGAAGGAATGCTTCCCATCATCTTGCAGTGAAGGTTTCACATGATGCTAAAGTACTTAGAAGAGATCACTAATAAGACAGCAAGGTGCTGTTCCAGAGGGGATAAGCAGCATCCCAAATCCCCACAGAGGACAACATCTTGCCCTGATGGACATCCCAGGTGTCACTCCTTGCCATGCTGAACAGCAAACCCTGGTGAGCACATCCCAAAACCAGCCTCTCACAACCTACATTTTAGTGCCCTCTGGCTCCATCCTCCTCCTATGCCTCATGGGAACTTGTTTCTGGATTTCCAAATTAATCTCAATAAATTCACAACCCTGGGTTAAAAATAGCCTTTGCATTAATGAGCAGGTTCTCTGTGGGTTCAGGAACACAGAAGGGTGGGGGTGAGGCTGCCAGCACAGACCACAAGCTGGCAGAGCAGGTCCAGAAGTGGCTACCAGAATGGTCCAAGGGCTGGGACAAGGGGCAGTGGGGTCAGATTGGACATGAGGAAAAAATGTCAGACTATGAGGGTGGTGAGAGGCTGGCAAAGGCTGCCCAGAGAAGTTGTGGCTGCCCCATGGCTGGAAGTGCTCAAGGGCAGATTGAGCAGGGCTTGGAGCAAGTGGCCCACTGGTCTAGATTGAAGCGTCCCTGCCCATGGCAGAGAGGTGGAACGGGACGATCTTTGAAGGTCCCTTCCTACCCAAAGCACTCTGTGATTCTGAGCCTACCCACTGCTGAGCCCTACCACACCTCCTGGACACACCACAATGATATAAATCACTAATTTCTGATTAATGTGTGGGCTCCTCTCTTCCTGTCCAAACAATTCTTGGTATGACAAACTGAATTCTCTACAATACCAAAGCAAAGTAACACTGTAAAACAAAATCAGAAGCACTTCCAATGTCCTGGATGCTTCTGGAAGTCATGGGAATGACACCACATCTTGTTCACTGCAGATCTCAGACTTTTAAATAGATTATTATACTTTTAGGCCACGAGTGCCCTTTGCAGCCCCAAGGGGACCCTGTGCCACTGCAGCAGCCAGGAGCACAGCACTGACAGCTCTTCCCTGAACACCCCCAAATAGGAATACTGCAACATCTTACAGTGCAAGCACAAGAGCCTGGAGGATAACTGAGCAAGAGCCTGAGACACGTGAATTCCCTTGAGAAAATCCCTCATTTTCAGGCTTGGCCAAGGAAATTTTAGCTGAGGAGCAGCTGCCAGGAGAGGGGAACCTAGGACAATTTAGGCAGGGCCAGTCCTTTCAAGTAATTGCAATATCTACTGATTTGACATGGGGCTGGACACATGGCAATGTGTGTGTGTGTGGGCACCCTCCTGGGACTTCTAGGAACAATTCCACAAGCAGACACGGAATTGCACTAGGCAAATGAGAAGTGGATGGGAGGAGGGTAGATGACCAGATAGAGACCTGGACTCTAAGCACTGGGAACACAAGCAGAACTCAGCCCATGAAAGCAATGCTTTTGCCAAAATGAGGGCTGCCAGCAGCCCAGAGCCATCCTGCAGGGTCCACCCTGCAGCCCCCAACACCCCTGTGACACCAGCACCACGATGTAAGTGGGCAAGAGAGAGCCACCTGGGCTCACTGCTACACTGAAGGCAGAGCTTGGGCCAGCAGAGCTGTTCCAGTGCTGTCCTTCAGGAGGTGAGCCTGGGCAGGTTCCACCCCCACTCTATAATGCTCAGTCCTGCTCTCCCTGCACAGGTCAGCTCTTGGATCCACACACTCCACAGCAAGGGCTTTGCAGATACCAACGCTGGAAAGCCTCTGCTGACCTCACCACCTCCCCCACAGCCCACAGCCAGCTCCTCTGGCTCTCCTGGGAGAGCACTGCTCCCACCTGGGGACAAGGGACCTCAGCATTCACAGTTCTAACTCTGCCAGATCTCCCGGACACCCAAATGTTGCCACCTCTTGGGTGCTCGAATCCCCAACTCCAGCTCCTGCCAGCAAACCTCTTCCCTGGAAGACAAGCCTGGGGAATAAAGAGGTCTGGAATGGACAGACTCTTTGACCAGCCAGCAACAAACTATATCCAGGACAGAGATGCAAGGTCCAAAGTGCCCACCATTGGCTCAAAGAGGAGCTGTAACATTTCTGGGCCAAGTGACACTCAGTCTGCTCTGCCCTATCCACAGACTCTCCCAGGCAGCCCAGGGCAACCACCACCACAACAGCCAACCACCACAAAAACAGCCACCTGCTCCTCCCAGCCTTCACACTGCCTCATCCTTTCAGAAATCCCCCTCTGGCAGCCCCTCGCTGGACTCTCACCACCTCTCCAGGTCACCAGGCAGATTCAAGCCCTCCCTTGCCATCCAGCTATGGCCACCAGCAGACACAGGGAACTGTGCCTTGCTCCAGACACCCCATCAGTGCAGCCACACACCCACAGGACACACGGAGCTCACGGCTTACTCACTCTCATCAGGGTTGGGTGAAGCAAGAATGGCGCTGTGCTTCCTTTTCACTTCCTCCACATTCTCCGAAATTTTATCGATGAACCCTCGAATTTCTTCCACCTGTGGAGAGAGACAACAAGACAGGTCTGTGACAGACCTGGACTTTTGGAAAGCAAAGGAATTATTGAACCCTATTCCAAAGCAACCATGACATGTCTGGACCACAACAAACATCCTCCTGGATAAATATTTTCCAGCTGGAAATTACAGGACCACTGAGGAATCAGACCTTCCCCATCCCACCAGCCAGCTGAGTCACAGCAGTGTAATACAGATTGTATGTCCTGTATTCTTTGTGATTCACTGAGAAACTTTCGGGATTTATATAAATCAGCATCAGATCAATTCCCAGACTCTGCACCTCTGGCAGAACACTGCTTGAGGCTGCACAAGCCAGGCTGGTAGCAGCTCAGTCCCCCATGGCTCCTTGCTCCATAAAAAGCTCCAGAAAAGTCCAATTTGATCCCCACACCCCATTCCAGGAAGGCCACATTTTCCAAAAGATCCATTCTGGCGTTTTCCCTGCGTTTCTGTACTACAGGGAGACACCAGCATCGCAGAGAGGGGAAACCTCTCCTGTGCTCTCTGCCTGCCAGGCTGCTCACCCTCTAATGCAGTCTTCTCCTTCGGCTCACACCACCCCTTTGCTCATCTTCCTCCACTTGCACATCAGATTTATCCCAGTTCCCACTCCACTGCCTGCACAGATCCCTTTTAACACCCCCCACACACATGCCATGCTAAGGGTGTACTAAAAATCCGCATGCAGATCTTACAGCCACCCACATGCCAGAAGACAACCTCTTGTTTGGGAACGAGAGGCACAAAATTAAATCAATCCCATGCAGAGACTGCTGCTCTGCAGAGGTGCTCTGGGGAAAGGCCTGAGAGCTGCGTGTGAGGCTCCCCTGCTCCCATCACCTGGGCAATGGGATGGGAACCCTCGCTGGATTCTGGAGGAGCAGGGAGAGCAGGAAAGCATCCATAGGGCAGCACAGCCTCAGGTCTACAGGGGAGCCAGGTTCCTGATGTTCAGCACTCAGAGCACAACCCTGAGCATCAGCTGAGCAGCATCAGCCAGCACATGACCTTCATCCCCATCCCAAGTGCTGCTCCCCAGTGGCAGCAGGAAGCCTGGACCATCCACAACCTGCCCTGGTGCCAGCAGAAAGGTCTGAAGCAGCTTCAAAGCTGCACTGGATGAACAAACCTCTCACCTGCTCAAAGAACTCATCCATGAAGCGATCCCGGTCCACGCTGACGGTGACTTCATCATCATCATCACTGTCCTTTGCCTGCAACAACACAGAGAGAGAGAGGCATCAACGAGTGCTTGCTGCAGAGTTCACAGCTTTATTCCAGAAGCTCCTCAGGGGCATCTTCCCCTTCTCCTGTGCTCACTTACTCCAAAGAGCTGCAGCAAACACCAGCCAGAGAGTGGGACACCCCAGGCACTGCTACTCCAAGCTCCCAGGACTCTGAGAGAGCAGAGGACAGACTGTGAGGACTGCAGTGACACATCCAGCAGTGAGGGACAGCCAGGACACCACAGCACCCAGTGCCCCATGGCATGACCTCTGCAGTGAGCACGGGATACAGCTAAGGACACCCCACATCCATGGAGTGGGAGCTTCCAGGGCACTCTTGGCTCTGTGTGAGCACACCAGCTCTGCAAGGAGCAGGAACGGGAAACACCACAGATTCCACCATGGATAAAACCATGGATGCTGCGATGGGAAACCATGAGGGATGTCATGATGGCATACATGAGGGATGCTGTAGTGGGAAAGCATGAAAGATGCTGTGAAGGGAAACATGAGGGATGCTGAGATGAGAAAATACAATGAATGCTGTGATAGGTAACAAGAGAGATGTTGCAATGGCAAACACCAAGGATACTCCCATGGGAAAACACTAGGTATGCCACCATTGGATACATCAGGAATGCTGCCATAAGAAACACTACAAATGATGCAATGGGAAAGCACAAGGGATGCTGCCATGGGAAAGCACGAAGGATGCTGTGATGGGAAAACACGAGGGATGCTGCCATGGGAAACACAAGGAATGCTGCCACAGGAAAAAGCATGGGCGATGCCACGAAGGGAAAACACGAGGGATGCTGTGATGGGAAACATGAGGAATGCTGCCACAGGAAAGCATGAGGGATGCTACCATGAGAAAGCATGAGGGAAGCTGCAATGGGAAACAAAAGGGAAGCTGCAATAGGAAACAGGAGATGCTGCAATGGGAAAACATGAGGGATGCCATGATGGTAAAAACAATGGATGCTGCCACGGGGAAGCATGAGGGATGCTACCACAAGAAAGCATGAGGGGAGCTGCAACAGGAAAGCACGAGGGAAGCTGTGATGGGAAACATGAGGGATGCTGTGATGGGAAAATAAAAGAGGTGCTCCAGAGTGCAGGAAAGGTGGGAGCAAACAGATAGTACAGCACTGTATTTTCTATGTATTATTATGAACTAGTAAAGTCACAGCAGGCAAATGAGGAGTTGTCTTTGTCTGCAGAGAGGTGGAACAGAAACATGTGTGTCATTGTCACCAGAGATGAAAACCCCTCCTGTCCCAGCAAGATGGGGGATGCAAGCTCTCAAGGGAAGGAAAAATTACAGTCCCCCACATAAGGACATATTTAAAAGATTATTATCCAAAGCAGCTACATGACAGAGGGAAATGGAAAATTAACAGGGTGGAAAAGTTTCTTCTTACTCCATCTTTACAAGAGAGAAGAAGTCAGTGGAATGGAGATTTAAGACAGGACTGTCTCTGTTCATCTCATAATGATCCCACTTTTTGCAGACAGTTACACATCATCCCATGGCCCCTCTGCAGGCCTGCAGAGAGTTAGACACTACAGTCTCCAGAGAGATGCCTCTTACATTGAAATAAACCAGATGAAATATCTATCCTACTCCTTAAAATTGTCTTTACACCCTACAGTGACTTATCTGAGTAGTATCATCCAGAGGAGACCTCAGCTTTCAGCCTTGCCATTGCTTCTGGCACTTTTTGCTTGGGTAACTCCCTCACACACAGTTATCCCATTCATGATGATCCAGAGCCTTTGTGATCAGAGAGCTGCCACAATCATGGTGAAAATCTCACCCTGACAAGGAAAAGCAGGCATGTTGCTGCTCTTACCCACCACTGTGGGTAAAGAAAACTGTGCCCTGAAGTCTGAAATTATTCCCATTTGTAGCACAGCCACTCAGGCCAGGAGCTGCCAGCACAGTGAGGCTGGGGCATGGCCAAAGCTGCCATCCTGGAAATGTGTTGGTACATTTAAATTACTCCAGGGATGGTGACTCCACCACTGCCTTGCACAGCCTGTTCTTGGGTTTGACAAAGCCATCCGTGAAGACATTTTGCCTAATATCCAACCTAAACCTTCCCTGGAGCAATTTCAGGCCATTTCCTCTTTTCCTGTCACTTGATACTCTCGGGAAAGAGACCCTCCACCCTCCTCTCATGGAGCTGTCGAGTAAGAACTGAGCCTCCTGGAGCCCCCTGAGCCTCCTTTTCTCCAGCCTGAGCCCCCCAGCTCCCTCAGCTGCTCCTGGTGCTCCAGACCCTTCCCCTGCTCTGCTCCCTTCTCTGGACATGCTCCAGCCCCTCAATATCTTTCTCTTCAAGCAGCCCAAAACTGACCCCATGTGAGATACCTCAGCAGTGCCCAGCTCAGGGGATGGTCACTGCCCTGGTCCCACTGGCTACACCAGTGCTGGTTCAAGCTGGGGCTGTACAGTCCCTGCAGCAGGCACTGCCCTCTGCATCAGGCAGGACCAGCTTCTGTCCTGAAGCTTTTTGCTTTCAAAATTCAGCAGTTTGCCCACACCAGGTCCACAACACCTCTCCCACTCCCTTCAGACGTCGGACTACAGCATCAACAGCCAGAGCACAACTCAGGCTTTGGGCAGAACTGGACACACAACCACATCCAACACTTCCCACACCTCCCTGGGGCCAGGGGAAGGATTTGGCCACAGGCTCCTTAGCATTCTTCCTGCACAGCCGTGCCACCAGACAGCCCAGTCCCTCCCCCCTGTCCCCTGTCATCGCTGCTCCATCTGAGCACAGCGACAGCTGTCACCCTCCAGTCCCAACCCTGATGCCGACTGTGCCATTCCTTCAGCCAGCAGCAAGCCTGGCAGTAAGCTCAGGTCCACTTGGGGTCAACAACTGGTTCCAGAGCAATGCCCACACATTTTCCATTGCTCCTGGAGCACCCCAAGAACTCCCCCAGCACACAGGCAGGAGGTCTCACCATCGAGGAGGTCACAAAGCACCATATCCTAAAGCTAGGAATTCATGGATGGATCTTTGCTACAGAGATATAAATAACATCCATGTTCACATTCCACTTTACAGATCACACATGCCTGCTTGGTTTGTGCTGTGCTTCATTTTAAGCTTCCACAGCCTTCCATGAAGTTGGGTTGTACTGAAAGCCCATTGGACAGGCAGTTACAACACAGACCCCCATCTACACCCCCCAGGATCTCTGATAATGCCAACAGATCCTGGGGACACATGTGAGTGATGGAAGATGCACCTGCCAAAGCAAATGCCACCCTGGACACATGTCCCCAGGTCAGGAGATCTTTCTTCCCCCCACCCTGCTAAGCCTCTCCATGTCGGGGACAAGGACATCTACACCAGCCCCCAGAGACAGAAGGACATATGTCCTGCCTGAAGCCCCTGCCCACCTCACCATGCACCCAAGCAGGATGGTCATCTACAGGAAGGAGTCAAAGGAAAAGGGACTGAGAGCACCCTGTGGAGATGGATCAGGGGATTCTGGTGGGTGACAAATGGGACATGACTTGGCCACAGGCACTGGCAGCACAGAAAGACAGGTGTCTCCTCAGCAGTTTGGGCAGCAGAGGAGAAAGGGGATGCTCCCCCTTTGCTTTGCTGTCCTGAGACTCCCTGGAGCTATCTCCAGCTCTGGGGTCCCAGCACAGGACAACGGTGTTGAACTGAGGGTGGAGTCAGGCTGGACATGGGGAAGAAATGTTGGTCCATGAGGGTGGAGAGGCCCTGGCACAGGTTGCCCAGAGAAGCTGCGGCTGCCCCATGCCTGGAAGTGTTCAAGGCCAGGTTGGATGGGGATTGGAATTAGCTGGTCTAGTGGAATGTGTCCCCAGCCATGGCAGGGTGTGGAACTGGATGGGAAGCACCAGTCAGCCTCTGCAGCCCCATACAGAAAAACACACCTTCAACACTACTGCCCCGTAAGCCTATTCAGCTTTTCTTGCCATCATTCCGGCAGGATCTCAATTTGCCAGAATTCTGAGCCCCTTTTTGAAGCCTGCGAGCAGAGTATTCCCACTGTTAATTTTAAATTTTAAATGGAGGCTTGTATGGCAACCAGGCAGGCCAGAGACTGGCAGCAGAGGAAGAGCAGCAGGAGAGCATGGTACCGGCCAAGATGCTCCTCTCCTTGTCACCTCTTGCTTGTCCCTTCCACATCCAAAACAGGCCTGGCTCATTGCCCAAAGGATGCCAAATCTGTCCCTGCTGCCCACTGGACCCTGTCATACCCAGAAATCCCAAAGGAAGGGGACCCACCACCCACAGAAGGGGTTACTGCCAAAGCCACACACAGCCTTGTCAGAGGCACTCGTGGTTGAGGGCAGCCCACCCCGGGAGTGCAGAGGCTGATGGACAGGCACAGAGATGTTATTTAGGGCAGGCACTGGACAGGGGGGAGCAGCACAGAGCTCAGCCAGAAGCCCCGTGAAGAGGAAATTACACAGATGGAGCCTGCTGGTCAGGAGGACACATGTCACTTATCACTCCAGGCTGAGGAAGGGCACCATCTGTCCAACCCACGTCACTGGAAACACCCTCGGTGTCAGGCAGGTTGTCCCACCCCACCACCTCGACCCCCTGAGCCAGGAAGCAGCAGCTACGTCTGCTAATGGGTGACTTGGACTGTAGCCAGAGGAGATGCCAGTGGGAGAACAGCTCGTGGGATGCACAGCACTGATGGACCAGCTGCTCCCAGCATCTCCCTCCACTCTGGCCCTCACTGCTCTATGCCGAGCTTGAGATGTCCCCCCAATGATTAATTCTAGTGCAAAAGGAGGAACAAGAATAAAACTTTCCAAAGGATACATTACGCAGCACACAGCCAACAGTTTTGGCTTCACGCATCCCAGCTGTGAGCATCCCAGGTTTCTAAAGTCACATGGAAAGCTCCTGTCTCAGCCAAAACCACCTGCTGGTGGTGCTCAGTACAAGCAGCAAACAATTCCCCAGCCCAAGAACTCCCAATGTCAGGCACACCAACCTCCCAGTGCCCCTCCACTTCTGCATCAGGGATTATCAGGCAGCACCCAGGGTTTCCAGGCTTTTCCCCCACACAGGGTAGGTGAGGATAACCCTTCTTTTCCAAGGTTTTTATTTTTTCAGTCTGCCAGAGTCCAAGCAGAGGCACCATGTGGGCACCGTGCCAACAGCTGGGAGGGCTCTGGGAGCCACTGCCTCTTCAGTGCCCCTGAACAGAGGGAGCTAGGTGGGGAGGGCAGGTCAGTCAGAGCTCCTCCAGCAGCTTTCGAAGCCTCACAGGGTTCCAAGTGCCCTCCACAAGGGCCAAAATCCCAAGTGAAGGCAGAGACAAACTGTGATACCATCCCTAACACAGAGGAGTAGCAGACGGGAAGACATCCAGAGCCCAGGAGCATCCTGGCTGTGTAGGTTTTGCAACCAGCACATGCTAATGAATTAATTATTGGGCAAATTACATCCCCATGGTTCCAACCTGCCCCATTCCCTCCCCAAGCACCTTCTGAAAGAGGCAAAGAAGCACAGAACACCTGAGAAGACTTAATGCCTGCTCTCTGCCAGACAGCAAAGCTGGCAGGGTGGGCTATGCATGGCATAACCAGGTCTCTGTCACCTCAGCAGTGGCCACAGGCAGCCTCGAGCTCCTGCCCTCTTCTGTCAGGGCTGCAGATGGATTACACCATGTCCAGATGCATCCAGGGAGCTGGTGCAGGCAACAGACGCAGGGTACAGGAGCAACGGGCTCAGCCACCACTGGGCACATCTGAATCCGGGCACATTTTCCTAGGAAGCATCTGTGCCCCAACAGGCAGTGAGCCCTTGCCTGCCTCCAGCACCCCATGGGGCTGTGGGCCCACACTGCCTCTCACCCTACCAGAGACAAGGCAAGCCTCACAAAAGCACAAGGGAAGGGAAAAGCCACAGCAGCTGCCACCCCCCTTTTAGGGACCACTCAGTTAAGCAAAGAAAGGCCTCATCCCTAAGATGTAGGAGGCTGCTCGATGGCTTCGCTCCCAGGCTGCATCTGTTTGTTTTTATTTATGGACACCTACATGCTGCTCTGCCTAGCCTAAGAGATTCCAGCCACCTGGGCTTGACTGGCTTTGTAAAATGATGCCCTTTCTGTACTGAGACTAGAACACGGCACAATGCACAGCACAGGCTGCTCCCGGGGATGCCTCTGAACAGCTGTGAATCATGTCCGGGATCATGTCCCCACAGGGGTGGCACATGGGGGTCCAACACCCAACAGCAATCGCCTCGTTCCCCATGTCCAAACCCCCAAGCCCAGGGCACTGCTGCTGACACCAAGAGCTCCCACAGCAGCTCACTCCAGCGTGCAGCTGTGCAAGACAGGACGAGGTCAGAATAACTGAGCAGCGAGTGGCACTGACATCTCAGCCATCTCACAGAGCCTAAAGGACACGTAGGAGAGTGTAAAGATGCCCAAACCCCTGGAAACATCCCAGCCTGGCCCTGCAATGCTCGGCAGCACAAGGGCAGTTCAGCACAGCCTCACCTGGACACGGTCCAGAGCACCCACAGGTCTCCCACCCACCAAACAAGCCCCTCACCCTGGGGCTGCCCTGACCTCCCCATGCTTCAGGGTTTGCTTTAGGCATCTGCAGCAGCCAGAACAAGCCCTTCAAGCAGGGCTGAAGTCCTGCTCCTGAAGGTTTCCAGGGAGGTGGTGTCAAGGCTGAGGATAAAGACAGCCAAAGGGTATGGTCCCAGGAGACAGCCCTGAAGAGCTGAACCACCCAAGACCACGGTTTAAACTATGTATTGTCTCAGCCCTTTTTGTAGACCATATAGTACAGCTGTACACCGTGATAAATCGGCCATTCCATGGCACACAGGCCCCAAACTCAGCTGTGTCCTATTCCAGTCTTAAATCCAGCTGGCAGCCTGTCACCAGTGGTGCTCTCCAGGGATCAGTGTTGGGGTCACTCCTGTCTAATAGCTTTATCAATGATGTGGACATGGGGACTGAGGGCACCCTCAGCAGAAGAGACCAAGCTGGGTGAGATGTTGACCTGCTGGAGGGCAGGAGGGATCTGTACAGGTTGAATCAACGAGCTAATGCCAATTCTATGAGTTCAACAAGGCCAAGTGCCAGGTCCTGCATTTGGGCAGCAACACCATGGAATGCTCCAGGCTGGGAGCAGAGTTACTGAAAAGCTGGGAAAGGCCCTGAGGTGCTGGGCCTTGAGCCCAGCAGCTGAATATGAGCCCAGGTGGGCAAGAGGCCAATGACACCTGGCTTGTATCAGAAATAATGTGGCCAGCAGGACCAGGGCAGTGATTGTTCCCCTGTGCTGGACACTGCTGAGGCACCTCAAATCTTGGGGTCAGTTTTGGGCCTCTCACAACAAGGTCAGTGAGATGCTGGAGCACATCCAGGGAAAGGAATGGAAATGGGGAAGGGTCTAAAGCACAAGGAGCAGCTGAGGGAGCTCAGCCTGGAGAAAAGGAGGCTCGGGGGGGACCTTCTTGCTCTGCACAACTCCTGACAGGAGAGTCCAGCCAGCTGGAGGTCAGGCTCAGCTCCCTGGGAAGACGGGGCAGGACACGAGGAAATAGGCCCAAGTTGTGCCAGGGCAAGTTTGGGTTGGATACTGCGGAGAATTTCTTCATGGAAAGGGTTGTCCAGCCCTGGCGCATGCTGCCTAGGGCAGTGGTGGAGTCACCATCCCTGGATGAATTTAACCTATGTGTAGTTGTGGCACTTGGGGTTAGTGCTCGCCTTGGCAGTGCTGGGGAAGCAGTTGGATCTTAGAGGGGTTTTCTAACCTAAGAAATGCTGTAATTCTAATATTCAGTAAAACCAGCCCATACCTTCCTGTTAACAATTTTTTTTCTGAATAGAAGTCCAGGGCACAGGTGACTTCAGCATTCAGCAACATCTGCGTGAGTCAGAAGGTGTTTCTGATTTCTAACACTAGCAGTGCAAGGGAGAACATGATTTCCAAGAGTTTTGTCCTTAGGTGCTGGCTTGCATTACTGCACAATCATGCCCAGCCTTTGGCAAGCCTTTTATCAGAGCCATGGTCACTCTTAAGCTTAGTTTTGAAAGCAAACAGGTAAAATTCTCCTTAACTCTGAAGAACAAGTGTCAGTGGTGACAGAGGTGCCACCAGTCCTGGAGAGCACAATGAGCTCTGAAACGTGGGCAGCACTATGACCCTCCAGAAAAGTACCGTACTTTACAGCCAGTACTTTATAAATTTACAGTCATGGCTAAAGAATAATTTGGTTTAAAACAGACTTAATTAATCTGAAGTTAATTTCTTAACATCCTCTAAGCGGCATCATCATTGTTACAGCTCCTGTGCAGACCAGAGCTTCCTGTGGGCAGCAGAAGGACCTGCAGCCACAGCACTTATCTCTTATCTCCACTCCATTGTGTATTCACCAGGTTCAGCACTCAGAGAGGTCTCTGGTGGGATCATCACCTGCTTTGGTGCCTGCCAATGTCACCAAGCCCTGGTGATGCGCACTAGTGACACTGTGGTCTTTCCCAGGAAACTGTCAGTTTCTGTCCCCTGCACTGGGATGTATGCTGAGCTGCCAGAGGATGCCGGAGGAGGAGGCAGCAGGGATGAGGAACTTTCTCCTGCAGAAGGAATATGCTGGCCTAGGAGCAAATGAACACAATTTGGGCAGGAGATTTAGAATTCTACAACCAGTCAGGAGCTGATCTAGTGGAAGATGTCCCAATCCACAGCAATAATAGGGTTGGAAGATATGGTTCTTTGAAGGTTCCTTGGCAACTAAGGGGAAACTTTTCTTGAGCCTGAGCTCTCCACAGCTGCTGGAGCAGAAGGACTTCTAGTCTCCTCTGGATGTTCCCAAGAACAGCTTCTGGCCAGCAGATGTCCTGGGCTCCACTCACTACTTCCACCACTCCTGAAAACAGTGATGAAGGAAGAGACCCTCCTGCCCAGGCAGAATGGCTGCATCACCACAGAAAATACTCAAGAGTATCACTGAAAAAGGCTGAAAGATGTTTCAGAACATTTCTCATGTGGGACCTGAGCACCCAGAAGTCTGCCTGCTGGGTATCCCTGGAAGTATTTGATGTATACATCCCTGCAGGTATTCAATGCCAGGCTGCACAGGAATCAGAGCAATCTGGTCTAGTGGAAGACACTCTGGCCCACGGCAGGGGTGTTGGAACCAGATGGTCTTTGAAGGTCCTTTTCAACCCAAACTGCTCTGTGAGCCCATGACACACCACATGCACCAGCCTGTCCCCTGCTCACAGCCATAAGTCTGCTCCCTGATTTGGGGGGCAAAAGCAGTGCCCACATTTCCAACACCAGCCCTGGTCCTGGCCACTGTAGGCAGGGGCACAGGCAGAGGTGCAGACAGTGGTGCAAGCAGCCTGTGACACATCGCCCCTGCCCTCTTCCCTTCTTCCAGTTCAGCAAAACTTTCTATTCCTTGTGCTTCCACCGTTGCCTCGTTTCATATTTTTCCTAAGCAAAGAAGCCTCTTTGGCTTTGTGCCTGGTCTGGTCCTGACACAGCATCACTCTATCTCCGTTTCCCATGCTGTCCTCCGCTTGCCCTCCCCTCCCCACGCATCTCCTCCAGGATTATCCTGCAGATGCCATGGTCCAAGGACACTCAGCAGTCCCCTGAGGCAGGTGTGCTCAGGTCACCTGGAGCCAGGACAATACCACACACTCTGTCTTCCTGGTCTTCCACCCAGGCTCACTCTCTTCCTTTCTGCTAATATACATAATTTTCTGGAAGAAGCAATTTATCACAGTATTTAGCTTAATGAGCCTTACTGTACATGTTCTGTCTGCAGTGATAATTTTGCATATTTCCTGAAAAATCTTGTTAACGGGGAGATACATGGCAAAACAAACATTTGTACAGCTTCCGAGCAGCTCACACATAAAGACACTGCAATTAAAATAACGGGAATGAGACTGAATCCTTTTGGCTCCAGCCCTCTCAGACATCCAGTGCACAGCTGACATTTCTGGCTGCACTTATCATCACTCTTATCAGCCTCTGGAGCCCACAGATTGATATCAGGTCTCAGGGGGTCAAGGGTATTCCCGTGTTCAGGTTGACTTCAGTGGGACAACCAAAGCCCCATGCACCAGAACTGAAGCTTCCCAACACACACCAAGGGACCCTGGGGCTCAGTGTCCCCTCTGAGGTCTGTCTGTCCCCTAAACCCTGTCCATCAACCCTCCCAGGCTGGGGATATGACACACCACTCAGACCTGACCTAGAGTCTGGGCTTTGCCTGCTGCCATGTTTAAAGCACAGCAAAAGGTTTTCCCAGTTTTTGGCTTGTCCTACCATAGTGTGCACCCACTGCTGTGAACAGCGTCCCTGTGGCACAGGGACACCCAGGACCCCTCAGCTAGGGAGCACAAGACCATCTCACACAGGAGCATGTGGGGCTCACCTGCATCACTCCTGTCACCTTCTTCCATGCCCAGCAGACCCCAGGAGTGAGGATTTACAGGCATCTCACCTCTCCCGCTCCAGGACCACAAGGGAGCAAGCAAAGCAGCTCCCCTGCCCCAGTGCTTGTGTGAATGCTCTGAGGGCAGCCATGGTGTTTGACCTGCCACTGCCGCTCTGCTCCTCCTCACCCCCAAAAAATCAGCATTTCAATAATGCTAAAACCTGCCGAGCCCAGCCAGAGCAGGCGGCTGCAGACGCACCACACCAAGCCACCGGCTGTCACCCGCCACGTGAGAGCCCCACTTCCGACTGGGAGGGACAAAGCAGAGCTGAATTATTTACGTGACCCTTTTGGTAGAACACAAGAGCTCGAAAGCACATAGGGCAACAAAGAGGGTTAAGAAAGGGAAGGAATATGGCATCTGAACAAGTAAATACATTGATCTCCAAGGTCTGTAGGGACTTCTGCAGCCGGGGGGTTCTGGAAAAGATGAAGACAGACAAGACCCGACCTCTGCAAACAGCAACTGTGGTCGATTTCACATTTGTGCCCCCAGGAGAGAAAGCCTCAGTGGCAACAGTATGGAATTAAGAAGAAGGGACGGAGTGAGGTCTGGCTGTGAGTCCTGGGGCACTGCTGCAGATTTCACTGCCACAGGAGGGGAGAGGGTGGATCCACAGAGCTGGACCTGGAGCCCACCTTGCTTCCTCTCTCCTTTTATTTTTAACACACCTCCCACAACTCCCGCTGCAGGAGCCAGTGCTCAGAGCAGGGACTTGGCTGGCAGGAGTGGGGATTCAGGCAACTGGGGAGGGCAGTGGCACAGCATAAACACACGAACATCACTGGAGCACCCAAAATCAGATGCTGGAGATGCGCAAAGGGTGCAGGAGGAAAGGGCCCAAAAAAACCCAGGCCCTGCCAATGGCTGGGGGGGTGGAACTGGTTCCTTCCAACATAAACCACTCTGTGATCCTATAACACTGGCACATCTTCCTCACTTCCTCCCACTCTCAAAACACCACTCATAATTATTTTACTATTTGGACCTGTGTCACATCCTGGAAATCCCAATGTCTCACTCAAACTGAACTGTCAGCTCTCTGGCAGGATGGAGCACCATGGGACTGTCACAATCCTGCATGTACACACCATCTCATCAGGGCTGCTTTTGGGAGTGCTGGGGAACAGGACCAGCTCCAGACCTATTCCAGATGGGCAGAAAAGATCACTCTATGGGAATCTTTCTGTGGCACCTACACAGAAGCAGCTGCAAACAAAGCTCTGTTTGGCCTCCTCCAAGGCATCCTGCGTGGCCCGTCCTCAGCTGCTCTCCTCCACAACCAGAGGACACGTTTCATCTGTAAGACAGATTTTTTGTCCCTGGTTCAGAGCAGGCCTGGGGGCACTACTCCCACAAGGGCACTGAATAAGCTCCAGCAAGTCTGATCCCAACCAGAGCTGAGGTTCAGAAAAGAGCTAGGATTAGCATTTTGAATTTCAAGCACCGTTTTAAAAATCCCATTAAGACATTGCTCTGTACAGCAGTGACCACCCTGCATCTCCTCCTCTGCTCCAACAATGCCAGCTCTTTTTTTATTAATTCTTCTTTGTTATCATTCCTGGCAGAATTTAGACACTGTATTAACATAGGAAGAACCGACCCAGGCTATTAATGAGGCAGCAGAGAGGAAACAAGTTCAAACGTTCCTGACTGTGTCCACTGCAGCATCTTGCTCCTCCCTGGCGTCTGCCACCACCATGGGTGTAAATCCACGCTGCCTCACTCACTGCAGTCCTGCCAGGGGGCACCCACTCAGATTCGGGGCATCTGGACGCTCAAAAGCATTCCTCCATCCCCAGGAGTCCCCGGGAAGAATGCTGCACCCTCAGCATGAGGCTGATGAATAAGGAGCAGCAGCGGGAGTGAGGCAAAAACACATTTTGTTTTTCTTAAGGCGTATTTAAAGGAACAGAGAAATTTTAAAATACTCCATGGCATCACTTCTCAGCCAGCGCCGGCTGCCAAGAGGACATTCACGAGGCTTGTTTTTACTATTATTATTAAAAAGCCTATTTTCCAATCCCATTTCACAGCCTGCGCTGGTGGCGGAGACAGAGCCCCATGTTTGGGTGCTTTCCAGGCAGAGTGGGGAGGCAGCTCATGGGGGAGCCCCTTCCTCCCCCACCAGCTACAGCCACCCCCGGGCATCTACAGCCACCCCCGGGCATTCAGAGCTGTCCAATCACCCCAACAGCCACCCCATCACCCCGACAGCCACCTCCTCAGCCCGTTGCTGGCGTCACCCCCTGCTCCATCGTCCTGGTGTTTTTCAGACCAAACCAAACCCCCAGCCAAGTGATCCTGGAGGGAGCTCTGATGCCCGACCAGCCTGGACACCCACGGTCATCCCCACTGCCCCTCGCTCTATGGCAGGGTCCCCCCACAGGACAGACCCCCTCAAAATCCCCAGACGGCTCTGCAGCACCAACCGTGAAGTAATTTTTAAAAAATACCCACCAAGGAAAAGCACTAGAGGGAGGACCGGGGGCGGCATAGGGCGGGGGCTGGAGCAGTACTCCGGGATTTCGGGCTTCGTCCCTCCGGCCACTGCCGCTGTCCCCAGAGCTCGGCCTCACACGTGGGCAGCAGCACCCCTGCGGCCCCGAGGGTGCAAGAGGGGGCCGGGGCACGGGCAGCGGGGAGCACCGGAGGCTCCTACAGTGATGTTCCATGCGCGCAGCCTCCGCCGCCTCCCACCGCCCGCGCCCCGGGACCGCGGGGGGCTCGGGGGCTCCGCGGGACCCAGGACCGGCTGTGGCCACACAGAAGCCCGATGCCCCCCGGACAACCCCGGTCACGGCACAGGGGGCACCTGCCGGGTCTCACACGAGGCAGCGGGCGCTCCTCGGCCCCGCCGCAGCGGCTGCGCCGGAGGATGAACACGCAAAACGCGAGTGGAGCGGGGCGGGCGCGGCGCGGCCCCGGGTGAGCACGGCACGACCCCGCCGCCCGCGGGCAACCCCCGCCTGCACCGCCACAAATACACGTCTGTATCCGGTCTTCCCGGCGGTGATGCCGCTCAGTCGCCGCGGCCCCCCGATACCGCGCAGATCGGGTCCCCCGGGGCAGCGCTCGCAGCTCGCACCGCCTGGCGCCGGGGAGAACCGGAGCGGTCCGCGGTGGTGCGCAAGGCGCAGCCCGGGGGACTCCGCTCCCACCCCGACAACCCGGCGATGTGCGGGGGGCTCATCCTCTGCTCCCAGCTTCCGCCCAGCCCCCTCGCCGCCGCCGCTCGGGGCAGGGCGGCCCCAGCCCGGGGAAGGGGGCTGGGACGGTCTCGGGCGGTCCCCGATGGGGGCCGAGGGCTGTCCGCGTCCCCCGTATCCCCCGCACCCGCCGGGTGCACCCCGCACTCACAGCGCGCAGCTCCCCGGTCCGGTCCTTCATCCTGCCCCGCCGCCGCCGCCGCTGGGAACGGCCGGAGCGCGGGGAGGGGCGGGCGCGGAGCATGCGCGGAGCGGGGCGGAGCGGGGCGGGGGGCACCGGGGGAGCCTTCCATGATGGGGGACCGGCAGGGCTACAGTCGCACCTGGGGGTCACACTGCGGGGAGGCGGCACGGGGGGTCTCACATCGCGGGGAGGCGACCGGGGCAGGCGCACAGCTGGGAAGGTCACAGCTGCGGGATGTCACCGGTGGGCGTCGCGCCGGGGGGCAAATGAGCTGTCACAGCGGCGGGTCACATCCAGGGGACCTCACTCGTGGGGGCATCACGTTGGAGAGGGGGTCACACATGGGGACGAGGAAGTCACATCTGGGAATAACATCGGGAGGGATCACACCTGGGGAGGTCATACCTGTGGGACATCACGTCAGGGTGCTCATGAGGGTGTGGAGGGGTGCACAGCAGGGCAGCCCCGAGAGCAGGGTCACCTCCGAGTGTCCCTGGGGCAGTGGCAGTGGTGCTGGGAGTCCAGCAGACAGCAAGGTTTGAGGGCACCAACGAGGTGGGCTGGCTCTGACCCCCAGCCGGGGGATGTTGGGGGGATCCACCCTGAGGACCCCAAACCCAGGCTCGCAGGGAGCAGAGAAGTGCCAGCCGGGCTCAGAGAGATGCTGCCAGTTTGCCGCTTTTGTGGAAACTGGCAGCGTCGGGGAGACACCCCTCTGCCTCCTCGTTCCCAGGGACAGAGAGGAGCAAGATCTCCGCATGTTCCCGCAGGTCCTGGGGCCATTGGATCCAGCCACAGGGCCACGGGTCGCGATTCCCGCAGTCCGGTATGTGTCCAGCATCCCTGGGGTGCTGGGGTACACCTGGAGCAAAGGCCTGGGGCTCCCCCGCTGGTGTTCAGGCCAAACCTAAGGCAGCTCACCCTGTGTACAGCCCCACTCGCGCCTCAATGGCCCGCGGACCACCCCACTGAGCCCTCACAGCCCCGCTCACCCCTCATAGCCCCACACACCCCTCACAGCCCCGCTCACACTCCGCACTGTCCCATTCTCCCTCATAGCCCCGCTCACACCGCGCCCCGTCACACTCACCCCTCACACCCCGCACACCCCTCACAGCCGCGCTCACACCGCGCACTGTCCCACACACCACGCACGGCCCCGCTCGCCCCGCACAGCTGCACTCTGCCCCCCTCACTGTCCCGCACTGCCTTGCAGTGTCCCGCAGAGCCCCGCTCGCCCCGCACGGCCCCGCTTACCCCGCTCACTCGGCACACGCCACACCGCCCCGCTCACCCCTCACAGCCCCTCCCGCCCCCTGAGGTGAGCGCGGCCGGGGCTCCGGGCGCGGCTCCGGGGCGCGGCTCCCCCTGGCGGCTGCAGCCGGAACCTGCCGAGTCGGTTCGCGGTACACCCGGTACACCCGGTACACCCAGAACCCCCGGAATCCCCGGGGCGGGGTGGGGTTCGGGCTCCCTCCCCGCTCCTCCGGGAGAGCTCATCCCCTCCGAACAGCACCGACAGGTTACACCAGGGCCGTCCCAACGTTGCCATATTATCCCGAGTGTGTTCTTCCCCGAATTACCCGTATCCATCCCTACTTTGCTTCCTCTTTAAAACATCCCGTAATAAACTCTGTGCGGTCCTCCACGTCGGAAACGTGTTCCATTCTTCCAGAGGGCTATAGCCCCTCTCTCACCAACGGTGCTTTCACACCAGGACCCTGGGCTGAGGCTCTACCTGGACAGGGTGTCCCTTCCTTTGAGTCCCTCATTTGAGTCCCCATCTGCCCTCATGCCTCTGTGCTCCCCTAGGCTTGTGTGGATGGGACTAGTGTGGGGTGGATTGATTCTGGAAGGGACCAGCCAGGCACTGTTTGGGCTCCCCTTCCCACCAGTGTCTCTCCATGCTCCCTTCCAGGTGGGCAGAGGAGCTTTATTGCACATCCCACCAGTGGGATTGTTCCCAGCACCAGGAATTCACTCAAGTGACAGGAGTACTGTGGGTTTCCAAAAGAGACATCACCCTTTCTGCTGTCACCACCATGAGCTCTTCCCACAGCCCAGGCTGTGAGCCCACCTTCTCCTTGCTCTGTCCCCTTCTCCTTCTGTGGAGGTTGGGCACACACATCAAAGAGGTGTCTCTCCTGCCACCAGCTCCCCTCAAGAGCAGTGCAAATTCCATCCCCACACCCACACTTGCACACACAACCCTCCCTCTCATCCAGGAGAAGCAGCAACAGTGGGTGCAGACTGCCCAGAGTCCTGCCTGGTGCCAGCACCTCAGTGCTCGAGCACTTCCTCAGCCTCAGCACCTTCTCAAACTGCCCTTGAGATCCTCACGGATGGCTCTCGGTAAAGCACATGCTGCCATACCCCTGTCACAGGCTGCTGGTTGTTTCTCATGCCCACCCAAGCACAATGCCCCCAGAAGGAGCCTACTCCTCTTCCCAGGCAGCTGCTTCACTGCCTCACACAAACCTGGATCCTTCTGCATGATGCTGCCCTTGGGCTTCCCTGGACACCTGGGACCATCAGGGTCAAGGATTCCGGCAGGGAAGGACCAGCTCCCTCTGAAACTCCTGCTCCCACCACATACGTGTATTAGCTTCAAAAGCAGCTTCTTACATGCTAAGAAGTGGAACATGAACAGGTTTTTTGGCCACCACCATTCAGGTGCCTTTAAAGAGCTCTTATGTCAAGGGACACCTGTGGGCACCTCAGCTGGGAGTGCAGGAGCAGGACCCCACTGTGCCCACTGATACCACTGTTCCTCATTGGTGGAACTTGAGCATTGGGCACAGTTCAGGTGCTGGGCATGGCTCAGGTGATAGGCACAGCTCAGGTGATGGGCACAGCATTTCTTCTGTTGGTGCTGCACTTATTTATTGCAACTTCTTAGGGCAGGAGCTCAGTCTACCCCAGTGAGGGAGACACAGACCTTGTTGCTGTGAATCAATCACTCCAGTGCCAGGGATGGCAGTTTCCCACCACCAGGCAGGCCTGCAGGTCCCCTCTGTGTTGGCTGCCACCACCCACTTCAGGGTTCTGCTGTGTGGCAGGAGCTGAGACAAGGGACAGAGCAGGATCTGACCCCAAGAATTCAGACATGGCTGTGGGGTGACCAGTCTGCCAAGTGCCCTGGGAATGCAGGGGCTCATGGAGAGGGTAAGACAGCTCCTCACTCATGCTACAAGCAACAGGGGCGTGTAAATCCAGGGAGCTAGAGGCACAGCTTGCTGGCACAGGGCTTGCTCCTGCAGCACTTGGTGTATGGATGGACTTTCAGGTGTCAGGCAGCCCAAAATGCGGCACAGAAACCCAAGGACACATGAGGAATCACAGAGGTGTTTTGAACTGCAGAGGCTGCAGAGGCTGGGTGGTGCAGCTGCAGTGGATCCAAGAGTGATCCTGCCATCCCCAAGGACTTGCCTCCATCAGGAGAGACAGAACTGCCAACGGTAGAGTTGAGACATGCACAAGGGGGTGCGGAATAAATCCTCAACAGAAACACAGAGAAAAGCAAATGCTAGGCTCAGAGTGAGGCTGACAGTGCAAACATGATGGAAATCCAGCGTGCAGCCCTGAGCCGGCAGCTTGGCTGCAGAGCAGAAACCACCTGAAGTTGCTCATTCATTCATTTTCAGTCACTGCTGTCACTTCAGGGACACTATTCCCTTTGGAGGAACAAGAGAGAGATCTTGGAACAGCTGCCAGAAGTAATTTGTCAAGGAATAGGCTGGAAAGCTGTTCATGGAGGACAGACCAGAGCCACAGAGCAGTGTGGAGGGAGCCAGGGAGGAGTTCTCTATGCCAAGAACACAGGCCAAGTCCTGTGGCATAGGAGAGACAGGATCTCAGAGGCAAGGAAGGGATGAGTTGGATGGGCCACTCCACACCACCTCCCTGCAAGGAAGACTCACCCCTCATCCCACTCAGTGCCCACAGGGAGATCCCAGGGAGGGCAGGAGCAGAGGAGCAAAAGGTGCATATGACCATAGCCACAAGTGGATCCAGCTGGAGGTTCCCTTTCCCTGCTCAAGAGAAGCAGATATATCAGTGGCTATTGCTCCAAATGCTTGCCTCCATGCCAACAGCCATTAAAAGTTGCATTTGGACAGCTAACACAGGCTGCAATCCCATGTGTCCAAGGACAGGAAGATGCTGCTCCATGGTCTTTCCAGGGACAGGACTCCTGTCCACACTCCAGGGCAAGTTCACATCAGCAAACAGGGAGGTGATGCTGGGAGGAAGGGGAACTGTGCCATGACTTGCAGAAGCTGAGACAAGACACTCAGAAAAGCATTGGATGAGGGTGGAAAATTGGGAAGCGTCATGCCCCGTGGCCAAAAAAATCAAAATGGGACAGGAGAAGGGAAACAAAGGAAAAAGAGATGTGACCAAGGAGAAAGAGAGGCAATCCAGCCCTTTTGAGCACATCTGTGGTGGAAAAAATCAGACATTACAAGTGCTCAGTATTTCCAGCAGCAGTAGGAAAAGCAGCCATTCCCTTGTCTAAAGCTTGTCAAGTCTCTCATTCCCAATCCCACGTCCAGAGCTGTAACAGCATCATGGAGCTCACAAGTACATGAGCAGAGGGAACAAGATCTCCCAGGCAGTGGCAGAGTGGGACAGGAACTCCCCAGAGAAACATTAACCACCTAAAAGGAATCACAGGCCTTCCCCACCTCCTCATGCCTCCAGAGGCAGCCTGACAACACGCTCAGGCGCAAACTGCCACTGCCAATGCTCTGCACAGGAAAATTTCCTACAGAAAAAAAGAAAACATATGATAGGGATGATCAGTATTCTCTGTCTTCATGCAAGGAACTGGTTGAAAAACATCTCTCAGGTTTTTCACAGATGACCACCTCTAATCTGTTACGCTGCCTGAAGAAAAGCTGTGCATCAGACCTTGATATTTAGCTTGACCTTTCTGGCTTTCTAAGGTCACATTAAGTCATGGGAAACCCACCTTTCCCACCTTCCCAAAAGCTGTTCCTCTCACTCTCAGATCTGGAAAGCTTGAAACAACCCAGAATTACACACCTCCAAGACAAGTTTCACTTTCACACATTGTAGAAATCCTGCCAACTGTTGTGAAAGTCAGATGATTTTATTTTTAAGTACAAGAACTTGTGAATAAATTATAGAGAAGTCTGATTCTGTCAGTCCTTTCTGATATTCTGTGTTACTCTAGAAAATGATTTTGACAGATGAAAGAGAAAGGGAAGCATCTCCAGCCTACACCACACTAGGGTTTACTTAAAAACCTGCTCAAACCAAAGCAGTGAGGGATATTCAATCAAACCAAAGCAATCATTCCAGTGAAGGAACAGGGCACATAGCACTTATTTCTTGACTGATCCGATTAAGTGGGATCTTGCTCAGGTCAGCTTTACTCTGCCGTGCATTGAAATATTTGCATTAACTGCAGAAAACGTGGGCTGCACCTCGGGAGGACAACAAGCATTAATAGAACAGCAGCAGGGGTTGAGAGGCAAAGCAGCCCTTTGCTGTTGGGAGCCTTCCTCTGCTACTCCAACCCCATGGCTAAAATTAAAGTATATTGATCCAACAAACAACCTCCAGTAGTGATTCAGTAACGACCACTTAAACCGTGTGGTGCAAATAAAATACTCCTCCCCTCCCCAGATATCAGGCAGGGGCAGGACAAACCTCTGTAGGACACAGTCCTGCTGCTGCTCTTTCTGCCCAGAGCTGGCAGCTTTACTGTGCACACATCCCAAACCCCCGTCTTGGTGCACAACCCTGTGGCTAGCACAGGTCTTCCCCATGAGAACTTTCTCCTGCATTTTATAAACAAAGATAAAGTTTGGATGTTATTAAAACAGTGTCTCGAGATTTGGACAGTTCAGGCCTGGCCAATCAGGCCTAGGGGGAGGTTTCTGACAGACCAATCTGGGTGACCTCTGGAAAGTCTATATAAGTTGGAATCAAAATAATAAAGGGCTCTTTTTTCTATGCCACGCTGAGAATCCGGGATTTCTTCTCTGCTAGCGGCTCAACAGCGACACAACCCCAACATCCTTCCCAAACCCCCATCTTGGTGAACATCCCAACATCCTTCCCAAACACCTGTCCTGGTGCACATCCCCACTGTCCTTCCCAAACACCCCTCCTGGTGCACATTCCAACAGCCTTCTCCAACATTCTTCCTTATGCACATCCCCAGTGTCCTTCTCAAACACCCCTCCTGGTACACATCCCTACCTCCCAGCATCCTTCACAAAAGAAGGATGCAACTCCTGGTGCACATCCCAAGTCCTGGGATGCAGGACTAAAGGATGCCAAGCTAAAGTGCCATTTGAGGTTTCCTGGCAAGTTCCCAGTTTGGAGTTATCACAGCCCAAATCTTCCTCCATTGAAACCAAAACCCATTCCTGTGGTCTGACTTTGGTGGGAAGCTGTTCCAGTCATGTGAATGACTCATCTCTAGGTTTTCTTTTTCTGTTACACTTACACTGGAATTTCTGATGGATGCTGATTTGCATCATGCAGGCTCTGTCAACTGCCCACAGCCTTTTCCTCCACCAAGCTATCATTCCTGCCATTCCCTTTTGTTTGCACAGCTCATTTAATTCCACCCTGGAAGGCCCTGAGGGGCTTTGGGCTGACTCCTGCCCCCATGCAGCCCAAAGCACCGGTGAGGCTGCCGGATTCAGCCTCGGACAGATGCCCATTCAGCTGGAACTTCAGCTGGCTCTCAAAAACCTATTATAGCTCCAGTCTGCTCAAAGGAAGAAGCAGAGAAAGACCCAGAGAAACCAGCTACACTGCTGCAGCTGGTGTAGCCAGAGCTGGGGGGCTGCCAGCCATGCACAGACCCTCGAGTCTCACTGCTAGATCCATTCTGGGGCCCCCAAGTATCTGCAGCAATTCTGGCCTGTGCCTGCTGCAGGCTCCTCCTGCCCTCCCCCTTCAGTTCAGGGCTCCCCTGTCTCATGAACATGTGCCCATCCATCCCAAGGTCTTGTACACCCTCAACAGTCCTTCCTATCACTTCTCCTGACAAGTTTCCCTGTATGAGTTTCCCTCCATGCAGAACTGCAGGGACATTTCCATTTCCTCATGGCTCCAGGAAGGGCACTGCTCTCCCCTCCTGCCTGTCCCCAGTGCCCATCTCCTGCTCCATATCCCCACCTGCACACACCTGGTGAAAGCACTCCAGCCACAGAATCATAGATTCATGGAGCAGTCTGAGTTGGAAGAGATCCTGATGCTCATCTCATTCCAATCTCCTGCCATGGGCAGGCAAAACTTCTACTATCCCAGGCTGCTCCAAGCCCCATCCAACTTGGCCTTGAATGCTTCCAGGGATCCAGGGTCAGCCACAGCTTCTCTGGGCAACCTGTGCCAGGGCCTCTCCACTCTCACACGGAAGAGTTTCTTCCCAATATCCCACCTAACCCTGCCCTCTGTCAGTGTGAAGCCATTCCCCCCTGTGCTGTCTCTCCAGGCCACTGTAAACAGTCTCTCTCCATATTTCCTGTAATCTCCCTTCAGGTACTGGAAACCACAATTAGGTCACCGCAAAGCCCTCTCCTTTCCAGGCTGAACAATCCCAATTCTCTCAGTCTTTCCTCATAAGAAAGGTGTTTCAACCCTCTAATCAACTTGGTGATTTCCAGTTTCAGCTGTGCACACCTGGTGGAAGCACGACCTCCTCTCCAGGCCAGACTCCTTGGCAGGCTCAGAGCACAAATGCCACTTGTGACTAAAAGATCAGTGACATTTTCATACATGTACATGTATATGGAAATTTGCTAGTTTAATTTATAAAAGGGCAAATTCAAAGAGCATTTGCTGAGGGGTCTCTTCAAACCAGTTTTTACCAGCACCACTTTATTCTGTCAGAACAAGGAGGTTGCAAGCATGACAGTGAAGAAATGCAAACAGTCTCTTAGTTTGGAAGAATTGCTTGCTTGGTTCTAGTAATTTTTAATTTTAAAATTTTCCTCCTGAGATTTTTTATTCAGAGTTTTAAGTAGCAAAATAATAAAATTATGTACATCTTAGAGCATCTCACACTCAGTACCCTAAATCCTGCCATATGACTGGGCAATGACTCAGGAACCCAACCTCATCAGAAAATTCCATTCTAACAGGATCTGCCATTGGCATAATCTCAATCAAAGAGGTGTTTTGTTACTTTACTGATAAAAAAGATTATTCTCATAAACTTTTAACTCCATCCTGAGAAGCATTTCCGAGAGACGCAGTTCAGCTATTGGTGATAAGCATCACAAAAACAACCAGAAGGGTGTGATAAACACACAAGGCCACAACTTGAATAATGATTAAAGGGACAACAAGTGCTACATACTCACTGAATGTTTTTCATCCTGGGTCAGTCATTACAGACCGTGACAGAACACAGAGATCAGTTCTGCTGCTCCAGCACCAGATGTGGTGCCTCCAGAGTTGTCCCATCAGCACCAGGCACATCCCCCAGCTCCAGGCTGAGGACACTGCTCTGCTGCACAGGTCATACTTCCAACACATCCTTGCAGCCTCCTCCATCAAAATGAGGGGCAACAGGCAAGGAAGATGAACAAAAATCCCCTTATAATTGAAATTGCCAGATAGATTCAAGCTCTCAGGCAGACAAATCTAGGAATTACAGCAAAGGTCAAAGAAGAACAACCTGGGAACTCTGAGAGTAGCTGACTCCTTTTTGGAGTTTCCTTTCTTACTGAAGACTGGGGCAAGCTCAATATGGCAAGAAGGGACTGAGGAAGACAATGGAGCACCAGGGAGTAAGGGGATGTTCTAACAATCACACACATGGCTGCATCCATGAGTCTCGTGTTCCCTGTGAAGGAGGAATGTGCAGAACAAAAGGAGGATGGCCAATTCATATTTCATATACTGCCTCTGAATTCTAAATTCAGAGACACATTTGAACTTCCATGGTCTCGACCTGAGATTCTTCTTCCCATCCTTTGTTTGGAAAGCTCATGGAAATGTGGCTCATGCACAAATCAGCACAGCACTGTCAGTCTGCAGGGAGCTGTGTTCCTCTGAACTTGAGACAGAAATGAAAATAGGAGAAAAAAACAGAAGAAGAGGAGAAGAAACTGGGTGAAGAGTGGGTAAACACAAGCTTCCCCAGGAAGCACCACAGTGCTCAGAAATCAGAAAGTGCAATCAGAAATGCAACAACAAACCACCAACAACTATCAACCTCAAATGAACAGCTTGAACTGTTCAAAGTTCAGCTGCTGTGCAAATGTTATCAGCTGTTCTCGCTGTCTGCAAACCTTCCAGCCACAGCAAAAGCTCTGTGGTGAATTAAAGGGAAGGCGTGTTTTCAGTTGTATTCCTGAACAAAGAAACTTCCTGCTCACCACTGCAGAGCCAGACTTTATAGGCACACACAATGAAATGCAGAATGTAATCCTATTGTCCAGTTCTCCATCTGTCTTCCTTTGCTTTAATGTTATGTATTATATGTGGCAGAGATCTCTCTCTCTGGGAATGAATCAGTCTTAAGGCGGAGGTGGATGGATTAATTTTACTATTGATTGCCCTGTACACAACCACTAACAACAATTATCAACACTAATCAAGAAGCTATCTACTCATTCCATTTATCGCAAACAGCATCCATGCCTTGACTGCTAACGTCACACTCTTCTTTAAGAAGAAAACTAAATTTACCAAGTCATGTCAATTCTTCTCATTATTTCCTTTTCAATCCCTGAAAAGACGTTACAGAGTTCACAGGTTCCATGTCAGTATTTCAGAAGAAATGTGAAAAACTGGCTGTATTGTTAGAGCCTGGTAACAAAGGGCCTTGAAAAACAGGGTTCCTTCCACAGATACCTGTGGAAATGCAAAGATTCTGGGTCTGGAGGTGTTACAGACTCCTTCCACCATCCAGGGAAAACAACAAACGAAGGGCTTCTGAAGTTTCCAGGCACCAGCACTGGGACTCCTGCTGAGGGGTGGGAGCTTGTGCTGGAGGGAAGATGGTAAGTGCTCCAGGCAGCAGAGGTGACACTCACTGCTCCAGTGGCTTGGACACAGAGGAGGCAGAAGTGCTGATGAGGTCCTGGGGAAGGCTCTCCCGTGCTTCCTGCATCCGGCACCGTGCCCGCTGGAAAGCCTCTAAAACACAGAGGTGACAGCAGCCCAGAATGCATAAGACAGCCTCAGGGAAGGGGAGGGATGTGTCTTTCCACATTATCTCTCCTGGTGCAGGAGTCCTACTTCCTGTGAATATGTTCTACCACCAAAGCACCTGGTGCTGCTCAACCCTCTGCTCTCTGATTTCTGAGCACAGTGAAATCAGAGACAGAGAGTGTGCCTAAGTGCCACCAGCCCTGCTCAGTGCCAGGCAAGACTGGGCAGCCCAGCCCAGACTGCGCCCTCACACAGTGGTTATCCCTCCTCCCTACTCAGAACTGATGCCTCCTGAAGTTTCCAGCTCAGAGCAGAACATTTAACCTCTGCCATGGACTTTGAGAGGTCACGGGGAGGGGAATTACCCCCACAGTAATGGATTCTCCTGAAATAGCCTGCCCATGCTGTAAAAAGGGGACAAAACTGAGCCAAGGCTCACCAATACAGAATGACACTGAAGGCCCTACCCAGAACATTGTAGACAGAGCTCTGCTGGCTGAAGCCTCCCAGTCGGTCCAGTACACTCTGCATGCGCTGCCTCAGGGCACTGTTCTCCAGAAAGGCTCTGCACAGAAGCACAGCAGCAGGTCAGGGCTGCCAAAACCAGCACAGGAGATGGAGTTTATGGAATTTGTACTCCCTTTGCTGCACTCACTTGGACTGCTGCAGGCAATAGAGCCGAAACGTGACGCTCCCTGTGGTCTCTGTCCGGAAACCAAAGCGGCTCAAGCGCTTTCCCTGCAGGGATGGCACAGGTTAGAGTAACCCCACAGTGAAAACAAGCGTGTTCCACCAGAGCACAAACTCCTGTGGGCACAGTCTCTCCCTTCCTGCAAGGCTGAAAAGAAGGGCAGGAAATTCCAGGCTGTGTTGAGGGCAGGACCTAAATACTTGCAAGCTCACAGTGCAGTGCTGGGGGAGGGTTTCAACAGCTGCATCAGGGCTCGTTCCCACACAAAGCTGCCACTAACATCACCCTGCTCATTACACCAGCAACCACCTCTGTAACTTTCTGAAGAACATGAAGTTTCTACCTGCCTCACACCCACTGGCTTCTTGCTTCAGGAAGCTGTCCCAGGCACAATACAGCCTGAATTCCTTACAGAAATACAGGAGAAGTCTACAGTTGGTACCAAATGCTGACCTGACAAAGACTTTATAAGCAGGGGTAAGACAAGGCTTCAGTCCATGCTTCTCCACTTCTCTAAGCTGCTCACCCCTCAGAAGGCACAGCTCTGCCTCAGTGTTTGCCCATTCCTCTGTTCAGGACCACAAGACTTGCAGAGGAGACATTTCTTTAGTGAGAGGGACAGGACCACCAGCTCATCCTTGTTCAAATCTCATCCAGGCTATCCATGGACACCTGAACCCAAGAGCATAATGCACCATGTCTTGGCAAGAGGCTGCTTTGCAGCTAAGCCCACCTTGAAGGTCGATGGTATCCGGACGTAGGTTAAGTCTTCCAGCTCAGGAGATCCCCCAATGAAAAACCTCCTCATTTCAGCAACAGTTCCCAGCTCCACAGGACGCCAGGTAGGGATGGTGAGCATATGGACACCTGGCCCAGGACAAGAGGACAGCTTAGCTGCTGTGACCTGTGATTTATTCAATCACAGAGGACAGCAAGGCAGGTGGATACCTGCTGACCCAACCCAGATATGGCTAGAAAAGGAAACACTGCACAGTATCAGAAATGTCCTAAAAGCATTTTCCCAATGAGTCAGCCCGTTCTAGTCACACAGCCAGTGCTGAAAGTACTCCCTGCCCAATAGCAGCATCTCCTTCTAACACATGGGGGTCACTCCCAGATCCCACATGGGACACAGGGGGCTACTGCCATTGTAAAGATGGATGCACAGCATCACCCCAGAGCTTTATCACACCATGTGTTGTGATGGCAGTATCAAAGCAGCAAGGACAGCAACTCAAGATGTGCCTCACATCCTTCTTTGTTGCCCCCAGCCAGCTGGCTATACAGTACACTGAATCCCTGGGACTGGCTGAATCACTTCCCAAGAGGACCATTTTCCCAGACAATTAACACAATGTCCCAAGGATGCTTTACCTGGTG
Organism: Entomyzon cyanotis; assembly: GCA_024500445.1. Taxonomy (NCBI): domain Eukaryota; kingdom Metazoa; phylum Chordata; class Aves; order Passeriformes; family Meliphagidae; genus Entomyzon; species Entomyzon cyanotis. The sequence goes on from JAKEPQ010000746.1 coordinate 1,831,966, forward strand.
ATGCTGGCAGCACCAAGGACCCATATCCTTCCACACGATACCTCTGCCAGAAATCCAGGGATAGCACCTCAAAGTAGAGTACAGGCCACTGAGGGAGACTGTCTGCAAGATGGGGAGCAGGTTACAGACTTGGGAAGGAGACTATCACTGAGAAAAAAAGTGCTAAATGCCCAACTCCACTAGTACGAAGCCACAGAATCAGAGAATCATTTAGCCTGGAAAAGACCAAGATCTTTGGGTCCAACCTGTGACCAACCCCCACCTTGTCACCCAGACTAGAGCACTGAGTGCCACCTCCAGCCATTCCCTAGATACCTCGAGGGATGGGAACTCCACTACCTCCCTGGGCAGCCCCTTTTAATGCCTGACACACATTCTGTGAAAAAATTCCTCCTGGTGTCCAGCCTGAACCTCCCCTGGAGCAACTTGACATTTCCTCTTGTCCTGCCCCTTGTTCCCTGGGAGCAGAACCCGACCCCCAGCTGGCTCCACCCTCCTGTCAGGGAGTTGTAGAGAGTCAGAAGGTCCTCCCTGAGCCTCCTTTTCTCCAGACTTAGTCCCCTCAGTTCCCTCAACCACTCCTTGGGCTCCAGACCCTTCCCCAGTTCTGCTCTCTCTCTGGACACGCCCCAGCACCCTTCCACCACAGTCCTTTCTGTATTTCTTCTACAATGACTAACAAAGATTTACGGTTGATTCGTTTCCCCTGTAAAAGTTGAACCCTCAGATTTGAGGCTGAAAACAGAATTATTGATGGTAAAAATTAGGGAAAATTCTTTAGGAGCAAGTCCAGACTGGGTTGTCAGTTATCTTTGAGCAGACAAGACAATCTTTTGTGAATAATCTGAAGCCAAACAGGGGAACCCTTTTATCTCTGACCTTTCCCACTGCTATCGGGGGAAGATTAACTTGGATTCTCCTACACTTCTCCAAGCATTTCTTTTTTCCACGGTGAAACAAACTTGTTGTGTTTCTTCTAGTCTGAAAATTCATTAGTGTTGGTTGAATACCCAAATCCAAAGCGTCCTTTGGATTCAAGTGGCAAGGCATGCCACAGAGCTGTCCCTAACAATTGCAACCACAGAGCAATAGGACTGGTGAGGAAGCAGCAGGAACAGGCAGCAGAGAAGCCCAGCTTAAAACAGAGCTGAAGTTTCAAAGTGACATGAACTATACAGGGATTATATAGGTCACTGAGCGTGTCTACAAATGTAAGTCTCAGCACAGAGTTTTAGCTGTGTAGAAAAAGCTGCCTGGTTCTCCTGCTGCAGCATCCCAGGGCTCTGTGCAGAACACCAGGCACAGCAACACAGCTCTGCACGCCAGGTTTACAGAGAGACAAGCTAAGGTCCGAGTAGTTTTCCAACTGGATAAAGCTGCCTACAGCCTGGACACAGGGCAACATAAATAAATCCATAAAAATGCTAATGGATTCCTGGGCAGGGCAAACACAGGATGTGTCCAGGGGCTGTGTGGTGGCAGGGTGAACTTTTGTTGAACCAGAAACATTTCCCTCTGTCCTTTCATCTCCAAAAGGCCAGACAGCATGATGGCTATAGTGGGATCAAAGGATTTCAGAGTAACAAGGAAACACACCTTCATCTTCTTGGGTGTAAAACATGTCCACAGTGAAGGGGTAGCAGAAGAATGCCACTTTATCCTAGAAAAAGAACAGGGCAGAAATCAGATTCCTGCACAAGAGAATTTCATCACCAGCATTGCAGAGGGCATAGAGAGCAGGCAGAAAGGAACTAATGGTGGAAAGCAAGTGATGCTGCCCAAAAAGATCAATCACACCCTGCTAACAAACACTAGACTGCAGGATGGACCTGTGTACATTCCCTAGTGCCTTGTTGATGGAACAGGCTGTTGAAAATAATGGAAAAGGGGAGTGACACACCTCAAATGAAAACTCAGTCACTTGCATAACTACTGGCCAGACACAATCTTTACAGGAGACAAGCCAAACACAGTACCTCAAACAACTGTATTACTGAAATGTTGTATGATAATTATTTTTGTAATATGAAAACATATAAAATACATTTAAAAGCTGATAAAATTCAAATTTTGTAAGAGAGGAGCTGGAGACAGCAACAGAACCAACTTCCCATATCAGAGGAAGCTTCATTTTGGAAAATCAATGTAGAGTCTCTGTACGTTGCTGCCCCAGGCAAGCTGGAACAATGCTTGGTTAACTCAGAGCATTGGAGAACACAAAAATCAAAGCTCCAAGGGCAATCAGTCAGCAAGAACGACGAAAAAAGTGAGGTTCCAGAAAATGCTTTGGAATAGTTTCATGTGGTCTAGTTTTATTTTGACCCCCTGAAAAAATGACAAGTGCAATTAGAATAAGAAGAATCCCAAACATGCTCTGCTCTTGAAAGGAGCCCTCAACTCAGGACCTTTGCTGAATATATCTGTAGTTTGTTACACATGTTCCACTCCAGAGACTGCCTGTTCAAATTGCCCTGCAGGTCTGAAAGTGTCCTTACCCAGCCCACTGTCTTGGTGGCACAGGTCTGCGTCACTCCTGAGAGCTGCTGGAACGGGGAGCTTGACCACTCTAGAGGGACAGGAGAAGATGAAGGCTTGGGGTGAGACCAAATTCACAAACCAGAGCAGCTCAAAGAAGAGTATCAGTCCCTGATGACAGGGGTAACAAGTAACATCACCCACCCTGATATTCACAGAATCACTGAATCATAAAGGTTGGAAAAGACCTCCAATATCATCAAGTCACCTGTCACCATCAACCTGTCACTGATCCCCACCCTGTCAACCAGACTACAGCATTGAGTGCCACATCCAGTCATTCCTCAGACACCTCCAGGGATGGGAATTCCACCACTGCCCTGGGCAGCCCCTTCCAATGCCTGACCACCCTTTTTGTGGAGAAATTCTTCCTGATGTCTAACCTGAACCTCCCCTGGTGCAACTTAAGGCTGTTTCCTCCTGTCCTGTTACTTGTCTGGGAGCAGAGCCTGACCCCCACCTGGCTGTACCCTCCTGTTAGGAAGTTGTAGAGAGTGAGAAAGTCCCCCTGGGCCTCCTCTTCTCCAGGTAGAGCCCCTCCAGCTCCCTCAGCCATTCCTCACATGACTTTTCCCTGTCCTGTTTCAGACACCGCTCTTTAGAACACCCTGAACTGTCCATGAAAAGCACCAATTCATCTCAAGAAAAAAGCAGAGCGTTATCTAAACGTACTGAGTAGCAAAAGTGGTATCTTGACAGATACATCCAGAGAGGGGACCTAGAGCCACAGCTTTAGGAGAACTAAACATGGAGCAGGATATGCATGTCAGTGCTAGGAGTCTTGTTTATCCATCAAAATTTAGTATGTTAAGGTCAGCACAAAGCATGATGGCAAGCACTGAAATCAGACAAGGTCACTGTGGTGGGGAGCACAGGAAGGCTGTTCTCTGCAGGATAAGGAATGAAGTTTGGATAGACTGACCACCACCACCTCTATGTCCCAGCCTGAGCTGAGTTCTGCCATTTCAGCTCTGAAGGCCGCTGACTAGATCCCAGCCCTACAATTAACTTTTGCTGACTCCCAGCAGAGCTGGTCTGATGGACCAGCCAAAGCCTGTTTCATCTCTTAAACTGCTGTCATGTGGCTAGGAATGTGAATACTCACGGTTAGGCAGCTCCAGGAAAAAATGCACATAAAGGTTGTCATACTCGTAGCCTTGTGCTGAAACTGAGAAGAGAGAATTAACTTCAGCTGTTTGCTTCCACACAAATTCTTCCAGCATTCACTGCAGATTTCTGGGAGAGCCACTACCAATAACCTCCAGGAAAATCAGTTATGGCTGGAAGCTGGGAAAAGCCAATGTCTTCAAAATAACAGGAGGTGACCCACAGAGAAGATTCCCTTTCCAGACTAGCCCTGTCCCTGTATCACTAACCAGATGAGGGATGTCACACATTTAATTGGTTTTTTTGGGAAATTAATAAAGATTACAGCACTCTTTTTTTTTCAGATCTAGGCCTTCTTAGAACAGCTGAAGCATTTGTAACCTCTAACCTGTAAATGCTTCTCAAGGGAATAGTCTGCAGGAAACAGTGAGGAGAAGGAGGAAGTAAAGGATTCTGGGAAGAGAATCACCTATTCTGGACCTGCCTAAGATCCAAGAATCCTTGGATCATACCCTCAGCCATCCCAGCACACCCACATTTGTCCCTATTACTGTTTAGAATAAGGACTCACCTATTTCTCCATTCACAAAAAGTCTCAGAGTACCAGGAAGAGGCTAGAAAAAAGAGCAGATAAAAAAGATAAAGAGTTCAACAAACACTGGTGGAACCCCAGCAATTCCTTTCCAAAGCATCTCATACAGGTATTTTATGGGAGTTTGGACAGGAATGATTTACTGTTCTGGCCTGGAAGGAGGCATGATTTCTTCTATCACTTCCAGAAGTGAACAGTTCCTCTGGAAAGGGGCTCTAAAGAGACCAAATCCCAAAAAAACCGCCTACAGGAATTAATTTTTCTGTAAACAGGTCTCTTACAGATATCAAGATCGATATAACACATAGTGAGAAGTCACTTGCAGAAATCACAGTCCTGCTTCTGTCATGTTCCTGCATTTGCCCAAGATGAGGGAGCAGGGGAAAGCACTGAGACACTCTATCAAAGCACTGGAAAGCACAACTTTCACTGTTTGGCAAACAATATTTGAGCAAAAAAAGGACTCCAGTTCAGGTAATTCAGTGGCAAGGGAAACTGCATGAGTCTGAGTGTGAGAGGGGCTGTTTACCCCCAATGTGGCGCATACAGCTGTTTGACACTGAAGAAGTTAACAGCAATCACTGTCCCAAAAGACATAAACCCTCCTTCCTTCTCAAAGTACTACAGTCACAGGCCTTGAGGCACTGCACAGAGCCTCACAGAGACTGTAGCATTCAGCAGACCCTGAAGGGGCAAGATGGATCTCTGCAGACCCCAAATCCAGCGCAACTACTCCCTTCTGACCCAATTTTCTGCTCGAAGCCACAAGGTAAAAGCTGCCAATACCCCTCTGGAACAAAACAGTCTTTGGAGACTGTGGTGCAAGTGGCAGCTGTGTGAGCCAGGTCACCACCATTCCCCAGAGACAACAGAGCTCCAGTCCCTGCCAGTGCCTCTGCAACTCACCATTTCAAAGTCTGAGCCCACGAGCCCACTGAGGTAATCCCTGTGCCGCCCGTACAGCTGGAAACACACAACAACAACAGCAACAAAAAAAGTGGTACTTTGATTATATATGTTGTTATGTACTGCAAAAATTAAAGCGGATATAGTTTAAACTCAAATTGCTACCAGGCTTAGCACACATGGGGTTAATTGTTACAGCAAATATAAAGAATATAAATATCTAATATTTAGATAATATATGTATCTAATATAAATATCTAATATAAATATCTAATATCTAATAAATATCTAATAAACAAAAATGCGTAACTGCTAACACTGCACACAACTTCAGCTTTAGAGATGCTCTCCAAGGCCAGTTTTAAGGGAAAAGAAGCTCTGAAGATTCAGACCTTAAATGATGTCTTAAAAACACAGGTACAAACTATTCCAAGGAAATCGCCAGGTAGAAATCAGTGTAGTGAAATCATGACTTCCTTAGTGGCCACAAAATCAATAATGAAATGTACAAATTAAAAGCTAAATCAAAAAGTACTTTTAGAAACTGTCAGAGCAAAAAAGGCAATTCAGAAAGATCAAGTAATGAAATATCCTGGGACATTACAGGTAACAAGACATCATTTCATAAATACACAGGCAGCAAGAGGAAGATTAAGGAAAGGGTTTGCTCACTGCTCAGAAGGGAAGGAAAAACACTGGCAGGTGACACTAGGAAGGCATGGAGTTGGGTGGTTTCTTGCATCAGTTCTCACTCCCTAAAGCACTGCAGCCAGAGGCAGGACAACTACAGGTGAGGTCTCTATAAGGAATAAGTGATGAAGCAGTCAGGGAGTATTTGCTGTAGCTCTCAGATCCCTGGGCATGATGAGGCTCAGGGCAGTGACATTTTGCCACTTCAGGTGTGCAGAGCACCAGCAGTTACATCTCCATGAGGGTCTGAGCTGCCTGTGTTACTCAGAACTAGTGAACACGATCTGTGGCTCTTACGTCTCTGAACACACGCTGTTCGCGCTCCTCCTCCTCTGGCTGCACCTGGACAGATGCATTCTCAATGGTGTATTCCCACACCTCTCGCTTCTCTCCATCCAGCTCAATCCTGCAGAGTCCCAAAACACATGGGAAGAACTCCCCCATTATGCAGAGAATGGGCACAGGCATCAATGGGGCTCTCTTGATGCAGAAGTGTCCCCTCCACCCAGCCTGTGCAGTGAGACAAGGGCATTCACAGCCCTCTCCTCACTTCCAAGTGCCTGCCAGCATCATTCCCTCAAAACTGAAGGGTTGCTTGCTTCCAGCATATGCATAACATAATTTTACAAGGGTTGTAGTGACAGAACAAGGGGGAACGGCTTCACACTGAGAGAGGGCAGGGTTAGATGGAATATTGGGAAGAAGTTCTTCCCTGTGGGGGTGATGAGGCCCTGGCACAGGCTGCCCAGAGAAGCTGTGGCTCCCTCAGCTCTGGAAGTGCTCAAGGACAGGTTGGATGGGGCTTGGAGCAGCCTGGTCTAGTGGAATTTGTCCCTGCCCATGGCAGGGAGTGGAATGAGATTGGCTTTAAGGTCCCATCCAACCCAAACCATTCCACAGTTCTATGATAACCTGCATCCCTAGGGACTTGCACCAAAGCCTCACACAGCACACATGCAGTGACACAGAGCATAAGCACACAATAATCTTTTCTTAGAAATCTCTGAAATAAATGAAGTATTTCTCAATTTCAGTGTTGATCCCCTTCCCAAAGGGTAACCAGGAAACAGCCATATCAGCCCCCAGTCCCAGGAGAGGCCCAGCCCTGTCCCACTCACCGGTAAGGTCCTTTGCTGCCAGTGAAGTCAGGTTTCATTGTGATCACCCCGTTGCCATCCACCTTGATTGTGCAAAGAACATTTTCATATTCCCTGTGACCAAGCCTAAAGGAGGACACCAGGAAAACACAGTCTAAAGAGAGAACATGGACACTGTCATGCTCTAGAACAGCAGAGCTGGTAAAGGCACTTGGGGGTACAGAAGGGAACACATCCACACTTTCCTACATTGGTTTAGAAGCCTTTTGGAGATATACACTCATCCACCTCCCAACTGAAGAAAGAGGCAGAAAGAAATTGTAGCCCAAGTTACTGACCTCTTGGAATTCTCTCCCCTTAACTAATGAAAGAAACAGGAGTTTTTAGTAAGGAGGGAAGATGGATTTTCTTTTGGGAAATTATGATCACTTCAGGATTTTACTTACTTCCCATAAGGTCCCAAATCCCCCATGATGTACATGGTCTGGACAGGTGTGTTAATTACATGATTGCTCTTTATAAATTCTTCTGAAGGTTCCCAGGTGATGATTTTTGACTTCAGAGAACTTGCTTCTCTGTCAACAACAGAATAGCACCAGTCACAGCTCCCCTCAGCAGCACCAAACCCCCATGATGAGGAGTCACAGTGCTGGATTCCGTGTGTGACACAGCTCAAGCCACCAGCTCCCATAGACCAGGCTGATCTGCAGCTGGGGCACCAGCACCAGGAAACCCGCATGAACAAGCTCCAAGCCCCAGTTTGAACTCACACAGGCCTACGGTCCTGTCTTCTCCTCCTCACATTGGCCATCCTCTCAACCAGATATGATGGCACTTCATGATCCAAGTCAGTTACCTTCTGGCAGAGCTGCAAGAACAGACAGGAACGAGCTTAACTGGACATCTTTCCCAAATACAGCTCTCCTCTTGGAGGAGGGAACAGGTATGCACACAACCACATGCGAGGACAAGGACATTGCTAAATGACTGTAGAGTTCCTTCACTGTTCTGGTGGCAAAATACAGCTCACTCCACCCAGCAAACTTCCTACAGAGACATGCTACAAAGCCAAGTCACTCTGGCTGTCCCAACCATTGCTCTGAACTTGGGACATCCCACCCCAGGTCTGAGCACCACGTGAAGCTGCCTTGCAGCAGTGTGTTCTCCTTCACTCAGGGTATCTGCCTAGCCAAGAACCAAGAAATGTTCCCTCTGCAGTAGGCCAGGAAGTTTGGACAGACACTGAGTAACTAAGAGCTGGTACCTCCTCCAGGTTGGTGAATCGGTCATGGTCGGTGTAGGTGAAGATGCGACAGTTCTTCCGACGTCCAGCCTTCTCCAGTTTCTGGATCTCCTCATGGTACTGCCAGTCCAGGGGAGTCTGGCAGGCTGACTCATTCAGATACAGATTCACCTCAAACTGACAGCACCACAAGTAAAGCACAGCTTTGGCAAAGCCACAAGCGTTTTTCAGCATTTTTCAAAGTCACCACAGAAACAAGATGCTTTGGGAATCCCAGCAAATAACCCAAACTCTAGAGCATCTCCAACACTGCTCAGGCATGTAGTAGCTAGCAGAACTACCAATGCCCACCTGGAAGGGCTTGGGCAAAGCAGCTCTCCCTCAAACAAGGAACACCACAGTGAAGTGCAAAAAGGAGGGTGTCAGAAAACTCCCCCAAGCCTGTCCAGTTCTGGACAGGACAGGAGACACATGGAGCTCCTGGAGCAGGTTCAGCAGAGGGTGACAAAGTTGATCAAGGAACACCTTTCTTATGAGGAAAGGCTGAGGGAGCTGGGGCTGTTCAGCCTCGAGAGGAGAGACTGGGAAGGAGCCTCATCGCTGTCTGTCAGTGTCTGCAAGGAGGGCTCAGAGCATGGACCAGGCTCTGCTCCGTGGGGACCAGCAATGGGACAAGAGGAACGGGCAGGAACGGATGCCCAGAAAGTTCCACCCGAACACGACGAACTTCCCTGTGCAGTGATCCAGCACTGAACAGGCTGCCCAGAGAGGGCGTGGAGTCTCCCTCACTGGAGGTATTTCAAAGCCGGCTGGACACAGGCATGAGCAGCGTGTTCTGGGGTCGCCTGAACAGGGCGTCGGACTGCATGACCCCAGTGATCCCCTCCGCTCTGACCCATTCTGTGAAGTCCCTCCCGCTGCCCCGCTCACCCACCTGGCTGAAGAGCTTCTCCTGCCACCCCACCTCCGCCTCCTCCGCCTCCTCCGGAGCCCTCCGGGCACCTGCGCGACAGGCCGCGCTCACTCCCAGCGGCGCCGCTCCCGCACCGGCGGCGCGATCGTCCCGGCCCGGCCGCTCGGGATCGGCGAGCGGCAGCGGCGCCCGCGGCAGGAGAGGCCCGGCCGGCGCGACCCGCTGGATACGGACCCTGCGGGGAAGGAGCGGAGCGTCAGGGCTGTGCGGGCCGGCGGGGCCGGGCCGGGGCCGGGCGGGCGCTCACCGCAGGCGCAGGTTGCGGACGGGGTCCCGGGAGCGGTACACGGCGGGGTCCCGGGAGCGACACACGGTGCTGCCCGCGCACCGGGCCGCGCCCGCCATAGCTGCGCTCCGGGAAAGCGCCGTGCGCGGGCGGGCAGCGCCTCCCCGCGGCCGGAGCTCCGAGCTGCCCGGGCCCGCTCGGCGCCACAGGAGTCCCGCAGCCTGTGTGAGGGAGGATCGCACACACCCCTCCGTGTGAGGGAGGATCGCACACACCCTCCGTGTGAGGGAGGATCGCACACATCCCTCCGTGTGAGGGAGGATCGCACACACCCCTCCGTGTGAGGGAGGATCGCACACATCCCTCCCTCTGAGGGTTCCCGTGGCCCCCGAGGGATCCCCCCAGCCTTGTGAGGCTCCACACACCTCCATAAGGGTGTCTCCACACCGCTCTCTCTGAGGGTCCCCACGGCCCCCAGGGCCCTCCAGGAAGGGTGTCCCACACAGCTCCCCGTGAGGGTCTGCACAGCCTCTCTGTGAGGGGATCCCCCACAGCCCTCCACAGCAGGCCTCAGGACAAAGCCCTCCATACCAGAGAAACGCTGAGGGACCTCCAGCAGCCATGGACAGAGCTCTGGGCTCTCAGCTGTGTGTGAGAAGCCACCTGAACCTGCCCCTCTCTGGGGTGTGCATTACCCCCTTGCTAGTCTGTCCCTGCATCTTCACGGACACCACCAGTACCCTCACGCTGTTGCCGATTTTAGCAGCTCTCTGAACACATACACAGTCTGTTTTAAGAAAAAAGACATTCTATCTTCTCTGCAGGGTGTACGGTGGTTTCCACAAATCAAGCACACCAAAGGGTAAAAAGTTACATCTTTTATACCGTAAAATACACATGAACCTGCCTACCTAATGCATGTTTATTTGGTTGAGGAAGATTGTGCTTCTCATCCACCCTGACACTTCACAGAGCTAGCATGCTCCCACTTTATGCACTGCACAGCGTCCAGAGCCAACACTAGACTTCATGTGCTGCTGTGCAATAAATATGATATCACAATCAGAAACTGCAATGGACCCCTGAGATTTCCTCATTCTAACAGGAACTCTTAAAGGCTTCAAGTCCCCCAGCTGTTGTACTAGACATTGTATGCTGACAGCCCCATTCTTACTGTCATGTCAAACGGGACATCAGCAGTGTGGCTCTTCAAATTCTGATTGTCCAAAACCTGTTGAAGGGACCCTCTTGTAATAAACGAATACAGAAGCTGGAAATTTTAGAAGTATAATATTGAACATTTATTAGGAGAGCAAAGGCAAACAGCGCTGGGCGCTTAGCAATTTTGCCAGAGGCTCAATTCTATTCATTTTACTGTGAGTTTAAGTGCCTTCTTTAACTGTTACATATTCATTGTGCGTCAAAGACAATTTACACTCCACTTAGTTCCCCCCCTCTCCGATCTCTGCCCCTTTCCGCCAGCTGGGCGCTGGTTTGGGTCTTTTGCGTTGTTTCAGAGCTGCAGGCAGAGATTTTCTTTCGACTACCAGCTTAATTTGTGGCTGACAGTTTATCGGAGAGGTGTGGCTGGAGATAACAGACTTCCTGGGATGGATGTGGTATGTCTTGTTTTGTTTCTTTAGGGTGTCTTGATCTCTGGCTTTATGGCTTATCGACTTAAAAGACATTTATTACCATGTATTTCTTACTACGTTTTTCTAAACTATTACAACTATTTCGAAGTTATAATTCACTCTAACCTTGTTTCTACTTAACTCTATTTTATCCTAGTACTACTTTACACAGTACATTATCACTTGTAAATGTTAGATTCATATATGCGAAAGCCAACACTTGCCATTCACTCATTTATCACTCTCACCCGAAGGGATGTGCGGGTTCACATGAAGGTTTGGTGGCTGTGCACTGCGGAGCCCCGGGGCTCTGCTGCCCCTCCAGACACTGTACGTCCCGCCGTCGAGCCTGGCGAAGGCGTGGAAGAAGGAAGTTATTCTAGTGCTGAATAAACGATTTGGAACACAAGTGCAGAGGGTGTGGGAGGGACAGGAATGGGCAGGAGGGGCGAGAGGGAGGGGCGGGAAGTTCGTCCTTGAAGTTTCGCGCCAGACGGACTGGAAATCGCGCCAGTCGGAGCGGGCCTGGAGTTCGTATCCCCTGGGAAGGTGGGTCAGCGACGGGTCTCGGTTCCCCACACTCGAACCTGAACCGAGCCGGCCGCAGCGCTCGGCGGGGCCGCCTCCGGGGCCGGTGTCGGATGCGGTACCTGCCCGGGGTCGGTGGGCAGAGGAGCCTGAGGCAGCCCCTCCGCCCTGTGCAGCGGCACTTGCCCCGGGCTCTGCCCGCTCCGCTCCGCTCCGCAGCCGCCCGGGGGGCTCTGCTCGCGGGGCTCCTCGCCCGCGGGGCTCGGGGCTGGGAGGAATCGGCTGTGGGGAGAGGGGATGCGCTTTGGAGGTGGCTTCAGGGCAGTGTCAAAGAGCCCCGGCAATTCCCGTCATTAACCCCCGGACTTTGCACCAGCGCGCTCGGACCTGCTTCCTCTTGCGAACAATTATTTTCACTTTCACTTCCCAATGTTTCCCTTTTCTCCGGGTTTTCCTGGCCCGGCTACCGTGTGTGTGCCCTTCTTTGCGTGTCCAGCGAAGGACAGCAGAGTGTACAAGTGTGATGAGGAGTGGCTGAGGGAGCCAGAGGCTCAGCCTGGAGAAAAGGAGGCTCTGGGGGCACTTTCTCCTTCTCGACAGCTCCCTGACAGGAGGGTGCAGTCAGGTGGGGGTCAGGCTCTTCTCCAAGGGAACAAGGGACAGGATAAGAAAAAACGACCTCAAGTTGCATCAGGAGAGGTTCAGGTTGGATATGAGGGAAAATGTCTCACAGAAAGAGAGGCTGCCCGTGGTAGTGGTAGAGACACCATCCCTGGAGGGGTTTAAGAGATGTGTAGATGTCACAATTTGCAACATGGGTTAGGGATGGTCTCGGCAGTGCTGAGGGAATGGTTGGATTCAGTGGTGTCAGAGAGCTTTCCCAAACCTGATGATTCTGTGATAATTTATGAAGTGTTTTTAATAACATATCTCTTCAGGATCAGGATGGCCAACCAGGAAGGGCGGCTGCTGATTGACTTGAACACGAACTATGCCGACGTGGTGGTAGATATTGGGAAAATACATTTAGGAAAGATTTCCAGAAAGAAGAGTTCTTGCAACCAGAGAACGGAACGAAATGTCCTTTCCACAGCAGTCTATGCGTTGCTGAATTCAGGAGGAGGAATAGTGAAGATGGAGAGTGAGGACAGAAATTACAGCTTCCAGGAGCATGGCATTGGTGAGGACATAGAGAGGAGCCTCAGAGATTGTGTCGGCGGCAGCAACACTTCTGAATACTTCACGTGGATGCAGAAGGGGAGTAACCTGCTGCTTTTTGTTAAAACATGGAGCTGTGGAGGCCTGGAGCAGGGAAGTGCAGCCACAAAGCCACGTCTCTGCAGCTTGAGCACTGGTTTGTTTAGGAGGTCTGACACTTCGGTTTACCCTGTGACTTCCAGAGATGCACCTGAATTCCTGCGGAAGAAAAAAGATGCCAAGTGGCTCAATGAGAATGGGCTGAGCACCAAGAGAGCTCGAGTAACTTTGGGTGAGGGAGCAGAGGAGACTCCTGTGAACATTCAGGAGCACGACATCCAGATTGCTGCGGCCAGGTTTATAGAGAGGGACAAAGTGCTGCTTGGGGAACGCCTGCATTTCACAGAGACAACACATATTGAATTTAAGGAATACAGTACCAAGTGTATCTTGGAATACATTAGAAAAAACCTTCCTAAATATGTATCTGCCTTTGCAAATACTGAGGGTGGATATTTATTTTTTGGCGTGGATGACGATGGTAAAGTCACTGGAAGCCACAGTGGTGTGCAGAAAGAAGCCTTAGAACAAACAGTGGCTGATGCCGTTGGCTCAACATCCGTCTATCACCTCTGTGGCTCTGGGGCTGATGTGCAGTTCCAGACACACATCCTGGGTGTTTATGACCAAGCAGGCTGTTCTCATGGCTATGTCTGTGCCGTGCACATTGAACCTTCCTGCTGCCCTGTGTTCAGTGGTGACCCTGAATCCTGGATGGTGATGGGTGACAAAATTGAAAGACTGAGTGTCACGAAGTGGATGGAGCTCATGACAGCTGCAGACCCAGGTAAAACCTGCATTTCTGTTAGTGCCAACTTCATTTCTGCCTGGGGCTGTAAACGTGAAGGAGGAAAGACCAACTTGTTTTGATGAGTGTTCTCACCAAACCTAGAAAGGGCCTTTGGGCCATGCCCAGCCATGGGCACTAGGGTGACAGTGCAGTCACTGGCCTGCAGTGGCACCCTGCTCTCTGAGCCTGCTCAGCAGGACTTCTTGAGGCACTTCCAAATGGAATAGGCCTTCCTAGGCATCCCATATCCCTAAATGAAGTGGGAAGATTCAAGATCACCCAGAAGCTACCCTTACTCTTAGTGAGAACTGCAGTAAACACTTGAAGTTGACTTTGTGTGCTGAGATGTTTAGGAGGGAGTGATGTCCTGTTGGCAATCTGTCCCTTGAGGTGTCCAAAAGGGGTTATTCTGAGAAACAAAACAAATCCTTCCTTTTGCTGCTTCCCATGGGGAGCACGTTGCACAGGTGCTCAGTGCAGCTCTGTGGTTGTGAAGGGCTGTTTTTAAGGAGCAGGGTGTAAGGCTTGTTTTAAGGCATTTTGCCCCACTTCATTGTGAAATCCCTCCCCTTCCAAAGCTAGAGTCCCAAGCTCATCCCACATGGGGTCTAGATCTTGGCTTTGACCTGCAAAGCCACCTTTTAGAGAGAGCCCTTTGTCTTCTACAGCAAATACAGGTCATAGAATCATGGAATGGTTTGGGTTGGAAGGGACCTTAAAGATCATCCTGTCCCACCTGCCTGCCATGGGCAGGGACACCTTGCACTAGATGAGGTTGCTCCAAGCCCCATCCAACCTGGCCTTGGACACTTCCAGGGATGGGACAGCCACAGCTTCTCTGGACTCCCTGTGCCAGGGCTTCACCACTGGAGTCCTGTCATCCTGAACTGTTTAGACAGCATTTTCTTGGGAAGGATTGCAAAGGAAGGTTTTAAATTAATCATTTTAGTTACTCTTTAGTTACCAGTTCATGTGGAAGGATTTTGTTGGGTATAATATAAATTTCTTCTCCCCCAAGATACATCACGTCTGGCTGACGATTTTAGGATTCAGCTCAGCTTGGCAAATGGCCCTCCTCTGATCAAGCCAGTTTATTCCAAATCTGATCTCCAGTGTGCAGCTGAACTGCAAGGATGTCTCTACCCAGGTAAGATATTTGTTCTGGACTTCTTTCTTCATTTAAGCTTGCAGTTGACACGACTTCAAGGAAGACAGCATTATGTAAGTTCCTGATTTTAAGCAATGCATTGTTAGGGTGTTTTTAAAAGACACAGCTGCTCTGAGAATGTTGATTTCCCTGATTTTTCAGCTCTTTTGATGTCATCTCCTTTTTTTTTGCCACTAAGTATAATCCCTCATGCACACAATTCCTAAGAATATATCTGATGCTCCAGGGCTTTGAGTACTGTCTGACCTCTGTTATGTTCAAAAGTCTTCTCAGGGAAGACTTTTCTCAGGGAGGAAAAAGAGAGAATAAATTATTTTGGGCATAATTGAAATCAAAGTAGTGAATCACTTTGATGACCTCATGGTATAGCATCTTCCCCGTAGTAACTGTTGTGTTGAGTAAAGAATTTGCTGTGTTTTGCTCTTCTAATTTTTCATTTATTTTTTTTCCCTAGTGGGTTCTAATGAAATCAAATGGAAGCCAGAAACCATCTGCACCGATCTGTTCTTGGAGTATCCTGGTTTAGAGGATTTATTGAGAAGAAAACTCCATGGAATTACCAGGGGGGTACTGATACTTTCCAGGAGCTGGGCAGTTGACATTGGATTGCAGAAAAACCAGGATGTTGTGTGTGATGCTCTCTTAGTAGCTGACAATGAGTATCCAGTGTTGTTTACTGTAGTCAAGGATGCCTCTTGTGTCACGTCTGGAAACTGGAAAGAAACTGCTCGTGCTTTAAAGCAAAAGTTGGTCAATGATGGGGGATATACTTCAAGAGTGTGTGTGATTCCCCAAATCCTGCAGCTGAATGGCACAAATGACCAGATGGGAGTTGCAGAGAATGATGTTCCCTGGCAAGAAGCCCAGTCTGATCCCACCAGCTTGTACCCAAAGTATTACATCCTCACCTCCAGGGATATCCCTGCCTTCCTGCAAGCACTTGTGATTGTTGTATTGCGCTTTAAGTCCTACTTGAGCGACAGTCTTGGCTGTGAGATTTTCAACCTTCTCACTCTAAAACAATACGAGCTGATCTCCAGCAGCCTACACAAAGTCAGGAAGCAGTTTGTGCTTGGTCTTCCTGGAACTGGGAAAACAATCGTGGCTTTGAAGATTGTTGAGAGAATAAAGAACACTTTTTGCTGTTCTGCAGAGGAGATACTTTACGTTTGTGAAAATCAACCCTTGAGGGATTATGTGGGGTAAGCAGTCATTTTTTTACCCTCTATGTCTACAGCACAAGCCCTTGTGATTTTCCCTCTCTTTGCCTAAGTTTTAACTTTGCCTGACACAAACACACAACCTTCATCTCAAGGAAGGAGTTTATAGTCAAAGTGGGATTGAGCTGAGCTCTGGCCACAGATCCAGCACTCAGTGATTGCAGTGAGCATCCCACATTTGGGGACTGCAGGACTGTGTTAGACCTTCCAAAGCCAGTGGCCTCAGTGTAATGGTCTGTTAGAGCTGGTGCTGACCCCAAAAGTGCCCATCTGCTGTTCCCTGCTGCTGCCCCAGCACATTCTTTGGAGGGTCTGCTGCAGGCTCTGTGCAGCTGTGCCAGGAACTGCTCTTGGTCCTGGGCCGTGTAAACATGGAGAACAGAGGCTTCTTTTGGGAGAACATTTGAGGCAGAGCAGTTCCCCAGCCCTGTTCTTGCTGCGTTTCCACTTGTGGCAGCATGGGGAGGTCAGCAGGCCACCACGCTGGACAAGGCATGTGGCATCAGGGAATTGCAGCCTTGTCAGTGCCCAGCAGCAGCTCCTGGCCCCAGCAGCAGCTCCTGGCCCCAGCAGGCAGCAGAAGTGCTGCCAGTCCCGGCTCACCCTGGCAGAAAAGGGAACCCATCTTTCCTGCAGGAGCCCAGGCACCACGGGAGAGCAGGGCAGAGGGACCCGCAGGGAGCCTTGACATGGGGGCCATGTAGAAAGGTGGGCCTGAGGCTCCTCCTGGGCGAGATCCAAAGGTGGTGGGGGCTGTGCAGCAATGCCTATGCACAGCCAATCCCTTGGAATTAATATTTCCATGGGGAAAACAACACAGCATGCTCCAGCTGAGATGGGCAATCTGTTGTTGTTTGGCAGGGCAAGCCCTCCAAGTAAGAACCCCTGGAGAGATGGAGGCAGTCAGTAACAACTGGTCATATCTGCTGTTGATTGACCTTGTTTGGGTTTCTGTTTCCTTTTCCATAGAAATGAGACCTGCCAGGCTGTGACACGTGCTACCTTCCTGAAGAAGGACTTTCCGCATGTGAAACACATTGTGATTGATGAGGCTCAGAATTTTCGTCATGATGAAGGAAACTGGTACCAACGTGCCCGGTCCATAGTCAAGGAAAGAGGTGGTGTTTTCTGGGTCTTCCTGGATTTCTTCCAGACCACCTACCCATCTGATTGTGGTCTTGACTTTTCAAAACTGTACCCTCGGGAATGGATGACCAAAGTGGTCCGTAACGCCAATCAAATATATAATATCATGTTTGATCTAATGTCGAAAATCCGGCAAGCACGTGAAACAGATGTCCTCAATGAAGTGCTGGTAAAGTTGTTGAGTCAGGCAGAATGTGCCCATTCTTTGTCAGGTGACTATGTAGTAAAGGAATTTATGAAAGCAGATGAAGTGGTAAAGTATGTGACCAAGCACTGCAAGAGCTACATTGAGCAAGGTTATCGCCTTGGAGATATTGCGATCCTGTGCAGCACATCACATGCAGCCTGGGAGTTCAAACTGAGACTGGAACCTCAGCTAGAAAAACAAGTAAGGAAGGGCAGGGTGAGGGAGGTTGTGGGGCCAGCAGAGAAAGTTTTAAAAGACATCATTGTTCTTGACAGCATCCGACGCTTCTCGGGCCTAGAAAGGAGGATTGTGTTTGTCATCCACCCTTACACTCAATATGGGCAGATAGTTCCCAATCTTTTGCTCTGTGCAGTGTCCAGAGCCAACACCAAACTTCATTTGTTGTATGAGCGGAAAAGGTATTTTTAAGAGGCCTGTATTCAGACAAGGGTTCCTTGGGCTCTGCATATTAGAATGTTTCACTCCTTCAATGATACCACAGAGCAGCCTTAGAGAAATATAATATCACAATCAGAAACTGCAGTGGGTTCCCAGCATTTCCTTATTATAATGGGACTCTTGAAGCATTCAAGTCCCCCAGCTGTTGCAATAGAGCATTTATGTTGACAGCCTGATTCTTGCAGTCATGTCAAATGTGACATCAGCAATGTGGCTCTTCAAACTCCAATTGTAAAAACCCAGTTGAGAATCTACCACTTAATTATGTCTTTTCCTTCTGTCTGGGCTGCCAACTATTGGTGGAGCTTTGCCAATGTCTGTAACATTGGATCTTTAATTGCTTACTCTGACATTAAATTTCATAAAGCTGGGTTAATAGTGACATGGTAATGTCATATTTGCCCAGGGTAAAAAAATAACCTGATCACTATTTTACATAGACTTCTGTGCAATTTTCTTATCTTTCTGCTTCTCTATAATAAAGGGCTGTTACTGGTCTTTGAGATCTCTTGTGTTTGTGGCTGCCAGCAATCCTGATCTGAAAATGGAGAACACAGCAAAGGCCAGTGTTCCTGGAATAATAGGAATTTCCAAAGGAGTGAGAAGAGATTTCCAGTGCAGGTGGTGTTCTGACAAGAAGACACATGCAGAACAACAAATGGATCAGACCCAGCCAGCACAGGTTTAAGAAAGGCAGATCCTGCCTGACCAGCCTGATCTTTTATGACCAGCTGACCTGCCTAGCAGATGAGGGAAAGGCTGTTGATGTGTCTCTCAGGAAACTCCTTGACCCTGTCTCCCACAGTATACTCCTGGAAAAGCCATGCTGCAGACCACTTGTAAAACACAAAAACCACAAAGGATGCTTATAGTTTCATCACTAATACAACAACTCTGGTAGCACCTAGTTCTGTGCTGGAATCAATTCTCATTTGGCTCATCATCCCCCCTGTTCTGTCCCCCTGTAATTCCTAACCTGGCACCCTGCTCACACTCCCTCTCCCTGTCATGAGAGGGAGTGTGAGCAGGGTGCTCACACTCCCTCTTACCTACTGGAAGCCTCAATTTTGGATGTGGTCTTTGACATGAGGCAGGCCCCCAAAATTGTGAACTTAAATACTCCGTGCATCCAATGTTATCTCCCTCACCATGTCTTCAAAGCCTCTCTTGCTTTCGATGCCAGAAGTACCTGCCAAAAAAAAGCTGAGATGAGCTGAAAGATCCCCCTCATTGAAATGAGAGGAGAGCTCTCACCCTAGTGAATCCCAGAGAGAGAATGAACTGCTTTGGCAAAGGCTGGGGTTAATATACCCCTGGCTGGGCCTGCCTCTCTTTCCCACCACGCCTGAGAAAAGGGAGGAAGCAAGTACCACCTGGTGTAAAAGCCCTCAGAGGAGGTACAGCTGTTTGGCACCTCTGACTTAAATTTAAGGTGAGTAAAGGGCTTGACAGAGAAGAAAACTTTGAGAAAATGATTGCACCTTCTTTTTTTATACAACTACTGTGAGCAAAAGGGCAGAAATAAAACTCTGTATTTTGGTAACATAGCTAGATAAGTTGGAAAATTTGTTATTAACTTGTATAATTATTCCGTGGAGATTACTGAGTAGTACTCCACATGTGATTAAGTAGGGGGGTGAAGATTAGTAATTATATGAATGGGTGACTCATTGGGACTCATGACTCTCACTGAGATCTCTAATTAGGGCTATATACATTATAAATAAAAGAAGGAAAAACAATAGATTTTGTGTGGCATTAGGGTGATATATGTGCAAGGCTCACTCCTGTACGAGACATTTGGTACCAGTGTATGGGTAGAAGCACCCTGAAAAGAGGATTTAAACCTTTAAAATGCTGAAAAAGGGGAGCTTCCTTCAACCAAACCCCTTGAAATGAAGGAACAGGGAAAGTGTTTACCTCCACCTAAACTGAAACAATGGCAAATTAAGGGCTTCTCCCCTTTAATTTAATCCCCTAAAATATTGGAAAAAAGGGGTTTCACTCACTTTAAGTCTCTCGAGTGACAGGAAAAGGGGGATTCTCCCTCAATTCAGGCCCTTAGAAAGGAGGGCCGACTGGGCTTCCCCCTCAATTTAAACCTTAGGATGATGACAATGGGGGAGTTACCCTTGTTTCAAACCCATAAAACAGCACTGTATAGTGTGAGAAATTCTGCCTCAATACGTAAATTTTGAAAGAGTTTACTCTCTCTTTTTCAGAGTACAAATAACGATAAGAAGCTTAGGATGCCTATCTGCCGTTACACAAAGGGAAGTGCAGCGCTGGGTGCCTAACCACCGATGGGGATAGCCAGAGGCACACCCTCGGGCTGGGGGATACAGTTTTTATAACCCCCTAACCCTGCTCCTTCAGGTGCTCCGATTGGCTCGTTGTCTTCTAATGGATTGGCTGCTTGCATAGCCCTCTTCTGTCTTAACCATAACACTTAAAAATTAGACAAAACGTATTAACAAATAACCATGACAAAACCCTCATAACCTTTTACGAAAGCCAACGCCGTGATTTCATTTATAAGAGAACCCCACAGTGAAGTGCAAAAAGGAGGGTGTCAGAAAACTCCCCCAAGCCTGTCCAGTTCTGGACAGGACAGGAGACACATGGAGCTCCTGGAGCAGGTTCAGCAGAGGGTGACAAAGTTGATCAAGGAGCACCTTTCTTATGAGGAAAGGCTGAGGGAGCTGGGGCTGTTCAGCCTCGAGAGGAGAGACTGGGAAGGAGCCTCATCGCTGTCTGTCAGTGTCTGCAAGGAGGGCTCAGAGCATGGACCAGGCTCTGCTCCGTGGGGACCAGCAATGGGACAAGAGGAACGGGCAGGAACTGATGCCCAGAAAGTTCCACCGAAAAACGAGGAAGAACTTCTTCCCTGTGCAGTGATCCAGCACTGACCCGCTGGATACGGACCCTGCGGGGAAGGAGCGGAGCGTCAGGGCTGTGCGGGCCGGCGGGGCCGGGCCGGGGCCGGGCGGGCGCTCACCGCAGGCGCAGGTTGCGGACGGGGTCCCGGGAGCGGTACACGGCGGGGTCCCGGGAGCGACACACGGTACTGCCCGCGCACCGGGCCGCGCCCGCCATAGCTGCGCTCCGGGAAAGCGCCGTGCGCGGGCGGGCAGCGCCTCCCCGCGGCCGGAGCTCCGAGCTGCCCGGGCCCGCTCGGCGCCACAGGAGTCCCGCAGCCTGTGTGAGGGAGGATCGCACACCCCTCCGTGTGAGGGAGGATCGCACATCCCTCCGTGTGAGGGAGGATCGCACACATCCCTCCGTGTGAGGGAGGATCGCACACACCCCTCCGTGTGAGGGAGGATCGCACACATCCCTCCCTCTGAGGGTTCCCGTGGCCCCCGGGGGATCCCCCCAGCCTTGTGAGGCTCCACACACCTCCATAAGGGGGTCTCCACACCGCTCTCTCTGAGGGTCCCCACGGCCCTCAGGGCCCTCCAGGAAGGGTGTCCCACACAGCTCCCCGTGAGGGTCTGCACAGCCTCTCTGTGAGGGGATCCCCCACAGCCCTCCACAGCAGGCCTCAGGACAAAGCCCTCCATACCAGAGAAACGCTGAGGGACCTCCAGCAGCCATGGACAGAGCTCTGGGCTCTCAGCTGTGTGTGAGAAGCCACCTGAACCTGCCCCTCTCTGGGGTGTGCATTACCCCCTTGCTAGTCTGTCCCTGCATCTTCACGGACACCACCAGTACCCTCACGCTGTTGCCGATTTTAGCAGCTCTCTGAACACATACACAGTCTGTTTTAAGAAAAAAGACATTCAATCTTCTCTGCAGGGTGCGCGGTGGTTTCCACAAATCAAGCACACCAAAGGGTAAAAAGTTACATCTTTTATACCGTAAAATACACGTGAACCCGCCTACCTAATGCATGTTTATTTGGTTGATATTTTATTATAGCATGCTCCCACTTTATGCACTGCACAGCGTCCAGAGCCAACACTAGACTCCATGTGCTGCTGTGCAATAAATATGATATCACAATCAGAAACTGCAATGGACCCCTGAGATTTCCTCATTCTAACAGGAACTCTTAAAGGCTTCAAGTCCCCCAGCTGTTGTACTAGACATTGTATGCTGACAGCCCCATTCTTACTGTCATGTCAAACGGGACATCAGCAGTGTGGCTCTTCAAATTCTGATTGTCCAAAACCTGTAGAAGGGACCCTCTTGTAATAAACGAATACAGAAGCTGGAAATTTTAGAAGTATAATATTGAACATTTATTAGGAGAGCAAAGGCAAACAGTGCTGGGCACTTAGCAATTTTGCCAGAGGCTCAATTCTATTCATTTTACTGTGAGTTTAAGTGCCTTCTTTAACTGTTACATATTCATTCAGCGCCAAAGACATTTTACACTCCACTTTGTTCCCCCCCTCTCTGATCTCTTCCCCTTTCCACCAGCTGGGCGCTGGTTTGGGTCTTCTGTGTTGTTTCAGAGCTGCAGGCAGAGATTTTCCTGCGACTTCCAGCTTAATTTGTGGCTGACAGTTTATCGAAGAGGTGTGGCTGGAGATAACAGACTTCCTGGGATCGATGTGGTATATCTTGTTTTGTTTCTTTAGGGTGTCTTGATCTCTGGCTTTATGGCTTATCGACTTAAAAGACATTTATTACCATGTATTTCTTACTACGTTTTTTTAAACTATTACAACTATTTCGAAGTTATAATTCACTCTAACCTTGTTTCTACTGAACTCTATTTTATCCTAGTACTACTTTACACAGTACATTATCACTTGTAAATGTTAAATTCATATATGCGAAAGCCAACACTTGCCATTCACTCATTTATCACTCTCACCCGAAGGGATGTGCGGGATCACATGAAGGTTTGGTGGCTGTGCACTGCGGAGCCCCGGGGCTCTGCTGCCCCTCCAGACACTGGACGTCCCGCCGATCGAGCCTGGCGAGGGCGTGGAAGAAGGAAGTAATTCGAGTGCTGAATAAACGATTTGGAATACAGGTGCAGCGGCTGTGGGAGGGACAGGAACGGGCGGGAGGGGCGAGAGGAAGGGGCGGGAAGTTCTTACTTGAAGTTTCGAGCTCGACGGGAAGGCAGTGTGACGGTCGCGCCAGTCGAGCCCGCGGAGCCGGCCCGGAGTTCGTGTCCCCTGGGAAGGTGGGTCAGCGACGGAGCCTGAGGCAGCCCCTCCGCCCTGTGCAGCGGCACTTGCCCCGGGCTCTGCCCGCTCCGCTCCGCAGCCGCCCGGGGGGCTCTGCTCGCGGGGCTCCTCGCCCGCGGGGCTCGGGGCTGGGAGGAATCGGCTGTGGGGAGAGGGGATGCGCTTTGGAGGTGGCTTCAGGGCAGTGTCAAAGAGCCCCGGCAATTCCCGTCATGAACCCCCGGACTTTGCACCAGCGCGCTCGGACCTGCTTCCTCTTGCGAACAATTATTTTCACTTTCATTTCCCAATGTTTCCCTTTTCTCCGGGTTTTCCTGGCCCGGCTACCGTGTGTGTGCCCTTCTTTGCGTGTCCAGCGAAGGACAGCAGAGTGTACAAGTGTGATGAGGAGTGGCTGAGGGAGCCAGAGGCTCAGCCTGCAGAAAAGGAGGCTCTGGGGGCACTTTCTCATTCGCTACAGCTCCCTGACAGGAGGGTGCAGTCAGGTGGGGGTCAGGCTCTTCTCCAAGGGAGAAAGAGACAGGATAAGAGAAAACGACGTCAAGTTGCACCAGGGGAGGTTCAGGTTGGACATTGGGGAAAATGTCTCACAGAAAGAGAGGCTGCCCGTGGTAGTGGTAGAGACACCATCCCTGGAGGGGTTTAAGAGATGTGTAGATGTCACAATTTGCAACATGGGTTAGGGATGGTCTCGGCAGTG
Organism: Entomyzon cyanotis; assembly: GCA_024500445.1. Classification (NCBI taxonomy): domain Eukaryota; kingdom Metazoa; phylum Chordata; class Aves; order Passeriformes; family Meliphagidae; genus Entomyzon; species Entomyzon cyanotis. The sequence goes on from JAKEPQ010000746.1 coordinate 1,855,571, forward strand.
CTGAGGGAATGGTTGGATTCAGTGCTGTCAGAGAGCTTTCCCAAACCTGATGATTCTGTGATAATTTATGAAGTGTTTTTAATAACATATCTCTTCAGGATCAGGATGGCCAACCAGGAGGGGCAGCTGCTGATTGACTTGAACACGAACTATGCCGACGTGGTGGTAGATATTGGGAAAATACATTTAGGAAAGATTTCCAGAAAGAAGAGTTTTAGCAACCAGAGAACAGAACGAAATGTCCTTTCCATAGCAATGTGTGCCTTGCTGAATTCAGGAGGAGGAATAGTGAAGATGGAGAGTGAGGACAGAAATTACAGCTTCCGGGAGCATGGCATTGGTGAGGACATAGAGAGGAGCCTCCAAGATTGTGTCGGCGGCAGCAACACTTCTGAATACTTCACGTGGATGCAGAAAGGGAGTAACCTGCTGCTTTTTGTTAAAACATGGAGCTCTGGAGGCCTGGAGCAGGGAAGTGCAGCCACAAAGCCACGTCTCTGCAGCTTGAGCACTGGTTTGTTTTGGAGGTCTGGCTCTTCGGTTAAGCCTGTGCCTTCCAGTGATGTGCCTGAATTCCTGAGGAAGAAAAAAAGTGAGCAGCGGCTCAATGAGAATGGGCTGAGCACCAAGAGAGCTCGGGTAACTTCGGGTGACGGAGCAAAGAAGACCATTGAGGAGCACGACATCCAGATTGATGCAGCCACGTTTATAGAGAGGGACAAAGTGCTGCTTGGGGAACGCCTGCATTTCACAGAGACAACACATATTGAATTTAAGGCATACAGTACCAAGTGTATCTTGGAATACATTAGAAAAAACCTTCCTAAATATGTATCTGCCTTTGCAAATACTGAGGGTGGATATTTATTTTTTGGCGTGGATGACGATGGTAAAGTCACCGGAAGCCACAGTGGTGTGCAGAAAGAAGCCTTAGAACAAACAGTGGCTGATGCCGTTGGCTCAACATCCGTCTATCACCTCTGTGGCTCTGGGGCTGATGTGCAGTTCCAGACACACATCCTGGGTGTTTATGACCAAGCAGGCTGTTCTCATGGCTATGTCTGTGCCGTGCACATTGAACCTTCCTGCTGCCCTGTGTTCGATGGTGACCCTGAATCCTGGATGGTGATGGGTGACAAAATTGAAAGACTGAGTGTCACGAAATGGATGGAGCTCATGACAGCTGCAGACCCAGGTAAAACCTGCATTTCTGTTAGTGCCAACTTCATTTCTGCCTGGGGCTGTAAACGTGAAGGAGGAAAGACCAACCTGTTTTGATGAGTGTTCTCACCAAACCTAGAAAGGGCCTTTGGGCCATGCCCAGCCATGGGCACTAGGGTGACAGTGCAGTCACTGGCCTGCAGTGGCACCCTGCTCTCTGAGCCTGCTCAGCAGGACTTCTTGGAGCACTTCCAAATGGAATAGGCCTTCCTAGGGATCCTGTATCCCTAAATGAAGTGGGAAGATTCAAGATCACCCAGAAGCTACCCTTACTCTTAGTGAGAACTGCAGTAAACACTTGAAGTTGACTTTGTGTGCTGAGATGTTTAGGAGGGAGTGATGTCCTGTTGGCAATCTGGCTCTTGAGGTGTCCAAAAGGGGTTATTCTGAGAAACAAAACAAATCCTTCCTTTTGCTGCTTCCCCTGGGGGGCACTTTGCACAGGTGCTCAGTGCAGCTCTGTGGTTGTTAAGGGCTTTTTTAAGGAGCAGGGTGTAAGGCTTGTTTTAAGGCATTTTGCCCCACTTCATTGTGAAATCCCTCCCCTTCCAAAGCTAGAGTTCCAAGCTCATCCCACATGGGGTCTAGATCTTGGCTTTGAACTGCAAAGCCACCTTTTAGAGAGAGCCCTTTGTCTTCTACAGCAAATACAGGTCATAGAATCATGGAATGGTTTGGGTTGGAAGGGACCCTAAAGATCATCCTGTCCCACCTGCCTGCCGTGGGCAGGGACACCTTGCACTAGATGAGGTTGCTCCAAGCCCCATCCAACCTGGCCTTGGACACTTCCAGGGATGGGACAGCCACAGCTTCTCTGGACTCCCTGTGCCAGGGCTTCACCACTGGAGTCCTGTCATCCTGAACTGTTTAGGCAGCATTTTCATGGGAAGGATTGCAAAGGAAGGTTTTAAATTAATCATTTTAGTTACTCTTTAGTTACCAGATCATGTGGAAGGATTTTGTTGGGTATAATATAAATTTCTTCTCCCCCAAGATACATCACGTCTGGCTGACGATTTTAGGATTCAGCTCAGCTTGGCAAATGGCCCTCCTCTGATCAAGCCAGTTTATTGCAAAGCTGATCTCCAGTGTGTGGCTGAACTGCAAGAATGTCTCTACCCAGGTAAGATATTTCTTCTGGACTTCTTTCTTCCTTTAAGGTTGCATTTGACAGGACTTCAAGGAAGACAGCATTATATAAGTTCCATATTTTAAGCAAAGCATTGTTTGGGTGTCTGAGAATGTTGATTTCCCTGATTTTTCAGCTCTTTTGATGTCATCTCCTTTTTTTTTTGCCACTAAGTATAATCCCTCATGCACACAATTCCTAAGAATATATCTGATGCTCCAGGGCTTTGAGTACTGTCTGACCTCTGTTATGCTCAAAAGTCTTCTCAGGGAGGAAAAAGAGAGAATAAATTATTTTGAGTATAATTGAAATCAAAGTAGTGAATGACTTTGATGACCTCAGATGGTAAAGCATCTTCCCCCTAGTAACTGGTGTGTTGAGTAAAGAATTTGCGGTGTTTTGCTCTTCTAATTTTTCTTTTTTTTTTTTTTTTTTCCCTAGTGGGTTCTAATGAAATCAAATGGAAGCCAGAAACCATCTGCACCGATCTGTTCTCAGAGCATCCTGGTTTAGAGGATTTATTGAGAAGACAACTCCATGGACTTACCAGGGGGATACTGATACTTTCCAGGAGCTGGGCAGTTGACATTGGATTGCAGAAAAACCAGGATGCTGTGTGTGATGCTCTCTTAGTAGCTGACAATGAGTATCCAGTGTTGTTCACTGTAGTCAAGGATGCCTCTTGTGTCACGTCTGGAAACTGGAAAGAAACTGCTCGTGCTTTAAAGCAAAAGTTGGTCAATGATGGGGGATATACTTCAAGAGTGTGTGTGATTCCCCAAATCCTGCAGCTGAATGGCACAAATGACCAGATGGGAGTTGCAGAGAATGATGTTCCCTGGCAAGAAGCCCAGTCTGATCCCATCAGCTTGTACCCAAAGAATTACATCCTCACCTCCAGGGATATCCCTGCCTTCCTGCAAGCACTTGTGATTGTTGTATTGCGCTTTAAGTCCTACCTGAGTGACAGTCTTGGCTGTGAGATTTTCAACCTTCTCACTCTCAGACAGTATGAGCTGATCTCCAGCAACCTGCACAAAGTCAGGAAGCTGTTTGTGCTTGGTCTTCCTGGAACTGGGAAAACAATCGTGGCTTTGAAGCTTATTGAGAGAATAAAGAACACTTTTCGCTGTTCTACAGAGGAGATACTTTACATTTGTGAAAATCAGCCCTTGAGAAAATTTGTGGGGTAAGCAGGCATGTGTCTTTCCTCTTTTTTCTGTCATTGCACCCTCTGTGTCTACAGCACAAGCCCTTGTGATTTTCCCTCTCTTTGCCTAAGTTTTAACTTTGCCTGACACAAACACACAACCTTCATCTCAAGGAGGTTCATAGTCAAAGTGGGATTGAGCTGAGCTCTGGCCCAGATCCAGCACTCAGTGATTGCAGTGAGCATCCCACATTTGGGGACTGCAGGACTGTGTCAGACCTTCCAAAGCCAGTGGCCTCAGTGTAATGGTCTGTTAGAGCTGGTGCTGACCCCAAAAGTGCCCATCTGCTGTTCCCTGCTGCTGCCCCAGCACATTCTGTGGAGGGTCTGCTGCAGGCTCTGTGCAGCTGTGCCAGGAACTGCTCTTGGTCCTGAGCCGTGTAAACATGGAGAACAGAGGCTTCTTTTGGGAGAACATTTGAGGCAGAGCAGTTCCCCAGCCCTGTTCTGACTGCATTTCCACTTGTGGCAGCATGGGGAGGTCAGCAGGCCACCACGGTGGATAAGGCATGTGGCATCAGGGAATTGCAGCCTTGTCAGTGCCCAGCAGCAGCTCCTGGCCCCAGCAGCAGGTCCTGGCCCCAGCAGGCAGCAGAAGTACTGCCAGTCCCGGCTCACCCTGGCAGAAAAGGGAACCCATCTTTCCTGCAGGAGCCCAGGCACCACGGGAGAGCAGGGCAGAGGGACCCACAGGGAGCCTTGACATGGGGGCCATGTAGAAAGGTGGGTCTGAGGCTCCTCCTGGGCGAGATCCAAAGGTGGTGGGGGCTGTGCAGCAATGCCTATGCACAGCCAATCCATTGGAATAAATATTTCCATGGGGAAAACAACACAGCATGCTCCAGCTGAGATGGGCAATCTGTTGTTGTTTGGCAGGGCAAGCCCTCCAAGTAAGAACCCCTGGAGAGATGGAGGCAGTCAGTAATAACTGGTTATATCTGCTGTTGATTGACCTTGTTTGGGTTTGGGTTTCTGTTTCCTTTTTCACAGAAATCAGAACTACCAGGCTGAGACACGTGCTGGCTTCATGAAGAAGGACTTCCCACATGTGAAACACATTGTGGTTGATGAAGCTCAGAATTTTGGTCATAATCTAGGAGACTGGTACCAACGTGCCCGGTCCATAGTCAAGGAAAGAGGTGGTGTTTTCTGGGTCTTCCTGGATTTCTTCCAGGGCACCTTCACATTTGACTGTGGTCTTGACTTTTCAAAGCTATACCCTCAGGAACAGATGACCAAAGTGGTGCGTAATGGCACAAAAATATTTTATATCACCCGTGATCTAATGTTTGAAATCACGAAATGGGAATACCCACAACATAACAAAGAACTGAGGGAAATGCTCAAAAAGGCAGAATGTGCCCATTCTTTGTCAGGTGACAGTGTCATAAAGGAACATATGAACAAAGATGAAGTGGTAAAGTATGTGACTGAGCACTGCAAGAGCTACATTGAGCAAGGTTATCGCCTTGGAGATATTGCGATCCTGTGCAGCACATCTGATGAAGCCAAGGACTTCAAAAAGACACTCCAACCTGAGCTAGAAAGAAAAATAAGCAAGGGCAGGGTGAGGGAGGTTGTGGGGCCAGCAGAGAAAGTTTTAAAAGACATCATTGTTGTTGACAGCATCCGACGCTTCTCGGGCCTAGAAAGGATGATTGTGTTTGTTGTCCACCCTCATGATAAAAGTAATTCGCTCATTGCCAATCTTTTGCTCTGTGCAGTGTCCAGAGCCAACACCAAACTCCATGTGCTGTATGAGCAGAAAAGGTATTTTTAAGAGGCCTGTATTCAGACAAGGATTCCTCAGCATATTGCAATGTTTCACTCATCCAGTGATACCATAGAGCAGCCTTAGAGAAATATAATGTCACAATCAGAAACTGCAGTGGGTTCCCAGCATTTCCTTATTAAAATGGGACTCTTGAAGCATCCAAGTCCCCCAGCTGTTGCAATAGAGCATTTATGTTGACAGCCCCATTCTTACTGTCATGTCAAATGTGACATCAGCAATGTGGCTCTTCAAACTCCAGTTGTTAAAACCCAGTTGAGAATCTACCACCTAATTACATCTTTTCCTTCTGGCTGGGCTGCCAGCTATTGGTGGAGCTTTGCCAATGTCTGTAACATTGGATCTTTAATTGCTTACTCTGATATTAAATTTCATAAAGCTGGGTTAATAGTGACATGGTAATGTCATATTTGCCCAGGGTAAAAAAATAACCTGATCACTATTTTACATAGACTTCTGTGCAATTTTCTTATCTTTCTGCTCTTCTATAATAAAGGGTTTTTTCTGATCTTTGAGATCTCTTGTGTTTGTGGCTGCCAGCAATCCTGATCTGAAAATGGAGAACACAGCAAAGGCTAGTGTTCCTGGAATAATAGGAATTTCCAAGGAAGTGGGAAGAGATTTCCAGTGCAGGCAGTAGTTTGATGAGGAGACATATGCAGGACAACAAAGGGATCAGACCCAGCCAGCACAGGTTTAAGAAAAGCAGATCCTGCCAGACCAGCCTGATCTTTTATGACCAGCTGACCCGCCTAGCAGATGAGGGAAAGGCTGTTGATGTGACTACTTGGACTTCAGGAAAGTCTTTGACCCTGTCTCCCACAGTATACACCTGGAAAAGCCATCAGCTCACAGCTCAGACAGGTGCATCTTCACTGGATGGCCAGGCCCAGAGAGTGGTGGAGAATGTCTCTGCACTCATTTGGTGTCTGGTCACTAGTGGTGTCCCCCATGGCTCAGTGTTTTAATGTCTTTACCGATAAACTGGATGAAGGGATTGAGTGCATCCTCAGTAAACTTGCAGACAACACCAAGTTGGTGCAGAGAGAGTAGGAACAAGAAAAAGAGAAAAGCACCTTCCCACAGCTTCAGGCTTGGAGAACTCAAGCAGCTGGAGCTGCGCCAGAAGGAAGCATCTCAAGAGAAGGCATTCTTCAAGTAGCCCCTCTGTTCGCAGCCTTGCCAGGCTGCAGAGAGCTGTTTGCTTCTTTCTCACCCAGATACAACGCCTTACCAGCAAAGACTGCTTGACCATAACCTCTTTCCACAAGGGTCTCTGTTATATTGGACAAGAGGTTTGAATGCTGCAGATCACCTGTAAAACACAAAACACAAAGGATGCTTATAGTTTCATCACTAATACAACAACTCTGATAGCATCTAGTTCTGTGCTGGGATCAATACTCATCTGACTCATAGTCTTCGCTGTGCTGCCTCCCTGTGATTCCTAACGCAGAACCCTGCTCACACTCCCTCTCCCTGTCATGATCCTCACCTTACCTACTGGAAGCCTCAATTTTGGATGTGGTCTTTGACATGAGGCAGGTCCCTTTTGTGACATGATCAATCTGCTGAAAAATTTGAAGTATCATACATGACACAATCTAGAATTTCAGGAAGTTGCAATGCTCCTGAAAAAAAATACAAAAACAGTCACAACATTTGTTAAATTACAAACTTACAAAAGCACCTTACCACCCCTGAACATGCAACCCAAAATTGTGAACTTAAATACTCCTTGCATCCAACACTGTATTCCTCACCATGTCTTCAAAGCCTCTCTTGCTTTCGATGCCAGAAGTACCTGCCAAAAAAAACCTGAGATGAGCTGAAAGATCCCCCTCATTGAAATGAGAGGAGAGCTCTCACCCTAGTGAATCCCAGAGAGAGAATGAACTGCTTTGGCAAAGGCTGGGGTTAATATACCCCTGGCTGGGCCTGCCTCTCATTCCCACCACACCTGAGAAAAGGGAGGAAGCAAATACCACCTGGTGTAAAAGCCCTCAGAGGAGGTACAGCTGTTTGGCACCTCTGACTTAAATTTAAGGTGAGTAAAGGGTTTGACAGAGAAGAAAACTTTGAGAAAATGATTGCACCTTCTTTTTTGATACAACTACTTTGAGCAAAAGGGCAGAAATAAAACTCTGTGTTTTGGTAGCATAGCTAGATAAGTTGGAAAATTTGTTATTAACTTGTATAATTATTCCTTGGAGATTACTAAGTAGTACTCCACATGTGATTAAGTAGGGTGGTGAAGATTAGCAATGATATGAATGGATGACTCATTGGGACTCATGTGACTCTCACTGGGATCTCTAATTAGGGCTATATATATTATAAATAAAAGTGTGGCAATAGGGTGATATATGTGCAAGGCTCACTCCTTTATGAGACATTTGGTACCAGGGTAGGGGTAGAAGCACCCTGAAATGAGGATTTAAACCCTTAAAATGCTGAGAAAGGGGAGCTTCCTTCAACCGAACCCCTTGAAATGAGGGAACAGGGAAAGTGTTTACCTCTGCCTAAACTGAAACAATGGCAAATTAAGGGTTTCTCCCCTTTAATTTAATCCCCTAAAATATTGGGAAAAGAGGGGTTTCACTCACTTTAAGTCTCTCGAGTGACAGGAAAAGGGGGATTTTCCCACAATTCAAGCCCTTAAAAAGGAGGGCCGACTGGGCTTCCCCCTTAATTTAAACCTTAGGATGATGACAATGGGGGAGTTATCCTTATTTCAAACCCATAAAATAGCATTGTAAATGTTTCCCCCATCCCTTTGAACTTGAAAATAATGGGAAAAGGGGATTCCCTGTCAGCTCGGTTTGTTCAAACCTCAGCTCTGTCCCACCACGGCCACAGCACTTGTCCCCCCTGTCCCCTCTTCTCTGGGGCAGGCGGTGCAGAGTGGAAGAGAAGGAGAACGAGGAGCAGGGTTATGCAGATTAGGGGCACAAAGGGGCTGCTGGGAAGGGTTTTAATAGAGATTTTTGGGGTTCGAGGGGGTCAGTGCTTAATACCCCTAACAGCATGGGAAAGTCAGGGCTTCCTTCAATTGATACCGTTAAAATCGGAGGGGAAGGGGATTTCCCCTCGATGTGAACACAGACAATTATGGCAAAGGAAGATTTCCCCCAGTTTAAACCCCTTTTCTCCTAATAACGCCTTTCTTTTCTGGGGGCACTGTGGAGGGACTGGGGACTCTGGGGAGGGACTGACAAGATGAAAAGGGAGAGTTGAAAGTTTCCCGTGGAACACTACCTGCTGCCTTTTAATAGCAGAGTTTTTCCCTCGGCATTTCCTTGGAGCGATGCTCCGTGCCCAGGTGCATCCGGCTGCTCCCCAGCCCCTGCTGGATGTTCCAACCATCGTTCCCGGAGGGACGCTCGGGATGTCCCCGCTGGCTCTCTCGACTAGCGGCTCCCTGCGCGGGTATCCCTCTGAAAGCAGCTTCTGGCAGTGTCGGGAAATATACCAGTTTAAAAATTTTGTATAACTTTAGTCAAAAGGTTTTGTTTGTCTTCACCCCAGGAAAAGTAATTTTAAGGCTCTTTCCAGGGCATTGTTCTACCAGGTGAGGTCTGATAAATTCAACATATCAGCAGACGGGGGGGTAACCAAAAAAAATAAAGGGCTATCAGCAGAACATCAGCAGGAGATCAGTGGCTATCTACAAACAGCTACCCCAGAGCACCTCCAGCAGGGCTGAAGACATCTGGTCCAAAAAGGATTGATAAGAAAATTGAAGAATGAAAAATCTAATTAACATCAGAGGTGAGGAGATTCAGATCCAATGGGAAACTGAATACTGGGGGTTTGCTCAACTTTGGACCAATGAACCAAATACATTTCCTGATCCAATACAAATACACTGATCCAACACAAATATGTGGCTAGCACAGGTCTTTCCCGTGAGAACATTTTGCTACATTTCATAAACAAAGATAAAGTTTGGATGTTTTGCAAACAACGTCTCCGGATTAGGTCAGTTCGGGCTTGGCCAATTGGGCCTAGGGGGAGGTCTCGGGCTGACCAATCTGGGTGACCTCTGAAGACTCTATATATATGGAAATCAAAATAATAAAGACACCTTCTCTCTTTCCTTGTCTGAGACCCTGAGTAATTTCTCAGCTAGCGGCTCAACAGCGACACAAATACACTAATCCAGTACATTTCTATATATTTTGACTGTATAAAATATTTGAAAAATCTAGTAAATGTGATGTGTCATGGAATGATTCTCTCTGCACACCCAGGCTATGTGTGGATGAGATGATTTCTGTGGTACATTCTGGCCAGAACAACATCCTGGCCAGATAATAAAGTAATGCCTTGACTCTCTAACATTAAAAATGTTGTTGGAGGGTTTTTGTTTTTCCCGCAGTTTCGCTGACAGCAGGAGCTTCCCCCTCTTCCTTGTCACTGGTCACACCTGGGGCTGCTGCACCTGGGAGTGGGGAACATAGATGAGTCTCATGAGGTGGAAGAAGGCACCAGGAGTTTTGTTGCTTGTTTTTGGTGGAAAATCCCTAGGAAAGGACGTGGGTCAAACCTGCTTTGTGGGAGGTTTCACTAGCATCATCCTGTGTTGGACAGGGCTGCCTGTGATTGAGGCAAAACAGCTTTCAGTAAAGGATGCTGTGTCAGTGACCAGGTAGATCTGCTTCCCTTTGGTGTGATCATGGAAACTGGGAATGGAGAAGAATGTCTCATGTTTGAGTCTGGAGCTGTGGCTGTCCCAAGTTGATCTGTTTTGATAACTGCAGTGTTAGAAAGGTGGCAGACTTGACATTGTGTGAGGCGTTTACTTGTGGAATATGAGGAAGCAACTGTTTTGTTTTCCTATTTGATAAAGGAGAGGCTTCTAATTTAAATGAGAAAAAGAGACATTTTCTTATCTTCATCGGTTGAGAGAGAATTTGACACATATAATTACTTTTCATTATGCATGTACATTTTCACATCCACTAATTTTTTTATAATTGCTTCCAATGACATCGTATTTCTTTGGTTCTGAATGGCCCTATTATGAATACGTGGTAACTCATTGACAAGCTAATTCTCTGTGTTGCATTTCACAGTAACAAATTCTGTATTCTTAAATATTATGTCATAATGTGGTTTTATCTCATCTAGTGTGATTTTTGATGGCTTTTTGATTTTTAGCTTTGTTTTGTTCCTGTATTTTTAACCTCCCTCAAGACTCTGTTCTGATTTGTCCTGTAATAAAGGGAGTAGTATTTGGAGTGAGGTGTCTTGCATGTTTTATGTGTTTTAAGTGAAAAATGCACGAGATACCCTTGAATTCTTGCCCCCCCCATTTTTTTTTTTTGTCGTAAGACAAAACTAGACTAAAATTAGAAGTGCAGAAGAGACCATAAAGCCTATATACAGGTTTTTAAAATATGTAAAATTATAAAATATGTTTGTGTTCTTTAGGAAGTCCCAGGCCCGTGAGCGCAGCAGGCAGCAAGTCCCTGTTTAGCAGAAACTTCTATTTCTCTCTTCTCTTTTTCCTTGCCCTGCCCCTCCCCACCCAGCCCAGCCCTGCCCAGCCGACGTCGTGCTCTGAATGTGTATTTCAAATAGTTTAATTTTAAAAATATTCTATTCAGTGCTAAAATAACTTTCCACTTCCACGCGCGGCCGCGCCTTCAGCTTCACCAGGCTCGTTCACGGACTCGGCGGGACATGCAGTGGCGGCGGGGGGAGACTGGGGCTGGGGGGCAGCGGGTATTGGGGGCAGCAGAGCCCCAGGGCAGGAGTGCTTCCCGGGGGCTCCAGCACCCTGCCGCTTCCTTCCTCGTCCCGGGAATAGTGGGTACCTCGGCCGGGGCAAGGAGCCCCAGCACAGGCCAGCGGCTCCCCTGCTCTGCCAGCTCCGGGGGGACTGGGCTGCAGGTCCCACCGGGCCGGAGCTGTGCCCCGCGGCAGAGCCGAGGCTGGCCAGTACCTGCCCTCTCTCCCAGCATGAATGGCTTAAACTAGCAGCTTATTGCACAGCATCCCAGTGGGTCCCTGCTGGCCTCCCCTCACTGCCCCCCACACCCACAGCCGAGTGGACACATCACCTGCAGCAGGTGGAAGGTGGCTCTCCTGTTCCCAGCACCCAGGGGAAGGGCAGGCGGGGGAGCCACGAGCAGGCAAACAGCATCTGCCAGTGTCCTGGGGGCCGTGGAGAGCAGGGAGCCCCGTGGAGAACCCCTCACGCATGCAGCCCACTGGCAGAGACCCCCAGCTCTTAGGGCAGGGAGCAGGGAGAGAGGGAGCCAATAAATAGGGGCAAATGCAGGTACTGGCAGCAGCCCCATCCATCGGGCAGGGCAGGGCAGGGAAGGGCACGCTGTATGCGAGTAGTGGGAGCCCCGACACCGGGGAAGGGGCAGGCTGGAGGGAAGCGCTGGTCCCGGGGGGCCAGGCGGCTCTGCGAGGGGCTGGCAAAGGCGCCGGGCCAGGCAGGTTAGCTCTCCGAGGCCGTGTGGCACACAGAGTTCTGGTCAGCACAAAATCTCTTCAGAGGCGGCGCACCGGAGTCCTCCTCCTCTTCAGTTACCTGCAAGAGCCAGAGGTCGTGGGCAGTGACACAGAGCTATGCACACCTAGACAAGGCTGTGTCACACCATGGGAACACCCCGGGCTGTCACCTGGGCACAGATCCCAGGGCACAAGGAACAAGAACCCACTCCATCCCTGCAGCCTGCCAGAATTGTCGTTTTCCTGCACCCCACATCCTTCTCTCATGGTTCAATGCTAGATCCAAACCAGGGGACAGCTCAGGAACCCAGGAGGTTCCAGGAGCTCCCAGGGGGCACTTTAGGACTGCAGAGCAAGTCTATCCACCAAGATGTTTCTGCTACAAGGAGCAGCAATGAGAGTGAAAAGGCCAGGTTGGGTCCATGCACATTTAGAGGTGGTTTCAATGCCCCTTCCCTTACCTGAGTCTCAAGGGGAACTGGCTCTTCCTTTGTGAGAGTGGGAGGTTCATCTGCCACTTCTGAGGAAGGCAGGGAGGGCTCTGGAGAGAACAGATGGGTCAACAAAAATGCACACCCAACGCCCAGCTCAGTGCTGAGCCAGGACAGAATGTCCAGCAAAAGAAGTCCCCACTCCCCTGTCAGCTTCCAGCACTGCCAAGGTCACCAACAGCCCTGGTGGGGCCTTCCATGAGCCCATCCATCCACCACTTGCCTTCACAGCCCAGCACCCACCTTCCAGGGTCTCCTGCCCCAGGGTGGGAGGCTGCGAGTCGTCTGTGCGGAAATCGGACGTGTGGGCAGGACTCATGGACTCGCTCTGCTGGGGACTGGGGCTGGAGTTGGGGCTGCTGTCCACCTTGAGCTGGTACACATCAGACAGGGAGCTCTGGTTGCTGTTCTCATCTGCAGAAACAGCACCTGGTGAAGAAGAGCACCTTGACCCAGAGGCACAGGCAGCTGAGAGCAGCACTGTGAGCTGGGGTGTCACTGAGAAGGCAGAGCACAGTCAGAGGAGTTAAACAGGGGATTCACTGTACCACATCAGGCTGTCAGGCACAGGACTGCCCTCTGGAACACTGTGGGAATCATATACAAAACTGGCTGTGGGAAAGGGAATGTTCCTGCCTGGGGAATGAGCACTGCCAAAACCCACACCTGCAGCTTGGGAGGACCCAGGGCATCTGAGGGCAGGAATCCCCTGCTGTGTGCCAGGGTTTTGTTGCTCCTCTTTTGTCAGGCAACACCAGGCTCAACGCTCAGCACCTGCCTCCCAATGAGGAGGCAGGCTTGGCACACACCTTTCCTAAACTGCAGCCCTGCAACATAACTTCACCACATCTCCTCGAAGTGCCAGCATATTCCTGACTTTCCTTAGCCACACAAAGAGTGGAGGCTGGGCACAGGGGTACATTCTGCTCCAGCAGTGAGTGTGACACTGCTGGAGCCTCTCCTGGCTGAACCACAGTGCCCAGACCAAGAGCAAGGCCAGGAACTTCCTTTGCCCCTTCACCCTAAGGTCCATGGAAGTAACTGTTGGAACAGTGAGCCTGGCTGCAGGTGGCTACTGGCCTCTCCCCAGAGAGGCTGGAAAGGGGAGAGCAGGAATCCCCACTCCTCCAGTTTCCTGTGAAGCTTTCCACACAAGATACCAGAAACAGCCCATTAAGACTGTCTGACAGCAAAAATGTCCAGTTTGGGCAAGGACAATCCAGAAGTGGATCAACCCAACTCCACAATAGAGATGAGCACAGCTCTTCCCAACACAGGCAGCACACAAAACCAGCAATGTCCTAAATTCTGCACAGTCTTAGAGTCTTTCCCCATATTGCAGGGAAGTCAGCCAGACCCACCCTGGAACTCCAGAAGGAGGGAGGAGTTGGCAGAGGTGTCAGCTGGGAAGCCATTGGGTTCTCGGGCGGTGCTGCTGCTCGATTTGGATTTCTCTTTCTTGAGGAGAGAAAGAAAAGCACAAACACAAGGTCAGAAGAACATAGGCTGCTCCACAGGAGCCATTCCTCCAGAAGCCCAGAGGGATATGCTCGAGCTGGCCTTTTCCCTTGGCTTTGGGGGCACATTTTTAAGTGAGAGGCAAAACTCTGTCTGTGAAGAGACTGGGAACCAGGAAAGAGAGGAAGACCTGATGCCCATCTAGGAATGACATGGAGTAAAGCAAGTCCTCAGAGAAGTCAGGCAGAGAGTCTCAGGGGGAGTGGGAGGGGGGCTTGAAGGGGCTCAGGGGGCTTGGCAAGGGTGGGATAGTTCTGTGGGGGTTCAGGTCGGCTGAGTGAGCTCGTTGGGGCTCATAGGGCTTCAGAAGGAGCTCAGTGGGGCTTTGGTGGGTTCGGGGGTCGGCTTTGGGAGGTTTCCGGGGCTCGGTAGGGCCTCGGGGGGCTTCGACAGGGCAGGGGGCTCGGCAGGGGCTCGGTGGGGCCTCAGGGCTGCTCGGCAGGGCTGGGGGGCCTCAACGGGGGTTCGGGTGTCAGCTCGGCTCGGGCTCAGGGGTCGATTAGGAGAGGACTCAGAGGGTTTGGTGGCAGAGCTGGTGGGCGCCTCGGTGGTCGGTGGGGTTGGGGGGCTCGGCAGAGCAGGGGGGAGGCTCAGGGGCCAGAGTAAGGGGGGCTGCTAAGAGAGCTAAGGGTGGGCTGTGGGCGGTGGCTCCCGGCTCGTCTCCACGCGCGGTACTCACCTCCTTACTGTCCGCCACCGGCACCCACTTGAATATCCGCAGGGACGTGTCGCCCACCGTCACCCACTTCTTCTCCCTGCGGGACACGCCGCTGACAGGCCGGGCCGGGCCGGGCCGCGGGCGCCATGGCAACAAGCCCCGCCCCCCGCCCCTCTCCGATTGGCCCAGAGCAGCGTCAATTCAGCGCCCCGCAGCATTGCCCCGCCCCGCCCCGGCCAGCCACGCTGTGATTGGCCAGACCAACCGCCCATCACGGCCGCTTCCGTCCCCGCCCCGCTCCCATTGGCCGCCGCCCCCGCCCCCGCCCGCTGGTTGGGCGCACACACCCAGCTCGCTCCCCGCGGCACGGCGATTGGCTGCGCGCGGGCGGCGGGGCCCTCCCCCCCGCGGGCCCGCCCTCACCATCTGCGGACGCGCTCGATGGCCGCCATCACCTTCTTGATGTCATCCTTGGCGCGGCTGCGGGTCTCGGCCCGCACCGAGCGCCCCGACATGGCGCGCGCAGCCCCGCAGCACCGGCCCCGCTGCACCCACCGCCGCGCCCGGCCCCGCGCACGCGCCCTGCGCGGCCCGCCCGCGCGCTGCGCGTCCTGCGTCACCGCGCCGGACACGCCCCGGCTGCTGCGCCTGCGCGGGCGGGCACGCCCCACTGCGGCGACGGAAACGACGTAGGCGGCGGGACGCTGCGCCGCCAGCCGCCTGTGGGGCGAGTGCCGGGCCGGGCCCTCCGACAGCACCCGTTCTGTCGGGGCCACCCCGAGGCCGCTGCACCGTTACACTGCCTCGTCCCGTGCAGCAGAATCCCCACCGCTCAGCATCAAAGATTGAGCCTGGGCAGCTTCCCTGGAAAAAAGAACAACCGACCGAAAAAACGACCCCGAATTCACAAGAAAATCCTATTTTTAAGCTCAGGAAAGCTTGGAGGTGCTGCCTGAGCAATCACTCCCATGGGATAGTGATGATCCCAGCTCATGGGAGGACACAACATGAGAGGCGACATGACACTGGGAGTACCAACCATCCCCAGCGCCACCCCACCCCATCACAGAGCACACAAGGAAAGAGCCGGGCACTCTTTTATTACTGCTGTTCAGAGTTATTAAAAAACACATCCCCCAAGGCGGAGTGCAGCTGCCTCCCGGTGTGCAGGTAGCTTAGTGCTTTTTGCCATAGATAGCGGCCAGTGCTTTGCGAGCGCTGGCGATCTGCTGCTCCAGCCTCTCCCGCGTGGCTTTGTTCACAGTTTTTTTCAGCATGGCCTCCATCTCCTCCACCACGGCGCGGTGCCCAGCGGTGTTGTGGAACACACGGATGGCACGGTCCCCACAGGACACGAGGTAGCGGCCGGTGGTGTCAAAGGCAAGATCAGCAACGGGGTGGCTGTGCACACCGAGAAAACGCTCCTCCTCCTCGCCGCGCCGCGTGTTGTACACCACGATGTCTGTGCCACCTGCCACGGCAACTGTGCGGCTGTCGGGGGGACAGGGCGACGCGGCACGGCTCCGGCACGGCACACTGCCCTGTCAGAAGCAGGTACGGGTCCTGCCGCTTCTTGTACTCCACATCTGTGTCCCAGAACTTCCATGTGCCGTCCTTTGACACGGTCGCCATCCTGCAGCCACAAGAGAGCATGGTGAGTGCGTGGAAAAGGGGTGGGACCTCTTCCCCTGCACTGTCTGTGAACCAGGAATCCCCTCTGTGGAGATCTTTTGGGAAGGGTGAGTCTGTACACATGTACAATGCATGTTTTCTTCCCAGAGCCAAAAAACCTTCCACTAGAGGCTGCTCCAAGCCCCTTCCAACCTGCCCTCGAACACTTCCAGGGATGGGGCAGCCATAGCTTCTCTGGTTAACCTGTGTCAGGGCCTCACCACCCTCACAACTCAGACTTTTTCCCAATATCCCATCAGATTTGGCTCCCCAGGGCAGTGTTTTACCCGCCACAGCTCAGCAGTGCAGCTGATACACTCTGGGAGGGATGAGCTTCCACGTCCTGAGGATAACTCAGAGTGGGTAACACACACCTACCTCCTTGAGTCGTTGGAGAAGGAAAAGGATTGTACACCAGCAGTGTGTCCTTTCAACTCAAAAGCCCTGGTCACCTCCTTGAAGTCTCCGTTCTTGCCAAAACACACCTCCCACACCTTCACGTCGGGGGTAAAGCCGCAGGATGCCACAAACCTGCATGATGAAGGAACAAACAGAGACACAGGTTGCCTCTTAAAGAAGACCTGAGCAAGGCACAAGACCTGAGCCACAGCTCTGCAAACCTCCAGCACTCAAGTCTGGTCAGCTGAGTTTCCACTTTTCCCTGAAACCCGTCTGGTAACTGGAACACTAAGGAAGGACACCAGAACAACTAAGGAATGAGAAACTCTCCTAAGTAAAAGAGCTAAATGTTTTGGATCCCCAAATTCCTCACGCCTGGTGCAAGGCAAGTTGTCCTGCAG
The DNA here is from genome assembly GCA_024500445.1 of Entomyzon cyanotis. Classification (NCBI taxonomy): domain Eukaryota; kingdom Metazoa; phylum Chordata; class Aves; order Passeriformes; family Meliphagidae; genus Entomyzon; species Entomyzon cyanotis. Next base: position 1,872,532 of record JAKEPQ010000746.1, read on the forward strand.
CAGCACGTCAGAGCAAAGCACAAGATTTTCCCAATAAACAGATCTGCCAGAAATAAGAACTTTAATTTTACAATTAACCTTTAAGAGGTCCCAGACAAGTTCAAACGGCTGTTTTCTTTGCACAGGCCATTTGTTCTGTCCCACCTCTGCTACCTGAGGCCAAAGCTGTTCTCAGGTTACCAGAAGGATGGCAACAAACAAGGGCCTAATCCCATGTCAGCTCCTGTCACTCACCTCCCACAGGGTGACACTGTGGCATAGGCATTGTTCATCTGGTTGGTGTTAATGCTGGCCAGGACTTCTCCCTTTGGGCTCCAGAGCAGGATGGTGGTGTCACTGGAAGCTGTCATGATAAACTTCCCTGGGGAAAAAAAGCAAAGATCAGGAGAGCCCCCAGACCTAATGCTGCCATAGACTTAGCAAAATTCTCCCTGTAGCTGGAGAAAGCCAACAGCAGCACCAAAATCCAAGGAGTGTGGAGCAAAGAGCGTCATCAGAAGACTCAGCTCCTAGTTATGCCTCAGTACTCCCCCAGCTCCCAAATGGGCAGCAGGTACTGAGCTCATGTGTGCCCTGTGCTCAGGACCCTGAGCCCCACATGCAGAGCTTAGCACTGGGCTGTGCCACAGCAGGAAAAATGTACACTCCACCTGCCCTGCATGCCCCAAACCAGCTTGAGGATAAGCACCTTTCAAGCTGTGGATTGCAGGCAGGCAACTGAATCCCAGTCACACCACAATGATCCATGCTTGCTGGTTGTGTCCGTGTTGGACTCCTGCTTGTTCCCCTTCCCCTTTGCCACCTCAGACCAGGCAGGGAGTTGCCTGTTTACCTTCCAGCTACTGTTTGAAGTTTTCACTTTCACAGCTGAACAAAGGTCTCAGTTAACATTTTCTCTGCTCTCCTGTTACAGAGGTGAACTCACATCCACCTGCTTCCAGCTGCCCATTGGCACATACCTGATGCATTAATCCATCAAGCCCTCACCACTAACACATAATTCCCACCCACCCCCACACCCCCACCTCTGTTCTAGATGATCCCAGAAGTTCAAGATAGACCATATGAACTCACTAGAGAGATTTCTGACAGGTTAAAGAGAGACTGGCAGGCCAGAGAACAGCGATCCTCTCAATATTGAGACCAGACCTCTTTGCAACAGCATCCCTGAAAATGTAAATTAAGAGACTGTGCATATCGGGGAGCTGGTTACAGGGACATAATTGGTGTGAAAATGACACCTTTTGGTTCAGTTGGTAGTAAATTAAATTTAAAAAAAAACCCCTGAGACTACAGAGTTCAGTACTGGTGCTGTACACAGCCTTGAGAATGCCAAAAACTCCAAAAACTCCAACACTTTAAACCCAGTAGCTTCACAAGGAAATCAAAAGCTGATCTGGAGAGGTAAGCACCTCATTTCCATACCTGTCTCTGCAATCCCTATGTTAATGACAGGAGCCTTATGCTTCTTTGGGAAGTCCCCAGAAGTTGCAGTGAAGGTGAAGCTGCCATCATCCTTCTTGGTCATCTTGTAGACACGAATAGTCTCAGCATTGGCCAGCCAGACAATGAAAGCCCTGTTGAGGGACAGGCCCTGAGCCCCAGCTCAGCCCAGGTCACTCAGGGGCACCTGGGAAGAGGGATACACTGGCAGGTAAAAATATTTACAAGGGCACCAAGTTCTCTCCCTGTGCTGGCTCAACTACAACACTGAATGAATGAATGAATGAATGAATGAAAATTTATTACCCACACCAGGAAACAAGATCCCTTCCTCTCTTTCTAAAAGAGGCCACTTCAAAGAGCCAACGCACATCTTTTCCACCAAATTTCCCACGCAGCAAGAGCTCCCCCAACCACCAGAGACGCTCAACAGCACATTCCAGCTGCAGATCCAGTTGGCAGAGACCTCAACAAGCACCTTCCATGGGTGCAGCAAGCTGGGCACTGGGATATTTTTTCTGAAAACCACATCAACCCATCAGGGGCTGGACTAGATAATCTCCAAAAGTCCCTTCCAACTCCAACTATTGTGATTCTGTGATTAAGTGCCAGCTGCTTTCAGGAAAGGCCACGGATCAGTGACACCGTGATGACCTAGTGAGGGATGCTTCCTCCACCCATCCCAGAGCATCACTCATCTCACTATGGTTTGGCTGTGAGACTGGCGGTTCTGCAGGACATCCCGGTGCCGGTACAAGGTCCGGCCGTACCGTGAGTCGGGGCTGAGGCAGACGAGCTCGGCGTGGTCCAACCCCACATTGGCCCGCAGGCAGCGGTGCTCCCGGCCCGCCAGGTCCCGGGTGCTCCACAGCCGCACGGTGCGGTCCTCCGAGCACGACGCCAGGTACTTGCCGTTGCTGCTGAAGTTCAGGCAGGTGACCGGGCTGCTGTGGCCCTGCGGACAGACAGTGGTCACGGAGGACTGGGCGTGGGGAGGCGCCGGTGGGACACCAGCACCGGGGGGCGAGGGGGGAACACCGGCACCGGGGGGACACCGGTCCCAGGAACACGCAGTACCTTGAGGGTAGCGACCAGCAGCCGGTGTGCGAAGTTGTGGTGGTGGTGCTGCGGCTTCTCCCTGCGAGCCCTGGCCGCCGGCTTCCCCTTCCGCGGCTCCTGCGGCCTGGCGTGCCCGTTCGCCCGGGGCCCTGCGGGAGCGGAGGGGCCGGTGGGTCTGCTTCAGCTACACCCCGCTCCGCGCCGCCCCGCCCGGCGTCCCGCCGTCCGCACGGTACTCACCGTTCTGCGAGGCGGCGGGGGTGTCCCTCGGAGCGGCACGGCGCAGCGCGGCCGCCAGCAGCAGGACGAGGACGAGCAAGATGAGGATGATGAGGGCGCCCGGCAGCCCCAGCCCGCCCAGCGCCACCGCCGCCTCCATGTTCCAACTGCCGCGTCAGCGGCCGGCAACCGGCGGGGAAGAAGCTCCGTGTGCGCATGCGTGATACCGCTGATCCGCGCAGGGCGACCCCTAGCGGTGGTGCTGCACACCGGCTGCCCACACTTCCGGCCACGGATCCCGCCGAGCCCCCGAGCCCCTCACGGGCCCGTCAGCTCCCCTGCCTCCCACAGAGCCCCGCCAACCCCTCAGACCCTCTGCTAACACACCCCCCAGCACCTGACCGCCCCAGACCCTGCCTTCCACCCAGCCCTGACTCCCCTCATCCCATCCCCAGGTTCTGCGTCTCCCCCCAACCCGGTCGCTGCCCCCCCACCAGCTCTTCTCCCTCACGCCGCCCCCTGCCCTCACCAGCCCCGGCTCCCTTCACCCTCCCACCACAGCCCCGGATCCCCACAGCCCCGGACCACCCCCCCCACAGTCTCTGCCCGCACTCGTCCTCCACCCCGGTTTCCCTCATCCTCCCCCCGCCCCTGGCTCAGTCCCGGCTCTCACCCACCCCCGTCTCACCCCCATTAAGTCCCGGTCCCCCTCCGCCCTTCCCCGCCATGCCCAGATCAGCCCCGGAGCTGAAGAAACACGCGGGGTCAGTGGCACAGCAAGTCCTTTATCGGAATGGGGGGGCGGGGGGGACAACCCTCGCGTAGCCCCGGCTCCCCACGCCGGTGGCCGTGGGACTCCCGCGGAGCCCCCGGCCCGCCCCCCCGGGGCAGTCAGGAGGAGGAGGACGTGCCGGGCCGTCCTAGCGCCGCCACCGCCCGCGCCGCCTGCTCGGGGACACGCGCCGGGTCGCTGAGGATGGAGGTGGAGACGCTCAGCTGCCGCAGGGAACTCAGGACGGCTGCGGGAACAAGGGACAGGGGCTGGAAGGCGTGACCCAACTTGGGGAAGACGGCGCTGCCCGGGCCGCTCCAGCCCCCGGAACGATGGGGAAGGTCCCTGCCGCAGCCCCACCAGACGCGCTGAAAGGAAACCCACCCTGCGGGGGTTTGGGGAGGGCTGAGCCCGCCCTGCCAGGACACGGGGTTAGGGCACAGCCGCCTTAGCTGGGACTTGGATGTGACAGGAGCACAGGAAAGCACTGAGCACGAGCTCCAGCCCTGCCATCCCCCAGGACACCCCTGTCCTTTTCCCCTCCATCTTTCCCTCAGTCCACACCAACCCAACTTGCTCAGGGTGCCACAGCCAGGCACAGAGCCACCTACTTGGCCGAAGGGCTGGGAGGGAGCAGTGCTGATCCAGCCAGGCAAGGGATGTCTGGGTGAGGCTCTCCATGCTGGCTGTTGACACCATGCCATTAAAGGACTCGAAGAGGGGCCGGATGATGATACTGAACTGGTGGGAGCAGAAGAGTTAAGGACCAGCTTTGTCGTGACCATGGTCTCCCACCTCCCAGGTGTGGGCATCACCCTCCTGTGGCAGCAGGACAGACTTTCTTGTCTGGACATGGAGCAGAACTGCTGGGGCAGCAGGACAGGCCATGGAACAGACCTGCTGAGTGCCTTCCCAGCACAGCACCACAGCTGGCACTAGCCCAAACTGCTGGGGTGATGGCGTGTCACCTGGATAAGCAGTGGGAGAGCTGCAAACCCCTCTCACTGCTGGGGTTGCCAGAAAAGGTTGCTGAGACACAAGACATCTCTTCCAGAGCAGGTCAGAGAACCAGCTAGCAAAGAGGAGCAGATCCAGCCCTTTGCCCACAGTTTCCTTGGCTCTGGATTCTCTCCATCCCTGTGTTTCCATGCAACCACCAAGACAAAGCCATCATGTCCCCAGCCTTGTGTCTGGACCTTTCCCAATCCATGGCTGCTGCCTCTCAAAGCCAGTTCCCATGTCACCAGGAGCAATTCCCTGCATAAGCTTAGCTCCACTTCCCTTCTCCCTGAGGACCATTTATCCAGCTGGTTTTGATCCCTTCTAGCAGAATAATCCTCTTAACCACAGCACCTCGGCATGTTGCCCTTGGATGGTAAACATCTCCCTGTGGTCCACAAAGCCTCCTCAGCTGGAAGGACCCCACAGACCCAGCAGCAGCAGATGAACCAGAGCACCTGGTGTCTGGTGGAGGGTCAGAGGGAGCAGCGGGCACTAGCCCCAAAGGATACGATCCAGAACTTCCAGTTCTGCAGCGTGGAGGTACGGACATACTCGTCGAACATGCTGCGCATATGGTCGAAGCGCTGGCGTGTGATGGGCACCCCTGTGGCTGGCAGCTGCTCCTGGCACAGGCTGTGGGGCACAACCAGTTGTGGGGCCATGTTTGAGAGGCTGGGAGCCACGGAGGCTCAGTAGGAGCTGCCAGCCAATGTCCCCCTCCCAGGGCAGGTGTGGGACCTCGCCCAACTCCATCCTGCCTCTTTCTTGAACACCAGCCCTCCCCCGGAGACGGTTTGAGACAGTCAGCTGGGAGGTGCTCCAGGGAGACCTGCCATGTCCTGCTGCTGTCCTGGCACTGCTGCTTGCCCTGCCTGGCTACCCCAAAGCAGGCAGTGCTCCCCCATCTCCCCCAGCCAGACCCCCTTACTTGATGGAGCCATTGAGCTCCTCGATCTGCTCCCGCAGACGCTGCGCTTCGTCCTGCAGAGCCAACCGCTCCTGCTGCAGCTTGCAGATGTACTCGGCTGTCTTCTGCAGGGTGGTGGCCTTGCTGACCTGGGGGACCATGGGGTGAGAGGGGAAGGGGGTCCAGACCACCCTGACACAGCTGCACTGTGTGCTTGCTGTGTGCTCCAGCCAGTTGCACCACAGGCTGGGGCGCAGGAGAGGAGCTCTGTGCTGTGGGTCACAGCAGGGATGCAGCATCTCTGGGTGACACACGGTGTCCTTGCATGCCCAGGGCATCTCTGGGTGCTCACCTTGATGCTGGGCTGAGCACTCAGTGTGCTCACCAGGCTGTGCAGCGTGGTGAAGCCCAGCTTGATGTTGAAGCGTCTCTTCTGCTCGGCGGAGATGTGTGTGATGCGGCGACTCTCCAGCTGCAGGTCAGTGCCGTCAGGCACCTCCCAGCAGTGGGGACAGCCATGGGCCACCAGCCCCACTGGGGACAGGCTAGCCCAAAGCTTGCAGCGAGGGTGGAGGGTGTCTTGGGGGGAGGAGGAAAGGGGGTGCATATGGAGCTTGCAGCTCCTGCCATACCTTGCTGGAGTCAGGCCTGCCCTGACGGGACATGGGCTGGTGCAGGGAGATGCTAGTGCCCAGACCTGTAGTGGGTCCTGGGGAAGCCTGGCTGGGCTTGGGCCACTCACTGCCTGAAAAAGGGAAGGTGCTGCTGTAGGGAGAGGGATGGTAACAGCACTCATGACAAGGTGACACCAGGGTCCTGCGCTGAGACAGGCAGAAAGGGGCATCCCATAGCGCTGCCCTCTCCCTGGGGCAGCCGCCCCACTAGGCTGATGGGGATGCTCCATTTCAGCTTTCAACCACATGTTATCCCAAATCCTGCTCATTTTACAACTGCTCAGAAATGGGAACATCTGGGATTTGACATTTTAAATTTCCAGCATTTCATAGGGTGGAAAGTGCCCAGAAAGAGTCCCAAGGGCAGCAAGGTTGTGGTGTGCAGCAAGCACCAGAATGAACTGGGAACAACACCAAGAGCCTGGTTTCCAGCAGCCACACTGGTTTCTGCGGGTGAAAGCGGATGCTTCTTGCTCCAAAACCAAGCTCCGGGGTTTCAAAACCACAGTCCGACATTTTGCTCCATTTTTGTCTTTTCCTATTTCTGCTTTTGCTGCTGGAGAAAGAGGCAGGTGAAGGGACACAGAAGGAACCCTCCCTGCTCAGCTGGATAAATGGAAATAGCCGGGATTGAAGCCAAAATGAAAACTGCCACAATGTTCGGTCGAAGCTCTCTGCAGGAACCACAGTGCCCTGTGGAGCTCCTTGGGGTGCTCCAGACTCACCACAAGCCGAGGGGGGGGACAGCTGCTCCGCCTTGGGGACTCGCAGTGGGCCTGGCTGTGTGCCTGCTGCGTGCTGCACCACTTGGGAGGGGCTGGAGCCAGGAGCCAGTCCTGGGCGAGGCTGGGCCATTCTGGAGAGGAAGGTGGCAGGGACTTTGGGGACAGCGCTCTGCTGCTGGGAGAAGGCAGAAGGAAGGGGAATTTGGGGATCAGCCACCACGCACACGAGGTTGGCCATTGCCCAGGCACTGACAGCCAAACCCCTATTAGGGAATGGGGAAGGGGGATGTTCAGCCCCACCCCACCATCTGCAGGGGCAGCCCCAGGGCCCCAAGAAAGGTGCCCTGCAAGCAGGATGTCCCTCACCTCTGCCCTGGGTCTTTTACAGGAGAAGAAACTCAGGCAACTCCTGCCACCCCCAGCCTCATGCCCCCTCCTTCCCCCCGTATCTGTCCAGCCCACAGCAAAGGGCAACCTCCAGAGCCCATCTCTGCCCCTTCCCCAGCAGCCAGGAGAAGGAAATTCCCAACATGGGGGGTTGGTGAGTGCTTACCGGGGAGACAGGGGCCGTGGGCATGAGTCCTGCACCCATCAGGCGAGGGGTATCCAGGGCCAGGTCCTGCTTGCCTGAAGGGGGCAGGGAGCAGATGGATGCTGCTGCATGGGGCTGTTGGGGCTGGGGTGACCTTCCCTGCCCCAGGGGATGGCCAACCCCCTCCCGTACCAGAACTGCTGCAGCCCCTTCCGTGCTGGATTGCCTCAGAGAGCAGGGATGCACCTCTGGAGGAGGTGCCTGTTTTCACAACAGTGATGCTCTCAGGAGCCTTATCCAAGCAGGGACCCCCAGCTCCTCCTCAGCGAAGCAGAAAGACATGACAGTGCCCAAGGAACCTGTCCAGTCACACCCACGTGCAGTGTATCAGGCAGGACACCAGTGACCCCCCAGGCCGTTGTGCCAACAGGGCCATAGAGACCAGACTGGGGACACAGGAACGTCCCAACAGTGCCCATAGCCAGCTCCTGGGGCTGGAGATCATCTCCCTCTGAGGCTTCTGAAGCCAAGGTGATCCCCCAGGCAAGGCTTCACCCCAGTGTTTGGAACTACCCCGCTATGGAGACTGCCATGTGCCCTGCCCAGTATTCCCAGTGTCCCAACCCCAGGGAGAAATGGGGTCCCCGCCCTGATGCCCACAATATCATGCCCCCCACCTCACCCCTACAATATCACGCCCCCCACCTCACCCCTGTGTCCCTTCACACCCCCCGACCCCATTACCTGTGGTCAGCAGCTGGCTCAGGCAGGGATTGGGCTCAAGCAGGTGGCACAGAGGGGGTCCTGCCTTGGTGCCACTGGGCTTCGCCTTGGGCCGTCCACCCCCGGCCTGGGGCAGCCCCTTGGGAGGGGCAAACCTGGGGTTGCCCAGCAGGGCAGGGGGCAGGAGCTGGGACGCAGCAGGGCTGGGGTACCCCTGGGGCACCATGCCCGTGGCATAGCCCAGCCCTGGCATGTAGGGAGTGAAGCAGGGACTCGAGAGAGGGGAGGCAGGGTGGGGGACAAACGACGGGTCAGGTGAACCGGCATAGGGGAATTTAGAACGAGGGGCTGAGGCGGGGGAGAATGGGGTTTCTGGGCTTAGCAGCGGTGCCCGGGGGGATGGGATGGGCGGGACGTAGTGGGGTGGTGATGGCTCCAGGCTGAGGCACTTGCCAGGGAGGTCGTACTGCAGTGGAGCCTTGTGTCGGAGCTGGGGGCTGAGGCTGCTGGGTGCCACGTCGGGGGGCTCGGGGGGCAGGGGGGCCGGGGGCAGCTCAGAGCCCAGGAAGGCGCTGTGGAGGTTGAGCTGGGAGGCACCACTGGGCTGCGGAAGACACGGCAGGGTCAGGGTAGGTGAATGGGACAACAGTAAGCTGTGGGCTGCAGGCTGGGATCTGCTCACCTGGAGGAGGGTGCCAGGTAGGAGTGGGTCATCAGGGCTTGCAGGCAGACCCCGAGCACCCATCAGGGAGCCCCCACCGCTGAACAGGGGATCGGCCATGGGCAAGAAGCAGGATGGGTCCTGGTAGCCTGGTTGTGTCTGTGATGGGGGTGACCGGTGGCCGGTGAAGATTTCTGCAGGGCCAAGTGGAGACACAGTGACAGGCATAAGCGGACCTGCCCGGAGAGGAGGGGGACACCCTGGGGCATGAGGGGTGGAGTTGTATCCTGGTACTGGCACTCTTCACTTTTTGGAGCCAGGGCAGCTCCAGCAGATTTGGCACCCGGGGCCAGCCTTGCCACACGCATAGGGGCAGGAAAACCCACCTGGAATGCCACCCAAGGGTGGGGACCCCATCCCCAACACCCAGCTGAGCTCCATGTGCTCCAGCCCCAGAGCTATTCCCAGGGGTGTGCATCGCTGTAGCAGCCTCAGGCTGGGGCAGGGATTATGACACCCGGGGTGGGGGGCAGCCACAACAGGGGGGTGAGACAATCATGTCACGGCATCCCCAAGCCACAGGGATGGACCCCTGGAGTGGTGGCAAGTTCTGTGCTGCCCACCCCGGCGCTAGTGTGCGTGCAGCCTGCGGCTAACCACATCCCATGTCCTTCCCGAAGCTGAGCCGCGTGACCCTGCCACGACTCCTGCTCCCTTCCTCTCTCCTTCCCACAACCCTGCTCCTTCCGCAGGCCCAGACACTATGGCACAAAGGGCTGGCCCCACAGTTTGGGCAGCCGTCTCCCTCAGCACATCAGCCCTAGGAATGCCTTGGCTCAGTGCCTGTGTCTGTGCTGGCTCTGGCATTGCCACAGGCAGGGTTTTTCATGGACAGGATGACTGTAGGACAGAGATGGCATTGCTGGATGTTCCCTGTAGGATGGAGCAGGAGGGTTCACTGGCTTTGCTGCCTGGCAGCCCCTGGCACAGGCTCAGTGCCTGAGCAGCTACCGGAGACAAGCACTCACATCCCCTCTGGGGAGCACCCAGCTGTGCTCTCCAGCCCGTGGCTGGCACTGGCAGTGCCACCTCCAGGCCCTGCTGCCAGCTCTGCCTGCCTGGTGTGTGCAGCCATGCTCAGGGCACCAGATGTGGTCCAGGCTCCAGTGCCCGCGGTGCCCTGGCCAGGACCCACAAAGGCCTAAGACCCTGTTGAATCTACACCAGAGGAGCAAGCATGCCAGCACTGTGGGATGCCACAGGACTGGGCACAGTGATGATTCCACCATGCCATGCAATGCCATCTGAAGGGAACACTGATGTGAGACAGGACAGAGCCACTGCTGAGCTGTCCCAGTCAGCCCTCAGACTACCCCTTCCCCCTGCCACAGCCATGGTGAATCCCTGGCAGCACGGCAGGGCCATCCCTGCCCCTCTACAAGCCGGCACTCCATGTGTGGCACAGTGCTGCCAGGCAGGAGCTTGACCTTCCCAGGATGCAGTCCAGCCCCACGTTGCCCCCACCTCAGCCATGCCCACACCAGGATGTTTCTACCACCAGTACCAAAGCTCTGCAGGTATTTACAGGCATTTGTGGTGCCCAGCCTCTCAGAGTCAATTCCTCTTGTGCCTCTTGCTGTGCTACAGGGATGGAAGGTGGCTGGCAGTCTCTGGGAGCCCTGTCTTCCCCTTCTTCTGCCCCTTCCTCACCCCATAGCTCTTGCCTGTGCTCCTCCTCACTGTGTTATTGCCCTGTTTGGCTCCAGGCAGCATAGCATGGCCAGGGCACAGCCCTGCTCAAGGCAGAAGTGCCTGTGTGGCCAGCAAACCAGACCTTTGGCATCCTGCTGAAACCTGGGGATGCATTCCAATGGGATTTGGCTTCCCAACCCAAGCACTGGTCCCAGGCTTTGGGGAGAGCCCTCCAGTGCAGCAGGGCATTGCCACCCCATGGGACAGACAGCCCAGCCCCAGTGCCCAGCACAGATCCTACCTGGAGCACGGTGCCAGCAGGGCACAGGGCCGGGCTGCTCCCTTGCCTCTGCCATCAGGACTTCTCCATCTGCCTCACACCGCACTCCAGCACCCGCCGCAGACACGAGATGCTTCCTCTTTTGGGGATTGGTTTGACTGACAGCACTGAGCTCTGCCACACCACCCAGCACAGTGACAGCCCTGTGACCCCATGCTGCCTACTCCCCATGCCTGCTCTGCGTAGCTCTCCACGAGGCTGCTGGCAATTCTTGCTCCCAGCCCACAAAAAGCCATTGCCTGCCCTGCTGGAATAGTGGCCTTTTGGGACATAACTGGGTTGGCTGGCACCCAGCACCCCAATCTCCTCTCCCCACGGCCCCATGGGCACATGGCGCACACAGTGGTCAGATGAAACACCTCATCATCCAGGGAGCTGCTCCATCCAGGACAAAGCTCCCACCCACAGCTCTCCAAGCACCCCACCGGATGCTGCTCTGTCCCAGGACACACCAGCCTGGCAGACCAGGAGCCACAGCTGGACTTGGGACTGTCCCCAGCCCCAGCAGTGTCCCCAGGCTGAAGCGCTGGACATGGTCAGAGCAGGAAGGGATGTTTCCTTGTGATGTACTGGTCTGCAGTAAGTCCCATCCCATCACCAAGGAGTACCCTGGAGCAAAACGCAGGCCTTTTCCCAGGAAAAAAGCCAACCTGACTGCTATATTGGTTCAGAAGGGCACCACTGTGCTCCTGCCATCTCCTACTGAGCATGAGGCCATGCTGGGCCCTCAGAGAGCTGCTGGAGCTGCTGCTGTGACACCACACAGGACCTCTCGGGATAAGGGACACTGGCCAAGTGTCAATTTGACCCACTTGGAGCTGTTGCACCTTCCAGCAACCAATGCCCTCTTGGGGCACCAGGGGACATAAGGTAAATGTGTTCAGCCAAGTGAAACTCTCTAGAGGTTTCCTCTTCCCTGTATGACTCACCCTGATGGGATCTCTGGTTGGAATGAGTTGAGAGGGTTCTGGCAGGAGCCTTCCCACCTCATCCATCCCAAGGGCATCCATTCCACTGCCTGCCCTTGGCACATAGAGTGCCCAGCCTGCTCCCCGCCGGCATCTGGTCTTGCAACACCCCGCAGCTGTATGGCGCAAGTACCCCTTTTTCCTCCTCCTGGAGGAAGTGCAGACAGGCCATGGAGCTCCAGGGTGCTCACAGAAGGCTCTGGAGATGCTGGGGCTGCCCGAGGGCACCAGCTACCTGGGTATTCCAACCCCCACCGGCTCCCACCCTGCACAGTGTGCCCAGGCCACCAGCTCTGGCATGCTTTGAGGACAAAGCTGGTCCCCAACTGTGCCTTGCCCTGGCCTATGGGGACACAGCTGGGACCAGGACATGTCCCAGCTGACTTCATGGACACTCATAGCTCAGAGCCTGCATGGCAGCATGGGGGAGTTTGCCACTGTCCATTTCCCGGCATTCCCTCAGCAGTCCCCTGCTGGACACAAACGCCAGGTTTGTCTCTGGGCAGCCTGGCAGGGACAGTGACTTGTCCCCAGGGGATGTAGCACAGCCCAGTGCAGCCCCCCAGGCTGGCTGGGCAGTGGGGTGAGGAGGGGACATAGCAGAACGCTACTGCCTAGAGGTTTCCTCTTCCTCTGGGTGACAATTGTCCTTCCTTTGTCTGCAGCCAAAATGAGGGGCTTTGACACGCCTGGAAACACCCTCTTTTTGTAGGAATCCCCTCCCACAGCTCCTGGCCAAGCCCTTCCTGACCCTCCGTGGCTCTGTCCATGGGCAGGCAAGCAGGCACACCAAGCCTCTGCCCTCAGGCCCTGCCCATCCATGCTGCTTTTCCCATGCCATTGGATGCCCAATGCTTTCTGCCTGCCACAGCAGCTCCCACTGCTGCCAGGCCAAATGTGTGACTCCCTCAATTTGGGCAGGCACAGGGTGCAGTGCTGTGTGCGATGTGGTACCATATCTAGGCTGCCTCTTACCTGATATGTCCATGTCATCCAGGCTGGGCTGCAGGGGTGCCAAATCTGGCTGTATCATGTCAGCATTCCCGACATACGCTGGAAGAGGGCAGAGCTGGAACATCAAGGCCCAGGCACTGCACCCCCAAGACCCACCTTGAGGGCTGCTCCCACCATTGCCCTGACACCTGCCTGGCTGCCACCCCTCTGTGTCACCCCAGAGCCACCCTGTGTCACTGGACCATGCCCTGGGCAGAGAGGTGAGTGCCCTCTCTGTGGAGAGCCAGAGCCATCCCATCCCATCCCATCCCATCCCATCCCATCCCATCCCATCCCATCCCATCCCATCCCATCCCATCCCATCCCATCCCATCCCATCCCACCACTGTCCAACAGCACCTCTAGGGCCTCATCTAGTGCCCAGGAACCCCAGGGAAAGGCTGATCCTTGGCACGGGACCTGGCTGGAGCTGTAGATGCCCCAGATGAGGCAACCAGACATGGCCAGGTGGGGACAGCAAGGAGTGGCCATGGAAGCAGGACCTGCCCTGGGGGCTGCGGCAAAGTCCTTCATGGTGCTGGTGGTCCCTGGGGAGCTCAGCCCTGGGACAGCCCATGCTGGGAGCCACAGGAAAAGAGGATGATCTCACCCTGCCCAAACACTCATTGAGCATCCCCTCCTCTGGTGGCTCCTGTTTGGGCAGGACAGGAACATCCCTTCCTCCTGATGCCAGGGGACCCTGCCTGCCCAAAAGGACATGGCTGGCAGCTCTCAGGGGCTAAGCCATGAGGCAGCACTCAGATTCCTCCTCCACATCCTGCTGAAGCATGGTCTGGGGCACCTACCATCCTCAGGGAGTGCCTGGTGGGTGCTGGGCATCTGTGTCATGGTGAAGAGGGTGTCGGATATGTCCGAGAGGAAGGTGTCCAAGTCGAAGTGCTGCCTGCTCCCAGGGTCTTCCTCCTCATCCCCAAGCAGCATGGGCACTACGTTGCAGAAGAGCTGGTTGCACCATTTCTCCGTTGGCCTCCAGGCATCCTCGTCCTGCATGAGGTGGAGCAAAGGAGCCAAATGTACACTTCTGGTGGGTAAGGTCCATGTCTGGCTCTCTGGCTGCTCCCCCTGGCAGCTCCCGTGGTCCCTGCAGTGTTTGGTCTCTCCAAACCTTAATGCCTGGCGCATTGCTGCTTCCAGAGGGTGAATCCAGCATCCCAAATGCTTGGCATCCCATTCCAATGGGCTTACCATGCCCTGGGGCTTTTCTCTGCCCTTCTGCCCAGTGCAGGGGTCCAAACTGTGATCCCCTTTCTCCCACTTCCTACCCTTTCTCAGCAGACTCACCCGCTTTGGACTGGAGATCTCTCCTTCCCGGATGGACTTTCGGAGCTGGAAGGAGAAGACAACCTATGTCACCCCCCAGGCAGGGTGGGCATGTCACCCCTGGGGCAGGACAATGGGGGCAGCACTCAGGGGGCAGCCAGCATCCCCCTCCCATGCTGGCAAGAGCCCATCACGTCCTGCCCTGTCAGCCACAGCTCCAGGTTGGGCACACTGGTGTCCCATCCCACCACTGGCACTGCCACAGGATGGGGAGCAGCACGGGCAGAGCCACTCACCCGCTTCTTGTAGTAGATCCTCCACTTGTGGTACTCCCTCATCACCACCTCGATGCGGCGTTTCCAGTAGTTGCCCTCCAGCACCACAGCCTGGGGGGCAGGACAGGACAGGACAGGACAGGGGGTCATGGCTGAGCTCCCCAGCCCCAGCACCCCACAGCCTGGGCTGCTTTCCTTGTGCCGTATCAGAAACACCTTTGCAACTCTATGAAATGCAACTTGTCCCCCATTCCCCACTGTGCAACACAGACCTGCTGCTGCCCCAGAGAGCTGCAAGGGACTCTGCCCTACCTCTGGTTTTCGGTGCTCATCAGCCTCCATGCCCTCCAGAGGGGTGATGAAGCCACACACAGGGTTTTTCCTCCGCTCCACATCTGCACAGGGGAGAACACAGCTGGCTGTATCCATGCCCCATCTCTATCTCTGCACCTGTACATGGTTGTTCGGTGCCAGCCCCATCCCACTAGCACAGCCTAGCATCTGGCAGGCAGAGTGGGGTCTGGCCCATACTCACACTGGATGTACCATGCTCTCCAGATCACGTTGTTGATTCGAATTTTATCCCAGCAAAGCAGCCGCAGCCCCTTGAAATTCTTCCACTTTGGAGACACTAGCTTCCCACTGAAACACCAAGCAAAGGGAAGGCTGAGGGGCACCACCTTGGAAGATGCCATGGGGTCACCAGTGTGGTGGCAAGTCAGAAGCAGGTACAGCCATGTGGCTCTGTTACAGGTGCTTGCCAGGCAACCACAGAAGCATTCCAAGCTCTTGCACACCCTGGGAACAGCACAGACCTAAACGCTGAGCTTCACAGACCCAGAGGAGGTTTCTCAAACCCCTGGACTAGAGCACAGCACTCTGAGGAATGGATTCCTTAAGGTTTGAACCCCAGCTCCAAGACGAGCTCCTGCTGCCCCTGACCAAGCCAGCTGTGTCCTGGCCCTGGGGGACAGGAAGGCAAGTCTCCTGCCCAGGTGAGATGTCCAGGGACATATGCTGTAGTGGCTCTTGCCTCATCACAGTGTTTGGGCAGCTAATTCTCCCTTTAACACCAGGCAAGGCTTGGAAATGCTGCCTTCAGTCAGGGGCAGCCATCCTTGTGGGTCTGGGAAGGCAGGACAACACTGGAGGATGCTCAGGACGTTAAGGGACACTTGCCTATGCCCAAAGAGCAAGACCAGTCGTGCCCTCAGCCAGAGCTGCCCTGGCCTCTTCTCCGCACCCATCCCTGCAAATCTGACCCCCAGCCAGAGCTGGGCTCCCTGCTTCCCATTTCCTGGTTCCCAGAGGCAGCTGGGTTTGTTCTGCAGCTCATCATGGTGATGGTGATGTCCCTGCAGGAAGCCTCATTTCACTCCTTGTCTTGTTTCCATCCACCTAGGGACACAACCCCTCATGTGCAGCCACTGAGGAGGTCCCAAGGGTCCTGGTGCCCCAGGAGCTCTGCAGGGGATGCCAGGGTCCCTCTGCCTGACTTTGGGATCCATTTCACCTCTCCATCTCTCCCAACAACATGGCATGGCCTCGGGGCGATGCTAGCTACTCCAGGGGTCCCTTTTAGAGCTGCCTGCAGGCTTCATGGTATCCCTGCCTGGGAAGCCATGTCTCTCTCCAGCAGAGAGTTTGTACCCTGAAGATCTTGGTGTGCTTTGACTCCCACTTTCCCTTGGCACATGCAGGGAGCAGGAAATGTGGAGGCTGGGCTGGTGTCTGGGTGCTGTATCCCCTGTCCCCAGCCCCTTCAGGTGCCACCAGGCTGTGTTCCCAGGGAGCTGCTGGGGATTAGAGTGGTGTATGGAGCCTCTGACTTGCTCATTCAAGCTTGTGAAACCTCTAAGCGCTCTCAGGTAATGATTTTGGTGGGTTCTGCTTTGACCTGGATTAAAATCTGCCTCTGGCAGAGGTGGAGGACTGGGGACCCCTACAACTCCAATTCCTGCTACAAGAATGTGTCTGGGAACAGGTGCAGGAATGGATGGGGATGGATTCCCCAGGGAGACCCAGCCTGATCCATGATCCCAGAGGCTGGGGAAAGACCCATGGCTCCAGCCTGCAGAGAGTTAAGGAATCAGCTACACACAGACCACTCTGCTATCACCAGGATTTTGAACTTTCCCCAGGCACACAAGGCAAACAGCAAGACGGTGCCAAGTGGAGGAGCCAATGGAAGGGACAGGATTCCTCGGCACATGGCCATGTCCTGTGGGTCAAGGCCACGTTCCTCACTCTCATCCAGCTGAGAGGAGCAGCCCGAGCCTGTGGGACACAGACAGACACACCTTGGCCACGCAGGAGGCCAGTGGGCCATGGCTACAGAGTTGCAGTGGGGTCTGAAGGCAGCAGAGAGATGCTTTTGGGCTTTACCACCAAATGCCTTTTTTTCCGGCTTGGCGATCCTTTCAGTTTTGGACCTTATCAGGCTGATCTTTGCTCCCTGCTGTGCCTTGGAGAGGGCCCCACCCTTCCCTGAAATGACCTCCCCTGGGGACACGGATGCAAACCCCACACTGAAGTGTGGGAATTATACCTATATAAATATACCCAAACAGATTGGGGGTCTTGCTGCCCTGCATTGTCAGAGGGAGGGGGACACAAATCCTGCCACTGGCTACAGGGTGTTTGTAGGATGGGGAGAGGTGGGAGCAGGGCTCAGCCTGTGTCCAACACCGGCATGGGTCCAGGAGCACCTTGTTTGCTCTGTGACTCATTCATCCATCCAGCAGTTTCGGGTGTTGCAGTCCCTGATTTCATGGCAACATCGGTACTTTCCTCTTCATCAGCAGCAAGAGGAGGGAACAGAGGGGTGTTCTGGAAAGATGCAAGGCTGCACAAAGAGAACTGGGCAGCAGCAAGAGGGGAAGAGCTGAGCCGAGGGTCCCCTGGCAGGGATAACCCTGATCATCCCTTCCAAAGAGCAGCATCCCCATGGGGTCATCAGAACCCACCTTGCTTCCTGGGCTGTGGGACATGGCTGGCAGAGACAGTGTTCTCTGCAAGTCCTGAAAACTTATCTTCCATTTCTCACAAATTTAACTACCAGAATTAAATGCCTTTTCTTGAATTTTTATGTTTTGAAATCCAGAGTCTGGCAAAGAAAGTTAAAAATCTGACCACAGTTTTCCTTTAAAGTGCCCCTTAAGTGAAAAATGGCTCTGTTCAAATCCGCCTTCAAACTCCACTATCTAAATAGCTCGATTTTCACCATGGATGAAACAACCTCTGCTCCAGCTCGGTGGGAGTGAGCTCTGGGGTGATTTGGGGATAGTGTTGAACAAAGATGTTAGATTGTGCTGGGAGAGGGACCTGCTCTGTGTGTGTACTCCCAGCAAGAATGCCCTGCCTCTGGGACAGACATTTATCTTCCTCCATGCAAATCCATCATGAAGTGCCCCAGCTGAGAGGGAAGGCATTGGAATCCTCTTGTAAAGAGTTGCCTAGGAAGCTGGAGAGAGCTGCAAGCCAAGCTACACCTCCACAGCCAGTTATTTCAGTGCTCTCTGGAGGTGTGACCCCCTGTGCAGCAGCATGGGAACACCAGCACACCAGCTCAGCCCCTCTGCACAATCCTTGGACAGGATCAGCCCCAAAACCTTGGGAAATGGCAGAAGAAAGGAGCGCAACTCCCTGCCACTAATGACAGCAGAGCCACAGCGCAGCATGGGTGGGTTTAGCCTGAGCATGAGCCTTTCCCAGTCATCAGACTCCCTAGAACAGAGGTCTTCCACCAGAAAAAATGGGATTGGACGACAAATTCCAGTGAGTGCATCCCTGGAGTCTCTGCCTGGTATTCACTGCCCCTGTGTGAGCATTTAAGGCACTGTGATACCTTGTTTTAAATCACAAGAGGGGCTGAGTGAATACTCTGAGTCACTTTCCAGACTGATGTCCCTGCCTGCCAAATCTCCCCTCTTAGTACTTGCAGGGCAAAGAGAAAGTTATTCGACATCACACTCTGGTTTCAGCTTTGGGAAGCTGCTTCTGGAGTACGAGACAGATGTTGCCAGGTAAGACCACAAGTGACTGCAGTTCGCATCTCCCAATCTGCCCCCAGTTTTCCTCCCTTCAGGAGGATGTTCCCCAGATCAGTGATTCCCCACAACAGGTCACAGGAAGGGGTGTGAGCCCAGCCAGGACACTGGGGGGTCACTGTGGTGATGGGGAGGATGAGCCTTCTTGTGCTAAGGCCAAAGTGTGAGCAGCTCCTGAAGGAGCTCAGCTCCACACTCAGCTGTTTGGAGAATGAGAGGCAGCCAGGTGGGCTGCAGGGAGAAACAACATTCTAGGGAAGGATTGAAGGAATGCAGGATGTTGCAGGAGACGTGGAAAAGAATCATTAAGCAGGAAGCTGTTCTAAATGTCCTGGAATATAGGTAGAAAGGAACTGCTTCATCTCAGCCTTAGAGGGAAGACCTCGGAGAGGGGAGTTGCCTCTCTTTGAGGGATCTCTGCCATAACCTCTGTGAAATGCGCAGAAGGAATGGTGGAGAGGGGAGGAATTTCAGCTGTAGTAATTGAAAAATATTTAGGGAAAGTTTAGTGAGCTGCCCTTGAAATGGAGTGAGCCCAGACAGCAAAAGATGGGTGGCTGCAGCAGTCACAGCTCACCAGGAGACAGGAGAGTTTTCCCCTCTGCTCCATGCTGTTTTGGTCAAGTCTGGATATTGTGTCCAATGGACAAAGAGGGAGGTTCACAAACTGGAGTGATCCTGGTAGAGGCTATAAAGGTGGTTGTCATGTACTAATGTACATGACAGGAGTGTGAGGGGTGGGTTTGTTCAACCTGAAGAAGGTGAAGAGAGAATTTACTTACTGCCATCAGCTGCCCAAAGGAGGAGATGGAGCCAGGCAGTTCTCAAACATGCACTGAGAAAGGGCAAGGGGGCAACAGACATGAGAGCTGGAGGAGGTAAACTCCAAACTAGAGCCATGGACAGCCCTGTGCAGGCTGGACAGGTGGTGGCCTCACATCCTAGGGCTCCATCCATCAGTCAGTGATGACCTGAGTAACCTGACCTGGCTTTGGATCTAGCCAGGCCCTGCATGAGGGCTGGACAAGGAACTCCAGAGGTGCCTTCCAGGTGACATCTTATGGAGGCTTCTCTTTGGTTAGGGAGCTAATCTGAGCTTTAACTGTGGGTGATCTCCTGAGGGCTGGAGGATATTTGGCTGATGACCCCAACTAAGGCTGTGCTGCCTCTGGGAACCTGGCTAGGAGGAAAGGCATGAAATGGCAGAGAAGTATCAGATCAGACAAGACTAGATGTAGAAATGCACCAAGAACATTTAAATTCCGTTTTCCCACCCTAACACCTTTCTCCAACTGCTGCCTACAAGTGTTTAAAAAATGTATTAGCAAAGGAGAGGCTGAGAGAGCTGGCGCTGTCCAGCCTGAAGAAGTCTCCAGGGAGAACTTAGAGTCCTTTTCAGTGCTTAAAGAGCTTCCAAGAGAGCTTGACGGGCTTTAGACAAGGGCCTGGAGTGCCAGCACAAGGGGGAATGACTTCCCACTGACAGAGGGGAGGGATAGATGGGATATTGGGAAGAAATTCTTCCTTGTGAAGGCAGTAAAGTCCCAGCACAGGTTGCCCAGCTGTGGCTGCCCCTGGATCCCTGGAATTGTTCAAGGCCATGTTGGACAGGGCTTGGGTGAGTGTCCCACTACAGCAAAGCCAGTGTTTGCATTGCCATACTCAGTGCAGGAAGCAAACGTGTCACTGAGAGTCCAAGGGGTAGAGAGTGCTGGATTGATGGAGTCCTGACTGCAGTGGAATGGCCAGCCCTGGGTCACACACAGCTGCTCCAACTGCCAGTGTCCTTGTGCCCTGTCCCTTTCCACTCTGCATGGGAGCTCTAGAGCCCAGGGGCACACTGAGGCTGCCCTGCACCTCAGGAGTCAATAGTTTGAGCATCCTGGTGTGACAGTGTCTGTTCCTCCAGCCCAAAAGCTGCAGGGCTCAGGTATGGAAAGAATGGGGCTGGGAGAGGAAAAGAGAACAAGGCCACCGGTGTCTCTGTGTGTCCCCTGTTTGTGGCACTCAGGGGTGACCTCCCTCACCCAGAAGCATGATCCTCACCTGGGTCATCCCACGCTGAGGCTCCCTGTGCTCCCACAGAGCACTGGCTTCCTCAGCCCCTTGGAGCACAGCCGTGCTGTGCTGCCTGCTAGCAAACTGGGATGATCCCACCCACCACCTGGGATATGGGATGGGTCAGATGTACACAGCTGTGGGGTAACTGGTGCTCTTGGAGTGCTGTGCCTGTGCCCAGCATCTCCAGGGATGTCCTGGCAGTAACCATGTTCCCTATTGCATCAGACACTCAAGGACTCCAAGGCAAACCTGAGAGCTCAGCCACTGGATGAGATCCCGGATGAAGAGCAAGGCAATGGGCACCTCTTCAAGGCTGCTTTGCTGAGGTTTTGCTTTCACACAGCATCAGCAGGACATCATCATTCCAGGTTTTCACATTTGGACATTTTGGGAAAGCTATGCAAGCCATTTGGCACTGACTCCAGCAGAGCAAGTTACACTGATACCATGCTGGAGAGAACTCAAAACCTTGGAGCTTGGCAAAGGAGGGGAGCTGCCTCCAAGAATGTGGACCATGGCAGTAGGAGACACATTGCACCTGTCTGTCCTGCTGTCACCAAAGAGCTGTCACTGGGCTTGGGCAATCTGTGGCAGGGGAGTGATGCAGTCACCCATGTGATTTTGTAGGAGAGGAGGAGGAAAGCTTTCAGGAGATCTTGGACAAAACCTGTGCAGCCATCCAGTCCCAAGCCCTGCTGCATGTCATGGAATAACCTCAGGACATGTGGACAGAGTCAAGGGCAGAAGGCAGGACTCCTGCTCTGGGCTGGATTGCCAAAGAACTGAGTCTTAACTGCCCACAGGGTCATTGCTGCTCTGTGGAGTGTGCTAGGTCTGCCCATGAGGGAATTACAGCTGGGCACAGTGACACCAGATCTCACAGGAAAATGCAGGACAGTCAAGCTATACATGAAGAGAGGAAAACTTCTCACCTGGCTCCATAGCCAACAACCCAACATCAGCTCTTTCTCCCTGAAAGTTTCAAGGATGGCGATTGCTGAGCGTGTGGCACATCACAGCCCACGGGGAAGAGGAGGAAGATGTCAGATGGAAACAAATTCCTGGCTGGGCAACAGGGCTCAGCTAGCCTCCTGCCTTCAGTTAGCTGGGGGTCTATAAGACACAAGGAAGGGCTCTGGGACTCACCTGTACTCCAGGCTCATGCACTCGAAGAGCCGGGTTAGGGTCGGGTCGATGTTCCGGGGATCAGCAGGCTCGGGCTCCGAACGGTGGTGCCGTCGCCGGGGCAGCGAGTCGCTGTGCGGGGACGACACCATGAAGTGGCCGCTGTGGATGACCTGGGAGGGGTTCTGTGCCCCAGCGCTGGGTCCTGTGCTACCCACAGCTGCATCCTCTGAGTCGGAGTCAGAGTCGGAGACAGGGCAAGGCCCAACCGGAGACTCCAGGAAAGGTGCCGGGAGCCCCACCTGAGCTCCTGCCATTCCCGGTGCCTACTGGGGAGCTCTTGTGGATCTGCCCCAGTGCTCCGATCCACATCCCGGTTGAGCTGAAGCCCTACAGGCACTGCGCTGGCATCGAGCACGTGCTGTTGGGCTCCCGAGTACAGGACAGCAGCACCACTCCTCCTCCTGGGCACCTCCTCCACCCAGATCACGCTGCTCCACGCTCCAGGGTTCAGCGGCTGCTTTGCCAGGGCCGATTCGCTGCCAGCCTATTTATAGCGCTGGTGGCTGATCCCGCCCATGGCACACCGTCAGCAGGACATGTCCAATGGTCACCAGGCACCGGGCACCAGAGCTGCAGCTCCATGCCACTGTTCTGCTCCAGCAGTGCCCCTGACAACCCCAGCTTTTACATCCCCCACACACCTGGGGAGGAGCACTGCAGGTCCCCTTTTCCCCCCTTGCTGGTGGCCAAGGGTTGGCAGTCGGCTCTGTTTACCCAGAGTTAATCGCTCATCCCGGGCACTGGTGGAGTGAGGAGCAGGCGGTATTTACCCAGGGCCTCTGCTTTAATGGATCTCCCTGCACTTTCAAGGGAACAAATACAGATTAAGGGACACAAACAGGTAAAATTATAGCAACGGGCACTCAGCTCAGCACAAAGCAGGCCAAGGCACTGAGCCAAGCGCCGAGCTGAGAAACAACCCCAGGAAAACCTGTTTCAAGGTATGACCCAAACAACAAATGTGAGAGAGAACAGCTATGAGCTTGGATATGGTGGGACTTACACACCTTATGGTCACGCAGTCCTTAAAATCACAGAATCATCAAATCCTAGAATGGTTTGGGTTGGAAAGGAACCTTAAAACTCACCTCATTTCACCACCCTTCCACTAGACCAGGTTGGAACCTTCCACTAGACCAGGTTGCTCCAAGTCCTGTCCAACCTGGCTTGGAACATTTCCAGGGATGGGGCAGCCACACCTTCTCTGGGCAACCTGTGCCAGGACCTCACCACCCTCACAGGAAATAATTTTTTCCTAATACCCAATCTAAATCCACCCTAGATTGCCTTCACCTCTGAGGTGTCCTTAGAGATGCAGGCAGACAGGGCTTAATGCACCAGCCCCCTCCCCTGCTCCATGACAGTGGATCTTGGATAAATACAGGATTTGGCATGTGCCATTCCAGCCAGACCTGTGTCACAAGTATCTGCTCACTGACCTGAGCCACAGAGGGACATAGCAGATATAATTTCAGGCTTAAATCACTTTTTTTCTCTCTGGTTTCTGGCAACTTCTTCCCCTGCCCCACATCCTGGCAGGAGCACACATGTCTGGAGAGCACTCAGACACAGAGCTTAGGTACCTCTGATGGAGATACAGTATAAATGGGTGGCATAAACCTGACATAGCTGGCTGCAGGCATCGGTACCCTAATCCAGTTTGTAGATGGAGCTGAACACGCTCCATATCACCCAGGTGGGTCCAAGAAGGGTCAGCAGCTATCCAGGGTATTTTCCAGAGTTGGAAGAAGACTATGCACAAAGAGCTGGTTTGGACAGCTTCTGCACTGGTTGGTGCAAAACTCCCTTTGGGACCATTTCTTCACTTAGGAACCATTTCTTCATTTTCCAGACAGATTTCCATGGGTCTGTAGTTTTTTTGCCCCTCTGTGATTCATTACAACCACCTCAGCCTGTTTCAAGCTGCCTATGAAAATGTTGAAGAGAGAAGTAATTTTAAAAGTACTGTCTGCATACATTTTAAAGCAGTAATGGGCACGTGGGTGTCTTGGGAAACTAGGAATTAGGCAAGGCACAAGGAAACAAACATGTCAGAGATACAGAGGCTTTCTGGGCACATTCCACTCATGCTGTGCAAAAGAGACTTCCCAGGATTTTGAGAAAAATCATTTGCCATCTGTTCACCAGCTGCAGGCAGACTTCAGTCCTCTGGGACAACATCTGTCTGAAGGAAATAGAGAAATACATCAGTGAGGCTTTTATGAACATCACAAGTCTCTCATTCCTGGTCCAGCAGCTCTCGTGCTGCAGAGAAGAGAAATCCCATGGGCAAAGGGCATCCAGCCCAAGGAAGGGGGTGACAGATCCTTAGTAAACCAGGGAGTAGAGCAGGGGTCCTACACAGGCGCAGGCAGGCTGCAGTGCTGAGGGATTTTGTAAAAGGCTGTTTGGATCCTCAAATGTGTGCTGCCAAGTACAGCTGTATGGATACAAAAGAGTCTTGGAGAGAGTGTGGCAAGGGAGATGTGGTCCAGAGTGCAACGCAAGATGGATGCCCCAAAGTTGTCCCAAACATGTTCCAAAAGGTTCACTGTCACATGGAGGGGTTAGAGACCAGAGTCCCCAGAGCAGTGTTCCAAAATTACCCTCATACCATGTGCAAAGGTGGGGAAAAACAGCCTGTGCCTGGGAGGGGAATGGCTGGGACAGAGGGGTTGGATTTACTGGTAGCTGAAGAAACTGGGATTGGATAGGACATGCACAAACATGGAACTGGTCCAGACTGCACAGAGCACAAACTGGTCTAGTGGAAGCTGTCCCTGCCTGTGGCAGAGGGGTGGAACCAGATGAGCTTTAAGGTCCCAAACCATTCTGTGAGTCCATGATTCTGCATCTATGCAATGAGGTTCTTGGCGCTTTTTTCCTTGGATGGCCTTGCTCACATTCCCTGTGTGAGAGGCTGGTGCTGGCAAGATCTCAGCACTCCATGCAGCAGCAGCAGGACAGAGCAAGGAACATGAAGGAGAAAATTGCAGCCTGCAGCTGGACTCCGTCTGGAATATTTCTGGGCTCTCCTTGACTGCCAGACTTCTTTCCCACAGGAAGCTGCCTGGCAAATCCTGAGCAAGAGCACCCTCTGGGGACCAGCAGAAATGTAACGGTGAGATTACGCTTCTCAAATGCCTTCTTTTCACATTGACATTGCGTTTTAAGTGTGTTCCATGATGGTGATGAGTGCCGGGTTGTTTGCCCAGTAAGAGGAGCTCGCTGGGGACGGCTGGCTCACCACACCACATCTGTGTTACTGTGGGACAAGCTGAGCCTCCCTGGAGAGAGCAAGAGAGGCCTGAGTACACACAGCAGCCCTGGAGCTTGTAGAAAAAGTATAACTTTTGTGTAACTTCAAAAATCAAGGAATTGTTTGGGTTGGAATGGACCTTAAAGACATTTCATTTTAACCCTACTGCCACGGGAAGGGACACCTTCCACTAGACCAGGTTGCCCTGTCCATCGTGGCCTGGAACACTTCCAGGGATCCAGGGGCAGCCACAGCTTCTCTGGTCAACCTGTGCTGAAACCTCACCACCCTCACAGGGAAGAATTTCTTCCCAATATCCTATCTAACCCTGCCCTCTGATAGTGGGAAGCCATTCCCCCTTGTGCTGTCACTCCTGGCCTTTGTCCCAAGTCCCTCTCCAGCTCTCCTGGAGCCCCTTCAGGCACTGGAAGGGACTCTAAGGTCCCACCAGAGACTTCTCTTCTCCATGTGAACACCCCCAGTTCTCCCAACCTAGCTTCAGAGCAGAGGGGCTCCAGCCCTCAGAGCATTTCCAGGGCCTCCTCTGGATTTGCTCCAATGGCTCCACACCTTTCCTGTGCTCAGGACCCCAGAGCTGGAGGCAGCTCTGCAGGTGGGTTCTCACAAGGGCAGATGGGGACAGTCTCCTCCACTGGACAAGTCACACTGGTTAAAGATAATGAGAGGATGTGGTGCAAAAGAGACTTTTCTGCATCTTGTAAAGGAGACTCACCATGAGGATGAAATATCCAGTGGAATTTTCTTTCCTGTCATGGAAGGGAGTGTGGTGCTGAGAGCCCAGCACAGGTGGGTGCTGCTGGCCCTGAGCTGCCTCTCACCCTATCTCTTGTCCAACCTGGGAGGGAGGCATTAGCAGAGGGTCCCTATACTCACACATCTGCTATCAAAGCAAGACAGTTAGCTCAGAAAAAAACCCCAAAATATTTCTAAATGCAACAAGAAATTCCCAAGTTTGAGTGCCAAGAACATTTTATTTAGGTTATTATCTCCTACACTGGGTTTGGTCTCTGTTCCGAGCTGGCAGATGCCTACTCCTGCCTGTCACACACCTCATGACTCACTGCAGAGGGGCAGGAGGAGGCAGGGACAGAAATCCCACATTTCAAGGCAGATATGCAGTAAAATCATGGCGTAAAAAATTGCACATAAGCATGACAAAATAATAGAAGATTTGTTTTCAATTATTTTTATTTGCTAGCTCATGGTTCTGTATTGAGGAAACAGCTCTCATCTCCCTGAGCCAAAGGTACTCCAGAACTCACATGCCACTGGAGGCAATTTTAGTACATAAATAACATGGAGGTTGGAAGTTGGCATGGATGGTATCTGCTAAGGAGTTCTGCCCTCAAAGATGAGGATGAATCATAGAACCACTAGGGTTGGAAAAGCCCTCTAAGATCATCAAGTCCAAATGTTCTACCAGCACTGCCAAGGCCACCAAGGGCCACATCCCGATTTCCTCCTATATCCTGTGATCTCTGACTGGGACAGGAATGAAAAGGAACACAGACATGCAGAAGCACTGAACCAGTGTGTAAACTCATCACTGAGACAGTAAATGCTTCAAAAGGAAGGACGCTTACAAAACATGGAGCAAGGAACAGAACGGTCTGAGAGACTCCTGGCTGCTGGGGAGCCTCGGCTGTGCTGTGCAGCGATGCAGCTGCTGGTGAGCTAGGACCTGAAGCTGCCCTGAGGACAGACACAGTGATCAGGGATGAGAGACAGACTGCTCGTCACCTTCTGTCTTCCAGACTGGGACTTTATTACCACGGATGAACTGATTACAAAGCTGAGAACACCATGGTACCTCCATGTTGTCACTGTGATGATTAAACACTTGACCTTCCCTGATGGGAAGCAGAGTCTGTGGTCTGCCACACAAACTCTGCATCCAGGGCAATACAGCCCACAGAATTCCCATTCTGGGATCATCAGGATCCACCTCCCAGGTTGTTGCTGATTTCACCACCACTTTTTGTGCTGCAAGTACTGAAAGTCCTCAGAGGAAACAGGCTTGAGGAGCTGTCAGTGTGCAGACACAGACACCATGAACAGGCTTGAGCAAAGGCAGGTCTGAACACAGCTTTAGAAAGGCAGAGTCAGCACCAGATTGAGTGTGACAAGAGCGGTTCAAGAGGGGATTTTACAGGAGTTAAATTAAAAATGTCAGCCAAGTTCTCTAACTCTATCCTTTTTTCTTCCTTATATCCATATGTAAGCATTGTGATGAGCTTTGGTACTTACCTTCCTGGTGTCCTCAACATCTATACATCATCACTCTCTCCCTGCACCTGGCCAGGTTTGTATTGTCACCCTGTGGCACAGAAAACACAAGGTCACTGCAGGGACATAGGGATGCAACACAGGGACATTTGAGTTTGCCAGTATTAGTGGCAAAATCCAGTCCTCCAGGCAAATCCTTGATATTCCAAACCAAAGGATGGAAAAAATAAGATTATGCAGATGCCCTCCCATCATCCCAGAGCCATCTTCCAAAGAGGCACTTCTAACACCCTTCTACTTTCAAGCCAGTGAGTTTTCATATGCACTCAAGGCGAGTGCAGCCCCACAGCAACGTGGATGCCGCGACTCATCAGCTCAGCAGAGGAGTGTTTGCTTTGCAGCACTGCAACACTGAACAACAGTATCCTCTTCCCTCTGCCCATAGGTTGGAAATATTTTGAGGCCAAGACTGCTTGTCTTAATAAATACCTTCCCATGCGTCAGGCAGCAAAGTGACTTTTCTTCCTACCCTGTCCTAATAATTTGTCTATGGCTACAGGCTTGGCAGGGCTCAGAGAGCCCCAATGGCAGCAATGTGTGCTATGAGCCAGGAGCTGGGCAGTGCTCACTGCCTCGCTGGGAGAGGGTCAGTGATGCTGGGGATGTTTGGGGACATTCCCTGTTTTCCCACCCCTGAGAGCTCTTCAGGTGCTGCTCTGCCCACCCCACCAGGATCCTGCCTGCCTGGCAGGGACATGAAATCACCTCAGCACCAGGCAGGCAGCCCATTCCATTGGAGGTGATTGACTGAAATCAGTCAGGGAAAATAGTGACAGAAATTTTATCAGTCTCCTTGGAATATATCAAAGCAGTGTCAGGCTTCTAATAGGATAAGTACCACAAGCTGTCCTGCACAGAGGAGCAGTAATGGGATATGGCTTTATGCAGGAGATGGTTTTTGATGTATCTGGGCCACTGCTAACTAAATCCTCCCCGAAGTCCCCTCTCTGTGGCTCTTCTAGCTCCTCCAGGATTAATCAGCTCTCTCCTCTTTCTCTGAAACACACAAGGCAGTAGTCTGCCTGCAACTCCATATGCAAAGCCTTGCAGGAGCTCAGCTCTGGGAAGCATCAGTGGAGACAGCAGGGTGGCAGCCACGGCCACCCACCCACAGCTGTGTCCTGTGCCCAAGTCCTGTGTTATTTATGGAGGCTCTTGCCAGAACAACACACAGACAGCTGACCCTGAGTCTAGCATTGTATGGTCCAGCAGGCACTAGGGTGAGGGCAATCCCTGACTTTGGACCCTGGCAGCTACCTGGGGTGGGACAAAAGGCATGTTATGACCCAAAACATAGCCAAAGTCACATTTAGATCAAACTGACCTTGGAGCACCTGGGGCAGAGTTGGTTTATTCTAGTTCATCAACCCAGAGGACCAGTATGGGGTAAACTGGGAGGTCTGGATTGCCACGGGAAGGATAGAGAAACTGACTGAAAAATTGCTTTAAGGTGTAGGAACACAAGATTAAACAGTTTTCAAGCACAGATCCCAAGAACAGCTGACAGATCAGCAGGACGCTGTGCCCAGGGGTTGAACACACTGACTCCCTCCTGCGTCACCACGGAGAGAGTCCATGACCCAGAGAAGGGTTTTGCAAACCACCAGGTCAAACATCTCCAAGTGTGTTTGGAGGCTGCTGGGATCATCAATGCAGCACCTCCTCAGGGCCCTCAGAGCCAGACCAGCAGCATGGCCAGCCTGGATAGACCCACTTCTGGTGTTACTTCTACCACCACTCACCAGCTCCTCACTCCTCAAGGTCACCAACTCCTCAGTCTCACTCTCTAAACACACATGTACCAGACTTGCAAATCTGCTTTTGTCTCTGAAGAGGGAAAATCTGAGAACATCCCCAGGGATGCAGCTTCCTCCTTGTATCCTACTCATTTTCTCAGATAAATCACTTTAGTTCCACCAGGGTTTAACAGGAGTGGAAGGTTATTTCAAGTGAGTCCAAATGCTTCTATTTCTTTTATGTACATCTGTCAACTTTAAAACAGCACTTTTAAGTGCCAGTGCTTCTTAACCAGCCTTCAGCCAGAGCAAGGCAACAAAAGAAGGACTGTCTGGCCAGGAGAGCAGGACACATTTTCATCAATAGTTTGCAAAAGCATCACAAGATAACAAACTAAATCTCCAACTAATATGAATATTTCACGCTGAAAGGGTTTTTCTACAGCATCCAGTCTGAGGAAGGTCTTGGGTGTGTGCTTGCACATGGATTTATCTCTCTGTTCATACTGAGATGACATCTGGCAGCTGTGATGTAAAGGCATAGGTCTTCTTTATTCACAAAGAAACATTTGCAAAGAAGTTCTTAATGCTGCAAACATTTGAAGAAAAGTTTTCCATCCTTAAGTAAAACTGACCAAGAAATAACTCACAACTTC
Organism: Entomyzon cyanotis; assembly: GCA_024500445.1. Taxonomy (NCBI): domain Eukaryota; kingdom Metazoa; phylum Chordata; class Aves; order Passeriformes; family Meliphagidae; genus Entomyzon; species Entomyzon cyanotis. The sequence continues at coordinate 1,902,054 of JAKEPQ010000746.1, forward strand.
AGTTCAGCACTATACAACCATAAACATTTGCAAAGTTAAAGACCACAAAGCATGTATTAAGGAACAGAATTTCAAGAGGGGAATTTTTAAAATTGCTTATGTGATTTCAAAGAGAAAAGAGATGAAGCAGCTTCATTCTCCAAAGGAGTTTCTGGCTCTGCAGCATGACTACAACCATCAGTTTTTGGAGTGCTGAACAGGGCATTGTGACAGCACTTTTCACTATGGAACCGAAGCTGCATGGACCTCCCATCTCCAGGTCCTCTGGGTGATAACTCCTTGACAGTGACACCAACCCATTGCTGGGGTTTGCACTATCAATACACATCCAGGAACACCTGCCCACTGAGCACAGACTGCTCTCACAGCTCACCACCCCAGCTTTGGCATCTCCCAGAACAGGACAGACCACCAGATACTGCAAATGTGGCCATTTCCATCTCCAGCAGAGTCAAACAGGCAGCCCACAACTTTCCTCTCCCGGCAATCTCTGGTGTGACTGGAGAGCAGCTGCACACACGGTCCAAATGCAGGACTGCCATCTCCTGGGCACTGGGAGACAGCGTGCAACAGCCTCAGGAAACCATCCTGGAGTAACTCAGAGGTCCTGAGGCTGAGAAGCCGCTGGGATGGGCAGGTACCACCCATGAAGAGAAACCCAACCTCTGGGTCCCTCAGCAGGAGCTGCAGGGTCAATGCACAGCTCTCTGGTCAGTGTGTGTTTAACCTGTGCCAGGAACTACACACAATTTCCCAGCCTGAAAAACGATGGGGGGGCACCAGACCTTCACCAGTCCTGCACCAACACCAGAGGGTTGCTGTCCCTTGAAGCCCAATGGCTTGCCATGGAGGAACAGGCACATGGCTCCACGGTGGATGAGCAGGGACAAGCAGCTCACCCTGTGGTCCTGTCTCCCTCAGCTCCCTGCCCAAGCACTAGCTCTGTGCCTGCTGCCCCTCTCCCTGCATGCTGCCACTCCCCAGGGTCAGACCCCTGATGTGTCCCCCCCCAAGTGTCAGAGCCACAGAAGGGCCATGTTCACTCATCACTGCCTTTCAGCTAAGTATGTTCTTCCCAGGTCTGTACCTGCTCCCCAGATCCTCCCTCAGCTCATTACACTCCAGTTTTCCCTCTCCCCCCCACTTTGCCCTGCAGACCAGAGGTAGACATACACTATGTAGAATTTCATGTACTCTAATTTCTGACAAAATAACATGGAATGAAGCCCAGTTCTATGTGAAGCACTGCAAGAACATGTTTCACTGGCTGTGAGCTGATTGTGCTTCTCAAGCAGCTCCTACAGCACCTTGCAGGAGTAATGGGAATCCTCAACAACTGTTCTTACACTCACTGATGGATTTATGGCATTAAATATCTGTTCTGATAGTGAACAGAATCACAAAATCATGGAATGGTTCAGGTTGGAAGGGACCTTAAAAATCATCTTGTTCCATCCCCATCACAGACAGGGACAACTTTCACTATCCCAGGCTGCGCCAAGCCCTGTCCAGCCTAGCCTGGGACACTTCCAGGGATGAGGCAGACATAACTTCACTGGGAGCCTGTTCCATTGCAGAAAAATAGTAAAAATAATGTAATAAGTGTGAATACTTATGTTACAGCATTACTACTCTTTCCTGTTTACAATGCTGTAGAAAATGCAGTGGATTTCTGATTCCAGCAGACACTGTGCTCTGTGCTCCATTATGCAACTGGTGTTTTCCAGGAATACTCACAGCACAAACTTCTTCCCAAGATTACATAACCCCTCAAATGAGTGTGCACCCCAGGAAGTTAAATGCTTTTATTACTTCACCAGCAGAAATGATGGGATCCTCATTCCCATAACACAATCTAGTAAACACATGATAATAATCTGATGAGATTACATCTACAATCTGGAAAATATCGTGTGAGATCCAGTCACTCTCCTGTCTGCTAGGGAAACCAGTGACACCATTAATTGTGTTGCTCCAGAGAGTAACTGGTCACAGTTCATACATACCCTTGGGCCAAACCACCCAGTGTAAACAGCCTCCCCCTTGCAAGGGGGTAATCTCAGTGTCCATCTGTCCCACACAGGGCATGGTTAGACTAGATACTGGGAAGAAATTCTTCCCTGGAAGGGTGCTGAGGCCCTGGCACAGGTTGCCCAGAGCAGCTGTGGCTGCCCCATCCCTGGAAGTGTCCAAAGGCCAGGCTGGATGGGGTTTGGAGCAACCTGGTCTAATGAAAGGTGTCCCTGCCCACAGCAGGGGGTGCAACAAGATGATCTTTAAGGTCTCTTCTAACCCAAGCCACTCAATGATTCTGTGATTCTAAGCAGTTTCCAGGGCTGCTGCTTCTCATTCTGCAGCAGCCACAACAGGGTTGTGCAAAGCAGACCTAGTCCTCAGTGCCACGAACAGCACAGAACCAGGATCCCTACATTTGCACATTAATCACGAATCTGCTTTCCCAACCCCTGGGAAAGAGGTATGAGGTCACAGCTTCTGCTCTGACTGCTTTAGCAGTGCTCAAGCTGCTAGCTCTCCAATCCCCGGTAAACACTCATGCCACAAAACCCCACCAGACACCGCTTCCTATTAAAAAAACCAAAACAAAAACCAAACTACAACTCTCAATTTTGTGTCCTTCCTCCATTCCCAGGAGCAGCACCCACGGGGTGCGCGGGCCTCCCGCCCTGCTGCTCCTAGCGCCCTCAGGCCGCGGCTCCCGCCTCCTCTTCCTCACCCGCCCCGGAGGCCGGCCCGGAGCCCCCGCTCCACTTCCCCGCACAGCGGAGGGACCCGGCGCCCAGGGGACGCTGAGGGGACGGTGTGAGGCGGTTCCGGCGGGCAGGCCCGGGGCTCCCTCAGAGGGAGGCGGCGGTGACGGCGGCGGCCGCCACACAGACCCCCACAATCCCACAATGCCCCGCACCAGCCGCTGAGGACAAAGCCCGGCGCGAGGCCCCGCCGCGATACCCGGATGGGCGCGAGGAGGGGCGGTGTCCGGGACTCGCTCTGATTGGTCGCCGCGGGGCGGAGGGGGCCGGAGCGCGTTGTGATTGGCCGCCGCGCGGCAGGGAGGGAGGGCGGATAACGGGGGGCCACAAAATGGAGCCGCGCGCTGCGCCGCCACTTACATAACACGACCTCTCACCCCGCCGCGCCGGCCGGGCGGGGCGAGTAGGCGCAATCGACTGGCCGCGCAGCCAATCCGCAGCCGCCGGAGCGGGCGGCCAGCCAATAGGCTGTGGGCGCAGCGGCGCGGGGGGCGGGCGCTGTGGGGCGGGGCGGCAGGGCCGGGGCGCGCGCGCGGGGCCGGTCCCGCCGCCCGCCGTGAGGGGGAGTGGAATCTCCCGCCATTTTTCAACCGTCCCTCCCGGGCCCCGCCGGGTCTTGCCATGGCGCCGCTACTCGGCCGCAAGCCGTTCCCGCTGGCTAAGCCGCTGCCGCCGGGGGAGCCCGGCGAGCGGTTCGTCATCCCCCACACGCAGGAGGCCTTCCGCACCCGCGAGTATCCGTCCGCACCGGGGGGCGCGGGGGGGCCGGGGCGGGTCCCGGGGCGGTGGGGCCGAACAAAGCGGTGTCGGGGCCGGGTGTGAAGCGGGCCCGTAAGGGGAGCGCGGCGGGCGCTGGCCCGGGCTCGGTGGGGTCGTTGTTCCGTGAGGAGTCCCGGCGCCGGTTCTAGGCGGGCGGGCAAGCGGGACAGCAGCTCCGTGGCGCTGGAGCGGGCGGGGAGCGGAGTGCCCGGGGACCGGCAGAGCGGCCTGTGAGCGAAATTCACGGTCCTGCAGGGAGTGGGGACAGCGGGATCCCGCGGGCGAGGAGGGCACTGCCACCGGAGACTTCCACAGTCCTTAATTCCTAGAGAATTAAACAACGGCAGGAGCTCTCCCTGTGTACATCGCAGGTTTTCATTCTTAGCCTATCTCTTCGTGGGCTGCTTTTGCATGAAAAACACTTTTTTTTTTTTTTTTTCGGTGTGTGACAGCCCTCGGTCGCAGGAAGTGGCCGCGGGCCAGGCAGGTGACTGTCACAGCTGCGCGGCCGCAGAGCCACTGTCCCCAGCAGGGCTGAAGGGGCAGCACCTCGGCGCTGTAACCTGCGGACTTGCTGCTTCAGAAGGCTGGGTTGGTGTTTGTGTTACAAAGATCAGGCTCTGAGGAGTTGAGGACTAAGGAAGGGCAGTAAGTGAGAGGGAACGCATGAATGTAGGAAGGAGGTGTTGGCACTGTGGAAGACAAAGGGGCTCCAGAACTCTACAGCCCCTGTGTTGGAGAGTGTCTTGTTTCTGCAGTGAGCAGAACAGGCAGAGAAAGCTCCTAGGAAGGATTAGGTGGCTTTTAAACAGGAAATTCATCTCTTGTGTGCAGATAGGCATTGTTAATGCACTCAGCCCAGTAAAACGAGATTAGGTGGAGTGTTGGAGACTTGCTGTTTGAGTGTGTTTCAGATTAAAACGTTCAGTCTATGACACCAATCTGCTCTTCTGGTGCATGCAAATTGAAAGTAGCTCAGTCATCCACCTGACCAGGCAGTTCTTTATCTTCCTCTGTGAGGAGTGATCAGCGATCAAAAAGACAAGATTTTAAGCCTAAATACTACTTTTGTCAAAAAAGATGTGGCTTTAAGGTTCATCTGTCTTGTCAGAACAGGACAGGGGAGTTCTGGGGCGCCTTCTCAGATCACCAGTTTGTTGGGTGGCTCTTGTGGGTCTTCTGAATAGGTGGAGGACATGTTTCTGCAAACACTTGGGTGGTATTAAAATTAAGGGAAAAAAAAAAGATAGTTTCTCATCCTGAGAGGGAGGGTGTTAGTTGTAGGATCAGAATGCAAGAGAAAACCAAAGCAAGCGCTGAGGTTTTGGAGAGATGCTCTTCTCTTGGAGAAAGTACTTCATGGGGTACTGTGGGAGGCAGCCTAGCACGTTCTAGAAAGTTCATCTTGGCAGACAGACGTCATGAAGCTAAAAAGAGAAACCAAGCAATGTTGGGTTTCTGTCTTGCCTTGTTGACTGTGTATATTATATGCTAGACCAAAAGTGGAACAGAAAATTGCAAATGAGACAGTAAGCTGGAGGGAGATGTTACCCAAGGAAGACTTGGAGGGCTTTTTTGGTCACTTCTATTTATCCTAGGTAGTGTTGAGGAGGAGTGGCTCTGGAAGATGGGAAGGGCCTACTGAGAGTGGGCCAGGAGGTACCTGAGTCTTCACCCAGTGTTATTTATGCCAAGACGTGGCATAATATGTTCTCCTGATTTTTTTTTTTTTTTTTTTTTTTTTTTCCCTATCTTGGAAAACTATTTATGGGCTCTTCCCCTAAAGACTGTGCAGGTTCTTGTACTCCACAGCTAGAGGTGAGGTATTTGAAAGACATCAAAAGTTCTTAAGGCTTTTTTTTTTTGCTGTTATGATTTGCAGCTGCTGTAGATTGGGTTGCACAAAAAATGGAGATGGTGGTGATGTGCATGAGGAGAGATGTCTGCCCCTTGGGCATGTGTTGTGGAAATGTCTGGCAGCAGTGGAAGTGGAATAAGCTGGTCAGCAGAGCTCAGGTGTTTATTTGGGTCTGTTTTTCCTTTGTAGCTTTATGTGGCCTCCTCTAACTGCCAAATCCTGCAAAAACCTTCTAAGAGAAGCCCTGCTGTGCAGAGCCCTTTGCATCCTGGCAAAGCCTTGGGCCCTGCTAATCGTGTGGGTGTGGGGATGGCAGCTCACCGGGCAGCCAGAGATAGACTCATCCCTGCAGGAGCTCAGTGGGATCTGCTCCGAGCTACCTGAGGTGTCAGGAAAATGCTTTGCACGTGTACAGTGCTGTCACCAGTGCAGCTGGTGCTGAGCATTAGCAGTCTCCCAAATACCCAGTGTGTACCCTGGTGAGCTGGTCAGCTGGGCTGTGGGTGTGTTGGACTGCTGCAGCATGGTTTGTTTGGAAGACTACTGCGGGATCAGGAGAGATGCTGGGTTCAGAGAGCTCAGCCAGCCTGGGCCGTTCCAGCCAAAGCTTTCCCTCAGCTTCCAGTGCATGATTTTGGTAAGCTGTATTGTCTCCTCTCTGGATAAAAGCCTGCTGTCTCTCTTTAGTTAATACTTCTATCAGCACAGGGAATGAGAGTGGTTGGGCTGGGTTAGGCAGGTTAAAGGCTGACACTCACATCTTCCCATGATACCAGCCTGACAAACTCTGCCTGCAAGGTGGCAGCACCAAGGCACTGTTGTGTCACACTCTCCAGTTGCAGGAGAACTTTGCCACACATCCAGGGAGTAGTACCTTATAAATATACTCACCTTTCTGGGAGGTTTACCTTCCTGGTTAATACTAGTGCAAACAACTCAGATACAGTGAAACTGCTTTGGAGTTGATATTAATGCTTTCCCACAAATGACTGACCAAGGAAGAAGTAAACTTTTTATCCCCTCAGGAGTTGTTTTGTGCAGTGGCTAGCTTGGTTACTTTTAAACACTTTTCTTTAAAAGGGTCCCTAGTTTTTACTGTAATTTTGTTTGTTCTTTAATTTTGCTGCCTTCCAGCATTAGATGATCTGCAGTGGGATGCAAACAGATGTGATGTATTAACTGCTACGCAGTGGGTTGTCAGCTGTTTCATTTAATATACATGTTACTCGTGGCTTTTTGGGGAATGTTCTCAAGTAGCTGGTGTCCAGGGTTTTTTGTTTAATCCTGTGTTGGGAATTTTTGGCAATGGCAGCTCCAGCTGTGCAGAGAGATGGGTTGGTTATGGCATACCAGGGGCGTGATGACTTGCAGTCCTGGATTTGACCTGCTGGGTTTGTTTCCAATCAGAGTGGAGAAGATAGACAGCATATGTGTAGTGGAAAGTTTGAACTATAGCAAACTTTGCAAAAACATCCTCCTGTATTTTGGCTTTGTGCTGGCCCCAGGAATTCAAAGCAGGGCCTGGCCTGGAGGTCATGGCTAGAGCACAAAGGCAGGGTGGGCACAGTGGGACAAATCTGGAGCCCTGGGTAAGTAGTGTGTCCAGGGTCAGTGTTAGATGAGCTGGCCAGCTGGAGGTGGAATTAAGTTGCATGGAAGAAGCAGATCTGAGCTGAACAGGGAATTGCCATATCTGTCACTTTTAAATTCCAGGCTGGTGTGGGAAATGTGGGTTCTGATATGGTGAGGTTAAGCCTGTTCTCATAGGTGTGTACAAGGAGGGAAACATTCATAGGGAAAAGTCTCTTGGATCTCCCTACAGATATGGGAAATGATGTTAGGGGAAAAAAATGTGTCGCTCAATTATGTTTCAACTGGAGATCAGCATTTATTTGCTCTCCTTGCTGGAAGGAAAGGAATCTCTTCACAGGTCTAGAGAGGAGAAAGTTGATAAATGTAGGAGGCTAGTAGACCTTAATTTTATTTTGCAACTGTATATTAAATGTTTGATTGTAGTTAGACTACTGAGGATTTATTTAAAACCATGCCCTGAAGCCTTAAGAAGTATGTCTTTCCTTCAGTACTCATGTTGTGGCAGCTGTACGTCCTGCATGTGTAGGTGGTGTCCACAAATGCCCAGAAGGGAACCAAGGGGAGAATGCAGAGGGATTGCTGGATAAAGCTGGAGATGACTGCCACTCCTGTGTGTAAGCTCCTGTCTGCTGTGAGGATTGGATTGGATTTTAACGGTGCTCTTTGTGGGAAAGACACAGGAAGGAATAGTGTTGGTTGCAACTTAGTCATTAGTAAAGTGATTAATTGAATCATAGAATCTCAGAATGGTTTGGGTTGGCAGGGACCTTAAAGCTCATCTCGTTCCACTCCCTGCCATGGACGAGAGTAGACAAGGTTGCTCCCAGACCTGTCCAAGGGGATGGGGCAGCCACAGCTCTTATGGGCAACCTGTGCCAGTGCCAAGTTGCTGTAAATTCAGAGCAGACTCCTGGTTGCTTGTTTGATTTTACTTTTTTATATTTTTTTCTCTCCTAGCTCAGCATCACTACAAAAAAGTATCACAGTGACACTCCTGGATTGGTCAGTGGGGCTTTGTAGATGAGCTCCCTGCGAGCTGTGTTTTTTTCTTGGCTCTGCTCCACCACAGTGATCACACTTCCTGCCCCTGCTCCATAGCACCTCTTGTTTCCTTGGAAAATTTAGCATCTTTTAAACCCCAAGGAGGGTAAGAATGGGCCAGAGGGCTTGAATGATAGTGGGGTGATGACTTGTCAGGTCTGTTCTCCCGCTGAGGAGCAGGACACTCTGCAAGCAGGACAGGCTGGGAGACCATGGGATTTCTGCTTGATTTTAAAATGTGCTCCAGGAAAAGGAAGTACTGTGGCAGACTCTTCTGGAGTTGGCTCTGTTCCTGGTTAATATTCTTACATAGTGTCACTTGCTGTGATTGCAAGTTACCTGTACATTAACACCCACAATGCAGCTGCTGTTCCTCGTTGCATTTTACCTTGGAGCTGTGAGGAAACATCCCAGGAAATTTGCTTTGTTGCAGTTGTAATTCCTGATGGGAATCCTAAAAAAAGAAAAAAATCAGGTTGGTTGCACTAAAATGTTCTCAAAAGACAAAACACCTGTGAGACACGCCAGGCACTTTGCTGTGGCTGGTGGCTCTGCCTGTGCAGGAGTGTGGAGCAATCTGCTGTTCCCACAAAACTCTGGAAATTGGTGCTGGTGAGGCAGTGGGCTGAGCTGTGGCTGTACCCAGTGTGCCTTATGCTCCGTGCTGGCTTTGCCACTGGAGAGCATGTGCAGGAGGAGCAAAAGGTGCCTTTCTTGCTTGTCTTAGAATTTCTCCTCTTAACTTCCCATTGGAAAGTATATGGCAAGTTGATCACTGGGCAGTTGGTGTGGATTTACACCACACTGATAATTGTGCCTGTGCATCTTCTTTCATGTCATACCATGTAATTCTACTTGGAATAACATAACCTTGAGGCAGGTTGTGACACAGGAGTGTCAGTGCCTGAAGGGAGCCAACAAAGAAGACAGAGAGGGACTTCTTACAAGAGCATGAAGTGATAGGACAAGTAGGAATGGATTCAAATTAAAAGAGAGTAGGTCTGGATTAGATATTAGGAAGAACTTTGCTGTGAGGATGGTGAGCCCCTGGCACAGGTTGTCTGAAGAAGCTAGGGGAAGTGTTCAGGTTGGACAGGGCCTGGAGCAATCTAGTCTAGTCTCTGCCCATGACAGGGGGTGTGGAACAAGATGGACTTCAAGGTCCCTTCCAAACCAAGCCATTCTGGGATTTCGTGATTCTATGAAGCAGATGAGAGAGATCTTCATGTTGAAATGCAAAAGGCTGCTCTTATTGGGAGCCAAAGGAAAAACAGACCTTCTAGGGGGTTCAGTTTCAAACAGTTCAGGCTTTTTTTCATCAAAAGATCAGGGGTAATGGATAGCCTGGTAATTTGCATCTGTATTTTGTAAGGCATTGGTAAGTAGCAGTGCCACAAGAGTTATTTTCAGGGATTTAGAGCAATCCATGCTGTGCCTCCTGCATATTCCTGTGATTCCTGTGACTTTGTTCATGCTGTTTTCCAATGTATCAGACTGGAAAAGCTGAAAAGTGAGTTAGCAATGCCATGAAACCTTCAGCCATCTGTGTTCCCCTTGTGCACTGCAGCTGAGCTATTGGTGGTGTGGCACCTTCTATGCCAGGATGAGCAGGACAGGCATTTTGGCCTCAGAAAGCTCCAGCACACTGGATTAAGTGCAGCATCCTCATGGTAGTCACAGGGTGAGACTGTACTGAGGCTCTCCTTAGCCTTTGTATGCTCTAATCATAAGAGTTTAATTAAATTTTACTGCTCTGTGCTATGGTGATTGTTCTCTCCACTGCATAAATCCTGTTTTCCTGAGCTGCCATTCGCACAGAGAGTACGAAGCACGTTTAGAGCGATACAGCGAGCGGATCTGGACATGCAAGAGCACAGGAAGCAGCCAGCTGACGCACAAGGAAGCTTGGGAGGAGGAGCAGGAGGTTGCTGAGCTGTAAGTACCAGTTAAAACATGGGTTTGTGCTTATCTTTAGGTGTTGGGGCATAAGAGTGGGCTTGGGAGTATGTGGGACTGCTAGTTTGTGAGGTGAGGTCAAGAGCTGTAAGGAGATCTGGGGATTCCGGAGTTGAAAGCAAAATAAGTCCAAATTGTATGCCATCACTAGTGCAGTTGGGTAATTTACTTACTTAGTGCTGTATCTTGGTATTACCTGAACCAAAATAGTTCAGCATATGGCACTTGGCATATTTTAAAGCCCCTGGAGTAATGGGTATATTTCAGAGGGAAAAATAACAAATCTTGAAAGATGTAAAGTAAAAATAGAGTAAAAAGAGGCTGTTGAAGTGTTTGACATCAGCCAGGTCCACACCTGTAATTATTTTCTCCAGATCTGCATTAGTGCAGGTTGTTGTAGTGAGATTTTGGGGAATCTGCTCTACCTGAAACAACAGAGAACAAAGGGAAACCAGCAAGAGTTCTTGCTCTGTGCAGACTGCATTCCTCTGGGCTGCTGTGGCCCTGGCCACCTCCTTTAGCCCACAGGAATCCTTGGATGAGATCCAACGTGGCCCTTGCCATAGGAGTGAATTTTCTGTAAAGGTGCAAGTCCTTGTCTCAACCAACACATATAATTTACTGTGTGATTAACAAATTGTAGGAATTATGCCAAACAAGCTACCTATTTCTCTGTTCTGTCAGCTGATGACTTGGACTTCGGTGACTTTTTTCCCCTGCATTTAAACTGCAGAGAGGGTCAGCAGTACCACCTAAGAGGAAATTTCCTGCTGCCTCTCTTCATGTTTCTGATCCATTGGCATAGAGTTCACAGCCTTTCCTAAGCAGAAATTCCCCATAAGTTGTGGTTGATCACAACCTTAAAGTCAACAAATAAGAAGCCCATTTGCTAATAGCCCTAATTTCTGTGAGGGGTGATGCACAACTGCCTTCAGGCTTTGCTCCCTGGTGTTGTTTGAGAGGACAGTGCAGAGCCAGCTCCATAAACTTACAATCCTGAGTCAAAACCCAGCAGTCTAGTACTACTTTTTTTGTTATCCATGTTGGACTGATTTACCACTTCTGACAAGATTAAGAAATGTCAATGAAACAGAAATGGGCGATTTCTTAATAACAAAATGTAGCTATAGTCTCTCTAATATGGGGGGGGAAAGATTCTGTGAAATGATATTTTGGTCTTGTCTCTTTGAAACAAGAAAATTTGCTTTATACTGGGATCTGGGAAGCTGAAGGTGCTTTGGAGTATTTTGTTTCTCCTTACAGTGACTTGAAACGGACTTTACTTTTTAGCCAGAAGGCTTTATTCAACATATTTCTTGGTGCCCCTGTCAGCTACCTGACTTCAGCTCTTAGAAGGGAAAGAAGGGAAGTAAATTTACCACAGTGCTGTCTCTTAGAATGATAAAGTTTGAAGATCATAATGTGGTGAAACACACAAGATATTTTTCTCTGGCAAGATAATTTGATTGTGTAAACCTTCCTCTGTCTTTACTGTGCTGGCAGTCTGCTGGGGGAGAAGGAAATGCTAAATCTTCATCAGAATCATGGTGTTATTGGAAACAAGCATTGTAAAGTAACAAGCCCCAGAATAATTACATGATCTTGATCTGTATTTAGTATCTAATAGAGAGGCAGTAATAACCACCATGAAAGGTTTCATATTCAGTGCTGCTCATCCTGAGTGTTTACAGTATTCCTTCTGGGAAGGACCAGGACAATTGGGATTTTCATATCAGCTAACACCTGGGGGAGTTCTGAGGGGAGGGAGGGCAGCAAAAAGCCCTTGGATGTTTGCATGCTAGTGGGGCATCTGCCTCAAACATTCTCCTGGCTGTTAACAGGAATTCCTGGAATTGGGAGATGGGAGTCTACTTTGCTTTTAGGCTTTTATTCCCTGAACAGTGAAAACTTATGTGCTTTCTCAGTTTAAAGGAGGAGTTCCCTATCTGGTATGAGAAACCAGTCCTGGAAATAGTCCACCACAACACTGTGTCATTGGAAAAGTTGGTGGATGCAGCTTGGTTGGAGATCATGACCAAATTTGCAGTGGGAGAAGAGTGTGACTTTGAGGTAAGGATATGTTTTCCATTTTATCCCATGCTTCTGCACAGGCCTAATTCCAGATAGCTAGAGGCAGGAGATGGGAAGAATATGTTGGCCACTCAGAGAGGGATATAATAATTTATTTTCTATGGAATCCCAGTAACAGCACCTACTTTTGGATGGAAAATGGTTCTGTAAGCCCAACTTCCAGTGGAAGGTGTCCCTGTCCACGGCAAGGGTTTGGGACTGGATGATCTATAAGGTCCCTTCAACTCAAATCATTCCAGGATCCTGGAATAATGGCAAGAGAAAAACGACTGATCTATGTGTGTGTGTGGAAAACAGATAAAAATGTTATTCTGCTTAAATATGTGATGATCTTTGTATGTATAAATACATCATTTAATTAGAAGAAATTAAAAATTATCATCTGTCATAATCTTTTCACCTGATGTAGTCCCAGAAGGAGCAATAGTCTGAAACAAATGGAGCTTGAAGTCAAAACTTAAAAATCTCTAAAAAGGCTCTAATGATTTGAAAATTCCCTCCAAAACTGGGAATGTTGATGAAAACTCAAACTTCTTAAAAATAAGGAGTTAGTGTTGTGTGAGAGCAATGTTTAGGACATATTCTCTAAAGTAAGGCTGCTGAGAACATGCTTGCACCTTGTGCACATACTGTGTCATTAGCATTGGAAAACCCTGTGGGTTGGGAGTTTTGCTTTTAGGTTGTCTTAGCTGGTATTTTTCCCTTCCTCATAGTGCAAAAGCCCATTAGCTTACCTGTCTTGTTCAGATCCAATCTTCACCAATATTTCCGTGCAGGTTGGTAAGGAGAAAATGTTGCCTGTGAAAGTTGTGAAAATACATCCCCTGGAGAAAGTGGATGAAGAGGCCTCAGAAAAGAAATCTGACGGAGCCTGCGATTCTCCATCCAGTGACAAGGAGAACTCCAGCCACGCAGCCCAGGACAACCAGAAGGAAGCTATACTGAAGGAGGATGACAACAGGAGGGATAGTATGAGTAAGTACTGGGACAGCATGGCAGTAGGTAGCCCCTGGCAGTGAGTATTGGAGTTAATGTACATCTCGGACTGTAGACTGTGAGTGCTTAAAGTGTTATGTGGTGAAAATCCAGGAAGCAAAAAAAAAAAAAAGGTGTTTCAGAAACAATCTGGCCTTATACACATAATTTGAAACAGCAGCTGTGCTTGGAGGGGGACTAATGATGCTTTATTTATTTATGCATGGTTTTTTTTAATTGAGTGGTGGTTCTCTTAAGTTGCCTCAAGAGGCATGGGAAGTACCTCGTACTTCAGAAATGCTCAGTGGGCAAATTTTCAGCTGCAATTTTGGACATGGGTGTCCCTGCTCCTGTTTTAGTCTCTGACTCAGTTGGTTCTGTGTGTTGTCCCCTTTCTGGAAAAAAAGAACCTCAACATTTTCCAACTCAAGATGTTGTTGAAGTCATAGCCTAAGCAGTAAACACTCATTCTTTCAACTCTTCTGGTACATACGCTTTTATAAAAAGGATATTTTGTTGCTAATGCTTTTATAGTCTGGATAATAACAAAACATAGGTTCATAGTAACATAATTGAAACAAATTACTCCAGAGTCTGTTAATATAATTATGTAGCATTTCTTAGTTACACACCAGACTACAGAAGTAGGAAATGCTGACTTATGCTAGCAGAGGCTGGGGGTTCCCAGCCACACTGACCTGGACTATTTCTCTCTAATAATTTTCACACGTGACCACATGATATGGATTAAAGTCAGTTTACTAGAATGAGTAATTGGAAGCAGTAGCAACCTCTGTGTGACTGTGATGTAAGAGCTGTGTCTGCCTATGTGCACACGAGGGGGCAGAGCAAACCTTGGCAGTTCTATTAATACTTGTGTCAAACTTGCTGGTTTCGTTGGAGGAGAAATGGGCAGAGAAAGATCGTTTCAGTCTCTCTGCTTAGGAGTCTACTCTCCTTCAGAAGCTAAAAGTAAGGCTTTATACCAGCTTTGTTGCATCATTTGTGCAGTTTGAAGTGACTTTGTATTTTTAGTTGGTTGGGAAATGAACTCTGGAGAATCTGCAGGAGCAAAAGGAAAGGCTAGATGGTCCTGAAAATGAATGATGAACTGCTGAAGTCAGTCTAATGGAAGGTGTCTCTGCTCTAGTGGAGGGGGTGGCATGAGATGAGCTTTAGGGTTCTTTCCAACTCAAACTATTTCATTGTTCTATGATTGCCACAAACATAAAAACATCTGGGAATTACTTTCTTCTTAAGACAAAACCAAGTCAGTGATTCCTGCTGTGGAATTATTTCAAGGAAGGCATGGCAGAGGCAGCCAGGGCTGTTGGCAGGAATTCCCTAAGCAGGCTTACTGGTTAGATTATGGAACCTGTCTTCCCTTCATAAATCTTGTAGACATTTTCTGCCTGTGCATAGGTAGTTGCAGCTTACTGTCTGGAGAGAGATGGATTTAATTAAAGATGGCACTTTGTACTCCTTTAAGATAGGTGTTACCTTCTTAGTTCAGAGCTGGTCAGGGCCTCCATTCCAAGCCTGTATCTTCAGGCTATTTCTAAAACCCTGTTTGGGTTATTTTCCTGATGTTCTAGTTTAACCAAACACTGTACAGCTAGCAAGGAGTAGGGTGCTCAGTCCAGTGGTGGCTTGGATTCTTTAACCCTACTTGTTTTTTACCATAATATTAAGACAGTGTCTCACCTTCCTTTATCAGATGATCGAGCACGTAGGTCTCCTCGGAAGCTCCCCACTTCTTTGAAGAAGGAAGAAAGGAAGTGGGTTCCACCTAAATTCCTGCCCCACAAATATGATGTCAAACTGAAAAATGAAGATAAGGTGAGATGTCTGCTTGAGTCTGTTCTATTATAACATGAATATGCAAGTTTAATTAATCACTGACAGTGATTATACATTATAATGTAGTACTTTCTGCCAGAGTCATGGCATTGGAAGCAGGATAGTTGTCTCTGGGGCTGAGCAGCCTGGCTGTTTCTACCTGTAATTGGGTTTTGTGCATGGAAACACTTTGTACCACACACACTTAGTCTCAGAGCTTTAGTGTGGTTGCTGTTAAGTGCCTCATCTCTGGTCAGGCAGTTAATAAGACCAGTTAAATCATGAGTGGCAGTTGCTGCTGTTGTCCTGACCGAGCTGCTCCAAATTGGAGGTGGCAGTGCTTTAGGAAGCTCTGGGTAGCTGCAGCACTGCTCTGTGCTTTTTGTCTGCCCTTTGCTAATTCAACAAGCAAGGCAGTGCTGACCTCAATGAGTACCATGTACAGAGCTGCTCCTCTGGTCTCAGGAAAAAAATCAAAACAAACATGAATATGTAAAAGCTTTAAAGTCAGTAGCAAGCACAAGCTGGAGGACGGTCAGAGATAAAACAATGGGCTTTGGCAAAAAATCTGCAACATAAACTCATGGTTTTAACTGTTTTGACTCTCTGATTCTCCTACCAATCTGTGTGTGTGTCTCAGTTCTGCAAGTTGTGTTTGGTTTGAGTCATTCCAAGAGAGCTTTGAACGAGCAAAGACTTTTTGGACATGAAGCAGTACAATGATCCTGGCTCCTTTTAGCCGTGTGATCTGTATTTATAATGAGGTTAGAAGTTACTCATTAACAGTGTGTCTGTTTGTTATCTCCAAGATCATCAGCAACGTTCCAGCAGATAGCTTAGTCCGTACAGAGCGTCCTCCCAACAAGGAGATCCTGAGGTACTTCATCCGTCACAGTGCGCTGCGCGCCGGCACATGTGAGAATGCCCCGTGGGTCGTGGAGGATGAGTTAGTGAAGAAATACTCTCTCCCCAGTAAATTTAGTGACTTCTTGCTTGACCCACATAAGGTAAGAATTCCTAAAAGTGCCTGCTTTGCTTTCCCACCCATGCCTTGGGACTTGGCAGAGACCTCAGTGTGCTGGTTGGGTTTTAGAATCACAAAATCATTAGGATTGGAGAAGCCCCCTAAGATCATCAAGTCCAGCTATTCCACCACCACCACCAAGGCCACCACTAAGCCATGTCCCCAGGTGCCACATCCACTTATCTGTTAAGTCCAGAGAGAAGCAGTGCAGGAACACCTGCTCTTTTGAATGTTGACATTTTGAGAGGTGACATGGCTTCAACATCTGAAAGAGTGGTCTGCTCTGAAAATTTGCAATGCAACTGTCTTAGTTTTTTTCAATAGTTTGCATTACTTGCCTGCAAGTAAAGACATGATTTCCTGATGTAAGAAAAATGGGAGAGCTACAGTCCTTACGTGGTGGTGTGAGGTATTGGCCCAAGACCTGGATGTGTGTGACATCATGAGGCCTGGTTCTTGTAGGGGGATGCATTGAGTGATGGCAGATACCACAAATTTAGTGCTGAATACATAAGTAGCAGGAATGGGTTCTTCCAGCCCTTTGTGCTGACCAGAAAAATATTGTATTAACCAACTAAATGCCATACCATGAAATCTGCTGCTTTAAAATCCATCTTTTGGTGTAGAAAGCACTATTTTGCTCATTTAGTAAACTCAGTCTTTCATAGACCTTGTCAAGTGTTGTTCTAAAAGCAGAAGGTAAATATTTGTTCAGGACAAGGGGGAATGGCTTCAAATTCACACAGAGTAGGTTCAAATTGAATATTGAGAAAAAAATTCTTTCCTGGGAGGTTGGTGAGGCCCTGACACAGGTTGGTCAGAGAAGCTGTGGCTGCCCCATCCTTGGAAGTGTCCAAGGCCAGGTTGGACAGGGCTTGGAGTAACCTGGTCTTAGTGGAAGGTATGGTGTCCCTGCTCATAGCAGGGCTTGGAACAAGATGGTCTTTAGAGTCCCTTTCAACCCAAACTATTCTCTTGACTCTGATTCTGATTGCAGAAGCCTGTTACCCTTAATGCAATGAGCAATTTCATTAGAAAAATCATTAAAACATGGGCAAAAATAATTGACAGAAATCTAGATAACCTTTATTTACCTTTCAGTATTAATACAAATCATTCTTTAATTTTAGTATATGGCTCTCAACCCCTCAACCAAGAGGAAGAGCTCTCGGTCACCTGACAGAAAGCTTGCTAAGAAATCTAAAGTGGATGGATCTTCCCTGGGACAGCCACTGAGTCCAACCTTGTGGTGTCATGTGCATTTGGAAAAATCTATAATTGGCTCTCCGCTGAAGGTGAAAAACTCTAAGAACTCAAAATGTCCTAAAGAGGAGCTGGAAGAGGTGATGAAAATTGTGTCACCTGCTAAACTTGGTTCTAATTTTCACATTCCAAAGAGGAGCAGACTAGGAAAAGGCAACAACAAATCCTTGGACAAAAAGCAAAGAGGCAAAAGGGTTCTGAATGGGCAGAAGTCATCAGGGAAGGCAAAGTCTCCCAGGAAAGGCTTGAAGACGCCCAAGATGAAAATGAAACAAATGACACTGCTGGACATGGCTAAAGGTACCACTAAGGTATCCAGAGCTCCCAGAAATTCTGGAGGCACCCCTGGATCTTCCAGAAAACCCCAGAAACACCTGCCTCCTGCAGCGCTCCATCTCATCGCCTATTACAAAGAAAACAAAGACCGGGAAGACAAAAAAAGTGCTCTTTCCTGTATCATCTCTAAAACAGCTCGGCTGCTCTCCAACGAGGACCGTGCCCGTCTCCCTGAGGATTTGAGGGGCTTGGTGCAGAAGCGCTATGAGCTCCTGGAACACAGGAAGAGGTGGGCCACCATGACTGAGGAGCAGAGGAAAGAGTACATGAAAAAGAAAAGGGAAAAGCTGAAAGAGAAACTGAAGGAAAGAGCAAAGGAGCGGAAAGAGAAGGAGATGAAGGAAAAACTGGAAAAACAGAGGAGATTTGAGGACCAAGATCTGAAAGGGAAGACATTGCCTACTTTTAAACTGGTTGATACTCCAGAGGGACTTCCTAACACACTGTTTGGGGATGTGGCCATGGTGGTGGAGTTCCTGAGCTGTTACTCAGGGTTGCTGATGCCGGATGCTCAGTATCCCATCACAGCAGTGTCCCTGATGGAAGCCCTTTGTGCAGAAAAGGGAGGCTTCTTGTACTTGAACAGAGTACTGGTCATTCTCTTGCAGACCCTGCTGCAGGATGAAATTGCTGAGGATTATGCTGAGCTGGGAATGAAACTTTCTGAAATCCCCCTTACTCTGCATTCCGCTTCTGAGTTGGTTCGCCTGTGCCTTCGCAAGTCAGATGTGCAAGAGGAAAGCGAGGTCTCAGATAATGTAGATGAAAGCAAGGATTCAGCAGCTTTTGATGATAATGAGGTACAGGATGAGTTTTTGGAGAAACTGGAGACATCGGAGTTTTTTGAGCTGACTCCTGAAGAGAAATTGCGGATCCTTGGAGCGCTGTGTCATCGGATCCTAATGACATACTCAGTGCAGGACCACGTGGAGGCCAAGCAGCAGGCATCAGCTGAGCTGTGGAAGGAGCGCCTGGCTGTCCTGAAGGAGGAGAACGACAAGAAGAGGGCAGAGAAACAGAAGCGAAAAGAAATGGTGGCCAAGAACAAGGAGAATGGGAAAGACGAGCATATGATGGGAAGAAATGAGAAGAAAAAACATGAGATGATGAAAATAGAGCAACGGGTTGAAATCGAAGCTGATGATATGATCAGTGCTGTGAAGAGCAGGCGCCTTCTCGCCATCCAAGCCAAGAAAGAGAGGGAGCAACAGGAAATACAAATGAGAGGTAAGAAAAATAATTTCCTAGTGAGAAGAGTGTGTTTTGTGGAATAACTTCATGGCAAAAATGACATGTTTTCAGAAGCGTTGTCTGGTTTTAAGAGATTTGCTCACTGGAGATTTATAATTCAGCTGCTGGGGTTCCTATGGCAGCTCCAAATCTGTAAATTTAGGAAAAAGCAATACTTGCTTCTGGTTTCCTATCTGTGGGTGTCTTTTGTTCAGTACCTTTCTAATTATGGCAGGCCCACAAAGGTTGGACAGCACAGTATCTATTTTGGGAACAGAAGACAACCAAAAATTTGTCTTATGTCCAAACATCATCTGGTTCTTGGGTACAGAAGAGGTATTTCTTGCCTAAAAGCAGTTCCTACTGCTGCTGCTGCTGGCCCTGCTGCTGTGCCCATGGTCAGGTTGTTGCCAGCAGCCCTTTTCCCAGATCAAGACTCGGGTAATAAATCTCAGTTTACTGTTTCTTGCTTTAAAGAATTATTTATGGAGCTGTATAAATATAAACCGTCCACTCAAACCTCTAAGTCATGAGTTGCAACAACAAACTTTGTGTAAGTAGTTCTGTTTGAAGAGTATGGATGTAAAGAGAGAACACTTTGGAATTAACAGTTTAGGGGTTTTACTGGTTGTAAACGTGGGTAGTGGGCAGGTGGAAATGGACAATGTAGTTCATCTAGGTTGTTATTTCCCTTCTGAAACAACTGAGGGATAAACATCCCTCATGAAGCCTGGCTTTTGTGCCTTAGCTGGAATGTGGGCGTATCTGTTCTGGGAGACCAGGAATCACAGAATGGTTTGGGTTGGAAGGGACCTTAAAGTTCCACACCCCCTCCTTCATGGGCAAGGATACCATCCACTAGACCAGGTTGTTCCAAGCCCTATCCAGGCTGGCCTGGCACAAGTTGCCCAGACAAGCTGTGGCTGGAGGTGACATCCCTGGACGTGTCCAAGGCCAGGTTGGACAGGGCTTGGAGCAGCCTGGTCTAGTGGAAGGTGTCCCTGCCCATGGCAGGGGTTGGAACAAGATTATCTTTAAGGTCATCTTCCAACCCAAACCATTCTGGGAGTCTGTGATATTACAGTTTTTATCCAGGATTTCTTCATCCTTACACCTTTGACTTCTTAATTCTTTCCTTTTTTTTTTTCTTTTAGAATGGTGGGCAGAAAGTAAGCTGAAGAGTGTATGGTTGTACTAAAAGAATGTTAACTATAATCCCCAATGAAACCTTTTTTTACCCCCATGGTGTAGTAAAATAAAAGACAAAATTGATGTCTGAATGCTATAAAGGAAAGCTAATGCTGCTCTGTACTGATTCCAACAGTGAGGATGGAAAAAGAAGCAGAGGAAGAAAGAATCCGGAGGCATAAAGCTGCCGCTGAGAAAACTTTCCAGGATGGAATTGCCAAAGCCAAGCTGGTGATGCGCAGGACTCCAATTGGCACTGATAGGAATCATAACAGGTGGGAAAGGAAATGACCATGAGCTTCCACCTCTGCCCTGAGAGAGGGGCTGTGTCAGATACCATCCCCTGGGAAGGGATTGATAGGGAGGGTGTATGGAATTGTGGAGGAGAGAGAAGGGGAATTATTTGTGTGTATGGAGTGTAGTGTCTGGTTACATGCCCAGCTTTTTGAGGCCTTCCCAGGACTAGTGGAGTGCTGGCATTGCTCAGGAACCTCGTTACAATCTTTTCTCTTTTTTTTTTCTTCATGTTTGTTGCACAGGAATGCTTTTGGAATGGATTCTAATCAAAGCTTTCCCTGTTTCTCAGCTGTGCTAATATAAAGATATTGCATGCATTTCAGCTTTTAGTGAGTTGAGCACACAGATGCTTCTCCCCTCAGTGCAAATAAAAGTGTGTGTGTGTGTGTGTGTGTGTGTGTAACTAGCCAGAAAAGGAGAACAGGTACCTATTATTACACATTTTTTACAGGTACTGGCTGTTTTCGGATGAGGTTCCTGGCTTGTTTATTGAGAAAGGCTGGGTACATGACAGTATAGACTACAGGTTCACCCTTCCCCACCAGAAAAAGGAAGATTTGAAGAAGGACCACAGCCCTGGAGGTACAGTCAGCCTGCTTCTCTTGAGGCTCTTTCCTCTGCTTGATTTGGCTGTTGGAAGGGAGTAATGGTTGTGAAAGAACTGTCTAGGCTGAATGTTTTCAAGGGTGTACTCTGATTTAAGCCTCATTTTAACTCTAGAAGTCTGCACACAGGAGGTGCCAGTGATATTTCCCTTCTGCTGCTGCAGGTCTGGAGACTGCCTAGAGTGTCCCACCTAAGGACTATGGGATACAGTCTCCTCTCCTATAGGCAGTGAGGTTGATGTCAGTTGGTGTCATCCCTCTGGTTCACTCTGACCCTGCTGAGTTGCAGCATGCCAGACCCTTGCACAATTAGCCAGTTGTGCTGCAGACTGAGGATATCCATCACAGTGCTGATATTCCACTGGTGCCAAGACTCCCAGATCAACCTGTGGAATATTAACAAGCAGGGCAGTCTGTTAGATACCCACAGCTTTGCTGATTGAGGCTGTTTTGGCAAACATCCCTCTTGCACTTCCTCTCAGCCTGCTGTTCACCTTTGCTGAATGTGTAGGTGAGGTGCAAGGGACTTGCTGAACTTGTAGTGCTTCCTCTGTGATTTTGCCTGGCTGACTTGAAGCCTGGATCCTGGAGCCTTGCAAGCTTGAACAGGCACAAAAATCCATCTGTACAGAGGGAAAATCAACACTTCTGTGTGGAAGTAGTTCTTGGGACAGAAGACTCTGCAATAATCTGACTCAGCTGAGTTTCAGTCCTGATCATTTCTTGCTTTTGAAACATGACATTCTGGCACTGAGTCCATCTGCAGCAATCCTGCATGGGAGAGCTCATGGATTTGGATCTGAGCCCTCACGTGGTAGGATTGTCTTAGAGGAGGGACAGACTAGACACCTATAGAGGAATGGAACAGGGCAAACCTACAGTGAGATCCTTCATCCAGATGTAACTTTACAGCCACCTTTGTCTTGGTTGAGCTGGAAGTGCATCATTCCAAGCTCCTCCATGGGTGTCTTTTCTTGCTGAATACTGACCAGCTGTGTTCCTGTACAACTCCTTATTTCCAGGTGCTTTCATCTCTCAGCTGCTGCCCCAGCCAATGGGCAGGATTGCAGCTTGTTTCTTTGGAAACTTAACCATCAAAGGCCTAAATGAGCAAAGGTTTAAATTCATGTCAGAGTGTCGCCTGAGATGCTCAGAAATACAAACAGATGCTGCTTATACCTCCTTTGGTTCTCAAAGTGCTTTGTCAGTACACAGCTAAAATGTGAAACAAGTTTTATGTATTTGGAATAGAAGGAATGCTGCTCAGGAATCTACTTGAGCCTGTGCTTTTCTCTTGCAGAGAAGCGGAAGAGCACAGGCAGTGACGGCCGAGGGAGCAAGCTGCCCCGCTCCATGCCCACCACAGACCTGCCTGCTGAGACCACCACTCCCAAGCAGGGCCAGAA
This sequence comes from Entomyzon cyanotis, assembly GCA_024500445.1. NCBI lineage: Eukaryota > Metazoa > Chordata > Aves > Passeriformes > Meliphagidae > Entomyzon > Entomyzon cyanotis. The sequence goes on from JAKEPQ010000746.1 coordinate 1,924,283, forward strand.
CTTATGGTAACACACACTTTTATGGCTGCAAAGTAGTCAAAGTGTAGAAGTCAAGGAATCTAGACTGATTTTGCTAGACCGTGCTACAACCCTGTTCCTCTTTCAGTGCTGAGCAATTAAGTTGGTTCAGCAGCTCCCCATGCTTCTGTTGCTGATACTATTAGTGCCCTGCTAACAGGGCAGCCAGTCCAAGAGCCAGTGGAACCATCCTTCAACCTAATCAATCACACAAAGCCAGTATAAATTAAGCTGTTGAAATGCTTCTTTGAGATACTGCTTTTTAAGTACTTTATTCTTCCATGTTGACAGCCAGTTATCCCTTTAATGCTTCCCAATGCCAAGCAGTGTCTCAGTGAATCAAATCTACCTTTGAGCAGGTTTGATTGTAACTTGCTCCAGTAATTGGCCCTACCAGTGTCCTTAAAGAAATTCCCCTTTGTTGAATATTGCTCTGTGAAGTAAGGAGTGCTCAGCAATGTCCCCATGCTAGAAGACCCTGGCTAAGCTTTACCTGTGAAAGATTGTGTATTTTTTTTTAGATAACCCTGAGGATAGCTGTCACAAAGTATACTCTCCTGCAGCTCCCCCCCTTAGCAGTGTCTGTTCCCTGGAATTCCACTGCTGACACATAGAATGGGGTTGCTTGGTCTTTGATAAACAGAGTTGAACTCATCTTCAAATAGTTGCCAGTCAGAACTACTTTCTGAACATGTACCTGCTCCCCCACCAGGAACTGTAAAAGAGGCTGAAATTGTGGGTGTCTTGGTTTATCTGAACCATCAGCATTATGTGCTGACTCTTGGTATTTCTCTGCCCCTTCTCTGTCACAGCAGCAGGTCATGGGAGATCACAGAGTTCCTGTGCTTTCCTTCATTGCTCCATCCTCTCATGACAAATCCCCACCCTGGTACCAGTCTGGGCCTTTGCTGTGTGGCCAAAATTCAGGCAATTGGGCTTTCCTGGGGAATGGGTGCTGCACAAGGGGTGGTGGAGGACAGTATGATCCACAGGGAAGTCTTCTGCTCTTCCTAACTGCCTCCTCTAACACTTGACCTTCATTGAGCAGAGATGGCAAGGTGTGTTCCAGAAGAAGGACCAATTCCGTAAGGAAAACTGGCTTAGATTTAGAGTGCAAATTGCTAACACTGAGGGCAGCATAGAGCCAAGTTGGATTAGTTAATTAACACAGAATTCCTTCAACTTGTGACTCCAGGCTGAGCTAGGAAAAGCACAGTATTTGATCTGCTCAGTCAGATTGGCAGCTCCCAACAACGTGCTGAGGGAGATCAGTGTGGTGACAGAGTCAGGAGTGCTGCATGGAATAACCAGTCACAGCCTGGGAGGAGCAACTCTTGGAACCAGGTCCTGGACACACTCAGTGCTGAGTTATATTCTGTCATTAAGAGCTGCATTGTATGGAGTGACCATCATGGATGGCATTCTCCTTTTTTATAAAAGAAAGCAACAAAAAGAATTAAGCTTCATAAAAAAATAAAAGGCTTAAAGTGGCAGCCAGAAGCCCAAAAGACTTTGAAAGAGATTTGCCTTAGAGTTTCCATTCTAAATGGTCAGAGCAAGTGCTGCCTCTTACCTTTGGAAAAAAAGAGTCCAGGAACTTGGAAACAAAACTACAGCAGCAATAACAAAACATTCTGAGTGTGGTTCACATCAAGATAAGGAACCTGTTAAAAGTAAGAAAGCCTGCTTAAAACCTGTGGTGAGTCTAAGTGAAAGAAATAAAAAGGGTGCTAAACTCAAATACAGACTAAGGGCAAAACAATTTTCCCCTTGGGGAGCAATCCTGCTTCGCAAAATCTGTTGTTACAGGGTCTGCCTTAGGAGAAGAGGGAAGCTCTTTGCATGAGTGAGTAATTGGCTAAGAAATACTAAATAAATTACAGAAATACTCCAAATCTGTATGTTAGGCAGGGTGTTAGAGAGTAGTGCTAGAGGCAAATGGGGAAGTCTCCTAAAGAGGTTTTTTTTTGATAGAGAAAAAAGGGATCGGGAAATAAAAGCTAGCAAATTGCTATTTTGAAATAGAGAGGAAAGGGCTTCAGCTGAGATACACAACTGGCTGCTACCAGCTGCTGTGGATCTGTGAGTTGTACCTCTTCAAAGCACCAGTGGACAAACTGCTGAGAGGGGAGTTCATTGAGGAGTAGGAAGCACAAAGGTAATTGCCCTGGCACCCAGGGGAGTCCTCAAACCAGCAGATGCAGTCTGGAGGGGCAGGTGGAAAAACTGTCACTGCATACCAACTCTGCCTTTTGGCCGCTCAGACATCAGACACTGAGCTGGGTTGAAGGGGTTTTTTTTGCCTGGCTGTTACACCACACTGTCCTTAATTTCTGTCCTGTCTCTTGCCTGGAAGGAAGGACTGTAAGTGCTGACAGTCACAGCACTTGCTCGTTTTTTACAAGGGTCTCATGCCTGTGTGCATTGTTCTGCCAGGCAGGGGCAGTGCAAGGTGCAGCAGTGCAGGTGGAAGATCTGAGCCAGGTATGGACCATGAGCAGAGGCACACAGGCAGTTTCTCAAAGAACACATAACCCTTTCTAGCTGTGCTGTGCTGGCTGCCTCTCCCTGACTGACAGGGCACCCAAAGCCATGCCTGCAGCTAAGCAGTAAGCTCCCTCAGCTGAAAGGCTTTTCTTTCAAGATCTGGAACTGCTAAGAGCCTGTTTGCTAAGTACCTGTCTGACAGCTGCCACCATTTACATGTAAGCTTCCAAAGAAAGCCAAGGGACAGCCTGGGAGCTGTTCAGTGGATAGGCAGGAACTGGTACTTCCCTCTGAGGAAATCTGTATTCCTATTCCTGTATTTTCCTTTGAGGCCATTGCCATTGATCTCAAGGACTCCTCTAAGCATAGATGGTTATGGAAGAGTCTCCTTCTTGGCTGCTTTTTGCACATAGTCCTTGGACAGTTTGAGGAGGCCTAAGCCCACACTGAAGTCCTTGAATATCTACATGCCCAGTTGTTTGGATACAAAGACTTGTCCAGCTATAACTCATAATGTTGGCATGTGTGTAGGAAGTTTCATTTCTCTGTGTTCTGCTTTAAGTCTTGCTGTCTATGTCTTTTCCTAGTGATATGTGTGACATGGGATTGAGTAGCCTCACAGTGCACATAGAGCATCTTTAGGTTTACCCTTTTATACTTCAGAGTAATGAGACTTTGAAATTAAACACCAAATAAACTCTGAATAGTTGTATTTTACAGTCCTGCCCCTTTTTCCCTTGAGGGTGGGAGCTGGTAAGGCACACTGATAAAGGGAGAAATAGATTTATACTTGTAGCAAGAGTCATACGAAAGATATCACAGAAGTGATTCTGCTTTCAGTATTTTGTCCCCAAAAGGAAGAGGGTCCAGTGTTCTGTCCTAAAAGTGCAGAATCATAAACACTTGGTTTCTTCTGTCTTCTCCAGACAGATGGACCACTCCCTCTCTTTACCTTGTGCACCACTTGCACGGATGTTGACCCTTATTAAAAAATCTCCCTGTTCTGGGCACCATGGGCTCTGAAGAAGTCTCTGTCCATACCATACACTCCGCATAGTGCTTGTGAGCTGTGTACATCCTGGTCTTTCCTGCAAGAGCCAAGGGGGAATCACAGCCTTGGCAGGATATTAGCGTGCAGGACACTTCTTGCTCATCCTGGTCAGAAAGGAGTTGAATTTTGGAAACAGTGGCATCTTTGCAGAGTAACTCCCGTTGTTCTTCATCTATTAGGAATTCAGCATGGTATGGCGTGTCCCCTCAGCAGACAATTTGAGTTAACCATGAGTGGGTGCTGACAGACTCCATTCTCACGCCTATACTCTACAGATGGAGTTCCCCTGTTTCCACCAACCCTCCAGAGCAGGTACTGGTCCTGGGCTCCTCTAGATGTTGTCCTCTCAATTTCATCATTCCCTAGTACAGGTTTTAGACTTTCCTCTGTCCCTCGCAGCCTGTAGCCTGAGAACAGGTAGGAGTATTCATCCTGAGTGAATACTGGGAGCTCCTTTTGACTTGATGCTTGTGCCATTTGTCACTTCTGTTTTGGTTGCTGAGCATTCTGTTGGCTTGTGCTGTCAGGAGAGAATCTAGGCTCTTCTTTAGGAATGCAGGAAGCCCTTACACCAGTCAGGATTTCCCCCTTGTAAGTCAGTTTGAACACCTCCACCTGGTCTCAACTCTCCCAAAGAGAGCTTTCCCATCCCTCTGCAGTGTGTGATTAAGCTGTGTCAGGCCACATTAAGGGCACCAACTGCCTTCCCATGCCTCTCTGTAAGACTCACTTTTGCCTCCCCCATCTAAAATGCCAGTGCTGTCTTACCATGTCCATGCTCCCATCCTGGAGGTGGTTCAGCCCCAGTTGGAGGTGCAGGTGGTTCTTACAGGTAGGGAGTGCCTGGAGCTAGGTTGGGAAGCAGGAGCTGTGGCTGCACGGAGCAGCAAGGGGTTGCTAATCAAACACAGTGTCTGATATGTTTGCATTTTGGAGACTTGAGTTCAGGCTTAGGTAAATCAGGTCCCTCTCCCAGAAATCCCAGTTCTTACTCTGAGGGTGAATTGGGAAGACTTAAATATTTGTTGCAGGTGTTCTTTCCTTCCCTGTCCCATGTCCTTTTCAGCAGGAACAAAGTTGTGCCAGGGCTTAACTCTGGCTTTCTAAAAAAGATGGGAGCTGCTTTCTGCAGCTGCCCAGCAGCCTGTGTTGTCTTCTCCCAAAATACTGGAGAATACAAATGCTACATGACAACTGTTTCCAGTGCCTTTCCTTTTTACAGTATGACAAAACAGTGCAGTGAGTTCGGCCCTTTAATTTGCCTCCATGGGAGAAAACAGGGAAAGCTCAGGCATAGACATCTTGGATATTTTTCTAGCTGGATTCCATGGTGTATCACCAGGAGTGTCTGATGTTGTTTCATCACAACCTGGGCAACCATCTCAGGGTGTCCTGTGCCATTCTCAGGTGGTGACAGATTCTAGTGGGTGAAGGATATCTGGAGCTGCTCTGTCCTGCTCCATAGGGAGGGGTGCAGAGGGTAGTGGTGCCCAAAGGTATTGATCCCTGGGTGCAGAGTGAGGATGTTCTGCAGGGTCAGACGTACTGAAGCACGTGGCTGGCAAAAAAACCATTTTGTCATTCCATTGTTGAACAATCGGTTGTATGTTCTATTAGAGTAACGAATTTCCTAGCTGAATGCAAATTGTGAGGCTATTGCCCTAAGGACCATACTAAAATTAGGAAATATTTTCAGATAGGGTATTCAGTAAGTATTTCTGCCAGAAAAATAAGCATAGTGGAGATTGGTATTCCAAGAGGAGCCACAACAGCATCTTTCTCTAGGTGTTGCTTGGCTCATCTGAGCTTGTGCCCAAGAAGAAAGATTAGATCTGGAATCTTCTGGTAAGGATCACAGAGTGGTCCTTTGCAGTTGTTTCCATATAAGGTTGATTCTCTTATTTCCTGTCTTCCCTCTTGTAATGAGCAGTCCTCTTCTAGAAGATACAGAATTAGTCTTATTTTCTGTGAAGGAGCTCTGAAGCTCAGGTTGAATCCCCATCCTGTCAGGTGAGGAGGCTGCATGGCTTCCTGGAATGGAGTTGAAAAGAAAAGAAGGAAAGCACAGAATTTCAGGCTGTCTTAAAACTCATTTAAACATACAACCCAGCATGCAAACATGATTGTACTCTGGAATTGCAGAGAGAATACCTGATTTAGAGAACTCTGCAAAAGTGTTCCCCTTTTAGATTGGGCTAACTGCTGATGGCTGTTGCTGTCCTGAAGGATTCCTGACCAGGAAGGTTTCAGGCTGATGAATATGGTTTTCAAATTCTGCACGTAAGCTTTCAAGTCTGGGAGGACTTGTGCACTTTCAGAGACAGAGCCTGCGCAGGCACTGCTCCAGCAGTAGCAGTTGTGGGATCAGCCAGGACATCCCCTTTTTAATCTGGGGACTTCTGGTTAATGGAAGAAAATAGGCTTAATGAAAGAAAATATTATTAAATTGCCATGCTGTCAGTGCATAGTGTGTTAGTCTTTTGTAGTGAATCTAACATGATGTTCAGATCACTTAAACCAACTGCAGAGTAATGAATGGAATCCCTGGGGTAGATGACTAAATTCAAATGCCAATGTTTTAATAAGCTTAATGGGGAAAATACATCTATAAACCAGTTCTGTGTTTATTTTGATTCTATTTTTCTTACCCTGGAATTAGCTACATTTGGGGACCTTGAAACAAGGCCAACCTGAGTCAGAATTCTTCTACCAGCATTCCTGGAAGTGTTTCACCTTGCTCTATGGGGTCAGGATGTGTAGGTTACCTCTTATCCCTGCCTCCTGATCCTTGAGAACTATTTAGAAGAAGAAATTGTATTACCACAGAGATACCTTAGGTGATGTGATCTTGGTTCATCTTTCTGTCTTTCAGGTTTCTCTGTGACAGTCAGAAGGATTTGGATGAGCTGTTGGATTGCCTGCACCCCCAAGGAGCAAGGGAGAGCCAGCTCAAGGAGCGCTTGGAGAAAAAGTGAGCCTTTGTTTTTCTGTTTTTGCCTTCTCCATGTCAAAGCATGTCATTGGCACAGCAATCCTTGCCGCTCCTGGGGCAGCATTCCATGCTGGGTTTTGATTGTTTCTGTGCTGAAGAGGGGAGGACATTGAGGTTGAGTAATTGCTGGTTTTCTTGGGCAATAACTGCAGGTTCTTGATAAATAATACACCAAACAGTGAGGAGGTTCTGTCAGTCTTTAAATTGCTCCTTGAAACCTGGAACAAAGGCAATGCTGGTTCCTCTGAGCTAGAACTGCCACGTGCTTTCATGTGTCTTTCAAAGAATGTTCTGCACTGGTAGAGCTCATAGCTCTGGATGGAGACATTGTCTTGGAGCCTGCCCAGCTCCCCAGGCAGTGCTCTGCCTATACTCAAAGGTTGGGTTTGATTTTCCAGGTATCAGGACATCACACATTCCATCCATTTGGCTCGGAAGCAGAACTTGGGCCTCAAATCTTGTGATGGCAACCAGGAGCTGCTGAACTACCTCCGGAGTGATCTGATTGAGGTCGCAACGCGGCTGCAGAAGGGAGGCCTGGGATATGTTGATGTGACACCAGAATATGAAGCAAAAGTGAGTGAACAGGCAAAGTGCTGAACAAGACAAGTGTGAGATGATACTTTCTGTGGAAGGTCTTCAGTCTTTTGTTCTCCTCAGACAAGAGGAGCAGGAAATCAGCTTTCTCATTCGTCCTTTAAACAATTATTTCAAGATTACACAGCTGATGGCTTGAGGTGTAGGTGGGTCATGATGTTGGAGTTGAGTGTCCTGCATAGCAGTTCAGTTGTCCTGTTTCCATATCCTCATGACAGACTTCTTCATGGGGCAGAACTCCCTAGCTGATTTTTATCTTCTGTATCAAAGCCAGCATGTCTTGTTGAGACAGCAGCAATGTGCTGATTCCATAACTAGGTGTGGCAGGTAACCACACTGCATTAGGTACCACAGGTGTCCATTTGCAGACCCACTTCAAGCAGCAGAGAGAGTCATAGCCAGCTGTTATGGGGTCGTATGCTCTTCCCAACAGGTGTACTCACTGGAGAGCCTAAAGGATTTTGGAGAGTGTGTGATTGCACTTCAGGCTGGTGTTGTTAAGAAGTTTCTGCAAGGATTCATGGCCCCCAAGCAGAAGAGAAGGAAACACCAAGGAGAGGATTACATTGCCAAGGCTGAGGAGATTGATGAAGACAAGAAAATGGCAGAAGAAGCCAAGGTATTGTTCACTTCAGGGCTCTGTTTGTCTTGCAATATGAGAATTGGATCGGCAGAAGTACTTGAAAGTCCCAACTTAAAAAAAAAAAAAATTAGGTGTTTACCTGAAGTGAGCAGGCAAGAAAGGTGGAGAGAGACTAATTTACGAGAGCATGTAGTGATAGGACAAGGGGGAGTGACTTCACACTGATAGAGAGTGGAGTTAGATTGGATGTTGGGAAGAAATTCTTCCCTGTGAGAGTGCTGAGGCCCTGGCACAGGTTGCCCAGAGAAGCTGTGGTTGTCCCATCCTGGAAGTGTTCCAGGCCAGGTTGGATGGGACTTGGAGCAACCTGGTCTAGTGGAAGGTGTCCCTGCCCATGGCAGGGGGTTGGAACAAGATGATCTTTAAGGTGCCTTCCAACACAAACCATTCTGGGATTCTGTGACTGGTGCTGGGGGTAGGTTTTTTGTGTGGATCTGTGGGGGTGTTTTTAAAGCTCCTGTCAGTGTATGCTGAACCCTTGTTTGAACATTAGGTCTTTGCTAGGCTAGCATTTGTGCCATTGCTGTGTTAGCAGGATAATTTGGATAGACACTAGAAATTTTCACATTCTTCAGTTGTCCTGAAGTATTTAAACTTTGCTAGCTTTGAATCTTCTATCCTAAGTGCAAAGGCAATGGGAGGATGCTGTATCTTGAAAGCTCTCAACAGAATGGAGCACTGTAAAAATCAGTAAGGTCTGAGGCAGAAAGGGCCTGGATCAGCACATTTTCTGTTTCTACAGCAGCTCCAAATTGTGCCTTATGCTTATCTGCCTTACAGCTGAAACCATGAGGACTGTACCTGTAGGGCACACTCAGGGTAGCATCAGATTTACTCCAACACAGTCCCAGTGTGTGGTTGTGCAGGTCTCCCTCCGAGCACTGGCTTTAGTGTCATGCCAATCTCTCTGGAACACTTATTTATACAGTATGGTGCTTACTTTATCTTGCTCAGACTTTTCTAAACCTTTGTGGTGGTATAAGCATGTTTGACTTTTTGGGAGTTGTTTGTTGGTTTGGCTTCTCTTTTTTTTTTTTTTTTTTTTTTGTTTGTTTGTTTGTTTAAATCTCAGCTTATCTGGAAGATGCTTGCTTTTTACCAAAGCAGAAACCTTTACAGATGACCTTGCAAGAGAAAGAGCAGCCTAGTTCTTAGATACAGTTATCTGATTAAAATCCCTGAATGTTAGGCAGACTGTTCTAAAGAAAAATCTGCACAGGCCAAGAGTTATGAAGCCTTTTGAGCCAGAACTGCACTGAGAGCACATAGGAGGTAAAATACAACATAGCCGCACTGGAAAAACACACTCAGTGTACTTCCAGACTATAGAGGAAGAATTGTAGCCCTGTGGTATGGGTATGTCTCGTTTTCCCTATGAGAAACAAGTTATGGCTTAACAGGCTTAACAGGCACCCGTTTGCATAATTGTCTATACTAACGGTTCCTGCTGGCTCAGCTGTATCTCTGGAGCTCACAGTGCCGAGTGGCAAAGGATTGCAGTGAGACCTGGCTTATGGCTCCTCCTGATAATCAGGCTGTAGCCTCTGTTGATGCAAACATTCCCATTCCCAGTGGCAGTAGCATGCTGGACTATCCCAGGACAGAACAGGGAATATGTGACCTCTTTGCACCATAGCACTGCATAGCAACAGCCTGAGCAGAGTGAAGAATATGGGTGGGTTACCAGGTAGGTTATCATCCCTGTGGCCTGAGTTCAGCAGTGTGTGCAAGGGGAGAGTCAGTCTGCACCTGCAGACAGTCCTGCAAAGAGTGGCTTCACAACCAAGCAATTCCAGTTTCAGCTGTTCTGAGGGATTTCTGTCAGCTCAGGACACCACATGAGGACCTTTCTATCTGGAGGCTTGTCCACCTTTACCAAAGAAGGTGTTTTCTGTTACTCTGAGGTTGTGACTGAGGACTTCTTGTTTTTCATTTTGGGGATTGCCTTTTGTTTTGTTTTTCCTGCTAGATTACTCCTATCTAGTCAGGAGGGGATTTAAGTAACTTCTTCCAGTCTCCCATTTTGCCTTGTTGGCAGCTGGAACTCCCTTGGTACTGGTGCTGCTCAAATGCCACAGTCTCCTGATGCTTGGGAAGCAAGGCTAGAAATCTGTTAAATTCCACAGACTTTGGGAGAAATATCTCAGCAAAACTTGCCAACAGCTTTTGCAGATTTATCTTGGCCCAATAGTTACCCAGTATGTTAACAGCAAAACCCATGGAACAGTTCCTTGGAAAATCAATTACACAGTATGTGAAGCACCTCAACAATGTTCTGCAAAGAAATAGCACAGAGCTGGGTAACCTTCACAGTGGGCTGGGCAGCTTTCCATTTGTCTCCCGTGGCTCTCCAGGATCCACACCAGCAATGGCAGCAAGGATGTTGGCATTTCAGAACAGTTTGTGTGTTTTTCCAAGCATCTAATATATGCTGTGCTTCCTCAAATTCAGTCAGAGGAGAATGTGCAACTCTGCAAAACTCCTGGGTTTTGTTTGGCTCCCAAATTGCTGTCAGCTGCAGAGTTTAGATTTTCCCATCTGACACTTCACTGTTTGTTTTTTCATTCTCCTGGGGTAGAAGAACATTAACTTGAGTCCTATTATGTCCCTGTCATGTCTGGGCCATCACCTCATTGTTGTAGAGCACAGGATTACCATTGGATTGGGACATGGCTCTGGATAACTTCTGTCCTGCTGTATTTCCGATTTACCAAAATGGTATTTCCAAACATCCTGAGCTGGGTGTGAGGTTTCCCATTGGCCTTGCTGTGTGCAGACCCTGGCAGCTGCCTTGGTGCAAAGCTCAGCTTTGATGCTGTCATCCTCATTCCCAGCTCCTGGAATTTCAGATGCACTGAGGTCATTCTGTCTCAGAGAAGAAGCTGGTTTCCTATTTGGGGGTCCAAATGCCAGTGCAGTGTGATTGCAGCTGGGCAGCTCGGTGACCACGAGGGTGTTGCTGATACCCAGGTGCCTCTGTGGTACCCACTGGAGGGCAGCACAGGCCACTCCAATCCTCCTTCCACTCGGGTTGCCAGCTGCTCCCTAGCTTTTACATTTTACAGTGCTACATTTCTGCCTTTTATTTTCTTAGCCTGCTGATTATTTGGGTTAGACCTTCAGAGCAAGAATTTAGTGGAGTTCACGTAGGTTGTTTCAGCCTGACCATGAAATGCAAAACAGTTGACTGTTATGAACAAACTGTCTGCTCCAGGGAGACTGGATATGGATAAACCACAATCTGGACTGCTGAGGTGACACAGAAGGAAAGAAACATCAGAGTTGAGCTTTGGTTATAAAGGGCCCCACCTAAGGGATATAAAAACATCTCTAGGCTGCAGGGAGCTGTGTCTGTGCATTGTTGTAAGCTGTTAGGTTTGTCTGCAGGTTGCTTCAGCCATGGAGAAGTGGAAGACAGCAATCCGTGAGGCCCAGACCTTCTCCCGTATGCATGTGCTGCTGGGAATGCTGGATGCCTGCATCAAGTGGGATATGTCGGCAGAGAATGCCAGATGCAAAGTGTGTCGCAAGAAAGGTACGCATTCCTGCCCCACGGAGTTCCTGCCTGTGCAACAGTTGGATGCTGTCACCTCTTTGCTCTGCTTAGGCAACATGTCCTTGTAGGCTGTCACTCTGACTGTGGCTGTATTTTAAGTTTTGAATGTCAGGTTTCACAGTCAGCAGCATTGATCTCTCAGAAACATTTGACCTTGACTCCAGTAAACTATTCTTATGAAACCAGGACACAGTCTCACAGAACACTGCAGAGCTGCTATCCCCTGGATATTTAGGGTACTTGGACAAAAGTCATCTACAAATCCTTCTGGGAACACTTGTGCCACTGTCCATTCCATAGTTTCATTTTTGGAATGGTCTTTGGGTCTCTGAGCCTTGCCAGTTAATCCTGTCTTTTAGAGAAGGAGTAAGTGAGGACAGGTTGGGAAGGTTATTGTGGGGAAAGCGAGGTGGGATGTTGCTGCTCCAAGGCCAGAGTGGGAGCAGAACTGCTTGATGAGCTGGGGAAGTCACCATACAGGTGGCAAGGGGATGCTTTCTCTGTGTACACTGTAGAATGAAGGGCTTTAGAGTCTTCCAGGTGGAGGGGGAAGTAGAAGGGGTGTCAGCAGAGATGGATTGCTGGTATTTGTTCTGCCATAACCTCTCCTGTTGGATGGGAGCCTGCAGGAAAGAGCCTGGTGGTACATTCTGCCTCACCACTTTATATTTGCTGAAACTAGTGGGAAATGAGGACAGGAAGAATTCAGGGGAGTGCTGGGCAGCTTTTGTTTACCAAAAGGCTTTGCCATCCACCCCTTCAGAGAAATAAGGGCTGAATTAATGTGAGATCTTCCTTCACTGCAGAGCCTCAGGGATATTCCAAACCAGTGCCAAAGCTATCCTGCCTGCTGCTGAGAGGGTAGGCAGAAGTAAGGGGGGGACCTCACCTGAGACTAGCAGAATAGTTTCACAGAGTTTAAGAACTGGGATGTTAGAGAAAGATATGCTGGCAAGCCCTCTGCACTTCCTTTTTTCACTTGTAAAAGAAAGCTGGCTCAGGACTGTCTCCCTGTTTCCCTTCATCAGTGGGAAGCACAGAGAGAGACTAGTCCTGCTGCATACTGATTTTCAGCACAGCCTTGTTACCCTGAGTAGAAAGAAGATACTGTGTAGGTTAACCAGATTGAACATAGAACAAGAATAGCTGAATTTTTAGCTTACAGCTCTGGGGCATATTTGCAGTAAACTTTCCCCATGTTTGTCTGGGTGGAACCTCTTTGGCAGGTTTCTATCCTTGCCTCCAGTGAAATCTTCACAGGGCAAGGGACTTTGCATTGGTTTTGTTTGTTTTTAAATGCTGCTGTTTATAAACCTTTATAAACAAACTGTTTATAAACCTTTATAAAGTGGTGAGACAGAAGGAAGGATCCCCAAGAAGGGCCATCAGAGGACATGTCCCTGCCCTCAGAGTGGACTCTGCATCTTTCTCTTGCTTAGTCCTGCCCTCCTGCACTGCAGCAGCTTCTGCCTCTTGGGTTGAGTGAGGCTGTGGCTTTGTTACAAGTAAGCTGCACTTTCCTAGGTGAGGACGACAAGCTGATCCTGTGTGATGAGTGTAACAAGGCCTTCCACCTGTCTCTGCCTGCGGCCAGCACTCTATGAGATCCCAGATGGGGAGTGGCAGTGCCCAGCATGCCAGCCTTCCACAGCCCGGCGCAGCTCACGAGGCAGGTGAGTGACCCTCCTCCCCTTGGCCTTGTCACAGCACAGTACTGGCCATGCTTTCACAAGCCCCAAACCAGCCTGGAGCAAAGCCCCTTTAAAAGGTTTGAAATCATCCAGTTAAAGCATCGCTGGAACAATAGAAAAGCAATTTTTTCAGGATGTAAGTTTAACACACCTATGTTTTACTGACCCATTACAGGTTCAGGAGTTGTAATAAATAACTTGGGTTTGAAAATGAAAACATGTGCAAAACACCCACCAAAATGAGCTGCACTAAGGATTGTTGTTTCCTTTGAGCAGCTGGTTGGGTTGTTTCTTGATGTAGTTGGTGGCACTGCAGTTCTTTGGGTCCCTGGGCTGGATTACTGAGGTGTTCTTGTAAGTTAAAGCAGACGTTACTCCAGGCTACAGCTCAGTCCCCGCTCTGCTACTACAAATCAGTCTACAAAGTACCATTCTGATGGTTTCCTGGACCTGATAACCTTAGCAAGACAGGAGCACCTTATAATGTGACAAAGGGAACATGATTTGAAGAGGTGTGGCAGGCATGAGTAGTTGCCTCCTGACAGCAAGGGGTGGGATTGGTTTTTTGAGTTGCAAGCTGGAATTTAAGCATTTTACAGTGAGTATCCCATGCTGCTGGTGACTGTGCTACATCTCCCTGTGCGTCAGGGAGGTGAGGCTGTCAAGTGGCACCTGCTGCAGAAGGAGCCAACAGATCCTCCCTGGCAGAGCAACAGCACAATAGAGATGTGCCAGCCTGTACCATGCAGGTGGTGTATGGCCTTAGAAGTATTACTTACTCCCTGGACACCATTTAAGTGTTCCTCAGGCTTGTACAGAAATGACAAGGCTTAAAGGCAGCTGTTCTGGCCAGAGATCATAGTTACTTTGATGTGGTAGAGTCACCTGCAAGCTGCTCGGCTACTGGCTCAGAGCCATCAGGTGGGGAACACCTGTCCTGTTACCTGCTTTCTGCTCTTGTCTAACTGGCTGAGGTAGGAAAAGAATGTCAGCCTGGGAGATCTTTTACCCCCTCTGCTGTGGAAGCTTATTTCTTTTATTGCTCAAAATCCTCTTTCTTCAGGGGATTGAGATTCCCAAAGCAACTTTGCCTGTGTCCCCTTTTGCCTGTGGGTTTTTAATGGTCTGAATTAAAAACCTGCTGGTTTTCAATGGTCTGAATGAGACCCCACCTGCCATGTTGCCCCAGCTCAGGGATCCCCAGCATAGGACACTGACCTGTTGGAGCAAGTCCAGAGGGGGTCACCTAGCTGATATGAGGGATGGAGCACTGAGGGAATTGTTCAGCCTGGAAAAGAGAAGGCTTTGGGGTGACCTAATTGACCTAATCCGTTTACGAGGGGGAATGGCTTCCACTTGACAGAGGGCATGGTTAAATTGGATATTGGGAAGAGATTCCATGTGAAGGTGGTAAGGCCCTGGCACAGGTTGCCCAGAGAAGCTGTGCCTGCCCCATCCCTGGAAGTGATGGAGCTTGGGGCAACCTGGTCTAGTGAAAGGTGTCCCTGCCAATGGCAAGGGGAACTGAAACAAGAAGGTCTTTAAGGTTCCTTCTAACCCGAACCATTCTATGAATATATGAATGATTGAACAGACACAGGTGAGAAGCAAGGATGTTCTTGGCAGGGAGTCTGGGTAGCTTCTGACTTAAGCACATGAGGAGCCTGATGCTCTGCTCACTGACCTTTATTCCATAATATAAGGAAGCCAATCTGTTTACTTTAGTATAGAGAAAATAGTCCAGCTGGAAAAATCCCCCTCTGTTGAAGCTCCTTAGGCCAGGCCTGCAGAATGGGGTAAATAGTAGATCGTCCTTTCAAGGAGGAGTAATTACACATCAATCAGTCTTAAAATCCACTGCCGCGTGCTCATGGTGCCTAGAATACCAAGAAATACCCAGATTCAGATGCTGGGGATTTTCAGCCCAGATGTTCAGCTGGGGAAGTTCTCTTTGAGCTGTAGCTACAACCTGATACTCTGGAATATAGCAAACTAATTTGGGCTGAGCCTGGTGTTTGTTGTACAGCCCAAACGGTACTGGGGGCTCAGGGCCACTGATGACCAGGTTCTCATACCACAAACACATTTACCTGCCTTGTTCCAGAAACTATGCAGAGGATTCTGCAGAAGATGAAGGTGAAGAAGGTGAGGAAGCTTCTGATGAACCAGATGCTGAGGAGGAAGAGGAGGAGGAAGAAGACTATGAAGTTGCTGGACTAAAATGTAAGGCTTTGACTGTAGGCAAATAACAGAAAATAGTAACCCTCTGCTTTTGAGTGTCTGAAAGTACTGATCCTCTTTGGGAATTGTGCTTTTCTTCGTGCAGAGCAGGTGTAAGACTGGAAGATGTCCCAGAGGGAAGTCTGTGGTTGTACTGTGGTTGCCTGGGGAGCTGGACTGAACCCTTGGCCCTTTGTGATGGGGTCAGCACTAGCAAAGATTAAAACTGCTCACTGCCCTGTCACTCCCTGGGGACATTGATGACGCTGTTCCGAGGGCTGAGAGGGATCAGCAGAGGCTGCAGTGGGGTGGGAGGGTGGCAGCAGCACCAGCAGTTCTGGGGATTGGCAGTCTCTGTGCCTACAGGATTCGTTGTACACTGGAAGCCATTTAAATGCTTATGGAGCTCCCACCATAGCCCACTTGCCCTGCTTTTCTCCTTCCCAGCAGTTCATAACCCCTTAAGTGCAGGACTTCTAGTGTTTTGTCAAGGAGGCATTTGAAATAGGAGGACTAGCACTTCCCCTCTCTATTCCAGTGGGAAGGCACAGTGCACCAGGTGTAGTGTGGCCTGGACCACCAGCACCCTTCGGTTGCGTATGGAGACCACTTGGGATAACTGGAGCATTCCTGGGCAGCTGGGAGGAGTAAAAGACTGTTTTCTAGGCTCCTCAGTGCCTGCTTCTTCACCTAAACATTTTTAGTATGTGTTTGGTTCCCCAGACTTTGGTTTTAGGGGAGTTTGATTCAGTGTCAATTGGGCAACTTGCTGTGCTGAAAAGTTCAGTCTGGGAATGGCACAGTGCCAGCATTTGCTTTCTGTCAAACTGTCCTTGACTGACATAACATTAACTGCAGGTTGTCTTAAACAGGGCAGGTGGAATCCAGAGCCTGGGACCCAGAGGATTATCCCATGTTCTTTTGAGGGTTTCCATCCAGGCCTGGGCCTTGATTCCCTTGCTTTATTCTGGTTTCAGGGAGGTTCACTGATACTACTGCTATGCACACTGCTTGTTGTCCTGCAGCATGTCCATGTCCACACTTGGAGTGTGTTCAGCCTGTGTTGCATGGCCAAGGCAGGAGCTGAGCCAAGCTTTCCAAACAATAGCAAAAGAGGGTTGCAGTCACTAAAAATAAAGTGCTAAATGCAACCCCTGGCTTTAAAGAGCATTAGCATGGAAAGGTCACTGTGGAAAACTTTTGTTTTAATAGAGAAGTCACATTAATCCTCATGGCGTTTATCCTGAGGGATCTAACCTAGAATATTGGATTGTCAGACATTTAGCATGTGCTGCACGCTTGACACACAAGCAGAGTGACAGCAGGCAGACGTCCCGCAGCCCTGCTGCACGCTCCACGTGGGGGGCCCAGCATGATGATTTATGGGATGGGGCTGGATCAGAAGACTGCAGTTGAGGTATCCAGTGTGCTGGATACAGCTTTTTCAAGGACTTGGGATCAGGTGGAAGGGGTTTGACTTGGGAAGGCAAGCACATTCTCCTCATACAGAGGGTCATGGGTGAAACTTAAGGGAGTGCATCAGCATGCTTGCATTGCCAACAGTGTGGAGCTCTGACAGGCAGAATCAGTCAAGTGCCTTTCTGTAGGATGTAATGCAGCAGCCCCGGTCTTGGGGAATAAAATCCCATTGTTTCCCACTTGCAGCACGTGGAGCAGCTCCTGGCTGCGGTAACTCGACACTCCCCCTGCACACAGTTCCCTTCTCAGGGGGGGTTTGCCAGCTGGCTTATCCCACTGTGGGCCACTTGGAAAAGCATCCATCCCCAAAACAGTGCAGAGCAAAGGAGCAGCAGGAAAGTGGGGAAAACTCCAGGTTTCTGTTCCTAGTGCTTTCAGAGGTATCTCAAACAGTTGCAGCACTGTTTGAGATAATCATCTGTCATTGCATTGCTTCCCTGTCTCTCCCTCAAGCCTCAATGTGTTGGGGTCTCTTGGTACTGCAGGCAGAGGGGTTTGCTGTGACCTGCAGCAGATGATCCAGGAGCTCCCAGGTCTCTGTTGGAGCTTGACAATCTGCTGTGTGAGCACCCTTTAGCAGCAGGCTGTTGCCAGCCATGGCCTCTTCAGGCAGGAGGTGATGATCCACAGATCCCCTCTGGAGAGGGTTTGAGAGCACAGCTGACACGAGGCCCGCTGGTCCCTGGGCTCACCAGTGTGAGAGAGTCTCAGCCTGGTGCAGGGGCAAACGGCTGGTGGTCTGTGCTCCCAGATGCACCCCATCCTCTAAGCCCATGGCTTATCTGTTCCAGTGAGGCCCAGGAAGGCAGCCCGGGGCAAGCAGGGCTCCATGTACTCCTCGAGGCAGGGAAGGCACCAGAGGAAGAAGCAGGCACTGCACTCTGCACGGGGACCCCGGCAGCGCACGGCACCTGTCAACGGCGCAGACATTGATGAGCTGGTAAGAGCCAAATTGCTCCCTGGAGGCTGCTCCCATCGTGAGTTATAAACCAAACAGGTGGCACGCTTCCTCCCTCGCCTTCACAGAGAAATACTCTGAATCCTAGTGGAAGCCCGGGCTGGGCTGGGTTAACAAAGGAGACATATCCTTAAGGACCCGCTACAAACGGAGCACAGATATGCCAGGCATCCCTCCCCAGCCGCTTTCACACATTGTCCCCTTGAGCAGCAGGCAGCCTGCAGCTTGTTTAAAAGGTTTTAAATAGTATCCATATGTCTCTGCTGAGAGGTGGGGGTACTGAGGGGGTCCTGGATGGCCAGGGAATGCCAGCAATGCTGGACCCTTGCTCCCCAGCCTTGGCCGTTTTCTGACAGTTGTTGTCCATATGGTCACTCCCCAACTTCCAGGACATAATTTGGCTGGTTTAGGTTTCACTTGACATTTAAAGAATAAAACCATAGGCTCCTGCACGGAGCAGTCTGTGTGTGCTGGGTGGGGGGAGCTGCAGTGACTGTCTCTGAGGAGCAACACGCCACGGGTGATACGTGAGGATTCTCCAGCCCCACAGCCACGTCACAAGGCCTTGCAGATCTGCCATCTGTCCCCTGACCAGCACTAGCAGTGCTGGTGTGTCCTGTTGCTCTCCATGCTCATCACTGCTGCTCATGCTAGGTTTGGGGGGCTGGCTTGTGGTCTGTGTTACACACTGAAGGGCAAGCAAGCCCAGCATAGGCAGCCACAGCCAGCACAGAGGGATATTCCAGTGGGGAAAATCTTGCTGGAACAGCTGGGTCAGAGTATCTGACAGCACATTGGCTCAGAGAAGAAGACTCTGACAGGATTTATCATTTGTCCTGGGAAGAGGCCAGAGCTGGGTCAGGATAGTGAGTGCCCTATGCTGTGGAGCCTTCCTGTCATTCAGTGTTTCCTCAGCAGCGATACCCCATGAGCTGTGCTCTGGGAGCCATGGGGATGTCCCCATGCTGGGTGTGACCTGTGCTGGGTCCCCAGGCACATGACTGACCTTGTGCTGAGCCTGCACAGGGACAGCAGTGCTCGGGGCACCAGCTGCTCCCTGGGATTTGGAATGGCACAGTGAGCTCTGCCAGGGCAGAACGGCAGCACAAGTGCTTCTCCCTCTGCCTCGGATGCTGCCTGCCACAAGTTCAGAGAAGGCACGAGGAGGAAATTCACATTCTCCTTTTGCTAGCATTTATTTTTTAGGTGCTTGTTGTGGCCATATTGTCTTCGAACTAATTTTGAAAAAGCTGCCTGCCCGCAGAGGAGAGCTGGGCAGTTCATGAGCTCTTCCCACCAAGCTCCTGGATGGGGCTCCTGTCCTGAACTCAAGCTGCTGCTGCATGTCATAATCACATAATGGCCTGGCTTGGAAGGAGCACTAAATCTATCTCATTCCAGTCCCTGTGCACTAGACCAGATTGCTCCAAGCCCTGTCCAGCCTGGCCTTGAGCACTTCAGGGATGGGGTACCCACAGCTCCTCTGGGGAGCCAGTGCCAGCCCCTCGCCATGCTCACAGGGAAGAAGTGTCCTGGCTGTGCTAAGAACCAGCTCCTTTGGCCTCAGGGCTGTTTGTTGAACCCCAAAGCCTGTAGCAGTTCCCTCCTCTTACCAGCACCCTTTGTGTGGGCAGGTCCTTCAGACAAAGAGGACGGCACGTCGCCAGAACCTCGAGCTGCAGAAGTGTGAGGAAATCCTTGGCAAGTTGATCAAGTACCGCTTCAGCTGGCCCTTCAGGTGAGGGCAAGTGGCCTCCTCTTCTGTGGGCAAGACTGGCTGCAGGCAGTGTGGGGATGTGGGCTGGCTGTAATGCAGTCCTGCCAGATCCACCTGGGAGACTTAGGACTCCAGAAGCAACGTACATCTGGGAAGAAGCTGCTCCAGAAGAATTCACCATGTTCTCAGTCTTCAGCTGTACTGAAGACATGGTGCCCTTCTGAGGTGGCAGGCAAGGGGTAGATACAGGAGGTGGGTGCTCTCTGCTGCCCTCAGGATTTTTGGAGCACTGAGATGATGTGCCTGAGGGTAGGTACAGACCTTCCCCTTGCCTGAGCCAGCTCCCTGGGCTCCTGTCCTTCCCATTCCTGTGCCATAGGGCTGACATGTCTAGCACTGTTGAGGTACTGCTTGGGCTTGTTGCACCACTGTGGGGATGCAGGTCAGGGGTGCCACGGGGGCGAAGGGGTGGGGGGACCCCACTTCTCTGCAGTGGTGCCAGGGTCAGCATTCCCTTCCTATCCCTGTGGCCCTTCCTTTGGCAGGGAGCCAGTGACCACAGAGGAAGCTGAAGACTACTTTGAGGTCATCAGCAACCCCATGGACTTCCAGACTATGCAGAGCAAGTGCTCTTGTGGCAGTTACCGCTCCGTGCAGGAGTTCCTCTCCGACATGAAGCAGGTGTTCTCCAACGCCGAGCGCTACAACCAGAACGGGAGTCACGTACTGTCCTGCTTGGAGAAGACAGAGCAGTGTTTGATTGACATGGTGCACAAACACCTGCCAGGCCACACGTATGCGCGCAGGAAACGCAAGAAGCTCTCTGCCAGGTGCCAGGGACTGGAGGAACAGGAAGGGGACAGTGAGTCAGAGCCCCTTGAACATTCCCGGGGGCGGAAAAGGAAGAAATGAGGGATGGGGAGACTAGGGGGAGAGCCAGAGCTGGAGCAGGCCGTCTGGTGCTGCCAGGCAGCAGGATGGGTTGTTTGGAGGGAGTTGAGAAGCAGCGGGCACTTCTCTATTAATCCAACCTTCCCTTGGGCCCATCCTAGTTTTAATTTTTCTGCAATTTCCTCAAGTATTTGGTCATCCATTGAGGGGTGATGACTTACTGCTTCTGCAAAATCCACAAAGCCCTTCACGAGTCTGTCCTGCCTGGAGGGGAAGGTGGGAGGGCAAGGGGAAGGCCTGGCTAAGCTTGGCTGGGCAGAGGAGCACCAAGCCTGCTCCAGCTCAGGCACTCTTGGCTTCCTGGAATGAGTCGCTTCCTCCCCTCTGCAAGCAGCCGGAGCACAGTGGGACTGTGCTGCCGGTGATGTGAGCACACCAGCCCTCAGGCTGGTGCAGGGGGGATCATGTTGCTCCATGGAAGGACTGGGTGCCATCAGGCCAATGGGCTGCTCGGGCTTGTATGTATATATTTATATGGTGTTAATTCCGAGCCCCGGTGCCGGGTTGCCTGGGGCAAGCAAGCACTTAGGTGTTCCGCAGTCCGGCTTTCACCAGCATCCCAACACCACTGCTCCGAGGTGCTCCTGCTTTCCCCTCTCCTTGGGGAGCAATCCCTGGAAGTCTCAGTCCAAGGAGGGCTCTGAGCTCAGCTCCCCACCTGTACACGCCAAGAGGAGGCTCCCTGCTCAGCTGGAGGTGCATGCAGTCACGCAGCTCTTTGGATGCCCCGAGTGCCAGCAGCAAACTGGAGAGTGCGGGTGTCTGCACAGCCCGGGGTGAGCTCCAAGGCCAGGGGAGCAGCAGAAACATGTGCTGTGTAACTTTTTAAATTAATTTTCTAGTTGAAAGTGGCTTGTTTCTAGCTGTGATCTTGTACAAAGAACACCTGTAAGATACCCTTGTCTTGCTTTGGCACATGTACAGTTTATATAAAATCGTGTTTGCTTTATATTTTCCCCCTCTTTAAAACTCATTTTCCTACCAGTAAGCAGGAGTTACACCAGGGGACTCTGGGGGGAGAGGGGGATCCCAGTCCCTCTCAGCCGCACTCTCACCACATTTTGTAGTAACACCCTCCTGTGCCACGGCCCAGCACCAGCTCCTGCTGCCCCAGATGCTGACTTTTCCCTAAGAAAAGGGTTTGTTTTCTCATTCTCTCTTCCTCTCCATCATGACAGGTTTGGATCATACAATCAGGGCTTGAACTTCTTATCCCAGATGTGTTTGATTTGGAACAAATGGGCCACAGGGCTGTTCAGTGCTGGTTTTGTAACAGAAAAGCAAAAGCAGCTGTTGTAGCTCCTGGGATTTGAGAAGAAAAGAATCATCGATTACAAATTGCAGCCTAGTTTTGTGAACTTTTTAGGTTTGGGGGTTTTTTAAACAGGTATTTGTTTTCAGTTCTGGACTGTTGGTGGCTGCAGATGAGGCAGGTTTCCAGCCCCTTCCCTCTCCCCAGCCTCACTCCCTGCCCCACAGAATCGCACTGACATTTGTATCTCGCACGTCCCTTCAGAGGCAGTTTTGTCCTGTTTCCTAGAGAACATTTCCTGCAGGTCCTACATGGTGGAACCTTTGGAACTGTATCTTTTCTAAAAATCAGTGTCATTGGGGGGGGAGGGGGTTTCTGCAATGGGCTGTACTTGTAATAAATTGGAAACTTAAGAATAAACATTATGTACTTGTGTTTGTAAACCTGGCTTGTGTGAGTTCTTTATGAGTCCCTGTGTTGGTGTGTGATTATCTGAGATGGTTTGCCTCTGCCTTGCCAGAGCTGCCATTGGACATTTCTGGAGAGAGAATGGAGCTGTGGAGTAAGGGAATGGTGAGTCAGGATAAGGTCAGCCTCCAAGAATATGCTGGTGTGGTCCTGTGTGTTGTCACCCTCCCCAGAGACAAGGAGCAAGGCTGGGCTCTGCCTGCCCCTAGAGTGGCAATCCTTGTTCCTTGTCCCCTGCAGGCTGCCAGTGTGACACTTGTCCTCTTCCATTCAGGGTGGCACTGGCTACCCCTGGTGGAATTACAAGGGGTGATGGGGAGCTGATGTGTCTCTGCTGATTCACCCCAGCGTGGCCTGGCTGCCCCTAAAGCCTCTTCTCTCGTGTTGGAGTGTGTTTTGCCACCAGAGCCATGCCTGCAGTGAAGATTATTACTGCTGTGTCCCAGGCGCCCATCCTGATCTCCAGCAGCCCACCAGGGACAGCTGGAGCTCCAAGGGCAGTGATGCTCCCAGTGCTGGTGACAGCCCACAGCTGTGACACAAAGGGTTTGGCCAAAGCTTTGCTTGTTTCTGCC
Source organism: Entomyzon cyanotis (assembly GCA_024500445.1). Taxonomy (NCBI): domain Eukaryota; kingdom Metazoa; phylum Chordata; class Aves; order Passeriformes; family Meliphagidae; genus Entomyzon; species Entomyzon cyanotis. The sequence goes on from JAKEPQ010000746.1 coordinate 1,946,938, forward strand.
AGGAGGCAGAGGGTTCCTGCATGTCTTCATCCTCCTCCTCGCTCTGAATCTGAGCTGAGTGTGCTCCAGCCAGACCTTGTGCTGCTGGGCAGGGAAATCCTGATGGGTTTGAGGGCTTGAAGACTCTCAGCAGTGGACAGATGCTGTTTTCCCTGGAGAAGCCTCATCCCCTCTCCACAGGAGGTGGTTTGGCTTGTTCACCATGCAACAGGACCTGGGTGAATCTGACTGACTCCAGCTGGGACATTTCCAGGCCTCAGCATGGAAATCTCGCAGCAGCATCTGCTCCGAGACCTTTTCGGAGACTTGCTTTTTATAGCAGCCCCTCCATGGCATCAGTGTCCTGTGCAGGGCTATAAATAGCTGTCCTCACACCTGGCAGGGCAGCACGGGGGCTTGGTGGGCAGCCGGGGCTCTGCCACTACCCCAGGCTGGGGGATTGTCACAGCCCTGCTGCACCCATTGCCTGCAACAAACCCCAGGGGCTCCCATGGTTGCTGGAGTTCCAGCGTGGCCTTGGGAAAATGAGGCCTGATTTTGTCCCCCTGGGTTTCCTCATGGCTTAATCCTCAATAATTAATTAATAGCCTGAGTGATGAGGTTTTTAGCACAGTGCCAGAGCACAGTGGCTTTCCTTTTGATACTCAAACGTGGAGGGAGTGTCCATCCATGTGAGGGTGTGCCAGGAGCGATGAGGCTTTACTTTTCCATGCTGAGCTGGACCAGGACCTCAGGGTGTCCTGGGCCCCTTCTCACCCAGTGGCAACTCCTACTCAGCCTCTGTAGCCATCCTATCCTGCCCTCCACAACCATCCCAAGCCAGGGGCTGCCCTGTGGGGCCTGGGCAGGTTCAACCCCACTTTTCTCTTGCTGGGGGGGCTTCACCAAAGGTGGGTGTTTGGTGCCCTCAGAGCTGCTCTGAGGACGATGGAGAAGGGATGCAAAGAGGCTGGGTGGGGAGTGGCTGAGCCCCACAGCATGGGATTGAAAGCAGCTGTGACTCGGAGCCAGCAGTGTCCCCAGGAGAGTCCTTCCGTGGGACAGCTCCGCTTCGGAACAGGCTCCTTGGAGCTGTGTCCCGGCCGTGCCCAGCTCTCGGGACTGGGAGCCTCCGGTGGAGCCGGCTGGGCTGCTGGGGCCGATAGTGGGTGGTGGTGGGCGCCGGCAGCCTCTCTCAGCCCGATAGCAGGGGCCTTTTGGGACGAGTTATCTGGGCGAGCTCTGCAGGGGCAGCCGCTCCTTGGCAAGCGCTGGGTGCTCAAGGGCAGCCTGTCCCCAGGGGTGCCGCCAGCCGGGCACCAGCGCTGGGCTGCGTGCCTGCCGCGCAAGCCAAGGGAGAACCGAGCTGGCTCTGGGCTCAGCAGCCGGGGCAGAACGCAGGGGGAACACACGGCCCTGCACCCCCTGCCCGGGCAGCCCCCGCCCAGTGCCATGGTGGCTCCCCGGCTGGACTTTGGAGCCTGTCCCACAGCCAATATTGACTCTCCTGCCCCAGGTCACGGCCCTTTGCTCTGCCCAAACAAACCCTCCTGTGGCAGCCAGCGGAGCTCCAGAGGCTGCAGCCCACCAGTGCTGGGGCCAGTGGGGTCCCTGCCCTGGCACCATCATCAGCACAAGCCTGGAGAAGGGGCTGGATGCCCACCAGCACAGATTGGGGTACCCCGGTCTAGTGAGAGACCCTCAGTGTCCCCCCAGAAACACCACATGGGCACTGGGGGCTCCTTTACACCTCGTCTGCCACACCAGCTCCTGAGGGAGGAAAAGGCTTTGCTCAGGTTAGTGACCCAACTTCTGCCTTCCTGACATCCCAGGGGTGGCAGGGAGCAGATTAAAAGTGCTTCACTGCATCAGTCCCAGCATCCCGGCAGCACAAAGCCCTGGCACAGCTTGATGGTGGGTGAGGGGCCCTGACCCCAGTCCCTACCCCCACTGCAGCCCGGGCAGGGAATCCTGCCTCTGTCCCCCAGCCATGGTTTGATAGTCTGAGCCCAAAAGGGCTTCACCAGGACAGGGGCTGAGGGCTGCTGGGGTGGGCAGTGGGTGCCAGGTTGAGTGCTGGAGGGAGAGTCCCTCACTGGGTTGTTACTCCCTGGGCAAGGCTCAGGGGTCCCAGAGATCCTCCCTGGGGCTCAGCGCTGCCTAGCCTGCAGGCTGGCTAATTAACAGGTAATTAGATGATGGACAAGTCTAAGCATCACTAGAGCTGTATTGCCCCTACTGCTGCTGCCTGCCTCAGGTGCTGCACTGCCTCAGTCCCTGCCGCAGCCCCCGACCCACTTCTCCTCCCTGGCACTGGCAACCCCCAGCACATCCCTAGGGACAGCCAGGCTAAACTGCCCCACCAAACCCCCGCAGAGACGAGCTGAGCCCTGCCAGCACCTCAGGATGTCTCGGGGTAGGGTGGGCACTTCCCCCACTCCGAGCCCCAGCAGAACCACCCTCCTGCCCGTCCTGTGCCCCGCCAGCCCCGGCTCCCCCCGCCAGCCCCACCAGCACCAGCTGAGGCTTGAATTTCCCTCCGGACAATGGGGAAGGCGAGCTGGGATTGTAACCAGAGCGGGGGATAAATAAAGCTGCCCAGAAGTTTCCATTACCCGCACCTCGGGCTTCTGGGGGGGAACATCAAAGCTGAGCCCTCTCTGCCCCGAGGTCCTGTGCCCCCAGCCCATCACCCTGGCCCCTGGCCTTCCCCCTCACAGCCCCTCAGCCTGGCACCGAGGCTCCGGCAGCCGATGGCACCGACACAAATCACCTTCAGAGCACGGAGTGGAAAAGATGATTCGTAAGTGTGACAGCACAGGAAAACACTCCTCCTCCTCCTCTTCCTCCTCCTCCTCCTCCTAGCCGGGAGGCAGAACAGGCTCCAGAGGAGCCCAGGCAGGGGGGAACTGGATGGAGGGACCCCCTGGTACCACAGTCCTGCCAGAGACAGAGGCAGCCCGGCATGGCCCGGCATGGCTTGGCCCAATATGAAAGACCCCAAACTGGGGGGGGATCCCATGGGGGAGCTCTTGACCCCCTGGAATCCCTGCAAACAGCACCAGGCTCGGATCAAATAACACATCCAGGGTTTATTGTTTTTTCCATTCCTCGCAGCTAATGATCAAAAAAAAAAAATTAAAATAAATTACAGAATTAAATAAACATGGATGGATTATTCCTCTCCCTGCCCCATCCCCACCATCCCCCAAAGAAAGCATTAGAAGAGTCACTGGATTTGGCAACAACAAAACAACCTCTAGGAAAAAGCAGCTACTTGTCAGTGAGTGGTTCTGGGGGTGTCCCGCAGCCTCGCCCCCTAAACCTGGGAGTGTCCCTCCCGCCACCACACAGCCCTCACCCCTTACCCGTGAGGCCGGGGGGCAGCCCCCCTCTCTAGACGTGGGTTGGGTTGTCCAGGTACGGGTCCGTCTTGGTCATGTGCAGCATGACTGTGGGGGCTTTGTAGTGGCAGTGCCCCCCGCCGCAGCTGACCCCGCTGCAGGGCTTGCCCCGCGTCCTCGTGCCCAGCCGCCTGTTGCACAGGCTCTGCCAGGTCTGCAGCGTTTTGGAGCTCCACACCCACACCCCGCTGGTGATGCCCACCACCAGCGACATGAAAATCTTTAGCATGAAGACGGCCACGGTGGGCACCGAGGCCTCCAGGGAGCAGTTGGCGGCGCGGCGGCCGGGCAGGCGCAGGCAGCCGCGCTCCAGAGCCCGCAGCGTCCAGTAATCCACGTTCAGCCGCTCGTAGAAGTAGCAGACGATGACGCAGGTGGCCGGCACGGTGTAGAGGATGGAGAAGACCCCGATCTTCACCATCAGCTTCTCCAGCTTTTCCGTGTTGGTGCCGCCCGTCTTCATGATCTTGCGGATGTGGAAGAGGGCGACGAAGCCGGTGAGGATGAAGGAGGTGCCGATGACCAGGTAGCAGGAGAGGGGGATGAGGACGAAGCCGGTCAGCGCGCTGACGTCCATGCTCCCCACGTAGCACAGCCCCGTGAGCTCGTCCCCCGCCACCTTCCGCATGGTGAGGATGACGATGGTCTTCATGGCCGGGATGCCCCAGGCGGCCATGTGGAAGTAGCTGCTGTGGGCCTCGATGGCCTCGTGTCCCCACTTCTTCCCGGCAGCCAGGAACCAGGTGAGGGTGAGGACAACCCACCAGAGAGAGCTGGCCATGCCGAAATAGTAGAGGATGAGGAAGACGATGGTGCAGCCTGTGCTCTCCAGCCCCTCCTGGATGATGTAGAGCTCACCGTTCTCCCGGTCGCAGGCGATGTTCTCGGCCCCGGCCACGGAGCGGATGATGAAGGCCACGGAGTAGACGTTGTAGCACATGGAGAGGAAGATGATGGGCCTCTCGGGGTACTGGAAGCGGTGGGGGTCGAGCAGGAAAGTGAGGACGGTGAAGGCGGTGGAGACGAAGCAGAGGGTGGACCAGACAGCCATCCAGATGAAGGCAAAGTCCTTGTCCTCCCGGGACCAGTACACGTCCACCCCAGGGGAGCACCTGGGTGCACACGAGAGGCTCTTCTCCACATACTGGAACTTCTCAGGGTTGTCGCAGGCGCCCAGCCCGTTGGATCCCCGGCCCTCGGCAGCGGTGCCCGGCGGCCAGGGCCGGGGGGCCACGGGCAGCATGCCCTGCCCCTTGTGCGGCTCAGCGGCCGAGGCGTTTTCGGGAGCCTCCATGCAGAGAGCGTTGGGGTCGTTCTTGGTGGGCAGCCTGCCGCAGTCGAGCGACTCAGGCCAGCCGAAATTGAACTGCTCCATGATGGGGACGCACTTGTGGCGGGCCTGCTCGCACATGGGGCGGCAGGCGGGGATGCTGGCGCTCACCTGGTCGGTGCACATGGGCGCGTAGAGAGAGCAGAGGAAGAAGCGCAGGTGAACGTGGCAGCCGTACTCCACCAGCGGGGCGAACTCGTGCAGCTTCAGGGCGGCCTCCCGCTGGCTCTCGTGCCCCAGCAGGTTGGGCATGCGGGTCAAGTTGTAGCCGATCCCCCGGCACATCGGGATGTCCACGGGCTGGCACCGCGCCGCGCGCCCCCGCGGGCCCTCCAGCCCCGCCAGCTCCAGCCCGCGACCCCCCACCCCAAAATGCCACAGCACCCACAGGGCCACCCGCAGCCGCGCCGCCGCCATCGCCCGCCGCCCGCACCGGCCCCGCGGCTGGCTACAGCTCCGCCATCGCCCGGCCACGCCGCCCCCGCCGCCACGGGAACGATCGCTGCGCTGCTGGAGGCGCCGCGCCGGGGCAGCCCCCGGCCCCGGCCCGCGCCATGCGGCGGCGGCCCCGCCGAGCGCCCCGCGCCGCCCCGCGCCCGCCGACACCGGCAGCGCCCGCCGAGCGCTCCCGCCCCGCCCCGCCCCGCCGGGCGTGTCCGGGGGCCGGACGGGACGGGGAGGGGCTGGGGGCGGGACCGGCCGGGGCACGGCACCGGGACCGGCCAGGGGAACAGCACCGGGACCGGCCAGGGGGCAACACCGGGACCGGCCAGCGGGGCAACACCGGGACCGGCCAGCGGGGCAACACCGGGACCGGCCAGGAGCACGGCACCAGGACCAGCGCAGCCCCGGAGCTCCCCGGCAGTGGTGACAACTCAGTCACACACACATGTAACACACACACGTGCACAAGCAGCACACTTACACAGGTACAGATGCACGCGTGCATACACTCGCACATACTAATGCACACGTGTCCATGTGCACACACACACACACATACACGTAACACAGGCACACACATTAACACACATGCCCACACAACGTGCATGTCCATGTGTACACACACATACGCTCAAACACACATGTACACAAGCGCAAACACGCTAACACATGCACACAGACATGCACTAACACACGCAATCACACATGTACACACACCTGCACAAACTAACACACACGCACATGTACAAGCACACACATACACTAACATACACATGCACACACACTCGCAGACAGGCATATGTGCACATCCACACACACCAGCACATGTGTGCACACACACACACACCTGGGAGACACAGGTGACCTCACAGCTGCCCAGACCCGCCGGCAGTGCTGCCAGGCCCGCTGTGCCCGCAGGGTGTGTGAGAGTGGCTGAGCACACCTGACCACACCCCGGGGCTTGTTGTCCCCGGGGGAGTGACCCCCTCCGTGCAGGGTGACATCCCTCAGCTTGGGAACACAGACTGCCACCTTGGGGGAGCTCACAGCACACGGTGCCTGTGCCCCTGCGGTTGGGGACGTGTGGGACACTGGGGACTCGGGGAGGTGGCTCAGCTCCAGGGCCCACAGCACAGGCCTGGAGAGCCATGTCCCCTGGTGTCATTCAGGGTGGGCACAGGGCAGGAGACAGCACTGTCACCGCAAGGCCAGGGCAGCCCCGGGGAGGTGACACAAATCAGGGTGGCCAAGCGGGGGCTGCCAGACCCCAAAATCCAGTGTCCCACTCACAGGATGACAAATCACATCCAAGGCATGGGGAGGTGTTAAAAACACGCTGGAGGTAACAGCACCGCTGGGGACAACCTGTGCTGCCACAAGGTGCCACCAGCAGCCCCCCACTCCTGGAAGCCACCAGTCTCAGGGTTGCTCTATGCCATCTCCAGCACCCTCTTGGGAGCAGCTCGCCCACCCCAGGGTGATTCCAGCAGGGTCCCTCGGGTGTCCTGCGGGACACACGGCATCCAATGCCTGGCTGGCGCCAGGGGGTCCGGGCATCCCGCCGTTCCCAGGCATTCCCAGAGCCCTGTGATTTCTTTGGTCACAGCATAACAACCTGTCAGCGCGGCTCCTAATCGCTGACACCCGCTGTGCACGATCCAAACATCCCGGTCCGGCGCTATAGGGAAATTCCATGGAGCTACTTATCGGCCGGGTAACGGAGCGGGAGATAAGGCAGAGCCCTGGAATTTCCCTCTAACACGGGGTGTCTGCACACTGGGCTCTAGAGCCCTGGGAAAAGGGTTACTGGGGGATATTTGGGATTATTTGGGATGTTGGGAGGGTTTTGTCACCTTGGTCACCAACTCTGCAGGGTCCCAGAATCACTGTCCCCGTGTGCCTGGGGACACAGAGCAGCTTCAGGGGGCTTTGTGCCCTGGGTTAGGGGCACATGCAGTAAGAAATGGCTATTTCAGGGTATTTTGTGCTGTGGTGCACTCCTGGGGACAAATTGTCACACACGGCTGAGCAGCCAAGTGATGGGGATGGAGGTGGCACCCGCAGTGTGCTGGGACCTTTCCCTGGGTTCCTCATCCCGCCACCCCCAGCCCCAGGGCGTGTGTCCTGTGTGTGCTGAGGGACCCAGGCTGTCACTGCCACCACTCCAGGGCACCCTAAACCCACCTCTAGCCACCGAGGCTTCCCTTCAGGGAATTGTTTGCTAAGGAAAGCTGGAAAGCATCACCTGGAAAAGGTCTCTGCCCCAGCCCTGGCTGCCCAGTGAGGGTCCTGGATGGGCAGTGGGCACAGGCAGGGGCTAGATGAGAGCTGGACTCCTAGCCCCACCTTCCTGGCTCACCCCATGGGTGCCCTGCCACCCCACAACCTGCGCTGAGAAAGGCTAAGGGGAGAAAGGGGGGCCGGCACAGATAAATGTATTTTAATTTAATTTTGCTTTAATGTGTAAAACTATTGCTCTTGGCTCCTGTTACTGCAGCCTGGCCAAGAGCAACACGGGGTTTTTTGTAGCCAAGGGGCTCCTTGTAGAGGTGCGGCTGTGCCTCACCTCTGCCCTGCACCTTGGGGTGCTCCTCCCTCACCTCACCCTCCTCGGGTTCTCCTTGGGGTGACCAAGCCCTGCCTGCCCCTCAGGGACCTGCAGAGGCGACAGCAAAAGGACTTTCCCGGAGCTTCATCCCACCCCTGAGGCGGGCAGGGGGCACTGGGAGGCACCAGCAGCCTCAAGCCTTGTCCTTGCACTGCCCAATGTCCTGCCTGACGGACAGTGACCTGTCCTGCCTGATGGACACGGACCTGTCCTGCCTGCCCGCACTCCTGGGGACCGCGGGGACGGCGGGGAGGGGACAGGGTGGCAGCGGGGACATCCCGGCCACGCACAGAAGCCGAAATCTCCAGCAGGTCTGGGAGCCCCACAGTGAAAACAAGAACCCCAGGTAGAGCAACAGGGAGATTTACGGTCTTGGAAGTGGCCCTGGGCTGTGGATCCAAGATCAATAGCGGGAAGAAAGGGCTCTCAGAGCTGCACAGGAATCCTGCCCGGGAAGCGGCCAGGCAGGCGAGCGGGACGGATCGCCGGAGCCCGGGAGCCTGTGGTTCCTGGCAGAGCTTTGCCCCATTTCCTTTCTTCCCGTCAACAGCGCCTGAAACCTGTGAGAGAGCCTCGGCGAGGGGAGGGACGGAGGGGAAAAATCCGCCGGCTGTCCCCCCGGGTACAGGGGCTGCAGCAGTGCCCCTCTGCCCGGCCGTGGGACAGGGGGGTCTGCCTGGGGGGAAGGGCTCGGGGGATCCCCTTGGCACCTGAGATGGGGAGAGCCCTGGTGGGAGTCGAGGAGGGGGCAGGGGAGGTGGGGAGGAGGTGATGGAGCAGAGGATGGGGAAATGGAGCTAGGTGAGTGATGGAGTGGGGAAGGGAGTGATGGAGGTGGAGAGCGAGCAGTAGAGTAGAGGAGGAGGTGATGAAGCTGGAGAGGGGGGCAACAGAGCCTGGGAGAGGGGGATGAAGCAGGGAAGGGGGTGACAGAGCTGGGCAAGGGAGGAGGAGATTGAACGAGGGAGGAGGTGATTGAGCTGGGGAGAGGACAGTGAAGGTTGGGAGTGATCAGTGGGGCAGTAGGGCAGGGGATAGGAAGATGTAGGGCAGTGGATTTGGGAAGGGGGTGGTGGAGCTGAGGAGGACTGTGGGTGCTGCTCTGCCCAGCCTTGGCCAGGGCAGCAAGATTTGCTCCAGGGAAGTGAGGAGCTCCACACCAGGGAGCTGAGAGGCTCCACTGCCCTCACCTCTGCCCTGCCGAGGCCCCAGATGGTCCCAGTTCCCAGCAGTGCCCACCTTGTAGGCACAGGCAGTGCCTGGGGCAGGAGAGGAATCACCTGGTGAGGACAGGCTGTGCCCAGGGTGAGCTGGGGCTCCTGCCACCCTGTGCCCTTCCTGCCAGCTCAGAGGCGGGTGATGGCACAGCCCTGCAGGGATCTGACAGGGATAATTTTCCCTTCCTGAAGAATTTCACAGGAATAGCTGCGCAAAAGGCCAGTGGCTTGGATTTCAAAGGGATGCCAGTGCCAGGCCGGATGGGCTGGTGAGAGGGTGGAGATGTCCATCCCGGGAGCATCCCGTGGGGAGGCACCCACCTGGCCAGAGGGGCAGATTACCCTGCCACCACCTCCTTGGGGACACCAGGAGCATGACCAGGAATGATCCTCAAGCCCAAGCTCCTCCTGCCCCCGGTCACAACCCTGAGTGATGCCAATGCAAGACTGTGCCCACCATGGGGCAGCTGATCTCTGCTCTCTGGGCAGGCTCTGTGCCATGGGCAGGTGCAGTAGGGGGGAAAATGGGGATTTTGGGGTCTGATCTCCAAAAAAATAAGTAGAGAACAAGCAGTGTCCCCAGGCAGTGTCCTGGTCACCTCGTGGCCTCTGGTTCCCTGCAAGTGTTTGTGGTGACAACAGTGCAAGAGCACTGTGGCCAAGACTCAGGGACACAGGACACGTGTGACATTGCCAGGGATGCTCACTGCAGCTGCTCAACCCATCACCCCACAGCTGGGCAGCTGTGGGTCCTGCTGCCAACCAGTCCCCCCTCCCCAGCCCTGACCACAGGACCCCTGAGCTGTGACATCCCCATTCCCAGCAGTGACATGGAGCAGGGAGGACACACACAGCACAGGGCATGTCCCAACCCCAGGATCCCTGGGAGCCTGAGGGACCAGCACAGGGATGGGGACCACGTGCAGCTGTGGGACTCAGGGGACAGGGCAGTAGGACAGTGGGGTGTCCCCGAGGAGCCCTGGTTGGGAGAATGAGGGATGAGAAGGGACAACGCCCCTGCCTAATCCACACTATTTCAGCTGGTGAGTGTGGTGGCAGCACAAGGGGCTGCTTGCAGATTCTGGCGGCACTGGGACACTTGTCCCCAGCAGTGGGGACATCTTCCATCAAAGGGCAACCTGGATTGAGCCACGTCCCACCCTCAGCCACCTCACTGCAGGCCTCTTCTTGGGGGACAGGAGCCAGGTGAGCCCTGGCAGCAGCCATTGCCTCTGCACCCTACTGATGGCAGCAGCTGCAGATGGCAGCAGCTGCCTGGGAGAGGCAGGTGAAGGACTGGAGTTCCTCCCAGCTGGCTCAGCCCCGGGAAGAGCTGCTCGTACAGCCCCAGGCCACACCATGGGAGCCACTGTGTGTCCCCACCGCTGATCCTCAGTGGCCACCTTTGCTCCCTGGCAGCCCAAGGATGGGCAGAGGAGGTTCCTTGGGCCGGCAGGAGGCTCTGAGGTGCTCCCAGACGACATCCCAAGGCAGCACAGGAGTCCTTTCACCCCCAGCCCCGCTTGCCCCCTGCAGTAAAGCCTCTTCCCCAGGATGCCCCAGCCCGGGGCGGGTGCAGCACCAGGTCCCGGTGCTCACAGACACACTCAGCCCTTTCTTCAGCCTCGGCCACGGGCTTGGAGCTGGCAGGAGGCTCCATGCTGCACAATGCACCTCCTTGTTCGCCCGGCCCAAGGCTGGCTTGTGGGGAATGGCAGGGAATCGCCTCCGTTTCCTGCTGGAGTTTTATTACATTCACCGTATAAATAAATAAATACGATCCGGAGGAGAAGGGGAGAAGCACGGGGCAGGCTGGAGCCAGGCAGGACGTGGGCTGGGGCTCAGGGCTGGGAGGGGGTAGGGGATGCCCCACAGCAGCTGTGCCCCGGGATGTCCATGCTCCCTGGTCCCTCATGCCTTCCCATGGAGCAGCAAAATCCAGGAGGCAACTGCCCAGTCAGGGATTGTGGCCACCAGCCCTGCTGCTTAACTGGAGGAGAAACCTTCTCCCGAGCAATTTGGGAAGAATGGGAGCTCCCTCAAGCCCTGTCACCTCCTGATGAATTGCTGTGCCACCCCTGAATGATGCCACAGGGCAAACCTCTGCACAGGTTCAGGTTTTTGTGGGCTCACAGGCTGGACGCAGTCAAAGCATCCCCAGGGAAGAAGGAACATCCTTACAGAGTGCAGCCCCAGCCCTCCATGTGCCACAGGAGCAGCAGGGGTGGCTCTTGGAACCTGCTGGAAATGGTTTTACACGCCATTGCCTTGGCCAAGCTGCCCACTTGGCTGCCAAAGCCAACCACAAGCTCCATGCAGTCCCAAGGCTCTGACAGCTGCCACCTCCACTGGGTGCCCCACAGCCACTGAGGGCTTCCTCCAGCCTGCTGGCAGTGCCATTGGTGCTGTGGTTCTCCAGCTGCATGGACCAGGAGCAAGAATCCTGGCTTTTCCAGAGCCCTTGGGTTGGTTTGGTGTCAGCTCCCCCAGCACAGCTCAGCACAAACACAGGGAGCAGGCAGGAGCAGCCCCAACAGATCCTTTCCTGTCTCTGACACCTCTGGGTAAGAATTTCTCCTCTTCCCATTTACTGGACAGAGTTATCAGTGCTGGGAAGCCCTGTATTGCATTTCTTCCTTTCTTCCCAGGGCCCAAATACCTTCTAGTGGGTGTCCAGTCTATGGCAGGAAGTTGGAACAAGAGGATCTTTAAGGTCTCTTCCAATCCCAACCACTCTTGAATTCCATGGAAGCAGCCCATGTTCAGGCATCATCCTGATGGTTCCTACCCAAAAACCATCACTCCTTGGGTCACTCCTTGCTCTGGACAAACCATCTGGCACCAGCATCCTCCTCCCTGAGCTGGTTCCTCCTTGAGCACTGCCTCTTCTCCTCCTCTCCATGTGGAGAACATTAGGAGATCCTCACCTCTCACCTGGCCAGAGGAGAAAGGAGAAAGTTCCTCAGACATACCTAACTTGTTCACCCAAGAGCTGCCACAGTGCAACAATTCCATCCACATTCCCTGGGCCTTTTCTGGAAAGGAGCTGCTGTGGAGCTGCAGCTCAAGGACCTGAGTTCCCCAGAGCATTACTTCTCAAAGAACAGAGTCTGGTCAGGCTGTGTCCCCAGCTCAAGGGACACGGAATTTTGCAACTTTAGGGCAAAGGATTTTCTGCTCCACTGGAGATGGACCCAGAGCCCTTTTGCCTCTCTGCCTCCCACCACCTACAGGGTTTGGGTTCAAGTCCAAAAGGAAAGTTTCTGATGGGTCATTTGGCTCTTCATCATGCCCAGCTGGTCAGATGGCCACTGACACCCCTGAGGGATCAGAAAATCCCCTTCACCTGCCTGGCCTCCCCCAAACACTCCACTGGAAAGTTTAAAACCCAATCCCAGCCTCCCTGGGGAAGATGGGATTTTAGGCACAGGGAATCCAAACCAGCAAAGAATGACAGCCCAGGTGACCCAAGTGTGCTCCAGACAAGCAAGGGGAGCTCCTGCCATCCCACTCAGACCAGTCAGGAGCATGCCAACTCTCCTGGCCCCCGAGGCACTTGGGGCAGCACTGGTGGGTGCAGGCAGGGAGCTGGAGGGGTGTATCCCACCAGGGAAGGACTTTGTGCTGGAGCAGCACCAGTGTGACCTACTTCTAGCTCAAAAACACCCTAATATGCCAACATCTCTGAAAATATTCACAAAAACAAAGTTGAACAAAGAAAGCAAGCAGCACCATGGTGGCTGAGGCAGCTGCTCCTTTTCTTTTTCAAAAAAATATCTTCACAAGATGGGGCAGTGCCATGTCAGGTCCATCATTATCATCAAAACAGCACCAGGAGCTCAAAACAGCAGCTTGGAGTGGAAACCCTCAGGTATGTCAAACAAAAACATGATTCCCCCTCCGCTGGCTAATCCTGTTCTCCTTGAGGGGAAAAAAACACAAAAGCTCCCAGATTTATTCAGCCAAACTCAGCACTTTTGGGTTTTGCTGATGGTGTCTAAATATAGTTCATGAGAAACAAATAATCTTTCAGGGATTTCTGCTCCCTCCATCTCTCCGAACACCTTGTTTAAAGGTCAGTGGCTGTGGTGAGGAGCTGGGAAGGAGCCTGGAGGTGAGGAAAGGTGTTTTTTGATGTGTCACCAAGGCTGGGAGCTGGGTCACCCATCCCTGGGCTCCTCCAGCAGTGCTGGGGTGGGCTCTGGGGTGGCTTCACTCTGTCCCCATCCCCACTTCAAGCCTGGCATTTTCCCACACCAACAAACAGCACAAATTTTCCCTCTATGTGCTGATCGCTGGAGGAGACGGGGAGGGCAAAGGCTGTTATTGGGGAAGCTGACAGCTGGAGGTGACATCCCTGGAAGTGTCCAAGGCCAGGTTGGGCAGGGCTTGGAGAATGTGAAAGTGGAAGGTGTCCCTGCCCATGGAAGGAGGTTGGAAATGGATTATCTTTAAAGTCCTTTCCAGCTCAAAACATTCTGTGTTTCCATGATCTCATTCCAGAGCAGCACCAGAAAACATCTCCCAGCTCCCTGAGTCCCTGAGTGAGGGAACACCACATCCCCTGGCCTGAGGAAATGTCACATCCTATCACCCCCTACCTGAGGGTTGTGCTGGCAGTGCTTAGGGTGGAGCCCAGCTGTTCTCTTGGGTGAATCCAACTGTCTCTGCAGCCAGGTCATGGCTCCCAGTAATACAGGTTTGCTGCAAACACTCCAGGAGCAGCAGTGAGGTCTGAGTGGGATTTGGGATCTCCATGTGCCATTTGGGATGGCCTCAGGTGGTGGCAGGGAGCAGCAGCACTGCAGCAAACCTGTGTCCAGCTCTGTGCTCCATGTTCTGGTGGGTCCCCTAGCACCTCTGGAGCATTCCCACCCCAGGGAGTGCCAGCCCATGCCAGGCCAGGCAGCTGCCTGTTGCCCTGATTCCCACCAAGCTCCTGTCCCCAACCACTGTGGGAGGTGACACTTCCCAGATCCACTGGGGTTTGGTGTGTGACATGTCCACATGCCCTGGCAGGTCACATCCCAAACCCCACAGAGGCCCCACTGCCCTCCCCTCCCCTCCCACCACATTTTCCATCCTCACTGCAAACCTCCAGTGCAGGAAAATGTGAGGCCATGGAAACCAAGCCCATCCCTGTCAGCCAGGCCACCTGCCTCCTCCTCCTCCACCTCCTCAGCCCCTTGACTCTCAGACTGCAGATTGTCCAGCTCTGGATCTCCAGTGTCCCACCCAGCTGGTTCCCCACTCGCCCTGTGCAGGATTCAGAGCACCTCGAGCTGCAGGGAGCCTGTTTTGGGTGCACTGAGGGTTTTGTGGAGCAGCCAGAGCTCCAAGGGTGAGAGCACTGCTGCTGAAGCCCCAGTGGTTCTCCACCCAGGTCCTACATCAGCTCCAAGCCTTCCTGACCCCACATTTGGGGTTGGTCCCTCCAGCATGTGGCACTTGAGGAGGACAGGGGAGACACCAGTGTCCCTCTCCTCTGGCCTCAGCAAGGGGAGCAGAGCTGGGAATCACCATGTCCCTGACCCTTCCACACTGGAATGGCCACAACCTTTGCCCCAGCACTTCTCATTCCTGACCCAGGTCAGGATTCCACCCTCAGCTTTCAGACCTATGTGCAAAATCTGAAGTATCCCTTTGCCAACATAACTCCAGAGCCTTCTTCACTACCTTCTCCAGAATCCCTCCCTCCCACAGCCTGTCAGGCACAATTCCTGTCTGGCTTTACACAAGAGGATGTTCCATACAGTGGGAGAGGCAGGGGAGCTGCATGGCCTGACAATATGGCTAACAACTGAACCCAGAGCTTGGCTGGGTTGTGGGTGTCCTTCAAGGAACTCAGGCAAGAGGGAAGCAGAGCTGTTTCCCCTGGATCCCAAAGGCTGAGGCAGGCTGGATGCTCTGTGATGCCACCCTCACTGCTCCTGCAGCTCACAGGGATTTTCCCAAAGATGGAGGAAAAAACTTTTTGCAAAATCCTGAAAAGCAGCAGCACAAGATGGCAGTGTGAGGATCCAGCTGCACCCTGCAAACCCACCCAAGAGAGAACAAGCTCCCAAAACCTGGCAGGTGCTGGAAACACTTCCAGCACTGAATGGGGACACAGGGGAATCCCTGTGGCTGGGTCCCAACTCTGCTGGAGGGGTTTTCATCTGGAAACATCAGCCCAGGGCACTGGGAGCTCCTGGGAACATCTGCTGAGCTTGGGGATCCCTTTGGTGACCACACTGCAGGGGAGCTGAGGTACCCCAACCACCCCATAAACAGCCACCTCCTCCATCAGCCAGCCAGCACTGCCAGCGTGCTGGGGAAGAAAGGAATTTCTGTGTAAATCCCATTTACTGTCGGCTTTCTCACTTCCCGTCCAGTAGACAATCCCAGCCCTCAGTGCAGCACTGCATGAAGGGGAGGTTTAAAGTATTTTTGGGAGGAGAGGGGGGAAAAAAAACCCTCTCTGAAAAGAGCCTCTTTCAGCTAATAATGAAGTGAATATTATATTAAGAGTGAAAACATATTCAGGGGAACTTACAGAGGGAGACAGAAAACCTTTTCATAACACCCTGGCCACAAACACAACTGCCAATTAAACTGGCTTGGCTCGCTGGGCTGTGCCAACACAAACCAGGGGCCAGCAGTGGAGCACAGAGCCAGCGTGTTCTGTGCCCGGCTGGGCTCGGGCAGGGCTAGCAGCACAGAGGGGTTTCCACTTCCACAAGTGTCAGAGCCAGCAGTTAGAATAAATAGTGTGAGGCTCCTGTCCTGATCTGGGCAACAGGGTGCTCAATGAGTGATACCAGTGCCATGGAGGTCCTTGTCCCTTGTCCCAACCCAGTGGCTCCAGTGCCATGGAGTTCTTGGTTGCTGTCCCTGCCCAGTAACTCGAGGGGCTCCAGAACCCCAGGGGATCCTCCATCCCTGTCCCAACCAGGGCATCCAGTGCCATGGGGGTCCTTGGTCCAGCCTGCAGCCACCAGCTCTGCCTCCCCTCTGCCCTGCCAGCAGCACAGGCACAGTGGTGGGTGCAGGAGCCCCCAGGCTGCTGGGATCAGCAGGATTGCTCCTGGCCCAGGGGAAGGTGCTGAGCACTCAGCCAGGCTGAGCTGATGGCACCACAGCATCCTCATGCATGCCAGGAAGGTTTGGAGAGCTGCTGCATCTCCCACTTGTGCCTTGGATAAACCTGTGATCAGCCTGCAGCGTGACAGGAGGTGCCACAAACCAGAGCAGCTTCCAGCATCCCTATTTCCTGTGCCCTGGGTGTCTCAGCTCAGGTTTGGCACTGCCATCCCACCCTTTTTGCTTACCTGCCTATGGTCTCAGCCCACCCTTGTCCCAGGCAGAACACAACCCACACCCTGGGAGGCACAAGGACATCCACTAACACCCTCCAGGGTTTCTGTGCCAGCTGCCAGAGGAGGGAACAGGCATGGAGTGGGATCTCACTGTGGTTTTGGGGGTCAGTGGTGTGCAGGGGAGGACAACCTGATGGGACACACTCAGGTGACACACAGAGGTTGTGATTCACACCTCACAGAGGCTTTACCTTTGCAGCCCGAGGAGGAGCTGGATGGATGGGTTGAGGGTACACGACATCTGAGGTTTGGGTAAACAGCCACGCCAGGAAAACTTCACCTGAGATCAGATAATCTCGGAATTGAGCAAACCAGGCACAGCTGCAGAGCTGCAGGTTGACATTTGATAAACCCAAACTGGAAATACAAGACCACTGCTGGGCTGGGATCAACCTTCAGAACAGCTTCTCCAGGGAACACACTGAAGGTGTTTGCCAAAAGCTATTTCATGGAGGGGGGAGAGGGAGGTGTTTTGGCCAAAATTAAAAATTCCAGTAGAAAACTTTTCTCCAAGCCTGTGTATTTTGACTACAAACCTGCAAGTATGGTTCTTTGTAGAGATTTTTCTCTTTTGCTCAAGGACTTGTATTTCTGCTTTAATGCCAAGTCAGGATCCAAACACACCTCTGATTTTGCCCAGAGGCTGAAAGATTGTATTTCTTCCTTTAACAACAACAACAATAAAAAAATTTAAAAAGACCCAAAAAACCAAACAACCAAAAAAACAAAAAAATCCAAAACAAAACAGAAAAACCTCAGGAAAGTAATTGCCTACCTCGATGGGCTTTGTCCCCACAGTTTGGGGTGCAGGAGATCCTGCCTTTCCAAGGTCACTGCTGAACAGGGCTGTGCCAAGTTTCCACTCATGGATTCAGCTGCCCACGGTCGTTTGACCCAAGGGCAGGGAAGTGCCAGCACAGCCCCTGTCAGGGAACTGCAGGGAGGCACAGCTGTCCCCTCCTGGAAAACTTGCCTTGTTAATGTTTTCAGAACTATCTTATCCCAGGAAGCACAAAGTTCTCTGCTTCTTGTAGGGAAGAGGCATAAACTCCCAATGAGAGTTAGCATGAAATTTGTGCAAAAAAAGTCAAATATCCAGATTTAAAGGCCATCAGAAAGGAATCCTGAACACGTCGGGAAGGAGGCATTGCCATCTAGTGTCGGGCCAGGAAAGGGCTCAGGAACACACTCGGCTCCAGCAGGAGCTGGGCTGGATAAGCCTAGTGAGTTCCTTCCAGCTCAGGATATTTCATACTTCTACAATTCTCCTCTTAGTGGCAGCCCAACCGGGACTGACTGGGGAGATAGATTTAGATGCTTCTGGGAAAGAGCAAGGCCAGGAAGATGGACAGACAAGGTCAACATGTGGACAGCTGGGAAGCTCTGACTGGGATGGCTGTGGAAGTCACAGAATCATGGAGTGGTTGGGGTTGGGAGGGGCCTTAAAGACCATCTTGTTCCACACCCTGCAACAGGCAGAGACACTTTCCACCGTCCCAGGCTGCTCCAAGCCCTGTCCAGCCTGGCCTTGGACACTTGCAGAGATCCAGGGGCAGCCACAGCTTCTCTGGGCACCCTGTGCCAGGGCCTGCCCACCCTCACAGGGAACAATTCCTTCCCAATATCCCATCTAACCCTGCCCTCTGGCAGTGGGAAGCCATTCCCTGTGTCCTGTGCCTCCATCCCTCATCCCAAGTCCCTCTCCAGCTCTCCTGGAGCTCCTTTAGCACTGGCAGGGGCTCTGAGGTCTCTCTGGAGCTTTCCCTTCTTCCAGGTGACCATTCCCATCTGTCCCAGCCTGGCTCCAGCCCTGGGAGCATCTTTAACTCTGCATCTATCCAATCCCAGCCACAGCCCTGTGTTCTGAGCACACACTGGAGTTTGCCCCAAAGGAACCCAGCTCTGTGGAAGCTGGAGGCATCAGGACTATGTGCACTGACAAAGTTGGTATTCAGTAACTTTAAATTCAGCATCAACATTCACAGGAATGTTCAGCCAAAACAAAGAGCACAACAACCTGTTGCCCACAAAGGGAGTCAGCTCTACAGACCCCATTCCAAACTCCAGCTCCTTCCAGGCATTAATCACTCTTGCACAATGAACTGGCACAAGTCCTGTCAGCTTTAATGCTCAGGTTGATTTATTTTCTCAGAACAAAAATATCAAACATCATTTTTTAAAGAACAACCTGTGTAAACAGAAAGCTTCATGGCATCCTCCTCCCACTTACAAATTGCCTAAAAGCAGCCTGGAATCTGCAAGAGGTAGGATGTCAGGCAAGAGTTTTCTTTAACTTGTGTGCATGGGAGAAGAGAAGGAATTGACATAGACCCCTTCCTCTCTCCAACAGCAGGACTTATTATTCT
The DNA here is from genome assembly GCA_024500445.1 of Entomyzon cyanotis. Taxonomy (NCBI): domain Eukaryota; kingdom Metazoa; phylum Chordata; class Aves; order Passeriformes; family Meliphagidae; genus Entomyzon; species Entomyzon cyanotis. The sequence goes on from JAKEPQ010000746.1 coordinate 1,965,644, forward strand.
GGAAACTTATTATTCTAGAAACTTGCCTCAAAACATGGCAAACAAACCCAACTTCAGGAAAACCAGGCTGGGTATGAACACAGAACCTTCACTTCAGGCTCTGGAAGTAAGAGAGTGTTCCTTCCCCTTTTCCCAAAACTTGTATGTGATGTGGAGATCTCAGTGTGCCAAGAGCTGGACAGCTGGAACAGTCCTGGAATGACAAAGTATCACAGTCAGTGTCCCCCAGGCACCACTTGGACAGTTTATTTAATTTCAGCACTAAATGATCCATGGTTACCAGCACACACCTCCAGTGGCCCTGAAAGAAACACCCAGAATTCCATGGATTAGCACAAGTGGACCAAGCACAGTGAAATCCCCTTAAAATCCATTCAACTTCCTCATGAAGGACTTGGAGAAAACTGAGTATTAAATGACAAGAGCTAGAAATGAGCCAGGGTCATCCATGCTTCCCATCACTTATGATTTTCCACACTGGTTCTGGGAAACCCAAGCCTGGATACTTACTCTTTGCCTTTGGGAGAAAGGTGAATCTTGTATGAGACACAGGAATTTTTCCTCAGCCCAGATTTCTACTGTTTTTCCCTATATTTCCTAGCTCCTTCCTGTTGCAGGACAGGAGCACTGGAAGACCTGGCCATCCAGCTGCATTACAGCAGTTTTGTTTTTCCCAAATTCCATCCAGAGCACCCCCAGCCCTTTGAGTGTTGTTACCTCACCCCATCACTCCTATTTGCAGTTGGGTCCTTGGCAGCCTTGGAGCTCTGGCAAGGGAAATGACAATTTCCATTTCCAGCAAAACCTCTTTCTTTCATCTCAGCCTCCGCCCACCCCTCCCCTTCTTTAGGGTAACCAGAAGGAAATCAGCACCTTGGAGCAGCATCAGCTTGGTCTGGATAGACCCAGGACTGTTTTAAAGGGGTGATTTCTCCCTCCTCAGCTCCAAATTTCAAAGGGGAACCTCTAGGGTCACTGATCAGGACTCAGCTCACCTACCTCACCTTCTAATGGCCTCACTGACCTTGTTGCTAAAAGCTCACCTGCACCCTCCTGCCTCTCCCAGGCAGGCTTTCCCTCTGCTGCAGAAGCAGCACCTTCCCCTCACTGCTCCTCAGACAGACCCAGCACCTTCCCCTGTGCTGCTATCACATTCTGCTGCTTCTGATGTTGCTGCAAGTGGCTCCTCTCAAATACTAACACAGATAAAACTGATACTGGAAGTATTTTGCCAATTTGTTAGCACTAAAGGTACCAAAACACTGCTGGAACATCAGCCTTGTCCCTCTGTCATCCACAGGGTAACAGCAGAAGGAAAAATAAACGAAAAACCACAAAAATCCTTGGAAACATTTCCCCAAAGCAACCCAATTTCTGTCTCCTACAGGAGCTCTGAGGATCAAAGAATCCCATCCAAAAGTGCCTGACCTGCTCTTGAGTTCAGGAATACCAGGAGCCCAAACCCATGTTTATCCTCTTCCAGCATCCACAGGCCACCACAGCTGGCCCAGCCAGCTCAGCTGCAGTGGCCATCCCAGCACATACATATCGAATTACTGGTAGCAAAATAAGGAAGCTTGCTCCTCAGAGGATATCGAGTTACAGGCTGCTAACCAGGAGGCAAAAAAACCCCCAAAAAACCAAACAAAACAAAAAAAAAAGGAGGAATTGTGAGGGAAATAGTCTCTTTACTGACTAAAGATGAGAAGATGAAGCATCACATGATGCTCAAAATCCACACCTCCTTCATTATACATCCTTGAAAGGCACCACGGGATCAGGGGATAATTGGGACAGTGAGGAACATCAGGAGTCTCCAGCCCAACCCCGATGACTCATCTCCCTGTGCTGACCCCGGAGCAGTGGGATCATCAGTCCGTGGGCTCAGAGCCACACAGAACCCGTGATCAAGGGCCACCCTGCCAGAAAACTGTGTCTGATTCAGCACAATATCCCTCTCACAAGGGCTGTCCCCAGCTTAAAGTTCGGGATAACAAAAGCACAAGTTGAGCAGCTTTCAAGGCTGCCAGAAACACAGGAGTAAGAAGATTTCCAGCCTACCACAAACTGGGATTTAGTGGAGTCGCTGTCCTGGTTCAGCCACACTCACCAAATCCCGTATTACAGCCTCATTTAATAGGCCCCCTTGTACTTCAAACCTTCCAAAACCGGGATATATGAGATTTCCAAGATATCCACAGTCAGTCCAGGCTGGCAGCACTTTTCAGGAGAAAGGGGAGAGGAAGTCCATAAAGAAGGAAAATGACTGGAGGACACTTCAGTTTATCTCTTCTCTTTGAAAGTGAATCAGAGAGAAAAATGCTTAAATCATTTCTCCAGTTCACAGCAGAAAGTTCTATCAACCAGGAGAAGGAAAGAAAGGCTTCAAGTGGGGAAAAAAAAAAATCCTTATCCTTGATGTGCTACAGTGTTCTGTGCATTGTTAGATTAAAGCATCCTTGCTCCTCCTAAAATATAACTGACTTCCATAACTCTGCTCCTTGCCAGTCTAATCTCATCCCCACACAGCACTTCCTTCACGTGTTCCCAACAGGAATATTTCAAAGCTGATCACTGGATGTTCCCACTGGCTGTTAGCTGTGGTTTGGAGTGTCTAACTGGGAACAAGCCTACAGCTACCCATGCTTCTTGTGCACCAGGAAAAATAAAAGGATCAGACCAAGAGGTTTCTGGTTTTGTGGCTGCTATTTGAAGTAATAAAGTCTTTATGTGGAGCTAATTAAAAATATAATCAAACTGAAATCCTAAAGCCATTTCAGGGAGTGTTTGATCAGTTTATCTCTCTCATTTCCACCTAATGGCTCCACAATCAGAAGAGAAATGGAGGGGAACCACAGGAGCTGGATGGAGTTCAAAGCCAGTGCTGCTCCTGCACAGAGAATGTCATATGCTCCAACCAGGACCCTGCTCCAAGATTTGCTTCCTTCCTACAGCAGGTTGGCAGCGACTCAGCCACAAAACCCAGCAAGGCACACTCTGGCTTTGAAATTCACACACGAGCCTGTTGGCCCCAGCTATTTTAACTCATCCTTTGGAACTACAAAGCCAATTGTCAGTTCACAGGGAGCAACACGCCAGGTCACAGGTCATTGACAATCACAGTCACATTTGCTCTCTATTAAAGCCATAATTAACAGTTAATGCTTAACGAAGGCTTTACATTTTGTTTAAGCTGCTTTTTTGCAGAAAAAACTGTGCGTGCATCTTCCCCAGCTCCCCCTTTTCTGCCTCCCTCTCTAGAAGGGCTGCAGAGAAGCACCAAACTCAGCAAATAAAGTTTCTGTCAAAGCACGAGGAAACTGGAAGACTCAGCATTGTGCACTTAAATATTGCTCCTGCCAGTTCAGCCCTCCCTACCCCCATGCCTTGAGGCAGCAGCTCCCAGCAGTGCTGCACTGGGATAACCCTCAGCTCCTCAAGGCAAGTGTCCAACAAATCAGGCTGGTGGGGGCAGCCTGGAAGGCTTTTACATCTCAGAAAAGTGACCTCAAAGGATATTCAGAGAAATGCAGCCTCCTCTGTTAAGGGAAACAGAGCACCTTCTCTTCAGTGCTTCTGTTCAGATCTAAATGGGATTCACACTGAGCGTGGAGAAGAAAGGAAGGGAAGTCGTGACTCAGTAGCCAGAAGGATAAAGCACATCCTACAGCACAGCTCCACATGAGCCTGGCTGGGAAAGCAGATGTTTTGTGCATACATCAGCAAAGAGCCAAAACCTTGAACAACTGCCTGAGAAGTGCTCTTCACTCAGAGCCTGGTCAGCCCCACAGACACTGCTACTACAGAATGACACTGGAGAAAAACCACTGTGACCAGGGAGGGAACAATCTCATGGACCCCACCAGAGATTCCTGACAAGCTGCAGTGCTGTGGAGTGCTGAGAGGAAATCCCAGCAGCACCAGTGTGCTCTCAGCAGCTGATAACAGCAAGTGCTGGGTAATCCACCCCAACACCAGGAGAGGAACAGCTATTTACAACCTCAGCCTGTCCTGATTTATCTGGGCATGAGGATTGCCATCCCAGGGATGCTGGATGCTTTCTCCCAGCATTCAACAAGCCCTAGGGAGAAAATTCTCTAATTAGGGACCATTTATCTGCTCTCTGTGGAAGTGACTCTGCAGTTAGCCATGCCCTCCTCTTTTCTCTCTAAGTGCTGTTTAGAGATGTCCAGCTGTGAGGGCTTCAAGTGGCCACTCCAATGGCTGAGGTGGCTGTGGACGTATTTTCAGTGTGGCAGCACACAGACACTCACCCTTCCCACATCCAAAGTCAAAGCCTGCCTCATCACAGATACCCAAATCCAGAGGAAGGTGCAAGGAACAGATATGCTGCTTCTCTCTTCTAGAGCCAAGCTACATGAACTCCCACTGCCATCTGAACATCTGCACTTACACACATTTTTTTCCTCAGGATTTTTTTTTTCCAAGTCAATTTTTCAAGATCCTCAGCTCAGCAAAAGATCCACAGCGAGTTCCAAGTGCTGCCTGTATGCCAGACAGACAGCTCTGTGGCAGCAGGAATTCTCCAGAGATCTGTAACAAGTCTTGACTCCAAAGGCCCTGCATGCTGATGACATGCACTACCATCCTGAACCTAAAGTGATGGAAGGAAGAGCTGTCAAGTCTGCTCAGATCTGGGATAAGACAAGGACACCTAAACAAAAAGGAAGAACAGAAAGCAGAGCTCTTTCCCAAGCACACGTTTAAAAAAGAAAACAAACCTTAAAACAGCACCCAGCCAAAGCAGCAGAACTACCTGTTCAGAGAGCAAGAGGTCTCACAAGAGGGACAATTATGGGAAGGTGAAAGAAGGGATGAACTCTTCAACACACACTTCTGACTCAAGGACTTCATCCAGCAAGTCAGGGCTGAAACTGATCCTTAGAGCAGCTCCCAGTCCTTCCAGAGCTCAGATAACTTCCATGACAATAATGCTCAGCATTCTATGGAATCAACAGCCCCTGATAAAGCAGGATGGGCTGCACAAGAGGCACATTAAGGTCATCTCTATCCTTACTGGAAATAACTCTTGAGCTCTGCAAACCAACTCTCAGCAGTGCCAAGACACTCCCTCTGCATCTAAAGCAAAAAGCCTTTCCAAAAGCTCATTATTCCCTTAGTATGGAGCCGTTTTTGGGATCCCCTGGTGCCAACAGCCACAAACATCACCTGTTTGCAATGCCACCACTGTGTCACACACAGCCACCAGTGCCCAGGTGCTGCTCCAGCAGGGATGTTCCTCTGCTCCCAGGGAACAAGGGACAGGATGAGAAGGAACAACCTCAAGCTGTGCAAGGGAAGGTTTAGTTTGGATATTGGGCAAAATTTTTTCACAGCAAGGTTGGTCAGGCACTGGCACAGACTGCCCAGGGCATTTGTAGAGTCCCCATCCCTGGAGGGGTTTAACAGCCCTGTGGATGTGGCACTTGGGGACAAGGGTCAGTGGTGGCCTTGGCAGTGCTGGGGAACAGCTGGACTCTTAGAGGGCTTTTCCAGCCTTAACAATTCTGTGATTCAGTGATTCCATGCTCTTGGCAGCTCACAAGCAAAGGAGTGTTTCCCAAAACCACAATGAACACTTTTGAGAGCCCTTGGCACTTATTTCATTAACCTCAACTGTCCCTATATCATCACAGCTACTGCAATGCCCAATTAGAGCATTTAAAACTCTGCCCAAGTTTGTCACTGTTTCACTGCTCACTGGAGCAGAGAGCTGGCAGGACTCTGACCAGCACCAACACCCTCTCATAATGAGGAGAGCACTTCCCCTGAAGGGTATCAAGACAGTAATAAGCTTCCATTTTGATTTAAAATCCCTGGATTAAAGACTAAGAAAAATAGATAGGACAATGACATCTCTTCTGCTAGCTCAAAGGGAAAGTCTGGAACCTCCAAAGCAGCAGGACTGGTACCCAGATAGAGCACAACTCGAGTGGTAGAGAAAGGAGGCCTTAAAAATCTTAACTCAGAGAAAAACTTAGGATAATTATGTGCCTCCTTACTGCTGGAAGTGAGGGCTAGTGACTCTGAGTGCTCTGCAAAGCTAAAACTTCATGAAGAAACTCCCATCTTACACATAGCCAATTCTCTTTAAACTCCACCTGCATGATAAACCAGGTGTTATCACAGGAATGAGAAGAGCCCAGCACCTTCTTCCTGTTCTACTGATTTGTAACATTTTATACTAGAGCTGCTGGCAAAGGCTCTGAGAAGTAAAACATTACACAGGGATATCCCCTGAGGTCTCAGCCTGGCCTTCCCAGGACCAGTTGCCAGGTGACCTTAGGCAGGCAGGAGCTGGGGGAGAACAGAATCACAGAAGGCTGGAAAAGCCCTCTAAGATCAAGTCCAACCATCAATCCAGCACCACCATGTTCACCACTAAACCATGTCCTGAAGTGCCACATCCACACACTGTTGAACACTTGCAGGGAAGATGACTCCCCTACTGCTCTGGGCAGTCTATTCCAATGCTTTACAACCCTTCCCACGAAAAAAATTTCCCCAATATCCAATCTAAACCTCCCCAGTATGACTTGAAGCAGTTTCCCCTTGTCCTATCACTTGTTACCTGAGAGCAGAGCTCAACCCCACCTGGCTCCATCCTCCTGTCAGCAAAGCTTCCTTTCAGCACTGCAGCCAGGATTCAGCTCCTACCTCACCTGAGAGCTTTATGTTTGAGCACAAAGGGGAATCCCAGGCTTTGGGTACTTCCTAAAGGAAGAGGAGAGCCCAGGGCCCATCCTTGTAGAGGCTGGAGAACCAATACTAAACCAAAGCCTTGGAGGACAAGCAGAGTGAGACACTAGGATACTGCACAGGTCTCTGTAATTTCCATTTCCCATCGTATCAAAGCTTTGAAGTCCTGGCCAGATGTCCCAGTGAGGGCAAAGCCAGCCCTAATACATCCAGACCCATGTCCAGTACACCCACTGGGACAGCATGTCAGGGATCCCTAAAACCAGGCACTGCAGTCATTTCTTCACTTTCCAGAAGAGATCAGAGCCCAGGATCCTTCCAGAGAGACATTACAGGTACTACTGCAGGCAGGAAGTACAGAAATCCTTGGGAAGAAAAAAAAAGCAAGATGCTAGATGAGGAGAGAGCTGGAGGGAAAACAAAACCCCCAACCCAACAACCTCATTATAGCTTTTCTCCTTCCTCTGCTTAACAAGGAGAATACTTAATTAAGTCCTCCTTCAAGCCTTCCCCCTCACCCAGCAAGGCTCAGCAGAAAGCAGAGCTTTAACAATTTCCTTTGCAGCACAGGACACCTCAGTGGGACAGGAATTTGCATATTCTAAAGAGCAGTGAATTGCTGGTTCTCTTGTTCAGCCACAGTGGGGAGGGACAGGATCAGCAGGAGGCACATTTCAGATCTGCTCAGGAATAAGGGAGAGCAGGAGGGGAAGGAGCAAGTTGCTGTTTATTCCAAGTCTGGAGCTTTCCCAAGGCAGGAGTTTGACTGTGTTATGCACAGACTTCTCAGTTTATTTGCAAGTCTGTTGCAGCTTTACTAGGTCAGTTCAACTGGCAACTGCTGCTGATTTTAAACCCAATTATAGTCACTTCTACCTGGTGACACCAGCCTCAGTTCTGCAGCCAATTCTCATCCATTAATGCCCTCAGAACAGGTAGAACTTGCTATTCATGGCAATCACCAGTTTGACCTCAAAGGTACTGTTTCCTGTCATAATTTCAGCCTTGTTTGTTTTAACTGGAACATTTCCCTGTGTGTTCCCAACTCCTGGGACCATTTCTGTGTACTAATCTGAGATACACAGAGGCAAGCATTCAACTCTGGCTCACTTATAATAAAAAATAAGAGCTCAGAGACTCACCTTCCTGGGACAGAACTACCACCAAGGACCCTCTACTAGAATCCAGATATTCCTAGGGAATTTGTCCCCAGTCCTCATGATTTAGTTCTCTTGTGAAGGACCACAGCAGCACAACAATGAGAAATTTCTTTTTTTTTTTTTCTGATAGGTCTTTCAAACAAAGCAGAATAAAAAGCTCTAAAGAGCCAGCAGGCCTTAGCCCACCATTCTGCAGTTTAGGGAACACCAAGGAGGACTTCCAGCTTTGCACATCCCAGGAAACTAGGCTAAACACACCTGCATCACACAAAGTGAACAGAAGCAGGTAAATAAACCAAACCCTGAGAGGGGCCAGCATGAGACCCAAGGGATTTACAAGCAACTGCAGCAGGATGGATTAAAAAGGAGTTTGTACTTCTATTTCTCCCTCTGAGTATTTCTGAATTACCCCCAGGAAGCACCACAAGCAGCACTGCATTTCACCAAAGGGAAGATCTACTCCAACCTGAAATTCCATTGAAAAGGTAGGAAGTGTGTTGTGAGCAAGATGTTGTTTGTGGCAATTTGAAGAACTGGGCTCTATAGCTGGCAGGGGATACAGAAATCATGGAATGGTTTGGGTTGGAAAGGGCCTTAAAACCCATCCCTGCCATGGACAGGGACACCTTCTACTAGACCAGGGTGCTCAGAGCCACATCCAACCCAACCCTGATCACTTCCAGGGGTGAGGCAGCCACAGTTTCTCTGTGCCAGGGCCTCAGCACCCTCACAGAGAACAATTTCTTCCCTGTATCCAATCTGAATCTCCCCTCTTTCAGCTTAAAGCTATTCCCCCTTGTCTTATCACTGCAAAATCCCTTGCAAAAATACCAAGTAGAAGGAAGATGCTCAGGTGTATCCAGGCTTGTGCAATTATATAAAACAGCCCTGGATTACTCAGTACAGAAAACACAACAGGGTTCACCAAAGGCACAGCAGTCCCACCTGGCAAGGAGCTCTGAAGCAGGGGAGGGATGCAGCAATGTTCCAGGAGGGAAGAGATTCCATAACTACAGTCCCACAGGTCAGCTCAGTGCTCCACAAGCACCTGTCAGCTGGTATATACAGAAATCTTCCATAACTGTTGTGATTCCACTGGACCATTAGCCATGGACTGCAGGCAGCATTCCCAGCCCATCTCCTCACTCAGTGTCTAACACAGAATGGATGAAGCAGGCCTGCCAAACTGCCCCAGAACAGCCTGTGCCCTAAACTTAAGTGGTACAAAGCTGTCAGAAAACACTAAAGAATGTTCTGCCTCAATTCTGCCCAATTCCCAGTGCCTTTGACAGGGAGCAGGAGCTCCTGCTGGAACTGCTTAGCTCCTCTTTGAATGTGTAATGAAGTTTTAAAGCAGCAGCCCAGCTTGCACAGGGCCCTGCAGGAACCTCCTCCAGCAAAGGACTTCTTTTGCCATGAATGAACAGTAGATTTTTTGTTTGTGTCTCATTGATTTATGTTCATCTGGGAGACTAAGTTTCCTTTTAATACTGCAACAAAAGTCAGCTTCAAGGAAGACTGGAAATATTTTTGACTGACAGCTGTCCATCTGTGTAATGTGGGAGAACTCCACACATGGAGTCAGTGGATAAACTGGCTGATAGGCAGTTCAGCCTAATGCTTAAGCTTGCCTCCAGCAGAGATTTCTCCCTATCCCTTTGTACTTCTCAGTCTCCTCTAATCAAAATCACTGGTTTACTTACAGCAGATGTGTGGAAATCAGCATCTTCACAAGCTGCTTTTTGGGAAACAAGAAGCCACACAACATTCCCAGTGGAGGACCTGTCTGGTGCCCCAGCAGATCACCACAATCACCCCAAATTCCCACCACAAACCAGGGCCAGCTGATCCCAGAGCTTCCCAGGTTAGGCACCACCAGGGATGAGACCCAAGGTCCTACAGGCTTCCAAACTGCAACTTCCTGAAACACAGCAAGTGGAGACAATCAGAGCCTCTTGCCAAGTCTGGAGCCACGGACTTCCTGCACAAGACTTCAGCAGTCTTAAATCCCCTTTCAGAGCTCCTTTCCTGAGGGCAGGCACCTGCTAACACATGGAATCAGCTCCATCCCACACCCAGGGCAGGATGACTTGTGCTCTGAGGCCACATGCCCAGCTTGGAGCAGAGCACAGGGACAGCAGGAAGGGTAAAGACCACACAGGGAGGCACATCCAGCAGGAGAAGGTTGTGCTCCTGTAGGAAGCAGCATTCAATCCAAGCTCTTCCTCAAAAACTGGCCTGAACTTCCTCACAAGCACAAAGAGACAACATTAAAACACCAGAGCTGATGGAAAGGCTGCCAGTACTCATTTTCTACAAGCAGAGAGGTGCTGCCTGTATTGCAGGAGAGACAACAGCAGCAAACAGCCTCAAGCTGGGGATGCTTCATGACAGAAGGAGGCTGTCATTTTCCAGAGCTCTTTCCCTAGGGTTTTCCCCAAAGCAAAAGACCAGCAAAGATTTCCACTCCTGCTTGCACCCCCCTGAAGGTTTTGAGAAAAAAAAAGAATGATCAAAGAGCCTTTGTGCATTTATAAACCCGTCAATTTTGCTAGAAGATTTAAGGCTTTAAAGAGTCCAAAACATCTATTTGAAATTTTCTATCCAAACAGACTTTTTTAATATTAAAAAAAAAACCCCAGAAATAAAATATTTAGATTTTTCTGAAGTGAGGCATTCCAACAGCTCCAGACAGGAACACTGGAGGGGAGAAGGAAATCCAATTCTTAAGTTTGACAGGAACTTTTTCTTTCTTTTAATTGGCAGAGAAACAAGACTACAGAGCTGTTTTACCCCCTGGCTCTGACCAGGAATAGCTGAGATGAGTAGCATGGGAAACAACAAGCCAAACTTACTCAACTGCTGGCAGTTCCAGGTCTCTGTCCCACATGAGCTTTGCCTCACAGGAAAGATTCCCCAAGCTGATGATGTAGCAGTATTCCACCCCACCATCCTGCCCTTCCTCTCCACACACTCCCACCACTTTCCATTTTGCCTCCAAAACCCTCCCATCCAGAAGAGAAGCAGGTTCCCCACCTGAGAACAGCATACAGGCACAACAGATTTTGGAAGCTTTTTTCACAAGCTGGTTACCTTGATTTCTTCTCAGCCATAGGAATTGAGAGGGTCAAACATTTGGGAGCACATTTCTTTCTCCACTTCCCTGTACTCCTTGTAGTACCTGCAAAGTAGAGCACAGGAATGCATCAGGGGCTGGGGACTGTGCCACCCTCAGTGTCACAGAATGAAAACAATGTTATTTTTTGGGTGTAAATGAAGAAACATAATGGAGGAGTGTGGTGGTAGCAAAGACACAGCTTCTCCAGGCCCTTCTTTCTGCAAAGTCAGGGAAGGAGAGCTGAAAATGTCATGCCTCATCCCCAAACCTTGGGTTTCTGCTCTGCTGGGGACTAGTTAGATCATTTGCCTTTTGGGAGCCACATGCTTTCTACATCAGTTTTGGAAGTATGGGCCAGTGCAGAGGAACCCCACCTGTGTGCTGGGGGATACTTTCGTATCTCCTCAAAGTTCCTTGAGCACCCAGGAGACATTGTCTGATACACCAGGATATCTACCATGGATTTGGGATCTGGGCAGAGGATGGGCAGGAGACACCAGGGATTTGTGTCTGGACTAAGTGGATGACAAGGCCAATGTTTCCTCCTCTGTTCTCTCTTCCTTGCCAGTGTCACAGGATGGCAAAAGCTTCCCAGTCTGCTCCATGTGAACTTCTCCAAGCACAGCATCCTCTGCTCCCTGTGCTCTCAGCTCACCGGTGAGGAATCCCTGAGCTGCAGGGTGACTCAGTTTGGGAACTGTCCCAGGGATCAGTGGCTGCCCACAAGCTCAGCTTTCCTGCATCTGCTGCCATATAAGGCCAAAAGCAAAGGGTTTTGTGCAACACACCAGAACCAGCCCCAGTGAGAGGCTGCTCAGGATCTCTCAGTCCTGGCCCTCAGCACTCTTGGGGCCCAGAATCTCAGAGGGTGTGAAATGCCTGCACAGCAAATCTCTCCTGGTAAGTCTCAGATGGATGTTGCTGACCAAGGATGCCTACCTGTGGGTGGCACATTTCAACAACAGCAGAAATCCAGGAGCCCCTTGTTGGGAGGAACAGATTCATGCCAGATATTGGAAGAACCCCATTTCATTCTGGTTTTGATGCAACACAAGCCTTCCAACAAAACCAGCAGCAGAATTTTCACCCAAACCACCACAGCTAGTACCAGACACATTCCACATATCCGTCACACCCTGGATTTTGCCTGTTGCTCGCCAGAGGATTTTGCCAAGAATCTGTTTCAGCTGGTAAAGAGATGTATTCCAAAGCTTTGTTTTAGACAGCAAAAGGGAGCTTGCTGATTACCACACAACACTGTTTTTAACAAAGTATAAACGTACTCAGTAAAGAAGTGAAAAGCTGCTAAGAACATGATTTTGATTCATATTTCATTTCTAAGACATTTGTCAGATCATGTTACGAGTTCTCAGGCAAGGGCAAGCTGGCAACATTACATAACTAGCCTGAGGTGAGGCCTCATTAACAATACCCAGTAACACTCCATCAATTTCATACTAATTCCACCGCAGTCATACATGGAAGACCTCTCCTGCAGAGCTGCCTCCAGCTCTGGGATCCAACATCAGGAAGACATGAAGCTGCTGGAGAGAGTCCAGAGGAGACCACAGAGATGCTCTGAGGGCTGGAGCCTCTCTGCCCTGGAGCCAGGCTGGGAGAGCTGCGGGTGTTCACCTGGAGAAGAGAAGGCTCCAGGAAGACCTTAGAGCCCCTTCCTCTGCCTAACAGGGCTCCAGGAGAGCTGGAGAGGGACTTGGGACAAGGGGGAATGGCTTCCCACTGCCAGAGGGCAGGGTTAAATGAGATATTGGGAAGAAATTGCTCCCTGTGAGGGTGGGCAGGCCCTGGCACAGGGTGCCCAGAGAAGCTGTGGCTGCCCCTGGATCTCTGCAAGTGTTCCAGGCCAGGCTGGATAGAGCTTGGAGCAACCTGGTCTAGTGGAAGGAGTCTTTGCCCATGGCAGTAGGATGAGCTTTAAGGTCCCTTCCAATCCAAACCATTCTATGGTTAAAAGCAAAAAAGACACCAGTTTTAAAAGGCAGTGAAGCAGGAACTCTAGGACAACAGTGGTTTAATGTGCACTCAGCTCTGACACACACACACTCTCACTGAACGTGCTGCTCTCTCCAGAGCCAGAGCTGACAAAGGCAGAAATGCCTTGTTGCTTCCTGGCAGCAACACCAACATCATTAGCAAGATTTCTCTTTCATCTACCAACATATTTCAAACAAATCTAAGGGAATACATGAGGCTTCTAGAATCAGGCCTTCTAGCACTGTACATGTACCAGCCTCCAAGAGCAGCCAGCCAGCTCTATTTTAGAACTCCCTGCCCTCAGTGGGCAATGTGGTAGCTCCATACATAGTGGGAGATCAGGATGAATACAAGAGATTAATTTCAAATTTCCAGACTAGCAGCTAATACTGCCTTCAAGCTCTTTGTACTTCAGAAGTAACAGAACAAGTTTGAAGACTTGGTGTTATGACAGACTGTTTAAGACTATGTGGACACACAGGACATGGATGTGACAGAACAGCCCTCCACAAACATATCCCCTGGCAGAAGACACTCAGCACACCAGACTGGCTTTTCCAGCAGCACCAGCCACTCTTTTTAGATGTTATTGCTGCCTTTCTGCAAGTGCCTGGCAGCAACACACAGAAGAGGGTTTGTATTTAAGGGCTGCTTTGTGAGCTCCAGAGCAGAGGACAGCATTGCTCCTGCCTCTGTAAATAGTGCCAGAAGGACAGCACACACTTTTGGGAAAAAGCTAATGCTTCTGGCAGTTTCAAAGGAAGAGCAGCATGAGGGCATAGACAAGCATTAGTCATGTTTTGGTGGGGCTGGGGCATGACTAAAGCTGGCAGGATAGTCCTGTACTCAGCCTGCAGGCAAATGGAGAGTTTGTCTTCAGGGCTGTTCACTTGCTACCTCCAAGATGGCAAGAAATTCACTTTTAATGAACATTAGTATTGTGCACCGAAACACCTGCAGTGCAGAAAAGCTCCTGAAATAAACCAACACATCTTAAAGGGAATGAAAATCATCCTTATTGAGAATGTTATCAGATGGAGCATCAGCCAACTGTATTTCACTGGGTCTGAGGCATTTTTGTAGGCCTGTCCTCACCCTGACCTGCTCACAAGACAGAAAACACACATCCCACTAAAGAAATATATGTAAAGGGTGGGTGTTCCAAACTCCTCACTTGCAGCTTCTGTGCCTGATGAATGTTTCAAGCTGTTTTCTCCACGTGTTTTCCCAAGTCATTTATTAACCAATTAATTTGGTGTTTTGAGGTTTTTTTAACGTTTAAAACATTTTGGAATGGCTATTCCAGCCTGTCCAAACACTCTCTTTTCCCCAGGGATGGAAAGGAGGGCTCTCACCTTGCCAGCTTCTTCAGCTCACTGTTGATATCACGGTTGAAGGGCAGGATGCGCTGAGCTCTGACCAGGAAATCCAGGGCTTTGCTGTAATCCCTCATGTAGAAACAAGCCTGTCATGGAAAGAAGACAAATGCATCACAAGATAAATACAGACCACTGCCCTTCTTCAGGACTCATGCAACAACAAACTTTCCCAAGACAGAGCCAGGTAGCACAGGAATCCCCCAGGAAAAGCTCTCTGTGACATTTCCAGAGAGCCTGACTTTCCAAAAGGGCAGATGCAGACAAACCACCCTGGCTGCTGCAGCAGCCCAGAATTCAGTGATTCTCCTCAGTTCAATCTGGGCTTCCTCCACAGCCAGGCTGGGATGTTCCGTGATGACTTATTCTGCCCACCTGGCCACACCTAAACAGCGCTTTGGCATTTCCTTGGTCCATCTCCAAGGCCAACTCCCCGTATTTCAAAGCTCGGTCAGGACGTTGCAGTTTCAGGTAAGTAAGTGAGAGATTCAGGAAGAGCAGCAGTTTGGAAGAGTTGATCTGGTTTTGCTCTGTCTTGCTGGAAGAGCTGCGATCCAGGATGGAGAGCGCCTGTGCAGAGAGGGAAAAACAGTCAGTGCACAACAAATCTGTCATGGAAAGTGAGAAATCCATCTCATCCGACAGCTACACCCATGTTTCTGTCCACCTAGGTCACTTAAAAGTAATAACAATCAATTCTAAATACAGGGCATGGCATTCTCAGCATGACTAGTCAGCTCAGCCATATGACCACAGGTTTAGGAACTTACCAAGAAAAGCAGCAGAATAAAAAAACCTTACACCCTGGACTCAGATTTTAAGGAAAAATATTAAAATTTTACAGGGATGAAGGCAAGTCAAATTACTTTTGTTTAAAAATACCAAGGAAAAGCAACTTTAAATCATCTCTACTTCTGAAAAAGCAGCAGATGCATCTCAGTTTGAGAATAACTGAGTATTTTCTTGTCTGGGGAGGGAGCTGAAGAGGCTCAACCTGAGGAAAAGGAGGCTCAGGGGGACCTCCTCACTCTCCGCAATTCCCTGACAGGAGGGTGCAGCCAGATGGGGCTCAGGCTCTGCTCCCAGATAGCTGGACAAGAGGGAGCAGCATCAAGTTGCACCACAGGAGGTACAGGTTGGATACTGGAGAAAATTTCTCACTGGAAGTGTTGTCCAGCCCTGGCAAAGGCTGTTCAGGGAAGTGGCAGAGTCCTCATCCCTGGAGGGATTTAACAGACAATTGTGGCAATTGTGGACATGGGTTAGTGGTGGCCTTGCCGTGCTGGGGAAAAAGCACTCAAAGAATGCATCACACTCCTGGACTCAGTGGTCTCAGAGAACTTTTTCAACCAAAATGATTCTGTGACTCTTCCTTCATTTACCACTGCTGCTCACACAAAACCAGGTGTCCAAGCCCAGCTCTTAAATAACAAACTATGCCTGGAAAATACCACAAAGTTATTTGATCTCCAACCCGTACCTGTTGTGGTAAGCTGAAATAACCCCTCCTTTCACTGCTTTCCCAAAGCACATCCCACGTTTTCCTGGTGCCATACCCTCTTGTATCTGTCCTTGGCAAGCTTGAAGCGCTGCTTATAGAAGAAGTAGTTGCCAAACTCTCTCTCTGTGGCTGCCACTTTCAGCACCTTTTCTAGAGGAAGGCTATCCTGCTGCTCCTGGGTGAAGAAATATCTGAATTTCAGCTCAAAAAAATAAAACAGGCAGAGAACTCAATAATACAGTCCTGCACAGCCCCCTCTTATTCACACAGCAGAAGCCAGGTCCTTGCCAAGGCCAGGCCACCACCATGTGGTATCTCCCTGGCCAGGCTGAATCATGACAGGGTTCTTGTGGTTATTCCTAGTGAAGAGGTTAGGAAGCTCCCCAGGCCCAAAGAAGGGCTAAAAAAAAGCAGGAATGTGTCCTTAAAACCTGCCCAACTCTTTCAGCACACAGCTAACATAAATGCAGTCACTGGCACAAAGCTGCTTGAAAAGTTCTATTGCTCTAATTGCTCTCAGGCCAGCCTGACACCCCCAAAAGACACCAACCAGCAAAACAAAAAAACCCAACAATCATAAAAGAAAAAAAGATAAAAACAGAGGAACAAGTTTTCTTCTGGGTGTGCAAGTTGGAACCAGCTCACAGAGAGAGGTCAGCCAGACAAAAAGGTGGGGCATGGAGGGAGCACAACAAGTGTGGTTTGCTCACAGGGCTCTGGGGAAAAATTTGCCTGTGCAGAGGCTGGAGGGAGCTGGAGGGCCTCCCCCATTAGCCTGTGCCTCCAATCACTGACCCACAACCACAGCCTAAAGCCCTTGACATGAAAAGGGGAATTAACAATAGCACCGTAACTCACCAGGGAGGAAAAAAACCAGGGAAGGAACACTTGGGAGAGGAGCCAAGAGGCAGAGAGAAGGGGGGGCACCGGGACACTGCAGACTGAAAAGGGTTGTTACAGACAGCTCCTTACTGTTCCTTAAAGAAATTGCTGGAAGTTGGTGCCCTCTAGTGCAGCCATGAGGTTTCTAGTAAAACTAACAATAAATGGGAGCCATCCCACCGATTCCATCCAGCACACTAGCAAACAAAGGCAGTGCCAACCTTCTCCCTCTGCCTGGGAGGACAAACAGAGTGAGGCATGCAGGGACACAAAGGGCAAGCATGTGGATCAGAGCAGAGCTGGGAGTCCAGGGCCTGGAAACTTGCACCTGCCTTCACCTGAACACATGTAACACACAAACCACAGCAACTGTGAGACAGGACAACAGTTCACCCTCCAGATTTCAGTCTCAAGCCTTATCAAGGGAACTCACGTAAGTCAACTCAAAGCAAGCGTCGCATTCCTCAGAGTCTATGAAGTCCAGAACCTCCACCTTGAAGAGCACCGTGGTGTTTGGGGGGATGGAGGGAGGACAGCCCCGCTGGCCGTAGGCATATTCTGGAGAGATGATGAACAGAGCAGCCTCTCCCTTGGTCATGGACAGCAGGCCGATCTCCAGTCCCCACAGCGTGATGTCTGCCACAACGAGGGGTGGGACAGGTGAGGTTCACCAACACCAACCCCCCTCACACAATAAACAACAATTTCTCCTTAAGCCTGAAGGAAAATATCCTTGGGAACTCCTGTTTCAGCAGCTACAATGGTCAGTTGCTCCAGTAGGGGTTACCTGGGCATGCTGCTGTGGGTCTGAGCACATGGTATCACAAATCCAGAGTGGGGTGAGCTGGAAGGGGCTTTAGAGATCATCCCGTCCAAGCCCTGCCATGGGCAGGGACACCTTTGACTAGACCAGCATGCTCCAAAACCCGTCCAGCCTGGAAAACTACATCATCTCCTCTCCAGAGATTTAAAACTACCTGAGGGCAGGTGGGAAACAGCCCCCTACCACTCCAAGGCAGGGGATGAGCAGGTCCAGATTCCATCTCCAACGTGAACCAGAAGGATTTTGGACCCCATGAACAAGTGTTAAAGGTTTTAAACAACCTGAAGACACCAAACAGCATTTAAACTGAAATGTCTTAATACAACCCTGGGTCCCAAAATGCCTTAATGCAACCCCAAGCCCCAGGAAAAACTTAGTGGCTCAAACCTACCTTTTCCAAGTTTCATCAGCCTTGGACACTTGCTGTTCCCATTTGAACAGAAGAGCCTATTCCAGTTTCCCAGGTACCCGGAGTACTTCACTGTGGAGACCAAAGTGAGGAATAGGGAGAAGGGCAAAGCAAGAGTTTGATTTCATATCCCATAATGGCAACATCAGGAGCACACCAGGAGTTGTAACCACACAGATATCCTGATATTTTTTTTCTCTTCTGCTACAGGACAGCAGAGACAGCACAAACCCTTGTGTTTTACACCAAAAACCTGGTCACATCCAAGCCAAGTGCTGTGTGTTTTAGCATCATTCCCAGACAAAGCAGCTGCTTCATAGTCTTGAGCTAATTAAGAGACGTGATTTTGCACTTTTACAAATTGGAAACCTCAGCTGAGCAAATTCAAATGCCCCAATTATCTACAGAACTATTTGAAAAGCATTCCCTAACCAAAGCTGGAGCTCTGGAAAGAGAAACAAGGGGGAAAACATTCTGCATCTGTAATGCCAGCTCTGCCTCAGAAAATGCACTGTAATGGGCCTCTCTTGACACAGCACCAGCACCCTGCACTTCAGGAACCACTTCCAGCTTCAAACTTCTCTGTGAGCACAGGTGGGCCCTAGAAATCCTTCCTTCCTCAAGGTCAAGATGCCTTTTAATTTAATTTGTCAGCCACAAGAAGTTAAACAGGGTATCCCAAGTGTTAAAATACTGATAAAGACATCAGACAGTCTCTGAAACAGAGACAAACCACAGCATAATATTAGCCCTTTTAAGTCCCTGTGGTGGTCTTTGCCAGACACCAGAACCTCAACATTAGAGGCTATGGGGATCTTTCCCAACAGGTTTTGTCCTCTGTTTCCCTCAGCACCTGCTTCAGGCTCATCCACACAGACCAAACCTCACAGTGAGTCACGGGCAACACAGATGGGCACTGCAGCCCACACTTCCAAGGATTTTAGCTTTCTTAGATTAAACTGACCAATGGCTACTTAAAGGGTGCTTAGAAGCTGGTTACTGTGCCTGAACTACCTGTGAATTCAAACACAACATTTCTGCAGAGCACCACTGAACCCCCCCGGACAGGCAGGCCGAGCTCAGGCAGCCTCACTGCAGGACAACAGCCCAGGAGAAACGGCGAGAATCGTGGAATGGGTTGGGTTGGAAAGGACCTTGAAGATCACCCAGTCCAACCCATGGGCAAGGACACCTGCCCCTAGAGCAGACTGCTCCAAGCTGGCCTCGAACATTTCCAGGAATGGGACAACCACAGCTTCCCTGAGCAACCTGTGCCACACAACAGGGACATCCTTAACGGGGGGCCCGGCCATGGCCACGGGGCCTCCCGCTGCCCACAGGCGGCTCCGGAGCACCCACACCCGGCTGTACCTGCCACGGAGGCGGAGGGCGGCACGGGCTGCCCGGTGCCGGGGCGCAGCTGCTCCTTGCGCACTCCTCCATCGCCCGTCAGGTCCTGCAGGCCACGGGGAGACTCCGAGGCCAGACGCAAAGAGGTTAGCGGGAGCGAGGTCAGGGCCCATGATGGTGCTGCGGCCGGTGCCAGTGACAGAGCCCACGTCGAAGTCGAAGGCTGGTCCCGGTCTCGGTCCCGCTCCCGCCACCCGGCCCTGGCCCCCGCCCCGGCCTCGCCCGCCCCGCTCGCCATCATGGCCGCGCCGCGCCTGCTCCGCGCCTCACCCGCTCCGCCAATTCCCGCCCACCCCCGGCGCGCGCCGCCTCCAGCCAATCACGCTCCGAGCGGCGAGCCCGTCCCGGCGCGCGCCTTTAAGGCACGTGGGGATGGACACGCCCCCGCGCGGCCCTGGGCCAATAGGAGATGGGCTGTCACGTGGAGCCGCGGGGCACGCTGGGGGATGTAGTCCGCGGCCTGCACGGCCTCCCGCGCCGCCGTTGGAGCAAGGAGCCCAAACCGAGCCGACCCAAACCTCAAAAAGCGAAACCAAACCCCCACAAAAACAATAAAAAAAACCCAGCCCAACCAAACCAACAAAAACCACACAATTGCCAAAAATCCCACTGATACCCCAATTAAACAAAAAGCAAACCAAACCACAACAACAGGCAAAAAATCCAAGATAAATGTGCTTTTCTTGTTTTCCTTCTGCTTTTTGCTTACATGCATCACTTGAGTGACGCAAATCCTTCTTGAGGATGTCCGTGGGCTGAGATAAAACCCCACAGAGATCTGTGGGAACAGCTCAGGGGTGACTGCTGACACCTTGGGCATGTCGGAAAACACAACAGTTTAAAAATTCTGTGTAACTTTAGCGAACAGGTTTTGTCTTTACCCCAGGAAAAGGGATTTTAAGGTTCTTTCCAGGGCATTGTTCTACCAGGTGAGGTCTGATGAACTCAGCATATCAGCAGAATGGGAGTGACCCAAAGATAAAGAGCTACCAGCAGAACATCAGCAGACATCAGCTCCAAACCTCACCCTGGCTGCTCTGGGAATAGAGAGATAGCAAAGAAGACCTGATAAACCTTGAAGGCGAAGAAATCCGGATCCAATAGGAAACCAAATACGAAGAACTAAGCAACTTTGGCCCAATGAACACTGACATATTTCTGTGTCTTTTGACTGTATAAAATATCTGAAAAATCTAGGAAAAGTCATGTATCATGGAATGATTCTCTCTGCACAGCTGGGCTGTGTGTGGATGAGATGATTTCTGTGGTACATCCTGGCCAGAACAACACCCTGGCCAGATAATCAAGTAACGCCTTTATTAAAAACGTTAAATATATTTAAAACGTTATTGGAAGGTTTTTTTATTTTTCCCGCACTTTCGGTGACAGTGTGACCGGTGTTGCTGGGCTGGCCGGAATGGCGGGGATGACCACAGTGGCTGGGGTCACTGGGGTGATCAGAGAGTGACCAGAGTGACCAGGGTGACCAGAGTGACCAGGGTGACCAGAGGTCACCGCAATGCCCGCCTGGCCGGGGTCACCGAGATGCCGAGGCGGCCGGAGTGCCGCGGTGCTGCCGGAGGGTGCCGCGCTCGCCCCCTGCAGGCGGGAGGCGCGGGCGGAAGCGGCGGGGCGCACATGGCGCTGTACAGCGCGGCCGCGGCGGTGCTGGCGGGGCTGGAGCGCGGCGAGGGCGGCATCAAGAGCCTCGTGTACAACAGCGGCTTCCCGGTGCGCCCGAGGGGACGGCGGTGCGGGGCGGCCGGGGGGATGGCAGCCGGGAGGGCGCGGGGAGCCCCGGAGGCCGGCGCTGGCCCGGCGGCGCTCACGGCTGGCTCTCCGCAGCACGTCCGGCAGCTGTTCGCGCTGGTGTCCGAGACCCTCCGCTACGGCCCGGTGCTGGAGAAGCTGCTGGATGGAGCCGCGCTGCTGCAGGCCGAGAAGAAGCTGCAGCCGCAGCTGGCGAAGGTACGGGCGGCTCGGGATTCCCGGATTTGCGGTATCCCGGGCAGCGGTGTCCCGGGACGGCCGGGCGGAGCTCAGCCCGTCCTCCCCCCGCAGGTGCTGGTGTACGACCTGCTCTTCGGCAAGGGGCTCAAGTGCGGGGGCCGCTGGAAGGCGCTGGCCCGGCGGCACCGGGCGCGGCTGGAGGCCGAGCTGGCCCGCATGAAGGTGCGGCACAAGGTGAGCCGCAACGAGGAGCTGCTGGCCCCGGAGCGGGCGGTGAGCCCCGCAGGTGAGTGGGCTCGGGCTGGGTGGGCTCCCCGTGCTGGGAGCAGGGCGGGGATGTGTCTGACCTGCCCAGCTCCTGCAGCCTCCCAGGTGCCGCGCTACGTCCGGGTTAACACCCTGAAGACTTGTGTGGATGATGTGATCGACTTCTTCAAGCGCCAGGGATACTCCTACCTGGGCAAAGCAGCCAGGTGAGTGTTTCTGCTGTCCCACCTCTCCTGGGATGTCAGCAGGCAGCATGGGATGAGGTCTGGTGGGCTGAAGGGTGGCTGATCTTGGTGCTCAGGGTGGCTGGGCTGGGGTCTCCATCACCCCCCAATCTTAGATTCTGCCTGTCTGGGTGCTGCCTGGAGCTGGAGAGGAGCTGTGGGATGAAGGGGATTCTCAGCCTGGGCTCTGCTGTAAGCACTGTGAACAGAACTTTGTGTTCATCCTCCCTGTCTCTCATGGGCAGCGTGGAGGATCTGAAGGCCCTCTCCGGAAAAAAAGTTCTTGTTGGATCTTCACCTCCCGGAGCTGTTGGTTTTCCCTTCGCAAACAGACCTCCATGACAACCTGCTGTACACTTCAGGGCACATAATTCTGCAGGACAAGGTGAGGGAACTGGGGAGCAGGAGGTTGCAGGGGCAGGAAAACCACTGACAGGAGAAGGGTGAGCTCCTTCCAGTGTAGCTTGGCTTGCTGCAGCATATAAGTCTAGAGCAGAAACTCTGGGACTTTCCTTGGGTTTTGCTTCCATGGTTTGAAGGTTCAGGGTGAAATCCTGGGTTATAAAACCCCCTGTGGGAGCTGGGGACTGGCAGCTGGGAGGAGCAGGAGGCTGTGGGTTGGGCAAGGCTGCTGGTGGAGGGTAGTGGTGGCTTTGTCCCAGTGTCATGATGGTCCCTGTGACCCTGCAGCATCAGCCATGCCTGAGGAGGGGTGAGGTGTTTCTACCCACCTCTCTGACAGTATTTGCCTTCTTGCAGGCCAGCTGCCTCCCTGCCTTCCTCCTTGGCCCTGCTGCTGGCTCCCACGTCATTGATGCCTGTGCTGCCCCTGGAAACAAGACGAGTCATCTGGCTGCCATCCTAAAGAACAAGGGGTGAGGGCAGGGTTGTGTGCAGGGGTGGTGGGAAGCAGGGAGATGGCCCTGGTCCCCCCAAGCCCACAGGGAGCATAAGGTGGCTGGAAGAGCTGCAGCTGGTGAGCTGGTGGCTCTGACAGTGCTGGGCCACTGGAAGGACCTGAGGGGACATGAAGTCATGTAGGGGTGCATTCCCAGCCCCCAGCCCTGGCCCTGTTCCATACGCCTGCCAGAGTTTGCCTGCCCAGTATTTGGGGTTCCTGGGGGCCGGGTGGTCTGTTCATGGCCTCTCTTAAGCACTGGGCTCTGCCTTCAGACAGATCTTTGCCTTTGATGTGGACCCCAAGCGTGTGGCCACCATGAACACACTGCTGACACGGGCAGGGGTCACTGGCTGCCAGCTGGCCCAGCAGGACTTCCTGACTGTGGACCCCAGAGACCCCAAATACAGCAGGGTGACCCACATCCTTCTCGACCCATCCTGCAGCGGCTCAGGTAACGTGTGAGGCTCCAGATGAGCAGCTGGAGGTGTGGGCTGTGGGTGTGCAGACCCCAGGTGACAGCTCCTGTCCCGCAGGGATGGTGACCCGGGGACCAGGGGAGGAGGAATCCCCGAGTGCTGAACGCCTGCAGGCACTGGCTGGCTTTCAGCGCCGTGCTCTGAGCCACGCCCTGAGCTTCCCGGCTCTCCAGCGCCTGGTCTACTCCACCTGCTCCCTGCACCGGGAGGAGAACGAGGATGTGGTTCAGGCTGTGCTGCAGGATGGCGGCTCGGCCTTCAGGTGGGTCTGGCTTGGGGGATTTGGGGGCTGTAGGGCAGGGTTTGGTGCTGACCCCTTTCCCGTGCTGCAGGCTGGTGACTGCCTTCCCATCGTGGCCCTGCCGAGGACTCACTACCTTCCCAGGAGCAGAGAGCTGTCTCCGTGCTTCCCCTGCAGAGACCCTCACCCAGGGCTTCTTCGTGGCCGTGCTGGAGCGGTGCAGGGAAGGGGCTGCTGCCCCCAGGTGAGAGGGGGCCCTGGGGACTCCAGATGTTTCTGGGGGGTACCATGGCCAAGGTCAGGGTGCCAGAAACCCAGGGGTGTGAGGGGAGGTGGGTGTGGGAGCAGAGTGCAGAACTGTGGCACTGGCTGTTTGCTCTTGTCCGCAGCTCCCTGCCTGCAGCAGCCAAGGAGAACCCACAGCTGGGAGAGGGAACAGAGCCAGGAGCAGTTATCAAGAAGAGGAAGAAGAAAAAGCAGCGGGTAAAAGAGTGAAACAACATTTTCTGGACAGACCCCTGCACAGCTGGGGCTCTGGGGGAACACCTTCTGGCCTGAAGCTTTGTGCCAGCTGCTGCCGTGGGAATTCTGTAACTCCAGGGACTGAGTGCCAACGCTGGGCTTTCCCCGGTGCCAGGAAGGGGGAATTGCTCACCAGCCCCTGCCCCAGGCTTGACCCCAAGGCAAACCCCAATCCACACCCTGCAGGGCTGGGGTCCTCCAGCTGGATTAAGGGTGGTGTTTTATCATGTTTCCCCCGTAAAATTCCAACCTCCAGCCTGATGTGGAGGTTTGAAAAAGCATTTCACTGTATGAGTGAAGCAGATTAAAGTTTCTCTTTACTGTCTTTTCCTGTGTGTTTGTGCAGTTCTGCCTTGAAATTGCCACTGCTTGTAAGAGGCAAAGGGGGGGAGGGAGGGAAAGTGAAAAAAATAAACAATAGCAAAGAATAGTAATAATAATCCTGTCCTTGCACCTGCCTTTGAACTGGGAGAGCAAGGACACATGAGCCAGAGGGTGCTGGACCTGAACCCCACCAGCACCACCCTGCCCTGGGAATCCCAGCCCCAGGAATCACACACAGGCACAGCCACGAGAACACAGTTGTTTTATTTTAAACCAGGGACATAAGCGAGGAAACAAAAATTGCACATTCACACTAAAATCCTCATCAGTCACACCAGGAATGATCCAAGTCTTCAGTCAGTTAAAAACCAGCTTCCCCCCAGGCACAAGGGGCTCTCCCAGCAGGGGCTGTGTGGCAGGGAAGGGACAGCCTGGCTCCTCACAGGTGTGTGGGACTACGTGGGGCAGCTATTAGGAAAGCAGCACCCAGAGCCAGGGTACCCTCACTGGTCCCTGCTCATCCCCACCTTGCCAGAGCTGACCTGGCCAAACCCCGGCACCTCGAGGATGGGGAGTGGGTGCTCTCCTAGCCCAGCACCCTGCCTGGGGCAGAGGGAAGGACCCCCAGAGTCAGTCTTAGCAGGCACTAGCCCCTTCCCATCTGCTTCTTCAAACCCCAAGGACACGTTTTGCCAGCCTGGCTGCTCTCAGCCCACTGCACCCTCAGCCATGCTGGTGGGCGATGGCCAGAACATCCCCACCACCACCTGCAGGTCCTCTGTGTCCCCTCATTCCTTGGCTGTGTCCCCTCTGTGCCACACAGAGCCCATCACCTGCCCTTCCTGCTGGGAGAGTTGCCTTGTCCCTGGCACTCAGCACCGTAACGTGAGGGCTTCTGCTCCTCACCCTCAGAGAAGTAATTAAAAAACAAAACCAACCAACCAACCAAAAGGTTTAGTCACATTCACATACATCACATTTAAAAGGAAGAGGATGATGTACAGCAGGGGGAGCGTGGCAGAGCCCACAGGATGCAGCTGCCTTTCCCAGTACAGTGCATTCCCGTGGGCACAGCCAGGGTGGCAACAGCTAAACACTAACAGCTGGGGGACTGGCAACTTCACTGAACCAAGCTTGAAGGAATTTGAAGGCAATTTAGCTTAAATATAAAAATAAATTTTTATTTTGTTAAAAAATGTTTAAATATTTGTGATTTTTTTTTTGGTTTTTTTTTCTTGCTTTTTTTTTTTTTTTTAATTTAGACCTCAGCAGACACACACACTCACACGGCTCGGAGAGTAAAAACCCGGCAGCAAAGCACTCCTGGGAAGGGGGTGCCCATCCCTCACATGGGGCAGGGCAGGGGGTGGCTCTTTGGTGACCCCCAGCTCTGGCAGTCTCTTCCCACAGAAGCTCCCAGGCAGGGAATGGTGGGATTCCCACTCCTGGCTGGATGGGGACAGGGGAGGCAGCATCACAGTTCCTGGGGCTGGTAAAACCCAAAGCGAGGGGGATGAACTGAAAAATGAAAAACAACTTGGATTTGGGATGGGAGGGAAAACACATCTGCTCTGGACTCCTGAGAGCAGCTCCAGAGCTCCCTGAAGTGGGGAAGAGGCACTAGGACAGAGGGGAAGGGAGGGGAGAGACTGCCAAGGTTGGAACCCCCTGGCCCAGCTGCCTTTCAGTCATGACATGGAAGGGACAACTCCCCAGCACGAGCAGCCACGCAGTGATGCTACTGTCAACACCCAATTAGCCGGGGCACATCTCCCCCCAGAGACTGGTGCCCCCAAAAAGAAACTCCAAACAGCAAATCCGGCATAACCAACATGCCGCCACGCACACGGTTCAGCTCTTCCTCCAAACTCGATTCAGTGAGCACAGAACAGGAGCACGGATAAAGCAGAACAGGGAGAGGGGTGGGGACAGCCCACAGCCCCACAGAGCAGCGGGGATGGGAGAGGGGTGGGGGGACCCCCATCCTCACCCCGTGCCACAGCATGTCCTCAGCTGGAGGTGACAGGACATTAGGTCACAGCTAGAGGTGTCAACCAGCTGCACCCATGCCAGTCACCCCTGGGACCGAAACAGTGCCAGGCTGGATCCAGCCCTAGCTGCAGGGATGGGATAGTGTTCACCAGGCCGTGGGATGAACAATGGGAAAGATTCTGGGACCTGGTGAAGACAGTGTCTGACAGCAGCTCGGAACCACAGCATATCCCCAGCCAGGCTCAGAGTGGAACTTGGCTGAGGGGCTGGCTGAGGGCTGGGGAGGGGCATGGGAACAGCTAGAAGAAGCAAATGGGGAAAAATTTACACATTATTAAACATGGCAAAATAAAGTGAGGGAAGGAACATTGCGGATATGTACAGAGGTTCATCCAGCCTTGGCTCTGGAACTGTTCAAGTAACAAGAGTTTGGTTTATCCCATCCCAGCACGGTCTCTGGTGAGTGTCAGGGACAGGGCCTGGTCCCACCACGGGGACAGCTCCAGCCTGGAGCCCCCCACACGTGGGCCAGCAGGGCCCAGCAGCAGCAGGGTTACTTTTTGCGGGTGTGCTGCCTCCGTGCCTGCAGCCGCTGGCGAGTGCCCGTCTTGGATCCTGCCCCGATGGAGAAGGCAGGGGTGGAACCTGGAAGCAGAAAGGTTGGTCAGATCTCTGTAGCTTTGGGATCAGTGCGATCCTCACCCTGGGAGGAAGGGAAGGCTCGGCATCCCCTGGAGTCCAGCAGGTACCACCTGAGCCATCTCCCAGAACATACCACGGTCCCCAATGTGAGGGGACACCATGACCCATGAGCTCCCAAAGGCTGGGGCACCAACCCCCTCCTTACCAAAGGAAGAGCTAACTCCTCCAAAGCTCGAGGCAGGAGTGCTGGGTGTCCTGAAGGAAAGGGTGTTGCTTCCACTGCCCACGGCGCCTGGGACAGGCGTGCTCTGCCCAAAGGTGGGCACAGGAGCTCCTGGAAAGCAACAGGTCACTGTGAACCAGGGTTGGCAAAGGAGAAAGAGCCTTTGGGAGCCTGTGACACCCAGAGGAGGCACAGGATGCTCTCTGGGGGCTGAAGCACCACAATCCATACCCCAGGACCAGCCTCAGTTTCTGAAAAACCTATTCAATGCAAAAGTTGCATTCTCTGGATAATCCCTGAGCTCTCCCAACAGCAGGGCTGCACAGAAGGATTTGCCAGGGAGGAAAAAAGATCTTGGCCTTTCTAGATCAAGGAGTTGCTCAGTTTGTGGGTTTCAGTTTTATGGGAGCTGGGAATATCCAGAGAGGATGTGAAGTGTTAGGGAAACCCTGAGAGCAAGCACAAAGTGATGGCAGTCACTGGCTGGAAGCATTCCAGTTTGCCAAGGCGTTCCAGGTGGCTGTTAAGGACTGGGATGATCTTGACTCCTGCAGGACACTTGGCTGGGCACAGAGGTGGGGCCTTCTGAAGGGCCAACAAGGAGAGTTGAGGGATTCCCCTCCCTGGAGGGCCAGGATCCTGACAGGGAGTGATTGGAATGCCTTCCCTTTGTATGGCAAGGCTCTGCATAGCAGGAGCACTGGCCTTGCCAGGACTGTAGACCCAAGGAGCTTGGCCAGGTCCAACAGGAATACTACTGCCCAACTCAACCCCCCAAGATGGCCTGTCCACCCCCATCCCACCCTGGAAACGTTCAAGGCCAGGTTGGACAGGGCCCTGAGCAACCTGCTCTAGTGGAAGGTGTCCCTGTCCATGGCAGGGGGTTGAACAAGATGATCTTTAAGATCCCTTCCAACACGAACCATTCCATGCTGACTCACCTCCAAATGCAGGCTTGTTGTTGGGAGTGCTGGTCATGGTAAAGGCAAAGGGAGTGCTCTGGCCCTGCGCTCCCAGTGCGCTCTGTGGCAGAGAGGAGCCGAATGGCGTTGCCGCTGGGGCTGCCCCGCTCTGCCCAGCCCCGAAGTTGAAGGCCACAGCCGGCGTGCCACTGCTGAGGCCTGGCGTGCCCATCCCAAAGGTGCCAGCCGAGGGGCCTGGCTGCGTGGTGGCCCCGAAGGTGAATGGAGATGGGGTGGTGCCAAAGACACTGCCGGTGCCAGTGCTGCTGCTCGTGGTCTGGGTGGTGGCACCACCAAAGCTGGATGTGGTGGAGGTGGCTGTTCCGAAAGAGAACACCGAGGTGGTGGTCCCAAATGCCGCCTGGGTGCTGCTGGTGCCGAAGGAGCTCTGGGCACTGGTTGTGCCAAAGGCTGGCGGGGCACCACTGCCAAATGCTGGCTGAGCCACTGACTGTGCAGGGGGGCTCCGAAACTGAACGTGGGGGTGAAGCCCATGGGGCCAGCAGCAGGCTTGCTGGCAGGCACCTGGCTCTCGGCAGACCCAGCGCTGAAGGTGGGCTGGCTCCCAGTGCCAGGGTACGGTGGAGGTGGCTTTGCACTGGCACTGAAAGTGCTGCCAAAAGCTGAAATGGAGGAGCCGAACGTCAGCGGTGCTTGAGCTGTGGTGGTTGGGGCAGAGGTGGTCAGTGTAGTGCTCCCAAATATGCTGAAGCCTGCAGTGGTGGCAGCAGCTGTTGAATTTGAAGGTGCCTGGCCAAAGGCAGGGCCTCCTGGAACACTGGTGGTGGCAGTGACTGTGGCTGGAGACGGCTTCCCAAACTGGAACACAGGCCCTGGTGTGGCAAAGCTGCCTTCTGTGCTGGGAGCAGAGCTGGCTGGGGCCCCAAACAGGAAGGGCTGTGCCGTGCTGGTGGAGGTGGCAGCAGTGACAGTCACACTGGCGGCAGGGCCAGTGGAAGCAGGCGGGTTCAGTCCGAAGCTGAAGACAGGTTTAATGGTGGCATCTGTGGAGGAACTCTGAGTGGCGGCAGTTGTAGCTGCAGTGGTGAAGATGATGTTGGGAAGACCTGTGAATCCCGCCAGGGTAGCTGTGGAGGCAGTTGATGGCTCTGTGGCCTGCTGTGCCGTGGGTTTGAAGGCGAAGGGAGAGACTTTCACTGGAGATGAAGCTGCAGTGATGCCACCAAAGGTGGGCTTGAATATGGTGGATGTGGAGGATGTCAAGGCAGGGCCTGAGCTTGCAGACATGGTGGCTGTGGTGGAGGTGACAGCCGTGCAGGCTGCTGTGCTCTCACTCTTCGGCACAGCATCAAAGATGCGTTTGAAGATGGGGGTTGTGGTGGGCACGGCAGTGGGCAGGGTGGGCACAGCAGTGGCTGTGGTGGGCACGGCAGTCGCCACAGTGGGTGCAGCAGTGGCCGTGGTGGGCGCAGCAGTAGCTGTGGTCACTGCTGGCTGGCTGGCTGGAGGGGTGTTCAGCATCCCAAACAGGATGCTTGGCTTTGGAAAGGAGGGAGGCTTGCTGGGGGTCTGACCCAGCTCGGTGAATGCAGGAGGGGCCAGGCTGCTGGGGGGCTGCACTGCCAGGGCAGGGGGGGCAGTGGACACAGGTGTGCTCAACATGGGCACAGGCTTGGTGTCAGCAGAGATGGCAGGCAGAGAGCTCGACTCCAATGACACAGCGGGCACAGGTGGCTGTGCAGCTGGTAGAGATGGCTGGGATGCTGCTGCAGCTCCAGTGGAGTCTGGAAAGAGAAGAGAGCTTATTTACAGACAGGGGACACCTTCAAAAGCCCACCCTTCTGCCAGGTACCCACCTGCTGCTGCAAAGGCTCCTGGAGCAGCACCCACCACACCCAGCCCTCCATGCTTACCACAGCCTCCAACAGGACCAGGGGCTCAGTGTCCCTAAAGATGTCCCCTCAAGCCCTGCCTGCCAGATCTGCTGCCAGCAGAGCATTTAAACAGGAGGTTTTGTCACCTGCCTCACTCAGAGGCAATGTGGAATTCTGCTGCACCTGTTTGGCTCTGCTGGCTTTCCAGTCTGCGGACTCTCCCTCTCCTCACCTGGTGCTGTGGGTGCAGCCTGACTGCTCTGCATCTTCTTCAGGCTGTCCAGGAGCGATGAGCTGGCTGAGGCAGGAGCTGTGGAGGCAGGCATAGGCGCCGGGGAGGTCACGGCAAATGCCAGCGGCTTGGACACAGGTGTCGTCTCTGCAGTGGTGCTGGGGACTGCATCTACAGGGAAGCGGCAAGAAATCAGAACCCACAACTAGCTGTGGAGAAGAAAACCTTAGCAGAGCTTCCCAACAGGCAGGGAAACTGCATCTACAGCCTATAGCCCTGAGGAGCCGCAGCCAGCATCACAAGGCATGAGATCTCCTCAGCTGGAAGGCATCAAGAGCACCCCCAGACCTGAGGCAGGACTTGCCCAGGAGCTTCCTCGGCCTGTGCTGGCCTACCAGCCCTTGGCTTGCCCTGACCCCTCCACATTCCCAGCCCATCCTTACCAGCCTTATCCTCCAAGACACTGTTGAACCACTGCAGCACTGCCTTCTTCTCTGCATCCAGATCCTCCGAGGTGATGGAGTAGCCCAGCTGAGGCGGCGGGGGCTGCCAAGAGAGAGCAGCAGCAGCTTAGCTCCTTCCCAGGGAAGCGGGCAGAGCCTCTCTGAAGGTGTGCTGGCGACTGGCCGTGGCGAGCCCCGTGAAGCAGGTGGTCCTGCCGCAGCTACCGCGGAGCTCCGGTCCCCAACTCCGGTGGGCCCCCGGCGTGGCACTGAGGGCACGGCAGGCTTCCCCAGGCCGTTACCTGGTCCGGCAGCAGGCAGCACAACCACGCACAGCCCACCAGACACTGGGGCTGGGGAGAGCGTCACTTCCCACTCGGCCAAGGACGGGGCCTCCTTCCTGAGGGCAGGCAGGTCAGTGTGCCCCCAGCCCTGCAGAAATTGCAGTGAGCACATTCTATTGCCAGAGTGGGGCCAAAGGGGCTACAAGACAGCGACGTACCAGCACCAGCTGGTCCCCACGGAGAGATGACAGCAATGGGATCTTCCGCTTGCGCTTCCCACTGCTCCCTGACGTGGACGACGGGCTCAGGGAATTCTGCTTCTTCCACACCGGTAACTCCACCACTACAGAAGGAGACAAGTCAGGCCCAGCTCTGGGCAGAGAGGTGTTTGGTTGTAGTGACAGGGCTGTCCCTTCTTAGTCCTGTCTGGGTGGCCCCACTCAGAGGGCAGACAGGAGCATGGCCTGAAGCTGAGGACAGGGCTGTGATGCCCTGGAAGAGCACCTTCACATCCAGGAGGTCTGTGACAAGAGGCTGGCAGGGCTCTGTGGGGCAGTGGCCCCTTCCCAGCTCCATGGATGGTGCCAACACACTGCCTACACAAACCACATGCCACTCGTAACACCGTAACATCATCACAGAGGATTTCCTCTCTGTTTTAGCTGAGCAAGCATTGGAATAAGCCTAGCCTAGAATTTGGTCAGGGCACTATTCATACTACAGCAAGTCCAGGAGCAAGGACACCTCACCCATGCTGGGTTGGGAACTGGAGTTCCCCCTTGCAAGCCAGCTCCCAGGCATATGCTAGCATTCTGACACTGTCAGCACCTCCTTATTATTTGAAAATCCCACTAGGGCAGTCACTGAGGCCAGCAGAAGTGCCACAGCCTTGGGAGTGGCACATGCCAAGTTTCCAGGCGACCTCTCAAGCCCATCCCACTGCAGACTTCAGCTACCTCCTGTCCCACACTTGATCAAACCAGTGACCCATCCAACCTGGGTGCAGTGTTGGGACACACCTACACTCACCTTTCTCTGTCTGCAGCTCCTTGTCTGATTTCACCGGGGTGGAAGCGTTGGAACGATGTGACTCCTCTTCCCTGTGTAAACAAGAGAAAGACAGGGTCAACCCTGGGCTCAGCTCTGTCCCCAGGGAGCAGGATGAGACTGAACACACTGAAGACTCCCACAAGGATCCATGCTGTGTTTATCTGCCTGCTGCAAACAGATCTCAGGATAAAAGCTTTGCTCAGCTCCCGGTAGAGGAGCTGCTTCCTGCTCCAGACTCAGCTTGGCTGAGCCTCTGCACCCTTCACAAGACAAAGGGGAGCAGCTGGGGGTCTCAGATGGGAGTCATTGCCCCTCGTAGGCTGGGCCACCCAGCTGGCTGTGTCAATGAGGTGGTTCTGTCAGTTTTAACTCTGACATGAGCTCAGGCCCCTCTGACTTGGGAAAGAGAACACAGCCTGTGCTCCAAGGCAGGTACTAAAATACAAATCCTGGGATTTGACCCTGAAATGACAAAAATCAGGGCCTGTCTCTTTCCAATGATCCAGCAACCCAGGCCATGCCAATGCCATGAGGCACCACCACCACTGCAGCAACCTTAGCCCTTAAATCTCTGACCTGGCCTGGAAGTGGGCCAGGGGTGACACAGCTTGGATGTGCCACAGCATGACAAGGTGACAGGGAGGCCAATCGACACAAGTTGGTCTCCAGGACAGCCTGGACTGTCCCAGCTCCAGTGGAAAGTGGGACTTCCACGCTAGGATGGCTGGGAAGGACTGCTCCCTTGCCAGCTGGCATCAGTGAGCAGCCACTCACCAGGTGACTGGCTGGTTACCTGGCTTTCTTGAGAGGCCACTCTGGCGTCTGGGGGCGGGAGGATGCTGGGCTGGACAGTGGGGACATGCTCACACCACTTCTCTTCCACCGCTGGAATGCAGAGAAACATCAGCAGTAACTTGGTGTGGGGCTGGCAGAGAGCACAGCCCCCCTCCCCCCTGCTCACCCACACTAAGCCCCATTGCCCAGGGCCACAGCTATTGAGCCCAATGAGTCCAGAGCCTCTCCTGCTTCACCACCACTTAAATCCCCTCCACATTTTGGAGAGCACAAAGCCTGGCCACCCCAACCTGAATCCACATGGGGAGCAAGCAGCCTCCAGGGCCTTTACAGGGAGGGAGGACACTGGTGGGCCAGCTCTTGCCTTCATGTGACACAGGCAGAGGTCACCCAGCTGCTTTGGACACCCCCATGTATGGGGCTGCTCTGGCAGAAGCCAGCACCTCCTTGAATTCAAAGCAGATCAATCCCGATCTGACTGCAAGGATCTGACTCTCTGCAGCCTCAGCAAACCCCTCCCTAACACTGCCTGGAGCAAACATTTCCCCAAACAGACAGAGCTCCAGTGCCCATGGCTATGTGTCCCTGGCACATCTGCAAGCCCAGCCAGGCCACAGTGCTCCATCACAGTCAGCAGGTGGGACCTGGGTCAGAGTGGGAACACACGAGTCTCCCACACTGCTGACTCCAGCTCAAAAGATGTCAGCACAGCAAAGCCATTTTATTCTTTCACCTGGATCTATCCAGTCTAGCAGACTGGTCAAGAATGAGGACGCAGAGGAAAACAGTCTCATTCTAGGTTTGGTGTAAAAGCAGCAGGACAGCTCAGAAACAAGTAATTGCTGCCTGGCCCATGGCCCACAGCCCTCCTGATCCCCAGGGTAGTGAGACTGCCAGGCTGAGCCACACTGGGTCCACACACCCAACTACACCAGTGTCTCCTCACGAGCCCAGACCTGGGATTTCATGGTGATCCCAAAAGAATGTCAAGCTAGTGTCCCTACCTGTGCGAGGCCCCTGCTGGAGCTGTAGGAGCTGGCGATGGCGTTACGGATGGAGCTGGGGATCCCACCAGAGTAGGTGTTGTTGAGGGAGCTCACGGAGGAGGTGCGAGACCTCTTGTTGGAGCAGTCATCGGAGCAGTGGGAGACAAGGCTCCTCTTCAGAGAGCCTGGCCTGGAGAGGGATGAAAGTTTGATGAGTTCCTCACTGCTCCCGTCCACCAGTCCTTTCCATGCAGGGCAGGTGGAGGAAGGCAATCCTGCACCTTCTTACAGCACAGGACTGAGAAACAACCCTCAGCAGCAGCACAGCCCTGCTGTAACAGGGTGACAGACTGAAGCCACAGCCACAGCATCACTTGCTCTGCCCCAAAGCCAAGCTCGACAAGCAAAACCCAAGCCCCATTTTCCAGCTCCCACAGACATTTGCTCCCTCCCATCCCAGGAGTTGCTTTTGGCACAGTGGGCACTTACTTGGGTATGAGAGAGGCAGGGGCACCATTGGCTACCAGGGGCTCAAATGCTGACTGCCCACTTCCACTGCTGTCGTGGCGCCTGTGAAGAGAGGGTGGAAAACTGGCAGTGTGGGAACCTCTTCCAGCTTGGGGAAAGGCAGGCTGAGCACCCAGAGAGAGCTCCAACCGTGCTTTTTTCCTGGCACCCAATAGCCAGGACAGAGCTTTCCCCCACCCATACCCGACTGAGGATTTTCTCTCCCCCTGGGCCTGTCCTCACTGACTCTCACCCCAAACACCAGGAGCTCCCTCAGCTGCCTGCTGGGCACAGTAGTTTCCATGTAAAAAAACCCAAACAACCAAATCTTTGCTCAAACCCACTACTTTAAGCCAAAATACTTCCAGAAATGAGCCACTCAGTCTCTCTGAACAGACCTGAGCTCTATCCTGCCTCTTCCTAACCAGTGTCCTGGACTGTTCAAGTCAAAAACTGAATCCCCTTTCCCACTATGATTTCATGAGGATCTGAAGTGTCAAAATCACAAAAGAAACCTTGCTGTGGAGTGGAGCTGGAGGTGTAGGACAGTGCTGTCACTTGGCCAGGCGCTCCCCTCATGCTCTGAGCATGCTGACCCCAAAGCACAGGCAATCCCACACTCTCCAGCTGACACAGCTCCTTTCTGTCCTCCAAGGACGTGGAATTTTCTGCCTATGAGCATTCCTTGTGCTTGCCAGACATGAATGCCTTCAAAATTGGCTTTTGTGGCAGAGCTGTGTGCTAGTGCATTAATAAAAGAGTTTAAAGAAAAATACCCTGAGCTGATCCTGTCTGTGCACCCATCCTGTTGTTGTCCTGCTTGGCTTGTGGGGCTCAGATCCAGTGAGCCAAGCGTTCAGAGACAGGAATTCACTGCTGGAGGAGGATGGTGTGCCCTGCTTTACCCTGCTCTGCTCTCTGGGTCACCTCCAGCAGCAGTCCTGGTGCAGGCACTGCCCAAGCAGTGCCTCAGCTCCCCATTCCAGCCCAGAGGGAACAGCCTCCATGGACACAACTGGGAAGGATAAAGCAACTGTTGGAGCAAATCCAGAGGAGAGCTATGAAGTTGGCAAGGGGACTAGACCACCTTCCCTATGAAAATAGGCTGAGATGGCAGGGCTGTTCAGCCTGAAGTACTGAAGGTTGTGTGGAGATTTCACCAGCCTTTGAAGATCTGAAGGGGCCTGCAAGGAAGCTGTAGAGGGACTGCATTAAGAAGTGAAGTGAGAGGACAAAGGGAAAAAGCTTCAAACTGAAAGCAGGGAAACTTAGGTTGGATATACAGAATAAATTCTTCTCTGTGAAGGTGGTGAAGCCCTGGCACAGGCTGCCATAGAAACTGTGGCTGCCTCATCCCTGGAAGTGTTCAAGGCCAGGTTGGATGGGGCTTGGAGCAACCTGATCTAGTGGAAGATGTCCCTGCCCTTGGCATGGGGTGGAACTGGATGAGCTTCAAGGTCCTTCCCAAACCAAATCATCCTGTGATTCTACAGAAAGCAGGAGGGCAGGATGGCAAGGCAGTGCTGTGCCTGGGTGGCTGGAAAGGCTCTGGTAGTCCATGGCTCTCAGGATTTACTCCTTGTCCTTCCTAGGATACTGGCAAAGACACAGCACCTCCCTTCCTCAGCTCATGAGGTAAGTGCACTGAGCTCTCCAAGAGTGATGCTTACACTTGGTGATCCTGTCTCTCCTGCAAGCCCAGGACTGACTGAAGGACAGAGCCCACAGCAGATATCAACACTTCCCACCATGCTTTCCCAGTCTGCAAACCCCCATGAGGAGGGAAGCCACTTACAACCCAGGCTTCCCAGAAAACATTCTAAGTCAGGCAAGGGAACACAACGGATTCACACCTAAAACACATCCCTTTGATCTCAAAGCCTTGGAGGACTTTTGGATGCAGCACCAAGGCCTTGGTGATGGATGGGGTGTGTTTCCTCTCTGCAGTTCACTTCCCAATGTACTTTTCCAGCCCTGACTCCAGATTTCATGGCGGCTGGCATACTCTGGGACACATCCCACTTGTCACCTCTGGAGCAAGAGCCCCATTTGTGACCTTCCCAATACACTGGCTGCAACTTGACCTGCTGTCTTTTTACCTTCTCTTGCTCTCCTGATCGTTTCCAAAAGGCTGGTCCTCCTCCTCCTCTTCCTCCACAGCCCTTTTCCTGCTCTCCCTGATGGCATTCAGCACAGTCTCCTTCGCACAAGGATCAGGGCTGCTGTTGGCCTGGAAGGCCAGAGGTGAGACCAGCTGCTCCAGGCTGTGGAACAGAGCAGAGCGAGGTATGAGGCAGGCTGGGACCCTCGCTATGATCCCCCCACAGAAGGGGGTACAAGGCTCTACCACACGGCCCTTCCGGGAGGTCTGGAAAGCACTACCCTCCCAGCCATATGGGGAGTGCTCGGGATGCGATGCTGCTCCCGGGCCCAGCACAGGCGGCTGAACTGTGATAACCGGGCTGCCCCCGGTATGTCCCGGTACCCACTGTGGCTGATAACCCGGGTCCTCCCCGTACTCACGCCGGGGAGCGGGCGATGCCGGCGGCCGGCGGGGCGATCCTCACGGTGACGGGGCTGCGAAGCGGGCCGGCGCGACGGGCCCAAGGCGCGCTGCGGGGCGAGCCGCCCTCCCAGCGGGCGGCGGGCAGGCACAGCGGCACGGCCGGCCGGG
This sequence comes from Entomyzon cyanotis, assembly GCA_024500445.1. NCBI lineage: Eukaryota > Metazoa > Chordata > Aves > Passeriformes > Meliphagidae > Entomyzon > Entomyzon cyanotis. The sequence goes on from JAKEPQ010000746.1 coordinate 2,002,568, forward strand.
CCTGAGGCAGCGGGTACCGGCGGCGCGGGGCCTGAGGCCGGCAGCGCGGGGACCTGCTGGCGACAGAGCGTGGTCAGCGCCTACGAGGCGCTCTAAGGCTTCCCCGCCCGCTCCAGCCCCGTTTCCCCCCGCTTACCCGGGCTGAGGGCGACGCGGCGCGGCCCTCGCGGCCGGGCCCCCGTTGGCGGCGGCTTTGCCGGCCGGGCGCGGCGCGGGCTGGCCGGGCCGCATGGCGCACCAGGCGCCCGCCGCGCCCAGCGCCGCCGCGCCCAGCAGCGCGCCCCGCAGCAGCAGGCAGGCCAGGGCGAGCGCCAGCGCGGCGGCCACGGCCAGCGCGGCCCTCACGGCCCCATCGCGCCGCCCGCCCGGCCCCGCGCCCGCCATCGCCGCGCGCCCGCCGCTCCCGGCGTGCTCTGCGGGGCGGGGCTAACAGCGGGGCGGGGCTTAGCCGTGGGGCGGGGCTTAACGAGTAGGCGGAGCTAAGGGGAGCGGGGCTGGCTCTCCCGGCACGCACTGCGGGGCGGGGCTCAGGGGTTGGGCACGCGCGGTGGGCGGAGCTTCCAGTGCTGCCGGCATACACTGAAGAGGCGGAGCCACACGGGTGGGCGGGGCTACACGAGGGGGCGGGGCGTAGCGTGCGAGCGGGACGGGGCCTGGCGGTGTAAACGAGGGGGCGTGGCATTGTGGGCGGGGCTTAATGACGGGCGGGGCTCCCGGCATGCTCCGCGCAGGGCGGGCGGGGCTCCCCCTGGCCCCGCCCCTGCCATCCCGTGTCCCCATCCCGCCCCGTGACCCCTCTGACCCCCGGGCAGGGCCTCTCCCCCTCCTCACCGAGCTCCCTCGCCCCGGGCCATGTGCCCCTGTGCCCACCCTGGCCCCCGGGCCTGCCCCACCCCCGTACGCAGCCCGTTCCCACCATTTCTCCCCACCCAGATTCCAATTTCCCCATCCCTACTCCACTCCACTGTCCTGTTTACCACCCCAATCCCCGTATCCCCCCTCTCCCGGTCCCTGTGTTCCCATCCTGTCTCCTGCACCCCCTCAGCACGCAGTGACAGACTGTGTCCCCCCTCTGCCCATCCCTGTCCCCCCACATCCTGTCCCCTACAGCCCCCCACACCATTCCAGCCTCTCTGTCCCTCCAAACCAGTCCCTGTGTGTCCTCCCACATCCCCAGTCCCGACCCCATAGCTGACCATGCGTCCCACATGCAGGAATCCATGGGCACAGTCCTGCCCGTCCCCAGTCACCACCGTGTCCAATGTCCCCTTGTCCCAACTGATGGGTGCCAGTGCCACCATGCTGCTCTGGGGGCAGGGCTGGGGAATGTGGGAAATTCACTCTGGCTGGCTGTGCTCTGCAGGTCCCCAGGGGACATAGCTATCCCTGGGGATATCCCACCCTACTGCCAGTCAGTTGTGTCCTGCGGAGCAGGGACCACGGCAGACAAGGACAATAGCAGGGAAAATGACAGTGACTGTGGCAGGGACAGTGGCTATCACGGGGCTTTCTGCAGCCCAGGAGTCTGGATGGCCCTGGCAGGGCTGGAGAACACTAGGTGCTGCCCAGGGTGGGTTAACCACACTTAGGAGGGGACATTCCTGTTTGTGGACTCCGTGGGCCACCCAGAAGCAGGACCTCCTTGCCATGGCTCTGTCAGGGTGACCCGGGGTGACATGAGGACATGCAGGTGTGGGACGGTGGGGGCAAAGGCTGGAGGTCATTGCCAGGACAACACCTAGGTCACCTCGACACCAAGTGATTTTGGGGGCACTGAGCACACCCATGAGGACAGAGCCCAGGACTCCCTTGTGACACAGGTCCGCTGTGTCCCCCCCAAGCTGCAGGGCTGGGCTGAAGGCTTTATTGAAAAATCCAAAACACACGACGCGGTCGTTACTATCATACAATGAAAACCCAAACCAACCTGCCCTGCAGTGGGGGAGCACCCCCGCTGTCCCCATCACCAGATGCCAGCACCGAGGACACCGCAGGGACCCTCCGCCCGCGCCCGGCCGGGATACAAAAGGGACAAATGGATTTGGCCAAGAGTGGTGCCGCAGTCCCCAAGCCCCCGCTGCCACTGTGACCCCCATGCTGCTCCCTGGCCCCAAGGCCTGAGGTAGTTGGGGGTGCAGGTGAGACTCCCCCAGAAAAAGCGGGGGAGGGTTTTGGGGCTCCCCGTGTCCTGCAGGAACGGGATGGTTGGTATTGGATCCAAGGGGAGCCAGCGCAGGCTGGGGATGGGGAGGCAGCAGGACCCACGGGGAGAGGTCCAGGTCCCCCTGGCAGGCTTGCGCACAGAGCGGGTGGTCTGGCAGCTGGGGGACACGGGGACAGCAGGTCTCTGCACGCTGGACGGCTGCGCAGAGGGGTGGCAGCTCCGAGGCCACAGTGGTGGCAGGTCCCACTGCTCCGGGTGCCAGCTGGGGGCTGATGGGTGGGTGTCACTGGGAAAGCATGCAGTGACAGCCCAGCCCCTTCCCAAAGCGAGAAAGGCCAAATCCTGTCCTCAGCACCCGAAGGGATGTGACACTCTGGCCCCAGCAGGACCACAGGGGATGGGGACATTGCTGCATGGTCTGACGTCACTGTCTCCACTGCAGCGAGATGAGCTGGGGGGCCTGGAGGTGGCTGATGACCCCCTGCCCTCTGAGCCCCCTGCTCAAGGCACAAAGGTTCCCTGGCGGGTGCCAGCCCCATGGTCACCCCTGCCCACAGCCACGCTGGCCCTGGTCCCCCTGCACCCAAGAGGGTGGCAATGACACCAGGGTGGCACCAAAGCGAGTGCGGACAGGGAGCTGCTTGCTCTGCCTTTGGGTTCTCTGGTTTTGGGGCACCCTGGCTGCCCGCCAAACCCTCTGTGCTGCTGCCCTAGAGCCACCACCCATCCCCAGGAGCTGGTGGCTTGTGCGGTGGCACCGTGGTGGCCCAAACCTGCACCCAGCACCTTGTGGAGGGTTTATTGCTGGCATGAACACAGTGATCTGGCAGGGCAGGGCAGCCCAGCTCAGGGGGCGCTTGGGAGGCGTTTTGGTGACCCGGGATGAGGGGCAGGAGCTTATGGCAGCATCCCTCCTGCTGCCACCCCTTCCCCGGCTGTTCCTGGCATCCCGTGTCACTGGCCAGGGTGTCCCATGGGAATGCCACCTCCCACCCCGCAGCGGCCAAAGGCACTCGGTGCCCCCGCCAAGGGGGAGCACACTTAGCACCAAGCCCAGCAGCACCCCAAAAGCTGTCCCCCACCCTGGGTGGCACCCCTGGGGCCTTCTGCAGGCTCATTGCCAGGGCGGGGGGGACATTCGCGTCGAGCCAGGGGCTGGATTAAGGCTGGAAAAGCAGCGAGAGGCAAGAGAAGCCCGACCGCTCTCGCTCAGCCAGAGCTGGCTCCAAGAGTTCCCAGAATCTGTGCAAAAACAAAACTAAAGGGATTAAAGACCCCCGCGGGCACGCCCTCCCCCCACCCCCCACCCCCAGCATCTCTAATAAATACACGTGCGGTTTGCCAAAGCCCTCGCCCCGGCCTGGGCTCTCGGCGGGCTGCTCTCGGGCTCTGCTGCTGGAGGCGGCTCCTGGGGGGACACAGGGGATGTGTGCTTCGGGGGGGAGGCTTCTGCACCACTTCCTGGGGGATCTTCCCAAAAGACTGCACTGAGTGGGGTCCCAGGGGTGTCCCCCGCAGGTGTCCCCTGTGGATGCTTCTACCGCTGGTGCTAATCTGCAGCTGGAGGTGGGAAGACAAGGTCAGGGGATACAGTGCCCATCGGCTTACTCTGCCCCATCCCTCTGGGAGCACAGGGCTGCTCCAGCAGCACCTGAGCCCCCTGCCTGGGGTTGATGCAGATCCCACATTTGCTCATGCGTGCCAACCTGCCCCAGGCTTGTGCCAGCTGTGGCAAAACCTGCTTACTGCCATTGATGGCAGGCAGGGCTTCTCCATCCTGCCCCACCTTTTCCCAGAGCAGCTTCCCAGCTGGAGCAGGGCTGGCACCACTCACCATCCTCCTCCCAGCCCTCTGCCACTCCGGCCAGCTCGTAGTGCTTCTTGCGCAGCTCCCCCAGCTTCTGCCGCTCCTTCTGCAGCTGGTTCTCCAGCTCCAGCACCCGAACCTGGGGACACAGCCCAGGAGAGCTGAGCCAAGCATCCCCCTTTCACACTCGTTATCGCCCCAATATTGAGGCCAAAGACCACCGAGGTGCATCCCAGGGGTGATCCAATGACAAATGGACCTGGGGAGGGGATGAATGGATTGTGCAGGCAGGTGAAGGCACAATGTGGGCATCCCAGGCAGGGGAATTCCCCAGAGCTGCCCCATGGCAGGCAGAGGTGGGTGCTGTGGGTAGCACACAGGGGGCAGGGGTGGCTGCTGTGCCTTGATGTGAACAACGCCAGGGAGGGATTGAGGACCAAGTGCATGTGACTCCTGGGCACACCCATCTACTGCCTTCACACCTTGGGCTTCCCCTGTGCTGGTGCTACCTGGGGGCAGCTGGGCATGGTGATGCTGAATTTGATTCCCCACCCCAGGCAGCCCAAGAGAGGCATGACCAGGTGTGTTTCCCCAAACACGTGGAAATCTCCTACCTGTGAGTCCATCTCCTGACGCTTGATCTGGGTGAGTGTCATGCTGGAGAAGTCCATGCTGTCTGTGGAGAAAGACACCACCAGCTCCCCTCGAGCTCTGCTCCCCTACTCAGAGTCCCCAGCAGCTCCCATGCTGCTGGCAGGGTCAGGACATCATGGGATATGCAGGCAGAGAGTGAGGGGCAGCCATGGGCAGAGACCACAGGAGCTACAGCCAGGCAAGGGTAGTGAGTGCCAAGAGCAGGGGTTTTGGGGCAGCTCTGTGCTCCAAGCATTAGAACCAGATAAAACAGCCTCAAGTTGTACCAGAGGAGGTTTAGGTTGGATAAAAGGAAAAATTTCTTCATGGAAAGGGCTGTTCAGCACTGGCAGAGGCTGCCCAGAGCATGGTGGAGTCACCATCCCTGGAGGGATTTTAAAGTCATGTAGATACGGCACTTGGGTGTGGCAAGCACTGGTCTTTCTCGTGAGAACATTTTTGCTACGTTTCATAAACAAAGATAAAGTTTGGATGTTTTGCAAACAGCGTCTCGAGATCCGGGCAGTTCAGGCCTGGCCAATTAGGCCTAGGGGGAGGTTTCTGGCTGACCAATCTGGGTGACCTCTGAAAACTCTATATATATGGAAATCAAAATAATAAACGCACTTTTCTCTTTTCTTGCCTGAGAACCTGGGTTTTTCTCTCTGCTAGCGGCTCAACAGCGACACTTGGGGACATGGTTAGAAGTGGGGGAACACTTAGACTCAATTGTCTTAGAGGACTTCTCCAACCCAAGTCATTCCATGATTCTAAGATCCCTGCAGCCCAACAGTTACCTTTCTCCTCCACCTGAGACCTCCCAGCCTTGGTGGAGGCCACCACACTGGCCGTGGCCTGGTTGACACCCCGGGAAGCTTGCTGGAGCTTGCAGAGGTTGCTGCTGTCTTTGTCTGCCTTCACCTGCCAAGACAGCGAGGAGGGGTCACTTACACCCCACCAGGCACCAGCCCCAAGATTTGGAGTGACCAAGTGGCACCCCAGCATCACCCCAAACCACAGGCAGGGGAGCAGCCTTGCTCCTACCTTGGAGGCTGCCACCAGCTGAGCAGTGCTGGCTGCAATCTCCCGGGAACAGACCATCAGCTCCTCGAATGTCCCCTTGCCTTGCACTACCAGGTCAGCAGCATCACTGCAGGACAGCAGAGGGGCTGGAGAACCAGCTGGGACACTCTGTGTCCCCTCCCTGTGGCAATGGCAGGGCTCTGCCATCCTCTCCCCACTCTGGTGACAGAGGCACTTACACCAAGACAGTGGCACCCCAGCCCACTGCTTTGGAGGCAGAGATGAGACCCTCGGTCCAGCGGGAATTCTTGGCATAGAACTCCTTGGGGGATGCTGCACCCTGCCGTTGGGAAAGGCATGGTTGGTTACAGGGCACCCCCAGACCCACTCTTGGGGAAAAGGAGATCAGGCTGTCATTTAGGATGTGTGTGGAAGCTGAGGAGACACTGAATTTTGGTTTCTGGGGTTCCCTGTGTGGGGAGATAGGGATCACCACAACACCCCAGGAACCATAGCCAGGGTGAGACCCTGGGGCTGGAGAGGAGCTCCTGGCAGCTGGTGGGGAAGTCCCAGTGGGCCAAGGGTTGGAGCAGCACGTCCCAGCAGGTGCACAATGACCCCCAGCTGGACAAGCACCCATCTTCATCCCTGCCCTCAGCCCTTCCTCCACCCCTGCCTGCACCCTTGCCCAGTCCCAGCTCACCCGTCCGCTCTCCACGATCTCTCTCTGGAGGTCCTTGGAGGCCAGGACCAGGACATGGATGGCCTGCATGAGGTCCGTGCAGGAGCCCAGGATCCTGTGAGACACACACCTCTGAGTCCCACCTGTGCAGCAGCTGCTCTGACTGCAGCACCTGTCCCCATCCTGCCTGCCTGGCTCTGTCCAGTGCCCCCACCACCATTCACTCACCTCTCGTTCACTTCCAGTTTGACCCCTGTGTCACCAGCTCGTGCCTTGCTCAGCATCTCCTGGTTGAGGGGAGAGAGGCTGTGCTGAGTCCCATGCACCTCTCTGCTGGTCCCAGCAGGCCCAGCACGGTGCCTGTAGTCCCTCTGCTCATGGAGACCCTCACCTCAATACGGGCAGATGCCGTTTCGATGGCTGCGGCCGTTGCTGCCATCTCCTTGTCCACCAGGTCACCCAGCTCCTCCTGCTTGACATCCAGCCCTCTGGGACGCAGCTCCTGGGGACAGGACAGGATGAAAGGGACCGTCTAGGAGCAGTGCAGTCCCTCTGGTGGTGCCTGTCGTGGCCTGATCCCAGTAGCCCTCCTGGGGCACCCACCTCCCCGATGGTGCTGATCTGGCCCAGGCAGGCTGTCACCAGGCTGCAGTCAGCACTTGCCACCGTCGCTGGGTCTTGCAGGGCGCTGAGGTAGCTCACAGCCTCACTGCCACACTGCTTGCACAGCTCCAGCAGACCTGTGTGGGTAGCATGGGGGGCTGAGGGGGCCATGTGTGGGGATGGAGATGTCTGGTTCCTGCCCACCCCAGCATCCTGCCTGTGCTAGCCTCTGCCTACCCTGGTTCCTGCCCACTTCAGCACCCTACTCGCCCCAGTATCCCACCCACCTTATCCCAGCAACCTGCCATCACCCCTGCCCACCCTGGCCTCTGCTCACCCCAGCATCCTCCTTGTCCTAGCATGCCCTGGTGCCTGCCCACCCCAGCCTCTGTCCACCCTGCCATCTGCCCACCCAGCCCCTGCTCACCCTGATCCCCTGCCCACTCTGACATCTGTCCACCTTGGCCCCTACCCACTGAGTTCCCCTGGCCACCCCAGCCCCTGCCCACTCCAAGCCATGCTCACCCTGATCTCCTGCCCATTCTGACCCCTGCCCACACAGCCCCTGTCCTGGGGCAGCACTCACGGTCAGCAGGCTCCACAGGGGCCACATGGGAGGTCGCACTGCCCTGCAGTAGGGTGTCGCTGACCAGGTGGGCGAAGAGGGCCAGGCAAGGCAGTAGGGAGCCCACGGCTGCGGCAGGACAGTGGGCACAGGCCTCAGCCCTTGCCTGCTGCCCACCCCGCCCACGTGCCAGGGCTGCCCCTGTGCCCCCTGCCCTGAGCTGCCACCTCTCACCTGTGTGATCCGAAAGGTACTTGCTGTGTGCGTCCCGCAGCCGCTCTGTGCACTCGGAGGCTGCCAGCGTCCGGGACAAGAGGCAATCTGCAGGCAGACAGCAGGCAGGGCTCAGCCAGGACCTCAGTGAGCAGGCAGGCTGAGCTAACACCAGGTTTGGGAGCGGCAGGAGCCTCACCTGCTGAGCCTGTACAGCTGACATGGGCAGGATCCTCCATGCGAGCCAAGGCGTCCTGCACCATGCGCTCAGCCTCCCGTGCCGTGCCCTGCAGCAGGGACAGCTGCTCCTCGGCCAGTCGCCGCTGCAGCGCCTGCTCTGCGCTCTCCTGTTGGGCCAGAGCTGGGCTCAGAGCCCTGCTGAGCCACTGGGCATTCCCTGCACCCAGCCCCACCAAACCCCTCCTGTCTGGCCAGAATGGGGATGGTGGGACGCCCGTGGGAGGTACCTTGTCTCTCAGCTGGGTCTGCAGCATCTCCAGCTCCGTCCTGCTGCTCTCCTGCTTGCGGCTGAGTGTGTCCCGCAGCTGCTGCAGCTCAGCCTGCAGGGCTGCCATCTCCCCCCTGTGCTGCTCTGCTGCCTGGCTCAGCCTGTCCCTCTCCTGCTCCAGGCTGGCAATCCTAGTGTTCTGCTCTGCTCCTGCCTGGGGGGCATGAAATAGTGGAGCTGTGCTGAGGGTGAACCCTCCAGTTTGGGGACTCATTCTTGGTCCAGGTTTGGGCCATCCAGACTGTCCCTGCCGGGTGCACCATGGCCTGTGTAGGCACAGCTCCCCACACTGAGCAACACTGATGACCTCACCTGGGGACAACCGAGGCTCCTGGGGAGCCCCTTCACTTTTACCAATGAAAATTCACTTTTAATATGACTGTCACCATCCTGATGGAGGAATGGATGCAGGGTGCTGTCTCTGCCCATCCCTATCCTGATGCTGAGCCTGCCCACCCCAGAGATGGGTGCATTTTCCTGCCAGCTTCTGCCTTCTACAACGAGCCCAGGCACACCTGCTGTCCTCCACTGCTCTGCAGGCATGGGATACCCTCTGGCACATCTTGCACACTGCTATCTGGGCTCACAGCAGGCAGAGCTGCTGCCTGACCCTGTTCTTGCAGGGGTTTTATTCCATGATCCTTGCTGCTGGAGCCCATTGCTCTACATGCTACCACACCCAGGAGTGTGAAAGCCACCTGTGTTACACCAAACCCACCCAGATGTGGGGGAAGAGGACAGGGAGCTGGTTTTGAGGCCAGTGGTGGGTATTACCTCTCGAATGGGTAAAGCCTAGCTGCCCAGCCCAGAGAGGTGTTGGGGTCCCCTATGTGCTCTCACCTGTGTGCTGGACTGCAGCGTGCTCTGGAGCACCTGCAGCTCCTGTCTGCTGGCTGCCAGCTCCCGCTTCAGCGTCTCCAGCACCTCTGCCTGCTCCTGAGACTGTGCCAATGGGAGAGGTTGCTGCACTGGTGCCCCCTGGGGACGCCCTGCTCATCTCTGGCGTGTCCCCTCCATCCCTACTCACCTTCCTCTGTGCCTGCTCGCTCACCCGCTGGAAGGAGTCCTCCAGCTCCTTCTTCTCCCGCTCCACATCCCCCTGCGCCTGCCTGGCCACCGTCACCTGCTTGGTCACCTCTGCGTTCTGGTGACAGCAGAGAATGAGATGAGCAGCCCCCGGTGTCAGGGAGCACAGCTGGGAGAGGGGATGTGCTGGGGAGGTTTTGGGGAGCCCACCTTGCGCAGCAGGTCGGCGTGGTTCTGCACCAGCTCGCTGTACTTCTCCTTCAGTTTGCTGTAGCGCTGCTCGTTGGCCTGTGCCCGTCCTGCCATGAGGCACAGAGTTGAGCATCTGGGACCCCCCAGGGCTCACCCCCACCCTACACCAGTGCTAATGCTCCCTGCTCACTCTCGATCTCCGTCAGGCTCCGCTGAGCCTTCTCCGTGTCCTCCCGCTGCTTCTTCAGCTCCTCCAGCTCGGTGCGCAGGAACTCACTCTCGTCCTGTGCCTGCTGCTTCAGGTGCTGCTGCTCAGCCAGCTCAGCCTCCAGCTCGCTGGCACGGCCACGCAGCTGCACTGCACCCCGTGTGCTCTGTGGGGACAGGCAGGGGCTGCTGGCACTGTTCAGTGCCCACCAGGACCAGCCAGTACCCACTGATACCATCCAGTGCCCACCAGTACTGCCCACTGCCCACTGGTCCTGTCTAGCAGTCCCCTCCATGGGTACCCCTGGCATGCCCACCCATCTGGGTGAAGCACAAGGATGAAGCTCCCTGGCACACCTGAGGACCCCCTGTATGGGGGAAGCCACTGGGGACATGGCAGGCAGGTCACTGTCTTGCCCAACCAGGGACACAGCCACCCTACAATCCCAGTGGGTCTCATCCTGCCCACCTGGCTGTCACCCACCTCAGCCTTGAAGTTTTCCAGCTCCTCCTTCAGGGCTGCAATCTCCCCGTAAAGCTGCTCGATTAGCCGGTCCCTGGGAAGGAGAGACACAGGGTACACCCTCAGTGTCTGAGGGTGGGGGTACACAGCCTGGCAGGGGAGGTGTCCCCCGTGTCACCACGGCTGCGGTGTTGTTCTGGGCAGGGAGCTCCTGCTACAGTTTTGTCCACTCTGTGGAATTGCCAGGATTGCTCACTTGTCATCCTTGTTCATCCCATTCTGGCTGTTGAAGTTGAAGGGGTCACAGCTGAAGGAGCTGCCGAAGATGTCATCAAACTTGTTGTCAAACAGGCTCTGGGGGAAGAGCAGGACAGACCTGGAGTGACCCTACCATCAGTCAGGAGCCCTCGTCCCTCCATGTCCTCAGTGTCACTGCCAAGCCAGCCTACGAGCTGCCTGGACACCAGGGCTGGTTCTCCCCACTGCTCCCAGGGCACTGAATGTGATAAAATTGATCAACATGGAGCATTTGTGGTCCATGCCCACCTAGCTCCTGGAGGGAGATGACCCCCAAAGCCATGTCACTGCATGCTCCTTCCCCTCCCCACTCTGCCTGGGGACAACCCTTGGTGGAGAGGAGGGTGGGAGAGTGAACCTAAAGGTCTCCATGGCAATGCTCGAAGACAAACCTCTCATTTCCCATCACTGGAGGGCACCACACTACTGAGCAGCACTGGGAGATGAATTCAGGCTGGCTCAGCCCTAGCAGCACCCAGATGGGGCACCCAGCACCCAGATGGGGCACCCAGCATGGAGCTGTCTCTCTGCAGTGACACTCCCCAGTTCCCAAGGCCATCCCCACTGTCTCAGCCCTCACCATAGTATGGATTTGGAGAAATAACCCCGGGCTCAGAGCTGTAGGGCCCCCACCATCCTCACCTGTGAGGCTGTGTCCATCTCCACCAGGTCTGTGATGGGCTCGTTGTCAGGCGAGGATGCCTCGGCGGGGATCACCACCACGGGGCTGATGTGCTCCGACAGTGCAGAGGCACGTAGGAAATTGGGAGGGTTCTGGGGAGGGAGGGGAGCAGGGCTGAGGGGGCAGGACTGGCACTGCTGCTGGGCTGAAGGCACAGTTGGTTGAAATCCTGCCCTGGAGCTGAGCTGGGCATGACTTGACCCATGAGAATGGAGCCAGGACCCACAGGGATGGAGCCAGGACCCACAAGGATGGAGCCAGGACCCACAGGGATGGAGAGGACCCACAAGGATGGAGCAGGACCCACAAGGATGGAGAGACCAAGGGATGGAGCAGGACCAAAGGATGGAGCCAGGACCCACAAGGATGGAGCCAGGACCCACAGGGATGGATCTTGGCAAGGGCTATGGGTCACTGAGACAGGGGACTACAGCTTCCAGTCAGAGGCTCCAGCTCCACCTCCATCCCGCCAGATGCCAGTGGGGATACAAGAATGATCCTCACACCCCAGGTGCCCCACATGCCACCTGACCTAGGAAGCTGGGCAAGGCAGCTAGAGGCTTTTTTGGGCCACCTGCCAGTGTCCCCAGTGCTGCCCTGGGGCACAGGGACAGGGAACATGGGGACCACAGGGTCTCACCTCTGGCAGCTGGGGGATCTGAATCAGCCGCTTGAAGTACTGCAGGTTGCTGGAGCGATAGAAAAGGTCCTTGAGCCTGCAAGGGGCAGGGAATGGTTAGGGATGGCTTTTGTCCAGGAGGTGTCACCTGGCCACTATACTGCTCTGGAAAGGAAGGTACTTTCGGCTGTCACCAAGCTAGAGGTCCTGGGAGTCCCAGCTGCCAGCCTCCCACTGCTGGAGGGTTTATCCCATAAACCCAAGGCCTGATGGGCAGGGAGAAGGACCTGGAACTTAAGCAACCTGGTCTAGTGGAAGGTGACCCTGCTTATGGCAGGGGGTTGTACTGGATGACCTTCAAAGGTCTCTTCCAACCTAAACCACTTCCTGCCTACCCAGAGTTTTCAGGAGCAGGGGGGCTTCCTGTCTGGAGCCAACATCTCCACCCTCACCTTCAGCTCCTGCAGGAGCATCTCCCCCAGAAGCAGGGTACCTCCCCCCAGGATTCCCAGTTTTGGGGAGGAGGAGCAGTGCCCAGCCACACCACTCCTAGCTCTCACCTCTCTCAGTCACTTGAGCATCCCAGTCAGGATCTTGGCACTGGTCATCCCTGTTCCAAGGTTAGCCCCTGGCTGGTCAGAGCACAGCCAGCCCTGCTATCTGCTCTTTGCAGTTTGTGACCTTGATGCTGTCCCTCAGCACCATGACATCCCCTCCCTGCTCTCGGTGGCCACTTTTTGTTTTGGTTACCTACATAATCATGTCCCTGCTCAGTCATTTTTAATCTCAATGCCTTGGGAGCACTCCCAGAGCACCAGTGCTCCAGGTCTGGGCACTCACTTTCGGAACTGCTCCAGGAAGCGATCCCGGTGGCCCTGCAGTGTATCTGCCGGCAGACCTGCAAGAAGCAGCAAGGAGAAATGTCACTGGGTGTCTTCTGTTTGACCTTTTAAATGAATGTATTTTATATTAGTCCCTGTTAAGAAAGAAGTGGGAGGGTCTGCTCCTCCAAACTCTTCTTTCAAGGAGTCTTCAACTCTGCCTTTTCAAGATCAGGGAACAACCCATCAGCACAGCCACAAGGAGGTGGCTCTTCTCCAGAGATGGCTACCCTCCTCCGGGGGTCCAAACCTCCAGGCAGTGTTCTGCTGCAGGAGGAGACCACACCCCACACCCCCTAGAGCAGGGAAAAGTGTGGGCTGGAGACTGCCACTGCAATTCCAGACCCTGAAGGATATGGGGTTTGCACCTCCCTGCCCTGGTGACTCCCTTCACTCCCCAAAACAGGCTGGGGGAGAGGTGGTGGTGAACAACCCAGGCCGAGCAGGGTGGTGGCCCCAGTGCCCCCCTCTGTGTCCCCCCTGCACCTGCAGTGGTGCTGGGGACACTCACAGGAGTGCAGCTTGAAGAGCAGCTTGACAGTGTAGTCGTAGAGGTGGCTGCAGTCCAGGATCACCTGGATGAGCGGCGCCAGGCGGCACTGTCCTGCTGCTGTCACCGACACCGAGCGTGACATGTCCAGGGAGCTGAACACTGCAGGGAAGGAGGGCAAGGAGGGCAGGATCAGACCTGGCAGCACTGGCAGCACCAGAGGGTGCCACACTGTGTCTGCCAAATCCACAGATGTCATCCGGAGCGAGAGCCCTTCCTTCACCTGCATGGAGCAAGAGACTCGCTGGCCCTTGGGGACACAGCCTGCTGCCCTGCAGCTGTTTGAGAGCTCAGCAGGAGGGGAAATCCCCATCCAAGCCTGGGAACACTCCAGCCTGGCACCACAGGCCTCCAGCCTGGCCTGAGCCCCAGCCATGTCCCCAGGCAGAGCTGACATGCAGCCCCTGTGTTCTGCCTGTCACCGTTGTCCCATTGGCACTTGAGTGTGCTGGGTGTGCCAGAGGAAAGATGCTCCAAAACCAGCTGGGAGCAGCTGGAGACCATCTCCTTCCAACACCTTCTACTATCCCAGGCTGCTCCAAACCCTGTCCAACCTGGCCTTGGACACCTCCAGGGATCCAGGGGCAGCCACAGCTTCTCTGGGCAGCCTGTGCCAGGGCCTGCCCACCCTCACAGGGAACAATTTCTTCCCAATATTCCATCTCTCCCTGCCCTCTGGCACTGGGAAGCCATTCCCTGTGTCCTGTCACTCCAGCACCTTGTTCAAAGTCCCTCTCCAGCTCTCCTGGAGCCCCTTCAGGCACTGGCAGGGGCTCTAAGGTCTTCCTGGAGCCTTTTCCTCTCCAGGTGAACACCCCCAGCTCTCCCAGCCTGGCTCCAGAGCAGAGAGGCTCCAGCCCTTGGAGCATCTCCATGGTCTCCTCTGGACTCTCTCCAGCAGCTCCAGGTCCTTCCTGTGCTGGGAGCCCAGGGCTGGGGCAGCTCTGCAGGTGAGGTCTCACCTGAGCAGAACAGAGGGGCAGAATCCCCCTGTCACCTGCTGCCCATGCTGGGGCATCAGCTGAGGGCACAGGGGGGTTTGGGGCACACATGGCTGGGGCATGTTGAGCTTCTCATCCTCCAGCAGCCCCAAGTCCTTCCCAGCAGGGCTGCTCTCCATCCTTTCACCCTCCAGCCTGCATTGACACCAGGGGCTGCCCTGACCCAGATGCAGCACCTTCCACTTGGCCTTGTTGAACCATAATTCAGGTGAAGAGCCCACAGAAGAGCTGAGCTGTGGTGCCCTCAGCCAACATCCCCTGTCAGAGCCTCCTCCAGCTTGGATTCCTCCAGATCTCCCACTCCACCCTCTCTCAGAGTAACGTGGGGCTTTACCTGTCTGGAAGAGGTTCAGCTCACACTCCAGGTAGTCAAACATCTCCACCGTCAGCTGAAAACTAGGAAACAGGGTTGAGGATGGTTGGGGACTGTCCCCAAGGCCACCCATGAGCCTCAACCTCTGCCAGGTGCCACCCTAAAATGATGAGGGTGCTCTAGTGTGGATGCACCAGCCTTGCCTGGGGCTCTGCCTGCTTCCAGGACCTGTGGCAGGGCAGGGGGCAGGAGGAAGGTCCTGTCCCTGCTTCACGGTGCCCCTGGGCAGATCATTCACCCCTCCTACACCCACCCCCTTCCCAGAGCTTCCCCTGCCCCACACTCACAAGTTATTGACATCATTCTCCCCAGCCTCATCAAGCTGCCGGTCAGACATCTGCAGATTTCCAGGGAATCGGGGATTCTGCGAGGGAAACAGGCATTGGGAAAAGGTTCCAGAGATCTCCTGCTCTGGCCACGGCTCTGGGAGCACCAGGGCTGTGCTCCTGGGGACTCAAAGCCAGCTCTTGGATGAGCCAGGGGAATGATGTGGGGGAAAAGGGAGGCAACACAGGGTGACCACAGCATCCCTAATCCATGGTGTCTGTGCTCTTCCCAGCAAGAAAAGCCAATTCTCCCTAGGCTGAGAAACCTGCCAGGCAGGGAGGAGATGGAGCTGCCAGCAGAGAGCTGGAGGGGATGGAGTATCTGCTCCAGGGGGTACCTGTCCTGGCATTTTGGGGAAGGTCACATCACATTTCCAAAACAGGGTGATGGGCACAGAAAACACCTCTTTCCAGCAGAATTCTTCCCCTTTGTCCATCTACAAAAGCTGGGGGGGAAGGGGGGTGTGTGTCTCCTACTGCTTGTAACCCACCAACTCCCAGCCCAGCCCAGCCCAAGGAGCTCTGGGCCACCAGGAATCCTGCCACCCTCAAAGCACTGGTCCTTGGGCCATTTGGGACCCAATTTTGATGGCCACTGGCAGCTTTGTGAATATTTCAAGGAGGCAGCAGGATGGCCATGCCAATCCATTGCTGTCACCCCAATGCCATCCCTTACTGCAGCCTTGGTGGGGAGCTTACCTTGGTGTGAAATTCCATCTTGGTTCTCAGCAGTTTGAGGTAGATGCTGCAGAGCTGCCCATAGCCCTCACTCAGGTGGCCCTGGGGACAAAAAAAGCTGTTGAGATGCAGGGCAGGCTGTGGAAAAGCTTTTTTCCACATGATGATCACTCCCTTATCTCCCCAAAACCATAGCCAAATCAGATGCAGGCTGGCTGTACTGAACAGATTTAGTCAGGACCTTCTCATCACCTTCTCTGCAGGTTTCAATGCTTCATTTGACTGTCAGAGCCGAGTTTTTACCATGTTTTGCCATAAAATAGGAAGGAGGCATTTGATTTTGGTGGAAGAAGACACCAAATACAACTGAAACTCAGTCCAGGGAGGTGATGACAGGTCAGCCAAGGCTGTGCTCTGCTTCCTAGCAGAGGGAAAGAGGGAACCCCCAAGCCTACACACCCCCAGACTGGCTGAGAGACCCCCAGGGTGTCCTCCCCATGGCTGGCAAGGTTGGTCACTCACCCACATCCTGCTCATGTCACTCAGCTCATTCTTGTATCGCACAGAGTCTTTCAGGACCTGGAGAAATGATGGTGACAATCAGCAGGCAGAGCACCAGGACATGGTGTTCCATTCTTGAAACCAGGAACAGGATGAGGAATGGGAGGTCTTGATGCATTCCTGACCCTTTATCACCACCACCAGCCCTGGGTGCCTCAGTTTCCCCAAGGAGCATCCTTGCTGCCAGCTCCTGCACTGATGCTGAGCAGTTTCCTCTGGCACCAGCACTGCCATCAGCGCTGGGGTTTGAGGCACACAGGTTTGTGGGCAGGGCAGCACCAGAGGGGCTCTGGCACTCAGGATTGACCCCCAGGAGGGCACTGACCCTTCAGGAGGGCTCTGGCTGCAGTCCCTACTCAGGATTGACCCCCAGGAGGGCACTGACCCTCTGCAGTCCCCACCCCAGGACTGCCACCCCAGGAAGAGAGTGACCCTCCAGTGTCTCCCACCATCCAGTGCAGCCCTGCAGGGGAAAGGCTTTGTCCCCAGGCTGAGCTCTGGGCACTCACATTGGAATGTCCATCCCGGAGGAGCTTGTGGAAGACATGGCAGAACTTCCAGCAGAGCACAGCATTGCCGGACAGTGGCAGTCTGTTCACCACTGACCAGAAGGTCTGGGCTCCCTTCTCATGGTGTGTGCCCAGGATGCACGGTGCCAGTGGTCAAGGAAACACTCTTTTGCCCTTTGGTGATGGAGAATGGCCACCCAAAGCCAGCTGAACCTGAAGAACTCAGGGGGCTCAGGCCACCACGCTGCCCAGCCCAGGCATGTGCTGTCCCCAAAATGTCCCCAAAACCCTCTCTCCCACAGCCCTGCTCTGGGAGCACCATGGCACATGCAAGGCTGGGGCTGTGCCTCTGCTGAACATTCCCAGGTGTCTGGCTGGGATGCTGGGGATCCACTTTTGGTGGCAGCATCCCAACCTGCTGCAGGCACCCCAGCAGGTTCCCCTCCTGCCCTCTCATGGGCTGGCAGAGCTGAGAGCACCAGCCTGGACAACACTAACATTCAAAGGCTGTGCTAGCAGGAACAGGAACCCTGTGCCACGCTGGAAAAATACCCAATGTCATTAATAGCCCTCCAAGGTCCCATCCAGCCACCCCCAGCACCCCAGGCACCTCTCCTCACACACCCTCTTGATGCTGCCCCTTTTCCAGGCAGCCCCAGCCCTGCTCCACCCCTCCTTGTCCCAGGGCCAGCTTTGGGAAGGATATTCCTGGCGTGTTTCTCCTTGACAGCCACTTCCTGCGCATTAATGGCCTTATTGATGCTGACGGTCTGCAAGAGAGAAGCGACGGAGGGGGGTGAAATGGGAAGGGTTGAGGCTCCCTCCCTGTCCCCCCCTCACTCACTGAGACCCTCTGGCTCTGCCAGCACCTGCCAGTGCTTGGGTCCCATCCAGGTCCCCAGTCCCTGCTCATGCCAGCTGGATGCTGACCTTTCCCGGATGCCTTTCTGGGATGCAGTTGGCATCCACCAGGTTCAGCTGCTGCCAGGACTCATTTACTCAGGATAATAACGATGCAATTAAAGCAGTGCCCACAAAGAACCCTCTGCTGCCCTCGGAGTGGTGGGACAGGCAGAGGGAAGGCAAATCCCTTCCCTGCCCTTGGGTCGTGGGCAGCGACTGGCAGCTCCTACCCCCCTTTTGGAGGGGGCTGAATGGGGAGGACAGCACTGAGAATGGAGCAGTGGAATGGCAAGAACACTGCCAGCAGTGCCTGGCAAGGTCCTGGCTGCTCCACAGGTTAGAGGGACAGGAGTGGAACCCACAGGCAGGACTTGTCATGCAGGTGTTGAGGACCTTGGGGAGTTCACCCTGAGGAGCCTGGGCAGAGCCAGCCACCATTTACCCTATGGAAGGCAGTGACAGCCACTGAAAGCATTTTCCAGGCAGGAGTTTTAACTCTACCCCATTTCTGATCCCACATGGGGACACAATGATGCCAGCTCAGGGTCACCCTCTCCCCAAGCTCCCACATCACCAAGTGCTTCCCTGGCACCTGCTCCCTGAACATCATGCTGCCAAGGGAAGGAACCATCTGGCTCAGCACTGCCAGAAGTAGCTCATTACTGATATAAACCAATTAAAGCTGTGGGATTAACTCCAACACCTTCCTCACTGCAATCCTCGCTGCCACCCTGCTTCCTGGCCCTCTCTGAGGTGGCCCCACCTGGCTCCATCCCTACAGACCCTGGTCACTCTGTGCTGAGCAGGGCTGGAGGAGCCCACAGGAGCCCCAGATGTGGTGGGGTACAGCCCAAATCCCCCAGAAAGTCCCTCTGCTACCAAAACATGTGCCAGCCAGAGTGGGAACAATGATGGGCTGAGACAAGAGACCCCAGCTACACCCCCAGCCCAGAGCCAAGCACCCCTTTAGCTGAAACTGTGTCCTGATGTCCCAGGATGAACCAGTTCTGCTGCTCTGTGTGTTTGCAGCCCCATCCCTATCAGCTCTGGGTGGTGATGGTGAAGGTGACCACAAAGGACAGTGGAGGTGACATGGGAGGTCATCAGCAAGATGCAGGAGGCTCATTTTGAGGTGTCAGGGGATCTGGATTGCCAGCTGCAAGACATCCCAGACACCCAGAGCAGAAGCTGGACCTCAGTGTGGTTTTTTAAGGAGAGCTGAAAGGAACACCAGCAGTGGAGAGAGCTGGATCCATCCCTTCCTGAAGGGCTGGACAGAGGCAACAGGTTCCCAGGACATGGTGACAAGGGTGGGAGTCACCTCTGCAGCTCTGCCCACCCCAGCAGCCACAGCCCCTCGTCAGGAAAACCACAACACTAAATTCAGCATTAAAAAAATCCCTTGGGAAGGCACCTCTGCCACTCTGGAGAGGGATGCCCATGTCCCAAAGGCTTGGAGCAGGATGCCCTCATCCCAACAGCCATCTGTGACACATGCCATGGATCCAGCTCCAGGCTAGCCTGTCCTCATCTGAAAACCCATCCTGCAGCCCCAAAGGCACAGTCAGCAGACCCATGATGAACCAGCTGGCACGGTGACCAGTGCCAGGATTGGCATTGAAATGCATGTTCCACCCCAGAATGGACTCCTGGAGCATGAGGAACAAGCCAAGTGCAAAGGCAGAGCTGGGGAAAGGAAGCTCCCAGCCAGAGGCACCACTTTCCTGAAGCCAGCATGTGTCCTGCTGGCCCTGAACAGGGATGGTCTCCAGAGGGAAGCAGTGCTGCATCCCTGGGAAAGCTGGAAATGGAGCTCCCAGTTCAACTGCTCCTCCTGCCAGCTTTTCCCGGCAAAGCAAGGACACTTTTTTCCAACCAAGGAAGCCCCAGTGACCTCCCAGAGCGAGGAGACACAGTGGGAGGGTGATGGGGGCTGGCAGCCCCTGGCTCCAGCAGGGACCTCCCAGAGCCTTCATCCCCAAGTCCCTCAACTCCATCTGAAGGACACATAATATCCACCTGGGAGGCAGAAAGGTTTTCTGAGGAAAATCTGGATGTCACTTGTCCTTGTGGACACCCCAGTGCATCCACCAGAGTGCAGGGCAGGGGTGCCACCCCTGGAGCCACCTGGGAGATGCCCAAAGTGCCACACCAATGCCTCCAGCAGTGCCCACTGCAGCAAACCAGGGGAGCACAGAGCCACAGCAGGAGACCAAGGCTGGAATTGTCACCTCCAGGGGACAAGCAGGGTCAGGGAGGGTGATTTGGCTGCAAAACTGGGTCAGGACGGAGGGAAATTTGGGGCTGCCTGGACAGCAAGTGCAGAGCCCTTCCCCAGGGAGAATCTTTCACCCTGACTCAGAGATGGTGCTTCCCACCACCAACTGATGGGATTTTAATTTAATTATGAGCTTCCAACCTATGAGGGCAACTTCTGACCCACCAGGACATGTCTGGGCAGTGCTGCTGGCCCAGCCTGGGTTTTGTGAGCAGGGCAGGGCACAGGGGGACGTGGGGCAGCCCCACACCCCACCCTGCTGCCGGGACAGGAAACCCTGGGGTTTCCTCTTGTGCAATGGGCCAGGCAGGAAGCGTGAGGAGAGTCCAGAGGGGCCCATTGCACAGGGAGAGCTGTCAGGGTGACAATGCCATCCGGCCACCCTGGCAGAGCCACAGGGCCAGGATGTGGGACTGAGCTCGGTGGGGCAGGACCTGGAGCAGGGCTGGGCTCTGCCAGGCTGCAGAGTGGCTCCAAGGCTGCTGCCAGGGCTGGGAAGGACACAGGGGATGGAAGGACATAGGGACTGGGAATGCTGCAAGCACTGTTAGCTTTACAAGCCACTTGAGCAGGGTGAGGGAACCCCATGGCATGTGCATGGAAAGCTCTCCCCACAGGCCATCTGGGAGAGGAGCAGTCTGGGACTATGTGTCCCTGAGCAGTGGGACATGCCAAACTGCCTTTTCCTTCCTCTGCAACACCAAGGGCATTCCCAGAACCCTGTGGAAGGTCTAGTGCCCGTGGCTTGACAGGCCACCCTAGCCATGTCCCATGGGAATTCAGGAATCCCACAGGCAGTGAGTGCTGCCAGCCCCTGGGATGAGCTGGAATAACCCCATGGGAACCCCCAACTCCTGATCCAGCCAGCCTTTGTCACAGGGAGATCCCACAGCAGGGCAGAGCCACCAACAGCTCCACACTGGGATGACCCATGGAGCAGATCTCATGTCACCTCTGTATGTCTGCAGGCTCTGGACAGGGACAGAGGAACCCAAAACTACATGGAGGGAGGGGTTAGGATGACAGAGGCTTTCTGAGCCCTGATACACACTTCCCCCTGTCACACACACCCTCACCCCCCACCAGCTCTCCCCAGATTATGCTCTCACTCTCTGAATCCAAAATTTCCCATTTGGAGGCGAAGAGCCAAGCTTGGCTCAGGAGCAGCACAACGCCTTCTTGCTTCTTTCATTTCCAAAAGGAAATGAGTGTTGATTAAAGAATCCAGAGCTACTGCAAATTATTTGGAGAAACTGAGTAAGTCGCAGTGCAAATCCTCTTAGTAATGCTCCCTCATTTCTCCTTAATTCCTTTCTATAAATGAAGAGCTGGGATGGAGAATACCTCCAGAAAACTGCTTGCAAGCCCTGCAGACACAGGAGCTTCGGGGAAAGGAGTGAGCAGGGAGACTTGACTACAACAACACTAGAAGAAAAATCCATGGGCTTAACTAAAATGCAAATCCCAGGAAAGCAAAGCTTGGCTGAGGCCCTGGAGGTGTGCAGGACATGGAGTGCAGGCAAGCTCTTCCAAAGGCACATCTCTCTTCAAACATCACCCACCACCAGCAGCCCACGGCAAATTCCACCCTCAACAGGACTCAGGGAATGGTTTTCTCCAGCAAAATCCTGGAGCAAAGCCAGCTGGATAACACCCAGGGTGGTCAATGCTCTGCTGAGGACTGGTGAGAGCTCCTGGGGACACATGGGGTGGCTGCAGTCCCCCCACACTGAGCACCTGTGGCCTGACAGAGGCAGCAGGGAACAAGCCTGGCTTTGTGCCTGCCAGCAGCCAGAGGGAAAGGGAGGCAGGAAGGCAGGAAAGCAGTGCTGGCAGGGCTGGCTGGCCACATAGGATGTAAAATCCAGAGATATATTTCTACATACTGGATAGGAGGATGCTCAACGCAACCCAGTCTTCCTGCTCAGTCCCATAGGTTTCCTGTGAGCAGGGAGATGTGAAAAATACCTTCCCACCACTTAATCCAGGCTATTTGGCTGCATCTGCTGCTGGATCCATGAGTTTGGAAAGCAAGTGCTCCTCTCCTGGCTGGTTACATGCTGGAGCTGCCCTGGGGATGAGCTCCTTGTCCAGGCTGAGCGAGTATCTCCCCAAAGGTGCTGCTGCTCTTCTCACCTCCTGCTCCCTCCAGATGAGAATAATTCCCAGAATGACACAAGTCTCAGATTTCCCACTGCCTGGGCCATAAAAACAACCATCTTCCCCTGACCAAAGATGTATTCCAGTGATAGAGACCCCAAAACCTCATTGCATCCACCAGGGTCACTCCCAGTGGCAGTGTCTCCAGATGTCCCTCTCCAGGAGGAGATGCTGATGCCACCAGCCCAGACGCCAGCAGGAGGAGGACCAAGGTGTCCAGAGACAGCCCTGAGCCCCAGGTGGCACCAGGGGGGTCATCTTGTCCCACAGACTGAACATGGAACACCCAAAACAGAGTCACATCACAGGGAAGATGGCAACAGGTTCCGTGAGCCACACTGGAATCCAATGGCATCTTGATGATGCTCTTCTTGGCAGAGAGCTGCCCGGGCATTGCTGCCTCCAGGTCTGCTCTGCTGAGGCCAGGAGGACAATGACTTCAGGTTGATGACACCAATGGCCCCTTGGGCACTGGGCAATGGCTCTTGGAGGAGTGCTATGGAGCTCTTCCAGCACAGGTGGGGTTTCCAGGGAAAAAAACACCTGAGCCAGGAAATGGAGGGGTGGTGTGAGGGTCAGAGGCCTCCGACCATGAGGAGACACACGAGGCTGGAATGCCTCCTAGCATGCCTTTCCCTTGAGAGCTGTAGTGCTGTTATCCCAGTAGGAAAACCAAACTGAAGTTGTAGGATGCCCATTTGGAGTGTGCCTGGACAGCCCACTCCACCAGCTCCTCCTGAGGGCAGCAGAGGTTGGGATCCACAGGGGGATGTTCCCATCAGCTGCATGTGCAAGGACTTGACCCACTGTTGGCTTTTCCAGAGCCTCTAGTGAGAATTCTGAGCTCCACACCATCAGGAGAGATGGGATAGGATGAGACTCACCCCAGTGGGATCTGATTGCTCCTCCACCTCAGAGGCAAGGGAGAAGAAGGAAGACAACCACCCCAGTGAGACACTTGATGCCGGGAGGGGAGAGCTGGAATGATCCCAGGGAGGGTTTGGGTCCATCAACAGCAGAGCTGAGAGCTCACCAGAGTGAGCTGCTCACCACAGGGAACCAGCATGTGGACTGCTGGGCCACTGGATTTCTCCAGTGCCATAAACAACTTCTGCAGTTTAATTACTTGGACAAGGGATTTTTAAATCCAGTTGAAGGAATGTGGACTTTTCCAATACACAGATAAAGAAACTTTAGGGGGAAAAAAGGATGGTGAAAGGCAATTTTGGGGAGAACAGCTGGCAAAAAGCAAGGCTACATTAGCCAGACCTCACAGGGACCACTGGGGAAGCTGACACTGTAAAATTCAGAGCCCAGGCTGCCGCTGCCTGGCACTTCCAACCCCACAGCACAACCAGAGCCCATCACAGGGGGCTGGAGCAGAGGAGAGGCAGAAATCCAGGGGGATCCCCAGGATCCCCATCCCTCCGTGAAAAACATGCACATCTGCTCATTACTCTTCTTTCTTAATTACTGCTCAGGGCACTCTGTCAATCCTGCCCCACGTGCCCAGCTGGCTCTGCCATGGCTTGAGCCTTTCCTGTGAGCTGCCCCGTTATCCAGGCTTTTAATTTTAAATGGGGATTTTATGCAAGGATAATCTCTTTCAGCAGTGGTGATTTCCATCTGGGGAGGGAGTGTGGCTGTGTCTGCCAGGGTCAGTGGTCCAGGAAGGTCTTCCACCACCTTCAGACGTTCCCAAAACATTCCCAGTCATGCTGACCAGAGTCTTCTGCTTCCCAGCAGACACAAATATTTGGGCATTTTTTGGAACAGCAAGAGATAAAGGAGTGAGGATGGAGGACTTGAGGAGCAGATGCAAGGAGCTCATATCCAGATGTGCATTTCCACGACCAGCTGCCATCCAGGACTCACTCTTCTTGGGAAGCATCACCCTGGCAGGAACACAGGGGTGCTCATTGCCCTAGCGGGATATTCCCAAATTAAGCCAGCATCTAGTTCTGGTGGAAATCATTCCCTGCAATGCTTCTGGGTGAGCAGCAACTCTCAGATGCAGGATGGGGCATCCCTCTCCCGTTATCCCCCTAGGATGTCTGGATCCTGCAACGGTGCCAAGAACAGCCACCACCATGTGGGCTCCACGCCGCACCGGAGGGACCTGCTGGAGCACCGGGAAAAGCCAAATCCCTCTTCCCGGCTGAGTAGCGCAGGGGTGACCATGCTACCTTGTAGCAACAGACCCCAAAAACCCACTTCTCATCGCGAACTCGTTCCATTCCTTCCACCCGGGTAAGGGGCAATCCCTTGAGCCGGAGGGGCTGTGACATGAGCAGCGGGCATAGGGACACAGCTGCGTGGCGATGCAGGGACACAGGTGCTCGTGGGGACATGGCGACACGAACGCACGGGGACACGAGTGCTCGCGGGGACACGGACGCGTGGGGACACCGGGGCACGGCTGCTGGTGGCACGGCCTGAACCCGGCCGGGCCGAGTCCCGGGGTAAGGCTGCTCACCCGGGGCTGTGCGAACGGAGCCGCAGCCGCCCGGGGAGCTCCGCATCACCACGGAGACGAGCCGCCGAGCCCCCCGCGCCCCGCACGGCTGCCGCCGCCGCACCGACCATCCCCGCGCCCCGCGCCGCTCCTCCGCGCACCGCCGGCGTGCCGGGGAACCAGCTGCCCCGGGAAGGAGTTTCCCTGCATGCGAACCGCGACGCCACGAAGGAGCCCGGAGCGAGGGTCGGCAGGGGTCGGCCGCGGCCGCGCACTTACCACCTTGCCCAGCTCCATGGCGGGCCGGCGGGGCTCGGCGCTGCGGGCTCAGCGCGGCGCGGCGGAGGCGCCCATGGCGGCGGCCCCGCGGGGCGGCGGCGCTGGAAGGTTCTGCCGGGCAGAGGCGGCGAGCGGAGCGGCGCGGAGAGGAGCGGGGGGCGCGGGAGGGAGCGGGGCTGGGGCTGACGGGGGGGCGCGGGGCGCGCTCCCGCGAGGGGCGGCGCGGCCGGGGGTGCGGGGGGCGCGGGGCGCGCTCCCGCGAGGGGCGGTGCGGCCGCGGCGCTCGGCCGGAATAACAAAGGAGCCCTCGGGGGACGAGCGCGGGGGGGCGGCGGGCGCGGGGGGAGTCCCGCAGAACCGCCCGCCCACCCCCGGCACCGCCGCGCCCCCCGCCTCGGTGGGGTGGGGGAGTGGGGAGCTCCGCACCGCCCCGGGGCAGCCGCCCCAGCCCTGCTCCATCTCCCGAGCCGCTGCCACATCGCCGCTTCGTGCCCTGCACGACCGCAATCGAACCCCTGCCCCGCTGCCGGACCTGCTGTGCCGTCCCTGTCCTGCTGCCCAGTCCGCTGCCTCATCCCTTGTACCGCCTGCACCCTCCTGCTCCATCCCCTGCCCCACCGCCTGACCCTCTGCTCCACTGCCAGACCCCTCTCTTACCGTGTCAGCCCCCCTACCCCTGTGCCTGCCCCCTGGTCCATTCCCTGTCAGCCCCCCTGCTCCATCCTCTGCCCCATCTCTGTGCCTGGGGGTGAAGATACACTGGCGGGCCTGGCTGGGACTTGCTCAGGGTTCCGTTTTTCCAGAGCCCACTCAGCTGCTGGCATCTTGGTTCCAACAACAAAAGCAATTAAACCAGCACGGTAATGACCACCTGGCCCAAGCCCACCGCATGGGCAGGCACAGCTTGCTGCCCACAACCACCCTGCTGAGGGACAGGAAAGTATCCAGGCAGGAGGATTTTGGTTTTTCGCAGCTCCTCCTCGTGCTCAAGGAACATTTTCCGATGGGAGGTACAAAAGAAACCCAAACAATCCTTCTGTCACTTAGTGAATCCCCTAAAAGCAACCCCAAAGCACTGCCCGGGCCCTTGGCTTGCCGGCAGAGACGCTTCAGAGGCGAAGAACAAAGTGCTGCTGTGGGGCCAGCCTGGCCAACACACTAATCCCTCGGGATTACTGCAGTCTAGTCACGGCTCAGCCACTTACTCCGGGAGGGTGACTTGGCCTCTCTTAATGAGATAACAGGATCCCCCATCCCCGAGGGGACAGAGGTTGTGGAGCTCTCCCAACACCCAGCTCCACAAGCACTGAGCTCATCGCAGCCTTGGGGGAGCTTTTAGGGCCAAGAGCAGGCTGTGTTTTCCTCAGGTGGCTGTTAAAGCCCCTGTGAGATGCCTGGGATGGACAGACAGATGGACAGAGCACCGCTCAGCAGCACTGCTTGTCTCGGAGCACACAGCTGGCTCATGGGTTTTTTGCTGGATGAAATGTGTTTTGCTGGACCAGATGGTTTCAAGCAGCAGCCAAACTCCTTCAGGAGCAGAGTCTAGAAGCTGCTCTGAGCCTGGGAAGAAGCATGGGTCAGTGCTCTGGGGACAGCTGCCTGCCCCTGTCACAGGTGCCACCATGGGGCCAGGGTTTGTGCTTTCCCTGCAGGGAAGCCCTTCAGCAAGCAACTCCCAGCCATGTTCTCAACATGAAAAGTGAGCTCTTGGATCCTTGCTGTGCAGCTCAGCCCTCAGCCTAGTGTTCCCCCTGCTTTAAAGGGTTCCTGGAATTAATTCATTCCCCCCTTAGCTTGGTTTAGCATCCCTCTGAATACCAGGTCCACTGCTGTCTGCTGCCCCAGCATGTCCTGCAGGTGCAGCCCAGGATTTCCAGGGCACCATCTCCAGAGTCACCAAGAAGCCAAGCCACAGCTTCCAGAGGCCACACTACTGCAATTAACACTTGGTCATCAAGTATTGATGGCTCATTTGCATGAAGAGACCTTAAAGCAGTTATGCAAAGAGCACAGCCAAACTCAGTCCCTCCCACAGGCACAGGATGGATGGGATTTTCTCCACAATGCCACCTGCATGGAAAATAGCCTCTAAAATAACAAGCAGGATCCATTCATTTTTCCATAGATACTGGTGACATGCTGTAATACCACTGGGTCCTGTGTGCTGCCAAGCCAGACTGTCCACCCCCCACTCACAGGCTTTGTGCTCCCAGCATCCCTCCTTAATCTCCCAAATTAAAATCAGCTCATCATCATTGACCTTATTTTTTCCAAATCAAGCTTTCAGCTCCCCCCTGAACAAAATGCTCAGTTCAGGGGGAAGGTGGTTAATGCTGCTATCCAGATTCTCCTGCAGAGCCCAGATATCTGAGAATCCGAGGTCACAGTTGCTGTGTGGTTCCTCAGGGCTGAGCTGCTCCAGCTGGCAAAGCCCACAGTTTGGACACCACCAGGAAGCACTTGGGGCAAAGGCAGAGAGCTCCAAATCCACCTGGCTTCACAGCATGGGGAGCTTCAGCCAGGGGGCAAAAATAAGAGCCAAGGCAGCTCGAAGAGAAAATCTGGAAATTAACTTAAAGGCAATTTTGGGAGGGTCCTGGGAGCAAAGGGAAAGCCCTGTTCCCCAGTGGCCAGGAAAGCTGGAAGCACCGAGCAGGAATGACAGCACCCAGCCATTCCAGGGCTGGTGCAGCCTGTGGGGACAAATCCCACCACTTCAGGGATCCACTGAGGTGGAAGGAATTTCCTCCGTGCTCTACCCAGGCGAGTTCCTTGCTGTGGTTCACTGCACTGCAGTGAGGACACACGGGGGAAGAGCCATTCCTGGCCCCACAGTGCTCCTGGGTCGTTCCCAGAGGGATGTACAGAGTATCCCAGCCAGATGTGAAAACCCCCACACTTCATCCCAGGCTCCAGCAACCCTCTCCAGGGCTGCATCCTCTCTCAAACATTTAGGATGAGCTTGCAGAGGACACAGCAAGCCTCTCCAGGTGGGATGTAGGGAATGAGGAGGGATGCACTGATGGAGCTCCTGAACTACTGCAGGGCATCACAGGCACTGTCTCCATTGGGGTAGGAAGGAACATTTCTCACAGGGAATAGGGGAGGCAAAGCAAGGGCTGCTTCCCTGGAGAATCAGGGGGGAAGGCAGCCCCTTGCTTCACCCTGAGGGACTTCATTCATCATTCTCCAGGCTGATCTGGAGAGGTGCAGATCCCTCCTCTCCCCTGGCTGTACTGAATCTCCTTGGGTGCTTCACTCCAAGTCCTTTTCCTCCACCCTGGAAACACTCTCCATCCTCCTGTGGCTCCGTGACTCTCCTGCCAGCTGCCAGGATGGTATGTGTGGTCCGGATCATGATGGATGAAAAAAGAAGAGACATTCAGCATCTTCCCCCACCCGCCGGAGGCTCTGCAAGCAGCTTTTAAACTCTATTTTGGCAACCGCCTCCCATTAAAATGATGGGAATTAGGGTAAAATGTCTCAGCAAATGTGGCCTTTTGTCACTGCAGCCCAGAGAGGCTCCTCGAGAACACTCTCTAAGGCTTTGCCTTTTATTGCTTTTACATCTCTGACTTGTGTTGGAGCAAATCTCCGCTTGAGCTGCTGCTCAGGGCAGGAGTGGGAAGCCTGAGCCAAACTGCTCCAGGGAGCATTTACGTGCCTCTCAAAGGTCTCCTTCCCTCTTTTTTCCTCTCCTTCTGTTCATTTCACCAGGTCTAAAAATACTCTACTAAAAACCCTCTTCCCCTGCAGCCTCCTCCCTCCTGGATGACTAATAATATCTGTTGCTCTCTCTTGATCTCTCTGTATTTCCCAAGTCTTCCCCAAGGGAAGGAACCAAACTGGAGCTGTGCTCTCAACCAACCCCTCAGATTCAGATTCTTAAATCTGTTTTTCTCAGAGAATGGTATTTTTTCCCAGGTCCAACAGTTTTGGAGCAGTTTAAACCCACCTCCCCAGCTCCTAAACTAATCCTGCCCCACAGTTTACACTTCCCCAGTGCTGCTGAACCATTTTGATATGGGAGCTCCAGGATCCTGGGATTTTTGGAGCTCTAGGCAGAATAGCAGGTTCACTGGGAAAACCACCAAGCACTTAGAAAAGAATTTATTGTCTGTTTTGTAGGCTTCAGTTCTTTCTAGCAGCTTTCCAGCCCTGGAGCTCTCCCTTGGGGGATGTGCTGAGGAGGCTGGGTTTGGTGTCTGCTCCTTGGAGCTGGATGAGCAGCACAGGCTTGCATTTTAGGAGGAAGGGGTTGAATGTTGGGCACTGGGGGTGTTTGGGATTGTGGGATTTAGAGGAAAAACCCACCTTGCTGTCACCACATTGGTGGCAATGGCTTTTTTCCCCACTGAATGGGATGTTGGAACAGTGATCAGCTTTCCTGCACTGCTCTGCCTTTCGAAACAGAGCCAAGACTTGCACCAGGCACCTTCCCCACTGCCAGCACCACATCATTGATTAGTCAGGATACAGGGAGGGAGCAGCATTGGCAGGAGTTAGAGGTGTGATGAGTTTCTCTGGGCTCAGACACTGCAGTACAGCCAAATCCCTCAGGGCTGATCCCACCCCACGATTTTCCAAAGAGATCCATCAATGAATAACCTTCAGAAAAACCTTCATGATGAAACTGGGGATGAAAAAAATGTCCCCAAATGGTCACAGTCCTGGTGAACCTGCCACTTTCAGCCCCAACCCTGCACTGCACGGAGGCAGATTTAAAGGGTGCTTGGCTTTTTTGACACTTCTAGAAATCCCCCTGGCCAGCTAATGCCCAAATACCTTTGCAAATCTTGATTTAGGAGAAATATCCGCTCGGGAGCAGTGCTTAAAAAGCTCAAGGCCATTTTCAAATCCTTGTAATGCCGCAGTTTCCTGGACATGTGAAAGCGAGAGGAAAAAGCAGATCAGGCTGAAGCAGGCACGGGGCCAGGGCTGGCTGTGCCCAGGGCTGTGCTCAGAGCTCACAGGAGCAGGCAGGGTGAGCAGCCCAGGGGTTATTTCAGCACCAAGCCACCCCAGGGGTTATTTCAGCACCAAGCCACCCCGGGGGTTATTTCAGCACCAAGCCACCCCAGCTGCTCACCGTGACTGGATCAGCATGGAGAGCAAGGAGAGCAGCCTTTTCACATCACCCCAGGCAGGAGATCCATCCCAGGGCTCACCATGTGATCCCCATGGGACAGAGGGGTGTGGGTGAAGCTGCTGCCAGCCCAGCATTTGGGCAGAGAGCCCAGCTGCATTAGCCTCCTGCTTTTACAGGAAGCCACTCGGTTGTGTTGTCAATATACAGATTTCCTTTAAAAAAAAAAAAAAAAAAAAAAAAGCTGGGTTTATGGTGCCATTATTGATCGTTTGGTATTTTTAGCTCCTTGTTCAATCCATCCCTGTTGGTGTTACAGCAACCACACAGCCCTGTGGAACACGGCTCAGTGGAGCTGCTCCAAGGTGAGCAGGAGCTCAGGAAGCAGCAATACAGCCAAGGGGATTAAAAATGCAAGAGAGAGAGGTGGGATAAGCAGCATCCTCCCCTACTTGCTGCTTCAAGTAGGTTCTCCCATCCAACTGGGGCAGGTGAAACTCCTGTTTCCTACCTGGTGTGGAGGGCTGGAAACTCATAAAAAGGGTGAGACTGAGCTGAGTGGAGCCATTGATGGGCTGGAGGGGAGGGAGCAGTGGGTCCATGGGAACCTCATGAGGTTCAACCAGGCCAAGGGCAAGATCATGGACATGGGCCAGGGCAATCCCTAGTGCCAGCACAGACTGGGGAGGTCTGTGGAGACCCCAGATAAACACCCTCTGGGAGGAAAAAGCAGCTCACTCCAGCCAAGGGGCCATTTACCCCCACCAATGGCCCCCAGCTTTGTCCTCTCTTTTCCCCTTGCTGTCCCTCCATATCCTGGATGCACTGATTCCATAGGGATTCAATGAATTCCACCATCACTGATTTCATAGATGGTTGATGAATAGAAATGGATGGATGGATGGATGGATGGATGGATGGATGGGGATGGATCGATGGATGGGTGGATGGGTGGATGGACATGGATGGATGGATGGATGGATGGATGGATGGTGGATGGATGGATGGTGGATGGATATGGATGGATGGATGGATGGATGGATGGACGGATGGATGGAGATGGATGGATGGATGGATAGATGGATGATGGAGATGACCCTGTGGAGGAGGACTGGGTCCTGGTGGGTGACAAATGGGACATGACCCAGCCATGTGTGCTGACAGCCCAGAAAGCCAAGTGTCTCCTGAGGATACCCTGGCGTTGCCTCCACCTCTGGGGTGCCAGCACAGCACAATGGTGTTAAACTGAGCAAGGGTGGGGTCAGGTTAGACATCGGGAAGAAATGCTGGATCATGAGGGAGTGAGGGGCTGGCACAGGTGAATCATGGCAGTGGGATGTAAACCTGCACACTTAACCTCTATGTGGCAACTTGCTCATCATTGCAGATGTCCCCTGGGTCCCCTGCAGCCCCATCCACACATGCAGGCTATCTGAGAACCCTCCTGGGAGCCCCAGGCTGGCTCTTCCTTTGCACACACACATTGCTCTGCTGCGCTGTCGCTTCCTTCTTGCCCCCAGCTGACACCACTGAGATGAGCCAACGCCCAGAAGGAAACAGGGTCAGCAGAGGAGACAACTGCACTGGGAATTGGCTCATCCTGCCATATCTGACCCTTGCTGCTCCTTGGGCTCACAGGGACCAGAGCTCTGCTGTCACCCACTGCCTTGCAAGCCCCAAAGTTTACAGGGGTCAATGTCCCCAGTAATTCTCCCCATCCATGGGGACATTTACTCCCATCCATGAGTTCACTGACCTCCCCATCAACAGCCCCCAACTTTGTCCTCCCCTCTCTACTTGCAGCCCCTCTGTATCTGCATCAGTGTCACCAGTGACTCACAAGACAGTTGATGCATCACAGAATCCCAGAACAATCTGGGTCAGAAGGAATCCTAAAGCACATCTCATTACACCCCCTGCCATAGTAGGAACACCTTCCACTGTCCCAGGCTGCTCTAAGCCCTGTCCAACCTGGCCTTGGACACTTCCAGGGATGGGGCAGCCACAGCTTCTCTGGGCAACCACCCTGGCAGGGAAAAATTCCTCCCTAATACCCAATCCAAACCTACTCTCTTTCAGTTTGAAGCTATAAAACACATCTCCCACTCATTTCCTTTTAAAGTTGCCAAGTTCTGCCCTGGAGACTTCAGAAATGGGGAGTTGAGGCTTCACGCTGAGCAGGTGCCAAAACACATCCAATGTCTGCCCTCGGGTGCCTTCCTCCCTCTTCCAAAGCATAGGGAGCCCCTCAGGAATCTCCAAACCTCTGCCTTAGGTGATCCTTGAATTGCTCCATCAGAGGAATCACTTTAATCATCTGCTTTTGTTTGTGCCTTGAATTCACACAGCAGAGCCTGGCAATGCCACGAGTGATGCTCAGCTCAGTGCCCAGCCTGTGACCACCTCCCAGGACCTTCCCAAACCTTCACTTGAGCTTGATATCCATGCAAACATGGACAGGGGAGCAGGGGGCTGTGTGGATGCTCCAGTACAGGCACACACACACACCTCAGCACCTCCCACAAGTCCTAAATGTGAACAGATTTGTTACAGCTGCATAGCAAAAGGGGAGCAAACTTGCCTGAAGTGAAACCACTGGATGCAATAAGTTGGGAAATGCCACACCATGTGTCTTCCCTGCACCAGACCCTGTCCCTTGAGGCCAGCCTGCCTGCAGACCCCTCAGCAGTGCTGGGGCTGTGGATGCTGCACCTGCCTCTGGCTAATGGGCAGCAGCACAGGTGTATATATAGGAAATATGCAACATATTTCCCTCTTGGGGACAATTTCCAGCTCTGAGTGTGTTCATATTTAAATGCCACACAGGAGGGGAGAGGTTGGAGCAGAGCAGGCAATGCCAGCCTGCAGCAATGCTGCCTCCTCCCAGTGCTCCCAGAGGTTTGGCTGCTTGCTTTGGCCCTGGAGGTCACTTCCCAGCTCTCTCCCCCACTCCAGCAATCAAGACCCCATCCATCCACCTCCCTGTGTCCCAAACAGCTGCTTCCCAGAGGGGATGTGGAGCCATGGGCTCCAGAGAGCTGCAGGTTTGCAGAGGGGCCCAAGGCTGGTCTCCCACCCCAGTGGGATTGGGGTGCCCAGTTCAGTCCAAAGGGAAAATGTTGGAGCAAATAGGTGTCCAAATGACAGCTAAAAATGACAGTAAATTCCCTGCCTGGCATCCTCTCATATGCACCAGTGCCAGGATGAAACTGTGGGTGAACCTCTGCTCTGGAGCCAGGCTGGGACACCTCAGGGTGTTCTCTTGGAGAAGGGAAGGCTCTGGGGAGAATTTAGAGCCTCTTCCAGTGCCTAAAGGGGCTCTGGCAGAGCTGGAGAGGGACTGGGGACAAAGCATGGAGTGACAGGACACAGGGAATGGCTTCCCAGTGCCAGAGGGCAGGGTTAGATTGGATATTGGGAAGAAATTGCCCCCTGTGAGGGTGGGCAGGCCCTGGCACAGGCTGCCCAGAGAAGCTATGGCTGCATCACTCCTGGCAGTGTCCAAGGCCAGGCTGGACAGGGTTTGGAGCAGCCTGGGATAGTGGAAAGTGTCCCTGCCGTGGCAAGGGGTGGAATGAGATGGTCTTTAAGGTCCCTTCCAACCCAAACCACTCCAGGATTCTCTGCTATGCGAGTTAAGCTTTCCACGTGCTCTTACAACAACCCCAGCTCCTGCATCCAACACCTCTCCAGAGCCTCTGTCTGCTCCTGCCACAGGTGATGCTCCTGCAAGCAGCTCCATGGCTTTGCCTGGCACACTGCCTGCTCCTCGGCTGTGGGAAGGGCCTGGGGAGCTGGCAGGGATGGAGCAGGGATCTCCGCTGGGACCAGGGTGGAGCCGGAGGTGGAAAAACCCCGGAGCACAAAGGAAACTGTGTTTCATGTGTTATTGCCGCCGGGGCTGATGGAGGAGGGAACTGCAGGCATGATTCCATGCAAAAGGCTGTGAAATGCCTTCCCGAGATACAAATATTTGGTTTTCCTCATTTTCCTTGTGTGGAAATAAACAGTGCTGGCTGGAGCGGTGCCAGCATGTCCTTGGGCTTACCTAGCCCGAGGAGAAGGGTTGCACTGTCCTCTTCCAGCACTGAGGCTGGAGGGGCACTGAAAGCATGAAATCCAGCCCTGGGTGTGGAAAACATGCCTGTGCCCCCTGGAAGCATCGGGAAAATGGATGGGAAGCACTTGGAATAAGCACAGACTATAAGAAGCAGCTCCATCTGGCAGCAGGAGATGCCCTGTGCTGGGAGCTGCAGGTTCCCCATGGCATGGGGACATCCCACTTGTGTAATTCCACAGTGGAATGGGCTGGGCATGGAGAGCTGTGCCTGCCACCCTGTTCTCTGCCTCCTCTGCCCTGCAAGGGGGATGATGAATCTTCCAGAGCAGGCTGAAGGCTGGAAGAGGGGTGCCTGAAGGGCTCTGCACCCCAGGGATGTCCCTCCTAGAGTTCAGCAGGGCAGAGGAGAGCACAGCCCCAGGATTGCCATGTTGTTCCAGGGAAACAGAGGTTTAATGTGGGAAGGATGTTCCAGGAAAATAGGGGTTTAGTGTGGGAGGGAAATCTCTGCTCTCGAATGCAAATAACCTGTGGAGCTCACACAGTGCCATCAATGCTGGCAGAGAGGCACCTGGGACGCCAGAACACGAGGAATCAACTCTGAGAGACACTAAACACACCCAATTTCCTTCTTTTCCAGCAATTCAGCAGCCATCAGCCAGGCCAGCTCAGCACAGGGCACCCTGCTCCTCACTCCCCCCAACCCTCTGCCCCTCTACATTGCTCCAGGGACATGTGCTGGGAGGTGACAGGGCTGGGTGGAGTGACACAGGGACAAGGAATCAGAGTGGCCTTGCTGAAGGTGATGGATGGCTGAGCCAGGCACCAGCCTGGGACCATGGGAGCTGCACCCAGCACTTCTGCAGAGAAAATTCTCTGTGTTCCAATGATGTTCAGGGAATCAGGACTGGTTTTTAAAAACATTTTTGGATAAATAAAGAAAAAATATGCTAGAAATGTGCTGTATGCTATTATTAGAAACACACGAGAGAGCCCTGAGCATAGCCCAGCCATCATGGCCAGTCCCTTTGCTGTCCCCTGGTGCAGCAGAGACACAAATCCACATGGGGACAAGCGGTGGCAATTTCCAAATGCTGGCTCCTGCAGGAAGAGCATATTGAACCTAAACACAGCAACAGGAACACCTGCAGGGGAGAAGCAAACATCCAGGTCCTGAAACAGCCAGGCTGTGGCACCAGCTGGGGATTGCTGTGAAAGGAGCTGAGCGCCATCCTTACCCTGCAGGGCTGGGAAAGATGGAAATAGCCATGTGAAGGAGAAGATCTCACCATGGCTACACACACTGCTCATGAGAGGTTTGCCACTTCCCCAAGGACAAGTCACAGAGCTTCCCACTGCAGCTGGAAAGAAAGACTCCCTTGGAGGTGCTGGGACTGCATACCTAAAATTTGCTTATTATCTGAAGAAAGGGCCTGGCAGATTCACCCCTCTGATAGGAATCCAGAGTTCTCAGCATTCCCACAATGTGAAAGAGCTCTTTTTCCTGCTGATGGGAAGAGAAGCTGGATGGCAACTGCTCCCAGAGTTAGTGAATGCAGCAGAAAGGGAGGAAAAAGGGTTAAAATGATCAAAGATGTAACAGGGACACTGGCTAATTGTCACTTCTGTCATAATGGTTGATTAGAAGCTTGGTTCAGATTTGATCCCAGATTTATTTTTCCCTGGCATGTCCCATTCCCAGCTCTCAGAGATGCTGGAGCACACACGTGGCACTCTGGAGGCTGACAGACAAGGGGCAGCAGGGACCCAAAGTGCTTCTGTGCTATAAAAACTCTCAGAGGGGACACTGCAGCCAGGGTATGCCCCACAATGGTATCCAAGCATTAAGGGATTCATGGAAAAGTCGTGAGGTGATTTACAGGGTATAGTTAATTATACTCTGCTCCCATGGGAGAGAAAAGCTGACCCCAGGATGCTGTGGATGCTGTGCCAGGGCATCTCTGTCCACATGCTCCTGGCATAGCACCACAGCCAAAATCCCAGATAATAATGGGCTGGAAACCACAGGTTTTGTCCAACAATTTCTCCTCTTCCCTTTGCTCCAGTTTATTCATATCCATGCTGCCACCAAAGCTTTGCTTCCCTCCCCACAGGCAGAAATTGCTGGATATTTAGTCTGAGCTCTTTGCTCACCACTCAGAAGCTTTGCCAGGTAGATCTGATCACTCCTCAACCCCACCAGACATTATTAATTCTTCAGAGAGTTCTCCTGCCAAACCAGCCATGTTGAGGGGTGAAATCTGGGGCTTACAGAAAACACAGGCAGGGCTGACAGACCCCACTCCCTAGGAAAAACATCCTGAGGAGGCTCAGCATCTGGAGTGAGGGCACTGGAAATAAGGCAACGGAGAAAGAAGACCCAATGTGAATGGAAAAAATGCAGATAGTTCCCAGCTCAGTGCCTGCAGCGATGGGACTCTTCAAATTTGGACATCTCAGCTGAAAAAAAAAAAAAACCTGGAATGCAGGAGCGGAGAGCAGCCCTATTTCTAGCTGCAGCTCCTCCCTGAGTGCTTGGCCTCCCAGACGACTCAGAAACTCAAGGCACTTCTTCCTGAGCTATAAAAAGAGCTGGAGTGGGACTGCAAGAGCTGGGAAGACAAACAAGGGAGTAGTTTGCCCTCCTGTTGAGGACATAGGTGAAGCTGGGAGAGGATCTTGCTCAGCCCACCTTTTGAGGATGGAGAGTTGTGGGGCATGGCAGGAATTCCAGGCTGGATCTCACCCAGCTGTGGGAATTGTTTGCTGTGCTGTGTTCTAAGGCATCTCACCACCCCTCCTGTGTGAGGAGAAGGTCCAGGAGTGGCCCCATCCACCATCCCCAAACAACTCTGTGCTTGGGGAGGGTCACAGGTAGCATGGGGAGCAGGGACAGGGCATGGAGTGTCCCCTGGGAGCACAGGGTGGAAGGAGCTCCACCAAAATGCAGCTCTCCTTTCCCCAGGCTGCTGAAGGGGTTAACAGCCTCACCTGAAACCTGCTCCATGAATGCCAGCAGCACAGGATGGAGTTCCAGGTGACCATAAAATCCAGCAAACCCAGGAACACCCACCTTTTCCCTCTCCAGACAAGTATTCACCTCTGCAGGAGCAGCCAAGCCTCGCAGACTGTCGGAACATTTCATTCCCATTTGTGAAATGCAACAAAACATTCCTGGCTGGAAAAACACCACCAGGTCACCAACTGGGCACAGTGCCACCACGAGAGATGAGTTCTTCAATGCCTTCACTGACTTAGTGCAGAAGAAGCATCTCTTCCTGGGAAAGAGGCATTTCCAGCCTACTGACTTCTTCAACACCAAGAAAGTCGAAGTTTTCCTCTGCTTCCACTTCAGCATTCCCTTAAGACCTCAGAAATTATCCTCTAACTGATGCTGTGGTGTCCTGAGGGTTGTAGAGCTGGGCTGGGTGGTCCATATGGAGCCACCTGAAGCTGGCACAGTTGGTAATCATGGCTCAGGAAAACAGGGACAACCAATGGGACAAGAGGGCATCGCCTCAAGCTGAGCCAGGGGAGGTTCAGGTTGGACATCAGGAGGAATTTCTTCATGGAAAGTGTTGTCCAGCATTGGAAGGGGTTTCCCAGAGAGGTGATGGAGGCTTTGTCCTGGAGCCTGTGCCCTCCATGGTGCTCAGCATTCACTCACTGATCCCTTCCTACCTCTTGGTGTTCCGACAAGAAAGTGCCTTTGCTTCCACCAATGCAAAAAGCACCAGTCCAGTGGCTGGGAACATTCTGGACTGAGGATTCAGGCAGCTCCAGAGCTGCTCTAGGTTTACTCAGCTCATAGGGAGGTTGCCAGGCTGGTTTGGCCATGAAACTCAGGTTCAAGGGGAACTGGGGTTGCCCAAATGTGCCACCCTGGAGTCTTGAGGTGAAGAAGACCCTCTGATGCTTTGGCAGTGGAGCAAAGTGGTAAAACCCTGCTGAGCTGTGGCTACTTTATTCCAAAATTTCCATAATTTTCGATGCTATTTTTATCTAGTCTGACTGGTAGCCAGCTTGATGTGATGACAATTATTCCCAGTTTAACACCATCAGCCTGTGCCCTTCCCAGGTGGGTGTTTGGTCCTGTTGTGCCAAGTGCTCACCATGCAGGAAAGAATAAACTTCCATCAGAGAAAGGGAGAAGTGGCTTCTCTCACCAGGGCCAGGCTGGAGACTTGTGGCTTATTGTTACTTTTTGTCACTTTTATTGGAATAAAAGATGGATGTGAGCAGCTCAGCACTCCCAAAAGAGCCTGTGGCATTGTGTTTTATTTGAACTAGCAGACACTGCTTGGAAAACAGCTTTTTCCAGTCGTTGTGCTCACATGGAAGTGAACAGGAATACAGGGTTTCACAAGTGCAAATGGTGTTGCAAGGTGCTTGTGCCAGAACCTCAGGGAGCCCCAGGAACTGTCCCTTCTCCTTCTGAGAGCCCAGGAAACAGGGGATGGCATCAGTAGGGAGACCTCAGCAGTCATGGCTCGCTGGGACTCATAAAGAGCACAAGAAAAGCTTGAGCTCACACAGCACAGAATCCCAGGCTGGTTTGGGGTGGAAGAGATCTTAAAGATCATCCAGTTCTACCTCCTGCCATGGGCAGGGACACCTTCCACTGTCCCAGGCTGCTCCAAGCCCTGTCCAACCTGGCCTTGGACACTGCCAAGAATGAAGCAGCCACAGCTTCTCTGGGCAATCTGTGCCAGAGCATCACCACCTTCCCAGCCAGCAATTCCTACCCAACATCCCATATCTATCCACTCTGTCAATCTGAAGCCATTCCCCCTTGTCCTGTCACTCCAGCCCTTGCCCAAAGTCCCTCTCCAGCTCTCCTGGAGCCCCTTTAGGCACTGGAAGAGGCTCTAAGGTCTCCCCAGAGCCTTCTCTTCTCCAGGTGAACACCCCAACGTGTCCCAGCCTGGCTCCAGAGCAGAGGCTCCAGGCTCCAGCACATCTTCCTGGCCTCCTCTGGATTCATTCCAACAGCTTGACTTCCATTCCTGGAATCATCCAAGGCCAGGCTGGATGGGGCTTGGAGCAACCTGGGCTAGTGGAAAGTGTTCCTGCCCATGGCAAGGGGTGGAACAAGCTGAGCTTTAAAGATCCCTTCCAACCCAACCCCCTTGGTGAGTCCATAATAAACTATTCAATGTGATGATGTGACTTTGAGAAAATAATTCACCTTTCTGCTGTGGACTGGGATCACTCACCCTGCCCTGTGCTTAGCCTGGAACAGCACACAATGTGTAATTAGTCTGGCTGTGGGCTGGACTCTCACATCCGGGCTAAAACACCGGCTGTGCTGCCTGTTCCTGCTGTCACCCGGGGAACAGGCTGTCCCCAGGAAGTTTTCTGATTTGGTGACTGTGCAAAATAAATCAGCCAAGCTGGTGGTAGGGAGGAGGGCCAGGATCCAGCCCTTCCTCCAGCCCTGCTGTGTGACCCCTGATTGCCACCCCTCTGTCCCTGGTTCAGAGTGTGCAGAGCCAGCAGCAGGGGGTGGGATGAGGATGGGCACAGAATGCAGGTGCTGGGGCTCATTCTGCACAAAATCCAGGTGCTGGGGCTCATTCTGCACTGCCATGCACTGGACAGTGCTGGAGCAGGCAATGCTCATCCTGGCTCCACACCACACACATGGGATGATGCACCAGGAGCTGTGATGGGCACCTTACACCCATCCTTGGATTCTCAGCCTTTCAGCCAAAATTGTCCCTCTGCAGCTCCAGCCCCTGCCCAGAGGTTTTTTCTTCTGGGACAGCAAAGCTGGGATGAGTTATCCCCTCCTCCTGACAGGTACTCACATCCTATCTGCCCTTCCCCACTGTTTTCCCTGGACTGTGATTGTCCCTGCAGAGGTGATCACACTCAGTCAAGAGTCCTCTGATGGGGAATTTAGTAAAAACCCTGCCTTCCTGGCTGTTTCTCCTCAGCCCTGCAGATGGATGGAGTTAGCCTGGATAAATTTCAGAGGGCAAGAGCCCCCCTGCACCCCTCAGCACAGGACATCCTTGGTGGGGAGCACATGCTGAGCAAGAGGTAAAGGAGTTTTTGGGGCAGCAACATTCCCCAGCACCCTTGTCTTCCTACTTGGCTTCTGGTGTAATTCAGGGCAAGGTCCCCCCTTGTCACTTGGTGGTCTTAAAACCACATTTTCCCAGCTGCAGAAGCTCCTGGATTCGCTGGCAGCACTTTCAGCACCAAATTTATTCATCCTCCTGAGGTTCAGCTGCTTCTGGAGTCCATCCCCACATTAAAAAAAACCTCAAGATATTTCTGAATCTAAACCAGATATTTCTATATCTAAAAAAACCTCCTAAACCCCTCCATCCCTGCACGCACTAACGAGAAAAGCAGCCCCATATCTGGTACAAGAAAAACTATTTTCTTTCCCCTGGGGATGGAAATAAGTTTCTAAGAGGGACTTGCTGAAAGGAGACGAGATGACTCATTACTTCACTGCTGAAGCTGCATTCAATCCCCAGCACCTCCAGTTCCCACTGAAAGCCAGGAGACTGAAAGCATGGGGGTTCACACAGCATAAAACCCAGGAGGTCCTTTTCTGGGAGATGAAAGAGCCATGAATTAATCCCCTGTATCACCTACGCCCCCAGGATGGGCTCAGCTGCCTTCAGCCCTCGCTCCCCACAGCCAGCAGCTATTTTTTCCTGTTCTTGCTAGTGTCAATATGTTTCTTTAAATATCTTTTTGGAGAGGCTGTATATATATAGCCCCACTCTGGTGCTTTGAAAGGAGCCTCATTTCCTGTGTAAGAGCTG
Source organism: Entomyzon cyanotis (assembly GCA_024500445.1). Classification (NCBI taxonomy): domain Eukaryota; kingdom Metazoa; phylum Chordata; class Aves; order Passeriformes; family Meliphagidae; genus Entomyzon; species Entomyzon cyanotis. The sequence continues at coordinate 2,043,140 of JAKEPQ010000746.1, forward strand.
AAGTTCTTGGCAAAGCTGTTGGTGGCTGCAGCATCTGAACCACAAAAATTGGGTTTTTTTTCAGTAGTAAAATGGTATTTCCTTTGCAACTGCGAGTTGGACTGAGCTGGGTCTGGTATGAAACCAGCCAGGCTGCTGTGGCTGGGAGATAGCAGCCCATATTCCCAATGATATAAATGATGGGAGAAAAGGATTAATTGCATTAATGGGGCTGTGATGGTGCTCAGAGGTGGCACAGCCCATGGCAGGGACAGGATGAGCACAAATCTGCTTTTAACCTGCTGTGAAAAAGTTTGGTTCACACATCAGAAGGATTTATTAACCGATACTGGGGGAGAAAAAAAATCCATTTCATTTGTACCTGATACTTTTTCTCCTTCTTTTGCACCAACTCGCTGCACCTGGTTTTGGAGAAGGCTCCTCCAGCAGCAGGGCAGGGAGCAAAACAGCCTTGCAGACCCTGAGGGATGGCTTAGAGCCTTCCTGAGGAGATGTGGCATCAGCTGTGTTCAGGGTTCTGCATCTCCCTGACACACCTTCCCACTGGTTAACCCTCAGCAGGAGGGTGTGACATCCCCAGCACCACCCTGGGGACTCTGATGGCAGGAGTGGACATGCAGCCAGCTCAGCAATCACCTTCTGCTGCAAAGATGTCTTTCCAGGGTCCCTTCTGAGGAATAAATTGCTTTTATTGCTGCCCACAGCCCTAAGGACCCAGCGTGTGAACGTGCCAGAGGTGGTGGTGGCCGTGGGCAGCCCAAGTTTCCCTTTGCCACTCTGTGACTTCCCCAGAAAAATGCTGCACCCAAAGCACCTCAAATGCAAGTTTTTTAGGTTTTCTGCAGGAATTTCAAAGAGGTGTCTCCTCCCCAACCCTCCCCACTGTCAGGATGGCTCACCCTTGGAACTGTCCCTGTGGCACACAGACCGTGCTGGGCATGCAGCCACATCTGCTGGCAGAAAGCCCTGGCAGCCATCAGCTTTGGAGAACAAACATGGAATTTCTGTGGCCCCCCCTGTCCCCAGGCAGTGTTTCCACCTCATGTCCTCATCCCTGGGACACAGCCACTGACTCAGGGCAGGGCAGCCTGCAGGTGTGGGACATGGTGGAGCACAGCCAGGCACCTCAGGATGGGAGACACAAGGGTTATTGGGTGACTTTGCAGCCCAGGAGATGACAACACACCACCACCACGATGTGCAGCTTCTCTTCAACTCACAACCCACGGGGCAGGACAAGGACTGAAGTTCAGTGCACGTCCTGCTGTGACTTGAAGGGGACTTCCCTCAGTTTTGCTGTCTGAGCATTTTCACCCTCTCCCCTGATGGGTTTACAAAAAGAGGGAAGGGATTGGTGCAGGAAGAGCTGAGCTGTGGCAGGAAGGAGATCTTTCCACACTTCCAGGGGCCAGCTGGTGCTTGGCAATGTCATTCACCACCTCTGGCAGTCTGCAATTCCCCTGCCAGCCGTGTCTCTGCTGGGAAAAAAGGGAAATATCCTTTTTTCCAGACCCTTTATCCAGTCCAAAACATGATGAAGGAGCAGGAGAGCCTGGGACATCACCCCTGGAGCATCATTCCTGCCTTGTGTCCTTCCAACTCTGTTTTCACCCTCAACACCTCAGCTCATGCAATGGTTGAACATCCAGTCTTTGCCAACTGGCAAGGAATTTCTCCAAGCACAGAAGGAATTTGACTCCTTGGCTCCATCATGGCACAAGGATGTCTGCTGTGGACAACTACAGTGTGGAAAGAGGAAAAAGACCCAAGGAGGGAAGATCCCAAGCACCAAATTAAACAATTTAATTGTTTCCCTGCAGAGCTCCAGCACCAGGACATGCCCCTCAATCCAACCAGGAGAACTTGGAGGAACATCAGACACCGTGTGAAATACAAACATTTATCTTAAAATACGGCAGAGTTGTCACTTCTGGTGTTTTTTCTCCTCCCTTGATGGCTTTTGCTGTGCCCAAAGGTTTGTGTTGAGGCTGAGGGGATGAGAGGTGGTGAATCACCATATGAAACACCAGCAAACACTCATATTCCTACAGCAGGGCTGCACCCACAGCATCCCAACTGCAGCAGAACTGCAGGATTTGGTGTCCCTGTTGCTCAACTTCCCATGAAAACTATCAGCATTGATGGGAAAGGATGAGGAGCCCTTGGCTGTGTCCAGTTTTCCCTGAGCTGCTCTTGCCCAGCAGGCAGCAAGGACAGCATGAAAGGGACACCACACCTGGGCATGTCCTCAGGTTTCCCACATTTGCATTCCCAGGAAAACTGAGACGCTTCACCAACTGTAGGGGCAGAAAAGAGGCTGCTAGGGAATTTAGTCCTGCTTGTCTGCAAGCCAACAGATGGATCTTGTCAGGGCAGAGTCGTTGTGTAATGTAATGACCATCATGGAAGTGTCCAACCACCATGGAGGCTTCCCACCACCACCAGAACATCCCACCACCATAAGAGCATTCCACCACCATGGAACCATTCCATCACCAGAATTTACCACTACCATGGAAATATCCCACTGCCACAGGAGCATCCCAGCACCATGGGAGCATCCCAGCACCAGACCTCTCCCACTATTAGGGTGTCCCACCACCACCAGGGTTTTGTAGGGTGCTCTTGTTCTTGTAAACTGAACTCAGACCACAGAAATCAGGTGCTGCCAACCCAAGCAGGTGTTCCTCAGGCTCCCCAGAGGCCCATTTGGACACATTTTCTGGGCTCTTTTAGCCCAAAATAGGCTTTGTGGTGCATGTGCTACTGCCCTGAGACAGGCAGGTTTGGAGGAGAGGGAGGAAGGAATCTGTACATGCAGAAACACAGGTAAAAATTTCATTTTAAAGCCATTTGACAGTTGAAAGTTTTCTTAAAATAAGTCACTTTCGAAAAGAAAAAAAAACCAAAACCCACCAAGTTCCTCTAAAAAAACCTCAGAAAGAAGAAGCTGGACAAAAACTGGATGACCAAAACCTAAGGGGTGCCTGGCAAGTTCCCTAAACTGGAGAGACAGAATTATGCAAAAAAAAAAAAAAAAAAAGAAGAAAAAAGGGGGAGGGTGTGAAATGAGTGAGAAAGGGAATTGCATGGAGCTGAAGCACAGAAGAAGGAAAAGCCAGACAGGGACATGCTGTGTCAGTCATTAGACTGGAAATCATATTGAGGAAGATGAAATCCAGCTCACAGGGATGTGGGTGCTGCTCCACCACCCTCTCCACTCAGCCCTTCAAGGGAAACCATGACTCCCAGGGAGCCCAGGAGAGCTCCAGGCATCCCATGGGGCTGTTGCTAAGACAAGGAGCCTGCAGGTTCCAGCAGAAAACCAATCCCAGTCCCACCTTTGGCACTAGGAATGAATGATTGATGTCTGAGGTAAGCTGATCGAGCAGGTGAGCAGAGCCCTGCACGTGATCCTGCAGGCAGCCTCTCACCCTGCTGGGTTTCCTTCCTGAAAAACCCTCTCTGACCTGATCCTCGGTGTTTATTTCCATCCCTAAGCCATCTCCCGTGTGCTGTTCCCACTCTGGGCTCATCCAGGTCCAACCCCACTGGTGCCATTTCTGCCCTGCTTCTGCCTCAGTTTCCCTTCCTCTGCCACAGTAGGTCTGGATGTTTCTGTTTTGCTGGTGCTTTTGTCCCTGGGCATGGAGCAGGGCCAAGCTGTCCCCAAGTCCCTCTGCTGCCATCCCTAGCTCTTCACCCTCCCCATGCCTTGTCCACGCCTGTCCACAGCTGCTCCAAGCATATCCTTTCCCCAGATCACCAGCTTTTTCCACCACAGCCTCCCTGCTGCCACTCCAGCTTGGCTGCCACCTTCCCCTCTGTGCAGGACATCAATCCATCACCCAAAACCTGAGTGAAGAGCCTCATCTGGACACTCTGGATGCTGCTGAGGAGCAAATTCTCCCTGCTTTTCACCATGTTGGTGCCTCTTCCCAGGAGTCACCTGCATCACAGACCCTGTCCCCTGCCCTGTCCCACCTGGTGTCCCTGAGTGACACGGCAGCAGAGCGCAGAGGGGTGACTGACCCCACTGGCCAAAGAGCCACTCCACGTCCTGTCCAGCCGGTGGAAACAGAGGCTGTGTGTCCCCGCGGTGGCTCCAAGGACAGGGTGGCACTGGCCTGGGCGTGCTGCCCAGCTGTGGCTGGGCTCAGAGAGCCAGCAGCCCAGGCCAGCGGCTGAGTGTCCACCGGTGGGGAGGCCAGGCTGAGAAGCCACTGCTGGGCAGGTGCCACCGCACCCCGATGTCCCCAAGCTGTCCCCAGGGGCTCCTCCAGGGCTGAGCTCAGCCCCGAGACAAGGGGTCCCTATCCCTGCCCCTCCATGGCGACCCCAGCCCTCCTGGGTGGGCGGGGCCATCCTGGGTGGGCGGGGCCACATCGCCCGTCAATCTCCACCTCCCAGCCGCAGCCCCGCCCACTGGCACTACCCCAGCTCGCCCGAACGGCCCCGCCCACTCCACCCAAGCCCCGCCCCCAAGCCCCGCCCCCTGTGCCAACACCAACCTGCTGGGCATCTCGCGCTGGCCCCGCCCCCGACACAGCCCCGCCCCCGAGGCGCAGGGGACAGACCCGCCCACTGAATCAAGCCACGCCCACTCGGGAATAGCCCCGCCCCGTTTACTCGCTCCGGTACCTGCCGGGCTGTCCCCACCGCACCCCGCCCCGGCCTGGCCCCGCCCCTCAGGCGGCACCTTCCCATCCGCGCCGCTCGCATCCCCGCCCCGCCCCGCCCCGCCCCGCCCCGCCCGCACCTGGGCGCGCTCGAAGCTCTCCCGCTCCGCTTCCAGGCCGCCGCCGCCCGCCCGCCGGCTCAGCACCTTGGGCAGCGGGTTGGACACCTGCTTCATGGTGCTGCTCATGCGGTCCATGGCCGCCCCGGGCCCGCCACCGCCACCGCCACCGCCCCGGCCCCGCCACCCTGCTCGGCGCCGCCGCCGCCGCCGCACGGGCCCCGCGCCATTGGCCCGCCCACCTGCCACTCACGGCGGGACACGCCCCGCGGCCACCGCCCTGGCCCCCGGCGCTCCGCCCACCGCCCCGCTGCTCGCGCTCATTGGTTCCTGCCGTCGCCACTCGGGAGGAGCGGCCGGGAGGCCCAGACCGTGCGCGGCAATAGCCAAGCCCATTGGCTCGGCTGGACGTCACTCAAGGCAAATCCCACCCCCTCCAGTAACCCCGCCCCTGCCCCGCCTTTAGGGACCGCGCCCTTAGCCCCGCCCACTATATCCTGTGGCCGCGCCCCCGTGCCATTCCGTGCTGTCATTGGCCCGCGGCCCTGCCGCTCACACTGCGGTGCTCCGCCCCTCGCCTCACCCGTGCGGGTTGCTGCTCCCCCTGGCGGCGCCGGGCGGTGTCTCTCCTGGTGGCCCCGCGGGGATCGGGCCGCGCTGAGGGAAGAGCCGCGCTGGGAACGGCTCGGCCGTGCCCGGGGCTTCGCCGCGCGGTCCGCCGGGCCCGAGGTGCTCGGTAAGCCGCTGTGGAACGGCTCCGAGCCGCGGCCGAGCCCTCCGGGTCCGCCCGCCGCAGGGGTCATGTGTGCGGCACGCGAGGCTGCGGCCCCTCAGCCGGGCCCGGGAGTGACCGCGGCGTGACACGGCAGCGCCGCCCCTCCCTGCCACCCGCCTCGGGCCCGGCCCGGGGAGCCCCCTTGTCTTCGCGTACCAGGAGGTTCAGGGCTCCCCAGCCCTGCTCAGGGCCGGGGATGAGGTGTCTGCACCGCCTGTCAGCGTGAGCAGAGCGCTGGCAGCCCGCGGGAGGCTTTGCCTTGGTGGGATCCAGGTGTCGGTGCGAGCTCTGGAGGGTGGGTGCTACAGAGCAGCTGGCAGAGCCCAGCAGGAAGGGTGTAGCATTGGCAGAGGGGCAAATTGTGGTTACATGGGTGTGAAAAAGAAGAGAAGACAGGTGAGAGAAGGATTTTGCTTCCCCTGAGCAGCTGGAGCGTGTTTTGGCATGACCTGATCTGAGCCCGTGTTTCTGGTCCTGTCACTCATCAGAGATTTGTGTAGGGTTAGATGAGGTATTGGGAAGAAATTGTTGTCTGTGAGGGTGGTGAGACACAGGTTGCCCAGAGAAGCTGTGCCTGCCCTGTCCTTGGAAGTTACCCAGGCCAGGTTGGACAGGACTTGGAGCAGCCTGGTCTGGTGGAAGATGTCCCTGCCCATGGGAACAGGATGAGCTTTAAGGTCTCTTCCAACCCAAACTCTTCTGGGATTCTCTCAGCCTGGTGAATTGCTGGGCTGTGGCTGACTCCTGTAGTTTTGACCAGGAATACCATCCCATTCCAGAGGTAAATTTGTCACTTGGAACATTTCTGCAAAATTGGGAGAAATTACTATTTTTGTGAAGGGACTGAAAACTGAATCCCCAGAGATGGTGAACATGCTGAGGGTTGTGGTGGGGTCGTGCCAGCTGGGTTCCTGTATCCTTGAAAGCGGATCATATCAAATCAGTGACTTTGCCCCAGGTGGGAAGGAACTGTGCAAAACACTGCTGGCATGATGGGGAAATCTGGGAACAGCTGTTTAGGATGTGGGCTGTCAGGAACTCTTGTGTAAGCAATTCTCCCACCATAACTCTCTTTTGCGGTTTATTTTTCCCCTGAAATAATTGCTCACCAGGACCCTCCTAGAGCTGCCTGGCAGGGTGTGTGACAGGCTGTTTGCATCACAGGCCTTCCCAGTCCCTGTGCATTGGCTATCAGATCCCAGCTGATGGGAAATGGTCTGCAAGGAGCAGCAAGGCCATGCCTCCCATTGCGGCTTGTCTCGACTGCCTGTCTGCCTTCTCCTTAATGTACTTTCTGGAAATCTGCCCCCTTCCTTGGGGATGCTCCCAGGGGAGGTTTAATGGGTTTGATTCAGCCACTATTGCAGCGAGGTGATTAATAATTGAAGAAATTAGGTCATTGCTGAATAGAGATGTAGGGAAGGAAGAGCAGAGGAGGGCACTGGACAAAGGACAGCGGTATCCTTGTGATCTGGACCTCTGCCACCCTCTGCCTGGCTTGGAACATTCTACTTCTGGAACATTCCTGGAGCCCATGGCAAGGGACCACGAGGCTGAGACCTGGTGTAGCTGCTCCCTCCTACTGAAGAGCAGAGTCACATCCTCTTCTTCCCTGGCCAGGGCTCAGCACTCACTCTGGGACTTGGGCAGGAGCAGAGGAAGGTGCTTGGGTGTGGGATAGAACAGTCTGTTTCTACCAGCTGCTCCTGCTTCCTCCAGGAAGAGGCTGTAACAGGATGGAACTGGGATCCAACCCATGGGCTGCTGGTCAGACCACTCTGGGCTGGCCCAGTCCACGTGGGGTCACTGCTGGGAGGTGCTGTGGGGCTCTACAGGGATTTGAGGGGCTCCTTTCCAGTGGGAGAGAGTGCCTTGTTTTCAGGCAGTTGAGAGGAGAAGGCACAGAGCTGTTCCTGTGGAACATCTGCTCCTCTGCCTCAGGTTCCACAGGGAGATGATGGGGAAGTGAGCTGGAAGTGAGCAGGGTGGAGGTAGAGGAGGTTGGACGTTGCTCTTGCTCCCCAGCAGGTCCTTTTTGGAAGCCATGGCTGGGGTTCATCTGCTCCAGTTCTCTGTCCTCACTCCTGTCCAAGAGGCTGGGCTGAACGGTGATGGCAGAGCCCCTCATGGTGGTGTCTGGCCTGTGTGGGGACAGACATTGTCTGGACACGAAGAGGACAGTGTGTCCCCTGTTTTTTCCCTGCTCAGCAGAGTGTGGCACACATCAAGTCCTGCTCAGGCCAGGCAGGGGGGACTGGAGCTCATCCTTCTCCTGTTGCAGGGCTCCATAGGACAGTCCCTTCTTCCTGCTCCCTGCCCAGAGGCTCCTGTCCACAGGACCCTTATAGGGGGGCTGCTCCTGTTCTATCAGGACAGCCTTAATCCCAAAGCAGAAGGACAAGTGGCAGGAGAGGGGCCAGGAGGGACTGAAGGGACTGTGGGCCCTGCCCGGGGCTGAGGGATGCTCTTTTCCCTGGGACTGGGAGCAAGTCTCCTTTTCCAATCTCCTCCCCAGCCAGAGCTGGAGAGTCCCAGGGTGCTGCTGCAACACTCCTCACCCTCCTGTGGTCTGGCCCAGGCTCAGGGAGAGCACAGATTCCCCTTGTTTCAGCAGGAAAACAGAAGCACAGAGCTCCACAGTCCTTCCTCTGTTATCCTGCTGGCTGTGCTGGAGTGGGCAGTCACAGGGCTCTGTGCTAAGATCCTGCTCTTTCCCCCTCGGAGGTGGGAAAAATGGATCCCAAATGGACCCCCTCCAGTAGTTCCTTTACACATTCCAAGGCACACCATCCTGGGAGGCACACATCCCTGGGAGGCACATCTGGGAAGGGCAGTGGCCATGTCAAGCCTTCCACAAACCCAATCCTGCAGCCCCAAATGCAGCCCTGCCCTGGTTATGGGATGATTTGCTCAAACTCTGGGATAAAAACAACTTCTGAACCAAAATGCCTACCTGGAGAGGGCAGGGTGATGGTTCAGACCTGGCAAGAGGATCCTTGGGGAGCAGAGACTGTGCTAGGAGAAGCAGGCATGGGGGCATGGGGAGGGTGTTCATCTTTTGATCCCACGTTTCGAATGCTTTGGGCAAACCAGATGTTGATGCTGAGTCTTTGCTTGTGCTCCCAAAGAGACCCTGGGCTGCCATGTGGGGCAGGGACAGTCCTGGTGCAGGAGCTGGGAGAGCATTGGAGGCAGAGCAGCCTGGGACTGGGAGAGGGTCTTGGAGAGGAATGCTTGGCTAAGGTGCTTGAAGTCCACCTCTGTCCTGGGGAGGTCTGCTTGCCCAGGTGCTACAAGGAGCACTGTAACCCCAAACATCATCTGCTGTGTTTTCTGCATGGAAACCTCAGCAACTGCTTCTGCTTGGCCAGGAATTCAAAAGCAAAGCTAAACAGGTTTCCAGATGGATCTGCAGAAGATCTGAACTCTACAGGGCTTAGTGCCATGGTTAGCGGTGGTCTTGGCAGTGCAGGACTTGGTGGTGCTGTAGGTCTTTTCCAACCTGAATGACTCCATGATTTCTATGATTTCCATGATCCAACATCCACCAGTGCTCTTGTTGAACATTGTTTTCAGGATTCCTGCAACTCCACAACCTGACTTGCAGACATCCCTGTACCTCCAGCTGATGACAACAGGCGGCAGAGTGTGCAAGGGCAACACACCCATCACACTGGGGCTCGGCAGCCTCACATCCTGCCTGTCTCAAACCCAACCCTAAATGGTTTTATTTTCCTTTCTCTGAACTGTGACTAAACCTGTCATGCTGTGCTGCAGCTGCTGGATAAGCCTTGCTCAGCTCCAGGCCAGTGGCTGCTGTTGGGGAGACAAAAGGTGTCATGTGGCAGAGGCATCATTTGGCTGTCCTGGGAAGTACCCCCACATTTCTGTGAGAGCCACATCCCAGCATGGCATCCAGCCACCTCCTGCTCCTCAGGCTCTTGGTCCCAAAGTGAAGCTTTTCTAGGTGCTCCAAATTTGTCTTGAAAAATTTCATGAACTGCAGCAATGTATTTTTGCCTCATTTGCTTGAAAACTGTTGGTGTTTTTCTGCTGACATTTACCAAAAATATTTCTCTGGAGGCACATCCTGATGTACAGATTTCAGTCCAGGGATTTCAATGCAATTTCACAAGCTATTCTCTAGCCTTGATGGTCCTGTAGGACTAGTTGTCCCAGGAAATCAAAGATGAACAGGCCCAGAGGATGTACACTAAGGGTTCATCTAGACCAGTCTTGATACCTCCAGCTGTGGCTACAGCAGACCCCTTGAAGAGTAAGGTCAGTATTCATACTGCCACCCTGGAGTGCACTCCCAGCCCCCAACCATTCTCATTTTCCAAATCTTCTCAAGCTTATTGCTCTGAAATCCAAGCTCTGACTCAGCCACATGGAAATCTCCTTGTGTGCTCACCATGTCCCTTGGCAAGGAGCTCCTCATGTGAAGATCTGCCTCCTTCTGTTCCTTTTGAACCTGCCTCTTGCCCTCTCCATTGAATGGCCCATGGTTCCTGCTCTGGGACAGACAGGGACTATTCTCTTTGTCCCTCTTTCTAGGCCACTTACCATCTTGCAGACTTCAATTCTGATGTGGAAAGTCTCAATTCTTCTTGAAAATACTTCTCATCTGAGATCTTGATTGGAGCTGCACCACCCCGGGATCTGTGGTCCCAGTCATTTTCTTTCTGTTTTCAAATGATTCACTCACAATTAAACCCAGTTCCCCACAGTAGTGACCCAGCAGCTCCCAGAAGCACTGTGATAATATGATCCCCCAGACATCACTCCAGCTTAGGAGGTGGTGTGGTGGAACAGGCTGCTCTCAGGGCTGAGCAGAGGCTTCCTCCCACATCCCAAAACTGTCCTGGTGATGGATCCAAAGATACCGTCTGTGGTTTCTATCAATAGCAGAAACACACCATAAGGCAGAGGTTTTACAGACTCCAGAAATAGCCACTGTTTAGGATGTATAATATGGAGGAGGTTTTAGAAATCAAAATATTTAGAGATTTGCATTATTTGTCTTGGCAGGAAGGAGCAGCCAAGACTGAAATACAGAATGTTTAAGGAAGGGGCAGAGTTGAGGGAAACAGTGACTAGGGGAAAGAACAGAGGTGTCAAAACCTCCAAGAATTCCTTCTGGATGAATGGATGCAAGAAATACAGCACAGTGTATCTGAAAGGAGGGAGAATTCATTGATAGTGTTGAGGCACATTTGTATTCCTGCTATGAAATACTGATTTTTCAAAACAGTTCCTGACATTTCAATCAAACCTGTAGCTGAATGTTGCAGGAAAATCCAGAACACCCAACTAAAGCTGCTCTGAGCTGGGCTGTGTTGGTGTGAGCCATCAGCGAGGAGGCTTCAGCTCATTCCCCAGCCTGTTCTCCTCCTCTCAGTTTTATTCTGGTGCCTGTGTGGAGATGTGTCAGAGCAGTGTAGGGTTGGTCTGAACATGAATTTGTGTGAGTTTGGGTCTGAATGTGTTGGTAGAAATGGCAGGAGCAGGGGATGGAAGGAGTTGGTGGCGTCTGGTCTTGGACGTCTTTTCCAACATTAATTATTCTTTGGTTCTGTGATTGTGTGACTCACACTTAACAGACACTGCTCACTCTGCTGAGGCTTTGTCCACAGATCTTTGCCTGGAAGCCAGCAGAGCCCTTCTGGAGGGATGTAACATTTCCAAGAAGAGTTTTTCTGCCAGTGCAGTGACAGCATTCCTGTCCCAAGCAATATGAGCTAAATCAGCCAATCTCTTCTGTGTGTGTTGGAAGAAGCATCAATGGCTGATTCCCATGTCTGTGGAGAACTGAGTACTATTCTAGCTGTCACTAGTATTTGGGAAGTTGTGAAATAGTAGAACCAGTTCCTTAAGGACTTTCTGCAAGAGATGCTCCAGGTCAGAAGAGGAGCCCAGGTGTGGATTGGCACCATGGTTCACCCTGTGCTCTGCACTTTTACGCACAAATGGCCTTTGGGGTCCCACAGAAGAAGCCCCCATTGCAAGTGGGACCCAGCATGGCTGGTGGGCACATAGATGGTCAGCCTGACTCACAGACTTTCCCTGCTCCAGTTGCTGTAGCAGAGGTGAAATCTCCTTTTTGTGTTGCAGATCTTCTGGGAAATACAAGTGCGTGGGCAACCATGGTTGTCACCCATCCACTGCCATGACTTCTAGGCAAGAGGTCCACCTACTCATCTTCTGAATTGCTCATTCTGGGTTCTCTGCAGAATCTTTAGGTCAGGGGAAAGGAAATGGCAGGCCACATCCTGTCCTCTCATGGTATCATATCATTCATGGTATCATACCCTGTGCCACATCAGGGCACTGCTCTCACCGGGGCTCTGGACAGTTCCCTCTGCAGGGCTGCATGGTATCCTTGACACTGCACTTTTTCCATTGTGTCAGCAATGTTTCCATCCTTGGTTGCTGTCCCCCTCTATAAAGAGGGCTGAACCCGGGGATCCCACACTGGGCACAGCCAGGGACACTGCAGCAGTCCAGCCTGACTCCTGCAAGCCATCTTCACCCAACAGGACCATGAAGACCTTCACAGCAGCCTTTGCTGTGCTTTTTGTAGCTGTCCTCTGCTACCAGGTCTCCTCTTCTCCACGTGAGTCCAACCTCTGCTCTCCAAGGAGCTCTCTCCTCTTTCTATCTGCTGTATGGTCTAGCAATGCTTGGCAGCTCTCTCTTCCCAGCCTCAGCTGTGGAAAGGAGAGGCATGTCTTACCTTGGCTCCCTGAGGGGAAAGGTGGCTGTGGTGGGAGCCCACTGTGGGAGCAGCACCTCCTCCAGTGGGGATCTTATCTTCTGACCCTGCTTCTCCCCACTGGTCTGGTCTAATCAGAAAACTTCTCTTCCAGTTTCCCTCAACTTTTATGGTCCCTGCTGCGTCGAGTACCTCGCCAGGCCATTGCCCTTGAGCCGTGTGGTGAAGTATGAGCACACCGGCAGACACTGCTCCCTGCCAGCTGTGATGTGAGTAGATCTCCTGCCCTGCTCCTGGGGACCCTGCTTGTCCTGCCAGTGCCAGAGAACCCCACGGCACACCTCATCCTGACAGGGAAAAGCACCAGGCAGGGCTCTCCCATGTGGGGAGAACAGCTTGGGACATCTCAAGAGTGCAATCCCACATCCCATGCAGACAGTTTGTGGACCTTCCTATTAGATCTGAGCCAAAAGAGCTTTTGCTGGTGACTCCCCTCACCTCAGATGGTGGGACCCAGCCAGGATGGTGTCCCAGCTGTTGAGATGCTGGGGACAAAGTGGCTTGAGCGACAGCAGGCAGGACACCTGTAATGACACTGAGCCACTCTCACCCCATTTCCCTAGGGCTGTTTTGCAGCTGTAGAGGTGTCTGGTCTGGTGGAGTTCACTGGTGGCACAGAGCAGGTGGTCCCACTCTCTTGTCTTCCTCTCCCTGTCCTTTCCTCACTGGATTTCCTTCTCCAGATTTACCACCATCAAGGACAAACTGGTCTGTGCCAACCCTGAAGACAAGTGGGTCCAGGACATCATGAATCTACTAAATGACAGTGCAGACCATCGATGAGCAATACCCTGCTCTCTCCATGCATCACTTCTGCAAGGACCTGCTCTCATGGACACCTCCGACACATACTCCATTTCCTCATTGCCTGGGAATTTGTCAGGATATTTAACTCAGCATTTAGCTCTTTTATTTAAGGTTATGCAAAGGCAATCTTAATTTATGTGGCATTTTTATTCTCCTTTGTACTGAACGTGTTGAAGTTATTTTTGTATAATAAAAGGGAACAAAACCTACAGCTTCTCCCAGTGATTCTTGGGATGCTCCACAGAGACGGGGGCGGGCAGCAGTGGCTGGGAGGGGGTCAGGGCTGACACTTGAGGGTCTGTGGGTGGTGAGGTGACACCCGGCTGTCCCCAAGCCCTTCTGTGCATGCATGGGAGAGCACTGCTTGCCCTGTCTGCCCCTCCTGCCCTGGCACATTCCCAAGCTCCCGGCTCTCTGTGGTGGGTGAGCGTCACGGGGGGATATTTTGGCACAATTATTGGTGTGACTAGGAGTCCCCGACCTCGGCCAGCACCTTTGGGCAGCGGGCAGGTGCCCCAGAAGCTCCAGGGGCTGCTGGGCTCAGCCACCACCAGACCACCACCACCTCCAGCCCGGGGCTATCTCTAGCCACGGGTTATTTCTGGCGCTTCCTAATCGGTCCCGCTCTCGCCGCGGGGCTTTCGTTTCGCTTTGCCCCGCCGGGCTGGAGGCAGTGCCAGGCTCCGGGGCTGGCTGCAGCTGTCCCGGCCGGTGCCAGCTCCTCCCCCCATCGGCACGGAGGCTACACGGTAGCAAGGCCGGCTCGTCCTCCAGGCTTTCAGGGCACTGCTGGTGCTTCCTCGCCGTGCCAGCCTTGCCTGCTGACCGACGAGGGGTGAGGGAGGTTCCCGTGGAGCCCACCGGGCCACCATGGCGCTGGCAGGTGCCCTGGAGCGGCTGCAGGAGGAAGCCATCTGCCCCATCTGCCTGGAGTACATGAGCGAGCCGGTCAGCATCGACTGCGGCCACAACTTCTGCCGGGGCTGCATCGCCAAGCACTGCCAGGACAAGGGGCTCTGGAACGACGGGCCCTTCTCGTGCCCGCAGTGCCGAGCCTCCTGCCACCGCAGCGGCTTCCGACCCAACCGGCAGCTGGCCAACATCGTGGAAAGCATCCGCCAGCTGGGGCTGCGGGGCGACCTGAGCCCCGAGCTGGAGCCGGGGACCCCCCTGTGCCCGCAGCACGACGAGCGCCTGAAGCTGTTCTGCGAGGAGGACGAGGAGCCCATCTGCGTGGTGTGCCGGGAGTCGCTGCAGCACCGCCCGCACACCGTGTATCCCATCGAGGAGGCGGCGCACGTGTACAAGGTACGGCCGCCGGGGTCCCCGTGCTGCCCCGAGGCGCTGCGGCACGGCTGTTCGGCCACCAGGACCCCAACGTGCCCCGTGGCACCGCTGGGGAGGCAGAGAAGGGATGGCGCGGAGGTGACGCCCACCCAGTCGCTCTCCCTGCGGGGACAAGGCTGGACCCGCCTTGTATCCAAAATTGCTGATAGACCCACGCTCAGCCCGTTCATCCAGCTCAGCCTGGCTCTCTGCCCATCCACAATCCCTGGAGAAGCCGAGCCGATGGGGCCCTGAAGGCATTTTGCCTCGGTGGAGGGGTGTTGGCACCCAATCTCCACATCCCAGGGATGATCCTGGCAGTGACACCAGCCAGACTTCACCCCAGCGTTGAAAGAGAGCTGTCGCTTTGCTCTCCAGAACTTAAACAGGGAGGAAAACCATGGGGAAAACCTGAGGAGCACGGGGAGGGTTAACGCTGCGAGCAGAGTGAAGAGCACAGCTGCTGGGTTCGGGTGCCAGTGCTGGCACTGCCTGGCACCGGGTCACTGTCCCCGCCGGGCACAGGGGACCCAGCCAACCTGCATGCTCAGCAAGTGCTGTTGGGGTGAGCTGAGCCCGTTTTTCCTCTTTCCAGCTCAAGCTCCAGAAATCCCTGGAGGATCTTTTAAAGGAAGTGGAGGAGGTGAAGAAGCGTGAGTCAGCAGAAAGGATGAAAACCCAGGAGTGCAAGGCAGGTGCCTCTCTCAATTCTTAAAGAATGAGCTCCAGAGAGATCAGCAATTAAAAAAAGCCACACAATGGCTGTGTCTGGGGACACGGATTCGTCATAGTCTCCAGGCTAAGATATGTCCCTGTGCCCTGCTGTCACGTGTAGGAGCAATGCTGGAAACCAGACTCAGTAACTATGTGTGGCTCCATAAAAAGGTTTACAAGGAGCATCAAGCCTGGAATCACGAGGACTTTATGCTGGTTAAACAAATAGACATGGGTTATTTTTTATTGCCTTTTGTTTTACAAACATGTGCTTGAGTTCCAAGCCAGGCGTGAGCTGTGTGGTGAACTCTGCTCCACAGCAACAGGAACTAGAAGTGTTTTCATTAAGGAAAAAAAAATAGCTGAATTACTGCACCTCTGCCCGACTCCAGACAGTTCCGGGAAGAGCAGACATCAGCACACAGCTGCATTTCAAGTCCCTTGGAAAGTAAAAGTAACTTCAGAAAAGGAAATGAAACTGCTGGATGAGTTATCCAGCCCTGAATTTGAGCTGGTGATTAATCAGCTCTGGCAGGGAAAACAGGTTTCTCTGAGCTCCCCTAGTTTTTTGCTCAGCTCCCTTGCCTGTGGCAGCCCCGACAGGTGGTGATGGGTTTTTGGGATGTCCCTGCAAGCCCTCTGTCACTGTTGGGGCTGGGATGGGGCTGGGGACAGAGATTGTGAGAGCCATGTCACTGTTCCCCATCTGCCTGAGTCAGGGTTTGGGGTGATGGCTCAGCTGCCTCCAGCTTCCTCTGGTTGTGCTTTTATAGCAAAAAGAGCAGAAAGTCCCTTGTGAATGATGATGGAAAAGGCTGTGTCTGTCCTGGCTTTTCAAGTCTTCAATGACTTAATTCCAAGGAACCATGTACTTGTACGGAAAAAAAAGATCAGCTCAATTTGCTTTAGTTTATCTTCTTCATTCTGGGGTTTCCTGGCCCAAGCTCACCAGAGGGTGTCTTCTTGCAACTCCAGGTTTCCAGCCAATTTTTCGGGATGAGGTGCAAGCCCTAAAGCACTGGCACACCCTGCCTATTGCTGGCTCCTCACCTTGTGGTGAGACCCAGGGAGCCCTCCTGGGCTCTCTTTTCCCATCCCTCCCCAGCCCCGGGGCTTCTTTACACAGCAGACAGTGACAGGACAAGAGGGAACAGATTTAAACCAAAAGAGGAGAGATTTAGATTAGATATAAGGAAGAAATTCCTCCCTGTGAGGGTGGTGAGGCCCTGGCACACATTACCCAGAGAAGCTGTGGGTACCTCATCCCTGGAAGTGTCCAAGGCCAGGCTGGATGGGGTTGGGAGCAACCTGGGATAGTGGAAAGTGTCCCTGCCCATGGCAGGGGGTGGAAGCAAATGGTCTTAAGGTCCCTTCCAACTGAAACCATTCCATGATTTTATGATTTTTCCACCTCTTTCCCTTTACTGGGGATTTTCCCAGCATTTTCCAGCTGCCCAAGCAGTGGATTAGCCTGCATTTGGCTGGAGGTATGAGTTGTAACAAAAACCCACCCCAGCACCTGAGGGCACCTCCTTGCAGCCCAACACACCCCAGACATCTGGGGTCCAGCTGAGCAGAAACACCCCAGGCAAAGTCCTGCTGCTGGTAAACTGAGGATGTGGAGCAGGAACTCCAGTGAGTTCCAAATTTGCCTCTGGCTGGTTTTAAAATTCATGCAGTTATCACAAAAATGCGGTGTTTTCCCAGGGCTCGGTGCCGGGCATGGATGCCGGAGCATCCGGCTCTGTCTCGGCTGCCTGGATAACCTTCACCCCATGAATCTTCTTATCCCAAGGAGACAGTGAAGAAAAAGCGGGAGAGGATTGTCAGTGAGTTTGGGAAGCTGCATCGGTTGCTGGCTGATGAGGAGAAGCTGCTGCTCCAGAAGCTGGAGGAGGAGGAGAAGCAAATTCTGCTGATGATCAATGAAAACCTGTCCAGGCTGGTGGAGGAGAAGTGCTTGCTGGAGGAGTTGATCCTGGAGATAAAGAAGAAGAGCCAGCAGCCAGCTGATGGGCTGCTCAAGGTTAGGCTTTGCCACCAGCCCCACTAACTCAGCCTTTGTCCCCTGGGCGGGTGGCTTGGCCCAGACTGGCTGGTGAGCCACACACCCAGAATGGTTTTTGTCTTCTCCTTCTAGGACATGAGAAGCATCCTGAGCAGGTGGGTGATTGTTTCTGGTAGGTACCCATGGTTATTCCTGGCAGGCACCATGGTTTTTCCTCCCACTGTCCTGGCTGCCTCCAGACTCCAAGGCAGATGTTTGTGTCTGTTCCCCACCCACAACCCCATCCTCCCTGCCCAGCATCTGCTTTTGTCCTCCTGGGTTAGACACAGGAAGGACTGAGAGAATCCCTCAGAGGTTCCATCCTCTTTTTACAGGGGCCCAGAGCCAAGGTCTTGCCTGGCTGGTGACATGTGAGATGTGTCCCCTCCTAAGGAACGTGCTGCCCAGTGGCTTTGCTCCTTCCTTCACCAGGCCTGGCAGTGCTGCTCCCTGGATCGTTTAACTCTGATCCCATTTAGATTCCCAATATGCAAGTGATTATCCCTAGTGCTCTTCCCAGCCAGAGCTCCAGGGAGGCAATGATCTATGGAGCCAACAAAAGGGCATTAACCCCACTGCCAGCAGGAGAGGGGCTGTGGCACAGGCTCTGCATGGGCATCCCATGGGCATCCCTCTCTTCTCAGGTGTGAGGGGGTAAAGTTCCAATCCCCCAAGGCTGTGTCTGTGACCCTGAAGGAAAACTACAGCATTCCTGAGCGCTGCCTGGGCATGAGGGACATGCTGAAGAAGTTCAAAGGTAAGGGGACTCCTTTTGGGCCAGCTCCTGGCACATTTGGGCTCTGCTTTCCCCCAGTGTCCTGGGGCACAGGGAGGGTTTTCCAACAGGCTGCTCCCAGGTTGTGCACTGATGAGTTCAGGCTGGTTTCATGGTGGAATGACCTTTGTTGTGGTCTTGGATGGGTTGTGAGGGAACCATGAAGCCCAGGAGATCCCTTGGGGGTTTCAAGCACTATGACCTCTTCCTTTCAGTGTTGGCTCTTTGTGAAGCCATGGAGCTGCCCTCATTCTGCCTGGCTCTGCAGGCTGACACCAGATATTTTCATGTGGTTTGATTTTCCATGTTGCACTTTGCCACTGCTGGGCAGCTCTGGGAGCTGTGCAAAACCACGAGCAAGTAATTGTGGGAGACCAGACAGTTTGGGAGAGTCCAGCATCCAGGTCACCTGCTCATGTCCATGCCTGCACGCCCCTGAAGCCTTGTCTGTCCTTCTTCTCTCTCCAGTGGATGTGTTTCTGGACCCAGAGACAGCACACCCAGATCTCTCCGTGTCCGAGGACCGCAGGAGCGTCCGGCGGGGGGAGCAAGAAGCTGCTGCTGTCCCTCTTTGACAACCCCAAGAGGTTTGGCAGCACCCCGGTGGTGCTGGGCAGCCCAGGCTTCTTCTCAGGCCGCCACTACTGGGAGGTGCAGGTGGGAGACAAGCCCGAGTGGGGTCTGGGGCTGTGCCGGGAGGCTGCTGGCCGCAAAGGCAGCGTCCTCTTCTCCCCCAACAACGGCTACTGGGTGCTGAGGCTGCAAAACGGGGGAATCTACGAGGCCCTGACTGTGCCTGTGTCCCCCCTGACCCTGAGTGTGAGGCCCAGGCGTGTTGGCATCTTCCTGGACTACGAGGCGGGAGAAATCTCCTTCTACAACGTGAGCGATCGCTCGCACATTTACACCTTCACCGACAAGTTCTCGGGCAATCTGCGGCCTCTCTTCTTCCTGGGTGCCTTCTTGGGGGGCAGAAATGCAGAACCTTTGGTGATCTCCTGGGTCAGGGACCCGCAGGGGACTGGGTGCATCATCCTGTGACAGTGGTTGTGAAGGCTTGTTGCTGGTGGGCAGAGAGCTGGGAGCCCAACCAGCTCCTCCCCGGGAGTGGGGCAGCACCAGGGAAACACCTTAGTGCCTTGGTGAGCATCCTGCCAGGATCCTCATGTGGTCCTGGCTTTTGGGGTGGCCTGTCACATGTGCCAACCACCCTGTGCCATGTGTTGGGAAGGCTCTTTGCAGCAAGGATGTGCCATACCCCTCTGTGCCACCGGTGGGGACAGGGGAGTCCCCTGATCACTGATGCCCTCATTTCACAGGCTGCTGGAGAAGTGTGTGTGCCCAGCCTGCTGTGTGGTGCTGGCTTTGGTGCCAGTTGTACTGGAATAAGGCAATAAAGGCTTGATTTGGGGAGTCTTGTGTGGTTCATGGTGTGGGTTTGTGGTGCTGCTACTCCAAAACATCTCGGAAGGCAAAGGGTGCTGCTGGATGTGGTTCTTTCCAGCCCAGAGAGGGCTGGAAGATCTCACCTGGTCACAAGATCCCCTCCAGGTCTGGCAGCTCCAGCCTCTCCACCCCCTCCTCAAAACCCCATGGCTAGGAAACCTCCCAGTGTGGGGAGCTGCCCACCCCAGGATGGCTGCACTTCAGGGCTGCAAGACCCAGGGAAAGAAAAATAACCCAAACTCTGTCTCCAAAGGTCACCTTTAGTCTCTCCATCCCCTGGGACACCCCTTCTTCTCCAGGCCATCTTGCTGCTCCAAGGCTCTTGTCTTGAGTGGGCTGCCAGTGTGTCACTGGAGGAAAGGCTCATCTGAACCAGAGTGGTCCCTTTGCACAGGGGCAGGAGGCAGGGGACAGGAGACACTGCCCCAGGGACAGGAGACACTGCCTCAGGGACAGGAGACACTGCCTCGGGCACATGGGCTGCAGGCAGTGCCACCAGCCCTGGAATATCAGCTGGAGTGGCTGTGCATCATGTCCTTCTGACAGAAATCAAGAAGCTGCTCCATGTGAAGTCTGATTCGATTCAAATAAAATGAGATTTGGTAAATCACAGTCTGAAAATCTCAGCTTGATTTATCATAGTGTTCTGGAATGGTTTGGGTTGGAAGGGACTTTAAAGCTCATCCAGTCCAACCCCCTGCCATGGCAGGGACACCTTCCAGAATCCCAGGGTGCTCCAAGCTCTGTCCAACCTGGCCTGGGACACTGCCAGGGATCCAGGGGCAGCCACAGCTTCTCTGGGCAACCTGTGCCAGAGCCTGCCCACCCTCACAGGGGAGAATTCCTTCCCATATCCCATTGAACCCTGTCAACCCAACTCCTTTGGCACTGGAAAGCCATTCCCCCTCCTCCTGTCACTGCAGGCCTCTGTAAATTGTCTCTCTCCAATTCTCTGGGGATGTCCTGGATGGTGCTTTAGGAATCTCCTAATGAAAAATTGTGCTGGACCAGGAGAGCAGTTCTTCTTGGCTGAGTTTTGCTGTGTTTTGGGGAGTCCCACTGTCCTTCAGGATCTTTCTTTTGGAGGCTACACAGGAGAGAAAACAGACCAGTGAGACAAGTCCAGTCCCAGCTTTGCCACTTCCCAGGAGGTGGAAAAAAAAGGTGATCCCAGTGGGTCCTGCAGTGCATTGACACCCTGGAGATATTACACTGAGACTGTGATCTTGCATCCTTTCCATGGAGAGGGAATTTGTGAAGCTGGAGGAGATAAGAGAGGACATGAATTTCGAGGTCCTGAGAAAGGGTTGAAAGCAGAGGCAGGAGTGGTGAGGACAGCCAGGGAAACCTGCTGTGCAGGGAAGGAAACAGGGAAATGTCACTGAAGCAGGGCTGGGAGGAGGTGGTGGAACAGAAGCTGTCCAGAGCAACCTGACCCTGGCAGGTGACAGACAAGTGGCACTTGCTGCACTGCTGGCGTAGGGGGAAAGTGTTTCCAAAACAGACAGAAGGAAGTGCAACAATTCAGAGATCTTGCAAATAGGGGAAGAAATGAATGAGCAGAAAGGATGTGAACTCACCCCGATGCAGCATCCAAAGTGTTTCTAGAAATCATGAATCTGCCTCCCCCGGCAAGGACAGGGGAGGTCAGAGGGGTGAGATAGCTCTGAGTTAACTCCCAGATTTTCCATCTGGTGGACTCTGCATCACCTGCTAGTAAGGAACTGCCCAGGGCAGATCCCAGTCTGCCCTGTGGTGCCCAGGCTGGTTGGCAATGGGCAGTTGGAGAGCAGCTGGGAGCACTGGGATGTGGCTTTGGGAGCTCCCTGCTGTTGAAGCTGCTCCTGAGGGGATCTGCAAACAGAATTTCTGCGTAACTCATGACAGGTGGAGTTTGTCCTCAGTGGAAATGCATTGGTTGTCTTGCTTTGGCCTCCAGACTGACCCTGTCCTGATCCTGCTCAGCCTCATCCAGAGGGAATGGCTGCCCAGCACAGCAGACAATCATTGAATCATTGAATCATTGAATTGTTAAGGCTGGAAAACACCTCTAAGGGCATCCAATCCAACTGCTACCCCAGCCAGGGACTGCTCTGCTGAAGGGATGTTGTTTGGATGAAAGCAGAAATCCCCTTGGGATACCACATCTGGCAGAGGGACCATGCATTGGGTGTTACTATTTTTCTGAGCAATCAGTAGATTAAAGTCACATTTTTAGGGGCAGTTTGCTCACTCCGAGGCACTGGCAGTGTCCCCTGTTAAAATTCAGAGAAGTTAACAGCCCTGCAGCTTTAGAAGTGTGCTTTCTCAAAACTGTTGCATCTTTCTTTCCCTTCCAGTAGAAAATGCTTCATCATCTCAGGGGGATGTGAGTCATTGTCTGTGTCTTTCTAAGAACTCAGCAGAAATGCTCTTTTGGGTCCTCGTGGCCACTTCTGCCTTCTGTTGGCTGTCACAGGGAAGGTGACCGCCAGACACAGTTTCTGCTGTAATACTTCTCTGTCTGCCTTAGTCATGGAAGTCTGAGAT
The DNA here is from genome assembly GCA_024500445.1 of Entomyzon cyanotis. Classification (NCBI taxonomy): domain Eukaryota; kingdom Metazoa; phylum Chordata; class Aves; order Passeriformes; family Meliphagidae; genus Entomyzon; species Entomyzon cyanotis. Next base: position 2,065,072 of record JAKEPQ010000746.1, read on the forward strand.
ATCTCAGCACTTTAGGAAAACACTGCTTTTGCGTGCAGCATGCAAACCCCACCCCTTTTACACGACGTTTTTGGATTCTGGCCCCTCTGGGTGACACACACCCTGCTGTGGTGTCTCTGGGAGGAGTCCTTCTGGAGGCAGGACTGAGCTTCCCCTCCCTGTGGCAAATGAGGGCTGTGGGATGGGGAGGAGGGCATGGAATTGGCAGTTCTTTGTGCCCAAACATTTTGCCTCCATTGCCTTTTGCATTTCAACTTTCCTCTCAGAAAAGGTGAAATGTAAAAGCTCAGACCGTGAACCTTGCCTGGCCTCAATCCACATCCCCATCAGCACAGCCCAGCTCCTTCTGTGAGGTGCTGGACTGCAACCTCCACCTCCTCTGGCTTTTGTTGTGCCTCAGAATGCCTACAGACACACCAGAGTGATGGAAACAGCAAATATACAGACATGGGCACATATATTTATAATAATGATATTCTTATCAGGGTAATGATTGAATTTTTGTTCACAGCTAGGCTTGCCCAGGACTTCAGTCAAAAAAACCCCCAAACAACAACAACAACAAAACCCACCCAAAACTAAAGTAAAAAAACCCAAAAAACCAAAAAACAAACAAACAAAAAAACCCACAAAAAATCCCCCAAACCTCAAAAATATTTATTTTTATATATATTGTGCAAAATGTTCAGTAAATACCACACTCTGGTTTCAGAATAAGTAGTCGTTTGTAGCTTACAAATTCCGAAACCCTTGACAGTATTGTTCTTGTTTTGATCGGAATCCAGAGAAAACTCCCCAGAAAACCACCCTCCTCTTCATTCCAGCCCCACTTTTCATCTGTTGCCTCGGGCTTCAGGATCCCTTCCAGCTCAGTGTATTTAGTGATTCTGGTCCCTGAGCACCCCGTGGGGATGTTTCTGGGAGGGGTGAGCACCACAGTCAGCCCTCAGCCCTGGGCATGAGCTTCCTAGGGAGAAAATTATTTATTATGAGGGTGGGCAGGCTCTGGCACAGGGTGCCCAGAGAAGCTGTGGCTGCCTCTGGATCCCTGGCAGTGTCCAAGGCCAGGTTGGACAGGGCTTGGAGCAGCCTGGAATTCTGGAAAGTGTCCCTGCCCATGGCAGGGGTAGGATGAGATGAGCTTTAAGGTCCTTTCCAACCCAAACCCTTCCAAGATTCTATGATTCCATGATTCTACAACCCAAGGGCTGCACAGCATGAAGGTTTCCTTGCATCCCTCAGCTCTAGGAGCAAAATCAGCCCCAAAGAGCTGCACCACCAGCACATCCATCCTGTGCTCTGGGCAGGGTGATCCCTAGGGGTGGATTTGAGCTGATGGTGCCATGGGTGCTGCAAGCCCTGCCTGCCCTGGGCAACTCCTCATCCTCTGCAGAAAGAGCTCAGTTGTCATCACACTGCTGGGGGTGTGGAGTCACAGCTCCTCTGAGCTGTCACACGTAGGTGGATCCCAGATCGAGAAAGACATGAGCAATTCAGGGCTCCTGCAGTCTCCCAGAATAGTGCTGAGGAGTTAGCTGAGGTACCCTGGAGAGGGGGGAATGCTGTGGGAGGCTGGGATGTGCCCTGGATGATTAAGGACACTGCACAGGGGATTGTTTGCTGCAGTCTCCAGCAGTGCCTGGGCTGGATGACATTCCCTGAATGATGTTCCCTGGATGACATCCCTGGATGATGTTCCCTGGATGACATCCCTGGATGATATTCCCTGGATGACCCAGTGCCCTTCCACAAGAAACCCCAAGGCTATGGGGCTACTCCCAGTGCCCCAGGGGCAGGTGGGGCTTGTATCCAAGAGGGACTGTGGGATAGAGGGATCAGGTGATTTTGGGATGATCCCATCACAGGTCTTCCCCTTCCTGTTCTTGCTGTTCCCTGGAGTGAGGGCAGCTCTGGGTGCTGAGCTTTGTGCCAATCTCAGTGCTCAGGGTGAATCTCCCCAGGGTGGCTCATACCCAGTGGCCAAGATGTTTTCCTGGCCCTGATGAGCCCAGAGCTGGCCCTGGGGTGTGCAGGGTCTGGTGAGTCCAGGCTTTCACCAAAGCTCCTCATGCAGATGGGGATGTCCAACTGAACATCCCAGCAGCATCTCAGGGAAGGGAGCTCTGGTCCTGCTCCGGGTCCTGGTCCTGGTCCTGCTCTCCACCTCATTCCCCTTATCTCAGTGTGCTGTTTTAAGCTGGATGCAGTCAGTCCTGGGGTGGGATGGCTGATGGAATGACTGATGGGGTCCACACTGCCCCGTGGGCTGAGCAGCCAGGGGCTGCAGCTCCCCAAGTGAGGAGCAATGTGTTCCTTCCTCCCCCAAACACACCCATGGCCCCCTGATCCCTCCCAGCCCCACCTGAGCCTCTCCCCCACCCACCCTCTGTGTCTCCTCATGGTCACCCTGCCCAGGGCTGCCTCCTGCTCTGCTCTGCTCTGTCCCACTGGTGTCTGTGTTTGAAATCCCAAATTCAGTGTGGAAGCAGTATGGAAAGCTGAGCCTTTTCCTTGGACAGCACCAGAGATCCAGGCAGGAGGAACCCAAATCCTCCTTGCTGATCCAACAAAGCCTGTCCAGAGCTGTCCAGAGCACCCCAAACACCATCAGTGGTGTGGGAAATCCCTTCACTAAGGTGAGCTTCATCTCCTGCAGCTCCAGGGGGAGCAGTGGAGATGTTTCCTTGCAGGGGCAGCTCCTGCCCTGGGCTGGGGTTTGGCATCTCCAGAGATGATGAGCAGCTTTTGGAATCAAGGTCTTCCTGAGAGGGAATATCTGCAAAGCCTCATGTTCCAGCTAAATGAGAGCTTAATGAAATAATTCTAAAATTCTTGCAGTGAAACATATTTCTTCCACCTTCAGCTCTGGAAATGGCTGATCCACTTTAGCTGCTGGTCTCACAAAGCTTTCCCTAAAACTGCCAATGTGTTAAATTTCAGCTGCTAAAGGTAATATTTTGATTGATTATAATGGGGCCAGCAGCAGAATTTAATGAGCTTCTAGTTGTCGTAATGAATGGAGATTAAATATCTTATAAAAAGCTTGAGTCAAGTTACCTGAATGTAATTTCTGCCCTTCTCACACCTCCTCCTTTATGGCTTTTCTTATTATTTTGCAAAACAGGATGTTCAGACACAGAAAGCTTGTAGGAGTTTTGACAGTGTGGGAAAGGAGAGAAAGAACTTTTTGTCACTATTATAATATCAGCTATTGTCATCGCAAAGGATTGCAACAGAGGCAAAACCAGAAGTTTCTTACAAAAATATTTATTTATTGAGATCTGAATTGAACATTATGTCAAAAATACAATTAATTAAATACAGGAAATATAACCCATGTCTACATAAAAAAATATATTTGTCTATTAAATAAAATTATTTGTTATCACAGAGTTATTGCACCTGATCCCTCTGCTATAAAAAATGAAATTGCACAACATTAAGTTGGATTCTGGAATGTTTTCAGTTTCTCAGTGAGCTCTAAATGACATCGAAGTGCTTCTGGCAGTTGGGGACATGGAGCAGCTGGGGACATCTGTCCAGGACCTCAGTCCAGCTCCAGCTCGTTCACATACTGCTGGACCCAATCCTCCAGGGGGTTGGCACAGACTTCCCGGCCCTTCCTGGTGATAAACCTGTGGGGAGCAGAGAGGTCAGTGTTTGGTGGGAGAGCACTGAATGGAGAATGACAGAATCACGGAATTACGGAATGGTTTGGGTTGGAAGGAGCTTTAAAGCTCATCCACCCCTGCCATGGCAGGGACACCTTCCACTATCCCAGGTTGTTCCAACCCCCATCCAACCTGGCCTGGAACACTTCCAGGGCTGGGACAAGAGCCCAGCCCAAGCCCAGCCTCTCCCAAGGATGAGCAGCTCCATGCTGTGCCCATCCTATTCATCAGCCACCAGTTTTATCTGCAGAGTGGCAGAGCAGGACCAGCACGAGGTGTCCACACTCTGAGCATCACCTTGTGCTTCTCATCTCCCCCATCCTTCATTCCCAGTCTTTGGAAAAAGGCTTTTCCCTCCCTGGCTCCTCATCCCAAAGCCAGCCCACCCTGCAGGAGGGACTTACACGACAGCAGGCTGGGAGCACTGGCTGTTGGTTTCATAGTAATCCTTCACGAAGCTGCGGGGAAGCTGCCGGGAGATGTAGGAGAAGCAGCAGGAGGTCGGTGGGTCAGAGCCAACTGTGAAGGGCAAAGACAGTCATGAGCAGTGGCAAGGGGTGGGGGACAGGGCAGGGAGCTGGGATCACCCATGCCTGGCTCTAGGGAGCAGGGATGATACTGAAGAGGAAAAGGTTTTTTCTTTTTTCTTATTCTTCCTTCAATTGTTTCCCTGTTGGGTTCACCCCGAGCTGGCATTGACACAGCCCAGGGCACCAGGCAACATCTCCCAGCCCAAACCTGGCCACCCCTAGCCCTCCTCAGGGGGGGAGGAGGTAGCAGCACCCTCTGTAGCAGGGGTGGGGGGCACGGCTGTGGTTTTACCCTAAAAGGGTAAAAAACCTTTAGGTTTTACGCTAATGGTCTCTGAGCTGTGCCTGTCCCACAGCCCTGGAGCACCTGCCAGATGATAGCTGGACAGGTGGAGTGACCCAGAGTGGCAGTGCTGGCAGTCCCAGCGGTGCCATCTCTCCTGTCCCCATCTACAGAGGGTGGGACTTACGTGGAGCAGCAGAGGTCTGGTAGCAGAAGGCAGCGATGAGGATGGTGAGGGCAACCAGAGACACCTTCATGTTGGCAGAGAAGTGCTGGCTGGAGCTGGAGCTGGAGCTGGAGCTGGAGCTGGAGCTGGAGCTGGAGCTGGAGCAGGCAAGGGAAGCTTGGAAGCCTCTTTGCTGTCTGATGCTGAGGCTGCCAGCAGCCCCTCAATTTATGGGGAGAGAGGTGGGCAGGAGCTTACGTAGGCGTGGTGGAATTTCCAGCAGAGTCCACTCATGGTGAAGTCCCGTGATGGAACAGAGCAGCCCCAGCCCCGGAAGAGTGAAGCTCCCTGCTCGATTCAGAGCCTCCCCAGTGACACAGGATATGAAACAGTCACTGTGGCTATTTCTGCTTCTCTCATGCCTGTCCCTAGGTAAGAAGTTCCTCTGTGGATGTTCCTGCATTTGTTAAGTGCCCTGTTACCCAACCTTCCCAGGCAGCTTGAAGGGGAGAACATCTGTGCAAGAGCTGTGCTGGAGGCTCCAGGAGCATCAGTGGGATGAGGCTGGTTAGGGAAAAAGAGCCTGAAGTCTCTTTTACCATGGACTCCCACATCTGCAAAGCCCTTGCTGCCCCAGGAGCAGGGGGTGGGAGCTGTCACCAGTGTCCCTCACATGTCCCCTGTGGCTGGAGGTGGCTCAGGGCTGCAGCCACTGGCACAGGTAGAGCTGGGCATCAAAGAGGAGTCCCAGAAGCTGGAACACTCAAGTTTCCTCCTCAGTTTAAGGGGAAGGAGAGCTGAGATGGGCTATTTGTTATCTCCTGGAAGTGCCTGGTGCGCTGCAGGTCCTATAAGGAGACATTAAATGACAATTTAGATTAGACAGTCAAACTTCAAGGGCTGTTGGTAGTCTGGGCATGGGGGGGATGCAGAGAATTGAAAGAAATGTGGAGACTTGAAACCCTGAAGATGAGGAAAAAGGATTTCTAGGCAAGGGTAAGGAAGGAGACTCTGCTTCTGAAGATGAGGAGCAGATTAACTGTGGGATGAGAATTTGGGCAGAAACCAGGATGTTGGGAAGAACAGAGTAGCCTGTCTCAGCTGATGAGAGAAAATGACCACAGACTGGGGAAGCAGTACAATGTATGGGAGAGAGCAAGAGCTCCCTGAGGGCTGGGCAAGGGCTGAGACAGGGATGGTTTACTGGGAAGAAGCCACCAGCCTCCACAGAGAGCCATGGAGGATCCTTGAGGAGGAGAGGGAAGGCTGGCAGGGAGGTGATGGGTGCTCTGAGAAGAGCTGAGGGCTGTCCAGCTGGAGTGAGATGTTCCTAGAAGGATATCTGTTCTCCCCAGGAAAGCAGATATTCCTGGGGAATGTCTCACTTTTGTTATTTTCAAGACATCTTGGAGTGATGATTCCTTGGTAGACACTTACTGAAGGCTTACAGTGTAAAGTGGAGCAACCCAACCTCACCCTGGCACCCTGGCAACCCCTGGAAATTGGGCAATGATTAATCCTGCTTCTATCAAAGGTGTCCATCTACTGCCCCAGCAGCTTTCTGTAAATAATGTGGTGTTTCCCCATGTCCCTCAGCCTTCCACCAGCCGTGCTGGGTGAGCTCTGTGAAGTGCTCTGCTCCAGGTGGGCAGTGAAGGGTCCAGAGGACAAGGGTCCAGACTTGTCCCACACTCAGGAAGGCTCCTGCTGGGAGCTGTGGTGATGTTTCTCACCCAAGCTGGGCAGGGCAGATCTATCCCACAGAGCAAATGTGGCTCTTGCCAAGCTGAGCATCCCCTCCCCTGCTCCAGCACCTTTCCATCCTTCCCTTTGCAGAGAGGCACCTTGCAGCCTCACTCATCACTCCAGATCCCATTCCCTCACTCCGTTTGTCATCTTGCTCGTCCCCAAATATCCTGGGAAGATGATGAGAGAGCCTGGGCATCCAGCCAGGCAGGAGGTGGGAACCCAGAGTTCCTACTGGCGCCAGCTGGGCTGGGAGAGAGTGAGAATCAGCTCACTTGGATCCTGTCTGCTTGCTCAGGAGACTTGAGTGTCTCCTGAGCAGTTGCACATGGATGTGGGAGCGTGGTTTGCCTCTGAGCTGCTCCCTCTGGTTTGCCTCCAAGTGCCTGTGGGTTATGCCTGGAGATGCAGCCAAGAGCTCCCGTCCTGCTCCCGAGGCTCACGGTGCCAAAAGGCAAGGAAATGTTCTGCTGAAAGACGAGTTTCATGAAAACAGAGGAATTAGTTCGGGATCTGCTTTGGTTATTCAAATGTTTTCAATGAGAGATTATCCTTTTCAGGCAGCTGGACACCTCCATGCCTCAATCCCTTTTTTATCAAGCACATGTCAAATTATTTTGGACTCCCAGGGACTGTTTTGTGATTAATAAAAGTGAAAATTTCTTTCGTATAGCTGAGTCAGTTTAGGTTCAGTTTAGTTTAGGTAATGTGTGCTAAAGGGGACTGGTAAGGGCTGAAACTTTTCTACTGCTGAGAGCCAAAAATAACCCTAAAGCCAATTTGTTTGGTTTCTAGGGATCTGATTCTTCCTTAGAAATGTGACAAAAGCTCCTGCTCTGCCACAGGCACAGGTCAGCTGGACAGAGGTGGGAGGTTACACTCATGTCAGTGATGCCCTGGGATGTTGCAAGATGCTCCTAAAAAATGTTTCCTTGCCCATTTTCCACATTCCAGTGATGTTGAAAAGAGAAAGTCATCTCTTTCAGCTCCTCACCCTTTTAGGAAGGGAGGCTGAGTGTGTCTCAGATGAGGAACCATCTTCTCTGGGAGGTGCCTTGAGACATGGAAGAGTGGGAAAAGTGGCCTGGAGCATCTCTGGGGGGATTAATTTCATTACACAGCAAAGTGGTGGTGTAAGGAGGAGGTTTTCCCATCAGGTGGTTTCAGAATTCCTGACCCAGCAGGCAGTGATTGGAGTCAGTCAGATCTCAGTCTGACTCCACAGAGATGCTGCTCTGTTTTGCATAGAGGGATATGACTGAGATTCTCTACAAGTCCCCCAAAAAATCCCAGGAGAAAGTGCTAAGTAAAGCAAATGCCCAAAATAAATTCAGTGACAGCAGAAATGGGGAAATTCTCCATCTTGAATGAAAGGGGAACCTGGAAAAAACTGGTGAGACAGGCTGATGTAAGTTGCCATTTATAGCAGGGTTTAATGCTGAGAAATTGGGATCCACTCAGAAAAGGAAGTAAATAAAGATAGCCTGAGTTCACAAACTGCCCCTAAGACAAGATCCACCAACCCCTGCAGCTCCAGCAGCTCCATCCTGCCCTGCTCCAGCTCCAGCTCCACCTCCAGCACATTCCATCAGCCTCCAGCAATTTCACCCCCAGCATTCCTGACATTTCTGGAGAAACGCTGGAATTTTTTAGATGATGTCACATCCTGGAATTGGCTCCAGGAAGGACCTGTGCCTGTGGGAGTGACCATCTGTGTGCAGTGTGGTGGGGCCAGGGGACAGCATGGCCACCTTGGCCAGACACTGCTGCCTTATTCCACAGAAAACATTTCGTGTTTCCCTGAAGTCACGTCAGGACAGGAAGTTGGTCAGAGCTGATAAGAAATATGTATCTTGCTAAAGGTCCCATCCTCCCCCAGCAAAGGCATTTTACAAAAGAAAATATTCCAGGGAATACTCTTCTTATTAGTGGTTGATGTCTCAGATTTTTCCTGGACTTTCTTTTGAAGTAGAGCAAACAAAAGGGGATGAATTATATGGTATTTCAAAGACAATTACCGTGAAATAAAAAAGCCTCTTTGCCCCACACCCCTCTCCATTCCTGGCATGAAAAGGGAGAAACAGGGAAAACCTGAGTTTTCGCAATTTTTGAGCTTTAGGGAGGTGACTGTGGGAGGACCAGACAAAGTGTCTCTGCTGGGGCTGAATCCTCTGCCCACCTCACTCAGATCCTTGGTGAGCTCCCCAGAAAGAGCAAAAGGCTGAAAATTCAGAGCTCTCCTGGGATGGAAACTCAAAGAGGGTAGAGTTAGAATAGATATGAGGAAGAAATTGTTCCCTGGGAGGGTGGGCAGGCCCTGGCACAGGGTGCCCAGAGAAGCTGTGGCTGCCCCTGGATCCCTGGCAGTGTCCAAGGCCAGGTTGGATGGGACTTGGAGCAGCCTGGGACAGTGGAAGGTGTCCCTGCCCATGGCTGGGGTGGCACTGGATGAGCTTTAAAGTCCCTTCCAACCCACAGTGCTGACCTCTCTCTGAGGGGTCCTGGCAGGGCTGTGTCACTGTGGGAAGGTCAGACCCCATGGGAGCTGTGAGCCTTGATGCCTTAAAGCTGGTAAAAATGAGAGGCAGACACAGCAGTGTAGGGAAAAGGGAATTCCCTTGGTTTAATAGGATCCTTTGGTGCTCAACTCATCCAAGGTGGAAACACACTGAGCAGTACCCTGTGTACAATGTGTGTACAATTTATGGACCTCACAAATTAGCATATCTACCTAAAATCCCTCAATAAGAAACTTAACAAATGAAACAATTGTCCTCCTATCCTAATTATCCCCCCAAGTGAGACTACAGCCTGGTTTACAAAAACACTTTCCAGAGAGGAGGCTCCAAGGTTGGAGCCTCTAGTTTTGAGATAGTTCTGAATGTTTCATCTTCCTCCCAGAGAACCCCAAACTGAGCTAAACATCAGAGTACAGGAGTTATAAACATGTAGGGCTAAGGTACAAGGAGTGCTTGTGAAGGGTACAAGGAAAGGGAAAGGGTATAAAAAGGTATAAAAAGGGTATAAAAAGGGTCTAAAAAGGGTCTAAACAGAAAGAACAAAACCCCATCAGGCATCAGCCCCAGTCCCACAGCGAGGTGTGAGCTCTGCAGCTGCCAGTGAACATCCGTGGTCACACACTGGTGTTTACTGGCCTCACGATTTATTCAAAGCTGTAAAACCACTTCCCCTGTGGGGCTGTTTGGAGGTTGGGGTGCTCGTTTCTCTGAAGTGCAGGTCGTGTCCCCTGTGATGAGGAGGGTTTAGCCACTCCAGATGGGCTTGTTCCCTTCAAAGGGGACATTGTGCAGCCAGCAGGGCTGTGCCTGGCACCCTCATCCCCCGGAGAGAGGGGAGGGCTTTGGCACTGCTCGCTGATGTGCCACAGCTCCACAGCCTCTGCTCCATCCCCTCACAGCCCTGCAGCCTCCCCGTGTGGGCTCCTGCATCCCCCAGAGCCTCCAGAGCATCCCCAGCCCTGCACAGCCCCAGGGCTCCTGCCTCCCTCGGGATGTGCAGCCACGCCTTGGGACTTGCTGGGGTCACAGTGGGGATAGAGGGAGCTGGGCTGGGTCAGGGGTCACCTGAGGGACAGAGCTGTGACCCCCAGAGCAGCTCACCTCTGCCCCAGCTGAAGCCACCAGCACCTCCCAAATGGATCATGCCACTCCCCCGAGCTTGCATCCACTGGTGGAGTTATGGAAAGGGGAGCAAAACGCTACAGGATGTGACAGGGATGGAATAATATTACTTTCTGTGCTCCCAGGTCCTTCAGTGGCAGGGCTGGGATAGTGCAGACCCCAGGGGGGAGGCTGACAAAGTCCCCCATCAGTCTGGGGACAGCTCTCACCATCACCCATAGGCAAAGTACCCCCATTCCCCAGCCCTGGGCTCTTTGTGAAGTGTGGCTCTTGGTGAGGACAGGATTTCAGGGCAGCTTGAAGCAGTTTGAAAGCCTCTGAGCTAATCCTTGTCACTGTTTATATCCCAGGGGGTGAAGACTCTGCACCCCCACAACATCCTTCCCTATACTCTTCTCCTTTGAATAACTTTAGTTTTCTATTTCTACCCTGCCTGCACCAAAACAAAACTCATACCCCAGGCGGGTGAGGCTGAAGTGGTAAAGAATGGCTTGTTTCCAGGAATAACAGCTTGAGAGAGGTCAGCCCGTGAGCACTGAAACTGCAGGAACTGCAATAGCAGAGGGCGCTGGGATTTGCTGGAGAAGTGAAAACCACTGGACAGAAGCTGAAAACCGAAAGCGGAAACCCGGAGGCTGGCAAGGGTGACTCGCTGGGGATCATCATTGTGGAGCCACAGGGCTGGCAGCTGGTGACTCAAAGCTGGAGCCCTGTGGGCAGGGGGTGTCTGTGATGGGGAAGAGGTGACCCCACTTTCCAGGAGGCTTCCCGGCACGGTGGGGCTAACAACAGCCCGGCTGACAGGGCAGTCACCCACTGGTGACACAACCGAGGGGCTGCAGCTGCAGCAGCTCTTTGCAGCACCTCCTCTCCCTCCTCCTCCTCCTCCAGACCCTCACATTTAGTGATGCTTTCTTTCCTCACATTGACCATCTCGGAGCTGCCAGGCGGAGGACAGAGCTGCAAGTGCCATCAGAGCCACCACCATCCCTCCCCACACCCCCTGTGCTCCGTGCACATCGCCACCCTCGTGGTTTGTGCCTTGCAGGCAGCAGCTGGCGAGCAGAAGGTGCGAAGTTCCCGTGAGCAAAGCTGTCACTGGCTGGTGACAGCCACAGGGCGCCTTGCTGCAGCCACAGCCTCTGTCACTGCTCCGTGCAGAGCTGTGTTTGTCACTTCCCAGAGGTCACACTCACATGAGTTGCAAGAACAGAGGAACATAAAAATCCCGCTGCTGGTTTCTGAGCGAATTATTTCCGTGGCAAAAAAAGCCATAATTTGGTTTTGTTCGGCAGCGATTCAGCCAAAAGCTGGAGCCACTTCTTCTTCTGCATGGAGCTGATCATATTTACCAAGGGAACCAAGAGCTGATCCTGCCAGAGCTGCTTCTGGCAAAACCCACCACCTTCCCTGATATTCATGTCAGGACTTACAGCCCCTTTGTCCCCTCCAAAAGCACACTCTGGTGAGGTCTCTGCCCAGAGGAGGATGAGCCAGAGCTGGCAGCACCAGGGATGTAATGCAGGAAAAGACCACGGGGAAAAGGAGGAATGCAGAACAGATGAAGTGTGGATTAGTTAAACAGCAGTGAGAGAGGCTGAGGACAGGCTGGACAGTGTGCTTGGAGGGTTGGGATTTATGGCACAAAGTCCAGCTGGAAGCCAGTGAGCAGCAGGGAAACCCAGGGATCGATACTGGGTATACTGGGATACATAAATCCCAACCCTTAATGTTTTTTTATCCTGGCTGATGTGACAAAGGGCACCCTCAGCCAGCTGGCAGGTGACCAAAGCTGGTAGAAGGTGTTGTCACTCTAGAGGGACATGCTGCCATTGTAGAATCATGGAATGGATTGGGATCAAAGAGACATTAAATCCCATCCAGTTCCCCCCACTGCCATGGCAGGGACACCTCCCACTGTCCCAGGTTGCTCCAAGCTCTGTCCAACCTGGCCTTGGACACTGCCAGGGATCCAGGGGCAGCCACAGCTTCTCTGGGCACCCTGTGCCAGGGCCTCCCCATCCTCACAGGAAGAGTTTCTTGCTAATATTTAATCTAAATCTCGTTTATTTTTTAGTTTAAAGCTGTTCCCTCTTGTCCTATCATTATCAGCCTGTGTGAAATCCATGGCGAAGTGGGCAGACAAAAACCTCATGAAGTTCAACAAGAAGTGCAAAGTCCTGACCCTGGGCAGGAACACCCCCAGGCACCAGTCTATGGCAGTGCTGACCAGCTGGAAACAGCTTGACATGAAAGGACCTGGGGCTCCTGCTGGACACGAGACTGGACATGAGTAGCAATGCCACCAAAATTCCAACAGGTTCCTGGGCTGCATGAGGAGGAGCATCGACAGCAGGTCAAGGGAGGTGATGCTACCCCTCTTCTCAGCACTGGTGAGGCTGTTCCTGGAATGCTGGGTCCAGTTCTGGGCTCCCCAGGATTAGACACATATGGACATACTGGAGAGAGTCCAGCAAAGGGCTGTGGAGATGCTGGAGAGACAGGAGCACCTCTCCAAGGAGGAGATGCTGGGACACTTCAGACTGGAGAAGGCTTGGGGGATTCTTACCAACATGTGTGGGGCAAAGTAGATGGAGCCTGACTTTTCTCAGTGGTGGCCACTGACAGGACAAGAGGCAATGAGAAATTCTATTTAAACACCAGATAAAACTGTATTTATTCTATTTAAACACCAGATAAACTTTATTATTAAAACACCAGATAAAGCAGGCTGTCCAGAGAGGCTGTGGAGTGTCACAGCCCACCTGGACAGGTCCTGGGCAGCCTGGGCTGGATGAATTCCAGCCTCAGCTCCTGGCCAGCCCTGTGGGAGTGGGGAGGGCAGGCAGAGTGTTTTGGGTGGCACAGAGCCTGCAGTGCAGCCACCTCTGAGCTCTGGGGCAGCAGCTCAGCAGCCTCTGGCAAAAACGCTGCACACAACGGCACGAGAGCATTTCAGCTGCCTGCTGGGGTTTTTCCAGAATTGTGTAATGTTATGCAAACACTGTCTTTCCCTATACAGCCTCACAGGGAAACCCCCCTGCAGTCCATGGGGACCATTCTCCTCTCTGTGGCCAGGCCACTTGGCACATTCTAGTTTCCTTTTGATATGAATAAAACAAAAATGAGTGCTGACTCACTAGGCATTGTGAACGATATTCCATTCTTCCTAGCTTTTTCTGTTCCCTCCAATTCCCTTCACTTTCGTGTCATCCTTGATCATCACTCTGGAATTTCTATCCTGGCTTCTTCCAGCTGCCTCCAGGACTCCCTATAAAAGGGAGCAGAATCCAGCTGCTGCACACTGAGCTGCATCTTCCAGAGTTTCTGCTCCTGCTCCCACAGCTCTCATCCGACGGAAAGATGAAGGTCTCTGCAGCTGCCTTGGCTCTTCTCCTCATTGCAGCCTCCTTCTCCCAAACTTTCTCTGGCCCAGGTGAGTCCTGCTTTTTCATTTGTGAAGGGAGAACAGATTTGAGCCTTCATTGTTTCTCCATTGAGGTCCCCTGGCAGATAACTGGGAATTTATCAGCATTTGTGCCACTGTGCCCAGAGATCAGCTGCATGTAGGAACCCTGGAATTAGAAAATCAGCCAGCCAGCCAGCCAGCCAGCCATCCATCCATCCATCCATCCATCCATCCATCCATCCTCCATCCATCCATCCACCCTGGGCTCAGATTATTTATTCCAGATCAGAGATGAGGGGTTGCAGCCTCTGCCCTGCAGCTGAAGGAGTTGGGGAAGTGAAGCTCTGAGCAGTGACAGGATGGGAATCTCCCACAGTACCTCAGTATTCCTCGTGGCATTCGACCACATGATCCCCAATGTCCATTTTGACCTTAATTATTCTCTAATTCCTCACTACCTTCCCCACCAGCGCCGCTCTCAGTGCTCACATTGTCTTCCTTTGCCTCTTCCAGTTGGAGCTGACCTGCCAATCTGCTGCTTCTCATACACACAGCACAAGCTGCCATGGAAGCTCATCCAGCGTCACTATGTCACCAGCACCAACTGTCCCCGGCAGGCCGTCATGTGAGTGCCAGGGAGTGGGACAGGGCAGTGACAGCCACTGGGGGGGTGTGGGTGGGTGACCAGCTCTGCCTGGCCAGGGGGTCTGTAGGAGCAGAGCAGGGAGAGGGGAATCCCAAGGAGAAAAGGATTGCTGGGGATGCTCTGGTAAGGATTCTCAGGGATGCTCCTGCAGGAGTGCAGTGTGGGAAAAGGGATGGGAGTAGGGAGCATCCCAGCCAGCTGCTGATTTCCACATCAGAACAGGGGAAACCCCTTGCAGTGCCTGAAGCTTCTCCTGGGAAGCAGGTCTGAGCAGAGATCTAACATGTCCCATCCCTGTCCCACAGGTTTGTCACCAAGAAAGGCCGCCAGGTCTGTGCCAATCCTGATGACACCTGGGTCCAAAACTACCTGCAAATCTTGGAGCAGAACTGAGCCAAGCAGGGTGGCAAGTGGAGCTGCTGTCATGGATGAATCACATTATCCTGAGCTCCAGCCATGGAGCAGGACCCTGGGACAACAGGAGCATCTGCAGGTGTCCCCAAGGGACTGCTGGAAGGACACCTTGTGCTGGGGGCTGCTGCTCATCCTTGGACTGCATGGACCAGGCTGCAGCCTCATCCCTCTGCCCTGACCCCAGGCCCGTGGGACTGCACTTCTGCTGTTGCATTATTTGAAGTAATTTAAGAAATTATCATACAGGGTAGCCAGTCCTTTTTTTCTGTGGATAATGGTGTTATTTATCAGGGGGTGACAGGAGGGTATTTATAGCAGGGTGACCCAGTGTTGGATGATGGGGAACCCTGGTTTGCACAAGTGAACTCATGATTCTGGAGAATAAAGAATTTGGACAAAACCTTGGCTTTTTGCCTTTTATGTGCCTCTATATGGTGCTCAGCAGCACATGTGGAACATCCCTCTGAGCCATCTGCAGCCTCTGCAGGGCACGTGAAGATGGAGGATGGTTTGAGGCAAACCTGTAAAGTTTCCATACTGCTGACTCAGGAACATCCTCCATCCTCACTCCCCCGCCGCACACACCCCCTCTCCCCACATCCTCTACAAAATTAGACATGTGTGAACCCACATGTGGGACTTTTACATACATGACTCTGCTCTCCACACTGCCCAGGCACGTCCCACACATTGCTGCTCCCAGTCCACCTCAGACTGGTCCCTGGGTGTGCAGAGAGTCATGCTGAGACCCAGGCAGCGACCCCACCTTTCATTCTGCCCACCCCAGTGGGGGTTGCTCCTCTCTTTCCCACCTGTAAAACAAATGGAAAGGTCCAGCTCTTGCTGCAGGGGTAAAACAACCAGCAGAAAACCTGCTGCAGTTGTTCCCAGGATGAAGCTTTCTGTGGGAAGCTGAATGGGAAGGAGGAGGTCCCAAGGGTAAAGCACAGTGCTGGGCAGAGCTTGTCCATGGATGTCATGCTTGGGGCTCCTTGACATCTGCGTTCTGGGAAGGAATCCCAGAAGGATTTGGGTTGTAAAGGACCTTAAAACTCATCTCATCCCACCCTCTGCCATGGGCAGGGACACCTTCCACTGTCCCAGGCTGCTCCAAGCCCTGTCTAGCCTGGCCTGGAACACTTGCAGGGATCCAGGGGCAGCCACAGCTTCTCTGGGCACCCTGTGCCAGGGCCTGCCCACCCTCACAGGAAAGAATTCCTTCCCAATGTCCAATCTAAATTGACCTCCTTTAGTGCAATACCATTCCTCCTTGTCCTACAGCAACAGACCCTGCTAAAAGTTTTGTCCCCATCTTTCTTACAGACCCCCTTCCAGTGCCCCCACAGCACAGTCCAGAGCTGCCTGGCCTTGCCCACATCCCATTCTTCTTCCTAAACAAAAAAAGCTTTCTCTTAGTGTTTCTTTTTTCCTCCCTGCAGCTGTAGGTCAGATTTGGCAGCTCTGATGCTGGGAAAGCACCTCTGTGCTGTCTTGTGATTTCTCTCTAGTCTTGTGTTTTCCAGGCAGGAAATCTGGCAGGAAAGAGAGTCATGGCCACTCAAGGAGCAGCATCCCAGCAAAGGAGAGCCCAGCCCAGCACCATTCTGTGTCCCAGGAGATGGTGGGACTGTGTGGAGAGATGGAAATCTGCAGGGAGTGTATCCTGAGTGGGGCTGCCCCACTGCACTGTGAAACCCTGGAGCAGAGTGGTCACTGTGTGGTGGGGTGGATGGGCAGGAGCAGGTGAAGATGCCAGGGATGGAGTGCTGAGGGTCTCCTCTACCCCTGAAGACATCCCAACTCCAAATTCAGTGCTGCAGAGGAGCTGCAGGAGCCCCAAACTGCCTCTGCTCTGGCAGCCTGAGTGCTGAGAGGGGATGGAGGATGGATGTTTTGGGGAAAGGGAGGTTAAGGGGGTACTGGGTTTGTGCCATGCCCAGGGTGCAGGGACAGGCTGGGGAGGCTGCAGCAGTCTCCTCTCAGGACAGTCCCTGGCTGTGTGCCCAGGCACTTGTGGGAATTTCCCTCTCCAGCCTTTCTGGTTTCAGTTTCCATTTGCTCGACTTAAGGAATGTCTCCTTCACTGCCTGCAGTGCACCAGGAGAACAGAAAACCTTCATGGTTCCGTGGTCAAAGCACTGGAAAGCCTGCTTCTGGCTTTTTTTTTTTTTTTTTTTTTTTTTGACAGCATGAACCCTGTGGCTGTTCTCTCTCTCCCAGCTTCATTTGGAGAAGCCCTGGGAAGAGAGAGAGAAGCCATGGAGACCCTCCATCCCAATGTCCTTGTTGTCTCCCTGCTCCCAGTCCCATCACATCCTGGCATCCTGGCACAGCCTCTCACTGCCATTCCTGCAGAGCTGATGCTTTGAACTTGGCCTCACACCTCAGCCTCTTCCATTTCTGTCTTTTCAACCTGCACTGGCCACTTCAGCCAAGAATCCTTCCCCCTAAACCCACCCATTTATGCATCCCATCCCATCCCATCCCATCCCATCCCATCCCATCCCATCCCATCCCATCCCATCCCATCCCATCCCATCCCATCCCATCCCATCCCATCCCATCCCATCCCATCCCATCCCTGGTGCTTCCCTGTGCAAAGTGAGGCTGGGTGGATCAGAGCAAAGCACAAACATGGGCTGTGTGTCTGCCAAACTCCTGATGGGAACTTGAAGGTTTGAGCCTTGTTTCTCTCCTTGTTGCTGCTTTTCTTTCCCAGTCCTGCTCTGCTCCAGGTGAGTCCACCCACCCACCCAGAACCATCGAATCACTAAGGCTGGAAAAGACCTGTAGGGTGGCTGAGTCCAGCCCAGCACTGCCAAGGCCACCACTGCCCCATGTCCCCAAATGTCACATCCACAGGGCTGTTAAACCCCTCCAGGGATGGGGACTCTACAGCTGCCCTGGGCAGAGGGGATGATGAGCAAGGGGAGGTCAGAAGACTTAAATATCTTCAGACCACTGTGGCACCAAAAGGGCTTGAGGGTATTTTAAAGGCATTTTTTTAAAGGCATTTTATCTCACATTGGTTTTCTTGGCCCCAATTATTTGGGGTCATTTGTGGCTGGACATGAGGGGAGCCTGAATAAATTGTTCCCAAGGAGGATGGAGTGGAAAATGTCCCTGGAGGTGAAGACATGACCCACCAAGCTGCCAGGTGGGGATACTCTTGTCCAAGGGGTGATAGAAAAACTTCTGAGCTTTCTCTCTAGCCAGCTCTGACGGATACAACCCGAATTGTTCCTATCCCCTGCAGAGCTTCAGCAGTTTTGTTTTCGACCCACAAAGTTATCAGCCAGTTTGAAATGTCAACCACAGGCTGATAAAATGCTTATGTGAGTCTTGCTTGGTGCGTTTTTAAACAAAATTTGTGTTTTCTTCCTTCTCCAAGAAGCTGCAGAACAACAGTGAATCAGTGGCTGTCTTGCAATGAACACTAACAAAGCATCCCCAGAGCTAAACCTGGCTCAGGCTGCATTCCCAGCCACCCTCCTTCCATCTCACTGCAGGGACACCCCTGAATCCCCACCCTGAGATTTCCAAATCTGCAGTGGCAAAGCCCCAGCAGCTCCCAGCCTTGGCTGTGATATGATGGGGGGAAAGGGCTGGGAGGAAGTTCTGGCTCCACATCAGTGCAGGGATCAGGGAGACCAAGCAGAAGAGGTTTTTAGAGCTGAGGCTGAGGGCCTTCCAGCTGGGAAGTTGGGGGGTTTTTTTACCTCTCCTAAAATAGTTATAGTGGGATCCCCATTTATCAAACAGGAGGGGAACAGCCAGAGATGACACAGAAAGAAAATGACTTTATTCTTTGGCACCAGCACAAAACAGCGGTTTGAGAACAAGGCTGAACGATGTGGTTCCCCAACAAGCATCCTGTCAGTAATCAAGGTACCACTTCCTTCTCTAGGGTCAGACCTTGCAGCATCTACAGTGCTGTGACAAAATTCAGCAGGCAAAACTCAGCCTGGGCTTGCAGGAGAGCACTCAGACCTAATCCCAGCCCACAAATAGCTCTGGGATGGAATCCTCCTCCCATTCTATCAGTGGATACACAAGGGGGAGGCTCAGTTTAGCCACATCACACAGCAGGGCACCCCAAGGTGGGTCTGCAAGGCCAGCAGGTCTCCAGCATCACGACTGCCCTGAGTGCAGCTGAATTATCATGGTTAAATGACACCTTTGCAAGACAAAATGAACCTCAGGAGTCCCAAGGTGGCTCAGCAGGTCCTGGTGCTCAGCAGCAGCGTTTCCAGCTCTGTGCCAAGCTCTGCCAGGTGGTCTGGCAGGACTTCTGAGCTCCCAGGGCTCACTGCAGCTCCAGGCTGTTCACATATTCCTTCACCCACCTGGCGTCAGGGTTAGCACAGACCTCCCTCTTCTTCCTGGTGACAAACCTGGCAAGGCAGGGGTGCAGGGGTTACAGTCCCAGAGGGGAAAAGGGACTTGGGTGATAGCATTGGATCACTTCCCACAAACCCTCAAGCATCTGGGAGCTGCAGAGCTGCAAAAACCCAGGGGGAGATCAGGGACCCTTGGGAGAACCTGCCATGCTCAGATATTTCTCTCCTTGTCCAAAGCAGAGGTGAGTGTGGATGCAGAGTGGAATGTTGTGTGGATTGAGCTCATCAGCTCTGGAAGGTCCTGCTGGCTCCTGACCTCATCCTGTGCTTTATTCCCAGCAGCAGGACAGTGCAAGGAGACCAAGGCACCACTTATTTCTCAGCTGAGGAGGGTGAGGATTCACACACTGCACGTGGGACTGGCTGGCTGCCCCCTTCCCCCAGGGGTGGTCCCTCACAGCCCCCTGCTCCTGGCCCTGCTGGATGGGAATCCAGGAGCCCAAAGGCTGGCAGAGCCTCCTCTCAGGGCCCAGGGCTGCTACTTACACAACTGCTGGCTGGGAGCACTTGCTGCTGGTGTAGAAATATTCCTGCACATGGCTCTGGGGCAGCTTTCGTGAGGTGTAGCTGAAGCAGCACGAGGTTGTGTCAGACCCCACTGAAAGAGATCAGAAAATCCTGCATGAGACCATATAAATGTATAAATATTGACCTGAGCCAATAAACTGCACATTCCCAGCTGAGAGCACAGGCCATCACCCCTCAACCAGCTGGACAGCCCCTTCTCCTCCTGTTTCCCCTGAAAATCAGCAAGAAATTACTGTGAACCCCAAAGCCTGATGAGCAACATTGTTAGGATTGCTTGCTAAATGTTTTACACTCTCTTCCCAAGGCAGAAACCCCTTTGGTTACCCTGGGTCCATTCCTAGAGGCCAGCAACAAAATCAGGTGAGGGGAAATCTGAAAACTTTGACACCAATAAAATTCATCCCTGAGATAAAAGGATGGTAGAAAGGAAGATCAGTCCAAATAAATCAGGAGAAGTTATTCACACAGCTCTCCAACCTTTGCAGCTGACTTTTGCCAGTTTTGGTCCAAAATTACAGGCAGTCAGAGCAAAATCCACCCTAGAAGAGCAGAGGGCTGCTGTACTCACATGGAGCAGGAGAAGCCTGGTAAAAGAGGGCAGCAACCAGGATGATGGAGAGGCAGAATGTGGAGATGTTCATCCTGGACAGGCTAAGCTGCAAGGGCAGAGGCAGGAGCAGGGCAGGTTTCTCCTGTGAGGCTCTAGCTCAGTGCTGGCTTTTTATAGGGACGGCGTCCAGTCAGTCAGATTTGAAGGCAACTGTGGAATTTCCAAAGCATAACAGAGCTGATGTCATGGCACCTCTGCTTTAGAAACACTGAAAAAAGAAAAAAAGAAAAATGAGCAAATCAGCACCAAATGACCAAGACAGGATATGAAACCGACCCTTGAGCAGCAGGTTCACACTTGTATCATCTAAGATGACTCTGCTTATCAAACCCACCTCAGCATCCTCCCTGAAGCACCAGGACCCACCAGCTCAGTCTCCTCTTCAAGAAACTGGGTTTGGGGGTCAGGGGTGCTCAGACCCACAAATGGAAGGTGCAGGTGGGGATGTGGAGATGTCCAGGGTGGATACAGGGGGTCAGTGAGGGCAGCAGGGGCAGCAGGAACACTCAGCCTGGAGACTAAAGCCAGCTCTAGATCCAGGCTGGCAGACTCAGCACCTTAAAGCACAAAATTCTCAATGCTGTGAGAATGCAGTGTGCTTCCAGTGTGGGTCTTGTGTCCTCCAAACCCCTCCCAACACCCCCAGTAAGGGCAGGGCTTGGCTGGGAATCCCACCTGGACAGGCTGACTCTGCAAAGAGCATCCTCTCCAAGTGCCAGGGAGTTTGGCACAAGGTGGGATGCAGAGAGCAGAGCAGGAGCTTCCCCTGCCCAGGGGGTGGAGAGGGACAAAGAGACCCCAGCCCTGGCGGCCACCCACAGTCACAGGGGTCACTATCCTAGCCACAACATGATTGGGTTGCCCAGGATGTCCCAGGGAGCATTTCCCCTTTTTCCACCTCTCCCTTCTCTGTCAGCTCACAGCCTGTGGTTCCTCTGGGTGTTTTCCAGCCCAGCTGCTCCTCACGAGACACCATGAGATTTCCTGGCATGAGATTTCCCGGGATTTCCTCACTGACCCTCTGACCCAGTGCTGCAGCAGGACTGCAGGGAAGGGCTGCTCTGCTCCCACTCTCCTCCCCAACACCCCTCTGAGTGTCCCCACAGAGCCTCCCCAGTGTCCCCTTCACAGCAATGTCCCCATGGGTTGGGACTGGGGGCTGCAGGAGGGTCTCCAGGGCTGTGCCACACTGGGGAGGGCAGGAGCCCATGGCTTTTCCAAATCATGCTCCCTGGAGCCACCTGGGAGGTGTCCTGGGGATCCTGAGGACTCTTCATGAGCAGGAGCTGGAGCTGCACCAAGCACCTGACACCACAGGGCTGTCCAAGACAAGTGGTGGTGGCATTTTGGGGTACCTAGGCTTTGCAAGGGACAAAACCTCAGATGGAATTTGCCAAGGGACATCCCATTGTCAGAGATGGGGAGATTATTTATTGCTACTCCCATCCTGCTTTCCAGAATTGCAATTAAACTGTTGGTCTGGCTAATTGATGTGTACATGGCTTATGCCCCAGACCCTCGTAGGGTGCAAAGCAAGGCAGTGGGTCTCACCCTCATCTCAGCACAACAACAACTGCAGTTTGTGCTGAGCCTCATCCCCACTGCCCTAAGGGCTCCACAAAGCAGCTCCTGTGCCGTGTCACCTCCTGGCCACACTTGGTGGCTGGCAGCCACTCACCTTCCATCAGAGACAGAGGCTGCCCTGCCTTGGGATGTGTGAATGAACTCGTTTGCTGCTCCCAGATCTGCAGGCAGACGAAGGAACTGTCACCACCTGTGACATAATACGTGACAGGGCTAGATCAAGATCTAAGAAACCACAGAGAGATGCTGATGCTCCCCAACCGCAAGGCAACTGCTAAAGGCAACCGAAAGCATGACCTCTGTTTGTGGTTCTGCCAGCACAGGGTGACAGCGCCTCAGCCCAGCACAGCTCCCCTTCCCTGCTCCTGACATGCCCAAGGGCTGGCAGCCTCCTGGAGGATGATCACAGCCCAGCCTCGGCCCTGGCTCGGGGGCTTTGCCTCCGCAGGGTTTTTTGGAGGTGCAGTTTGCAGCCCTGGCGCTCAGAGCAGAGACGCCAGAGGGTTGGAAAGGTGCCAGGTTATTTGTCGTGGCTCCATCCCTGCTCCAGGCCAGCTCTTGTGGAGAGCAACCTTCCTCCCCACCCTCCTCCTCCTCCTCCTCCTCCTCCACCTCCTCCTTCTCCTCCTCTTTCTCAGCAAAGCTGCCTCCCTTTGCTGCCTTTTCCCTGCAGGGCAAAGGTGTTGCCTTCTCCCCAAGGAAAGGAGTTGCCATAGGCTGCTGGGATCCACCAGGCACTGCAGAGAAAGCTGGGAATAGATGGTGGCACCACGGAGAGGGCGGTGGGCTGCTCAAAGTGTCACTGAGACCCCAGACCAGGTCATGGAAGGGCTGGGGGGTGACCATGGTGGGGTTTGGCCTTAGGCAGAGACAGGAGCTGCACTGACCAGTTTTTGGGAGCTGCATGGGACGAGGCAAGGCACAGGGAGGTTTCCCCAGTCTGCCAGCATCGATCCCTGAAAAGCGAGATTTTCTCTGCCCATTTCCCTCCCAGCCACGCGCCAGCATCCAAGGAGCACCGAGCCCTCTGCTGTCCTCCTCGGGAAGCGTTCCTGGATCCCTCCCCTCCCCTCCACCCGAGCCGCGGCTCATCCATCTCCCCAGGGGCCCTGGAGACCCCCCGTGCCCCTCCTGGGGTCTCCTCCCCGCACACATCCATCCTCTGGGTCAGTACTCCTCCCCTCGATCCGAGCCCTGCTGTGCTGGGAGCTGCTGGCACAGGTGACACTTTTGCTGTCCCCTCGAGCCCTGGGATCTCCCTGGTGTTTCTGTCCTGGGCAGGGGTCTGGGGCTCTGCAGTGCCCTGCCTTGCTGCCCGTGCTGGCAGCAAATCCCTGGGGAGATCATTTCCAGCCCCTCTCCATCTCCTGTTCATCAGGCTGTTGCTTTTTGCTCCCTTTCTGTGGGGCAAAGGAAGACAAAAGTCTCTACTCCCCCTTAGGATTCTCTGTAAATGAGAATCACCTACTGGTTGCCTGCTCTTTGCAGCTCCAGTTTGGGTTCTAAAAGATGTTTCCAACCAACCAGCTGTTTTCTTCTAGAGAAACAAGATGCCAAGGTTACTGTAAAACCAGTAGGAATTGGGACTCCAGACTCACTCCCTGCCCAGCACCAGGGCTCAGACCCATTTTTACTCACCCAGGAAAGGCTCTGCTGACAGTCAGACTCTACCTGCGCTTTTGTTCTTCTCCCCAGGTGGCTCTGGGGAAGCTCTGACTGTGCACTGGGGCTCTGTGTTGTTGTGTCCATGACATTGTGCCCAGTGTGGTGTGTGCAATCCACAGCAGCCCAAGGGAGTCCATGACCCAGCAGCAGCAGGAAATCCTCCCTTGTGAGCCCACAGAGGATGCTAACACCTTTTCCTGACCCATTTGCCATCATTAATTCACCAAACCTGCCTTCAGTGGTGGCCAGAGTCACAAAACAACCACATCCGGCTTCCCAGGCTGGCAGAGGTGACTTCCCAATGCCACGGGCATCCCCACCAAGCCCCCCAGAAAGGCTGTGGCATCCATCCCCTCTGGTCCTCTCCTTGGGCTGTGGGGAACAAGTGTCCCTGTCCCTTCAGGGCTTGGTTGATGCCACCAGGTCATCCTGGTGGTGGCCACTCTACCCTGGTGGTCACCCCTCCTCCCCAGTGGCCACCACTCCTCCCTGGTGGTCTAGTGGTCAGGATTCTGCACTCTCACTGCAGCGGCCTGGGTTCGATTCCCAGCCAGGGAAGGAGCTCCTGCAGCCACTGCAGGTCCCAGTATTTTCCTGGGTGGCTGGGCTGTCCTGGAGCAGCTCCTGGGGTTCACTTTCAGGGTTCAGAAGCTCCAAGCCTGTGGGGCTGTGTTGTGGAGCAGAAAGGCCTTGCAAAGTGAGGGCTTTGCTGCCCCTGTGAAATCCTTGCTCACTTTTGTTACTTTGGCTAACTAGAAAGGCATTCTGGGAACGACTCGGCTAAACTAGAGGTGAAAAACAAGTTAGATAATTGTAAAACAATTATTAGAACCAGTAAATGCTCACATTGTGGGGCTGTGGTTGGTTACACCTGATGTTCCTATCGTGGCCTGTGGTGGTTGGTTCAGCACATTTGTTGTATGGAAACTCACAACAACTAACAGTTTAAGAACTGTTGATTTTTGCAATAAAGTGTCTTTGCCATTCCATCATGGAGATGGTGTGTTTAACTCCTCAAGGCTGGGTCAGGCTGGGATGGATTTTGGGGGGTGGCAGCAGCCTCCTGCTCTTTCCTGAGGAAATAGCCCTGTGGTGGATTGCTAAGGAGCAGATGTGACAGGGATGTAGGCAGCTCATGTGGGAATGCCCAAGACCTTCCCTGGGGAAGGATTTTACACTGTCTGATGCAACACTGGGGGCTGTGATGGTTTATATCCTCTTCTAATGCCACCACCATCGTTTGGCCCCATTTCTCCTGAGTGCTTTGTTGTGTGCCAGTCGGGCATCATGGGAAGGGAAGGAATTGGCATGATAAAAATGATTACCCTGCCTCTGCAGGATCTATTTCTTATCAGCCTTTGCCCTTAATCTCTTTAAAACGTTTGAGACATTAGTCTTGGGCTATCACAATAAATCACAGGGCTCAACCAGTTTGTTTAAACAAGGTTCAGTCTGTCCCTGCAGAGTGACACGGCTGCAGGGAGCTGGGTAGGGGCTGTGGAAGAGGGTGACAAGGCTGCAGGGAGCTGGGTGAAGAGTTTCAGAGAGCAGGGTGACGCATTTGTAGAAAGCAGGGTGACAATTCTAGGGAGCAGTGTGCTACATCTGTAGGGAGCAGGATGTCGGGAGGTAAAAAGCAGGGTGACATAACTGCAGGGAACAGTGTCACACAGCTGTAGGGAAATGGGTGACACATCTGTAGGGAGCAGGGTGACAGCTGTAGGGAGCAGGGTGACATGGCTGTGTGGGGTGGGGGGATGCTATTGCAGGATTTCTGCCTGTGATAAGAAGAGGTGCAGGGCTGCTCCCCTGAACACTCTCCTGAGCATCTCCTAAAGCTAAAGAATGCCTGGAGAACAGGGCCAGGGCCAGGCTGGGAACACAGGGAAGGAACAAGGGGGAAATCCCCCTATTTCTGCCCCTGCTGGGGCCAGGAGGACAGGGGCAGACAGTAAAACTCCCGCTGTGAGCAGGACTTGAACCTGCGCAGGGAAACCCTATTGGATTTCAAATCCAACGCCTTCACCACTCGGCCATCACAGCAGCTTGTCCAGGGTGTGTCTGCAGGACCTGCTGGCTGTAACGCTGCCCAGGGACACAGCAGGACCTGGTCCCACCCTGGGTGTGGATTCTGCCATCCCTGCTGCACACCCAGCTCGGGGATTGCTCTTCCTGCCGTGCACAGAGCATCCCAGCAGTGCTGGGAACAAGAACTGGGTGCTGGTCACAGCTTCAGTGGTGATGACATGGCGATGGACGTGGTGGCAGGTCTGTGTCCTGCCTTGTCTCCTTGTGTCCAGCAGCAAACTTGTCCCAGGACAACTGTCCCCAGTCTGCTTTTCTAGCCTGGGAGCATCCCAGCCTTCTCCATTGCTTCTTTCCACAATACCCCTATTTTTGCCTCTGTGACAGCATGTCCAGATATGACTCTCTCTGAGCCATGGAGCTGGCAGGTTCTGTCCTGAAACTGGCAGAAGATGTTCCAGGCTTGTGTGGTTCTCACCAGGTTGCTGTCTGCATTTGGGCTCTTGGAACAGGTTTTTGGAGAAAGGAGGAAAAGCTGGCTGTTGAGAGAAAATCCTTGCTGGGCAAGGTCTGGAAGTGACTTGACCTCTCCTTTGGAGCATGAATCCAGTTTGGAGGGCAGTCCTAGAAGCACTGTCCTTGGTTTGGGTGGGAGCTGGCTTTGGGGACTCATCCTGAGACATCCAAAGCCCTCCCTGGGCTCCTGGAGTTGTGTCCAAGAGCTGTG
This sequence comes from Entomyzon cyanotis, assembly GCA_024500445.1. NCBI lineage: Eukaryota > Metazoa > Chordata > Aves > Passeriformes > Meliphagidae > Entomyzon > Entomyzon cyanotis. The sequence continues at coordinate 2,091,117 of JAKEPQ010000746.1, forward strand.
CAGGTGCTTCCCTGTGTCACTGGCACTTCATGCTTCTCCCATGGGGATTTATCAGCAGGGATTTGCACATTACCAGAAACCAAAATGGGGTCTGGAGTTGTCCACCATGATATCAAAAGGATGGGAGGGTCCAGATCCCAATGAGATGACCTGGAGAGAAGCAGAGTGGGAGCAGAGGGACCTGGAGAGCAGTGGCACTTTAACAGAGGAGGATGGAGGGGACCAGACCTGCAAAAAGAGGTCTGAGGGGCTTAAGGAAGGTGAAAAGTGTGGTCTGGAAAACTCCAACAGAAGGGTCTGGAGGAAACTGGAGGACACCACATCCCCCAACTGTTTTTTTGCAGCCTGGCTGGACTCACACTTTCATTGCACTGTTCAGAATTGCCCCAATATTTCTCTGAATCTTTAATCTTATTTAATATATTCCTTATCTTATCATGTGTTGTTGGCAGTGAACACCTGTTTTCATCTACAATTCTTGTGCTATTTACAGACAAAACAATCTTGCCCGATAAAAAGAACGGGAAGTGCCTGCAGACAAATCTGAGTTCAACAGAGAGCTGACAGCTCTTCTCTTGTGACAAATGGCACTTTGCAGTACTACACAACAGAAAAAACCACAAGGTGTGTCATGAGGCAGAGCTTCTTCCTCAAGGAAATGCTCAGACTCTCGTTTTCACCCTTTGATCTTCCAAGTTCCAGAGAACAGTCACAGTCCAGACTGAGCACCAGCTTTGCTGGACCCAACACACAGCACTCACCATTCCTGAGGAGAGGGAATGGCCTCAAGCTGTGCCAGAGGAGGTTTAGGTTGGATAGTAGGAAAAATTCCTTCACTGGAAGGGTGGTCAGGCACTAGAACAAGGTGCCCAGGGCAGTGATGGAGTCACCATCCTTGGAAATGCTCAAAAAGCACGTTGGATGTGGCACTTGGGGACGTGGGTTAGTCGTGGTGTTGAGGCAGTGCTGGGGGAATTGTTGGATTCAATGGTCTGAAAGGGTTTTTCCAACCTAAATGATTCCATGACGCCTTGATTCACTGTTCCCTCCCTTCCCTGGGTGCAAACCCCAGCAGTGGTTTGACACTGCTCTGGGTTTCTCCTGGGATTTACAGGTGAAGATCCTGAACAGCAGAAAGCCTGGGCCAAGCAGTAATGTTAGCAATCCCAAGAGCCTGAGAGAGAAGAAATCTGCATCTCCTCAAGATAGGAGAGATCTGCTGCTGGGTCAGATGACTAATGGATAAATATTGCCCTGGTTGCCTGGATGTTTTATTACACTTTGCTGAGTGTACATCAGCCTTGGTGAGCAGAACACCTTGGTTTCTCTGGAAGCTGCAAGGAGTTCACTGAAACACCACAAATCCCCATGGGAGGTGACGTGGGACAGCTTGCCTGACATGTGGAAGCCTTGGGAGCTCCACTTACACCCCAGCCATGGACAGGACATGTAATGGGAAGGCAGCCTTTGCCTGGCAGGGAACTGGAGCCATGGGAGCAGTGTGGGGCCACCTGTCCCCAAGGCTGTGTGTCCTTGAGGGTGGATGTCGCTGTTGAACCGCTAGCAGAGAGAGAGAGACTGAGGCTCCAATGTGTGGCAAATGTTCTAAATTTATTAATTAATTCCAACTGATATAGACTTTCAAAGATCACTCAGATTGGGCCAATTCAAAACCTCCCCCCAGGCTGATTGGCCAGGCTGGAATCATCCATATCTCGAGACACTGTTTTAACAACATCCAAACTTTATCTTTGTTTATAAAACACAGGAAGAAGGGAGAAAATTTTCTCACGGGAAAGGTCTGTGCTAGCCACAGGTGGACAATGTCCCTGCCCAAGGGCAGTGGGGCTCACCAGCCTGCCAGTGAGGTGTTAAGGAAAATTCTCTGACCATCCAGGAACCGCCCTGGCAGTCCCACTGCAGTGGTGCCAGTGACCCCACTTGACTCCCCACTCCCCTCACACTCCTCCAGCCAGAGCAGGTTTTCTCACCAGCTCAACCCCAGGTTTCCCATGGCAGAGTCACAGATGTCTGGATGCTCAAAATAATTTAACCTGTTATTAATTTAATAGCAGCTGGAGTTGGTGCCCCTGAGCAGGGATCAGAGGGCTTCAGTCCCAGCTCAGGTGGTGCCACTGGGACTGCCAGGGTGGCTTCTGGATGGTCAGACAGGGAAGTTCCCAGTCACTAATGGCAAAGATACCTGCCACAAGCACAAAAGAATAGCACAGCCACCCAGCAGGGACCTGGACTCCTGCCTAGGCACGTTTTGCAGTGAAAGCTGGATAGATGAGGTGGAGCAGCTGGCAGGGTGATCAGAGCCCCTCTGGTGCCAGGGGCAAACTTCTGCTTTGCCTTCAAACTTCTCTTTTGGGGAGAAATATTGACTCTGCATTTTCAGTTTCTGGAAACCTGGCTGTCATACTTTTTTTTTCTTTTTTTCCCCACAGATTTAAAGTTTTATCTTTTTAGTAGCAGTTTCCTTTGTCATATATGCTTTTCTTCTATTTATTTTGGTTTAATAAGAGCTGTGAAAATATTTAAACAGTAGGAAGGATTGGCTCCCTAATCCTGGGAGGTTTACAAGGCTGATTGATGACAAGAAAATTCAGCATTGTTGTTTGTTATCAGCCTCACCAGTGTTCAAAGGATTAAATTATTTCTCCTACCTTCCCATTAATCCACTGAAGTACAGTCCTTTCTCTTCCTGTGTGTCATGGAATCATAGAATGATTTGGGTTGGAAGGGATATTAAAGCTCCTCCTGTTCCACACCTGCCATGGCAGGAACAACTTCTGCTATCCCAGGTTGCTCCAAACTCTGTCCAACCTGGCCTTGGACACTTCTGCTCTCTCGTTCCTTGTCCAGTCTGTCTCCCCCAATAATCAGCAATTATTTTATATGAATTTCCAAATCCCTGATAGGACACAACTTGGGTTTTCCTGGATGCAAACAGTGGCAGCCCCACCATTCCTACCTGCTGTATGAGGACCCTGGGATGCTCCATAAATGCATGTTGGGAAAATGATGCATTTCTCACTTCCCAAACCATTAGAGATGTCACCCAACCAGGAGAAAGGAGCCAAATTCCACCATCACCTTTTACCATTGAAAAGTTAAGCCAATCTCTTTCACTTGCAGGAGAGAAATGAGTGTCTTCATTATTTTTTTTTACTGATTTTTCAAGCAGGAAGTCAGAAGGAATGGAGAAGTGTCCACTTTCTAGCTTATTCCAGGAAAGCCAACTAGCAGATATTTCCTCTTGGCTCAATCTGGTCCCATTTTTTTTGGCCACACCTAGCTTAGACCTGGCTAATTTCTGCCCTGGTGCAGATATATAAAGAGCTGGCTTCTTTCCCAGCCCCACCAGTGCTTCAGAGATGGCAGGTAAGATCAATGCATTTTCATTTTACATCTGTATTTGATATTTCTGGTGTGGATATTGGTGCATTCCATGGGTGAGCCCCAGGAGATGGGAGGCAGAGTGGAGTGTTTGGAGCTGGTTGTCCTTTATTCCTCCCCTGATGTGTGTTTAATTGATTTTGAGAAGTGAGCAAAGACAGCATTTCTGCCTCGTGCAGAAATATCCTGCAATGTAACATTGCAAGGAATAAACAGCTTTCAATCCCCAGGAAGATGGTGCAAGAATTTCCATGGATTGTAAATGAAGGATAACCTCTCCCACTGTGAAAAATCTGTTAGCTCTTCCAAATTTTGTCTCTGTCCTATTCTAAACAGTTAAAATGTTGACTAAATGACTTAAAACAGATCTAGTTGCAACCTCTGGGCTAAAAATCTCAGTTCAGGGAAGGTGCTGTGCCACAGTGGGAGACACTGGTGGAACAGATCACCCACATTTCTGCTGTTAGTGTGAAACAGGAATAGGGATGGATTTCAGGGAGCAGCAGGACTGGCAGGGGAGGTTCAAGGACTGGTGATGGATGTGACAGATTATGTTGTTCTGCATCAAGAGAGAGGGGGCAGAGAGGGATGTGTGGGTTCACACTCCTTTCCACCAGCTGCTTGTGGACATTCCCAAAGTCAGGACACTGGGACATTGCCCTCTTCCAACTCACCTTCCCAATATTCCCCATCACTGAGGCTGGACTCTGCTTGTCTGCCTATTCCTTGGCAGTTATTCAGCCCAGTTTGGGGAAGGTCCCACCCCTCAGTGATGTCCCTGTGTCCTGCCAGCACCCACAGCCCCAGCCTGAGTCCCACTGACCCATCTGGACAAGAAGGCAGCTCGATTTTATTCCTGGATGCTGAAAGAGATATTGAAAGCAAATGTGTCAGTCTGTTCTGACCCTTCATCGAGGATTTTTTTTTTTAATTTCCCTCTAGGCACAAAGCCAAGGATGACTCTCCTGGGATCCATCATCACCCTCTGGGCAGTCAGTGCAATGAGCTCCTCAGGGAATGGTGAGTTCCTGTTTGTCCTTTGGCTGCTGCTCTGCTGGAAATGGTGTGCATAGAAACTCAGTCTGGTCAGACACAGCTCCAATAAAGAATTGAAATATCCTGTGGATTGATCTGCTAACAATGAAGTTGATACCTGAGAAACTTGCCCAAGGAAACTCCCTGTTTAACCAACAGCTCTTCCATACATAAATCATCCTTTTATGACAGGGAACCTGAGGCAGAGATTGTTTCTTTGGCTTCTTTTGTGCACTTCACACAGGGAATTATAGCTGGGGAAGGGGCTGGAGCTCCAGGAGCAGCTGAGGGAGCTGGAGGGAGCTGGAAAGGAGCTCAGCCTGGAGCAAAGGAGGCTCAGGAGGACCCTGTGGCTCTGCACAGCTGCTGACAGGAGGGGACAGCCAGGTGGAGGTTGGGCTCTGTTCTCAGGGAACAAGGGACAGGGGGAGAGGAAATGGCCTCAGATTGTGCCAGAGGTTTAGATGGGACAGTGGGGAAAATTTCTTTATGGAAAGGGTTAGGAAGCATTGGAACAGGCTTCCCAGGGCAATGGGGGAGTCACCATCCCTAGAAGTGTTTGAAAAACCTGTGGATGTGGCAGCTGGGGACGTGGGTTAGTGGAGAACAAAGCTCCTGGTATAGGTTTTAATTGAATATCCTCAATTTCTGCTTTTTCTTCTTTTATTTCTCTGAGCAGAGATCTCAGAGGTGCTGTCAGATTCCTCTCTCCTGAGCATCATGACAGAGGCCAGGCAGTTGGTAGACACAGCATATTTACAGGCCAGGAAAAGGTGAGTTCTTCCTGCACAAAGGCCCTGATGTTTTGAGGCAATAAGATAAAATTTATGTGTGTTTTCTCTGTTTTCCACTGCAAATTTATGAGAAGAGAAGCCTTAGTGCCAGGGCTCTCCTTGTCACAGCTGCAGGGATCCTTTTGCCCAGTTTGGCTGCATTCTGGTGCCAGAGCCACCAACCATGACCCCAAATATTTCTTCCTCTGCCATGGTCACCTCTCACTGCTCCATAGTGGTTCAGACATTCCAAACTCATGTGATTCCTCTCCTGGCAGACAGACTTCTGCCCCTCTCTGGAAGGGCTGGAGTTGTGCAGATGGACATCCTGTCCCAAATAAATGTCAGTGGAAGTCAAAATCTCCTGTGATTGTCCCAAAAGGCTAGCTCCAGGCAGCTGGATGATTTGGGAAGGAGTCTTTCTCCACCAATCCTACAGCAGTAGCAAGACAGAGCCTTGGGACCAGAAAGAGATGGAACAGGAGTGACAGAGATGGACAGGTTGTCCCTCTGTTCACAGAATACACCTTGCAACACAATAATGTAAAATTTTATCCAGCCACAGTTCACTGAGCTGGATTTCCACATGACAGAACAAAATTTATTGTGACAAGGAAGTACTGCCAGCTTGAAGTAGGGGATTACAGTGATTTGTTTGCCCAAACCTTCGGAGCTGGTGTGCAGACAGTTGGTCCTACAGGGCCTGCCTGTGACCCTGCAGCTAATTACAGCTAATTACACCCAGCCCAGCATGACACAGGAGCTCTGATTCCAGAAAAAAGTGCTTCATGGAACTCTTCTATGTTCAGCTTGAAGAGAAAATTGGAGGGAAATGTTGTCAACCCGATGGATTTCCTGAAGCACCTGAAGGATCCTGTAGGAAGAACCAGATCTGCAGTCCGAGCTGCTGATTACTTGGAAACTACTTTGAAACTCCTCAAAAAGAAGCTGCATCTCTCTGGGGAGCAGAATTTCAATGTCACAGGTAAGGTGGTTTAGAGCAAAATGTCTTACAAAGAGTTGGGAACGGGAAAAGTGCCACAGCAGGTGGCAGAGAGCAGCTCTGCCACGACCCAAATAACCAGGGATAAAATGCTTCCCCACCAGGGGAATAGATTTTAAGGATACTCAGAGACAGACCAGACCCTGGGGTGTTTTATTCATCACCTCTGAGAGTGCATCTCTCCTATCCTTGATAAAACCAGCCTAACAATACCTGTGACAAATCTGGGACAAAACCCACAGGAGATTCTAACCATTGCAAACCTCCATCTTCCACTTCTGCTCCTCACCCCTGGGCTGTACCACTCTGCAAACTCATCAGTTTTTTCCCCCACCTGGGGTAAAACCTTCCTGGTGATGAAGTTCCCCACATTCCCTGGCAAAGTTGTTCCATGCCCACCCAGTTTCCCTACTCCAGAAGGGAAAACTGATCCACAAAAGGGTTTAGACACCCAATTTACAATTCCAGTCTGGATATTCTATATCCATAGCTCTGATCCAGCTTGCTCAAAAGTTGACCCAGAACACTGAGAAGATGAAACAACAAAAGAGGGTAGGATCAGATGTTACTTGACAGGGTTTCTCTTGCAGACCTACTCAGCAGGACACAGAAGGAGATAATTTCCAAGGGCACTGGCTGTGACTACCAGACTCGTTCTGTTAAATGCCCAGAGAGGGATTTTTACAGAACCATTACTGGGGAGTGCAACAACAGGTAGGAGCTGTGTGTGGAAAAGGAGAGTTTCAAGTCTGTGTTCTGACCCAGGGCAGATATTTGTGAAAGTGCCTTTCAACAGGGCAAGAAGAGTGAAATGCTCAGTTTAATGAGCATTCTACCATTCTTCATTTCTACCTTTGCCTGGCAGGAAAAAGATGGAACTTCTTGAAAATCTCAGATTTGATCCCATTGCCCTTCATGTGTTGCTTTGGATGAAGGAAAGGGCTTCTTGAGGTGGGGGCATGTAGAAGTTGAGGAAATTTTGGGGCTATGACTCAGCCTCTCATTTTGCTGGAGGCTACAGAAAATCACCTCTCCACTCTTCCGTAGGGATAATATTCATTTCCCCAGCTGATTCGGATGATAATGTTCAGCTATTCATGTGTCTGTGTTATGAGTAAGGATGGGAATTAAATAAGACTTTAATTCTTGGCTCTTCCAACTTTAGGTATTGTGCATCCTTCACCTGAGAAAATTAGTTCTTCAGCTTTTTGCACATAGTTTTCCTTGAGGTTCAAAGCTGGGATCAAACGTTTATTTCCTTGTTCACTTTTTTTTTTTTTAAACCCAGAAAATGACCAAATTCCTACTCTGACAATGGCAGAGTAGGACCCTGTCTTGCTGTGCCAGCTCCAGCCACCAAATCCGAGTGGGACTTGCATCCAGTGTTCATCTGGCATGGAGCAGATGTGCCAGATGTGCTGACATAGCACAGCTGTGCATCAGTGTGCAGAGAGCTCACACTCCCTGGGGTGTTCCAGTCAGTCTGGAACAACCCCATGGGCTTCAGTGTCTGCCTGCTCAGGCACCTTTTAAAAAAAATTTCATTTTCCTCCCCAGTAATAACCTTGACATAATTTGCTTTTCATGTTTTTCTGTGCTCATCCCTGTTACCAGAGTGCTCAGACACAGAATAAAGAGCTGCAAAGTGTTGGTCTGTACGAGGCTGTTGATGTTTGGAAAAATAACAGGAGCTGTTTTTCTGGTGGTGCTGCAGGAATCACTCCCACCTGGGCTCCTCAAACCGCGCCTTTGCCCGCTGGCTGCCGGCTGTGTACGAGGATGGAGTGTCTGTTCCCCGAGGAGCACGGGAAGGAAAGAGCTACAATGGATTCCCACTCCCCCTGGTGAGAGCTGTTATCCAAATCCAGCCATGGGTACAGACATTGCACCCATCAGTGGCAACATCTAGAGGTAAATTGCTTGATCTGTGATCTCAGGCTGCTTGTCCACATCTGACTTATGGCTCGGGTTCATATTTTTTGGTTGGAGGCAGACATGAGCAAATAGCTGTGGATGCTTCCCTCAGCAGTTTCCAAAGTGTGCATCCCAAGGATTGCTGCAGTCAGTGTCCTCAAGGACACCAGGAGGTTTGTACAAACCACAAGGCTGGAGAGCTCCTCAGCCACGTTCTTGGCTTTCTGGATATCTGATTTTCTTGCACGAGCAAGTTTCAGTGGAACAGGCATGCCGTGAGGTTTGGCTGAAGGACTGTGGAGTCTACTTTTACACCTGACTGGATAAAGTTCAAGAATGACATGGAGCTGTTTAATGCCAAAATTAACTCTTAGGAGTTTATCTAAGATCATCTCGTCCATGATCTACAACTGCCTGAAAGGAGCAGGTGGGGGTTGGCCTCTTCTCCAAGGGAACAAGTGACAGGACTAGAGGAAATGGCCTCAGATTGTCCCAGGGGAGGTTTGGGATATTAGGAAAAATGTCTTCACTGAAGTAGTGGTTAAGCATTGGAGCAGGATCTCCAGGGCAGTGGAGGAGTCACTCCCTGGAGGTGTTCCAAAAACAGGCAGATGTGGCACTTCTCAACATGGTTTAGTGGGAATGGGGATACTCAGCTGAAGGTTGATGATCTCAGAGGTCTTTTCTGACCTTCATGATTCTCTGATTCCAAGATCTCACAGTGTTCAAAGGAGAGGCGAATCTGATGTCGCTGTTGAACCACTAGCAGAGATAGAAAGACTGAGGCTCCAATGTGTGGCAATGTTCTAAATTTATTAATTAATTCCAACCTATATAGACTTTCAAAGATCACTCAGATTGGGCCAATTCAAAACCTCCCCCCAGGCTGATTGGCCAGGCTGGAATCATCCATATCTCGAGACACCATTTTAACAACATCCAAACTTTATCTTTGTTTATAAAACACAGGAAGAAGGGAGAAAATTTTCTCACGGGAAAGGTCTGTGCTCGCCACAATCCACCACGGCAGAGACAATTGTCGCTGTTGAGCCGCTAGCAGAGAAAAGGACCCGGGTTCTCAGTGTGGCAAGAAAAGAGAGCTTTATTATTTTGATTCCAACCTATATAGACTTTTCAGAGGTCACTCAGATTGGTCAGCCAGAAACCTCCCCCTAGGCCTGATTGGCCAGGCCTGAACTGTCCAAATCTCGAGACACTGTTTTCATAACATCCAAACTTTATCTTTGTTTATAAAACACAGAAGAAAGTTCTCATGGGAAAGACCTGTGCTAGCCACAGACAATCACACACATTCTCATTTGGGTTTTCTGCAGGTTCGAAAAGTCTCCAACCAAATTGCTCACACGGCCAACGAGAACATCACTGCAGACCAGCAGCTCTCTCTGGTCTTCATGCACTGGGGCCAGTGGGTCAACCACGACATCGACTTGGCCCCTGCCAGCGGGGAAGGAGCCAGCCTGGAGCTCCAGTGCCACACCAGCTGTGCCTTCGAGCCCCCCTGCTTCCCCATCAAGGTACCCTGCCTCCCACCCACCCCACACCCTCTTACGGCGGCAAAAATAACACCATGGGGCTTTCTGAGGCATCACCTCACTCGTTTTGCTTTAGTTTCCCCCCGATGACCCCAGGATGCTGAGCCCCAGCACCTGCATGCCGTTTGTCCAGTCGGCCTCGGTGTGCAATGCTGTCACCTTCACCCGGGAGCAGCTCAACGCTGTCACCTCCTTCATCGACGCCAGCACTGTGTATGGCAGTGACGACTCCCTGGCGAGGAGCCTGAGGAATCTCACCAGCCAGCTGGGCTTGCTGGCTGTGAACCAGGATTTCATGGATGAGGGGCTGGAATTGCTGCCCTTCGAGGACACAACGCACAGTGTTTGTGTTCTGACCAACAGGAGCGCCAACATCCCCTGCTTCAAAGCAGGTAAGGGGTTGTTTTCAGTGAGTGTAAAGTCAAAAAGGGTCAAATATATCTCCTTGGGGTCCCTTCCAACACAGAATATTCTGTGATTCTGTTTTTTGACATTCTGATATTTGAATATCACAGAATTCATTCTGATATTTGAATGAGGCACTTCGAGACATGACTGAGGTGTAAGACATGTAAGGTGAAAGACAGGGGATCCTCCCCCCAGTTAGAAAAGAAAAACCAATCAAGCAATAATTGATTAATAAAGATTAAAAATATTTTCATTTCCCAGAAGAATTACAGCGAATTGTTCTCCCTTTACAAAGTCTTTTCAAAGGCAGGAGAAATTTTCAATAGAATAACAACCAGTGCATAAAACTTCTTAGGGACTTTTTTTCTCCTACCTAAAAGTCACCATTCACCCCCTGTCATGGCCAGGGACATTTTCCACTATCCCAGGCTGCTCCAAGCCCCATCCAACCTGGCTTTGTGCACTTTCAGGGATGGAGCAGCCACAGGGGTTTTGCCAGGAACATCACCCCTTGCTACTTGCCTGTCCTAACACAAAGACCTGCTTCTGAAATGGAAAGCAATGTACAAAATTCCTAAAATATTTTCCTTTTAGGTGACAAACGGGTGACAGAAAACCTGGGGCTGTCTGCAATGCACACTCTCTTTGTCCGAGAGCACAATCGCCTGGCTGTGGAGCTGAGGAAATTAAATCCCCACTGGGATGGGGAAAAGCTTTACCAGGAGAGTCGAAAGATTGTGATTGCCATAAACCAGGTGCTGATCAGTGCTTATTGTTTATCATCCACACACAGGAATGTTTTTTTCCCCCAGGCAAAAAAAGGAAGAAAACCATGCTTTGCCAAATTGGTGGAGTTACTTGTGGGAGTTGGAAATTGTGAATGAGGATGGTCCTCATCTGAAACAGCATGGATATCCAGTGCTTCTTTATGCATCATGTTACCAATCTATCAATTATTCATTCTATTTAATGTAAAAATTATTTATTATCTAAAATAATTCCACATTTAAAAATAATTTTAATCTATTATGCCAAACTCAGTCCACTGCTATGGCTCTTTTTTCTGAAGACCTTCATGAATTCTGCTGCAGAAACTCCACATTCCTGCTTTGATGGCATTTCTGCCTCAGCTGCTGGTAACTTGCTGTGCTCTTGTGCTTTTCCAGATCATAACCTACAGAGATTACCTCACACTCCTGCTGGCTGGGGAGACCAGCAAGTGGATCCCTTTGTACAGTGGTTACAATGACAAAGTGGATCCCAGAGCCTCAAATGTTTTTTCCCTGGCTTTCCGATTCGGCCACACATCAGTGCAGCCCTTTGTGTCCCGTTTGAATGAGAGCTTCCAGCCTTTGGGCTCCTTCTCCCATGTCCCTCTGCATTTGACCTTTTGTGCTCCCTGGAGAATTATAATGGAAGGTAAGAACGTGGGGCAGTGGTCCTGGTCTGGTGCTGAGGTGGAGGTCAGCTGGTCGGGCACGTGGAATTACAGAATCCCAGAATCGTGTGGGTTGGAAAAGATCTCTGAGACCGTCAAGTCCAACCTGTGATCAATCCCTGCCTTGTCACCCAGCCCAGAGCACTGAGCACCATGTCCAGTCATTCCTTGGACAGCTCCCCTGCTGCTCCAGCAGGCAGGAGATTCCCTGTGCCAAATCTCAGTCCACCAAAATCTAAAGCTCTTCTATCCCCCTGTAATCAGGAGATGTAGACAGAGGGTGATGCATCCAGTTGAACTGAGCTAAAGCAGCACTGTTCCTTCCTAGAGTTGCCCATCCTTCTTCCTGGCTTTAACTGGAGCTGTGGGCTCCTCCTGTTACACAGCTGGGATCTCCAGACATGAGGAAGACAAATGTCTCTTCCAAAATGAGTTATTTAACTAATTGTGGAAAATATAATTACACATATGCAGTGAATTTTCCTGTGTTTTGCTCATGTTGTCTCCTTAATTGCTATGAAAAAGACACAGACAATCAGACATGAATTAATACTAACACTACATTTAATGTTTTAATGAATATCTGTCAATTAGTAGTGAATTAGAAATGAAATCCACTGCAAAACCTAAAACCTTGGACAGACCCCCAGGGACCAGGACATGCTGGAGACTGGCAGGATGAGGAGCAGACTTGGAAAGGGACTGGAGGACAGCAAGTGGATTTAGGACTGAGGGATGGGGAGGGATAGGGAGTTTAGTTACTGTGTGAGTCCTCATCTACTGGCACATGCAGACGTGCAGATTCATACAGGTACCACAGTGAGGGTGGGCAGGCCCTGGCACAGGGTGCCCAGAGAAGCTGTGGCTGCCCCTGGATCCCTGGAAGTGTCCAAGGCCAGGCTGGACAGGGCTTGGAGCAGCCTGGGACAGTGGAAAGTGTCCCAGGAATTGGATCCAGATGGGCTTTAAAGTCCCTTCCAACCCAAACCATTCCTGGATTCTCTGATTCTATATACACACCTTGAAATTCAAATATGGAGATGGAAAACCCCACCCAGCCCAGAGCAGACTGTTTCAGCTGCATGAAAGGGACCATCAAAGCTGCAGCTTGGCACAAAAATATCTTTCCTTGATTTGCAATGGCTGCAGGAGGCATCGACCCACTGATCCGGGGCATGGTGGTGGATCATTCCAAACTCATGAAACAGAACCAGCTGCTGGTTGAGGAGCTCCAGAACCACCTCTTTGAGCAGACAGAGGTGATGGGTCTGGATCTAGGAGCCATGAACATGCAACGGGGAAGAGACCACGGCCTTCCAGGTAAGGAGACACAAGTCCACACCTCCTGTGAAAAACACATTTTTTTCCTTCTGCTGCTTATTCCACGAATGAACTAAGCTTTTTCGATACTAATGGGAAGAAGCAGTACCTTGATTTGAGGGTGAAGGATGGGCAAACAGTCAAGCTCAGGGAATAAAAGGTCTCTGTATTATAAAAATCTTTTTAAGAGACATTTACGACAAGGACAAAAGGCTTGGAAATCAAAGATGATATTTGGGATAATGTAAGAAAGAAGGTGAGAGACAGTGGTGTATTGAATTTCTTCTTTTCTAAGAACTTGGTCCTAGAAATTTTGCCTCCCAAAGCTTCAAGGACTGATGTATTCACTCTCATCAGTAGAAAGATGTAACCAACAGGATGAGCTGTTGTCACAAAGAGACCCCAAACTGTTAGTTTAGTGTGTATATGTGAGAAGGAGCTTTGAAAATGTGACATTCGTTGGGACTGCCTGGAAAATAGCGCCTTCCAGGTCCTTTTATGCCCTGAGAAGAAGCAGGCAGAGCTCATGGGCCAAAAAGGTGTTTTGGAGATGTGGTGGTGAGTCCTGGTCATCTGCTGCTCCTTCTCTTGCAGGTTACAATGCCTGGAGAGGCTTCTGTGGGCTCTCCCAACCCCAGACTGTAGAAGAATTATCAGAGGTGCTCGGCAATCCCAACCTGGCCAAGAAGTTGATGGATGTGTATGGAACACCGTCCAACATCGACCTGTGGCTGGGGGCAGTGGCAGAGCCTGTGGTGCCCCAGGGCAGGGTTGGTCCCCTCCTGTCCTGCATCATTGGCACCCAGTTCAGGAACCTGCGTGATGGGGACAGGTGAGAGACACACATTCCCCGGGGAATTCTTTAGGGGGGAAATGCTGACATTTCCTGTGATGTCTCCAACCCATCTCCCAGCCAGGCTCACCCCTTGATTTTAGCCCAGTTGCCAGAGGATTCTCTTTTGCAGCCCATTCCTCCAGACTGATGTGGCTGAGGAGCACCAGCTGCAGACCATGGAGGATCTGCTGTGGTCTCTGCCTGAGGTGACTTTTGTTCTGCATCCCAGCTGGTGCTGTGGGGAGCAGGCAGGCTCTCTGCACTGGCAGAATCCAGATATGGCCACACTGGTGATGCCTGAAACAGGCTGCCTGAAACAGAGGCCGAGACAAATGAGGAGTATAAAATGGACAAATTTATTTGAGGTCTTTAAGGTACATTTGGGCAAGCAAAGTCCCCTTGGGCTACACCCAAAATGGACTCAGGGTCAGGAGCTCTTCACCTTTTATAAGTTTTGTCTAATCAGCATATTGGTCCCTAATTCTCCAATCACACCTTCAGGTGATGATATTGATCACCCCAGGCCTGCTTCCCCCTTTCCACCTTTGTTTACATCTTTTTGGGCCTTAGGGTAACAAATATGACCTTGAATTTCTATCCAGAGAGCTTTGGTTTTGGTTAAATGTGTTGGGAACAGAGGTTTTTAGCGTTCTGTAAGAGCACAGAACTACACCAAGTTGCAGATACATGAAGAGGAAAAAACCCCCAAAATTATTATTATTATTATTATTATTATGATGATTATTATATAAAAGTGTTATTATAAATTCTCCAGGTATCACTGGAGAAACCTCTTCCCAAAGGCATGTGCATCTAAGCACAGACTCTCCCCAGTCAGGTTCCCATCTCAGCGAGTAACCAGAGATAATAAACTTCTGAAAATATCCTTGCAGATTCTGGTGGGAGAACCCAGGAGTTTTCACTCCACGGCAGCTGCAAGCACTGAGAAAAATCTCAGTGTCAAGGGTGATCTGTGACAACACTCATATCAAAAAGATGCCCAGGGATGTGTTCAAGATCAACTCTTATCCTGAGGACTTTGTTGATTGCCAAGAGATCGACGTGCTTGACCTCTCACCCTGGAAAGATGAGCCTGAGAGTGCTGCAAAAGGTACCAGCAGCCTGAGGTTTGTCAAAAATAATAAATGTGCTATGAGATCTCTTCCATGCCTGAAAAAATGAAGGAATTAAGGTTTCCACAGTGACTCTGCCCCCCAGAAAATGATGACTGTCCAGGTGCTGTTAGGTGGTTCTCCAGGCAATCCATCACTTCCACCCTTCATCATCCCTTATTCCCTGCCTCTTCTTTTCGAGCAGATGGGAAATCCTTGAAAATCCAGTCTGTTCTGGACCTTGGGAATGTGTCCTCTAAGGATTTTATTCCAGGATAGCCATAGTGTTTCCTATCAGGAAAGGTGTCCATGAAAAGATCAATTAAAATTAGCC
The DNA here is from genome assembly GCA_024500445.1 of Entomyzon cyanotis. Classification (NCBI taxonomy): domain Eukaryota; kingdom Metazoa; phylum Chordata; class Aves; order Passeriformes; family Meliphagidae; genus Entomyzon; species Entomyzon cyanotis. The sequence goes on from JAKEPQ010000746.1 coordinate 2,106,244, forward strand.
TACCTGCTCCAAGTTCTTATCTGCTGCTCCAAGCCCCTGTTCCCCCCTCATCTTCCCTAAAGCTTGAAATCCCTTTGAGGGATATCTGGTGTAATTTTGACACTGAATGGCCTCACACACCAGTAGCTGAACACACCTGATCAAAGGTTATGATGTAAAACAGTGTCTGTCTGAGAGATGTGGACAGTCAGCATCCTCCTGAAACACTTTTAACAAGATCTCTCCCAGCTTCTCCCACATCTCCAGAAATGATGTGGAGAACAGAGACTTGCAGAATGGGCTGGGTTGGATTATTTTTCCTTCTGGCAACCCATTTATAGGTGATCACAATACCTGGGGATCACCTACACTGTCCTTCTGCAAGGCACAGCCCATGAAGCATTTTCACACAGTTCCTGTATTGACTTTGAGTAACTATTTGAGGGAAACACTGTTGTTTAAGGCAGATATTTGCACTTAAAGGCTAAATTCTGGTGGCTTCACCCCATTCCTTAGGAGATCAGTCTAGCTTACTTTCTCTCTAAACGATGGATTTTTTAAAAATTTCTTTTTTTTATCATAGTCTTATGGTCACTAAAATGTGCTGAGATGCTTCCTGTCCCTCCTTTCTCACCAGAGAGAGTGAAATTCCAGGGCTAAAAGCAGATGCTAGAAGTTTGACCTTTTCAAATGGCAAGAAATTGCCCCCAAACCACTCCTTCTAGGGCTGGAATCACCATGGTGCCTCAGATGTGCAAGGACAGGGGGGTGACAAAAAAGGTGTAGAAAAATAGTGTATCCAGGAAAGATTTTCCACCTCTCAGGATCTTTTTCTGTTTCATTGACAGTTCCTAATCCTGCTCATCAGACCAGGAAACTCCTGCCTGGACTTCAGGCTCTGCAAGCTGCTGTTGACTCAACATCAGCACGTGGTTTCCCAGAGAGAAGCTCAAGACTATTTCATCTGTTTTACTTCTGTAATGTGATTTTTTTTTATACCATTTATTTCTAAAAACTTCCAGTAATGTGAGTCTTCAGATGGAAAGGCAATGATGTTCTATTTTCTGCTGCCCTAAAAAATTGATCAGAGAGTTTATGACTCTCTAGAAGTGTAATTATGAATTTATTTTTTTAACTTCCCACCCTGAATGGGTGTCAAACCTGCAGGCTGACGTGCTTGCATGGCAGAATCAATTATCCTTTTTATCTGCTCAGAAATTAGAACTTTCATGTAATCTTCATGGAAATTTTCCCAATCTCCTGATTTTGCACACCAGAAGAAGCTGTTTAGGCTGCTCCTAATCAGCAGTGAGATTTCAGCCTTTGAAGACACTGGAGCATGGCAGCTGCATCTTGAAGCCTGGAGACAAGTTTTATTTAAATTCTACAGTGAAGCTGTGAGGTTTGGGTGTTCTGGGCAGTAATAAAACACATCCTGTGCACTCACCTGCAGCTGGCATCACTGACAGGCTGGGGCAGAGGGGTTGGAAGGCATTCCATCAGGAAAGGGTCTGGGAGTGCTGGTTGGCAGTGGCTGAACACGAGCTCAGGTGTGCCCAGGTGGGAAAATGCCAATGGCAGTGGGCTGTGCCAGCCTCAGTGTGACCAGCAGGACCAGGGCAGAGATTGTCCCCTCTGCTGGCACTGCTGAGCACCACCTCAGATCCTGGGGGCAGTTTTGGGCACTTCACTCCAAAAAAGATATTGTGGGGCTGGAGTGTGTCCAGGGAAGGGACAGAGCTGGGAAGGGTCTGGAGCCCCAGGAGCAGCTGAGGGAGCTGGAAAGGAGCTCAGCCTGGAGCAAAGGAGGCTCAGGGGGGACCTTGTGGCTCTGCACAGCTGCTGACAGGAGGGGACAGCCAGGGAGTTCAGGCTGAGCCAGGGAACAGGGACAGGAGGAGAGGGAACAGCCTCAGGCTGGGCAGGGGAGGCTCAGCTTGGACATCAGGAGGAATTTCTCCATGGAAAGGGTGCTCAGGCATTGGCAGGAGCTGCCCAGGGAGGTTTGGAGTCCCCATCCCTGGAGGTGCCCAAGGAAGGACTGGCTGTGGCACTCAGAGCTCTGGGCTGGCTGAGTTGTTGACTGTTAACAGTCACAGGTTGGACTCAATGATCCTGGAGGGTTTTTCCAACCGAAATGATTCTGTGAATCTCTGTGTGATTCTGTGTAAATCAAACTCGTGTCCAAAACATTCTTTGGCTCTGGTTCGTAGCTAAACATATCAGCCCAAAAATCAAATCACATCACAGCTGGTGGGAATCCTGTGATGAGAGAAAGCAGCGCAGAATGAAGCCAGACTCAGAAATCAGGAGCTGCAGCTCCCAGAGTGTGTTTGAGTTAAAAGTTATGCAACTTGTGTTAAAAATCATCAGGTTATCATGGAATCATCACGGAATTGCAGAACCAGTAAGGTTGGAGAAGCTCTCCAAGATCATCAAGTCCATTAACCCAGCCAGGTGCACCACTAAACCACATTGCTAAGCACCAGATCTGCACATCTTTTGAACACTTCCAGGGATGGTGATTCCATCTGGGCATGGCAAGGATATTAGGCAGCATATTCCTGCTGTTTGCCTCTGGTTTCTCAGTCCCCAGACACGTCCCTCTTGCACTTTCAAGATCTGCCCAACCACTGAAAGCAAAATCTTCCTCAGCTTAACAGGAATGCTAAATATCCCATTATAAACCACCAAGCCCTGTAGACACTTTTTTCAATTCCCCTCTCCCAAAGCTGCCTTGGTTTTATCTCTCATGGCAGAGGAGCCTCCCAAATCCTCCCCATGGAAGAGGAAGAAAACAGTGCCTTCTCCTGTGTCCTAGGGGAATGTGGCAACCCCCAAACCCCAAGGCAGCCACTTCCCTGGCAGGATGGTCACAGTTTGGGATCAATGCCTCCACCTCGCTGGCTCTGAGCAGGGAAAGGTGATTATAAGCAGGCAGCAGTGATCACAGGAAGGGCCCAGCTCTGCCTGGGGTCCAGCTGGAGGGATGTTTTCAGGGTGATGGTTACACAGAAATGTCCAGCTGCCCACTGTGTTTATCCCCATGGGTGGCACAGTGCTCTGGGAGGAACACGCAGCATTCCCCCTGGGAGCTTCTCTCCTTGCTGGCTGTTTTGCCTGTCTCTGGTGTGTCAGTGCTGCACTCCACAGTTTTCTCTGCTGCCAGCCCTTCCCGTGGCTGCCATGGCCTCCCCTCAGCTGTGGCACACTCAGCTGGAGCTGGCAGATGGGGTGGCTAATGGGAAGCTCCGTTGGTCATTCCTGATATCCCCTGGTAGGCAGAGAGCATGGAGTCACGGACCTGCTCTGTCAGCTTGGGGACATCATCTGCACCCAGGCCAAGTGTCTCCACTTCTGGCAGGATCTGGATGATCATCTTTCCTGGAAGAGGGTGGGAGAGGGGGAAAAAATCCGTGAGTGGTGTGGAAGAGCAGGGGAAGGCACAGCAGGATGGTTGGCGCCAGCCAAGGAATGATTCCCAGCCACACCCCAAATGCACAGAGCAAAAACCCAACCCAGGCTTTTCCCATCCACAGAGACCACAGGAATCATAAATATGGAAACAGCTGAATTTCTCCTAAAATACAATGCAATGTTGCACATAGGATGAGTTTTCACAGTGGAAAGATCTCAGGGTCTGTCTAGACCATGGCAAAGAGAAAATATTTAATACATCAAATCCAAACTGGCTGTGCTCTGCCTATGTATACCAAATTCAGCAGGGTCCCTCCTTTCACAAACACACCTTGGGGTGACGGAAATTGTGCCCAGGATTCCCTGGTATGTCAGATTTCTCTGGAAAAGCACCTAAGCAATGGACTGGTGTAAACTGGAAGGACATACTGAGGAGTTGCCATCATGCTCTTCTGTTCTACACCCAGAGTGCCCTGATTTGGGCAGTGGAGACAAGACAGAGCCTGCAGAGACAGGAGCCTGGGGATTTGGGGAGTGTCTGTGAGGTGTTGTAATGTTCTTGCATGACTTAACACATGTGACTAGAATGAGATCCAGCAGTGCTGGAGGCAGAGCTGTGGGAAGGAGGCAAAGCAAGAGTAGAGAGGAACTTCCCGAAAGAAAAGGGTTTGTTGGGTTAGATGGATCTTGGAGCAGCCTGGGATAGTGGAAGGTGTCCCTGCCCATGGTAAGGGGTGGAATGAAACAAGCTTTAAGTCCCTTCCAGCCAAAATTCTTCTGTAATTCCATGATTCTTTGCTCCCTACCTGCACATTTACACCCAAAGCCAGGCTGGCACTTCACTTGCTCTTGCTGAAAGAGCAGAGTGATGATGACAAGGGCTGTGCTGAACATTCAGTTCTCTTGGGAACAGACTTCCAGCAAGCACCAGGTGTTCCATGGATCACAGTGTCCAACACCAGGCACAGAGCTGGGCTTTCCAGAGGCTCCTCAGCACACTCAGAGCCACTGCAGGCACAGGGAGCTGTCCTGACCCAAGGACAGCATGCAGGAGTCCTGACCACCATCTTCAGAATCAGCCCTGGCAAAGCCTCCAGGTGGGAAAAGTGGGAAAGTACAGGAAAAGGTGACTGGGGTTTTGTCTTCAGCAGTGAAGGTCTGGCCTGTTTAACAGCCATTTGGGAAAGGGCTCAGAGATCAGCTGAGCATGGAATTAACTAACCATGAGTTCCCAGGGCGGCTGAAGGCAAATGTACATGAAACTGCAAAAAACCTTTCCTGAAAAGGTCAGGGAATTTGTGGAATCTCCATCTTTGGAGTTAATCCAGCCTTTTCTGGACCAGTCACAAAGCAAACTCATCTGTCTTTAGAGCTGGTCCTGCTTAAAGCAAAATATTCAGCTCCTTCATTGTTCCCTCCCCAGGATGTTATTCTCTGATTTCCCAGAGCAGGGATGGGAAGGGGAGGGAGCAGGCTGGAGAAATCCCTGCTAGTGGCTCCGTTGACCCTCAGGTGGGAGAAAACTTCCAGATCCAGCAGACTTTTGTGTGTGAAGAGGGAGAGGATAAACCCAGCAGGTGAGAGATGACTGTCAACAGGCAGTTCAGTGTTTATCACTTGCACCACTCTCCCTTCCAGGTGTTTGCCTGCGAGGGAATGACTACACCCAGGCACAACAATGGGAGGAATGATAATTTCAGGTGCACAGCCTCTTCTTAGGAAACACCAGGGCTGGCCTGGGAAAGAGTGGGAAGTGGCAGAAGCCCATTTTAAGGTGGGTGGCAGCAAAGAGAGCAAAGGAACAGGACAGGTTACTTTTCTCAGCTGGTATTTGTAGCATTTTTTTCCCTGCATTTTCCTTCTGACGCCCAAGACTTGTGTCATTTTTTTCCCAGAAAATTTTATCAGTGTCCAGTAGAAATTTTTGCTACCATAAATGAGAGTTTCCCAGCTCTCCATGCACCTGCAGATCCAAGGGCAGCATGGGGGGGGGCCAAGGGAAGGACCTGCAGCAGGACTCTGCTTCTTCTCCAAGTTCCCTTGCACAGGCATTGGACAAGCAGTGAGAAATCCAGGGAGAGAGGAAAAAGGGATGCCTGGAATGTCCCATTTCCTCCCAAGAAGATAGAAACTGCTGTTTTCTGGGTGCTGTGTCTCCACATCACACGTGGTCCTCTGCCCACCCTCCTCATGGCTCCAAGGACTGAGCTGGCACCACCACCCAGCCCGTTCTTCACCCCAGGTCATCCTCACCTGGTGTAAATCTCTTCTCCTTCTGGTTGTAGAAGCTGTTGTAGGAAGACAACACTACAGGAATAATGGGGACCTGAAGGGGAGGCAGTCTGCAGTGAATATACACATCTCCTTAGCCTTCCCCCCAAGCTCAGCTTGTGTTTTCAGGTGACTCCTGCACCTTGCTGATAATTATCATCATCAGTGTCACAGCACTGATGATGGGTTATTTAGATATTGGAGGGTTATTTGCATATTTAGATCATTTACAGTATCACCCCATGTCCTCACTATTGAGTTTTGTGTTTTTGTCTCTATATTTAGACCAAAAACTGTGGTTTGTCAAATTAATATCTACAGAGACCAACTCTGCAGAAACTTCCCTGTGCAGGTCCAGGGCTCTTGTCAAGGCCCCCCTGCTTTTTCCCCAAGCTGTAACAAAGGTGTTCCACTTGTCACAGAAGCAGCATCTCCTGTGTCACCTGCAAACCCCTAAGGGCTCAATCCATGGGGAAGCCAGGGAGCAGGACTCTGGTTTGCTGGTGGACCACACTGCAGGGGCAGGAGGAAGGTGAGTCTCACCTGGGCTTTCACAGCCAGCTGGAAGGCTCCACGTTTGAAGGGCAGCATGGAGCCACCGTGGTTGCGAGTTCCTTCGGGGAAGATCAAGACTCGCAGCTGCGGGAGGGAGAAGGCATTGAGGTGGAAGGACCTCCAGGGACAATCCTGAGCCTCTGCACAGGGCTGGAGCCCTGGGGCTCCTGGCTGTGCTCCTGACCTCCACGGACACACAACACACTGATGCTCTGCTCTGCTCTGCTCAGTGCCCAGCCCAGGGACAAAGCTCATTTTCCACCCCCATCCAGGCTCCTGTTTTCCAGCTGCTCCTCATGGGACACCTCCCCACTCACGTTGTCCCTGTGCAGGGAGTGTGCCACCTCAGTCAGGGTGCTGATGGACTCTTCCCTCCTCTTGCGGTCGATGAAGATGATCCCTGCCAGCCAGCAGGCCAAGCCAAATGTGCCCATGTAGAGGATCTCCTTCTTGGCAATGGGCACACAGCGCCTCGGCAAAATCTCCATCATCACTGCAAGGGGACAGCAAGGACACAACAAGTTGGCACCTGCACCCAGGGTTCCTCTAGGTTCTGGGGTGCAGCCCCCTGCTCTGGGAGATGCCATGCCTGAAGCTTCATAGAGTCCCCTGGGAATTTTGGGGGTCTTCAGACCATTCACTGTCAGAGAAGGAGAGCAGTTATGAGAGGGCTGTGGTCAGCTGACAGTTTTGTCCCTATTCCCTCGGAGAGGGTGAAGCTGATGTAGCTTGAAAACAGCTCTGATATCCTGGAGATCAGCCCTGGCTGGGGGCTGGTTTGGGAAGGATTCTGGAGCAGCCACTCCCTCCCCTCTTCCTGTGGGATTCTGCACAACCCATCCCTACAAACACCCAGAGCCAGGAGCAGGAGCAGGATCACCACTCACCCAGGATGTCCAGGGAGGTCTGGTGATTCATCACCAGCACAAAAGGTTTCTTAGTCCTGAGGTTCTCCTTGCCCTTCACCACTATCTGAATACCAAAGATGTATTTGAGTGGCAGGACCAGTGTGCGAATATACCTGGAAAAGAGGAGCAGAAAATAGCCAAAGAGATGCTGAAATTTGGGACCAAACACTGCATCCAAACCAGCCCACCTCACACACTGCTTCTGCCTGTTTCCCAGGACCCACATTTGACCATGACCTGGAGGAGAACAATCAGTGCCCCTCTGCAGCTAATTATTTAATCACAGAAGAAAAATACACCTCACAGGTTTCCCTCAAGCCATACAGGACTAATGACCCAGCAACTACAGCTCCAGAAATTCCACAGCTCAACCAAATATTAGATAATACCCAAATTCACAGCATGCCTTTGTACTTTGCTTCCCTGCCCACCTTGCTGGGTTGGGAACAGAGGCTGCAATAAACCTGTGCCTAACTACTGGCTGTGAAAAGAGAGGGGTTTGCCTGTAGGTGACACTAGCTACAATGCTGGGAGCCCTATTTTAAAAGATATTGGTAATATAAAATTAAAAAAAATAATAAAAGTCAGGCACCGAAGTCAAGAAGTGAAGAAAATTTCTCAGAGCAAAAGGCTGGTGCTCAGTTAGGAGATTCAAATTCCCACTGGAGCATAAAATGGAATAGTCAATCCTGCCTCTGCAGCACTTCAGGAGGGTTCAAAGAGTGGGGTCCCATGTAGCAGAGTCACCTCCTTGTCCCCACTCAGCCCAGTTTCCTGATTCCCACCACCACTGATCACTCCTGGACACCCCACACAGCCTCCAGGTGAGTCCACAGCCTGGAGAGTCTGAATGGATTCTGGAGAGATGGGGTGAGCAGCAATGGGATGGGCTGGGGGACTGCCAGACCTGGGACACCGGGCTGTCACCGAGGTGATGGGGACACAAGTACCTGTGCAGGGGACAGCACTGCACTGTGCTGATGGCTCAGGTGGGCTCTGCCTCAGAGTAGAGAGTGGGAAGAGCACCTGGAGTGCTTTCTGAGCACAATTTAAAAAGGGAATGCTCAGCCATGGGGAGGAGGGAAATACAGCTCAGACCAAAAAGAGCTTTCATAGAAATAGCAATATGCATTACATCCAGGCTGTTGGCTATACCTGCTTTGGCAAATCCATGCCACCTTCTACACCCTTCCAGAATTCATTATGCTTTTTATCAACCCCAAACCAGCATTGAAACACCCTCCTGCTCTGAATTGCAGTCTGTCATCTCCCCACACCATTACACAGCTGATCTCTCCCCACCCCAGCACACAGCCAGGACCCTCCAAATCAAATCACTGTACAGAGTGAACTCTATCAGTGCTCAGAGCAGAGAGGAGCCACAGCCAACTCACACCATGTTCTCCACGTCACGTCCACGAGGAATGCTGAGGATGGTAATCACAAGGCCTATGGTGAACAGCCACAGCTTATAGAAGGTCATCTTGCAGAAGAACCTGAAGGCAGGTTTCACCTGGTAGAGCACTAGGAAGGCGATGAGCAGGCAGGTGAAGGGGTAGTGAAGGAGGAAAAGCTCCATCCTGGCAGTCTGTTGAGCAGAGCAGTGAACGAGTCACGAGCAGCTGGGGATGTAGAGCAGGGGTGAGACTCTCCATCAGCCAGGTGTGGGTGGTGCAAGGCTGGAATGAGGTTTGGGAGTGAAGCTTCAGCCAGGCTGTGCTCCCTGCTGGGAGCTGCACTCACCGTGGGAAGCCAAGCAGGTTTAGCAAGGGCAGGGGGAGCTCCAGGAGGGGCAAACAGAGCAGCAAAGCTGGTTGTCTGCAGGGGCTGTGGGGCTGGCAGGGCTTGGAGAGCCCCTTGGGGGCTCTGGGAATAGGAACCCTGAGGAATTTCAAGAAAATCTCTAATGGGGAGTAGCAGGATGGATTGGACAGCACAAACCCTGTCCAGAAAAGCTGTGGCTGTCTCATCCTTACAAGTGTCCAAGGCCAGGCTGGACAGGGCTTGGAGCAGCCTGGGACAGTGGAAGGTGTCCCTGCCATGGCAGGGGTGGCACTGGATGATATTTAAGTCCCTTCCAACCAAAACCATTCCATGGCTCCATGATTCTATGACCCCAGGCTGTCTCTCTCTGTGCAAACATTGATCTTCACCAGGCAAACTGGCTGCAAGGTGTCCAGGAAATCAGAAATCAGTATTTTGGAGAGGAGAAAGAGAAAAGCAGGGTCTGAGCAGCCAGACCCTGCCCCACACATCCAGGCACTGGAGGGATGAATCTGAGCAGCTGGACATTCCACATGTAGAGTGGGAAAAGTGGGAAAAGTGCCACAAGTCTAGACAAAAAGATAAACAAAGCAAGAGTAGCTACTCGTGATGTTTTCCTGGCCAGAGGGAGGTGCATGTTCAGACAGCATCTGCATAAGTAAGGAGTAAATCAGGAAAATGCAGGTTTAACCTGGGACTGCTCCAACTGCATTTCATCTCCTAAAACAACTGTGTGAAAAGGAACTTTGCAGTAGCCAGAATGACTGGGCAGAAAAACAAATGGTTTGTGATTCATCATCTGCACACCAGGCCTTGCTGGCACTTCAGAGGAGCAATGGCATTCAATTCCAGCCAGGACTGAGAGCTGCAGATTCTCAAAAGCCTGAGGATCCATAAAACCACGATGATCATCACCTGCAACCTGAAGAACAAGGCCAAAAATCCTCAAGAACAGCAAAACTGGCAAGACTCAGTGATATTTCCTGAAGAAACTGAGGAAAGACATGGCAATATAGAAAGGCACTGCCTTCCTGCTCCTCTGGCTTAGCCAGGGACCTTTCTTCTCCTGATTTTCACTGGAAAACTGAGGAGAGGTGACTGCAGCCTCACTGCTCAGCTCTCCCAAGGCTTCCCTGCAACCCCAGGAGAGGCAGCCAAAGCAAAGAGCTTCTGCACAGCCTCTGAACTGTCCCTGCACCAGCAGAGGGAAGAGACAAGAGCCCCAGATGTGCACACTGGGACCCTCTGGACTGGTGCTTGCAAAGACCACTTTGCAAAATCCACCCGAGTGCTTTGAGAGCAACCGTGGCTTCTTTTTGCTTCTCCAAGGTCTGATGCAGCAGGTGGTTCCCTTTCTAATGCCTGGCAGCCTTCCCTGTGTCTCATCTGTACAAAATAATGATCTTTTGCAACTGGGGGAAGGTTGGTTTGATGCCCAACTGGTTCATCCTGACCTACCAGAGAGAGGTTCCTAAAATGTAATGCCAGCAAGGGGAGTCCTGCAAGGATGGTCGTGGCTTCCATAGCAGGGTGGTGCTGTCAGTCTCCTGCTGCAGGAGGAACCTCTGAGACAGCTCTGCACGTGGAAACCCAGCCAGAATGTCAGCTACAGGGAAATCTGGAAGTTCACAGCAGTTCACAAACCACTGGAAAGGCTTATTTTTAAGTCACTGTCAGCAGTTTTCAAAGACTTCTCAGAAACACTGAGGTTGGAAAAGCCCTCCAGGATCATTGAGTCCCAGCTGTGCCCAAAGCCCACCTTGTCACCAGCCCAGAGCACTGAGTGCCACAGCCAGGCCTTCCTGGGCACCTCCAGGGATGGGGACTGCAAACCTCCCTGGGCCAATCCTTGACAATGCTTAACAATCCTTTCCATGGAGAAACTCCTCCTGATGTCCAACCTGAGGCCATTCCCTCTCCTCCTGTCCCTGTTCCCTGGGACCAGAGCTCAAATTCCCCCTGGATTCCTCCTCCTGTCAGGGAGTTGCAGAGAGTGAGGATATTTTTGATTACAACAGCTGGTAAGTGTCTCTGATGAGTATGGAGAAAGACAAGGACAGTCCAAATTCACCACGGGCAGGGAGTCAGCTCAGATCTAACACAACATTCAGGCTCCAAACCCACAGATGCCAAAATCCTCAGCTATAATTTTCTCCTGTTGCAAGAATCCCCAGCACCTGGATCCATCCCACTCCCGTTTCAAAAGCAGCTGGCTCTTGCCTAACCCACAAGGTGTTTTCACAAACTGCAGCTCTGATGAAGATCCCAGTCTCCAGACTAAGTGTATCCATGCCCAGTTGACTCCCTTTTGCCCCTGGGTGTTTGCAGGTTTTCCACAACCTGGCTTGATTTAAGTGACTCTGAGATGGGGAGAGAAGGGATTTGCTCACACTGTGAGCTTTTGTCACACAGCTTTAATGACTCTCCTGCTCCCCAGCTCTGCTCAGCCACACATTGGCCAGAGGAGAGAGGGGAGGAAGGGAAAGTGATCCACAGAAAACTGTCTTGTTCCCCACATGAAGGCTCAGAAGAGGATGGATTGTTGTCAGCACAGCAATATGTAAGAGAGGAGCTGGTGAAGCTGAAGATCACAATTGACTTCCAAATGCAAAGCAATGATTCCAGCACAAAATGTGAGGACTGGGTTTTGAAATGGGAGTGATCCCCACTGAGAATTTCTGGCATAAATGTCTCCTCTGGAACAGACTGGAACAAGCAGAGGGGGCAGACAGCAATCTCTGCTCACCTGGTCCTGTGGTGACAAGGGACAGAGGGAACGGCTGGAGCTGTGTCAGGGGGGTTTAGCTGGATATCAGGAAAAGGTTCTTCCTCCAGAGGGTGCTGGCACTGCCCAGGCAATGGGCACAGCCTGAGGCTGCCAGAGCTGCAGCAGTGTTTGGACAGCACTGCCAGGGATGCACAGGGTGGGATTTGGGGTGTCTGTGCAGGGCCAGGGGTTGGACTGGATGCTCATTGTGGTTCCTTTCCAACTCAGGATATTCCATGTTTTTATAATAAGTTATCAAAGGACAAAATGTTGGGTGTGGCTAAGGACCACATCAGTCTGCAGCCACCAAAAGGTGAACAGGTCAAAAGGGAATTCAGCATTTCCTACTCACTTAGAGGCATTACCATTGCTGCTGAAAACTTCAGAGATTTGATCAAGTTGAGAAAGCAAATCAAATTGTCCAAATCTCAGCTTGGCTAAAATAGGAGAAATCAGCTGAGGGGTTGTGGATGATTTTCAGCCAGTCATGTCCTCCTCCAGAGGGGAATTGCTGAATGAATGATCCTCTGTCCCCAGGGGCTGAGCAGACCCAGGGCTGTGTCACCAACAGACAGCCAAGAGTGGAAAACCAGAGCTGGAGAGATTGGGACACTCCAGTCAACACCTCCCATCCCTCAGTGCTGACTTTCTTAGTTCTGCATTGTCAGGAGGTGGGCTCAGAGCTCCAGCAAGAAGTGCCTTCTTTCCTGAACAACACACAGCCTCTGGAGCTGCCTTTTCCCAATATTCCCACAGAAAATCTACCACCATCCTCCCCTCACCTGTGGTTGCTGCACCTTTTACAAAGAACATTTTGGCCTCGGCCCAAAATTGCAATTTATTGAGCAATAACAACAGGAATATAGCAGGTTACAGAGGGAGGAGAAAGTGGGTTTGACCCCTTTCAGGAAAAGGGGAAAAGCTGGATTGAAATCAGAATAGTTTTTACTTTCTGTGCGTTCACATTGTTATCTTTGCCAGGCTACATCCCACCAGCTCCCCAGCCCAGGGGTGAATCACTCTGGCTCCTGCCAGGCTTCAGCAGTAATTTGTCACAGGTTTCTGTCACATCAGAGGATGTTTTGCCCATTCTGGACTATGTGCAATTAATGGTGAGAAAACCCTTTTCCATGTGGCAAATTTCTTCCTCCCATATTGGAGCAAACCCTGACCCATGGCATTTTAGGAAAGTGTGTTTAGGGTGCAGGACAACCATTTCTGCTTCTCTCAGAGGCATTTAGTACATTTTCTCTGGAAATCAGATTATTTCTTTCAAGCAAAAAAAAAAAAAAGGAGAACAAAAATCAGCTGTCATCCCAATGCCCTGGATTGTTCTTTAGGGGTTGAAAAATTTTAAAGGAAGATCCAAACCATGTATTTGACAGTAAATATTTGTGAAGCATGTGTGGTTCTATGGCCTAAGCCAGCAGCTGGTGTGATTTGGGATCAGCCTCTGGCTTTGTGATACTGAGTGATTTCACAGATCTGGGACATCTCTTCATGAAATTCCTTTATTCCTGGGCTCCATCCCACTGGAAAGGCTTCATGCAAATCAAGCTGAGCAAATGACAGAACTGTGCCCAAACATTGCAGGCAACAAAAGCATAAACACAGTAAAAATTAATAATCCACCTCAGCAGCTTCCCAAGTCTGGACTTCTGGAGAATCCTCAATGTTCAGCATTCAAAGTCACCAGAATCTTTCTCTAGAGGAGATAAAAAATGTTGTGTTAGCAGAAAAGAACCTGCCAGAGCTGCCTGATACCTTGTGTGATTTATTTACACAGGTTAAGCTGGAAAAAAGGGATCAAAAACTGGAATTATGGGAGTGTGGCAGGACCTGAGTGTCAGAGGACAGGAAGGATGTTTTGCTAGGAAAAGGCTCTGGGGCAGCCTGTCCTTCCCTGAGGAAAGCCATTCTTCCCTACATCAGCTTCCCAGGGATTTCAGAGAGCATTTTGGAAGGAATTAGATCTCAAGAATTCTACAAATCCTGAAGGCAGCTGAGAGAAATAGTGCAAATATAGGCAACAAGTGTAGAAGCAGAGATCAAACCCAGAAACCCTTCCACAGACTGGGAACTCCTTCTGAATGCTGAGGTTTTTTTGGGCTGACAAGGATGTGCTGACAAACAGCACCTCAGCAGGCAGAGAGACAGAGCAGATCTCCCAACGTGGGCAGAGTTTCCCATGCAGGGAAGCCCTGGCAACAACACTGAAGAGCTAAATGGAAAGCCTATTAATCAGGAAAAAAAATCCCAGAATCCCAGGTGGGTCAGGCTGTGGGACCCCAGAGGGTCACTGGTGTCACCTCCCTGCCCAGGCAGGGCCATCCCAGAGCCCAGGGCACAGCACTGTGTCCATGTGGCTCTGCAATATCCCTGCTCAGGGACACTGCAGCCCCTCCCTGCTCTCTGCTCAGGGCTCAGTCCTGCCCAGGGAAGAAGTTCTGCCTCCTGTCCAGGGAACTGCCTGGGCTCAGTGCCTGCCTGTCCCTCTGGTGTCACTGCTGGCCCAGGGAGCAGAGGCTGGCCCTGCTCTGAGCTCCCTGCAGCCAGGGACAGCCAGGGCTGAGGTTCCCTCTCAGCTGGAAGCTGAACAGCCCCAGCTCCCTCAGTCTTTCCTCACAAGAAAAATTCCCAGAATTTTTTTCAGGCTTGGTCTGCCAGAAAATCTCCATTTTTCAGGAGCCACTCAGAGTGCACCTGATGAACTGGAGCACCTAGAGCTCTACCTGGCACGCAGGTCCAGCCCCTTGTTAGGCAGCTAAAAGCTTTTAACCCTTTTAAACCACAGGCTGTCTCAGTGCTCTGCAGGCAGCACCTGCTGCTCATACCTTCCTCCTCGGTGCTTGCTGCCCTCCAGGGTCTGAGATCCAGCTTTGGGATCTGACTGCAGCTCACAAAGCTGTGGGGGTATCTGTTAGCCCGGAAGATATTCCTTGATACTTTGGTGATGTGGGTGTTGTCACATATTATTCGTGACAAGGAGATTTTGGCCAGGGCACAGCGCTGGCGAGGAGTGAAAACCCCAGGGTTCTGCCACCAAAACCTGCAGGAGAAAGAAGAAGACACAACAGATTTTTGCCTCCTTCACATTCCTGACTCCCACGGTATTAGTTCCCATTAACACCGATTTCGTTTGCCAAGAACAAATCTGAATTTCTGTTATTTTAATCAAGAGCCCTGAGTCACCAGTTAGATAATTATCTTGCTTTTCTTTTGACCGTGGACATGTAACAAAGCTGCAATTGAATTAATTGCCTTCAGATGAGGCACAGACACTCTCTTTCAAATAGGAAAGGCTGCACAGACTGTGGTTACAGCCACACCATTGTCATGCTGGAACCAGCCCTATAATTACTCAATTTTTAAGAAAAGGGTTCATTTCCTGCCATAAGGACTTCTGGATGTGCAACAGACTGTTTGCCTCTAAGCTCCCCATCCTGGGGTTTGAGTTCATCCTAAGTTTTTCTCAGCAGAACTGTTTCCCAGAAATACAGGTTGTGATTCAGTTTTCAGATAATTTTGCTGGCAGGTACAGCGATCTTGCTTCAGAAATCCAGCTTAAAGTGGGGAATGTATCTCACTGCTGCACCTGAAGCCCCTGAGCAACCTCAAGGAGAAGGAGGAGGAATTCAGGTGTGTTGAAACCTCAGTGCTGCTCAAGTTATTTTGGCAGACAAGAAAACCCCAACCCACCACATCCACCACAAGCAAAGACCAAACCCTGCCATGTGTCAGAGCAGAGAGTTCCAGATCAGAACTGGGGTGGGAGGAAGAAATAGTGAGACATTTCTGGGAAGGGATCCTAGCCCAGGATCTCAACCATTAGATGAGGAATGTCACAACAAACAGAATGAAACTTTTGGAGGAATACTGAAAAAAAAAAGTGACCAACAACTGGAAGAGCTTCCAGATCTGTGCTAAATCTGCCATAAAGTGCAGCCTCCTGTACTTTGGGGTTGGCACACCAGCTCCCCTCTCACCTGTCCCCATCACGGATGTTCCTGAACTGGGTGCCAATCAGACAAGCCATCAGAGGCCCAACTCTGCCTCCACTCACAAAGGGCTCTGCAAGAGCTCCAATCCAGATGTCAATGTTCTTTGGTGTCCCGTAGAGCTGCAGGAACCTCCTTGCCAGGTTCTGGTTCCTCAACACTTGACCGAGTGACCTCACTCCAGAGGGCTGGGAGAGCCCACAGAATCGTCTCCAGGAGTTGTAACCTGCAAGTAGTTGGATATCAGAGCAGACAGGGTGATGTTCTCCTGGAAAGTAGCACATTACTCAGTTTGCCTCTCTTTCCCAAAAGCTGGGACACCAGTATGGTGCCAAAATATTTAAAATATTTTTCTGTATTTCTGTTAATGCCATTGACTTCCTGCTCCTGAGACCCAAAGCTAAACTCAAATCCACTAGAAATCCATGTCACTCCCACCGTGTCAGGTCTGGAAACTCATGGTTTGTGGTTCCCATCAGGTTCTGCACAGTAGTGTTCCTCGATAGAGCACGGGAAAATCACAGCTTTCTGTTGTGGCCAAGGCAGAGCAATCCTGTGAGCTGGTCATGAACCACCTGGCTGTACTGCAAAGCCTCTGACTGGCCTAAAAACCTGTGGATCCAGCTCAGTTTTCATCCCAGTTTCCAACAGGAGCCCTGTTGCCTCTCCTGGGATGTTGCTGACACAGCAGCTCCAGGCACTTATATCAGCCTAATGACACTGTTGAGCAAGGAGCCACCCAGGAGCTCTGCAGTCCCATCAACAATCTATTTCTCAAGACCATCTTGCAATGCCAGAACACTGGATTTGCACCTTGCAGAGCCCGGAGAGTGGTTCTGACATGCCTGGTTGGCTCTTTCTGGGACACAGATTTAATAGAGAAATTATGATGAGATTTTCTTTGCACATTGGAATCTGCTCTTCCAGTCATGTGTGACTGGGCTGGGCTGGGCTGCAGATGGTTGGAGAGAAGTCACAGGGGATTTCTGGCCCTAATTCCACTCCTGCAAACTTGTTGGTGAATTATTTAACCAGTTTTTCCTTTTGGACAATAGCAATGAGTAACTGAACACCAAACTCTGGTCTGTGCAATGCCCTGTGCTCTTCTGCCTCCATGTGTCCTGCAGCTTCAGCCAGCTTTGCCTTCAGTGCTCAATCTCCACCTACTTACCTGTGGCTGTTCAGAAACAAGGAAAAGATTTGGGAAAGAGCATCACAGAATCATTGACTATCCTGCATTGGAAGAGATACACAAAGATCACTGAGTTCAACTCCTGAGTAATTTAATCCAAGGATGGGCTGGAGAAGTTTCTCACTGTTCAATCACAAAAATTCCAGATTTCCACTTGTTTTTCTTCATGAGCTCTGCTCCCAGAGCTGACTGACCTGGCAGGCCGTGGTCTCTGCTGCGCTGCATGTTGAGGGCAGCCAAATCAAAGCCAATCCTCTCCACCTGCTGGAAGAGCCGATCCCGGAGCTCTCCCACCACCATCTGCTGCTGCGTCATCAGCTTGGCCGGGCTGGCCATGAGGTTCCGGAGGTAGGGATCAATGCCACCTGTGTGGTGACACGCAGAAACAGGGATCAATGCCACCTGTGTGGTGACACACAGAAACAGGGATCAGTGCCACCTGTGTGGTGACACAGAAAGAGGGATCAATGCCACCTGTGTGGTGACAGAGAAACAGGGATCAATGCCACCTGTGTGGTGACACAGAGAAACAGGGATCAATGCCACCTGTGTGGTGACAGAGAAACAGGGATCAATGCCACCTGTGTGGTGACACAGAGAAACAGGGATCAATGCCACCTGTGTGGTGACAGAGAAACAGGGATCAATGCCACCTGCGTGGTGACACAGAGAAACAGGGATCAATGCCACCTGCGTGGTGACACACAGAAACAGGGATCAATGCCACCTGCGTGGTGACACACAGAAACAGGGATCAATGCCACCTGTGTGGTGAAGAGAAACAGGGATCAATGCCACCTGTGTGGTGCACACAGAAACAGGGATCAATGCCACCTGTGTGGTGACACACAGAAAGAGGGATCAATGCCACCTGTGTGGTGAACACAGAAACAGGGATCAATGCCACCTGTGTGGTGACACACAGAAAGAGGGATCAATGCCACCTGTGTGGTGACAGAGAAACAGGGATCAATGCCACCTGTGTGGTGACACAGAGAAACAGGGATCAATGCCACCTGTGTGGTGACACAGAAAGAGGGATCAATGCCACCTGTGTGGTGACAGAGAAACAGGGATCAATGCCACCTGTGTGGTGACACAGAGAAACAGGGATCAATGCCACCTGTGTGGTGACACAGAAAGAGGGATCAATGCCACCTGTGTGGTGACAGAGAAACAGGGATCAATGCCACCTGTGTGGTGACACACAGAAACAGGGATCAATGCCACCTGTGTGGTGACAGAGAAACAGGGATCAATGCCACCTGTGTGGTGACACAGAAAGAGGGATCAATGCCACCTGTGTGGTGACAGAGAAACAGGGATCAATGCCACCTGTGTGGTGAACAGAGAAACAGGGATCAATGCCACCTGCGTGGTGAACACAGAAACAGGGATCAATCACACCTGTGTGGTGACAAGAAACAGGGATCAATGCCACCTGCGTGGTGACACAGAGAAACAGGGATCAATCACACCTGTGTGGTGACACAGAAAGAGGGATCAATGCCATCTCCATGGTGAGACAGAAACAGTGATCAATGCCACCTGCATGGTGACACAGAGAAACAGGGATCAATGCCACCTGTGTGGTGACACAGAAACAGGGATCAATGCCACCTGTGTGGTGACACAGAAACAGGGATCAATGCCACCTGCATGGTGACACACAGAAAGAGGGATCAATGCCACCTGTGTGGCGACACAAAAACAGGGATCAATCCCAGCTGCAGTGGTGGTGTTGGAAAATATACCAGTGTTAAAATTTTGTATAACTTTAGTTAAGACATTCTGCTTATCTTTACCCCAGGAAAAGGAATTTTAGGTTTCTCTCTAGGCCACTGTTCTGCCAGGTGAGCTCTGATGGACTCAACATATCAACAGACTGGAGGAACCCAAAGCTAAAGAGCTACCAGCAGAACATCAGCAGACAGCAGTGTTTATCTACAAACAGCTACCCCAGAGCACCTCCAGCAGGGCTGAAGACATCTGGGCAGGAAAGGACTGAGAGGAGAATTGAAGAATGAAAAATCTAATTAACATCATTGGTGAGGAGATTCGGATCCAATGGGAAACTGAATACTGGGGGTTTGCTCAACTTTAAACCAATGAACACTGACCCAATACATTTCTATGTATTTTGACTGTATAAAATATCTGAAAAATCTAGTAAAAGTCATGTGTGATGGAATGATTCTCTCTGCACAGCCAGGCTGTGTGTGGATGAGATGATTTCTGTGGTACATCCTGGCCAGAACAACATCCTGGCCAGATAATAAAGTAATGCCTTGACTCTCTAACATTAAAAATGTTGTTGGAGGGTTTTTGTTTTTCCTGCAGATTCAGTGACAGTGGCACAGAGAAATCGGGGATCAATCCCACCTACGAGCAGTGCAGGGGAACCAGTGTGTATGCAAGGGGCTCTGGATAGCTTATATTTAATTATAAGTTTAATTGTAAGTTTTAATATAACTGTATATAAGTTTATAAAGTTATAAAACTTTATAAGTTTTATAGAACTTTAAGTTTATACTGCATGAGAATCAATCTTCCTGCGCTTAAGGAATTAAGAAGAAAATACTTTGAATAATGTGATTGGAGGCCACAGCAATTAAGTCATCAGAGCATTTTGTGACATGATTGGCTGCCCTTGACTGCAGGGAACAGCTCTGTTGGGTAAACTCTGGCTGGCAGTAAAGGCCATTTAATACAAAATGCTTTAAATTTGGCTGAAGCAGGAGCTCATCCAGAGAGGGCAGAAAAGGATGAATCAAACAACCTCCCACTGCAGAGCTGCAAGAAAGTCTTTACCTTCATGAATGATCCTCCAGACAGCAAAGAAGGAGGTTCCTAGTCGAATTTCAGGCGTTATGGGTCTGTAATTTTCATCCCGGCGGCCAACAGTTGGGGGGACTGAGGCGTGAGCAAAGCGAAAAGCCAAGGTGAAGATGTTGGATATCCGAGGATCCACAGACTCGTCGTAGCCCCGATAAGGAGGGATGAACCTCTGGAAGCTGTATCCCAGCAGGAGAGGCAGGTAGTCCCTGTAGGTGATGATCTAGGGGGAAACAAGGAAAGGGTGAGCCAATAATTGGCCATCAGCTTCTGTGGAGGCAAAGTTGTTCATTGTTCTCCCTGCAGGTGAGAGAAATGTAATAATAGGTTGGACTCGATGATCTCAGAGGTCTTTTCCAACCTAATTGATTCGTGATTGTGTGAAGATATAATGCTGCCAAATCCTCCCAAATTGTCACCTCCTTGTCACCATTCCCATCAGGCAGGCAGAGCTGCACCCTGTGTGCCTCAGGTGGCAGAGATGAGGTTGGCAGGTAACGGGGTGACACCACCCACGGCAGCTCCTGAGTCCTCCCACTGCAGAGATTTCCATCCCTGCTCTCCTGTCTCTCTGGGATAGTGAGGAGGCAGCACAGTATAGTTAAAAAAAAAATACCAAATCCTGTGTCAGGAGGAGAAAATGGATTAATTGTCTGAAAACTGCACGAAGATGAAACCACTGATGTGAACACAATGATGGAGATGATGCTTTTAGGACAATCCTTTAAGTGTTTGCCTTGCCCAACATTTTTTTCAACAATACAATATTTAAATTGACAGCATGAAAACATAAACATTTTGATATTCCTCCTTTTTATTTTTTGTTAAGCCAGCTCAGAAGACAAGGTTTCAAAGGAGGTGCAGTTCCTTTGGAAACACTGTCCCTTTCTCTCATAGGATCCATCCTTTCCTGTCAGCTGTAAAACCTCATCTGTCTTTGAGGCGATTCCTGCTCCAAACTGGAGGCTGGACAAGAGACCTCAGTGTTGGAAAATATACCAGTTTAAAAATTTTCTATCACTTCAGTCAAAGGGTTCTGTTTGTCTTTACCCCTGGAAAAGGAATTTTAGGTTTCTTTCCAGGGCATTGTTCTACCAGGTGAGGTCTGATGGACTCAGCAGATCAACAGACTGGAGGAACCCAAAGCTAAAGAGCTACCAGCAGAACATCAGCAGACAGCAGTGTTTATCTACAAACAGCTACCCCAGAGCACCTCCAGCAGGGCTGAAGACATCTGGGCAGGAAAGGACTGATGGGAAAATTGAAGAATGAAAAATCTAATTAACATCAGAGGTGAGGAGATTCAGATCCAATGGGAAACTGAATACTGGGAGTTTTCTCAACTCTGGACCAATGAACACTGACCCAGTACATTTCTATGTATTTTGACTGTATAAAATATCTGAAAAATCTAGTAAAATCATGTGTCATGGAATGATTCTCTGTGCACAGCCGGGCTATGTGTGGATGAGATGATTTCTGTGGTACATCCAGGCCAGAACAACATCCTGGCCAGATAATAAAGTAATGCCTTGACTCTCTAACATTAAAAATGTTGCTGGAGAGTTTTTGTTTTTCCCGCAATTTCGGTGACACTTTCACCCCCAAATCCTACACCCTTTGGCCACCCCACACTACCACAGCCTAACACCAATCCTGTGACACTGCAGCAGAGCCAGGATGGGTGGGATGCTGGCTGATACCTGGATCATGGCTCCCAGGATCTTCCGTGCCTCCTGGTAGAGCCTCTCGTCATTCCAGTGGGGATTGAGGCTCTTCAGCTTGCCAGCCAGGCGGTTGTGCTCCCGCAGGAACAGCGTGTGCATGCAGGCCAGCTCCAGCATCTCACTGGCCCGGGTGTCACCTGGCAGGGACACACATGACACCGGAGTGGCAATGTCACACTGGGAAGCACACACAGAGGGATTGTCAGATGTCTCGGTGTTTGTGTTGTGGAGAAAACGGGTAAGGAATGCAGAGGAGGAGAAGGAAACCAGGGAGAAGTCGAATTTCTGCTGAAGCAGCTAAAGCCAGGTGTCATCACTGATGTGCTGAGCATTACAGAGAGGTGGGGAAGGTTTCACTGAAGGGCTGGGAGTGTTAACTTAAAAATAAAAGAAGGTGTTCTGCAGGTTCCCCTGTCGGAGACATTTGGTCGAGAGAGAAGTGCAACCAGGCAGAGAGAAGTCAAGATGGTCAAGAGAGCTCTGAAAATCAGAAGGTCTTCTTCAAACCAGCTGAAACTGTGGCCAGAGCAAGGTGACAGTCACAAACAGTCCTTTTACTCCACCCTCTCAGTAAAAGGAAAAGCTAAATGAGTCAACTTGCAAGAATAAATTACAAACAGCATCACAATGAAATCTATCAAATCCTTCTTCAAACATCTGGGGCAGGAAACCCAAGAGCAAGCAGGTGATGAGAGTATAGACAAGCACTCAGAGAAAAGTAAATATGTGGCATTTAGGCCCCTTGTCCCACAGTAAATAGAGAGATTTGCCCCTGTGCTTGGCACAGAGCCCTTTTCATCCTCTCTCAAAGGCTGCCTGTGAGGGACAGCGGAAGGAGGAACAAAAGCAGCTCTGTGAGGCTTCCTTGAGCAGAATGCATCCAGGCAGAGCTTCCAGCAGAGCTCCGGGAGGAAACGCTGAGCCCTGTGAGGTAACTGCACATGTGAGATTCCCTCAGTGCTCAGGGACAGGAAGAGTCACAAATGAGACACTGAATTTTCAAAGGCGCTTCTGAAACAGCCTGAACTGGTGATTATAGAAGCATTGATGGGTTTGTTCCAGCTAAGGAACAGGAACTGCTCCTTGCTGAGAGTCTGGGGGGGCTGGAAGCTCCTCCTGGGAAGTGTCTGATTCTCCTGCCTGCCCTGCTCCTCACTGGGCACCTGCCTTTGGCCACGGGTGCTGTGTGATCCTCAGCAAGGAGAGACCTGCACGGAACTGGGGGAGCAGATAACATGGAACAGCCCATGGCACAGATGGAATGCTGTGGGAGCATCAAACACCATGAGCTTCAAAGGAGGGAGCTGATGGATTCCAATGATGTTCAGAGGAACCTGGGCCAGATATGAAGGGGGCCAAGGGAATAGAGAGCAGCTCCACAGCTGATGAGCTCTGTTATACCCTCAAGCTTTCTCCAGCAGTGCTGACCAGAAGCAGCAGGAGCCAGCTGGGAAGTCTTGCTCTCCACCAGAAAACTAAGACAACAATTCATGAGGTGTATCAGAAACATCCCTCTTGGGGTCCCACAGCCTTGTGGCAACATCCTGGTGCTCAGTAGCAGGACCAGGAGGAGGGAACAAGTGCTGAGGATCCGTGAGGTCAGTTCTGTCTCTGTGAGTTGGGGACAGAGCGTGGCAAGGGGCAGCAGTGGGGTGGTGGCCATGCAGGGATTTGGCTGGATGGAAGGCTGGCTTTGGGAGCCTGTCTGCCTTTGGGAATCCATGCCCAGGGCCAAAGGAGTTGTTTTGGGTTGAAGAAGGGCTCAAGGGGATAGCAAAAGCATGACAAAGGATAAATGTAGCAAGAGGGTGTCCTGATGGACTGACCTGGCCAGAGTGCTCCCAGTGCTCCCCCAGCCTTCACAGTGGTGGGGACACACCTTAAAAGGTCACCTTGGTCTGGGATTGGCCTCATTGTCATTCCAGCTGGGATCTGAGCTCCTCTCACAGTGCAGCAAGGACAAGAAATGTCCTGCTGGGACCCAGCACAGCAGTTACACACCTGATGCCATCCAGCTGGGATAGAGACAGCCATGGAATGACAATTCCTGCCAAGCCATTGCCTCCAGGCCAGGCTGCCATTGCTGTGCCTGCTTGGCTCCATGATGGCACTCATTCCCAGGTCACTCCAGGCCCTACACTGGAGCTGCTGAGCATGGATGGGACATCTTCACTCCAGGTTTATCCTCACAAAGAAGACTTGGAGACAGTGAAGACCTTCCTCCCACCTAGCACAGCCTGTCTGTCTTTCATGATTTTCTCCATTCCATTTTCTACTTACACAACACAAACAATTAAAGAAGTGAACCAGAGCCAGTGGGATTTTCTGCTCCAGATCCCGGGTTTGGGGTGCCAGCACCCAACCTACCTGCAAAAAAACAAGGGATCCGAGCTGCCCCGCTGGCCTTGAGGCAGGGCTCCTTCCTCAGGGGGCCGAAAGGCATGTAAGCCCTGCCTCTGTCTGTGAAATTCCGGTTCACAGCCAGCAGGCCCCTCTGGCTGCTCCTGTCCCTCAGCCTCTGGGCCACTGCCACCTCACTGCCGTACACCACGCTGCCGTCCAGGAAGGAGGTGAGCGCGTTGATCTGCTCGCGGACCGCCCTGCCCCGCGTGCAGGTGGGAGCTGAGCGGGAGAAGGGCAGGCAGTCCCTCCTGTTGGTGATCCGCGGGTCGTTGGGTGGGATCTGCACAGAGAGAGAATGGGAAAATTCAGCTCAGCTCAGAAGCTGCAGAGCCAGCCAGGCAGGACCCTCTCACAGGGCGTAAATCTCCAGCAGAAATCCGAAAATGAAGGGTCAGATTGACAGCAGAGATGCTGCTTTAGGAGTTCAAGTCCCAAACAGCCTGGAGACACCTGGATTTCCCTAAAGTCCTACAGATTGCTAAAGTTCTTCCCCCAAAAATAAATATATTTCATTTTTAAGGCTCGATTTTCTTATCTCCATATCTACACCACAGACAGTTGTCATCCAGAATGTGGGACTCTGCCTGCATTCTCAAATGCATTCTCAAATTGCATTCTCAAGCAAATACTCAGTGATGCTCCATCCCATCCTAGTTTTCCTTGAGAGGAATTAGGAGCACAAGTGGGAGCCAGAGGAGCAGCAGAACTCCAAAAGCAGGAGAGCAGGGCGGCAGGAGGGGCATGGACGTGATCTGGAGCAAAGGAGGCTCAGGGGGACCCTGTGGCTCTGCACAACTGCTGACAGGAGGGGACAGCCGGGGGGTCAGGCTGAGCCAGGGAACAGGGACAGGAGGAGAGGCTCAGCTTGGACAGCAGCAGGAATTTCCTCATGGAAAGGATGGTCAAGCCTTGGCAGGAGCTGCCCAGGGAGGTTTGCAGTCCCCATCCCTGGAGGTCTCTAAGGAAGGCCTGGCTGTGGCACTCAGTGCTCTGGACTGGGGACAAGGTGAGGATCAAGCACAGGCTGGACTTGATGATCCTGCAGAGCTTTTCCAACCCCAATGATTCTGTGATTCTGTGACCTACTGGAGCAGAGACCACACTGTGACTCCTGCTAACACTGCAGGCACTGCTGGGAGATCTCAGCACTCCCTTGTCCCATGAAAAGAGTGGATTTTCTCAGGTATTGACATTCCCCAGTGCCTCTCTGTGACATTTCCTGTTTTCCAGGCATCACCCGTGCTGCCTTTGCACTTGAGCTCCAAATAAAAACCACATTGCTGAGTGAGATGGGTAAAGCCCAGAAACCTGGGAAAAGCTGTGCCTGGACAGCCCTGGGACAGAGCACTGCCACCACAGAGTGCTCTGACCCACCTTGGCCTGCCCTGGGAGGATGTCCCACCACGGCCAAGGACCGGGAGAGCCACCAGCATCTCCTGGTTGGAAGAACCAACCAACATCTCTCTCCTCCTCCCCTGGAAGAAGGAAGCTGCCTGTACCTGGATGGGGAAGCAGGGAGCCACCTTGGCACAGCTGGTGTCACAGTCTGGCCCACCAAAGAAGGGGTACTTGGCTGGGGTTTCTGGGCTGAAATCCAGGTCGTGGTCAATGAACTGACCCCACTGCATGAACATGAGGGATCTCTGCTGGTCCATCCGGATCCTCTCCGGGGGGAAGCGGACAATGTCGTTGGACACTCGTCGGACCTGCAGGGAGGGAGGAAGAACACATTGGTGGGAGATGATGTGTACAAATTGGTGCACATTTTGTGCACAGTTTTGTGCACAATTGGTGCACACTGCTGTGGGGTCATCAGCAAAAATTCCCCAAGCACTTCTTGTCCCACTTCACTTTTAGGAAAAATCCCAAATCTGTCTGTGCTGGAAGGTGTCACTGAGTGCCCTTTGCTGAACACTGGCTCTAGGCAGGGCTCTGAGCCTCCAGGCCATGACTATCCCTTGATGGACTTAAGGAAACAGCTAAGCAAGCCTGGGAAAGGGAGACAAAGCAGATTTTGAAAGACCTTTTTTAAAATAGAAGTGTGGAAAAAAAGGCCCCTGGGAATTTCTGAAAGTGATCTCCAGGTCCTCCTCCCTTCTTATCCCTTCTCCAGCCATCACAGTTCCCCCACACAATTATGACAGAAAAAGTGGACACTGCTGTGGGGGAGGGCAAGGATGTACAACAAATCCATGGGCACTACCCAGGAAATCCCCAGCTCCTCCTCAGAGCTGTTGTTGCACCAAGCTCGAGTGACCAGGAGCCACATCCCAGTGTCCCTGCTCACATCCAGGTGTCACAAGAGCCACAACCCCTGCAGTTCACCCAGCCAGGAACCCCCCCACAACATTTCTGACCATACATTTTTTTGTTCTGGGGGCTCCCTTGTTCACATTATCCTCTGGCATCATTGCTTTTCAGGAAACTACAACTGCCACAAACTAAATCAAAAAAAGACAAGTAAAATAATTTGGCTTAAATGCACTCAATTTAAAAGAATATATTGTGGAATTCTTTCTTCCTCCTGTGCTTCTGCAGCAATCAGATTAATTTTCACTTGCTTTTCCTGAAGGCATGGGACTTAGCATTCCTAATAGATCCCCCTGGATATTCTCAGACCAAGCTGGTGAATTTAAGCTCCTCCACCCTGATCCACCACTCCAGCTGGTGGATGAGCCTTTGATGCCTGTGACCTGTCCAGGAATTGCCAACCCCTAGGCCCTGACTGTATTCTGAGACTGTTATGAGCTTTACCAGTGGAAGGGGAAATCCAGAGAAACGCTTTCCTTCTGTCCACCCACGAGGCACAGACACTCCATCCTCATATTCTGCTGGCAGCCACCTGGCCAGGGCTCTGTTGGAGGCTCCTAGGGATGGGTTCCTCCTGTCAGAGGGAAGGGAAAACCAGTTAGAGCCCAGAGCTCATGCATGTGGAGAGACATGGACCTTGGAACGGCAGCACACTGCGCTTTGGGAGCTGCTGCTGCACTGTGGGTTTGGTGCTATCAGTAAACCTCAGGGTTAATAATAACAACCATAATGATAGAATTGTTTAGAATGGAAAAGATCTTTAATAATCCACCCAAGCCTCAGCTTCTCCCAGGCAAGGACTCAGGTGAGCCCTGGTGTCATCCAGCCTGGAGAAGTGTGCTTGGCCTCAGATTGTGGGTGGAAAACTAAGTTGGAAGCTGAACAGCAGGGAGAAGGGGCAGGGCCTTGGAAAGGAGCCTGTGATCTCAATCAGAAACTGGGGGTTTGGACTGTGAGGTTGCTGTGCTGTGTGGCTCTTCTGAAGGTCATAGTGAAGATGTCTCTGCCCATGGCAGGGGGTTGGGCTAGATGACCTTTAAACCTTTCCAAAATCGCTTTCAACCCAAACCATCCTGTGACTGTATGACTGTAGTTTGATTAGACCCTTAAAACCTTAATTAGGCTACTAAGGTCCTCACTTTGGAGTGCACATCCAAGGTGCATTCTCTGGTGTCCTGTCACCCACGGGGCTGTGGCACTGGCAGGGCAGTGGAGGGACAGTGCACAGCTGAGCCCACCTTCCCCAGGGCCTCAGCTCAGCTCAGCTGTGATGGACCTGTCCTCATCCCAGAGCCCACAGCCTCCCCTGCAGTGCTAGGAGGCAGAAAGGTCTCTCCTCACTTCTTACACAACCCCCTGAAGGCTAAAGCACCCTGGGGCAGGGAGAGCTGGCTGAGCTCCTTCCTCTGCCTGAGCTGCTCCCAGGAGCTTTCCAGCTCCTTGCTTCCAGGGAATGCTTCTGAACTGTCCCTTTAAAACACTCCATGCTCAGCACAGCTTCCCACATCTCCCACATGGTCCATTCCAGCCACGGGAGGTGCAGGAGATGCTCTCCCAGCCCTGCATTCCCTCCTACACACAGTGTGTGGGGCAAGGGGGTGGCTGGGTATTGCCTGGTATGGATTTGGGTCAGGAAACCCTTGGAGAGACAAAGAGTGTTGCCAACACACAGCTCCTCCTCTTTTGGCAAACAGGTGGGGAAGGTTTCACTGAAGGGCTGGGAGTGTTAACTTAAAAATAAAAGGTGTTCTCCAGGTTCCCCTGTCAGAGACATTTGGTCGAGAGAGAAGTGCAACCAGGCAGAGAGAAGTCAAGATGGTCAAGAGAGCTCTGAAAATCAGAAGGTCTTCTTCAAACCAGCTGAAACTGTGGCCAGAGCAAGGTGACAGTCACAAACAGTCCTTTTACTCCACTTTCTCAGTAAAAGGAAAAGCTAAATGAGTCCAGGTACAGCACCAGGAACTCTCCAAACAGGGCTGGAATCAACAGCTCCACACCTTGCTAGGAAATGCTGCAGGGTGTGAAACCCTAAAACAAGGTGCCTGTATGCATCATCCCTGGGGAAGTGGGTCTGGTTGTACTGATGGAGGATCCATCCTTCCATAGAGGGACTCAGCCCAGAGCACTGAGTGCCACATCCAGTCATTCCTTGGACACCTCCAGGGATGGGGAACCACCCCCCTGGGCAGTTCCAATGCCTGACCACCCTTTCCATGGAGAAATTCCTTCTGATGCCCAACCTGAACCTCCCCTGGTGCAAATTGAGGCCTTTTCCTCTTGTCCTCTCACCATTCATCCATCCATCCATCCACCCATCTGCTCACACAGCCCCTCACCTGTTGTTGCACTCTCCAGTGATGGTTCTGTAGCCAGAATAAACACAGTTTATTTTCTTATCCTGCTGGTCACATCCAGTGGCCTTGAAAATCATCTCCAGCTGAGCTGGAGTCAGCAAGTCTGCCAGGGAACAAGGGAGAATAAACATGCAGGAGCACACTGGCCCTTCTGGGTTTGCTCAGGACAAAGTTTTCCTTCCTGTATCCCTGTAGCTGTACCTACCATCACCTGCACGACCACGGCATGCTGTCATTTAAGGTCTTCCAGCTCAAAACCGTGCTGAGGATGCTCTTTGAGCACCAGATGCTTTTTCTGGTTTGGAAAGCATCAAACTCAGCAAAGCTGTGGTCAAATCTTATTTATAATCACACATTAGGCTTGTGCAGCAGCAGAATGGATTTATAGAATTGTCACTTCCTCTCCCCTCCCTTTTTATCTCCACCATGAAATGCAAGCAGCCACAGCTATTCCAGGAGGGTGTTAGAAATTTTTCCCCCTGGAAGCAGCTCCTGGAAAAGAACCCTCCTGGGGCTGGGCTCACCAGAGGCTTTGCATTTTACTGTGCACATTTCCCCTTGCAGGGCAGTTAAGTGGCCAAGTTCAGTGAGAAAAGTCTTATGGAATCATTCAGTCATGGAAAGGTTTGGCTTGGAGGGACCTTAAAGAGCATCTTGTTCAACCTCCTGCCAAGGGCAGGGACACCTTCACTGTCCCAACAACCTGGCCTTGGACAGTGCCAGGGATCCAGGGGCAGCCACAGCTTCTCTGGGCACCCTGGGCCAGGGCCTGCCCACCCTCACCGGGAACAATTCCTTCCTAACATCTAATCCAAATCTCTCCTCTTGTAGTTTAAAACCATTCCTTCCTCTCCTGTCACTGTTTACCCATGTCAAAAGTCTCTCCCTGTTTTTTATAAACTCCTCCAGGCACTGGAAGGGGTTCTAGGGTCTACATGGAACCTTCTCCTCTCCTGGCTGACCCCCAGCTCTCCCAGTCTGTCTCCATAGGGAAGGTGCTCCTTCTTGGCTCTTGCTGCTCTCACTCCACTTCTCATCCCTCAGAGGTTTCCTGGTCAATGCTGCCACCAGCAGTCTGGGTCACAGCATGGCTTAAAAAGCCACCAGGCAGGCAGTGAGAGGTGGCAGAGGTGGCCCTGGCAGGGCTCTGGAGTGGTGCTGGAGCATCAGTCCTGGCTGGAGAGGCTGGAGCTGAGCACTGCCAGTTCTGCCCTTGCCTTGCAGCTCATCCTGTCCTGGAGCAAAGGCAGAGCACCCCCTGATGTGTCTTGTCCTGCCAGTGCTTTACTGTAAGGTTGGGAAAGTTGGGGCCAGGCTGGGCAGGGCTTGGAGTAACCTGGGACAGTGGAAGGTGTCCCTGCCATGGCAGGGGGTGGAACTGGATGGGCTTTAAGGTTCCTTCCCACCCAAACCCTTCCATGTTCCCCATGAGTTCATCTTTATAAGGCAGGAGTTCTCCCTGGGCATCCCAGAGCTGTTCCTCTCACCAGCCTTGATTTGCCTCCTTCTCTCAGCAGCCTGGCCTGACTCCACCTCACAGAGGTGGTGACATGACTCTGAGGTCTGGCTGAAGAATTGCCTTCCTTGGGGTCAAGCTGCTGGGAGTCACCTTTGGGTTTGCTCCTTCCCTACTCAAGCAGGGGAATATCTGCCAAAGCCTTTTGACTTTGACCCATTGGAACATGAGTCTGTATATAACAGAAACAACCAGGCAACGTGCACAAAACACTTTCACTAACTGAAACCCCCCAAATAATATTTAAGATAGAAAAGGAGCACAGAAAATAACTCGACTTTGCCTCACTGCAGCCACAACCACCTTTCCTTCCCTCCTCCCAGGCCCCAGTGACCAAGCCCTTGTCTCCCTCCTCTGCCTTCCTCCCAGCAAAGGGAAATCCCTACCTGTGACATTGAATTCTCCCCTCACAGTCCTTCTCAGCCTCTCCTTCAGCAGGCTCAGGGTGGTCTGCAGATAATCTGCTGCCCGCACTGCTGCTCGAGTTCCCTCCACGGGCTGCTTGAAATATCTCAGGAGCTCTGCTGGGCTCCAGGCATCGTTCTGCAGGTTCTTCTTTATGCTGCAAGGGACAAGAAGCCAAAATCTGAAATGGAGCAGGGCCAGGAATGCTGCAGTCACACACCTGAGCATCAGGCATGGCGTGTCCCAGGTCTGAACTGCTGGAGAGTCCCTGGGAGAGGCCAGGGCTGCTCCCTGGCCCTTCCACAGAGCAGCAGAGGGACTTGCAGGAAGGGAGGCTCTGAAACTGCCCAGCTCCACCTGCCAGAAGGCAAACCTTAGGGCTTCACATCCATGAGGCACCAAACCTCGCTCAGCTGTTATCATCAATATCTGTCACCATCCAGAGGCCTCACATGTCCCCTTGGTCACCTTGTCCTAAAGCTGCTGGAGCCTCCTGTCAGCTGGAGGGGTCCCTGAGGCAGGAAGGGGATCAGAGTGGGGCTGCTGGCAGAGGACAGGTTTGGTCTGGTAAGAAGCTGGACACTCCCAAAGCGTGGCTGGGAGTCCCACAAAATATCCTCACTGCATCCATGGGAGGGAAGCACTGGAAATCAGCAGGAGCCTGTGCTGATCTCAACTCAGAGCAGCCTGAGGGGTGGAACAGAGCCCAGAAACAGCATCTGGAGCTGCTGGGAGGGTGGGCAGGCCCTGGCACAGGGTGCCCAGAGAAGCTGTGGCTGCCCCTGGATCCCTGGCAGTGTCCAAGGGCAGGCTGGACAGGCTTGGAGCAACCTGGGACAGTGGAAGGTGTCCCTGCCATGGCAGGGGGTGGCACTGGAGGAGGAGAGCCGGGGGAAGCTGCGGTGCAGGAGGGGACAGGGACAGGACAGGGACAGGGAGGTGCCACACCCAGCCCGCCTCTCACCGATCCCGTGTTCGTTTGTAGGCGACATCCACCATCTGCCGAGCCTCAGCCACGCTGGTCAGCAGCTCCGTGTCCGGCAGATCCAGCGGCACCTCTGGGCAGGGAAAGGGAAGAGCAGAGGTGAGGGTGATGGCAGAGAACATCCCTGCAGTGCTGCAAGCAAGTGCTGCTCACTCTCTAGAGATCTGCATGTAAATATATTCCTCAGGGGAGTCTGAGAGGCTCTCCTGGGCATGAAGAGAGTCCTTCCATCAGCTCCTCTCAAATAGCCCCCGTGAGAGGTGCAGGCAGCATCCCTGCTGCCATTTCAAGCAGAGCACTTGAACAGAGTGCCCAGAGAAGCTGTGGCTGCCCCTGGATCCCTGGCAGTGTCCAAGGCCAGGTTGGACAGGGCTTGGAGCAACCTGGGATAGTGGAAAGTGTCTCTGACCATGGCAGGGGTGGAATGGGATGATCTTTAAGGTCCCTTCCAAGCCAAACCATTCTGGGATTCTCTGATTCTATAAGCAGTCCAGTTTCCCCACAGCTTTTCCCAGTCCCTCCTGCAACCTCCTGCCATTCTCACTGCTCCCCTTCCTGCCTGGGGGAGCTCCCAAAATTGAATTTCATCTCCATCATCTACTGGCCTGGGTCACAGAAGGGGAGGGGAGAGGCCCTGAAGGCTTCTCTGAGTAACAGCACTTTCCTGCAGCTTCTGGGGAAGAAGAAAACTTCAGAAAATAGCACAAAATGGACAAATATCTCCCAAATCTCCCCAGTTTCTTTTAAATATCTTCCCTGATCAGCCCAGAGTTCACCTCTTGGACAATCCTGATGAGAAAAATTATTGCCTGGACCACCATTTGAGACAAATTAAAAGCCCAGCATGTATTTTTCATAAGGATTTGTCATGGTAAATTAACAGGTGGAGCTCTCTGTATGTTTTGGAGCAGTGATTGAGGGCTGGAAAAGGGGGAGTGATTGCCCCATCCCCACACAGTGCTGGGAACTCATCTCCCTGAACCTGATTTTAAGAAATTTTAAGCAATCAGGCAGGGCTGGTAAAAATCTGAAACAGCCAGGATTGGTGCCACAGGAAGTACAAACTGTGCTCCTTCTGGCACCACTTCAGGGCTGTGCTGCTGAGTGATTCAGGCTCTTCCAGACTGAACTTTATCTTTCCCACTCAGGAAATCCCCTGATCTGCAAAGCCTGAGGAAAGGACAATACCGTAGGAAGAGGATGCCTGGAGCAGGTTGAGGATCACCAGCGACCCCAGGAAGATTTCTGCCTTCATCCCTGTGAAGAAATAGAAATGAAGAAGACTTGTGGATTCATCAGGAAGGTCTGTGCCTGAGGCTGGCACATGTCAAGGGAGCTCATGGAGCATCTCCTTCCCAATGCAGCCCTTCCAGGAGGGAATGCACTGCCTGGGAATGCAGTTTCCTTTCAGTGCCTTGTGGAAAGGGAGCTGCCTCCTGTCCCAGGTACTCCCAGCACTGGTGGGAATGTGCTGGTTGCGACTTCAGGGGCAACCAAAAGGGAGCAGAACCTCCTGCCAGGTGTGCAGAGAGCTGGTGGGGAAGAGGGAAGAGCCAGGACAGCATGGCAGGTCCTCCACACCTCTGTTTTCCTTTAAATTCCAATAATCCTCCCTGCAAGCAGTCATGTACTTGTAAGATGTTACATAAAAACATATAAAGACTGTAGTCTCCTTATTCCTGACATGCTTGGGATTGAGGATATTCAGATTGAAAGTTACACCAGAAGTTTGGAGGAAAAAATACTTCAATATTTAGGATTTTGCTCTGAAAATCCCTATGAGCAAACCGTGCTCCTCAATAGATCCAGAGGGAAGCCAGCCATGAGCTGGGTATCACTCTATCCCCAGAACTATAAAATATGGCATTTATATTTGTGTTTCAATGGGAATTTATTGAGTTATGACCTAGCTGCTCCTATAAGGTGCTGCAGAAGGAGTGGGAAGTATTTAATAGCCGTTTAATAGATATTTGGGATATTTTTCCCAAAGCTGACCCACTCACCTCCCAAGGCAATCAGCTCCCAGAGTGAGCCCAGAGCTGTGGGCTGAGCACCCTCAAAGGCAGCCCAGAGTGCACCCAAAAAGCTCAGCTCCCCCCATCCCAGCCGAGGAGCTCCTGGCGACAACAGCATCGCTCCAGGCTCTTCCTCGCCGCTCCCGGTGCCAGGAGAGGGTTGGCAGCAGCGGGAATCGCAGAGCTCAGCCCCCAGCTTAGCCCCCCGAGGCACCCCCGGCACAGAACCCATCCCACCTGGAGGAGAAGCGGCTGTGTCCCTTCTCACCAGCCAGGCTCTCACCTGCGCTCCGCAGCCTCCCCGCCGCTCCCCGCGCCGCTTTTATCTGCGCCGTTATCAGCAGGGCTGCCCCGGGGCTCGGCAACTCCCCGGGCAGCGCAGCTCACCTCCCAGCCCAGTGCCCGCCGGGGAGGATGCTTTGCTGCCCTTTGCTCCAGCTGGACACACTGCCTGACGTTTCACCGGAGCTTTCCCGGGATTTTTGAAGGTGGAGGTGTGACCTTCTGTGGATCACTTTGTGGTGGTTTGAGAGTCTTGAGCCCTTCTGGGGGTGTCTTCCAGGGGCAAGTTTCGTTCCCCCATGGTGTTCTTCATCCTTTGCTGCTTTGAAAGGTCGAAAAAACGTTTTCATATCTACCCCTGGAGACACCTGCAGTGCCCAGCCCTCCCCATCCCACCTTCCTGACGTGCTCTGCCCCATTTCCTTGTGCACTTCCCTGTGCAGGAGGAGGCACAGGGATGATGGTTTGACAGACATCACCCTCCAGCTGCTGGTCTGGAGCACAGGGCAGCCCAGGCAGCTCTGATCCCTGCCCAGAGTGCTGCTGCACCAGCAGATCAGCCGGCAAAGCATCTCCTCCCAGAGGTGTTTTTAATGGGAATTTATTATTACCTGCTGCAGAAGGAGTGGGAGATATTTAATAGCTATTTAATAGATATTTGGGATATTTAGGAGGCCAAAGCCCTTCTCTCTGTCCCAGAGCAAATGCAGCTGATGGACAAATCCTTGCTGTGCTGACAGGGCAGAGGGATCCTGCTGGATCGGTGAGGGATGTGTTTGATCATGAGGGATGGAGCTGTACAGGGAGGCAGAGCTGCTCCTCAGCTCCTCCTGACTCATTGCACATGGCAGTTGTGTTTGTCCTCATGGCTCAAAACTCCTTGGATCAGCAGCACAGACTGGGAACAACCAAGTTCCTGCCAGGGCTGGTTGGATGAAGGTTTTTAGCTGGATTCTGCCCTGCATGGACACCCCACGACCCACAGTGCCTCTGCCAGTGACCCTGCAGGTGTGTCCATCCCCAAAGCTGGGATCCACCATTTCTGTCCCCAAAGCCAGTATCCACCATCCCCACCCCCAAATCTGGGATCCATGCCCATCCCCAAAGCTGGGATCCACCATTTCTGTCCCCAAAGCCAGTATCCACCATCCCCACCCCCAAATCTGGGATCCATGCCCATCCCCAAAGCCGGGCTCCGGCCCCATCCCTGAAACTGGGTTCCATCCCCAGCCCCAAAGCTGCTTCCTTGCAAGTGGAGCTCTGCATTGATGCTGATCCTGGTCCTTTAATGTTTTAAAGAAAATCAGCAAAGCAGGTTACAGATCTTGCAGTGAGGCCCAGGTGAGGCTGGCCCTGTTTGCAGACTGGTTTTGACAACTCGGAGGGAATCCACCTGGAGCCCAGGAGAAAGCTGGGTTTGGTCAGCCTGGAGGGGAGAAGGCTCTGGAAGCTTTGCTTTTGGTTTTACTGTCTCATGGAAGGGTTGCAGAGCACAGACAGAGCTGTTCAGAGTGCCCAGGGATGGGACAAGAGGCAATGGCACATTGAGCTGCCAAGAAAATTCCCAACAGGAAAAAACACCCAGGAGAGTAGTGAAGTGCTGGGACAGGACTCGGAACAGAGGTGGATCTGCATCCCTGGGGATAATGCTCCCTTGAATGAGACCCTGAGCAACCTCTGCTGGCCTTCAAGGTGACTCTGACCCAAGAGACTCAGGAGGTGCCTCCAGCCCACCCCCTCTCTGTGTGAGACAGAGCAGAGTGTCTGCCTGAGGTCCCAGCTCCAGCAGCAACTCCAGCTCCAGCAGCAACTCCAGCAGCAGCAGTTTGCACAACAGTGACCACAGCACAGCTCTTGTGCAAAGGGGCAGAGCTGGTGGGTTTGCAAAGCCACTCTCAGAGTCCTTCCCCTGCTGTGTCAGAGGCAGATAGAGGAGGAGGATAAGGATTTTTCAAAGGCTACAGTTAGTACATGTTGGTGTTGATAAGTGTGTTTCACAATTAGGAGCTTAATTCAGAGAATCACAGCATGGTTTGACTTGGGAGGGACCTTACAGACCTTCTTGTTCCACCCCTGCCATGGGCAGGGACACCTTCCACTGTCCCAGGTTGCTTCAAGCCCCAATGTCCAACCTGGCCTTGGACACTGCCAGGGATCCAGGGGCAGCCACAGCTTCTCTGGGCACCCTGTGCCAGGGCAGCCATTTCCTCAGGGGGAGTAATTCCTTCCCAATATCCCATCTCTCCCTGCCCTCTGGCAGTGGGAAGCCATTTCCTGTGTCCTGTCCCTCCATCCCTTGTCCCAAGTCCCAAGTCCCTCTCCAGCTCTCCAGCTCTCCAGCCACTTTAGGCACTGGCAGGGGCTTTGAGATCTCCCTGGATCCTTCTCTTGTCCAGGTGAACATCCCCAGCTCTCCCAGCCTGGCTCCAGAGCAGAGAGGCTCCAGCCCTCAGAGCATCTCCATGGTCTCCTCTGGACTCCCTCCAGCAGCTCCAGGCCTTTCCTGTGCTGGGAGCCCAGGGCTAGGGCAGCTCTGCAGGTGAGGTCTCACCTGAGCGGGGCAGAGGGGCAGAATTCCTCCCTCCCCTCTGCCCACACTGGGGCATCAGCCCAGGGCAGGTGGAGGTTCTGACACCCATGGCCAGGGCACACCCATGGCAGGGGTTTGGAAGCAGATCATCTTTAATGGCCACTCTATGATTCTGTGTTGAGTTGCTCATTACCAGCACCTCCAAGTCCTTCTCAAGGCAGCTTTCCATCCATATCCATCCATCCATCCATCCATCCATCCATCCATCGATCCATCCATCCATCCATCCATCCATCCATCCATCCATCCATCCATCCATCCTTCCTCTTCCCAGCCTGTACTTGTGTTTGGGATTGCCCTGACTCCCATGCAGCACCTTCTACTTGGCCTTGTTAAGTGCCATGAGTTTTGCACAGCCCCACCTCTCCAGCCTGTCCAGGTCCCTTTCCTGGATGCCTCATCCCTGCCCTCCAGTGTGTGACCCTAACACAGCTTGGTGTCACCAGGTCACTGCCCAGGGTGCCCTCGAGCCACTCTGTCACTGACAAAGATGGTAAACACATCAGCCCCTACACCAGGAATGAGAAATACCACTCCAAACTGCTCTCAGAAAAAAGAATTGCTCTCCAACTGCTTCAGAAACCAGAACATCTGGATTGTATCTTCACCTTTTTTTTTTGTTTGTTTCTTGTAGCCTTTCCTGTTTAGCTGTAACAGCTTGAAGGTCTTCAGTCTTTCTCATGGAGACTTCTCTGAGCTTTGCTGTACAGCCTGCCTGGGGGTGGGGAAGCAAGTGAATTAAAGAGAATTTGCTGAGTAATAGGTCTGGACCTCTATCACAGCAAAATTCACAGGAGGCAGAGACACAACACACATCTTGTGGTCCCAGGGGCTCAGCTGGGCAGGGAGGATGGAAGCACCAGGAGAGAGGGAGCCAGGCAGGCACTGGCTTCACATGATCTCTGGCTCTACCAGACTCCAGAACGTTCCAGCAGCTGCTTTTCTTCTGAAAGGTTTTGTTCTCCAATTCATCCCCTGAGGAACTGATAAAAGCAACGACAGTTTCTTTCAAAAGACCTTCAACAACTCGCTTAGGAAACTCCAGTTGGTAAATTCAGTTAGAGCAGCAGTGACTTCCTCCATGGGAGGACAGGCTGCAGATAAAGCTCTGGGTCGCTGATGAGTTTCATCACTGAAAGATGAAATCATCCAGCAGAGCTGCAGCACTTCATCATTTCAAAGCCTTTGGTGTGTCCTTGTCCTCCCATCCACCACAGGACATGGTGCCTCACTGTGCTATCAAGATCCTCATGGAATATTTCTCTCTAAGGGGCAGCAGCTTCCCAAACAAGTCCTTCCTGTCAGGGGAATCCCTGCAGAATCCCCACAAAATCCCAGAGTGACTTTTGTCACCTTGGCTGGATTCTGAGAGGCTCAAGGTGCAGCACCACACCCCTGACCCAACACTTCCACACCAGTGGGAGTGCAGGAGTCCAGCCCAGGCACTCTGGGCAGCCTCGTGTCCCCAGCTGTCCCTGTGTCCTGCATCCCCAGGGCTGCCACCTCACACCAGGGCCACCCACAGCCATGTCTGCCCTCTAAGGTGACATGGAAGGTGCAGAACATCCAAGGTGCAAGTGATTATCACTTCCCCATCCTTCCAAGAAGCATCACCGAATCTTTAGCTTTTTTTAAGGAAAATGTATTTTTGTGAAAATAGACTTTATTATAATAAAATTTGATATGAAATAAAAACATACCATACCACCACCACCACTCACGGCCGCTGTGCTGGCAGCACTGCCGGAGCTCACAGAACTGCCCTGCTCAGAACAAAGGACCCACTGGAACATGCAGAGAAAGAAACACGGGGAGGGACAGAAACCACGGCATACAAAACCCTCCATGCTTGGACAGGGTTGTGTCTCAACTGCAGCAACACATCACCTCCTGGGAGAACAGAGGAAACTCCCCAGCCCTGCTCTCCCCATTTCCATGGAAAGAGCCGAACGGAACCGCAGGAAGAGGCAGGTGGACAAATAAATAAATAAATAAATAGGTAGATAAATAAATCGATAAATAAATAAATAATAAGGCGGAGTTCCCCAGCCAGTGCGTGCTCAAGGTGAACCAGGCAAGAGCAGCTGACAGCAGCCCTCCCCCAGGCTGAAGAACTGAACCCCAGCAGGGCATCGCTCCTTCCTCGCTGGGAATCCTCGTGCTGGAAGCTGACTGAGGCAGTGTGGGATGCTCTGAGGCACAGCTGCGTATTTACAGGGTTACAGTACAAGTAAG
The DNA here is from genome assembly GCA_024500445.1 of Entomyzon cyanotis. Classification (NCBI taxonomy): domain Eukaryota; kingdom Metazoa; phylum Chordata; class Aves; order Passeriformes; family Meliphagidae; genus Entomyzon; species Entomyzon cyanotis. Next base: position 2,144,752 of record JAKEPQ010000746.1, read on the forward strand.
AACTCACTCGTCAGCCCAGAGACAGCGAAGGGGGAGTCACGGGAACAGAAAAAGTGCAAGTTTTCTTTGCAGGAAGTGAAGGAGTTGACACGACCTCCTTTGGAGCAGAGAAATACCAGGGGGTGGAGTACAAGGGATCTCTCCTAAGGGGCTGGGGCTTTGCTGGGAAAAGCCAGTTAGCTAACTTACAGCCAGAATATAATCCTTAAATTAAAATATTTACAGGGAACCGGTGCACCGAGGGCTGCACGGAGCCGGACACGCTGGATCCTGGAGCTGAGCCCTCACACCCCAGAGCCACTTTCCCCCTGGGGGCTCTCAGCTCCCACACCCTCCAGAGTTTTCAACAGACACTTCTTCCCTACGAAAATAATCAGCTTATTGCAGACAGCTTCTCCTGAACTCTCAGTCTCTGGGGCTGCGCAGGCAGCCTGGACGGAATAACCCCTTGTTAGTTTTTCTTATTGGACCCAAGTTTTTTGAAGAGGTTTTTCCCTTTGAAGAAGAAGCCTCTCTTCTTTTTACTCTGCCCAGGTGCATCAGTGCAGGTGAGGAGGGCCTGCTCTGGACACTGCTCGCCTGGGACAAGGCAGGAAGGTGCTGGAGGAGGAGATGGAGAGGAGTCACTCTGATCGACAGATCCATCTGGATTTAGCTGGATGGGAAAGAAAAAACAAAAGACAAAAGCAGAATTTAAGAGCTGCTGTAGGAGGTCCCCCTAAACATAAGTCTCAGCCAGAGAACCTGGCCTGCTCCCCTCTATGCAGGTGCAATTCTACTTTGGAAGTTTCCAGTGGGTTTAAATTTTGTACCTATGACCCAAACCCTTCCTGAGCTCAGCCTTCCTGAAATTCCTCAACTTTGGGCTAAGAACAGGACAGCACAGAAGACCCACTAAGGCCTTGGTGAAAGATGCTGCTCCTCAGCTGAGTAAGTGAAGCAGCTCCTGAGAGCACGGGTGGAGACAGGTACTGAATCCATTAATGCTTCAGCCATGGAGCCTGCTGGGCTCCCAGCATGCTCTGGGACAGAAGCCAGGACATTAAGAAAACCAAATTTAGTAAGAACAAGGGCTCTGCAAGACCTCCAGAAGATCAAGGAGACTGGCTAAGCCCTGAGGCTTCTCAACAGTGGCCATGGCTGCCGTGGTGGGAAGAGGAATTTGAGATCCTGCAAGGCTGCCCAGCATCCAGCAGATCCAGAGGCAGAAGAGGCACAAAGCCAAGTCTGCTGCTCTGCAGTGGCACCAATGGAGAAGATTGTGATGGAGCAGGACATGGGAAAGTCTTGGATCAAGTGGCACACTAGAAATGTTCCTGAGCCCCTGAGTGTTTGAGAAGGCTAACTGGCACCCACCAGTCTCAAATGGTGCTGTTCCCTTTGGAAAGGGCTTTTGGAAATCAGGATGTACCCTAGTCCTGGGCTGAGTTTCCTCTCCACAAAGCACTGACAGGTCAGTTCAGCAGCAGCCTTCCTTCCGTGGTCTCTCACTGGGTTTAGATGTCCAGACAGGGACAATTCCCAGTCTGGCAGGTCAAGCTTTCCCAAGAGGCTGAAAAGTTCCTCAGGGAAGAGGCTCTGGGTTTCTGAGGCTAGGAGAGCTTTAGCCCCACTAGCTTATCTTCCACACAGCTTTCACAAACCAGCAGCTTCTGAGCTCCAGCTGTGCATCCTGTCTTGGCTTTACCCAAAACACGAGGTGAGAGTGGCTGGAGCTGTGCCAGGGAAGAGCCTCCTGGACACTGGAAAGTCACACCCCCAGCATCTCTCTGCCTGAGCCCCACTGAGTCCCTCACAGGGCTGCAGCACCACAGCCCCCAGAGAAACACCACAGTGACAGTGGCAGCAGCACCCTCTGCCTGAGGTGCTGAAGATCAGACAGCACCTGGGAACTGTGTGAGGATCCCAGCAGCTCACTGGGCAGCACTGGATGTTCCTGGTCCTGCAGTGTCCAGGGAAAGCAGCTGAGTAAGGCAGAGGCATAGCCAGTGTTGCTGCCTCTCTCTGGCACAGCCATGCTCATGTGCTGTGGGGACTTTATTTAACAGTCTCCTGGGGTGGAAAGTCAAAGCAGCCCTGCTCTGTCCCCCTGCTGCTGGTTCAGCACCTCCTGCAGGACCAGGAGCACCCAGTGGCTGTGACCTTCCAGCCCCTCACAGGTGGAAGCTGTGCAGTTCTGGGCTGCTGCAGGAGTGAAGCACTTCTGCCCAGGATGAGCAGAAAGCTCTGCTCTGGGTCAGACTGAGCACCTACAGCACCCCTGGAGTCAGTCCTGAGCAGGCTGGAGCACAGGGAGCTCCATCTTGCAGTGAATTTGTGACCTTTCCCAACTCCACAAAGCTCAGAGTCAACTTCTGCCTCACAGCAATCACTGAGCTGTGCCAGTGCCACCAGACTCTACCTTACCTGAACTACAGCACAGAGCTGGAACTCCTCTCCACCTCTCCATGACAGTAACCAAGCCCATGGCTGACTTCTCCTGAGCTCACACTCTCTGTTCACCCAGAAATGTTGCTTTCCGAGGCACTCCTGCGACTCTCCAGGTGTGCAGCACTGTGCCCAAAGGCCAGCTGGTGCCCAGGACATGCTGCAGGATGTCACACATGCTGATTCACAGCCTAGCCTGGGCCACAGGAAAGCTGCACTCTGCCTGCAAGGTCCACTCCAACCAATTCTGCAGCAGCAATTGCAACCTCTGGCTGTCCTGGCAGCTCCCCTCGTGTAAGAACAGCACTTGGTGCTGATGGTCCCAGTGTTAGTCAGGTCTGAGGAGGCTGGGAATAAACCTGAATGAATCCAGATGAACTATTTGCAGCCAGAAATGTAAGATTTATGAGGGCACAGAGAAAAAGATAGCCTGGTGAGGTCTAACTTGGAGCCCACTGTCTTAGCTGGGAGCAAAAGTGAGAATCCCCAGGTTCTGCTCCAGAAACCATTTATGCTTTGTGCAACAAAGAATCCTTAGATAAAAACCCCAAAAGCACTGGGCTAACATCAGAAGGGGCTCACCAATACTCAGGGAGTGATGTGGGAGGGATGAAAAGGCCCCTGTGCAGCCAGAGCAGTGGAGGCTCTGCCCATGCACCACTGGAAAGCACTTTTCGGGTAAAAGTAGAACGATTTCAGGGCAGACCTGAAGTGGCCCCACAATTTTTCCTTCAGAGTTGTGCATGAAAAGCTCTGTGCAAACAGAGTTACCCAAACCCAGAGTGGTACCCAAACCAACTCACAGAGTCACAATTATTTACTGGATTAAGGGACACTGCAGCACCAATGTCATTTGTCAAATATCAAACAGCTAAAAGGAAGTGGCAGTTTCCTGTGTGTGGCTGGAAGTCCTGCTGTGGATTCCCAGGTGTGGAATACAATGCTCAGGCAGAGTTCCACACACAGAGGCACCCTCACACACACAAACACGTTCAGATATTCTCAGAGGTCTCTATGTGGAAGAAAAATAATTTCCCAGATTCATCTGGTGAGAGAAAAATCATACTAAGATTGGGGGTTCTTCTCGAGGACAAACAAAGGAAAAGCTGCTCTGTCAAGATTCTCATACATTAGAGTGATCAATAGAAGAGTGACATCAATTTTCAGGGGTGGTTTCAGTGCTTTCTCAGGTATTACTGATTTACACAATTTCTGGAAAACAACATTTGAAACTAAGGAAAACAAAGGCTGCTCCCACTGCCCCCCAAAACCAGGGGTCTCACCCACCCAGCCCCAGAACAATTATCCACACAAAGCTGGTTTTAGGGACTAAATATTACTATTTTCTTAAATTGATGGTGGGCAGGGATTTTTCAGGACTCTTCTCAGGAAGGAGTAAAATCCAGTAGGTAAAAACCACCAGGCTGAACATGAAGTGTGCTCAGACTGAGCAGGATCTTGCAAAGGCCAAATGAAGCTTTGGCTGTTGATGTGAACAGAAGGGCGGTGCTGAATTGAAAAAGCAGGTCCTTCCCAAACCTGAATATCCAGCACAGTCCCATCCTGGTCCCCAAAACCACCAGATAATTGTTCCAACCAACTACAATTCATGTGCTGAATGGTTTGTCTTTAACACAGAATCCACGTGGCAGCAAGAAGTCTGACATCAGACCTGAAGGTGGGTTTGCCAGCACAACCCCAAACTAGCCTGTCAAATTACAAGCAAGAAAAGGAGCCTTTTAGGGGCTGGACTGGGTGGGAGGTTGAAGGTCTCACACACTTACATGGTTGCTTTCTCTATGTATCATTCATATCTATCACTGGACTCTTCTCTTCCTCATTCTCTGAAGAAAAGAACCATCCCGGGTGCATAACACAGGCAGAAATAAATACATGAAATCCATTAGAATCAAACACTTTCTGAAGGTGCTTTACAATCAGTCTTGGACAGAAACTGCATGATACTGATGGAAAAATATTCCATCAACAGGAACAGCGTTAAAGCAGCAGCTCTGAGCTGGTGAGCAAGAGTGTTTTGGACCCTGGTTGTGACCAGAACTTCTTGGATCCTCCTCTTTGTGCTGGTTTTTTGTTTATTCTAATCCCCAAATGCTGTCAGTTTGTAAGGTCAATTGCTTCACCTTTTCAGTTGCCAGCATTTTAAGATTTACTCAGAAATACTTCAAAATGGTCCACCTTCCCCAGTCCAATTTGGAAATATTGTCCTTATTCTCAGGCCTTTGGTAGGGCAGAAGGGAAGTGTGAAGAACAGACAAGGTGAAACCATCAAATCCAAGAAGTTATAAGTGATTTAAAAATCACTCATGGAGAAGCTTCTGTTGCAACTGGAATGAGTTTTAACCAAGTCCAAAGCTCTGCCATGGTGCACACACATCCCCCCTGAGGTGCCAGGGCTCAAGCTGGGATTGGGAATTTGCTGGGAGCCTTTTCTGCCAACAGCAAACTGAACATGTAGGTTTTCCTTAATTCTGTGGGGTGAGAGTGCCACTGGAATTTGGAAAGCCCAAGGCATGGCTATATCACTGGGAGGGTTCATTCCAGCTCAGGGATGGATATGGAATATGTCTGTTTTACAGGAGGTATTTCTTCCTTCTGCCTTCCCCATGAGGTTTTCTGCCCACAGGCTGGGATGCTGTGATTGTTGTGACAGCCAAAACCTCTGTGGGGTCAGGTTCTGTCTCCTCAGCAACCACTAAACAAACTAAATCCCTAAATTAAACTTAAATGCAGTTAATTAACACCAGTTTGGCTCTGAGCAGGGTAAATATAGCACTTTTAACAGGGGGCAAACCTTCCTGTTTGGAAGCTGTTTAGACAGGTCTGGGTTGCAAAGCCCAAGCAGCAGGAATGCCAGGAGTGCTGAGCCAGAATGCCCTGGGACAGAGAGCCAGGGGAGCAGGGAGGCAGCAGGACAGGAGCCAGGCTGGCACCATGCAGAAGCAGCCAAAGCACAGTCATGCCTAGAGAGTTCAAGCTGATTCCCATTGAAATAAAATTGGTTTACTCATCATTAACTGAATTTTCCAAGTCCCCAGACTACAGAGAGCACAGTTCATGGATCAGGATAGTACCAGAAGTACCAAATCCAACAGGTTCCTGCTCTGCACACCCAAAAGTCAGAGCCAGTGCAGAGAAGCTCCCTTGGATCTCAGGCACAGAGGATTGGAGATAAATGGAAAGATTTGAGGGGCAGGCAAGCCTGAAATATATTTTATATGGGTTGTTTTTAACACACCTGAAAAGCATTTCTGTTTTAAAAAAGTGTCATGAAACATAGGAAAAGAGATTCCAACCTTCAGCATGCAGGGATATGTGGGCCAAAGGGCTGTCCAGGGCATCAGTCCCCCACTGAACTCAGCAGCAGTGAAAAGCAGAGAGGAAAGTGGGTTTGGCTTTGCAAACCCTTCATACCTGCAAGTGGCAAGGTTACCTGAACTCCCTGTGGTTCCTGGGAGGACCCAGGCTGGGGCTGGAATAATGAGCCCTGGAATCTGAAACAGGGCCTGTGGCTGCTGGTTGATGCCAGAGGGAAAGGGAAAATCTGCAGTAAATTACACAGAGAATTCCACTTTTCATTTTACTGGTGAGGTCTCCTTTGGCACCCTCTATTTCAACAGATGAGTAATATGGTAAATCATTTTGAGAGGGAAACTGAAAAAGCCCACTCTGCATCCTTGTTAACCCCCAGGGAAATTAGCCTTGGGTAACCTCAGGGTTCTTAAACCCTGGCAGTAACAGCTGATTAACTGTGATTCCCAGCAAGGACCAATGTCCTCAACAGGGAAGCACAAGGACCCCAGGGAGCTGCTGAGGTCAGAAGATGATCCAACAAACTGCACAAGTCTCATTTCTGAGCCAGGCTGATCTGCCTGAGAAGGCATCAAGGCTGGGGTGCAAATGCTGTATCCACAGAGCCTGGAATGCCTGGAACCAAGGGATGGGGCTGAGGTGAAGGGAAACCAGGCAGCATTTGAAGATAGAAAGAAGAGGCTGGTACAGAGAAAAGGAAGAGCTGAGCATGAAGAACAGGCCAAGGAATGCTGCAGAGAGCTGAAAGCTGGGGTGGCACCAGTGGGGAGTTCAACAGAGCAGGATTCAGGGATTCAGGGACACCTACTTCCCTAAGGATGGCTCAAAGCCAACTTGCTGTGACTCGTGTGGGTCTGGCACCACATGACAGTGCCAAAAACCTCCCAAGAAGGACTGAAGTTGAGCCCATGTGAGCTGGGACCAAGCTGGGTCCCTCTTGCCTCCCACTCCAGAGTGACACAGCACAGGAGGTGCATCATTCCAGGAATGATGAAGGAGCTGCTACACTTTTGGCCTCAGCCTGCAATGACCCAAATCTCCCACTTAAATGTTTATTCCAAGAGTCTCAGCAACATAATGCAAGGGGTTAATTTAACTTCTGCCTTCCCTGCCTCTGGGGGATGCTTTTGAAACCACAGGATCCATCCCACAGATCAGTTTGGGAAACTCCTCAGTGTGTTTTGAATTTATCCAGAAGCCCCTCAGACTGGATTAACATCTATCTAACTCGGGGTGGATGGAAGAACATTGTGTGTGTTGCTAATTCCAGAACTCTGGCATGGATATAAACATATTTAAGGAATTTCATGTGCCTGGGGAGCTGGCTGAACTTTGCATCCAGTAGGATTTCCCCACTGACCATTCACTGGATCTGAAACAATTTGCTAGTGGGATTTGGGATGCTCTTTGCCCACCTGACCACACTGAGGCCCCAGAAGGTGTTTTGTGCCTCTTTCTGCACTACAAGTAAGTCTTTGGGAAGAGCTCCCAGCACTCCCTTGGGCATCTGCCATGGGATGACCAGGCTGCATGCAGTAAGTTCAGTGATCCCATGGGTGCTGCATGCTGTGCAGTGCTCAGGCTCCAGCCACATCCCAGCCTGGATGGCAGTGCCATGCAGTCACACATCTCACCTGGCTCTCAGCACTCAGTGGAGAAGCTTCTTTATCTTTTGAGTGAAATTCCTCAGCCATGTCTCCATCCAAAGGGACAGCTTCCAAGAAGTTGGAGGGGACAAGCCCTCTCTGTTGGTTCAGCTCTCCCTGCAAGATCAACATTCAGTTCTCATATCAGCTTTCCTGCAGAAATAAATAACAGCTCGAGGTGCAATGCCCTGTGGAGAAGGTTGGGCTGTGGGCTGAGACAAGTCCAGAACACACACATGTTGGGAGAATCCTCAGCAAATTCCACAACTCACATCCTTGCTTATTCAGAGCACAGAAACACACAAGAGAGGAAGAAGAGATGGCAGCAAGATGTGACAAAGGTATTCCAGCAACAAGGTGATTTCTACAAACTCGAAATCTCCACTGCCATACTGGAATATGACTGTGCCATGTGCTTCCTAGAGGTTCCAAAACATTCCCAGTGATGCCCTCAGACTTAACCTGGAGCTCAGCCTTAAGTCTGATGTGTGAAGGCACACTGTTTGCCATGCAGGAAGAGGTGGATGACCCAAGGGCCAAGGCTCATGTTTGGCACACAGCTGGAGGGCAGGCACAGCCCCAGGAATGTGTTTGCTCCCTTGGATCACCATTCCAACCTCTGGAAAAAGTGTCCAAGTGCCTGGTGAAAGGTCAGCCCTGAGCAGGTGCTGGTTCAGCTGGTGTGGGCATGGAAAAATGCAGGCAAGGCTTTGGGAAACCTGCAGGCTACTCATGCCAAAATATAAACTCAGAACCATTGGGATATTTAAAGGCCACAGAGATGCTCTGAGGGCTGGAGCCCCTCTGCTCTGGAGCCAGGCTGGGAGAGCTGGGGGTGTTCATCTGGAGAAGGATCCAGGGAGACCTCAGAGCCCCTGCCAGTGCCTAAAGGGGCTCCAGGAGAGCTGGAGAGGGACTGGGGACAAGGGATGGAGGGACAGGACACAGGGAATGGCTTCCCACTGCCAGAGGGCAGGGAGAGATGGGATATTGGGAAGAAACTTCTCCCTGTGTGGGTGGCAACGTTCTAGCACAAGCTGCCCAAAGCAGTTTTGGCTGCCCCTGGATCCTTGGAAGTGTTCCAGGCCAGGTTGGACATGGCTTAGAGCAACCTGGGGTGGAACTGGAGGAGCTTTAAGGTCCCTTCCCACCCAACCCATTCCAAGACTATTGGATTTACAGCAGGAGCAATGAGTGCCAGAATAAGGCTGCCCTGCAGCCCCATAGAGAGGGGTTTATTTTTTTCCCCAAATGCAGAATACTTTATTCCCTGATTTCTGCTTCCCTGCCACTCCATGAACTCCAACAATTTCCAGTGTAACTATAGGACCTCCCCAGGCCCTGCACTTACATAGTAGAATCCATCATCATCCATGGACCCAAAGACAGTGATAACATCCCCGGCACTGAAGGTCAGCTCAGCCTGCAAAGAGCCAGAGAAGAGAGGTCACAGGAGAAGCACTGCCTGGAATTTCTCACCAGGAGAAGCACTGCCTGGAATTTCTCACCAGGAACACAGGCTTCCCCTGGGCTTCTTGCCCAATCTCACTCCAAGGGAGGAAGCTCACTGTGTTTAGTTTTGCAGGACCACGATAGGAGAGCAACTGAAGTGGGTAACTCTGGAATTTACTGCTAAGGAAGCATTTCATAAATCAAGACAAGAAAAAAGCCTATTTTTAAACTAATTTTAATAAGGCTTCAAAATAGCACCTACCACCTGCTCTGGAAAGGTGCACTGAGGACAAGCTGAGCAAGCACCAGAAATATCTTTAATTTCTTTAAATATAATTACAAATCCTGCTCCCTTGGATGAGCCTGCTCTGTATGCAGCACTCAGGGGTTAGTCACTAGCAGGAATGAGTACAAACAGGGAGATTTAACCTGGACACAGAACAGGAGCACAGCACACAGTGACCCTTTGCTGTCACACCCTCTGTCCTGTCAGACAGCCCAGCACATCCTCCATGGGGCACAAGGCTAAAGACAAAGGTTTATTTTAATGGAAAAATCTGCCCAGTGGAAGCTCCAAATAGGCTGAGTCCCACTCAAGACACTCTGGCACTTCACCAGTGTCAGCTGGAAGGAATCTTTTTCCAGTATATTTACCATGTTATATCCCTAGTCCTCAATTTATCTCTGGAGGCTGCAGGTCTCTCCTGTGGAGCATCTGCCAGAGAACCACACCAGCTTGTTTCAATAAGCTGAGCTCTTGTCCAAAAGGAAGGTTATAGGAAGAGGAAATCACTGCAAAATGTACAGTCACCTCCTTGGTGACAACGGTTCAAAAGTGTTCTGTGGCTGGATCCATGCTCACACTGTGTCTCTGCCAAGATATTCCACAATCCCTAAACACTCTCTTCGCAGCTACAGCCTGTCCTGCACAGGAGACTCTCAGCTTGGGAGGCCAGCATTCCCTGAACTGTGCTCTCTGTTGGCCAGACAGCCCTTGGTGGATGCAGGGCAAGGATCTGAATCCAAACCCCACGTTTATGTTCGCTCAGAGTGGGCTAACACAGCTTGCAGGAACAGAAAACAGAGCATGTGCTCATCCATTTTTGTAGAAAAGATTCTGCATTGCCACCTTTTCACCTGGAACAGACTTATCAACGAAGATACTGTTTGGAGTATACCTTTCCCTGTTTAGATTATATCCCTCCCTATCCCTAGAAGTGTCCAAGACCAGGTTGGACAGGGCTTGGAGCACTCTGGGATAGTGGAAGGTGCCCCTGCCCATGGCAGGGGGCTGGAATGAGAGGGGCTTCAAGGGACTTGCCAACCCAACCCATTCCATGAGTCTGTGATTCTGTATGTAGGAATTGCTTGAAAACAAGAAGTTTGCAGACTGGTCCATTAAACTGCAGCTAAATCTTCTTGCTTGAAAGGAGACCTACACAGGTACTTAACACAAAAGTCACGCTCAAATTTAGTGTCAGAAGTGTCTTCAAACCCTTAAGCAGGTTTTTCCTTTTCCCAGAGTATTTCCCGGATCAGTTGCTACCAGTAGGAGCTGTTTGCTCCAGCCCCAGATCTGCTCAGTCCTGTTTAATTGCTAAAGGATGCCCTGAATACTCACACAGTTTCACTCTGGTTGGACCAAAGTGCTGAATGTCTTGAGAGAGAAGGAAAAAAGAGATAGGAAGAAGAAACCTCTAAAAAGCAGGGAGCAGCTGGTGGTTACCTCCACATCTGTGTTTGGAGAGCTCTCCTTAGGGTTGTAGTCAAAGGCAGCCACCATCCTGCGAGGAGTCAGCAGCTCTGCTTCAATGTCTTTATGTTTCTGCCCTGCAGGACAAAAATAAAATATTCTGAGCTGGAAATACTGGGGGAAACTGATTGGAGAGAGACTTTAGAGGCATTTAGTAAAGCAGTTTTCTGATCTTCTTCACCTCATAAGCACAAAAGTGGGGGCATCCCCCCATCCCAGTATCCTGGTGTTCTGTCTTTATGTGCAGGAAAGTTTTATTTTACATTTCCACATATATATACACACACAGAGGATAGCACCCACTACTAAACTAAAAGAACTAAAGCCTTCTGCCATGCTGAAGCAACACCACAGGGTGTCACACTTGCCCTTGACCACAAAACACGATACACAGCCTGTATTTTGATCATGCATTACCTACTCCCACTAAAAGCAATTCTCACCTGGCTGAGACTGGTACTCCTGTTTGTCCAGCCCTGCTGGGGGGGAAGAAAATGCCTCATCAGTGAGAGCTCATCTTCCAACACTGACCACACAACACAACTGACAAACAATCAAAAGAACAAAGACCAAGGCAGCAAACAACAGAAGCAAACTGCTCATGCAACTCAAAGTCTATGCCAATAACCAGGACTCAGGAACATAACAAAAAGCAGAGGTCAAGCTCCAAAACTATAAAAGACATCACTGCTGTTAAAAACTTAACACCAGTATAGGGATGGGCTCTCTTTCCACTTCCTAGCAGTCGTATAGAGACAAACATCTGAGGGTCCTGAAAGCAAGTAGTAAAAATTCAATGCAGTCTGTAATCCTACAGCAAAAAGCAAAGAGGAAGCAGTGGGTGACACAGACCTTTCTTGGAGCGTCTGGGTTTTGGAGGAGGGACGGTTTGGCGGCGTGGAGGTGGAGAAAATGTGCCATTTCCTTAATAAAAACACCAAAAAAGCAAATAAATAGACAAGAGAAACAGACGGTGAATGGGAAGTGAAAAGCATCTTGAAGAGTGAACAGGGAACAGAGGAGATGACGAGCCTCCCCCGGGAGGGTGACACCAGGATTTCTGTGGGGAAAGCCCAAATCTCCAGGCCTTGTATGTGGACTCAGATGAGGCATGATCCACATCCCAAATACACAGAGAAATCCACACTGTAATTATGCCTTTTAGCCATTCCACAGCTCAAAGCAGACAGACTTTGCTGCTCATTATCTTCCAGAAGCAGCACCGTAAGGACAAAATAAAACCTTACACCATTAACACCTGAAAAATCCCAGGTCTCTAGCTAAAGCTTCTGCACTTGAGCAGGGTCAGGACTGGATGAAATCCCAAATGAACCTGCAGGAATGCCCAGACCAACCTCTGCAAGGCATTTCCTTAGTTACAAGGCTGTGCTAGGGGTTCATGGCAGCAGGAAAACAACACAGGTACTGCCAGCCCAACTGCCAAGGAATCAGAGAATCACCCTTCTGAAAACTTGCAAACCCTTCATGTTTAATGAAGTCACAGAGCTATTAAGATCCTTTACTCTTGCAAGAGAATGCAGCAGGGCAGGGCAGACAGAGCCTTGTGTTTCCACAGAAGGAGAAAGCCCATCAGAGCCTCCAGCCATCTGTGGCATACACACAGGAGAGAAAGTACAGATGTGAAGAACACCTTAGTCAAATCTCATCTCCTTAGACATGAGAGAGGCCAAAGGACAAACATATCCAAAAAAATCCCCCAGTGAAAGCTCAGGCTCCTTCAATCCCTGTGCTACTCAGGGTCAGCTTTCCAGGGACCAACATTTTGGAGATGGGCACTGTCAGCCCCTCAGAATAACAGCATGCTTTGGGTGGGAAGGGACCTTAAAGGTCTGTTAGGGTTGGATACTGGGTCTTCCTCCACAGAAACAGAACACATTGGATTGCTCCTTTTTTTCTTGGGTTTTCTTATTTTTAAGTTGGTTTGGGGCTTTTTCCCAGCTCAGGCAGTGTCAGGGCTTCCCTTTGCCATGACCAACACTGCTGAACTGGCACAGAAACAGGGATGAGCCAAACCAGGAATATCCTGGTGTTCTAACAAGTGGAGCAGATCCAACAATTGGCACTGGCAGTAGAACATGCCCAGAGGAGTGCAGGATGAGAGCTGGGAGGCATGAGGGACAGGCACTGGGGCACCAGGATTCACAGCTGGGGCAGCTCACAGCCACTCAGCCTGACTCAGCCTGAGCTGGGCTGGCTGCACATCCCAGGGATGCTCCCTGTCCTCAGTACATGAATGGGAAGGAACAGGAAAGTCTCTGCAGTGCACAAAGCACTGACTGCATATTCAGGGAGTAATGAGGAACCCAATGACCAGGTCTGCTCCTTGAACACTCCTGTCTGCCTACCTTGCTGTCTCACACCTTTCCTCCCCCTTCCCCATCTCCATTCCCAAGTCACAGATTCTCTCACCAAAGAGCAGGGTCATCCCAGGAGTTCAATCACAGGCTTTCAAAACAAAGGAGAGAACAGAGTGAGAACTCTTGTTCACATCCTTCAGCTGCTCTTCAAACACTTCTGTTTCCCCTCCCTAGCAAGGCTCAGCCTCACTCTGTGCTGAATTCACACACCACCAGGAGGAGCTGCAAATGCTGCAGTGGAGTCAGGGATGAACTGAGAGCTCAGAACACCCTCAGCCAGCCAGACCCCCTCGCTGTGGAGCAGCCACTGAACCAGGCTGCAGAACCAGGGACAGCACTCCAGATGGGTTCGGTGGCTGCACTGTCCCCACAGGACAGCAGGACTGAGCTCCCCACATTCCAGCAAAGAGCCACAGGAGCAGGGCACACACACACAGTACCTGGGCTCTCCGTGTCGGCAGGCAGGAACCCCTGCTTTAGGAGCTGCTGCTTGAGCTCACTGCTCTCCACAGGGACTTCTGACACCATGTTGCATGGAATGTATCCCTCCCTTCCTCCACATTCCCCCCTGTAAAAGCCATCAGCATCCTTGTCTCCACAAACCTGAAAGGAGAAATAGACTGTTTATGCTGCAGGAACTGAGCTGTACAGAGAAGGAATCATGGAATATCCTGAGTTGGAAGGGACCCACAAGGATCATCAGTCCAACCCCTGGCCCTGCAGACACCCCAAGAATCCCACCCTCTGTCCTAGAGCGTTGTACAAACACTCCTGCAGCTCTGGCAGCCTTGGGGCCATGACCATTCCCTGGGGAGTGTGTTCAGTGCCTGAGCAGCCTCTGGGGAAAGAACCTTTTCCTGATATCCAACCCAACCCTCCCTGACACAGCTCCAGCCATTCCCTCAGGCCACCAGAGAGATTATATCAGTATCTGCCCCTCTGCTTCCCTTGTGAAGAAGCTGCAGACCTCCCAAGGTTTATGCTATCCCTGGAACACCAGACAGATCCGGAATAGGAGACGTTCACTAAGCTCTTACTTTCAGGATCTGCCCCTCCTTAAATGGGAGCTCCTCTTCTGCTGCATCAGGGTTAGGGGACATGGAGACAGGATCGTAGTCAAAGAGAGCCACAAAGATCCGAATGCCATCATCTTGGCCAGAGCTCTCGGGAGCACTGCTCCTTGGAGGACCTGTGCACAGAGGGGACACAGCAGAGACAACATCAGCACCCTGCCCCTGCCCTGCATGGCTCAGGCACTGCCTGCCAGCCACTCCCCACACACTTCAGGAGCTTCCCTCTCTCCTGCTGCCCACCTCTCTCCCTGCTCCTGCTCACCTGGACTAGAGAGCAAAGGTTTCTGCAGTTGGCTTCTCCTTACACTCTTGCTCCGTCTCCTGCTGGGAGCCTGCCAGGTGGCTGTGCTGGGTGGCTCCATGGCCCTGGAATCTTTATGACTGGATGCCTGCAAGTGGAACCAGCAGAGAATTAGTAGCAGCCTCTGCCTTCTGACTCCCAGCGACTCCCTGAACAGCGCTCAGCCCAAACGCACTCCACACAGAGCAGTGCATCCAAATGCAACATTCCTCTTCAGGGACACTCTAGAGCTGGAAAGACCAAGGCAGTTGGAAAACAGAACTGAGGACAGGCAGGCACCCTGCCAGGCATCAGTGATGATCCCCTTGGTGAAGGTGAAGGTGCAGGAAAGGGCATTTCAAGGGGAGGCAATGACATTACAGTCAGCATCTACACAAAGTTTTCACCAATCAGGGATTTTCATTTGGGTCCCACAGCCTCCTGCCGTGGGGAGGAAGACCCAGTGTGAAAAGGAATACTGCATCGATGACACTCAGTCAGGGAGCAGGAAAAGCAGAAGCAGCTACTACAAGAAAAGCCACGGAGCAGCACAGAACTACAGAATCTCTCAGATATTCTTCCAGACAATCCTAGAGAAGGTTCCTTTCGCTGGACAACACTGAACAAAGCAAGATACAGGCAGGCCAGGGAAGCAGAGGGAAGCCAGCGCCACTGCAAGCTGCTTCAAAGCCAGAATAGGAAAAGTCACCCAACCCTTTTGTGCAAGGAGGTGCTACGTATCCCCTTCGAAGGATGTTCGAGCCTCCTTCTCCAGCCAGGTGACTTACAGTCCAGCTCCCAGCCCTGCTCCTCAGAACTGCTCTCACACCTCAGGGCTTCCTTCTCCCGGCAGAAGAATCGCAGGCGCTGGCTTGGAGACCCAGCCCACTCCACACCCTGCTCTTCCATCACCTCCAGCCTGGACAGGTCCCTTCTGCCACCTGGGTGGGCAACCTCAGACTGACTGGAGCAATCACTCCAGTCCCCCTCGCAGCTCTGGGACCTCTCTGGCCACAGCCTGCTCTCCGGGGAGGATGCACAGGTTGAATCCTGATCATCTTCAGAGTCGTATTCGATGTCTATTTCCAGGCTCCTGGGGCTGGGGCAGTGTGTTGCCATCACAGCAGGTTCTGCCCCCCTGATCCCACTGCTCTCGGGGCTTTTTTCCGTGAAGTGCCTTGTCTGGCCCGGCTGTACAAATCCAACCCCTCCTTCCCACCGGCACTGCTGACAACGTTCAGCTCCTCCCTGAGGCTGGGAGCTCTGTATAACCCACTCCCCATCTGGCTACAGTTGCCCAGCAGACGACTGCAGTGCTCTGTTAAATCACTCTGTCTCTTCCTACCCATCTCAGGCCGACTCCGCATCTTCTCTCGATAATTATTTCCCTTCTTCTTGCTCCAAGAGGGCCTTGATCCCACTCCCGGACTTTGGATCGTTCTCCTGATAGCCCCAGCTCCAGTTTGCCTTCTTCTGACTCCAGGCCAGCTGGCCAAAGGCAGGATTTGCATGGTCAGCATCTGCTCTGCTCTCCCTAGCATTGTGCTCCTCCTGTGGATTCTGAGCAGACACATCCACACAAGTGTTATTCCCATCTTCCTTTAGAAATGGCTCCTTGCTGTTGGGTGGCTTCTCTGCTCTTCCTGAATTGTAGGTCTGTGTTTCCAAGGAGTCTTGAGGGTTTGCCTTTTCTTCTGTACCACCCTTCTCATCCTCATCTTCATCCTCATCCTCAGTCACTTCAGGGATGCTGAACAACTTCTTGCTGTGGTTCTTCTGAAGAGGAAGCTCCAGGATCCTCTCCAGAATCTCTTCATCGCTGTCAGTATCACAAAGATCCATCTGTACCCAGACCCCGAGAAAAGCCACAGCCAGGACAAGCAAAGGAAAAAAGAGAGGAAATAAACATTAAAACAAGAGGCAAAGTGACCCTGGTTCCCTCCCAGCAGAGCAGGATGGAGCTGTGGCTGCAGCAAAGCGAAGGGGAAGGGGCAGAGGGAGCGATGGATCTTCTGGCAAAAGCAATCGGGTGAACCAGCAATGCAGCGAGAAGCGAGGCAGGCGAATGCATGAAGAGCTCCCTCCCAGCCTCTCCTGAACACACACAGCTACCTGCAGCACCTCCCATCCTGCCACAGGAATGGCTCTCCATGGCTTGGCACCCCTGGTGTGGCATGGGGGCAGGAGAGGTGCAGTCCCGCCATGGCAGAGCTGAGTGGGTTTCTTCTGCCCAGAGGGCTGAGCCTCAGCCTGTGCTCACCCACGGAGCCATGGGTCCCCCTTAGCTCTGTGCCCTCCCTGGAGCACAGGGAATGGCCCTGTGCTGTAGGACACCCCTTGGAGATGTTGCCACCTGGGCCCTTCCCGTCTCCTGGCAAAGTGGTGCTTACTGCAGCTTCCTGTCTGGAAATCCAGGAGCAGAGTTCCCACAAACACAAAAGAAAAACCTTAACTTTAAAGGGTCACACAGATTTGTGTTTCACTTGCAGCTGGGTGAGAGCCTACCAGGGAACAGAACACTTAGGGGACAACACTGCTGAATTTTAAAATTTGCTGTGGACCAACTGTAGAATTCATGGGTTCAGCTCAACACAACTGAGGTTGCTGCAGGGTTTTGGTGTTTCTTAAAAAAAAAAAACCCAACCAAACAAAAACATTAAGGCAAATAAAATACCCAGGAAAAAAAAAGACAAAGAATAGTGTTCTTGATTGCTCTTATTTCCTTTTTTTCTCCTTTCAGGATACTTGTTTTTCTTCCATTTTTTTCCCAGTCCAATCCCAACAACTGGAAGCCCTTCCAAAACCTTCAGAGGCAGCTCCAGCCCCTCCAGCCACCAGGCTCTCCTGGGGCTCCTGATGTGCTGCACTGCAGGTCCAATTCCTCACCTGGGAAGCAGAAGCCTCTTCAGAAGGAGAAAAGGAGCAGCAGGAAATTTACTTCAGAGTCATAACACTGTGTGCTACCATTTAGTGCTCATCAGCTCCATCCCTGCAGAGCAGCAGCCACACAGGGCACCATCAAATACAGATGTTCTTTAGTCACGTGAAAAATCAAAGATAGAGTGCTTTCTAGCCATCCAGGCAGATCACATTTCCTGCAAATCTTTCTGATTTCCCAGTCTCTCACCCTCAGTGCTTTCCCTCATGGACATTCATCCCAACTGCTGTAATCTGTATGGTTGCACACCACTTCCAGGCCAAGCAGTTGGAAGCACATTCCCACGGATTCACACGTTACCAATTCAGACCAGATTGAACTCTTTGAGCATGAATTAACCTGGTCACTCAGAGCTCAGCTTAGCCAGGATATCCTTGCTTGCAGTATCTGAACTGCAAATCCACAGCTCTGCTCCTACATGCCATCCCTGACTACAGAGAGCACCAAGGCCTAAGCCAAATAATTACAGAATCATGGAATATCCTGAGCTGGAAGGGACCCACAAGGATTGAGTCCAACTGCTGGAACTGCACAGGACACCCCAACAACCCCACCCTGTGCCTGAGAGAGTTGACTGTTCCCTGTTTACATCTGTGTTAAGAACTCAATCAACAGCATTGATTTAAACCCTGGATTTTAAACACACACAGTGTTTTTCCAACTAATTAAACCCTGGCTCCATCCACTACAAACAAACATCCCTCCCTCTCCCAAAGAATTTGTATTTTTACTACCCTGAGCCAACACTGGGAGCAAAACAGAGCAGAGCAGCAGGAGCTTGGGAAAGGCTGAGGCCAGCCCCTCCTCCTGTGAGCTGATGGCATGGGATGGCTGCACCAGCACTCCCCGCAAGCAGCACCCGGAACAAGTTACCTTTTCCCCATTCTCCTGGGAACATGGCTCTCTCTGGTCCCATTTCTTCTCTTCCAGAGCTTCTGAAGACAGCTCATCTTCTTCCTCCTCTTCCAAAATATCTGAAAGGTCAGAACTCCGGCTGTGCTCGGTGAAAAGGGTCAACTGTCGGCGGCCCATTTCTGACAGTTTTTCTTCTTGCTGTTGAAAAGCAAAACAGATTTTCTCAGTTCTCCCAGGCTCTAGTTCAGCAACAAAGGAGCATTTTGCCTCTCTCTGAGCACACACACAGCTCAAGTGCGGTAGGAAAGAAAGTGGGCAGACCCAAGGCACATGTAGACACAGCAACCATCAGCCTCACTTTACAGCCTGCAGCAAAGCACTGCCTAAGGCTGGAAAACTCAGGATGTCAAGTGCAGCCCACATCCCTCCATGGGCACACACATTCAACCAAGGTTAAACAAACCTCTCTTTTCACTCTGGACATTTCTTTCATCACCTCCTTGCCAGGAGACAATCTCAGGAACTCCTGGCTGCTGCTCCCGCCTGTGTTTCCATCTTGGCAGGTGTCCTGTGTCCCCTGAGCCTGGCTGGGAGAGGACTGAGGCTCTGGGCTCAGGTGCTTCTGCTCTGCCTGCCTCTCTGTGTCAGCACTGGGACCTTTGGGTGCCTCCTCCATGGAGCACTCTGTTTGGAGCTTCACCCCGCTGTCAGATGGGATTTCCAGCTCTGGTGTTTTGGTTCTGGATTGCTCCACCTGAGAAACAAACCAAACAGTGAAATCAAGGGGAAATACCTCAGAGGACTTGTGCACCAAAAGGGACTCTTATCACCCCAAACTCTTTGACCCTCTGACAGTGTTCAGTGCTGTAGGCATATGAATATTTTGCAAGCAATTTGCAGCTGGGAATGTTGGCCAGCTCTGGAGCAAACCCCTCCCTGTCCTCAGGTCCCAGGGGACACACAGTGCTCCCAATGCTGCAGCTCAGGAAAGGCCCCACAAAGGTATTGACAGGAATGAGTTTCAGAGCAGCAAGAGCCCAGGCTGTTCAAGGTCATTTCCCACTCTCATCTGCCAGAGGAATGTCCTAGACACCACCCAGCAAGTTGGGCTGAGCTGGAGATGAGGACACTACTCCAGCACTTCCTGGGGTGTAAGGGGTGTGAAGAAAAGGGGAATTAATGAAGAATAACATACACAGAGAGTACAGTAAGTTCCTGATTAGGTCACCTAGTTAGAATTAAAGGAAGTCTTCATCTGTATTCCAACCAGTTCAAGAAAACCTCTGGGAGATGGAGGAATGGAGCTCCAAAAACAAGGAGGGTAAGGCAGGTAGGCCTTCATCAACCACCTTTGTCTCACTCTAACCAAGGGAGTCTCCCTGCAGTTTGAATTGGAGCGCAACCTTGTCCTTATGTACTAGGCACACTTTGAAAACACTGAGGGATCAGACCCCAGGGACATTGAGACATGCAATATCAAGTTTCTCAATGTCCCCTGGGCTCAGACAAAAGCCAGCCAGGTCCTCATCTCATGTCTGATCTCACAGCTCAGATCTTCCTGCCCTGCTTCCTTTTGCTGACAGCCAAGTGAAGAGACACATCTCAAGTGCAAAGGATGATATGCATCCTGGGAGCACCCATTTCACTCCTCTCCACAAAGGAAGCAAAGCAACCACCCCTAGAGCAGCCATCTACACCAGACATCTGAATGTCTGCAGGCAACAAGTGAAGCTCAGTGAGAGGCTCACAGCAAACCAAGGAAATCTGAGCTGGAACTTAATCCACTGGCTGAGACATCATTCTCACAGAAACCTCCTGGTACACCTTGAACATCTGAAGCTGGGACAAATCCACCAGGACACTCCTCATCCCTGGAAGCATTCAAGGCCAGGCTGGATGAGGCTTGGAGCAGTCTGGCCTAGTGGAAGGTGTCCCTGTCATGCACTAGATGATCTTTAATACCCCTTCCAACCCCAACCATCCCATGATTCTGTGAAATGTGGGTAAATGAATCCAGCAGTTGACCCAAGGTACTGTGAGCTGCAAATGACCAGGGGCTGATCACTGAAATTTTGGACTCAACATCTCAGTTCTTCTGGGTATTTAGCTGGCCTTTGGGCTTGGGCCCACCAAGGTGCTGTTGCTCCAGCAATTCTCAGAAGTCTCACCCTAACTCTGAGCTTTTGCAAGGCCACACTACCATGATTAATAGTTATGCTGAATTTCAGAGTTTGAAGCACTCTCCTGAGTTCTGATGTCAAAGGTCAGAATGGGAAAGAGATCCTGGTCCCTGATGTAATACATGCCACACTGGGAAGGCTCACTTCCCTCTGGTCACAGCAATCACTTACCTGTCTGATATGGCTCCCCTCACCACTGTTCTAAAAGAGCTCTGAAAGCATTCACCCACACTACTGCGAATTCCACAGGGAATTTCACTCACCCACTGGGAACTCCAAATATCCAGTGTCAGGATAGTTTTGTCAGTTCTGCAGCCACAGCTGCCTTGCTCTGCCATTCACTGATGTGCTCTACCACTGCCTTGTGCAAACCCACCAGACTGGAGGTCACTTCAAGTCAGTGAGCACAGCAATGCCAGACTAACACGGGGACATCCTTTTAACCCTTTAACTCTGCAAATTCTTCCCTTCCTCACTCTGTTCCTCATGTGCTTGCACACAGAATCAACGGGTGAGCTGCATCTTCAGGTGCACAACAGCAGCTAAAATTCCCTGACAGTTTGTCACTACTGGATGATGGCCCAGAGGCAACAGTGTGTCACAGAGAGATGCTCAGTGGCATCTTGTTGCACTCCCCAAAGCAATCTATTCCCCTTCCCTGCACAGCTGGCACTGGGAAGGAGATGTAAGCACTTACCTGTACCTCTGTCCCTTCACCTGGCTGCTGCAGTCCTGGTTCCTGGGAAGGGCTGGGCTCCGTGCCCTGCCCTGGCAGCACCGTGCCAGCCTGCTGGGGAGGCACACTCAGGCATTTCTTGTCTCCCACAGTGTCCAACCCCTGTGGGGAAGTGCCTGGAGCCTGCACTAAGGAAGCACAGGGGGAGGGGAGGCGTGGTGGGGAAGAGGCTTTCTCTGGCAGGGGCCGCGCTGAGCCGGCGGGGCTGCAGGGGGGATCGGTCCATTTGGCATCTGAGCTCTCAGCAGGGATTTTCTGTCGGAGCTGTGGGCTTCGGGCAGGCAGTGAGGCCCTGGGGCCACCCCGGGGCAATCTGGAGGGGACAGTGCTGCAGACAGGGGAGGTGCAGTGGGAGGATCGCAGCAGGACTGAGGAAATCTGGGCTGGAACTGAATCCACGGACTCCCCGTACTGAGACATCGTCCTCACAGAAACCTCATGGCACACCTGGAACACCTGAAGCTGGGACAAGTCCACCAGGACACTCCCAGCTGTTGGAGAAGTAACTTCTATCACCTGTAAGCAAAAGAACAGGAAGGAGTTATTTATTGTGAACAGCTCAGCCCTTCTGAGAATTCCCAATTCGAAGTTAAGACAGACCCCCAAAGCTCTGGAGATAAACTGTGCAGAATTCCCACCCTTCCACACAGTATCTAGGAAGAATAAACAGTTACAGAGAAATTGTTACAATACCACTTGAGAAACTGAATAGTCTACAAAATATTAATATATTCACGCCTACTCCAGATTTTAACTCTACTTGTTTCCTAATTTTTAAAGAGCTTTTCCCTTTCTTTGGCTGCTCTTTTGACTACCTTCCCAGACTCCTCCTTTTTTTGACCTGTGTAGAGGAAAAAGCATTTCCACAACGAAAGAGCAATTATCCAACACAGCATCATTCTGTTTCGCACTGTGCCCCTTCAGACAACATCATGTGTGCACAAGACCATAGAACGCTTTTAATACAGAATGTCCTTGGATGTTCTGTAGCACTAATAGCACTGAACCCTGGGGTGTTTGTGTGTTAGAATCATGCAATGGTTTGGGTTGGAAGGGACCTTAAAGACCATCTCACGCCACCCCCTGCCAAGGTGGGATTCCACTATCCCAGGCTGCTCCAAGCCCCAGTGTTCAACCTGGCCTGGAACACTTCCAGGGATCCAGGGGCAGCCACAGCTTCTCTGGACAACCTGTGCCAGAGCCTGCCCACCCTCACAGGGAACAATTTCTTTCCAATATCCCACCTAACCCTGCCCTCTGGCAGTGGGAAGCCATTCCCCCTTGTCCCATCATGCCTGGCCCTTGTCCCAAGTCCCTCTCCAGCTCTCCTGGAGCCCCTTTAGACACTGGCAGGGGCTCTGAGGTTTTCCTGGATCCTTCTCCAGGTGAATATCCCCAGCTCTCCCAGCCTGCCTCCAGGGCAGAAGGGCTCCAGCCCTCAGAACATCTCTGTGGCCTCCTCTGGACTCCCTCCAGCATCTCCACATCCCTCTGAAGTTGGGGGCCCCAGTGCTGGAGGAAGCTCTGCAGGTAGGATCTCACCTAAGCAGGGCAGAGGGGTAGAATCCCCCCTCCCCTTCTGCCCACACTGTGGGGATGCCAACTTTATGATGGATCACTACACCTCACTCCTCACATTTGAGAGAAAGCCCCAGTTGGTGGCTGTGTATTTGTCCTTGTGCTCTCTCCATGCCCCAGGGACTCACTGTTTCCCTAAGGATCAGGCCAGTGCATGAGCTAAGCAGAGGAGGTTGATTGTCCTGTTTTGCTGTTGAAGGGTCCTGCTCCACGAGCACCTCCAAAATCCAGACAAATGTCTTTTGTGGTGTGCATCACACAGCCCAAGCAACGTCCCTTCTTTGATGTCACTCCTTCCAGGCCAAGGACTGTCACTGCCTCCTCAGGACACCTTATTGGATTCAGCTTTCCATGCCTTAAGGTTTGTCACTTCATGTTTCCCCTGCAGCAGCCCCACACTGATGCCTGATGATTTTTTGTCTTTTCTTTTTATACCCTTTCTATACATTTTTATACCTTTTCCCTTTCCTTGTACCCTTCACAAACACTCCTTGTACCTTAGCCCTACATGTTTATAACTCCTGTACTCTAATATTTGGCTCAGTTTGGGGTTCTCTGGGGGGGAAGATGAAACATTCAGAACTATCTCAAAACTAGAGGCTCCAACCTTGGACAGAGCCTCCTCTCTGGAAAGTGTTTTTGTAAACTAGGCTGTAGTCTCACTTTGGGGGGGGGGGGAATTAGAATAGGGGGACAATTATCTCATTTGTTAAGATTCTTATTGAGGGATTTTAGGTAGATATGCTAATTTGTGAGGTCCATAAATTGTATACACATTGTACACAGGGTGCTGCTCAGTGTGTTTCCACCTTAGACGAGCTGTGCACCAAAGGATCCTATTAAAACCAAGGTAATACCCTTTTCCCTGTGTCTGCCTCTTATTTTTACCAGCTTTTAAGGCATCAACACCCCCCTGCACACCAAGTACCTTCTGTCCATCTGCATACACAGCATATCCGGTGACCCGGACCCCGTTGGAAGATCCCTCGGCATCAATGGTGACAGGTAACCAGCTGATAACCAGGATACCTGGAGAGGGACCAGCTTCCACCTGGACATCCAGAGGAGCATCAGGTGTGCCTGTGAGAGACCAAACACAATCTCCTCTTGCTTATCTGGCTATAGAATAAAGCTCAACCCTGATTAGAATCAAAGAGCGAACTCCCAACCAGACTTGCTCCTGCAGAACTGAACTACAACAGCCAGGCCAATCCTGGGAAATGACAGACAGAACCAGAGGAAGCTCTTGTTCTAAGCTGCTCTTGTTCTGTGAAAGCTTTAATGCACAGAAAACAGAACTTTGCAAAAGTAGCTGAGGCCAAGATGCAGCAACTCTTGGAGGCAAGGTCATAGCAAACCAGCTCTTCCCTGCCTGGGAGGCATGCTGCTCCAACCAGCACAGAGGATGTCTTCCCAGAGCAAACAAAAGCAAAAAGGATAATCAAATTTTAAAATAAAGGAAGAAAAACATTAAGCCAAAACAGTGCAGCACCTCAGGCTTTGGGGACCTAACCAACCTCGCTTCCCTCTGCCCCATGGCCTCCCAGCAAAGGGCCAGCTGAGCGCAGCCTCTCCATGTGCAGAGGCCTCTGGTACCTGCTAGAGGGGTAGTGAAGTGTATGACGGCTGAGTCCTGCTCCTGCCCCTCGGGCACCTCTTCCCAAGGAGTCTTCATGGGCCTGGCCTCCAGCTTGGCCACATACTGGGTGCTGGGCTGCAGGTTGCGGAAGGTGTACCAATACACGCCCGGCTTGGTCACGTCACACTCCTGCCCGTTGAGATACACCCCGTGGCTGAAGTTGCTGTTGCAGGGCAGCCACGTGACCTCCGCTGACGTGGCTGTGACACTCCTGACTTTCAGCATCGTCGGTGCCATGCCAAAATCCTGCCCCACAAAGAAAGTGCAGCGCAGCTTGTCAGAGGTGCCGTGCTCTGTCACCGTCTGCACAGACACGCGGTAAGCCCTGCTGTGTAAATCCAGCTTCTCTATCACTGCTTTGGTCTGAAGGCCACTCTTCACGTTCTGACGGAGCTCTTCATCCACATAGATGTTGTAGCTTTGTATGTCTGGGCAGCCAGCTGGCAAAAGAGGTGGTTCCCACCCTACAACTATGCTTCTGGCAAGCTGCTTGATCAGAGTCAGTTTTCTCGGGTAAGGCACTGCTGTGTGACTAACGGGTTCCTCCTGGTCTCCTTCTGCTCTACTGGCCAGCGGACTGATGCTACTCTCTTCAATGGAGAACTCACTCTTATCTCCACTGCTGGTGCTTGCACTGACCAAACTTTTCTCCTGGTATGAGCTATGGGTGAGATCATTCAGCTCCGGAGGCAGAAACGTCATGAGGTCATCATCTGAAACTCGCTCAACAAAATTGGAGGGGACCAGCCCTCGCCGGCCATCCATCAGCTCCCCTAAACAAAAAACAGGACACCTGTTACCACTGCTCCTGCCATTGAGCCTTCCAACCCAGCTGTGAGGACCATGGGACAACATCTATGCCAGGGTAGAACTGCTCTGCAGTCAGGAGTGGAAAAAAATCTCAAGGAGGTTATTCCTGGCAATGTTTCCTGATTTCCTAGGGCTTCCCTTGTTAGGTCCCAATGGCCACAGTGAGGAGACTCACTGCTCCACATGTTTCAGAGCCAATTAAGTAGAAAGTTGGGTTGTGTAATTAGCTAAAGGTTTTCTCCTTCTTCATTATCCCATTCTTCCTCATCACAGCTCTCTCACTAACTTTTTTTGCCTTCCCAAACTATGCAGATAGATGATTTTATGTCTTCTCCCAGCCATACAGACCTGGGGTTTGCAGCACTTCCTCAAGAAAGTCCATCTTTCCAGCTTTGTATTTAGCTCTGGCCTTCTTTTCAGCTCCCTCCTTCCTTAAGTTAACTCCTGTACTAAAGGTGTCCCAAAACCACTTGTGGGGACAATAGATACACAGCACTTGGTCTGTGCACACCCATCAAACCACAAATGAGCAGCACATAGGGACTGCACTGCCTTCCCCCTTCCAAACTCTACCCACAGCAAATCAACTGAAAGCAGGGAAAGCAGAAAAGGTTAGTAAAGAATAACCTTTTTGTTCTTTAAACAATAAACAAACAAATAAATGAGAAGCTTGGGAATAGAAAGAAAAGAAAAATGAGGCAGAGCAGTCACAGAGCAAGCAGTGCAACACACATGCATTTGTCTCAGCTCTTGCAAAGCACCTCAGGAAATTCAGAACCATCATCCCTTAGCAAGTGGCTCCACGAAGAAACCTCACCACAATGACCCGCAAAATGATTTATGATTTATGACCCACAAATCTTCATTTCAATTCCATCCACCTCTTAATCAACCAGGATCATGTTTGCAAAGGGGCCAAACAAACACTGTGTGACACCAGCGAGGGTCACAGCTGTAGTATGG
Organism: Entomyzon cyanotis; assembly: GCA_024500445.1. NCBI lineage: Eukaryota > Metazoa > Chordata > Aves > Passeriformes > Meliphagidae > Entomyzon > Entomyzon cyanotis. The sequence continues at coordinate 2,170,790 of JAKEPQ010000746.1, forward strand.
GTTGGTTCTTTTATCCCTTCTCTGCCAAAAGAGCATGAGGCAATGGAGCTCATCAGCTGCTGCAGTCCCTGGCTTACTACAGCCACTGGAAAGAGGGAAACAGCCCATCTGCAAAAGGGGCTGAACATGTTCCTCTGCATGGTGAGGGAGGAACCATATGGGGGTTCAAACCATAGGGGATGAAACCTGGAGCTTGCTGAAAAGCAAGGGCAAAATTCCCACCAAAATTACTAGACCAGAATTTCATGGTTTAGAATTAATTTAATCATGACATAAATAAAGCCTTTTCCTACAGATTCTGTTCTTCCTTCTAACAAACTAACTTTGCACAGAAAACCTTTACCCTGAGGTTTCAAGATTCACTAAATTTCTCTCTTTCTGGGGAGACAGAGAGATCAACACTCCACAGCAGTTCAAACACATTTCATTTGACTAAAACACACCTTCAAAGAAGCCATCTTCATCCATGTCTCCATAGATGTAAATATATTCTCCAGCAGTCAGTGGAAGCTCTGCCTCTGGATTTTCATTAGGTCCATCAAAAGGATTGTAGCTGAAATATTAACAATTGGAAGACTTAATTTGTGTAGGAACTTTCCCAGCAACATATTCTTGCTGTGATGTTGATAAGCTTTCAATTCACTGGGAATGCATCCACTTTGGCAAGCAGCAAACTCCACAAAGATCAAGACTGCAGTTTACATATAATAATATTTAATAACAGGTAATTTCTGAGGAGCAGAACAGATGCCTTGTGCCATCCAAAGGAACAGGGATATGAGGTTGCTGAGGGGACTGGAGCTTCTCTCTCTGAGGACAGGCTGAGGATGCTGGGCCCATTTAGCTTGGAGAAGAGCCAAGAGAAAGGGGATTTTATCAATGCACAGGTATATTAAGGGTGGGTGTCAACAGGAGGGGGGCAGACTCTTTCCACTGGTGTCCAGTGACAAGGGGCAATGGGCACAAACAAACAGGAAATTCCACCTGAATCTGAGGAAAAACTTCTTTACTATGAGGTTGAGCAAGCACTGGAAGAGGTTGCACAGAGAGGCTGTGGGGTCTCCTCCTGCTCTAACCCCACATTTTAAACAGCCCTCCAAAAACATCACTAGCAAGAAAATTAGAAATACATTGGCTTGGACTCCAGGCAGTTCTAACCTGCCTAGCCAGGGATCCTCAAACTAATCAGAGGGTCTCATTTCAAAGGAAAAGGCCTCATGAAAAACCTTTGTCTTTACACTTTACTACCAATTCCTGCTCTTTATCCCTTAAAAGGAATTTCATCATGCCAAAGCACTGTTTACCTCTCTGTGATCTCACTGAGGTCTTATGGGCCCAAGGTTGACACGAAGACATCAACCACATTTGATGCTCCTTGCAAGCACAGAATTATCCCAGTTCTCTTCCTCCCAATCCCCAATGTAAAAGCTGAAGGATAGGTAATAATACACTTTGAACTGTAGCAATTTGGGCTTCACCATGATGGCTCAGTGAACAGCAACAGTCATAAAAAAATCTGAGTTTATTCTGTGCATTTCTTTTTGTCCCTTAACAATTACATTCAGAAAGATTTTGGCCAGCAATGTCAGGAATCCTAAACCAAAATTTTCTTAATTGTTAGAATAAGATTTCTTGGAGAAAATTTCTTGCACTATTCTGAAAAAAATATACATTTCAAGGAATATGTCAAGTCAAAGTAATTTTCAACAGAGAACAATATAGAAAGTTTCACACAGTGCTGCTCACTGAACAGCTACTGCGTTTAATGTGCTTTTGTTGAGCTAAACCTGGATTGTGCAGGAAATAACAGGTCTGAAATCATTCAATCATGGAAAGGTCTGAGTTGGAAGGGACCTTAGAGTGCATCTCATTCCACCCCCTGCCATGGCAGGGACACCTTCCAGAATCCCAGGTTGCTCCAAGCCCTGTCTAACCTGGCCTTAGACACTGCCAGGGATCCAGGGGCAGCCACAGCTTCTCTGGGCACCCTGTGCCAGGGCCTGCCCACCCTCACAGGGAACAATTCCTGCCCAATATCCCATCTAACCCTGCCCTCTGGCAGTGGGAAGCCATTCCCCCTTGTCCTCTCACTCCAGGCCTTTGTCCCCAGTCCCTCTCCAGCTCTCCCAGAGCCCCTTTAGGCACTGGAAATAGCTCTAAGGTCTCCCCAGGGCCTTTTCTTCTTCAGGCTAGACATCCCCAGCTCTCCCAGTGTGAAAATCCTATGGAGAAATAAAATACAAAGCCTAACCTAGTATTATCCACTCCTAACAGTGGTGAATGCTAGAGAAGAGTATGAAGTAGGGAAGCATGGATAACCTGTCTAAGTTCACAGAGCACAAGCAATGATCCCTCAGTACCTGTATCGGGCTAAGAACACCTGGAGCTTTGCAGGGCCTTGGCTGCCTGGCTCTGGCATGAGGGAGATGCTGTCCACATCCAGTTCTTCCATCTCACTTGCAGTGTCCACCTAAAAGTGTTAAAGACAAGGATCTGAGCAAATGAACTCTCAAAGTGTCTGTATATAGTGAACACATCCTCTAAGCCCATGGCTGGTGGCAGTCTGGCTCCTGCACTAAGGACCATCTGTAAGAATGACTTTTTAGGTGAGGAAGTAGTAATAAGAGGGAACAACCCCAAGCTGGAGCTTCAGGGCTTCCAGTCAGACATTAGGGAAAACTCTTTGCCCAGGTGGGTGATGCAGCCTTGGGAACAGATCCCACTGAGCTGGGGGGATCTCCATTCTTGAAGCCTCAGCTCAGCAAAGGCACAGCCACACTGATCCAGTGCTGGTGACAGTCCCACTGGAGCACGAGATTGGACTAGAGGCTCTGGAGACCTCTTCCACCCCACATAGCCATAATTCACTATATTGATTTCTTGCTACCTCTAAATGGTACTTGCCCCTGTGTGCAACACAAATGTCAACCTGAACAAAGGAGCTCTGCTGGATGTTGAGGTCTTTAACTGCTTCTGTCCTCTCCAACACCTGTAAATTTTCTGTATGATGTCTGTGGGCTTCAGACAGAGCTTTGGTTGAAACTTTTGGTTTTAGTTGGCTCTGCTAACAGCATATGCTGAATGAAAAAGTACAAGAGGCAGGGCAGAAGCCCCCTATTCCTGCTACAGCCTCCCCTATTCTAGCCAGCAGCTCCTTCTGCACTTCCTAAGCTGAAGGCTGCACCCTCAAGGCATTTGGTACCTGCTGGTGATGCACATTTGAGGAAGTTCTCTCAGCTTTTTTGATTCCAGTGAAATTTCTGGATTTTACATCCAGTGGCAATGGGTTGTATAATGCAACCCTACTTCTTGAGGCAAAGCACTCCCTGGGGTTTGTCTGAAACTGTGCCAATGAACCAATTCAAGCTGCCTTTTTAAAGCAGACCTCAAGGCAAATGTATTTTTGATGTAGACCCACTGCAGACACAGAACAAAAAGCCTTTTTTCTAATACATGAAGTGCTAGAATTAATCCCAGAAAGAGTTCAGAGCATCTTTTCAAGGTACTGTATTCCTTGTAATGCAATCCTGCCCCACGTCCTTGGAGAAAAACCACCTGTAACACCCAAATGTTACAGGGGCTTTTAGTAGCCTGGGATGTTCCCAGAACTATGTTTTGTGGAAGTCAAACACTCCAGACAGTGGCACTTTTCCAAGGATCCCACACGGATCTCTCCAGGCACTTATCTCCCCAGGGAGGCATTTAGTCCAAGCTTTCTCTTAAACTAAAAAGTTGGCATTTCTCCTGCTACAGAATTGCTAACAGTTCCATACCTGTTCTTTTCCAGGTGTGACCTTCACTTTGTCTCTGACCATGGCACTTCCCAGAGCTCTTACACTGCTGGAGGCTCTGCCTGGCACTGCAGCAGCCCTTTGTTGTGGGTGTCCTGATCTGGACACCTCAGCACTTCAGTGGTTTTAGTGCTCAGGAAACTCCAAAAGAGCAAAAGGTGCCCCCCAGGCCATCCCACCCAGCCCTGCTCACAGCACTGCTCTGCCCTAAACTGTCCCCTCAAGTGATGCTCACAGCTGAGAGCATCAACTCCTGCTCAAGTGAACCCCACACCACCACAAAAGAGCTCCTGGGGAAGGGGAAGAGAAGCAACAACCATTGAGGAGATCTTGGTGACACACAAACAAGCAAAGCCCTGTTAGTTCCATCCCTCTTAGCACAAACTTGGCATCTTCTCATGGTTTCTTCTACCAAGTAAAATCTTAGTAACTAAAAACACCAGACAAGAAGTTTGAGTTCCTCATCCACAGCTCAAGGCCAAAAATAGTCTGGACAGTATCTCCCCACACTAAAATTGCCAGTTTGTAGCCTTTATGCATCTTATTGGCAGCTGAGAAGCCACAAGAAGCTCAGCAAGAGCTATCTCACACTTCCCATCCCACTCCTTCTCCAAGCTCCTAGGCACTGTCTAACCAGTTGTTTCCTTTCTCAAGCACAGCAATAGATTCAAATGAGCTTTACAGACATGGCCTCCAAGGTAATTTCAGTATTTTCCTACAGCTCTTCTCTTATTTTCCCAATTTTCTTCAGGCAGCCAGAAGAGAATTAATACAACCTTACTGATGAATGCATGTGACTTATTGGGGAATGAATGCAACTTTACTGGTGTTCTCAGCAATGCACTTACTCCCTTCTGGCTAGAAAGCAAAGGGAACTCCCATACTGACCTCTGGAGTTGGGCAGGACTTTGGGCTGTTGTGCATGGATTCTGATTTTGAAGAGCTGGACAGAGATTCCCCTTTCTTGGATTGTTTCTGAGCACTGGTGGGAGCAGCTGGGGAGCCCATGGTGGTGTCTGGCCCCCGCTGGGATGGTTCCAGCTCATCATTCCCTTCATTGTGAACCTTCTTTGTGCTCTGGTGAGGGAGCAAGCCAGGAACAGCTGATTCTGCAATAAAATCAGCTGTCATTAGTTACAGCCACAGGCAGGATACAGGATCAGCAATGAGCATCCCAGGGAGCAGCCCAAGTCCCTACAAAGGTGCCTCATTCAACAGACCAGACACCCTGGGCTCTCCTTGGCCACAGAAACACCAGGTTCTCTTTACAAAATGACCCAAAAGCATTTACAACAGAGACACAGTTACCAAAATTACACCAGACATTTGCATTATCTCTTTTAGCCCTTTTCATTTACATAAATATCAACTCATTTGTCAAAAGCCCCTCAGGCATGTCCAGCAATTACCCTTCTCCCATCGGGGCTGCGGGGTGGAGCTGCACAGAGCAAGGGGCAGCTCTGAAGTCACCAGAGTGGAGGTGAGCAGGTCGATTTTTCCTGTTTGAAGCCGGAATTGTTGGAGCTCCTGGGACAGGAGGCTGAACTGCTCAGTCTGACTGCGACACTGGTCTTCCAGATCCTTCACTCGGGCCTGCCAGGAGAGAACAAGGTGAGGAACAAAGCCCTGTGGAAACACTGAGGTTGCAAAACAGGATTTGCCTTTGCTGCATCATTTCCCAGACTTCAAGGAGCTAAAGGATGCTTTTAAATGCCCTTCCCAGGAATAGGCATTGGAAACTGGCAGCTTCACACCTCTAGTTATCTTTGAAAAGCTGAGGCTCATTATCTCTGAGGAAGCTGGCTGCAAACTCCATTAGGATTTATCCCTAAAACGCTGGGTTTGAACTTCAATATCCTCTCCCAGCCCAACACAAGACCAGATGAGATAAGTCAGAGATAAATAAGGCTTAAAGAGATTCAAAAGGCTTTGCAAGGTTTTTGGAGCATTAAAATCATTTCTCCAAAAGGAATTGCTCTCCCAGTCTTGTCCATCACAAGAGGCTCCAGCAAGCTCCCAAAACCTTACTCTGACCTCCCCCCAGTTCTGGGCAGCACTACCAATTGTCCCTCCAGACCCTGGCTCCTCCAGGCACTAGGAAGGGCAGAGAGCACCCTGGCCCATGTCACAGAGCTCTCCTTTGATGTGGGAAGCCCACACACTTTCCCCTCAGCTCCTACAGGCAGGATTTGCTCCAGGCAAATGCATGCTGAGGACAAGAAAGCTACATCTCAGCAAGATGAGGTGCCAAGGAGCCTTGGGGAAATATTATGAAGAGGGAAGGACACGTTCCTGCTAGAGAACAATTTGTATTTTCCCATATTCTCTTTTTACCATCTCTAGAACTTCCCCTTACAAAATTCTGCTGATTCCTGGCTGTCCTTACACATCCCCACACTCCTCCAGGCTGTAGGCAGATCAGTTCCCAGGTGATTGCAACTGCTCCTTTCCCTCCTCTCAGTTTTTTGTAGGTAAGATGCACCAAAACAGATGACTGCACTGCACTCTTCAAAATTTTCCATTCTACCAAATGTGTTCGAAGTGATTTTTCTCCTTCCAACTCAAAAAATAAATGACACCTTGAAATATTACGTGACACAGTCTGGGTTTTTAAGCAGCTCTATAAATAACATTTCTGACCTGGAAAAAACTCTCTCTGTGGTTTCAGAGTAACACAAAACCTTGGTAGACACTCCCTAAGGATTTAGGAGAGTCATGCATTTTTATTTCACTGTGACATATGTGTTTTAGGTGTTTCAGTTTATTACTTGTTCCCTCCACATGTCCAAAGGTGCTCTCAGGCTTTAAGAAAAGCCTGGTGAAGTCTCTCAAGTTTGGCAAGAACTGTCTCTGAACTGAAATCAGATGCCAGGAGTAACTTCCAGACGTGTCTGTGTTATTCACTTGCTCAGAAACAACTCCTTGTTTCTTAAGTCATGTTGCTCAGGATTCCTCTGCGATTATTTTGAATTTACTTACAGCCTGGATTTTTCACATAAATACTTCTCCCCTACACATTACATCTTAATAGAATAGAAAATGTTCTCAGCAGTAAGAACAGCTGCACTGGATCAAAGGAGAGCTTCCTCAAGTTCAACATCCATCCCTGATCCCACCCTGGGACACAGCCTATGACAACAGCCAGGTACAGAATGACTGCAGGACCAGAGAGGGATTTCCTGTTTTCTCTGGAGACATGAGCCAGCAGATGCATCTGGATATTGTGTTTAATAGCCTCATAATAGCACCTTGTCCTGCAAATTCATAAACCACAGTTTAAATCCATTTACACTGGTGGCCAAGCCATCAGCCTGGATAATTCACAGTTTAATTCTAAGACACCTAATTAGTCAGGTGTCTTTTAAATCTGTTATTCCAAACAACATGCAAACATCCCTTTAAGTACTACTGCCACATCATACACAACATGTACTTCTAGCAGCTACTTGCAGGGGATCAGACAGCTGGGAAGCAGCAGGTTTCCAGGGCAGTGCTGGGGGGCAAGAGGATAAGGAAGGGGAGGATGTGGCCCAGAGGTTCAGGGAACCAGCTGGAATCAAGCTCTAGACACAGAGAAGACTTCTCCCAAAATGAGGAGAAAGAGGAGCCTCCCACAACTGGGACTGGATTTCCAGAAGAGGCTGCAAGAGCAGGAGCAGAGCTTGGTGGGGTCAGTTTAACCATCAATTCAAGAACTGATTTTCCACACCCAACCACCACCAGCTCAGCCCCATCCTCTAAGACACTCTCCTTCTTGGCTGGTCTGTTCCACTTCTCCAGCTCATGCTCTCCTTTCAGATGTCCCTTGTTCCCTTTCTCCATATCTTCTGCTACGTGTTTTTGAGATCAGAGAATCCACATTTGGCTAGAAGGGAATTCTACAGGCGTGCAGTCCAAGTTCTTGCTAAAAGCAGGGCTGATGCCAAAGGAATTAAAGGAACACCCATAACTCCACATCAATGTGGGTGCAACTTCCACAGGATGTGGGCACACCCCAATAAAGTCCTTTACTGAGAGTTCCCAACATTTCACCTGATTTTTTGACCAGACTTGCAGCTGATATTTTTATTAAAACTTCCCCATCTCCAACCCTGCACCTCCTGCCCCAGCAGGGAATTCTGAGCCCACCACTGGGCATGTTTAGCCCCTTCTCCCTCTCCTCCATGTGCTTTTGAACAGTCAGTGTTACCTGCACTTCATCTCTCTGTTCCTCCTGAAATCCCTGCCAGACTGGAAGGTTTTAAAGCAGTTTTCTATCAGCTACAAACCTCAGCATTTCTATACCAGCCTTCTTTCCAAATCATCTGTGAACAGCACAGCTAGCACAGCTCCCAGGCTGGAACTTCATTAGTTACTACCTCTTCTGGGAAAACTATTATCCACAATCTTCCCATCTTCCACCCAATAACAAAGCCACCACGACCTGTCTTCTTCTCCATGACACTCATTTGCAGTCGAGTCATCACTGCCTTTGGGGTTTGAATGAAACACTTCACTCTTGGACTGCAAGTATTTCCCAAAAGACCTTTAAACGTGGAGAAGGAACACAGCTGGACAATTCTAAAAATCTGGAAATGCCAAAAAAAGAAGCTCCTAACTCTAATTGGTCATGAAAGCAAAGCACTTGAAGAGAAAAGCAGCTGCTCCATCAAACTCGTAGTGGGAGTTCCTTTAATTACATTTATTTTTTGGCAGTAACTCTTGCAATCTTTTCCAGAGTATAGTTAAAACAAGGATATCAAGCAACTGTCAAAGTCAGGACAGAGGGGAAAATGTCCTGTTTGACAGGATTATAGCAGTACCTGCATGCAATCCAAAGTACTCTGGGAGCAAGAAGAAAAGCAAAAAGAGATATCAAACCACGTCAGCAGTTACACTACAGCACCCTGCCAAAGACAACCCAACCCTCAGTCTGAATGAAATTGTTTTCTCACCAACTTCCAGTGTCTGCCTTGCTCCATACTGAGATTCCCACCTCATTCCCAGAAGCATCTGCTTGCCAAACAAAAGCCAAATCCCACACACTAAATGCATGAATGAGATAACCAGGCACTTTTTGAGGGCCTCCAAATCACAGTGTGCTTTGAGATAAATGACAATATGCTTAGAGTGGCTGCTAAATTCCAAGTCCCCTTTTCCCAGCACATTGTACCCACCCATAAAATCAAAGGAATGCACATTTTGTGTCCAGACCTTTCCCTAGGTCTGAGACCATGGAATGCTGGGAATCAAAGCCCAGCTCAGAATGTGGCTGTGACAGCATGTGGAGCAGCTGACAGCCTGCTCACTCCTGCATCCTGCTCCTAGGTCAGGGAAAACAAGCAAAGTTGAGCTCTGGTCACCTTGTTTCCCAAAGAAATTGGATTCCTGGAAGGAGGTTGTCTTCTTTGGCATCCACGCAGTGCCAAAGGCAGTTGAAATCTTGTCTCATGTACTTTGGAACCACTGAACTCCCTCATCCCAATGACCATAACCCTCATGGTTTTCTTCCTAAGCTGAGATGGTGTTTCTATCTATGTCATTCCTGCACACAGCCCATTCCATACTCTCCTCACCCCTCCCACTGCCTTATCTCAGAACTACAGAACACCTGAGGCTGAAGGAGATCACCTGGAGCACCAGGATCACCTGATCCAAGCCCTCAGCTCAGAGCAGGGGGGCTGCTGAGAGCTCTGTCCAGTTCTGAACACCTCCAAGGAGGGAGATTCCACTTATGACAGTCATGGGACAGAACTCTTCAAATAGGAAAAAGGGCTATGCTCATTCTTCATTAATATCACATCAAAAAACAATTAAAGCATGTGTAAAAATGACAATAGACAGCACAGGAACCTCAAATCCCCTAATTCTGATATACACTGACTTCTGGAATCACTGTGATTATAGTTAAGTAATTTGAACAACTGTTGCTCCACATTAATGGAGAATCAAAAACTGGCTTTATTGACAATTCCTCTTTCTTTGGTCTGCTTTACAAAATTCAGGGTCAGGTTCAAAGGGCTCTGAGAAACCTGGTCTAGTGGAAAGTGTCCCTGCCCATAGCAGGAGGTGGAACTGGATGGACTTTAAGGTCCCTTCCAACCCAAACCATTCCATGATTCTGTGCTCTCTGTAACAGTGATGTGAAAGCAAGAATAGTTAAGAGGTAAGGCCCTTGCAGAAGAACATGACCAGCCCCTCAAACACAGGACAAGAGGACTGTCCCTTTCTTCCTTTGCACAGGAGATGTCTGGTTTAAACCTAAATAGCTTCTCCAGCCCTTCACTGAGTTAGTTCAGAAAATGCTTGGCAAGCATCATAGAATCATCAAATCCCAGAATGGTTTGGGCTGGAAGAGATCTTAAAGCTCACCTTGTTCCATGGGCAGGGATGCCTTTCACTAGACCAGGTTGTTCCAACGTGGCCTTAGAACAGAGCCCTCCCTTCCCCTAAAGGCTGCTCAGAACCCAGCTAAACACCAGCTGATGCAGAGCAGCACCTGTACCAGCTGATCCCATCTCTGCAGTCAAAAGCAGAGGTCCCCAGAGGGATGTGGCAAAGGGACAACACATAATGTCACATCCCCCAACACTCACCCAGTCTGCAACATTTCAATCCTGTTCAGCAGCAGCCCAGCACTCCTGGGCTCTACAGCTCAGACACTGGCCAGGCCCCCTCCAAAGTTGGTGCAATCATGGAGCAATCTCCTCCATCAAGGACACCTCCCATCTGGATCAACAATCCTGAGCTCCCTAGAGCCCCAGAGCTGCACAGCAGTGGGCACGGGGAGTTCAGCATGACATCCCTGACTGTTTGTCACCACCAGAGACAGGACCATGGCCCCAGGGACAGATCTCACTGCTTGGGTGTACAGTGAGACCTTCTGCTCATCTCAGATGTTTCAGTGCTCTGAAAACCTATGAGAGATCAGAAAATGCTCCCCTTGCCACCACACCCAACCCAGTCTCGCAGTCACTAATCACCACATCAAGTTCTAGGGTTTGGTGCTGTGTCTTTGCAACTCCAGGAATCCAAGGTTTTCTCCAAAGTCACCCTGGCAGACACTGAGCTGATGCACATCAACCCCAAAGCAGTGCTGAGCACATCTGCTGGGCTGCACCCTTACACTGTCAGCCACCAGGCAAAGCACATTCCCTGTGCATGTCAGAGCAAATGGGACAAGGGAAGCCCCAAGCTTCACCACTCCTTATGCTCAGGCAAAGGCCACATTTTTCCTATTTTTCCCTACCAAAACGAAGAGAGCACACATACACAAGAGAAATTTTAAATCCCATGGACACAAGTATTCTCCTTTCACACCATGCTGGAAAATGGAGCAGGCAGAGCTGAGTTTGATTACTTAATGCATCCCTAAAAGAGCTTTTGAGCACAATCTGAATGAAGTAACCTATCTAAGGACTGAGCAGGTCAGGATTTAATTCCCCAATCTTTGACCCAAATATTACTTTCACTACAGCAACATGTTGCAGCCAATCAAGACATTACAGCATTTTGCAAAAGAACCACCAAAACCCAGGGCATCCAAACTGGTATTATAAACAAAAGGTACCAAATCTGCAGCCACTAATCCCTCATTTCCTTCTCTCTTACCTCTAGAAGCTGTACTGCTCCCTCATGTTCCCTTCTTGCCTCTGCCTGTGCCTAAGGAAAAATAAGGAAGGGAGTAAATCAGAAAGCAGCCAACCTGAGTTCACTTTTACTGTCATCCCACCTTAGCAGTCCATTGTAGATTGGAGCACAGGTCTGGTGAGGAGCAGACCAGGGAGCTGAGCCTGGAGAAAAGGAGCCTCAGGGGGACCTTCTGGCTCTCTACAATTCCCTGACAGAAGGGTGCAGCCAGGTGGGGGTTGGGCTCTGCTCCCAGGGAACAAGGGACAGGACAAGGGGAAACGGCCTCAAGCCGTGCAAGGGAAGGTTTAGATTGGATATAGGGAGCATTTCTACCTGCTCCATGCACACCTCCAAGGAAACAAGGTGGGGGAATCCATTCAGAGAGGAACCTGTCCCCTGCCACACCACATACCTGCTGCAACCGCCGCACCTCCTCCTGCTTCTCCTGCAGGACTAGCAGTGCTTCCTTGTGCTCCACTTCCAGCTGCTGCCTCCGCTCAGCCACATTTCTCATGTGCTGCAGGACAAGGCACACACAGCTGAGGGGTGACACTGATGCCTGATGGTTGTCTTTCCTTTTTATACCCTTTCCCTTTCCTTGTACCCTTCACAAACACTCCTTGTGCCTTAGCCCTACATGTTTATAACTCCTGTACTCTAATATTTGGCTCAGTTTGGGGTTCTCTGGGGGGGAAGATGAAACATTCATAACTATCTCAAAACTGGAGGCTCCAACCTTGGACAGAGCCTCCTCTCTGGAAAGTGTTTTTGTAAACCAGGCTGTAGTCTCACTTGGAGTGGGATAATTAGAACAGGAGGACAATTGCTTCATTTGTTAAGTTTCTTACTGGGGGATTTTAGGTAGATATGGTAATTTGTGAGGTCCATAAATTGTATACACATTGTACACAGGGTGTGCATGTTTCCACCTTTAACGAGCTGTGCATCTGGGATCCTATGAAACCAAGGGAATACCTTTTTTTCCCTATACTACTGTGTCTGCCTCTTATTTTTACCAGTTTTAAGGCATCAACACTACTGAAACCCTCTCCTGTGCTCTACCAACTGCCATGAAGCCAAACCATGGCCTGTATCTCACATCATCATTGCACAGAGGAGAAAGTAAGAAATTCCCATCACAAGGCAGAGCAGCACAGTCAAAGAAAACCCTTAAATCAGTGACAGTCACTTTATCTCCCACCCAAATCCCTGAAGCAGCCTTTCCCAAGCACCTCTCCCCACTTTGGAAAGCCCTGTTCCATGATCCTGCAGAAGCAGAATTCCCAGTGGAAGCACAGAGCCAAAGGAATGATCAAAAAGGGCAAAGAGACAACAAGTGCCATCCAAAGGCAGGAATAGGACAGTCCTTCCAGCCATGTGGATCCTACTGACCTTCAGCACCTGCTCTAGATTCTCCAGCTTGGTTTGGAGTCCTTGATTCGTCTGAATTACTGAATCCCGTTCCTTCGTCACCAAAACAACCTGCAGTTTCAGGTCAGCATTCTCAGATTCAACCTGAAGAGAAAGGATTTTCAGTGAGCACAAGCAGCCACAGGTGTTCTTTATATAAATAACAGAGACCAATTTGTTTCTGTGCTTTCTGCTGGCAATGATACCAAAATCAGGAGCCTCCTTCCCCTCTGGTTTTCACTTAAAACAAATAAATGAGCATTTGTATCAGGCCTCAATGTGTAACACTTCATTTGCACACTGCTTCTCTCCCTAAACTCATCTCCCTCCCTGTTTGCAAAGAGGAAGGGACTGGGATAGAACAGGCTACATGATGAAGAGATAAAAAAAATAAGCACAAAGGTCTGTAAGCATTTTTAATCCTACACGGTGGGATTAAACAGAGAACAGGACAGAAAATTCAGCAGCCTGCTGAAATTATCCTTGCCTTCTCCATTTACCACAATGGTTTTTGGTTCCAGCATGCACTATGGCTTGATGACTACCAGCAATGCAAGCAAAGACAAGTATTTCCACTTCCAACAGTTATTAAATATGTGGGAAGCCTTATGCATGGTGGCAAATTGTTACATGAGACTGACAAATGTCTTTCTAACTCTTGTGCATTACATTTGTCCAGAGAAGAAACTGGGAACAGAAGCCCAGATCAGCACATGACCATTACTGAGGTGACAACTTGAGAACAGCATGTTCTTCTCAGCAGAAGCTAATGCTCCACCTGTCAAAGACACTGTTTTTACCTGTCCTGCCCACCCAGCCTTCTCATTCAGCTGCAGGTTCTCTTCAGCCAGTCGTGCATTTTCACTCTGCACCTCCTGCAGCTGGATCTCCTGTCCAGAAAGAGGGGGAATTACCACACCAAGGCCCTCCATCTAACTCCCCCAAATTATCCTGCAGAGCAGCTCCACTGCTTCTGTTTCCTAGCAGTGTGGGATGCTGGTGGGATGCTGCTTGACCAGTGAGCAGCACTGCTCCAACAGAGCCCAGCCCTGGGACAGACAATGGTGTTGGACCTAAATGACCTTTAAGGTCTCTTCCAACCCAAATCAGTCTGTGATCTCTTAAGCAAAGCTAAGCAGAAACAGAAGGGAGAAATCCACATGCTCTGCTAGGACCTGCAAAACCTCCCTGGAATTAAACAGGATTTTTGCCAACAAGTAAGAAGCACAAGAAAATGACAGTGGGATGGTGTAACTACTACCTCAATACTTGTCTGGGGTGATTGTGAAAATGGTTAAGTATCTCCCCAAATTAGCAAAGGCCATGGAATTTCATCCAGTGATTTAGGCAGCTGTATTCAGCTACATAAATGAAAAACTGGTAGCTGAAAAACTAAATAAACAATCTGAGCCTCAAGGGCTGGAGACCAAAATTTGTGACACTGTTCAAATAAACAGAAACCCTGGTGATTCCTCATTAAGACAAACTGAAGAGAATCCAAGAGAGGCACACAGCAACTTAGCTCCTCCTCTCCCACTATGCTCATAACAGTAGGCAACAAGAACACTTACTAGTTCTTTGCATCTTTTATGCTTTTTCCTCACTTCATGCTCAAGGTTTTCACATTTTTTGCGCTTTTTCTTGAGTTCAACTTCCTGCACGAAACAAGCAGAAGTAGATCAGCAAGTCCACACTCTTACAATGCATGTGAAACTCAAGCCCAGCCTCTCAGACCTTGTGCTGTATTATTTATTTTTTTATTAAAATCTCTGTGACAAACTTAAACAATGTAGAAACCAGGGGAGATTCTTCTGAAAGGTAGTAAAACCAAAAAATGAAACTATTCCCCTCTTCCCCAAGCCTTTAGTCTGGAGACAGGTCTGTTCCCACTTGCAGAGACTGTTCCTATTTATCCAGAACAGAACAGAGGACAAGGTATGGGGCACAAAACAACAGAGCTGTATAAAATTTTCACCTTTAAACACCAGCTGTACTGTTTTAGTTACTATTCTAATTCCAGTAACACCTAACAGAGCACAGACATCCTCTTTATCTGCAGCTACTCCCTGCTCCTCAGAGAAGAGCTGATAAACCTCCCTGTGAACTGTTCTAACTTGCTGGAGTAATTCACATCTGTGCCCAGTTCAAGGAAGTGTAAACCAAACACAGCACAGAACCTACTGGCATGTGTCCCTCTCATTTGAATGTGACACATTCCCCTGCCAGCTCACCCTGGAGCTGCAACACTCTCCATGCACATAGTCTGTGTTTTCCCACCAGTTTCCCAAGCTTCCCACTTTTGCAGGGCAGCTGCACCTAAAAAGACTTCAGTCCCCAAAATCTCTCCCTGGATTGCATGTGTGAAACCCTCAAGAGAAATAAAAAAGTAGTGCACTCCTTCCCCCGAACCAGGTTCACAACTCACCAGCTGCTGTACGTGTTTGCTGCTCTCCTGGTTGGTTATTGCATTTTTGGGAGGGAAATTTTCATGTCCTTCAGAGGCAGGTCCCAGTGGTTGCACACCTGGTTCCACCTGAAAGCAGAAGAGATGGCAGAGAGCTCAGGGACATTCAGGACCAGAGAGCACACTGAGGGAGAAGGGACTTTCCTGGCTGTACCACCCAGGAGAGCAAAGAGGAGAACAGGAGAGCAATCAGGGAACTCCTGATCTCTGAGCTGCACCACTGGACATGGAGAAAGCTGGACACCATGCCAGGGATCTCCTGGAGCCCAGCACCAACCAGCCCAGCTTCACTGAAGCACCCCAAAGGAACAGTGGGCTCCTGGAAGCTCTCAGATCCAAGCTCCCATCTGTGCCTCACCTAATGATTCAGAGGCAGCATAACAATACCTTTCATGGCCCTCCCCAAAGTGACACAGAGAGGATGGTCCAAAGGGAGAACACAGCCCACAAAGGGCACAAACCAGTGAAGATGTCAGAATCTAAAGGCAGGGAAAAGCAGACTAACACTACCATGAAATAAGCATCCCACCTCTGCTGGTACTGGGAAGGGCTGAAATGGCAGCAGTGCTGTGGTTTATGTGCCACCACCAAACCAGATGAAAGGAGGCACTTTTTATACACATTTGTACCCAAGTTTCTAACAAAATGTCCTTTCATTTGGATCAAAAACACACCTTAATCCTCTGAATTCTGGCACTCAACTGATAGTTGACTTGACATTGTCTGCCAACAGTAATGCTAGACTTCAGGGTAAGGACTCAGACACACAGAAGAAAAAGGGCCTTGATAAGGTTTTAAATATTCACTGTAGTTATTTTTGATAACCAGATTTCAGGGACAGATCTTTAAGATCATCAAAGCCAACCTGTACAGCGAGGAACCAGCAAGACTTTATGATGCATCTCAGTCTTAGCCTTCAGCTGACCTCTCCTCAGACATGGAATTCCTCACTTCACTCTGAACACCTTCAGTGCTGAGGCATCCATGGGATGAGGTCTGAGCTACCTTCACAGCCAGTCCTTAAGGCAGTGTTTAAGCACTATACCTAGGATGTGATTTCTAACCTATTTTTGGCTTGAAAGACATAGGTTTTATCTACATCTATATTCACGGCTCTTCTGCTGAAAGCCTGAGAGCTCCAAGAGCTCACACTCAAGTCCAGGCTACCAAGGACTTTTCATATGTTGCTACAAAGACAATTCTGAAATCACCTCCCATGTCAACCTCCTTCCCTACCATCCAAGGAATGAGGTTCACTGCAGAGTCTGACAGGGTGAGCACCAATCATCACATGGAAATCTTGGGATCCTCCACCCAACCCATGTCACCTCATGAATCCCAGCCCTTGGAAGCTTTCAGGTCTGCTGTCAAATCTGTATTTAACTGTGGAATATCAACATGGAAATGTTTCTGAGACTTTTTTTTTCTCAATCACCTTGCTCATACAAAGTTTCAGATTGGTATTTCAGAGAATTCCAGAACCACTGGGTTTGGAAAAGACCTCCAACACCATGGAGTCCAAGCTGTGCCCAATCCCTACCTTGTCACCAGCCCAGAGCACTGAGTGCCACATCCTTAAAGACCACCGGGGATGAGGACTCCACTACCTACCAGAGCAGCTCCTTCCAGGGCCCAACAACCGTTTCCATAGAGAAACTCCTGCTGCTGTCCACCCTGAGCCTCCCCTGGCCCAGCCTGAGGCTGTTCCCTCTCCTCCTGTCCCTGTTCCCTGGCTCAGCCTGACCCCCTGGCTGTCCCCTCCTGTCAGCAGCTGTGCAGAGCCACAAGGTCCCCCTGAGCCTCCTTTGCTCCAGGCTGAGCTCCTTTCCCAGCTCCCTCAGCTGCTCCTGGGGCTCCAGCCCAGGGTGCTTTGTGGTACAGGGTGCAGCCAAGGGACTGGTAACAGCCTCCTCCTTTACCAGACCTGTCAGACTTAGCCTTGCTGACTTATTTATCAGCCAGAAAATCTTCTGACAGTGAGGACAGACTCTCCTGAGTCAGAGAAACAAAGCACATCCATGAGAAAAGCCATCTTGTCTGACAGCACCTGCAAGATCAGGTGAAAATCAAGGTATGGAAGGTCATTCAAGGAAGGTAATGGCACAACAGAGGGGAAAAAAACCATCTGAGCATCCCTCTTCATCACAGAGAAATTTGGGCACCACTAGAGCAAAAATCTCAAACTATGAAGAACAGAGCTGAGGACCTCTCTCAAACTGAACTGTCTATAAGAACTGTGGAAGCCAACACAATAAACAGTAACAAACCACCAAGATTACATAACCTTCACCCCAGGGTTCAAAACCCTCTTTGGCATGAACTGAATCCCTCACTTCAGTAGGAACTGAATCAATACGTGCAGAAAGTCACTTCTCCAACACTGCCTTAACACAAAATAACTGAAAAGTGGCAAATGCCATGTTATGAGAGTATTCCAGAGTTTTAAGCATATTCCAGTAGACATCTGTAGAAAGACAGACCAGTAAATTTGACACCAGTTCTGGACAAACTGATGGAAATCGCAACAGAGGCAAATACTTAACAAAACCCAAACAAACTTATCTGGGGGGGAGGGGGGGGAAACATATTCATGGATCCCTATAGAGTTTTTCTAAGATGTCAGCAAGTAAGTGGGTGAGGCAGATACAGCAGAAACCTGCTTGGGCACTCAGAAGACACTCAGCTGCAGTGCTTTAACAGGTGCCTGCAGACAGGGAGCCACCACAGGGCAAGGCGAGGGTTTTCTCCCAGCTAAATATTCAGTAAAAATGAAAGTGTTGAAAAAGAGTGAGCAGGAACTGTGCTCTGCAAGTACTGATGTAGCACAAACAAACAGTGACGAGGGCCTCGTGACACTGAGAGATTACAGAGACAAATGATGGTTTAACAGAACTCAGTGCTCAGACAAAAAGGTAAAGAGATCTTTTGGGAAAGGGAGAGAAGACTTCATTATGCCATCATATAAATCAATGCCACAGCGTCCGGGATGCTGCTTCCCCAACACAAAACTGACAGAGAAAACACACAAAGGAAGGAGACAAAGATTATGAACACTGAATAATGGAAGAGGCTGGAAAGAAACAAAAAAACGACTGAAGGAGAGGGGGTTATAAATCCAGGAGTGACTTGGAATAGACGGACAAGGAATGAATACTCAATACATGTGCTGTATGAGCCGAGGGGCAAAAAACGAGAGCAGCTGGCGGGAGGGTGGGGAAGATGCGCAGGGATGTGGGATTCTACCGCGCTGAAAACTCGGGAAGAGACCGGGAAAACGCCCAGGAGCCAAATCCCCCGGAGCCAGCCGACCCGGAGCCTCCTGTCCGAGTCGGGGCACAGCGGCACGCCCGGCCCGCCACACCAAGGCCCCGGCCCGGCCCGACCGCGCTCGGCGGAGCCGCTCCCCGGAGAGCCTCGGGGCCGCCCGGCCCAGCCCGGCCCAGCCCGGCCCTACCTGCTAGCGGCACGGCCCCGGCCCAGCCCCCGGGCACCCCCGGCCCAGCCCCGGCCCAGCGCGGCGCTCCGGCCCGGCCTTACCTGGCGGCTGCGCGGCCATGGCGGGGGCGGCGCCCTGAGGCGGCCCCGGATCTGCCGGGCTGAACCACTGCGGCCGGAGGGGCCGCGGGGCTGCGGCGGCACCGGGAGCAGAGAGACCGGGCTGGGAGGGGATTGTGCCCCTCTGCTCTGGCCAGAACCCCTGGCGCTGCCGCCAGCTGGGCGGCCTGATGCCGGAGAGAGTTCAGAGGAGGCCATGGAGATGCTCTGAGGGCTGGAGCCAGGCTGGGAGAGCTGGGGGTGTTTACATGGAGAGGAGAAGCTCCAGGGAGAGCTCAGAGATCCTGCCAGTGCCTAAAGGGGCTCCAGGAGAGCTGGAGAGGGACTGGGGACAAGGGATGGAGGGTCAGGAATGGCTTCCCACTGCCAGAGGGCAGGGAGAGATGGGATATTGAGAAGGAATTGTTCCCTGGGAGGGTGGGCAGGCCCTGGCACAGGGTGCCCAGAGAAGCTGTGGCTGCCCCTGGATCCCTGGCAGTGTCCAAGGCCAGGCTGGACAGGGCTTGGAGCAGCCTGGGATAGTGGAAGGTGTCCGTGCCATGGGATGCACTTTAAGATGCACTTTAAGATCCCTCCAATCCAAACCGTTCCACGATTCTATGAAAAAGAAACAATACCTGGTTTCCTAGGCTGAAAAACACAGCACAGAATCCCCATTCCAGGGCAAATGAGCAGCACTGAGCTCCTGGCATGAGCTGCCAGCAGCATCCCTGTCCCTCCTCACCCTGTGAGACCTGGTGCTGGAATTGCTCCCTTTGGAAACCAGCAGTGGATGTGAACCACAGCCCTCACCTTCTCCAAGTGAAGCTCCCTAGGAACAGCGATTAGTTGAGTAATTAAATAGCCAAACTTTCCAATCGCTGACCCACTTGTCTCACCTCCCTGTGAGCTCTTCCTCCCAGCGCTGGGTCTCCCAAGGCCTCCTTCAGCCGAGGTGCACCTCTGAGGCAGGAATTTGTTGCTCCCAGACGTGTGGCAGCGCTGGGCACGGCACTGCCCGAGCTCAGTTTGGAGGAACGCAGACACTCCTTGAAATTCTTGAGCGCGATCTGCCTCTGGAGCCGCAGCACCTCGCGCTGGGATTCCCGCAGCAGGCGGTCGAACTCGATGACGTTCAGGCAGCGAGGGTCATCCTGTTGGAAATTGTGAGAAATGGGTGAATAGTGAACGTTGGCTTTCATATAAATTCACATAAATGCATATATATTTCATATAAATTCATACAAATGCATCTATGAATTTAGCATTTATAAGTGATAAGGTACTGTGTAAAGTAGCGCTTGGATAAAATAAAGTAGAAACAAAATAAACTATGTAATAGTTGGAGTATGCTAGAAATGTGGTAAAAAATACATGGTAATAGATGTCTTTTAAACTGATAAGCCACAAAGCCAGAGACCAAGACGCCCTGAAGGAATAAAAAGAAACAGACCTCATGCATACCAGGAAATTTGTTATTTACAGTCACACCTCCCTGAGAAGAGTGTCAGCTAAACTTGAATTAGGGCCATAGAAGACTTCAGCCTTCAGCCCTGAAACAAACCAGAAGACCAAGATGTTGCCCGGCCTGGTGGACAGGGGAATAGAGCAAAGAAGGAGGAGTAAATAGGTTTTTTTGGGCTTAATGAATATGTAACAGTTACAGAAAGTACTTAAGTGCACATTAAAATGAATACGGTGTAGGACTGAAAATAAGGCAAACCAGCCACTCCCGCCCGGCCGTAAGGCTTTGTTCTCTGAAAAAATGTTCAATATTATATTCCTAAAAATGCTGGCTTGTGAATTTGTTTATATCAGAAACCAAACATGGCACCGTGGCACTGGCAAGCTCCAAAAGGTGGGACAGACAGCTCACATTTAACATGCAAACTCCAAAAGAAGAGAGGCAGGGGAAACCCAGGTAGTGTGGCACACGCATGGCTGATTCCTGGGTCTCCAAAGCCTCAAAACTCACTTTACATCCTTTATGCAAATACATTATTCCTCGTGAAGATAAAACCCAGCCTGAAATGCTCCTGCAGCTCTCCCAGCATGACGCCCAGGGCTGTTCCGAGCACTGGCCATCTCAGCACATGCCAGCAGGGAGCGTGGCAGGATAATGTCATTTCATGGCCCAGCCAAACCAGAGCTCTCACTGCTTTCTCTACTCCTTGGTGTGGGTGCTGGCAGGCACTAGGCTTTGAGAGGTTGCAGCAATGAAGACCATCTGGGATTTGGTCAGTTCTCCCTCGGGATAATATCTGGTTTCCTAACATTCTTGATTTCTCTCCTCTCAAGACAGTACATGTGGTGGACACCTATCTTTAGCACAAGGGGTCACTCCCGTTCACTCACAACCCAAACCCAGCAGCTTTTGAAGGAAACCAGCACAACCTGACTCTCACAAAACTGGGGAGAGTATGTCACCAGCTTGCTTGATTCTTCAAAGGATTTCAGATTTCAGGAAGCTGAAGAAACACGTACCTGCATGTCCATATGTACAAAACTGGGTTATGAAAACCTGTCTTTACAAATCTGCTGCTGGAGGAGACATTGTTCATTCCCCTGGAAAGCTTTTAAGCCAGAGAATTCAAGACATAACTGGTATCCAGGACAAATTTAATCTGCTTCCCCATTCGCTTCTTATTCGCCCTAAAAATAGTGTGTGCTTTCTAAATACAATTTGTGGAGAAAACCATGGTTACTCTCATGCTGCAAGGGGGAAACTGAGGCAGCATTAATGGGAACTGATTATAGATTCAAGAAGTGAGCAGCTGGGCCTCCTCTGTGCCAGACCTGTGTTCAGGCTATCAGGGTAGTAGTTCTTTAAACAGAACTGGCTGTGGCTATGTATAAAATCTCCCTTCCCCCACCAAAAGAAGGCAGCTATTCCCAACAGACAGCCTCCAGAGCCTGGGGGAACAAGGGGGTAGAAAAAAAGGCTCAGTCCTCCCCTCAGTTTCTATTATACCCATCCCCTGCAGCTGTTCCCCCCAGTCCCCCACCGCCAAGAATCCATGCTGCAAGAAATTGCAGCCTAGATTTAGCTGAAGCTGGGGTTTGGCTGGAAGCAGATCACTGGAGTATGATCTCAGGAAATTATTTTATCCCATCCTAAGAGCCCTGGCTTTGCCCTTAGAAATAAGTCCAATGCCTTTGCAGCCCAGGGTACAGGGAGTGAGCCCTGCTACTGCCAGGGAACTGAGTGGATCCATTTCCTAGCTACTGAAAAATTCCTGCTGATTTAAATACCCGAGATTAAAATTGATTTGGTTACAAACTCTGAGCATGCACACCATATCTCTGCATAAAACCCCCTTCATTGGCGTAATGCATTTTGCATGCTGCAGACAGATTAGGGGAATTTGGAATTTTAAGTAGCTGGAAATTAAAATTTAATGAGAGGTTTGCTTGGGAGAGAAATGGGGAAAACAAGATCAGACAGAATGATCCATATTGCTCCCTTTTGTGTGGATTCCCTGCTCAGGCATTGATGTCCTGGTTGCTGGTGCCACAGATGGTGTCACCTTCTGGGACAAGGTGGTCACCCAGGTCACCTGTGCCCTAGGAAGGCAGTGACTGAATTTGTCAGCCCTGAGGGTTGCACCCATGTGCTTTTCCTTGGCCAGGAATGAATCTCACTGACCGGCGTCTGTCACATTCCTTTGGAATTTGTCACTCTCCTGTCCTTGGTAGGTTCAGGTTGCCCAGCCCACTCTGCTAGGAAAATCAGTGTGCTTTGGAAAGAGTCTGTTCCCCTTTCTGTGAGGGCCTGAGATGAGAAATCAAAGGAGTGGAAAGGAAACTTCTTGCTGACACTGTAGAGCACAGACAGATCTGGATAAGTTTGTCCTGTGGTTTAATGCCAGGAAGGATCAATGGGGCAGCTCTGTACAAACCCCAAATACACCCCATTGTTCTTAACCTGACTATATCTACATTAGGGAAAGACTGAGAATCCAGTAGTTAAAATGAACATATGGGGAGCTCAGGGAAAAAACATAAAGCTGTTTTCAGTGAGGAAGTATTTGTCACCTAAATACCACATAAGTAGGGCAGGTAGAAGTGGGAGTGTTCAGCTCAGCTGGGGGCAGGGAGGTAGGGTGGCACTTGCCCACATTTGCATTAGCAAAACAGGGGAAAACCAGCATAGGCAAAAGTATTATTGAGCTTCTCTGGAGATTTGAACTGACCTAAACTAAAAACATCCAGTTTGGGAATAAAAGCACAACTGAGATGCCCTGAACAGGTTGCTTTAGTCACCTTGAGTAGGAACCATCTCACCCAACCCCAGCTGCCTGCAGAGGCTCCTTTCAGAGCCATCACAGAGAAGAGCTTTGCAGGAGCAACACATCTGGCCAGTCCTAGATCTCGGGATGAGGTGAATTATTGTTTTGTCCCACCATTTATATTGGCATGGCCTGTGCTGGTGATGAGGGGAGTGTAGGTTATCAGCCCAGGAGGGAATGGTTTCATGAATACCCAGCCCTGCCTGGTGGTTTGTAGCCTTGGTCAGGAGGCACTATCACCAGTCTCATGGTGCTGGTGAGTTCTCAGAGAGCTGCAGCTCAAGGCTTGGGATCTAGACTGGTTTTTGGGAATGTGCTGGTTGGCTTCTCATAGAAACACTTTAAAAGGAGGCCCTGCTTCTACATCTTGCTTGCAGCTCAGCCCTTTGAAAAGCTACCCTGTGTCTGTGGCATCCTGGGGGTTTCCAGGGAAGGAGTTTTTCTCACTGCTGAAAATGGCAGCTCAGATCCATGAATTGATGGAGGGACAAGCAGGGTGTCCCCTAAGACACTGTTCTGGAGAGATCTGGACACTGTCTCTGCCACACACACCCCCAGTGTCCCCAGTCAGCTCACACACGAAGTCCCCTCTGTTTTCAGCCTGCCATTGGGACTGATTCCCCTCACACCACTGCCCAGAGCCTGGTTACCATCCCTGCTGTCAGACCACTTGTCCCGATGTGGCTAGCACAGGTCTTTCTCGTGAGAACATTCTGCTGTGTTTCATAAACAAAGATAAAGTTTGGATGTTTTGCAAACAGTGTCTCGAGATTTGGACAGTTCAGGCCTGGCCAGTTAGGCCTAGGGGGAGGTTTCTGGCTGACCAATCTGGGTGACCACTGAAAAGTCTATATATATGGAAATCAAAATAATAAACGCACCTTTTTTCTTGCCTCATAGAGAACCTGGGTTTTTTCTCGCCTCACTGAGAACCTGGGTTTTTTCTCTGCTAGCGGCTCAACAGCGACATCCCGAATCCCAAAGTGATGTCCCACAAAGTGTCTCACCTTCCCTGCCAAGAGTTTAGCCTGCAGCTCCCGGCATTCCTGCTGCAGAGCTTCAATCTGCTTGTCTTTTTCCAGAAGAGCACTGGCCTGCTCTGTCAGGTCCTTGGCACGCTGGCGGGCAAATGCTTTTTTGCACAGTTCCAGACTGGAGCCCTTCAGAGGCACTGGAGCAGTTACCTACAGCAGAGAGCAGTGAGATGTGTTGGTGTGTGATAACAACAACCCCATCACCCCTAGGTGTTCAACAACCACCATCCCATCACCCTTTGGTGTTCCTTAACATCACCCCTAGGTGTTCAACAACCACCACCCCATCACCCTTTGGTGCTCCTTAACCACCACCCCATCACCCAGCACTGTCAAAAAATGCAGACTGGCCCCAAAGGACAGACAAACAGACAGAGGAGCAGGACAGACCTATGGAAAAGTAGAAGAGGAAAGGCTGGATGGAGAAGTGGCTCAAAGAAGAGGTGGGAAGGAGAAGGTACTCAATGGGTACAGCCAGCACAGGGACTGCAGGCAGGGCAGCAGTGGGGAGGGGAAGGAGAGAAAAACAGGATGAGGTAAGAAAGACAGAAGGCAGCAGAGAGGTGGGGAGAATGGCAGGAAAGATCAGCATGAGATCAATTATAGCATGGGATCAAGGATAACCAGGGAGAGAAATGGAGCTTCCATGGGTTTCTAGGCAGCAGGAAAGAGCGTGAGCATGGATGGGCAGAAGATAGAGGGAAAGACAGAGGCTAAGGAGAGCCCAGCACAGGCAGGGAGGACTGGGAGAAAAGGAGGACTGGAGGAAAAGCATTCCGGGTTCACATGCTCCCTGGGAGGGAGGAAAGCACGAGGTGGAAATGGCAGTGTGCTTAGGGGGAGCAGGGCAGGCAGGGGCAGACAGCTGGCTGAGCACAGGCTCTGCCCAGGCAGGAGCTGAGGCTGCCTGGCACAGTGTCCCTGGCATATCCCAATCCCTGGAGTGGGCTCTCCCACTGGATACCAGCACCACAGACATGGATGAAGGGCCAGCTCAAACCCCCTGCTCATCCCAGCCCTACAGGCAGTGAGGATCCACCCAGTCCCTGAGTCTATCCAACCCTGCCTCTCTCTGCCCAGCTATTTTCATCTGTTCAAAGCCTGACAATCTGGGAAGGGGGAACTCTCTACTGCCTGATCAGGCACACGGAATCCTCAGTGCAAACTTCTCCTCCCCAGGTCTTCCTGAGCATCTCATGCACGTGCAGAAGCTGTGTGGCCCTGGCTCCACAGGACCTGGGTACAAGGCACTGAAGGGACCTGCTGCCAAATTAACCCTAGTTCCTCAGGGCTTCTTCTCTGGTCCCATCCCCAGCCTTCCATGTGGCTCAGCCATGCCAGCACTTGCTGCTGTCAGGACACCTGGGCCAGCACAGGAGCTCAGCAAGTTGGTTCTCCAGGACTTGCACAGGCCTTAAACTGTCCCCATCCCAAAGTCTTGCTGGGGAAACAAATAAAAGAGTTTTTGTATAGGTGCTGGAGGGTCTGCATAGCTGTTAGATGTACATCAAATGGTTTCTCTTAACATAGTATCTGACAAGTCCATCTGTTGCCCTGCAAGTACCAAAACCCCATGACAGACGGGCGGCACAGTGCCTGGGGACAGAGAGGGCAGCAGTGCCAGGAAAACCCCCTACCTTCTCTCCAACACAGCTTTCACTTCCTCCTCTCTATCCTGAACGGCTTGAATTCCCCATCACAATCCCCGCTTTCCTCCAGGAACGTGTGCCCAAGATGCCACACCCTACAGCCACCTCCCACTGCTGCTGCACCATGTCAGACACTCCGGGCTTCACAACAAGCTGCTGTTGGGTTGGAGAAGGCAGAAGCCTTGCACAGCATTTTGAGTGAGGTGTGGATGGGACAGAGCTGCCTCTCACCCCTTCCTGTTTTGCTTCACCGCACTCCTTTTCTTATTCAAATCCTTCCTGTTTCTTTTTGGTGAAGTCAGATGAATTATTTTCATGACTTGCTCAAAGAAAGCTGAGTTAATTACCTTAAACTATGACCTTACAGTATGAAACCAAGCAGGAGGAAATTCCTCAAACCCTCCCCCAAGAGGAACAGAGAAGCTGGCAATGGCTGGGGTTGGCGATTCTTGCTCTGCTATGACATGCAAAGCATGTTTGCTGTAGGTTTAAGAAAAAGGGAAAGAAAAGGCCTTTCTAGCCCAATGGAAGCAGAAAACCAAAGGTGCTGGTGGTGAGGTGCTCTCCCAGCCATGGCAGGTCCCAGCACCCACCACTTTGAGGTTTGCCTCTTGGAGTTTCTGCGCTCTCTCCTCCAGGCGCTTGGCGATCACCGCCAGCTCCGCGTTCTTCCTCTTCAGGTGCTTCACCTTCTCCTCGGTCTGGGGAAAGCAGCTCCTGCGCTGCAGAGCAGAAGGAGAAGTTGCAGGTGAAGCCCTTGCTCAGGAGCCAACACCCCTGGCTCTACCTGACCTACGTGGTACTGTGTGTGCTTTTCCCAGCCAGGGCTTGGCCTGTCCTTCTAGAACTATCCCAACCTCTGTTGCCTCTCCAGTCCCTGAAACCTGTATTTGCCTGGTATTTTTGTTAATGTGACCTCTTGGTCCCCATGACATGCCCCTCAAACCACCCCAGACCATCCCACATGGTCCTCCACCCACAACATGTCCATTGCAGGCTCTGCTAGGACTCAACATGTCTCCAGCATCCGGGTATCCTGGCCACCCACCCTTTGGGCTTTCTCTTCCAAAGTCCTCCCAGTTTATTTCCCCAGGATTACAGGACTCAACACATCCCTGAGGATTTGCACTGCACCCCCACAGCAAGCTTATCCGTGTCCTTTCTCTCCTGACACCAAAGCATGAGCAGGAGAAGACGACAAAGGACTTTTATGATATTTGCAAAGCAAATTTCCTTTTTCTTCCTATTGATTCTGCTCGCTCTTAATCCCCTTTCATTTGTTATCTGTCTGTTCCAATGAGCTGCCACTTGCCAATGGCTCCTTCTCCCAAGGTCATACCCAGATGTGTTGTGCCGTCTTTTCACATCAGCAGAAACGTCAGGTCGGCTGATCCTCACGGTTATTTCCCTCCCTCCCCCTGTGAGAGCTCACCATGGGCGCCTGGGCTGGAAGGCTGAGGCTGACTTTTGAGAGTCAAATTTGATGAAAGCACAGGCTTGTGCTTCACTAAAATCCAGATGACTGATAAGGGGTAACCCCTTGGGGTGCAGGTCATGCTGAATTTATGGTTTTAGTGTAAGGAAATGATGTAAAATATGCATTTTAAATGGGGTGATATAAATCTGAAATGCTGAGCTATCAGATTTGCAGGGGCCCAGTGTGGCTGCATCTCCACACTGCAGGGCTGTGCAAGGGGTGATGCAGGAGAGGAATATCCCCTCTGTCCTGAGGCTCCTGGCTGCCTACCTGGGGAGTCAGGCATGGGGCAGCCTGGCTTGGTTTGGGGTGCAGCTGTGGAGCATCTGGGTGCTGAGCTCCCATGGGAGCAGGGGGCAGTGCTGCACTGTCACCCAGAGCCGAGGCTGAGTGAATCAGTGTTTCTGCTTTTCCAGTTAAAGAGGAAATAAGAGCGACTTCCCCTCCCCTGCCCTGCTCCTATATATAAAATATTATTTGATAACTGATAATTAATAAATAAATTCACCTGGTGTGCAAATACACAGGGAAAAAGGAAAAAAAACCAAACCTCCATAACCAAGTTTGAAGAGCAGCAACCCATAAAGTCACCTCATTTTGCTGCAGCCCAAGTGCCATCCAGGGCTCTGTGGGCAGTTTCCAGTCTCTGCTGGTGCATGAAGGCACTAAACCAGTAAGCCCTCTGGGGTCTGGGTGCTTAGTGGCACCACAAGGATCTTGTCCTTGCCCTGTCCCAGCTGGCTCAGGGGGTGGCAAGGCAGAGGTGCTTGGTCCTGTCCCTCTCTGATTGCACTCACCCTCCTCTTCCTCAGAGCAGCTCCCAAGCTGGGGAGGTAGCTCCAGCTGATGGCTACAGCATGAAGGCACCCATGGGACCCAAAGCACCCAGACCCCCTTTGTCCTCTGGTCCTGCCCAGATGATACCATAAGTTCAAGAAGCATTTGGACAATACTCCTGCACGTGGTGTGACTCTTGGGGATGGTTCTGTGCAGGGCCACGAGTTGGACTCGATGATTCTTGTGGCCTCCTTCCCACTCAGCATGTTCTGTGATTCTGTGATCACTTGGCAGCACACAGCAGCTCTCTGTGTCCAGGACTCCCTCCCCACACAGCATCCCAGGACAGCATCCCCTGCTCACCAGCAAGCTGTTCTCCTCGGCCAGGCTGGAGCAGCGATGCCGCAGGTCCTCCAGAGCGCTCAGGAGCTTTGTGTTCTGGCTCACGAGGAAGCCGTAGTCAGCCCCGCTCTGCAACACAGCACCGAGAGGCAAGGAGGGCTTCAGCTGAAGGTCCTGCAGGGCCACAGGGCTTCACCTACCTGGGGCAGGGACTGCAGGTCCTCCAGGACCACAGGGATTCACCGGGGCAGAGGGGCCACAACCTCATGCCATGTGGTGAGCCCAGCCTGGCTGTGCCAGGGGCTGGCAGGGTCAAGGTGGTGGCAGAGTGGGATGTGGGGGCTGATTTCAGGAGGAGGCAAGGGGCTGTGTGGCCTCTGGGGAACAACTGGCCCTTGGGGTCACCCTGAGGGGGACAGCTGCCCTCTTCATAGCTCTAAAAATTCTTTCAACTTCCCCCCAGGGGGAAAAGCCCAGACCCTCCTGTTGTCCTGAGCCATAGTACCATCCAAACTGGCTCAGGTGAAAGGTGGACAGAGCCAGCAGGACCCCGGCAGGCAGAACAAAACCCCTGGCACCCCAGACACGTGTGCTGTTCCCCATGGCTCAGGGACCTGGTGACCTCCAGCACCACATGGCTTTGGAGGCAACCAGACCTCCTCACCCTCTTCCCCACACCAGCACTCATGTTTGGCCCAGGAGAGTGGCCAGGAGCCAGACCTCTCCGTGTCAGCCTTGGCTGGGGAAGAAAGCAACATGCAGGATTTTTTACAAACGCCACCTTCATTTTGTCACCTCAAAAGCAGCAGCAGCAGCTCTGCCGGGAGCTGTATATAGAGTTTTGTGGTTGCTGCTTCCTGCCGAGAGCTGCTCGCCGCAGGCTCGCTGCCGGAGCTGGCTCCCAGCAAGGATTTCTGGGTGTTAGCAAAGCTCAGGGCTGAGCTGTTGCTTCCCAGCTGCCATATGGCAGAGCCTCAGGAAGATCCAGCCACATGTTTTGCCAGCAGTCAGGCAGGTCTTGCAGGACTCACTCCCAGAGCCCAACAAGTCTCCGCTGATCAGCTGCAAACCTTCCCGGAGCACAGCTCTGTCCTGCAGTTTTCCAGCCAAAGCTATGGGGGAAACATCCCTTGTTCCCAAAGGAATGCTGCCTGAGCTTTCTGGGTAACAAGATACAGAAGCTCAGCTCTAGGAGGTCTGAGACTGGCTAAAACTCACGACATGTTTGAATAACTCTGGTTTCTCCATCATGTCCTTTGGAGAAGCAGGGCAGGAGACCAGTGCCACAAAGTCCCCACCACTGAATTCCCCATGGCTGTCCCAACCTTTCACACCTGTACAAAACTGCCTTGGCAAAGCAGGGATGGAAAACACAGCTGAAGGAGGTTGAAAACAACAATAACAACAACTAAAAAAACCCAGATTATACCCAGCTCTTCCCCATCAGCCTCACTTGATGTCCCTAGCTCACATCAACCCCCTGAGACACAAGGATGTGACATGCCATGAGCTGACAGGCTTTTGGCAGAATGGTTTGTAGATGTCCACCCTCCCTGCTGAAATCCTGTGGTTTGTGAAAGCTGGAGTGAAATGCCCCATGGAAGGAGACTGTACTCCTACCCACATGTGGAAAAGCAAGAATATATTTTCCTCTATTTTTTCCCCCTCCTTGTTACTCTAGACCACCATTCCTGGAGACATCATACTGCTACAGCTGGGTTCTCCCTCCTGCTCTCCTGCAACTCAGAGCTGCTCCCAAGGATGGTCAGGGTAAGCCCAGGAACAAAGGAAATCTCTGAATTCAGTATCCCAGGGAAGCCAAGAAGCTCCCTTGGGAGTCATGTGCACAAATCCATGACCAATACCAGATCCTGCAGTATCAGTCCTATCCCTGCAACTTTACAGGGACAGTGAGGTGTCCCAGGGAGCATTTCCCCCATCACCAGCTCCAGGAACAGCAAAGCAGTTCCTCAACTTGGGAATCCTCATAGGGGACACTGCAGGTGACAAAGAGGGGACAAAGCAGGGTGGGTTTGTGGGGAGGGGGATCCTATCAGCATCTGTGCATACAGTGCCTCAGGCTGGTCCCCTGCTGCCATCCCCAGAGCCAAGCAGGCAGCCCTGGAATGAAGTCAAAGTGCATTAATTCCATCTCCTTGCCACTGCCAAGAGGCCTCAAAATTCTTGTCTGTGGTTGCACTGAGACAGGGGGAGCACCCTGAGCCAGCAGCTCTGCGCTGGGATGCGAGCAGGAGAGCTTTTGGGGGGGGTTCTTTTGGGCACCTACATTCCAATTTCTGCATTTGAAACAACATTTCTGTAGCCATGAACCATTTCATCAGGGCAGGATGCAAAGGCTAATAACCCCTCACCCCCACCCTGCCTGCTGTCCCCAGCTCAGCCCAGGTTTTGTGTCACGACTCCAGAGCCCGTGACATGGCAAAGGCTGGGATGTCCTTCCCCATCCCATGGGTGTTGTGCCACGCAGCAGCAGAGTGTGGCTGTGTGCTCCAGGCTGGGGACAGGCACGGGGCCAAACCTCCCCTGTGCCAGCACGTCCCTCTGCGGCCACAGCGCCTTGGGACTTTGCCCAGAGAGGCACAAGGGACATCAGCAGCGAGAAGACGTGGAGACGGGAGATCCTCGCTGTCCCACACTGCCCACAAAGCTTTGCCAAACCTTCCCCTCGGCTCTGAGCCGGCGCTGGCTGCGTCAGCTGAGCCCTCCTCCAAGACCACGGAGAGCCTGGAACCAAAGGGCCGTCTAGACGTCATCCCACGCTCATTAAACATTCATTTCCTATAATGAAATGGCTTTTAATTTATCAACCGCTCCGCAGTTCCTTAAGGATCCCGCGCTGCACGGCGCAGCCTCGCCGCTGGCTGCGCTCGGGGCTCCCACGGTGCTTTTCACGGGGAGCTGGAAATAAATCGTTAGGGAGGAGAGACACAGAGGCTCCCCCAAAGGGACTCATCCTGATGAAGACATCCAGAAGTGTCAGCAGGAGCTGGAATCCAAATGCATCCCTCAGTCAGGAAGGTTTTCCATGAGCCGTGGCAGAGCTGACACCGTGGGGTGTCCAAGCAGCCTCATTCCCCACATCAGGAGCATCCTTGGCCAATAAAAAATTAACCAAAAAATTAACCCAAGTGACGTGTTCTTTTGCCACGGGGAAAGTTTCTAAAAGGAGAGGAAGGCAGGAGCAGAGCAGCAGGGATGCTGAGGGAGGAGAGCAGAAGGCACATGGCTTTGAAGCCTCCGTTGCATGAAATCAGCATCATCTGTCGTCTCCTTCGGCAGGTAGAGCCCAAAATACAGTTTCTCCAGGATGCATTGAGAACAGCAAACAGAGAAAAGCCTCAGCATGGCAGCTGCCAGAAAACTGCTGCTTTTTCACACGAAAGCTTCAAAAAGCACCAGAGGGCTGCAGCGGCTTTTGCAGGGAGAGGTGCCCAGCCAGGCTGCTAAATGGGTCATGCAGGCAAAATCCCTCTGGAGCACTCAGCATCCAGCACAGTCCTTAAAGTCCTGCAGAAAACTTGCAGGAGGCTGTTGGGGGACAGTAAATCAGCCAGGCAGTGGCTGCAGCCGTGCTCTGCAATGCGGCTGGGGCTGTGCTCTGCAATGCCTGGCACCCGCTGGCCCTTGGCTACTCCAGCCAGCCCCGGGGAACAGCCAAAGTCTGAACCCAGAGTTGCTTTGAAATCCCTGCTGAGAGGCAGACAGGAAGGAGGAATTTGCCAGGTGGCCCCATGAGCAGGAGGTCTTAGGTGGCCTTTGGAAATAGGCTGATTGGAAAACAAACTGAGTTGGAAGGTGTGTAAACCACACACACAACTTGAAGGTGTATAAACCACTGACGATTTCAAGATGCCCTGCAGTGACTTCTCCATCTGCAGCTGATCCAGGGTCCAGCTGCTGGGTTTGCTTTGCAGGAGCCATCTCTGAGCACAATCCCCCTCTGCAGTCACCTTGCAGAGTGATTTCCCAGGTGAAGCCATCCCAGCTCTCCTGCTATCTTGGATATATTAAATCCACCACCTCTCCTCCATTTGAAATCATTGTCCCCAAGCCTCCACCATGTCAAAGCCCTTCAGCTGTTCGTTCCACCTCACTTTAGTAATTAGTTCCCTTAACTTCTCAATCCTCTTCACTTGGAAATGAAGCCTGTCATTGCCAATCCATTTTCTCCTCTTCCAGCCATTTCCAAGGGAACCAGCCACCTCACAGGACAGAGTTATTTCCCACAGGCTGCTCTTCTGCAGTGCCCTCAGTGCATGTCAAAAGCAAGACAAAAATAGCCTCACCTCCTGTAGGGTCAGTGAGCAGAGGCAGCCCTGGCGTTGTCACTGCCGGCACAGTGAGCAGCCAGCACATCCCCACCAGGGGACAGGGACAGTGCTGCCAAAGCCAGGGGAGGAGTCAGAGACATGCCTGGGATGAGGCTGTGGTTATCCTGCCACTCCTCTGGCAAGCAGCGTGGCTCACTGCGCTTGTCCTGCTTCCTTCCTGCATTTTGTGCCGTGCCTGCTTTCAGACACAAACATCTCTGTGTGTGCCCTTGCCTTCAGGGCACTTCCCCACAGCCCTGTGTGCTGCCAACTCTCCTTTCCATCAGTCAGCATTTTCTCCTGCTGCCCATCCCTCTTCCAGCCTACTACTTGGCCTTATTTATGTGATTTACTCATTTATCTGATTTTTATCACCCCATGTAACAAATTCACGGAAGAAAAAATCCATCCAAGGCCATTAACTTCAAAGATCCTGCCTCCAGCATGGGGAGTGCTGGAGCCATGAATTGGAAGATATTGAGGGAATATTCAGGGGAGCAGTCACTATATATTTGCTGTTTCTTACATTTCTCCAGGCATCTTCTCCTGCACACCCTCTGACCACTGCCAGCTCTTCATATGCTCCCCACTGGGTGTTTAAAATGAGATGCAGCTAAAATTGGAGTCTTGCAAATCCAGGTCCTCTCTATCTTTAAACCTTTTATGGAAGGACCATTATGAATCCCAGGAACACAAACCCAGCTATTCCAGGAGGAGAATAATCAGCTCAGTAGCCCTGATGGCCCTGGCTCACTGTCCTTTGATGAGCTCAGCTTCTCCAGCCTCCCAACCACGGAGAAGAATTAATGTTCCTGCAAAGCTGAGACACGGAGGGAGGAATGTGAGTGGAAAATAAACTCCCAAGGCAGAGGATCAGCTCTCCAAAATCCAAGGCTGCAGCCAGGTCCAGGGTGCAATGCGGCACAATTCCTCACCTTTAACAGCAAATCCAAAAGACAGGAGGATTTGCAAGGAGCTGAGAGAAAATGACACAGAAATACCTCACGGCTGCTGGGAAGGCAGCTCTGAAATGCTCCTGAGGTGCTGCACACGTGATTGCTCATCCTTCACCATCAGACAGAAAACAGGGCAGGCAGTGGTGAGGAACGGAGGGTTTGGAGAAGCCCAGGAGGACTCTGGCAGGGGAAAGGTGCTGCTCAGGGTGCAGATTCTCATCTGGCTGAACACTGCTGGGAACACCAGTCCTTTGGTTTGGCCAGTTTACTCCTGGCCCTGCTCTCCAGCAGGCTAGAGAGGTGTCCCTGCTTCCAGCTGGCCAAGACCTGCCTGGTGCAGAGGTGTGACAAGGTGTGTGTGGCCCTGGACAGGCTTTCCCCAGCTGTGACCCAGCTCTCTCCGTGTTAAGTACAAAGTGTTTTGCAATCCCAGGATGTGTGCAGCCTCAGACTGCAGCTGGTCCATCAGATAACCTGCAGCACCAGGTTGTGCAATGCTCCTCAAGTACAGCAACATCACTCCTGCCCTTGGGCCACTGTGTGACCCCTGGCCACCCCGGTGTCCCCTGCAGGGTCTTTGCCCCCCCTACACACCTTGAGAGAAAGATACCTGCATTTTGTAGGGTGAAAAACAGGTACAAAGCCTGGTCTACCAGCTACCCTTTGAACACCAGTGTACAAGTGTTTCCCTTGTCTCTTATCAGCTTCCAGAAAGATTTGGCCAAGCTCCACTCTGGTCAAACAGGACTGTGCTCCATTCTCAGTGCACTCAGGGGACATTGCTGTTTCCCTGCCCTCCTGGGGAACGTGTGGAAGACAGGCTGTGCACTATAAATCCTGGCCTGGTGGTAACATTCCAAAGCCAAGCCAGCTAAGCTGTCTTTTCCCACCACTGCAGAGTTTTTCTGGGTGCTGCTGAACAAGTCACTGAATCTGCAGAGAAGCAGCTCATGCAATGGTATCTCCACTAGAAAAAAAAAAAGATGCAAAACGTAGAAGATGTGGGAAGCAATGTGTGAACAACTTCAGAGCAAACACAGAAAGACTTCACAACCTCTGCTGCTGTGTACTCATGCACATTGCAAGTCATTCCAGCTAAAACATGGCTTACTACAGACATTTTGGGGGCTTTTTGTTGCTTAGCTCTGAGCAGAGGTCAGTCTGCAGCTCCCAGCACTGCAGGCTCAGCCCAGACCACCCTGAGGTCTTTGTGGAGCATCTGGACTCTTTTTGGATGCCATGTGTCAGATAATTCTATTTTGTGAGCACACAAAAAAACCCCTCCAAACCCCTGGGGAAGAATGATAAAATTTAGTTGTTTCCAGGTTTGCTATTTGATGGCTGGAGTGGGGATGATTGTTCTCTGATATCTCATCTCTCTTGTAACAGAAACTCTAGTCCAAAGAAACACTCCCAAGAAAGGCGTGAGACTTCTGGGAAGCCGATGGGCTGCAGCTCAGTGAATCCCCTGCCTGGACAGAAGAGCCACAGCCCTCTAAGAGGATCATGGCTTGCAAAGTGAACACCAACTCCTCTTCCCACCACAGAGCCTCAGCAGCAACATCTGTGGCCACAGGTGTGCTTTGATTGAGTGGAAATACTGAATTCCTCACCACGTTCAGCTCTGAAGAGGCAGGTTTGCTCTTCCACCTTGCAGAGTACAGCAGGGAGCTCGAGGGGCAGATTTAGTATGTACAGCTCAGTTTTTGCCCAGAAATCTGCACTGCAGTTCTCACCCACTTCCTCCTGTTTTCCAAATCACTGGCAGCTTCCCAGGGGCCAAGAGCACCTCTTCTTTTGGGTCACACTGGCTAAAAACCTGCTCTAGTTTCCCAGGCTATGGCATGATTAGATAGAAAGGAATTCCTCCCTATGAGGGTGGGGAGGCACAGGCTGCCCAGAGAAGCTGTGGCTGC
Source organism: Entomyzon cyanotis (assembly GCA_024500445.1). NCBI lineage: Eukaryota > Metazoa > Chordata > Aves > Passeriformes > Meliphagidae > Entomyzon > Entomyzon cyanotis. The sequence goes on from JAKEPQ010000746.1 coordinate 2,206,371, forward strand.
CCCTGGATCCCTGGAAGTGTCCAAGGCCAGGCTGGACAGGGCTTGGAGCAACCTGGGATAGTGGAAGGTGTCCCTGTTCATGGCAGCGGGTGGGAGTGGATGGGATTTAAGGTCCCTTCAACCCAAACCATTTTGGGATTTTGTGATTCTGTGTTGGGATCAGTATTCTTGCCCATTTTGGTAAAGCAGGAACTCACTTAGGGCATTTACAGGATTTTGTGCTGGACTGAGAAGCCCCAAATCTCCAACAGCTTTAACAAGAGACTGAGGGGGGGAAATCATCCCTCTGCATCCACCACAGAGCCAGAGTTGATACCAAGGTTGGACTCGATGACCTTGGAGGTCTTTTCCAACCTTAATGATTCTACGGAAACATGAATGGCAAAAGCTCCTAAAGGGTGTTTTCCCAGAGCTCTGGGCAGATGTCTGAGGTGCAGAGCACCTTCACTCACAGTAACAGGGGGGCAACAAGGCTGCCAGCACTGCCTGTACCATTTCTCTTCTTGTTATTCCCACAGGAAGGAAGACTAGAGCCAGAGGACACAAGAAAGACGTTGGTGAGTCCCTCCAAAATGTAGAGGGTGACATGAGAAGCATGCTGAGGTGGAAGATCACAGTGTGGCAACAGCCAACAGCAACATGGTGTGACAGCCCTGCCCCAAATCCAGTTTGTCTCCAGCAGCCCAGAGAGCCAAGGCCACAGTGAGGAGGCACTGCTTGGTGTCCTTCACCCTCCACGTCCTGCACAAGTGACCTGGCCAAGCCATTTGGACACATCTTTGCACAGAGAGCTTAATTAGAAAAAGAGCTAAAATGAACATTGCCTTCCCCTTCCTAGGCTCACTTTTGTTTTCCACTCATCCCTACAAATCAAGAGGCACTGACTCGTCCTGGCAGGAGCTACCTGAGGTGGCTGTGCATCCACAGTGCTGCAGCAAACCACACCGAGGCATTTGCATGAGACTGAGCACTGCCAAGCCAAGGAAAATTAATTTACTCAGATTTTGAGCACGATGGAATGCAATCTTCTAATTGGGATGGCAGGAAATGGTGTCTGTACAGCAAGAACTGGCTCCAGTGCCCAAGGTGTCCTTGTCCTACTGCCTGCCATCCTTCATTCTGCTGACCTACCCTTCCCAGTCAAGGGTGGAGCTCTACACACCTTCAGACACTAAATGAACGGTTTTCCAGCTTTGCCAGTCAATAATTTGAAGCTCTTGAAAGGCCACAAATTCCTGCAAAAGGCACTGGGCTTATCATTTAAAGGCAGCTTGGCCTGAGCACTTGAAGTGGGGGATCTTTACCAGCATTTTAGAATTCTTCCTGCATCTCTTCTTTATTTTATTAAGCCCCACTGGGACCAATAGGTTTTTTTGTGGCTATTTAAATTCCTACTCACTGGAGGGCTCCTTGATTTAAGCATTTTCAGTTGGGTTTGCGATTTATTGAATATTCTCAGCTGCACATGACCTCAAGGGAAGCTGAGGCTTGGATTTTAAGAAATTCAAATCCAAAGCAACCTCTTGTGATTGAGAAGGAATCACGAGAAGCAGCTCAGAGCACCCTAACTGTGCCCCTTGCCTGTGTGGTTCTGGGATGGGAACAGGGAATGGTCAGCAGCTGAGCTCATCCCTTCCATGAGTGAGCTGGGGAGCTTGGGGAGATGAGTAATCCTGGCCTGGAAGGATGCAGAAAATATGCAGAAAGTGAACGACCTTGATCCTCTCCTCTTGTCCAATGTAGGGCACCAGAGGAAGCCTTCCCTTCAGCAGCCCACTCCCAAACCACCCTGAATTTTCCAGGGTTAAAGCAGATCCCACTGGAGCAGCATCCCCTAGGAGATGCAGGCAACTGAGCTCTTGTGGGAAGTGCTCTAAAATCCATCTGACAGCATTCTGGGAACTTTCCAGTTTCCAGCCAGACTGTATCTGTGCCACTTTAACCCCGTTCTTCCTACACAGACAACGTTTCTCTCCTCCTCTGAAATTCATTATTTGCTTTGGGATCCTACCTCTGCAGTGCCTGGAGATTCTCAGCAGGAAAGTCATTTCTCACATCTCATGCCCACACAGAAGTTTTGGGGAGCAGGACCAGAGCAATTCCAAAGGCCCAGGAGGAAGGATATGTTGTAAAACCCCCTGGACAGCATTATCCAGTGGGGCCATGGTGGGACACATTGCTCTGCCAAGAAAGCCTGCAGAGCCTTGCAGGATGTAGGGACATGTTGGGAATAGATGGGGAGATGTGGGCACAGACCTCACCAAGGAAAATTCCCACCAGACTATGGAGAACATTCCTCTCCACAGGAGCACTGCAGCTTCAGGGCAGGGTGAGACAGGTGATGGGATCCAGGCCTTGGAGATACTCAACACCTGCCTGGTCAGGACAGGAGCAGCCTCTTCGAGCTCTGGAACCTTCTAGGGGAGGGGCTGGATGGGAGGCCCCAGATGTGTTCCCTCATCCCACCTCTCTAACTCCAGAGTTCCTTTGCCAGATGGGGAAAGGGCAGCAGCTCTCCACACTCTGCACTCAGGGGAGACCCAGGCAGGAATACCGAGATTAACTTGCCCTACAGACAGTCTTAATGCCTAGCCATAGTCTGTCCCTGAGGGAATGGCTGAGGCTGGGACACACAGCAAGAGCTTCATCACAAAATCAACATCTTTAATCAACTCTGTCAGCCACGAGCCCTCAGGAGGATCTTCCCCACACCAGGAGAGAACTGCCTGGAGGCAGCTGTCCTGTTCACATAACGCAGCTCTGACATCCCAAGGACAAAAGTCCTAAAGGAAGCCAGGGTGTGTCCCAGGCTGGCCAGGAAGAGCCAAGCTTTGGAGGGGAGCTGTGCAAGGCTGTCCTGGCCCCAGCTCTAACACAGCCCCTTGTCCCCAGGCTGGAGGATGTGGCTTCAGAGCCCAGCAGCACCAGCACTGTTGGGGACAGCAGTACTGAGCTCCCTCCTGGGGCTGAACTGGAAGCCTTTCGTGTCCCTAAAGCCACTTGGCTGCAGGAGGAGCTGCTGGATTTTTGTTTTTCCCCCAGGAAAACACACGGTAACCCTTCTGCAGATCAACATCAATGTTAAGGATGGTACTGCCATGGCACCACCTTCACCAGCCCAGTGACATCACGGTGGCACTGCCATGATGCAGCAGTGTCACCAGGTCCCACAGCACCATAGCTCTGGCACCTCAGTGCACCACAGCCCCACCAGTCCCACCACAGTGCTGCCCCAGCACTGCCATGGTGCTGCCACAACCCTGTGGGAGTGGCAAGGGAAGGTTCCCACCAAGCCAGGAGCCTCCAGGATGGCAGGAGAACACTCAGTGCAGCTCAGGGGGCAAGGCAAACTGGAAGGCAGGTGCTCAGCAGCCACCTCCATAGAGACCAGCTGGGGGGACCCACTGCAGGGATCAGCAAGAGCTGGTGCACAGCTCCCAGAGCTGCTGGAGCACCCACAAACACCCCTCTGAACCACCCCTCTAACTGTGCCCTTCCAATCCCAGCCTTCCCCCTCAGGCTTCCACCAGGACACAGCACCTACTCCCTCCCTTGCCAGGTGGCTCTCCCAAAGGGAAGTGTTCCAGGCCAGGTTGGACAGGGCTTGGAGCAACCTGGTCTAGTGGAAGACTGGGAAGAGATGGGCTGTAAGGTCCCTTCCAACCCAGACCTTTCTGGGATTCTCTGAAGACAGTAAGTCTGGCACAACTGATTGGACTCCTGGCATACAAAAGAGGGGTGGGAGCAGAAATCCATCACATTCTGCTGTCCCATATTTTGACTGTGGTGCTTCTGGCACAGCCAGGGCTGGGGTCACAGTCAGACCAAGATTCAATGTGGGCTTTCCTTCAGCATCACGATAAAACAGCCCTTCAAAACAGACCCTTCAGCTGTGCTGGAGTGCAATCATGTTCTCTCTCCCTCGGTGGGTTTCCAGGGGTGCCGTTTCTCCTGCAGGCTGCTCCAGGCTGCTCTCCAGCTGGGCTCAGCAGCACAGCACTGCCTGCCTCAAAACCCCCCTGCTAAACCCCCACAAGCACTGCTCAGCTCTTCTCCCCTGTGCTCAAGAAGAAAAGGCCAAGAGCCAATTTCTGCCCTATTTTAAAAGCACCACAGAGCTCCCCCAGGAGACCCCAGGAAGATGGCTGATGTTCCCCAGGGGAAAAGGTGGCAAGCTGTCCTAAACAGGGTGAGCTGATGAACTTTTGTGACCTGGCTCAAGGTGATGAGACCCTGAGGGAGTCTTCTGGGCTGTTTTTAGGGAGATGCTGCAGGGGCTGGGCATTGCACTGTCCGAGGTGCCTCCAGGGACTGGCTCCTCCTGCAAGGTGCCCCAAGCCCTCCAGGGCTCCCCGGAGAGGAGAGGGGATGCTCTGGCAGGGGGTGGCAGTGAATCATGTCGCTGCCACTACGTGCGGAGCCATCGATGATGCTGGAGCGAGGAGATGCCGCAGGGATGGCTCTCGGCTGGTGCAGGGGCTGTGTCTGCTCCGGGTGGGCTCTGCCCAGAGCTGGCCCCGGCAGGGCTCCGGCAACACCCCGCACAGCTCCAGCGCCTTCCAGGGCAGAGGCAGCAGGAAATCCCTGCGGAAGGGCAGCGAAGGCTCCCTTCTCCCGTGCGGGTGCGTGACAGCGGTGGTGGCAGGTCGCAGCCCCGCGGGGATGGTTTGGTGGGTGGCTCAGCCGCAGCCCAGCGTTCCCGTTCCCCGTGCCCCGGGATGCCCGAGGAAGCATCCCACCGCCTCTCCCCCGGAACGAGCAAACCCACCCGCACCCCCTCCTTACCTGGGGGGGGTCTGTCTGTCCGGTCCATCGCTCGCAGCGGCCTGACGAGCTCCGGGGCGGAGTGAACCCGCTGCGGGTCCGGCGGGGGGACGCGGGGGGTTCCCGAGGACTCTTCCTGGGGCTGGGGCGCTCCGTCCCGCTCCGACCCTGGGGACAGCTGGCGGCCGGCCGTGTCACCCCCCGCGCCGTCACGCGTGTCCAGGTCCGGGCGGGCGGAGGCGGCGGGGGCATCGCTGTGCCCCGGGGCCGCGCCGGGCTCGCCGCGCTCCGGCTCCTGCATGGCTGGGCAGGGCTGCGCTCACTCCGCAGCGGCCAGGGCTCCCCGGGGCGCCGGGAGCCGGCACGGCACAGCCGAAGGCATCACAGCCCGGGCCGCGCTGCCCCGCGGCGGGGCCGGAGCCGGCAGCGGCGGCAGCAGCAGCATCCCCGCACCGCGGCTGGCTCCGTCCCGCACCGGGAACGGCTCCGTCCCGCCCGGCTCCCCGTGCGGAGGCTGCTCCCGCCGCCCTCAGCCCCCCGCCGCCCCCGGCCCCATGACGTAGCGGAGGGGCCGGGGGAGCTGCCAGCCCCTCGCCGCGGCCCCGGGCAGCCCCCGGCGCAGCCGCTGCCGAGTCATCAATACGGAGCCGTTCCGGGCACCCCGGGGGGGCAGCGCCGCGCCCCGGGCCGCCAATGGCGGAGGCTCCGCCGGTTTCCACGGCAACGCTGCGGGTGCGGGTCTGGTGCCTATTGATGAGGCGGCGGCGGAGGGGGGCGGCCGCGCTCGTTCTGCATCGCCCCGCACCGCACATCCCCCGCTCGCCGCCGGGATGGGGCTTTGGGGACAGCACCGGCCCGAGCCCCCCGCTCGGCTCTGCACCGGGGATGCCCTGCTCTGCCCCAGGGATACCAAATTCTGCCCCAGAGATACCCGGCTCTGCCCCAGGGATGCTCAATTCTGCCCCAAGAATGCCCGATTCTATCCCAGGGATAGCTAGCTCTGCCCCAGGGATACCCAATTCTGTCTCAGGGATACCTAGCTCTGCCCCAGGGATACCCAATTCTGCCCCAGGGATGCCCGATTCTATCCCAGGGATAGCTAGCTCTGCCCCAGGGATACCCAATTCTGCCCCAGGGATGCCCGATTCTATCCCAGGGATAGCTGACTCTACCCCAGGGATGCCCGACTGTGCCCCGGGGATGCTCAGCTCTGCCCGAGGATGCTTGATTTGCTGCAGGGATTTATATCTCTGCCCCAGGCATGCCCGACTTTGCCCTGGGGATGCTCAGCTCTGCCCCAGGGTGCCTGGTTCTGTCCCAGGGATGCTCGCACACCTTCCTTCCGTGTGAGCTAAGCCTCAGTACCTCCCTGACACACCGTGCTGGAAACAGCACTCTGCTGAAAAGGGCTGGGTCGCCCGGGACGAGCGGCAGAGGGTGGTGCGGGCAGGGAGGGAGAGGGTGGTTGATGTGAGCCTTAGAGACAGGAGCTGGCAGCATAACACTACAGGCAAGCGGGCACTGCCATCCCTGAGCACACGGAGCAGGCAGACGTGTGCTCTGTCTCTGCCTCCTCCCTGCCTTGCTGTGTCTTTGATGAAGATCACATCATACATCAGGCTGCACAGCGTTAGTGCTGCTCAGGGGAAAGCCACTGGGCCACCTTGGGGGACATCTGTCTGGCCCTGCTCTCCAGCCCTGCCCAATGCTTGACCCACTGCAGAGCAAGGTTTGCTGATACCAACCCCGAGGGCTTGATGATCCCCAAGCCCCGGAGCAGCTGGGACACGTCCTTGTGTGTGGCAATGGCTCTCAGTCCCACTGCTGGTGTCTCCCCGCTGCGGCATGGGAGTGGCACTTGGCATCCCACACGTGCTGCTCCCTTTGTGGCCCTGGAGCCACCGGGAGAAGCAGAACCTGCCCGGGGCCACCTGCTGCAGGGGAGGTACCATGGCAGGGTCTTCAGTGCCCCTGTCAGACACCACCTTGTAGGCACCTCCTTTGAGCAGCTTCATCCAAATATACATATCTGTCACCTCTAGAACCCAATGCCATCGGCTGTGTGTCACCTCTGCCTGAGCCCAGGCAGCACAGGCAAGTCACCATCGAGACAGTTCACCGCTGACTGACCCCCTTGTAAGACCCCCTTGGATGGGTCCTGCCTGTGGGGAGTTATCACTGCAGCTGCAGAGTCTCTGTCACCTCTGGGGGTGGCTGCAAGTCACCTCTCACATCATGCAGGACTCTGCCATCCCACCCGAATCCCAGATCTCTGAGCCTGTTCCTAAGAGGTGTTTGCATGTGGTGGGGGAAAGCCCCAAGCTGCTAACAAGCAGAAAATGCAGCCAACAGAACAGAGGGAAGATTCCAGAAAACTGATCCCACCTCCCTGTGTGCTCTGGTACTTGTATACCTTCAAACCACCAGCTCACAAGTCCTGCTGCAGGAACAGGTCAGGCTAGATCCCATCACCTCCCACCACTGGGATCCCTGCAGGTCCTGCCCATGACTGTTCCCCCTGGCGAGGCACCAGGCAGGCTCTGCAGGTGCTGAGCCAGTGTGGAAGAAGGTCCAGGCACTGCTCAGCTCCCTGGCGAGATGGAACAAGCAGGTTGCATTAGCAGGAGGCACCAGCAGTGGGAGGAGAAATGGGCCCTGATAAGATCTTGTGTGGCTTCGAGGAGGCTTGTTTTGTGCTTCCACTGCCCTGTGCTGCTCGTGGGCTCTGCTCAGCTCCTCTGGGAGGCACTGCCACCACTGTCCCACTGCAGCTTTCCCCTTGTCCCACTGATGGGTGCCACACCCACCTGGCTCCATGGCACTGCTGGGATCTGGAGAAAGGATCCACTGCTGCCCTGGAGAAAGAGGGGCCAGGGATCCCCCAGGCTCAAGTCTGGGTCTCCCACAGCCTTCAGTGAAAGCCCCAGTTAGGTGAGGTGAAGGATGATGTGTCCTCACTCTCTACACCTTTCCTGGGGAGAGGATATCTCCTGGGGCCCTGAGCTTGGGAAGGTGGAGATGATCTTTCACACCTTGGCCAGCCTACAGCTGGGTAAGCCCTCAAAGCTTTATTAAATCTCCTTAAAAAGGAGAGGAAAAATTCATCTGGCCTATTGAAGACTCAGGGAGCTCTTGAGCCACTGCAAGTCACTAAGCTCTCATGAGAGCTGCAGGGATGGGTGCTACAGGTCCCCTTGGACCTCCAAGTCACCCAGGGATCTGCTGTGGGGCTGAGCTCCCTGCAGAGCAGACCTAGAAAGATCCTTCAAGTTCTCCCAGGACAGGGGAAACCTCAGGCTCAGGGAAAGGAGGTGATGTTTTAGAGGAAATGATGAGCAGTGAAATTGGAGAGCTCAAGATTGACAGCTCAAATGTGGGGGAGGTGACAAAGGATCCCAGGTGAGCCACTGCATCCCAGCAGCTCCCACTGCTCTCCAGAGGTCTCCAGGGAGCCAGGCCTGTGCCTGGTGCTGCAGGGACAGGGATCCAGGGCTTGGTGCTCCCTGTCCTCTCCATCAATCAGGGAGCAGCAAGGATCAGGCTGCTCCACAGTGGGCAGCCAAGTGTGAACCAGAGCACACAGCATCCTCAAACCCCAGGGAGCCATCCCAGAGCTCCTGAGCAGGACAGTGGGAACAGGAGCCCTTGGCAGCCTCAGATGAAGCAGGACAGGGACCCCAGCCAGGACCAGGAGGAGACAGAGCTACAGATAAGGCTCCAGCAAAGGTGTGAGGTCCAGCCAGGTGCAGGGCCAGAGAGAAGCTCCTTGGCCTGGGCTCCAGCCAGTACAAGAGTCCCACAGTGATGATCCAGGGACCACCCAGGAGCTTCAGCTCAAGAGAGCTTCAGCTGCCTCAAAGCTCAGCCAAGGCCTGAAGCCCCAGGGCTGAGCTCCACTGATGCTCCTGGCCCAGCACCTCCAGCTCCTACAGGCAATTAAGTCCAATTAGTGCCTGATGAGTCCTCCCCTGCTTTTGGGGATCCCAGCAGGGACTGGGGTGGGCCGTGGGAGCTCTGCTGTGGTTTCAGCTGGGAGAGAAGCACAAGGATGAGCATGAGGGGCCAAGGCAGCCCTGAGGGAGGTCCCCAGGGTGTGGGGACAGTGACATGTGTCAGCACTAAGGGACACCTCCAGGCTGCAGTGATTGGTGGGTGCCAACCCATTCCCACCCTTTTCCCAGTAGTTCCCTGGGAATGGCTCCAGCACAAGGTCCCTCCTGTCTCTGCATGAGCCATGCTGGTGGCTGCAGGGACTTGCAGTGACACCAGTGGCTCTGCCAGCAGAGCCCTACAGCTCCCATTCCCACCTCCTGAGCCCACCTTGAGGTCAGGGGGTTGCTCTGATGTGTCCTGGAGCAGCTCCACAAGGAGTCACCCACGCTGATCCCACCATGGCCAGCAGCACAGGGACACTGGCAGGGAATGGCTCCACACTCTGGAGCAGAGCTGGGATGGAGCCTCTGTTAAAAATAACCTAGAAAAGGAATGTGCTGGGCTGGCTCTGCTGACAGAGCCCCAGCCAGGGTGATGGTGTGGTGTAAAGTGGAAACACCAGTTCAGGTGCTGGAGCTGTGCAGGAGAGCCTGGCTGGGCTCTGTCAGTCCTCCAGCCCTTCCAGAGCCACCCTGAGAGCACTGGGATGGACATCCCCATCCCCCCCCAGCCTCCAGAGGGCTCTCAGCCCCAACCCCTGCCCTGCTCAGGGCATTTTTGGCTCTGCAGAGCTCACCCACCCACCCATCCATTCTCCTCAAGCAGGGAATGGATGAAGGCAGTGAGGTCCTTTGGAGACTGGGAGTTTACCCCAACAGGGACAGGACATGTTTCCTTGCAGGAACCTGCTAAAATGCCTTCAGGATGGAGGGAGAGCTTGAAAAAATGGAGGGTTTTATTTAAAAAAAAAAAAAACCAAACCAAAAAAACAGACAGGAAAAAAGTAGCAGTTTCTGTTTTGCTGCCCTCAGCAAGAACCACGTTTCCAACCGTCTCTCCCAGCAGTGACGACTGAGTAGCTGTAACCACAACACTCCTTGGTCGTGAAAAGTGGATATTTATCCTTCCCGATACTTGAAGATTCATTAGTAGGAGGTAAATCTTCAAAACTTTTGCATGTTCAAAATGTGAACTTGCTTTTCCCTCCCGGTGCTCACAAACTGAAAGCTGCTCAGGGCAGTTGGCAGTGGCTGCTTGGGGATTTTTTAGCCCTTTTTCGTTTTTACTGTTTAAAAACTCGTCTCCTTGTGATCGTGACGACAGTTTTGATTTTATTTTTTTTCCCTTCCACATCCCGTTTGAACATTCACAAAGCCAGGGAACGTGGGAAAGCTGGGACAGCAAGGAGAAGTAAACCACCTCAGTCCTTTCTGACCAACCCAGAGAAAGAAAAATACCACAAACTCATTAATCCCCATCAAATGATCCCGAGACCAGCACAAGAAGTTTTACAAAATGTGGAAACTTTCCACCAACATTTGGGCTTAGAGAAGAAAAAAAAAGTTTGGGTTTTGGGGTTTTTTGGGGTTTTTTTTGTTTGTTTTTTTGTTTTTTTCTACTATTTTTAGATGCTCTCTCCCATGGGAAGGACCTGGGGAGGCAAAGCCAAAGGGAAGATGCCTGCAGGGATTTTGGGGGCTGACATTTGGGAACAAGGACCAAAGCTTAGCTGTGGAAGCTGGGTTGGTTTTAGACCCTCCAGGAAACACAAGGGTGTGTGGCTGGAGGGAGATTGAGATTTTAGGAGGGATTTTTGGCTTCACGTGGCCTTGTGACCACAGCTGGGGCTGCCATGGGCCACAGGCAGCTCTGCTGGTGACCCATGAGGGACTGCAGAGGACAATCCTGTGACGATGGGCTGAGATTTGCCAGCCACCACCCCCACCCGTGGTCCCCCAAGGCTCCACAAGGCTCCAAAGCCGGGATGACCCCACTGCACATGGCTCTGGGCACGGCAAGGAGCTCTTCCCCAGTTCTGCATTTCCCAGGAACTGAATAAAAAAATCCACCAGTCAATACCGAAAGAGTTTTATTTAGCAGTCCCTCACCCTGCTGAACCCAGCAAACACCAGCAACCCCACTGCCTCCCCCGCTGCACGTGGCCACCACTGCCCAGCTCTTCCCAGGGCTTCACCACGCAGGAAATGAAGATGGGAGTGAAAATGTGCATTGGAGGCTCTGCTGCCTACCTGGCCTCCCAGTGCTGAGCTCGCTCCGATGGGATGTGTCCCTCGGTGGCACACATGGGACACTGGGCTGGCAGCTCCTCCCGCCCACGTGGCCATCCCAGGTGCCGGGGGGACACGTGGGGACAAGTGGGGACAAGCAGGGCATCCCCTTTTGGGGGTCTGGAGCTCCTGGTGGGTGCCATGAGTTCCCGACGGGCACGCGGGTCCCGGCGCTGCTCCGTGCTCTCTTCTCCGTAGCCCACAGTACACTCATCCATAAAGTAGGAAACACTACACCCTGCAGTGCTGTTTAGTAGTGCTTTCTACTTTATGGGTGACTGCACTGTCTCTCAGTCGCTGTCGCAGCCGCTCTCCTCCGCCGTGGAGCTCCTTCCGCCCGCCGAGCCGCCGCCCGCGCCACACGTGGCCCCGCCGTGGGCCACCGCCAGCCTCGGCGTGGCCAGGGACACAAATGGCAACTCTGCTCTGGCCCCGGGACAGAGAGCCTCTGGCGGTGTCACCTCCAGGCTCAGGGAGCCATGCCAAGCACGGGGGACATCCTCATCCCAAGGGCAATCCTGCCTTGCCCTCCCTTGTCCCCCCTGAAACCCCCACTGGCCACAGGGACATCCTCTCCGTGTCCCCATGAGTGAGACCCGACCTCATGCCCCGTTGTCCCACCCTGAGCCCTGTCCTGGCCACAGGGGACATCCTCACCTTGTCCCCAGGGGTGAGACCCTACCTCCTACCCCATTGTCCCACCCTGAGCCCTGTCCTTGGCACAAGGAATATCCTTCACTCTGTCCCCAAGGCAGGGAGGCCACTTAATATCTCATCCTGGTCAGAGGGGACAGTTTTGACTCATTCCCAAAGGTAGGACCCCACATCAGACCCCATCCTGGTCACTGAAGGAGCTTTCACTTGTCCCTCAAGGAGGGACTTCCCCTAAGACCCCACGGAGTCACAGAGAACCCAACTGCCTTGTCCCTCTTGGTGGGGACCCCACCTCAAACCCTATCACCCCTCTCAAACCTCGTCCTGGGCACAGTGTGTTTCTTTTGACCCCAAAGGGACACCTCCATCTCATACCCCACCCCATTCCTAAAGGACCCCCTCGCCTTGTCCCCACAGGGGACATTCCACCTTTAACTCCATCGTTGCCCTTCAAACCCCATCCCGGTCTCAGAGGACCCCAAGGGTGAGATCCCACCTCAGACTCCATCTTTGTCCCTCAAACCCCATCTGCATCACAGAGGCACCCCCATGCCATGTCCTCACAAGGGGACCCCTCTAAATGGCAGCCTGGTCACACAGGGTGCCTTGTCCCCGTGGTGGGGAGCCCACGGTAAACGCCGTCCGCGTGACAGGGACTTCTTGCATTGCCTTGTCCCCATGGCGGGGATCCTATGGCAGTGGGTCCCTCATGGGGACCTCCTTATTCCCCCATCCTTTACCGATGTCCCCATGCTCTGTCTCCCTGTCCCGAGGCCACAGGAACTCCATGTCCTGGCGCTCCCTTGGCCCCCCCTCGCCCCATCTGGAGGACACATGGAGATCCTCTGGATGTCCCCCCAGCCCTTCGGGGTCACCTCCATGTCCCCATGATTGACACCACCCAGCCCTCTGAGCCTCACCTGCCACACCAGCCTCCGTGACCACCCGGTCCCATCCCCAGCGCCAGCAAAACCCGCCGGGCGTCACTTCTGCTTTGGGCGCTTCCCGCCTCCACCCTCCTGCCAGCGCGGCACCTCCTCCCTGCCACCCCACACTGCCCCCCGCGTGGGGGACACCCCCTTACCTGCCCGTGACCCCCAGCACCTGCCACCCCCTTCATGGTGGCATCACAGCCACAGCTGCCAGCACCCCAGACACCCCATGCTGCTCTGCCAGCACCTCGATGTGTCCCCCGTTACCGGGCTGGGGCGCGGGTGACCTTCGCTGGGTGCCGACGGCCCATGCTGGGTGTGGGTGGCCCACGCCAGATGTTGGTAGCCCACGCCAAGTGCTGGTGGCCCACGCCAAGTGCTGGTGGCCTGTGCTGGGTGCCGCTGCCGGAGAGGTGGGGTGCTGCACGGGGTGCTGGCCGGGGAGCAATTGGCCCGTGTGGGGCACAGGGCTCCTTTTAACCCCATCCTGCCCACGTGGCCCGACCACAGGAAGAGCCGTGGCTGCCGACCAGATAACGGTGCTGGTCCCACCCAGCGCCGCCCCACGGCCTGACCGCAGCCGGCCCAGCACCGGGGCCAGGAAGCACCAGCCGGTTACGCTCTCCTGGGCTTTGCTGCTGACAGCGACAAACATGTTTGTGCAAAAAAAAAAAAAGAAGAAAGAAAGGGGAAAAAAAAAAAGGTGTTTGCACGAGGTGACGGTAACTGAATCCACCTCCCACGGCTGCTCGGCTGCAGCGTGGCCCCTCGCCCCGTCCTGGTGATGGGACATGCACGGCAGCACTTCCCACCCACGGAGGGTCCAGCAGGCTGTGGAGGGGCTGCAGGACTCAGGGCTGCCTGGCCGTGGGGGTGAAGCACTGGGGACACAGGTGACAGCGAGCCACAGGCCCTAAACCTGTGCTTTAGGAAACACGTTGTGCAAGTGGCTTCCTGGAGCCTCTCAGCACCTCTGGGCTCTGCAACACCAAACTTCCCTGGCCCCGGGCAGCTGTAGCAACCAACAGGGATGTGAGGCCCCAGGAAGAAAACTGAAAGCTGGGTTTGGAGGTTGGCACATCCAGGCAATGGCCCTGGTGACGGCAGCAGGGTGGTGCTGGGACATGGAGCAGGAGGATTTTGCACTGCCAGCATCACCCTGTCCCAGTGCCAGGGGAAACCCACCACTAAACTAGACCAAAACTTACCAACTAAATCCCCAAAAGTGACCGTAAATGGGGCTGTGTCTGTCCCTGCACTGGTTTTCATGTGCCTCTGCAAAAGGCTCCTTTTTAGGCCAATGCAATTCACTCTCAACATTGATAATCTGGACGGAAATGTATAAAAAAATGGTACTGGTGAGGTTTGCAGGAGGCAGGGGGGAGAGCAAAGCCAAAAATACCCCAGCAGCAGCACAGGCAGAAGTGATTTGACTTGAGCTGCACGTGTGCTGATGGCAGCAGGTAAAAGAGGCTTTGGGAGAGAGGGAATTGGTTGGGAAGCCCTTTCCAAACTGAGGTTGAGCTGGTGGAAGTTTCAGTGGAAAAAGCCAAGCAGAACTGGCTGGAGTGAGCCCATCCAGCAGCCCAGCTGCCCTGTCCCTGTGCCTTGGCCCACCAAGGGGTGCCCTGTGCCCATCTCTGTCCCTTAGGGTCCTGGGGCTGGGGACACTGTGCTCCCTGTGCTGCAGAGAAATCCAGCAGGGAATCCAAGTGCTGCTGGTGATGTCTCACAGGGCCCTTTTGGCAGCTCTGAGCCCAGGAGCATCTCTCTGCCTCACTGGGGGCTGAGGTGAGCAGCCACTCATCCACGGCAGAGGCTGGCTCCATGTGGTGGCCTCAGGTGACTTCAGGTGCCTCCCAAAGTGGCCCTCCTGGGGACACCTGAAATGTGTAAATGTCATGTCAGGTGTGTGAGCACAGAGCCACGGAATATCCTGAGTTGGAGGAGACCCACAAAGATCATCAAATCCAGCTCCCTGCCCTGCACAGGACACCCCAGCAGTCCCACCCTGTGCTTGAGAGAAGGTTGTTTCCAACCCAGAGACCCCCTGGAAACCTCCCCCAGCACTGCCAGCCACCTCAGTGCCACAGGACAGTCCCCAGCAGCACTAGGTGCCATCAGGGGTGAAAGTTGCACAAGACCACACTCTTACAGCAGAGAAAGGAGATTTGGGGGGCAACCAGAGAGAGATTTGGCCCCAGAGGTGCTGCTGAGGGACTCTGCCCTGTGCCCCAGGGTCAAAGCCATGTTTCTAGCTGATGACAAACTGGTAAACACTGCAGGCTAGGAGGAGGGGACAGGGTGAGAAGTCAGGCCCTGTGAGGAAACCTCCGTTTCAAGCTGACCACGGGGCAAAGCAGGATGAAGATTATTTCCCAACAGAGGCAGCCAGGGGAGATTGCAGCCAGGACAAGATGTCAGGGGAGGGTGAAGCACGTGGCTGGGAGCCGGAGATGTGCAGGATGGCAGCAGGGAGAGAGCTGAGCTTCCCAAACAGGGTCCCCAGCAGTGCCCAGCACCTGCCCATGCTGCTGGGAGGCCGTGCAGAGGGACACAGCTTTCCCAGCAGAGAAGTGGGGGGAGGTGATGCTTCCTCTTTCCCCAGCCCAGCACGGATGGGGGATATGACATTTTGGGTCCTGAGCTGGTTTCCTTCTGCCTGCACTGGTCTCAGAAAGGAGGAAATCAGCAGATCTGGTTTCTTGGGCTCTGAGAGGTCTCTGAAAGTCTCCAGCTGATGATGAACTTACCGCATTCCCCAGCCATTGGCTCATTGGGCTGGCTGGCAAACAGGGCTGCAGGAATTCCTACCCTAGCCTTGGCCCTGGATCGCTCGGTCCTCCTCCACCTATATCCACCTAAAGGAGCTCCAGGAGCTTTTGGGGGCTGGGGAAGGCCGAAACATCTGCGTTTCCTCCCCTGGGAGCCTCATGAGAATATCCGGTCCCCAGCTTTCCCGAGGCTCCTCTGCACACCCTGCCCACCTGCTCGCCATCTCCCGGGGGCTTGCTGATGGACCCCAGGTGCTTCTCCCTGGGACAAACCATGTCCCCCCAAGGCCCTGCTCCCCTGCCCTCATCTCGGGACACCCAGAAGCACCCAGACACTGCCGTGCACCCCAAAATCTCCCGCATGGAGCACCGCGGGTGCCTCGTTGTCACCCAGCAGCACCGACATCCCCTCCGCCCGCGGGGCTGTTGCTTTTCCAGTAACTCTGCCAGTATCGGGGAGCACAGGGGAGCAGCAGCCAGGGCTCGGGGCATGGCTGAGCCTAGGGCTCGGCAGGGGGAAGGGCTCTTGTCGGGCTGTGCAGCCGAGGCGCTGCGAAAGCGCTGATATTTCTTATCGCCCTTGCAGCAACTTCCCCTCCTCGCCTGCGGTCGCAGCGCTCGCTGCTGGCAGGGGAAGTGCTGCCCTGAGCGCCAGGGCTGGAGGGGATGAGCTGCTGCTGCTGGCGCCTCGCTGCCTGGCCTGTGAACCCTGCTGGTGTCGGGGACAGGCAGCTGCCCTGCTGTGCTCGCGGGGTTTCCATTCCTCCAGCACCCCGGAGCTCCCATCCATCCATCCATGCATCCAGCCATCCCTCCTGCACCCACAGCTCCCATCCCTCCTGCACCCCACAGCTCCCATCCAACCAGCACCTTGTGGAGGAAGAGCAGAAGGAGGAGGAGGAACAGGATGGTCTCACCCAAACCCTTCCTGAACCCCCTCCAGTGCCCTAGGGCCAGTGGGAAAGTGTCCCTGTGAGCCACTGGGTCCACAGGCAGCCTGTGTTATCTCCTGGCCAGGCCCCAAAGGAGCCACGGTGTCTCAGTCGTGTCACTGTTAGCACTGAAGCCTAATGACAGTGTTCCCAAGGCACCAAATCCCTCTGGGAACACGGGACAGAGGCACGGGGTGCACAGCTCTCTCTGCTTTACAGTGCAAAGACATAAAAGACCCCCAGGAGAGAGGGTTCTGAGCTGGAATGCTCCAGGAGAGCACAGCTAGGCCATCTGCAGCACCAAAAAATCAGGAGAGCCAAAACCTGCCCCTGTGAGAGCTTTTTGGAAGGGAAGAGCATTGTCCTCCACCATCCTGACAAAACTCCGAGGAAGAATTGCAGCACCAAAAAATCAGGAGTGCCTAAACCTGCTCCTGAGAGCTTTTTTTGGATGGGAAAATCATTTTCTGCCACCATCCTGGCAAAACTTTGAGGAAGAACTGCAGCATCTGTGGCACAGCTCAGAGGTCACCTCTGCAGCCAAAAGAGGAGCCGTGTTACCCTTTTGGCCTGAATCCCATTTCAGCACTGTGCACGGGGCACAGACCCAGAGCAGGGTGATTTGGGGGAGCTCCCCAAAACGCTCCCATCCCGACACCCCTGCCCTGGAGGCCGTTAAAAGTGAGTCAACCAGAAACTGGCGGGCCGAGGCGGCGGCGGGCGGGAGGCAAATGAGAGCGCGAAGGGAAACCTCAAAAAGGCGAAGTGACGCAGGGCAGGCGGGGGACACGGGCGCTGGGTTTGCCCAAATATAGACAAAATCGGGGCCCGGCTGGGCCAATGGCGGCTGCGGGGCGGTTGGGCTGGGGCCATGGCGGGGCACGGCTGCTCTGTCATTTTCCGTGGCACCTGCTGCCACACCGGTGGGGGAAGGGGAGCCCACGGGCCAGGGGCTCTGGGGGGCACCCATGGCAGCACGGATGGGCAACTCCTGTGTGCCCCCTCTTCTGGGGATGGAGGATGCTCTGGGACAGAGCCCAGCAGGGATGCAGGGAAGGGGGGATGTGGATTTTCCCAGGGCAGGGTGGACTCAGGACGTGCAGGGCTGAGCTCCGTGGTGACAGACCCTGCTCTCTCTGGACCCTGCAGGATGAGGGGGAGGAAGTGCTGAGCATCTCTGAGGGCCAGAGACACCGAGGAGAGGGGACAGGCACTGAGGGCATCAGCATCTCCCCAAAACTGGCATTCATGGCACCTTTCCAGGCTGGCTGTGCAGTTCCAAAGCCCCCAGCCTGGCCAAGGAGCAGATCCTGCAGCCACTGGTGTGTTGCCCTATGTCACACATCTGGGCTGTCTGGGGACCAGAGGTGCAATGTCCTTTCCCAGCACAATTCCCAGGGCTCTGTTTGGGCACTCAGTGGCTCTTCTGCAGTTGCCCATGCAGAAGGATCATTCCCTTGGAGGGGAAAAGCCCCTTCCAGCCCAGCACCAGCCTGGGTGACATGCATCTGGCCAGGAGGAGGAAGGACAAGGGACAAGGACATCCTGCTGGGATGCAGCAGGAGGTCTGGGAGAGCTGTGGATGGGGAGGTACCATCAGATTGTTAAATCTCTTCTGGGACTTCAGCTGTGGTCTCACTCTGCCATGTGCCCTCAGGAAACCTCTTCAGCACCCCCAGCCATCTCCACCACCGAGGTGAGACTCCACTTTGCCATGGCATCTCCCCTTCCCATGATGGAGCACACCAGGGAGGTGAGAGCTCTCACCCCACAGGAAGGTTGGGACTCCCCACCAGACCCCAAAAACCCCAGGCACACCCGTGGGTTTGGAGGTGTCCACCATAAAGCAGTTTGCAGACAGCCCTGAGCTCACAAGGGATGGATTTTCCAATTCCAGGTGCCCTTTGCAGGCCTCTGGCAGGAGCCCAACAACCTCTCCCCTTGACAAGGCAGAGCCTTCTCCTTCCACTGCAATTCCTGAGGGGAAAACACCCAGAGGCCACATCATGCATCAGAGCTCCCTGTTTATCCCGCAGATCCCCTCAGCAGGGAGCACATCCCAGTTCCTTGCCCCCATCCCATCCCATCCCATCCCATCCCATCCCATCCCATCCCATCCCAGTGCCCCAGGGACCCCTTGGCATGGGCACATGGCAGCTGGCCCCTTCCTGCCACGCTTTGAGAGCTCTTGTAGCTGCACTCCTCCTCCCCCAACCTGCCCCATCCTGCTGCTGCTCAGAGCTGGCCCTGGGCCCTTCCTCGCCCCACCACATCAGACACAGGGGCCTCGGTGGCTTCTGCCCACGTGCTCTGAGGCGGAGGTGACAGGCAGGATGAGGCACCCATTCCTGGCATGCCCTGGGCTTTGCCATCGTCACTGCAGCAGCATTTCACTCCAGGTACCAGGACAACTCAGGTCATCTTCCCCATCACCTCCACTGCCAAGGTCTCCTCAGCCAGTTTCCAAGGAAAACAGTCTTAAGCTGGAGTTTTTTTGGGGCTTTTTCTCCACATATCCCCGAGGGTTTCCACATCCCTGAGGTTACCAGCCCCCCTCAGGCACAAAGGGATGGCCAAAAGGCACCTGGGAAGGTCCAAGTCCACACTGGGAGGCAGAGAAGCAGGTGAAAGTGGATTTAGGGTGAAGCAGGAATGATTCTCAGAGGGAAGGAGCACCTCTCCTATGAGGAAGAGCTGAGAGAATTGGGATTGTTCAGCCTGGAAAAGAGAAGCCTTGGGGTGACCTAATTGTGGCCTTCCAGTACCTGAAGGGAAATTACAGGAAATATGGAGAGAGGCTATTTACAATGGCCTGGAGGGAGAGGACAAGGGGGAATGGCTTCCCGCTGTCAGAGAGCAGGGTTAGATGGGATATTGGGAAGAAATTGTTCCCTGTGAGGCTGGGCAGGCCCTGGCCCAGGGTGCTCAGAGAAGCTGTGGCTGCCCCTGGACCCCTGGTAGTGTCCAAGGCCAGGCTGGACAGGGCTTGGAGCAACCTGGGACAGTGGAAGATGTCCCTGCCATGGCAAGGTGGGGAATGAGATGAGCTTTAAGGTCCCTTCTAGCCCAAACCATTCCATGGTTCTGCTGCTAGCCCCGAGCAGCACCTCAGTGTACCACAGCAGGCACAGAGCAGCCCTGGGGACAGAAAGAGGGGGTCAGGGGGGTCATTCTGCCTCAGCCACAGCCCCCCGGGCAGGGTCCAATGTCACCTGCAGCCCAGGTGGCCAAGTGAGAGGCCAAAGGCCACTGTGGGCAGCTCTGTCCCCAGGCAGTGCTGGAGGGGCCCCGCGCAGGTGGGGGACAGGCATTTCCCGGCAGCTGCCTCTGCAGAAGCACCGAGCGCCCTGCGGTTTGGAAAGTCACTTTTGTCGCCCGCACGGAGAGCCGGGGTATCGGTTCTCGAAACCCGCACGAAAATCCACCGGCTCGTGTTTCCTGCCGGCGCTGCCGGGGCTGCCCTGGCCCCACCGCCCAGAGCTGCCAGGCTGCTCGGGATGCCAAACCTGCGGGATTTTCAGGCCTGGCTGAAATATTTGAGCGTCATTTGGTGCAGGGGGAGGAGCCGTCCTGACTCACATCTCCAGCTCCCAGCCCGTTGACGCTTTTCTCTCCCCATTCCCACCCCGGCTTGCCGCCGCACATTTTTCCTCCACTTTCTTCAACGTGAGAGCTCCCTGCCCTACTTTTCCCGGCGAATAAAGCGCCGCATCGTTTGCTTTTTGCTGGTTTTGCTGGTACAAACTCCAGGCGGCTCCGGGGCTGGAGTCTGGCTGAAAGGCTCTTTTCGGGAGCCTTGCTGGAGCGGCGGATCAGCGGGGCTGCGGGATTTGGGATGCGGGAGCTGGCAGGGAGTGGCTCAGCCTGGTGAGAGGCACCACGTTATTGCAATCGCTGCAGGCTCAGGAGGTGCAGCTCTCCAGGACCACCACGTGCAGCCCATTCTCTCGCCGGGCTGGCCCCTTTGCACCTGCACCGCAGCTCCTGCCGGGCTTAACTCTTCACATCCCGGAGCTTCTAGCAAGGGGTGAGGGCTCTGCAGGGTTGCCAAACCCCCTCAGTTTCCCCGAGATTGTGCACATTGCTCCCTGGGGATAATTTCCTAAGCAAAGTTGCCAGCCCTGAGCGGTGGCTGCAACTTCCCAGAAAGGGAGATGAGAACCACGGAGTCTCAGCCCCACACCAACCCCAGCCAAACACACCCATCCTGCTCAGGGTCCTGTGCAGAGCCCTCTTGTCACCTCCTCGGCACCATGGGGCCTGGGGACAAGGGTCCTGATGTGGCTCCAGCCTTGGAGCAGCTCCAGCATGGCCATTCCCTGTAGCCCAGGGAAGGCAGGCGGGACCGAAAGGTGCTGTGAAACAGCCGAAAATGGAGCTTGAGCCTCAGCCAGTCTCCAGCAGCTCCCCAGCACAAGGCCATGCTGCCACCCCGTGGCACTGCCAGCGTGAGGCTCCCCGGGCTGGGCATGGCAGGGCGGTGGATCTGTCATCTAATAACCTCCCAGCCTGTATGGAGACAAACCCTCACTCCCCAGACACGTCTCCAGCTGGCTGGAGAAAGAGCTACCCACCTCCTCCTCCTTGTCCCTTTTCATCCTGAACGTGTCAGACCCAGATAACCCTGGCTCCAGCTTTTCCAGACCATTCCACAGGGGATGAATGCATCTGTGGGGATCCCAGGTCACCCTGTGCCCCTTGTGGTACAGCTGGGCCAAAATTGCTCTCCAGAGGCCAGAGGTCCATGCCCAGAATGTCTCAAGCAGAGCATCCTGCAGAGACAGGCCCTGGGTGCTGGGACAGTGACACCTCTGTCCCACAGGCCTGACCTGCTGGGAATTCCCAAGGCACATCTCCTGCCCAGACTGCAACCTGAAGGATAATTACCAGGCAACTCAAGGGCTTTGATTTCACCAGGGATGTGTGGAAGTTATGGTCAGCTCCCACTTTTGGCCGCAGAACTGAACCTGCTGCTCCATCTTCCCAAGAGGAAGGTCCAAACCCCAGACCAGGTGCTGATGTGCTCTCAGCTCTTCCCACAAAAGGTGATCTGCACCTGGAGACGGTTGCTGGAGCCCAGAGCCCAGCAGGGACTTGACTTGACAGTGTGCACTGAGCAAATACTTGAGCACCATGTGCACAAGGGGCCAAGCAAAACATGGCTTAAGGCACCTTTTCCCTCCAGCCCTGCTGTGCTCCAGGCTTCTCCCACCACACAACTGCTCCAGGATCTCCACAGGAGATGCTCTGGCTGACCTGGGGCACCTGGGACTCATTGCTGGCAGCCAGCTCTACAAGCCAGAGCAGTGCAGAGAGGGTGTTACCTCCACACTCCTGGCAGTGTCACTCCCCAGCCAGTCCTGACTTCCTTGTGCTGCAGCCACTCTCAATCCAGACCAAGTGCAATTTTCAGGTTGTACTGGTTTTCAACTATTTGTCTCCAGAAAACAAAACCTGAGCTTTCCAGCTCCTGGATTATCTCAGGAAAAAAAAAAAAAAAAGGTTATTTCACAGAGCTACTGATCAAGGACTCGGCCCTTCGTGATCGGTGAACTGAAACAAAACAACTCAAGAAAGAGCCATCAGCTAAGGAGGCTGAAAGCCTCAGTTCAAGTGTTACAGACACTAAGCTCACACTTGAAACAGTCAGATTCCCAGAACTACCAGGCTAGATGGGTGTTTCTGCCCCTGCTTGCCCACCCTTCCCATGGGCAAGGGCTGGTGCTGCCACCCAACCACACCAGCAATGGGCTTGTCCTGCTCTGCCTGCCCTGGAGCCCAGCAACAGCCAGTGGAAGGTCCTGGAAGATCCAT
The DNA here is from genome assembly GCA_024500445.1 of Entomyzon cyanotis. NCBI lineage: Eukaryota > Metazoa > Chordata > Aves > Passeriformes > Meliphagidae > Entomyzon > Entomyzon cyanotis. Next base: position 2,228,462 of record JAKEPQ010000746.1, read on the forward strand.
CCTGCTACCATATCCCTTGTACAGGACCTGCAGACCCTGTGTAATCACCTCCACAGGAAACACTGGACATCACCATATCTGCTCCATCCAGCTGGGAGCTGCAGCTTTCCCACAGTGCAGGACACTCAGCTGGGGCAGGATCTCCCTCTCGAGGCAGGAATGTGGCCCATGGCACAAGCAGTGATAATCACAGGCTCCAAACAGTCTTGCACAGGCAGGGGGTGAGTGTGACCCCTGCAGTGGTGAAACCAGTGACAGAGTGACAGCTGGACCCAGCCCTGACCAGGCAGTGGGTTTTATTGAACTATTCACACAGCCATTTCCCAAATCCCCTCTTTTCCACACCAACAGTATAAAAACTTGGGACATCACAATTAAGCACCCTTTCCCAGCCCTACTCCCACCCTCCCCCCAGCCAGGCTCAGATAAATGTCTGTGGTGTGGCAGAGTCCAGAGGTACCAAATGAGGGGAGCTGAGCCAGCACACTCCAAGTCCAGCCCCACTTCCCTAGGGGATAAAGATGAGAGATTCCAAAGCAGTGCCCACTGCCTCTTCCACGCAGCACCAGGATCCTCCAGGCAGCACAAGAGCCCTTCATGTTTTTATGGCTGTGTCCCGAGACTTGTAGGCCACGCCACGGCTCTTCAGCTCTCGGACGATCCCTGCAGCAAGGAGACAAACACATTTCAGTCTCCTCCTGGGATGAGGAGCCCTGGGAACATCTGGTGGTTCTGTCATGTAGAACTGGCCAATCATGTTTGTTTCCTCAGTTGGAGGAGACCCACAAGGATCACAAGTCCAGCTCCTGTCCCTGCACAGACACCCCAAATCCCACTCTGTGCATCCCTGGCAGTGCTGTCCAAACACTCCTGAAGCTCTGGCAGCCTCAGGCTGTGCCCATTGCCTGGGGAGCCTGGGGAGCCTGGGCAGTGCCCAGCACCCTCTGGGGGAAGAACCTTTTTCTGCTATCCACCTTAAGCCCTAACCCTGGCTATTTCAGATGTGCCTGGGCTGTGCCAGAAGGCCTCATGAAGTTTTCAGCTCCTTCCCAGTGCAGAGCTCAGTCAGAAATAAGGAGCCTGGAATTCCAGACATAGCCACAGCTTTCACCCCAGGGATGTGGGATTCTCTCCTGGGTTAGGAGTCTACTCTGGGGCTATAAACTGGGCAGGAACTCAGCTGGATGGATGATGCCCCTTCTGCATTCCAGAGATAAAGCAAATCCTCCATGCCCTCCACTGCATTTGTAAACACACAGATCCACCATGGCATGAGCCCTCGATGCAGGAGGAGGGGTTTGCTCACTGGGATGGCCATAATGGCACCCCATCCTGCAAAAAACCCTTTTCCATGAACAAAACTCCATGTCTTCCTGGAGATGAATGGTTTGAGATGTGCTCACTTTCCAGAATCACTCACTAATCCCAGTTTATCCCCCTGATACCCAGGTTTTAGCCAGCAGTTTTCAATATAAACTTCTAGCAGGTGCAGTGCTGAATCCTAAAACGCCCTCTCCAGTTCAGCACCTCCTCAGAGTCACCTTTGCTGATCCTGTCACCCCTTTGCTGATCCTGTCACCCACATGGCATGTCCCCTGCGCAGTGTCCCCCAAACCCCAAACCCTGACCCCATCATACAGGTACCTTGGGGCAGGCGGCCGGTCACAGACACTGCATAGACACCTGGCTTGAAGGTACCTGGGGGAAAGAAAACCCTGAGTTACCCATGTGGAGCAGCCAGGTGGGAATTCTCAACCTGTGCAGATGTCCCTTCACTGGGGAGGGATACTGCGGGGCAGAACCACCTCCACAGCCTGACCAGCAGCTCTCACTGCCCCGAGAGGGGTTTGCTAAGAAAGGATCTCCAGCTCCCAAATGACTCACTGATCCGCTGCCACTTGGAGACCCAGCTGTCCTCAGGGCTCATCATGGCGATGATCCTGCAGGAGGGATGGCAGTGAGGGGACATCTCCTGGCCGGGTGACCCCGCAGTGCCACCTCGGTGTCCCCAGGCTCCCAGGGGACTGCGGCAGGGCGCAGGACCCACTCACCCGTCAAAGGAGGAGCTGGTGCAGTCATAGACCATCTCACGGTTGCCCTTCATCTGCAGGTACGTCTCGCAGTTGTCACAGCCATCGTACTCGAACTGGTCGATGGTCTAAGGGGACACGGCTGTCACGGACCGGGACCAGCCGGGAGCCGGGAAAAGGGAGAGTTGAGGGCCGGAGAGGACGGCAAGCGCCCAGAGGCTGCAGGAGCAGGGCAGGGAGAGCGGCCCGGGCGGGGAAGCACCGCGGCAGCGGCTGAGAGGCCGGGCCGGGCTAGGAGGGACAGACCGGGCGGGGAAACACCAGCAAGGTCCAGGCCAGGCACTGCGGCCTGGGCCGGGAAGTGCTGCGGCGGGGAGAGCCAGAACGGGCGGGGAAAGGGCCGGGAAGGCTCGGGCCGGGGCCGAGAGGGACGAGAAACGGGAAGGGCCGGAAAGGCCGGGCGAGCTGGAGGGGCCGCGGCACGGATCGGAAGGCCCGGACCGCCAGGGAAGGGGCGGTGAGGGGAGAAGGGCCGGGCAGGGGAGAAGGGCCCGGGCAGGGCTGCAGGGCTTAAGCCGGGCGGGGGAAGGTTTGGGGTCGGCGGGGCGCAATCGGTCCCACCTTGACGAGGGAGCAGAGCAGGCAGGCGCGGAGGTGCCGCAGGTCCTTGGGGACAGTCTCCAGCGAGATCGCGGCCATCGCTGCCCCGGCCTCGCTGTGCGACTGCGCCGCGGCCCGGCTCCACCCAGGAACGGGAACGGGGGAGGGCTCCGGAGCCCTGGACCCGCCCTGGGAACGGGCACGGGAGGGCTCCGGGTCCGCCCCGGCCCTGGATGAGGCGGGCTGTGTTCCCCCAGGCCGGGCTGCGGTTCCCCCGCCAGCGCAGCCCCGCGCACAGAGAACAAACACAACCAGCACACCGGTACGTGGATAAATATATTAGTAAATAAATATATTTCTGAGCACATCAGCATATTCACACATCTTTGTGTTTATCGGACATAAATACACAGTTTTGCATATATATAAAATGTATTCTTCCTTTTTTTTTTTTTCTTTTTCTGTGTGTGGTCTTTGGTTTTGGTTTTTTTTTTCCTGGGTCATAATTTATTCCCAAGCCCCGAGAGCCAGGACAGACTCAGCAAAAAAATCAAACGACACAAAAAGCAACAACAACAACAAAACGAACCGATATTCACATTTCCAAAGGATCTGAGGGATGTGTGCAGGCAGGAGGGGAGATGTCCAGCCAGCCCAGTTCAGGGGGTGGGAGCTCCTGGGAAGGGCTGCGCCTTCAGTTTGGATAGAAGGAGCTCAGGATGCTCTGGCTTCCAGCAGTTTGCAGCTCTTGGGATGCAAAGAAGGAAAATGCGCTCTGCCTCATTGCAGGGATGCTGGAGAAATTCCATGATGGAGCCCATGGGCACTGAGCACTTAAAAGCATCACCCTTCTAGAAGCCAGAGGTAAAGGAACTGTGAGGAACCATTCCCTATTTTCTCAGATACTCCAGGCAGCCAAGGAGAGTCATCTACCTACTGAAGAGGATCCTAAACCCACCTTCCCAGAGAGTTCCTCCCTCTCCCCCCTGAGCCCGTACCGAGGCAGACCTGCACTCTCAGCTCCGCAAGCCCCGCGGAGCAGGACAGCATCCAGTATTTTCTACGTGAAAAGGAGAAGCAGTGTGAGGTCAGGAAAAGGAGATGCTTGGAAGCAGGCATTGCCCTGGCAGCCTGGTAATACTGCAGTGGGGAGTGGAGAGCATGCACGAGTGCTGACCACTTTCCCCGAGAAGCTTGTGGCTCACAAATTCAGGAATCTCCTCTTTTGTTAGGGATAAGGAAGGAAAGAGAGGAGGACTTTAGAGCTGTACTGGTTCCTTTGAGCAGTGAAATGCATCCCTGGAGGCTCTCAGCCTTCCTGACTCCTAAAGAAAGCAGTGGGAGCACCCTGACTTCATGACCCTTCCCTCTGTAAAGTGTCTCCAGGATGGCCAAGGATGTGGGGAGCTGGTTTAGACAGGCTACAGAGTGAGTGCACAAGAAGCCGAACAGGGTGAATCCAGATCTGCTCCTGGGTATTTCCTCTAGTTTAAGACTGACTTCCCTGCAAGGCAGAAAACATCTGAGCTTGTGTCTTCTGCCTGCGCTGTAGGACAAGCAAGAGCCTGGAAGGGTCTAAATATAATTCTGCTGGGTTCTTTGATGAAAGAAATTCAGCTCTTCCCTAGACTGAAAGGTCCCACAGGGATCTGGTCACGGAAGACAAGGAATGAGCACTACAAGGGAATAATGTTGGGTCTAAAACAGTGCTATTGGCTGATCACTTGACTGTCAGGGATTGCTCAGCAGCTGGGACAAAGATGCCTTTTTCAAGGATTAAGGGCAGCAAACCCTGTAAAAAGCTTTCCCACCAACAAAGGAAGGCAGAGGATTATCCTGAACTGGGGCTGCATCACCAGAGCACTCTCTTGAGAAGCTGCTGCTTCAAAGGAAGACACAGGAAGCTTTACTGAGTAGATGGGCAAGTCTGTCCCTACATCAGGTTCCAAATTGTTAGGGGTTATCTTCAGCTCCAGTGTTGTATCCTCATCAATGCTTCCTTGTGCTTGGAAGCACCTGGTGCCATAGAAATGTGCACTTCACGTGGGAATCTGGCTGATTCTTTGGCCTGACTGATCATTTAGGGCAGTGAACCTGACAGGAATTCTCTGCTGTTTGAAAGCTGCTTGGGTCCTATATCTTTTGAATTTGGCAGATTTTATTTTACTTGAATGCCTACAAATTATGAGATGTAGGAAATAAGAACTAGTGACATTCAGAAAAACCCAAAATACCCACAAATGGGTGGGGGGGCGAGGGGAAAGTAATAAACCAGAGCCTGATGATTTCTCAAGTTTTCTCCCTGCATCATCAAAATGTTGAAAATGACAGAGAAATCCTTTTGGAGGATCGTTTCAGGAGTCTCAGAAATATAAAGTTAAGGCTGGGTGATGGATAGGCTTCTACTCTGCATTTATTATGAAGGCTTTTGCTGGGAATTTTTGCTGTGTCTTGGAGCAATGAGAGCAAGGAGGGAAGCAGGAGCTACATGAACTCCTGGATTTTCCATGACTCCCTGCGATGGGGACAGCTGAGATATGTTTGAAATATGCTCTGAACAGGGCTGGCCATGACAGCTATTTGAGGGTAGGTGGAGGAGTAAGAGGGTAAGTGAGAAACTTGTTCACGTTGCCAGATGAGAGGGTGGATTCTTTGCAATGGAAAGAGTCTGACCCAGCTCCTTCCCAGAAATGCTGATGTTGTCCCTGTGTCTTCCCCTCTCCTGCTGCTGGCAAACACAGCCAGTGGCTGAGACGGCATCAGCTGAGGGACACGGAGGTGACCAAAAGTGGTGAGAGCTCTTGGTTTCCACTGAAGTCAGAAGCAGCACCTTGCAGGGCAGCCCTGTGAGCGGTGAGATGGAGAATAGCTTGTTCCTGTGTCTGAAATAAGCATGGAAAAGTTAATTGAAGAAGTCTGGCTTTTGACCTAAGTGAGGAAATGAAGTCAGGAGCTACCAGGCCACAGAAAGTAATTTCTGCAGCTTTTGGTCTCGAAGGCTTGTTTATTTTTGCAGTGTTTAGCAAAACCTTCTGTGGCATGAACATGCCAAAATAGCAGCTTGCACTCACTCGGTGAGCTCTCCCCGGGAGCCCTGCCCGGCTCGGAGCGATGCCACGGGATGATGACAGGCTGCCTGTGCCTTCAGAGGAGATGGAGAGCAGGGCTCTGTTTTTGTGTGGCCATCGGGGTGTGGGGACATGTGAGGAGACCACGAGTGTCCCGTTGCTCTTGGCAGTCTGTGTCTCAGCGGGGCAGGGCTGGGCAGAGCCAGATGTGAGCAGCTCCATGAACATCTGTGTCCACTCCAGCTCCCAGCGAGCAAACAGGCCAGTGTTTTATTAAACTGAGTGTTCGTGGACATCCTGGGCCTCCTCTTCAGATCCTGCATTCAAAGAAAGGGAAACAGAAAATTTCAGCTACACCTGGCTGAACATTCCCAGGCTCTGCAGCTGCTGGGGCCTTGACCCTGCAATCCAGAGAACAGATGCTGCAGGGAAAGCCACTAAGTGAAAGCTACTAAAAAAGCCACTGCAACAGGCTCCCCAGGGAATGGTCACAGCCCTGAGGCTGCCAGAGCTCCAGGAGTGTTTGGACAGCACTCACAGGTTGGGATTGTTGGGGTGTCTGCGCAGGGACAGGACCTGGACTGGATAATCATTGTGGGTCCATTCCAACTCAGGACAGTCCATGATTCTAAAAAGTTTTTCCCAGTTTTTCAGAGGGAATTTTCTGGCCACCTCCCAGCCAGTTTATTCCTCTAAGGTGAAGTACAATGAAATCTAAAGACATCAAGCTGCTCCTTAAATATTTCAGAAGAGGCAGGCTAAGGGCACCCCAGGATTCACATCACTTCAAACATCACTGTTTGCTTTTGAGACCTTTTGATGTTTGCTCTTTGAGAAAACCTGTACAGCTGATTGAAAAATTATTAGGAACAGAAAATAACAGAGATTCATATGTCACAGAGCCAGGGTGCAACAGAAACTCTAGGCAGTAAGAGCAGAGAGTAGTGATGCAAGACGGGAATGACACACGTTGCACGGTGTTTGAGAGGTTGCACAAATTGCTTCTGAGTCCAGCTCAGAGGCTTAGACTCTTCTCCAGCCCCTTCCACCTGGAGAATTATTGACAGGCAGGAGCTGAGCTGGAACCATCCAACAAAAGGGCTGCCTAAAAAGGAGCACCCAAGTCACTGCTCCAGACAGCCCCTTTCTCTCTAAGTCACTGCCTGTTGTCAAACACACCACAGTCCCTTCCCACATGGCTCTCAAGCCTGCCCAGAGCTCTTACACAGGGTCAGCATAGCCCAGGCATACAGACATTATTTTTCCTATTTCCCTTTTCCTGAATGTTCCTGAGATCAAAGGAAAGAAATGCCCACATATTCATAGAGGGCAATATGAAACAACTTTTCTGAACAGTCGCAACAAATTCTTGTTGGTTATGTATCACCAGCTGCAGGAGCAAAGCCTTGAAAATTAAATATGTGGGAAGAAAGCAAACAAATGAGATTCTGCTTGAAAAAATGTAGCTAATCAACATGGGAAAATGAATGCACATGGTGTTACACACACACACACACACACACACACACACACACACACACACAACGTGTGCAGGCATGGCCATAGCACCTCAAAACAGAGCTTGAGCATATCCTGCATTTGTGACTTGAGTCACAATGTGGAATAAGCCATTTCCAACTGCTTCCCTTGTGTGCAACTCAAAAAGAGACTGTCCAGCTTCAATCCCTCTGTATTCCGATGCCTTCAGTCTCAAATAGCATTACTAAAATTGTTTTCTGAAAGCTGTGCCTGCATGTGTTCCCTGCTTGTGCTAAAAAAGGGTCATGAACTGGGAGAGGTGGGAGAAGCTCGGCTGCTGGACTGGCCATGGCAGGACAATAACCTGGAGCACACCTTGATGACACCACAGAAACTGTGTTCTTTGGCTGTTAGGTTTTAAGGGTGGTCTTTTTCTGCTCTCTGCTCCCTTTCCCCCTCCCTATTAAAGATCAAAGACATGACATGAAAGGGACTCAGGATGAGCAGGAGGGAGGAGAGGGGGAGGACGCCGAGAGCGCTGCAGGAGGTGAGATTTCCCAGGGAGAGAAATCAAGAGATTTCATCAGCCTGTGCTGGAGTAATCTGGCTGTTCTGGGATGCTTTCCGGGCGTGCCAGGGCAGTTCAGGAAGCTATCCAGCTGGAACTCACTGCCAGTTGCCTGACTTCCCTTAGGAGGATCCATTCAGCATTGCTCCAGGATTGATTCTCCACAGACACAACTCCCAGGTGTGGTCTCTCCCAGGCAAGAGAAGAGTCAGGGATGCACCTTTATGCAAAGTCCCCCAAGAAAGGCTGATGGAGGTGCTCAAGGAAGAGCCACAAACTCCAAGATTATGCAAGGCTCTTTAGGATCATCCACAGCATTATTCCCTAGGATGCCAGTGCATGGCACTGCCTGCACAAATGGAATTTCTCCAGGAGCTGGGGACCAAGATTCAGCCTCACCTGGGAGCTGGGTGAGGTAAGCACACACCTGGAGGGTGCTGCATCCCACAGGAGCACCAGCAGCTTCTGGAAGCCCTGGTTTAGGGACTTCCTGAGCCAGAGGGTGGATTTGCATCCCTGCATTTGCTACCTCTTGATCTGGGCTCTCAAAACCATTTTACTTCTGGCATCTACATCCCCTGGGCAACCAGCACCAGTTTCACTACACACCATGTGTTGCCTTTTGGGTGTTTTAAAGCTTCTGGCTCCCATTTGATGCCATCACTTACTTTGTTCTAAGTACTCTCTTATCTGCCTTCTCCTCTGCTCTCCTAATTTCATATCCTCTCTTTCATATCCTCTGCTAATCACTTTTTTCCCACATGAAAGTCTCACTATTCTTTCTGTTTTCTCAAAAAAAAAAAAAACCATCGCTGGGATTGTACCAGATACCTTTCTGCCCTTCTCCCAAGCCTGATTTCCCTTTCTTTTTCCACCCTTTTTGGTGATCAGGAGCTGTGATATCACCACAGGCTTATACAGCTGCATAAAGGTACTTTCTGCTTGTCCCACATAGTTCCCAGCCAGTTAAGAATAACAGTAATAATGTGATTTTTACCTAGAAGTGGCTCTGCTTGTGTGTGGCATTTTGTGCTACTTCCAGGGTATTTCACCCACCATTCTTTTACCCAATAGCTCAGCAGCAGGAGATCCTCCTGTAACACTCTGTATCCAGTTTTAACACTGACATCCTGATGGATTTTTTATGTTATACACTTTGCTATCTCCTCTCCTTGTCCAGGATATTTATGAGCTTGCTGAAAGGTGCAGACAGTTGGAGAACTCCACTTTTCTCCTTTTCTGAGTAATTTCACTCCATTAAGTCTGATCTGCACTGTGTCTCCTATTTTTCAGTGAGTTATTTACCTGTGAGAGCACCTTCCCTTTTATCCTTTCAGAGTTTCTTTCCCCTAAAAGATCTACCAGGTGTTATCTCGCCCTACAAAAGCTGGGCTGCCTCCTCCCCTGGTTTTCACATTCAGCCATGTGCCTACAAGTCAGACCCTGTATTTGAATTTTTAACAATTTGCTTGGCTGGAAAGTCAGGCTCACTGTTGTGGCTTCAGCTATTTCCAGCTGGTATTGCCCTCAGCTCTTCCTCCTGGCTCTGGGCATGGATAAGAGATTGCAGTCCACGTTCAGGATTTATCAGCTTTGTGCTTGAAGCCTGCAGGATGCCCAGTGGGTGATCTGTACCCCTGGCAATTTGTTCCTCTCCAGTGTATTTCAGAAGTGCTCAAACTGGTGATTTGATTCATGAGGGATCCTGCCCCCCTGCCTTGAACAGAGCTGTGCCAGATGAGAACCTCCCCAAGCACTCCCACAGTCATCACTAATGCAATAAATCAGTTTGCTCTTCTGCTCTGCACTTACAGCCCTTGAACATCCCTCAGACTTGTGTTACTCCCTGGATCTGCAGAGCTCCAGGCAGCCTTCTCCCTTCTGATGGAACTGAAAATGTTTGCTTTAATAGTCTGTTTTTCACAAGCTGTTCACAGAAATATTCCCTGGCCTGCCTCTCCATGGCTCTGCATTTCACTTGGCATTCAGCTCTGTTCTGATTTCCTTCTCCAGCCACACCTTGGCTTTGGAAGAACAACTTCTGAGTGCCCTCCCTGCCCTGCTGCTTGGCCAGCCCTTTTCTGGGGCTGTAAATGATCTCTGTGCCCAAAAGCATCTTAGTGACTGCTTCTTTTAGCAATATTCTCACAAGACTCTCCTGTCCATGCAGGCTCGTCTTTGCAGCCTGTGCTGACACAGTGTTATAACCCTAATGCCACCCTCCTTCTACTTAGGGGCAACTGGGGACTTTTGTGTCACATGTCATTGGACTTTACACTCTCCTTAGTGCAGTGTCCCTCCCATGCCACCAGAAGAGACACACTCTTCTCCTCTCTGTAATTTCACCTAGGAATTACAGGGTCCCACTGTTTGCTTTTCTTTTAAACTGGGTTTCTGAAAAGTTTATGTCAAAACTTTAATTTAAAGCTGGGCTTTTTAATTCATCCACTTATATTTTTAGCCTTATGCCATTTATCTGGAAGCAGAGATGCATTTTTCCTTGGTCTCCTTGTCTGTGTTTTGTGTCCTGCTTGCACAGTATTGTCTATTGAGATTGTTCTTTGCTCTTTTTTACCTTTTCTCTATTGATTTATACCTTTCCCAAGATAAAGAACCAATGTGATTATAACTCAGAGGATGTGTTATGTCAACCAATGTGTTTTCAGCTTGGTGGCTTTTCTGCATAAGCCCTGCACAAGCTCTCTGCTCTCTCCTGTGCTCCTAATAAAGTTAAATCCTAAGTCCATGTATTCTCTCAATCTTGCAAGGGAATTCTGACTCTCTGGCTGGCCCTGAAAGTATCCACAGAAGGTACTGCAGTAAACAGACATAGATCCACAGCATTTTCAGATAAACTGGTCCTTCTAGCTGCTGGGAAGGGAAGGGAAGGGAAGGGAAGGGAAGGGAAGGGAAGGGAAGGGAAGGGAAGGGAAGGGAAGGGAAGGGAAGGGAAGGGAAGGGAAGGGAAGGGAAGGGAAGGGAAGGGAAGGGAAGGAAGGGAAGGGAAGGGAAGGGAAGGGAAGGGAAGGGAAGGGAAGGGAAGGGAAGGGAAGGGAAGGGAAGGGAAGGGAAGGGAAGGGAAGGGAAGGGAAGGGAAGGGAAGGGAAGGGAAGGGAAGGGAAGGGAAGGGGGGAATGACAGCCTGGTGTGCTTGGCAAAGCAGCTAGCACTGGCTCTGGGTGGGGGTCAGAGAGCCATCAGGAGGTGGGCATGACTGGGGCCACTGGGACCATTTCCAAAGAGACAGAAGCATCCAAGCACAGATCTTGGTGCCCAGCACCCTGAGTTAGGTGCACAGACTCCTGCTCTTGGACCCTGCCAGGCTCATTTGGGAGCTCAAAGCCAGCCCTGAGCAGCCTGCCCTGAGCCAGGAGGGCTCTCTCCATCAGCACTCAGAACTCCCTGCAACAAGAGACATCTCTGCCCTGATGCCTCCTTATCTCTCCAAACACCAGCATCCCTCCAGGCCTCAGAAGAGCCTCCCTATCACCTATCTGCAGTGTCAGGCACTTCTGTGCCTGGGAAAAATATCTGTTCCTGGGAGTCTGGGAGGCCAGAGGGCTACAGGGAGCCAGGTCTGTGCCCATCCAGCCTCCCCTGCCTCCGTGGCACCGGGAGCCTGGGCGTGGGGTGGGGCTGGATAGCACCGGGAGGAAGTTATTATCTCTGCGGCACAATGGGCACGGTGAGTCACGAGTTTAAGGCCAGTGTTTTAACAGAAATTAGACAGCCAGATCTGTGTTTGGTACCTAAATCAAAAGGATTTGCCTGAGGAGCTGCAATGAGTCAGTGGCAGGGCGAGGAAGGGAGCCAGCCTCTGCTCCCAGCCAGCACCTGCCCCTGCTGACTCGCAGGTTGCTGCCTTCAGAGGACCTGCGAGCTAAACTCAGGTTCTTTCAAAGAGCCTCCTCTCAAAGGCATTTTCCCTCTCTTTGTGAGAGACGTGCAGCAGTTAGGCAAAGGGCCAAACTTTAATTACATCTGATTTCCAAAAGACACTAAAAAGCAACTCCCACGCAACAGAGGCAGGTGAGAAATGAGGGATGTGCAAATCCAGCAACTCATTTAGTCTGTTCTACTACCCCTGGCCACACACACTTCCTTCCTCATTGATTCCAGTTAGCTGGGCTTGGCTAAAACAACTGGAGCCCAAAAAGCCTTCATGATAACAACTCTGCCAGTGAGACACCCAGACTGGTGCAAGGACACCGAGAAACATGGTCCCACCCCTTCCTTTGGGAGATATTCCAGCTGCTAGAGATGTTTAGTTAAAATTAGCCAACTCATTTCTCAGTTGCAGTACTTTAGGGTTTGGTGCACACTTTAACATGTTTGCATCACCCTCACAGGTGAGCTCTGAATGCTCCTGCAGTCAGTGCTCCTGTAGGAAAGCCCATCAGGAAGGTACCAGGTGTCCTGGCAGCCAGAGTTCCTTCAGCAAACCCCCCTCATTCACCTGCTCTCTGCCAGGAGAGCAAAAGGCCAGACTTACCCTGACCACCCTTCTGAGAAGGGTAGTGAAGGCGGACACTCAGACTGTGTCTGGGGGTGCCTGTCCCTGAGAAATCTGCAGGAACTGAGCGGTTTCCCTCCCGTCCTGACAACCCCTCCTCCTGCTTCCTCAGCTCGGAGCTGGACTGCGGCACTAAACACCTCCAGAGCGGCCGGGAGCCGCTGGGCAGGGGAGCGCTTGGGATCAGGGGCTGGACTTCGGGAGAGCAGCGGTAGCCAGAGGGGTGGCTGGGAGGAAGGTGACTGTCACAGGCTCTGAGCTCAGCTGAGTCCTTGGGCAGGAGGGCGGGGTCGGGCTCCAGGGGACACTTTCTTTTCCTTCGGTGATGCCGGCTCTGTAAGCTGTGTCTGGGGGGCAGCGGGGCAGCAGCTGTGCCAGCTGCTCCCGATTGTCTGTTGGCATCTACACTGAAGTCCAACCTGTTTGGAGAAGTGGAAGGGGCATGAGGGGGCTCCCGGCCTTCCTGGGGACAGGCTGGCTGTCCTGCTGGAGCTGCCTCCTGCAGCACGGTGCTGCTTTCCAGAGGCTGCTGAGAGTGATGGCTTTTCTCAGTCCTCTTTTGTGTCCGAGCACTGTGGAAGGCAACCTTGGCCCCGGAGTAGCGGGATTTGCGCGGCCCCAGCCCCTGCCCGGTCCGCCCGGGGAGACACTCCGCGTCCCGTCTGTAGTGGTGGTGCTGGTGGTGGTGGTAGTGGACGTGGCTGAGCACCTGGGGCTTGGCAGGAGCAGCTCCCCCGGGCACCATCAGGTCCAAGGAGCGGGGTCGCCTCTCCCTGGGCGGCCGCAGCTGCTCCTGGCCGTGGTCCGTGGCGGGGCCCTCGGAGCTGCAGTACACGAAGGGATCGTAGTCGCTGCTGAGCGAGCTGCGGAAGGTGGAGCAGCTGCCGTGGATGCCCTGCAGGCTGACGTCCGTGCAGTTCAACATGGAGTCACTGGAGGAGCCGTGGCAGGGCCCCGAGCTGGAGTCGCTGCCCGGCCCGTCGGCCAGGTACCCGCTGTGCTCCGTGAGATAGCTCTCCCCGGAGCCGCTGCTGTTGTGCTGGTGCCCGTGGGCAAAGCCCCGGCGCAGGGCGGGTGCGCGGTGCTGCTTCTGTGCCAGGGCCGCCTTGGGCGCCAGGCAGGGGGGCTGGGGCTGCAGGGGACACGTCCTGTGGGGTGCCAGCGCCTGCCCGCACGCTGAGGGGTTGGGGTGCTGCTGCCCCAGCAAGCCCGCGGCCAGCGGGGCAGCGTGGCCACAGGCCAGCAGGGAGGTGGCCGGTCTGTAGGGCATGTAGTGGATGGTGCCAAAATCCAGCTGGGACAGCTCTGGAGAGTGGAAGAAGGGGTTGCCATGGGGTGGCTCCGGGGGAAAGCTCCTGAGGTTCCTCTGAGGATACGCGTGTGGGAGGTGGTAAAGGGCATGTCCTGGATGCTGGCGGAAAAGGTGGAGTCGCCGTCCAGGCTCCATGTCGTGAGGGACCAGCCTGGAGCTGGCGGCTGTGGCTTGGTCCCCTGAGTCTCTGGCTGTGGAGAGAGAAGGGAGTATCCAGCACACATCCCACAGCCCACCTGAAGCAACCCTGGCACTGATGCTCCACTGCCTTCCCACCACAGTCCCACATTCCACAAATCCTCGTGCCCCGCAACTCCACGTTGCCACCACAGAACCACCCTGATGGTCCTGTACACTCAGTGCTCTCCCTGCTGCCCTGACCCCTAGATCCCACCTTCCCTTCCCCACAGGCCCCAGGACTGGAATCCTTCCTCTTGGTGCAGGTCCCAAACCTAGCCCAGGGTACTCTAGGGGGATCCCAGGCAAGGCACTGCTCTCCATGCACACACTGCCCTGTCCACTCTGTGCACAGGGACACAAGGACCTGCTGATCCACCTCCCAAGGGTACCTGCAGCTCCTGGGCACAACCCTGCACCCAACCCTGTCCCCAGTCAAGAATTGCTGTGTCTGAGCCCTACCAAGAATATTGAACATGCAAAGTGGACACGTGTGGTGCTGCTGCAGCCAAGGGTCAACACACTCCCGATGGAACTCATGGGAGCATGAGATGATCCGCAGTTCCTAGGGAGAAGTGGAGAGGAGAAGGATGAGGAAGGAGAACCGTGTTCCAAGACCTGGATGGGTCCTTCTTGATGGAAGCAAGCTTTGAAGGATGGACAGATCCTTCAGTGAGGGATCTGCAGCCCAGCTGTGCATTTAGGAGGCTGTGGAGCACCTCTGGTTCTGCTCTGTGAACGTCCAGAGAGGTGCAAGTCCTTGGAAATAGGAAGATTTCAGGCTAGGTGCTCTGGAGCAGCAACCCCCACTTTTGCCCCATTGTTTCAACATGGGCATTTTATGGGCATTCTACCCCACAGCCACCGCTGGAGACCTGACTTCAGCAGAAGCTTTACAGCCCAGGGGCAGGCACACCTCCAGGGACACAGCCCCATTCCAGTGCTCAGGAGTTCAGAAGGGAACGTCCCATGGGCCTCCAGCTCCTGCCATGCTCAGCTCCCACTGCTGACCTACCTGCCTGGGAAGCCAGGATGTGACTACCAGCAGCCCTGCCCCAAAACCCCACCTGTCCCAACCCTAGCTGCCCCAAAATCCCACCTGCCCCAACCCTACCTGGCCCTCGCTGAACTCCTCGAGGCAGATGGCACAGACAGGGGCTGAGCTGCAGCTGCTGGCCGAGTCCCAGCGCGGGGCTGGCCGGGCTCGGGGCTGGTAGCGGCGTGTGGCCAATTGCCCGATGGCCTGCAGGGTCTGCTGCTGCACCGAGTCCTGCGGAGACAAAAGGGGCTTGAGGAGAGCTGCAGCCTTACTCTGCCCTCCCATCTTCAAAATGGGATTATCAGGAATCCAGGGATGATACTCATTTGCAGAGGTGACTTTCTGTCCAAGCTGACTCGGCCAAAGTAGGCTTTGTCACCAGCAGGAGACATATGGCCCTGAACATTCAAAATCACTCGCAGTGCTGAATTTTTGACCCCAAAGGGTGCCTCTCTACAGGACAAATGGGGTATTCTCAACCCTGGAAGCACATCTGACTCTGGGGAGATAATTTGTTAATTTCTATTAAGAATACTAAATCATACAATCACAGAATTCTGGAATGGTTTGGATTAGAAGGGACCTTAAAAGCTCATTTTACTCCACTCCCTTGCCATGGGCAGGACACCATCCAGTAGACCAGGTTGTCCCAATCCCAATCCAACCTGGCCTTGGACACTTCCAGGATGGGGCAGCCACAGCTTCTCTGGGCAACCTGTGCCAGGGCCTCACCACCCTCACAGGGAAGAACTTCTTCCTACATCTAATCTAAATCTCTCCTCTAAAACCATTCTCCCTTGTCCTATCACTGTCTCGCCCTTTCCCCTCCCAAACAGTGTCTGTTCCTGCTTTTTCTGCATTCCTGTTTGCTCAGACATGTCTGCTCCATGAGATCCCCACCTGAGTCCTGTTCAGCTGGCACTTTGTGCGGACAACAAAAATCAAAATGATGACGACCACAGTGCTGACCACCGTGAGAAGAATCCATACGTCGTAGTCTGGCTGTTGGATAAAACAGGACAGAAATTACTCTTGTGTGGAAATTACTCTCAGTGGGAATTAGAGGCTAGGCAGGGGTGGGAATTAGAGTCCAGGTAGGGGAATCTCGGTCTCTTCTGGACCATCAGCCTTGGAAAATATGATCCTTGGCCAAGCTCAGGTAAAAGGTAAAAAAGAAAAAAGGGTTCAGTCTTTTCTGCACATGCCACCAAGAATGGAGTATCTGTCTTGCAGCATCTCAGCTCCCTTGAGAGCATGCTCTAAGGTAGCACAAGATGAGAAAATCAAGGCTTGGTCTTACTTGAAGAGACAGAGAATCCTGTCACCTCACTCATGACATTAAAGCAAAGGAAACTAAATAAGCGGGAAGTGCTTTTGAGCCTTTACTTGCAGCAGATCTGAATGCTACAGACAACTCTTGCACCAGGCCATGATCTCCATCCCTGAGGAGGAAAGCTCAGCCTCTCTGGGAAAGCCCAGCAGGATGGGAGGGAGGATACAGGAGGCAGTGGGAATGGTGTGTCTCTCACCCAAGCTGGTGGCTCCTTGACCTCTATCTTCACGTGGGCCTCTCTGTTCTTGTTCACAACACCCATGAGGAGCTCAGCATCATGGCCCCTGATCAGGACCACAGGCTGGCTCAGGCCTCTGGGCTTCCTCAGCTGCAAAGAAACAAACACAGTGAGAGCTGATCCAGAACAGCCTGAAACAAGGATGACTCCTGCCCCCCAGGCATGTCTGTTCCCCATGATGCTTCTTGCAACACTTCAGAGACTGACTGCACCCCCAAATTTACACTATCCCTCCATGATGAATCAGATGGAAGCTTCTCTTTTACCCATTTTCCAGCACGGATTTCTTCATTTTCCCTGCTGGTCGTGCACAACTGGACACTGCTTGGTGTCCTGAGCTCCTTTCAAGCCCCTGTGCAGAAGCTCTCAGGGCAAGGCTGAAGGCTCTGAATTGTTGATAGGATTTTGACACTCTTGGCTTTGGTGTACCAAATGGGAAAGCTGGGAAAGTGGGAGCTGAGGTTTGGGGTAGGGATCAGAGACTGGGATCTGAGCAACCTTGGCATTACCTCATGGACCTGCATTTGCTGCTGTGTTTCTCTGGCACCAGAAATTTAACTGTAAGTGCATGAAAGAGCCATGAGGGATGGATCCAGCAAGGAATCAGCTCAGGATTTGGATTAGCTCAGGCACCAGTTCCCCTGTCTATTCTCTGCCTAAAGCTGGATATTTTTCATATCCCTGGATTATCTGGATAGGGAACTGATTCCCTTCCAGAGATGACAGCACTGCTGGCAAAAGGGACCTCTGGAGGTGTCTAAACCAGGATTAAACCTGCACCAACAGCAAAGCAGGGAGCTGTAACTTTGGATTGAAAACTTGAGAAATCACCTTTCCCTTGAGGTACACTGGGCTGTCTGGACTAGATGGGATGGGGAAATCTGTGACTTCTCAAGAGGAAGCATCCAGCTCCTGGCAGAAAAGCTCAATTGACCAGACAATGTCTTTTAAGAGCACGGGTGTGCCATGGAGAGTGTCTGTGTGTGGGATAAGAGCCAACAGCCAACACCAGCAGTATCCTCCTGGGATCTCCCACTGGTGGCTGGGGGGGTCCTGCCCTGAGCACATTTCAGGATGGGACAGGAACACACTGGGGTCTGTACCTGATCAGCAGCACTTTCATCATCGGTGATGTCGAAAAGGATCGCACGGGCTCCACGCTCCCCGGCCAGCTTCGCCTGTCCAAAACAACAGAAGCTTCAGTGGACATTTTGTACTGTAACCTGTATCCATACCTGCCACTGGATCCATGCCTACCTCCTGGGTTCTTCCCAGGAGAGAGAAGCACCAGCTTGGACTGAGCAAACTGTGCCCACCTTGCTTCCTGAGCTTGCATTGGGCTGCAGTGCCTGCTCCTGCCAGAGCCCTGTGGCTCAGGGATGGTTTCTTCCTATAGCTGTGAAACTGAACTAGCTGGTGGCCTTGCAGTCACAGCAACACACAAACCTAACCATTGCCCAGCTGTCTGTGTGCCAGGTGTTCCTTTGCTTTAGAGCTGGATTTGCTGGGGAGGGATGTGCAGCCCTGTTAGCCCTGCTGACCTCCCGGGACAGCAGAAACCTCCTCAGGTCCCCACCTGTCACCTGGCAGCACCAGGGCTGTCAGAAAGCCTAAATCCCACACAGGCTGCTCTGCCTGGCTCTCCCTGCTCATCAGGGAGCAGCTCAGGTGGAGCCAGGGCTCTGCTCTAGGATTAGCAGTGTGATGGCTTTCCCAGCGGGGAGGGACAGCCCAGCGACCCACCCAGCCGAGCACACATGCCACCCCGGTGAGGTAACACAGCCGGGACCTCGCGGGTCACCCAGCTCCTCGCAGGCAGCCTCGGGAGATGGAACGTGAGCACAACCTGGGCTGGGCTGGCTGCTCAGGCAGAGCTCTTTGATCTGTGCGTCCTGAGCAAACAGGAGCTGCACTGGCTCGGGGGCCACAGGGCACTGCCGCCCTTCCCAGCGCTGCCAGCGAATGCAGGGAGCCTGCAGAGCCCAGGGATGAGGCATTCCCGAGCCTGCAGAGCCCAGGGATGAGGCATTCCCAGCACGGCCGAGTGGGATCAGCTCCATCCCTCACTCCCAGGGCAGCACAGAGCACCTGGCTCTGGAGACAGAGGTGTGAATGGAGCTGCAGATGGTTGGGAAGAGGCAGCAGTGGAAGCTCCGAGTTGCTGATAGGGTTTGACACTCATGGGGGAGCTGGAAAAGTGGGATCAAGCCTTGGGACGGGGATCAGAGACTGGGGAACTGCCTGGGATTGAAGGAGCCTCGGTGTTTGTTAGCAACGAAGAGGACTTTCAGGAAGTGACTTCCACCTGTCAGTCAGGCTTTGCTGAACAACAAACAGCTCTACTGAGATTTTATCCTGCTAAAGACACTGACTGTGGGGCAATGTACAACTGAGACTGGACAAGTGACTTTTCCCAACGTCTTTCTGATTCCTGTTGCAAAGGACAGGGCCCAGGGAATGGCTGGAGCTGTATCAGGGAGGGTCAGGTTGGATTTCAGGGAAAGGTTCTTCCCCTCTCAAGGCTGCCAGAGCTGCAAGAGTGTTTGGACAGCACTGCCAGGGATGCACAGGGTGGGATTGTTGGGGTGTCTGTGCAGGGACAGGACCTGGACTCCATGATCCTTCTGGGTCTCCTACAGCTCAGGATATTCCATGATTCTGTTCAAGTCTTTCACAACCTGCTTGCTACAATCATCTCAGTCTTGCTGTCTTTGTGCAGGATCTCTTCAGCCACATGGCCCAGCTGAGCTCCCTCTTTGAGGACTTAAACACTTCTGGTGCAAATATGTATTTACAGGATGATTTTGGAGGTTCCAGCAGTCTGTCAACCAGACTTGCAATCATTGGTTCACTCAGAAATTAAAAAAAAAAAATCCACCAAAAAAATTTACAAATTATGATCAGAAAGAAAAAAAAAATCACTTTGAATTGATTCCAGAGGTCCTTCCCATGCCTTTCTCTCCTCCAACCACTTCCCTGCTGGTTTTAGCTTTGGATAATGAAGCAGTGATAGAATTTAGGAAGCAGGGAAGTGCCTCAGGTGGCTGGTGGAGTTCTCTTTGTGCTGGGCTGGCCAGGGCTGTCTGTGTTCAGGGCTTGGCTGGGTGACAGCTGAAGCAGAGGTTGTGATAACACTCTGCACATGGCTATTTTTATCATCATTGATATAGCGCTGCAATTCCACATGCAAAGCTCTGTCCCAAGACACACTTGCCAGGAAAACGAGGCTCCTGCTCCAGCCAGCACAAGCCACAGCCCACAGCTACACCCCTGCTCCAAAGGAGGAGTGTGGCCCTGGGATTTTGAGGAAGAGATCTTGACATCCCTGCCCATGGCAGGGGCTTGGAAAGAGATGATCTTTAAGATCCCTTCCAATCCCAGCCGTTCTAGGATTCTCTGATCTGTAGGATGTTGGAGGGAAGGAGCTTGGCAGAAGCTTCAGGAGGATGGAGAGGCAGACAGGCAGGAACTGGAGGGGGTGGAGGATCCAAGATACAAGGCAGGGCTCAGGGATGTGGCCAGCTTAAGGAGCATCTGCTGGATTTCATGGCTAAACTACTCCAGCTTGTGGGAGAAGAACTGTGAGCCTGCCTTGGTGAGATCTGAGAGCAGGAACACCTGCATGATGGCAACTGGATCTCAAAATCCAGTGTTGAATTTGGCTTTGGTAACAGAGCAGTGATGACTGATAGCCAGTGAACTGTCAGTCTACCAGGTAAGCAGAGGATTTGTTTGCTTTGGGGGCTGTAGTGGTCCTGGAGAAGGGATCAAGCTGGGTGAGCAGAGGGCAGCAATCCACTGTGTCTTGTCCTCCCTGTGCCAGCCTTCCTCAGCTGATCCTTGGACTCAGTAACACATTAGTGCTTACAGTGCTGTGATCAGTCTCAAAGATGAAAGACAAAACTACTGAAACAGTTGGAATCCCAGAATCCCAGAATGGACTGGGCTGGAAAGGACCTTACAGCTCATCTCATCCCACCCCTGGCCATGAGCAGGGACACCTTCCACTGGATCAGATTGCTCCAAGCTCCTTCCAACATGGCCTAAGTTTTGAAACCCTTTAAGGTTCTGAAATGGAAGATAGGCTTTTGCAGCTGCTCCTTTCTCTTATTCATGATCCTCCACAGCAGCTGCACTGACCAAACAGCCACTGCTGCCCTGCCCCAACATCCTGGGGCATCCTGGCACCACTGTCATGCAATGGTCACGTCTGGAGGAACAAAGAAGAGCTGGAGGCACCTGCCCAGCTCTTTTCCTCATGTCTGCCACAAGCTGCCCAGGTGGGCCCAGGACATTTTGCAGGTGTGGGGGAACTGACAGCAGGTTTACAACTCACACACACTGGCTTGTGCCAACAGCTGGCACCAGCTGCAGAGCAGCAACAACCCAAATTTGGGCTGGGCAACCCAGGAAGGGATGAGCACTCCCCCATGCAGCCAGGGGGAAGCAGCCCTGGGATGGCAAATCCATCATGGCATTGCATCCCTTTCCTTGCTTTTGTTGCCACAGCCTCTGGGAAAAAATCCTGCTGTCAAGGAGCAAGTGCTGGGTCCAAGTTTTACCTGCTTGCTTCAGCCAAGCTGCAGGGAACATGGAAAAGGACCCTGTCCCCATCCCTACCACGTCACCACCAGCAGGAAGAAGCAAACAGGGTGGAATCACCTGAAGGCAATCCAGGTAAAGCCAAGAAGAGCTAAACAAGGGGGTTTTCATGCTTGTACAACGCTTGAGGAAAATAACACAACATTTGGTGCAGAGACAATCAAAAGGAAAAGCCAATATCATTCTTATCCATGCAATTTTATCAGAGTCACAAAGATTTTAAGGCTTACAATGACCCTCGTTCCTACCTGACTTCCTTATTACCAGAGAATTGGATCAGTGACCTCAGCTTTTGGCACAGAAACTGCTGTTTCACTGAGGTACCTGATCCAAGGACCTCTGAGATCTCCCAGAGCCTGAGCTGTTAAGCAGACAAGATCCACCACTAGTTCAGCTGATCAGCATTTATCTCACTGCTCAGCACTGACTCCTCTCATGCCTCATCCAGTGAAGTATTACAGCATTATTTTTGGAAACAGAGCCACACAAGATGTTTTCTGTGTCCATGTTTTCCCACAGGGCAAGGAGCACAGAGAAACACAAATCCCCTCACAGGCCAGGGAGCAACATGAGGCTGTAAAACAGGAGGGGCACTAGGGTGCCAGGCAGCAAAGAGTGTGGGATGTTGGGGTAAGGTCTGAGCATCCCAGGTCAGGGGGAACTCCAGACCTTTTACAAAGTCAGGCAGTCCAAAAGGTGGAGGGAGGGGTGTTTGGGATGGCTGGCACAGCATCTCTCCCAAAGGACCCCTTCTGCCAAGGACCCTGCTCTGTCCTCATCCTTTACTCATTTCCCAACAGCTCTTTCCTACCTTGCTGCCTCCTCCTGCCCTTTTCTTTGCTGCAGCACAGGTTTCACTCCCCAGGCTGGTGCCATTTTTGCACTTACCTTGTTAGCCAGGGACAGGCAGGGGTTGGGATCCCGATCCGGCTGCTCCAGCTTGACGATGGTGATGAATCCTGATTCCGTGTGTTCATCCTCGCTGGTGTTGCACAGGGACAGAGGGTGGGACTGTGGGACAAAAGCAAGGGGACACTCAGATCCTGGGGCTCAGCACTGCAAAGGGGGCTCAAGCCCACCCTGCAAACTCTCTGCACTGCCCAGAGGTGTAGGACTCCCTGTTGCTGGGCATCACCACAACACTGCTACATCCCATGGCCCTGCCTGAGCCAGTGAGGCTTAGAATGCCACAAAAAAACAGTCACTGCCCAAGCTGGGTGTCACCCCAGCCACTGCCACCACCACACTGTCCCCAGAGCCTGGCTGGACTCTGAGGAGCTGGAGACCACAGTTCTGTGACCCACAGCTGCTCCCCACTGACACAGGGCTTCCCAGGATGGTGGTTGGCAGATATTCCTCCTCAATCCCACGGTTATACCCATTAGAAAAGTGCCAGGAATGCTGCTGGCAGTGATGGGGAGATTTTTGCTGCCTGTGCAGTGATACAACCCAGCAGCAATCCCTCATCCACAAGCACCTGGCACTGCAGAGTCGGAAGGCACCACAAAGCCACAGAGCTGCTTTTGGTAGCACCAAATCTTGGGCACCAAAACAAGAACAGGTCTAGCAAAACCATGAAAGTGAGTTAAAATCATCAAATCCTAAAATCACAGCATGGAGACCAACTAGTTCTAACGTCTAGTGCAAATGTCTGTGGCTGTGAGTTTGTATTCAACTCCTAATCATGTCTGGAACTGCTTAAAACGAAAGTAAAAGCAAGAGATCTCAGTGAAATTTGAAATATTTTAAAACAAAAGTTCATATCCTTTTGTCAAAACACTGGTCTGGTGGAAGGTGTCTTTGCCCATGGCAGAGAGGTGGGACTGGATGATCTTTAAGGTCCATTCCAACCCAAACCATTCCATGATTCCATGATTAATGATGAACAACAGGAATATGAGCAATAGGCCGAGCTTCTGCAGCTCCAAATGTGCATGGGGAGCATATGGAAAATGCTGGCAACTGTTCTGGAGCAAGACCCAGCTGATAAATCTGGAGACGACCTGCTGAGGAATGCTGGTCCCTGCACCTGAGACCTTTCCTACATGGGCAGCTGTCCATGGAGCTGTGGCACAGTGGTGGCTCCTCCTTATTCTCTGCTGGGTTCCTCCCCAGACATGGATCAGGCTGGAGGCTGAGCCTGGGAGCTTTCTGAGCACCCTGCAATACCCAGGGGCAGCTCAGGGTGGCAGGGATACAGGGACCATCCAACACAGCCACACACTCCACTCATCTCTGCTCCAGACCACCTCCTCTCTCTCTTCCCACCAGCTCCTTCTCCTCTTTGTTGCTATACAGGCAACTCCTCCAGCAGCAGCACAGCAGCAAGAGCTGGATCTTATTTTCTACATCCTACAACACCATTTCGTGGCACTTCCACCACCTGGTCCCTGGCATTATGAATGATTCTGAAGGATTATTCCCCAGCATTCTGAGTGAGGGATTCTGGCTGCATATCGTGCTCACAGGACAAGAGCAGACTCGAAAAATAATCTAAGGGTGATGCAGAAAAAAAAAAGTATTATGAGAGTTCTCAGTGCAGAGGACTCGTGCCCCATGTGTGGCTCTGGCTGCAGTCAGGATCCCTCGTTCCCTCCTGGATCTGTGGCTGCAGATGGGCTCTGAGGCAGAGCATCCCCTCTCTGCTGGGCTGGGCACCTCTGCAGCACTGACTGCCACAGCCACAGCCCAGCTCCTCACAGAACCTTTTCGGAGCTAGGAAACAAAAAATCCCATTGCTGGAGAGAGGGGGTATGTTCATATCCAAAATCAGAGTGGTTTCATGCATGCTGCCTAAATCCCACCACAGCCCTGATCCACTCCCTGCTCCCAGGGGCTCCCAGCCAGCAGAGGGACCTCAGAGGTTGTTATGCTGGACCCACCGTGCTGTTCCAGCTGAGGTTCCCTGGTGGAAGTCACACTGCTGCTCTGCCAGATCCTTCTCCCAGGACATTCCCTGCTGGCTCTGTGCTGCTGGGATCCCAAGGATGGGCAGGGATTAGCTGGCAGGGTTTGGACCCACTCTTGGGTGATTCAGCTCTGCAGCTCTGGCCACACCATGGCCCTGGTAAGACACTGTCCACCTGTGACCCTCTGGCCTTGTCACTTCATCTGTCCCTGTCACCATATCCCTCCTGTCACCCCTTCAAGGAAGATGCAGAGCTCCTCCTCATCCCTATCTTCTTCCTATCACCTTTTTGGTTTCCTGTTCCCTTACCCAATGGCTTCTCTTTTATTTTCTACCTTTTCTGTCCACAGTGCCACTCCTACAATACTGAATTTCACTTTTTCAACTCCTCCTTGCCATCTTTCCCACTTTATTCCTACTAGACTCACCACCTTCACACCAACCTGTCCCTCCCAGCATCACTCACAGGCTGCACTGAGCAGCAGAAACACAGGGAAAGGTCCTGAGGAATCAGGCATGGAGAGCTGCCCAACTCCCACTTGGGAGCTCTATGTATAAAACAGGAGGGAAAAAAGGTGACCCTGAGAGGTCATCTAGCCCATTTTGCTGCCTGAAGGGAGATCAGCCAGACCTAAAACATTCCTCAGAGACACTTGCTCAACCTGTTTTCAAGATCTCCAAAAAGGCAGACTCCTCACCCACTCCAGGGCTCCCTTCTTCTCCACACTGGACAGTGTATTATCCCAGTGCCTCACTGGAGTCCATTTTGCTCCAGTCTGAGCCTATTAATTCTCACTGAATCAACCACACCCATGAAAAAAGATAATCCTTTCCCCCCAAGGATTCTTTAAACATTTCCGCTCCCCTTTTTATTCACCAAGGAGTCCTGAGGGACAAGAGCTGAAAAAGGACTCAGAGAAAGTCCTCAGTTTTCTCTGTAAAGAAACTCAGAGCACTTCCCATGCTTCCTTCATGGGGGATGAATCAAAACTTGATCTGATCTGAAGTGGCAGGAAAAATGTTATACCCAACCCATAAAGTTGGCATGGAAAAGATGGGAGGAGAACAGGACAAGAGAGTGTTCACCAAAGGGCTTAAGAAAAAACCTGGACTAAACTCTTCACTACACTGACCACAATCCCAGAAAGACTGCAGGTAGCAAATACCAAACTGCATTTGAAGAAATTGAGAGCGATGCAGGGAATGGAGGATTTGGCAGATAATCCTGACTTTCCTACCAAAAGAAAAGCCAGGTTAAAAAACCTGGCCAATGAAGAGAAGAACTAATGGAGAAAAGGAAAGGGATGGTTCACAGAACAACAGGGCTCCTCAAAGCAGTCAGTGAGTGTGGGAATGAAGGCAGTTCCATGACTGCCATGCTCTGGTGTCTCCTCTCCTACAAGGTCAAGGCTATGGAAGACGATGGAATATTGCGCAGTACTGCTCAGGGAGAGGGACTTTGGACAAGGGTCTGGAGGAACAAGATAAGGGGGAATGGATTCCCACTGCCACAGAGCAGGGAGAGATGGGATATTGGGAAGGAATTGTTCCCTGGGAGGGTGGTCAGGCTCTGGCACAGGGTGCTCAGAGAAGCTGTGGCTGCCCCTGGATCCCTGGCAGTGTCCAAGGCCAGGCTGGACAGGGCTTGGAGCAACCTGAGACAGTGGAAGGTGTCCCTGCCATGGCAGGGGGTGGGATGAGATGGGCTTTAAGGTCCTTTCTAACCCAAACCATTCCATGGATCTACAATCCTCAGAACTAAAAAGAGAAATAAGCAGGGCCACCTTTACAATGAACTCACCATGACAGTCCTAAGGCAGACTGTGTCGCCCAAATATTCACAAACCACTGGAAAAATGAGAGGAGTGGTGAAACGACCAAGTTCTTCAGTAAGACATAAAATTCCAAGTTGGAAAACATTAAAACTGTCTGGAAAAGGATCTCATTATACTGAATGATGGAGTATATACAAGATGTCAAAAAATGAAAATATGAAAAAATATATCCAGGTATTTTACACACAGATGAGCTGTAGGTGAGCTGTTAATGAACAGGAAAGAGCTTGGAGTCACTGTGGAGAGTTCAATGGAAACCGTTGTTGAATCACCCAAAGCAGTCAAAAAGCAAACAGGCATTATTGCAAAAAAACAAATGAAAAATTAAAATCTACCAGATAAAGCTGCAGTGTGTCAACATCTTGACTATTCCAAGAAGTCCTGCTCACTCCATCTTAAACAGAGATTTTTGTAAAAGTGATTAAGGGAACAAGAACTCTTCAGCTTAGTACAGGAAGGAAATGGTAAAGCTACAGAAAGTCATTAAAAATATGGAGAATTCACAGAACAAAACACCAAGAAGAGCTGTTAAATGCAAAGATCTGCTGCAGTCAGGGGGCTTTAGAGGAGCACCTGCTGGGATTTGCCTGCTCCCTGCACATTTTGGGGCTGCACAGGGAACTGCACACACAGAGTTCTGCACTCACCAGGCAGCACCATGGGCTGCACGCTCTCCTACCCACTAGAAGACTTTTGAATATTTCATCTAGGAACCAAATTCCAGAATAAAGCCGGGATTCGTGGTCAGTGCCAGAGAGCCAGGAGAGCCTCTGCCCTCAGAACATCAGCAGAGCCAGCTGCAGCCTTATCTGTGGGACAGTGCTGTGACTTCAGGCTGTGTCCCAGCACCAGCTCCCCTTCCCTCTCACTGCCATTCCAGCAGAGGGGTGCAAGGATTTTGTCTAGGATAGCAAGGCCTCCCCTGGCACAGGTCATGCCAGCACCATTCTCCATGTGCCACTGGTGCCACAGCCTGGAGTGGATGAAATGCCTTGTGGAAAAGCTCCTTCACAGCTGAGCTCCAGCCAAAGCAGCAGTAAGGGGATGAGCCAGGAGCCTGTGGCACCACAACGACACCTCTGGGGCCATGGAGCATCTTGGACATTGTCCTGCCATGGCCATGTGTCCGTGGGAGACACCCAGTGCCCACTGCCCTGCTGGCTTCACCCAGCTGTGTCACGTCACTGTCACCCAGCATGAGTTCCTGAGGCAGGACATGGACATTCCTGTATTTGTGGATATGTCTGCCTCAAGACACCTCTTCCCTGCTGGAATAGTCAGTGAGTCTCTGAGCTAAATAAGGTGTATATTCCTTTGCAGGCTTCAAAAGGCAAATGGAAGTGATCTCCTACCATCCTCTGCATTTCTGCTGGCAACACTGACCTGGCTGTGAGAATTACTGCGCAAGATCCTCTGCTGGGTCTGTGAGGAGGTGGACACAGGGCACCTGAGATGGATTTCTGTGGGAAGGAGCAGGGTAGATGTCCCAGCTCTGAGAGCCAGCTGTGCATCTCCCAGAGGTGTCAGAGCACTGTCCCAGCTGCTGGCACCAGGGAAACCTCCAGGGACCTTGCATTGCTAAGATGGAACAGGCCATGTGCACTTCTCAGTTCCTGGGGAATGTTCATGGCAACACTGCCCTGCTGGGACACCCCAGTCACCAGATCCTCCTCTCCCAGCCTCCCCAAAAACTCAACCTGACAGGAGGTTGGAGCCAGGTGGGGATCAGACTCTTTTTCCAGATAAGTGACAGGACAAGAGGAAACAGCTCCAAGTTGTGCCAAGGGAGGCTCACGTTGGGCATTAGTAAGCATTTCTGCATGTAAGGCATTGGCAGGAGCTACCCAGGGTGGTGATGGAGTCCCCATCCCTGGAGGTGTCTGAAGAAGGACTGGAGGTGGCACTCAGTGCTCTGGGATGGTGAGAACATGGGGATCAGGCACAGGTTGGACTTGATGGCCTTCGAGGTCTTTTCCAACCTCGATGATTCTGTGATTCTGTGATTAATGCTGTGTGAATGTCTTTATTCCTGTAAGAAAGGCCCTTCCCAGTTGACCTGAACTCTCCAGCTTTACCAGCTGAACAGAAGCCCCTCTTACCCCCAGACCATTCCACACCACTCACAGAGACAGCAGCACAAATGACAGGACACTGCCACAGGAACAGGGGATGCTGCCAGGAGGCTGAAACACAGCAACAGTGGAGCTGCAAAGTGCTGTGGGACACTGCTAGAAGGACGAGGGACGAGGCAGGGAGATGAAGTGCATTTTAGGTGTGAAGAAGATGGAAATGGCTGGTTGGAAAAGGAAAAGAACAGCAGAGTGTTTCAAGAGGCCCAAGGAAAAATTGCCATTTCCATGACTCCTGGGCATGAAGCTCAGCCATCAGGATGTGGGGCTTTTTAATTTACCCGCATAAAGTTTCAAGAGCTGTTATAACAGCAAACACACCTTACCCACATGTGAGTCACAGACAAACACGTTCACTGATAACAAATGCATTATTCTTAGAGAGACTCAGGTCCTACCTCAACGTGCAAACACCTCCAACAACCATCCAAGTCCCCTGAAGGAGTGGCCAGAGGTGGGAGAGGAGACAAAGGACCTACAAGGTGCCAGTGCAATATTCCTGTGCTTTACCCTAACTTGTGCTTATGAGCTTCACTACCTTTAGCCCGAGTCAAGGGTCAGCAGGGCCTGAGGGTTTGATACAACAAATCAGTCCCTAATCAAGAAATGACTGTGTTTTCCTCTCCTTTTCATTACCAAGCTGGCGAGCAACAAAGAGCAGTGCTGAACCAAAGAGAGATGTTTATTTGGTTATCACACATGCAGGATTAGATGGCTTAGGTGAAGTGTGGATCTTTTTTGTTGCTCTCTGCAACTCCCTGAAAGGAGTTCAGAGCCAGGTCAGGCTTTGCTTCCAGGGAACAAGGGACAGGAGAAGAGAAAATGGTCTCAAACTGTGCCAGGGGAGGGTCAGATCGGACATCAGGAGGAGTTTCTTCCTGGAAAGGGTGGTCAGGCATTGGCAGGGGCTGTCCAGAGAGCTGGTGGAGTCCCCATCCCTGGAGGTGCCCAAGGAAGGCCTGGATGTGGCACTCAGTGCTCTGGGCTGGGGACAAGGTGGGGATTTGGCACAGGCTGGATTCAATGGTCTTGGAGGTCTTTTCCAACCTAAATGATTCCCATGGGGTTGGAGAAAACTCTCATACACCACTCACTGACAGCTCTGCTGAAGTCTGCTCTCCTGTGGACAGGGAAGTCCCACGTGAGGGAAGCAAGTGTCACTTCTGCTGGCCCAGCCACCACAAGGATTGTGTGTACTGGCAAGGAAATCTCTAGCAAAGTTCCATAAGAATGTCTGGTTAAATTGTCTCTGTCTGGTCCACACATCCATGCTGCAGTATCAAAGGCAAAGGGAGGTTCTCTGGTGAGCCCTGACTCACAGCACTAAATGAAAGTAGAGGCAAGCTGGCCCAAGTCACAGGAGAACAGCTCATGCTCCTCTGCCTCCAAGCACTCTGCAAGCAGTCTGGATCCCAAATCCCATGGAGAGCATCCAACCCATGCTGACCTGCTGACCTCACACACCTTGGAGGGCCCAGCCTGTCCCCATCCAGAGCCATCTCCGTACCTGAAGACCCTTTTTCACATGACCCTCTGCACTGTGGCTGGGAGGCTAAAGCTGTCCCACAAAACTCACACAAGTCTTGTCCCTCTGCAGCCCTTGAAGCACTGGCAAAGCCCAAGCTGTGCTGGCAGCTCTCTGACTCTCCATGCACAAAGCACTGTCCCTTGAGACCAGCTCAGGGGTGACACAGACACATAAGGACTCCCACAACTGGCCTGTGAAGCACCTGAGACAGCTGTGACCCCAAAAGCAGCTCTGCACTGATGGGGCACATACAGAGACTCACCCAAACCCAGAGCACTTCACTGCAAACACTGTGCACTCTTCCTCAACCACCAGCTATTTACAATGGGTTTTAAAGTTAAAACCTTGACAAGTGATGCCAGAAAGAGCATTCTTGATCTTCTAAAAAGGAGAAAGCAGATCTAGAAGAGCAAAGACTGGCAAGGAAATTCCTTTTGGGGCAAATTAGGCAACAACTTCTTCTGAAGCATCACACATCTCCAGGAGGGCTGAACTGCTCCTGGAAAGAGACCAAAGTGCTCTCCAGAGGTTAATGTGGACTGGGGAATTCTCTAAAACCCTCCTGAAGATGAAGCTCAGCAGCAGCGCTGCCTGAAGATGGCAGGACCCTGACATGGCCCTGAACCACCACTGTGGGCATTGCTGGAGAAACCAGCAACGGTGCAGGGAAGCTTCACTCATTCACGAGTGAAACATCTGTTAGGAGCTTTTCTCACCAGGCAAAAGCCGCAGGCAGGAGATGGGCTTGGGGTGGAGGAGTCACTCCAGGGAAAGCCACAGGCAGGAGATGGGCTTGGAATGAAGGAGTCACCCCAGGGAAAAGCTGCAGGCACGAGATGGGCTTGGAATGGAGGAGTCACTCCAGGGAAAGCTGCAGGCAGGAGATGGGCTTGGAATGAAGGAGTCACCCCAGGGAAAAGCTGCAGGCAGGAGATGGGTTGGAATGGAGGAGTCACTCCAGGGAAAGCTGCAGGCAGGAGATGGGCTTGGAATGGAGGAGTCACCCCAGGGAAAAGCTGCAGGCAGGAGATGGGCTTGGAATGGAGGAGTCACCCCAGGGAAAAGCTGCAGGCAGGAGATGGGCTTGGAATGGAGGAGTCACCCCAGGGAAAAGCTGCAGGCAGGAGATGGGCTTGGAATGGAGGAGTCACCCCAGGGAAAGCTGCAGGCAGGAGATGGGCTTGGAATGGAGGAGTCACTCCAGGGAAAGCTGCAGGCAGGAGATGGGCTTGGAATGGAGGAGTCACTCCAGGGAAAGCTGCAGGCAGGAGATGGGCTTGGAATGAAGGAGTCACCCCAGGGAAAAGGCAGGCAGATGGGCTTGGGGTGGAGGAGTCACCCCAGGAAAAGCTGCAGGCAGGAGATGGGCTTGGGGTGGAGGAGTCACCCCAGGAAAAGCTGCAGGCAGGACATGGGCTTGGAATGGAGGAGTCACCCCAGGGAAAGCTGCAGGCAGGAGATGGGCTTGGGGTGGAGGAGTCACCCCAGGGAAAGCTGCAGGTAGGAGATGGGCTTGGGGTGGAGGAGCCAGCCCTACCAAACCTCCGCGGCTGGCGCCGGGGGGGAGCGTTGCCTGATCCCTTCCCCCTCCATCTCCCTGGGCTCCAGCGCCGAGCCAGGTGCAGAACAAAAGGAAAGTAATGATTTAGTTATTGCTGCAGCGCCGAGGGTTTGAAGGTCAGGCGTTCACAGCACTCGCTGTACGGCCAGGCCGTGCCTGCAGCCCTGCAGCCAGAGCTGCTCCACAGGGGCTGGCGCTGCGCTGCTGCGGCTCCTGCGCGGGCACATGAAAGGCTTCTCTCTAATGTAATAACTGACGGCCTCTTCAGTGCCGTTTGAACTGTTTACAGACCGAGTTAACGATTACAGGCAATGTGTACCTTGGCTGCTGCCCAAAATTCTTACCCGCCCGTCAGATATTATCAAAGAGCCCTTCACTGCTGGCCTGGAGTCCTTCCAAAGCGCAGCGCCGAAATGCCGGCGTAGAGGAGGGGCCTTGGGCGCTCCGTCGTGAAACCCAAGCTAGAAAGTCACAGATCTGCTCTGGAGAGGTGTCCTGGGATCCGGGTGCCAAGTCACGTAGAGACACAGAACACCCCAGAGCTCCCTGCAGCCCCCTGTGCCCAGGGTGGGCTCTTCCTGCAGGACATCAGCCGTGGCTTTGCTCTGCTGCCTTCCAGGCTTTCTTAGAGGACACCACACCACCCATGAGCTCTGGCTGTCCAGGTTTCCCTCCCTGCATGAGTTCTCTGCCATCCATCCATCCCTACCTGGCTCTTTACACAAGGCCTGGGTGGTTGTGCTAATGCCGGTGGTTACGCAGCTTAAAGCTCCTCCTGCCAAAAGCATTTTCAATACCCTCATGCCTAAGAGTGAGGACAAGAACAAACCAGGTGGTGGGAGATTAGATAAAATCACTTCCATTGTTATTTGTAGCTGGAGAAATGCAGGTGTAGGTATAAGGTCTGGCTAGATCTGGGCCAGAAAACAAGCCCCAGCTCTTTGGGGCAAATTGCACCAGGTCTGGAAATCCCGCTGAAACGAAGGCATGAAATAAAGAACTGGCAAGCTGCTCTAATTACAGCTGAGTAACACAGAGCCACATTCAAGCAGCGCTGAGGCTGCAGAGCAAACTCTGCTTCAGAGCAGGAAATTCCGCAGCTGCAGAGGAGGGTCTGTCCTACCCATGGTTCTGCACCCACGGCCACCTGGGGAGGCTCAGCGAGAGCAGAAGTTAATCTCTGCACCATGCTCTGCCCCTGAAAGGTCCTGTCAGAGGAAACTTCCTAAATACAACTAGGAAAAAAAAATTAAGATCTCCATTTCAGATAGAAACGTGTCTCGTGGTCCATCAGTCTCCCTCACCACCAAACTTCAGGCTGTAAAATGCTATTTAATGCTGTTCACTAGACCACCTGCAGACTGTGCTATGGTGGCTTCAAGGTAACACTAACCATTGTTTAAAAAATGCTGCTTCAGTCCATGCCAGAGTTTCAAACTCCCAGCTACACCAGCAGCAGGAATTGATGCCTCCCATGCCTACCAGGAGCCTGCACAGTACTGGGCTGCCATCATCCCAAAGCTCTTGGTACAAAAAGCCAGGTGATAAAGGTACGAAACTTCAATTAAAATTTTCCTCCTGTGTTCCTAAAACGAGCCATTTTGTCCTGCCCAAAAAAATGCAAACGCATCTCTTCCACAGGCTGACAAGAGATGGAGTTTCCAAGGGATGCTTTCCAGATAAGGGCTGATGCCTTCACGCCATGCCAGTTTTATCTTGAAATATGTTGGATGCCAGCAGGTCCCGGGCAAAAGGACAAAGATTGAACAGCTAAAGGAATAAATTATTTGCTTTCCAATCTCACTCTGCACTGGATTCCCACTGTTTTATTACTCAGATGTGGTTTTCTGTAGAAGGGATGAGCAAGAGGCTGGTGGAGGACACGAGTCTCTCTTGTTAGATGTTGCTGTGTTTCCAGAAGACAGAAATGTAGATGCAAATACATTTGCTGTGATTTGATTCAATCAAACTTGCTGGTACAGTGCAGTACATGACAGAAATTGGTTCCTCCTACGCTTACTTGCTAAGACATGAGTCCAGGCCCTCTGGGATCTGCAATTCCCTGGCTGCCATGGATGACATCACTGACATCTAAGGAGCTGCAGGAATGCCGAGAATGCAGGTCTGGGCTCCTGGGGATGCTGAGCTCATCTGCTGCTGCAGGAGGCACCAAAGATGGGGTGCCTGGGTCACACTCCTGCCTCACTTCCATCCTGCACTCACTGCTCCTCTTGAGGCCATGCAACACCTGGGCACACGTGGCTTGCACCAGTTTATACAGCAAAAGTGAAATTGCTTGAAAATTTCCTTCACTGATGTCTTCAGATGCTGAGCAGAAACAAGAATTTCAGCACAGGAACAAGGGGTCAGACTCTGAAGTGACATAACCCTGTGGTCTGGGCAGAAACTGGTGCCCAGGATGTTCCACCTGAATATGTGGCAGAATTTCTTCCCTGTGGAGTGACAAAACCCTGAACAGGCTGCCCAGCAAGGGTGTGGAGATATTCCAGACCCATCTGCACACAATCCTGTGCCCTGTGCTCTGGGATGGCCCTGCTGAGCACGGAGGTGGCACCAGGTGACCCACTGTGATCCCATCCTGACCATTCTGGGATTCTGAGAATGTGTGACCTGACTCTCACAAGCCAACAGAGACCACTCACAGAGTGGTTTTCCACTTGATGTTCCACTTGGGATACCTTTCCAGCATTACTGGAGTTACTGATCTGGGGAACATACCTGGAGTAGGGTGGTGAACACCCTGAAGGATTTCACAAACACACCTCACTCCCTTTTGGCCCATTTATACTTCTTCCACAACATTCCGAGCAACTGATCTCCACAAAGGATTTCAGAGAAGTCCATAAATACTTTTTCTTGGACTGACGATAATTTCACAGGAGTCTTCCAAGAGTCAACTGTTACCATTCTTGCTGCATCCTGGGGATTTCAGCTACCAAAGATCACAGAATCCCAGAATGGTTTGGATTGGAAGGAACCTTGGAGACCATTTCATTCCACCCCTGCCATGGGCAGGGACAACTTCCACTACAGTATCACAGACATTCAAACGTGAACTTGAATGTGAAGTGAGCTGGCACAGTGCAAGGAGCTTGAAGCAGTAAGCATTAAACTCTTCCCCTAATTTCAACCTGTTGGGAGCCTCTGGAGACTCCAGAATTCATCACCAAAGGGCATGTCTTCATCTGGAGGCCCTTAGGGACAGGGATGACACAGGTCTTGCCCCAGGACTCAAGAGACTGAGGCCAAAAATGTGGAGAAATTTCCATTTTCAGGCGCTGCTGCTGCTGTGTTCAGAGCAGCACAGAGCAGTGAACGTGCAGGGCGATGGACAAACAGGGCAGGAAGTGGAATAACAGGGTGAGATCCAGTGGATGCTCTACCCACTGTCTTCATTCAAGACCCGCAATAATTTGTCCAAACATTCCTTTGAAATGACTGAGTTCTACCAGCTGTTTTACACCAAGGAATGGAAAGGGAGCTACTCACAGCCCATTTGTTTGGGACAGTGAAAGGAGGTGAGCTGTGGCATCACCTCCACTGGGGGATCCAGGCCTTGGCAACCCATATCTCTGTGACAGGGGACAGACATCCAAGAGGAGGATGAGTGCTGGGATAATGAGGACATCTGGAGAAGTTCAGAAAGGAGAAAGTGCCCCTGGTTACAGGAGGGAAGTCTCCTGCTCTCATCCCTGGCTCCTGCAGAGGAGGAGACACGATGCACGGGGTCTCCACTGGCACCTGTCAATTCTGCATTTTTCTGCTTTTTTCTTAACAGTGACACTGGCCCCTGCCAGGCAAAGATCACTGGGAAGGAATAGAGCACTGCCTGGAGTTTCTGCTTTGGCTGCTCAGAACTGAAACTCCACTTTGTTGTGTAAAATGAGCCATGAACATGCTGAGTTCACTCATGCAGGTTCTAGCTCCTGGGCTCTGCTGCGTTTCCTCCTGCTTCTGCAGGGTGGGGGTGGTTGTTGCAATCACAGATTCTCCCTCTCTACCTGCTGCTTCTCATCTTGCAGTGCTCCCTCTCCCAAGGCAGGATGGCTGAGGGGGGTTTATTACACAGCCATGCTGGAAACACAGGGAACAGCTTTCTGGTGTGGTACCTCACCCCTCTGTGCAATAAGACCTCCACACTCTGCACTGATAGCCTGGGAAAATAGCAGGTGCCCATCTTCCAGGGGAGGAGAGAGCTT
Organism: Entomyzon cyanotis; assembly: GCA_024500445.1. Lineage (NCBI taxonomy): Eukaryota > Metazoa > Chordata > Aves > Passeriformes > Meliphagidae > Entomyzon > Entomyzon cyanotis. The sequence continues at coordinate 2,263,602 of JAKEPQ010000746.1, forward strand.
GTTGTGCTGGATCCCATCTCCAGAGCCATGCTGGGTCCACACAACGTGGATTTGCAGCTCTTTGCAGAGAGCAGACTCTCTATACAGCTGTGCCTTGCTGGCACCACTGGGAACCTGCTGGTGTCTGCTCAGGACTCTGCAAACTCCGCAAGGGACAATCCTTCCTTACAGCTCCGTTGATTTCTCCCCTGATCCAATGCAGTTGCTTTTCTCAGTAATATTCCTTAAAGTCACACTGAACAATGTGCAGTTACACTGAGCCCTTGGTTCCCTCATGCAACCAGCATCCCTGTCATGGGGGAAGGACAAAAAGCCATTGTAGCCAAAACCTTAGAGCCTGCCTCAATAGGTTTCTGTGGTATTTGGAATCAGTGCAGCACTTGAGAACACAGGGATAAATCATTAACAAGTCATTATTGTTCACAGGTATTTTTGGCAGGAAACCACTGAGGTCAACTTGGACAAACTGCTGTGGGGTAGTGGGGGTGGCACTTTTCCTGCAGGAGTGTTCAAATCCTGCTCTAATACTAAGAAATAGCCTGGAAGTGACATTCCTTGCTGGATCTAATCGAGATGGAGTGGCACAGCCCCTCCTTCCTGCCCTTCTTGGCCTGAGCTCTCTTCCAGCTCCATGATCAATCCCTCATGTCCATTCTCCGACAGCGCCGTTCATCACCAGCTCCCCTCGCAGCGTGGGCAGCCTGACAGCCAAACACAACTCCTCATGTACCAATCCCACAATCTCCCAGCTGCCATCAATCACTTCTGCTACTGGGAGCTGGGGAATTCCCAAACACTGCTGCTTCTCCCAGAGATCTGTCCAGGAATGGCTGTTTCTCATTCTTTGGAAACCTGCAGAGACGCTGCTTCTGTACAGCTGTATCAATCATTCCCTCATCTCCAGCCCAGCTCATCAGCTCGGTGGGCAATGGGGTGGATGAATCCATGTGCCATTTGCTCCCAGGGCCATCAGCACTGGCAGCAACCACTGAGAGCCATCTCCACGGTTAATATCCTGGAGACTGATCCATCCTCGCAGCTTCCAGTGCCGTCAGACACTCCAGCTCCATGGAAAACTATTTATTCTCCTTGTCATCCAGTTTCCTGCTCGCTGGCCAGCTGGCCACTGACCCTAGTGCTATTTAGCTGCTGTAAATCAAGTGCCAAAGGACACTTCCAGAGTACCATGATGTGGCAATTCCTCCCAATATGGGGCTGTGGTCGGTTTAGAATTAAGTAACCAAACAATTTGGATACAAACAGCTTAAAGGCTGTAGTGTGTTGGGCAGTGTGAGCTCCTGCCTGGGAGATACAACACTAACGTGGGGCTGCTTTTAAAGCCCTAAAAAATCTTCCAGAAGATGCCATGGATTCGGTTCAGCTGTTCAGGCAGTTTTGTGCCCAGCCAGCTAGGGATGGTTAGGTGGTGATTTTTTTTTACTAAAAAAAAGTACTTTCAACTTTGACATTTAAAAACCGCCTTTCATAACCACAAAAACATTTCTTTCCAAACTCACCAGCTTCTGGACACATTCATGAAAGCCAAGAAAACCAGTCAGGTAACTGAGTCCAGCTCCTGAGGAAGCCCATATTTCCATCTTTCTCTAAAAAATAGCAAATCCACAACTGCAGACCCAGGCAGGGACACTTGTATTGCAAAGGGACACAGGAACTGCTTTCCAAAAGCCTGAGGCATGGTCAGATAATTCAAAACAGCTCTTCTGCCCGCCCTGACCTGAGAAAGTTCATCACAGGGCTGCCATCAAGTAGAGTTTAACAGGACTGATCTTTCCCTGGAATGATGACCAACAGTGTTCAAAGAAAATTGTTCTGAGTTTGATGTGGTCCTACTGGATGAGGTACAACCTGAGCTACAATCAGGATTTCAAGGATTTTCATGCTATGGAGCACCCAACAGACTTTAAATCCAGCCAGAGAAGTTGCAGGAGTAAGTCTTCTCAGCCTACCATGGCACACACAGGGGATCCCCCAACCCTTCCTTTCCAGGGATTATTCCTTTGCTGGCATTTTGTCCAATTGCTCCCACTCCCAGAGCTGCACCCAGGAGTTTCACTGGCTCTGGAGTGTCCCCAAAATTCCTCCACCCCATCCCAGCAGGGCTGTGCCACTGGCTGCTGTCCTCTGCTTCCACAACCTCCATGCTCCATTTCCTCGGTCCTTTGAAACCCCTTTCATTGCCCAGGACTGGGGATGAACATCAAGTTGATTATAAAACAATTTCTTTTGTTGATAGAAAATTCTTTGCAGGGCGTGAACAGCAGGAGAAAAGAAAGGACTCCTCTGAACTGCGAGCTGGCTGGAAAGCCCCGGAGGGCAAGAATCCGATCCCTCCTTTGAGGAGCACAGGCCTGTCTGTACAGGCTGCAGGAGCAGGAGAGCTTTGTGTCTGCAGTTCCAGCAACACTCAGCAGTCCCTGCCTTGCCTTGTGCAGCACCAGCCTCCAGCTCGTGCATGGGAAATGGCCCTACACCTCCCATCTGCACCCCTGGACAGACCTCATCCTCCTCACCCCACTAATCCCCTCCTGCAGAGCCAAACCTCCCCATCACCTCCCCCACCCGCCTGCCCCATGCGCCCTTTGGCAGCCCCATCATCCACCCAACCCCAAATCCTTCTCTCCTGCTGCTCAGAACCACCCTGTGCATCCTCCAGAGCTGCTCAGGAGGAAGAAATCCTCCATGCAATGACCCCAGATCTAGGCTGGAACATCCACCCACCTATTATTTAATATTTACCAATACCCCACCAAATCTTCTGCCCTGGATGCAGCCATTCTGCAGATGCCACAGCAATGCTTTTAAAAAGAAATCCTGACAGGACATATTCCTTAGGAGCAAGGAATTTGCTTATCAACACTGAGCTTGAGAAGCCAAGTCCACAGGTTTCATGTTTTCCAGCCCTAGGAAGAAACATAATTCCCTGGGCAGCCAGTCCTGCTCTGGATCAGCCCCATCTGCTTCCCAAGAGGAACAAAATCCTTCAGATTCAGTAAAACAACAAATAAAGACACCCTGCTCCCCACCAATGCAGAAATCTTCCAGAATGGTTTAACATCCCCCTGACAATCTCTACATTCTGAGTACAGGTAACACCACAGGCCCACCAGCATATCCTGACTCAGCTGGGCCATCCTGGGAAGTCCAACTGGGGCAGATTCATACACTTTCCTTCAAAAGAAAAAGAGCCCCTTGGGTACATCCTTGGAGGAGTATGGGGCTGCTGCTACCTGGGATCTCAGCTCCCCAGAGATGTGAAAACACTCCAGGAGATGCCTGGTGCAGCCTGGAAGATGTAGTTTCCATGAAAGGAGAAAAATAATTTCAGATTACTTCCTTGGAGAAGTCTGGGACTGCTACTCGCAATATTCAGAGTCTAAATCAGAGATGAAAAGGCTCTGGGAGATGATAGCTGGGATATAAGCTGCATGGAGGAGACATGAAAAGCCTCCAGGAGATGCCTGGGAGGCGTCTCAAGTAGATCCTGAAAGATGCAGGTTCCACAAAAAGAGAAAAATCATCTTGGCCAGTTTCCCTCAAGCAGTCTGGGGCTGCTACCTGGGATTTCAGGTCATGAAATCAAGAGATCAGGACTCCAGGAACACTACCACCTTGTCATCTTTGAACTACAGTGGTAACATGGTCCTCAACAAGGCTGGGCAAGAATTTCCACAGCTGATTCTGGTGGCAGCCCCTGGGCTGGGGCTCTGCTTATCCCAGTGCCCTCCAGCCCACCCAACCAGTGCACACAGCTCTGGGGGAGATTTCCCATTCTCAGCCTTTCCTGCCATTCCCATCTTTCCTGCAAGGAGGGCCTGTGCTTTTCCCAGCTCCTCTGCATAGTGAAGGATGCCCTGGAATCAGTGAGCTTCCAGCTAGCCAGGGTCCTGCTCCTAACCCAAGGTGGGATGGACACTGGGATGTCCCTCCCCCTCTTCCCATCACACCGGGGCTGAAGAAACTCCTGCTTGATTCTCTCCCTCCTGGCTTTTGCTCTAAAGGTCACCTGGTCCCTCCAGTGCCACTCACAACCCCACTGGGCTGGCAGGACACGAGGGCTCTGGCTGGGAACAGAAGGGAAAGTCTGCTCAGGGGAGCTCAGCTAAAGTCTGATTAGGAATGTGATGGGAGCTGAGAAGAAAGCGAAGGGTGTGGAGAAATAGGGAGGAGAAAGATTGTTTTGGAGGAGAATAGGTCCAGAGCTCTGGGCAGTTTCATTAGAGGAATATTAAGTAAATGAGTCAGAGCTTGCGGTGCCTGAGGCTCGGGAAAGCTGCTGCTGGAGTGAGGGGTGGCGAGGGAAGATGAGGATCGTGGCGTGCTGTCTGTGAGTGAGATCCAGCCAGGACACAACAAGAGGAAACTTGTTGCCTGCTCAGACTTTGAAGAAGCTTTGCAGAGATCAAGCAGTGCAGACGTTCCATGGCTGCCTCAGTCTGTGCTCCATTCCAGCTCTGCCTGCCCTGCTCTGGGCCAGGCTCTGCAGGGAGCCTTTCCCAGCCCACTGCCCTTCCCAAGGCACTGCAGAGCTCCCGGAGTGACCCTCTGCAGCAGCATCCCCACACCACAGGCATCCCTCAGGGCCCCAAAGGCATTCTGTAAGGCAGGTTTTATGCATTCATGGCTGGTAGCTGGGGATGCAATTTGTCTGTTAATTCCTGCACCTAAACCCCTGAATACTGCACTGCTATCCTGCATGCAAGCATGCTCTGGGTATCAACAATCCTTGGAAGTGTTCAAGGCCAGGCTTGAAGCAACTTGGAATAGTGGAAGGTGTCCCTGCCCATGACAGGGGTGGAACTGGATGATCTTTAAGGTCCATGTTGACTCAAACCATTCCAGGATTTTATGAATAAATGTATATTATATATGTATATATACATCTACATATGTGTGTGTGTATATATATCTATATGTGTGTATATATATACAGATATACATCTGTATGTATAAATATATATAAATATTTACCTCTACTGCAGACATAAAATCCAAGCCTGAAGTTAAGATGGGTAAACCAAATTGCCTGCTTTTAAATTATAAAATTAATTTTGCAAGCACCTGGGAAATTCAAGGTAAAGAAGTTAATTCAGATGATGTTGTGATAACAGAGATACAGCAGTAATTCAGTGGACTGCACTAATATATATTTAATTGCATGAAAGAGTTCCAAAGGTCTATGGGTTGAAATTCCATGCCAGTATGTAAAAAAATACCAAAGCTACCAACTGATGACCTCTCCATGGTGATGCCAGAGACCAGGAAAGGCAAAGGGTGGTTACGAAAGTAGAAAAGCACAGTATTAACCACAGAATCACAGAATTCCTGAGGTTGGAAAAGACCTCCAAGACCAAGCTGTGCCTGATCCCCATATTCTCACCAGCCCAGAGCACTGAGTGCCACATCCAGTCCTTCCCTGGACACCTCCAGGGATTGGGGCCCAACCACCTCCCTGGGCAGCCCATAATTAATGGTTGACTTCAAATCGTGGCCATGCAGGCAGGGCAAATGTTGTAACTGAGGTCTGATCAAAAGACAGGTTTTGGTAGCTTTATCAGCTTCTTTATGGAGCAATTTGGAGCACCCTCCAAAGTAGGTACAATCCTGGATAGAGCACAGGGGGGTGGTGGAAGACAGATTATTTCTTCAATACTGTCCATTATATATTCAAATTCCCCTATTTGTAGGAAAGTAGAATAAATTAATAAAACAACACTCTCACACCATTAAAAGTCTAAAAATAAGAAAAGTAGTTGGAAAAACATTTGAGAAAGGAAGTAAGAAGGCAAAATGTTTTTGTGTTATAAAGCAAATGATGAGAGATTTCGTGCTGGACGCTTGGAGTAAATTTACACCATTGAGCCCAGGACTTCAGCTGGACCCCAAAACCCAACAATGAATAATAAAGGAAAGGAGAAGACCAGAAGGAAAAGGAAACCTTTGAAAAGTAGAACTTGAATCCAAAGGATAGAACAGCAAAGACTGTAATGCTGGCAAGTTAAAGGAGACTGGTCAGAAGAGAAAAATATGCCAGGGGCTCCCATACAAACAATAAAGCCTTTTACAACACATTAGAAGAAGGATGCCTATTAGTGAGTCTCTGTGGCCAACAAGTAACTCAGGGAATGAAAGAAGCACTCAAAAAATATTTGCAAAAAAAGCTACATGAATTGTTTGTATCATGGGGCACCACGGAGGAAGTCAGGAAGTTCCCATGCAGAGCATTTCAGCACGGTCATAAATAACTTGGGAAAGGGTAAATGAATGAGGTGACAAAATCTGCAGATGAAACAGCATTTTGTTGAGTTATCCACATCTCCAACTCCAAATTATCCAATCTCAAATTGATTGGGAAGACTTGCATGAAGGATCTCAGGCTACCCATGGATGGTTTATTGAGCAACACGATGCCAGCAGCTCCCACCTCCTCCCATGCTCCTGGCCACACATTCCCCACTGCTCACCCCATCCTTGACTCCTCCATGAGCTCATTCAGCTCATGAAAACATCAGAAAATGAACCCAGCAAATAAAAATTGAGCATTTGCTGCAGCTGCAATGAGTTGGACAGGTTTGGGACAGGGTCTCACAAGGCCTGAGGTCACAGCACGGGAGGGATGAGTTATGGCACAGAAACTAGGAGAGGGGAAAGCAGTAATTAGGGTAAAAGAAGAGCAAGTCTTCTTCAGCAAGGAGTTGGGATCAGCCCTGCATGTAATTGCTGCTGAAATGGCTCTGTGCTGGAGAGAGGGGAAATTCAGTACCAGTGAGTGCAAAGGGATGTGCCTGGGAACAATCATTGGAGCTGTAAAGACAAGGTTATAGACTTTAAAAGAGCTCATTGAACTCAGGGGTGACCCTGGAATTATTCTGTAACACTTTCTGAAAACATCACACTGGTGGTGGGCACTGGATCTATTTTTTCTCTCTACATATATTCCTGCCCTACCAAAAAAGCAGATGAAGTTAGGAATAGATGGGAAGAGGACTGGGAAATGCTGTCTGTGGCACACTTATAGCCCAACAGTCCGTCTGGTAATGGTGACCCTATCTGAACATGGGAAAATCTGAAAAAAGAGCACAGGTAGCAAAAATAGGGAGCAAAAAGGTGGGAAATTGTGGACAAGACGAGCCCAAGATGCTCCACCCAGGACAGGATGGTGCCTTGTAAAGTTGTGAACATCAGAAATGATGTAAATACAGATTAATTATTCACTGTTCTTCATAATGCAAAGAGGAAGGTGGCATCCCAAACCACTTCCACTGAAAAGGTTTAAAGTAAACAAAAAGAATTCTTCTGACAGGTGACATTCCCTGATGACAGATGGTGTGGAGTATAAAAGATCCATATAATCATCAGGGCAAGATCCATTCCAGCTAACAATCCAAGTATCCTGTCTGTCATTTCCAGCCTGGGTGGCCCCAAACCTCCTGATGGGATTTGGGAGGATGGGTCCTGACCTGACTCCAAGCACCTGCCACCTTCACTGTGCCCATGGGTAGCCCACATTGGTGAGCTGCTTTGCCCCATCTCCCTTTAGAGACAACCCCAAAACCATGGGCCCTTGCATGGTTCATTTGCCCACACTGTGTTTAAGCAGTTAACCCAAAAATCTCAGTCCTTTCCAGTGACTTTCCGAGAAAGAGGTAAAATTCCTCTGCACAGAAAACAACCCTTTGAAGAGGTCAAGTCTAACAGCAGGGATTGGACTCCCTGAAGAAAGAAGCACCATCTCAGATGTCATCTTTCAGTTCTAGGTAAATAATTTTCTTACTTCGAGGTAAAGGCACCTTTGACGTCATGTTCTCCAATAAAAGTAAGAAAACGGTTATTTTTAAAACCAGCAAATTAAGTCTCTCACCTGTCCAAAACCCCTGACCATAAGGAGGTGAGGACAGAACAATTGATGGAAGCAGGTACCTCAGTGCACTGCTGGGAGAAGTTCAACATCTAATATCATAGAATCACAGAGTCCCAGAATGGTTTGCGTTGGAAAGGACCTTGAAGCTCATCCAGTTCTAACCCTTGCCATGGCAGGGACACCTTCCACGAATCCCAGGCTGCTCCAAGCCCTGTCCAGCCTGGCCTTGGACACTGCCAGGGATCCAGGGGCAGCCACAGCTTCTCTGGGCACCCTGTGCCAGGGCCTGCCCACCCTCACAGGGAACAATTCCTTCCCAATATCCCATCTCTCCCTGCCCTCTGGCACTGGGAAGCCATTCTCCCTTGTCCTTTGTAAAACTCCAGGCCTTTGTAAATTGTCTCTCTCCATCCTCCTTGTCACCTTCCTTTAGGTCCTGGAAGGCCACAATTAGGTCACACTGAAACCTTGTCTCCTCTGGGCTGAACAACCCCAATTGATTATTATTGGTTTGTTGGAGCCTGAAGATGAGCACAACAATCTGTGTTTGCTTGGCTCCTGCAGGATCACACCGACACAAACACTGACCCAACACTGTCCCAGTAAGACCGAATTACTGGGATAATAATAACAAGCAATAAGAAGGGCAATAAGAAGAAGGAGAAAAAGCATTATCAACTTGACTTTTGTTCAATTATCTGAATTTACAACCTGGGCTTCTCATTTGAGCCTGAACTTCCAGTCAATCACAGGTAAAAGTACATTCCATTCCCATGTTCCTGCAAGGCAGCCATCCCCCCTGCTTCCCGAGGAGATTGCATCACAGTTATCCAGAATTTTTATCAGGCAAGATCATGAATGAGAGCTCTGAGGATGCAGAATAGACCTGAACACTTGCTCAGCTCCTTTTAAGAGAACTCATCACATCTGGCTTCAAGAGACAGAGCTGTTTCCTTATATATTTGATGCAGAACCTCAATTATTGTGTTTTGTTATAAATTCCTTTATGGTTTGAATCTCACATAGACTCAAACCCATGTCTTTATTGCTCTGCAGCACATCAGAAAGTGGCAAACACTAAGTTGATAACAACTGGATTGAATTTTCAGGGGGTTAAATTATTTCAATGAAAGAACTTTGAAAACCTGAAAGAAGCTCAATTCCCACCTCGGTGCCTGATGATGTCAAATTTCCAGGCATCTGGCATGCAGCTCTGTTTACAAGGGTTCTGTCTTTGGGGAGGGAGTTGAGAGAAATGAGTGCTTTTTTTTTGTTCCATTTGCTGCTCTGAGGAGCTTTTAATGAATTACCTGAGATGATAATATGATTAAGTGAGGGCTTTATGCACTGGGGTACGTGGGCTGTGCACAGAGGTCTTGATACCTGAACAGAAGAGCACAGGAAATGGGTCACTAGAGAAGGCAATTACTGAAATGAAGGGAAAATACTGAGAGATGCTTATCTTGTTAAAACATGGTGCAAAACAAAGCAAAACAAACCAGTGAAGCTCAGAGAAACCCCAAAGATATCAGCTTACAGGTGCAGCCTGAGTGGAAATGGCAGATACATTTTCCCTGTAAATACATCCGAAAGATAGTTCAGTTCCTGAAGTTACTCTGAATTCCTGCAAAACACACCTGAATATCCAAATTTAAAGATGAAAAAGAAATTACTTTGAAACTCTAAGTTCTCCCCCTCCACCAGCACTTGCTGGATGAACACATCACCAAGCTGGGCTTTGTGTAAGAGAAAAGATAATAACTTCTACAGAAACATTTGACAAACAGAATGTTTCAGTTCGTTTTTTACCCCAAGATGTTTCATTTCTCAACTGGAGAGAGAAAAGGGTGTTTGGCAGAGATTTGCTTAATGAATAATTCAGCTACATATAACAGTCAGGCTTCAAACATTTCTATGGACAAGACTCCACACACTGAAGTTTCCACAGGTGAAGAATAAATCAGAAATGCACTTGAGATCCTCATACATTGCTCTGTTCTCTTCACCCTGCTCTAATCAATTGAGTTTAATCATTTAATAACTACCTATTTAACTGGGAAAGTCAATCAAATGGAGGAACTAGATTAGTTCTTTGTGGCAATCTTGCTGCAGATAACAAACACCAAGTCCTGCACCATCATAAATAACGTCAAAAACAAGGCTTGCTACCAGCTCTGATGTCTCTTCCATATGGGAAATGGACATTTTAGTGTGACCAGACACAGCCACAGACATCAATATAATCCAAGAACAAAGAGCTCAGAAAATACAAAGGATGAGGAACTTGTACCCGTGAAAGCACCGACTCTGAAAACAACCAAAGGTCAATGAAAGGACAATATCATGATGAAATAACAAATTAACATAGGCTGCCAGACTGATATCGTGGTCAAAAGGTCAGATGTGAACCTCTGGGTACAATTCAGATGGAGGAGATCGAAGATCACAGGAATTGCCAGACTGGATTAAAGGAAATCTGTAACAAACACCCGAACTATGGACTAGTTTGCACGGCCAGGAGGCAGCCAAGCCATCACTGACCTCTCCAGGCAGTGTGATCCCTCCAGCAGGACACAGACAAGCTACAATTCAATACAGAATTGTCCTTCAAATGTGTGCTAACACAGACACATCCAAGAAAAGAAAAAATCCCAAGATATCTTAAGATTCAGCAGCTTTCACCTGGGTTGCAAAGGATTTTTCAGGGAAGCAAAGGAATACTCACAAAACACCCACAATTCTCCAGCCCACCTCCTAAAGCCCATGCTCACACAGCTGCTTAGCCAGAATTTAGAAGGTACTAAAAATCTCTTGAAGTTCTTAACATGGTCAACAGAATTAAACAAACATAAGGAAGTTTGCCTTCATGGAAACACTGGCCTCTCACTCCACACATTCATCTTGTTTGCTCAAAGCACTATGGCCACCCAAAAATACCACCAGTTTCATCCCACCTTTTTTCCCCCTCACTTCATAACTCATGGCACAAGGGTCTGAGTATGCCTTGGAAGAAGGAAAATGTTTCCCAGCATTAAGCAGTGTTCTTTGGGATGCACACTTCCATAGGTGTGTGTTCAGGACGGGAAGCAGAGACAGACTGCCCAAGCACAAGACTCCAGCTGAAGCAGAGAGAGTAGTTCATGGGGATTTGTACATCTCCAAACAGCCCAATTACTATCCCTTTATCTCCTTTCATCCTTTAAATGACAATCCCTAATTCAGGAGGCAGTAATTCCCTCTTCACTCTCTCCACCATAAGTGGAAGGGGTTTCTCAAGCATTTTAGAGTGGTCTGGAAACCACAATCTGCCTGATTTGGCAGCATTCCCTAAAGCATGAGCAATGATATAGAGTTTAATGGAACTCCACAGGCATGCAGACATCAGGAATAGAGCCATCCTCTGGAGAGGCCATTGAACAACTTGACCTTTGATGGAATTTACTGATGGCCAGAGGCACAACACTTGGGCAGTATCACAACATCTCCTGATACAATATGTTATGCAGTTACCAGTATCACTGCACCTCTTTATCTCCCAGCTCATGATACAAATGGACAGAGGCCACCTGAGGGGTTTGGTCCTGGGCTGACAGAAGATGTTCTGCTTGATATCAATGTCTGAGGAGACAAAGCTCTCTGTCCATGAAGGTCTGGGGGTTGCTGGGGGGACAAGAAGGGCTATTTTCTGGCTCCAGTGAAACAGGTATGACCTCAGGAAAGCACAGAAGAAACCTTATCTGGGAAGGGGAACCAAAGACCCTGGATGTCAGAAATTTCACAGTGGGTTCTTCTCACCCTCTGGCAGAGCTCTGTGCTGCCAGGGAAGTCACATTTAGGAAGATGGTTAGAGTAACAAACAAGCTGCCACAGGCTTGTGTTTATCTGCTTAAGATCCTGCGCTGGGAGAGAAGTAAACATTCTTCTACAAAAGCTTCCTACAGAATTTTAGGACCACGGGGTCAAAGAAAATTGGAAATCCCTCAGATGGACAGAAAGTTGCCCAGGTGTCTGCATTGGAATGACCTGTACATCACTGCCCAAAAGGCCCACTGAACCACCCAGGACCACTGAAACACAGTAGGGATGAGAGGTCTAGAGAAGAGAAGCTGCTTCTAGTAACAACCACCAAAACCTGGAGGGGAGAATTTGGAGGAGAAACTGGAGCAAATGGCTTGTCTTCTGTGCAAGTCAGGCTGGGAGATCAGGCAAGATTCTCCAGTCCTTCTGGCTTTAACTTTTCCTCAGCCTGTCCCAGCCAGACCAAAGCCTGCAGTATCACCATCTTGCCTTATCTTGCACTGAGCTTTTGGGGAATAAGGATTCTCCAGGTATTAATTAATCTTACAGGCTGCAAAATCAAGAATGTGTTACCAGGATTCCAAGGAACAGGCTGGCCTGTGGGCAACAGGGCCAGGACATGTTGGCACCTGAGGAAGTGGATTTTGCAAAGCCCCTTGGGGCATTATCCCACATTTCTCACTTGTAACCTGTAAGCCAAACCATCTTTCTGCCCCTGGAACAGCCAGCATTCCCAGTGCTGGGCTCCATCAGGCACCCTTCATTCCCTGGCTCCATTGCTTGAGACAGAAATGACAGGACCTCAAAATACTTTTTCTGACGTAGGCTGAACAAGAAGATCTAAAAATGCAAATCACAGAAGTGTTTAGGTTGGAAAAGCCCTGTGGGATCATTGAGTACAACCACTCCCCAGCACTGTCAAGGCCACCACTGACCCATGTCCCCAAGGGCCACAGCCACAGGGCTGCTAAACACCTCCAGGGGTGCTGACTCCACCACTGCCCTGGGCAGCCTCTGCCAGTGCCTGACCAACCTTTCAGTGAAGAAATTTTCCCCAAAATCCAATCTAAAATGGAATGGTTGGCAAGGGTTTGAAGCTATTTTTGACTTAATACCTCCCAGGTGGGGGTAAGAATTTATGTCCCAGAAGTAGTTGACTGATTTATCTGATATCTCTAAAGGAAACAGAACTTTCTAAAATGCACAAAGTACTTATGGCCATTCAGGGCACATTTAAGGACTTCATTAAATTAGTAGCATAGAGTAATTCAGCTGATGGCCACAGGATTAAGGCTGGGTTTGTTTTTTTTTTCCCAGTGGTATGATGTCTCAGTCCTTTTTGTTTCAAGATAAATTTTTATGGTTTATGGTTGCACAATGATTTTAAAGACCGTTTCCAACTTAAATGATTCTATGATTCTACATCAGCTGGTTTTCTTAGTGATCAAACACCTGATGTTTGCAGGTTACCTTGATTCATTCCCTAAGCAAGGAAAGAGGAATATGCCAACAGACCTCCAAAAATACATTAATAAGTAGAGAGACTCTTATTTCAAATGCAGGAATCTCTGACTGAGACACAGCTCTTATAAAGAGAAGTTAACTCCTGAGAGCATGTGCTGTACCCAAACTCTGGGAAGTACCAAAGATCCAGGTTCTGCTGCCTGAGATATACACAGGGAGCATAAATGATGGAATCATAATTGTTATTATCCCACCAGTGGAACACAGTTGAGGGAATCGTGAAGGATGAGGATGACAAAGGACAAAAATGGTACATCCTGTAAAGCTGGACAGGAAATGGAGCAACCTGGTCTAGTGAAAGGTGTCTCTGTCCATGGCAGGGGGGTGGAACAAGATGATCTTCAAGGTCTCTTCTGACCCAGGCCATTCCAGGATTCCACGATATGAAGGCCAAAGTGCTAAGGACTTCAAACACTGATTAACAGCACCAGCTAAAAGCCACATTGTGAGATTTTCAACAATCAAACCCAAGGAACCCTGCAGTACTTTCAATGTGAACAAACAGCTGAGCCCCATGTCAGTGATGGAGGGTGAAGGAGGTACTTCCTGCAGCTGCCAACAGTAGCTTTCTGAAGCAGAAGTGAGAACAGGACAAGCTTGTAGGGCTTCTCTCCAGGACACTCTTCAAGCCTCCAACATTTTATAGACTCCCTGAGGCAAAGCTAGGACGAGTTATTTCATAGCCATTGATGGAGCCTTTTCCCATTCATTAGCTCCAGTGGTTTTTGAACCTCTGTAAACCTTCAGCATCCACAGCAGTTCCTGCAGCAAGGGATTGTACATGTTAATTGTACAGTGAGTGAAGAGCACTTCCCTTTGAACTTGACTCTTTGCAGCTTCATGTGATGCCCCATTATTTTCATATTGAGAGAGACTAACAGTCAATCCCTATTCATGACTCTGTGGATCTTCTTTGTATCACCCTTTGGCTGCCTCTTTTCCAGCCAGAAGAGTATTAGTCCAGTTTGTTGTTCCCTGGATGAAACACATCTTATACTTCTTTTTATCCTCATGTTCTTCTCTAAATATCTTCCAACACAGCTATGGATTTTTTTGAGCTGTGGGGAACAGAACTTCACACAGGATTCATCATCTGGATGTAGCTAGGCTTTCCACAGGAGCTTAGAGAGATTCTTTGGCTTATTTTCTCACCTTCATTCCTAATGTTCCCATCTGTCTTCATGACAACCACCAAGCTGACACTTGCATGGACCAGTCTGTTAAAATCACAAGGCACAGTTGTGGCAATGGGCAAATCAGAGCTCACCACATGAATTGTAAAGAAATCACTGATTCTCCAGGTTCTCCTCAAGTCTTTGGTCTCATAAGGTCCTGCAATGATTCACAGCTGACCCTTGTCTTCATTAGCTCTAATTAAATCATGTATTGGAAAGCTCTAGAACATTACCAAGCAATCCTGTTTCCACCTGCTCATCAACACTTGGGAGAGCACAGCTAAAGCACACACAGCTGCAGCCATGGGCTTCTTCCACAGCAACAATCTGCCAGCTATTCCTTCCACCTGCTTCCTACCTTCCAATAATTATTTATCCAGGAGCCTCCTCCTTAATCCATGCCTTAGTTTCCCTGGAAGTCTTTGCATTTGGGAAATTCAGCCCGACCTGCCCAACTGATGCCTCTGTTGAGTCCTACACATCCACTTGTAACACTCTGTATTATAATTCCTATCAACTTATCATTTTGCAACACACTGCTCTGGGCTTCTGTGGATGAATTGGTGCTCAGAGAAAAACTGGAATCCCATCAGCCACCTTCCAGGGATTTTAAACAAGAGTTCATAGACAAGTTAATAGCTCAACGCTTTCTTCCTCGCCAATCCTGGGGTGAATACCATCTGATCCCAGCGACTGATAGTGGTAATTGTGTCTATCTCCATCACCATCTCATCTCCAGACATTGCAGCCTGAGACAGATGAAAGCACAAGGAGAATTGCATTCATTTTTCTGCTAGGAGTTTAGCTGCCCTAAGCACAACTTTTAGACTTTTAATTTTTTATAGATCCTACCAACTGTCAGGTGAGCTTTCTGCTTGTGACTGAAGAGAATCTAGTATTAGTTTTTTTTATCATTTTCAAGTTATTTCTCTTCTCCTCTTTTGACGGTCTTCAGGTATTTTTAGCTTGTTCCTCTTTTTTCTAACTCTTCCAAATTTCTTGCTTTTCCAGGATGCTTTTATATACCTTCTTATGTTTAGGTATCCTGATATGTTTTTATCATTTTTCAAGTATTCCTTGAGAGCATGAAGGCAAGAGCAGCCACCAACTCAGGCCACAACCAGGTGCAACTGCCAGAAATTATGAAATGGTGGTTTTTCAACCAAAAACCAACACAAATTGTTTGATGATGTTTTTTAACATTAAGTGCTGTGTGTTGTACAAGCACGTGGGGTTTGTCCATCTCTCAAATCTGACGTGCTTCTCTCATGAAGTTGTGCAAAGTTTACAAACAGCAGCTGTTGGTCCCCTGGAGTGACAAAACAGAGGTCAGAGGTCCTCTGAAGGAGGCAATGGAAAGACCAGATTATCTCTCCGAGGAGAGCAAAGTGCTGGAAGCAAATGCTGACAGGTAACAGCCTAAACCCTTCTGTGAACTGCTACTGAACAAGAACAGCACATACAGAGGAGTCATAGGAATGACCATGGTTCTAAGCAAAAGAAAGATGAAAATTATAAAAGATTCAACAAAGACACTTGGGAGAGCAGATGAGGACAACAAATAGCTGAGTGGGACTGTGTGACATAGGGCATGTTATGTGAATGAGACCAGGTGAAACAGAGGGTAATGGGGAGGACAGAGGCATTTTGGTGGCTCCAAGGAAATGTTTGGAGAGAAGTTTCCAGCACTGACATTCAGGGACAATGTGCATCCCCAGCATGGCTGCAGGACTACCACCCCAACAGGACACTTAGGGAACAGAGGAACAGCTGAGGTACAGTGTGACCACCAGAAGAAGGGGAACTCTTATCTCTTCGGGATCTTGGGGAGGTTCCACTTGCTTTGGAATAGAACTGTCTTAGCAAATAAAAAGTTATTCAGATCATTTTGCAAGGAACAGGACTCAGGACTGGAGCAGTAACACAAAACACAAACACCATCTCTCTTACTACTCTAAAAAGCAGGCAAGATTGGGTTTCTGGAGCTGTACCTCTAACCTGGATGGTGGTGTAAAGAGACCAACTTGCCAAGATTTAACTTCTGATTTAAACTGATACACAGGAAGCTACAGGAATTATCACAATTCACCCTCTTAGTTGACTTTCATATTCTTAGAGACATTCCCTATATTTAAACTATCTGAAAGAAACATTTGGGTGCAGGATCCTGCAGAAAATTCAACTAAAAATTCAACTAATGAAAGAACCAATGTTCTCCACTCTCTCCCTAGGCCTCCTCAGCTTGTCTCTTCTGCCCTGCCATGTAGTCATCACCCGATACCACTGTGCCTGCCCTGCTCTGTTTTCAGGCTTTCTGGCCTTTGAACGGAGAACTGTTTCACATCTCTAACACAACTGGAGTGCTGTTCATGTTTTAAATCTGGATCCAAGTCAATCCCAGGGTCATTCTCCCTGAGTTTCTGCAGTGGACTTGTCCTTCCTACAGTGCTGCACCAACAGTTCTGACTGAAATAGACTCCACAGAACCACAGCTGCTGAGGAGCTTTGGAAGTAGGAAATTGAAATCTATCCTTTCATGTAATTTTGAACTAGAATTCACATACCTTTTACCAATACAAAGCAAACTTAATCCCCAAACTGCTTAACTTACATTCAGAAGTAGCATGTCATAACCAAACTTGGTCAAAAGCTTTTAATTTGTTTCACAGAGTTTATGGCCAGAGGAATTTACTCAACTCCCCAGTCAGAACTGCTGTATTAGACAATCCAGTACATCTCTGCCACTACCCTGATGCTGAGCACAGTAATAAGCATTAGATTAACCCATTTGATCACTGGAGACCAAATTACTGAGATGCAGAACAAAAGAGAGATCAAAGGGCCACTAATGCCCTTAACCAGCCCCTTCAGGGATGGGGAAGTGACGAGGTGAGAATACATCCGTTGATTTAGGCAGATGATTCAGATCTCAACATGCACAGGAAGAGGATACACACCCAAAATTTCAGATAATTTGAACGGGGTGGCTGCAGGGGGGAAGAGAGTCTTCCACAGAAATCTGGCAGCACAGGAGTAACCCATCCAACCTAAGCACATCCAAAACAATCTTCTCTCTGCCACCTTTGAACACTGACCTACATGTTTGAGTGCCTTGTTTTGAGGCAAGGCCAATCCTTGATGCTCCTAAAAACAAGATGAAAAGGTCCCAAGACAACTCTTGGCCAACTCCTGCCTGAGCCGTGCTGGCAGCAGGCCCAAAGCTCCGAAGCATGAGATGTGATTACAGTTCCTTAATGCAGCCTGAAAGTGTGGGCAAATGAAAGGCTCTGCAGTGCTTCCTGTTCTTTACAGCCAGGGAAAGAAGGGGGAAAATAAACAGGTATTAAAACGAAGTACTAAATCACAGAACTCAAAGAAGGAAGAGACCACCAGGACCATCCACAGCACTCCTTGCTTTACACCTGTCCTGCTACAGCCAGGTTTGAGACCTTGAATCGAGGGAAGGCCAAAAGGGTAATAAAATATGAATGTGCATTCCTCAAGTGTGATATATTCCCTTGTACTGAGATTCATTTTACATTTCTGCTTGTTTGTAACCCAAAATTTCATTTATTTGACTCTTGGCAATCCCTGCAATACAGACTGTTGTGATACTGAAGATGGCAGACCTGAAGGTCAAACTACACTGCACATTTCCCATTGTACTTATTTGTTACTTCTGTCAGTTTAGGTTAAAACTTGCTTGTTTTCAGATCATGACTTTTGAGGAAAGTGAACATTTTAGGCTTTTAGGCACGTTTTTGGCATGTTTCACTGCATGGAAAACCATTGAGATATATTAAATAAAAATGCATGTCAATTTTTGCCCAAAATCCAGCCTGATACAACAGAGCTCTCTTTGATCATACCGAGTCGGTGTTGTTTGCATTACTTTGACAATTCTGCAAGGTTTCATTTAAAAATCATGAATTCACACGCAGTTCAGACCAGCCTTCCTCAATCCACAGGAAATGCCCACCAAAGCTTTCGCTCGATGGAGGCACAGAAAAAAAGTCATTCCTCTAATGGTGCAGAACCAATTCCACCACAAACCCAGCCTGGCTGCAGCCTGCAAGCACAGCAGGGGCCTGTTTCCCTGCTCCTGTAATCTCACCCCTCTGCCAGCTTATCTTTGGGAAATGTCCACTTGTTCCCTGGATGTATTCCAGAGCCTGTGCATGGCCAGACGTCCTCTATTGACTGTCACTCACTCCAGCCCTGAAGTTCAGCCTCCTGATCATGGCTCTCTGCTCTAGTTGGGTTTGTGTCTCCCATTTATGCCTGCCCCATGTCATTGCTGGAGCCTTCAGATTTGTCACCTTTTTGCCACTGAAAATCTGCAGTTCAGGATGGATCTGCGCCCACCTGTCATAAATAATTCAAATGCAACAACGACCAGCACCAGATGGTGCACTGGGAAGATGGGAGATTTAGGTTTAAAGTCCTTTAAACCCCTTAAACAGGGGAGTTTCCTGTTTTCTGGATGGGGAAAGGAGAAGACCCACCATGGAAAGCTGCAGCTCAACTTCTGTCTTTCTTCTATGCTCAAGAGAGGAGTGGAGTTTCAGAAACAGCCTCTGAGCTCAACCATTCTAGCAGCCAACTTTAACTGAGGTTCCTACTCTGCATCTGGATTTTAATGGCTCACCTTCCAGCTACACTTAAATCCTGCACCTAAACTGAACTAATCCACACTTGTGGATTACACTGGACACTGCCAACACTACACTCACACTCTGTCCAATTTCTAAGAGATCTGTCTGGGCCAAATGGTTTCTTTAACACTACCAACATCCTTGTGCTATAGCCTTGTGCTATAGGTGACTATAGCCTTTTTGAGTCACTGCTTTGTGTGCTCCCCAGAGCAGCTTCGACTTTCATAAGATTACAGAACCACAGGATGGTTTGGGCTGGGAGGGACTTTGAAGCTTACCTCATTCCACCCCCTGCCATGGCAGGGACACCTTCCACTGTCCCAGGCTGCTCCAAGCTCTGTCCAGCCTGGCCTTGGACACTGCCAGGGATCCAGGGGCAGCCACAGCTTCTCTGGGCACCCTGTGCCAGGGCCTGCCCATCCCCACAGGGAAGACCATTCTCCTAGTATCTAATCCAAACCTACTGTCTTTTGGTTTGAATCCATTCCCCCTTGTCCTGCCACTTCAGGCCCTTCTAAACAGTCTTTCTCCATCTTCCTTGTCAACCCCTTCAGGTACTGGAAGGCCACAATCAGGTAACCTTGGAGCTTCTCTTTTCCAGGTTAAACAATTCCAAATCTCTCAGCCTTTCCTGAGCAGTATCTATGTCCCAGGTAAAAACGTGGGGGTTTTTTCACTCTGTAGGAGCCATTTATCTCAGTGTTTCAGTGCAATGTCCCATTCTACAGTTTGTGCCAGAGCCACACTTTCTGGTGCTTAGGCACCCATTTTTCCTGTGCTGCAGTCAGGCCAAGTGGCTCCATTATTGCTGCTTCTGAGGCAGTTCTTGCACATTACTTAATGCTAAGTCAAGTCTGTGTACTGAGTACGAGCTGTTCCAAGAGGCAGAAACTGCTTCTTTGAACTGCCTCGTATTGTGCTATCTGACCAGTTTATTCACAGGTAATTTAAGTCCCCATTATCATTTGGTTCGACTTTCCCACTTCTTTGATCTCTGTCAACATTATGCACTCAACATCCTTTTGTTGATCCAGGAGCTGGGAGTATAGAAGACTACTAAGGTATTTACTTTGGTATGGGTTGGGAGTGTAACCCTCTGTGGGCACTGCAGTAGGTGATTCCAATTCCAACTGCTTGTGCCTTGCAACACCAGCAACACTCTCCATGTGCAGGGTGATCCCACAGGGCTCCTTGCAGCAATTCCAAGGGTTAATTATCACTGTATGCTCCTCCTCTGACTGGATGTGTGATTGATTTTCTCCTTCTGAATTGTACACACTGCCTAAAAAAGTGGTGATTCAGGCTCCTCCTCCAGTTCTCACTCAATCCATCCTACATAGATCAACTTGAAGGTTTTTTAAATAATTTACTTTTCTGGGGGGAGAGAAGGAAGGAGGAAAATAATTGGTGTGGGGGTTCAGAGCCTTTAGGGAGCTTGTTCTGTGGGTTTTTTCAAGTTTTTTTTTGTTTTTTTCAAGGTGTTTTCCTGCAGTCCTAAGTTAAAACAACGCACTCCGTGGTAAGTGAAAGCTGGCTTTCTCCTACAATCCACTCATTATGAAACTGCTGAGTTTGTACAGAAGTGGAACAAAGTACTGTGAGATTTGCAATGAAATAATGGAATGTTATAGGCAGCTAGTTCTACACGCTGCCTGCTCAGTGAGACTGTGCCACTGTCCCACATATCCACTGGAATTTTCTATGTGTCAGCATGTGAAGGGTTGGGGATTGCTGAACACTTTGCCCTCCCTGTAGTAATGTGAGGTTATCCCTCTCTTTTTAAATATCATTGTTAGGGACTTTTCCCAAACTTTTAACACTTTTTCCCAAATACTTGCCCTAGAACTAGAGAGTGTACCAATCCCTGCCACTCTGCACAGACTAAAGGAATCATCTTTTCCCCTGTGTAGAAGACTGGGGTTATACACACTTAAATAAAGAAATATTAATGCTCAGTTTTAATAATGCATCCTTGAATCTTGATCATCCTTGAACTGTCCTAAACAAGACTCTAAGTGATGAACTGTTTCTCAAATAAACAGGTTTTTTTTCTCCCACAATTAGATTTGCACTTGAATTCTGTTGTAATTCTAATGAGAAAAATCTTAAGTCTCCTTCTCTCAACTCTCTCCAGTGGCTCTCTCCTTTTCTTTCCGAGACATTCCTTGTTTTCCTATCTGCCTTCAAACCAACATCAACTCTCTCCAGTACTAAGTGGAGACTGAGGAATGGGCAAGAAGGAAACTGAGACTTATTCCTCAAAACTCAGCCAACAGAGCACCAGAAGTATCAAAAAAAGAGACTGAAAAAATCTCTGTAGCAATCCTGTGAAAAGGAGTTCATCTGCAAACAGCCACAGGAACTGCAATTCCAAGGGCATGTTGAATCCTGAGCTGCTCATGGATTGTCCATGGTCAGTAAGCTCCACACATGCTCCTTCCAACCCACTTGTCTAAAAGGTTTGGTTCCTCCATCTGTAACAAAGGGCCAGTTTTTGACTCCCATAGGACTTTTAACAGCAGTTCAGCCTCCTGCAATGGCCCAGCAGAGATCATGGAATCCCAGAATGGTTTGGGCTGGAAGAGCCCTTAAAACTCATTCACTTCACTCTTGCCATGGGCAGGGACACCTTCCACTGTCCCAGGCTGCTCCAAGCCCTGTCCAACCTGGCCTTGGACACTGCCAGGGATGAGGCAGCCACAGCTTCTCTGGGCACCCTGTGCCAGGGCCTGCCCACCCTCACCGGGAACAATTCCTTCCCAATATAAACTTCCAAATCTAAACTTCCAATCTGAACACTGCCAGTGAGTTCCCTGGGCTGTTTCCTGCATCCAGCAAGAGTTAATGCTCAGAGCAGGTGTTCCCTGAACAAGCTGGAGCACTGGCACAAGCCTGGAGATGATTTCTGCAAGAACTCTGAGGTGTTGGTTTTTTGACCTATAAAGGCTTAAGTGGCTCTGCCTGCTTGAGAAATTCCTCTCCCTTTGCATCACACGGCAGCAGCAGCCTTGGAGTGCCAGAGGAAACACTGCCGGGGTTACACTGGCAGGGGCAGGCAGCTCCCTGGCATCTTCCTGCTCACCCACTGGGCAACAGTGGAAATCCAGAGATTTCCCACAAAACCGGTCACAGGGGCAAAGGCTGTGAGGGGGAATTCGACCCTGAAGCTATTTTATTGTAGGTAAAGAGGATATTGCTAAAGTTGGCTCCTAAGATGTAGCACACCACAATCAAAGTCCATTTCTGTAGATGATAATGTAAAATAGGGCAGGGAGAAGTGAAACCAGGAAAATATTCTGGTAGAAGTGACTTTGGTGAGGCTCCACAACTTACGTGCAGGATTTTCTGTATTAAATTAAGAAAGGATTTCTAAAAACATATTGACCAGAGCGCTATGGAGATAATTACAAGTTAAAGAGAACCTGAGTTGGCTACACAGCCAACTCTGCACCACTGATCCCTGAGCAATCCTATTCTACCTCTGAAGGAAGAGAGCATAGCTTTGCAAACAGGACTGGGCCATCCATGCCTCTCTGCAGTTTGTGCTCTCCTGGATGGGCTGACTGCACCTTACAGGGGCTGACACAACCAAGACCTATCCAAAAATGGTGTGAAACGCCCACTTCTTGACTCATTAACTGTAAATGTGACCATGTTACATCCCTAAACTACATTTGAAGAAGCAATTGTGCAGGTGTGCATGCACAACCCTAAGTTTATTTAAGTAGGAGTTCCACTGACATCAAACTTAAGCACGTGACCTGAAGTTTTTGCAAGATTGGGATGTTGACAACCACGTGCAAAATGAGATGTCCCAATAAAGCCTAATTCTGGTGTACTTAATATCCCAGTATCTAAAAGCAAACTGAAAATAATTCCTCCCACTAATTTCTTACTAACTTTGTACCTAAAGTGTTACATTCCCATTTCCTATTTTCTCCTTCCAGAGGCAGGAACCCACTGCAGGATTGGGACCCAAACAATTCTAAATGTCATTTTATACTCCAAGTTTCAGCATTTAGCAGCAGAATTAGAAACCACATCAGGAGATCTGCAGGAGAGGTCACAGGTACACTTGGCTAAGCCTTCCCAGAGCACAGTGCCTGGCACCAGGCAAACATCCTGCTGCAGAAGGCACAGCCTGACCCCCTGTCCCAGTGCTGCCAGCTGAAACCAGGACTTCCCGCACTGGATTCAGTGGGATATGGAACAGGAGCACTCACCTGAGCACACAGTCAAGGCCTGAAAACACACCCAGGGCAGGTCAGTGTCTCTGTGCCCAAACTCCACAGGCTGGATTAGTGCTTCCCCAGCCTTCTCCATTTGGAGGGTGACTTTTAAAGGATGAAACTGGACACTATTTGCAGCTTTTTATTCCAAACACCTCGTTGGTGCTGCTGTGATGGCACAATATTGCCCCTTGATATAGCTGCATTTGGTTAGGAACCTCCACAATCCCTCAGGAGAGGTTATCATTCTCCCATTTCCAAAAGGTCCCACTCTATACTTTGTGCTCGGTTGCAACACCACTGTAGTTTTTGTAAGGAATAAATATTGACTTTCCTGGACATTGCCTCACGACAGAAACGGACCTTGAGTACATTTGTCTCAGATATTTTTTTTAGCCTGGTAATATAATTTTATAGCAGAGCTTTCGTTCTGAGGAGTCCAAAAGGCATGGAAAAACAGGCTTTATACATGTCACAAATTGTCCATGTTCACTTTCAGGCAGGTGACCATGTTCTAAAAGCTGGCTCCACTGTATTTCTCTCCTTAGAAAACTACACAAAATGTATTCCTTTAAATTTCCAAACGACAAATTTAATTAAGGTGTCAACATACCCCATTTGCAAAGTCCAGACTAGACAAAGCCATAGAGAAAATTAAGATTTAATATTAACACCAGCTATTTTGTCTTTCCTTTTGTTCTCAAGAATAAAGTGCACGACTACCAAGTAGATTACCCTTAGAAAGAGTGCACAGCAGGTCTCAGGAAAGTGAGCTCCAAAGCTCAGCGTGTGCAGGAGGTGGGTTTGCTCAGGGAATGGCTCAGCTCTGGCTGTGCAGCACCTGCACCTCCTGCCCAGGTGTGCAGCTCCTCTCCCCTTCATGAAGGGCAGAGAGCAGCATGAATTCAGCTATAAAAATACCTGGTGCTGACAGCACTGCAGCTCCTGTGCGGGTAATATTCACCCTTCAGGTACAGGCAAACAGAGATTCTGGTGGGCACAGCCAGAGTGGGTTTTGGAGCTGAAAAAGAACCCCAACCTCAGCAGAAAGTGTAGAAAACCTCACGGATTTCAGGGGGAAAAAAGCACTAATCCTGTTTTCTGCCAGCCGTTTCACATCCCGACATGTGACTCGACACACACTCAGCTTTATAACATCAATTAAGATATGAAATAATCTCCACGGAATCAGCCGACCACATCCACAATTCAGCAGTAATAAGGCGCAGCCACAGCTCGGCCCCGAAGGAAGGAAGGAAGGAAGGATCAGCCCTTCGCACCGTGCCATCCCCTCGGTCCCCGTGAGCCCAACGTGGGGACAGCGCAGGGAGCACGGGACAAACCCACGGCGACAGCCAGGACCCAGCGCGGCCTCGGGGTGCCGAGGCGGCCGTGAGGGGAAAGCGCGGAGAGGCCGGGGAGGCGGCGAGGCACGATAAAGCACCGCCGCTCTTACCTGCAGCAGCTTCCCCTCGGCCGGAGTCACCTCGGCGACGTTGGCGAACTCCCCTTCCAGGATGATGGGCTCCACTTTGAGCGGGATGACCCTGATGATGGCTTTCTGCGCCGCCGCCCGCTCCGACTCCACGGCCGCCGCCAGCGCCAGCCCGGTGTGGCCCAGTCCCGCCTGCAGGGTCGCCATGAGCAGCCAAGGCCAGAGGACAGCCAGCTGCACCTGGGGGCCAGCACTCATGCTACCAGCAGCGGGCCCCGGCCGCTCATACCGCTCGGCAACGCGTCCTCACCGCGGCGGGCCCCGGCCGGCGGCACAGCTCCCCGGGGCTCCGAGCCGAGCCGAGCTCCCGGACAGACCGGCAGAGAGCGGCTCGGTCACCGCCAGCGCGGCTCACCGGGCGACGCCGGCTCTCGCCATCCCCGCTCCGCTCGCCCCGTGCCACGTGCTCAGAGGCCGCCGGGAGCTCAGAGGCATATTTTAAACAAACAAACTGGGGAAAAAAAAAAAAATCCCTAAATTGTGAGTCCCTCCTCCGGTAGATAAATCCAGAAGGATCAGAGAAGCGGGTTGTGAGGGGAAGTCAGTTTGGGTGCGCGGGGAGCATTAGGAGCTGCTCGGTGTCACGGAGATGATCTCCCCGGGGATGTGCAGGCCTCCTGTCTGCTGGCCGAGAGTTAGGAAGATCCACAGGTTCAAAACATCCATCCCAAACACCCTCGAGAGAGACACCTCACCTTCTTGCCAGCATTTCCCACAGCATAAGCACAGCCCTGAATGTTATCTGCACCGATTGGTATCCTTCCCAGAAATGAGGCAGGCGGTATTCCTTGGATTTATGGTGACCAGAAAGCTCGCTCCGGTACCGTTCCCTTCCAAACGGGGTTGATCCCTTCCATCTTCCTCACGCCAGAAGTGCTTCATTCAAGTCTGGAGGTCAGCTTTACCTTCCCCTTAAAAATCCACGCTCAGAGTCTCACTCCGGCTAGAGTTCTCAAAGGCAATCACCAAAACACAGAGCTCCTCTTCATCCTTACAAACTCCCAGGAAATAAAAAAGCTCCCCAAAACGCTTCCAAAGTTTAGCCACGAAGCCCAACAGGTATCAGGCGGAAAGTTGCGGCGTATCTGGTTTCTCTCGCACTATTTCTGTGCGAGTTCCGGTATGACCACTTCCAAGCACACGTTAGGGAGATCGCGACTCAAGGCCCCGCAAAATAAAATAGGGAGTTCCATGGGCTGCCCAAAGGTCACACGAAACGCAGCGAGGAGTCTTCATTGCTGGGAGAATTCAGACAGAAAGTGTTTGCGGTTAAAAGTGAAGGTACGGTGATCGCACGGCTCTGGGGAGAAAAAGGGATTTACAAGGGGAAAAAAAAAAAGTTTGCAAACCTGTTAGGCAGTGAGGCTGCTGGAGTCCGGAGGGGCCGGGAGGGAATGCTGCTGTAAATCCCAGGCAAAAGTTATTTCCAGTAGCTTAACAAAACCATGTGGCTCTGATGATGTTTGGGTTCGGTCTTAAAAAGTAAAAACTGGCATTTATAACAAAAAAAAAAAAAGCGTTAAAAAAAAAAGAGGAAAACTCGCGCACACGCAGCAGGCAGGTAGGTGCAAGCGGAGCTCCACAGCCCGAAAGAGGATCCAGGGAGATCAAAGGGAGAAAATTACAGCAGACAGAGAGCTCCCGGGGCAGGCATGGCTGAAAGCGAAGTGTCCGCATGTAATCGCCCGACCTGCGCCAGCACCCCGCGCGCTCCGGGAAGGCTTCCAAAGCGCCTTGTCCCCGCAGCGGAGGCGGGCACCGGCAGCGAGCGCGGCCGGCCGGGAAGGCTGGGACATGGGCAGCGAGCCGGCGGCGGAGCCGCTGCCGGGGGCGAGGCGGGCGGGGCGGGGGCTCGGAGCGCGGCTCCGGCGGCGGCGGCGGCGGAAGGTCCCGGCGGGCGGGCGGCCGAGCCCCGGGCCGGCCGGGCGCTCGTACCTGCGGACACGGGCGGGTGGAGCAGCCGAGCCGCCGCCCCCGGCCGGGCCGCGGGCTCCCCCTCCCGCCCCGCCGCCCGCCTGCAGCGGCCGGGCCCGCGGGGGCGGGGGACACCCGGCAGAGCCCTGCCCGCCCGGCCCGGCCCGCCGCGCTGCCCCGGGGCGCTGCCCGCCCGCCCCGCGCTCCCCATCGGCCCGCAGCCCCGCGGCTCGGGGAGGTTCCAGGTCGGGCTGATGTCAGAGGTCTGGAATTCAGCCGCCCGGGCTCCGCGGGGAGTGCGGGATGCTGCGGGTCGCTCGGCACCGAGCGGGGATGCGCAGGGCGCCGGGGAACCCACCGGGAGCTCCTGGAAAAAGGGGCCCGGGGACCCGAACTGCTCAGCCAGAGGGGTCGCGACACCCCTGGAGTCACTCGCAGGAATGAATGAATGGTGCAAACCGGGAGTTGGTCCCCTCTTGGTGAACTTGTCCCTGTGCTGAGGGTTCTTCCTCGTGTCAGCCACAGCTACTGAAACACGAAGTGTGTTTTCATCTATGACACTCGATCACCTGCAATTTAAAACAGAGAAAATGCAAATCAACACCCATTTCTGTTTAAAAACTTAATGCAGATTCAGCATAAAATGTCAGGGAATCTATTTAAATAGCCATATACCTATCAATATCAATATACCTATAAAATATCAATATACCAACAACTATATATGTAAATCTAACTGTATACACTTATAACTATGCATAACTATACACATATATCAATATAACTGTAAACATATAACTGTATACTATAACTATATACACATATAACTCCATATATATATAACTATAGCTATATATACATATATAAATATAGCTGTGCACACATATAAATATAACTATATACACAGGGAGCCCAGCTGGCAGCTGCTGCACATTTTCACATGCTCCCTCTGTTCCTTCCTTTCCAAAGCTCCCCCCACTTGAAAGGCACATCTGCCAGCAGATGGAGATCTAGGAAGAAGCGGGAATGCTGAGTAAATCTGGGGCCTTGTGTGTGTCCCCTGGCACACACATGGGCGGGTGTGCTCCTAGCAGGGACTGTAAAATATAGCTCCAGCTCGGGAATTTGAGGCCTGGAGTTGAAAGAACGGGAATCCTTCTAGTTCTTCAAACTTCAAATATTAAACAACACCACCACCAAAACAAATTAGCAGCAAAGTGCTCCCGTGCTCTAAGGTCTTTGCCTTCACTTCCATGCATACCAGCTGCCCACTGTTAATTACTCTAAAGTCTGGCAGGAGCTGCAGGAATGTTCCACCACACACACACACCTTCCCTGATCCATCAAGGGCTCAGCTGCCTCAATGTCACCACAGCTGGTGCCAAGATCCTACAGAAAACTTGAGGTGTGACAGAGAGCACAAAAAAGAGACTCATTTTTTTGTACATCACCTCAATTTGAGGCATATGGGGATATTTCCAATGTCTGGTCAAGAAAGTGAACAAGCACCCTGCTAAAGTCACCACAGCAGCTCCAGGAATGGCACCTGGCAGAGCTTTAATCTCTCAGCAGAGACATTCCCATCCGAGGAAAAGAACTGCAGCCCTTGTTCTTTCTCTGTACTGACAAAGACACTTCATTCCTTCCTTAAATGTTTCAAACCGATGGGCGTTATGAGCTGAATTATTAACTAGCACCATTATCTGGAATCTACAAACTCCCCTTTGAAGTGAGCAACAGCTCTTCCAACTCCACCACCAGCTCCTGGATGAGCAGCTGGGAGGGAAAGAGCTTCCTACAAGGCTGCAGGCAGCACCAACTTCAGCTCTAAAATGGATCCAGAGGGCTTTTGGTGTCCTCTTATGTCTCACTAATCTGTGGATATTTAGGTTACTCCTTTCATTACTAGATTAGAGGATTGTTTGGCCTCAGATGTTCTGCTGCTGGTTTTTCTCATGTGCTCCAGCATAGATATCAGCAGGCTGGTACAACATTTATTTTGTGTTTTGAGATGAAATATTTGGACTTCTACATCAACTTCATCAGTTTGCTGGGTTCTTTCCTGGTTACTTCCAGAGTCACCTCATTACTCAGTGTTTCCTTTGGAGCTCTGTCACCCTCAGCAAACACATCTGTGGACATCAGCTCCAAATTGTGACATCCACATTTCTGACACAACTCCCAGAACTTAAGGTTTTAATTACTAATTTAATTAATACCTTTTCCATGGAAGAGGAATTAGTGTAAGCATCTCTGTAGAAGTGTGTTGGTTAAGTACACCGAGGCTGTACAAGTGTAATATTTTAATTGTAATATTTGAAGGCTCACACTGCCACCAATAGCTAAACTATTCCCATCTCCCCTTTCTGTACTAGTCTCAAAGTAGTTTTCTTGGCAATCTCTAAAAAAAGTTGAAACTCTTTTTACCAATGGAGAGGAAATTTTTCCCACTGGGTTTTCCATCTGAATCTATCCCTTCTGCAGATTCAGTCAGATGCCGAGTTCCTGAAGATTCCCAGATTACACAAATGTTCAGGAAGGAAGGAAGGAAGGAAGGCCAAAGATCACTCAGTGATCACAGTGATTCTGTGAGTTTGCTGCCACTCAGTGTTAAATATATTAAATATATACACAAATATATAAAAATATATAACATGAGTATCATATGGATAGAATACAATATTTGCATTATTTGACCATGTTGTATAACAATATTGCAAAAGGCCTGTACAAATACAGCAACTCAATGCTCCATGAAAGTCTGGGAAGAGGAGAAGAGTTAGACAAAGGGTATTTCTAAAAAAAAGAGAGAATCTGTCAAACAAAAGGGCTGATAGTCCCTGACTTGCTCTTTAACACAGAATAATCTCCAGCCTTTCAACCAGCTCATGTCCAGGACCACCATGAGCCTTCTGACCAGTTGCACAAGCCATGGGGCCTCAAAACCAAAACCATCTCGCCCCAAACAAGGGGCTCACACACCTGATCCTTCAGTTTCCAGAAGGAAATTTGGGCCCCAAATGCTTTCAGCAACAAAGAAAATACCCAGTACCTGAAGGAGCTGAGAAGAAAGATGGAGAGGGAATATTTCCAAGGGTCTGGAGGGACAGGACACAGGGAATGGCTTCCCACTGCCAGAGAGCAGGGAGAGATGGGATATTGGGAAGGAATTGTTCCCTGGCAGGGTGGGCAGGCCCTGGCACAGGGTGCCCAGAGAAGCTGTGGCTGCCCCTGGATCCCTGGCAGTGTCCAAGGCCAGGTTGGATGGAGCTTGGAGCAACCTGGGATTCTGGAAAGTGTCCCTGCCATGGCAGGGGAATGGGATAGGATTTAAGGTCCTTCCAGCTCAAACCATTCCATGTGATGTACTTCCAAAGCTGCAGCCCAGGAGCTGTCAGAGCTGGCAGAGTTTGGAGTTTGCCTTTGGTGGCAAATCTCAAAATACTCTTTGATATAATGTGAATAGAACTTTAAAAAGCCTCCACTTCATGGCCACAAATACACCTGCACTCAGGTACCTGTGAATAACATTTTCTTCCTCTTCAAGTGTTTGTCCACCTTACAGGGGGATGACTCCTGGGGATGCTTTTGCCATTACAGAGTAAGTCTGAACACTGCTGAAATGTTTTCCTGTGATCACAAGCTGACAGGGCACAGTCACCTCCAATGGCCTTTCTGGGTTTTTTTTTTAGTAGAATTCATGCAGATCAAACAACCTTCAAAGCAGAACGAAGACAAGGAGAAGTTTCAAAACCAGCAAGTCCTACCCAAGTGAAACATGAATCCCATTTTAACAGCGAGTGTCTGTCCTGCTCCTTCTTCTGGAGATAAATCAGAGTTAAAGGACACTGGAAAGGTAATTTCTTTTGACAAAGATGAGTCATATAAAGATGTTGAAGAGAAGCTCAAGTATATTAAAAATACAGGATTATTTTGGAAGAGATCTAGGTATGAAGGATTAGCCCTTAGTGCCTGATTATCCTCAGACTTTCTGGCTGAGGTAATGGTTAATAAAAAGCTAATTCCATGGATGACTGAATGAAAACAGGAAGCCACAGGATCATCTACTAGGAAGGTGGTATCAGATCAGATGCTGGTGAAGGACTTGGTCTCTCAGCAGCAGCAACACCAGAAGCCCCAGAAGGAAATACTCTGAAGGAGGTGAGATCCCTTCCTCTGCTGTGATCCATGCAGATGTGCCAGATGTGCAGACAGCCATTGCCTGGGGAGGGAGGGGAAGAGAAAAGCTGGAACTGGAGGAGTTTAGGGTGAAAAGCAGAGCCTTTCCATTAAAGGCAAGCCACCTTTTTATCATCTGTGTTTAAACACAGTTCCTTTCATTTAATTTTTTTTCAGTTGTATTTTTTAAACCATGAACAAGGTGTTTCACTTTTGCTCCACTGGTTGATTATTGTCTGAAGCAGCCAGGATTTTAGGTAAGGTCCTGGTTCCCAATTCAACTGTCCAGGGATGGATGAGCTCATCCTGCCAAAACCAAACCAATAAACCCATCCTGCAATTTCTTCTGCCTCTTCTCAGTGACCTCAGCTTGAGGTCATCTTCTGGAATGCAATATTCCTCATATGCATTGCCAGCTGGAAAAAGTGCCCAAAGTGCAATTTAAATCCTTTTTGTTTCTCTGGATGGGACAGACAAGTGTGGGACAGGGGCAGCGGTGAAACAATGAAAAGGGATAAAAGATGGAGAAGTCAGGACTCAAAAGACTGATGGTTTGCTGGTCACTTGAGCTCAAGAGGAAAAATGGTCAAATTTAGCCAAAGTGGTGGAAAGGAAGATGGGAATTTCACTGACAACCAGCCTTTCTCAGGGACTGCCATGACTAAACCAAAAGCTTTGGAATCATTTGCTGTCCCAAACATCCATACTGAGATAAATTCTGTGGTGGTGACTCCCATCACTCTGACTGATCCTTGAGTCCTGGATGAAAAAGAAGCTCATGATGAAAGTGAGAGGACAAAGGTGGACTGGGTGAAAAATAAATATTGGAATATCAGTGGCCTGACTGGCTGTTGGCTATTCCCATCCTTACACCAACACATTATCCTGGCCATAATCTGGCCAAGTTGGATAAGGTAGGATAAACTTGGATAAGCTTATATTTAAAAAAAAAAATCATGAATAAAAGACAAAGGTTGATATTTGCAAGACAGAAAACTGGATGATCAAGCTTGGGTAGGTCAAGCCTTTTTCAACACACATAAACATAACTTGCTTTGCTTGTCCTTTGTGAGGGGGAAAAAAAAAGGATATGCATTATGCTGTAGTAGAAAAGAAAGCCCTTGCATTTTTACTTCAGATCTTTTGATATCTGATAAGCCAGGCCCTCCAAGTAAGCAGCACTTTCCACTGGAATGATATAGGGCATTTAGAGTAAGTCCTGCAGTTCTCTTTAATAAGGCACCTTGGAGGTGGGGCTGATTCCAAAAGTCACTGTAATTTTTCTCATTCATCAAGTGAAACTCGGGGGTGCAAAAAGCTGTCTGGGATAAAAAAAGGAGCAGCTATTTCCTCAGTCTTTTTGTCCAGGCAAGGACATTCTTCAAAGATAAACAGAGACTCGTTAACTAAGATAAATTCTGGTGAAGTCAAGCAAAAAACTTTTGAAGAACAAACCACTGCACTGATGAGGACACCCACTATGCTGCTGCCCTGGAACCTCACTTGAATTACAGAACCACTCGTTTCATGTTCAGCCCTTCTTTGAAATAGATATTTGTAACCCACAACGC
Organism: Entomyzon cyanotis; assembly: GCA_024500445.1. NCBI lineage: Eukaryota > Metazoa > Chordata > Aves > Passeriformes > Meliphagidae > Entomyzon > Entomyzon cyanotis. Next base: position 2,296,021 of record JAKEPQ010000746.1, read on the forward strand.
TTTCACTTTCTCAAGCAGATCCATTTTCAAATTTATAGCCTCTGTTTCAGAAATCCATAAGCTACCAGCTCTCTCCTGCAGTCTCCCCTGCTCCCTGCACGCCCCTGGAAGCTGCAGAACCAGCACAGCCAGTCAGAGGGTTGGGGGCTGAGCAGCCCTGTGCTGGGGCTGGAGGAGCCAAACACAGCTCACAGACTCCCAGAATTTGGGATTGGTTTGCAGAGTGCTGTGATGCTTACTTGGATTACACATTTCAAGAATCACGCAGTAAAATCAATTCTGGAAATGGATTCTTACGTCCCAAGTGATTTGAAGACTGATGTCTTTGTCTTCAAAAACATGTATTCTAATATATGTTATACAGTCTATTTATTGTATATGTATATTGTATTTGCTTTATGTATATTCTAATAAATATTAAAAATATACATTGGAAAATTGATCTACACACATGTAGAAACTCCATAACCACAGTATTTAGTGTCTTAATATCAGCCTTTTGATTTATAAAAAAAATCGGCTGTTTGACTTTATCATCACACCAAGCCACAGAAGGTGGATTCACATAGGAATGTGAATTTCACAGTGAAATTAAATGCTGATTTTATTCTAAAAATCAACTTTGTAGATGAGGCAGTTTTCTGCAGGTATGACTTGGTGACACACAGAGATCATTTAAAAGCAAAGGCATTGTTTGCAGGACACTCTTTATACTCTGCAATTACTCTGAGCCAGAGAGAAATCCTTGATGAAATCAAATTTAGTCCAATGCTGATAATCAGTAAGTGTAACAAGTATAACTAGAGATGGCAAATAGCTCAGAGAATTAACTTGTCAGGCCTGGCATTTATATGGGATTTTACATGAGAGGATTGCTACAATAGCCAAGGAAGTTTTAAAGATCTCTGGCTATTGCCCTTTTTAATAGGATGTAGCTGTATTTTTGTGCAGTTTGTTGCTCCAAACTGCACAAAAATACAGCTACATCCTATTAAAACCTGGGAGCTGGTGTTCAGCTCCCAGGTTTGAGCTGAACACCACAGAAAGAGCTGGTGGCCATCATTCCAAACAAGCAGATGTGGGAATGACTCACATTACACAAAAGCTAATTCTGAGCAGCTTTATGATGAAATCTGGGCATCTTTGAGAACATTCTGTGATCTGTGAACAGATTACCATTCTGGGTGCTGCCAAAAAACCTAAACGATATCTGTGTTTCTCTCACTGCAAACCCCAAAGTGTGTTTGCAAACCTGAGAAACCAACAAAAGAAACCTTTGAAGGGCTCCAGTGGAGACAAAGTGAGAGAGCAATGGCAAAGGAATAACTTCTTGTAGCTTGTTGGAGTGATTCTGAGGGAAAACAAACATACTACAGAAAAACCCAATCTTCTAAGAAAAGACCTGAAGGGAAAAAGTGCTCGTGGAATAGGAGATAAGTGTAAGACATCAAATCCAGATCTTATGCTATAAAAAGCTACAAGTGAAAAGCCAAAACCACTGAAGGAAGTGTTTGCTGAGGGCAGAGATATCAAAGGGGAAGGTGGAGATTCGTTTCTAAGACTTCAAGACTGAATCAAGAGTCAGCAAACAGACCCAGGAGACTTCACTCACATGCTCTCATCCTGCCCTGTTAATGGGAGAGAAGAAGTTTCTGAGCTCTTTTGTCTAAGGTATGGCTAATCCTGTCCTACCCAGGAGAAATTACAGCTCCAGCCCATTCTCTCACCGGCTGTTATGAAATAGCTGAGAGGGAACAATGATCTCCTTTGAGCAGTAAGGAAACAGGGATGAATGGCATCTCGTGGAATAAATCAGTGTTTGCTGAATAAATTGAGAAAACACACAGCTTCTTCCTTCTTCTAAACAAGACAGGTCAGCCTTAGAAATAAATGTTGTTTGGGTCAAAAAGGAGATGTACTTGGGCCCACAGAAGCTCTGGATGGACTCTGCATCTCAGCAAGAGAATACCAGGGAAGGCACATGGATGGTGGACAGAAGGAGCAGCCTGAAGGAGCAGCCAAGTGGGGCAGGACTCTCCATTCCAGAGAAAATGAGACTGAAGGAACCCAGACAGAAGTGTTTGAAATCAGGAGGTGTGAGAGGGATATGGACAGAGACCCAGTCACACCAGAGCCAAGAGGAGATTTCATGCAGGAGGCTCAAAAGAGACAGAAGAAGGTGGCTCTGGGCACAGGAGCTGTGCAGTGAAGTCCTTGGCACAGCCATGCACACCCTCTGCACTGGTTGGGACAAGCGAATTCATGGAAGTGAAATCCACCCAGGGCTGTTAAATACTTGTGTTATGGTTTAATTCATAATTTAATTCCCTCAGCCCACACAGAATCCCAGATTCATTTGGATAGGGAGAGCCCTCCCAGCCCATGGAGTCCAACCTGTGGTTGATCCCCACCTTGTCACCATCCCAGAGCACTGAGTGCCACAGCCAGGCCTTCCTTGGGCACCTGCAGGGATGGGGACTGCAAACCTCCCTGGGCAGCTCCTTCCAATGCCTGACCACCCTTTCAGTGCAGAAATACACTCTGTTGGAAGTATTTTGGAAAAGCATCAGCCCCTGGTTACTCTGCTCCTGCCTCCTCCTTGGCCATTGCAGTCAGAGGAAACGATGAGCTGATGGGGGTTTGGTCTGACCAAGGGCTGTGTTCTTATCCCCAGAGCAGAGATCTGTTCATTCGAGCATTATTGAGGCATTCACTAAATCCTGCTTTCTCAAAACTGGAAAAAATTGGATTAATTGGATAGAAATAAGTGTGTGAAATCTAGCTGGAGGGATGATAACACTAACACCACATTCTGACAGACGTCTTCCTCTTAAGACAATATTATTTTGTGGCTCTCAGTGTTTCAGTAAAGAACAAATCATCACTTCAGCTGAAGGCACAAAAGCTGCAGCTCTACCAGTGACTGTATCCAGATCCATTCTCTGGCACAGAGGCTGTTAATAGTGGGAAAATCTCTGACTCTTCCATGTCAGAACTGCCACATCCAACAGCCTGGTGGGAATGGGAACACCACCCACTGAACTAAGCCCAGCATTTCTGGGGAGAGCTCTCACCACTCCAGTGGTCCAATGATGGGGCTGAGCAAGACCCTTGGGCACTTTTCCTGGTGGGGTCTGAGCTCAGGAGGGGCTCATGTTGGTACTGAGAGCTTTTTGCAGATCCCAGGGCGACCTGCAAGCTCAGGAAAGCTGAAAGCCCAGAAATCCAGCTCTGGGCTCAGCACAGGAAGGGCATGGAGCTGTTTGAGTCCAGAGGAGGCTCCAGGATGAGCAGAGGGATGGAGCAGCTCTGCTGGGAGGGAAGGCTGGGAGAGCTGGGATTGTTCAGCCTGGAAAAGAGAAACTTTGGGGTGATGGAACTGTGGCCTTGCAGGGCCTGAAGGAACTGATAGGAAAGATGGAGAGAGACTTGGGACAAAGGATGGAGGGACAGGACAAGGGGGAATGGCTTCCCACTGCCAGAGAGTAGGGTTATATGGGATATTGGGCAGGAATTGTTCCCTGTGAGGCTGGGCAGGCCCTGGCACAGGGTGCCCAGAGAAGCTGTGGCTGCCCCTGGATCCCTGGCAGTGTCCAAGGCCAGGCTGGACAGGGCTTGGAGCAACTTGGGACTAGTGGAAGGTGTCCCTGCCATGGCAGAGGGCTGGAATGAGATGGGCTTTAAGGTCCCTTCCAACTCAAGCCATTCCATGATTTCATGATTCTATGAAATAAATGCATATCCAACACCATCAGCATCCGATCTGCTCCAAGCTTGAAGCAGCACATGCTGCATCATTTCTGCAATGATCTGTTGGAAATTGAAGGAATGTCTGGATCATTTCTAGGCATTCTGGGCAGGAACAGCCATCAGTAGGGGTTCTCACCTGCTCAGCTGGATGAAAGGGCACAAGACTGACACTGTCCAGCATCTTCCATCTCACTTGAGCACACACTGCATGGGAAATACCAAGGAAGCAGCTTCAGACCATCCTTTCACTGTGAACTGATAAAGTCAGCCCCAAAAGCTGTGCTTAAGGGCAGCTAGTTACTCATCTGGGGTCAAAGCTGTGCAGGAAATTAGGGAATGCAGCTGTGCCTGTTCCTGCCCAATCAATCAACATTTGGAATGGGCCTGGATATAAAATCTGCAAGTTCTGGTCCTTTACCAACCAAAGGACTGATGAAAATGAAAATTATATCTTCACTGAAATGAAAAAAAGAGTCTCTTCCAGAGGGGAAAATGGGAGAGACAATGTTGTCTGCACTTCAACATCCAGGTGGGATTACTGCCTTCCTGCCACAGCCCCTGAGGTCTGGCAGCTGTCGACGCTCTGCACACTTGATGAACTAATAGGCTCATCAGAAAGAAATTAATTGTGTTCCAAAGGCACCCGTCTAAGAAAGCTGGAGTGACTCAAGCTCTGGGAGGTGCCTGTTTCTCTCCACTGCCTCTGTGTGCAATGTGGCCGACAAGCCCAGGCACATACAACTGACTATTACACATTCAGATGAATCTTAGGCAAGATGAATCCTACAACGAGTTTTACAAGTGCATTACTAATGCAGCTACTCTGCTTTTCTCAAGGGAAAATGTGGTGCTCTTCACGCTGTGTTAAGACAGATGTTTTCAGCTGCTTTTTTTATTTTAAGAATCCCCTTTCGGCCGTGTGGATTTTAAACCTTGCATGCAAAGGCAATTATTTATCTTACTGGGGGTGTATCACTCGGAGTAACATGACTGCTCTTAGGTTACCACTGGGTGTAAAGGTGATCATGGCTGCAGGAACCCTTGGCCAGATGCATTTGAAGGCATGATTGGACTTGCAAGGTCAGGTGGCACCAATAACTCCCATTTCTCACACAGCCTCCTCAATTGATTTTTCGTTATTCTCTGATAATAAAGCTTCACTGCATTTCTCCCATCCAGTCCTACCTCTAGCCAAGGTTTTGCCAATAGCTGAAAGCAAACAGAACTGGATCCTTGAAATAATTATGGTCTAAAAGACCCAGGTGGGCATCTTTCCTTTTACTGCTTTTGCAATGAATCGAGACTTTTGTCCTTTCTGATCTTCAGCGCATAAAAAATACAACATAAAGAAGTTAGGCAAGAAAAAAAAATAAAGTAGGAGCAGAATGAACTATTCCACACAATACTTTTGACTAATCTTTGCCTTTAAAGACATAACCTGGGAAAACATGAGACAAGAACTTTTCAACATGTCATCAGTTCTTTATCATCCTAGCTTTGCTTAATTAAAAAAAAATAATATTACCCTAACACTGACTAGTTGTGGACAAATGTTTTTCTCCTTGCCCTTTAACTTCAGCAGAAACTGTCTGGAAAATCACCAGGGACCATGCAAAATCTTGAGGAAGGACAGGAACACCAAACAGAGAATCTTTTGGCTTTCAAGACCTCCCTTCTGTTTAGATTTTCCATTTGCTATCCAATTCTCACTTGAGATATACACACGACTGAGCATTGCAGAAATATATGTAAAAATATCACTTTTAACTCTCTTTTTGACAAGCAAGTGCAGAAATTCTTTTCATACCTGTGGCCCCTGTGTTCAGAAATGTGCTGGAAATCCCAATGCCTAGGAGCCATGAAACCAAAGCAAAGTCATTCAGAAAGTGTTGTGTGTTAAACCTGACAATGTGGTAAAAACACATAGAAATCACAAATCCAGGCTTTGCCATGAACTCTGTGCTGACAGCTCCTGGACAGCTCGGGGAAGGGCAATGTCCAAATCTTCCAGGTGACCTTGAGAGCACTTTATGGCACTGCATTTTGTCAAGAATAAAATTTCAAAATTCTTCCCAGTCAGCTCAGCTAGTTCGTTTTAGAGAAAAACATCCCAAACCTTGCCATTTTGTCATTTCCCAGTTATTCTCTTTATTGTTCCCTTAGTTTCCTCTGTTCATTGGTGATTATTTTCTTAATGAGCTCTTAAGCTGTGACAGTTTGATTCCTATTAAAGGCTGTGGTGACTTTGTTGAGACACTGACAGCAACACCCTGTGCTCACTGAATTCCTAAAAGGACACCTGCATGTGTGCCTTTCCCACAGAGGTGTCCCATGCCAAGTACAAATTTCAGGATAGTTTACACCAAAGGGGTTTATCCAGCAGCCAGGCTTTCTCACCCTGGAGTTCCCAATTCTCACTATGAAAGAATTTTTAAAAATAGCTTCATATTTACCTCTTTCTGTCCTCTGACAGGCAAGGCTGGACAGGGCTTGGAACAACTTGGTTTAGTGGAAGTTATCCCTGCCCATGGACCATCCAGAGGACCATGGATGGTCTTTTAGGTTCCATCCATCCCAAACCATTCCATGATTCTATGATGGGAACTAACTCAAGACGGACAACTTAGAGTCATCATTCTGCAAGTTCACATTAAATTGTTAACAATCACTAAATAAATACAGCCTGGCTCTGAAAATTTATTAAGAGTTAATTAACATTTAGGACTGATTATTTCCTGCACAGGAAGAGCACAACATAAGTTGTTTGTTGTTTTTTTAAATTTCAGTCAGTATTTTTACTATATATTAACAGAGAATCTGAGAATCCCTTTGTTTATATTTTACCTTTGGATAGGGAAATTATGATTGTCTCGTTTTAACATATCAACAGGACAGCACAGGATGCCAAGTTGGGAAGCACCACTTGCTTTACAGGAATTGTTCCTGGATGTTTAACAAAGAGTTCCATGTTGCAAGACATTTGGAACAGACTGACGCTCTGCAAACAAAAATATCTTTTATCTCTCAAATTACCTCACATTTGCAGCAAAGCCATGCCTAAATCATCATGACAGGGACCTGTCAGCCTGTCAGAACTCGACTGGGTAGAAAACCCAATGTTTGCCTTGTTCTGTCTTTCTAGAAACTGAGACTCTGAGAACCAAAGCTCCCCAAAACTGCATCCCATAGAAAGAGAGACAAAAAATCAAAAGGCTGTCTTAGCATTTGCTCTGCCACTGCCCTGCAGTGCATCACTCAGAGCAGGCTGCACTGAAGAAGACTCTAATGACTCATCTTCATCTTAACAATGTTAATATCGAATCTTTAAATTCTTCCTCACTTGGTGTTGAGGTGGGTTCTTTCCCTTTTTAAATGCTTCATTTTGTTTTCTAGGTATTACAGGTGAAGTCCCATATATGCCACAGAAAACACTGGGGAACAGTTGGAGCCAATGATCTCACAGGGTTTTTCCAACCTTAATTATTCTGTAATTCTAAAGCTGCATGAGTGGCCCAGGCTGTGTGAGACTGACGCTGTGCACTGCTTTGGGCAGCTTTTTTCTTGTTTCAAATTATGGTAATTTTAAACATACTGGAAGCTGTGTGCAGCATCTTTTATCTGTGGGCAATTTAGCATATATATTTTTTAGCTTAGGAGATACAGAGACACTTGAGGTCCCAGAAACAAATGGCAGCATCCCAAGTGCACTTGTGTTAGGATCTAATTATTAAGGTTGTTAGAAATACCTCTGCCCAAACTTGAGGCATGAACTATTTCAGTCTCTGACAACTTGCACAGAAGCCCAAGATTTCGGGAGAGAAATGTGTGAACCATCACTGAAAACAGCCTGGGCAGACACTCACACAACCTCAGCAAGCCGCTCTGAAATCCTGTCTGCCTTCATCTGAACTGCTGCACTTGCAGGGTTCACAAGGCCACACATCACCTTCCTCTTCCTCTTCTTCCTGCACATCCCCAGCCGTTTCAGCGTTATCCATTAACACACCTGAACAACCCAACCATCGCCAGCCTGCCTTGCCTTCTCACCGCACCGAAATCTGTGTTTATTTTGCTCGCTGGCCGCTGAGATAGCGTGGCACATCACACAGAGCCCCGGTTGTTAATTCACCAAGAATTCCTGGCGGTTGGTGCATGGATGGGGAAGGCTTTGATGTCCCTGTTTGTGCTGGGTTCAGACCCATTTCGGCACAGATAGCGATCACCTCGGGCTGAACGTGTCGGCAACGCTGGCTTTATGTTCCTTTGGTGATAACACTTCCCTCTGTGCTTAATAACCAGGAGCGTTCAGTGCCCCTCTCTGGTGTGCCCTGGCTGACGTGACACCAGCCACGAGTGTCCCAGCAGCTTATTAGTTAATAAATGTTATTTATAAATAATGATTTCTGGTTTAATTGTGCATGGGGGAATTCTGCTGGGTTTTCCCTGCTGGGGATAAGAAGCCAACGGGTCACACCCACGTCCCAGCTCTGCCCTTCTGGATGACACTGAGCTGCTAAGGCTGTAAATTAATCATAAATGTCTTTTTCTTGTAAAAATGCTGTTTGTGACTAATATTGCTGTGGCAGAGCACCCATCTCAGCTGGGAACAGCCCCTGTGGCTGGTGCTCTGCCATGGGCAGTGCCAGTGTGCACCCATCACGCCTGTGGTGGCTGTGGAGGGCAGCAGGTCCCACCCTGGCCAGCCACAGCAAACACAACTGTTTGACCACGGATCAGATGGGACTGGGCTGGAGCCCTGCCAAGGGTCAGTGGGGTCTCACCCTGGGGTCAGCAGCCAGGGATTCCCTCTGAGGGAATTCCTTAAAGCTGAGCCCTGACCTCAGTGGGGCAGTGACTGCGCATTCCAGGCTATTCCCTCTAAACTCTTGATAATTCTACCTGACCCTAATCAGTCGGATAGTACCAATTCCATTTCACATCACAAATCTGCATTTAAATGTTGGCAGGGCTATAATTTCATTGGTTTATCTGGTTTCTAAAATGAATCTCATTTAAATACCTGATTTGTCTCTATTTTACAATCTCCTGAAACAATGGCCTCCCAAGCTGACCTCGTGTGACTGTGAGGAACAATGGTTGCTGCTTCAATGTGACAAACTGTCCTGTTCCCCACTGTCCTAATAGAAGCCTTTAGGTACCACCTGTCTGACAGGAACACCTGAGCTGAATGGTGGGAGCAGTTTACCAGGGATTCTGCCTAATTTCAAGATTGCTGGATCTTTGAATTGAGGAGCCAGGAGATTCTCTCTGGCTCCATCACAATCTGTAACTACAGCACCATGCTGCTGACAAAGCACAACAGTCCCACCCACCACCCTGCACAGAGGAACCACCAACACACCTACCTGGAACAGGTGGTAGGAAAACACCAGTGAGGAGTGAGGCAATCTTAGAATCAAAGAATGGTTGGGGTGGAAGGACCTTGAAGCTCATCCAGTGCCACCCTTGCCATGGGCAGGGACACCTTCTACTAGTGTCCCAGGCTGCTTCAAGCCCCATCCAGCCTGGCTTTAGACCCTGCAAGGGATCCAGGGACAACCACAGCTTCTCTGGGCACCCTGTGCCAGGGCCTCCCCACCCTCACAGGGAACAATTCCTTCCCCATATCCCGTCTCTCCCTGCCCTCTGGCAGTGGGAAACCATTCCCCCTTGTCCTGTCCCTCCATCCCTTGTCCCCAGTCCCTCTCCAGCTCTCCTGGAGCCCCTTTAGACAATGGAAGGGGCTCTAAGGAGCCTTCTCTTCTCCAGGTGAACAGTCCCAACTCTCTCAGCCCTTCCTCATAGGAGAGAATCCTGCCTAACAGTTCTTCCTTAGAAAGAAAACAACTTCTCCTCAAGTCCTTAAAGGAGAGGCTGGAAGGCCCTGGTTATCCTGGGAAGGACATCGTGCAGGTTTGTTTGGGAGAGAGCAGAGGGCCTCTAGCACAAGGTGTTCTGTGCTCCACCTGTTATTCTGATTGTGAAAAGGGATATTAAATCCCTAACACACCTTAATCAAAGGAAAAGGCAGTGAGTAACAGCAGCCTGAAACCCTCTGGACAAGCAGAATTCCCCAGAGAGGAAAGAAGGGGCCAAACCCAGCAGCACTAATATAGAGATTTTATTTCAACTGTATTGAGTTGTACAGCACATTTTGTTTGTCACAATGCCATCAAACTGATTGGAGAGTTTTTGGCCAGCACATTGTGACGCTGAAACTCACGAGAGCTAAAAGCAGTTTGGACTAATGGCCTGAACAGGAGGGCCAGCAGTACCTGGTTTCTGGCTTCCTCATTGCTTGCAGTCATTCCAACACGTGCAGAACAGGACCAAATCCAGTTTCTTCTGCCAGGCCAATGGTCACTCTTCCATGTCTGGCAATGACTGCAAGGTACAAGGCAGGGGAGAATCTGAAGCAAGGTGCCTTCTCTTCCCAAAGCCGTGTTGGTTGTTCCCAGAATGGAAAAGAAGCAGAGTCTAAGTAAGTACAGGGTCTTCAGAGGATGAGCTTCACTTGCACGTCAGGATTTACAAAACCAGAGGCTGACAAGTCAAAGTGCAGGAAAAGGTCCCTATTTCATTCCTTCTGACAGAGGTGACAAATCATTACCAAAAGATCTGGAAGATCACAACCGTGTCAAGTCCTTTGCCTTGTTAGCAGACCAATGTCCTCACAGGTCCTCCCTGCCACACACCACGTCTCAGCTCCTGAGGTGCAAAATATATTGGAAAGAAAACCTGCATTTCTGCAAAGAAATGCCCCACTTTCAAACTCTTCTTCCTCACTAATATCCACAGACGCCTTACAGAGGACGCAGGATGGATGCTCCCCGAGGGATCTAGGGATTACAAGCCCACTGAAGCCCACTTTCTAAACCTTCCTTCCTTTCTAAACCCACTTCCTTGTCCTTAGGATGAGTCGGGATTCCTGCTCTCTAATTTAAAGGAGAAGCAGAGAGGCAATTACAAGTTGGCAACTCCGAACTTCGACCACTGTACAGGAGACAAAAAAAGTCAAATTCAAGAGGCATTTCAGGTAGCACTGGGGCAAGTCAGAGAGATTGTTTCCACCACTGAACAGATGCCACATGTCATGGTTATCACTGCAGCTTGGCTGTACATCCTAAAGTGAAAAGCACAGACCGTAGTGTCTACGTCAGCCAGTGAGTGTCCTTCCCCACCCCCGTTTTGGTATCGATGCTTCATTCTCCCTTCTTCGGGTTACATTAAGTGCACAGAAATATATAGCAGCATTTGGACTGAAACCCTCACATACACCAGACAGCACATTCCAGGAGGTAAAACAACACATTATGGCCTATACCCTCAAGGTATCAAGTTTTCAGGATAAAGAGCAGTAGGAAGTGGAGAGCTGAGGGCAGAAAAGGGGAGGAGGAGCAACACAGGAACACGAGTTCTGTTTCCATGCCAGGAGAGGATCAGGGTGCCATTCCTGTGTTAGCACCAGGCTGTGACACGACCGCAGACAAAGCAGACGGGCAGAGCAGAAGTGAAAAGCCAATCTCCCATCTCCCCTTGGTGCTGGGGACAGGGACAAAGTCCAGTGCGACACCGATCCCAGCGGAGCCTGAAAACGGGCATGATCTGCTCGGCCCTTTTCAGCTGGAATGAATTTCTCTTCAGAGCCCGAGAGAAAATCAATTAGTGATGACTAATGAGTCTTGTTCACCAAGCTGATCACAAATCACACTCATGGAAAGAGAATCTACAGATCTGCTCCAGGCTGAGGCCCTTCCAACGCCTGCAGGACCATCCGGAGTCTGCCCTCTTCCTTCTCACACAGCAGCCTGCCTTTGGAGGGGGAGGTGGTTCTAAACATGCCTTTCTATTGCTTTGGGGGGATTTTGCACAGGCAAGAGCTGTGAAAACATCGTTTTCCAGCCCACAAAAGGAAGAGGTTGTGATCCCCTCTCAGCCCTAGGTAGTCAGGGCTACAACACACGGGCCCACTGGTGTGGGGACACAGCATCCTCTCTGATCTGAGCTCCTCTGCTCCAGCCCGGCAGCGAGGCTGCTGCAGACAGTGCATTCGAGCTTGGTGTTCAAGTGTTGCACCAAAGGCCTTCACAGTTACCCTGGAGGCAGAGTCACCCTTCAAACCCACGAGAAAAAAGGCTGGGCTTAGACAGGTCCCTTGTGTGGCATTCAGCTGGAAGCTGTGGCAATGGGTTTCTTCATGTGTTGGCTCATGAGCTCCCTGGCACGCGACACTTGGATGTGGTCATAACAGGAGTTACAAACGAGGACAGGGTCGTACAACTGCTGGTCAGGGATGGGCAGCTTCTGATGGCAGCAGCTAGCACAGAACACGTTCCCACAGTTCCTGTCAAGGAGAAAGAAAACCAGTGAGAAGAGAGCTGGGACACCACAGAACTTCAGCAAGCACAAAGGGTCCAGGTCAGGGCGAAGCAGCAGCCTGACTGAGGATTGTCAACTTGTTTCTTATGCTGCGATCTGCAGCGCAAGCAAACTGCTAGTGCTGACAGGGATTGACTCATTGCTGTCCAGGAGAGGGATCAAAGACCTTGGAAAAACAGAAACAAGAACAATGCAGAATGGAACTCTGCAGGGAACTGATGAGGCCTGGCATGTAGTGAAAAGACCTAAAACCTTCTCTTGGGAGCTGGAGGGAACAGGTTTGGCAGAGGGGCATTCTGTGACACCAGACTGAGGAGAGGAGGGGCCCAGAGGGCTGACATTTTTACCTGCAGTGGTGCCTCCGTTTGGCCAGCCAGAACTCACAGTCGCAGCTGAAGCAGTGTGAGGCCATGTGGTCAGGGACCCACCGTGTGACCTAGGGCAGACAGCAGTCAGCTCAGCTGTAACCCCCCAGGGACAGCTCTGGACAGGCTGGGGGTGGCTTTGGGCCACACCTCACAGCAAGCCCACCCCACCCTGGTCAGCAGCAGCAGAGGATGTGTCACAGACACAGAAGGCTGCTCACTGCCTCACTTCCAGACCAATCCCACCCAGGTCAGCTGCAAAAAACATTTTTCCCTACTGCATCACAGCTCCACGATGGGACACGCACCTCAGTCTCCTTTTTATCCACAGGCTCCCAGCTTGCTTCTGACAAACAGTCCTCGCTGTGGTCAGAACAGAAATCTTCTGTGTCGCTGCCGTCTGATTCCTTCAGACACGTCTGCAAAACAAGACCAGGTCACCAATCCCCTCTGCTGCTGGGCACACACTCTGTGCTGGTCAGGGCACCCCAGTGGCTCCCGAGCCCCCAAACAAGGGGCAAAGCATCCAGGAGTATGTGGGAGTTTGGCCCTCAAGCAGCAGAGATATCTCTAGGTGGATGAGGACATGGCCAGGAGGGGGATATGTCCCAGGAAACACAGGAACAATCTTTCCCAACCCCTCCCAAAGGGATGGAGAGCTGTGGGTTGGAGAGGGAGGTGTGAAGGGGCGCAGGAACCCGAGCTGGGTGTGGGGAGCAGCTACTCACAAAGTCATCCTCGTAGTCCATGGGGGGCTCGGCCGGCGGGGCGCAGAAGTGACGGATGTCCAGGCGCAGCTGCAGCTCTCTGACCTGCCGGCGCAGCTGCTCCACCTCCTGCTTGTAGCTGGCCTCGATCTGCCGCAGCCGGTGCTGGATCACGTCCGTGGGGAAGGGGAGCCCGTCGTCGTCCAGGTACAGAGGAGGCACAGGAGAAGGACATTTTGGCGGCATGTGCTTGGGACCAGAGGCTTGTTTCAAGTGACAGGGCAGCCACGAACGGCTGGGCTTCCCAAAATGCGTGCCCACGTGGCCAGTGCAGGCCCAGGGCTTCCCACCTTCCCTGCCAGACCACGGGCCGCTGAGGCACAGGCCCGGGGCCCGCAGGGGTTTGCTGCTCAGCCTCTTGCTGCAGCAGCCATAGGAGAGGAGGTGTCTGGGCGCGTGCTCCCCGTTGGGGAGCGATGTCACCATGCCTTGGAAACTGTCCCAGTTGGAGCCCAGGAAGGAGAACTCGCTGCTTTGGCTCTGGGAAATGGGCTTGCGCCATTGCTCCAGCAGGACCCTCCCCAGCCGGCTGGGCTCCTCGAAGGGCACGCTGCGGCCAGCATCACCTCTGCTCTTGTCTGCATCCAGGCACGGGACGCCCGGGGCAGGGCCTGGGGTGTGCTGAGAAGGGGTGCCTGGTGCCAGGGACTCCTGGCTGGGAATGTCTTGGCAGGTGGTGATTCTCTTGGGGCAGCCTCCTCCATTGGACACCGTGCCGGCAGCCTTCAAAGGTTCCTGGGGACAGGTTTCTAGCTGCTTTTGAGAAGTGGTGGAAACCTTGTCGCTGTTTTCCTGTCCTGAAGGATTTGGAGCTGGACCCGTGCCATCCAGTTCCTCTGTGTGTGCTCCCTTTCCCTCTTCTGCCTCCACAGGGGCACTGCTGGCTGGCACAGCAGCCTGGCTGCCTGACTGCCCACTCTGCCCCTCATGCTCAGCACGGCTGCTGCCTTGCAGGGGAGAGTTCTCCTCCTTCTCCTCCTTCTCCTCCTTCTCCTCCACGGGCCGTGCCTCTCCTGTGGCCACTGCAGCCCCTTCGGTCCCCTCAGCGGTGGCATGCCGGGTTTCCAGCCCCACCCGCACCTCCTGACAGTGGTTGTTCAGGTTGGGGTCACTGGATGTGCGGGTCAGAGGGCTGCTGGAGTCGCAGGCTGAGAGCAGGTCATCCATAGATCTCGTCTTTGGTAATCTAGAATCCAAAAGCAAAGCAAATCTCACAGTAATCCCCCCAGAAACTTCCCTGGTTTCAGTCAAAACTGAGATGAGGGTAGGGAAATGTTGCCCATTACAGCTTGGGGGGTGGGTGGTGAGGGGCAGGGCAGTTGCAGGAGCTGAAATGCACAACACCACAGTGTGGCCTCCTGCCTTTGAGGTGCAGCAGGGACCTCAACTCCTCCTCTGAGTGGCTGGGATACTGCTACAGAGCTTTTGCTTACACAGGGAACACCGAGAACAATAGGGAAAGCAGGGAAACTACAAGAAGGGCAGGAAGATCTGTAAGCAGGCAACACCCTGAGCCTGGAGCTCTAAGCTCTTACCTGTCCAAACACCTGCCACTGAAGTCCTGGCTCTGAGATCCGGGCGGCATGTACATGTCCATGTCATCCTGGCCCAGAGGGTGTGGTGAGGAGGCTGGGAGGTACACAGCTGTCCAGAGGTGCAGGGCACGCACGTGGCACACGGGATGCAGCACCTGTGACACCGCCTGTGTCAGAGCCCAACACCCAGGAAACCCCTCCAGCCCCTCCAACTGACTTGATGCATTTATAACTGACACATATTTCTGTCTGGTGGTCTGAGAAGAGTCCAAAGGGTCCCTGACTCAGCCTTAAGCACAGAGAGAGAGAGCTTTGTGTGCAGTTAGCTCGCTCTCTCCTTGTTGAGCTCTCTGCTGCTGAGACATTCTGACTGGTAACAGGTCTGAGCCTTTGTGTCCCACTGCCCTGCTGTGACTCCTGCACTGCTCTGCAGCACAGCTGGAGAAGTCACAGTGCAAACTGCTGCCATTCACAATAGGTCTCCTTCCAACCCTGATGGAGTAGCAGTATTAAACACCAGCCAGGCAGGCTGGCAGCAGTCTAGTGGCATTTTTTTCCTGACTGTTAATCTTTTTAATTAGTTAGAAACAGAAGTGCTGAGGTACCAACAGGCTGACTCCTGTTCTTACCTCTGCCCTCAAAGTGGTTCCAGAGAATGTAATCAATACGGTGATAGGTGCTTTATATATATATATATATATATATAAAAATATAAATATACATGTATAAATATATATACAGTGCCTGCCAGGGGAAAAGCCTGGAAAGCTGGGCCAGGAGCTCTACTGACCTGCTCAGATCCGGGCATGTAGAGCAGGTTGTGGAAGTTCTTGTTGCCAGCCCTCAGCAGGGACCACACGGAGCACGTGCGCTTGTAGATGTTGTGCATCTCCCTCTCGCAGGGGCTGTTCCCCAGGAAGGTCCCATAGAGGCAGGAATAGGTGTGCTGCACCAGCTTCACCTGTGGCACAGAGCAGAAGCAGCTCTCAGAGCCATGGGAAAAGGGGGCTCCTGTCTACAGGGGCACATGCTCCCCTTCTCTGGCAGGGCTCATGCACTGCCTACCCTGGGTGACCCCACTGCTGTCCTCTCTTCCACACTGGACAGGACAGGGATCTCTTAGATTGAAGGGAAAGCAACACCCAACTGACACCAAATCCATCCCTCTAGAACCAAATGACTCTCTAGAACCGTCCCTTGCATTATTTGATAACACAGAGATTAACATTTCTTTTCCTGTTTTATTTGTTTTCAAATATTTCAGACCCATACAGCTCTGAGATATGCAAATCAAACCAGTGCTGCTGCCGGTATCTGAATTCCCTGGGCTGGAAAGGGACTGGAGAAGGGATTCAGAAAAATCAGAGAATATAAACCCTTCACCACCCCTTCAAGGGAGAATGGATTTAAACTAAAACAGATTTAAATTGGTTATTAGGAAGAAATTGCTCCCTGTGAGGGTGGGGGAGGCCCTGGCACAGGGTGCCCAGAGGAGCTGTGGCTGCTCCATCCCTGGAAGTGTTCCAGGCCAGGTTGGACAGAGCAATCTGGGCTAGAGGAAGATGGTGGATGGATGGATGGATGGATGGGGATGGCATGGCAGGGGATGGATGGAACGAGATAGGCTTTAAGCTCTCTTCCAACACAAACTATTCTGGGATTCTGTGACCACAATCTGCCAGGTTCTGCAGACCTCCTTTCTTTCAACTCCAATACCATAAACCATCATGACCTCCTCTCTGCCTCTGCTTACACCTGGCATATAGGCATGTTTTCACGTGTATTTCTTACCAGAAAAGCTTCATTAAATTCAAAGAGGCAGGGAAATTGCTTCAGAAGCTGATGAACAGCATCCAGCCACTGGAGGAAAACTGGGCACTGCTCGTTCTGATCTTCCACCTTTTCCTGGTGTCCACAGCGATCCCCAAACTTGTGCCCAAAATCCAGCCAGTCTGATTCAACGAGCACCTGGAAGCCCTGGGAATAAAAGAAAACACAGCTGTAGAGACTTTGCTGAGGGCATGTGGCAGGACAAAGCAAGCCCCATCCACCAGGAAGGGCTGAGAAGGAGGCTGCAGCAGTGCCTGGTTTGGGAGCAAAGCTCGTCAGTGTTGGAGGTTTCCAGACAGAAACTAACAGTTGTTATTTCTACAATAATCAGCTCAGAGAGTTCAGAGTAGGGATGCAGCTGAACCTTGTGCACAAGATGGTACTTCCCACAGCATTTCCCCAGGCTGGGCAGAGGAGTGAGAAATAATTCACCCAAAACAGGCAGGAAGAGAACAGGGAAAACCCAACACCCACCACAGCAGCTTGGAAACACCAAGCTTATTCCCAAATGCAATCCTGCTCCATTGCATGGGGATTCCGAGACAAAAGCTGCCTTTGAACACAGATGAATTGCAGCAGAGCACAATCCTACCTCCATGGTCCTGTAGTAAGGGTCCAGGAGAATCTTTGCCAGTGCCACAATCTGCGGAGTTCTGTCCCAGCCATCGGAGCAGTGAACCAGCACTGGACGTCCTTCTCTGTCAACAGCACTGGAGACCAGCACTGCTGCCTTCAGCATGACAGACAGGTGCTGCAGCCACTTGGTGCTCTCCAGGGCTGAAAGCCAGCTGGAAGGGGGAGAAAAAAGCAAGAAAATTGGTGCTTAGCTCTCCAGTGAACAAAAAAGATACACATTTTAACTTCGGTCTTCTTGGAGTCCTCAGTGAAAATGAGTCTTTTTAAAACATCTCCCAGAGGAGCTAGGCAGCCTGGAAAGAAGGGCAAGGAATCCAACCCCGAATTTAATTTTTCTCAAATACAGCCACATTTTAGAAACCAAATGACACTGAGACAGTGCCACAATCCCTTCTGCATTAACGGAACAAAATGAACAGCATTCAAGCACTGTGAGCACTTTCCTATCCCTCCACTTTCCCAGATAGAGACCTGGGTCAGAAAAAAAGAAAAGGGAGTGAAACCCCCCAGGTCATTGACAGATATGGCATCAAACTCAGCTGGAGAAGAGTCACTCACTTGCTGGGGTCTGGCACCTGACTGCAGACAGCACGCAGGTACTGGAAGCTGTTGCGGATGGAGTGGATGTTGGCCATGCCCATGAACACGACTTCACAGTTGGGGTAATACTCTGACAGGAGAGACAGAACATTCAGAGAGAGCTACAGCAGCCACAGAACATTCTGAGGTGCAAGGGACCCACAAGGGGCATCGAATCCAACTCTGCTGCTACTGCAGCAATTGCCTCCACACCCCAGAGCAGCCACCCCTCACACACCACTGCTGGTGTTCATGGAGTCACTAGGGTTGGGAAAAACCTCCAAGATCATCGAGTCCAACCATTCCCCAGCACTGCCAAGGCCACACTAACCCATGTCCCTAGGTGCCACATCTACACAGCTGGTAAACCCCCAAGTCCACCACTGCCCTGGGAAGCTGTGCCAGGGCTGGACAACCCTTTCAGGAAGAAATTTTCTCCAATATCCAACCTAACCCTCCCCTGGCACAGCCTGAGGCCATTTTCACTCATGCTCTGACACCCCTAGCAGAGGGGTTGTGCAGAGCCAGAAGGTCTCCCTGAGCCTCCTTTGCTCCAGGCTGAGCTCCTTTCCCAGCTCTCTCAGCTGCTCCTGGTGCTCCAGACACTTCCCCAGCTCCATTTCCCCCTCATGATCTTTCCTGTCCTGAGAGGCCCAAAACTGACCCCAAGATTGAAGGTACCTCAGCAGTGACCAGATCAGGGGGATGATCACTGCCCTGGTCCTGTGGCCACACTGTGGCTGGTACAGCTCAGGTGTCATTGACCCCTTGCCCACCTGGGCACACCTGGGCCCATGTTCAGCTGCTTCCAACCAGCACCCCCAGGTCCTTTCCCACTGGGCAGCTTTCCAGCCACTCTGCCCCAGCCTAGAGCATTCCATGGGGCTGTTGTGACCCAAATGCAGGACCTGGCACTTGGCCTGACTGAACCTCACCCAACTGGCCTTGACCCATTGATCCAGCCTGTCCAGATCCCTGTGTAGGAACATGCTCCCAGTGACCAAGTACCAAAATGCTGACCCAACCCCCAGCTGTGCCCTAGGAGGAAAATACTCTGTGATTTTCTTGTCCCTTGGTACCTTCACACTCGCAGCCACCTCCCTTGGCCCTGTTGGCCACGGCAGCCGTGTAGGACCTGGCATCGAGGATCAGCAGCTTCTGAGGGGTTCCTGCATTCTCCACACCCGAACACGCCGTCAGGGACGAGTCTGCAGGGACACACAGGGATGAGCTCTGGGCACCACAGAGCCACACACGGCAGTCAGGGCACCATGGGGCTCAGGCTCTGCACCCAGACACTGGGGTCACACCCTGCACTGGCACAGCCGCTCTGCAGTGCGGGGAGCACTAAGGAATTCCCCGTTCAGGAATGGCAGGAGCTGTCTCACCGAAATCGGCATCGCAGGGCTCGCTGCCGTCGCTGCTGCCGCTGTGCTGTGCAGCTCCCGCCGCCTTGGCTCCGGGGTTCAAGGCACAGGCTTTGGCAATGGATGTCACCAGGTACTCGTCGTCGGCGTTGCGCCAGCCCCACCAGCTGATCTCGGGCTGGCTGCAGCGCGCGATCACCGCCCCGTTGCGCACGTGTCTGTGGGGACAGAGCACCTCGTGGGGCCTCGGAGCACAGGGACAGCCTGGGACACATTCCGTGTTCACAGCCAGCGCCTGAGCAACTCCTGGCTGCAACTGCTTGATCTACAGCACTGACTCTCTCATCACGGCAGGGAATCTCAATCATTTTTAACCACTACAGCACTGACACAGAGGCTAAACCAGCCTCATATTTTTATTTACGATAGTATCAAATCACTTTGGTTGGAAAAGATCTTCAAGATCCTTACACCAACAAGATCCTCACACCTTCAAGATCCTTCAAGTCCAACCTCTGACTTCTATTTATATACATAAATACATCCTGTAATCTATAAATATAGAATATATAAAATAGGTGTTACTGTAAATAGATGGGTCGGTATTCATGTATTAAACCAGAGGGAAGAACTTTAAACTTTAAATACAAATGGTTGTATTTTGGGAAAGTAATAGTTATTTCATAGAATCATGGAATGGTTTGGGTTGGAAGGGATCTTAAAGATCATCTTGTTCCACCCCCCTGTCATGGGCAGAGACACCTTCCACTTGATTTTAATGCTGTTCTGTTCTCTCCTTCTCTTTCTTTTTTTCCTCCCTTAAATTACAGACCCGTTGTTAAACCATTTCACTTATCACCTGTAAGTTGGGAAGATGAGCTCACTCGGCATCAGACCAGGGAGTTTCTGGGTGGAGGCCTGAGCTGGTGTTTATCAACAACCCCTAAATGTGAACCCTACCCTGGCTGTGCTTATTGACACCTGGCAGGAGGCCTGAAGCAGGAACCAGTGCATTTTTCACACGAACACACTGGTCAAGTCATTCCCAAATGGCCTGGAAAGGGAAGGGACTGTGAGATGAAAAAGCTACTGATGATAGAGAATGACCCAGAAGAGTCTGAAATTTAATACTAGTAAGTGAAGAGTATTTACAGATGATCAAAACATAACCCCAACTGACACACAGAGCAGTTTGGTGCCAATCAGCAGCCAAATCCCAGAGGCTTTGAAGTCACTGGGGAGCTCTCAAAAGCCTCACCTCAGTGCTCAAGAGAAGCACAAAGGTTAAGGACGTGTGAACAGTTATTGGGAAAGGAATAAGACAGAAAATAGTATGGCTTCACATCTTAACCATCCTAAAATGACACAAATACCTCAATAATCAATCTCAAAAAGGATCATGTTGTAATCAAACCAACCTCCAGAGATGGGTGGCACAGACACAAGCAAGCGTCAGACTGGTCACGCTATCTGCTTCAGAAACACAAGTATTTCTTGGACAACAAACAAAACAAAGAGTGGACTCACTGCCACAGTGCAATGTGGAACTACTAACTAGTTCCACAGCACTTGGCAGGTTCACCAAGTGACCATGAGACACAGTCACCCATTCTCTCAACTGGTGAAGGAAATCTAAGATAGCAGATGCTCCAAAGATGCACCAGGACAGAGTATCTGCATCCCTGTCCTATTTGTTACACTTCCCTGAGGTGCTGCTCCTGGTGCCTGGTCCTTCTTGGAGATGGGATAACCAACTGGACAGACCTGAACCAGATCCACACACCAACCATGCTCAACCATCCCACCACCCCTCCTGTAGCCTTTCTCTGGAGATCACAGAATCATGGTTGGGTTGGAAGGGACTTAAATGTCATCTAGTTCCACTCCCCTGCCATGGGCAGGGACACCTTCCACCAGCCCAGGCTGCTCCAAGCCCTGTCCAACCTTGCCCTTGGACACTGCCAGGGATCCAGGGGCAGCCACAGCTTCTCTGGGACCTGCCCACCCTCCCAGGGAACAATTCCTTCCCAATATCCCATCTAACCCTGCCCTCTGTCAGTTTATGTAGCTTCCTTAATGACATCTCAGATAATAACAATGAGGATTTTAAACTGAAGCCATCCAAAGAAATAATGTTCATGTTTAGCCAAGTCAAAACACCATGGGGTCCCTTTCCATTCAGTGCTGCTCTGTTTTGCAAGGTGACTTGCAGAGCAGTCACTCCCAGGAGATCTATTCCTGCCTTCAGGATCACTCAAGGATGGATAAAACAGCAGCAGAGGATTTGTTTATAGTAGTAAATGAAACAGAGCCAAGGTGTGGACTTAAGCACCGGCCTGTGATCATCTGAGCCTGTTTGTGAGCCACCCACAGCTCCTGGCCTGTGCCAACCAACACCTTCCCAGACAGTGCCTGAGCACGTTTTTGGGAAAGGCAGGGGCTGTGCCAGGGACTGCTCCCAGCAAGCAGTGGGGGCAGGACAGAGTGTGGGGCACAGCAGCCCTCTGTGCAAAGCTGCCGATGTCACCAGGGTCGTGTTGAACTCACAAAACTCTTGGTAACACAAACCTCTGAGCACTGAACAACTCCTGGGGACCTTCAAGGGACAGAGGGACATGCCAGGAAATGAGGAAATGTGGCAGCACCAATGAATGTGAAGCCACCATCAAGCAGAAAGTACAGCAGGTGCCAGCAGAGGAACCAAAACCACAGCTGAGCTTGCCAGGAGCTTCCCAGGGCAGGAGAGCACCAGAGCCTGACTCTACCTTCTCTGCACAACCCTGCAGCACGAGCACAGGAACCATTTAAGGGCTTTTCTCACCTGTGATTTTTTGGGAGGTTTTCCTCAAAGGAAAACATTCCTTTCTTGAAATGGGAATGGCAGAAAATGCCAGAGTGTTTTAACTTATGTGGAGCAAATTACTCTTTAGGGATCCTCAGTTTGGTTTTAATGACTCAAGACCCTTTCATGATCCAAAGCTGGAATATGAGGTGCCTCTGTAGTTTATTAGTTGAGTTTTTGCTCACAAATGCATTCTGAGCACAAGGCTAGAGCACATCTGATACTGTCAGCACATGCCACTTAACCCACAACAATCCTCCACAACAGATTAATTAGTATCTGGTTTAGTGGAAGGTGGTGGTAGGGTTGGAAGTAGATGATCCTTAAGGTCCCTTCCAATCCAAATCATTCCATGGCTCTGTGATCTCCCAGGTCTCCTCTCTGTTATTTCCTGGCCGTGGATGAGCACTTGTAACTCAAGCAGCTTGGCTCAAAGCACAAGAAAGAGCTTGGAGAGGGTTTACTGAGCCCAGCCTGAAGGTTCCTAACCAAGATGTGGTGTGCAAGTGCTTCCATTTCCCAAATCTTTGGGATAAACTCCTGTCTCCATCTGGCGTGACCTGCAACTCTGGCATGATGTGAGAGCCTGAGAGCTGCTGCTCAGCTGTGGGGCTGAAGCAGTGTCTGCTGTCCCCCACTGCTCTCCTGGCAGGTGATGCTGAGTGTCAGGAACAGCATTCCTGCTGCCACAGGCCCAAGGTCTCCTCAAGGTGGCTGAGCAGACAGAGCCAGAAGTGCCACGCCGTGCCCGTCTGCCTCTGTACTCAGCTAAATAATTGATTATATCCTTTGCCTTGTTTTAGAAGTGGATTGTGCCTGGAGGCTCCTGCATCTCTCCTGTGCATCTCCATAGAGGACTGAGATGGAGACCTGAATTTCTGCTTTGCTTAATAGCTAAATTATACTTTTTTTAAAGGAATCTGATAATGTGGTACCTTTGGTGACATGTTTTACATATCTGACTGGGACCCAATGAGATCAGCCTTACTCTCCAAGAGCTCTGAGGTCTGTCAGAGTCCCTGGGATGCAGGCACTCATGCACTTTCTCCTGAACTCTGAGTGAGCAGGAGGAGCTGAGTGTGTGGCTTTTCATCTCCACACAGCACAAGGCACTGCAGAAGCAGCCATGGACCCTCCTGCCCCAAAGCCTTCAATCTTGAGGGCAAAGGGTAAAAAAAGTACATGAAAATCAGAGACACACATGGCCAAACACTTGCCCCATCTTGTAACATCACTTGTCAGCGTCTTCTAATCTGATCCCAGGCTGCAAAGGGTTGCACTCAGCCTGTAAATTACTGGGTACTATTACAGAGATATAAAGCAAGGAACAAAATAATTGCTGGAGTAGGAAAAAGACATAGCTTTGCCCTCAGGTGGGGAGGCACAGTGGGACAGGCTCCAGCACCAGGCCATTTTTAGCAAAAGGAATCACAAATACAATTAACTTCTTAGCTGAGTTGGCTACATGGAGGGAAAGGCTCCATCCGATGAGCTGTGCTCATTCTTACTCTGCTGCAGAACTGAGTTCCAGAAGGAACACACAGTGTTTTGCCACATCCAACAGCAAGCCATGAAATGTGAAGATGCAGAGTTAAGGTACCTGTAAATTCATTGGGTTTGCTTCCTGACCTTTGTATTTTCCAATACAGTTCTGATATTTTAACATCTTTTTTTATATTTGGATTTGCAAACTGCTAACACAGAGTCTAAGGCTACAAACCCATAATGTACATTTTACAACAGCACAACTGCCTGAGTGTCCCTTTCCATCAGCCTCCTGCTGGTTTCAAACACGTCAGTCCCCTAGGAGACACAATTAATAAGGAACCAACCCCCACCCTGCAGAGCCCTGCTCCACTGGCTTGCCTGGCCTCCTGCATCCCCCTCTAGATTACTTCTGGAAGGCTGGTCAGGGAATATTTCATAGAATTATAGAATATCCTAAATTGGAAGGGACCCACAAGGATCATCAGTCCAACCCCTGGTGCTGCACAGAGACTACAACAATCCCACCCTGTGCATCCCTGGCAGTGCTGTCCAAACACTCCTGGAGCTCTGGCAGCCTCAGGCTGTGCCCATTCCCTGGGGAGCCTGAGCAGTGCCAGCACCCTCTGGGGGAAGAACCTTTCCCAAAATCCAACCTAAACCTCCCCTGACTCAGCTCCAGCAGTTCCCTCAGGTCCTGTCCCTGATCACACAGAGCAGAGACCAGAGCTCTCCCTCCACTGCCCCTTGTGAGAAGCTGCAGATTTGGGCATTCCCAGCTCTGTCCAGGCCTGCACACCCCACTGAGCACAGGGCACCCAGCAGGCTCCTTTTGGCTCAGATTTCTCTTCAAAGTAGCAGCCAGACAAGGACCAATGTGTGGAAAGGTTTTGAAACTCCAAGAGAACTTTAATTTGACCTCATCTTGCAACATCTCCCGTAGGAGGAAAGTCACCCACACCTTCAAATCTAAGTGAAAGCAGGAAAGGACAGTTCTGGAATACTGCTTCTCCCTTCTGGAAAACACCCTGCTGCAGATGCTGCTGGGAGAAGGAGCCCTGGGAGCACCACATTTGCAGGCAGGAGGCAAAAGGATAAACAGCTCTCCTGTCACCCCCTGTCCCACAGCCCCTGCAGGACTACAAGGACATGGGCAGCTGTCCAGGGTTTGGGGGAGGGAATCTGGGTTTACATTTACCTGTACACCACCACAGGGATCCTTTTCCATGACCTGAACGAAGCCACGTTCTCCAGCTCCTTGTCAGTGATCCAGACAGGGACCAGCAGCTTCTGGGGATAACTGGAACAAAGCCTGGAGCAGAGAAAGCACGAAGGCAAGGTGAGGACTGAGCAATCAAAAAATCTGCCTCAGAGCAGCTCATGTTTCCCCAAACTCAATATGCAGGACTTTGGCTCTTCCTCTTCATATCTGTCTCAGTGCAGCCTCAACAAGTGATCCCAAAAGTGCTGTCAGGAATGAGCTGAGAGAAGACAACCTCCTTTCACCTCAGGCCTCACCTCTGGGCTCAAACTAAGTATCCTAGTACTTCCTTGGATGCCTGTAGAACAACCTCTGGATTTAAGAATTCACGAGGGTTTAGGGGAAGAGTCAGTAACTGAGGTGGAGTTTTTGTTTTCTTGTAGCAGGTACACACAGAGCTTCTGGTAAAGAATGACCTGCCTCCTTCTGCCCAGCAGAACACAGGTACCACTGCTCAACCTGACACATTGCTCAGCGAGGAAGACACAAATCTGCCCAGAAATTTGGCAGTGGGGACTGGGGGTATGGAAATAAAGTGACAGGAGGGAGATCTGAATCACATCTTGCCTGGTGGGGTGCCAGAAATCACATTCCTAATAGATATCTGAACATGTACCAGCAGTGAGAGGAGAACAGTGAGAGCAGAGAGCATTGCCAGAGGGCAGGGTTTGATGGGATATTGGGAATAAATCCTTCTTTGTGAGGGTGGGGAGGCCCTGGCACAGGGTGCCCAGAGAAGCTGTGGCTGCCCCTGGAACCCCGAAGGTATCCAAGTGTTGGATGGGGCTTGGAGCAGCCTGGGATGGTGGAAGGTGCTGGAATGGAAGGGCTGGAATGAGACAAGTTTTAAGGTCCCTCCCAACCCAAAGCATTTTGGGATTGTATGAAGCACACACAAAATGCCAGGAGTGCAGGAGGTGCTTCCCGGCTCCTGCAGCTCCTCCCCTGCCCCTGCTGCTCCCAGCACAGGGCAGCCTCACACAGAGCAGTGCCTGGGAGCTGGACCAGCTGAGCCCCCTCAGCTCAGGCAGGCACAGGTGAGGATGTGGCAAGGGACATCAAAGAGCAGCTCTGGCTCAAGGCTATCCCACATCATTTAGCAGGAATGTTTCAGGGCAGATGGGGAGCAAAGTGAGGGGGGTGAAAGGATGCAGCCAGTAAGCTCCAGAGGGTGATTTGGTGTTCCTGGGCCCAGGCTATCCCAGCTGATGGCAACAGGCACGATCCAGTATGAATTAGTTCATGGTGCTAGTGAAGCACTGCCTGCCACGTTGGAAAATGGCACTTCAGTGTCTAGACAGCTCCTCTGAGAGCCCCAGGCAGAAAGCAAGGGTGGCTAAGGGATAAAAACAACTGGGTGAGGATGAGGAATTCAGAAAGCAAAATTAAAGCTGTCAGTCAAGGAGGTGAAGACCAGGTTGTCTGTGGTAGGATGTCTGGGCTTGGACATCTCTGAAATGCCTCAGATTCCATGAGTAAAGGTGGTCAGGAAATTAGAGCAGCAGTGAAGCATGACTGAGGATGCAGGAATGTGGGAGAGGGTTAGCACCTGCTCAGGTCTGGAGGAACTTCTGGAATAGCTGAGTCTATACATGAATGGGCTTCAAACAGCTCCCTGGCACCTCAGATCAAACATGGGTGATGTCTTAAAGTACCAACTGAGGAGAGGTAGTCCAGGAGTGTATCTTCCAAGAGTTAAATCACTAGAACTCTGTAGCCTTAGGAAAACAGTAAGATAGAAATCAATAAAACCCAGGTAGGAAACAGGACAGCTCTAAGAAGTTAAGCCAAATTCAAGCAAGGTACACAGAAATAGGCAATGAGGTCAAGACAAAGGGACTTGTCTTTCTAGGCCAGAATTCCAGAGGACTACAATAGAAGAAATGAAAAGCCAGGATTAAGTAACTCTGTTGGCTTAACAGTATCTCATAAACTGATACAAGGAAGAATATTTGTGGCATCCTAAATTTCACAGTACAAGCTCTGTGGGAAGGCTGAAACAGGCTGAGCTCATGAACAAAGTGTGAGCAACTTTCAGGGAAAGGTGGAGGTAAATGTTTGATGCTCAGAGTGACCAGCATCCACTAGAATGTGCATGGACCAAATCCCAAGCCTAAAGAGAAACAGGACAGCATTGAGGCTACACTACCAACCCCTGGAGTGACAGGAATGACATCCACAGAGGTTGAAAGAGATGCAGAAAGGCTGTGAGGGAAGAAATTCCCAAAGGAGAACAACTTGTGTTGCTTTCACACAGAACACACAAGTGTCAGGATAGTGCCTAAGCCAAAGGTGACATTTTCAGACACATCCAGGTGTTTCTTGGTGCTCCCAGACAAATTGTACAGAAGTCTCTGACTCTTCCTTTGGGCCTAAGCTGCACCAAAGTAGAATAACTGAAAAATCTCTCTGTCACAGCATTCATCACTCAGTAGATTCAACAATGTTTTTAGAGGGGATGAGGCTCCCACAACAGCAACAATGAAATAAAGGGTAAGTTCAGTGCACTTGGAAAGAGTCAACATGGCTTTTGGGAGGGAGGTCACACCCCAGGCAGTGTGAGAGCTGCCTGAAACACCAGTGAACGAGCAGATAGGGCAGATTAGGATGTTCAGAAGGGGTTTTTTTTCAGATTTTTTTGCACCTGTGTTTCTTAACTGGTGTGTCCCCACAGAGTTGAAGGATGCTCCTCTTAGGAAACAGCTGCTCTTGAGAAGATAAGAAATAGTTCAGAACCTCAACGATCATTTTTCACCACAACAGGAGTCCTAAAGGGACCCACCTGCAGTGGGGTGGCCTGGAAAGCCCTGGGACATGGCTGAGCCAGAGCACCAAGGGAAACAGCCTGGAACTGTGAGGTTTGATGGCAGGAAAGGGTGGCTGCAACAACACAGACACTAATCAGTCCTGTGGGCAAGGATCGATTAGACTACCACAATGTAGCAATGAGATCAGGGAATGGTGGAATATTTGGAAGGGACCCATGAGGAACCAGTCCAGCTCCTGGCCCTGCACAGGACACCCCAACAATCCCATTCTGTCCCTCAGAGCCTTGTCCAAGCTCCTCCTTCACAGAAGGCAAACACATGGGTACCTCTAACAGTCCTCACAGACTCACTGCCCACATGTTTCTGTGGCAAATGAAAGCAAGGACACTAATTATCACTTTCCAATGGTATGGATGGTATTAAAATTTATAGAGAAGGGTAAAAAAAGACAAAATTTGAATTAAGAGCAGCCCCAGAAACCAGGAGGAAACACCATCTGGCTAAAGCAGTAACAGAACTCCAGGCAACTTTTTCCTCATAAACTCAAAGTTAAATAAAACCATAAAAAGATAAAACCTGAAAATGAGCATCAACAGTGGAGAAAAAGTGAGGGGTTTTCCCCTTTTTTTGTAGGAACTACATGTGTACCAAACCCACCAGCACTAAAGCTGATATGAAACAATTCCTACCTCGGACAGCCTGTGTGCACCAGATGGGGAATGCTGGAGTGATCCCATTTCCCTGGGTGTAAGATCCCTGAAGATGTGAGAAGCCAGGGAAAGACGGTGTAATAATTTTATTATCACTGTACACTTTTATCAAGACTGAAGGAGTGGTTATTATAAGCTTGTACTTCTCTCATTTTATGATGGCTGTCGCCAGGAAGAAGATAATAGTTCCCAGATAAGGACATCTCGGAACAGACTTGAAAGACAAGGAACAAAGCCATTACCTTGGAGTATCCTGTCTTTAACAACTCTGTTTTGCCAGTGCAGGGAAATAAAAGATAAAAGGACTATAAACAGTTAAAAAGTAACCTGATCCCTGTGAATAGAGGCAGGTGGTTATGATCAAAAGCCAAGGCAGGATTTAAAGCCACACTCCCCCAGCAGCAAGAGAGAACTGGTTTGAGTTGCACAAGGCAATTACACCACCCCTGAGATCCTGGGGATGTCTGCAGGAAGCTGGGACCTGTGAGGATCCTCAGGGAGGAATTCAGCAGGTGGAGGGAAGCAAAGCCAGGCCCACACCCAGCTTGCTGAGGTTTGTTTTAAGTCCTTTCTTCCCTGGTTTGGTTGGAAATCAAACACCTGCCTTCAGAGAAGGTGGCTAATGGCTGTGGATTATTGGCCAGGAAGCAAAGCACAGGTGGTCAATGGAAGATGAACTTCCTGAAATACTCAGAGGGAACCACACCCCAAGATCTAGCAGGGGAGAAAGCCTGACATGCAGAGACTCTATCTAAGGCAGGGACCCACAGGCTGTGCACTCCAAAACTGAGCAGTTCAGGACAGTAACTTTTATTTGGCATCCTTGGAGAATCTGGGTAAATGCCAGCAGAATCATGTGAACAGTCCCAAAGCAACAGCATGGTCAGTGGGGCAGAGGGAAAATGGAAATCATCCCCAAATTTAGTGCTTGTGGCCTGGATTCTTCAGGAAGGGTGAACAGGCAGCAACTCCAAAACTGGGATTTCCCCAGTCCAGTGTGTCTGAAGCTTCTCATGGTCTCCACAGGAAACCAGTGACCTGGGAATGTCCAGTCCAGAGGTGATGGGGATGCCTGGACTGGCTGGGGCAGAGAGGAAAGACTGAGGGATAGCAGTGGTTTCAAGAACAGGATTACAGGGAATGCACAAATGAGTACGTCCATCAAAGCTTAAAATCCCATTGGCTTAATGCCACCTGCTGCAAAGAGTGCAGCTGCCCTTCTCCAAGAGTCCTGTGCTCCTGCAGGAATAGGAGACAGGCTGGAAACACTGACTGATGGGAAAACCTTGTAGAGACCTCCACTCCAACCCCCTGCTCATAGGGACCACCTCCAATGCTGGATCACCTGAAATGTGACACTAATGATGCAGAACCCTCCTGCTGGGGATGTGTCCAGCACAGCACCATGTTCCCAGGGACTTCTCCTTTTCCCCTACATACTGTGAACCTTCCAAGCTGCACTCTGGGGCTGTCACCTCTTGTTCTGTCACGTGCCACTGCCAGCAGCTGGAGGCAGATCAGCCTTTAGCTTCTCCTGCTCTGACTGAACGAGCCTCGCTCATCCCCAGACTCCTGAGCATCCCAACAGCTCTCCAGTGGCTCACCCCCAGCTCCTCACAGAGCTGAACAGCTGCCTGAGTGTATGAAAACTGTGTTTGTCATGTCAAACTGAGCATTTTAGAGAGAAGGACTGACCAGAAAGACAAACCCATGACAGACAGATCCTCCGGACTCCCAAATGTGTTCCAGGAGGAATTGGAGCCACCACATTATGAACTACCTGCATAAGCATTTACAGCTCCTGCTAGCTCTGATGTTTGGGCTGTATTCCCTCTCCAATTCCATGATGTGAAAGGCAGAAAGAAATGAGATCTGCCTCATATGCTGATCTGCCTGGGGGTTGTCAAGGCCAGGAAGGAGGATTAGCTGGAGTCTGACTCACCCACTGCTCTGCATGGGGATTACCAAGGGAAAAGCAAGGGAGGAGGAGAGTGGGGAGAGCCTGGTGGTGGAACACTCACTTGTAGTTGTTGTTGATGTCAGAGACACGCCAGACGTTCTGCAGGTCAAAGCCCATCCTCACCAGCTCCATCTCGAAGCGGAACCTCACGTGGTCCCCTGAGGAACAGAGCACAGGGAATCACTGACAGAGACGAGGAAACCTGAATGTGCTTGCAGCAGCTCCACAGCAACTGTCACAGGGTGGGGAGAATCACAAAACCTCAGAAAGGTGTGGCTTAGAATGGACCTTGAAGACCATCTTGTTCCACACCCTGCCATGGGCAGGGACTCCCCCAGACCAGGTTGCTCCAAGCCCCATCCAGCCTGGCCTTGGACACTGCCAGGGATGGGGCAGCCACAGCTTCTCTGGGCAGCCTGTGCCAGGGCCTCTCCAGCTCCTGATTAAAGAATTTATCCTAATATCTCATCTAACCCTACCCTCTGTCACTTTAACACTGGTTCCCCTTGTCCTGCCTCTATCTGTTCTATAAAAAGTCTCTCCCTCCTTTTTATAAGCTCCTCCAGGCACTGGAAAGGACTCTGAGGTCTCCCTGGAGCATTCTCTTGTCCAGATGAACACCCCCAGCTCTCCTGGCCTGGCTCCAAAGCAGAGGGGCTCCAGCTCTCAGAGTATCTCTGTGGTAAGGGGAAATCCCAGGGCAGCTGGATGGCAGCAGGGATTGTGCTTCAGAAGCCAAAAAGACTTGTCCCTCACAGGGGTTCCTCTGCATGTTTTGTCAAGTCAGATCTCATCTCAGGGCACAGAAACAGCCTCTCCATATCAATGGGTGAGTGTGGGGGATTAATTTAATTCACTTCTGCCCTTTTGGCAGAGACAGCTTCCAAAGTGGATGTCAGGAACCCCATGGCAAGGAGCACTGAGCACCCACCCCAGGCAGTTCCTTCCTCCAGACTGCTCTCAGACGCTGACTCAGGGTTTCCTCTCTCATGTTTTAGCCTTGCCTCACACATTCTGGATGCCTTTGTTGCTCCAGTGTCAAATCTTGTTAATAAATAAACATTGCGAAGCTCCTCACCTCAGTCATATCCTGCAGCAACAACTTGCACAGGTGAGTTTATTTATACAAGGGAATTATACTTTCCCTAAAGGAAAGACAGCAAATATCTCTGATTGCTGGGGTTTGGGGCATGGGAAGGACATAGAGTTTACCTCTGCTTACCTCTTCCCTATCAGCTTCTCTTGGAATAGCTCTACTATTGAAGCCCAACCTTCCATCCAGCCTGCCTTTGGACATTCCATTCAGGCTACTGCTGCTCTCCTCTAGGATCAACACATTTTTCAGTCTAAAGTCAGGTTTCTCACTCATTTTAATTCTTTTTTTAAACAGCTTCTTCATGGATAAGACAAAGCAAGTGCAAGTGAACTTTGTGTTCCCAGGGAAGGGAAACTCCCAGTCCACACGAGGGCACCAGCACAGCTCTGGTTTTCTCTTCATGGACTCTTAAGATTTGATTTGTGCCTGTGTAAGGATGAGCCAGAGCTCTCCACAGACCTGATCCTGGGAATGTCACAGCATTTCTGGGTGTTGGAGAAGAGATGCAGATGGCCTTATATTAACTAGGCTGCCTAAAAACTGATGCTGTTTGCCACGAAAGGACAGGACTGCCTGAGGTCTCTGCCACTGTGATGAGAACTAAAGTATGGGATGTTTTCTCACAAGGAGAAAGAGAAAAGCTGCTTCTGTGCTGCTGGCTCAGAAAGTTTCTTAGTTTGTTTATAACTAATTCCTTTTACTGTGCTTCTTATCCAGCAGAATCCGCCCATCAGCTGGATCTCTAGGCCAGGCTCAGGATGACCCAGCAAGGTGAATTTGAAACCAGACAGGGTTTCTGAACAAGAGCTCAATTGCACTGCAGTGCTGCTGGCCAGAGGAGCAGGAAGGGCCAGGCCAGGAGCTCACCTGGACGGCAGAGATGGGCATGTTGATCCTCCTCATCCACACACACCCCCAAGCACCAGGCGTGGTAGGCAAATGCAAAGAGGTCCTCAGGCTTGGC
Source organism: Entomyzon cyanotis (assembly GCA_024500445.1). NCBI lineage: Eukaryota > Metazoa > Chordata > Aves > Passeriformes > Meliphagidae > Entomyzon > Entomyzon cyanotis. The sequence continues at coordinate 2,328,315 of JAKEPQ010000746.1, forward strand.
AGGGCGGGCGATGGCTCGAGTCAGCCTCTTCAGCCACTCCTGGCACTGCTTGAAGGTGGAGAAATGGCACCTGCAAACCCAGAGGCAAATCACCCTCAGATCCAGGCAGGAAAAGAGGCAAATCACCCTCAGATCCAGCCAGGAAAAGGAACACAGCCCCAAGCCTTAGAGCCCTGAGCATGGACAGCTCAATTCCAACGGCAGCACACAGAAGGAGCCACCAGAGCTGCTCCCAGCCTGCAGCAGCAGCAGCTGCACCACAGCAATAAACCAGATACCTGATCACTTTGGAGTCCTTGCAGACGATGTGAAGCTGGAACATATCCCGACACTCCACACTTTCCATCATCCTCAAAGGCACCTGCGAGGGAGGGACAGATGTAGGGCATGACAAGGCACACCACAGGCCAGAGCAGCCCCAGCAGCTGTGCCTGCAGGCTCCTCACACTCCAGCACTGCTCCTTCAGTCACGAGCTGCTTCTGTGAACTACAAACCCACTCCCAGGGTTATGGAGCTCCATGACTCAGCACAGAGCTCCTGCCATGATTACTATTCTGATTTCTGTTCTCTCCCTCGGTAATCTCCCACCCGGGGCCAGTTCCTGACTCAGTCACATCCAGCCAAGCACAGGTAACTGAGCCAAACAACAGCTGCAGTAAGAGATGGCAAGTCAAGGCTGTCAGAGAAAGCCTCAGGCTCCTACTGTCTGACTCTGCACTGGGGAGAAGTCTCATCACAACTGGCCTGCAAGAGACCTTGATAGCCTTAAAACCACCAAGGTTACTGCTGAATTTAAAGAAAACAGTGAAGAAAAGACCTAATTACTCTCCAAAGGAAAACCCCATCCTCACACCTAAATACAGCAGCAAAACAGCAAAGGAAAACTCCATCCTCACACCTACATACAGCAGCAAAACAGCAACTGCATGCTCAGGCCTGGCATCTTCTGAGAGGCACCTTCCCATGCCACAGCCACCAGAAACAGCATATCCTCAGCCCTCCCTGCTCTGAACCCCTGTGAGAGGTGATGGTGCAGGCAGAGCCAGACTCACATTGATCACAGAGTCCTTGAATTTGATGTGCAGGCGGTAGTTGGAGATGGCGATCACGGCGTCGTTGGCATGGCCCAGGTACTCCACCCCCTCGCCCTGCAACACAGTGAATGGCACCTGCAAGGGACACAGCACCACGTCAGGACACACAGCTACTCTGTGCACTGCAATTCCCAGAGCCACTCTGCCCACTGCCTCTGCAGTGCATCTCCCAAGGAACCATTCCTAGTAATGTGCTCCTCGTGCCCTGACAGGGGACAGCACTGGCACCCACTGCCCAGCCCCACCCAGGAGCTCTTCCCAAGGACACCTCCAGAGCCAGCAACACCTCCTGAAGGATCACATGTGTGCTGTGCACACCTGGCAGAGAGGGGTGGCCTGGGGACAGAGGGACTGATGGTGCCTGCTCGTCCAAGAGGGGAAACCAGCCCTTGGCACCAGAGGGACATGACTGCAGGATGGCTCAGAGAGGACATCAGGAGTGCTCTGCACAGCTTCTGGCAGTGCCCAGTACCATGGGGAAACATTAGCAGGGGCTGCCCAGGGAGGTTTGGAGTCCCCATCCCTAGAGGTGTCCAAGGAATGACGGGATGTGGCACTCGGTGCTCTGGGTGGGGTGACAACATGGGGATCAACCACAGGTTGGACTTGATGGTCTTGGGCATCTTTTCCAACCTCAGTGATTCTGGGATTCTGTAACTGATCAGAACCCTCTGCCCCAGGGCAGTGTCACCTACGTGGTCCTGCTGTGTCATTTAAACATAGGGGGCCCTCAGAGCACTGTGAGACTCAGCAGTACCATCCAGGTAAGCAAATGAACCAAAGTTGTGTCCAGCTGCTGCTAACAAGGTTCTGAGGGAGTCTCTATGTATAGTTATTTACATGACTGAGGAAGCTTGTCCTGGCTAAACTGCCACAAAGCTTCCTTAAAGTTACCTGTATTTTTTCTTTTTTGATATCTAGATAATCAAGTGTCTGTTTTTCCCCATCAGTCTGGACATGCCACAGTTATTTTTATAACACGGGATCCTGGTAGACAGCCAAGCTTGACTTATATTAAAAAAAAAAAAAAAAGGCAGAACAGCCTAAAATTCACCAGGTCCCTTTGTCCTCAGTTAATCACACTCCTCCTGTTCCCTGAATGCCACCTACACCAGGTGATGTCTGTAACCAATTATGCAAAAAATGTCACGACGATTTATCACTTCAGCCAGAGCTGAAACCTGCCAGACAGGGCAGATGACACAATTCATTACACTGTAATTAGTACAAGTCAGACCACCTTCTCTTTATTTTTAAGTTGTTTCTATGGTTTGGGTATGTGCTGCCTAAAAACCTGAATTTCCTGGATTTCAGACTTCAAGTGACAACTGTACTAACAACTTCTCCTTTCTTTGTACAAAAATAACCACCTTAGACTGGCATCTGTCCGAACACTCTTGAAAAATATTAATTATTTGCCTAAGAGAATATCCTCTCTTTATTTCTGCAGTTGATTTCTGCATGCTTGCCAGAGCTGTTTTTAGCTGGCATGTGTTTCTCCTGCTTACGTGGCTCTTTCACACAGCAACAGAAGGGAGACAGAACAGAACAGAAAGGGGCTGGTAAGGCTGCAAGAACCAACGGAGGGAAATCCTGGAATAAACCAGCAGGTGCCTGAATACTGCTTGTTATCAATTGATGGCATCCTTTTAGAGTCACAGGATTGTGGAATGGCTTGGGTTGGGAGTGATACCCAGTGCAAGCTCATCCAGTTCCACCCCCTGCCATGGGCAGAGACATTAGACAAGGTTGCTCCCAGCCCCATCCAACCTGGCCTTGAACACTCCGTTTTACAATCAATTAACAATTTAATGAAGGCAAATTACCCTTGGGAGAGGTGATCTTTACTTCTCCACACAGCAAACTAAGGCAGAGTCTGCTCTTCTCCAGGAGTCTCTGCTCAGAGTTGCCTCAGCAGCTTCACTCCCCAAAGCCACAGCCCTGACCCTGCACAAGTCCCCAGACTGTGGCTGCTCCTTCAAGCCAACAGCTCTCAGTCCTGACTCTCCCCAGTCCTGTTTGCCAAGGCAGTGACAATCTCAGAACAAACTCCAACACTGCAGCAGCAGCAAGAACAAGGTGAGCCTGGCTCCAGCTCCAGCAGGAGGACGATGAGCACTGGATGATGTTAAAGGAAGCACCAATCCCAGGAGGGAATACTGCCCTTGCTACACAGCAGCAACACCACCCAGGGCCTTTCCCAGGGCTTTCTGCAGCAGGAGGCTGGCACCATATGGAGGTTCCTCCTTGCAGCCATGCAGCAGGAAAATGCCAGGAGCAACGTGAGAGCAGGCAGTGCAGCTGCACGCTGTGGCTGCACAGAGCATGGCCCCACATTCCCCTGTCCTGGGAGCACCTCCCTGCATGCAGGCTGAAGGGCAGGCAGTCACACTCCCACAGGGAATACCTGGGCTGGTCGGGTATTGCATCAGCTCTGGCTGTGCTTCCAGCGGCTGGCGCTGCTGGACACATCCTGCCAGGGCTGGGCAGGCAGGGACAGGGCCTTGGGGACAGCTGGCCTGGCCCCACACACAGCAAGGACCTGCTGCTCCAAATGTGCATCTAGCACTGGCTGGCCCATAGCCTCCAGGATGTCCTGGGCTGGAGAGCTGCTCTGCAGAGCCCAGCCTGCCACATCCCAGAGCTGTTTGGGTGTTTTTAATTCCTTACCTGCAGTGACTCCTCCTCCTTTATGAGCTCCTTCGGGGGGAACAAGTCCTTGGCCTGGATGTACTCCAAACTGGGAGGGCCTTCCTCACCCTGCATTGCAAACAGAGCACACAGTGAGACAGCCCCAGCCAGCACGTGCTGTGAAAGCCAAAAATCGAAGCTGCTGGATACTCTTGGCACCCCAGGAGCTTGAGGATACCTGTGCATGGAAATGCCTCTTCTGCCCCCAGACCCCAGCAGTTCCTCTGGCTGTCCTTCAGCACAGCGAAATGCTGAAGCCTCCAAGTCCCACCTCTTCCAGCTGAGTGGTGTTTGGAAAGCCAAGCAGACACACCTTGGCCACAGGGGACAGATGTGACAGCAACTTGTCACGTCAGCTGTTCCCGTTACCTGCTCCATGGCACCAGAGCAGACACACCATGACAGAGGGTTTCCATCTACAGTCCAGCTCCAGCCTACTCTTCCTCCTCTTAAGGACTGCTTTCTTTTGGGAAAGTTTCCATTTTCACTCTCAGACTAAAGAGATCTGGGAAGAGCCTGAAGGTTTTTGAGGAGAAGAACTGTGTAACCCTACAACAACTGCACCCCAGCGCACCCAATACACAACAGACACTACTGACTGGTGCCAGCACTGAGCCCAGGGCAGCTGGATGTGTCCAGCCTGCTCAGATGGACACCCCAAAACACCCAGAGGCCTCAGGGTAGTCTGAGAGGTCCCACGAAAGCTGCACATGCCATCCTTGACAAGTGGAGTGTGTCTCAGTTTGGAACCTGGGAATCTTCAGTCCCTCATACAATCATAGAATATCCTGAGCTGGAAGGGGTAAAGATCATCAAGTCCCACTCCTGCACAGGACACCCCAAACACCACTATGAGTCTCAGAGCGTTGCCCCAGTGCTCCTTGAGCTCTCGCATTAACTCTTGGTGCCAATTTTCACCAACCCTCACCCAGACCCTGTCACACCACCGAGTTGCTGTCCAAAGGAGTGGCACCCAGACACCCAGCTGTGGATGCTCACCACTGGGAGCCAAGGATGGTGCTAATTCCACACGTATTTGGTGTGGAAATGTTTTTTTCAGAATGCTGCTTGCTCTCTAGCTCTAGGCTCCATCATTTACCAAGAAACACTATGTTCTGTAAGCACTGAGTAATATTCTAGAATGAAATATCTTTCTGGATTTGTTGCCCAAGTCAGAATCCCAATTTCAACCTGGAGAAAGGAGATCCCAATCCTTCTGGCTCAAGAATATTCAAAATTATGCTGAATCCCCTTGTGTTACTGGCAGGGGCTGAAGGCTCAGTGCCCACAGGAACAGCCTGGCCTGAGGTGCTCCCTGGACCACAGACAAGGGCAGCGAGACCCTCCCATCCCATGTCCAAGGAACCTGCTGTCAGAGCCTTCACAAAACTCAGCATCAGCCCCAGCTGGAGGCAAAGGCACTGCTCCTGTCACCATGCTGTGAGGGACACAAGGCACAGCACCTGCTCCAGCAGCAGCCACCGATGATTACAGAGACCACGGGGGGCTCGGGGCCCCTCCTGCCAGTGGCTCATTCCGAGGCTGAGGCAGCAGCCCAGGAGAGCACAAAGGGAAGGTGTGTGCCCGCGTGCTGGTGCGGCAGCCAGGGAGCAGAAATCCTCTCCCATCGCCACTTTGCAGCTCGCAGAGAAATCCCAGGGAGCAGCAGGAACTGGAACAGGGCAGCCTGAGCTCTCCACATGCCTGGGTGTCCTTGAGTCCCTCCTCGCCTGCAGCACAGGGCAGGCAGAGGCTGAGCATCCCTTCCTGCCACAGCCCCATCCCGGGTACCGGCAGGGTGGGGATCAGCGCCCTGCTCTCTTCACAAGCCTCCTGAAGCCCTCCAAGCCCATTTGGCCAGAAGTGCCTTGGGGGGTGGAGGGGTGGAAGGGTGGGTCTGCAGGAAGGGGCATCAGAGCACGAAAACTCCTCTCCCTGAAGGTATAAAAGGCGCCGAGCGCAGGACGCCCTCCCAGCACAGCAGCAGCAGCAGCAGCACCGGAGGGGCTCTGCACACCCCGCAGCCAGGGCGGGAGCGCGGAGCTCCCCGGGGCTCGCACGGTAATTTTCCAGCTCCAGGCAAGCAGCGGAGCCTGCGGGGCCCAGCACAGTGACCAAGGCCTGCCCGAGCTCAGCCCGCGGCGCCGGGCACTGCTGTGCCCTTGGGCCCGGCAGGGCAGCAGGGACGGGCCACGGTGTCCTCCGGCGGCATGTCAGACAGGAGAGGGGGATCCCCCTTCCCCCGGGCACATCCAGAGGATGCTTCCACCCGCATGCGATCTGCAGAGCGCAGCTGGCTTACGGCCCCGCTTCCATGGAGGAGAGAAGGGGAAGAAAAAGCAGCACTTACAAAGCAGTTGAGCATGGAGCAGGAGACGCGGCCTGGCAGACTCATGTTCATTTCCCGAGGCGGCGGCAGGGCCGGGCAGGTACAAGCAGCATCTCCTCCCTCCGGCTGCGAGCTGCGGCCGCGGGCTCGGCACTGCGGCAGCGTCCCCGCTCCGCCGGGAAGGGCAGGAGCATCCCGGCCGCCGGCGGCCCGAGCAGGTGCCGCCGCCGCCGCCGCTGACAATGGAGGGAGGGCGGGCGGAGGACGGGCAGACTCCTCCTCCCTCCCAGCGCCGCCGAGCGCGGCTCTGCCATCTGAGCGTCTCCGTGACGGGCGAGACAGAAAATGGAGCGGGCGGCGGGAGCGCGGGGCCGCGGCTCCTCGCTCGGCCGGGAGCGGCATTCCCTGCCCGGGGCGCTGCTGCCGCCGGCACCCGCCTCGTGCCGCGCTGATGGCGGCAGCGGGAGCGCCGGGGACAATGGGGCAAGGCGGCTTCGTGCCCCAGCACTGAGCCCTCTGCTGCGAGACCTTCACCCCGGCATAGAGCCCTCTGCCCCGAGCCCTCTGCTCCGAGACCTCCACCCCGGCACGGAGTGTTCCACCACCAGCCCATTGACCCTCCACCCCAGCACTGGGCCCTCTGCTCCAAGACGTGTGCCCCTGCTCCATGCCCTCTGCTCCAAGCCCTTCGCCCCGGGAGCCCTCTGCAGCAGCACTGACCGCTCTGCCCCCAGCCCTCCACTCCGATGCCGAGCCCTTGCCCCGGTGCTGAGACCCCAGCCGTGCTCCCAAAGGCTCAGCCAGGACCTTCTGCTGCACCCCTGAGTCTGCTATCCCCCCACCATCATCTGTGCCTGGCCCGGGAGAGGAGGACAAAGGGGCTGCCCTGCTGCATCTCACCACTCAACACTCCCAAGACTTTAAGTCCTCCTTCCCAGGAGCTCTGTGTGTGCAGGGAGGAGTTGGATGTCCCTGGCTCCCACCAGCACCTGTGTGTCAGAGCCTGGGCCCTGGTGTGGACAAGGCTCCTCTTGCTGACTGCTTGGACACTTAGCTCCCACGGGAAATTTCCCCAGCTCCTGTTGGCAATACTCACAGACACGGGGTAAGGCCATGGGTGCAGGAAATGCTGTGGTTGAGCACCCACCTCCCCACCCCAGCCCCCCACGAGCTCACATTTACTACCTGTTGTTCATCAAACCCAGGAACAAACAGCTCCCCCAACACAGACCATCCAAGAAACTACACGAGCAGATTCCTGGGCAAGACATCTCCATTTCTACCATCAGCTGCTGCTCTGCCCCCACCACGGAGCCGGAGGGAGAATCTCTGTTAAAATGCAAAATTAAAATCCGGCCCTTCATCAGTCCTCAAAGGGGACACTATTTTGCTCAAATCACATCAGCTTTTTGCTCCCAAAACACAAATCCAAACAGAGCACAGCCTGTAGCCATTGAGTTCCTCTTAGATGTGGCTGCCCCAAAGATCCCACAGACAGCTCTCCCCTGCAATACCAATGAGATCTCTGAAGAGTCAGATAAAAGACTTGGGCATTTCTCTGCAAAATTGGTCAGGGTTATATTATTCAGAGCTGCCTCGGCTAAAGGGACAGCTTTGTGAGACCCAGACGTGCTGCCCACTGTCACTGCAGGGCAAAATGCAGTTCCCTGAGCTGAGAAAACAATCCCACAGACTCCCATGGTTACACCAGCTTCACCACTTAGGATAAAAGACTTAGAAGAACACACAGCCACACCTGGAGATAAGCCATGAAAGGCCATTTCACCTCTGCTCTGTCCCATTCCATCATTTACGTGAGGCACAGTGGGTGAACGTCAGGCATTACCCATCCTTGGGGCACCTGACTCCAGCTGGCACCCACAAACTAAAACACAAGGAGAACAGAGGGTTATGGACACAATCAGAGGGTTACAGATAAGGACAGAGGGTTATGGATGAGGTTACAGATTTGTCTTGGCCAAAAGTGAGTGGCAGGAGAGGTGCCCTGGTCCCTGCAGGTTCCTCTCTGGAGGGAATGCTGAGAAACCAGAACAGCTAAAACTGGAAGGAGCCTTTTATATTAGTGAGAAAGTGTGGCTATAAATACTATAAAGCCAATATTTATTCTTTTCCCTGACATGTATCAGGAGAAGGGCAATACAACACTTCTGGGGAACAGCTGAAGTCTAGGAGTCTCCTGGATAGCGTGAGCACACATCGCTGTTAAGTGCACACAGCACAAGACCAGAGTTTATAACACACAAAACCACAGACAGGGCAGGTAAGAGGTTTGCTCCAACTCACAGCAAGGATTTTAGGGCCAAGGCTCAGTTCAGGTCCTGGCACAGGGACTGTTTGCAGAAGGACCTTTGTAAGCCCCCTAAGCTGCAGCTGTGCAGAGTTAAAGGGCTGCTCATCAGATCAGTACTTTGAATTTCCAACCTAAGCTGACCTGAACATCCACAAATAGAACTTCTTCTGCTTTTACTGAAATATTTTTGCACTTTTAGTATCAGAGAAAGACTCATGCATGACTTAGAAACTTCTGCCGAAGCACTGAGCCTGGTGCAGAGCAGAAACCTTGCTCTGAAGTTCAGTGGCTTCACAGAGTTTCAAGAGGAACTTGATTCAGGCTCTGCTTTCACTTCCTTCAAGAGCTCCCAAAATACTTGCCCTCCTTTCCCTCCAGTGACCCAGGCAAGGGCAAGAGTGGTGCTGGGCAGTCCAGCATGGGACTGCAGAGTGCTCCAGCCTCCTCAGCTGCCTTAGCCAGAGGGATTTCCTGAATGCCACCTCAGAAGCTGGGCTCTGCTCCACTATCACAAACCAGCAAGGAAGACTATGAGAAGATTATTTCACAGAATTGGGCTCCTCTGAGTGTTCTGCCTGTATGTGTTCATGCAGGCAGAGAGAGAAATCTCCCAACTGCAACAATCCGAAAGGCTTCCCAGTTCTGAGGAAGAGGAGCTGAATATAACATGTTCTTAGGGGCAGCTGGCAGTGATTAGCTCCTTTTCCCTCCCACTAGCACTGCCCACTGTTCCTGTGCTGCTCCTCCCACCCCTCCAGACATCCCTGCATCCACGCTGCAGGTAAACAGCTTGCAGCCTCTCCTGAAGGTCCCAAAACGGATTTGGAGGCTTGGAGATAGCACAGTGCTTGGCAAAGACAGGACTGGCACTCAAGGGGCCATCCTGCAGCCTCCAAAGGAGATGATATTCCCTGTGGAGACATGCCTGCATGCACCAGCAGCCCAGCGTGCAGGACAGGATTCACAGGGAGTATCTGGTCACACTTGCCCAAGGAATTTGCACTGGGAGCACGGGACAGGCACCAGGATGCCGAAATCTCTCTTGTGGTCTGGATCCAGTCAGCATCCTGAAAAAAATAATTTTGCCAGTGGCTGGCTTTCTGCAGGTTTGGGAAAAGCTGGCTCAGTGAGCAGCTAATTCCCACCTGGCCAGGTCCCTTCCAACTCGAACCATTCCGTGATTCTAAGAGGAAAACTGGTCCCATTCACTGCAGGGAGTTGCCAGCACACCTGACTCAGCCTTCCACACCCTTCCCAACCCTGACATAGCTTTATCCTCTACTTCTTTTTGGCACCACAAATAAAATTACTCTCTCCTTAGGCAGAAGGCACCACACTCATCCCTTCTATAGATTAAGGGTGGTATTTTCATTACCCCAGCACAGGGCATCACCCCACAGAGAGAGGAGAGGGAAGGCAAGGGCTGGCAGAGATCCGAATGCGCAGCCCTGTCCCTGGTAGCACATCCACTGCACAGACTGCCCTGATCCGCCTCCAGCTGGAGAAAACTGACAGAAAAATTGGCAGGAGGAGGTGACTGCCCTGGGAAGGGAATTCCAGGACATGAGAAGCAAGTCAGTGGGAGCCACGGCAGCTCTGCCTGACAGCCAGGGGCTCCAGCAGCTGAGGGGCCATCAGGATACCCTAGATCGTTCCAGGTCTGAATATTTCTTTTCAGTGAAGATCAAGCTAGGAACTGGTTATCTAGATCTTTTTTCCCAGGTAAGGAGGGGGAGGGAGAGACTTTTATCATTTATCTCATTCTAAAAGTTAAAATTCATTCTCTTTCTGCCTGGCAGATGCCTACACTGGGTGAGATGAGCTGCACTCAGACATGTATTTCTCTCTCTCTCACCATAAATTGATGCTGGGACTGACGAACTGTGGTCAAAGGCACTTCTTGTTCTGCCTCCCCTACTTCTGTTGTACAAAGGACATCTTTGTTTCAGGTCCCCCTACAAAAACTGTTCATTTCCTCAAAGCCTAGGGAGGTTTGTGGGTGAACTGAAAGGCTGCTGAGGCTGAGGTGGAAATGAACCCCTAAACTTGTGCAAAGAGAAATTACTGTTTTATGCCCCTTAAACCAGGACTGGGACGATAAGTGTAATCTTTTCATCTGGATAGGATGATAGAAGAGCTTATAGAGCTAGACAGCAATAGATAGTAACACTAAATAGTAATATTGTATTTGGTATTTATTCAGAAGGGTTCCCAGAGGTGAGCACAGACCAGAATATGCAGCAAGAAACCTTTGAGGAGAGGGAGAAAATGGCACAAATCACCGGCTGTCAACTCTGTGCCCCAACAAGAAGGGACAAGGGGTGGCTGCAAATCCCCACCTAGGATAAGTCATGGGTCCCTCTACAGGGTAAGAACCTCATGCCTACAGTGCCAGTATCCCAGCAGAGAGGAGGGAATGCTGCCCTGGGAGCTGAGCAGTGACCTGGCAGCCCAGCACCTGCACAACCCACCTACCAGCTTCGTTTCAAGTAATGTATTAAGGTACCAAGTGCTCGTTAGTACCAAGTACTCCATTAGCCAGAGTTAAGGATTAAACCAGCACTAGTGCTGTCTTCAAGGTCATTCCCATCAGCAGCTAGTTTTGGGGAAAAATGGGAAGAGTGGTGCAATCTGAGCTGTTAACACTTGACCAAGCATCTGGAGCAGCAGAAAGGGGAGAGCAGCTGGTGAGGCACATCTGGGGTGCTGCTGAGTAAGGCCAAAGCTCTTGGGCCTGCCCTTGCTAGCCAGAGGGCACTGGTGCTGTGGCCTCAGCCTGCAGTGAGCACAGGGAGTTAAGGAAGCACTCAGCATGCCTGCAGGGAACAGGGTTTCCAGCCAGCCCAGAAGCACCCCTTAACCAGCAACCCACTTTCAGCCCTTCCTGTGTTTAACTCGGGAGTCACAGCCCTCTGGAGAGGTCACAGAAGGACTAAAGGAGACTGTCAGGAGTTTCCATCAGCTCTCTGCCTTCAGCTGCTGACAGAAGTTCAGGTAAGGAGGTGGAGGTAAGTGCTTATTTCTACAGCTTGCAATTACAAGTTGCTTTCTCTCCCTGGCCACGGGAGACAAAAAGCCCATAGTCTCTTCCCAAAACAGTGGGTGAGATGGGGGAGCTTTTGTTGGTTGCTTTCTTTTTTCCAAAATGAATAAATAATTTTTAAAAAATTCCAGGGACATTTTAGTAAAATATAAAAAAAACCTTTTCAGAAGGTCCTTTGAAACAGTAAAGTCATCTTTGGGTACTCGTAAGGAGCAGGAAAGCCTCTTGTGTAGCAGAAACCAAACATTGATTACATCTAAAAGTGGGCAGGGCCAGGCCAGGGTTAGATCTGTCCAGACACATGAAAGGAATACAGGGAAAATAAAAGCTTGCATGTTTTAGTAAATCCAAAATTCCAGTCTGTGCACTCAAAAAAAGAAAAAAAACATGTCCAGGGAGGAGTGATGAGAACTAAAGGTGGCTTCACTGCAGAGAATTTAAAAGACTAGAGCTCTTTAGATCTCTAAGGGGAACGTGTGGAGATCTACAAAATCCTGAAGGGCAGGAAATGCTCACAGGCAGCACCACACTTTATTGTTATTCCAAATACAAGAACCAGCCAAAACAACACGGGGCAGGTTCCAAAACAAAGCAAGAGGTGCTCGGCAGCACAGCTCTGACACAACTGCAAATGTTCACCTGTTTTTTAAAAACTTGATGGATTCATGGGAGAAAAACCTACTGAGGGATCATAAAACATCAGTCAATTATTTCTGGATTACCAAATCCCTGAGCTGGTCCTGCCAGAGGAGGGCACACACCTGAGCCATGCTCCCCTGCAGCATTCACTGCTGGCCCTGTCACTCGGGTGTCTGACCAGCCTGCTCTTCTCCATGTTTCCTGGAAGAATTTTGGATGCATTTTCCATGTGTTTATTCCCCTTTTTCTCATTCATATCTGGATACATCTGCATCCCTCTCACCTCAATCCCACCCAGAGAAGCTCTTGGGTTTTACACCTCCAATGTGACACCGGGGCAGCTCCAAGCTGAGGTGTGAGATCCTTTATCAGGTTATGACAGGCGAGGACTTTCATCTCTCCACCCCAGAGCACGTTCCTCACCCTGCAGAGTGGGGATCAGCTCTGCCAGCAGGAAGCACAGGAGATCTTGAAGCAGCATAAGGACAGGACTACAGCAAAAATGCTGTGTGTGGAACTACTGAAGCTGAGAGTACATTTCCTTTCCTATTCCAGTTGTTAACAAAACACACTGGGGACAATCCCTCAGGAGACGTCACCATTTCCTCGAGCTCTCTGCCAGATTTTCATCTTTTCTTTTTTTCTAACATGTTTAACCTAAATTTTCATGTCCTCTATCTGAATTTCCAGCCCCTTTGTCTGTCTCTGCTGTTCTCCTCAGCACTCCTTCTCCCACAACACCACGAAGCTGGTGCTGATCCTTGTCACTGCAGCAAGTTCAGGCTCTGCCCACCCACAGCCCACATGCAGATCACCCCTCTTCAAACTGCTCCCCTCAGGACACTCTCACCATATCTTTCAACATTCCCAGTTTCCAGCTTTTTTCCTCCCAGCAGATCCCTTGTATTTTGGGTTATTTCTTGCTGGAGGCATTAGAGGCCCTTTATCCAAGTTTATCAGCAATCTGGCTGCTTTGGCTGTGGTTCAGATTCTTTTCTACCACATTTTTCTGTGACTAATTCTTGTGAAATTCCTGCTCCTTTGGTGGCACCAGGGCTGTTATTAACATGGTGTGAAATCCTTCACGGAGAGGTGACAGAGGAACACAATGAGAAACCCCAGCAGTAAGTTTTAAAGAAAAAATAAATCAGTAAGCCACAAAAACTGGATGACCATGTCAGTAGTCCAGGGAGACAGAAGGGGGTTCCAGTCTTACTTACTCTTTTTCCCAATATATTCCAACAAGAAGTTTAGGGATAAATGTATCCCATTAACAGCATCTTGACGACAGTGATAAATCCTCTGTATTATATTATTATATATAATACACAATACTGTTGCATTCTTCTTGCTCATTCTTGCATTTCTTCTCCTACATTTAGCAGCAGTACAAGATTTGGACACACAAAGAACAAGACCACCCACAGAGGACAGAGGCAGACTAGAATCATGGAATCATTAGGGTTGGAAAAGCTCTCTGAGATCACTGAGTCAAACCATCCCCACAGAACTGCCAAGGCCACCACTGACCCATGTCCCCAAGTGCCACATTCACACATCTGTTAAACCCTTTCACATACAGGGACTCTAACACTGCACTGCACAGCAGTGCCAGGGCTGGACAGCCCTTTTAGTGAAGAAATTTTCCCCAATATCCAACCTAAACCTCCCCGGCACAGCTTGAGGCCATTTTACTCATGCTCTGCCTTGTCCTCTGGGAGCAGAACCCAATCCTCCCGGCTGTCCCCTCCTGTCAGCAGTTGTGCAGAGCCACAAGGTCCCCCTGAGCCTCCTTTGCTCCAGGCTGAGCTCCTTTCCCAGCTCCCTCAGCTGCTCCTGGAGCTCCAGACCCTTCCCAGCTCCATTCCCTTTTCTGGACACACTCCAGCCCCTCAATGTCCATCGTGGAGAGAGGAAATAGCACATGAACTCACCATCCTCAGACACCGTCCAAACCCTCCTGGTTCAATCACAGCTCAGTCTCTTCTTGTTCCTCCACGAGTCTCAGCTGCAGCAAAGAGGAGACAACCCAGAGCAGAAGTTTAGCTGACAGGAATTTAGTTTAGAAGTTTAACTTACAGGAATGGTACTCCAGTGTGAACATAAAGGGGAAAAAAGTCAAGACTCCTGAGGCCAGTGCCCTGTCTGTACATATCTCTGTTTTGTGCCCTTTCCAGGAGCTGCTGGAAAACAGATTCAGCATCACAGGGAGACACCAGATCCTTTTGGTCATGCACTAACACAGCACCCAGGACTTGTCACATCAGCACACAGCAGCCTGTGCCCCACAGAACCCACACCCTGGGGGAGCACAGGAGGGAGCTGAAGGAAGACAGACTTGGTTGTTGTGGTTCAAGGACCTGGGAAGATCCTTCACAGGGAACTTGAGTGCTTGGAGAAAAATCGCTGTAGTCATGGGAGAAAAACACCTCTAAAATCCAATCTGGTCCCACCTGGGAGGTGGGGCAGGATGCAAACACTCCAAGTGCCATGAAAAACCAGCAGCTCCTTCTGCCAGCTTTGCCCCTGCTCAAGGGAGGTGACAGGAGGCATTTGCACGAAGGGAAAAGCCAAGCAGCAAGGCTTGAGCAAGGTCCTGCTCCAAGAAGATCTTTTCCAACAGCACCAGATGGTCCCACAGGTGATCCTGGGAGCTCCATGAAGGAGAAGACTCTTCCTCAAGGTTTTCAAGTGTCTCAAATACATGATGAGTTGATCACCAACATCTCTCTCATCTGCCCACATTCTGCCTCTGCTCTGCTCCTCCAGCCCCACACCAGGGATGGAATTATCCACAATTAAACATTGGGACCAGGGATGGGCTGAGCCATGGGCACTCCTGTCCTGGTACCACTCATTGCCCCATCCTTAGAAGTGTCCAAGGCCAGGCTGGACAGGGCTTGGAGCACCCTGGGGCAGTGGAAGGTGTCCCTGCCCATGGCAGGGGGTGGCACTGGATGAGCTTTAAGATCCCTTCCCACCCAAACCACTCTGGGATTCTGTGAAGCAGCACAGAATCTGCACACGTGTGTCCCAATGTTTTTTAAATACACCAGTGTTTTTAAGCAGGGATCTTCAGTATTTGGGTGTAGCTTGAAGATGGCTCAGAGCTCACCAACCAAACCTGATTTCTGCCAATCCCCTGTGGCACGTCAGAGCTCTGGGAATGCTCAAGGTCTTCTGTAAGTTTTACCACCATTAATTTTAACCTTTCTCCTCCTCAAATGAAATACAAAGGACAACAAATATGTAATTGGAGAATGTCTAAACATCTCACACAACACACCCCAGCTGGGAATCCCCCTACTTCCGCCACTCAGGAATTGTCTTGGCTACAGAAGAGCTCTGAATACCTGCCCAAGGCTCTCCTTTGCTCTGGGATTTCCTTCCCAGCCCAGAATTGAGTCAGGTATGACACCCACACATCAGAAGGCCAAGCTGAATGCCAGCACTGAGGAGTCATTGTTGAGATGTGATTCCCACCGTGAGGCAGCTGCTCCTGCTGTGCCCAGGTTGGAATCACTATCCTTGGCTTTTCAGTTCATCCCTCACATCCTGCCATGAACTCGACAGAAAAGGACAGGAGAAAGGCATGGGCAGTCAGAAAGGACTCCAGACTTGTGAAATATATCTCTATATTTAATTATTATCTTTATGGGGCCATGGAGATGCTCCGAGGGCTGGAGCCCCTCTGCTCTGGAGCCAGGCTGGGAGAGCTGGGGATGTTCACATGGAGAGGAGAAGCTCCAGAGAGACCCCAGAGCTCCTGCCAGTGCCTAAAGGGGCTCCAGGAGAGCTGCAGAGGGACTTGGGACAAGTCATGGAGTGACAGGACAAGGGGCAATGGCTTCCCAGTGCCAGAGGGCAGGGGGAGATGGGATATTGGGAAGGAATTGTTCCCTGTGAGGGTGGGCAGGCCCTGGCACAGGGTGCCCAGAGAAGCTGTGGCTGCCCCTGGATCCCTGGCAGTGTCCAAGGCCAGGCTGGACAGGGCTTGAAGCAGCCTGGGACAGTGGAAGTTGTCCCTGCCATGGCAGGGGCTGGAATGGGATGAGCTTTAAGGTCCTTTCCAACTCAAACCATTCTATCATATTACATTAAATTTAAAAGGAAATCACCAAGTTCCAGGAAACCATGAAGCCCCACCTCCCCCCGGAAATCAAATTTCCTATGAAAACAGAAAAAGCCAAATACTGCACTATCACCCTTCAAACCCAGATCAGTCTGGCTCTTTTGAACTATAAAAGCCTTTTTGCCACTAGTTAGCAAACGATCTCACATATCAGAGTTCACAGAGGAAAGAGCCTCCAGCAGGAGCCACCACACCACCAGGAGAGTCACTGCCAACCAGTGACTTAAAAGTGATGTGAGAAGCACAATTAGCAAGGGAAGAAATATGTTAAATATGCTTTTTTAACTAAATCTGAAGATATTTGAATTATTGACAACACTGAACAACAGGAGTGCTGTTCCTGCAGTGTGCTTTGTAACAATTTATCCATTCACTGCTAATGGCCACTTTAGCAGTTTAGAAGTTTCTCAGTTCCTTCCTTGTAGAAGTCAGTAATGACCAGAAACTGAAACTCTGTGAGGAGGTTCCTCCTCGCTCCCATCCCCCAGCTCCTCTGGAAAGCCAGTTGCCCAAGAGGAAGGCAATCCATGGCAGCAGGACTCCCCAGCCCCATGAGCTCAGCCTGCTGGAATGCTGCTGCTGCTGCATCCCCAGGGCTTCCTCCTCCTGTGCGAGCAGGGGCAAAGCTGAAGGGGCTCCTGAGGATTTATGGGGTGGGAAAAAGCCAGGAGATACCACAAAACCCCAAGTGCTGCCTGTACCTCTGAGGACCTCCAGCCCTACCCAAATGACATCTGGCCCAGGCTACCAGGCAGTCTCAGTCAAGCACTTGTGCATTTCCATTCTCCTGTGCTGGCATCCCAAATGCATTCCCCCTCTTTCAGGGCTGGCCATGGCCCTCCTCCTTTCAAAGGCTGCCATGTCCCACAGGCTCCTGGCTCTGCTTCCAGCCACAGAGTCTCCAACCCTTGGGAATTAGGTGGCAGCTGCCCACTGCACCCAGCACTGCTGTTCAGCACCTCTCTGGGCTGGACCCACCACCTCTCCTGTAGAAGTCATGTTTGGCAGCTGCTCAAGGAGCTGCTTCCCATGCAAGAGGTTGAATTACCCCAAAATCCAGGTCAGAAGCTCCCCTTGAAATATTGGTCACGGGGATGAGCTGGGGTTGGCCACCTGCTATGCCAAGGTGGAGGCTGATGCTATGGAATTAAATGAAGAGGGGAACAGGGACTGAGAAAGCCAAGACAAAAAGGATGGAACTGGAAAGGAGATAAAAGAGAACAATGGCCTTTCATGCACAGATGGAATCAGTGAATCATAAAGTGCTTTGTGTTGGAAGGGACCTTAAAGCTCATCTCACTCCAGCCCCTGCCATGGGCAGGACCAGGTTGCTCCAACCTCGTCCAACCTGGCCTCAAGCACTTCCAGGGATGGGGCAGCCACAGCTTCTCTGGGCACCCTGTGCTGGGGCCCCACCACCCTCAAAGAGAAGAATTTCTTCCCAATATATCTAACCTAAATTTCCTCTCTCAGTTTGAACCCATTCCCCCTTGTCCTGTCACTGGTTTCTGGGTGCCAGTGCACACTGACAGCTCATGTTGAGATTTTCACCCCCAAGTCACCCCAAAGCCCAGAGCCTCAGGCTGTTCTGCTGCTGTGAAGTCAGTGTGGGGCCAGCAGCCACTTGCCCTTCCCACCTCTCACTGGAGGGAGGCACAGGATAGTGCTGGTGCTGCTGATGAGGTGATGCCACCTGACACACCTGGGCTGGGGCAAGTAGAGAAAATAACTCACTTCTCTTGAGCATTTTTATAGCTTGTAACCTCCCCTGAAACTCTCAGTCTGGGAGCCAAACCCTCAGATAATAAAGCCGTGTCAGAGTTGAGAACACTCGTAAAACCCTTCATTTGCTCTCCCGTAGCCTCCTGCTCATGTGACTCACACCACACTTCCTTATGCAACCACATTACTGCCTCCAGAGATCTTTGCCTCTCCTGGTGAGAAACAGAGCAGCAGGGACTGGAGCAGAGTCTGGAAACCTCTGTCCCCATTCCCTGCAGATGGTGGAAGAGGCTGCTGGAAGAACCTGGCCAGGCCAAAGCTCTGCCTGCATCCTCCAGGATGCTCAGCTCGGCCCTGGCCACACTGTCACACACACCAGGAAAGGACTGTTCCTTTTCCAAACTGCAGCTCTGGACTGCAACACCCAGGTCCCCTCTCAGCTGCAGTCCAAGCCAGGGTGTGACAAGAACTACATGTGCTGGAAATCCCAGCTCTCCACACCAACAACTGGGCTGTTAAAACCCAGGAGAATCACTTCCTCTGCCTCCCCAGCTCTCATGGAGATGCCACGAAAGCACAGTGCTGTGGATTTACAGGAACCTCTGAGAAAAGCACAGTGGGATAAGTGATGGTGAGCTGGGCATAGGGAACACGGAATAATGAGGAATGGTGAGCTGGGTGTAGGGAATATGGAATAATGAGGAACAGCACCAGCTCCCTGCCATCACCTGCCAGCACACCAGAGAGCACAGATCCTGTGGGAAGGAGGGAGGATGCCCACCGGGCCACATACACACATGGAGCTTTGGAAAGCTGGGAAAGGGAGCAAGAGCTTCCCGGCTGCAGGGGTGTTATGGGTGCCCCAGGCGAGGTGGGTGGCCCCTGGCAGCTCCTTGCTCCCCACTAGGAGACTCGATTTTAATTGCTCATAAAACTCCAGCAATTGTTTGCAGTTGGAGCGGAGCTCTCTGCGCTCAGCGACTGCCCCAGGCAGAGATTTTTGCTTTAATTTCAGCTAAAATCATAGAATTGGTCCTGGTGCACTTACAGGGGAAGAACAAGTCCAATATTAAACGGGGGATGTTAGAAGGGAAAAAAACAGGAAACCTATTGGCCTTATTGTGATCCCAAATGAAACAGAAACAGCCATCTCAAGCCTCCCGACTAATTAGAGGCTAAAAATATAATTGTCAGACCCCACAGTTACATGCAAAGCAGATTGTATGGGCCGGTCTTTGTTATTTTAAACAAAATTACAGCTCCAAGGGCTGTTTCTAATGAAGGCCACAACCAGCTGCTCTTCAACAACAAAACTCTTTTACTGCTGAATAACTATTAAAAAGAAAAGATCAGGCTACCAGAGCCCAGGAATGTCACAGCAACACCAGATGATGGTGACAAGTTGCCAAAGTATTCAGATTGCTCTGCAGCATAAAGGGATCATAATTTATGGTCTAACCAGGGGGAAGGGCTGAATTCCAGGATGCAGAATTACCCACGGATGAAGGGCTGCTGGAAGTGCAGCTTAGTGGATCTCAGAGGCACCTCCACATGAGCTGCTCAACAGGGATAGGCAAAAAGTCTACTGCAAAAATATAGAATGGCAGTGATGGCAGAGGGGACAGATTAAAGTATCCTGAAAGTATTTTCCTTCATATTTAAGAGCAATCATGACATCTTTGAAGGCTGATGAGGCTCCACTTGCATTCCAAGTGGGAACATCTAGGTTTCAAAAGTGGGATTGTTCCCAAGAGCTCAGACCAGGACACATAAATCAGCTCTCTGCAGGACTGCAGACTCCAAGGAAAGCTGCCACAGCCAGGAATGCTCCTGATTGCACAGCACCATCCTACGGGAGAAAAACCCTCAAAACCACACCCAGATGTGCCCATTCCCAGGGCAAGCACATACAGCTGTACAGGGAGGATGTGGGAGCTGGCCAGGATCGCCCACAGAGGGACATAGGGAACACAGGGACAGGTTATCCAGGCCTGTGACTGACAGCCAGGCACAGGGAGAGAGGGACAGAATATGCCTGTGCCAGCTGCAAAGGAGGGCAGGGGATGTGTGTGAGGGTAAGGTTACACAGAGCAACAGGACAGAAACCAGAGCCCTGCTGGGACAGCAAATCCCCAAGGAAGTGCTGAAGGAGCAGCAGAGCAAGGGTGAGAATGGGCAGAGCGAGTTCAGGATTTCAGGAGCACAACTGCCATAGAGTCAAACCTCCCAAATGGGGGAGAACGACATAGAAATTTTGCCAAGCTCAAGGTTTTTGCAGCAGCAGTTCCAGGCTGAGAAGATGAGGGACTTCGCTCTGAATGGGCTTTGTCCAAGGGACTTATGGAAATAGAAAAAAAATTAGGCACAGGAGGTGAGTAGGAACAGAGGTGAGCTTCGCTTTTAACAGGGGAGAAACTACACAGCATGGGGAAGGATTCAGAGGCAGGTGAGAAACTGAGCAAGGGGGGAAGAGGAATAGTGGAACAGGGAGGAACACACAGCACAGGGGCAGAGATGAGAGGACAAACCAGAGGAGAACTTGTGGCTGGTGCAGGGAAAGGAACAGAGTGCCAGGAGGGATGCAGAGAGGCAGGAGGGATGCTGACACTGTATTTTGTCCTTTCCCCTCTAAAAAAACAAGTGGGAAAGAATGGGGAAAGAAGGCTGGAAAAGTCAGAGGTATGCCTGAAGCAGCCACAGGCTTAATGCCCAATAAAAGCAAAGCTCTGGTTTAGTAAAGCCCAGAGCAGCACTGCCACAAATCCTGAGCCTGCATGGTTGTGAGCAGAGCTGCACCCCAGAGCTACCATGGATGCACCACTGCAAAAAGGGAGAATGAACAGGAGTTTTGGAAAAGAAAATATGTGAGAGGAGAGAGGGGCTGGAGATGACAGAGCTTGGGAAGAGCAATGCAGACCCTGGGGCAGAGATGCTGGTGGGAACAGGAGTCACTGCGCTGAGCCAGGGCGAGGACCCTAGGACAGGAGCAGCACTAGGGTAAGGCAGTTTTGGGGTTCAAACTGCTGAACAGTGGAGAAGTGAGGACTGCTGAGAGTGGAAGAAACAGTGGAAGCCATGGAAGGAAGGATGCAGGAATGTAGAAGAGGGTGTGGAGAGAGCTGGAGGGGGAAACAGGCAAACAAGACTAGAGCTTGGGGGAGGAAAATACCACCAGAATTCAAAAAATGCTGAACTTGATAGGCTGGACCAGGGATGCACCTGGAGCCAAGACCTGCAAGCCACCTCTGTGTCAGGCTCAGGGGACAGCTTAGCCTGGGGACACTGTCAGAGCAGCCTAATGACAACTTGTTTTGCAGAAGACTGAAGAAACAGGGGAGAGGGAGATCCTTACGGTTCATCCAAGCTGCAGGACCATGTCCCCAGCAGAATTTTATCTGTCCCATCCTTTCCTCTGCCACATCTCATTCAGCGAGGAGTCAGGAGAGATGGATACACAGGGGAGCCAGAAAACAGTTTCTACCATGTGCAAGAGGGAACAAGATGATCTTTAAGGTCCCTTCCAAGCCAGGCATTCTGTGATTCTCTGAGATGGGGGTGCACAGGCAGATTCTGACAGACAGCAGCTGGAGGGTCCTGCAGTGTCACCCAGATGCCATCAAGGTGTATGGAATAATGAGGGAAGAGAACAGAGCCCAGCGCTTTGCCAGACCCCTAACAAGCACTGCTATCCATCTCTGCAATGATTTTGAGCATAATTAATTTCAGCAGCCTGCCTGCCTGCCAGCTGACTCTGCTCTTTACATTAATGACAGTGAAATCGGAGTTTCAAGGGGAACGCAGTGACGGTGAAGGAAGCAGAGCCAGGACCAGGAGCAGGAGTTTCCCAGCTCATCTCCCTTCTCCTCCCAAGGCTGTGGCTCTGCCGGTGCTGCAGCCCCAGGGCTGGGGCAGCCGGTGGCACCAGGTGGCAGCAGCACACCGGGGACTGTCCCCTGCCAGGTCAGCCTCTGCCTCCTCCTTCATCTTCCGAAGGAGCTGGCAGGAGCAGGGACAGGAGCGGGCAGGAGCAGGGCCTGGCGAGGCGCTGCCATCACCGCCGTGATTCATTCCCCGCCGCAGGCAGCCCGAGGTGACACAGAGCAGGACAGACCCCTCGTTCATTTCCACGAGGACACATGGAGGAACCACGGACCGAGAGAGCCTCGCTGCCCCCGTGCCATCCCCACCCTCCAGGCCTTGCAGCAGAGCTGGCAGAGAAGGAATTCAAAGCCAAGGCTCCCAGCTCAACTCCGTAACCATCCCACTGACAGACAGGAAGCACAGCTTTAGCAAACATTTCCCAAGTCCCCTGTAACTCCAGCCCGTTGTTCTCCAGCTTTGTTTGCTTTCCTTTAAAAAAGCAGTTGGGACATTTCAAGTCACAATTAAGCCTTTATTCAAGTACAAACAATTGCCTGGTCCCGACCCAAAGCAGTGCAGATGTACCCATCCCAGCTGCAGTCCAGGCTCCTGCCTGCTCCTGGGGGTCCTGCAGCTCCGGAGGAAGGGATGTGTGGGTGCTGAGCTCCCTCTCACACTGCCCTGGCATGCCTCTCTCCACACCATGCACTGACTTCTAGCTCAATCTCAGGAAGGAAGCTGCAACAGCATCCAGGAAATGTTGCCTGCATTACTGAGGTCACATCCCAAGTCTCCAGGCTGGAGCAGTGCTGTCTAAACTGGTCTCTGTGCAAACACTCA
Source organism: Entomyzon cyanotis (assembly GCA_024500445.1). NCBI lineage: Eukaryota > Metazoa > Chordata > Aves > Passeriformes > Meliphagidae > Entomyzon > Entomyzon cyanotis. The sequence continues at coordinate 2,350,978 of JAKEPQ010000746.1, forward strand.
GTTCTCGTTATGCACCAGGAGAGTTCACCTTTAACTCCCATCAACTTGGGGAGTCTCTGACAGCCACAGTTTTCTCTGAAAGGCAGTCTTTGTGACTGCAGAAAAAACCTGAGATACGTGACCCAAATGCACCAGAAGGCTCTGAAATCCAAAAATTATGTCCTAAAGTGTGCCACTTCCCTCTCCACCCCACTACAGCTTTTCCCAGCCAAGCTCAGGGCTCTCCGGAGCACTCAGCTCCAATACCCTGGCACTCAGCATGTGGGTATTTTAAAATAATTTCAACCAAACAGCAGCAACACAACTTCAGCTGTGTTGTTATTACAAATATAACTATTATTCTTTTTATACAGGTGCATAAACATACCCATGTGGTATTACTTAAAGAGTCCCAAGATTTCTAAAGCGTGTTCCTGCAGCCAGAGGACAGGACAGATGGGGGAACTATAGCCCTTTGAAAAGAGCAGGCAACTTTTGTCAACCTAAGTGGTACCAGCCTGCAAGGACCTGGAATCTCCCCTGGGACAGGCAGTCAATAGAAACAGTGTCTGAAAGCAGAAAGCATTGCTGTTATTCCAGGTGATCAAATGCCCTGTAACACTACAGGGGTTCACAGCCCTGTGACAGCAACGCTTCCTGCTCTGGCTGAGGCTCCTCAGCTCTGGAACCACTGCTGGTACCCCAGGCCAGAACCCAAGTGCCACCATTCACCACAGACAAAATTTCTAGCAGAGCCTGTTTTCTCCAAGGCTAGTTTTCTTCCATGGGAATAAAATGAAGCACCTTTTAGTAACCCACTTAAACACGTATGTGAAAAAGCTGTGACCAAAACCACCAGCATGTTTGAGAGGACAAGGAAGCATCAGGATTTATTCTCTTGACTCACCCAAACCAAGCCCAGTTTCCCTAGCAGGCTCCTCACAAGCAATGAGGAGGATCCTGTGCCAGGCCCTGCAGCACTGACCCTTGAAACGTGGCTGGGAACACATGGCTCTGCTGAACACTCCTCCCCACTCCTGGGGGAAAGCCAGTTCCTCTCCAAAACTTGCAATAATTGTGCCATCATCACGTTAAGTTCCCAGTTCCTCCTTTCACAGGAAGATCCTCTAAAACAGAGTGACGCACATCTGCTCAGGGTTTTCACCATCCAGCTGCAGAAGACCACAAGAGGAGATGAAAACCCTTGAGAGAGAGTTGTTATTAATAAGTTAAGAGCTCACTTTTGATTGCAGGTCCAACCTGAGCATGGTCAGAGCTGTTGGCTCCCATGGAAACCCCAGGTTTGCAGGCACTGTCTCCTGATGGTTTGTTATGTCAACAGCCTGGACATCCTCCTTCCCAAGGAGCCTTCTCAGGGCTTTGTCTTGCTACTGCTGCTCTTCACAACCAGGTAATGAACTCAGAAACCTGCCCTTCATGAGGCTTTTCTGGAGGTGGTAACCCTCCCAAAACCAAGCAACACCTCACCTGGTGTTCAACAATTCCCCTTTCCTACCCCAAGCCCCCAGAATTTAAGAAGGTTAAATCAGAGCCTTTGGTCTTTAATTTCCAGGTATCTGGAGCCTTCAAAATGATTTGCACTTCAGCAATGGAAAATCCCATGAAGGGACTGCCTTGCACACTGACCTGCTTTCATTAATAACCTCACCTCAAAGGATGTGGGCAGGTCAGCAAGTTCAGCTGAGCTTAAGTGCTGCCATCTCTGCTCTCCAGCACAAGCTTAGCCGCTTCTAAAAACAGCGCTGGCCATGCTGGCCACTCCAAAGGCACTCTTAGAAAGGGAAATCCCCAGCCAATCGATACAAGGGAAGAGAAGGCAATTTGATATATATAGCAAGTCCCCAGCTTATCTAGCAGCAAGAGCTGCTCAAATTCACACACGCTGTCCCTTCCCTGCTGGCAGCTTGCAGCAGGATGGGGGATGAAGGCAGCCACATGCTGAGCTCAGTACTGAGAGGAGCTGGAGGATTTGTTCTCATCTGCTGCAATTCACACAGGGAACAGAGCCTGGGATTTCTTCCCCTTAATAACTGACTGTAATAAAACTCATTAAGGATCGAATTCCTGCCTCTAAAAGGTTTAGGACAAGACTGCAATGCATCAGACTTACTCTATCTAACACAAAGACAAATCTCAGGAAGCAATGGGATTTTTATCATCTTTGCCTAAACATGAGGCAGTTCCCTTCCTCTCAACAGTGCATCACTGACATGCACAGATGGAACCCCACAGTCACCAAAAGCAGTGGCAGCCCTCTCAGCAATTCCAGCTGAATCCAGGTTTCCCCCAGCACTGTGTATTCACTCCAGCCCACACTCTGCCACACAGGCCAGCACCCTGGGCTCCAACCCCACAGCTCGGGAAGAACAGGCAGAATGGAAAGCTGGAGCTGCAGCACTCAGACATCCTACTTCCCAGCTTCTATTGCTCCAGTATCAACCCTTTGCTGTGGGATTTTGGGGGGTTGGAGGAAGCAGGAGCACAGCACAAGGGCACTGGGATCCCACCCGCTGGGCTGCTGCTCCCCAGGGAATTCCAACAGAGAAGCCAGATGCTCATTCCAGCTTCAGTTTTGAGTGCTTCGTCATCAGTAAAACATGTTGAAAATGTGACTTCCTCAGCCACGAGACCTACTGAACCTTTTCACAGAAGGCTAAGGAACTTCCTCTTTTATTTCAATAAAAGACAAGCTCACAGGAAGAACAGTTCCTCTCATACTTCTGGGAATTCCTCTAGTAAAAACATCTATTGAAGAAGGAAGATGCAGTGGAACAAAGAGAAGGGGAGGTGGGGGATTCACTTCTCACTAAGTCTGTGGTTTATTATAAAACAAAACTATGAATCCACTTTACAGCACAGAGCCACTTTTACTTCCTCTTTTGCCTCATTTAGCAATGGCAATGAAAGCTCTGCAGAGTTTCCTAATGAGGCAGATCTGCACAGAACCTCTGCATTCAATAATTTCACATTAAAAAATAATCTCAATTTGCTCTCCTTGCTGAACAAAACAGGCTCTGTCTAGGATCATCTTATCCAGCATCCAAAGGTGTTTGGCTACAGGCTTTCCTTTGGAAATGCAGACATGAGGCAGCAGAGAGGGATCCATCTGCTCACTGGCATACTGGCAAGGGTGGCACTCCCTGGAGAGTCCCTACAGATTAACTTTCCAATTCCAGCAAGAGGAAAGAGCAAAGAACAGGGTAAGGAAGACATGATCTCGTGCCAGCCCAAGGAAGTGCAAAGGACAGCAGGGAGGGGTATGAGCTGCTCGCTGGCAAATCCCAGCCCTGGCATCCACTGCCCATGGATCTGCATCCAGTCTGTGCTGGCTGCCTGCCTGTAACGTGGCATTCCCTCGGGCTGCTGCCTGTAACACGTCTCCAGGCTGCCCTATAACGAGCACAGTACCTTGGATGCTGGGAGCTACCAGCTCTCTAAGGAACAGGCAGTGGTGTGAGTCAGCCACAGGCACCAGAAAGGACGTGACCAATTCGTCAGGCCAAAGCAGCCCCATTCATTCAGTTCTTCTGAGCATGTATTATCTCAAAGTCCTGCAGAGGTTTCCCTGCAGGCCCTGCTCTTCCCTATGTCTATCAAATCATAGCCTGAGGCAGCTCCACTAATTCCCTGCACCAAGACTCATCCCTCACCTTCAGCAAGCAACAAAGCTCCTCTCCAGCACGGTTCTTCATGCTCCCAGCAAGCTGTGGGACACAAACAAAGCATCTGCTCCTTCCAGGGAGATAAACCCCAGAATCACCACATCACACAGCAACAGCCAACATCCCTGTGGAATGCTGGGATTCAAAGATGAACTGTGCCCAGGTCACCCCTCAGAAATACACTGCCCCCAGACTCCCCTCGGTGTTCTCACCAGGCACGGCAGACACCCACTCCAAGGATCCCAAATGCCAGAGGAGCAGGAGTGGAGCTGTCACAGAGCAAAGCTGCTGCAGCAACAGCTTTGCTGAAGGGATCGTTTCCCCTGTGGGCAGGAGCCGTTGGGATGGTGCAATCCAGCAGAGCTGCAGGAAATATCTGGGACTTGCTGCTGGGACCCTTCGGGGATTTCTGCACCCACCTCCAGTGCCTGGGAGTCTCCCACCATGGGCCTTTCCCTCACTGCAGCACTTCTAAAGAAAAGATCCTCTATCCTTGCCATTATATGCCCTTTAGGAGCGACAATGATGCACCACAGGTTCAAAATCCCCCAGAAAACAGGGACTTCACCGCACAAAGAAGCAGTTCTCCTTGGAAATCAAGGGACTTTCTCTTCCCATAGGCAGCTATATCCAAACACAAAACCTCAGGACACAGCAATAACAGACATTCAGAGCCCAATGTAGTATTACCTGCCTGAGTTAAGAGGCAGCAAGGCCCTGAGCAGGGCAGCAGTGTGGGAGCTGGAGCAGGAACAGGAAGGATATGGTTATCCTGGGGATGCTAAAACTCCCTCAGTGTAGTAACAAAATTACTTTACAAAGGCACTGTACCCTTCGAGCTGTAGCATTAACCAAGGCTGGCAGTGTCAGAGCTGGCATCAGTACCAAAATTCCCAATCAGCTGGTTATCAATTAACTCAGCTAGGCTACAACTTCTTTGGGAAGAGCCTGACCCCAGCTCCTGTCCCTCTCTCTGGACATGATGTTATTTCCTCTTTCTGCAGAGGGGAAAGGGGCAGCAGACAGAGCCCCTGGCCCTTTGTGGAAATCAGGCCTAGAGATGTTTCCTTGTTGCAAGATGAACATTCTCATTGCCCAGACTCCTTCTCCCTGTATCCACATCCCCTGGCTGGGTTTACACACACATCCACGGCCTCTGGATATCACCTGATTGTCAAAGGAGGTGTGTAAACATAGGGATCTTTCCTTTCCTAGAGAAGTTACCTCTTGTAAAGGGGTGGATATGAAAAGCATGAGCCAGGAGCTCCTGACAGAGAAATACTGAGCACTAGCACTTTGCAGGAGCAGCAGATCTCTCCTCTGCTGCAGGCAGGTGATGAAGAGCCCTGTGCAGGTGAAAGAGACATTTGCAGAGGACTGAGAAGAAGCAGGCACATTGTTTAGAAGCACAAAGAATCCAAATACACAGAAGGAAATGCTGATACCCCATAAAGAGGAGCCAGCGTTAATCCCTCTGCAGGGCTCCCAGCCATCCCACTGCCCATTGGGATTGGAGGGAAATGGCTGCCCTGGAGCACAGCAGACAGAGACATCACACCAGAAGCCAGCAGCAGTTCCCCAAGTCACAAGGGCCAGAGCTTTTAAACAATAAAGCAGCACTGAACTACAGCATCAAAGGAAATAAATCCCACATACAGAGGATGTAAAAGCCTCAGGCTATGACAAACCCTGGAGAAGCACTGGAGAGGGAATGTGGGGCTGACAAGGGTCCAGACCTACCCAAGGGTACAGGAAAGTTGACAAGAGGACACAAACCATGAACTGTACTTTAATGTATTAAAGCCAGAGTACTTTAACACCCGAGGTCACTAGGATTGTACAGCAGACACAGCATCCTCAGTGGTAGGTAGAGGGGCTTCAAAAAATCTCCAGTGTTTCCAGAGGAGCTCACCAACTCCCACTTTGCTGTGTTTGTTCCCACCAAACCCCCAAACACCTCACAGCTGTTCTTCCCCCATCCAAACACAGCCTCTGTCCTGGCAAACACAGGCTGCTCCGTCCTCCCTTCAACTTCCGCCTCCCTGGGCCTTGTGCCTGAAGAGACTCATTTCCACTGCCCCAAGCCTGACCTCCAGGGCAGCACAGGCTTTTTGGCCTGTGCCCAGATGCCATGGGCTTGCTCCAAAGTTTTCAGCAAGAACAGAACATTTTAGCCTTTGGGAAGTTCGGTCTGCTGTTTGGGAAGGAAGGCAGAAGTGCCTCTGGTGTGGGGGCAGCTGCAGCCCTGACCTGGGGGAGGCAGCAAGGGGGTGCAGTCTGGCTGGAAAGCAGAAGTGAGTACAAGGCCAAACGGTGCTGACTGGGGTGAGAAGCAACAACTCTGGGGCTCCTCACATCCTCCTAGAGCTCCTCTCGATCACCCCAAGTCATGAGGAGCCTGCTGGGTGATGAAGCTGCCAGGTGTGCTGGCAGCCAAGCTGGGCTGCAGGAAGCACAGGCGTGACCCAGGCTCCGGGCTGGCAGCCAGCTGCACTCTCCCAGGGTACCCTCGGTGAAACGTTCTCCAAACTGGGTGTAGGTGCCTCATAAACGAGATACTAAACAGAACAACGGCTGCTCTCCTTCCCATTAAAACAGTGAAACAGATCCCACCTGGCTCTGTCACACTGGTGGCCCTGAGTGCTACGTGCCAGTCATGCTCCTGCAATAAAGAGACTTCCGCCGAGTCCTTTGAAAGATTTGAAAAAAAAAATTTATTGTGAATCCAGGCAGCACAGTTGAAACAACAGAGACAACTGAATAGATTCATGCTGGATTGCCACAAGGCACTCATCCACTCAGGGGAAGCTGGCTACTTCAACAAGTTTCTAGAATAAAACAAAACAACAAAACCCTCTGAAGCTTCCAGAAGGAACAATGCAAACTGCAGCCCTCGCTCGCTTGGAGCAATCCTCGGTTTCAGCAGGGACCATCAGGGAAAGGCTGGCAGAGCCTAAGCAATTGAAATGACTGTAGAGGAGAAATGCTTTGAGGGTCCTTACCATAAAGCTGTCACTCACAGGCAGTGCCATGTCCAAGCACGTTCTGACTGAGAGAACAATTCCACGATTTCATTTTGCAGTGAAGAACTGGTCAGGCTGGAAAAGGAACAAGGACTCCACTTCCCAACCAGTGCTGCATGAAATGGCAGAAAGCTAAGCTCCAGAGAATACCCCACTGCAATTCTGGGCTTAAATTCAGCTACTAGACTTTGCCCCAAGCAGATAAGTAGTAAGCCGTGTCTACCTGTCCCTGCTGCCAGCACAGGCTCCTCCGAAGTGGGGAGGAGCTGACAGTGGCCAGCAACCTCAGCAGGAGTCACCAGATTTGGCTCTTGCTCCATCTCAGACCTGTACTTTGCTTTCAGAACACTCCCACCTATCTCACTTCTAGCAAACCCCATCCCATGGCTTAGAAAAACCTCACTCCTCACTGCCATCCTTCCTGTGAACGCTGCACCCATCTCTGTGGTGGGATCAGACCCACACCCTTGCAAGGCACAGTGCAGTGTTTCTGTCCCCCAGGAAAATAAATGTTGGCAAAAGCAAAACTCCCTCACGCCAGCCGACCTTCCTGGGTGTGCAGTGCCTGAGGTCAGCTGCATCACACATACTGCTGAGCAAACACTCCACCTAGAAGTTAAGCAACAGGATCCACAAGGGAAGGCAGATCAGGAATGCTCTCCATCAGAGACTGAAGGGAATAAAGTGCCTACAAATGCTCACAACATAAAAGGAAACCTCTGAGGCCAGAAACTCGATACCTGTTGAAACAGAATATACTGACACATAATTCTACTCTCTTGGGATAGGCCCTGGGCAGGCTTCTCCCTCTTGAAGAAGAAGTTTGAGGGCATCTCTCAACTGAGAAAGAGCAACACAGACAAAGCAGTAAGTAACAGCAAAAGCCTTACTGCTGTTAAGAGTGGGAACTGTCAGTTTAGTTCTGCTGCTGGTCTGTTCAAAGTTACTTCAGTCTGGAAAGGCAGACGCTGCTCCCAGACCCGCCACACACAGGTCACTGCACAATGATGCTGCAAAACAAATCCCATGAAAACCAGCCCCACAATTTGATTCCCACCCCACTGGAAGGGGCTCCTCCAGCTTTGAGGCAAACCCAGGTATGTGAGAGCAACCAGAGGCCCCACATCAAACCTCAGCACAAGGAAGGCCAAGTGCAAATGAAGCTCTCTTGGGAGAGCTGTTGGGAAGCTGTGTCAGAAAGAGTCCCGATAGACCCTAAACCTCCACGTGTGTCAGACTCTCTCAGCAGCCCAGGACTGACCAAACTAGAGAGACAGGAAGGAAAGCTGGAAGGAAATAGGTAAGGGTGAATGTGTGCAACTCAAAGATGTCTCTAAGAGCTCAGGTTTTGAGACAAGAGCTCCCTACTACCAGCACAGGCTTCCTTTCAGGAAAACAGGCTCACTGCAAAACACGCATCAACCACTGAACATGTTTCAGTTTGATTTCAGCTCACATTCCCAGGGAAAAGAGCCAGTTTCCCTGTGCCACGCCGGCACATCCAGCAGCACAGTGCACTGCTGCTGCCAGAGCCTCCCAGTCAATCCCCACCTCTGAGGCACTGGCTGCAAAGCCAAAGCACCTTGCACCAAGGCAGTTTCCTTCCGTGCAGAAGTTCACCATCTCCAAGGGAAAGCATCTCCCATCCATGGATTTGGCTCTGGGCCACAAGGTGTGGATGCACTTGTACTTGTTGCTGCGAACAGGACAGGAATCACACCACCCTGGAAAGTAGGCCTGAGCAGGCATTTGCTATTTATAAGCTAATCATCTGATCCCTCTGGAGGGAAATCCTATCCTTTGGGACTGTTGGGAGTGCGTGGAACTGCAGGAGTGCTGGGGAGGAGCAGAAAAGAAGCGATTACATCGGCCAGAAGCATGGTCCAAGCGACCAGACAAAATTCCTCCCTGCTCCAGCACAGCACCAGCATCCTCCTGGAGAATAGGCTGAGGATTACGAACGGGGATTAATCTGTTACACTAATTTGCTAAGAGCAAAGTAATTTTTTAAATAGCTCTCGTCTCCATTCATCATTATCTAAAAAGGGCCCTGATCTAGTTCTGCAAAGAACGACAAAGTCTCACAGTAAGAGCCCACTTGAAATCCAAAAACACATGGCTGGCTGGAGCTGCCTCGGAAAGGGGAAGAGAAAGGTATGAGCTTTCATAATTGCTTGATAGTTAATTAATTCCTTGGGGGAGCATGCCTGTCCTGGGAAGTTGAGTGTGATGGGCAAGTATGCAGCACTGATTCTTTTTCTTCTGTTCACATTTCTCCCTGATAAAAATAACCTGGGTTAGATGACACTGCTGGATTTTCCTGTGAGACAATGCTCAGTCATTTCCAACACCGCTGCACGCACTCAGTGCAACCACACACCCCCTGAAACAATCTCAGTTCCCTCTACCCTCCTTTTTCCTCATTTACCAAAGTATCACTGAAAACAACCCTCTCCCTCCACTGACAGCAGCCTCTGAAACAAATTGAGGATAGAGAATAGGTATGAAAATAGCTCTGTCTCAAACAGCCCAGACTAAAACCACGTCTCTTGGAGGAGAAGGCCCAATTCCCAGAGCAATCCTCACAAACAGGGCAGACTAGAGCCATCCAGGCCTGGCACCTGTCTCCAGGTGAGCAGAGCTCAGCGAGACACAGGCAGCAGGCCAAGGAAAAGCTGCTCACATCACCCTTGTGCTCCCCCAGCGCTGGGACAAGGGAGACTTTGAGAAGCCCCACAGAAACAAAAAACAAAAGCAGGCCAGTGCATATTTGGCAGATTGAGATCACAATAAAAGCTGGAACAGCAGCATTATCCAAAGCCTATGTGGCAAGACCTGCCCCAAAAGCTTCCCTTGATTTGGGTTTTGGGTTTGTTTTTTTTTCCTTTTAACTTGTTACAACCAAATCTGACAGGTAAGTGACACTGCTGTTGAGACTGGAAGGATCCTGCTACAAAACCCACAGCAATGACATCTCTGAGGAGATGTCCCAGTCCAAGCTCTCTCAGAAAAATTAACTATGACAGCCAGATAAACATATTCCTGAGATCACAGCAAGGGAAAGGGGAACCCAGATGTTCCTAGAAATTTCTAAGTGAAACTTTTAAATTTCTTCCCTAGTTTACTTAGATGCCCATCTTCCAGCAAACTCCCTTTAAGACATCACAGCTACTTCACAGACTCCCAAGCAGAGCAGACCCCAAAAGTCCTGGGGCTGTCAGCCCAGCTGCTTTTATTTAAAAAAAAAAAAAAGAAAAATATGGAAAAGTAAAGTTGGCAGCCAATACAAAGTCATCACTGAGTCAGAGAAGTTTGTTCTCATGCTTGCATCTCTATCACCTAAAGATACACATTTTGGTTTCCATGCATACATATCCTCACCAGCCAGACTGAATTCCCAGTGTCTAATCTCTGTCCTCCACAAGCACATGCAGACTGGCCACAGCTTCTCTCAAGTTCTTGCTGGAGCAAGCAGATGGAGTTCTCTCAGCACCACATGGCAGCTTTTCCCACCTTTAATCCCACCTCATACAGCATCTCCGAACTCTGCCCTGATTTCCACCAGCTTTGAACCTCACATAGGCATCAAACCTGGGTGCAGCAGCTTTTCCACCAGTGTGGGAGCTGGGTTAGCACTCCCTCTCCTCCTCCCTCTTGTCCATGGTGAGGTACCAAAGACCAACCTCCCGCCTGGCTTTCTCTGTTCAACATATTCATGAACCCATGAAGCAAAAACTCCTGCTTCCCAAGACAGATCCCACTTCTCCCTGCCTTGTTTCTCTGTTGCCATTATGAACTCTTCCTGCAGTTTGCTTTCTCTGGTAAAACATGTGTGGTCTCCCCAAAGTCCAGGGCCAAACTAACCAGGCCACAGTGTCGGATTCTCATTTCCCATTTTCCACTCAGCACTCTGAGCTGCTCATACAGCTCCTTAGCTTTTAGCTGTCAGCTTCCTTCAGATCGTTGCCAAAATCACCATCAGGATGCTTACAAGACAGTTACCATGATGTGCCCAATAATGTTCTAGGAACCCCCAATTTAACACGGATTATTTTGAATTCATCTCACTTCAGTTAATTCAGCAGAAAAAGCCATAGGCATCACATCAGATGCTTTAGGGAAGCTAATGTTTATAACACGAAGTTAGCTGAGGGGGTTCTAGATAAATGTCAAACCTGCAACAACACCATCGCCACACCAAACTTCAGCCACCCGCAGTTCCAAACCAGCACAGAACCAGCTCCTACCCAGCACGGAGGGGAGGCACCTGCTCCAAACCCAGCCGTGTGTGACCTGCGGGGGGCACCGGGCAAACCCCACCGGATGCGAAGAAGGACCAGCTCCGAGCCGCTCCGCCGGGTCGCTGTGGCACAACAATCTCCCACCCACCAGGCGCTTCCAGGCGGGATCCGCACGGCCCCAGCGCTCGTGGGCGGGAGAGGGAGGCGAGCCGCGCCCGCAGCCTCAGCCCGGGGAAGGGCTCAGGCCCCGCGGCAGGGCCGGAGCGGGCAGGGCCGGCCCCGCCGGGAGCCCCGCGCCCCGTTCCTCGGTCTGACCGCGACCCCGCCTCCGCCCGCCGGCGATACAGCGGAGCCTCCGGTGCAGCCCGGCCCGGGCCCGGCCCGCCGCCGCCTCAGCGCTGCTGCCGCCGGGCGGTGCCGCCCCTCACGGACAGGCCCCGGGGAGGCCGCGCTCAGCGGGCGGCGGGGAGGAGGAGCGGGGCCGCGGCGGGCGGCGGCCCGAGGAGCGGCGCTGGGTGCCGGGGGCGGCGGGAGGAAGGGGGCGGGGGGTCCCGGGGCAGCCCCGCTCTCACCTGTCCCGGCGGGTCCCGCCAGGCTCCGGCCGCGCCGCTCCCGCCTCTGCCGCGTGCAGCTCCCGCCCGGCCCCCCCCACCGGCCCGCGCGCCCCGGCCAATCAGCGCCCGGCACCGCCGGCGCCACCGACCAATCAGCGGAGAGAACGCGTCCCCGCCCAGCGCTACCGGCCACCAGGACACACCCACCGCGCTCCCGCCAGCCCTATCCCGTGACATGAGAGTGGGCGGTGCCCAGCGTTTGACTACCAATGAGAAATCACAGCGCGTCCTGCCGCAGCCAATCGGCGGCCGCGCAGCGCTTCCCCTCAGGACAGGGCGGGCGGCGGGAATGGGGGGTGTGGTGGGTGTGGCTGTCCCGTCCCGTCCCGTCCCGTCCCGTCCCGTGACCGCCCGGTGCCCGGGATCCCCTCAGGCTCGCTGCGGCTCGGGGCGGCCCGGGGATATCGGAGCCCGAGGGCTATCGGAGCCTGAGGCACTCCAGTCCCCAGGCAGCGCCCGGGAGACCAACCCGCGGGCATCGGCGGGGTTACCGGGCTGCCTCCGGTGCCCTGGCCAGGGCAGGATGGCGCGGGGTCTCTGCCTCAGGGCCAGGATCCGCGGCCTCCGGGAGCAACCGGAATGGTGAAGAGATCGTGAGGCCTCCCCGTTCTATCGCCCCGCTCAGCCTCGGGCAGCTGCTGCTTCTCTCTGCCTGGATGTGCCTCCCCGGCGTTGGATGGCTTGTGCTCCTCGCCTCGTCCCTGCCTTTCCCGATCCCTGACGTTGTTTCTGCCCTTGCCATCCTCAGCCTGCCCTGCAGAACAGCCCCGCTAGTGTAGTTAGGGGGCAATCCCAGGCTTTTTCACAGCCCGGGTTTGACATTCCAGGGTCCTGCGGGCTGCGTCACAGAATAGTTGAAGTTGGAAGGGACCTCTGGAGATCACCCAGTCCAACCCCCTGCCAAGGCAGGGTCATCCAGAGCAGGTGACAGGAACGCGTCCAGGTGGGTTTGGAATGTGTCCAGAGCTGGAGACTCCAGGCGCTCCCGGGCCGCTGTTCCGATGCTCCCAGCTGCCAGGATGAGGTGCTGCTGCCCGAGGCGGTGTCTCCCTGCAGCCCCTGGAAAGGATGAGCTGAGCCCAGCCACAGCAGGTCTGGAGGGTTTGGCGGTGTGGACAAAGGGATGTTGGTCCTCGGCAGAGGACAACCATCCCTTCATGGCGTCAGCTGTGACTGGAGCTGTCCCGTGCCTGGCTCTGAGAGGTGCAGGAGGGCTGGGAGCTTCCTCCTTGTCCTGCGGATGTTGGATCTGTGCAAATGCATTGCCTCGGGCGATTTCTCTGGGAAAAATGTGTGGGAAAAGGGGGAGGTGGGTGATGGCAGGGAGGAGCACCTGGAGGGAGTGGTGGAACAACTTAAGCTGTGGCATGGGGCAGATGGTGCCATCCTGAAGAGGAGCTGCTGCAGAATGTGCAGAAGGAGTTTGCGGGGCATGTGAGCAACCCACTGATCTCTGAGATGCTGGACAACCTGCTGATCCAAGGGGTTCTGAGCCTCAGTGAAGTAGAAGAGGTGCAGGATCAATGCAGGATGCACGTGAATAAAGCTTGGCTCCTCATAAATATTGTGCTTCAGAAGGGCACCAAGGGCAGCCAGAACTTCATTGACAGCCTCAGGATGGTGGAGCAGCTGGGTCTGAGCTGACTCACGTGAGAGATGACGGGCCATGGTCTGCTACTGGCCAGAGCCTCCAGTGGGATGCTGGAGCAGGGTCTAGCCCTGGGGAGTGTCCAAGGCTCAAAGGCAAGGGGCAGTTGGTTATCACTGCTCTGAGACCCCCTTGCCACACTGTGATGACAGAGCTCTTGGGGGTGGCTGTGCCCCATGGGGCTGAACAGGGACCCCCAACAGCCCCTCTTGCTGCAGGCACTTCCCAGTGTAACTGAGGGGCTTTCTGCTTGCAGGTGTTCTGTGCCACTGGCCTTTCCTGACACTGAGGTCCCCCCTTGGCCCCCACTGGCATCCAGAGCCAGCACAGCAGATCTGGCAGTGCTCCCTGAGTGAGTACTGTGACATCAGGGACAGAGAGGGAGCCCACGTGCTGTGGGCAGAGGAGACGAGAGGAGGGCTGGAGCATAGCCCAGCCACCCCGATAGAGCAGGCAGGGGCTGAGGGGAGCAGGGGGCCTGCCGACCAAGGAGCAGGGCTGGAGGTCACAGAATCATGAAATCAGTTATTTTGGAAAATACCTTTGAGATCATTGAATTCACTGCAGGGAACCCCACTGCCAGGGTACACGGCTGTTCAGGACACCTGCAGATCCCTCTTAGCAGCACCAGGGCCAGAGCTTTGTGGCTGCCTTCCCTGGAGCCTCCCTGGAGGCGGGGCTCCCGTCCTCCCCACAGGCTCTGCCTGCATTCCTTTCTCTGCCAATTTTATCTTCCCCTCCCCGACCACTGCGGTGGAAATTGGCTTCTCCTGCTGGGTCTCAGATGGCTTCAGGCCATGCCAGCCTGGCAGCTGGGACGAGAGCAGAGGCTTGAAGAAAATATTCACATCACTTGTGTCTTCCCTGAGATTCCCTGTCCTTTTCCCATGCTGTTGGTCAGATGGGCCAAACAGAATGATCTTGGAGAAGGTGCCCCAGAAGGTGCCTGGCACCCAGCATTAATCACTGTTGCAGTGAGGGACACCAGTGAAGTCACACTTGACATATTCTGTCTCCCTAGATACCACATCCTGCAGGTCATCAACAGACTCCCTGTCTACCCAACACCTGATAGAGCAGTTTTGAAACCATGTCTGCAACAGCCACATAGAGTAAAGGTGGGGTTTGTGGCTAGCTGCAACTGTGCCAAGGGTCAGAAATCCTGCATGGAGCAGAGCTCAGGCCAGGCCAGGTCATTTTTTCGCAGGCCCCTTGGGAGCAGGCTGTCAGAAAGGGGTCTGGTTTGGCCTGGGGTGTCAGCTGCATCTCTGGAGGCATGATCATGACGGACATAGAGCCCAGTGTGCTGGTGCAGCCCATGGCATCCCTTGTGCCACCAGACACATGCCTGGATGTACCCCTGGGAGGTCTCCTGATCGCCTGCACCCTTCCCATGCAGGAAACTGCTCCAATTTCTCCCTGCTGTCTCTCTCACCCCACGTCTGACAATGCTTCCCTATGCTCCCTCAGCAGATGCCACCACAAGAATGGACTACAATGCTCATTCTTTCCAGAACACTGATCTGCCATGGTGAGACTCTTCACCTCACACCTTGTAGCAGCCTTTTGTCTGTGCCCCAAAGCTGGTACCTGGCCAGCAGGAAGGACTGGGGAGAAATCCCCCACAGATCCTGGGCTCAAGAGCTCATGGCTCAGTCCAAAGGTCTTGTGTGTTCATAGCTGGGGCCAGACCCCACCCCCAGCTGTCTGGTGGCACCCAGGGAACTCATTTCAGTAGCCCATGAATTGGGAGCTTATTGGTCTGATGTTCTCCACAGGTGGAAAAAAAATAATATACAGAGAGCAAAGGTGTTTGAATTTGAGGGTTATATAGCACAAAGCTCAAGGCCAATGCAGCCCAGCTCCTGAGAGATGCACTATATCAAGAAATGACAAGGGGAAGAGACAAGAACAGCTCTGCAGAAACACAACAAATCTCCAAAGCAGTCCCTGGTGCCCACTCTGCCATGCAACTACAGCCAGACCTGGAATGAAACATCCTCAGTCTCCTGCCCTCCCTCTCTCCCTTTTGGGGCCATGAAACAACCCCAAATTAAGCAAACTCATCCCACAGAGCTGCAGACACCTGGCTCTGGAGCAGCAGATGCAGAGCTGGTTAGTGTCTCTATTGTCTCCACACAGCGCATGTCCCCAGTTGTGACAGAGATGATCTGTCACCCCCATAGTTGTTTTGCCCTGTTGCCAGCTTTACCAGTTGTCTAATAAAGGGATTTTTGCAGCAGACACCCTGCTCCTCTGCCTCCAGCCCGTGGTGGGTGAGTGTTATGCTGCCTCGGGAGGATGCAGAGCAGGTGGGAGGGGAGAAATTATGGCGAGCTCAGGAAGGAATGAACACCTGCCTTTGGGACAGGGTGGGCAGACATGCTCCTTGCTCAGGAAGCAGACTCCCCCATTCCCTGATCCTCACGCTGCCCCAGGCATACAGCAAGGAGTCAATTCCCCCTGGGAGCCAAGAAAGATCCTCAAACCTGTGTCTCATGTGCAGTGCTCCCACAGCTCATCACATTAGGGCCCAGTCCAGTTGTCACCTCCCACCAGTATCCCTGCTGGCAAGTGAGAACCACTTCCTGTGCCCCACACACATGCCCTGCCCTCCATGGCCACATCCAACCCCTGTTCTGCCTTGGCATGGATTCAGCTTTATTGCACATTCTGCAAAGTCACAGCCAGATCCATGGACTGGTCTGGCAGCAGGAAAATGAGAGTGCTCTCCTGCCCCCTCCATGTGCCTGACACTCCTGTGCAGGCAGGGCAGTGTCCTGGGCCAGTGCCACCCCGTGTCCCTGCGAGGTGGCAGGAAATCTCAGTAGGATGCAGGTGCCTCTCCGCTCTGGCTGCAGGAGAACCAGGATGGGAGAAGGCCTTGCAGGCAGGATCAGACTGCAGTGAGGACAGGCAGTCCCAGTTGAGCCCATCCTCAGAGCCCGAGCCCTGTGTTACTGCCCAGAGCTCCACAGGACGCACACAGTCCTTGCAGAAACCCTGGTCCCCAGTGCTACAGCTGTGGCAGGAAATTGAGGACAGCAGTGATGAATTCTTCAAATTTATCCTGATGGACTATGTGGCCTGCACCTTTAATGTACTGGATCTCTGCCCTGGGGAAGAGGCGTTCGATCTCTGGGTAGTCTCTGGAGCTGCAGGACAAGGGAACACACCATGATCAGAGGTCCCTCCTGGTGTCTTCCCTCACCCTCCCCAAGCAGAGAGTGACCCCAGGTATGACTCCTTCCCTGCTGGGAAAGCCCAGCCCCCAGGTGTCCCCTTGCTCCAGCGTGTTGCTGTCACCAGCTGCTGGAGGCACAGCCCTCGCTCAGGACCTCCCACATCCTGGGGGCTTCCTCCCATCCTCAGCAGTTGCAAAGACAAGGGGTCAAACCACAGACCTGGAATCACTTCTCTCCAGTCTCACCTGATATAGGGCGAGTCAGATCCTCCCAAGAAGAGTGCAGGACCAGGATATGGCTTGTGGAAGACAGGGAAGTTCATGATTTCTGCCAGGTGCCGGGAAATAGCCTCCAGATTCACCCGCCACACGTAGCGGCCCTCCACCTCCACCAGGTTGGTGAGGAGGAACTGTCTCAGTTGTGGGAGCTGCCACAGGAGGGGATCATGCACTCTTCAATAAGAGCAACAAAGCAGGATGTCCTGGCACCCTCCACCCTCCCCTCTACCCCGTCTCCCATGGGATTTCCTACCTTGACCACGGGCTGCAGCTGGTTGTCAGCCAGCTGGCGTGCTGCCGAGCGGGACAGCCCTGCTGGGACATTCACCTCCTTCATAGCCGAGATGTAAGCAGAGAATTCGGACACAGGGGCAGTTGTGCCAGGAGCAATGTCTACAGAGATGAGGCGCTCCACCAGGTCTGGCTGGAGACACAGGCAGGGCAGATGTCAGGATCTCCCAAGATCTCCCCAATGGGAGTGGGCACAGGGCTCTGCTCCCAGTCAGATTCCCAGGAGGCTCTTAGCTCCCTCCTGCCTAAGCAGAGACCTCCACATGCCCTTCCCAGAGTCCTTGTGCTTGCCACAGATCTCCGAGCTTCCTTGAAGTTGGTGCTGGAGGGGCAGGGCAGAGCATGGGCTGGTGGACACAGATTTGCTCCCACAGCCTGGCTTACAGCTCTGTGTGGGACAGCACCCACCCTGATACAGATGAGTCCCTGCAGAGCTGGGGACAAGGCTGGCGCTGCTGAACAGCCCCAGGTGCCACCTGCCTCCTGCAGCCCCCCCTGGAACTCTCCAACCCTGTGACCCCACAACTCCCACCCCCAGAGCCCTGTGCATTCTTACCCGCTGCAAGGCCAGCGTCATGGCCGTCTTGCCCCCCATGCTGTGTCCCACGAGGATGCACTTGGTGATGCCCAGGCGGCTCAGCAGGTGCTGCACGTCCAGGCTCATCGCTTCATACGTCATCACGGGGCTGTGGGGGCTGCTGCCGTGGTTCCGGGCATCTACTGTCAGCACCTGCCTGGGCAGGGGCACCGTGTCACCCTGCACACTGCCCACCATGACCTTGGTCCCCTCCCTGGGTGCTGTGCCTCTCCCCACCCCTTGGGTCTCACCTTGCCGCTACCACGGCGTGCCAATGTCTTGGCTACTGTCTGGAAGTTGGCATGGCTGCCAAAGAGCCCATGGAGCAGGACGAGGGGTGGCCGGTCCCTGTGACCCTCCACCTCCACATGGGCCAGAGGCACTGCACTGCAGGGAGAGAGAGGCATGGGGTATGGCCAGAGGTGCAGGGGGGAAGTGAGCCCTGCCCCTCTGCCCAACCCTGGTGAGGCACATCTGGAGTGTTGTGTCCAGTCCTGGGCTTCTCAGGAAAAGGGAAATGTGGAGCTCCTCAAGTGGGGCCAGTGGAAGCTCTGAAGATGATGAGGGGACTGGAGCGTCTCCCTGCCGAGGAAAGGCTGAGGGAGCTGGGGCTGTTAAACCTCTAGAGGAGCCCAGCTGAGAGGGAACCTCAGCCCTGGCTGTCCCTGGCTGCAGGGAGCTCAGAGCAGGGCCAGCCTCTGCTCCCTGGGCCAGCAGTGACACCAGAGGAACACGCAGGGACTGAGCCCAGGGAGTTCCCTGGACAGGAGGCAGAACTTCTTCCTGAAGCAGTGACCGAGCCCTGAACAGAGACCACAGACGGGGTGGAGTCTTCCTCCCTGGCTATATTCCAGAGCTCTCTGGACACGGTGCTGTGCCCTGTGCTCTGGGATGACCCTGCCTGAGCAGGGAGATGGCACCAGATGACCCTCTGTGGTGCCTTCCAGCCTGACCCATCCTGGGATTCCGCGAGAGCGCGGCCAGCGCCCGGCCAAGGGCACCGCAGGGAGGGGAGCGGGGGCGTGGTCAGAGCCGGGGAAGGGCGTGGTCACACGGAGGGCGTGGTCACAGCAGCCCCGCCGCGCGCACCACAGCACGGGGGCGTGGCTTGCGGGGAGCATGGCCTCCCCCGTGTGACGGCCACGCCCCTGCCCGCGGCACCCTTCCCCAGACCCTTCCCGGACCCTTACGTGGCCACGGAGCGGGCGGCGGCGGCGGCGGGCGGCGGGAGGGGGCGCGGGCGGGGCGGCGGGGCGGGGGCGCGGGGCAGCCGGCGGAGCATCATGGCGGCGGCAGCGGCGGCGCGCGGGCCGTGACGCGACTCGCGCGGTGGCCCCGCCCCCTCCCCGCCCCGCCGGCGACGGGCGCCCCCCGCGGCAGGAGGGCGGTACCGCACGGGGAAGGTCACGGCGCGGCCGGTTCCGCTGCTTTCGCCGCGGGGACGGAGCGGGCAGCGGGCAGCGGGCAGCGGGGAATGGGGCCCGGGGAGACGAGAGCCGGGCGGGGCGGCTCTCTGCGGGCGGCGGGGGTTCCGCAGTGCCCTTCCGCCCGCTGCCGCCCGCAGGCACAGCGGGACCGGGCGGCTCAGCCCCGCACTGGCCGCGCTTCGCCCAGGACCGGCCCCGCGCTGCTGCGGCGGCTCCTGCCCCTTTGTCCCTGCCCGCTGGAGCGTGGCGGCGAGGGAGGGAGCGGCCGGGCAGGGCGGCCTCGCCCCAGCGCGGCTCCCGGTTGGGGGGAGATCCCCGCGGCCCCCCCGGCGGCCCCAGACTTTGGACTGGCGGGCAGGGAGTGTCCCTGCGGCATCCAGCGGCTCCTCCGCTGCTCCCCGCCCCGGCCGCTCCCGGAGAGCTGCCCCTGGAATGCAGGGGGACGAGGGGTTCCCCACCGCGAGCAAAGGACCCCCGGGGCGGGAGGGAGCGGGGCTGCGGCTGAGCCCTCTGTCCCCAGCCCGGTGCCACTCGGGTGCTGCCGTGGCAGGGTGTGTAGGGTGACTTGCGGGGCTGTACCCCACGACCCCCCTCCCTGTGCCCGCCGGATCGTGCGCCACACCCCAAGGACACTCGGGTACCAAAACAGGACATGTTTATTGACAAATGTAACCGGTACAGACCACGCGTAACAGGGACAAACGGTGCCGGGCCAGCAGCGATGGGGGAACACAGCAGGGGGGCACCGTCCCCATCCCGTCTTCATCGTGCCCCATCGGCGTGGCAGGACCTCGCCGGGCGCCGCTTCTCCCACCGACCCGAAACTGCCTCGTGTTCAATCGAAACTGTCTCTATTTACACAGCCCGGCCCTGACCCCGCGGCCGTCCCCGTCCCCTCCTTCGCGCCCCCCCGTCCCGGCGCTGCCGTCCCCGGGCCGCACGGAGGGCGATGAGGGTCCCGGGGTAGGTGGGTGGGGTGGGGGATGTCGGGGGGTGCCGGGGGGACCCTGGGGGGGCTCAGACATAGTTCCTCTTGTCGTAGCTGGTGACGGCAGAACGGGGGGCGGAGTAGGCCACCTTGCCCGCGGGGTACCTGTCGTCTTTGGGGGGGCAGGAGCAGCAGAGCAGGGCTCCCCCAAACAGCAGGAGCGCCGAGGCTGCCCAGCCCACGTAGAGTGAGGTGCCCAGCTCCCGCTTCTGCGCCTCGATCACCAGCGGGTTGTAGAAATCCCGGATGATGGTGTTGGCCGACCAGCAGACAGGGATGAGGGTCAAAACACCGGAGAGGAGGAAGATGACGCCGGCGACGATGGTGATCTTGGCTTTGGTGCTCTCGTCCTCCACGCAGTTGGTGCACTTGCCGCCGACGATGGCCACCATTAAGCCCATGACGGCCAAGACGATGGCCACCACCAGCAGGGCGCGGGCGGCTTGCAGGTCCTGCGGCAGCGCCAACATGGAGTCGTAGACCTTGCACTGCATCTGCCCCGTGCTCTGCACCACGCAGTTCATCCACAGCCCTTCCCAGAGGATCTGGGCCGTCACGATGTTGTTGCCGATGAAGGCCGACACCTTCCACATGGGCAGAGCGCAGCAGATGATGCTGCACAGCCAACCCAGCACGGACAAGGCCACGCCACCGATCTCCAGCCCCATCGACATGGTGGACGGTTCAGTGACGCGCTGCGGGCGATGGAGGAGAAGAACCCACGGACCGAGACCGTGGCCGTCACCTGCCGCCGCTCAGAGCCGGGGGATCGGCTTACACCTGTGCGCAGTGCTATTTATACAGGCTGGCCCTGGGGTGGGGTTTCGGTGCTGGCTGCTGGACGCTCCTCTCTGCTCCTCCGTCACCGTCACCTGCGTCCCACACCCTCCCCTTTGTTTGCAGAGATGGCGACGGGTAACCAGAGAAGGGCGGGAGGAGGAGAAAAGCCACCTGCCACAGCCACCCCTGGTTTCGGGCCGATGGGTATCAGGAAGGACAACCCCCGTGCTCGTTCTCACCGAACCCCTTTTGTGGACCTGGTAACCCCGAGGGTTCACCTTTCCCCCACGGAGGTGCTGGCAGGTCAGGGTTTGGTTGATTTCTGGAGTGTGTTATCAGTGCTCACGTTTAACTGGGGTTCAGTGAGCGTTAGGCACCTTTGCATCACCGTGCAAAGTGCAATCCCTTCACTGTGGTTGAGGTTGAGCCATGAGGTTTGTGTCACCATTGCAGGAACCCCTCCAGCCCGGCCCCATCCTGTTCCCACCCTGCCGGGCAGGGAGCACTGTCAGAGTTCCTCTGAGTGACTGATAAATATCTTTACTCATCCTGCACAAGTCTCGTGGCCTTGAAGGAAGCAGATAATGCACGTAACCACCCCGGCAGCGTCACCCCGACAACCTGAGCTGGCAGGCAGCAAAGGGAAAAATATCTGAAAGCATGAGCAATCCCTTCAGACCTGGCAGCAACAGCCCCATGGCTGTGGGGTGCTTGTGTCCTCCCCCAGCCTTGCATGCAAGGGGTAGTGCCAGTGCTTCCAGCCCCCCTCCCCCAGGAATGTGGTTGCTGGACACGGGCTTGCTCCTACCTGTTCCCTGCCTCCTCCAAAAATCTCCTCTACAACTTATTAACTACTCAAGAGCGCGGTGGGATGCTGGCAGCTGGCGCCGTGCAGCTGGGATGGGGGGAGAGCCCTGCGACTGCCTGGCTGTACCCCACAGTACCCTGACACCCCACAGCCAGAGGGGTTGGAGTTGGGTGCCTCCACAGTATCCTGACAGCCAACAGCCAGAGGGGCTGTATTTGGGTGCTCCACAATATCCCAACTCCCCATAGCTGGGGGAGTTGTATTTGGGTGCCCCACAGTGCCCTGATACCCGGTATCTGGTGGGCAACTTCTGTTGCCCTGCAGCACTCTGAACCCCCATAGCCAGTGGGGTTACCTGCCAGCACCCTGATACCCCATATATGGCTGGGTGAGCTGTTGTCACCCTACGTCACCCCATGTCACCCCAGCACCCCATATTCACCCAGCTTGACCTCCAGCACCCTGCAGTCCCCCCATGTCTGACCTCCACCACACTGTGACATCCTGATACCCCGATATCCAGCCTCTGCCAACCTGCAGCATCCCCAAAATGCCCTGGACCTGGCTGGGTGAGCTTCTACCACCCCACTGTACCATAATCACCCCCCGAGGGCACCCGAAATGCCCACAGCCAGCTGGGGGGTACACAGGGGTGACCCCATATATGCTTCTGGGGGGAGCCCATGCAAGCAGCACCCCGGGGTTCTGTGCCCTTGTTGCTGGGGGTGTTGGGGGTCCTGGCCCTCGGGGGCACTTTGGGGTGGCTGTCCGCGGTCCAGTGCCATCACAGGTGACAGTGGGCATAGGGCCAGGCCTGCTGGGCTGCCAGCGGCCATCAGACAGGGGGACCAGGCTGGCAGGGGGCCCAGGTGTGCAGCAGGGGAGTGCCCATGGCCCCGGGGTGCGGGTGTGCACAGGTGTACAGGTGCATACACACAAAAACACACAAAAACAAACACACACACAAATGCACAAGCACACACACAAATACACCAAACCACACAAAACCACACACACGAGCACATACACACACGCACGCACACACACAATCACACAGACACAGACACACACACACACATACAATCACAAGCACAAACACACACACACAGACAAAACCACACCCCTTCTGCTGGCAGCAGCACCCCAGCACGCAGCCGCACACACGGACACACAGAGAGATGGACACACAAAGACAGACAGACGGACAGACAGACAGACGGACACATGGACACAGAGATAGAGACATGGATAGGCACACGGACAGACAGATTTACAGACACACCGACAGACTCATGGACATATAGACAGACAGACAGACAGACAGACACACACACACACAGAGACTTGCACAAAGACTAACAGAGGCAGAGGTGAACAGGCACTCTCAGGTGGTACAGGTGCACACCCCGCTCACAGTGTGTGTGGGGGCTGTGGGCAGGGGTTCCCCTGGCAGGGCAGGGGGCAGGGGGGTACCCCAGGCAGGGCTGTGGAGTGTGGGGATACCCCAAGCAGGGCTTTGAGGCAGGGTTATACCCCAGAGAGGGCTCTGGGGAAGGGGGGATGGCATCTCAGACAGGCTGGCACAGGGGTAGGGGCAGGGTTATACCCCAGGTCTGTGGGACAGTGGGAATACTCCATGCCAGGGCATGGGGCAGGGGAGATAACTCAGGTAGCAGCAGGGAGTAGGAGGGAGGGATACCTCTGGATAGGGATGTGGGACAGGGGGATACCCCAAGTAGGGCTGTGAGACAGGAGAAGAGTGGGATACTTCAGGGATGTGTATGGGGTAGGAGCTACTGGGGCAGAGCCGGGGTGGGACTGGGCAGCGAAACACCACAGCCCCCGACCCTACAATCAGAGCCCCACACGCCGCGTCCCCACTTTGTCATCCCAAATTGCCCAAAGTACAGGCTGTGTCCAGTGTCGTGCCGGCCTGGGGCAGCTGCCACTGCCTGACTCACGACGGAGGAAGGGGCAAATCACCGGGGTTTCGGGGTGCCGGCCACCCCCGGCAGGACACATTCTTGTGGTGAGTAAACCAGCTCACCGGTGTTTACTGAGGAGCTGAGCAGGGCCAGCGTCCCTGGGGGATTCCTGGCAGCACCCCCATCCCTGCTGCATCTCCCTGCCTGGTGCAGCCCCTCTGCCCTCCCGCACAGCTGGGGAGGGATGGCGAGTATCCAAGTCCCTCGGGATGGGGACAAAGTGTGGCGGCCTCGAGAACTCGGTGATGACGCGGGGACAGGTTTGCTCCGCCGTGATGCAGAGACCCCAAACAAGTGTCAGATCCAAAGGTCACGGGAGCATCACCGCTTTGGCGGCCTCAAAAGCAAGGACACCTGCCCTGACAGCGGGGACACCCACTGCAGCATCCCCTATTGATGCACCCAGCACCCTGCAGCAGCCCGGGGGTGAGCAGGAGGTGACGGCAGAAACCGCCGCGGGCTCCGCGGGGCCGCGTCCCACTCACGTGCGCGGCGGGCTTGGGGTGTTCCCCGCCGCTGCGGTCGGGAGTGCCGGCGCGTTCCCCCCCGGGGGAGCGGGGCAGGGGCGGTAAATGCCGCCTCGGCTGCTTATATTTCAGGCGCGGGGCTGCTGGCTCTGCCCCGGCCAGGGCACACAGGCAGCCCATTGTTGGAGCCCCTTCGGCGCGGCGGGAGCAGGTGAGGCGGCTCCGAGCATCAATGGCAGCTCTGTCTGCCGCCGGGGCGGGGAGGGAGCTGCGGCACACGGGGTTGGGGGCGGCGGGGGACATGGATCAGAGGGATGTGGCAGGGGGCTTGTGGCTCGCTGGGGGATGCTGGACCGCGCCTGGGGCATCCCCTCCCTGACAGCTCCGATCGGCTTCCTCAGGGCTTTGCTGTAGCATCCTGCTCCCTCTGAGCATCGCCCCTGGGGAGACCCTCATTGCACCGCCCGTGACCCTCTTCCTCATCCATCATCTCCCCCATGCCTTCGCCAACCACTCTGACGGCACTTGGTGGGGGGGTTTCCCTGTTGGGAACCACTTGTTGCTCAGAAATTGGATAGAGCTTTGACTTTCAGAGCGACTTCTGGCCGAAGGTCTGATCTCTCCAGGCAGGGACCCCGCAGGTTCCGGCGCGCAGCTCCCCTCCCGCCGAGCCGATAAGACTTAGCTTTCCCATAGCGAGAAACAACCTGACTGTGCATATTTGAGTCGGTCAGAGGGGTTTGTGTTGTGCAAGGATGTTTTTTGGGAACATTCAGTCTCTGGGCTGCCGGTAACTAATCCTCGGCCTCTGGCGGGGAGAAGGCTGTCCTGCTCCACACGGGCTGAACGGGAGGGCTGGTGGCCGTGTTTCCCTCGGCAGATGTGAAGCCGGAGATCCCGGTGGATCATCATTTGCTGGCAAGTCTCACCTGCCTTCTCAGGACCTTGAGGTAGTTGGGGTGGTGGGTCCGTGTGCAGCCCCTGGGGGATGAGGGGCTCTCAGCTCAGTGCCACGGGGTGTGTGAGGTGGGACTGTCACTCGTGTCCCGCGTGGACATGTGGCCAAGACCTTTTTGACAGGAGGTTCATGCCCCAAGCCCTCTCTCTGTGGGGTGTCCTCTGCCCCGAGCAAGGTGAGGGTGACACAGCCTCTGCTGGGCACCCAGCAGAGCCTGCCATTGTGGTGGCACTGGGTTTAATGTCACCTCCCTGCCTGGGAATGGCCTCACTGCCCAGCTGAGGGGCTGCACTGTGTCCCCATGCTGGTGAAGCCAGGATAAGCATCAGAGGGTGTTTCCTGATAGATGTACCAAGACAGAGGTCTGCCTTCACCAGCCCTCTCAGTGCAGTGGAATAGGGATGAGAACCCTGGCTCCCCCACGTCCTTCAAACCCCACTGGATTTGGGGCAGGGCATCCACACCACACCTGTCTGGGTGCTGGGGCAGGTGCTGGGCAGTGAAGGCTCAGGGTGGGTTGAGTGGGTTGATCAAGCTGTCTCGGGGTGGAGGGGTTCCTTGCTGAGCAAGTGGGCTGTGATCCCACTGGGACATGTGCCTGTGCCATGGCTCCTTGCAGGTGGCACTGCGACAAAGCTGGGACTGGGGTCCTGCAGGATGCTCTGGGAATGAGCACTGGCACAGGGCTGTGGAGCTGAGGTCCATGTGGTGCCGGTATTCATGGAGTTTTTATCCTGATGACCACTGTGCTGAGGCGCTCGGTGGTCCTACCTGTGCTGCCCTGCCATCCTCGGGCTCCACGGGCACTGGGGTTGGCTGTTGCTCCTCTGCTCCATGCAAGGCCAGTGTCCCTCAATCCTGCCGGCTCGCAGCGCTGGGGACATGGGGCTGGTGGTGCTGTCCAGGCAGGAGTGTCACTGGGAAACGTGGGGAAGGGCACAGGGGCTGCCCCTGG
Organism: Entomyzon cyanotis; assembly: GCA_024500445.1. Lineage (NCBI taxonomy): Eukaryota > Metazoa > Chordata > Aves > Passeriformes > Meliphagidae > Entomyzon > Entomyzon cyanotis. The sequence continues at coordinate 2,376,865 of JAKEPQ010000746.1, forward strand.
ATGGCAGCTGCCAGTTGGAATATATGTCACGTTCCAGTATTAATTACAGTAATTGGCCGTCGGAGGCTGTGCTGGTGCCTACCCTGCCTCCGAGGGGGAGTGTGAGCAGCTCAGGCTTTGATGTTCCGCACGCGGGGGAGTCTCTGTCCCCACCTTGCCATTTGTCCCCAGCCCAGAGACGTGTCCCCACGTGCCTGCGGGGACACGGCCCATGCGAGCCACACACACATGTGGGCGTGTGCCTCCCCAACCCCAAATAATGTGGTGGTTACAGCAGCTGGCTGGGAGGTGAAAGCCTCAGGCAGAGTCTGGCCCCGGCGGGGATGCTCTGGAACCTTGTAGATTAAAGGGAACCCTTGACCACAAGGCTCTGGCCGCAGGGTGGACACCCTGGTATGTGAGCAATGCGGGCGTTCCAGCAGGACAGAGGGACGGAGCCTGGGCGGCTCCTCTGGCGCGAGGAAGGCAGGCAGGACTCCGACCATCCCCTTAGGTTGGGGTCTGCCCTGAGACATGGGTGTCCCCGGGCACCCTCCTGTCACTGCAGTGCAGGGGCCACCAGGCTTGTCCCACCTCACTGGGACAAAATGCCCAGGGACATCGTGGCATGAGCAGTGGCATTTCCAGAGTCTATCACAGCAAGCAATGAACACAAATGGTTGGATTGTGATGGAAGCTGCAGTGCTCAGGAAAACTAAGATTATCTCGGTGCCTCTTATCTTTTCCAGAGGCCCAGGATTAAGCTGGGGTGATGAAACAGTGCAATGTCCGTCTGTCCGTCCTTGCCATCTGTCTGGCATTATGCTGTGCCTGTGCAGGTGCTGCAGGGTCTTGGAGGGAGCAGGGAGGGGACGTGTGTGGGAGTCGTGGATAAAAGGAGGACAGGTCAGCCTCAGTATGGCATCAGTGTTGGCGTTGGTATTGGCATTGGCACTGGGATCAATGGGCACAGCACTGGGACACCTCAAGGTCCCATCTGCCCCTCACAGCCCTAAGCCACCCAACCCCACTGCAAAGGCAGTGGGACATGGGCAGAGCTGGGGCTGAGGGTGGCTGTGTGAACCCTGGCTGGAGCACAGGCAGGCTGGGTTTGGGGTCTGCCCCCTCTGTTGCCCCAGGCAGTGCTGTCTCTCCTTCCTGGGGAGCCGGCAGCTGCTCCAACCGGTTTGTGGGTCTGGGTGGTGACACCTCCTGCCCGAGGCTTAATGGAGGGCTGGGAAGTACTGGTACGGACGCCAAGGAGCAAACAAGAGCCTCTTGTGTCCTGCTGGGCACGGAGCCCAGCAGTTGGAGGGGACAGTGTGCTGCTCCCCCGACACAGGGCTGTGGGGGGCCAGAGGCTGAGTTGGTGTTGGAGCAATCACCATAAGCTGGGGGGAAACTGAGGCACGAAAGCATGAAGTGACCCCATCCGAGTGATGGAGCAGAGAGTGCTGGCAGTGATGGCAGAGATATCCAAGTGCCCGGACACTGGCTGTTGCCCTGTATCCTCCCAGGCCGAGCCCCAGCGCTGCCCTGGGCATGTCCTGCCTGCCCGCAGCGATGGGATGCACTCCTGCCCCTGGGTGGCCTGATCCCGATCCCCTGCGTCCTCCTCCGTGGGAGCAACCGGGATATTAAGTGTCATGGCTACAGGGAGAAATACAAGTGGAAGAATCCCGGGAAACTGGTTCTACCCCTCCGTCTGGTGCCGGCGGCAGGCCGGCGGCTGCGGCGGTGCTCCTCCCTCGGCAAAGGCATATAATGCCTGCCATGGTCCCGCAGCCGGCACTGCGCGGCGGGAGACGGGCTGGGGAGCAGGCAGCGAGCGATGGCCTCCATGGGGATGCAGGTGCTGGGCATCGCCCTCTCTGTCATCGGCTGGTTGGCCTCCATCCTCTGCTGCGCGCTGCCCATGTGGCGGGAGACAGCTTTCGTCGGGAACAACATCGTGGTGGCACAGATCATCTGGGAAGGGCTGTGGATGAGCTGCGTGGTGCAGAGCACGGGGCAGATGCAGTGCAGGGTCTACGACTCGCTGCTGGCCCTGCCGCAGGACCTGCAAGCCGCCCGCGCCATGGTGGTTGTGGCCATCATCCTGGCCATCCTGGGCACCCTGCTGGCCGTCGCCGGCGGCAAGTGCACCAACTGCGTGGAGGACGACACCGCCAAAGCCAAAGTCATGATCCTCTCCGGCATCATCTTCATCGTCGCCGGTATCCTCATCCTCATCCCCATCTCTTGGTCAGCCAACAGCATCATCCAGGACTTTTACAACCCGCTGGTCTCTGACTCGCAGAAGCGGGACCTGGGCTCGTCCCTCTACGTGGGCTGGGCGGCCTCGGCGCTCCTGCTGCTCGGGGGGGAATCCTGTGCTGCACCTGCCCCCCCCGGGGAGAGAAGCCCTACTCCGCCAAGTTCACTGCCGCTCGCTCTCTGCCAACCAGCAACTACGTGTAGGAGCCGCCGCGCCTGCCTGCCTGGACACCCCGGCTGCTCCGGGGAGAGGGGACCTCCCGGGACACTCAGCCCCCCCGGCCGGGCCGGGACTGGCCGGGCGCCGGGGCGGTGCGAGGGAGGGCAGACAGAGCCGCCTTTGTTCGACCGGGATTGAAGCCGGTTCTTTAATCTCTGTTGAGACAGGGAACAAGGAGATCCTGTCTTGGCTGCCCGCGGTGGGGGTCCTGCTCCCCCGGGAGCATCCAGCTGAGGCATCTTCTCCGAGACACCACCTGATGCCCTCCTCTAGCGTTGCCGGGCTCCCGGTATCGGGGTGTGCCGTGTGGTGACACAGCTCCCGGGAGCTCGTCCCACGGGTGGCACAGGGCTCTCACCGGGTGAAGCTCCCCGGGACGTGTCTGTCCCTCGGGGTGGGTGGCGGTGTCGGTGCTGGTAGGGACAGCGAACCTGTCCCACCTGCTCACGGGGACGCGGTGGCTCTGCAGACCCCGGCAGGGTCGTGAGGGGTCACAGGGGCTCTCACCTGCCTGTTCCCAAAATTTTGACTTTGACCTACTTTCGGGGCTCGGAGCGGCTGTACAGAGTGCGATTTCTCGCGGCAGCTCCCCAGGGCGGGGGCATCATTATCCTGGGAGTGGGAAGGCAGCGGCCGGGCTGGGAGAACCGGTCGGGGAGGAGGGACCGGAGCGGGGCTGTGCCCCCGCATGGTGGGGGGCGACTCCCGGACCCGACCCCATCCATCGCCCCAGAGCGGGGTGCCCGGGGGTGGGAGTGAGGGGCTCACGGTACCCCTGGCTGTGCTGCCGTCCGTCCCCACGTTCAGCCTTCCCGCATTAAACGGCAGCTGCTCAGACCCCGCTGTGCCTCGTGTTCTTTACCCTCTCCAACATCCGCCTCGGCGGTGGGACAGCCTGGTGCTCCTGTGCCCCCGAGATCCCCCAGATCTGCTCTTCGGAGCCTCCCGCCACCCCCGCCGCCTGCTCCGGCGCTGGCATCACTCGCCTCTCCCCTCCCGGGCCACCTCGGGGGTCACAGCGGCTTCTACCACGGCGCAAAACCTTGGCGGCGCCGGGCTCTCCCCTCCTGACCCGCCGCGATCTTCCCGCCCGAGCAGGACGGGGGTAGCCGGCGTCGATCGGGGCGGGTCGGGGCGCGCTGGCCCCGGGGCCACCCCACAACCCCGGGTGGGAGCTGCCCGGGGCCAGCGTGGGCAGCACCGGGTGTTTTGCCTATTTCGCTTCCGGCGCGGCAAGTGCTCCGCTGGCTTGGGAACATCCTTGCTTCCCACCTCGGGGTGTGTGGGGACTCCGCCCAGCTCTGGGTGTCTCATCTGGATCTGGGAGCATGAGGGCTCCCGGCTCCCCAGTCCCTTCACTGCGCACGGGAATAGTGGAAAATATTTCTGTAACCCTGTGGCCAGGTGGGGATATGAGCACAACGCTCTGCCGAGCATCTCTGAAGGGATCCATGAGGACACCACTTGTCACCCTGCAAACAGTCATACACCCTGTTTTGGGTGTCTCTTGTGGCCCAGGTGCTCTGGCTGGGGAAGGGTGTCTGGAATGCCTCCCATCACCCCGGCCCCCGCCTGCCTGGAGCACGGGGAGAGGGACTGGGATTTTGGCCCAAATTGTCTTTCATAGCCCGGGGAATGCAAAGTCCCAGTGCTGGGTGTCCATCAGGCTGCTGAGGGATGAAAGGTGCTGGGGAAGGGCAGGGGATACAACAGGAGAGGAACGGTCTGGAGAAACCGAAACCGGGACAGGAGAAATGATGGTGAAACCTCCGGCAAGAGCCGCGGGGTGTGCCGAGTGCAATCGATACCCCGCTGAGCTCGGGGCCATAAAACCCCGGCTGGTCCCAACCGCCACGTGCGGCACGGGCACCCACGGGTGAACTCTGCTCTGCGTGGGGCTGAGCTGAGTTTGGGCTGAGCTGGGGCCGCAGCGGCCATGTGTGACCGTGGTGGAGCTGTTGGTGTATCCAGCATGTCCCTTTAGCCACCTCTCTTCCAGGGAGGATCCCGAAGCCCCGTGCCAGGGTTTGCCGTCGGTTGGAGCAGAGCTGAGCTCTGACCCATTTCCAGCACCCCAGAGAGGAGATCCCGGGTCCGAAGGGCGCTGTAGCACAGCTGATGAGGGCAAACCTAAGCCGGGAGCAGGCAGTGCTGAGGGGTGTGGGGGGTTTCCTTCCCTGCCTGTGCCCTCAGCAGGGAGGCTGAGCATCAGCGGTGGAGTGGAACGTGGGGTGGGCACTGGGGAGTGACAACCAGGGCAGGACATGGGGTGAGTGTGGGGTAGGGGGTCTGCACTCTGGAGCACTGTGGGATGGGTGCAGCAAGCCCCCCATCCTGCTCCCCAAAAGCCATCCCTTCCCTGACTCCTGCCACGTGCTGGGAAAGGGTGGTGGCAGAGGCTGCCCTGTGCTGAGGGGACAGTATAGAGGCCAGTGTGACACACGGGGGCTCCTGCACCTTGGCCTGCTTGGGGCCTGGGTCCTCAGTGTCCTCATCCTGTCCTCCAGCACTGCCCTTGCCACTTGTGCCCCCATGTCACTTATGTCCCCATGTCACTCATGTCCCCATGTTGTCCTGCGGCGCTGCCCCATGTCACTTGTGTTCCCATGTCACTCATGTCTCCATGCTGTCCTGTAGCGCTGCCCCATGTCACTTGTGTTCCCATGTCGCTCATGTCTCCATGCTGTCCTGCAGTGCTGCCCCATGTCACTCGTGTCCCCATGTTACTTGTGTCCCCATGTCACTTGTGTCCCCATGTCACTTGTGTCCCCATGTCACTCATGTCTCCATGTGTTAGTGCTCCATGTATTTTTCCCATGTCACTCATGTCCCCATGCTGTCCTGTAGCGCTGCCCCATGTCACTTGTGTTCCCATGTCACTCATGTCCCCATGCTGTCCTGCAGTGCTGCCCCATGTCACTCGTGTCCCCATGTCACTTGTGTCCCCATGTCACTCATGTCTCCATGCTGTCCTGCAGCGCTTCCCACCCCAGTGGGGAGCAGGACACACCAGATGAAGCCTGTGCTGTCCCTGGCTGGGGGCTGTCCCTGTGACACCTGTGCCCTGTCCCCGCAGGTGCTGTCGATGGCGACGATGAACATGCAGCTGGGAGGGCTGATGATGGCCGCGCTGGGCTGGCTGGGCTCCATCCTCACCTGTGCCCTGCCCATGTGGAAGGTGACAGCCTTCATCGGCTCCAACATCGTGGTGGCTCAGGTGTTCTGGGAAGGGCTGTGGATGAACTGCGTCTACGAGAGCACGGGGCAGATGCAGTGCAAGGCCTACGACTCCCTGCTGGAGCTCACCTCCGACCTGCAAGCTGCCCGTGCCCTGGTGGTCACCTCCATCTTCGTGGCCTTCTTCGCCTTCCTCATCTCCCTCTCGGGAGCTGACTGCACCCGCTGCGTGGATGACAGCGGCACCAAGAGCAGGATCTCTGCTGTGGCAGGTGTCATCTTCATCATGGCCAGCATCATGCTGCTTATCCCTGTCTCCTGGTCTGCCAACAGCATCGTCAGCAACTTCTACAACCCCATGGTGCCCGAGGCCCTCAAGAGGGAGCTGGGGGCTGCCCTCTACATCGGCTGGGCCTCCAGTGCCCTGCAGCTCTTCGGTGGGGGCATCCTGTGCTGCTCGGGGTCCCAGTCCCAGCAGGACCCCTACCCCAAGAAGTACAGGGGGGTGAAAAGCTGTGGCCCAATGGGCTATGCCATGAAGGACTATGTGTGAGCCACTGTGCCCGGGTGCCAGCCCAAGGCAGAGCACCACTGTCCCTGTCCTGCCTCCCCGTGCCACCCCTGCCCCTGCCCTGCCTCCTCCTGCCCACCCCATGCTGGCTGATCCCCAGCACCGTCCCCACCTGCCCTTCCCCAGGCAGAGCACCACTGTCCCTGTCCTATGTCCCTGTGTCACCCCTGCCCATGCACTGCCTCCTCCTGCCCACCCCACACTGGCTGACCCCCAGCAGGGTCCCCATGTGTGCCCTTCCCCAGGCAGAGCACCACTGTCCCTGTCCTGCCTCCCTGTGCCATCCCTGCCTCCTCCTGCCCACCCCACGCTGGCTGACCCCCAGCAGGGTCCCCATGTGTGCCCTTCCCCAGGGCAGGGACTATAAACATCCTGGTGCCACCAAGGCTGCCTGGGCTCATTTTGAACAGCGCGGTGCGGGGAGGATGGTGACGTGTCCTGGGGTGCTGTGCCCTGCCAGCTGCTGTGTTCCAGCACCTGCAACATCCCCATGTTCCCAGGGGGATCAGCAGTGGCCAGCTAGGGTGCTCCTGGTGTTCCCTGCAGCGGGAAACTGAGGCAGGGAGAGGATGCTGAGAGTTGAGAGGCACAGGGGGACACCAGGTCCTCTGAGCCTCTACAAACTGGGAGGGGATGCCAGAGAAAGGGTGAATCCCCCCTCCCAGGCTCCTGGCCACCCATCCTGGAGGGTCCACATTCCCACTGCTCTGGGAACAACAGACAGCAGGCAGACAGCAGGGACAGGGGTTTATTGAACAGGCAAGTGCAGGGCTGGGGACAGCTGTGACCCCCAGCTGCCCAGGGCACAGTGCAGAGACAAACGGGGGGAGGAGGCAATAGGACAGCTACTGATGGCACAGTGACCCCAAAACATGGGGGACAAAGCCAAAGGGTGGCAACAGCCATGGGGAGGGCGAGTGTGGGAGATGTGGGATGCCCTGGGTGAGAGACAGGGACAGACAGCCATTGCCTCTCACCAGGGAAGAGCTCCTGAGGGGAAGGATGCAACCTGTTCCCCAGGGACGCAGGAACAGGATGAGCAGGAACAGGTCTGAGGGAAAGGAAAAATGAAAAAACCCCAAGTATTCCAGCAAGAGATTTGGGTAAAAAACTTCCCAAGGGAGCAGTGGAAGAGGAATTGTGGAGGCAGCCCAGCAAGGGGCTGGGGGAACAGGCTGGGCAGGCAGTGCTGGGTGCCTCCTGGGTGGGGAGCAGCCACCAGCTCCCCAAATCCCTTCCAAACTCACTTCCCACCCAGACCATTAACTACAAAGCTGTGGGAAAATGAGAGATCCAAGCAGCTGTTGTGGGATGAAAGGCGGATGTGGCACTGGGAAAGCCTCTCCAGCTGGGAGCCACCTTGGCACTGCTGCTCCAGCTCTGGATGTGGAAGCTCCTGCACCTCAGGGCTGGGTTAGTCCCTGGGGAGGATGAGGATGGGAGGCCACAGGACACAGCGATGGGGACCCACCTCCAACAGTCCCCAGGTAAAGACCACGGGGCTCTGGGGGTGGGAGATGAAGAAGAATCCAGATTTTGACCATGAGTGCTCAGGTGGGTGAGGTGGGAGAAGACATCCTGGACTGGAGATGCCTTGGAACAGCCATGGGGGTCTGCGAGATGTCACGGTGAGCAGTGAGGTGTTGGGGACAATACCTGAACGTCAGAGCTAAAGGTGGTGCCCAGGAGACCCTGGTGAAACCAGGAGACCCTCTCCATGCTGAGGAGCAGACAAGGTTCCCAAGAGGGACAAGCCCAGAGGGACAAGCCCAGACCTCAGGGAGAAGGAGGCAGGGAAGGGAATGAGGACACTCCCCCAAAATATTGTCAGCCCCCAGCAGCTGCCCTGCCCCAGGAGGCTCAGTTTTACAAGGGGCCAAGTGCTCACCCCCCCCTCCACAGCCATGCTGGCTCTCAGTCCTCCTCGAGGCGGGGAACAGGGCATTTCTGGTAGAGGTAGACCACCCCGGAGATGTAGCCGGTGCCCTGCGTGCTCTCCTCCTCGCTGGTGGCTCTCTCCCAGTACTCCACCTCCTGGGCCAGCAGCTTCTGCCAGGCTCCGCTGCGCTCCAGCTGCCCCAGCGCCGCCTCCAGCCCCGCCTTGTACCGCAGGTTCGAGGGGTTGCTCCTCGTCGTCAGGCACACGAAGCCGCCTGCGGGAGAGGGGACAGGTAACGCTGACACGGGGTGTCCCTTTCTGGGGATGGCGTCCCCTCGGAAAGGCTGGGGACACGGGGAGGCAGTGAGAGCCTGCCGGGAGTCAGCGGGCAGGGGACAGGCAGGGCAGGGGCAGGGCACAGACAGGACGGCAGGCAGAGATGGGCACCCCGCACAGGGGCCAGCGGGCAGGGGTGGGCGGGATGTCGTGCCTGAGCACAGGTTGCCACGCACCAGCACTGCCACTGCCACCTCCTGCCTTGTCCCACTGCCCGGCCCGGCACTGGGCAAGGTCAGGCACCCCGTGCCATCGCCCGTCCCTGGCAGCAGGGACCAGCGCCCAGCCAGGGACCCTCATCCACCGGAGCTCGGTGTCCTCATCCCACCACCCGGGGGTCCCGGCGGGGAGGGGAACCGGGGCACCGCCTCACCCGGCTTGGTGACCCGCAGCAGCTCCGGCAGCACCGTGCTCGGCACCTGCCCCTCGCCCAGCGCCCCCACCAGCGTCACGGCGTCGTAGTGCTCTGCGGGGACACGGGGCGTCACCGGCGGGACCTCCGGGGCTCCCCCGCCCGGTGCCGGCCCGTCACCGGGGGACAGGCGGGTGTCACCGAGGGGTCCCGCCGGGCTCCGCCCCCTCCCGTTACCTGCGGCCGCGGGCAGCGGCTCCCGGCCCAGGACGCAGAGCCGCAGCTCCTGGTACAGCCCGGTGCTCCGTGCCCGCTCCAGCATCCCCGCGCTGCCGTCCACGCCGTGCAGGCAGCGGAACCCGCGCCCGTGGAGCTGCGGGGACAGAGGCACCGTCACCCCCGCGCCATCCCCTTATCCCCGTCCCGTTATCCCCGTCCCGTCCCGCCGGTACCTCCCGCGCTACCAGCCCGGTGCCACAGGCCACGTCGAGCAGCCGCGCCCCGTCGGGCGGCGCGGGGAAGGCGAAGGCGAGCGAGGCGGCGGCGAGATGCGGTGCCCGGTACTCCAGAGTTGCCACATCCTGCGGGGACACGGCGGTCAGCGGGGACAGCCGCGACCCCGCTCCGCGCTCCCGTCGCCGCGGTGTCCCCGCTACCTGCTCGTAGCGGGCGGCCCAGCCGTCATAGAGCCGCAGCCGCTCGGGCAGCGCCGAGCCCCGGTGAACCGCGGCCACCCGGTCCCGAACCGCCGCCGGCAGCACCATGCCGGTACCGGCCGGACCGCCCGCGCCCCATTGACCCCGCGGGAGGGACACGCCCCCCGCAGCCCATTGAGCCAGAGCTCCGCCCGGGACACGCCCCCCGCAGCCTATTGGCTCTGTGTTCCGCTCAGGACACGCCCGCCGCGCCTCATTGGCTTCTCCGTCCCCCCAGGCCACGCCCCCCATGCAGCTCACTCTATGGCTCCGCCCCAGACACGCCCCATTGGCTGTCCGCCCCCTCCCAGGCCACGCCCCTCACGCTGATTGGCTGCTGGCGCTGCCCCGGTGGGGGGTCGGGAGCGACCAAGTGCGCTGGGAAGGGGAGAGACGGTGAAGGGCCAAGTGCCCTGGGACGTGACCAAGTGTCCTGAGGGGTGACCAAGTGACCAGGGAGGTGTCAAATGCCCTACGGGGGGTGACCGAGTCCAGGGATGGTGACATGAAATGCCCTGGGGGGTGACATCGAATTCCCACGGGGTGTGGCACCGCGATCCCCACGGCTCCCACTCTGTCTGCAGTGTCCCCTGTCCCTGTCACTTGTAGGCGTCAGTTCCCATCCCGTCACTCATGTCCCAGGCGCGGGGACAGTCCTCTGGACAGGTCACCTCCTGCCCGGCCCCTGGTCCCAGCCCCACCCCATCCCCATCCCGGCCCCGATGCTGCGCTGTCACCTCCATCCTGCATCCTCCACTCCGGACCATCCCCCTGCGCGGCCACCACCCGAGCCCGTCCTGTCCCTCGGTGGGTGACAGCGACAGCCCGGGACTGTCCCCGGGGAGGAGGCCACCCAGCAGCGGGGCAAGTCCTCCTTGTCCTGACCTGCCCATCCCTGCGCTGTCCCTTGGGAAGGAGGAGGAACATCGTGGCACCTGCGGGGACAGGGAGTTGGACCTGATGATCCCTGTCGGGTCCTTTCCAACTTGAGGTGTGCCGTGAGTGGATAATCCGCGGGAAGTTTGGGTTTTGCTCAGAGCGAGAAACACCCCCGAGAGCCACCACGGTAGGATGTCACCGCCGGATGGTAATTCCCTGCAATGCCTGATCCAGGTGCCCAGCACTTGTAGCGTTCTGTCCCCAGCTCCGCTGTCTCCTGGGGACTCTCCCTGGGATGTCACTGGGAGAGTGACATCCCCTGTCAAACCAGCCTTTGGTGTCCTAGCGAGGATGTGGGACAAGCTCTGGGACAAGCCACCGCTGTGCCCCATCGCCTCTGGCCGTTTCCAGCAGCGAAACACACATCCAGCCGCTAATTAGTGACGGATGTAGCCGCTAATTAACGACGGGAAGAAAACGCGGTGCCTGACGGAGCCGCTGAGTGCCCCGAGGCCGCGCTGGTGGCCTCGTCACCTCCTCCGTGGTCCCCGCGTCCTCCTGCTCCCCTGCCCTTCCCTCCCTGGGGACCTGCCCGCGGTCACACGTGGGGACAGCTGAGCCCCGCGGGCGGGCAGTGCTGGCCGGGGCCCTCGAGAGGGAGCCCTCCACCCGCGGGACGGACCCCACGCCCCGCCGGGCTGCCGTGTCACCCCGGGGTGCCCTCGGGGAATTCCTGGTGGAGTGGCAGGGGACAGTGCCGGGGCCGGGGGGGCGGCGAGGGCTCGGCCCCGTGAGGACAGGGATCGTGCCACCCACCCGAGGACACAGGGATGGCTGCCAGGCGGTGTCAGCAGTCCTGTGACAGCTCCTGCCACTGCTCATGGGCATTCTGTCCCCTCTGTTGCCACCAGCGTGAGCCCAATCCTGTCCCTCGTGCTTGGCTTGCCTGGCAGAGCAGTGGTCACCGGGCCTCCAACAGCAGCTCTCACAGCCCCATCATGGTTCCCACCACTAATTAAACCTTCATTTACAAACCAGGGCCGGGAGGCACTGCCAGCACCCTCTGTCCTTCACTCTGCTGTCCCCAGGGGCCACTGGGTCATGCTTTCCCCAGCCTTGCCCTGCACAGACCCAGCCCCGAATTAGCCCAGCATTTCCAGGCATGCCCTTCCCGGGGCTGCCTGGCTCTGTCACTGCACAGCTGTGCAAACACCTTCAGCCTGTGCCACCACCACAGCTCCGGGCTGGCTGGGACCCAGCATGGGCCAGCCGGGGTCTGCACTGGACCTGCTGCCAGCATTGGGTGCCCTGGGCTGTCCCCGCTGGCTGCAGGGACAGAGGTGGCAGCAGGCTGTGGCAGGTTGGAACCTCCCATGGCTAGTTCTGGTGTGAGGCTGGACTTTGTCCTGACACGTGGCCTGGTGCTGGCGGGCTCCCACTGGGGCACAGGACATCCTCCTCCTATGGTGCAGCTCCCTGGGGAGCTGGCCTTGTCCCCTGCCTGGGGACAGGGGTCTGGCTGTGCCTCGAGGGGTGCTGGGACCCTGGAGCTCAGAGCAGCCACCCTGCTGGAGTGTCCCCACCACCCCTCAAAAGGGGTTGGGGACATTCACCCCCGAGGCAGGGGCTGAGCCCACAGATCTCTGGTGGGACCTTGCTTGCCCTCCCTCCCCAAGGAGCTGGTGGAGCGGTGGAAGGGCAGCTTAGGTGGCTTCCTCACCTTCAAATCTGCCACTGAGCTGGGACAGGAGCTGGGAAAGGCCATGTCTGTGCTGGGTTTGGGCACATCTCCAGGGTGGGCAGTGTCACCTGGTACCCAACCTGCCTGCAGGGAACCCCTCTGAGCCTTCCTGGACCCCCCGGTGAAGTGTGTGGTGGCACTGGTACCCTGGGCAGGTGGCCTTGCATGGCCCAGGGCCTGTGCAGGACATCTCTGGCACATCCTTGGCCCTTGGGGTGGGAGCAACGCTGTTCCCCTGGACATCCCACTGCTGTTGGAATGTCCCTAAGTGTCTTCATCAAGGTGGAGTGACAGAACGCTGGGTCCCATGATCTTGTGTGCCTCAGAGGTTTTCTGGGTTGCTCCGCAGCCCCTGGGTCCAGCTGAGGAGTGGGTTTGTTCCCTGGGGCAAGGGGACAGACTGCTTGGAGGGGGACAACTGTGGTCTTGGCAGCTTCTGGCTCGGAGGACTTTGGGGACAGTCATGGTAATTGTCACTGGAGGCTGTCAGGGTCATGGGCTGCATCTCTGTGCATCTGTTCCTACTGCAGCTTCTTGGTGCTGCAGGAGCATGCCAGCACCAGGGGATGTCCTCAGGGCATACCGAGACATTCCCAGCTCTGGGAAAAGGCCTCTCATGGTTCTCTGAGCTCTCTGCTGCATTTCCCAAGCTGGGAGAGCATGGACAACCATCCCATGGGGCACCTGAGCCACACAAGGTGGAGGTGGAATGCTCTGCTGGGTGCAGAATTGGGCAGGGCAGGGCAGGAAAACCCTGTGGGGTGAGAGCTGGGTGGGATATGGAGAGTCCCTGTGGTGAGACAGAGGCAGCAGGGAGGTTCAGGTTGGATATTAGGAAAAATTTCTTCACAGAAAGGGAGGTCAGGCCCTGGCACAGGATGGCCCCACAGGGGTTTAACAGCCCTGGGGATGTGGCACTTGGGGACATGGGTCAGTGGTGGCCTTGGCAGTGCTGGGGATGGTTGGACTCGATGATCCCAGAGGGCTTTTCCAACCTTAACGATTCTGTAGTCTTTCCATGGTGGAGGTGACAGACAGCAGGACAAGGCTGGGGTGGCTGATGGGGTTTCACACCCCCTGGGTGGGATTGCTCTGCACTCACATCCTTAGAGGATGGAGCGTTTTCCTTTCCCAGCATCCAAACGTGACTGGAATCCGTCAGCCCCTGAACGGTCCAGTTCTCCCCTAAACCCTTCCCTCTGGTGTCCAGCGACTGTGGATTTTGTCCCCTTAAACCCACTCAGCACCACCAGCTCGCCTGGCTCGCTGGGCTCCTGCCCGACCTCTGAGTGTGTAAATGCCAGCGCTGCTGTGACTGATGGTGCCCGGGGCTGCTGTCACCGCGCCACCTGCCCTGGTCCCCATGGCCAGCGCGGCTCCGGAGCCGGTGACGAGGAGGGGCCGAGCTGTAAATCAGCGCTGCTGGGCGGAGACCAGAGCGGGGCGGGAGCAGCTCACGGGGCTCATTCAGGAGCCTCTCAAGGCTGGGAAGGGCTGTCCTGCCCTCAGCAGAGCCACAGAGTCCCCCGGGTCCTGGGGTGTTCCCTGACTGCGGCTGTCACCCCGCAGGGCACTGGTCATGGCTGGTCACCAGGGCCAGCAGCAGCAGGACATCCCTCCCGTCCTGAGAACATCCCTGGCCGCTGTGCTCCTGCATCTGTCCCAGAATCCACATGTCACCTGCCTGCCATCCTACCCGCAGCCCCAGTGTGTGGTGCTCCCGCCTTTCGTGCATCCCCAGCCCTTGGTGCTCCCACCTCTTTTGAAGCATGAATCCTCTGTGCTCCGTTTCCCTGAACCCCCAGTGGGTGGCTTCCAGACTCCCTTCTGTGCCCCTGGTGCACTTCCACACCCCCTCTGTGTCCCCCAGGGCATGGAAGTCCCGTGCCACCACATCACGGTGCTTCCACACTGGTGACATTCCCATTTCTCCCTGTCCCCATCCCAAATGATAGTGGATCCATCCTCACCCGAGCTCAGCCTCTTCCTCATTTCTGAGCAGCCCCACAAACATCCACAGCCCAGCCCATGGACTTCACTCCTTGTCCCACTCCCCCCTTGTTCCCTCTTGTCCCCATTGTCACCTGCTCTTTTCCCCTGTCTGGGGACTTCCCACCCTGGCCATATCCAACACAGCTGAGGTCCCACCCACAGCCACGCATCCCCTGTTTCTCTGTCACACCCCATCACCTCAGGGACCCATTTCCTGTCCCTCGCAGCTCTTCCCGCAGCCAAGTGAATTCCCTCCCTGTTCCCATTCCCACAGGCAGTGCCATGACATCACGGACACCTTGGCACACCTGAGCCCTGTGACTCAGTGTCTCTCCGTGGCAGCACCTCGGGAACTCAGCATCCTTCGTGGAACAGCACCCCCGTGACTCAGTGTCCTTCGTGGAACAGCACCCCAATGACTCAGAGTCCTCAGGTCCACCCCAGGAGCTCCCTGTTCCCAGCCTGGGACACAGCGTGACTCACTGGTCACATCCCTGCCACTCCTGGGATTCCAGGTGTGGCTGCACCACAACCCCGAGCTCGGTGCAAACCCATCCGACCATGTCCCCAAATCCCCCCGACCGCCTGCCCTGCCACAGCCTGGCTACCCAGATCGCTCTGGTGACACTCAGCCAAGCTCCAAACCTCTTCCCTGGGACTCCCCTGCTTCCTCCCTGCATCTTGGGAAGTGACTGCCACCTCCTGGGAAGAACAAGGGACAGGCTGGGTGAGATCCAGGAGGTGGAAGTTGAAGTCAGTAAAGCCCAGCTCAGTAATTAGGTGCAAACTTTCACTAGAGCAGGAATTAATGAGTGGATTAGTGACTATAAATAAACAAAGGATTCCTTGTGACTTGTAAAAGATGACTCAGTGTTTTCAGGCAGGCTGGCTGCTCTCCAAGTGATCCCAGTGATGCCAGGGCAGTCTGGACCTTACCTGTTAAGGTTCATCCTGATGATCCTAAAGCACTTTGACATTTGATATTTGGTGAAGTCGAGCCATCTCAGCTGCCTACACCAGGGCTTAGGTGGTATTTGGGTGTCTGAATCCTAAAAAGCAGTTTGTAACTTCCTTCACCAACTCCCAGCTCAGTATTTTCAGGAAGGAGGGTGGACTGCTGTGTCCAATTGCTGTTATTTATTTTATCTCCAGGCTCTTGCAGTATTTTCTGGAGCCCAGTCCTTCCTTTCTCAGGGACATCCCTGAATCCCAGCTCTGCTGTGAGCTCAGCAGCTCGCAGGAGGGATGGAGAATCCCTGTGCTGCTTCACACCCTGCCCAGCCTGCCCCAATGAGGATTTGAGGGGTGTCCCTGTGGGAGTGGAGCCAAAGAGGTCAAACCATTGTTACTTTCTTGAACTGAGCTGAACCTGAGCTGAGCATTTCCAATTCCTACTGGAACCGAATCACCAGACTTGGAGCGTGTCACACATCCAGGGAAAGCAAGCAGAGGAGTTACACAAGTGGTTTGGAGCGAGAGCAATGGAGTGGGAAGGTGACAGCGGGTTGGGTGACGATGACCATGGACCGAGTCCCTACAGTCCTAGAAAGGTTTGGGTTGGAAGGGACCTTACAGACCAACTCATTCCATGCCCCTGAGTTCATCCATCCTAGAGCTTGATGACATCTTCCCTTGTTCTTGAAATGATGTCAACCAATTGCTCCTGGCTGTTGAGTCTTGCCTTCCCTTTGCCGAGGATTTCAGCTCTGGAGGACTTTGCTGGAGGATTGCATCTTTGGATTTCCTGGCTGGAACCTCTCCCCTGAATGCTCTCCAGCCCGTGTTGATCCAAGTGACCTGGTTAGGCAGGCTAGTGGTGGGTCTCCCCGAACTCACAGTTGCAGCTGGAAGAGGGTGTGCAATTAAACTCCTGGAAAAAGAAGGGCGGGAGAGCAGCAAAGAGAAGGCTACAGGCTGGGAGCTGCTGCGTCACAACTCCTGGGAAGCACGTGTGAGGGAGGATGCCGAGGGGAGCTGCCTGCCCCTGCAGAAACAGATTGAAGGGAGTAAGTTCAGGGAAAGGCCAGGAATCTGGCAAAATGGAAATCTTGGGAATTATCTCAAGAACGAGGAGGAGGAGCCCAGACAGCGGAAATGACTTTAAATCATTTGAGACAGGGTAACAGGAGTGCATGGGCAGAGGCAGCACAGCCTGCTGGGGGTGGCTGATGGATTTCCCAGGGTCCAAAGGGAAGGTGAAGGTGGTCCCTGGTGGTCCTGGTGACCCAAGGTGGTCCCCGTGGTTCTGGGGAGGTGTGACCATGGCTGGGTCTGGAGTGGCTGCTTGGTTACCTTCCTTTTCTACATTGAGTGGGGAGTGCAGATGAAGTCCTCCTTGGGAGAGGACTAGGGCTGAGCTCAGCCTAGGCTGGGCTGGAGGCACAAGGACCTTGGATTAATCCCATATTTCCAAAAGCCCAGCAATAGGCTTTTGTCTTACGGCCCTTTGAACACTGGCTGAAGAAATCTCATCTGTGGATTATCTCAAGTAACAATTAAAGTGGGAGCTCACGTGTGTTCAAAGGGTGGGTTCAGCTCGAGTTCATGGAAGAAAAATCCACCAGGGATTATCACAGCCAAAGGCTCAGCTCTGGCTCAGCAGGTCCATGAAAACTGCTGTAAGCTGGGAAAGTATTTGGGGCTGTGTCACCCTGTGTGGGTGCTGTGGGGTGAAGTGCAGGGGAGCCTCTGGCTCTGCCCCCACCTCTCAGTGCAGGGCAAGGCAGGAAACCTCCTCCTCCTGGACTGCAGGAAGGAGTCTGATGCTGTTTCACAGCACCACGACTCTCCTGGGGCTGTTCTGATGTGTGTGCAGGTGTGGTTCCCAAAATCCTCAACATGCTTGAATCCACAGACTCCACAAGAGAAGCCTTGAAGGAACAACTCTAAGTTGAAGAAATGATCTTTTTAAAAAAGATGCCCTACAACCCACCTTGTTAAGGGAGATGCTGTAAGAGGAAACTCTCAGGCTGACCTTGGTGAAGAGCAGGGGCTGGAGGAGCTCCATGGAGGCTGGAGAGCAGGATGAGGATGAGGATGAGGATGAGGATGAGGATGAGGATGAGGATGAGGAGGAACCTGGTCTGATCAGCCTCAGCAAGGGAAGGACAATTGCCCTGCTGGTAGGACAAGGATTTGGCGGTCAAGATGGCAGCAAAGTACCAGTGTCAGAGAAGATTTCTGTACCAGGACAAGGGGGAATGCTGTCCTGCTGCCAGAGGGAGGGTCAGATGGGATACTGGGAAGAAATTGTTCCCTGTGAGGGTGGGCAGGCCCTGGCACAGGGTGCCCAGAGAAGCTGTGGCTGCCCCTGGATCCCTGGCAAGTGTCCAAGGCCAGGTTGGACAGGGCTTGGAGCAGCCTGGGACAGTGGAAGGTGTCCCTGCCCATGGCCAGGTGTGGCACTGGATGAGATTTGAGGTCCCTTCCAACCCAAACCATTCCAGGTCATGCTGGTCACTCTCCACCAGTCCCTGCAGCCTTGGCCAGTGTGGAGGTCCTCGCTGTGACCCAGCACTCCCTGCTCAGGTGTGCAGACCCCCCAGCCCTGCATGTCTGCAGGCTCTGTGTGCAGCACAGATGCTCCAGGCCGTGCCAGATCCTCTGTGTTTCTTGGCCTTCAGCTCCTCGGCCATCTCGCCAGGTATGTAACTATCCCAGCTATTTCCTGCTGTACTGCAAGAAAAAAGTGAAAAAAATTAACTCACCCAACCTTTGGCCCTGATTGATATAAATCCACGCTGCAGCATTGCAGACGGATTGCGTGTGGTGGCAGCGCCGCCAGCACCCCGTGCCCTGCCTGTTCCCTTTGGCAAGGGGACCTCGAGGGGCTGCCATGGCCATGGCCTGAGGCCAGCTCCCATCGCAGCCAGAGTGATTTATGGCCAGTGTTCCTGCTCCTGACAGCCACATCCTGGGATGCTGTGCTCCTGCGCCGCCTGCAGAGAGGGACTGTGGCCGTTTGGGGCTGCCGATGTCCCCTGCAGCCACCCTGACCCTGGCAGGGAATGGGGGCAGAGAGGGGAATCTCCCACCAGTGCTGCCTGTGGAGTTGGGGAGGAGGAGGGACACCCCCCCACCCTTTCCCACTAATTTCCCAGGGACTCCTTTACATTTTCTGCCTTGTGATAAGAATGCCAGGGGTCCAACATTCCAGGATTACATTCCATAATCCCAAACTGGCAGCCCCTCGTTGCCCTGTTCCCAGGCTGGTGTGATGGGTACTGCCCAGTGGAGCAGGGACCAGCCTGTGCCAGGCTGGCCATTGTCCTCACCTTGGGTGCCTTGGGGGCTGAGCTGGGGCTGCTGGGCTTGGCTGCAGGCCCTGAGAGCCTAAACCTCCTGGGACTGCAGCTCAAGGCAGTGCAGAGCAGCAGATGCTCTGCTCCTCTCAGGCCAAGGTCACTGAGGGGATTTGTCATCCCTGGGCTTGTCCCCAGCTGCCCTCAGCGAGCATGTCCCATCCTGAGCTGTTCCTGGCACAGGCTGGGATGTGTGAGATCCCAGTTTCCCCAGTCTGTGGGATCCCAGACCCTGTTTCCCCAGTCTGTGGGATCCCCCCAGGCTGGCAGTGCTCTGCAGAGGTCAGGTGCTGTAAGGACCCCACAAAAGCTCCCTGAGTGCCACCAGCCCTGTCCAGTCTTGGTCACAACCCCGTGCCCCTGGCTCCTGCCACAGACTAGCTCTCCAAGGCTGTGTCCAGCAGGCAGGAGCTGGTGCCTGTGGTAGCTATTCTGTTATTTTTTCAGCTTTTTTTCCCCAGCAGAGCAGGCAAGCCACAGTCTGGATTCCAGTTCCACTGTAATCGTGCTGTTATCTCTCCCCCAGGGTCTGGTTTCACTCATGCTTGGGGTCGCTGTGAGTGGATGGATGTCTCCCTCAGGGCTGTTCCAAAGCTTTCCCTGCCTCTGCCCTCTCCCACTTCCCGTGCTGCCCTCGCTGCCCTCTCCTCTTCCCTTGGCCCTGAGCCCCAAGCCCTGCAGGGCAAAGGCTCTTGGGAAGCACCTGCAACCCAACCCACTGTGTCCTCAGCAGGGCACAGGACACTGCCTGGGGTGAGGAGGAGCTGGGGCCAGCAGGGAAGAGCCCCTGGAGGCTGCTCTGCTCCATGTGCTCATGGTCTGGTAACCTTGGCTTGCTGGGGTGCAGCAGGACCAGAGGTGACAGCTATGCAACACAGGGAATCGTCTGAATTTGTCCTGATGGAATTTTTTTCCCCTATGAGGGTGATGGAGCAGTGGGTCTGACTTTGCTCTTGGAAATGTTCAGAACTTGACTGGCTGCAGGCAACACCATCACCTCGGAGCTGCAGTGCTGGGGTAGTGGGGCTGAACCAGAACACCTCCACCAAGCCTCTCCCACCTCAGCTACTCGGGAATTTTCCGACTGTGCACAGGAATGCTTGTGACAGTCCCTGAAGGGCTGAAGGCTCTGAGACATGGCACCCTGGGCAGCCCTGGGCTGTTCTCTGCTGGCTCTGGTTAAAGCTGGGACACTTCCCTGAGATGTGACCCTTGTCTGGCTGTGGCACCTGACCCGGTGCCAGGATGGTCCTGACCCGTGGATCCTCTCCCAGGTGCCAGAGCAGCTCATGCCAGGCTGATCCCAGACATGGTCCCTGGTGCCCCAGGGATGACCCCACTGCCCCATGGTGGTGAGGGCTCCTCTTTCCTCACTGTCCTCTCCCAGTCTCAGGGTCACTCCCTGCAGTTTGGTTTCTCAGACCCTTCAGGGGATGTTCCCCATGGACCAGCTGTGGGATCCCAGGATTCAAGGGCTTCACTTCACTGCTCTCACATCTTCCTGTTCAATAGCAGTCCCAGTGTCCCCAGGGCTTGGGAATGGACCCTGACCCCCTCCTAGGATGGCTGGTGGCCACACAAACCAGGACACATCCCTGTGTCCCCGACAGTTCCCAGGCATTGCTCCACACGCTGGGCCAGAGCTGGTGTGACACTGCTCGGGACACTGGGATGCGTGTGGGTGCTAATCTTTGGGGCCATCAGACCAGGCACTGAACCAAAATCCAGCTCTAATTGGCCTCTTCCAGTAATTCTTCCTGACAAAACAATTAAGTTTCTCAGGCAAGAGATGTTCTTTGCAAATGGTCCGTGCCAGATGCTTTTGCTTTTTTTATCTGTGGTATTTAAGGATCTTTTCCTAATACTCACTCATTATTTTATGAGGCACAGACTGGTTCTTCCTGCCCTTTTGAAGCTCAATATCACACTCATGTTTGTTTGTTGTCTCAGGGCTTCCCTAACTCTATGTGAGAGGGTTTTTTGTTTCATTTTTTAAAAAAAAATCATTTAAAATAAACATTCTTGATTTGTAAAGGGCTGGGCCCTGTGAGACAGGGCAGGGAACGGGATGGGCTCCAGCCCTCCCAAGCCTGCAGAGGCTGCATGTTCTGCAGTGGGACTGAGGTCAAAGCTGGAAAAACTTGCAAGGCAGGATCACAGAGCAGGGCCCCTGCCAGACATGTGGAAAACATGAGCTGGGGGTGGCTGCAGTGGGGGGCACGGGCTGGCACTGCCCACAGTGTCCCCTTCATCCCTGCCCACCTCTGGAAATCCTAAGGCTGCTGCACAGTCCTTTGTCCCCCACCTGGGAGCTTTGTGACTCCACCTTCCTGCCACCCACTTTTAGAGCCTCCAACTCCTCTTTTGGGGCAGCCCATCCTTTGCTTTCCCAGCCTGGGCCCACTGAGGCTGTGTGAGATGTGCTGGAGTTCTGAGGAGCTGCTCATCCGAGATGTGCAGGAATTCCCAGGAGCTGCTCATCCGCATGCTGCCCACCCCTGTCCTTCTCAGGCTCTGCTCTCAGCAGTGTTTGCTCCCATCCCCACACCCCTCCCAGTCTCAGGGCTGCTGTTCCTGCTCCCAGGAAAGGTTCAGCACTGGTTCTGATGGGAGCAGCACCCCAAGGAGGCTGGCAGCTCTTGGAAGTGGAGTATTGGAGGAACAAGAGAGCATCTGGATGGGATGGGGTGTGGTGTAGGGTGATGCCAGATGGGTTTTGGGGTGACTCTGTGCTCTCTGTGGGGTGCCTGAGCACAGTGCTGGGGATGTCTTAGTCCTCATGGTCTCTGACATCTTGCTTGGTGACTCCAGCCCTGCTGGCTGCTCTTCCAGAGGATCTGGGCTGGGCTGGGTGTTGTTTGATCACTGAGATCCCAAGTGCTACCTTGCCTGGCCTCTCTGGAGCCAGGAAGGTGTTTGGGGATGCTGGGGAGGGCAGGGTGGGGCTCTGGGGGAGGATGTCGAGGGAGGGCACAGCTGGTGTGCAATGTGTGGGCTCCACATGAGTGGCCCCACAGCAGGTCCCAGCCCTCCTGTGCCACCAACACATCCCCACGGGGACAAACAGCTCTGGGGAGGCGGTGGTGACTCCCTCCTCGTGTGTGTGTCCATCCCTCTTAGCCCGGGGGCTGTGCTGGACGGAAAGAAACCCCAAATGTCCACGGCAGGTGCTCCCGCGGCTCGGCGTGACCTTTCCCAGTGGGCTCCATCCCAGGGATTCAGTCACTCCATAAATCTCCTTCCTCTGCAGCACACCACGGCGAGGCAGCCCTGACTCAGGGCTGGGAGTGTCCAGCTGCGGCCGCTATCTCCGCGGAGGAGCCGTGTGTGGGGCTGCCAGCATTTCCAGGCGAGAGACAATCGGGCTTTATTTCCCTGCCACATAGGAAAAATAATAAACATTCCTCGGGTTTGTTTTCAGGCTGCTTTGCGGAATAAATCTCAGACTGTTGTTGTCTCCCCGGGCTCCCCGGTCCTGCAGAACTGCCTGTTCTCACTCCATGAGTCACCGACGCCTGCGCTGCTGCTGGCGGCACCTCCGAAATCCCGTGCGGTGCCCGCGGGCTGCTCCGTGTCGGGTGTGCTGTGGACACCTGGAGCAGAGCTGCTCCACAGCCCTGGGGAGGTCAGCTTGGCAGAAGTGTCTGTCGGGATCTATGAGCCTCTGGACACCTCTGAACCTGGATAGCCATGGTCATCTTGGTCATCTAGACCTGGGTCTTCCTTCCAGGGTCCGAGTCTCACAGCATCTTCAAGGGGAAGGGACTGTCCCGGGAAAGGGCTCTCTGGGAGGAGACCAGCTGGAGCCAGTGGCCATTCCCATCCCCTCTGCCGGGTGGGAAGGAGATCCAAGGGATGCTATGGCCTCTGTCCTTCCACCTGTGGGAACATCTGTCAGCAGCACCCATGTGGAGTGGTGGGATCTGGGCCCTTCCTCACAGTGTGGGAAGCTTGGCCTCATGCTGACCCTCATTCTGGAGATGTGGCTGCATGGGGAGGAAATGCCCACACCCCTGCCTTCGCTGATGCCCTTGGAGGCATCCCATTGCTGTGGGAGGTGTGTTGAGAGGGGATGATCCATGGAATGTGCTTGTAGTCAGGTTCACACCACTGCTGATGCACCGGCTGGGTAACCTGGGGGTGGGAGATAGCCAGTGCTGGACTGGCACCTCCTGGAGCAGCAGATCTTGGTGTGACCAACAAGCAGGGATGACCCACATCACCTCCAAAGTGTGCCCAGTGCCAGAGTGGAGACCTCCCAAACCTGGCACCCAAAGCTTGCCAATGTTCCTCCTACAAATGATCCCACCATGGGAGACCATGGAGGCCCTAGGAGCATGGTGTGGGCAGAGGGCTGACCCCAGGCTGGGTGGTGCCTGCTGTGAGTGACCTGTGCTGATGAGCTGAGCCCCTTGGCACAGGTTTGGGGCACCTGGGTGTCCCACGAGGTGGGATTGAGCAGAGCAGTGTCCAGTGCATTTGGCAGGATGGTGACCTCAGCCACAGCAGCGCCACGCGTGTCCCAAAAATAGCTGGGTTTAGAAACACCAAGTCTGCTCGTGCTGTTGCCCAACACTTGTTACAAATATAGTGGCAGCTCAGCCCGGTGAAACTGTGGCCAGAAACAGCGAGATTTTCGGCAAACAAAGTGACTCTGGGAATGGAGGTGGCTGGGAGGGATTTGGGACCCAAGGCTGCCAAAAATGTGGTGAAGGACTCCGAGGTGAATAATGAATAAAACCCCCCAGCCCCAAAGGT